>CM076915.1:2410980-5316003 GCA_039566165.1 Maruca vitrata
CCGCGGTACGAACACAATGGACTAGATTCTCAATGAATTTAATCAAACGGCAAATAGGGCGGAAAGTCTCCGCAGCGCACATACATACTTAATGAGATTTCTGACATGAACGGTAGGTATCCAGTAAAATGTTTACTATCACTTAAATAACGTTTAATGAAGATAATCGAGCGAGTTATTAAAAAACTTGTTTATATTGGAACTATTAAAAATAATATGTTCGTAAAGTTATCAGAATCTTAGTAATTCAATAAATGGATTTTTGACAATTTAGGTACTGTTTAAGATATTCGTTTCCGCAAAATATCACAATAATTTTTATGGTATTTATAAGAAAAATAATTTAATGAGCTCCCGATATTATCCAGGAGTTAATATGTTGGGGGTAATTACTAAATATCATTTTATATTTTCTAATGTGTACAACCATGACGGTTTAAAATTACACAAATATCCATCTTCAAACCACTAACTTATTAATCGTATTCACAAGACATCCACGTGTAGCTTATAAACGAAGCATTTTAATTCATTTGCATCGTACCGAGAATGCAAAAAACTACTAAACACAGCATATCAAAGGCCAATTGATGATAATAATGATTGCGTAACTTTTGTTATTGTCGCGCGGTCGTCAGAGTGCGATCAAAGTTCGTACAACGGCTACATATTAAACCAGTAGAAGCCAGATATTTCTTTTTTCCTAACTGACATACGATGATGGCTTGGAGTAGACTCGCCATCATCACCTGACTTGCGGGGGAGCGGATGGCTCTCACTCTCCCCTACATTAATGGCGTATGCATTTTAAAAGAAGCATAATGAGTCTCTTCTACTCCAAGCCATTATGATCGTTGTCAGTTCGCGAAACAAAAAATCCGAGAACATGCATTGATTTCTTCGATCGCATGATTTCATTTGATGAACGATATCCAATCTTTGCATTAATTAAATAGCTCTCTAATGGCCTTAGCTGTAGTAAATTTCATTGTGATTTCACATTGTGGTCTTAGCACAAAAGGCATACGTCCACCTGAAACAGCTATGCCATCATTGTCATCCACTTTAATTCCTTGTTCAGTGTTAGTACGGTCCAATTTGGCCTGCATCAGATGTTAGTTCACCTTCGAAGTGAATCCTGATACAATATTCAGCTCAAGGGTGTATTAACCTAGAATCCGTTAACCGAGTGACTTCTAAAATACAATCGAACCAATTAAATCCTGACCCCGCCATAAGTCATTTTTCAAATCCATCTAAATACAACTGGAGTCTAAATTTGCTCGATGAAGAGTCGCCCCGGTAACAAACTTTTTTTCATGTTATCCTAATAATTTTATTTAACACTGCAAAAAATGAGTAATTTTGTTAGTGATTAAACCGCCGAAGTTCAATAAATAGACTGACTAACGATGATGGCTTGGAGTAGCTTTTGTCATCATCACCGGGTTTGCGGCGGAGCGTATGGCTCTGCTGACCCCTAAGTAGAAAATTGACAGTTTCAAACGCGCAACAAAACATGCATCCACAAAGTGGGGTAAGGATTCAGTCAGTCCTATGTACGAGTATATACCGAAGATATTAATGAAGTAAACCCGTGCTGATATCACGGCTATTCTCGAATAATTAGCACCGTGGGCGTCACCTGCTCTCGCGAGCCGCAGCCCACTCGCGTCGCCCACCGACAATTTGTCAAAACGTTAATTAATTCACCAAAATTAGATGATGAACGGATTTTGACAGGCTTTTCATGTGCAGCTGTTTGCCTGTGAGCAGAATGTGACGGTAAACACACCCATTAGATTCAAACAGACGCCGCATTCTGATTAATTTTGTTTATTAAAAATAAATTTTATAATATTAATATGTTTGGAGATATACCAACAATGGACGTAATAGTAGGGAAGACATGGATGGATTGCATGAGAGATGATATGGGAGTGAAAGCGATAGACGCATAGCTGACGAATGATAGGCCCGAGTGGAAAAGAATATACATGTTGCGCCGATCACGCCAGCGTAGGACAATGGCAGGAGAACGATGATGATATAAACCGACATAAACACAATATTTAAGCAGATAAATGGTTTCTTAATATGCACTAGCTTTTATAACATTACCTTCATAACGTTGTTCAATTTAAACTTTAGACTGAACCGCTCCATTACCCTCGCACGTTTATAATCCAATAAAATAATCCATAAACCACCCAAAGAAACATAGCAAAACAATAAACAGAAGTATGTAACAGTAAGACGGCACGGGCTAAATATGACAGACGTATCCACACGGCTCGTAAAGCGAAGGATCCAAATAAAGATTATAACGTCGCTCTAGTATGTTCAGTAATAAAATTGCGGGATATGAGGATATCGTCGACGAGGGGGTTTCTGAAGATATTAAATTATTCTCCAACTCTATGCTCGCCCGGAAGTGGCAGATTCGCGGAGGCCGATAATTCGGAAGACGAAAGTCATTAAACCGAGATGTCAGAGACGCTCGAAAGGATAATTTTCATCACAGTAATACGGTAAAATACGAAGCTACGAGTATCTGGTGAAAACCACAGCACATACTAAAGAGGTTTAGCAATATTTTTAATCAATGAGCAGTGTTGTATTAAAAGCAAAGCTTCTTTCATCAGCGAGTTCTTTTGCAAAATAAGAACTCCTCGGGACGACGAAACGGCAAAGGCGAACTGGTTTCTTATTGGGATTCGATTTTTCCATCAACGAATTCTATGAGGCAACATTATTTATTCAAACACAAAAAGCGTATAACTGTCCAAACCGACTATGAAATCGGAACGGGCTCATTAATCAATAAATAATTCAAGCACGGTCGTTTCAAAACATACTTTTCTATATTAATATTAACTGGACTTACTACGGAACAAAAGAGTTCTTTACGAATTAATAGGTCAGTTTCGCAATTTTTGATTACACAGACCTTAACATTGTTAAATTTAATTAAACGGACGGCTGTACAAATTAACGTGCATGTTTAACTAATTCAGGAGTCGAAACGCGAACTGAACCGGGGTGGCCGAATTGATAATTACTAATGACGATGCCAAAACAGAGCGACGGATGACCGGCGAAGTGTAGTGCAGTTCCCTCTGTTCGTGGTTCGAGTACACAATAAAGTTAACTGACATTGCACTTTTAAGCCTGTCGCGGTTACCGCATATTAGAAAACTGAAACTGTCCGGGATATTTACCATATTGTTTTCTTTTGATGAGCTCCCGATATTTCGGCTGAGTTGCAAGCGCCATGATCACAGGTGAACTTTTAAACAAAACAACGTGGAAAAATATCCCGGACAGTTTTAGTTTTCTAACATTGCAATAAGTAAATCATAAAAAATACTATCTACTTCGTATATTTTATCTTAGCATATGAATCAATTTAGGAGAGTTGATAATGCATGATACTCGTGAAAGATATTGAAGCTATTTACAAGTCGAAGACGAATACTATTTATTTGTGTTAATCGACCCTTAGAATTAGATTGAAATTTAAAAGGGGTCGCAAACATACCAATGATTTTGAGAAAAGGCTTGGCACGTTTCTCAGAGAGCTGCCCTCGGCGCCATAAGCCACTACAGCTTTGTGCCACGCTCTTGAACAGTGATTAAACAGATCCCCATCAGTCCCCCACTTCCCGCGGCTAACAGTCAGCCCGCCAATATTTGCACACAATGGCGCGTCACGCTCGCCGCTCGTGACGCATCAATGGACGGAAGGCCGCCCATAAGCGCTCTACTACGACTGTTCGACGGTGACGTCAGCGGCAGCCAGTCTGAAGTGGGTGCCCTACCACCACGCCGAACCACCAATTACCAGGAGGCCACTAAAAGTCTTAACTCTTCGATACCTTCTAATGAGTGGGAAAACTGACATTTCTAGAAAGAATGAAAACGTTTTTTAAGTGACAACGAAGATAACTAATAAATAACTATAGTTTATATATGTCTATCTTTTATAGTTGACTCACAATAACACGAGTATATTCAAAAATGCTGCCTGAGTCTCTTTTCCACGCGGGCAGAGTCGCTGGCACACCTAGTAACTAATAGTTTATGTCCATTCTACTTCTATCAAGAAGTAATATCTACAAGGCATTAATGATGATAAAATAAGAGAAGATAATAAGTTTTCACTTTAGCCAATATTTACTACCACGTTTTACTATAACTAAGTCGTGAAATGGCATCATTGGACTGTCAATCGAGAAGCAGCGAAGTAAATGACACTAAACGTCCTCCATTAATAACTGTGACGCATAAATGGTCCGAAGGTCATCCGCTGAAAACTACTGCAGGTGTATTCACCAGCATGACGTCACTAGACATGTCCACAAGTAAACATTTAGCGCGGTCCTGGCAAGGATAACGGATTTAACAATTTAGCCAAATGGCGACTATTCTGACTTTCTATTAATTTTGAAGATCCAACTACATAATCGTTGTTGACTATTATATCTATTTCGATTGAGTGAGTGTGAAAAGAAAATCGTTGGATCAATTATGTTTTACGAATACTCATTTGCCGAAACATCACAAATCTCTCAGAACAAAGCCATCGTTCTTGAAATAACGTGAATAATGGGGAACCGATGTTTATTGGCGAAATATATCTGGAAGCCGAAAGACGGCAAAGAAAGCATGACGCATAAAACGAACTCCCAAAAAGAAAAATAATAATTGTTTACCAAAGTGCCAAATGACGTAAACAAATGACGCTGATTCTTCACTAAAAATGGCATTTGTCCCGTTTACCGTGGACTCGTAAAGTACATACATTCACACGCAAAGATAAGATGTTCATTTACACTCTGCGCATAATTTCTCGCGCAACGCATGCACGTCACTGTGATAAAGACACGGTTTCCGACGAAAAACACTGAGCAGATACGAATTTATTTTTTTCCGTTAACGACAAAGTCTTTTGGTGCCATTGAACTATCATTAAAATAACCATGACCATTCTCGAACTGAGACGGTGCGCGTTGGTGACGATACAAATTTTCCATTTAAGCCGACGTATTCGAACTACCACTCGTATTTCCCAACGTTTGAGATGATTAATCGGTAATGTTTCATCGTGCACTAATCACATAGGATTCTACGATTTTTGCAATCGGTTCTTCCTAGGGATCCTACAAACATAAACAGATTTTCTAATATTTTACCTATAACTTCTAGCTCTTAGTAGGACAATACTCGTATCTATCTATTTTGGATAGTTTCTTTATAAAGTCAAAACAACCGGATCAAACCATTTGGCAAAAGCTTTATGATTCATGTTAAAATCGAAATTGGTCCATTATGGGTGGGACCAGAAACACGAAATATCTACAAACACCCCTCAATTAGCCCGAGGGCTAACCCAAAAAGCGAGAGCACATGGTCGGAAACGACACACGCACGCCATAACACCGTCGAAGCAACGACCGTAAAGCCGTCAACCTACAAAGTGGCAGGAAACAGAACAAAAAGACCAGCCCGAAAAGGCTAAGAAAACTCGACCGGCAGTCATGCTTCCAGACAGGCGCGATTGATAATGCGGACTGTTGCCAAGCGGGCGTGTTACAATGGGAAATGAACTCTGCAACGCACGCACAAGACGCAAAATCGATACGAGGTATTTTACCTTTGCACGAGCAGGTTAGCCGTTGAGAGAAAATCGAACTTACGACGGAAGATTTAAGAGTAAGGTGCGGCACGGATATGGTAATAAATGATCTTCGGCGAGGCGTGCGGGCTGATTGAGCGGCGCGACGGGACGCTCCACCAAACATATAATGTAAAACGTTGAAGCTTCCACGTGTCCCAGGATTTTTGAGATTCCGTACCTCAACGGGGTCCTATTGCACGACCTCGCAATCCGTCCGTCTGTCTGTCGCATAGGCTGTATCTCGAGAACGCCGATAGCTAGACGGTTGAAAAACATAAAATTAATAAATAAAATAAATGATTGTATTGGTATTGCCGCTCTAACAACATTTTTTTCCTAGCTGACTTACGATGATGGCTTGGAGTAGCCTCGTCATCATCACCGGACTTGCGAGGGAGCGGATGGCTCTCACCCCTAAATCCTCTCTAACAAAAAATCTCTAGCTCTAAAACAATAAAAATACTTACAAATATTCAAGCGGGTGGGCTTGTATTACGACGATTTATTGGTATGGAATCCTTTAGTTCTGGGAAGCCGACTCGCACTTGGCCGTTTTTAAACTCGTTCCCTCGACCACATCCTCAATCTATCCCCGCCTTGTTTGCACGAAAATATCTCTTTAGGAACAGAATACTTGCGTTGAATTTATAATAGCCGCGGCATCAAACGGAAATGTAGCTTAACCAACATTCACAGTCGCGCGTGCTGAAAAGCAAAATTAACAACTAAGTTATACATTACTGAATTAAATTTCTTGCTTATTGCATGCGCCAGTCTTTGATCATGCGATTAGCCGTCCATATAGTCTTAAACTGGGTCACTTTCGACGCTTATTATTTACCTATTTGGCGATATAAATCAATTTGAACTTTTGTATAAACACATGTCACGTTGTGTTTGTGTATGTTTTACGTATTAACATGCAACGGCCGAATACTGTGAGGACTAGTAAATATTTTACACTTTGAGCATCGCTTTGAGTTCGAAATTTGGGTAGAAATTTTTGATTTGAAACCTATTTTAATCGACAAATCGGCGATTAAATATCTACATAATTATGGTTTTTTTTAAATAAAAAAGCTAACAGGTTGACAACCTCCACCTGATGGTAAGCGGTAGCGAGATAGATCCTCATTTGAGGTCGACAGGCACAATAGACCTTTATTGAGTCATCGCACTCACCCTGAAGAGAACCTGCTTAGCTGCCGTTTCACGCCCCGCCTGAAGAGTTTCAATTTAATAGACAGAAGTATTTAAATTTACAAATACTGTCCAACACGCCTACCTAAGTACTGGCAGATTAATGCAAAACCGCGTCTGTCCTAGCTATCCCATGTCGGAGGCCCATAGCGGCGGCCGCATGTCAGGCGTCATGTTGTCTCTGAAGATCAGTGACCCCGCGCGCGAGACGCGGGGAAAACCACCCGACGACAAGTGGGGCGGTTAAAAACCGCTCGAGTCCATTAAAAACATCAAAAAATGTTTAAAAGATAAACTTTTCCTTAATATTTTATTTTATTTTTTTATTTATTTAATAGTTGTCTACTTTTCTTTCCTAACCGACTTAAGACTGTCTTAAGGCTTGGGAGTGCCTTGTCATCATCACCGGGAGAGCGGATGGCTCTCACCCCTAATTTTGTCTAATACAGTCAGAGGGTGTATGAAGGCCCTGTGTCAACTGTTCTACACTTAGAACAGAAATCAATTTACATAATATTTGAAATACAACTTTAAACTGTCATGGTTACCCATACTTTATTTTAAAACTATCAGGAAATATTGAGAGACTCATTTAAATCAAACCAATATCCTGAACACATTCCTATTTCTAATATTAGAAATACATTAAAAAAAGACTAATTTTATTATAAATTGTCAAAGCGGACCTTATTTAAACCTGACTTTAGTCGCCACACGTTTTATTTATCGACATCTTTTTATTTTAATCAGCTGGCTATTTTGATATTTTTATGTGACCTTGAAGAGTGCGTGGGATCGTTTCCTTTGCTAGTTTTAACGGAAAATACTTCATCATTATAAATACATGTAGTAAATTATCATATTCACAATGGAACTGAAGAGGGATGTTATTCTCATCTTCTGGAGAGAAAAGAGATGTTATTTACGATTGAATATGTGACATCGAGTAAGAAAGTAAAATTGTACGACATTGTCCCTTACATCCCCTTTTCAACCTAATTTAGAGCCCAGGCCTTGAATAATATCTAGATAAGCAAGATTCCTATCTAAACTCCGTTTCCAGTCACCCCTCTGCGCAATATATGACATCTGCCATGCTATGTTATATATCTAATATAATTCATAGTTTAATTATGAAATGTGTTGGAATGGTAATGTTTAAATACTTCGGTATTTAAAATGTTTCCAAGTTCTACATATGTATGTAATGGAAAACTTATCAATCTAGTAACTTAATCAATGTCAGATAATTTTAATCTGAGCCTGAAACGTATGTTAGAAATTACACAATCAAATCACTTAGAACAACTTCTTAAATTTGTGATGTTGAATTTGTTCTCTTAACGATCGAAAACTGTTGAAAACTCCTGTTTGAACATTTTGGCTTCAGCAGATATTTGTTATGAAGACGGTTCTATTGACGGTGCGTGAGAATGGCGAGAACGTTGGATCGGGCTGTCTGGTTTTCAATTCGAGAACCAAAGCCACCCTACACTGGCATGCCGGATTCCAGTGAAGAAAAGTTCTACGGGGAAAGGCAGTTGTTGCCATGTGGATTACGTCATAAAGTCCACACGCTTGATGACGTAGACGGCGCCTGAACTGCTAATGCGGCATTCGTCATTAGCCGTCAGTACCCGAGTTGCACTGGAAGGCCCAATTTCATGAACCCTGTCGATATTGTTTACGGAATACTGCTTGACAGGAGAAAGTGTTTATTGAATTTGAACCTTTAATGTGATGTATTCGTGACATAATAGATCAAGTAGTCCTATTAATGGTCTATCTTTGGACAACCATGCAAAGGTTTCGGTACGAAAAATAATTACAATTGAATGTTCCGTTAGAAATAAGTTGGTATTTGTTTTTATTTCAAGTATATTTCGAAATCCCGCACTTAGCCAGCGTGGTTGAGTTAGGCCTTATCGCCCTAGTTTATGGTAGGCCCTTACCCCAGCAGTGGGGACGTGATGATGATGATGATATTTTTGAGGAAAACAAAGAATATTTCCACATTTAAGTTATGTGTCTATGAAAATTTCTTACTTTCTGGTTAAAAATTCAAATCAAAAATACACTCTAACGTGTTGTAAGTATAATCAACAAATCCATGAATAGAAATAATATGAGAGTAGATAATCAATTTAGTAATTTGCGTGCTTGCCCCAATTCGCACGGCGAAGCGACAAAGCTAAACAGAAACGTGTCACGTGTAGATATTGCAGCCCGACCGGACTCATATTTGATTTGCTAACGAATCGCAAACACCGTTTTGGGTCTCTGGAATATGTTCGTCGCGAGACAAACAAATAATACGTCACCACCAACGATGTCATGTTATTAGTTAGCATTGAAAAACAAAGTTATTTACCAAACGATATCTTTTGGATGCACAAAAATAAGTCAGGGGATACCAGTCACAACTATCTGTCCGGTGGTTGGTGAACGGTATTACGGGTAAAGCGACCCCGGGTCCTCGAGCTGCCATCGACTCAGTCCAAATCGCCGAGGCGATAGTATCCTTCTTCCCCTTTTCCATCCTCCGTCATATATCCTCGCTACTCGTGGGAACGCAATGACCTCGTTAAAACAATGCACAAGGCAGAATGGCGGCGACGTGGTCCACAACCCGTCACGTCACGTTTCCCACAGAGGTGAGAAGTGGATCGTCGGAAGCGATCTCCGCCTACCCCTCTGAGAAAAAGGCGTGATTTTATGTATGTATATATATTATGTATGTACAAAAATAATGAAGATGCCGAGTTCTGGTATAATAAAAGCACTGTCAATTTAAAGCGAGGACTTTTACTTCTCTCAGTTCATAAAAACAAAACATATTATCTACCATACAAAAACTAATTACTAACACTAAGTTCAAAAGTGAATTTAAGAAAACAAACAATAAGTATACAAGAGAGTTTTGACGAAGCACTGCTTACATATTAAAAAACTAGATTCAAAAGTCGGAACATCTGCTATTGTGAAAACAAAGCCAAGATGTTTGTGTAGTAAGCCACAGAACGAAACATTTAGGGTAGCAATATATGCATACCACACATCCATGGGAAAAACGCACAACCTTGACATGCACAACATAACATGTCGATTCAAAGGTTAGGGTGGTTTCCAGTTCTAGCTGAAATATGTGTACTCATATTGGTAAGCTTAGCTTACTTGTGCTATATGGATTAAAAGATGGAATTGGACGAAACTTCCCTTTGCAAATAGTAATGCTTTACTTATTTCCTCCCGACTTACTTATTTCCTTTACTATTGTGACACATTACAGAAACGACTTTATCATGTATTTGTTCAACGCCCAATACAATATAATGCCTCTTCCAGCTCATGTTCCTTCCCTCCCTCCTATGAGCCTGGGCTCTTTCAGGCGGGGCGTGAAACAGCATTTAAGCAGGCCTTTAGGGTGAGTGCGACAGGCTCAATATAGTCTATTGTGGCTGTCTGACCTCATATTGGATTTCATACTACCGCTTACCATCAGATGGAGTGAGGTCATCTTGTTAGCCTATTATAAAAAAACTAGAAACCACCCTCGCTTCGCTTCGGGTAATCATTTCTTTAGCAGATGCCTACGGTACTAAACATCTACCTTTCATACCAAATTACAGCCCGATCCGTTCAGTGCGGTTTAGGCTGTGCGTTGATAGATCACTACGTCAGGGTCAGTCCTTTGAGTTAAATATTTAGATAAAAAAAAGAAATGCATTTCCACTCTGTGCTAAAATACATATCATATCGGAAGAAGACAAAAGACAAATAGTGCTCGCTTGCCTTTGGTAGGTCCCCGATCCCTTTGTAAACAAATTGTTCGGGGCGGGCAGCCCAGAAATAGGCACCCCTCACTGACGGATTTGCCGTATTTTTGGCAGTGCAATCTGCCAACGGCGGCAGGAGGCAAACTCGACCGACAAAAAATAGTCTTTGCTGAATAGTTCCCAGTGCCGCATCGCCGATTGGCGGCGCTAAGAGCACGTGCTTGAAACGGCTACGTCACGAGGTTCAAAGTGCCTTCATATTCCGTAACACGTCACTTATTATCATCAATAGAATTATACTCGGCATTCATACAAACATAAAATCACGCCTTTTTCCCAGAGGGGGTAGGGCAGAGATCGTGCGTCCTGGCACATGTGCTTACGATCCTGGGACACCACCATACTAGTTCAACTTAGTTTTTTTGATGCCACGGGTAGTAAGCGCTACTTGTTAATATAATTTTATGGAGGCAAACTTGCTCAATGGCGATTGACTGGCTTTGATGGCGCGTTAGTGACCACAGTATTTTTGGGTCATGAGCCGTGATTTCGATGCCCACTGAACAAAAAAATACTTAAACTATCAAATACAACGACATCAAAACAATACATATGATATCGTGTATAACGAACGCGCAAAGAGATTTCCATCTTAGCAGCTTGGCTACAAAATCAGCTGACGATCTTTGGTCTTCTAGACAGAAAGTTGGATACGGAAATGCATCAAACGCGACCAATGCTCTGAAACACTACTAGGGAAAGGACAACTCCTCCAAAAATAGAATCACTATGGATCTCGAAGGTTGAGGGTCAATTGAAATTAGGCTACACGTGTCGGAGAAGAGCACCACTTTTTACTTTCTCCTAGAATGTTGTTCTGATTTTGCATGAACCGTTTTCAATTTGAGGTAAACAACCAGAGATGTACAGAAAACAATAGAATGGCCAGTGAACTTGGAGTGGACTCTTTTTTAAGTTATATGCTGTACAACTAGTTGGCATGCACATCTTTTAAAGTTATTATTTCTTGTAATTCATTGCAACTAATAGTGGTTAATGGCAAAAGTTGTTTTCAGGGAGACGAGAAGTTCTTATGAGTTTCTTAATACAGTTGATTTATGTAAATATAGTACTAAACTATTGTCTAAACAAGTAGACAGTAGCATGGTTTTTTAATGTTTGTCACCAACTGGACATAAACAGCAAACACAATTCCACGTTGCAAAGGAACATCCTACTAAAAAAAACACTAATTGGGACAATTAAGCGGCCGCGGCACTAGTTTCAACTCCGAAACTAATCATACAACTTTTTTTTTCGATAACACTTAGCGCTGTTAACCTCGGGCTTTGCAGCTTCACCGGACTAGGGGGAGAAGTGGAAGCTCACTATCCCCAATCATAAAAAGCCACGTTAGCCCTTACCATGAGTTAACTATCGAAAACTAGCAGCAATACGTTAAAAACCTATCGATCGATTGTTCATATACTACCGATTTTAGTATTTTAGCGATACCGCTAGAGGCGCTGCACATTATTCATAGACATGTTTACATAGGCGATATCGAAGGTCACTTTTAAAACCTGCATGGTAGCGCTACTAAAGTCTTTACCAATTGTCGCGGCAATGTTTACCATGTACGGCCATCGCCCGCCGCAGTCTGCCGGCATTTAATTACTTTCTTTGTCAAAGGCGCCGCGTCTGTCTGTCCGTCTGCCGCTCCATTGTTCCTATATTTCGGTCACGCGGTGCGGATCCGCCGTTCCAGGTGCTCTCAAGTGCATAGAACAGGTTGTTATTTAGCTAATAATTGATCGTGAAAAAAATATAACGAGTGCATCTTCGGTTTGAGGAGAAAACGGATGGACATGGATGATGTATTGTCTCTCTTTGGCGGTATTTCACGTTCGGAATTAGCTCGTTTCTGTAGCAATACAATGTTACAGTAGTCGAATTGAAGAAGAATGGTGCAAGATGGAATACATTACATTATCATCATCAGCCCATTCCTGTTCACTGCTGGACATGGAGGCCTCTCTAAATGCACGCCATGCAATAATGTGACTTAATTCCTAAATAGTAGCGTTTTTAAATAAATATGTGATGTAAAGAAATCAACAAATGCAAAGAAGTTCAACAATTGCTTCGACCAATCATATTGGACGAATAGTATGAATCACAAGTAAACAAATCCAAGTAGATATACAAAGTAATAACCACCCATTTTCCATTACACGTCTCGTCCGCGCCCGTCGTACTAACGGCGATAAAAAATGACGACGAATCTAATTTTATTTCAGCACCAACTCAGAGACCCGTATAATCCGTATAACTAGATTTCAAGAGCATGATCGTAACACACGATAAAACAAAACAAGACCGATGTATATAGATCGACTTGATAGCGTGGTGGATAGTGGCAACAGTCTCTTGCCGCGTCGGGGGTTCGATTCCCACTCGAGACAAAATATTTGAGTGATATAGGTGTGTCTGGTGTGCTACACATTTAAGTTTATTTGTGTATATCACTGTTTTATTCTTATATCTGCCCAACACAAGTGCTTATTTACTTCGGATCTGTAAAACATTGTTGTTGTGTGATATTTATATCTGAAGAATATGTCAATCCAGCTGGCAGACGGCTTGCCTATAGACGTAGAAAACAGAACATACAAACATATCACATGTCCGGCTCCATTGACATGTTTGCACAGAATCAAACGGCAACGAATTCCAATGTGTGTAGGCGTGTGACTTTCTCTTCGGAGATATGACTTAAGTATTTATGATACGGAAATCAGAAAAGCTTCAGTAACGCAATGATTATTTAACTTCCTTGGCCCCTGCCATTTGGCTCCCAAGCAAGTCCGGTGATGATGGACGAGGCTACTCCGAAGCCATCATCGTATGTCCAAGTAAGCGAAAAAATGGTCTCAACTTCTTTGATGTCTCAGAACTTCGAACTTAGAAATTGCAATAAATTCAAAAAGATCAGAAATAACAGTTTGCCCTTTGATATTGTTAAGACCACTAATTCGATTTCCTAAAAAGTAATTTACATAAAATTGATCTCAGCCCTAGGGGATTTCTGCGAATTGCCCCTAAGCATGCGTGGATAAATACTCTCACACTGAATCGATCCCCTTTGTCTAGACATAATAGAATGGGGTCTAAGGGTCTACTACTCTGAATCGGGAAATTAAACGGTTTTAGGTAATTACATAGCAAATTACATACTTTATGTCCACTGTTGGACGTGGGCATCGCCAAAAATGCATCTAGTGCCTTTTCAAAATACCTTCACGCGATGTGTAGAGTTTTATGAGACAAAAAAGGTTGAATTTTTTTGTCAAGCTTTTTATAACGATTATCACTATCGATAGGATTATACAAACGAAATGCCATCGGAACATTTATCTAACGTACTTTGACATTGTTAGCGTCACTCAGTAAATACCAGTCCGATTCTGCGGTGGAATTGCTTGCATAAAAACATGGTGATGCATTGTAAACAAAAACAACATTCTTAGTAATTCCTCCGAAATCGATTATCAAAGAAGTCCGGCTCCCACATCTGGGAAAGAACCGAGCAAGACGTCTGTTTACATTGTTGTCACACTTTCTAGACAGCATTCTGTCGTGTTATCGTTATGTTATGTATATCACTACGATACGCGTTAATGTGTAGCCGGTTATCACTCCGAAACGTTCTTGCAGGTTCGTCTTACGTACGCACGGAAGATTAAAACAGATGCACAGTACAATGAAGTAATCAGTGACAGATTTGGATGGATTTGGATGGTTTCTTCCAAAACCACCGATTCTTTATGCGGCTTCTTAGAGGCTGTAAAAGCCAGTCTTCCGCCAATAGTGAAGTCTAGCCTCAAAAAAGAAAACAAACTGAGGGCCTACCATGAGTTGGCTATTTTCGAAAACTTACTTACGTTAAAACCTATCGAGTTGTTTTTTTCATACGGCCGATTTTAGTTCTTCGCGTAACCACCAGCGGCGCTGTACAAGTTTTTCATAGACATATTTACGTAGGCGATATCGAGTGCGTAAGTTTTAAACTCATGGTAGCCCCACAGATCTGTGTGTTTAACAACTTAGTTAAAGAGGTACATGTTACGGTACATGTAAACAGTTCGTGTTAAAAAAATAATTGTCAGGTAAGACTTGCGAGTTAACAACGAAATCATAATACTTAGATAAGATTACAATTAGTGATAATATTTTGATTTTTTAAGGTTATCACTGTTTGTAACCAGCACAGACAATACTCATAAAAAGATTTTCCTCTCATTGTGTGAGTATACTACTCTTGAAAATGATGTGGTTTTACATTTTTCTCTAACATCAAATGATAAATATGTATGTATGTATGTTGTAGTAATATTAGTTACATTAATAAGGAAGTAATCGTAGCTGTAACGAGCACTTAAAACATAGGCTCTTTAAACAAGAGGCAAGAGAGCCATCCCTCGCAAGTCCGGTGATGATGACAAGGTTACTCCAAGCCATCATCGTAGGCAGTTAGAAAAAAAAAGGTTCATTAAAGCGAAGGCGCTATACTGTAACCATCCTATTATCAACTTCGTGATTTTGATATTCGCGAGTGCGCATTATCTCCAAGGCAACGCCAGCATGTTTCGTACACGCGCATTTCACGACAACGTTATTTAAAACAAAAAAATCAATAACTTGAATCGCAAGATCTATGACCACAGATAAAAGGGGTTGAAATCGCGGGTGAAATCGACCAGTTGCAGTTTTACCCAAAAATCACAACAGGTCTTTAAACAAAATGTTCGATTGAATAACGTCCGGCAATATGAAGTTCGATTCCATTCCTCTCTCTTTAAAATGAATTTAAAGAAGTTTCATCTTAACGTTGACTTGGCTATTTTGTCTACCAAACCCGCACTGGCCAGCGTAGTCGACTAAGGCCTTATCGCCCAAGTTCCGGTTAGGACCGTGTCCCAGCAATGGACGTATATGGGCTGATGACGATGATGATGATGGCTAATTTGAAAAATATGCACAATGAACCATAGGATACTATTATTAGTTAAATTCTTAATTGTAGATTTAATGTCATCAATAACATAATAAAATAAAAGACGTGTAGCACTCGGAGAATGCCGCGGTAAAGCTATTGCATAGCATCGTCCGATTTCGGAGCAGCTCGTCTCGATTCGTGCGAGTTTCGTAGAGTCGTACAATACGTCTAACCGCAGTCACACAAACACCGTGCCAAATTCTACCGAACTGGAAACGACGTTAGACGATTGTGAGGTTTTTCGTTACGGAATTTCTTGATTCGGTCGCCGCGCTCAAAGCCCACGATAAAAGCTATGCAATAGCTTAAAAACGGTTACAAAGATGATTTGAATTTCAATGAAAAAAAAATAAAAATTAAATTCACATCGAGTGACATCTGAAAACCGTGATAGTATTTAGTCGGACAACACTTATCATCTGTAATGTCGCAACAAATTCGCGTAAAATACAACATTTTACTAAAGTGCTATCGACAGATAAGAATTTCATATCTCCTAGTATAGTATAAACATAACAAGTCTGTGAGACATACTTTGGACTTGCGACGGTCGTAAGATTGTTAGTGAAATGATATAACTTAATATAAAGTTTCAACGCAAGTAGGTGACCCTTTGAGCTGTAAGCAAACTGAGACCGAGTAGACAAGATCTCTCCCTAGTTAACTTAACAGTTTGTTTAACTTCAAGAGCTATTTAAGCATCTATACGACTAAATTGGAGTGTCTGAACAAAAACAAAATAAAAACCGTTTTGTCTGTCTTTGTTTATTCTCGCTAATCTCCGAAACAGTTGGACCAATTTTGAAGGGATTTTCACTAATAAATAGCTAATTTTACAAGGTACATTATAGGAAATTTTAATCAATTATTGCTACTAAAAACATTTCTACGCGGACGAATTCGTTGACGGCCGCTAATCTTTAATCGATTTTAAAGATTCCTAAGGCGTTCTAAGAATAATAATCGGATTTTAAATGACTTAATTATAATATGATATGTATAGCGACATACATATATTATTTACAATGATTGCGAGGCTATAATTAAATGCAACAATGTATACTTAAATAACGAACTTAAATACTGATGTAAATACACTTCAGAGGAATCGTGTTATTCATTCCTTCCAACATTAAAAAATAAAACCTACGACTGTTAAACAAGTACTTAATAACTACTCCGGGGACTGCCCTAAAGATATTTAACTGAATGTTGTTCTAAACACATTGCTACGAGCAGCGTTTCCCACATTACAAGTTTCCAGGCATAATTGTGCAAACTGAATAAGGCACGACACTACAGAAGGATATCTGCAATTAACTAATTATAGCCGGCAGACGAGATTCCTACGGGCTACCTCCGCCATCTTTAAATTGGTCAACAAACCTCACAATGAATGTGAATGTAAAGTACATTACAATCCCACTAAATATTCAGAAGGTATAATTTATCTTCAACAATCGAAGCATTAAGTACTTTAATAGCATTTATTAATTACTAGCTGTGCCCGCGACTTCGTTCGTGTTCCCCCGTTTTTTTACACATTTTCCATTTTTTCTTTGCTTTTATTGGTCGCATGGTGATGTTACATAGCCTAAAGCCTTCCTCGATAAATGGTCTATATATACAACGCAAAAAGGTTTTTTCGATTCGAACCAGTAGTTCCTGAGATTAATGCGTTCAAAAAAACAAACAAACTCTTCAGCTTTATAATACTAGTATAGATGTGTAAGTATGTTTTTCACAAACCTAATTTCTAAACGAGTCAAACCTAAGAAAAGTCTGTGGACATCGACAGAGGATCAAAATCGATCGTTGCTTCAGACCACAGATCAAGTGTCTAAAAATACAATTTTTACATATGAAGGTAACAGATTCATAATTTTTTTTTTATAAATTATTTTTTTATAAACTAATGCTTAAAATCGAATATCCACAATAGCTTTCAACCCAAGATATTGTGCTAGACGGTCCTCACTATCAGCAATTATTAAGCAGTAGGTCTCCAAACCTGTATCTTTATAAATAGGCGTTAGATAACGTCGCATGACAACTTGCACCTAATCACTATAGGCAGTGCAGCTAATTCCGTCTGGCGCCAGTCGATTGGCGCGACCTTCAAAATTTATGCGCTCATGATTAGATGGGCAGTCAAAATAAATAATATCGAAAACGAATACCGTTCAAGAGATAGGACTACGGTACCTTTTAAGGCGAGGTAGAATAAGGTATTTAAACATTTTCTGCCTTTACTTAGACGTGTCCCGTACATATTTCGTTTTATTATTAATCAAAACTAAGTATCTTCGGAGACATATTGCAATGATATTATTGGGCCAATGGCATCCGCATGACTTTTCGCTACGAAACTATGCTCCCCCAATTATGGGCATAGGTGAATTTTACCATGTCATTAATTTGTAAGCGCCCAACTAAAACGACATTCACTTAATACATTTAATCTTAAGTTTAGACCGGGTTAAAATCGCTGATGGAAAGCTTTCTCACACACACTGACACAAACATACGCGCTCATGCATATGTTTACACACAGGACTTGGCTTTTAAACACTACACTTACATGCAGTACAAAGTATGGAGCATATATAAGGGCGGCCATATTTGTTTACTTAAGCAACCATGACTGCTACTATCAAAGGTTGCGCAAATCATTTACACGTGTTAGTAAACAACTTTGAAGGCGCATGCGACGACCAAGAACGGATAGGTCCTTTTAAGAGTACACTGAATCTCGGTCTTGTTTACACTTTGTCCAAATATAGCGATAGAGGGAAGGCTTGATATCTGCCATAAGTAATAACTAAATAAAAGGACCTAACTAGCGATTTGTTCACGTACTAGTAAAAACACTTCATACTCTGGTCAAAACGGCGGGGCAATGTAAGATTTTTAGACCTTCGCGTTCCATTACACTAAATATTAGTCTTTATGGGTCTACACGTGATATTAGGAGCAGCAAATAGCTACTTACTGCCGTCGTTTTGACTGGGTTACAATAATCATGGTCGCGAGCGAATATTTAGCTAGGTAATGACTAAAGAAATGGACGTAATTGTAAAGGAAGACCGAAGAAGACATGGATGGATTGTGTGAGAAATGATATAGGAAAGGAGTAGACACAAAGCTGACAAATGACAGGTCCGAGTGGGAGAAATATACATGTTGCACCGACCCTACTTAGCGTTAATAAACTTAGCGATGATGAACGACTAAAGAAATGCAGTTAGGTATGTCAACATTTGCTCAGAGAACTTGCTACATTGAGTCAATCAGTGACACTATACTCATTTAGTACATTGGTCACATTACAGTTTTTAAATTCACATTTATTTAGTACATTTTCCTTATACCACATTCGTATACAAGTTGGTAGCGGCACGATCGAAGTTTTTCTGTCTTAGTATCGTGCTAGGTTGAGGGTCGATCACCAATAGGTGAGCAAGTGTTTACCAACAGTAGAGGTGCATATATTGCGCAACATATTCGTTGGCAGCCGCAGCGCATGCGTTTTGCTGCGAAGGAGACACACGGGCGGGTGATGTGTCGAGCACCGCTCAAAAAGACAACATTTTCTGTGTTCTTAGACGGTTAGTTACGGATTCATACCAAAAAGCAATCCATAATAATGTGATTAAGTCGGCAATCACATTATTTCAAAGTTTTTTTTTATTTACTTTGTACAAAGGTCAAGACATTCAAATTCAAATGAATTTGCAACTGAGAAGGTTATTAAAAAGAGAATATTACACCTGGGGGCGTATTTTTTTTTATTTAGCCTATGCTGTCCCACTGCTGGGCAAAGGCCTCCCCCATTTCACTCCACAGCTGTCGGTCCGCGGCCAAGGCCGGCCAGTTCCTGTCGTGGGCATCCAGGTCATCTCACCATCTCCTTTTTGGCCTCCCTCTTGGGCGACGCCCATCGAGCGGTTGCCATTGGGTGACTATTTTAGCCCTATTACTACTTCTTAATTCCAGTCAGTTTAAAAATGGGCATCGTTGGTATTTATCTATATAATAAAGAGCTGATAACAGCTCTTCCCTTTGTAAATTCTAAAAAGAAGTCTAGTAATAATACTACACTTCTTTTTATAATTTACAGAGATGACGGAGGGGTTATATATTTAGGTTATCAGTCTGTATGATTCCACAACCATAACGCACAACTAAGTGTACCAGAAACACGAAGTTAGTCGATGCACATTCTTAAACTGACTGGAATTTAGGGGTCGTAATACGCCCTGCCGTAATATGGACCACGAATTTAAGCGCTTTGGCTTTAGTATAGTTAAGTTGATCAATTATCTTTAAAACTCTCCGTAACAACTACAAATTACTGCACGACATCTATCGACACTTCCTTCGTAACTCAATCTTTCTTAGCCGCGGCGTCCCCGCACATTATACGCGCCCGTATGTCCCCTCGTTACGCAACACAGACGCACAAACAAACGATTCGTCACACACGACCGGTGTAAACACGAACCCGGTTGTAAATAGACGCTGTCTAAGTGATTACCTTGCTCGCTATTTATAATGGACGCAAACTTTATAACGCATACCGTACATTGCGAACGTCTACGATGTTATTATTGTCTATACTCTACTAACTAACATAAACGTCTAATGAGAATGTCACTCACTGGCCAGACACAGGCACAGAGTTCTTGAACGGCTTATCCGAAAACAGAGAATACAGGCACCTCATACCCTAGGACGTTATTGCATTTATGCATTTGATCTTCAAGGAGTAGGTGTATAGAAGGAGGGGTAACACAAAATATCCCTGAGGTTACTTACAACGGGATGAAATCAATGTTGTGTAATATTTATTTACCTGCAAAAGATACATCAACTCGTAGAATCTATGGCATGGACAGGTACATGGTCCTACTTGGCCAGGTGTTTGTCGAGCCTAGGTGGGGGGAGGGGACAAGGACGCTGCAGCCACGGCGAGAGCATGTGTGACACAGATTCAGACGCTAAACACGGTATTGCGACTGTGGAGTAAGGGCTGTTGCCTGCATACAACAAGATGGTAGGATTTCGTTGGAAGAAAGCAAAAAAAAAGCAAATAATTGTACACCTTCCACCACCTTCTCCTTTTCGACCACGACATAGACGCGAAAATGATGTGATACATAGATCAGCAGATGTAAAATGCCTATTAATTTTTTTTCTATCTATGTGGTATTATGGGGAGGCCTATGTCCAGGAGTGGACTGCGAACGACTGATGATGATGATTTTGAATGTGCTATTTCAGATTCCTTTCTAGTTCTACCTATACCTAACTAGTGACCCGCCCTATCTCCGCTTCAGGTAATCCTTTCTAAGGATTCGGATGCCTACGTCAATGTTCTACATGCATGCCAAATTTCAGCCCGATCCGTTCAGTGGTTTAGTCTAATGTTGATTGATCACTATGTCAGTCAGTTTTAGTTATATCTTTAGATTAAAAACAAATTCATATTTATATAAAAGACCTCAATATTTTCAATATGTTGTTTAAAGTTATTTTAACAATATTCACATTGGATTAGAAAGATATAAGAAGAAAATCATCAAGAACTTACAATTTAACTTTTAAAATGATTCCCTCAATATCAAATATTGACAACCCTATGTCTATTATAAACAATCATGTACTAACGTTCAAAGTAGGGTTAAGTCAAACTGGTTCTGAGTTAGAGCCAACATTAAATTCAGAGTAATACAAGACTTATTTACTGAACAAAACATTGATGTACATTACATACTATATTTTAACTGTGAGAAATTAAAGAAGGTAAATAACAGATGATGATTTAGTTTACTTTCACCGATCAACTTTATTCTAACAGCAATGCAAAACATATTCTAATTTGTGCACAGTTAGAGGGTGACCCCCAAAAGAGGTGTCTAACCTTTGTGGAAGTACCTAATATTAGCTAAATCACATCAAATGTAAGCATCGATGGCCGAGTGGTTAAGGTCGTTGCTTGCCATGCGAGTGGTTGCCAGTTCAAACCCCGCCAGGTACCAATGTGTTTTTCAAATTTGAAATTCATATGTACCATCATTCAACGCTTTAATGGTGAAGGAAAACATAGTGAGGAAACCTGCACACCTATGAAGAAATTCTAAGGTTGTGTAGTCGACCAACCCACACTTGGCCAGCGTGGTCGACTAAGGCCTTATCGCCCTAGTTTAGGGTAGGCCCGTGCCCCAGCAGTGGAGACGTATATGGGCTGATGATGATGATGTTGATGACATTAAATGTAAAATGTATTGTTATTGAAATCTATAAACCCTCCCAATATTTCCAAGATATTAACATATATATTCCAAGATATATGTTAATTAAAAACCCAAGACAAAAATGTACATTTAATTAAATTTGATTGATTAATCCAATGATTCCTATATGTATAATGAGAATGACAAAACAACAATTCTTATCATATAGGTAACCTGACTATTCACCATTTACCTACATACTTAGGTACAGGAAAGATAATTATAAATATGTACAGCAGCACTACTTATATTAAGCAATGATTAATTTATTTTTCCTGTTTGGTATTTGTTTGTACAAAATTTTAGTAAATGAATCCAACGACTTAGTTATGAATGCTTCTCTTAGCAACATTAACAAAACAAATTAACCTGCATGAACAGATAAATAATAAATAAACATTGGCACAATATAATGAATTAGCTCATAAGCAAACCCTAAAAATATCTAAAAGAATTTCTATTTATAAATATGTGACAATGGGACTACAGGACCGCCCAAATAGAATCATACCATCGGCCAGTAATAACATAATGACTGCTTAAAACATTTTATCTGTGTTGTTTACAATCTAGTAACAGGAAAAGCATACTGTTCACACCACACTCTCGAGATTGCTATTTAATTGCACCAATCAATTGGTTGAACGACCCACATAATACTGCATTGAGAGAAAACAGTTAAGATTGTTTATAACACTAATTGCAGAAATCTTGAGTAGTAATTAGTATTTATAGTAGTGGGATCATGAAGGTCGTAGAATCTTGGGATAATGATGCAAGATATATTAATTAATAGATATCAGGAGATAGGGTTTGATAAGAAATTAACAAATAAGAACTATTTGAAGCAATCAAAGATGAATGGTTTCTTTTAATCTCAGTAATGCAAAAATATTAAAAAAAAACATAAATTTTATTATTATAATTAATTAAAATGTTTTTATAGTCATCCAAATGTAGTTCATACCATGTTTATTTCTGTATAGGTAGATGATATTTAAGAAGTTATAAGTATATAATATGTATGAGTTTTATCCTCATTGATAGCAGAAAATAATAAAATCGCCAGAGCCATAAATTAAAGTGGAGACAAGAAATGAGCAATAATTTGTGGAGCGGGATTCATAATAAACACTTCACGGAAATGTGTTGCTGCAATTGGCAATTGATTCTAGAATATTTGTATAGAATGAATGCAGTACTTTGAAAAATATGTTATACCTAAGTACTTATTTGAATAGGTATTCATGTACAAAGAGCGCAGACCAAATGACATTGGAAATTGTCCTGAAAACAACATCAACAAACTCAGTAGGTTGAAAATATACCCGTCTGTTACAGTGACTTGCAAATAAGTCATTGATAATCTTCAATGAATGTATTTCTGAGAGTTGCATCATCCATCAGTTGTACAACAAAATTGTTTTGGCCACAGTTATCAACACATGCATGAATTGTACACAAGACAGCTACAGACTACAGCTACATTTATGTTGTAATCAAACCAAATCTGAGATAATTAATAGAGTGACCTCAAATATTATCTGTGTTTGTTTACACTATGTGCTATTGAGATAACAATTGTTGTTGACATGGTGTAAACAAAGACAATTCATAGAGATTCAAGCTAAACACTTACACTTGTAGATAAAATGGTAGACCTAAGTATATGATGCCATTGAATATGTCGCCCCACATTGTTTACCAAACAAAACATTCCAAAAATATGGAGAAACCACATGTGTCAACAATGCAAGTAATATAAAATTGGTTTTTATTAAACTACAGGTGGGTAGATGGTAAACAAAAAGGTTTGTTTACAAACATAAAGCTAATGAGCGCACGTAAATAAGCGCGTTATCGAGCGGGCACTCACCTCTTCGGGAGCAGCATGGCGGCCGAGCCCTTGCGCTGGAACACTCCGTCCACCAGCACGCCATTCTTGCTGTTGCACGTCAGGTAGAACTCGGGGTGGTCGTAGAACACCTCCAGGTGCCGGCGCGAGATGAAGCTCGAGTGGCCCATGTTCACATCCACCTGCCCGCGGCTCGAGTTGCGCCCGATCACCACGCGCTTCTGCCGGATGATGTACTCGAAGTCGCGCCCGTCCAGACGCGCCAGCGGCACCGCCGCCGGCTCCTGCGCCCACTGCACCTTCGACGGCGACGACGGCGCCGACTTCAGCGACAGGAGCGCCCATGCGTCGCTCTCCGAGCTCCGCGTGAACTGAGTCTGGGCCATGTCCGGCGCGCGCGTGCAGGATCACCAACGCTGTCCACTCGCGGGGCGTGTACTTGCACGAGGGCACATCACAAACGCGCCGCGCGATCCGCCGCCTCCGCGTCGCGACCCGGATATCCGAAGCCTGCCGAATCCGTGCCTACTCTACAATTTGAGGTTACTGACGGGACGCACATGCGCAAAGTTTCGACTTGTGCGGTAAACAAGAATTATATAAACCACCACACCACCACGTGATAAAAACGTATACATATATCTACTCCGGAACTATGGATCGATACTATTCTATGCTTTGAGACTGTCTATATGCGAAATATTAACTATTCCGCTGTTGCACAACTGAATTTTCGCAATTGGACCGAAATTAGACACTAAAGTAAACACGAGGCGAGAACAAAAATAACCAAAAACGTCAGTTCAGCATACGCAGTTTACAAGTCCGGTGCGCCATCTACACAGCATACCAACAAAACAAATGCAGAGTTATTCCGATATACGCAGACTACTTATTGTATCACTTTGGAAATGTATTTTTTTCGTGTAGTATTTAAGTTGATTTAGATTATAACTGAAACATAAAAAAAGGAATTTAGTTGAACTGTTCTCAAACGTAATTTTACAAAAGAATATTTAATATGAAGTTTAATATTCCTTACATTTAATGGATACATTTGTTGTGAAATGGAACGCAGGATTTGAAATAGCGGCTAGTGCTGCACAACGCAAAAATCGATTATATGCATAACAATACAAATAAAAAACAGGAAGTTATTTTATTTGCAAAGGAATTTTCGCACTACAGCTTAAATAATTTATTTTTCTTGAAGAACCCTAAAGTCCATACTTATATAGAATATAACATAACGGTTTATGTTATGCTGATGTACAAAATTGGTTTACACCACTTCTCAATGAAGTTTAAAGTGTTTTCGTAAAGTGAATTACAAACATCCTTAGCTTACTATGAAATATTATTAAAGAAACACAGATTATATGAGGGTGAAGGAAGAGTCATCATCATAGTTGTTATAAATTTTGACATTGATGTTTGTTATTGTCCTGATAGGATATTTATGTCATAAATATTTTGAACTGTGTTTGAGTGGATAAAAACTTTGAATTGTGAGGTATTTTAATAGCTGCGATTCACGAGTTTGAAGTCTAATACCATTATTATCTACGTTTAAGCCTGAGCTAAAATTGTAAATAAAAAAACTAATTCAGGATTCATCATTACTAAATATAAATAAATACCTGAAATACTGGTTTACGTAGGTCATGAATGTTTATGTCAAATGTTTTTTTATGTAAGGAATTGATGACTGATTGTGTTTACATAATATGTACTAGAGACCTGCCGTAGCTTCGCTTTGGGTATATTTTACATAATTAATCAAAAATAAATTCAAGCGGTTGTTTTAAATAGATACTCCTATTTGAAAATAACCGTATCAATTTAAATATCTAATAAGCATTACATCGGGACGGACGGAGAAAAAAGCGAGTTTGTTTTTACATAATGCAATAAAAAAAACAAAATATTATTATGTGTATTTACAATTTAGTCTATTATACTAAAATGCATACACGTTTACAACACTATTGTTATAATATTGGATGACGTCATCAGCAAACACTATGCTCAAATTGATGCATTCCATACGACACTCGCCATGACATCAGATTGAAAAGTTATTGATTGAAAATTATAAAATTAATTGTGCATCTTTTGTGATTTGTACAAATACCTTATTTTTATATTAACATAAAAAGCCAACCGTTACTCATTTACTTTTTATATTATCAGTTAAAAAATTATCATTGTGGTCATAATAGGAGTAATAGGAATACAATAGGACAAAAGTTATAACACTTGCTGACATTACAAGTCAAATAATTTACCTAGCTATTTCTTAAAATTATTGTTTTGGTTAAATAATTGTAAGGATCACGTCACAAACGATTTGTCGTCGTTATGGTCGTCGAGTGGAACGAAAATAATTGTTTTTTTTATTGGTGAGTAAATGTCAATACGACAGTGAAGTTGTGGTACAGTGTTTGATTCTTAAGTATAATCTTATTTATTTTAGGAATATCGGGCACCACTTCAAATTCTAAATTATTTTCTACAGCAAGGAACTTCTTGACGAGTAACTGGTGTCATCTATTCATTGCACAAATCGGTAAGTTCATAAATACGCGCGAAATTTGAATGCACGATTTTGTAATTGAGTTAAGATAATACTATTCTTTTTCTATTTTAGCTTTTTTTGAATATTATTTATAAAAATTCCTCAACTTTAAACTATAATTTATTTAAAATAGAGTAACATAACATTGGATCTAAATTAGCTTAAGAATCCCAAAAATTTGAAAGTTGTGAGTTAAAAAACAAATGGCTTTAACATAGAATAGGTATATAAAATATAAGTTTTGCGAGTTTTGTCTATAAATAAAAGCTTATGAGCTCTATTTGAAATGGTTCTGGTTAAATCAAAGACATAGGTACTGAAAAATCATTTACTAGAGACTAGAAGATTATCACAGAGTGGGAATAGTGTAGTCATAAATGCATTAATTAAAAATAAAGTTAACATAGTTACAATTCAATACCAAGGTCCTGTAAGTAAGTTTAAATAGTTCGAGGATATGGCTTTGAAAAGTATTTGTCTAATCATCAAGTTGTGTCAAGCTGGCGACCCCTCGATTAATCCAGTGCTTCTGTGGTGTATCCGAGTTCAGAGTTATGTACATGACAAAGTTGCTAGAGTGTCCCGTAGTGGCTAGAACCCCCTTTCGCTCACTTGTCTTGTAGATAGGACAGAAGTAGCATGGTGGAGGCCTAAAGTTGGAGATGAGTGCCGGCTGGAACCAGATGATTGGGATTGTGTCAAAGAGGATTTTGGGGTAGGACTCGTCCAGTTGCATTGTGTTGCGGTTCCATCTGGCTCCTTCTAGGAACAGGCCCTGTGAACAGATTTGTTGGTAGTTATTTACCATACATAAAGAAAACGCTCAGTGTGCCAGTATTTTTTTACAAACTTAATTGAAAAACTAATATTTTTTTTGGTATTTTGAATTTGCAATCAGTCCTGAGACTATGAGTATTAAAACATTTTTATGTACAGCAATAAATTTATATATTGAATAATCTCAAAACAAGAACACAATATACTATGAATTATGCATTAACATTGCAATTGATGTTACTATAGCAACTTATTGCAGTGCAAAAGGAATCTATTGTGCATAGCAGTGTCACCAGCGAAGGTCAATGGCCCTATCCAGTCTAGACAGTTCAAACATATTTTAAAATAAATTAATACAAAATGATGGTAGAACATATGTTTTGAATAAATAGTTAAACACACACATACCTATAGTTAAAATATGCACCATTGACATTCATATTTTTACATTCTGTACAGTTATAGTTATTGGTGCATTCAAATGGATTCATAAATAAATATAATTAAATATTGTGTGATATCTATTTAATGTTATTCATTGGTACCTACCTAGTACCTATACTACCTATGCAATTTGAGCAGTGCAGTTTTAACATCAGTGATTTTTTTTAAATTCAAGTGCCAGTGATTGTAGATTGATTTTAGTAAAAGTATCTAAGCAAAATCTATATTTTAAAAAAAATCCCATCAAACTCATAGTGTGAGCATATAAAACACTACAGATTTGGCATTACAAGGTGCTAATGCCATTTAGGCATTGTCTCTACTTAATCTTATATGTAGCGGTCTCTCCCTATCAACCTGCGGACATGCTCAAGCAGTCACCACAACTCACCCACACGAACACGCTGTGCTCCTGACCTTGCCTGTCCACTGGCGCTGATTGCTGCTTGCGCCAATACATCAATAAAACGTTAAAAATAACCACCATATACATAGATTTATTTATGGCCACAATGCATAGGGCTGCCATTAGTTTCATAAGTAGTACATTCTGTTAATATTTTATTAATCTTTCTATACATGTGCTCTTGTTACTTGTCATATATATCTTCACGCGTTTCCATTTGTTTTGGCTTAACACCAGTCTGACAATTGTAACAATAGTAATTTAACCAGCAAAAATCTGATAATGGCGGCCAATCTCGATTGAGACTCGACAACTGCGCTAGATAATCTATTGTATATAATATAGTGCACATATGTGTGCGCAAACAGTTTCACTCTTTATTCGTTTACTGTCACCACTGCCATAACGCCCATCATCTTCCTTACCAATTGTCTGTTAAATTGTGTTTAAGTTCAATTACATATTACTTACTTTATGTTTTCTTAGTTGAGTCAGTATCGAATGTCATAATATTTATTTATTTATAATTAGGCACAACTACAGAATACAATTTGTACATTACAGTAGGTGTAGCTTCAGATTAAACTGTATCCCGATAAGGGTTGGGCACAGCATTTACTTTTATATAAATATCCATAATATAAATAAAACTTAGCAATATGTGCGTCTGCCAACCCTAAGCTATAACTATTCCCGCTATGAGACTCGGTAAAATCACAATCATATCAGACATCCCCCAACATAAATTAAGCCCTACGGCCGTAGCTTTTGAGAACAAAATTGAATGGGCAATTACTTGGAAACAATCGGCTATTCTAGTTTCTGACGTATAAAAATTGCTAGCTATACAGGTTAGCTATCGAGTCTATTGTTCAAGAGAAATATTTTTCTGTACGCTTTATGAGCTTTAGAATTACTTATTGTAATAGTCGTATCAAAGGTATTATACATTTGTATCAACGCGTGAATGGTAGTTTACTTCTTATAAGATTGTACGCAACATGACTAGAAACATGTAGTCACACGATAGGATTTGTTCGAAAATTATTGAAATAAAAATAAAATAATAGCATATGATCTAAAAATGCTTTTCTATCATGTCGTAACATCAGCGAATGTAATGGAGTCATGTAGTGGACATTTAATTGCTAATATGTTTCCTAGTAATTTTAATAAATAGCTCTATTTTTTAAATAAAACTAATTTTACGGATTAAACTCGCGTGTATTGTTATTCTAAACAAATCTATTTTTCTTTAATAAAGAAAATAAATGTCTAGGCTTGTAAAAGAACATAATATTAACTCGATCATACATAACGCGTATAACGATATCGATACGATTACACAACGCATTAGGCATGTTGTGCCTAACGTTTTTTCGTCGTAAAAAATCTTATTCTTGTTCTTAGAAAATTTCTTCGATAGATTTTGGGACAAGAAGCGACATCTATCGGTATTTTTTATTAGAGTATAATAATAATTGAAAATTTTATAAATATTTGGGACCCCAAACTAAGCAGAGCTTGTACTATGGGCGGAAGAGACTGATTTAATACATAGATATTTATAAATACATAATCACACCCAGACACGGAACAAACACCGATGTTCATCACACAAATATATATGTCCCGTCTGGGAATCGACTATTGGAACTATATAATTATTATATATTATTATAGTCAATATCTTAATATATATAATTCTGCTGTACTTGTGTATGTAATTAATTCCTCGCTGATTGCTTGAAAAAGCATGTGATCTAACGATTGCGCTGAAATTTGTCAATTTGATATGTGGGGGTTTTTGAGGACGAGAAATCGATCTAGCTCAGTCTTTAGCCTGAGAGATATACCCGAAGCGAAGTGGGGGCGGGTCACTAGTGTTTTAATAGTTTCCAAAAATCTCCGAAATTTTCAAAGTTACACTGTGGAGATGCTCAAAAATTCTTATTACCTTACAATACACCCCGAACTCGGGCTGCTCCTCCACTTCCGTCTCCATGCTGGTGATCATGAACTCGAACTGCACCTGGTCGATGGGGATCTTGTTGTGTCGGGAGTAGTTCTGCAGGACGCCCGTGAGGAATGACTGCGTGAAGTAGAAGCCAGAGATCCAGAACACTATTGGCGGGCCCTCGTCGATCCAGTCTTGAAGGAACTTGAGCCTGATGATTGATTGCACTTGTAAATGTGGAGTCAAAAGGGTTGATAGGAATAAAACTTAAATTACGGATTGAATTCGCGTGTATTGTTGTTCTAAACTTATTATTTAGAGACTTGACGTTTCGAGCTCTTTACAGCGCTCGTGGTCATGAGCAATACACAGTGTTGACAGTTTTGCAGTGTAGTTTTGCTTGAAATTTCGGGTCTCTAGATAAAATGTTTAGTAAAACAAACAATCTATACATTTTGTATTACTTTTAGATATTTTGCAATTTCAATGATGTCGCAAACGAGAGTTATTGGTTTATTCCACTTTGCCCCACCAAAACGCCCCACTGAAGGGCGAAATATTGCTTTGCTTTAGCGACTTGGAAGGAGAAAGTCGAATAACCCGTCATGTTAATATTTTATTGATAACAATATATTATAAATGATTGTTATTAGGCTACTGCATTGGACGCACACGTGCCTGGTCATACAAACTTGCATTTCGACTGGCTCGGTAGAATAGTAGATAGTGACCCTGCCTGGCGGTACCAAGAGTCGTTGGTTCGGTCGGTTCACTAGGGATAAATATATGTGTAATGAACATCGGTGTTTGTTATATAAGTCTTATATACATACATAGATATTTATAAATACATACTTAAATCCATATTTACGCCCAGACACGGAACAAACACCGATGTTCATTACACATATATTTATCCCCAGTGAACCGACCGAACCAACGACTCTTGGAACCGCCAGGCAGGGTCACAGGTTATATTATAAGTCTCTGAGGTCCATAGTACAAGTTCTGCTTAGTTTGGGGTCAGATGACCATGTGTGGAAGATGTGTCCTAGATTTTTTTGTTTTTAATTGTACCGTGTCGCGCGTGCCGTCTTTTGCACCGCGGTCTCTACAGCCACCGAACCCGCTTCAAGTTTGCAGCCTTAAACAGGACATGAGTATTGATTAGAGAAGTCTAGGGGTGAGAGCCATCCGCTCCCCGCAAGCCCGGTGATTAGGGTGAGAGCCATCCGCTCCACGCAAGCCCGGTGATGATGACAAGGCTTCTCCAAGCCATCATCGTTAGACAGCTAGGAAAAAAAAGTATTGATAAGTCGTTATATAATAATGTATGTTTGTTCTAGGGCGACATGTCCGAGCAAGTGCTGGACAAGGAAACGTGGCCGCAGGAGGCGGAGTCGGCCATCAGCGACATCCGGAAACACGTGCGGGCCGCCAACATCGCGCCGCAGCTGCACAGCACCAACCAGCGAGTCTACATCAACCTCACCACCCTAGAAAACACCGACTACTGCATAGAGATGTCCGCCGCCGGATTCCGCGTCGTCGGCCGCAAGTACGACGACACAGCGCTCGCTGGTATCGAGAACATGAACTATGAAACACCCTACGCCCTCCTCAACAGCATCAGCCAGAAGTACAGGGAATCCTTCGGCGGAGAGCTCATGAACAAACTCCTCGACCTCGCTAAGAACGCCGAAGGCTGAACGCGAGGACACGCGCCACTTAGTTGTAGACTTCGAATGTGTCAAAACATGTCAGTATTCATCAGTGCTATATTTTCAGTTCCTCAAGTGTGAGCCCACGGAGTAGTTAGTCGCTGTTCGGACGCACGTTCTTCACTGCACACGACACCTATCGTATTTTGTAGGTACTAACTGACGTGGCCTATTTTGATACTCGCGAGGAAAATTTTAGGGTCCATTGTCGGTGAGAATTTGAAATTTCTTAATGTGGCGACGCGAGATGGAATTGTATTAGTATTAACTTTGAAATTTAATTGTTATTATATATGTATTTTCTTGATAGTTCGTATTACTGTCTGAGCTACTTCTGTACCTAGTGTTTAATGTTTGTATCTTGCAACGTGCAATAATGTAGCTTATGGCAGCGTTTTACAGTACAATAACAGACTGAGTACAAAATGTATTTATATGTATAGAATACGAGTGTGTATACACATGCTGTAGTTACTGTGTTGTGATAGTAAACATAATTTACAAAATGCGACTTTCATTTGTCCTCGTCGGGCGAAAGCAAACATTGTCAGCTGGGATTCGATTAATTTGGTAACAATTGTACGTAGGTACGTACGTCATAGCGTAATATTATGTGACGTATAAGGCGTCCGACAGATTTCGGCCATGGCGGTCGATCTCAGTGGAGATCAGCCAAGTGCGCAGGACATACATATAGTGCACAAGTATAGGTGCGCGCAAACACAAGTACATTCTCTATTCCCTTATTCTCATAATTCGGTGAGACGGCAATCCGTCATGACCGATGAGAGATCGGACGCAGGACCACCGGCTTAACATGTCTTCCGAGGCACGGGCGTTCAACCGCCAACTTCCTTACTCCGGGCTGAGTAATTTCATTACAGGATAACTCACACAAATTTTGTCCGACCCCGGATTCGAACCGGGGACCTCTCGGTCCTAACGCAGCGCTTGCTACCAATAGACCAACGAGGCAGTTATGTGACGTATATGCATACAGCAACAGACGGTAAATATATATAGGTTGGGAGTTTATATGATATCCATTTTTGTACTTACTATGACCTATTGTGAGTGAACACTTGATAGCATGTGCCACCAATACACTACGTACCAACTCTATTGCTTTCTTATAACATAGTATCACTTTTACTAGCAGCAACACTATTGATGAACTATCTACCTATAAGTATATCTACAAACACGTAAGGTTATATTTTTAACCGACTTCAAAAAAAAGGAGGTTTCTAAATTCAATCGTATGGTCGTGATCCTATACATCTGGGACATTTCCACACACGGTTATCTGACCCTAAACAACGCAGAGCTCGAACTATGGGTGTCAGAGACTGATATACATACATATATATTTATAAATACATCTTAAATACATAATCACACCCAGACACGGAACAAACACCGATGTTCATCACACAAATATTTATCCCGAGTGGGAATCGAACCCACGACTCTTGGAACCGCCAGCCAGGGTCACTTACCACTATTCCACCGAGCCAGTCAGATACGTTATAGTTGTGTCTGTGGTCTTAGGAACTCTGATATCCGGTTTTACCCTACAATATGTACGCGAGTGCCTGTAAGGCCCGCCATACACGGGCCGCTCGAGCAGTTAGCAAGTGATCAACATACACGGACCGCTCTTGCAGTCATAGTCAACAGCTTATGCCAGGCGACTGCTTGAGATCTCATCGTGCTGCTAACTGCTCGGAGCGGTCACGACTGCTCGAGCGGTTCCGTTTATGTGTGTACGTAGAATCTGTAGTTTACTATGCAGCCGCACCTTCATGTAGTCCGTACTGACTGCTTGAAGCTGTCCGTGTGTTAGCTTCAAGTAGGGTTGCCATCCGTCCGGTAGACGGTCCCGTATTTTTTGAACAACGGATTTCGGAATTCAGGGGAAAAATTAATTATACTTCGGCTTCGTCCTCGGGATTAGCAAATAACACTTGTAGTACCGCCCAGTGGTTCGCCTTTGTCACACTATATTTGAGGAAGAAAAAAAAAATATCTTTGACGTTTGGTCTGTCACTTGACCGCTTCATTCGCTTTCTAGTGTCGCCAGCGATCACACGTAGTGTCTTCATTAAAAGTGATTTTTTACAATGCCTTAACGGAAAAGTGAGGATAAATACGAAAAACTGTTTAAAAAGTTTAGAAAATTAGAAAAGAAAGTGCTGCGAGAATCTCATATTAGGAGTAGATCTAAATCATAGGATAACCGGTCCGGCACGGAGTCTCAAGGTCAGTCGTATTATCTTTAAACGTTAATTTTATCGTTATATTTTAACCTTATTTTCAATTATATGCTGGGTTTTCGTGCCACACTGTGAAGATGTGACCTACCCACTAAAGCAATTTTACAAAGAGTATTATTGGAAGACTTTCTCTAATTAGTAAGCAAATCGTATTGTAATCAAGAATATTAAGCACATATTCATATTGTTGTCATAAGTAAATGTGATAATGTCGTGTTATATATGGGTTTTTACCTGTCATGTCAGGTTTGGGTGCTACCCCACGAGTTAGTTTTGCGAACAGAACTTTGGTCGGTCACTTAGCTAATTATGTGCTCTGTATTTAAACATTACAATACACAATGCATGCAATGCATTATTAATCCGAGAGGTCGTTGTTTGCAAAATTGACTACAAACTTATGAAAAATTTGACGACTTTTTTGTGTTTTTATGGATAAATGCGAGTAAGTAAGTGGTGTTATATATACTTACCTGTTATGTGGGTGTGCGTACTTCTCCTTGGAGCTGTACTATCTAACGAGTTAGATTTTCAAACAATACTAATTTATCTGAGAAGTCGTTGTTTACAAAAGTGACTACACACTTATAAAAAGTTTTGACGACGATTTTTTGTGAAGGAAATGTGTTTTTAAGGATATTTCCGGGTAAGTAAGTCGTGTTAATACACTTACCTGTTATGTGGGTTTGCATGCTGCTCTTTGCAGCTGTACTACCTAACGTGCTAGTTTTTTGCGAACAGTATTTTGGGCGGTTTCTTAGCAAATTAGATACACTGTATTTAATCATTACAGTAAACAAAGCATTATTAATCCGAGAGTTCGTTGCTTACAAAGTGACAACACACTTATGAAATGTTTGACCACATTTTGTCAGGGAAATGTGTTTTTAAGGTTATCTCTGTTTAACTAAGTTATGTTATTTATAATCTTATTATTAAAAGAGAAATTATTATTATTATTATGATAATCTAATATGTGGGTTTGCGTACTTCTTTTTGGAGCTGTACTACCCTACGAGTTAGAATTGCGAAATATTCTTTGGGCTTTAGAAAACTGAAACTGTCCGAGACTTATTTACCACGTTGTTTTATTTTAATGATATTTCGGCACTGTTGCAAGCGCCATGATCACGGGTCAACTGTAGGACTGCGAGTATGACGGCAGGTCTAAGGGCTACTATATCGGTCAACTCTCTTTCTAAGTCTACAGGCGGGTTTGCGTACTTCTCTTTGGAGCTGTACTACCCAACAAGTTAGCATTGCGAATAGTACTTTGGGCTGTTTCTTAGCAAATTGTGTACACTGTACTAAATCATTACAGTGTGATGTGTTTGTAAAATACGGGTTTGCGTACTTCTCTTTGGAGCTGTACTACCCAGCAAGTTAGCATTGCGAACAGTACTATGGGCTGCTTCTTTGCTATTTATGTATACTGTATTTAATCATTACTCTGTGATGTGTTTGTAAAATACGGGTTTGCGTACTTCTCTTTGGAGCTGTACTACCCAGCAAGTTCGTTTTGCGAACAGTACTTTGGTCTGTTTGTTAACTAACATACACACATCATATGCAGAGCAAGAACGTAATAACGTTATAGAATTGCTTGGCCTTCTCCGCCACCGCGTAACCTACTATGGAGGATTTAGAGTCCAACAATGCAATACTGGACCTCACCATCTTAGAAATATTAGGAGACGACCCAAATGTTTCCAATACCTATCGGGTGAAAATTCATAAAGACCTGGCAGTCTGATTGGAGCATACTTCTACAAATGGGATTTCCAAAAGAACTCCGTAAGGAGTTCAATGAGAAATCTTTACTGCCTTGTAACCGCAGGCTTATCAATGCACCTGTTTTAAGCGCAGAAAGAAAGGCGGCTACCTCCGAAGTAAATACTTAACGCGATAAAAGTATCAGAATTAGGTAGAATCAGGCTGCTACTGCCATATCATGTCTAAGTCGTGCAAAAAATTTTCTCATTACTAAAGCTGATGCAGAACCAGAATTGGTGAAACATTTGATGGACCCCATCCGAACAGGACCAGGCCATCAAACTCATCGCGGCCCTTACAGCATCAGCCCACGCGGCCGGCGCTAGATGGGGTAAAATATACAGGCAGATTATTTTATGACCAATGGACCCTAATCACCAACAGTCAATTTGTCCATTCTTGTATTCAAGGTTATAAAATCCCGTTTTCTTATCCTGTTACAAAAACATCTGTCGCAAAAAGTAAAATTCTTTCTTTACAGAAAAACTAAATTTTACAGAGGCAATTATAATAAATAGCTTATTATCTACTGGAGCCATATCCAGGGGTCAGCCAACAGGAGGACAGTTTTTTGTCTGGCATATTTTTAGTGCCCGAGCCAAATGGTAAATACCGTTTCATTTTGAAATTAAAATTTTAATAAAATTTATAAAAGCAGATTATTTCTTGATTGAAGCGTAGGCCTTCAATCTTACAGCTGTAAAATACAGCTGTAAAATTAATTTACTAGAAATTTTTACATGACAAAGATCGACTTAAAAGACGCTTACTATTTAATGAAAATTCATCCTGATTTCAGAAAGTATTTCAGATTTTAATTTGACCAATATATATGAATATGGAGTAGCATATAATGAATTAGCATTTGGTTGAGTACAACGCCCTATATTTTCACGAGGTAAACCTATAGAGCGTTATTTACGCTCTGCCGAACTAATCAACTAATTACTTAGATGATTTTCGGCTAATGAGACAATCATACGAACAATGATTGTTTTAATACAAACAAACTTTAAAGCTAATCACTTCTCTTGGTTTTATAATAAACAAAGAGAAGAATTTTATGACACCAAACAAGTCATGTACCTTTTTAGGTTTTATTCTGGACTTAAAAAATTTCCATGTCACAATACCTATACATAAAATTGACCGCATTAAATCGGAAATTTAAATTTTTTTGATGTAAGATACGTGAATTTGCACAAATGATTGATTATTAGTTTATGTTTGTCCTGCTGTTGAATACAGCAGCTGGCTATATACAAAACTTTTTGAACGGATTTAATATTTAAAATTAAAATTTAAATAACAACTACGATAAATATATTATGAACTTAATTGCGGTTTTGCAACCTGATTTAATATGGTGAAAAATCATTTTGTAGCATTAGAGAGGATATACATGACTTGGAAATTTTCTCGGATGCCTCAAATACGGGGTGGGGGGCTACCTGTGGGAGAAAGAAGGCTGTCGGGTTGTGGAGTGCTCAAGAAAAGATGTAGCATATCAACTATCTAAGGATTCAGGTTTTTTTTTTTTTTCCGGCGTAAAAGTGTTTGTCGAAAATTTTAAACCGCTAAATTTTAATACGCATTGACAACACCACAGCTATCTCTTACGTAAACCGAATTGGATGTATCCAGTTCCTTCACCCCATAAGTATTACAAGATAATTATGGCAATGGTGTGAATGTCGCGAATAAAATGGGAATTGGTGGATTGGGTATACCAGGAAATAATCTTGAAGTTTGGGGAACTCCAAGCTGACTTATTCTCTAGAAGTATCATAATAACAGTTTAAATTATGTCTCTAGGCACAGAGACCCATGACAATCAATGCATTTTCATGGACGGATATGTCCTTTAATGCTTTTCCCCCATTCACGATTATCTTGAAAACATTGAGAAAGGTAACTTCCGACAAAGCCAGGGGCATAGTCGTCATACTTCTGTGGCCTACACAGCCCTGGTACCCATTTTTTAACATTCTCTTGTTATCTGACGAGATCATTTTTAAAGCTTGTAGGCATCCAATTTTATCCTCTAATTCTAGAGATTGCGACATATAGACCAAGCTTACCCTGGTGGCAGGGCTCTTATGCGGACGGCGTCAAGGAGGTGTATACCCCCGTCAGCAATTGATGTTATGTTGTCATCAATATCCGCAAAATCCTATAAATTATATATATATTTGGGGCACAGGCTTTATTTTTGTGTGGTAAATAACATCGATACATTTAACGCCCCGATTCCACAAATCATTAAATTTTCTAAATCATCTTTATGAAGAAGGAGCTCAATATGGGCTCTTTATTCCCGTAGATCTGCAATAGTTCTTTTGATGAGAAGTAATTTAGAAGAAGATGACAGAATCAAAAGGTTTTCTCAAAGGTTTTCTGCACACAGAGTGCAGACACTGTCAAAAAATTAATACAAATAATATCTAGACACGCGGTAGCGTGTCAAGCCAAGTTCAAGAAACAGAACTGGCGAGCCGCACCGTGTGTAATATTACACGAACCATTTGGAACCACTTTTGAACCCCTCATAAATCAAAAACTATTTCACATAAACGTATCAAATTTGGCTCATATATTGTGACTTGCGAGATAAATATGTGTTCTAAATTTCATAAGCTTATCTCAAACAGTTATTTAGATATTAATGTCCAAAAATCCTCATTTTTATCATTGACTGACTGACAGATCAAAATTCTAACCCAGTTCCAAATTACCTAGAGAGTTAAAATTTGGTATGCAGATAGGTAATTACATGAATACAAAGGAAAAAATAAAAAACTGGCAATTTTTTAATAATTAGGTTTTTTTTTTAATTTTTATTTTTATAAGAGGCTAACACGATGACCTCACTCCACCTGATGGTAAGCGGTAGTGAGATCCACATAATATGAGGTCGACAGGCACAATAGACCATGTTGAGCCTGTCGCACTCACCCTGAAAGCCATGAAAAAGGAGACCACTGCTGCGGTTAGGTTCTATTATGAACGCTTAACATAAATACCTAATTAGTGCCTAATCACGCCTATATACCGGGGAAGGCAGAGCACTAAGTATATATTTAGGTATACATACTTACTTATTTACAATTAAGAGTAGGTACTTATAGTCGGTTTTCATATTTATTACTTAGGGTTATACCCCGTAAACGTAGGAAAATACAGTAACTGATTCAATTGTTTTATATTTATAACTAGTTGACCCGACAGACTTCGTCCTGTCAAAAAAATAGGAAAAAGAAAAGGGCTGTTTTTAAGGGCAATTATTCGATTTTACATCGAGTAATTGAAAAATAAGTTATTTCGTAAATAAAACTTGAACACCACTAAAATCGTTATTGTGGCTAAACCTTAAAGGATAGACATATACTATCGCAGACATTTTTATAGAACTTTTTGAGAAGAATAATTCCCCCATACATTGTTATTCTGTATTTTTGAGTTATTTCAGCAGCGCACGCAATGCAAGCCTCCAAAAAGCTCGTTTTTCTTCCGTCCGTCTGATAACTGTTACGATTACTCTAATAATTTCTAAAGTAGGTAAACCTAAATTATACACCTATAGAATCCCTGGAATGTCTTCTTTCCATTATTAAAAACCGCATAGCTATTGATATAGTACTTTTTGAGATCCTAGGTAACAAACACATTTTGGGCGCCCTTCGCAACTTCATTTTATACTATGTATAGAAGTCTAGTTTTAGTTTTGAATTTGTCCTTTTCAAAGGACCTACGGCGTTACGATGATATATACTTTTCTACAAAAAGTAATGATATCCAATCAAAAACATAAATGTGAAATGAGAGCCAAGTTCAATATTATGATAATTGCCTAGGTTGTTGACTTCAACGACAAAAAAAGTGAGATCTAAATGGGTGCCAAGTTCAATGGTCAACCCTGAAACTTATTTATAAGTAACACTATAACATACCTATCATATCTTCTTATAACATAAGATAATGTATGGTGGTAGCCTATGAAGGTCTGTCTTGGCTAGTTTTCTTTAGTTAGTTAGTTAGTTAGTTGTCTTGGTTAGTTTGGTATTTGTCGGTATTTATTTTATAATTCCGAAAATTTGGATTGTTGGTAGAAACTAGCGAGCGAACATAATAATACGTTGGTAGGTTTATAGAAACTAGCCAAGACAGACCTTCATAGGCTACCACCATACATTATCTTATGTTATAAGAAGATATGATAGGTATGTTATAGTGTTACTTATAAATAAGTTTCAGGGTTGACCATTGAACTTGGCACCCATTTAGATCTCACTTCTTTTGTCGTTGAAGTCAACAACCTAGGCAATTATCATAATATTGAACTTGGCTCTCATTTCACATTTATGTTTTTGATTGGATTGAGATTTTCTCCACCAAGATAAATATAAAGATTCCTGATTTTCTTAAAACAACACGTAAAGGTTCCCTACAACCTATTTTAATATTGCCATTTTTCGAGGACAGGCCCGAAATATGTGCGGCAAACTCCCTCTTCATTGCTTTTAGAAAGCTATGTAAAGCAGTAGGGCCCCAGACCTTAAGTCGGCGGATTAACAAGATGTTGCTCGATAGTAGTATCGATGTAGACGTATTCACCGCGCACAGCTCGAGCCACGCTGCCACATCCGCGGCTCATCGCTTAGGCTCAGTCTAGAACAAATTAGACGAACCGCTGGATGGAGCGGCTCCTAGAATACATTCTATCGGTTCTATAATAGAACCACAAGTTATTTAAATGCTGATGAAGACACTTCTTTTACAAGAACAATTTTTAATGGAACCCAATGAATCAAACCAGATGCTTGAATTGTTCCAATAGATTATGCTGATTTATATAATTAGATATAAACACAATATTTCATTATTTTCTCTCAAAGTCTACAAGTGTTATTTGCTAATCCCGAGGACGAAGCCGAAGTATAATTTATGATTAAACGAACTTACCTGTACGTGAAGTTCTATCATAATAGGGTAGTTTCCTAGGTCTGATTTTACATACAATTTCACAATTAACAGTAACATATAGGTAAATCAATAACATTAGTGAAATCGAAAATAAAATTTCTTATGAAATGAGACAATAATAGGCATTTGAAGTTAGGTGGGAAAGTCCATTTCTAAAGTGCGAAAATTCAATTAAAATACTATGCCATATTATAAATTACAGAAATAGAAGTAACTTTCACTATGAAAACATATTCGTAAACGCAACATTTGATATAGCTGCTGAACAAAGTTCTTACGATATGCGTACAGTATACAGAGCGGTGACGTCATAGCTCTGTGCGACATTTGTATGAAGCGTTTTGAGCTCGCCCAAATGATGTGCTGTTGAAACTGCAATATCTCCGAGAGTTTTCTAAATATCAAATCCATTCTTTTAACAGCACCTTTGCAATTGTGTGGTCCATCCATTTATCAAAAAATGAAAAAATAGGAAACTACCCTATTATACGAAGGCTTCGTCCGAAGGGATTAGCAACCCTCCCTCCCTGCGAAAGCTTTCCCCCTTTTTATGAAATATTTTCAGCTATACTCGTACTCTAAACTTAATGAAGCGGTCAAGTGACAGACCAAACGTCAAAGATATTTTTTTTTTCTTCCTCAAATATAGTGTGACAAAGGCGAACCACTGGGCGGTACTACAAGTGTTATTTGCTAATCCCTTCGGACGAAGCCTTCGCATAATTATGATAGAACTTCACGTACAGGTAAGTTCGTTTAATCATAAATTATCTTTAAAGACGGTCTCGTTTTTTTTAGACAACCGATTTCGGTATTCGGGGAAAGGGGAAAATACCTTATTTCGACCGTTATGTCCGGGCTTTTTGCCGTGTTTGTCCGGTGACACCAGTTTAGGAGATGGCAACCCTAGCTTCAAGCAGTCAGCACGGCTGCTTGATGCTGCGGATGCGTAGTAAATGTACGTAGAATCTGTAGTGCTGCAGCCGCAGCTTCAAGCAGTCCGTCCTGACTGCTTGAAGTTGTCCTTGTATATCGGCCCTTTTATCATTATCGTCACCTGGATAGTAAGTCGGCCACGTATGACCCCAACGGCTTCATAGACGGGTAGGACTTGGAGGCCCACACGCCGGGCACGATGCCCTTCACGAAGGCGTTGTTGCACTGCTCCAGCTCGGCGCTCATGATGGCCAGACCCTGGGCGGCCAGGTGCACCCCGTGGAGGGTGCGGGCAACCACTGTTAGGAGGCGGTTGTAGCGGATCAGCTCCTGGGGAGTAGACTGGATGAAGTGAAGTGAAGTGTGAAATGTGGACCTACATTGATGGCGCGGTGAATACCTATATCACTACGTAGTATAAAGCAAAGTCGCTTCCCACGTCTGCCTGTCCCTTTGTATGCTTAAATCTTTAAAACTACACAACGGAGTTTGATGTTTTTTTTTAATAGATAGAGGGATTTAAGAGGAAGGTTATGTATAACATGTACCTTAAGCGAAGCGAGGGCGGGTCACTAGTCCTTATTATCCTTACTACTATTATAAATCCGAAAGTAACTCTGTCTGTCTGTCTGTAACGCTTTCACGCATAGAGTAGTGAACCGATTTAAATGAAATTTGGTACATACCGTTATAGTCTCAGAGCCTGAGATAGGACATAGGCTAAAGAAGTAATGTTTTACCCGTTAAACGTCCCTACGCGTACAAAGTCGCGGGCGGAAAGCTAGTATCTAATATAACGGAGAATATTCATATGTCTTAATTTAACAATGGAACATTATGTATTGTATAGGTACCCGCCTGTAAATAGGGGAGAGAGCTTCCCGCTTCAAGATGATAAAAGTCATAATTTGGCTTGATGGCGCGTGAAAAAAAGCGTCGATGGCCGAGTGGTTAAGGTCGTTGCTTGCCATAAGAGAGGTCGCCAGTTCAAACCCCGCCAGGTACCAATGTGTTTTTCAAAATTTAAATTCATATGTACCATCATTCGACGCTTTAACGGTGAAGGAAAACATCGTGAGGAAACCAGCACACCTGAGAAATTTTTCAACGGTGTGTGAAGCCATGTCAGAGGCCTACGGGCGGTGTAAAAACTCTGACACCAGGTTGTTCATCAACCATACGATAAGAAGAAGAAGCTTGATGGCGCGTTTGATAGTGTGCCCCCAGTCTCTTGCGCAAAAAGTCGTCGTCACCTCCAAGCCATCATCGTATGTCGTACAAGAACCTGTATTAGCCTGACGCGCGACCAACCTGCTTGGGCACCGTGTTCATGATGATGTAGGAGTAAGTAAGGCGTCCGACCGATTTCAGCCATGGCGGCCGATCTCAATTGAGATCAGCCAAGTGCGCAGGACATATTATAATGCACAAGTGTACGCGCAAACACAAGTGCACTCTCTATTCCCTTACTCTCATAATTCGGTGAGACGGCAATCCGACATGACCGATGAGAGATCGGGCGCAGGACCACCGGCTTAACGTGCTTTCCGAGGCACGGGCGTTCAGCCGCCAACTTCCTAACTCCGGGCTGAGTAATTTCATTACAGAAAAACTCACACAAATTTTGCCCGACCCCGGACTCGAACCGGGGACCTCTCGGTCCTAACGCAGCACTTGCTACCAATAGACCAACGAGGAGTAAGTAGTAACTACATGACGGGATAGCGCTGCGACACGTCGCACACGTCGTACGTCATCTCGTACGTCAGCTCCATGACGCCACCCGCGACGATGACGGTCTCCTCCAAGCGTCATCGTGCGTCAGGCTGACGCGTGACCGACCTGCTTGAGCACCGTGTTCATGCTGTTGTAGTACATGACGGGGTAGCGCTGCGACACGTCGTACACGTCGTACGACAGCTCCATGTCGCTACCCGCGACGATGACGGTCTCCTCCAAGCGTCATCGTGCGTCAGGCTGACGCGTGACCGACCTGCTTGAGCACCGTGTTCATGCTGTTGTAGTACATGACGGGGTAGCGCTGCGACACGTCGTACACGTCGTACGTCAGCTCCATGACGCCATGACGGTCTCCTCCAAGCGTCATCGTGCGTCAGGCTGACGCGTGACCGACCTGCTTGAGCACCGTGTTCATGCTGTTGTAGTACATGACGGGGTAGCGCTGCGACACGTCGTACACGTCGTACGTCAGCTCCATGACGCCATGACGGTCTCCTCCAAGCGTCATCGTGCGTCAGGCTGACGCGTGACCGACCTGCTTGAGCACCGTGTTCATGCTGTTGTAGTACATGACGGGGTAGCGCTGCGACACGTCGTACACGTCGTACGTCAGCTCCATGACGCCATGACGGTCTCCTCCAAGCGTCATCGTGCGTCAGGCTGACGCGTGACCGACCTGCTTGAGCACCGTGTTCATGCTGTTGTAGTACATGACGGGGTAGCGCTGCGACACGTCGTACACGTCGTACGACAGCTCCATGACGCCATGACGGTCTCCTCCAAGCGTCATCGTGCGTCAGGCTGACGCGCGACCGACCTGCTTGAGCACCGTGTTCATGCTGTTGTAGTACATGACGGGGTAGCGCTGCGGCACGTCGCACACGTCGTACGTCAGATCCATGACGCCACCCGCGACGATGACGGTCTCCTCCAAGCGTCATCGTGCGTCAGGCTGACGCGCGACCGACCTGCTTGAGCACCGTGTTCATGCTGTTGTAGTACATGACGGGGTAGCGCTGCGACACGTCGTACACGTCGTACGTCAGCTCCATGACGCCATGACGGTCTCCTCCAAGCGTCATCGTGCGTCAGGCTGACGCGTGACCGACCTGCTTGAGCACCGTGTTCATGCTGTTGTAGTACATGACGGGGTAGCGCTGCGACACGTCGCACACGTCGTACGTCAGCTCCATGACGCCACCCGCGACGATGACGGTCTCCTCCAAGCGTCATCGTGCGTCAGGCTGACGCGTGACCGACCTGCTTGAGCACCGTGTTCATGCTGTTGTAGTACATGACGGGGTAGCGCTGCGACACGTCGCACACGTCGTACGTCAGCTCCATGTCGCTACCCGCGACGGTCTCCTCCAAGCGTCATCGTGCGTCAGGCTGACGCGCGACCGACCTGCTTGAGCACCGTGTTCATGCTGTTGTAGTACATGACGGGGTAGCGCTGCGACACGTCGTACACGTCGTAGGGGCGCGGCAGACGCGACATCATGTCTCGAGTCAGCTCCACCACCCCGCCGCCCTCGCCGCCGCCGTCGCCGCCGCCGCCGGACACTATCGTCGTCTGCGTCAGTAGGCAGCCGAAGAGGAGCTGCCAAACAGATGTGTCTATCAGAGGGCCAGTGGACATATGGCTATAAGACTCTAAAAAAATTGCTACCCAGGGATCACTATAGGAGTTGCCATTTCAGGTCATGTGGCATTTTTCCAGCTCTGCCTGCCACCGTATAGTTACGCCATTGCATTTTTTGTACATACAAGTAGTTATTTTAACCAGATATTTTCACTGTAAATTCTAATGACTTAATTCATATGCATGAATTTTACATTTAACTAAAATGCTACGGCATTTTATGCCGTAGCATTTTTGTTAAATGTAAAATTTAAGGTTTTAGGTTAAATTGAGTTGATTTTCGCAGATGAATCTGGGTACGCCTAAAAGTAATAATAAACACACAAAGAATTTATGATTAAACGAACTTACCTGTACGTGAAGTTCTATCATAATTATACGAAGGCTTCGTCCGAAGGGATTAGCAAATAACACTTGTAGTACCGCTCAGTGGTTCGCCTTTGTCACACTATATTTGAGGAAGAAAAAAAAATAATATCTTTGACGTTTGGTCTGTCACTCACCCGCTTCATTAAGTTTAGAGTACGAGTATAGCTGAAAATATTTCATTTAAAGGGGAAAGCTTTCGCAGGGAGGGAGGGTTGCTAATCCCTTCGGACGAAGCCTTCGTATAATTATGATAGAACTTCACGTACAGGTAAGTTCGTTTAATCATAAATTATACTTAGGCTTCGTCCTCGGGATTAGCAAATAACACTTGTAGACTTTGAGAGAAAAATAATGAAATATTTTGTTTATATCTAATTATATAAATCAGCATAATCTATTGGAACAATTCAAGCATCTGGTCTTAATCATTAGGTTCCATTAACAATTGTTCTTGCAAAAGAAGTGTCTTCATCAGCATTTAAATAACTTGTGGTTCTATTACAGAACCGACAGAATGTATACTAGGAGCCGCTCCAAACAGCGGTCCGCCTAATTTGTTCTAGACTGACGCCTAGGCGATGAGCCGCGAATGTGGCTGCGTGCCTCGTGCTGTGCGCAGTGAATACGTCTACATGGATACTACTATCGCGCAATATCTCCTTAATCCACCGACTTAAGGTCTGGGAGCCTACTGCTTTATATAGCTTTCTAAAAGCAATGAAGAGGGAGTTGGCCGCACATATTTCGGCCTGTCCTTGAAAAATATTAAAATAGGTTACAGGGAACCTTTACGTGTTGTTTTAAGAAAATCAGGAATCTTTATATTTATTTTGGTAGAGAAAATCTCAATATTATTTATACTATTTTTTGACAGTTTCAGCACACTGTGTGCAAGAGCTATGAGAAAACCTTTGAAAAAAACCTTTTGATTCTGTCATCTTCTAAATTATATTTCTTATCAAAAGAACTATTGCAGATCTACAGGAATTAAGAGCCCATATTGAGCTCCCTCTTCATGAAGATGATCTAGAAAATTTAATTATTTGTGCAATCGGGACGTTAAATGTATCGATGTTATAAACAACACAAAAATGAAGCCTGCGCCCAAAATAAACATCATATTGTTTAAAGGATTTTGTGGATATTGATGACAACATAACATCAATTGCTGACGGGGGTACACTCCTCCTTAACGCCGTCCGCATAAGAGCCCTGCCACCAGGGTAAGCTTGGTCTATATGTCGCAATCGCTAGAATTAGAATCGATAGATTAGATAAAATTGGATGTTAACTACATGCTTTGAAAATGATCTTGTCAGATAACAAGATAATGTTAAAAAATGGGTACCAGGGCTATGTATGGCCACAGAGGTATGGCGACTATGCCCCTGGCTTTACGGAAGTTACCTTTCTCAATGTTTTTAAGATAATCATCAATGAGGGAAAAGTATTAAAGGACATATCCGTCCATGAAAATGCATTGATTGTCATGGCATCTGGGTCTATATGCAGAGAGACATAATTTTAACATTTATTATGATACTTCTAGCGAATAAGTCAGCTTGGAGCTCCCCAAACTTCAAGATTATTTTCTGGTATGCCCAATCCGCCAATTCCCATTTTATTCGCGACATTAGCACTATTGCCATAATTGTTTTGTAATATTTATGGGGTGAAGGAACCGGATTCCTCAATTCGGTTTACGTAAAGAGATAGCTGTCGTGTTTTCAATGCGTAGTAAAATTTGGCGGTTTGTAAAATTTTCGACAAACACTTTTAACCCGAAAAAGCTTGAATATTTAGATATTTGATATGCTACATCTTTTCTTGAGCACTCCACAACCCGCCATCCTTCTCTCTCCCACAGGTAGCCCCCACCCCGTATTTGAGACATCCGAGAAAATTTCCAAGTCATGTATATCGTCTTTTATCCTACAAAATGATTTTTCACCACATTAAATTAGGTTGCAAAACCGTAAGTAAGTTCATAATATATTTATCGTAGTTGTTATTTAATTTTTAATTATAAATATTTACTCCTTTCAAAAAGTTTTGAATATAGCCAGCTGCTGTATTCAACAGCAGGACAAACATAAACTAATAATCAATCATTTGTGCAAATTCACATATCTTACATCAAAAAAATTTACAATTTCCGGTTTAATGCGGTCTATTTTATGTATAGATATTGTGACATGGAAATTTTCTGAATCCAGAATAAAACCTAAAAGGTACATGACTTGTTTGGTGTCATAAAATTCTTCTCTTTGTTTATTATAAAACCAAGAGAAGTGATTAGATTTATAGTTTGTTTGTATTAAAACAAACAATATTCGTATGATTGTCCTATTAGCCAAAAATCATCTAAGTAATTAGTTGATTAGTTCGGCAGAGCGTAAAAAACGGTCTATAGGTTTACCTCGTGAAAACATAGGGCGTTGCACTCAACCAAATGCTAATACATTAAATTCATGTATATATTGGTCAAATTGAAATCTGAAATACTTTCTGAAATCAGGATGAATTTTTATTAAATAGTAAGCGTCTTTTAAGTCGATCTTTGTCATGTAACAATTTCTTGTAATTAATTTTACAGCTGTACTGTAGACCTTCAATCTTGAAATAATCTGCCTTTATAAATTTATTTAAATTTTTAATTTCAAAATGAAAACGGTATTTACCATTTGGCTCGGGCACTAAAAATATGCTATACAAAACTGTCCTTCTGTTGGCTGACATCTGGATATGGCTGTAGTATATAGTTATCTATTATAATTGCCTCTGTAAAATTGAGTTTTTCTGTATAGAAAGAATTTTACTTTTTGCGACGGATGTTTGTGTAACAGGACAAGTAAACGGGATTGTATAACCTTGAATACAAGACAAATTTATTGCACGACTTAGACATGATATGGCAGTAGCAGTTTGATTCTACCTAATTTCGATACTTTTATCGCGTTAAGTATTTACTTCGGAGGTAGCCGCCTTTATTTCTGCGCTTAAAACAGGTGCATTGATAAGCCTGCAGTTACAAGGCTGTAATGATTTCTCATTGAACTCCTTACGGAGTTCTTTTAGAAATCCCATGCGTAGAAGTATGCTCCAATCTGACCGCCAGGTCTTTATGAATTTTAGCACTATAGGTATTGGAAACATTTGGGTCGTCTCCTAATATTTCTAGGATGTTGTGATCCAGTATTGCATTGTTGGACTCTAAATCCTCCTCAGTAGGTAACGCGGTGGCGGGGAAGGCCAAGCAATTTTATAACGTTATTACGTTCTTGCTCTGCATATGATGTGTGTATGTTAGTTAAGAAACAGACCAGAGTACTGTTCGCAAACCCTTATTTTACAAACACATCACACTGTAATGATTAAATACAGTGTACATAAATAGCAAAGAAGCAGCCCATAGTACTGTTCGTAATGCTAACTTGCTGGGTAGTACAGCTCCAAAGAGAAGTACGCAAACCCGTATTTTACAAACACATCACACTGTAATGATTAAATACAGAGTACATAATTAGCAAAGAAGCAGCCCATAGTACTGTTCGTAATGCTAACTTGCTGGGTAGTACAGCTCCAAAGAGAAGTACGCAAACCCGTATTTTACAAACACATCACACTGTAATGATTAAATACAGTGTATATAATTAGCAAAAAAATAAAAAAATAAAACTCATAGTACTGTTCACAATGCTAACTTGCTGGGTAGTACAGCTCCAAAGAGAAGTACGCAAACCCGTATTTTACAAACACACACTGTAATAATTTAGTACAGTGGACAAAATTTTCTAAGAAACAGCCCAAAGTGCTGTTCACAATGCTATATTGCTGGGTAGTACAGCTCCAAAGAGAAGTACGCAAACCCGCCTGTAGACTTAGAAAGAGGGTAGACCGTTATAGTAGCCCTTAGACCTATCGTCATTCTCGCAGTCCTACAGATCACCCGTGATCATGGCGCTTGCAACAGTGCCGAATTATCGGGAGCTCATTAAAATAGAACAACATGGTAGATATCTTGGACAGCCTCAGTTTTCTAAACCCCAAGAAATTGTTCGCAATACTAACTAGTAGAGTAGGTAGTACAGCTCCAAAAAGAAGTACGCAAACCCACATATTAGATAAGTATATATAACATGACTTAGTTAAGGAAATAACATTTCCCTGACAAAACGTCGTCAAACATTTTATAAGTGTGTAGTCACTTTGTAAACAACGAACTCTCGGCTTAAAATGTTTATGTAATAATTAAATACAGTGTATATAATTTGCTAAGAAACAGCCCAAAATACTGTTCGCAAAAAACTAACACGTTAGGTAGTACAGCTGCAAGGAGCAGCACGTAAACCCACATAGCAGGTAAGTATATTAACACGACTTACTTACCCGGAAATATCCTTAAAAACACATTACCTTCACAAAAACGTCGTGAAACTTTTCATAAGTGTGTAGACACTTTTGTAAACAACGAGTTCTCAGATAAATAATAATTTATTGTGTACTGTAATGACTAAATACAGTGTACTTAATTTGCTAAAAAACAGCCAAAAGTATTGTTTGCAAAACTAACTCGTTAGGTAGTACCTACAGCTCCAAGGAGAATTATGCAAACCCACATAACAGGTAAGTATATATAACACGACTTACTTACTCGCAATTATCCATAAAAACACATTTCCTTCAAAAATAATCTTCAAACTTTTCATAAGTTTGTAGTCAATTTTGTAAACAACGACCTCTCGGATTAATAATGCATTGTGTATTGTAATAATTAAATACAAAGTACATGATTAGCTAAGAGACAGACCAAAGTTCTGTTCGCAAAACTAACTCGTTGGGTAATACCCAAACCTGACACGACAGTTAAAAACCCATTATATAACACGACATTATCACATTTACTTATGACAATAATATGAATATGTGCTTACTCTTCTTGACTACAACACGATTTGCTTACTAATTAGCGAAAAGCTTCCAATAATACTTTTTGTAAAATTGCTTTAGTGGGTAGGTCACATCTTCAGTGTGGCACGAAAAAACCAGCATATAATTGAAAATAAGGTTAAACATATAACGATAAAATAAACGTTTTAAGTTAATACGACTGACCTTGAGACTCCGAGCCGGACCGGTTATCCTATGATTTAGATCTACTCCTAATGTGAGATTCTCGCAGAACTTTCTTTTCTAATTTTCTAAACGTTTTAAACAGATTTTCGTATTTATCCTCACTTTTCCGTTTTTTAGCTAAGGCATTGTAAAAAATCACTTTTAATGAAGACACTACGTGTGATCGTTGGCGACACTAGAAAGCGAATGAAGCGGGTGAGTGACAGACCAAACGTCAAAGATATTATTTTTTTCTTCCTCAAATATAGTGTGACAAAGGCGAACCACTGAGCGGTACTACAAGTGTTATTTGCTAATCCCGAGGACGAAGCCTAAGTATAATTACTGAAATAGGTGCCATCTTTGGAGACGTATAGGATTGTTGGATTGGAAACTAAAGATATTTATGAATCCAATTGTTTTCTCTTCTGACTGACTACGATGATGGCTTGGATTAGCCTGGTCATCATCACCGGACTGTCAGAGGATGGCTTCACCCATAAACAAATTCAACTGTCTATAAGCCTCTACTCACAGCAGACGTCTCCTTGTTTTTTTTATATAATGAGCTAACAAGATGACCTCACTCCACCTGATGGTAAGCGGTAGTGAGATCCAAATATGAGGTCGACAGGCACAATATAGCATATTGAGTCTGTCGCACTCACCCTGAAAGCCATTTCACCCCTCCCCCGGAACATCGATATTAGAGGGAAAGGGGGACGTGAAAGAGGAGACCACTGCTGCGGCAACAACGAGACAAGGCGTGGAGTCTCGCATTGATATTGAGCTGTGCGGGTCGGAGTTGGCCAGTCCGCCGACGGAAGGCACTACCGTTTCTACGGGTCTCCCTGGCCGCTGGGCTGACCCGCTCCACCCTCACAATACCACCGCTAAGGCTCCGCTGGTCCGGCGCTTGCCGCAGCAAAGGTCCCCCCTGGCTCCGGTTCGTACAGTGCTGATCCCGGAACGCGACCTGACCGAGAGAGGTCAGAGTCACTTGGCGGGTTTTACGCAACTGTATGGTGGTAACAGCAACCGGTCGACAAAATGTCTCCCACCTGTGCTGCTGTGTGCTTTCAGGGAGCGGATGGCTCTCGCCCCTAAATAAAAACCTACTGTCTCTCGACCTACTAACAGCAGACGTCTAATTGTTGTCTTTAGTGATGTCGGCGTTCTCGTGAAGGTGTTTCTTTTTTTTCAGATTGCCTACGATGATGAATTTACATCATTACCGGACTTTCAGGGGAGCGGATGGCTCTCACCCTTAATGAATCCTACTGTCTCTCGACCTACTCACAGCAGACGTCTCCTTGTTGTCCTTAGTGATGTCGGCGTTTTCGTGAAGGTGTTTCTTTTTTTTCAGATTGCCTACGATGATGAATTTACATCATTACACCCCTGATCAGGGAGCGGATGGCTCTCACCCTTAATGAATCCCACTGTCTCTATTCCTACTCACAGCAGACGTCTCCTTGTTGTCTTTAGTGATGTCGGCGTTCTCGTGAAGGTGTTTCTTTTTTTTCAGATTGCCTACGATGATGAATTTACATCATTACACCCCTGATCAGGGGAGCGGATGGCCCTCGCCTCTTAATGAATCCCACTGTCTCTATTCCTACTCACAGCAGGCGTCTCCTTGTTGTCTTTACTGATGTCGGCGTTCTCGTGAAGGTGTTTCTTTTTTTCAGATTGCCTACGATGATGAATTTACATCATTACCGGACTTTCAGGGGAGCGGATGGCTCTCACCCTTAATGAATCCCACTGTCTCTATTCCTACTCACAGCAGACGTCTCCTTGTTGTCCTTAGTGCTGTCGGCGTTCTCGTGAAGGTGTTTTTTTTTTCATACTGACTGCCTACGATGATGACTTAACATCATTACCGGACTGTCAGGGGAGCGGATGGCTCTCGCCTCTTAATGAATCCTACTGTCTAAGCGGTGCGCGTCAGCGATGGCTCGCTTGCGCGGTAGCACCAACAGTATCCTGAGGGTTTTTATTGACAGATGGGACATGCCCCTTCTTCAAAAATGGGTAACCATGTCATACTAAAAATAAAACTTAAACTTAACGATAACATACTAACATTATCACAAGGAAATTGTTACTAATATTTTATGGGCCTTGCCTGAAATGAAAATTATTACATACATACATAAAATCACGCCTTTTTCCCAGAGGGGTAGGCAGATATCACTTCCAGCGATCCACTTTTTCACCTCTGTGGGAAACGTGACGTGATGGGTTGTGGACCATGTCGCCGCCATTCTGCCTTGTGCATTGATTTAACAAGGTCATTGCGTTCCCACGAGTAGCAAGGATATATGACGGGGAAGGAAAAGGGGAGAAAGGATACTATCGCCTCGGATGATTTGGACTGAGTCGATAGTAGCTCGCGGGGCCGGGGTCGCCTACCCGTATACCGTTCACCATGCACCGGACAGATTCCTACTCACAGCAGACGTCTCCTTGTTGTCCTTAGTGATGTCGGCGTTTTCGTGAAGGCCGAACACCTCTGGCTTGGCGATCATCGGCAGCGCTCGGATGTGGTCCAGCACCGACCCGTAGTCCATGCTCGGCGGCATGCGGTACGCGCCGCTCGGGGAGAACGAGTAGCTGGGGGGATATAGGGGATATTACTTGGTACTAGGCTCATATAGATAGGCTAGCGGCCGTCCACCACGAATTTGTCCGCGTGGAAATGGTTTTAGCAACAAATGATTTATTAAAAATAGCCTATAATACCCTTTAAATTTATGATTGAAAGTTGAGTCAAAATTGGAGGACCAATGCCCACGACTTTGTGAAGACCGCATGAAGTAATTTTCAAAAGCTTTCCATTGTAATGTTGCGGGAACGGGGTACGTTTAATTCAAGATACGCCAAAAGTCACCAAAAGACAATTAATTTATTTATCGACTAACAATTACACAATTAAACACTTAAAAACACAATTAAAAACACTTAATTACAACACTAAACACGGAACACTAAATTACACTAAAACACTGAATCACACTAAAACACTGAATTGCGCTGAAACTATCCGCAGGTAACGCACTCGATCACTTCTAGTTCGCAGGAGACTGATTCGCTTCGCTTTCCAAATCGGAACTGTCCCGTCGCGTCGTACATCCCGCTTTTATACCCAGTGAGGACGCAGCTCTTCGCGTGGCGTCGAGAATCTTCTCGCGGGGATCGAAATTTCTAGAACTCGCTGGAGCTCGCTCCGACCGACCAGAGTGTGTGACGTAGTATCGTGCAAGCGAATATAGACCTTATCCATACGACGATAAGACTAATTTCGCTTGCACGGTCTCTCAAGGTCGTACTATTATTATTACTTTAGAACACTCTAGAGCTCGCTACAACCTACCAGAGTGTGTAGCGTAGTATCGTGCAAGCGAATATAGACCTTATCCATACGACGATAAGACTAATTCCGCTTGCACGGTCTCTCGTGGTCGTAACATTATCCCCCTCTTAGTCATGCTCGTCCCGAGCATCATTTGACCCATGGTAACGAGCCAATCGATCAATGTGAACAATTTTCGGCTTGCCTCTTGTCCCTTGTTTGATCCGATAGGTTAAGTCGTTCAGCCTAGTGATGATCTTGTATGGTCCTTCCCACCTTGGCTGGAACTTCGGTGATTTGCCCTTCTTCCTGAGTGGGTTGTGTAACCAAACCAGACTCCCCTCATCGAAACCGTCGGTGTTGGCTTTGCGGTCGTAACGGGTTTTCATTCTTTCGCTGGATTTTAGACTGCAGTCTCTAACGAGAGCATGTACTTCATCCAGGCGCTTCTGTAGGTCAGCCGCGTATTCGGTTACTGGTTTCGGAGCTTCTGGCGGTGTCCCAGTCAACGCATCTACCGGAAGCCGCATTTCTCGACCGAAGTTTACCATTGCTGGGGTTGCGCTGGTGCTATCGTGGATCGCAGATCGGTAGGACAGCAAAAAAGCGGTATGTACTGGTCCCAGTCTCGTTGATGCTCGTCCACAACTTTGGCCAAGTGGTTTTCCAACGTTTGGTTGAATCTCTCGACCATGCCATCGGATTGCGGGTGTGCTGGTGTAGCACGGGTCTTATGCATACCCAACAGTTGACAGACCTCCTGGAACAGTGCTGACTCAAAGTTTCTTCCTTGGTCTGAATGTATTTCAAGAGGCACACCAAATCGGCAAATCACCTCGTGGACTAATTTCTTGGCAACCGTCTTTGCTTCTTGATTAGGCGTAGCGAAGACTTCAGGCCACTTAGTGAAGTAATCTTGGACCACAATGATGTACTTGTTTCCCTCGTCGGATTCTGGAAAGGGGCCAGCTACATCTACTGCAATTCTTTCCCAAGGAGCGCCGACGTTGTACAGCTTGAGTTTGCCCTTACTTCTGGTTTGTGGGCCCTTTACTGATGCGCAAGTCGTACATTTCTTGCACCAGTCTTCGACGTCCTCCCGACAGTGTATCCAGTAGAACCTCTGTCTCAGCTTCTCTAGGGTCTTCTTCACGCCTAAATGTCCCCCGGATACCCCATCGTGTATGTACCTCAGTAGAGAAGCAACTTGTTTACGAGGTACAATCAGCTGTAGTGTTGTCTGATCCCCTTTTGGTGTTTCCCATTTCCTGAAGAGTACTCCATCCTTAATTTCCAAACTGTCCCATTGTGCCCAGTAACTTTTTGTGATGGGGCTTGATGATGCTACATGGCTCCAAGAAGGTTTTTGACCTACTTCTTTCCATTCAAATATTTTCCTCAGATCACTATCCTCTTTTTGCGCCTTTTTGATAGCGTCTTCGCTCCATTCATTATCAAGTCCCTGGGTGGTAATCATCCGGACTTCTTCCTTAGTCTCCGTCTTAGAACAATGACTGCAGGCCACAGGACAAGGTCTCCTTGATAGGGCATCGGCATTCAAATGCGTTCTACCACTCCGATGTTCTGTTGTGAAGTTGTACTCCTGTAGTTGCTCTAGCCACCGTGCCACTTGTCCTTCAGGGTTCTTAAACTGCAAGAGCCATTTTAACGCAGCATGATCTGTCCGCAGGGTAAACTGTCTTCCAACGAGATACTTGTTGAAATGCTGTAGAGTCTTCACTACCGCCAACAGTTCCTTACGAGTCACACAGTAGTTCCTTTCAGGTTTTGAAAGTGACTTACTGAAATAGGCGATCACCACTTCCCGTTCACCTTGCTCTTGCGACAGAACTCCGCCTATGCCAGTATTGCTGGCATCGGTGTCCACGATAAATCTTCCTTCTCTGTTCGGGTAGCCAAGTATAGGACTGGTGCAGAGGTGTTTTTTTAATCTGACGAAGGCTTGATCACATTCCGAGTCCCAGGCGAATACTCGTTTATCTTCCGTGAGCCGATGAAGAGGTTTCGCTATATCAGAGAAGTTCTTTACAAAGCGCCGGTAGTATGCGCATAAACCCAAAAATGATCTCACGTCGGTCTTGTTGGCTGGAATAGGCCATTCTTGGACAGCTTTGATCTTCTCTGGGTCGGTCCTTACACCTTTCGATGAAATAATGTGGCCTAAATAGGCGACTTCTTCCTTGAAAAAACGTGCATTTCTTTGGGCTGAGTTTTAAGTTTGCTTCTCGTATTCTAGTGAAAACCTTCCTCAGGTTACTGACATGCTCTATGAAATTTCGACCCATGATAATGATGTCATCCAGATAGACCAGGCATGCATCACCCAGAAGTCCAACCAGTACCCTTTCCATCAACCGCTCGAATGTCGCCGGAGCGTTGCAAAGACCAAAGGGCATGACGTTGAACTGCCACAATCCATTCCTAGTTCCGGTCGTAAATGCCGTCTTCTCCTTGTCTGCTGGATGGATGTCTACTTGCCAGTACCCACTCTTAAGGTCCACTGTTGAGAACCACTTCATGCCGCTCAACATGTCCAGTGTGTCGTCTATACGGGGCAGAGGGTAGCTGTCCTTCTTCGTTGCATTATTCAACAACCGGTAGTCCACACAAAACCTGGTGCTGCCGTCCTTCTTCTTTACCAGGACTACTGGCGAAGACCACGGGCTTGTTGAAGGTTCTATGATGCGGTTCTTCTGCATCTCAGCAACCATGTCTGCTACCTCCTTCTCTTTGGCAAATGGAAGGCGTCTAGGCCGCTGCTTTATTGGTGGCGCGTCTCCCGTGTCTATTCTGTGTTTAACGAGACCTGTCCTTCCCAAATCATGGTCACCCTTCGAAAATATGTCGTTGAAATCTAGCAACAACCTTTTGGCTTGCTGAAGTTCCCGCTCAGAGAGCTTGTCCTTACAATTTGCTAGGAGCGGTGTGACGTCATCTCGTTGACAGGATTCCGGTTCCCGGTCCCTTTTCATCCTTCTGATGGATTGGCCTGCATCGCACCGTCCGATGACACAGTTTCTTCGTAGCTGCACTTCATCTCCGCTTAGATTGATGACTCGCACTAGCGCTCCTTTTCCGGTCATTGCCAGAGTTCTTGCTGTGATCCAACTCGGATGGTCGCCGCAGTTTTCTATGACGACGCTTCGCCCTTGACACGCAGTGTAAGGGAATCTAACTTTGACCAGAGTTTCAGATCTCGGCGGTAGGGTCGTGTTTTTCAGGCAGTAAACTGCGCATGATCTCGCTCCCTCTAGGAATACTTCTTGTTCGGGGAAACTAAGTACTCCTTTAGCGACGTCTACAACACACTTCTGGTCTCTTAAAAAGTCCAATCCGATGATGCAATCGTCCGTGATGTCTGCTACGAGTACACCGTATTCAAAGGTCTGTTCTCCAATGGTTATCTTCGCCGTCGTTTCACCGAAGACGGTAACTGGCTGGCCTGTTGCTGTTTGAAGCTGAACGGATGGTCTTTGATTCCACACAATAGTCCTTTTCAATAGCTCCGGACGCACTATTGTTCTTGAAGCACCGGTGTCAATAGTAAAATGACACGTTACGCTGTTCAGCTGTCCAACCACTGTAAGGTTGTTCCCATTACCAATCTGTGAAACAGTGACGGTAGGGGCTCGATGTTGACCAGCCAGCGCCCGCCCCACGGCCCTGGCTTCTTCTAGTTTAACGACAGCTCTTCTGCGTCCACCTGTGTAGAGGACGCTACTGTCGTTCTACGTGGCCATCTTCGCTTGGGGCAACTACTCCGAATATGGCCCCTCTCGCCGCAGCCATAGCACATCGGACCCAAAGAAGGTTTTTCCTTCACCACAACCTCCCGAAGTCGTTGAGTTCTAGCGTCTTGACGCACGGCTTCCACCTCCAAAGCATGGGCTAGAGCTTCCTGTAAGGTCTGATGATGGCTCAATTTCACGGTGTGTCTGACGTCTGCGTCTCTAATTCCATCACAGAAAGCTTGCGGAATCATTGATTCCACCATTGTCGGGCATGACACGTATGCACGTCTGACAAGCCTTTCGATTTCCGTTGCCCATTGCTGCAGACTCTCACCAGGCTTCTGCTGTCGATCGCGGAGTTGTGCTCTATATGCGTGTTCTAGGTGTTTGTCGCTGTACCTGCCCTCTAGTGCTCTTTGGAGAGCACCTAAAGTTCTGTTATCCGAAGGCAGGTTTTCCAACGTGAGCAGGGCATCTCCACGAAGAGCCAGAGTCAGAGCTATCAAGGACTCTTCCTCGTTCCACCCCTTTCCTTTAGCCACCGTCTCGAACTGGTACCAAAATGCTGCCCAAGACGTCGTTCCATCGAAGTGGGGTACTTCGATTTTCGGAGAATCCGACACTACCGTAGCACCCCGGGTCCCCACTCTTGCCATTTTGGTATGCAGCTGTCGCATCTCAGCATCCACCTGGCTCAATCGATCCTCATGTTGGGTGAATCGATCTTCATGTTGGGTGAATCGATCTTCATGTTTCATCACATCATCCTTGAGAGCATCAATCTGCTTTTTCTAGTACTTCGTGCTTCTTTTCAATAGCCCCCAACAAACTCTTGCTTAGCTCTTCCAGGTGACGGGCTTGCTCCTCCTGGCGAAGGGCTTGTTCTTCCCTCAGTTTAGCAAATTGTGCTTCCTGAAGTCGGGCTAGCTCCTCCTGGCGGCGGGCTTGCTCCTCCTGGCGGCGGGCTTGCTCACGGGCTTGCTCCTCCTGACGGCTGGCTTGTGTCTGCAGCATTTTAAATAAATCTGCAAGCTCCACAGGCCCAATCGGTGTTTGAATCGATCCCTCCGTTGAAGTACCTTCACCCTCTTGCAGGGCCGCGGTTTGACTCCTTGTTACTCGACCCTCACTGTCTTCTCGTGGTGTAAGAGGCATCTTGAATCCCACTTCTGACACCAATTGTTGCGGGAACGGGGTACGTTTAATTCAAGATACGCCAAAAGTCACCAAAAGACAATTAATTTATTTATCGACTAACAATTACACAATTAAACACTTAAAAACACAATTAAAAACACTTAATTACAACACTAAACACGGAACACTAAATTACACTAAAACACTGAATCACACTAAAACACTGAATTTCGCTGAAACTATTCGCAGGTAACGCACTCGATCACTTCTAGTTCGCAGGAGACTGATTCGCTTCGCTTTCCAAATCGGAACTGTCCCGTCGCGTCGTACATCCCGCTTTTATACCCAGTGAGGACGCAGCTCTTCGCGTGGCGTCGAGAATCTTCTCGCGGGGATCGAAATTTCTAGAACTCGCTGGAGCTCGCTCCGACCGACCAGAGTGTGTGACGTAGTATCGTGCAAGCGAATATAGACCTTATCCATACGACGATAAGACTAATTTCGCTTGCACGGTCTCTCAAGGTCGTACTATTATTATTACTTTAGAACACTCTAGAGCTCGCTACAACCTACCAGAGTGTGTAGCGTAGTATCGTGCAAGCGAATATAGACCTTATCCATACGACGATAAGACTAATTCCGCTTGCACGGTCTCTCGTGGTCGTAACAATAATATCTTTACCGAACCCGTGTGACACAAACACAAATTCGACAAGACTCGTGTGTGGATGGATAATTTTCCTTTTAGCTTGGTAAACTTGAGCTACGCAGGCCCAAAAGGTGACACAAAAAAAACACATACTACGCGTCTTGCCCGTAACCACTAGCGCTGTAAAGAGCTGGAAACGTCGTGTCTCTAAATAAGTTTAGAATAACAATGCACGCGAGTTTAATCCGTAAACTTATGTGTAGTGTTCTCGCAGATAATAGACAATTACTACAGACAGACTACTCGACTCACTCGGGCTCCGCAGTGACGTCCTCGTTGTAGAAGATAGAGAGCAGCGACATGATGAGCCTGCGGTCTTTGTCGTCGGTGACGCGCCCGCCGTAGTTGCACTCGCCCGCGAGGTAGTTCAGCGCTTCGAACGGCGTCTCTGCGTACTCGGTCAGGAACATCTGGACACGGAAACTGGCTGTGAATGGATATTAGGCGACACCCAGTCCGTACATTGCAGAGATTATTTTACGTCTATACTAGCTCGATGTAATGCTAGCCCTGAAGAACTTTACTCTAACGAGAGGCTGACCTCCTGGAAATATTTAATGTGCTTGTAATATTTAGTGTGTTGCACTGGCAACATCTAACAAAATCCTACAACGTGTGGACTTCAACCCATCATACCCATTGGGATCTTTTGTGTTATCTCATTAAGTAGCAGTAAGTTTTTATAGATCTAAACACTTTAAAGATGATTGAAATAATATCAGCCTTTGTGTTTAGAGCTAGTTTTGCTCGTTTAAATTAGAGCAACAATAAAAGAAACACAGCCTTCTGAGCATGGTTGTTGTTTGTCGATACGTCCGCCATTAATCAGCTATGTAAAATCATTAAAAGAAGAAATTCTCCTGCAGTCTCACCTGCAGCTGCATGATGCAGATCCTCAGGTCGTTCTCATTGAACTCGTACTGTATGTTCCAGCCCAGGGGTCCAAATGCCCTCCTCTCCTGGACGATGGCGTGGAAGAAGCACAATGCAAACAGCAGCCGGTTCCTCGTTGCGGCAGCTGATGTAGACCTCATTCATCGCACTCTCTTCTTCTACTGCTTTTCTTACCTGTCATGTCTTGTACTTACCTTCTAGCGGGGATCACGGTTCACTTCGACATATTGGTATCTCTTGTGTTACCTCTACTTCTAAACACTTATCTTCTCTCCAAGGATTACTGCAATAATGTCTCGAGGTGTCAAGAATCTTGCTCAGAGCTAGACTTACTACATAGAAATGAAGCAATCGAAGAAGTAACACAGGATTCTGACCATGGTGTGTGGAATCATGTCGAAACGACCAGTAAGTAAGTTTTTTTTAAAAAGTCTAAAATCATAATAGGAAGAGTTCTCCTGCAGTCTCACCTGCAGCTGCATGATGCAGATCCTCAGGTCGCTCTCATTGAACTCGTACTGTATGTTCCACCCTAGGGGTCCAAATGCTCTCCTCTCCTGGACTATGGCGTGGAAGAAGCACAATGCGAACAGCAGCCGGCGCCACTCCTCGGTGCGCGGGCAGCTGATGTAGAACTCGGGGTCGCAGATGGGGTCGGATATGTACGAGCGGTAGATGTTGTTCTTTAGACCTTTTGGCGCTTCGTTTGTCATCTTCACACCTTTTCGAAAGGAGGGTTGCGGGTTAAAAATGATATCTACGAATCGGCTAGTGTTTGGTTTTTTAATTTCAAGTTGACATATGTGGAAGATAAATCAACCAGTTTAGTTGAACTCTCTGTCTACCATATGATGTTTAGTTTTTAAAGTGATAAAGAACCTAGATAAGCTCGGGTCAAATAAAGGAACTTTGAACCCACGACTGCTGCACTACGAATAATACGCAATCGATTCCTTCGAAAAGAACCAGCTTAACTCTACAGAAAGATTAAATAAATCAATGAAATTTGATGAACTAGTAAAATTAATAGGGAGTATAAAATTATATGAACGTTTCTAGAAAAAGATGATCAAATTGTGCCGCTTTTTAGCAGGGACGCTGTTGTGCCCCCAGATCCTATCAGAACTGAATTCAAGAACCGCCCAACTGGTGGAAACTCACCATTCTGCAACACGGTCACCGGAAAAGCCCTGCTGGGGTAGCTGGTGAGCCAACACCGGAAGTTGTGGTGCGTGACCTGCGGCACGATCACCTCGGCGCAGATGCGCTCCAGCTCGCCCATCCAGGAGTCCATCACGTGGCAGTTCTGCAGCACCACCCAGCCGCCCGTCTGGATCGCTTGGTTTATCATGTTCGCTGCTATTGGACCCTGGGGGAGACGAGGGAGTCTTGTACAGTCAGCCAAGAAAGTGGTCTATCACTTTTGACAAAAGTTTCTGCGAGATCGCTAAGTTTGACAATAGTCACTGACACAATGTTATTCACAGGGAAAATTGACCTTGTTGTTTCATAACGTTCAAACGAATCTCAACCGTAGAGTGTTAGACCACATTTTTGGCTCACTGTACTGGAGGCGATATTGGGACCGTGCGAAGTGGCGCTGATTGTCAAAAACGCATGTAATCTTATGAGATGTCCGTTGTTATTGCTAGCGGCGGCCGTCGGTACTAATTTCACTCCATAAGATTTAACGAAAGAAACGCCACCAAAATGAGGGCAGCACCGTCGTGCACGCTCGCAATACTCTATGCACATAAAATGATTTTTTTGGAAGTGGCACATACGAGTTGTGGTAAAAACCGTCACAAAGGCAAAGAAGTACAAGTTATTAACAACACCTAAAACCTCACCTGCCCCTGCCCAAGAGAGATGGTCTCGAAGCTGATGACCTTCTTCTCCATGGAGAACTTGACCAGCCCGGACATGGGGTCGGAGCCGGCGGACAGAATGAAGATGAGCGGCGAGCAGCAGTTGCTGTCGTTGTACGACTTCTCCAGGTCAAAGGGCGGCGGCTCGATGTAGACACGACCCATCTCTTGAACAACGTACTGCTGGACTAGGGGTATGAGCTTGTCTGGGCGGATACATCTGGCGATAAAAAATAAATAATAATAAATATCTGAGACATTTCCACACACGGTCATTTGACCACAAACTAAGAAGAACTTGTACTATGGGTGTGAGAGACTGATATTTATAAATACATATTCACACTTATGTTCATCACATAAATATTTGTCCCGAGTGGGAATCGAACCCACGACTTTTAAACCGCCAGGCAGGTTCACTAACAACTGTTTTACCGAGCCAGTCAAAGAGAAAGTCGGGATAGGACTCGAAATGGTGAAATGAGAAATGAAGAGAACCGCTGATGACAAAAGGTTGATAACTTTGAATAAGTTGAACCGATTTTGCAGATAAGTAGAAAATATCGAGAAAAAATAACTTAGAAAACCGTTCAAGAGGTAAGGTGCTATGGACAATTCAGCGGTCAAACCCAACTTCTTGGGTCATGAGTTCGTTCGGGGGTTAAAAAGTCAAATGCTCCCGAGCCGTGTGGGAGCACTTGACTTTGTGGCGACATCCGACAAAGAACTTCGCACCGCATCTAACAGATGGCGCTGACATACCATCTCAACGAGAATATGCAATTAGTATGGAACCTACATCTCACTTCAAAGTTATTCGGCCCGCTAAGTATATATAGAGCAAAAACCAAGATGGTAATTGGACCATGGTCCCCGAGCACGATCACCTAGCTTGGCGGAAGGTCTTCCTTTTAGGATCACTCCTGAAACTTCAAGTGTATGTGTATACTACTTAATAATGTTCTCAGGATCTGCTGCAGTAATTTCGCCTTTTACTTGGTTCCAGAAGGACCCTTTCACTACATAGTGCATAGCAAAGTCGCATCCCGCTTCTGTCTGTCCCTATGTATTCTTAAATCTTTAAAACTACGCAACGGATTTTGATGGGGGATTCTTAAATAGATAGCGGGATTCATTTAATAAATAACCGAAGTGAAGCGAGGGCGAGTCACTAGTTTAAATCGATTTCCATCCCTTTTTTATCCCAAAGCCGACCGACCGGAAGGGCTAGTCTGAAAACCAGCGCTGGCCGCTCGAGCCAAGCATATGCTGAGACTGGTCCTTTTGCCAAAATGTTGTATTGTATTGTATATTATATATTTTTTTGTATTTTGTATTTGTTTTTTCTTTTATTGTACTTAATGAAAAGTGTAAATTTGGCAATAAGAAAATCGTTTTATTTTTTATTTTTTAAATTCAATATCTCACCTGAGTATTATCAACTTCGCGATGCCCCTGATGCTCTCGTAGGGCGGCGGCATCTCGTTCTCATGGGGAGCGGACAGGTCGTAGAAGTCCTTCCACGCTTGGATGTTGCGCTCAAAGTTCTCTTTGAAACCGCGCAGTCTGAAATAATTTGTTTATTTTACAAGATTCCTATGAGATGATAGTAATTTCTTCTGGAACTAATTCCAGAAGAAATTACTATAGGCTACATATTATTAATAAGTTACATATTATTTCTGACTTAAAATCGCAGTAAGTTGCTATTCAGTTCTTATGAAGTCTTTAACGTATTTATAATACTCGTAAAGTACACAGTTTTTAGGAAATATCAAATAACATAGCTTATCTTTGACCTATGTGAAGAAGAGAAAACTCACTTCATCATAGGCAATGAGGCGAAGATATCCCCGTTTTTGGAACTGAATCCACTAAAATTCCAAATACCTACTATCCAGCAGTAATTTTTGATCAGCGGGAAGGAAATACAAACCGTTCTGAAAAGCCGGTCCCTGTTTTTGTCATACTGTTGGAAAATAATTTAAAATTAATTCATCCCAAAGTTTTCTTCCTAACTGACTAAGGTGATGGCATGGAGTAGCCTCGTTATCATCACCGGATTCGCGGGGGAGCGGACGGCTCTAAACAGGCCAGAGTTCAACCATCCCCCACGAGTCCGGTTCAACCCTCACCCGCCCAGGTTGCTGGAGCGCACGATCTCGGACCACGCCTTGTCTGTGAGCCACGTAGGCGCGGGGTTCTCGTAAGGGTTCTCCAGCGCCACACCGCCTGTGAGAAGGAACGCCACCAGCTCATCGTCTACTGCGCCCTGCAAGAACGAGAGACAGAGTGTGAGATCTGTCATGTCCGTGGTATGTGAAGCCATATGGGAACAATAGGATGTAACTTGGCAATGTTTATCTTGTCCAGCCAGCCCGGTACTTGGCATCAGATAACCACAACCTATCAACCACATAAAAGTATAGGTACACTAGGACTGTGATGTTCAGTACCTAGTCCAACCGATTTTGGTTATGCCCAGGATATTAGTAGTGTTGAAGTGTGAAAAACAGATTCACCCTATGATCCCTTACTCTTATACTTCTTCAGTGAAACCTTTCATCCGTTTGACACCCATATTGACAAAAATAACAGTATATTCGCTAGTTTTACCCTGAAAAGTTAGGTTTTTTTCTAATTTTCTTTAAGAAACAGGAATCTTAGCTCTCATTATACCCATACTCCAGATCCCACACGTACCTTAGCTCTCAATATGCCCAGCGTAAGAACTAGAGAGAAGATGAGCTTGTCCTTCTCAAAGAGGCTGCGGCAGACGTTCTCATAGATACTCTTGGTGAAGTACGCGTTGAGTCCTTCCAGACGTTCGTCCAGGTCATCGCTCTTCGGCGAGTTGAGGATCGCCTGATTGTAGAGATTTATGAACCTGGAAAGAGAATAATAGGTTACAGATCTAGCCATCAGAAATGAAGCGGATATGATGGTAGTGATAGGTGCAGAACTAATCACTTACCTATATGGTAATACACGGTAATTTCACTCTACAAAGACCATCTTGGCTGGCACTGGTACTTGGCAGACATTAGCACGAATTGAAATTGAATAGATCTTGGCGGCAAACAGTGTCTGTCTATTAACCAGTATCGGTATGAATTTGAACCTTCGTTCATGTATTACGACACGTTAATGACATCGTCTCATGGGACAGGGGAAAGATGAAAGCACCACCATGTGGTTTTAAATAAATATTACACAACATCGCATACATTGATCTGATCCCATGGTAAGTAGTTTAAGCACTTGTGTTACGGATATCAGAATCAACAGTGGATACAACAAATATACTTAATAATATTTAATAACATAGCCCAGACACAGAACAAACACCGATGTTCGTCACACAAATATTTTCGTCACCACTATTCCACTGGGCCAATCAATGATGTTATGTTATCCAATAAGTTTGCAAAATGCCTTAGCCTTATCAGGCAGGTATCGAAGGAGGTGCTTGAGCGCATATCATCAACTGCCTAGCAAGAAGAAAAGACAGTAAATTTTAGCCTTTATGGGTCTACACGCGTTATTAGAAGTGGCAAATTACATAGCTACTTACTGCCCGACGTCTCGACTGGGTTACACCAATGGTCGCGACCACGATTGGAATAACGCGTGTAGACCCATAAAGACTAATATTTAGTGTAATGGAACGCGAAAGTCTAAAATCTTACATAAGAAAAGACAGATCAAGAAACTCACCAGTTCAAAGAATACTGGTACATAGGATCTATAGCGGCCAAGTCTGAGATGCAGAAGAACAGAACAGAACTGTGCTTCGACACCGGCACGTAGAGCAGACGAGCCTCGTCGATCTCCCGTTCTGTGATAGCAGCTGCCGCTTGCTTCGCTTCGATTTCTATCGAGAGAACTTTGGATGACGACAGGATCTGGTTGGCCGACTCGTCTTCTAGAATGTTGCCGGCTGATGAGAGCACCTGGTAAAATATTGCGACTTACTACAATGCCTAAAATTATCTCGAACATTAATTAATCACAATTATTGTGATGATGATAACATTTGCATCGAATGACCGATATAATAACATGTTCACAAAGTTAGTATAGTATTGAAACTTGCTGGTTGGATGTCGCCAGACTTGATGCAAAAGCGGACTAGCGAAGATTTTCATTTGTATCACTGTCAGTGATTGATCCGATTTTTTCTTCTAATTGACTATAATGATGGCTTGGAGAAACCTTGTCATTATCACCGGACTTGTGGGGAAGCGGATGGCCCTCTTCCCTAACATTGATCTTACTATTAGTTAGGGCCTGATCATGCTGACTAATAACAAGCGTGTTAAATAGTATTGTCTATTATTTGCGCGAGCACTACACATTTGAAATACTTCACGGGCCGGTCTTGCCCGTGACCACGAGCGTTTTAAAGAGCTCGAAACTTCTGATCTCTAAATAATGTTTAGAATACTGTACACGCGAGTTTAATCCGTAAAATTAGTTTTACTTCCAAAGCGTGTTAAAGGCAAAGCTACCGAACACGTTAATCCAATAAAGACTTTAGATCCTTAGGCCATACCTCCAAGATCTTATCCTCGATCTCCTTGAGCGTGCGCTTGTTGTTAGCTCCCTCGACGATGAGCTGGTTCTTCTTCAGCTCGAGCTCGGGCCGGTCCTGCGCCACCACGATGCCCAGCAGCTGGTCCTGCAGCCCTTGCGGCGTGATCATGAAGTTCAGCATCGTCACCTGGAAGACAGAGAGCCTATGTGGGTTTGTCTGCTTTACCTTATTTGCTGTCAGCTTTGCCTTATGGCATACTAGCTTTCCGCCCGCGACTTCGCCGCGTAGAGACGTTTAATGGGTATAACATTACTTCCTTATAGTGCAGTCGGTTAAAAATAGCGGTAGCCTATAACCTTTCCTAGGCTCTGGACTATATCTGTACCAAATTTCATTTAAATCGGTCCAGTACTCTATGCGTGAAAGCGTAACAGACAGACAGACAGACAGACAGAGTTACTTTCGGATTTATAATATTAGTAAGGATACGTCCCCACTGCTGAAACACGGGCCTACTACCTTATACTCTAGGTCATCATTATCATCAGCCCATATACGTCCCCACTGCTGGAGCACGGGCCTACCATAAACTAGGGCGATCAGGCCTTAGTAAACGCTTGCTAAGTGCGTGTTGGTCTACTACACAACCTTAGAATTTCTTCGTTGATGTGCAGGTTTCCTTACGATATCACCGTTAAAGTGTCGAATATTCGTACATATGAATTACAAAATTCGAAAAACATTGTGGTACTGGTACGTGGCGTACTGGCCGTTTGAACTGGCAACCTCTCGCATGGTAAGCAACGGCCTGAACCACTCGACCATCGACGATTTTTTTGTTACTGTAATTGTATACATTAGGTTTTTATCTGATGCTACAGAGATTTTATAAATGATACCCGATAAAACGAAAACCTATATTATGAAGTCTCGTGTAACAAACTTAAAAAAAGGAGGAATTTTTAAGGCATTATTAAAGTGGTACATTTCTAAAATTGGTGATGTCAAAAGTCAATCCAATAACCTTCCAATGACCAAAAGGATTAACTTAGCATATTAGTTCTTCTACTAACCGAATAGTAGTTCCAGGTTTCGGACACGAGTGCGGTTCTGTGCCTTTAGGTATACCGCCTTCAATTGACAATTAGGTATACCGGCAATTAAAAGCAAGTGTGGCTACCCATGACGTCATCTCGCTACATAGTTGCTGCCGTGACTTCAAAGGAAACATGAAGCAAATAGTCCTGAGAAGAACTGTTGTATACACTCTCTCATAGTTGTGCATAGCTCTGAAAAGAGCTGTTTTACATACTCTCTCTCTTATGTGCCTAAGGAATAGCTCTGAAAAAGAGCTGTTTCATACTCTCTCGTGTGCCTAAGCGAATAGCTCTGAAAAGAGCTGTTTCGGGCAGCGGGCAAAGGGCGCGAAAACGTCTTCAATCTTCTCGGCGCGGACACGAAACACAGCGAGGACTACAACTCCGTGTCATCGGGCACCCCGCGACTCTTCACGGCGTGTGTGAGGTGCACCCATGAGCCCCGCTGCACTTCGTCGCGTCCGCCGCCGAAGACTCGCAGCACGTCTGCGCCCTAAGCCCGCTGTCGTCAGAAAGAGCGAGCGACGCGGCCTATGCGCGCTCCTAGCCAGACGAAATCGACGAGTCAGCGAAACAGCACATCCACACATCGCGGAACGGAACAACGCTACGTGTGTGACGGAGATAGGAGACGTCCTACGAACTAGACCAAATAATTGTAGCAAATGTAAATAAATGATATCATTCTAATCGGCACTAGTTGTAAGTTAGATTTTAGTACTTAGGTAGGATTTTTGGCACAATAAATACATTCGATTCCTTCCATTCGATTCGACTCACTTCACTTATCTCCAGACGCAAGGTCCCCAAAGTGGTTACCCCGACTGAAGAATACTGCAGCCTGAAGAAAAATACCAGAAACCAAGCCAGAAGCTCTCCACAAATAATTCCTGCAAGAATTCAAGCCTGAAGCCCTGCTCGAATTTTCATCGCCGCTTACTACCTGGCTACAGCTGCAAACCTACAATGGAGTCAGAACAAAATTCAACGCAACCTGAAGTCGCCAACATCTCGCTCAGCCTCCGCATACCGTCATTCTGGCGCGAAAAACCTCGATTCTGGTTCTACAGCTTCGAAGCCGCAACAAGCGACGCCAACAAGGGGGACAAACAGCTCGCACATATGGTCATCTCCCAGCTCGATAGACAAGATATGGAACAAATCTCCGACCTTCTCCGCAACCCGCCGGAGAAGAACTTCTATCAAGCTATCAAGGAGCGACTCATCACCGTCTACGAAGAATCAGACAGCCGGCAATTTCAAAAGCTGCTGTCTGAGATGGAGTTAGGCGACCAAAAGCCTAGCCAGCTGCTGCGACGTATGCAAGACCTAGCTCGCGACCGCATTCCTGACGCCACGCTACGAATGATGTGGTCGAATCATCTTCCACCACACGTCCGCTCAGTCCTCGCCGTCAGCGAATCCTTCAGCACCAAGGCCGCACTCGAAGAACTCGCCTTACTCGCCGATAAAATGATGGAGCAACACCACGAAGTCGCCGCCGTCGCATCAACACCTACTCCGTCGTCATCGTCACTTCCATCGTCATCATCATCATCGAACGAATTTCTCATCAACGAAATTCGCAAACTCTCACTGGAGATCGCCGAGCTGAAGATCAGAACGTCAAGACCACCTTACTACGAGCAACCGTATCGACGAAACCGTTTCCCGCCAAACCGATCTCGAAGCAACTCTCGTCATCGCTCTAGAGACCCATCATCATCGTCACCGAGTTCGTCACTATGCTACTATCATCGCCGCTTCGGAGAACAAGCTCGTCGTTGCAACTCGCCGTGTACCTACAAATCTGAGAAGTCGGAAAACTAGATCGAACGTTGGCAGCGGCGGACACCGGCGTTCAAGAATTTTCATACCGCCTATTTGTCACGGACAAGAAGACCGGACTATCTTTCTTGGTAGACACGGGCGCTAATATATCCGTCCTACCTCGAATGAAAGGCCACATCGCATCTCCGCTACCATTCAAATTATACGCCGCCAACAACACCGTCATATCAACCTACGGAGAAAAAACGCTAGAACTCGATCTCAATCTTCGCCGCCCATACAAGTGGAAGTTCATCGTAGCCGACGTGTCCAAACCAATCCTCGGGGCCGACTTTCTGAAGCACCACCAACTTGTCGTCGATCTCAAAAACAAGAAACTCATAGATAGCGTAACCAATCTCAAAATCAACGCACCGATTCACGCTACGAACATACCTACCGTACGAAGCATCGATCTCGCAACCTCGTACCACGACATCTTAGCCGAATTCCCCGGTACCACGAGATTGACAGCGATGAATATCAACGACAAAATCAACGTGCAACATTTCATCGAAACCGAAGGCCAACCAGTACACTGCCGTGCAAGACCGATCCCACCGCATCGCTACGAAAAAGTGAAGAAAGAATTCGAAAATATGATCCAACAGGGCCTATGCCGTCCAAGCAAAAGCCCTTGGGCCTCACCTCTTCACATCGTGCCCAAAAAGAATGGAGATCTACGCGTCTGCGGGGATTATCGCCGCCTCAATGCGATAACGAAGCCCGACCGCTACCCCGTACCACGAGTGAAAGACTTCACCTACCAACTGGCAAACAAGACTATCTTCTCTACGCTTGATCTTAACCGCGCTTACCAACAACTCTGCGTCCGAGATGAAGATATAGAGAAAACAGCCATAATAACCCCAATGGGCCTCTTCGAATTCCCTCGCATGTGCCCAGGACTCAAGAACGCAGGACAGACATTCCAGAGATACATTCATCAAGTTCTAAGCGGACTAGACTTCGTTTTCCCTTTCATCGACGATGTTTTAGTCGCCTCTGGATGTGAAGAATCCCATCGCGAACACCTACGCACAGTCCTACAGCGATTCGAAGAACACGGAATCACCATCAACCCAGCCAAATGTCACTTCGGCCAACAACAAGTAAAGTTCCTCGGTTACATCGTGTCAAAAGAAGGCATCAAACCACCTAGCGACAAGATAGAAGCCATCACAAACTATCCGCAACCGAAAACAATCGAAGAACTCCGTCGTTTTCTCGGTATGCTTAACTTTTATCGCGACCACATACCGAAAGCGGCGACACTGCAAGCACCACTCAACGCCTATCTACATAATGTCAAGAAGCGCGACAAGACGCCTATAGAATGGACCGCAGAAGCAACAGAAGCGTTCGAAGCCTGTAAAGCTAGCATCACTACCGCTGCTTTACTCGCTCACCCATCACACGAAGCAACATACGCCCTCTTCTGCGACGCCTCAGACAAGACAGCCGGCGCCGTCCTACAACAACTCATCGACGAAAAATGGCAACCACTTGGCTATTTTTCAAAGAAATTCTCCGACGCGCAAGTCAAGTACTCGACCTACGACCGAGAGCTGCAAGCAATCTATATGGCAGTCAAACACTTTCGCAAAATGTTTGAAGGACGACCGCTTATCATCTTCACCGATCACAAACCACTTACATACGCAATGAGCAAGATTACTTCAGACACCGAGACGCCGCGACGAACAAGACAGCTACTCTTTATCAGCGAGTTTACCACTGACCTACGTCACGTCAGTGGTAAAGACAACGTCGTCGCCGACGCACTCAGCCGCATAGAAACTATCACATGTCCGTCATCAATCGACTTCCATGCGATAGCCGCCGCACAAGATAAAGAAAAATCAACCATACAACAACTAATTCAACAAGAAAACCTATCAATCAAGAAAATCAATATCCCGCAAACCGACATCACACTCTATTGCGAGATATCTACATCAACAATCCGTCCATACATACCTGAAGATCATCGTTACAACGTCTACCAGTCGCTACATAACATTAGTCATCCCGGCGCACGCACAACTCGCAAGCTCATCTCACAAAAATACTTCTGGCCGTCGATGAACGCCGACATTGGAAAATGGACAAAAAGCTGCATCGACTGTCAGAAAAGCAAAATCAACAGACATACATTGTCATCAACATCGAGTTATCCGCCCGCCGACCGCTTTCAACACGTGCACATCGACATAGTGGGACCCTTGCCTACCACAACGCAAGGTTACCGCTACCTAATCACTATGATCGACCGCACAACCAAATGGCCCGAAGCAATACCTACGGACAACATAACCGCCGAAACAGTCGCCGATACATTCTACAATCATTGTATAAGCCGCTTCGGTTGCCCTACAACAATAACTAGCGACCAAGGAAGACAGTTCGAGAGCCAACTATTCCATTGCCTAACAACAACAATGGGTATCAAGCGAAACCGAACTACGCCATACCATCCGCAGAGCAATGGAATAGTCGAACGATGGCACCGCACACTGAAAACTGCACTGCGAGCGAAATTATCAAGCGCAAGTTCATGGATAACGGAACTACCTACAATCCTACTTGGACTGCGAGCCGCCTTACGCACCGACGCCGGAGTTAGCGCCGCCGAACTTACATACGGCTACAACCTACGGCTACCTGGCGAATTCTTCACTACAAGCACTATACCTACTCCTATGGACTACACCTACGTCGAAAAACTACGCTCCGCAATAGAAGATAACAAACCTACGCAGTCATCCATTCATCATAATGTTGCGGGAACGGGGTACGTTTAATTCAAGATACGCCAGAAGTCACCAAAAGACAATTACTTTATTTATCGACTAACAATTACACAATTAAACACTTAAAAAACACAATTTAAAAACACTTAATTACAACACTAACACGGAACACTAAATTACACTAAAACACTGAATCACACTAAAACACTGAATTTCACTGACTATTCGCAGGTAACGCACTCGATCACTTCTAGTTCGCAGGAGACTGATTCGCTTCGCTTTCCAAATCGGAACTGACTCGTCGCGTCGTACATCCCGCTTTTATACCCAGTGAGGACGCAGCTCTTCGCGTGGCGTCGAGAATCTTCTCGCGGGGATCGAAATTTCTAGAACTCGCTGGAGCTCGCTCCGACCGACCAGAGTGTGTGACGTAGTATCGTGCAAGCGAATATAGACCTTATCCATACGACGATAAGACTCATTTCGCTTGCACGGTCTCTCAAGGTCGTAATATTATTATTACTTTAGAACACTCTAGAGCTCGCTACAACCTACCAGAGTGTGTAGCGTAGTATCGTGCAAGCGAATATAGACCTTATCCATACGACGATAAGACTAATTCCGCTTGCACGGTCTCTCGTGGTCGTAACATTATCCCCCTCTTAGTCATGCTCGTCCCGAGCATCATTTGACCCATGGTAACGAGCCAATCGATCAATGTGAACAATTTTCGGCTTGCCTCTTGTCCCTTGTTTGATCCGATAGGTTAAGTCGTTCAGCCTAGTGATGATCTTGTATGGTCCTTCCCACCTTGGCTGGAACTTCGGTGATTTGCCCTTCTTCCTGAGTGGGTTGTGTAACCAAACCAGACTCCCTTCATCGAAACCGTCGGTGTTGGCTTTGCGGTCGTAACGGGTTTTCATTCTTTTCCTGGATTTTAGACTGCAGTCTCTGACGAGAGCATGTACTTCATCCAGGCGCTTCTGTAGGTCAGCCGCATATTCGGTTACTGGTTTCGGAGCTTCTGGCGGTGTCCCAGTCAACGCGTCTACCGGAAGCCGCATTTCTCTACCGAAGTTTACCATTGCTGGGGTTGCGCTGGTGCTATCGTGGATCGCAGATCGGTAGGACAGCAAGAAAAGCGGTATGTACTGGTCCCAGTCTCGTTGATGCTCGTCCACAACTTTGGCCAAGTGGTTTTCCAACGTTTGGTTGAATCTCTCGACCATGCCATCGGATTGCGGGTGTGCTGGTGTAGTACGGGTCTTATGCATACCCAACAGTTGACAGACCTCCTGGAACAGTGCTGACTCAAAGTTTCTTCCTTGGTCAGAATGTATCTCAAGAGGCACACCAAATCGGCAAATTACCTCGTGGACTAACTTCTTGGCGACCGTCTTTGCTTCTTGATTAGGCGTAGCGAAGACTTCAGGCCACTTTGTGAAGTAATCTTGGACCACAATGATGTACTTGTTTCCCTCATCGGATTCTGGAAAGGGGCCAGCTACATCTACTGCGATTCTTTCCCATGGAGCGCCGACGTTGTACAGCTTGAGTTTGCCCTTACTTCTGGTTTGTGGGCCCTTTACTGATGCGCAAGTCGTACATTTCTTGCACCAGTCTTCGACATCCTCCCGACAGTGTATCCAGTAGAACCTCTGTCTCAGCTTCTCTAGGGTCTTCTTCACGCCTAAATGTCCCCGGATACCCCATCGTGTATGTACCTCAGTAGCGAAACAACTTGTTTACGGGGTACAATCAGCTGTAGTGTCGTTTGATCCCCTTTTGGTGTTTCCCATTTCCTGAAGAGTACTCCATCCTTAATCTCCAAACTGTCCCATTGTGCCCAGTAACTTTTCGTGATGGGGCTTGATGATGCTACATGGCTCCAAGAAGGTTTTTGACCTACTTCTTTCCATTCAAATATTTTCCTCAGGTCACTATCCTCTTTTTGAGCCTTTTTGATAGCGTCTTCGCTCCATTCATTATCAAGTCCCTGGGTGGTAATCATCCGGACTTCTTCTTTAGTCTCCGTCTTAGAACAATGACTGCAGGCCACAGGACAAGGTCTCCTTGATAGGGCATCGGCATTCAAATGCGTTCTACCACTCCGATGTTCTGTTGTGAAGTTGTACTCCTGTAGTTGCTCTAGCCACCGCGCCACTTGTCCTTCAGGGTTCTTAAACTGCAAGAGCCATTTTAACGCAGCATGATCTGTCCGCAGGGTAAACTGTCTTCCAACGAGGTACTTATTGAAATGCTGTAGAGTCTTTACTACTGCCAACAGTTCCTTACGAGTCACACAGTAGTTCCTTTCAGGTTTTGAAAGTGACTTACTGAAATAGGCCATCACCACTTCCCGTTCACCTTGCTCTTCCGACAGAACTCCGCCTATGACAGTATTGCTGGCACCAGTGCCCACGATAAACCTCCCTTCTCTGTTCGGGTAGCCAAGTATAGGACTGGTGCAGAGGTGTTCTTTTAATCTGACGAAGGCTTGATCACATTCGAGTCCCAGGCGAATACTCGTTTATCTTCCGTGAGCCGATGAAGAGGTTTCGCTATATCAGAGAAGTTCTTTACAAAGCGCCGGTAGTATGCGCATAAACCCAAAAATGATCTCACGTCGGTCTTGTTAACTGGAATAGGCCATTCTTGGACAGCTTTGATCTTCTCTGGGTCGGTCCTTACACCTTTCGATGAAATAATGTGGCCTAAATAGGCGACTTCTTCCTTGAAAAACGTGCATTTCTTTGGGCTGAGTTTCAAGTTTGCTTCTCGTATTCTAGTGAAAACCTTCCTCAGGTTACTGACATGCTCCATGAAATTTCGACCCATGATAATGATGTCATCCAGATAGACCAGGCATGCATCACCCAGAAGTCCAACCAGTACCCTTTCCATCAACCGCTCGAATGTCGCCGGAGCGTTGCAAAGACCAAAGGGCATGACGTTGAACTGCCACAATCCATTCCTAGTTCCGGTCGTAAATGCCGTCTTCTCCTTGTCTGCTGGATGGATGTCTACTTGCCAGTACCCACTCTTAAGGTCCACTGTTGAGAACCACTTCATGCCGCTCAACATGTCCAGTGTGTCGTCTATACGGGGCAGAGGATAGCTGTCCTTCTTCGTTGCATTATTCAACAACCGGTAGTCCACACAAAACCTGGTGCTGCCGTCCTTCTTCTTTACCAGGACTACTGGCGAAGACCACGGGCTTGTTGAAGGTTCTATGATGCGGTTCTTCTGCATCTCAGCAACCATGTCTGCTACCTCCTTCTCTTTGGCAAATGGAAGGCGTCTAGGCCGCTGCTTTATTGGTGGCGCGTCTCCCGTGTCTATTCTGTGTTTAACGAGACCTGTCCTTCCCAAATCATGGTCACCCTTCGAAAATATGTCGTTGAAATCTAGCAACAACCTTTTAGCTTGCTGAAGTTCCCGCTCAGATAGCTTGTCCTTACAATTTGCTAGGAGCGGCGTGACGTCATCTCGTTGACAGGATTCCGGTTCCCGGGCCTTTTTCAGCCTTCTGATGGATTGACCTGCATCGCATCGTCCGATGACACAGTTTCTTCGTAGCTGCACTTCATCTCCGCTAAGATTGATGACTCGCACCAGCGCTCCTTTTTCCGGTCATTGCCAGAGTTCTTGCTGTGATCCAACTCGGATGGTCGCCGCAGTTTTCTATGACGACGCTTCGCCCTTGACACACAGTGTACGGGAATCTAACTTTGACCAGAGTTTCAGATCTCGGCGGTAGGGTCGTATTTTTCAGGCAGTAAACTGCGCATGATCTCGCTCCCTCTAGGAATACTTCTTGTTCGGGGAAACTAAGTACTCCTTTAGCGACGTCTACCACACACTTCTGGTCTCTTAAAAAGTCCAATCCGATGATGCAGTCGTCCGTGATGTCTGCTACGAGTACACCGTATTCAAAGGTCTGTTCTCCAATGGTTATCTTCGCCATCGTCTCACCGAAGACGGTAACTGGCTGGCCTGTTGCTGTTTGAAGCTGAACGGATGGTCTCTGATTCCACACAATAGTCCTTTTCAATAGCTCCGGACGCACTATTGTTCTTGAAGCACCAGTGTCAATAGTAAAATGACACGTTACGCTGTTCAGCTGTCCAACCACTGTAAGGTTGTTCCCATTACCAATCTGTGAAACAGTGACGGTAGGGGCTCGATGTTGACCAGCCAGCGCCCGCCCCACGGCCCTGGCTTCTCCTAGTTTAACGACAGCTCTTCTGCGTCCACCTGTGTAGAGGACGCTACTGTCGTTCTACGTGGCCATCTTCGCTTGGGGCAACTACTCCGAATATGGCCCCTCTCGCCGCAGCCATAGCACATCGGACCCAAAGAAGGTTTTTCCTTCACCACAACCTCCCGAAGTCGTTGAGTTCTAGCGTCTTGACGCACGGCTTCCACCTCCAAAGCATGGGCTAGAGCTTCCTGTAAGGTCTGATGATGGCTCAATTTCACGGTGTGTCTGACGTCTGCGTCTCTAATTCCATCACAGAAAGCTTGCGGGATCATTGATTCCACCATTGTCGGGCATGACACGTACGCACGTCTGACTAGCCTTTCGATTTCCGTTGCCCATTGCTGCAGACTCTCACCAGGCTTCTGCTGTCGATCGCGAAGTTGTGCTCTATACGCGTGTTCCAGGTGTTTGTCGCTGTACCTGCCCTCTAATGCTCTTTGGAGAGCACCTAAAGTTCTGTTATCCGAAGGCAGGTTTTCCAATGTGAGCAGGGCATCTCCACGAAGAGCCAGAGTCAGAGCTATCAAGGACTCTTCCTCGTTCCACCCCTTTCCTTTAGCCACCGTCTCGAACTGGTACCAAAATGCTGCCCAAGACGTCGTTCCATCGAAGTGGGGTACTTCGATTTTCGGAGAATCCGACACTACCGTAGCACCCCGGGTCCCCACTCTTGCCATCTTGGTATGCAGCTGTCGCATCTCAGCATCTACCTGGCTCAGTCGATCCTCGTGTTGGGTGAATCGATCTTCATATTGGATGAATCGATCTTCATGTTGGGTGAATCGATCTTCATGTTGGGTGAATCGATCTTCATGTTGGGTGAGTCGATCTTCGTGTTGGGTGAGTCGATCTTCGTGTTGGGTCTTGACGCTTAGCACATCATCCTTGAGAGCATCAATCTGCTTTTCTAATACTTCGTGCTTCTTCTCAATAGCCCCCAACAAACTCTTGCTTATCTCCTCCAGGTGGCGGGCTTGCTCCTCCTGGCGAAGGTCTTGCTTTTCCTGGCGAAGGGCTTGTTCTTCCCTCAGCTTAGCAAATTGTGCTTCCTGAAGTCGGGCTTGCTCCTCCTGGCGAAGGGCTTGTTCTTCCCTCAGCTTAGCAAATTGTGCTTCCTGAAGTCGGGCTAGCTCCTCCTGGCGGCGTGCTTGCTCGCGGGCTTGCTCCTCCTGGCGGCTGGCTTGTGTCGTCAGCATTTTAAATAAATCTGCAAGCTCCACAGGCCCCAACGGTGTTTGGATTGATCCCTCCGTTGAAGTACCTTCACCCTCTTGCAGGGCCGCGGTTTGACTCCTTGTAACTCGACCCTCACTGTCTTCTCGTGGTGTAAGAGGCATCTTGAATCCAACTTCTGACACCAATCGTAGCGGGAACGGGGTACGTTTAATTCAAGATACGCCAAAAGTCACCAAAAGACAATTAATTTATTTATCGACTAACAATTACACAATTAAACACTTAAAAACACAATTTAAAAACACTTAATTACAACACTAAACACGGAACACTAAATTACACTAAAGCACTGAATCACACTAAAACACTGAATTTCACTGACTATTCGCAGGTAACGCACTCGATCACTTCTAGTTCGCAGGAGACTGATTCGCTTCGCTTTCCAAATCGGAACTGTCTCGTCGCGTCGTACATCCCGCTTTTATACCCAGTGAGGACGCAGCTCTTCGCGTGGCGTCGAGAATCTTCTCGCGGGGATCGAAATTTCTAGAACTCGCTGGAGCTCGCTCCGACCGACCAGAGTGTGTGACATAGTATCGTGCAAGCGAATATAGACCTTATCCATACGACGATAAGACTCATTTCGCTTGCACGGTCTCTCAAGGTCGTAATATTATTATTACTTTAGAACACTCTAGAGCTCGCTACAACCTACCAGAGTGTGTAGCGTAGTATCGTGCAAGCGAATATAGACCTTATCCATACGACGATAAGACTAATTCCGCTTGCACGGTCTCTCGTGGTCGTAACAATAACAAGCCACGCATCTTCATACATCAAGACCTACAACACTGCACGCACGTATTCGTCAGAGTCGACGCAGTAAAGAAGCCCTTACAGCAACCCTACGAAGGCCCTTACCGCGTCGTGCAACGAACAGAAAAAGTCTACACAATACAACTACCTAACCGTCAAGCAAACATCTCAATAGATCGTCTCAAGCCTGCCTACATTTTACAAGAGGATTCCGTCATACCTACGCCACAGAAAAATGAAACCATACTTACGCATACGCATACCTTACCAGAGAAGAAACAAGTTACCTTTACCTACAATACCATACCGTCAAGATTACCTCAGCAGTGCACAAGCGCACTACCTACTAATTTACCTCAGCAACGTATTACTACGCCGCCTACGTTACAACCACAAGTACCTCAGCGACGCACTAGGAGTACGACGCCTACACCGTTACCTCAGCGACACGCAAGCGCATCGCTTACTATTACTTCAAGTCACCAACTACCTCACGAAGACACGCCGCATACAGCTGATAAGCCCGTGACGTCAGCGCAGTCTCAAGTTCCCGCCAAAATCGCGCATAGCAACAGCAGCCAGCGAACGCGATCCGGACGAGTCATCAAGCCGCCAGTACGTTTCACTTGACGGGGAGTACTGTGGCTACCCATGACGTCATCTCTCTACATAGTTGCTGCCGTGACTTCAAAAGAAACAAGAAGCAAATAGTCCTGAGAAGAACTGTTGTATATACTCTCACTTTATATACACTCTCTCATAGTTGTGCATAGCTCTGAAAAGAGCTGTTTACATACTCTCTCTTATGTGCCTAAGGAATAGCTCTGAAAAGAGCTGTTTCATACTCTCTCGTGTGCCTAAGGAATAGCTCTGAAAAGAGCTGTTTCGGACAACGGGCAAAGGGCGCGAAAACGTCTTCAATCTTCTCGGCGCGGACACGAAACACAGCGAGGACTACAACTCCGTGTCATCGTGCACCCCGCGACTCTTCACGTCGTGTGTGAGGTGCACCCATGAGCCCCCGCTGCACTTCGTCGCGTCCGCCGCCGAAGACTCGCAGCACGTCTGCGCCCTAAGCCCGCTGTCGTCAGAAAGAGCGAGCGACGCGGCCTATGCGCGCTCCTAGCCAGACGAAATCGACGAGTCAGCGAAACAGCACATCCACACATCGCGGAACGGAACAACGCTACGTGTGTGACGGAGATAGGAGACGTCCTACGAACTAGACCAAATAATTGTAGCAAATGTAAATAAATGATATCATTCTAATCGGCACTAGTTGTAAGTTAGATTTTAGTACTTAGGTAGGATTTTTGGCACAATAAACACATTCGATTCCTTCCATTCGATTCGACTCACTTCACTTCTCCAGACGCAAGATCCCCAAACAAGCTTATGTAACTAAGATTAGAAATTGTTAATTACTTTGACAGCAATCTCCGGCAAGTAATGAGGATTGCTCAGTCGGGTAGTGATGTAGAATCGGAAGCGGTGGTCGTATTCCAGGATATTGTCACCAAGCTTCAGACAGTCGATACCACCAGATCTGTCAGAAATAAACAAATTATTAAAATTAAAATTTGGGTAATCTACGGTCCAGTGTCTGAACAGTTTAGTTTTGGAAAAAAATCTCTTTCGGCCTTCCTCTTCACACTTCGAAAAACACACTTCTGTAATCACACTTTTATTTTAAGAAAGATATAAAAGAAGTTTTAATTATTAAGGGCACTATCCATTATAAGGTCGGCCATATTCGTGACGTTAAAAACCAAAACCCCCATAAAGACTTATATTTAGAGTAATGGAACGCGAACGTCTAAAATCTTACGTAACCGCTTTATGTTCTTACTAACTGTTCACGCGTCCGCATGGAATAGTTATTTACGCGGTTTAGATATTTTCATATAACAGTTTTTTTTCCGCCAACTCCCGTTCTCGTGGGAGTTTTTCAATATCCTGTTGCAACTAAGCTTTAAGTTTACTAAGGTATCTACAATACATGCCAAATTTCAAGCGTCTTACTTAAGCGGTTAAGGTTTTTCATACAAAAAGATTTTCCGGCTAATTCCCGTTCCCGTGTATATTTCTTGAATTCCTTTCTTAGTGCACCTCTACGGTACTTAAGCTATATCCCTTCCAAATTTCAAGTGCCTACCTTTTAGTGCCAGCCTTTTAGGCTGTGCGTTATGTCAGTCAGTCAGTCAGTTTTTCCTTTTATATGTTTAGATTCACTAGTAATATAACGTGTCCGTCACCTGAAGACGTTCCTAAGCAGCACTGGTTCCAGGACAGCGTCCAGCTGCTCTCGGATGTTCTCCATCATCACGGGGAAGCCCATCTGGATGGCATTCTCCAGAACGCGCACGTAGTTCGAGTCCGTCAGCTTTATCACCTTCAGCTGGTTTTCGCGCTCCATGTTCTTGACCCATTTGTTGGCTTGCTCTGTAAGTCATACGTTTATTACGAATACTTAAACCACTTTTTATTCAAAACCTTTAAAGTGACCTTCATCATCATCATCATCATCAGCCCATTCCTGTCCACTACTGGACATAAGCCTCCCCAAATGCGCGCCACTTCTCTCTCTCCTCGGCCACTCGCATCCAGCTCCTACCAGCCGTCCTGCGCAGATCGTCACACCACCTGGCCACAGGGCGTCCTACACTACGTTTACCGAGACGCGGTATCCACTCTAGAACTCGTCTACCCCAGCGATCGCCGGTTCCACGGCTGTTTCTGCATTTCAGCTTGATAATAAGCTAAGTGACCTTCAAGTTTTCCTAAAAAGTGCTAGCAGAAGAGAAAAGACGCAGATAGTTTCCTAAGTTAGCAATAAAACTGGAGAAGTCGACTTGATACAAACTTAAAATACGTCATAATTTTAAGGACGAACCCTTGGGCAATAGGCATTGATACTCATTAGGTAATACTCCTGTAGACATAGAGCACAAAGTAGAATACACCTTTTGAATTATTTTTAGTTAAGTTAAACAGGGTCAAGTCAAAATTGGTCGCAACAAAACATAGCTTACATATCTCCACAACCAATGAAGTCAAAAATTCTGAGCAGCAAGAATCAGTCTGAGCAGCGATCTCAGACTCAACGTTCAAAAACGTTCAAAGCCCTCATGTTGCATAACCCGACAAGAGTAACTGAGTATTAAAGATCTTGTTTTAACAATAACACTTGAAACAACACTTTTTTATCTAGCCTGTAGTGTCCCACTGCTGAGCAAAGGCCTCCCCAATTCTCTCCATTTCTGCCGATCTTTGGTAAGAGATGGCCAGTTTAGGTCTTGAGCGTCGAGATCATCGCGCCATATCTTTTTAGGTCTTACCCTTTTCCGACGACCGTTAGGTTGCCATTCGGTAACAACACTTAGTTCTCAATAAAAACTTTGACTTTGTTACCCTGCGGGTCGATCATGAGCGGCCACCGGCGCGACTTATCCACGATGATGCCGTTCTCGATGGAGAAGGCGTCCACCGGCAGACCAGCGATGTTCCACGCGCGGATCACCACCGGCTCGCCCAGGGTCGTAAGCAGGGAAAATGACTCCGAACAGGGAATTTCTGGAACACATGGGTACTTATTTTATTACCCATTGGCGGCTAATCCATCCATCGGCTAAGCCATCTTCGAATTTATTTGTTACCTTGTGGTCACAACAACTTTGTAATCCACTGCATCCACTGAGTTATGTCAACAGTTTTGTTAAGCTGGCCTCGAAGGGTGAGAACCATCCGCTCCTCCAAAAGTCCGGTGATGATGACGAGGCTACTCCAAGCCATCATCGTAAGCCAGTTAAGACAAAAAATGTGGTAAATGCAGTTATGCAACCTCAGCCTACTCATTTTACTTCTGCACTTGTTTAAATTCTTAAGTTAACTAACTGATCACTATTCAATGATCTTACGAAATGTTTACTTGTGTTCGGTGCAGAGTTATCTGATAGCCATTCAAGCATATATTGGAATCTAGATTTGCAGTTTAACGTATATTGAACTATTTTTGAACTGCATCTCATGCAAACACAACACACACATACACTCACTTACACACACACATACACACACACATGAATTCCTACAGCCTAACACACTTGTGCTAATGTAGTATTTCCTTTTGTTTTGTTTAATTTCTGTGTATCAAATTGTATATGGTTCCCAAGATACAAGCTAAGCTTAGTTTGGGCAACCCCTGGAAACAATGAGAGCTCTATTTAAAATGTATAAACTATGTTAGATTGTAAGTTTCTTTAAGGTATAATAAACACATTTTTATTTATTATTTTTTTTATGTTTTAAACGTAATACTAACTCAATTCTATAGTGCGCTGGTTCCATATTTGAATGATTTCCCGCCTGTAGTTGACGGTGTATGGCCCAAGATACGCTATGAAGCCAGCTGACAGGAGGACATCACCTGCAACAAAATACTTATAAATGGTTATCACACCCACAAAAGCGTCGATGGCGAAGTGGTTAAGATCGTTGCTTGTCTGCGAGTGGTCGCAAGGTCAAACCCCGCCAAGTACCACCGTGATTTTCAAATTTGAAATTCTTATGTACGATTATTCGACGCGTTAACGGTGAAGGAAAACATCGTGAGGAAACCTGCACACCTACGAAGAAATTCTTAGGAAGTGTAGTCGACCAACCCGTACTTGGCCAGCTCTTGAAACCGTAGCCAGAGTGAGTTACCATTATTCCACCAAGCCTGTCTTACAATCATATTCTCATCAAAGTCATTTACATCCTTAATTCTGGGTAAAATATGAGAGTGCCGCTGATAAGTGTATAAAATAGCCAAGTGGACCAGAGGTCGATCACATTCACCTCCACCTAGACCTCCACGACTACTCTAGACTGGTCTACTGAGGCTCCCCCCCTACAGACCGATGATGTTTTCCAGCAGCTCCTGCAGCTGCTGTGCCAGCTCGCCGATCAGCTGTTCCGCGCATGACAGCTTCGTGGAGCAGCGACTGACCTGGTCCTCTCGCCCTCTACTTCTACTCTAGACTGGTCTACTGAGGCTCCCCCCCTACATACCGATGATGTTCCCCAGCAGCTCCTGCAGCTGCTGCGCCAACCCGCCGATCAGCTGTGCTGTGCAGCTGAGCTTCGTGGAGTAGCGGCTGAACTGATCCTCTAGACATTTACTACTTCTCTAGACTGGAAAACTGAAAGTGTCCGGGATGTTTACCATGATGTTTTGTTTTAATGAGCTCCCTATATTTCGGCACTTTTGCAAGCGTCATGATCACGGAATATCACGGGCTGGTCAGAGAAGCTATTGAAATTAAGAAATTCAAATACTTCAATCGTGAAGATGGGTTTCAACTGTCGAATGTATGGCATCCAGTAATACGTTTATGTAAAAATAAAAATGTGTCCTTTTAGAGGAAGAAAGAAGTGATACCGTGAGTGTAGTGTGTCGTGATCGAATTCGGAGTGACAATATTGTGAACGAGGGTAGTGGTGTCGTGCGTCATAAAAGACTTAGTAGAAAGAGGGTAGACCGATATGTCTGCCCTGACCTACCGTCATTCTCGCAGTCTTACAGTTCACCCGTGATCATGGCGCTTGCAACAATGCCATGTAACCATGACAGTTTAAAATTATATATTCTCTAGACTGGTCTACTGAGGCTACAGACCGATGATGTTCCCCAGCAGCTCCTGCAGCTGCTGCGCCAGGTCGGTCCAGCGCGCCTTCTCTCCTCCAAGTCCGCCAATCAGCTGTTCCGCGCGAGAGAGCTTCGTCGAACAGAGGTCGATCTCGTCTTCGAGACCTTTTTTCTTGCGGGTCATCTCTGCGAACTCGTCGTTGAGGGCCTGATAGAAGGAAAAGTGTGATGAGAAGATGAAAGAATATTGAGATGAAATTCATATTCCACTGGTAGTATTTCGCTTTGCACTAGCGAATAAAGAACATGCATGTAAATTTAATGTACGATTATTCAACGCTTTTACGGTGAAGGAAAACATCGTGAGGAAACCTGCAAACCTACGAAGAAATTCTTAGGTTGTGCAATCAATCAACCCGCACTTGGCCAGCATAGTTGACTAAGGACTTATCGCTCTAGTTTAGGGTAGGCCCGTGCCCCAACAGTGGGTACGTATATGGGCTGATGATGATAATGTACAATTAGATTTTATTGAAAAAAGACGAATCTGAGTTGATTACAATATGTGAATGCTGCAATAAGCATTCAGAAATCATGCCAGAAGTTCGTTTTCGTAATTAATTGTCAATCCTCTCACGCTACTACAAAAACTTGGTTCTTGTAGTAGCGTGTGAGGATGAATGGATTATGCATGGTATAACCTTACCTGCAGTTTGTCCAACACTCCCTGCAACTGTGCTCTCTTTTCGTTGAGGGTGTTCATTTGCATCTGGAGCTCACCTTCGGCTTCCGCCAAGGCTGCTTTTTTGGGGGCTACCACCTGTAATAATAGAAAAATATAAATCTCCACAATCTCAGAGATCAGAGAACCAAAGTCATCAACATAGCTCATCGCATCAGCAAGCTGAACCGACAACCGCAGGGGTAGACGAGATCCAGAGTGGAGACGCCCTCAAGCCAGGTGCTTGGGAGTGACGATCTGCGCAGGACGGCTGGTAAGAGCTGGATGCGAGTAGCCGAACAACGACTGAAGTGGCGTGCATTTGGAGAGGCCTATGTACAGCAGTGGACAGGAATGGGCTGATGTGATGATGATGAAGATAATATATTTCGTTTATAGTCTCATATTTTAGGGTTTTTTTCTTATTATTATGGTTAATTGAATTTCTATTATGTCTATTCTCTCTGACAGTTAACAGATCAACCGGATTTTGATTTGGACTCTTCTAGTTATGGTGGTATTTTCAGTTTGAGAACTGCTCTGTAAAGTGAATAATGTTTTAAAATTCTAAAGATAGTGTATATAAGCCGGAGGTGGGACGTGGGGAGGCCTATGTCCAGCGGCGGACGAACGTATAGGCTGATGATGATGATGATGATTATGATCAACATCATAAGGTGTGTTTACCCTGATAACTCTGTCGTAGACGTCCATGGCGCGCACCCAGCGGCACAGCCCTTCGCACGCAGACGACACCTTCGATATCACCACAGGATCGAACTCCCGATCAGGGATAAACCTGGCCAAGACCATACACAGTTTAGACACCGTAATATAAAGGCGTCCGATCGATTTCAGCCATGCCGGCCTCAATGAAGATCAGCCAAGTGCGCAGGTTTTTTGTTTTTTCCTAACTAACCTACGATGATGGCTTGGAGTAGCCATGTCATCATGACCGGACTTGCGGGGAAGGAGATGGCTCTCACCCCTAATGCTGGGGAGCACTCTCTATTCCCTTACTCTCATACTTCGGTAAGACGGGCAATCCGACATGACCGATGGGAGATCGGGCGCAGGACCACCGGCTTAACGTGCTTCCGAGGCACGGGCATGCAACCGCCAACTTCCCAACTCCGGGCTGAGTCATTGCTTTACAGAATAACTCACACAAATTTTGCCCGAACCCGGACTTGCACCGGGGACCTCTCGGTCCTAACGCAGCGCTTGCTACCAATAGACCAACAAAGCAGTCAAACACCATAAATAGAGGTGTTGATAGATTAAATACTGTGCTAAATAGCTTTCTCAGGGGAACTTACCTGTCTCTAATTTTCTTCATCACAGCCGGCGGTATGTTGTCTTTGTCGTAGTTCTTCAAGCTGTCAAGGAACTTCATGTCACCGAGCATCTTCTGCGAAGGACCCCAAAAGTCTTCGTACGGTTTTCCTGAAATTAAAAGAGTTAAGTAATTGTCTATTATTTGCCCGAACACTACATGTTTGATATAAAACTAATTTTACGAATTAAACTCGCGTGTATTGTTATTCTAAATCGCAATAAAAACTTTGACTTTGAATTTAATATTATAAGAATCCCGTCCGGACTGTTTTGCCAGTGACCACGAGCGCTGTAAAGAGCTCAAAACGTCGGGTCTCTAAATAATATGTTTAGAATAACAATACACGCGTGTTTAAATCGTAAAATTAGTTTATGTCAATGTCTATGTGGTCCCGGAGAAGTGCCATTAGTTATGTAACTTAATAAACAATAAAATATATCCGATTTCTTCTCGATTTTTCGAGATGGCTGCAGCTGATGAATAAATACTATATTTTGAAACGAAATCTACTTGCAGAATAAATTATTTCATTTCATTTCACTTCACTGCAAGTAATCCTTAAGTAGCCTTGCCTTATTGGCTTGCGTCAGAGTGGATGGCTACAACACAGGGTTTCCTGAAGCCTTAAAATCGGACATGCCCCTTTTTTTAAAGCATTGGAAAACCTTTAGTATTAAAAATGCAAGACTAGCTCCCGTAAGATCTTAAAATTTGTCGGATTTCTTCCTCGTAATAAATAGATACAAGTAATCCTTAAGTAGCCTTGCCTTATGGGCATGCGTGAGAACAGATGTCAACAACAGTAACACCATCTGTAAACAAGCACTCACCGTTAGCATCCATCTTCCTATCACCCTTAATACTCTTCATGACACAGACCGCCTCCATGACCAACTTGACTCCCGCTGGGGGGTTCTTCATGGACTTCACGAGGGTGATGTCTGCCGGCTTGAGGGTGTTGAGAGCAGACAGGGCCGCCTCCAGTGCGGGCACCGCCTCCGCCAGGTCGGACTCGCAGTCGTCCTTGATGGCTTGAGCTGCTGCTGCTGCCTCGTTGGCTAGGGCCTCGTCTGCGCCTACGATCTACGGGATGGAGGGGTTCCTGTTAGGGTACTGGTACGGTGGTAGGTCTTACCTCTGTATCCTAATTAATGGAAAAGGGTTACTGTCAACATTTTCTTGGGTTGTCTTTTCACTCAATCAGCAGTACTGATGGGGTGAAAAGTTTGTCCACTGTATCCTAAAGGATATAGATCCTGGCCAGCCATCTTAATATCAGAATGGCTGGGCAATAAAATTATTTAATTTCTAAGTTACCGTAGATGTCAATTATTGTTGTTGGTGTGCCTTAAATAACTAAATTATTTCACTTATTAAGGTATAAGGTATAAGGTATCAATTGTTAGCAATTCTATATCAATTTTTTAATCAACATAGATCACCACCACAGACAACCAGTCACTCTGATACAGACGAACCGCTCAAGCAATTGCTCAACTAGCGCTGTAATTGGCAACGAATCAGTCTTGTCAGAATCGAACCGTTGAAACGCTCGCTAAACTAGCAGTTCTGAATGTTACTAATCGATCCTCTAGTGTCTCCTACCTCCTTCTGCTTCTCCACGACGACGGTGTCTTGCTCGATTTTGATCATAAGCTTCTCCGTCTTGTCGGATGTCTCTACCAGCAGCGGCTGCAGGTCACGCAGGTTCTGCTGCATCACCGCCACCTGGCCAGCCGCGAAGTCCAGCTGTTCCAAGCCGGTCTCGTATCTGTTCATAGTATTGTCTATTTTTGAGTACAACTGTCACCTTTACAAAACAAAACACGCGAGTTTGATCCGTAAAATTATTTTTATTTCAAATTGTATCTGTTCGGTACGGTTAAAGTTGCCGACTGACTCGGTGGAACACTGGTTAGTGACATCACTATCTGCGGTTCCATGAGTCGTGAGTTCGATTCCCTACCGGGACAAATGTTTGTGTGACGAACATCGGTGTTTGTTTCGTGTCTGAGTGTGTTATCAAATATATTTGTGTATCCACTGTTGATTTTGATATTTGTAACACAAGTACTTAAGCTACTTATCACGGGATCAGATCAATGTATGTGATGTTGTGTAATATTTACTATTATTAAATAAATGAAATAAATATTGCACAACATCACATGGAACCTGCCTTTGACTGAGTTACACCAATCGTCTGCTTGCGGCCATGATTGGTCGAAGAGCCAGACAGTGAATAGTGTACTACTACTTACTTTATTTTAGACATACACATAACAAAACAAAATTGTAGAAAGACATTCTACAAGACTGCATAGCAGTGCCGTAACTAGGGCGGTGCCAGCGGTGCCCAGGCACAGGGCGCAGACCCCGGAGGGGCGCAAAAATGACCAAACCGGTATCTGGCACAGGGCGCATAAACGGCTATTTCCGACACTGCTGCTTAATTCTGGTCTAAATTGTAATCCATAAATTACACATAGAAGTCAGTGCATAGTTGACTCACCGTATCCTCGCTTTAGTGATTTGGTCCACCTTCATGGCATACAGACTCTGGAACGCCTTGATCAGCTCCAGGTAGCTCGTCGGAGTGACGTACACCTTGCGCTTCTGATCTGAATAGAACCTGAATGAGAACAGTAGGTAGAGGTGAATAACTCGAACAAAAATCATCATCATCATCATCATCATCAGCCCATTACAGTCCACTGCTGGACATAGGCCTCCCCAAATGCACGCCACTTCTCTCTATCCTCGGCCACTCGCATCCAGCTCCTACCAGCCGTCCTGCGCAGATCGTCACACCACCTGGCCTGCGGGCGTAAAAATCACTACACATTTTTTCCCTCCCTCCTATGATCCCGGGCTCCTCAGGCGGGGCGTGAAACGGCATTTAAGCAGGCCTTCAGCGTGAGTGCGACAGGCTCAATATGGTCTAATGTGCCTGTCGACCTAATATGTGGATCTCACTACCGCTTACCATCAGGTGGAGTGAGGTCACTCGTTAGCCTTTTATAAAAAAAAAACACTGCGCAACTGTAGTTTCATAAAATAAGGCCCGAAATTATTGAGGAGCGGTTATATCATCGTCCATACGACCTGAAGTTACTGTGTCCTTTTAATTGCAATCAGTAGTGTCTTGCCTTGCACCATGGGTGATGGGATCGATTCCCGTTTGGTAGAAATATTCGTGTAATGAACATTTATTTTACTGTATTTGGGTGTCGTTTCTATCTGTTTCTCTTCGATTTCTCACCCGTGCAGGAAAGCACGTTAAGCCGGTGGTCCTGCGCCCGATCTCTCATAGGTCATGTCGGATTGCCGTCTCACCGAACTATGAGAGTAAGGGAACAGAGAAGAGTGCACTTGTGTTTGCGGGCACACTTGTGCACCATTATATGTCCTGCGCTGATCTCAATTGACATCGGCCGCCATGACCGAAATCGGTTGGACGCCCTACTATGGATCTACGTAACGGTTGACTAAATGTTATATCACATGCTGTATTAAAACCAGGGTAAGAGCAAACTCGACTCACCTGTCGGACAGCGAGACAACAGTCATGTGGAACAGCTGGCACATCTCGACGCACGCCACGCACAGTTCTTCCTCCACATTCTCCATCTTCGCGATGAACATCGACGCCACGCGCTCCAGCGCCTCTGGCGGCCACGCCGTGAACCTGGCGCAGACACATCACTACATAGTATAAAGAACAGTCGCTTCCCGCGTCTGTCTGTCCCTATGTATGCTTAAATCTTTAAAAGTACGCAACGGATTTTATGGGTTTTTTTTAACAGATAGAGGGATTCAAGAATGTATAATATACCCAAAGCGAAGCGAGTGCGGGTCGATATTATGGAATAGGAGATAGTCAGAGCCGGATTGAGGTGGTTCCAATAAGAGTGGCCACAAAAGTTCAGAAAAATTAAGAAATATCTAGTGACCCACACGTTTACTCTAATATTTTTTTTCGCATTTATCAGCAGTACTTGATACAACTCTGATTAATGATTAAATCTTAAGAAATCATTGATCTATCTACGTTTGCTGTGCGCCAAATAGTCATACAATTATCCTGCTAAGACACAAGTAATAAAAAGCTAATTTACCCAAAAAGAACCATCACAAGTTGGAAACATTTGCAATCAAAGGTCACTCCAATGCCTTACAAAACCCAACACATTATCAGCCCCTTTTCAACTAGAAAAGGTCCTCTCCACAGATCGTCACTGTCATACGAGAATAGTGCGAGAAGCTATTGAAATAAAGAAGCACAGGAATTTCAATAGGGAAGATGGATTTAAATTATCGTCGGCATGGAACCCAGTGATTAATAAGTGCATACCGCGGAATGTTACGTCTAAAATAAACCCGGATACAGTGAGTGTTGTGTGTCAAACAAATGTGGGTAGCTGTACAAATGACATTAGTGCTGGTTCGGGGGTGGATCAAGAAATTCACAACCGCTGTGGCAGACGAAGACGGGCGGCGCCAGTTCGCTCGCGACCACGATTGGTGTAACCCAGTCGAAACGTCGGGCAGTAAGTAGCTATGTAATTTGCTACTCCTAATAACGCGTATAGACCCATAAAGACTAATAATTAGGAAAGCGTGGTAGGTGTTTCTGTTACCAGTCGATGGTGCAGCAGTTGATGAGCGAGGGGAACATGCGCAGGCGGTTCCTGAACGAGTCCCCGATGGGGGACATCGCCATCACGATGCGCAGGTTCGCCTTGACTCGCTCCACGTAGAAGCCGAACATGGCCAGCGGGGTCGTCTCGATTTTCTTACCCTGTTTATCAAGCCAACATACTTAAGAAAAAAGTTTGTGAAGGAACAGAGTCCGTTGGATGATAGAAATTTACGTTGGTTATCATACAACTGAATATTATAAGTTATAATTGCAATGGCAGCGATATACGATGATTGCAACGTCAAATGTTTTCCTTGAATAAACATCAAGTTCATGGGGAAAACTATTAAGTACTTCCTTATGTAAGATGTGCAAAATATTAAATTTCATTGATGGTTTCCTATTTAGTCCGGAAGTTATTTTATACAAAAATGACACATATCTTTTTGGTTTTAATTGATTGAAGTGACTTGATGCCTATGCAAAAATTGTACGATAACTTGACGTCATTCGAAACTTCTAAGCACTATATCTTCACCATTTCTTGTTTGTTAAACAAATTAAAAAATACAAGTACAAAATGTTTGAACAATCTAATTTACTGATTAATTCGGTTCTTTGTTGTTTCCAAATTATACTTCAAAATTTTACTCACCAAATAAATTCCCAGGAAGATTCGCAAGAAATAGAATAAAGTCATTAAATTAAACATTTACAAAATATTCTTTATCGGTCGAGTGTAGTTTAATTACCTATAACCTTTGTACTACAACAAAGGGTGTTCTGACCGCATCAAACATGCTGAACAGCTGCGATCTCCCTCTTACCCTACTACTACCCTTAAACCATAACTACTGATAATTTAAAATTTTTAAATGCTTGCACTAGCTGTTTTAATATTTAGAAAAATCGGAAAAAACTCGAGCCCGGGGACTCGAACACCCGTCCTTCTAGGAATCGCGCCCAGTCGTGCATTACCATCACACCAGACCAGCAGCTATGTATTGAAGCCGTCGAATTTTTCCGCATATTACCTGTTAAGCTACAGGTGGCGCCATCTACTATTAGTGATACACACTAACAGCCGTACTCATTTAATTGCAGAAATATTTTCCGTTTCCTCTAACTATATCTTCTGTTATCTCCTCAAAAGTGTGGTACTCACCGCCTCCCTGACCGCGGTCTGCATCTTGTCCAGGATCTCCACCTTCTCCTCCATGCCGTACAGGTTCGGGATATCGCCAGTGTTGAGGAGCATGTTGATGTCCTCAACCATCCCCTCGTACATTATCTACATGGGTAAACGTATGGCCATTATCATGATATGGAGCAGTATCGACTGACTGGCTCGGGAACAGAGGTTAGTGACCCTGCCTGGCGGTTCCAAAAGTCGGGTTCGATTCCCACTCGGGATAAATTTGTGTGATGAACAGTTTGTTTCGTGTATGGGTGTGATTATTTATTAAAGTATGTATTCATAAATCAGTATATCAGTCTCTAACGCCCATAGTACAAGCTCTGCTTAGTTTGGGGTCAGACGACCGTGGAATATCCCAGATATTTATTTATTTAAGATGTCACTTTAATTTTTTAACTTTATTTGTTATAAGTTGGTGTCTGTACACTATAGCTCTTAAATGCGTGGATCTTAATCTGAAGATTTTCTAACGCTGGTTGATTAATATGTTCAATCGAAGTCAGATCACCAATTTAAAGTTATAAGCTCTTTGGTAAGCTGTAATAGGTTTGATCTGCAAGCTCTAAAAAGCATCTATGCGCTCAATGTTTAAAGCAAACCTGGTACACATTCAGGTGCAATATATTTCGTTCTATGTCTCCAATGTTCCAACACACCTGATTATCAGCAAAGAGGAAGACGAGAGGCTTTCCAATGATACCGGCTTTCATCAGCAGCTTGCGAATGTCGTCGCGCCACTCGTTCTGACCATACACGCGCGATATCTCGATCTACCATGTAAATAAACATTTTATTACAGATTAGAGCCGTATACATTAACACATAAGTGGGAATTTATAAATGGATGTGACTTTACCTGGATGACATTCATTTCTAGAATACTTGCAGCCAGTTTTACAGCGCTGCTCCTACCGCTTCCTCCAACGCCGACCAAAAGGAGATTTCCTAAGAAAATATCAATTTATAATGTTCGTTGGGATGAACCTAACGTGTACACCGAACCAGATCTTCCCATTTAAATGGAAATTAAATGAGCTTAGTCGTGGAAATGAATGTACAAGTAAATGCAATGGAAATACTGTATTTGCTGCTATTTTGATGTGAAGCTTCCTGCTGTATGTATGATAATTGGCAAGCAGTCCAAATCCAGCTGGCAGTTTTCCGCGACCAGATCATAAGTAGGTACATGGTACCCTTAATCCCTAAAAAAGCTCCGATGCCCGAGTGGTTTAGGTCGTTGCTTACCATACGAGAGATGGCCAGTTCAAACCCCGCCACGTACCACTGTGTTTTTCAAGTTTTCAAATTGATATGTACGATTATTCGACGCTTTAACGGTGAAGGAAAACATCGTGAGGAAACCTGTACCTACTACCTACGACGAAATTCTTAGGTTGTGTAGTCAACCCGCACTTGGCCAGCGTGGTTGACTATGGCCTTATCGCCCTAGTTTAGGGTAGGCCCGTGCCCCAGCAGTGGGGACGTATATGGGCTGATGATGAAGACCGTTCCAGCGATGGTGGTATACCATTATCCTGCAGCAGCACCCGCGTACAGCGCGAGATGTGGTCGAGCGCGTAGCGGAACATGACGAGAGACATCGGAGAAGAGGACACTACGTTGTACTCCTCCAGGTAGTACTCCATCTTCACCGCCATGTCATCCAGGTCCATCACCTGGCGCATTCAGGACATTTGTATCAAGAAAACTAAAAATGTTAGGGATATTTACAATGTGTCACGAATTCCAAGAGTTCCCGATATTTCGGCACAATTGTAAACGCTATTAGTGGAACCGTTAGTAGCCGAAGAACCGTTAGTACAGTAGTTAGCCGTTTAGGCTGTGCGTTGTTATGTCAGTCAGTCAGTTTCTCCTTTTAAATGTTCAGGTGTGGATGGAAACCACCGAACCCTCCTAACTCATTAATTACTAACCTGATCGTATATCTTGGGGTCAGCGTCAGGCTCCATGTAGTTGCCGAAGAAGATGTTCGCGGCGTGCCTGTTGGCGAGTTTCTCCCTCTCGGGGATGTAGCCGGTCTCGTTCAGCACCTGGTCCATGTGCACGCGGAAGTTCCCGTAGACAGCTTTGTACACCACCTCGAATAGCTTTTGCCTGTCAAAAGAAAAATAAATATTTAGCGAATTTCAAAAGTCAATGTGGGTATACCAGAGCCGCTCTAAGTTGACCGATTTGACACTTTTTATTTTATATTTTGCATTTTTATATTTTTATATTTTATTTTTTTCATAAGAAACCGGGGAAAGAATTTGACGAGCCAAAGTCGAGCCTATACCCGAGAAAAACTCGTTAAAGTGTTCACAGATATCATTAGTGTCTGTAATATATCCACTTTGTGTTTGTAATTTACTTGGTACTGAAGATTCCTTAACTTTATTATTTGATAGGCTATTTATGAGATTCCACATTTTCTTTGGTTTTTTCTTGCAATCACTGAAAGATTTTAAATAATATTCGCTCTTTGCATGTTGTATTTTTGTTGCTGCTTGATATTTTTTCTTTTTGTACATATCTTCTATATCTATATTTTCAGGGTTTTTTTTATACTGTTTCCAGAGTAGGTTCCTTGCGTTAATTTCATTTATAATTTCTTTTCTTATCCAGTCCTGTCTAGGAGGGTTCAAAACTTTAGTTTTAATAGTTTTGCTTTTTTGTATACTACTCTTAATTTTTTCATGTAATATCTCATATGAATGTTCTTCATTACTTTCTTGATCATCCTTAATTGTTTCATACAGGTTTTCATAGTTTATAACTTCGTAGGTCACTTTTCTGCGCGGAATTGTTGCATGTATTTTAATTTCGAAAAAAATCTGTTTATGATCAGACATTGGACTATCAATAATAGCAAGGTGGAAATGTTCGTGTTTTAGATTAGAGCAAACGTGATCAATTATTGTTGTTGTTGAAGCTGTTTCCCGTGTTGCGTAGCTCTCATCAATTTTGTTTAATATTTTAAAGCCATTTTCTTGTATAATATCGTAGTATAATTTAGTAGGTCGTTCTGAATTAAGCAAGTTAATATTGTAGTCACCAAATATTATGCCTCTCCTTATTTTGTGTAGTATAGCCGAATAAGTTTCCAGAAAGCCATTTAGATTTGCGTGATCCGGTTTTCTGTAGATCGCACCAATGTCTATTGAAAACTTTCGAATATGTATTAATAAATAGTGATTATCATTAAGGCATTTGTTTTCAACTAAACTGTGAGTTAGGCTATTATTAATAAATATTGATACGCCACCACCTCTTGTAATGTTTCTATGATTATAGTAATGATAATAACCAGGGATATCAATTCTCTTTGCCTCATCGTCATTTTTTATCCACGTTTCAGACAGAACGATGACATGTAGCGAGTATTCTAACGATTTAACAATACATCTTAATTCATCTAGTTTGCCAGGTGTTACTATGCTACGTATATTAGCGTATAAGAATTTCAAGGATTTTTTGCTCGTTTTAATATCTTTATAATCATGTGTTGTTTGGTATGTAATATTCGTGTCCGTATTGATATTCCCTTGATCACTCTTATCATTTGTTAGTTTTTTGGAAATAATTTCTTAATGATGGGTGTGCCCTTTACGTATCTTATTGCTATATCATTTTCACCATTTTGAATCCGATGTTTCAATTCTTCTTTTAGCGCTTTTTTGTTTGCTTGTTGTAGTCGTGTTTGGTCTGAGAATAACTTGATCGTGTCAGATTTAATATTTTTATTATTGCGCAATATAGAAATTGCGATCTTCTCAGTTTCGTATGATACGCGGATTGGACGAATTTTAGGCGAGTTAAATTTTCCAAGTCTGGTAATGTTCATAGGTTCTGGGCAATTCGGGTCAGCAATTCTTGTTATACGCAAGACTTCATCCTTATCTGCTCTTTTGCTTTCTTCAGCGTTTTTGATGTGTGATTCAGAGACACCAGTTATTATTATATTTCTTGTCCTTAATTCCCGTTCTTTTATTTCTGAAATCATTGTTTCTAGCGAGCCAGTTGTAGGTGTCGCCTGAATTGTATTTTTAAATTGAGCCATATCAGATTCCAATACTTGGAATTTTGCATCTGTTTCAGAATGTTTAGTTTTCAAGAATTGCATGTCCGCCTTTACAGCATTTTGTTCATCAGAAAGCTTTTTAGTAACATCCTTAATGTCAGTTATTTCTTCCTTTATCGCTTTGATGTCCACCGATATTTTGTCTATGAAGTCTCTTTGGTTAGTAGAGAGCGTAGTTAACATAGACATTACCTCTTTCATTTGCTTACCCAACTCTGATACATTATTTTGTATTAATACGAGATTTTGATTATCATCATTTTGCTTCCGTTTATTTCTCAGAGTAATTCTTACATTGTCATTAAACTCTGGTTGTGTATCAACAGTTGATAAGTTGGGTTGTGAATCACTTCTCCCGCAAAGGCCACTTCCAGTCGGTGAGCGTACTGTACTCATGTTGATCTTTGGTATTGATGCGCAACTCACGGTTAGTCACCACGGCGCCGCGCGCGCACAGTAGAAGCGAGCGGGACCAAAAATAAGGCGCCGTCTCGTTTACCCGAGGAGGTGAAGAGCGGTTACGGCAGTTGCACTTGCGTTATCTAGGACCGCAAAGTTATACGTAACATTCACTGATTTTGCCTCAATTGTACTTAATGTGAATAATTTTACGTGTCAAATTTGTTTTTACACTATTTTTAATATTTCGGAAAAAATTGCAAACACGTCTACTTTGTTCGGGCTCAACACAGCCAATAATGAAAATTTCTTACTATTATTCATTGGTTTGTAACAGAGAATTCAAGATGCCTCAATACTATTCTTAAATGATATCTGAGTATCGAAAAGTTGTCTGATAGAGAAGATGCTACACTTCATTTGTCTGATATAAATTTTTTGCACATGTGGACAACTTATTCTATCATGTCTAGCAATTTTCAGACATATTGCTATGATACCGATTGGTAAAATTTGTTAACATTTTCAAAACGGTCTCAAAATTTTATGCGTCCACATTTCCGTCTGAAAATTGTTTTGTTCGCATCAAATAACCAAAATTTACTAATAAAAAAGATTTTCAGACGTATTGCTATGAGACATTTTTTTTGTCTCATTTTTAATCTTTTAAAGTGATTTTCTGGGTTTGCGCTACACCACTAACGTCTGAAAAATATGTTTCCGGTATCTCAGAATCATCATTCAACTACAGTCTGCAAATCAGACATATTGCTATGATGCAGTTCGGTAAAATTCTTTGACAATTTTGAAAATTCGGTCAGATCAAACGCTACGCGGAAAATGTCTGATATTGGTATTTTCGAGTTCAGAATAATCTTATCTATCGATATGATGCGGTTTTGGCTGTATTGTTATGAGACAAAAATTTTGGTCGTGGGCTCTGTAACTATAATACAGAGTGGAAATTTTACGTTTTCTTTTTATAATTCAATTATTTTAAGTAATAAAAGACAAATAATTAGATAAATAGGTGCATTTGACATTTTGAAATAACGTATAATTTTTAAAAGTTGTTCTTTATGAATCATAAGAAACCGGGGAAAGAATTGTGGAATCTCATAAATAGCCTATCAAATAATACAGTTAAGGAATCTTCAGTACCAAGTAAATTACAAACACAAAGTGGATATATTACGGACACTAATGATATCTGTGAACACTTTAACGAGTTTTTCTCGGGTATAGGCTCGACTTTGGCTCGTCAAATTCTTTCCCCGGTTTCTTATGATATATCAAATACACCACTTCAAAATTCTTACAACACCTACAACACACTAAATGAAATATCACCAACAAGTGTAGACGAAATTGCAAAAATAATTGATAACCTTAACCCTAATACAAGCTCGGGAATCGACGGTATAAGCACCAAAGCCATACAATGTATTAAAAATGTAATACTGCTAGAGCTCACAAACTGTATAAACTACTGTCTAAAATGTGGAACTTTTCCAGATTGCCTAAAAAATCGCCAAAGTGACACCTATTTATAAAGCTGGATCTAAGTCGGATGCTGGAAACTATCGTCCCATCTCGGTCCTACCAGTGATGTCGAAAATTTATGAGAGAGTGCTTTACAACCGACTGGAAACGTACTTAAACTCCATAAATTTCTTGTACGAGAAACAGTATGGCTTTAGGCCCAAATCCAACACTCTTTCGGCCACTATGGATATAGTAACTAAATTAAAGGTCGGAATTGATGAGAAACAGATAGGACTGGGTGGATTTATAGACCTAAAAAGGCATTTGACACCATAAGCCATGACCTACTTCTTAAAAAACTTACCCAAATTGGTATTACAAGTACTGCTCACAAAATATTTAAATCATATCTCGAGAACCGGAAACAAGTAGTCAAATTAGGTCAAACCGAGAGTAGCACTAGTTCCATATCTTACGGCGTACCCCAGGGATCAATCTTGGGCCCCCTACTATTTCTCATCTATATAAACAGCATAAAAGATATTGGTCTGAAGGGTAACGTAACCCTGTATGCAGACGATACCAACCTATTTTATTTTGGCAAAACTTTAAACTCAATCGTAGAAGATGCACAGAGCGATCTCAATATCCTGAACTCCTGGTTTCAAGCGAATCTCTTAACGATCAATGTTTCAAAAACTAATTACATAATATTTGCAGCGAGAAACAAAAAATACCCCAGTTTGCACCTCTTATGATAAATAATACTGCTATTAATAGAGTCTATAACGAAAAATATCTTGGCTTAATCTTAGACAGCAATTTAACGTAGACGATACATTTAGAAAAGATAAAAACGAAACTTACGTCATTATCAGGTGCCCTACGCAATATCGTTAGATGTCTACCACAACGGGTACGATATACTATCTACAATGCACTCGTAAAACCGCATATCGATTACCTGATCGAAGTGTGGGGAACTGCTGCCGAAACGAATATAAATAACCTACAAATAGCACAAAACAAATTGATCAAAACATTATTTAGATACAATTATCTGACACCTACTAGTAAAATCTATAAAGAAACTAAAATAATGAGCATAAAACAATCATTTTTCTACAATAGCTGCTTGTTGGTGCGTAAAATTTTAAATAAGGATATACATACACACATAACTTTTACGAAAAAACATCAAGTACAAAAAATTCAATTAAGAAATGCGAATAACCTTATTTTACGTCCTCCTCGGACAAACTATGGTAAACAAAATATTTTCTACTCTGGTGCTAAACTGTACAATCAGTTACCTAAAGACGTTAAAGACGCAAAATCTACTTTCACCTTCAAAAGACTTCTTAATTACTATGTCAAAAATAATGTAAATGTAAAATGAAAACAGATCTAAGAAAGAGTCATAATGTAGGTGTAAAAAAAAAAAAAAATCAATAATATTAATTAAAGCCTAACTAATTTTTGATATACTTACCTAAAATTAAAAAAAAAGTACAATTTAAATCTCGTAAAGAAAATCAATAAGAATTTATAAAACGTGTCAATAAAATCAATAAAATAAAAACAGAAAAAAAATTTAAGAAAAAAAATAAACCCTATATTGTCATTCTTTGTGTGGGATATTATATAGTGATCATAGAACGAAAACTATAAATATGCAGTTATATTATACTTACTGTAATTACTATTGTATTGTAGTACTATTGCAGGACAATAAAACTATTTATTACTAAATAACAACATTACACTAAAACGTCTAAAACGCGCGAGTAAAAAAAAAAATATATATATCTACATTATTTGCTTACATTTATGATGGCATATCTAGTAGCGCTTAATCTTTGATATTCGCAGCGAGCCGATACCGAGTCGAGTCCAGTAAAATTGAACCTTCCGTGCTGTGCGTACCGGCCTGTTTCGCAGAGCGACCGGTGCGGGCAATGCGGACACGGTGGATATTTTGCGATTTACCCTCAAAATATGTGTTTACGACTGTTCGGGTTCATGTGTTTGTAGTTACTTAGTCATAGTTTGTCTCTTAAATATTGTGTTTAAATTTTTTTTTTTTCAATATTTTGTTTAAGACTGTGGGTTCATTGTTATATATGTTTTCACTGTTCACTATAATGTTATGTATCATTTTTATTAGTGTTCAACACAGTTATGTATTTATAATTACTTAGTTATAGTTAGTTTCTCATGTAAGTGATTTGTAATCTTATGAGAAAATAAAGATCTTTAAACCCAAAGGGGCAGGGGCGTAACAAGCGCTGAGGCAGTTGAAATTAAATACTGATTGATTTGATAGTTTTGGTTTTATTTTTAGCACACTTGTTATTTTGGTTTTGGGAGTATATGCTACACTTAAAGTGTCTGAAAACAGGTTTTTAGTAATCATGGCAGCAAAACGAAAAGTTGAAAAAAAAATATCCGTATTGCTATGACACAGATCGGCTAAATTTTTTGACATTTTCAAAAATGCGCTCAGGCTATGTGCTACGCACAAAATGTCTGAAAACAAACTTTTTCTTAATACAATTATAAAATCTATGTACATTTTCATTATCAGACGTATTGCTATAATACCGACTGCCTTTTTTTTTGACACAGCAGAAATGGCCTCCCACGCAGTTGCTACACTTTCGACCGTTACTATATACCTAGTCGGGTTCAGAATCATACGATCTAACGATTTTATATGGTTTTTTCCGCATTGCTATGAGACATGGTTTTGGTCGTGGGCTCTGTAACTATTACGCTTTTACAAGGTTACGCCGTTTGACACGTTTTCATAGTGACGTATTGGGTAATACTCACCAGGTTTTTTTTTAAATAGGATGATAGAGTTAATAAGTATTGTATTTTAAAAAAATATATATGTTTAAATAAGAAACTTGAATTCAATCTTCTGGATGTGAATAAATGTTTTTAATAAAAATTTGTTATAATTAGACCTTGCTTGGTTATAAAGTGAAAATAACTGTTACTTATATACTTCGGCAATTTTAACGTTGTCCCTCACTAGTGCAGTCAGTCTGACATGTGTCAAATCAGTCAACTTAGAGGGGCTCTGGTATAGTAGACGATATTGTCAGACGAAAATTTTAGTAGTAGATACTACTTCCGGTGGCATATTGCTGAAACTTTCTGACTTATGATCTCTCTAGGGTTATCGAGTCATTTCATGAAAAAACATAGTATATTATCTATCTGTTCCCATCTGGTACAGAATAAGTGACCAAGGTCTACGCACCCACTGTGTAATACTATTACTACTACGTAGATCCAGCTATTCTTTGTACTTCTTTTGTCTGTCATATATGTGTGTTTTTGCTTCAGTTTTGAGTTTTGTATTGATATAACCTGTTTGTTTATGTTATGTGGTCAATAAACGATTTCTATTCTATTCTATTCAATGCCACCGATATACCGGGAGTTCTCACCTATCTGCATCGTCCACCAGGCGATCATAGAACACCCGGTACGTCTCGTGGATCCACAGCAGCACGAGCTTGTTGATCTCCTTCATGTGAGTGCCGGGCACGAGAAGGATGCCTTTGATGACGCGGGCGAAGTCGCGAAGGTTGAACAGGTAGTGACATTTGCTCGGCGTCGGCAGGAACTGCAGTGTCACCGCTTTGTACACCTCCATTGTAGCTGACACCACCGTCTACGATGATTGAAAGTACAATGAATATTCTTCCAACGATTCAGTATGAAATATATATCGCGTCACTGGAAAACGTCCGGTAATCTTCATAATTCATGGGTGCCACAGACAATACGATTTGCGTGGCTAACTACCAGGCCTAACATACATACATATTATGATTTTGTCATAGTTGCACAAGAAGAAGGAGACCGGCAGACTTTATAACGCTCCAGTTAGCCCCATTCACCGATCATTTCAGTTACAGAATATCATCACATTGGGATTGCAAGTCGTAAAACTGTTATTTTGTATGCTTTTTTTAATCCTTTGTCAAATACTCGAAGTATCATACCAAAATCTACCTACACAATATCTTTGTAAGTTTTTTAAGGTAACAAGAAAGAACCTTTACTTTACCTTGCTAGCCCTCATCAGTGTGTCAGTGAAGCCCTTAGTGAAGTGCCAGTCCATGATGGTGCAGAAGATCTTGTTGAGCGTGTTGTCCTCGAAGGAGTCCAGCGTGATGAGCAGCGTGTGCCGCGTGAGACGCGACGATATCAGGTTCGAACCCCCGCCAGGTGGCAGCATAGCTGATACCAACAACTGGAAAGAAGCAAGGGTCATATCCCGGACAGTTTCAGTTTTCTGATGTGTGTAACCATGACGGTTTAAAGTTATATGTCATTCGCAGAAGTTTCTTTACACAAAGCACTTGTGCTTTTCTACTCGTTTCGTTGATGAGGGCAAAATAAGTCCAAAATGAACATCAAGTCAAAAATGTTGATGTACTTTATAATATTTTAACCAGAAAACTGATATTTGCAATGTTGTTTTGTTTTAATGAGCTCCCGAAATTTCGGCACTGTTGCAAGCGCCATTATCACGGGTCACCCCGTAAACAAAACAACGTGTATATTTTAAATTGTCAGTTTAAAATTAATAATTTTACGTTTATAAGGTAGCGGAAGGTATCTGGCCATAGCGGCTGACACTAATGAAGATTAGCCAACGACGCAGGATATAATATAGTACACAAGGCCACGCAAACACAATACAAATTTTACGTTGACAATGACATCGATGCTAAATTTCCAAGTGTAGTTTGTGCCAATACCCCTTCCAATGGCACAATATGTTAAGTGCCTGATAGAGGTGAGACAGTCAATAAGTCACCAGAATATCTGGTAGGGTTAGGGGCAACTCGTCCCAACAAATTTTAGACTGGGACGAGTTGACCCCTAACAAAAATTAAAGGTGGCAACTCGTCCCAGGGACGAGTTTTAGATTGGGACGAGTTGCCCCCTAACCCATCTGGTAACTGTTACCAGTTCTCGAGTATCAATCCAGTCCTCACCACATCGACCACCTCCTGGCGCACCATCTCCTTGAGGTCGTACCAGTGGCCGTGGTCGATCCACTGCCGCAGCAGCTCCAGGGGAGGCTGAGCGCCCCACTGCTCCTTCTGGGGCATGCTCAGGTCGTCCACGAACAGCACACACTGCATGCAAACATAAAAAATATATAGTGAAAAAATACAAATTTAAAATAAAAAAAATATCATCAACAGGAAAGCGTGAGACGCGTAATCAGGTACTACTTGCCGCTAAAATAGATGATTAAAGCTAAAAGTCCTACGCCCGTAATAAAGCGGTTAGAGCGTGCTTTCGAGTTTCGTTTATGCCTTTCGTAAAACCGGTATTTATTGTTTTGAATAAAAAAAAACTGCACAAATCTATTACCACTAAGATCATTCTACATCATTTTACAACCACTGAAATTTCACGGTGTATATTATTTTTACGGTTTTGGATTATCTATGCAGATTCTCTGCTAACTGCATAGCAACAGTGTCGGAACTAGTCTTTTATGCGCCCGGCACTGCATTGCAATGGAGATCATAGTCCACATCTGAGAAATGCGTGCCCTGCATCATGCGCAGCGCGGAAATGACAAACACAACCGCGACATAGTGAGCTAATCTGAGAAAGTGACAGATCTCTATTTACTTGAAAATTACCGGAATATAAAAAATTTAAAGTAAAAAAACTTTTTAAAAACAAGCTTTTATTTAAATGCTCTAAAAAGAAAAAATAAACTTTTACACTAAAACTTTTGCTGTTAACTTATAAAGTCAATTCAAATTGAACACATTTGACACAATTTATATAATATAAAAGCTTGTCGCGATATTCAAGTACTCGTATTTATTTGCTGCCTATTAAAATTTTCTAACTGAGGAAATACGAGTACTATCAGCAACGCTGGCGGTCGACCACCTATAAGGTGAAAATCGCTTGGCGCTTACGAGTCTGTCAGAGCAAGCCCCGCCCAAATTGTGGTCCGAGAGCCTGCAAGAATTTTTCGGTAGGTATATGAGGCAAGCTGAAAACTTGTCCTATACCTTTAATATTATAACCCAACACAAAACCGCAGACCTGGCTGAGTAGCGGGGCTAAACCAAACCCCCAATTTAGTTTATTTAAAAATATATTTTATAATCCAAAATATATAATTTGTCAGCTCACCTGACAGGTAGAAATTCCATCGAAATGATTTGTCTTAGTAGTCTTATTTTTTAGTTATAAATAAAAAGATGAAAAATATTTTTGGGGGTTTGCTTTAGCCCCGCTACTCACCAGCCAGGTCTGCAGTTTCGTACTGGTATATAATAGGAGAGGTACAGGATAAGTTTTCAGCTTGCCTCAAATACCTACCAAAAAATTCTTGCTAGCTCTCCTACTAGTGGAACGTTTTTGCTTGAATTTTGACAGATTTTCTTCAAGTGCTCTTCTATTGGCCAGGGGGCGGGGCTAATGGCGTTTAAAGGCGCGACAAGCTTTATATTATATAAATTGTGTCAAATGTGTTCAATTTGAATTGACTTTATAAGTTAACAGCAAAAGTTTTAGTGCAAAAGTCTATTTTTTTTCTTTTTGGCGCATTTAAATAAAAGCTTGTTTTTAAAAAGGTTTTTTACTTTTAAGTTTATTTTTTACTTTTTAGTATTTTATCATGCATTGTCATCCGAACTGAAAGTGCATACAAAATTTCAGTTCGATCGGATAATAGGAAGTGGTCGAAAAATCGATTACAAAAATCCACCCATACAGAAAAACTAACAGAGTGAGTCTAATAAAAGCTTGTAAAAACGGACATCACCTTTTTGCCCATAGATGGCCCGAATACACCCTTACGCCTTCTATCCACTTTAGACATGATGATATCTTGAGTCTGAAATAAAAATCGTTGTTGAATAAGTAACTCATCAAATAAAGTTCACAAAGATTCTTGAAACAGAATTTTACTACAAATCACGATTGTAAAAGTGGAATATCCACCACTTTTAGGACATCTTGTTAAATGCTAACCTGATTTGCGGTGGTTCTGGCAGAGAAGTTGATAGTATTCGTGATGTACTTGTCCCTTGGCAAGCTGAGCAGGAAGTTGAGGACGAGCGAGGACTTGCCGGTGCCCGTGGGGCCCACAAGCAGGATCGGGATCTTGGACTTCACCATCTTGGACACGAAGTAGCGAAGGCACGCGTTCTCATTCGTCAGGATGATCAGCTCATTCACCTGGTTTAAATAAACAACTTGGGATTTAACCTTCTCTTCTGGGTTCCGTACCTTAAAGTAAATACAACTAAAAATTAATGAGACGAAATATTAAGTATATGTCGGCAGGAGTCATCGCTCGCCTTCATTATAGAATGAGTAACAAGCTGCACGTGCACGGGTCACGTCACTGACCAGCTGCGTCGTTAGTCACTCCCCCTCCCCGCTCGACTCGACTATAAACGGCGCTCACTTTGAACAGTGCAGGGAGTCTTAGCTCTGGCGTGTCACGGTGCACTCGTTGTACCGTTGCAACAGCTTATCCTAGACACCTTCGGATAATTAATTCGATTGTCGAATTAATTATTATCGTTAATTATAAAACTGCTGCTGTGCAATTTGTAATTAATAAATCAAACTCTAATTGTAGTTTATGTCTTAGGCATTTGCTACAATTGCTAAGATTGTTATTTGATAAAAGTGATAAGTGATGGATATGGTTCTCATTATGGAAATTAATAAAGTATTAGCTCGGTTTTGATATACCTGACGTATTATTCATTATTAATTATGTAGTTACATATCCCCGCTTCCTACATATACAATAAATGTGTTTTTACATAATAGATAACCCTTCGGGCGCGAGTCCGACTTGAACTTGGCCGGTTTTTTTAAACTGCTGACAAAAACGTGATCTGACCTTAGCGTTGGCAGCCAGAGGCACCTCCTTCTCCAGGTCCACCCAGGGTATCCACGTGCCGTTATTCCTCTTATCATACACGTAGTCATACACCGTATCCTTGTCTCCGAACAGCTGGTTCTTGGTCAGCTTGAACGACTTCGGTTTGCCGTAGGTCGCGTTGTCGCCATTCAAGAGCTTACGGAAGAACACGTCAAACTGTTTTCGGCTGTCCGCTAGAAAGAAAGGTTTTTTACAATTGAAATTCGCGAGAAAGACAATATTCAACAATCAAGATTACAGGTACCAAATAAGATACTGGACATGTTTACAAAAGCCTCAAAGACTTTAAGTGGAAGTCTCTTGACAAAATATAAGAAACTACATGGGAAATCTGAAATTTTGATTGGGATTTATTTTAAGGACTTGGGCTCTCACCAAGACCGGATTTACGAGTATCGAAAAATATAAATATCTACTTGGGAAAGGGGCAGCTAACTTTTATCTACTAATAAATGCTACTACGACTCGGCCACCGACGCTTTAACAAAAACAAACAAAGGAAGGTGAAGGAAAAGATCGTGAGGAAACCTACCAAGAAATTCTTAGGTTGTGTAGTCAACCCCCCGCACTTGGCCATCATGGTGGACTAAGGCCTTATCGCCCTACTTTAGGGTAGGCGCGTGCCCTAACAGTGGGGACGTATATAGGATAATGATAATGATGAAATGCTACTACAATCTCGAATACCGAGTAACTAATACCTGTGAGGGTAGCGCAGAGTCCCCACAGTAGACTGAAGACGAAGGTGCACTGCAGCCACATGGTGCTGAACTGGGCCTCTCCCTCCAGCAGGCAGGTGAACAGGCGAGTGAACGACTGCAACATTGAGTTCAATTAATGTTCTAGGTAATCGTGATTCCAGTGAGAATCGTGATCATTAAAATTAGGTTAAATGCCTATGGAGAAGAAACAAGGAGAAGTAAGAAATATAATCACGGTTATATTGCGTACGCTACGCCGTATGTACCATAAAAATACCTCCGACTTCAAATAACATACATATTGTGATATCATTTTGCTTTAGGTTAGCGCATCACCAGTATCTGACGCCCATAGTACAAGCTCTGCTTAGTTTGGGGGCAGGTGATCGTGTGTGCAAATTACCCAAATATTTATTTATTTATTAGCTATTTAAGTAATAAGGAGAAGGGGAGGCAACGCACGGAGTAACGTAAAGCTTTTTTTTATTCCGTAAACAAATAACATTGTAAAAACGACTACTTCAGAGAAGACCTCCATATCCAAAGAACTCACAAAGAACTGGTGTATTTCCCCCACCACGACGAAGTGGTGGCACTTGCCCAGCATGAACTCGAAGATGGGCGGCACGAGCCAGTCGATCAGCTCCTGGATCAGCTCGAACTGCTCAGGGATGAGTCTCTTGCTCAGGTGCGTGTTGTACGACTCAAGGAACGCACGCCACCCTGAGTTATGGGAAGAATTAATGGTGAAAATTATGAACAAATGCTACTGAGAGATTGCTGATTATAATCCAGTCATTTTAGGTTATTAGTGCGGAATATATCCGAGTGAGCTGAGTTGCGTTCCACTTCGACATGGTTAATTTTACAAATAGATGCAAGAACATTTTTGTAGAGAATTTCAAGATTTTTTTTTGTAATTAGGGTATATTGAACTCCGTGCAATAGGTAGAAAAACTTTGACTTTCGTGACGTTTTGACCTTTATAAAATTTTTTAGTCGGCACGATGTCAATGTCGATTTTTGAGTTTTTTATTATAGCGTTCACTAACAAAATTCAGATCACTAGAAGTTTTTCTGCAGATTGTGGTTTAAAATGCCTAATTACTGGACTATTATAATAACGTCGATTTCCTCACACATCCGATAATCGGTGACCGACATTTTGTAGGAGGAAATGGCACACGTATAAGTAGGTCAAATATGGTCACAAAATCAGTGATAAGAATCGGAAGAAAAAACGGCCCTACTATCGGTCGGTTAAGTTTCGGTGCCCCACGGATATCCCGAAGTTTCAAACCAACCTGGGAGATTTCCCGTCTTTTGGTACTTGACCTATCTTGACTCGAAGCTTGCAAAGCTACCACCAATATACTGATGAGTCAGTTTTTTTTCCTAATGACTTACGATGATGGCTTGGAGAAGCCTCGTCATCATTGCCAGACTTGCGGGGAAGCGGATGGCTCTGGCTCATCACTTAGGGGTGCCTAAGTGATGAGTCAGTGATGACGCTAGCTCAAAGTAGTAAAACATACCTAGCTGTTCCGGCTCCATGTAAATCATGCCGCAGCGAGAGACAGTAGCAGGAGAAGCAAACTCCAGGTCAGCTGGCTCGAATATCAAGTTCATTTTGTTGGTCATCTATATAAGTTAAGCAATTTAGCTAGAACTAGTTTCACAGAATAACATGATACTAACTAGGTCAAGAAAACGTATTTCTACTATCAAAGGAAGATAAAGCAGAATACTAATACATTTAGCATTTCAAACCAAAGATATTTCAGCCGGTATTTATCAGCAGGCAAAATAATCATACCCACTTAGTGCGATTATTTTGCCTGTGCGATTCAGGATTACATGCTAGCGGCGATAATGCTATAGTGATTATTCAAAAACTCTGTTGAGACCACACCTGATCGTGGAGCACGGTTAGTGCTTCTTTAAAAGCGCCATCTGTTACATGCTTTCAGGACTTCCTTGTATGTACCTTCGAGCAGTTAGCCAGTGATCAACATACACGGACCGCATGCATTAATAATCAACAGCTATGACTGCAAAGCGGCAACTGCTCGAGCATAAAATTGCAGCATTAAGCTGTTTATTATGACTGCAAGAGCGGTCCGTGTATGTTGATCAAAGACCAACTGCTCGATCGGTTCGGGCCTTACCTGTATGATCTCCCCGCTCATGAGGCAGAGCTTCTTGTTGTCGTCGAGCACGGTGTTCATGTTCTCGATCCAGACCGCGTCCACGGGCCCGTCGAACAGGATCCACTTGCGATCGCGAGTTATGGACATTGCGTACTCGCGGAATGCTATGGCTAACACGCCGTCTGACCTGATAGGGAGGATGAGGGACATCAGTATCATCTCAGCATGTTGTCAGGAAGCAAGTGAAAAGGGCTACTGTGGGTGTGTGTGTTTGTAGGTGTCACAAGCAGTAAGTCATTTGTCATGGTTGCGGTAGGAGAAATAATATAAGTAGTAACTCTGAGTAATAATATTAGTAGTAACTCTGAGTAATAATATGAGTAGTAACTATGAGTAGTGCCTCTTATTTCATTTATATTTATTTATTTTAGGAAGATCTTGATTTACATTTTGAAAATAGGATAATAAAGTAACAATAAAGCAATCACTTGTAGGTCCTCACAAATAACTTATCTGAATGTCTTTCGTAAATTTAAAAATACTTTCCTTAGTCCTTAGCACTGCCATGGGCCATAGGAGAGCACCGCAAAGTTATAGGGGCACCTGGCACACCTTCCCAGGAGCTTTCCGACCAGTCAAGCGTGTTATTATTTTCGACTGGCTCGTTGGAACAGTGGTTAGTGATCGGAGGCGGTTCTAGTCGTGGGTTCGATTCCCACTCGGGACAAATATTTGTGTGATAACCATCGGTGTTTGTTCTAAGTCTGGATGTGATTATGTATTTAAGTGTGTATTTATAAGCATATATGTATGTATATCAGTCTCCGACGCCCATAGTACAAGTTCAGCTTAGCTTGGGGTCAAATGACCGTGTGTGGAAATGTCCTAGATATTTATTTATTCCGTACACTTCCTTGTATCTGTAGATCACTCACCACTCATGCGAGGCCGGGTCGAAGCACCCGTACAGCTGTCCCATAGTGATCGCCTTCGGGTTGAGGATCCTGTAGATGGCTCCGAACTCCTTGTGCCTGGGTGGTGGCTTCATCAGCTGCAGCGCGCGCAGCGAGTCCGCCAGCGACTGGTACGCTTGGGTCTTGCCGCCCATCGGTGGGCCCACGATCATGAACCCGTGGCGGACTAGCATCATCTCGTATATCTGGGAACAAACGAGATTGTAGTCAAACCTGCTTAATTACGAAAGGGCCACTTGAAAGATCAACAAAGGAGAGGCTCAGTTGTTTTAACTAAACGGACGCATTTTGGTCAGTAAGAACTGTCGATAAGATCAAACGCGGTTAACAATTTAAAATGCAGCATAATAAATGTACTTATAATGTAATAATATAAGTACATTTATTTTGCTATGATAATGATAATGATGAAAAACTCAATGTAGCAGAATGTTTCATTGAAGAGAGCATAACGAGCCTAAACAAACTGAAACAGAAAAAATAAATAAAACGAAAACATACGTTCTTGTCTACAGAAACAATAATGAGACGACGCTTCTTGACGCAAACGGCCTAACTAAGCCCTAAGGCACTTTGGGCTCACACAATATAACGGAAATCTCTGTGCTCGATCTCTTTTTTAGCGATTGAATATATCAGAACATGGATTCTCCGAGCCCGAAAGTCAAAATGACGTTGCAAAAGAGCTTTTGATCTAGTAGGTTCACCCCTAAGGGTGTGAGCAATCCACTCTCCCCCAAGTCCGGTAATGATGACGAGGCTACTCCAAGCCATCATCGTTAGGAAAAAAATATATCTAGTAGGTTCCCACGGTTGTGAGTGGCTCACCTGTATGATCTTCTCGAGGTACCATTCAGTGGGCTGCAGGTTCCGCTTCTCCAAATCCTTGTTGATGCAGCGCAGCAGCTCGGCGCGGTCGGGCTGCGGGATCTCCACGCCCGGGAACAGGTCCGAGTAGATGCCCGCGAAGAGGGGCACATCCTGAGGAGTAGAGAAGTATTGAGATGCGCTGACGAGATGTAGCCGTCACATATGGTCGACAGGCACAATAGACCACACTGAGCCTGTCGCACTCAACCTGAAGGCCTGCTTAAATGCCGTTTCTCGCCCCGCCTGAAGAGCCCGGATTCATAGGATGGTGGAAAAACGTGAGCTGGAAGGATGTTACTGTTTTAGTGCTACATGAAGCTATAATTAACACTTTGCAGGGATTCGAACCCTCGGTTTTGAACAATCGTGGCCACAACGCTCTCGCGAATTGAGCTACCCAAGCTATACTCAGCAATGCAAGTTTCACAATTTTTAGGACCAATATTATAGAAATGGTTTCCAATACCACTCCTGGAAATTATTATATTGTCCAAAGATTGAAATTAAATTGAACAAGTGCGGATCGACTTCAGACAACCACAACATGTCTTCCTTCACCGTAAGATCAAATCTTATTTCAAATTTGAAAATACATTAGTACGTGGCTACCTCTCGCATGGAAACCAAATGCCTTAACCATCGACACTCTTTCCTGAGCTAACTGGACCTCAATCCTCTCACCTGCGACAAGAACTTGGGCATGTTGACATCGATGATGGCCCTCAGCACTAGCTGTGCCTCGTCCTTCTCAGGGTAGTTCTTCTTGAGCGCGCCAGATGCTAGCAGCACTGACTTGACCGCGCGCATGCCGTAGTCATAGTGGTTTTGGGACGACAGCTGCTCAGAGCAGAGTTTGTAGGCTTGCACTATCTTACGGGCCAGCCTGAGAAAAGCATTAATGAAGCTTTTGTTACAACTGTCCAGCTTGATAGAAGCCCAAGAAGAATTGTTTGAAAAGCAGTTAACAGCGTAATACAGAACATAAATAAATATTACACAACATCACATACATTGACCTGACCCCGTGGTAAGTAACTTAAGCACTTACGGACATCAGAAACGACAGTCCACTGTCGTTTCTGTCGTTTACACGCATAAACTCAAATATATAAATAACACACCCAGACACATCACTCAAATATTTGCACCGAGTGGGAATCAAACCCACGACTCTTGGAACCGTAGGTAATGGACCTGGGTCGTAACTCGTAATCTTACGAATATGTCTAACAGTATACTCGTCATACTCACGGGCCGGCGCAGACGAATCCGTTCGAGTAGAGCGTAATCTCTCCGATCATGGCGTAGTCCGGCACCATCATGGCCACCGTACGGAACAGCACCTTCAGGTTGTCCGGCAGCTCCGTGCGTCCGGCGTAACTGCGAAACATCAATAAATTCAGTATCCATTCAAGAATTCGAAAGCTGTCAATAATAATTTCTAGAGTTTAAATGAGAAATTCACTAGATGGCGTGAGGTCCAACTGCAGCAGGATTGGTTATTTTTGGCGTGACATTGACAGACATGTCAATATTCATCAATCATCCTGCAGTTGGACCTCACGCCTACGGATTAAAGACAAAGAAAGACCTTCCCCATGACCAAATAGGTCAGTTCTTAAAGAGAGGTCAAATCAAAAGTACCCGTGATCGACGAGCATGCATGAAGAGGTTGATGAATGTGAAAGAAGCGAAAGATGTGTGCCGGGACCATAGCACATGGCAGGAAGTGATCTCTGCCTACCCCTCTGGGAAAAAGGCGTGAATTTATGTATGTATGTATGTAAAGACGACTTCTTAGTCCTCACCCAGGGTTCATGGTGATGAAGACAGAGCATGTCGGGTTGAGGCTGATCTCGGTGCCTTCGAACACGAACCGCTTCTCCCGGCGCAGGATCGCGAGCTGGATGGAGAGGATCTGCTGCGCCACCACCGACAGCACCTCCAGGTCGATGCGGTTGAACTCGTCGAAGCACGCCCACGCACCTGACTGGGCTAGGCCCTGGAGAATATAGTGATAGTGTCATGTAGAGTCCATTTTGCAGCACCAGGAATCTCCTTCTCAAGAAATCACACAGATCGTTCAAAGTTGCAAATTTGAAAAATTGACGGAAGAGAATTTAAAACAATTAGGACAAAAAAAGCTCAGTGTCATAAAGTCGGATGTTCGAAGTCGAAATGCCAAAGGTCAAAGCCAAACTAACAAAACGTCTAAAGATCAAAGTCAAACTTCAAAACCGTAAAAAAATGTCTCTTAAATTTCAACGACCTTTTCATAATCTAGCCAAATATTTAAACAATTCTTAATTGTTTGAATACTTGGTAAAATCCAGAAGGAACATGCGAAAGGTCAAAGTCCAAAGAAGAAAAAATAAATGGTTAATATCAGTACTCTAAAACCAAAAAGTAGACAGACATATTCAAGTAACGAAATAAGATTCAAAAGCCTCAACGGCGCACCTTGAAGAACTTCCCGAGCGCCTTGTAGTCCAGCCCGTCGGAGCAGTTGAACACGACGCACTTCTTGGCGACGGCCTTGGCCAGATCCTTGGTGGTCTCCGTCTTGCCCGTGCCCGCGGGGCCTTCGGGCGCACCGCCCAAGTTCAGTTTAAGGGCGCTCATTAGCGTTCTGTAGAAATAATGCAGGTGTAGTCAATTATAATTAAAAGCCAGGACTCTGCTGCAACCTTATTACACAATTACCATTCTCTCAAAGTCCAACCCCAACTACAGATTTCGCTCTCCAGCAAGTCCAGTGATGATGACGAGTCTAATCCAAGTCATCATCGTATGTCAGTTAGGATAAAAAAATTATGGAAAAAATATGAAAAGATATTCCTGGGAATATAATATGTGAAAGGCGTTTTTTGTATGTTTAATTGTTGTTTAATTTTGTGTTCATTTCTTGCTTTCTTTTGGTAGTAATTCATAAAAAAGGTCTGGCGAGGGACACTATAATACTCTCAAATCTAAGATTTATCTCCTGTTGTATCTGGAGGATATTTTTTCCATCCAGTAGCGGTTGGCAGGGCTGTCCAAACGGCCACGAGTCCAGAAATTCACTAGTTAGGAGTTCCCAGGTGTAGTGTTTGTATACTTGTCTCGTGTGCACGGGTAGCTGCTGATGACGTAACGTACCAGGGTTGCTATTTTTAGAGACCTATCAAAAATTGAGCGTTCCGTAACTACTCCATATTCCGTCAAAGAACTATTTTTAAAAATGCATCGGTACCTAAAGCATCTGTCGGTGAGCGGAGTGGCGACCAGCCGGCCCGTGTTGCCCAGGTACTCGAACCCGTACTCCACTTCTGTGGTGATCATGGAGCAGGAGACTTTATCCCCACGCCAGTAGTAGCGCAGTTGGGAGATCCAGTTGAAGTCGGTGGTGTCTCGAACGTCGCGGGCCACCATCTCCTCGAGGATCGAGCGGCCTGCATACATACACATACATAAAATCACACCCTTTTCCCAGAGGGGTAGGCACAACATTCGCTTCATCCACATCCATCAACCTCTTCATGCATGCTCGTCGATTACGGGTACTTTTGATTTGACCTCTCTTAAGCGGGATGGAAATTATCGGATATCATCATCATCATCTCAGCCTATTACTGCCCACTGCTGAGCGTAGGACTCTACCAAAACTTTCCAGCGCGACCGGTCTACGGCCACCTGCACCCAACCAAAACCCAGCGATTTTCACCAGGTCGTCAGCCCATCTGGTAGGTGGACGTCCCACACTGCGCTTTCCAGATATATTTGCTTAATATCCAGAAATCTCAGAACCTTGACGTGCTCAAGTTTTTAGAACGCAGGATTTTATTATTCTGTGGGGGTGAAAGGGGATGAAAATTAAGCGCTCACGTACGAAATGCCGAGCAACGCAACATGGAAGATTAACTAACTCAAATTTACTACAAAAGTAATGAACTATCAAATTTTAATGTTAAATAGACGATTGGAAATATAAATATAAAAAAAAGAATATTGCTGAAAATTTTACAACAAATATTTAATACCAAACAAATAAAGTGGACGATAAATATAAATAATGTTTAGAATACCAACACGCGAGTTTAATCCGTAAAATTAGTTTTATTTCAAAGTGGACGATGTTGAAGAACTTTCCACTTTATTCTCCGAAACTCGATAGAGGATAATGAGCGGAGAGAATAACTTGCTGCTAGTCTACACTTGACATAATAATTCTTACAGCTAAATTATCCATATTGTAAAGACCAAACAACTTTTAGTAGACATAATATGTACCATGCACGTCCAGCACGATGAGCGCTTCGACGGTGATCCGGTTCCCGGGCTCCAATTCGCCCTGCACGAGGTACACCAGTCCCGTGATCTGCTCCGTGCTGCGCTCTACGAGCTCCGGAAGGCTGAACGTCTGGATGGCTTCTATGGCCTGCCAAAATCCCGGTAAAAGAAAATAACATTTAAAAACAAAGGAGTTTTTGCATAACCTCACTCTATCTGATGGTAAACGGTAGTGAGGTCCACAAATGAAGACAGGCACATTATCATTTTTTGTTGTTGTTGTAAGAGCGTCAATTTCAACATCATCTTCAACTACTTATGACAACCTAGCTTTTCAGGTTGTATGTGGAATTTTTATCCTCTTTAACTCTCCACCGTTTTTATCACTTCTTCCAGTTCCTGACACTAGTCAGGAACTGGGGGATCCCGAGTGACTGCGCCCAATTATGTCATCATGCACCTCCTAAAATGTTCGTTTTTTTACGTAAACGAAAGTCCATATAATATTGAGCAAAGTTTCTATTTGGCAACATCTTCCAGAAATGTCCTATATTTGGAAAATAAGCAGTAGAGCAACTGAAAGGTGGAAAAATCAAATGCCACAGGCCTTTAACCTGAAGAAGGTTTCGATGAATAGGTTTTTTTAGTTGGTGAAAACAAGACGTAAGACAAACATTATGGCGCTTTTATGGATACATTTTGATGACCGTAGATTTTGAGCGCCAGCAGTAGCGTTCCTTGGTGGAAGCCCCTCTGACTCCAGTCCTAGCTCATACCTCTGAGGTGTACTGCACGCAGGAGCCGGCCTGCACGATCTGGCCGGGCCACACCAGCACCCAGTCCTCGCGCTTGGTGACGGGGTACGCGGCGATCGCCTCCGCAGCCACGTCCCGCAGGCTCACAATCATCTGCTGCTCCAGCTGCTGCAGCCAGCGCTCCACCATGCCCTGGTAACAGGGAACATTTGTTTTATACTAAAGATCCAGGATTTTACTCTATCCAATGGTAAGCGTCCGTGAGATTCAGACATGATGTCAACAGGCAGAATTTAATTTATTGAGATTGCATTAACGCTAATTTGTTTAACGTTTTGAACGAATGAAGATGAACGTCTTAATTTGCTCCAAACATAAGATCTTTTAATAATTATATTTTAAAAATCTCAGAGAGGCGGATGTGTGAATTTCATCCGTAAGAATAGTTTACTTTCTGACGTAATATTTTCTTTCTTGCTCCGTACTTATAGGAGAAAATCCAGGTGTTTACTGCCATATTTATCAGAGAATGACCACCATCAAACTCCCATACGGTTCACGAGCAGGGCCATGTCCTATTAGAGGAAGATCCCAGAGCCGCCAGACATCACTTATTTTCTAATGGACAAAATATATACAATTGAGTAGTGGTGGGGTGTACTATCATCATATGACTAGTTGCTACCTTGACCAGACGGCCATTTTTCAGATATCAACCAATCAAGGTACATAGAAACACTGTACACCTCACTTAAATTCTGATGGCTGATTTTAACATATATTTCACACAATATCATTAAAAATCAGGTTTTATTACTCCCAGACACATGCGGTCGGCGGTTTTACCTTACAGACGCTTTAAAGCTATGAAAAAAATTTTACTTTTACTTAATTTTACTTATTTTGTGATGCTTGATTTTTATATATGTTATTCAAACAACTATTTTAAAACGTTTTGCAAACGGACAGACCGATCCAAGGGGCCAAACATTCACCAGACCCAACTTTTTAGATTTTTTTTTAAAAATTGAATTTAGTTAAGTTTTTCTAATAAAATAGTTTGTAAGGTACAATTCTATAATTATTGCGGTCAGGTGAGCACTTTTTAGTTGTTTGAATAACATATATAAAAATCAAGCATCAGAAAATAAGTAAAAGTAAAATTTTTTTCATAGCTTTAAAGCGTCTGTAAGGTAAAACCGCCGACCGCATGTGTCTGGGAGTAATGAATCCTGATTTTTAATGATATTGTGTGAAATATATGTTAAAATCAGCCATCAGAATTGAAGTGAGGTGAGCAGTGTTTCTATGTACCTTGATTGGTTGATATCTGAAAAATGGCCGTCTGGTCAAGGTAGCAACTAGTCATATGATTTTATTTTATTTATTTATTTATTTATTTTTTAAGGCACATCAACAATGTAAACACAAACATTCTTAAATTAAGCATGCATTATAAATATTCTAGTGCTTACATCTATTACAGATATGCACAACATGGTTACAGTTAACACTTTAGTTAGGCAGGTATTCTAAAAATTTATAGCAATTAAAAAAATAAATAAATTAAAACTAAGCAGGTACACAGATTTCATTTTCATATCTATAAACAGTAAAACGTTATTTATGCAAAAGTTTTTTCTTAAAAGCCTTGGGGTGGTCGTGAAAAATGTCAAGTTCAATCAGTTTATGCCATTCGTTATAAGTGAAAGTTAATCTTATGATTGGCGCGTGCTTACCCAGATTAGTTCTGTGAGGACGAGTTTCGAAAAATTTTTTGTTAGTTCTCCGACCGTGTATTCGTGGAACACAAATACGAATTCTATGTAAAATATCATCCTGGCACATTGATAAACCCTGGACAATTTTTTGCAGAAATAGCAAATCATTCATGCGCCTCCTGTCAGCCAGTGTATTCAGTTTAAAAAATTTAAGGCGCTCATCATATGCCGATCTGTAACATATACCATGGCTGACAAATGCCAAATGTCTTGTGAACGAACGCTGAACCGTTTCAATACGAGTAGAGTGAACCATATAAACTGGATTCCAAATTACCGAGGCAAATTCAAGAGTACTTCGGACCAAACCATTGAACAGTAATAATCTACATGCCACGCTCTTGAAGTCCTTAGTGTTGCGCCTAATAAAACCTGACATCTTAAACGCCTTACTGATGATATGGTCGTAATGTGGTACAAAAAGTAAGTCTTGAATCCAGAATCACTCCAAGATCGCGAACCTGCGAAGCACGCTGTACCATATCTTCGTCGACATAATAGCTCGTCATAAATGGGTTTCTCCTCCTGGTAAAAGAAATATGCTGACACTTAGCTGCGTTTAGCTTCATGTGATTGTCCTTGCACCATATAGCGATTCGATTCAGATCCTGTTGAACAAAGTAAGCATCACTTGGTGAGTTGATTTCATGTGAAATTTTCATGTCATCAGCAAACATCGAGCAGCTACAATGACGAATACACGACACTATGTCATTTATGAACAAAATAAACAAAACGGGACCCAAATGTGAGCCCTGAGGTACTCCAGAAGATGCAATGTACGTGCGCGATTCGTAACCGTTAACCACAACTACTTGCTCGCGATTGGCGAGATATGAAGCAAACCAGATAAGAAGCTCATCGCATATGCCATATTGAAGATAAAGCTTTTTGAGAAGCTGTTTGTGATCAACGCGATCAAACGCGCTGGAAAAATCAGTGTAGATGGCGTCAATTTGGGTATTCATGTCCACATTTTCTAAAATCGGGGTTATATAAGAAATCAGATTAGTTGCCACAGACTTCTTTGCCTGGAATCCATGTTGTTCGGACCTAATATGAGCTTTCGTGTGAAGGGTTATGACTGGGCACAAAAGGGCTTCAAATACTTTAGAGAATGTAGACAAAATGGAAATCGGCCTGTAATTTTTTACATTGTTAATATCACCCTTCTTAAAGACAGGAACAATGCGAGCTCGTTTCCACTCAGAAGGAAAGATGCCACTACTTAAAGATGCATTAAATATGAGTGTAAGTGGATAAGATAGAGGCCCTGCACACCGTTTAACAAAAAGTGGGGGAAGGTTGTCAGGTCCAGCACCTTTATTCGGATTCAGGTTCTTTAGATGTTTAAATACTTTATGTTCATTGAATCTAATATTACTCAGCTTGTCGTTAATGCTGATATCGTTGTCCAACCCTAAATCTAGAAGACCCGTTGAACTACCCGATCCATTAGAGTATATCGAACCGAAATGAGATGCAAACAAGTTCACTATATCACCACCACTAGTTGCAAGATGAGCACCATCCTGGTGCATAGATGAAGGAATGCCATTGGTAGACGAAGATCCTTTACTCTTCATGTAAGCCCAAAAAGCTTTTGGGTGTGTTTTAATTTTACATTCTATAGTATTAATATAGTTTTTATAACATATACCAAGCAAATAGTCACATCGTTTTTTTATAATTGTAAGTTCATATTTGTCCCTTGGGTTATTAAATCTACGTATTTTCCCTCTTAACTTCTCCTTCTCTTTTATGATATGAATTAAGTCAGATGTGAACCAAACTGGATAAGCTTTTTTACGTGGCTTGCGTTTAGGAATCCATTCCCTAATAATATTATGTATATTGCTATAAAATATTTTGACCATATGTTCAACAGTTTGACACTTTTCAAAACATTTAGACCAATCTATTTCACACAATTTCGTTATAATGTTATCGTAATCGGCTTTAAAGAAGTTGTAATCTGAACGAGGTACGTCATCAAGACAAGACTTGGATTCAAGATTCAATGTTACAATCAGTGGTGGATGGTATGGGTCTACTTTACTTATTACACAATTACATTCAGATACATCACATGGTAAGTTAGTCAATACAAGATCGAGGATCCTATTATCACTGTTAGTTACAGAATTCATTTGGTGCAATTGTGTTAAAGAGATGAAGTCATTTAGTGCAGTACCAAGGGAATTTTCATAATTCACTGCTGATAGCCACCCTTTGTCATCAGACTTAGACCAACCAACGTGACCCATGTTAAAATCACCTACAATAAGTATATTATTTAACTCAATTGCAACTTCAGACGTATTTTCTAAAAAAGTATTTAGTTCATTTAATTTATGATGTGAAGAGCTACACACGGTATATACAGCACATAATCCTACTTTATGACATTTTTTCTTTCCATCTATTAATTCTAAAACCACCCATAAGTCATCACAAGCACTTTCTTTATTGAACATACGTATACTTTTGATCGTCTTTTTAACAGCTATCAACAATCCACCGCCATCAGACTTAGAATAAAATATAGAATGCGTACGATCACGTCGATACACCTGATACCTTGAATCTATGAATTCATTATCATGGATGCTGCTTTTCAACCAGGTTTCTGTAAAAATTATTATATCATAATTATTTTGGGCGATATTGTTGTATATATCATTAGTTTTCGTACGCATTCCTCGTAGATTTTGGTAATATAAGTATAACATGACGACTCGTAAAATCCAAAACATTATAGATGTAATTCGTATATTATTGGAGTGTGCTTAAGAGCTCATGGCTGGTGACCAATTTGGCAGGAGAGGACTCTGTTTTGCGCATATAAATCTTGCCATTTCGTACCCAAACAAACTTATAGGAAATACTTTTTGCTTTTATGCGCGCAGCAGCATGAAGCGATTTATTCACTGGTGACAAGTGTTCCCCCAAATATATGGTCTTTTTCTCTCCTCCTATTCCTATTGCGCTTGTGTTGAGCTTATCCTGGCGATTACTTTTATTATATTTCCACACTGCGGCCAAAAGAGCATCGCGGCTACGGGTACTGCGCATTTTGACAATCACTGAGCGAGGACGGTTGCTCTCGCTATTGAGTTTCGCAACTCTGAAGCAAGAAAGTATATCCCCATCCATAATAGGTTCAGAGACGACATGTCCTATCTGAGTCACAATTTGTGCTATATTCTCTGACCTGTGTTCAGGTAGTCCATGTATTTCAATATTAGAGTCTCTACTGTGCTGCTCAAGGGAGTTTAAACGACCAGACAAATCTTTGACAGTATTTTTCAACTCGCTGTTTTGAGATTTTAGATATTTGATGTCATCCTCACGAGCCTTTAGCATGTTGTTAATTTCATCATATCTCGAGTTGATAAAGTCAACAGAAGACAAAAGATCTGATATCTGGTTTTTTATTGGCTCCAACTCCAGACTCAATGTATTTCTTAATATTTTAGGTAACTCGTCACGTAGCGCTTTCACAATTAAAGAATTCAAATCACTGCTTTGACCAGGAATCAACAGCTTGTCGTCAGATTCAAGTGTGGATGTCGACACAGTTTGTGGCCGCTTACTTCTCTTTGTTACATTGTTGTCGTTATTGTCGTCGTCATTCTGGGATGTTTGAGTTGACCTCACTGGTGTATTCTGATTATCTACCTTAGGACGCTTATTACGACAGCCTTGGCACTGCCAGTCTTGGCGGCTTTCCTTGGTCATAAGTTGAAACCGCTTAGAGGGGACATTCGCGCAAAGCAAGTCATAATATAAGTGGCACGATTTGCATTGCAAATATTCTCTATCTTTGTCCTTAATTATGTGAGGACATCCCGCACAATTTTTGGATGACATCATCGAACTCAAATATTGTAAAATTCAAATATTGTAAAACAAGTTATTTGTTTATTTATTTATACAAACAAGAAGTTAGATCCGTGCGATTAAATATATATAAACAAATAAAACTCAGCTGCAGCGTCTCAGAGGCTATGGTTGACTTCGTAGCGAGTGGCCGTTCTGTGAACGCCTTCTCAATGACACAATGGCGAAGCGACGTCACTGCGCGGCCTGCGCAGCTTGCGCGACACAGTGCACGCGGGTGTAGCCCTTACGCAGTGTGCGCAAACGCTCGTGCAGTCGTGCGATGAATCACGGTGCGAATGGCCGCCGCTTGTTGACAGCCGATGATTTGCACTTTGCAATTTCACTCGATTCCACCACAATTTAAGACTTTAGACAACCAAATAACTGTTAACTACTGCTAGAAACGTTTTGTTGTTTATTAAGTAACACTTATATGCAGAGAAACAAGCTTTGGAATTAGTTTTGATTTATTTTATCAGAGCTCATATAGAAACACTGTTGACCAACCAAACCAAAGATGAAAAAAAAATAATAGTAATATGATGATAGTACACCCCAACACTACTCAATCGTATATATTTTGTCCATTAGAAAATAAGTGATGTCTGGCAGCTCTGGGATCTTGGACCATATAGGATTAAATGGGTGCTTGTTGTTTAAATATATCAAATTCAACACATTTGACCAAATTAAACTGGCATTAAGCACAGCGGCGGCGGTCGGTGAGAATCCCTCGTCAAGCTGATGGATTTAAGCATTGCCACTGCTAGCTCAACCAATCAGAGAGCTGTGTGTTATTTTCCGTTTTATGAGAAGCGTAAAATTAAACACTCTTCTGTGATTGGCCGACCCGCGTTAAATCTTACGATGAGTATCCGTCAATTTATGAATTAACCACACGACGTCGCAAATTGATAAACTTCCTAGAATTTAGGTGTAAAATATATATATGTATAATAATAATACATTTTATCTCTCGTGTAGAATCCTACGAAAGTTTATAATTTTCCTAAGAAAGTTATAAATTTACGGTCCTTGTTATTTTCCGGTGACATATACACCTTAAACATTTCGTAAGATACAAAACTAACCTTCGCCTCAGCAGGCTGTATGCTGGTCGACAGCTTCACGATCTCTCCCTCAGCGGAGGCCATGCCCACGATATCCTTGGTGGCGTTGAACTCCAGCGTGTAGATACCCTCGAAGCACTTCTTGAGGTGAGGTTGTACCCGCATCGGGTCCTTCGTCTCCGAGAGGATCTCAAGAAGCTCGTCGTTGGACAGGAAGAAGAACCTAGAATTTGGAAATACAATTTTGGAGGAAACTATGACGGTGAATGTATCTGCGCAATTTAAGGCACGTTCCTTATTGGGCGAACAGTGAGTGGCTTCCATTTTGTTACCTTCATTATTATTTAATCTGCGCTGCTCATTCACTCCTTATAAATTGTATACAGAAAGAGGCGGCAAACAAAACGTGGCAAGCTGCGTACATTAATCAATCCATGACATGATCAATGAGAGATCGGGCGTAGGACCACCAGCTTAACGTGCTTTCCGAGGAATGGGCATTCAACCACCAACTTCCTAACTCCGGGCTGAGTAATTTCATTACAGAGAAACTCTCACAAATTCTGCCGGACCCCGGACTCGAACCGGGGACCTCTCGATCCTTACGCGGCGCTTACTACCAATAGACCAACGAAGCAGTTATTTTGAAATACCAGACGAATGAACTGTTAGTCGTCAATTTGTTTCCTACTGACCTGGGGAAGAACAGCCGCTTCTTCTCCAAATAGTCATTAAGCCCTCGCTGAATGTCGTCCAGCAACAGGTTGTTGTTCTTCAGCTTCTTCAGCAGGCCAGGGTAGTCGGTGGCGGGCAGCACCATCGGCTCCTTCTGCGTCGCTCCCATGATGTTGCGCCACTCCTTGTCGACGTCCCGAAAGTTCCTTGCCTCTGTCGGCATCTGACGCATGATGTCCTCGGAGGAGAATATCGGCTCCAGGTACATCCAGGTCGCTTGGCACTGTAAGTAAGTTTAGAATCGTAATCCGTAAAAAAAATTTATTTTAGGATTCATTAGGATATTTATGAGCTATTTGTGGAAGCATTTACAGGAACAGTTATATAGTTATAGTTTATATTCAATTTAAAATTTCTCGTCTGCAATATGATTTTCCGTAATACTTTTTACCATAAACGATTATACTTATTTTGGGTTAACACTATGATCCCATACACATACTTGTGTACTATACTTGTACTGTTATTAGTATGATAGTTCTCAGTAAGCGCCATCTGTTGGAGCCTTTTTGTATAATGTCACCATTATTTTGTTAGTATTTGTTTTTGTAATAATATTTTCATATTATTGTATAAAGAAAACACTAGGTACAATATCTCCAAGCTAAATTACTCGCTTGACTTTTCCCTAAACACCGTTTACGTGTTTCCACATACAAATTCTTTTACAATATTCTCACCTGCAACCACTGGTCCAGTATATCCTGCATGCTGATCAGCTTCTCTTCCCAAGCCGCCATGTCCGCCTCGAAGGCCTTCACATAGGGCGAGCCGCGCATGGTCTGCGACTTGAGGATGTGGTCGTCGAGCTGCTGCTGAACGTCATCCAGGCCCGTGAGGATGCCCACGCCGGTGTCTCTGGTGGTAGAAGTAAGAAAGAAAGAAAGAAAGAAAGAAAGAAAGAAAGAAAGAAGTAAAAATTAACGAAAGAAAGAAAGAAGGAAAAATAAAAGAAAGAAGGAAAAAATTAAAGAAAGAAAGAAAGAAAGTATAAGATTTATTGACCACGACATAGAGGTGACAATGATACATAAATACATACACAAGACACAAAAATTCAAACAAAGAAATAACACTATTAAAGCGGTCAAAGAGGTACAGGCCTCAGCATATGCCACATCAGCCCGAGGTTTAGGGGTGAGGCTGCTGAAATGGACGCAAGTGGTGGCGGTGGCGGCCGCGGTAGAACTTACGGCTTGCGCAACACTACACCGATTTCAGCCATGGCGGCCGATCGCAATTAAGCACGGCCAAGTGCGCAGGACATATTTAAGTGCACAAGTGTACACGCAAACACAAGTGCACTCTCTATTCCTTCTCTATTTTCATTTAATTATAAAACACGAAACCACCAGAATAAAATTAAGTAAGTTTTACCGAATCACCGTCATCAATTACTCAAAAATCTAATTGTGCATCGGGCTCCCATTCCACAATGCTTAAATGCCGCCGATCTTGCTGTTTTGTTCAAAAATGTTGATTTCCTCCAAAAATATGTAACAGTGGTCAATTTCATACCACCTATAAGTACTTTTTTTTTATCTAGCCCGTGATGTCCCACTGTTGGGCAAAGGCCTCCCCAAATTCACTCCATGTTTGTCGAACGGTAGCAAGAGATGGCCAGTTTGGTTGTTGGGCGTCGAGTTCATCTCGCCATCTGTTTTTTGGTCTTCCCCTTGGCCGACGACCGCTCGGCTGCCACTGAGTGACCAATTTTTCCCATCTCTCGGAGTTCATTCGACAAACATGGGATCTCTGCCTGCCCCCTTGGTATAAACGCGTGATTGTATCTATGTATTACCTGTATGGCACCACCTCGAACTTGATCCCGAACCATTCCTCCTTCATCTTGTTGAGGGCTCTCTCCAGAGCATACTCCTTGGAGGCGTACTGCTCGATCTCCTCCAGCTGGGTCGCGTGCACGTGCACCCCTTGCTCCACCATGTCAGCCAAGGATGCTTCTGGTCCGTGCTGGACTTCCGTGCCGATCAGGTCGCTGATCTTCGCCCAGTGGCGGTCGCGCATACCCTGGAGGCAGAGCGTGGCAATTAATGACCGAAAGTAGGAATACGAAGTGGCGTAGTTAAATGTATCATCATCATTGGCAGCAATAGGCTGAAATTAATCTACTGCCCACTGCTGAGCATGGGCCTCTTCCAATACACCTGCATCCAACAAAACCCAGCGATTTTCACTAGATCATCGTCCAGTTAACCGTATGTTCGCTGACAATCAATTTCGACCTAAAGTGTGTGTAGAGAAACTGTAACTAAGTCGGCTAACATCCTTGGAAATGTACGTAATCAGACTCAGCAAACCCACTGTTCAAATTATGCATATTATATCTCCTGTCTTTAAAAAATATGGTAGAATCAGAACTTATTAATTTACTTCACTTTGGTAACCAAAGTAACAGAATAGGTGATCTTATGATGGAAATTTGTACTTTAAAGAGATACAAATTTGATCTCTTTAGCTTCCTTGACTCTTCGTCCGTACGACTGTCAGGCTTTATAGTCCCAGTGGCGATTGTCAGTCCAGCTTTCAGGCCATACCCTTCCCAAATATAAAATCATCTACCGCTATCCAGTCTTCTGGATGGATGGATGGAATAATGCTAGCATCATTCTATTTTGTCAGAGGTTACTTTGTCATGCTTTATTGATTTTAATTTTTTTTATTTGACCTAGAATTTTCATTGGATATGCCCTGAAATTAACATCTTCTCATAGACCATACATACCTTGTTGCAGATAGCGCACAGCACCGGCAACAGAACCTTGAACTTCTCGACCTTGTTGCGCACCATGTCGGCGATGCGCTTGGCGCCGGGGTACTCGAACAGCTGCTTGCCCAGCTTGTACAGCAGCTTCCACCACGCCTCCACGTCCTCCGCTATCGTCTCCGCGTCAAGCCCGAGGAACGGGCCGTGGTACCTGGCCGAGGCATTTGGAGGAAGGAATATACATACGTAATTGTCACAAAAGTGGTGACAATCAAATCTCGTGGCGATGGCAAAATACATTGATTTTCCAGGTATTGTAGAAGGACACACACAATAGTGGTGTGCTATGACGCAGAATTTGACAGTTGATGTTTTCCAGAACACTTTTAATTTAAAATTATCCAAGGATACAAAAGAAAATTATGCTTGTGCTGATGATGACGATCATGATCTCGATTTTTCATTATTTCTTAGATGTTATAATTTTTATTGAGTAAATTAGCATGTGGTCGCCAACTACACATGAAAGTAAAGGCACAAACACGATGCACGAAACAGACTGGCGAGACTCGCGGCTGGCGGGCCTTGCTATACTAATATGCTGACGAGGCTGTCTCTACTCGTCAGCTATTTGGGTAACATACCCAGGAACAGTATGAAATGATTACTGACTGCCTAAATAATAATGTCAAGGCTCGTACCATTTCTCATATCCATCGTAGAAGTCGAAGGCGGTGTGCCAGAGCTTGTGGAAGGGGTCGATTCCGGCCAGCATGGTCTGCAGGCTGAAGTACACCGACATCTCCTGGTCGAGCAGCTGTTCCTCGTTGATTATGTCCTCGGCTTCGTATTTGTCGTCCTAGAGAGATTTTTTTCCTTACTGACTTACGATATGATGGCTTGGAGTAGCCTCTACATTATCACCAGACTTGCGGGGGAGCGGATCGCTCTCACCCCTAGCTAGAGATAGGTGTCATGTTGGTATTATTAGACCCATTGATTGTCCGGTTCGTTACGTTTGAAAGGTTATATTTAAAATACCGTTGGAAATAGAGTGTATTTAAATTAATAACTGAACAAGACAAAGGGCTAGGCACTATTTTATTGCATTTAAACATAAATTATTTGATTTATCAATTTGGCAGATAAACTTACGTAAAGTGAGTTAGAAGGACACATATTATTATGTAAGTTGGTTCAAAGGTTGTAAAACTGGGAATGATGCTAAATATCGAGAAAAGAAAAGAAACTATACCAAAGCCGCTCTAAGTTGGCCGATTTGCTACATGTCAGACTGACTGCACTAGTGAGGGACAACGGTAAAATTGCCGAAGTATATAAGTAACAGTTATTTCCACTTTATAACCAAGCAAGGTCTAATTATAACAAATTTTTATTAAAAACATTAATTCACATCCAAAAGATTGAATTTAAGTTCCTTATTTATAAATATATTTATTTTTAAAATACAATACTTATTAAATCCTTCATCCTATTTTAAAAAATACCTGGTGAGTATTACCCACTACGTCACTATGAAAACGTGTCAAACGGCGTAACCTTGTAAAAGCGTAATACAGAGTGGAAATTTTACGTTTTCTTTATAATTCAATTATTTTAGGTAATAAAAAGACAAATAATTATATAATTATGTGCATTTGAAATTTTGAAATAACGTATTATTTTTAAAAGTTGTTCTTTATGATTCGCGTAAATATGTTCCTCTTAACAAGGATAAATGCAAAATATAAAATAAAAAGTGTCAAATCAGTCTTCTAAGAACGGCTCCGGTATAATTATCTAGTTATTTGTCTTTTATTACCTAAAATAATTGAATTATAAAAGAAAACGTAAAATTTCCACTCTGTATTACGCTTTTACAAGGTTACGCCGTTTGACACGTTTTCAGTAGTGACGTAGTGGGTAATACTCACCAGGTAATTTTTTACAATAGGATGAAGGATTTAATAAGTATTGTATTTTAAAAATAAATATATTTATAAATAAGGAACTTAAATTCAATCTTTTGGATGTGAATTAATGTTTTTAATAAAAATTTGTTATAATTAGACCTTGCTTGGTTATAAAGTGGAAATAACTGTTACTTATATACTTCGGCAATTTTACCGTTGTCCCTCACTAGTGCCTTTGAGTATAAAGCCACTGGAGATGCCATAACGTCAACGCTTCTAACAAATTTTTTCGCCACTTTTAGCGGGGGCGAGGTAAACACGTACAGCACACCACCAAAAAATTAATAACTCAACAGACACAAATTTTGCTGTAACGATAAACGCACACTACAAAAATGTTCAACACTTCAAACAATACACGCACACAAACAAAGTTTTCACGTAACTACGCAACACACATACGAAAAAAATAGTGATGACACAAAGAATAAAATAAAATCAGTTTGGTGAATGAACTGAACTATCTTGTACTGATTATTGTAATTCAATAACATTTTGTGGGATCTTATTAAACAATTTTGTGCTTAAACCCAAGAACGACTTTCCAGTCTTTTTGAAGCCTGAGCCTTGAAACGGCAAACTTATGTTTATTACTGGTGTTAAAATGGTGAGGATCCGATATTAAATGATTGTATGTTCTTGTAAACATATAAGATACAGTCCAAAATGTACTGAGAGGATACGGTTAAAATATCTATGTCTTTAAAAATATCTCTAAGGGAGTCACAGAATTTCTTTTTAATTTTCAGACTAAATTTCAATATCGTATGACCAGAGGAAAGAAAAGTAATTTTTCTAATTCATCTTACAAGATTTAAATATAACATATGTTTAGACCTTTTATTTAATTCAAAATTAAAGTAAAAAACGGATTATACAACTAACTGCAGGGAGTGAATGATTCATTCAAATGTCGAGTCGCTTTTTTGACTTTGTGACATCACTAGCCCCCGTACCACTGTATTCTTGTTTATTTTTTTCTGTCGTTTACGTATCGCAACGACTTTTTATTTAAATGGCAATTCTTCTTAAATACACGTTTAAAAGTTAATAAAAACACTTAGATATGATACTAAACGCGCTCTTGTTGTGAATTTGAGCTCTCGATCGCCTTTTACATGAGAATACTGCACAACTAACCATTTTTCAAGAGTAACGTCACGCGACAGGGATCAATGCAAAATGGCGGTGGTGCAGCGACAAGTAGTTTTATTAAACGTGTTTGAACAGTTGACCAATGTACTTTGCCGGAGGGGGTCGCCCGTGTAAGGCATCTCCAGTGGCTTTATACTCAAAGACTAGTGCAGTCAGTCTGACATGTAGCAAATCGGCCAACTTAGAGCGGCTCTGGTATAAAAGCTTTATTATGAATGTCAAAACCCTTACATCACATCCTAACTTTATAGAAAGACACTCACCATCAAATTCTTAAAGATCTCATCGACCTTCCCAACCACGTCTTTCAGCAGGTCCAAGTTCAGCAGCGGCGGGTCGAACCGTCGGAACACCTCCAGATCCTTCTCGTGCCTCTTCAGCTTCTCCTCGAAGATCGTCTTGCGCGTGCGAAGCTTATCCTCAGCCATGGTCTTCTTGGTGTAGAGCGTCTTCAGCGTCAGGTCGATCGTGTCCTCCATGTCCAGGGGCCAGAGGAACACTCGGGTGTTGAGGTTTATGTCTTCGACTGGGAATTTAGTCAAAAGAATTTTTCAAAAAGAGACATCGAATTTTCAGTATAGTGTATGGACTCATAACCAGGAATTGTTGTGCCTAGTTAAGTTAATTAAATTTGTATTTAGGAGTATGTTGAGCATTTTTTTAAATATTATAATAGGCCTTCTTAAATGCCATTTCAAGCCCCGCTTGCAGACCCCGGAATCACAGGAGGGAGGGAAAACATGAGCTGGAACGGCATTCCATGCCTTAATGACACGGGGCAGAAAAGAAACTCAAATAACAAATCATCACTAAATCTTTACTTTTTGCAAAGAAGTAATTTTGAGTTGTATCACTTTAGATCAAGCGGTGATTTATGATGATACTCACAATTAAGATGCGCGTGTTGCATCAGAAATAGCACGTACTCGGCGGTGGTTCGTGACTTCTCCTTGAGATCGAACATGGCGCAGTCACGGCAATCCTATTACACAGAAAATATTTAAAAAAAAACTACACACACAACAAATCATCTTCATCACAGCCTATTGCTGCCCACTGCTGAGCATAGGCCTCTTCCAAAACTTTTCATCGCGACCGGTCTACGGCACCTGGATCCAACGAAACCCAGCGATTTTTACCAGGTCGTCGGTCCATCTGGTAGGTGGCCGTACAACAAATTATAATGCATATAACATACTATTATTTTGTGACATATCTGATTGAAAACACTTTAGCAAATACTGACCGCAATGTAATTGATCAATTCAACCAGCTGAGCCGTAGTCTCGGGGCTTTCGGAGGACCGTGCCGCCATTTCTTCATATACGTTGCAAATTCTGGTAAAAGTAGAACTCAGTGCTAATCATGATTAAGACTGTCTTAATCCTAATAAGACAACCATAAACAAAAATGGATGAAGTGAAAGTGGTGCGCCAGGACCTTAACACACGGCAGGAAGGGATCTCTGCCTACCCCTATGGGAAAAAGGACTGATTTTATGTATGCATGTGAACAACAATTTTAGAAGAGTTATTTCTGATTACACCTGTGGTAGAAGTTAGAGTTATAGTGTTAGAGTGGAAAACACGAGAGCAATGAAAAGGGGAGGGAAGGAAATATCCATACATATAATCACGCCTGTTCCCCAGAGGGATAAGCAGAGATCACTTTAAAATAACAGTAAAAAAAAAACAGCAAGTGAAAAACTCAATGGGAATCAGCAGAAGGAATTTGCTCGAACACTACACATTTGAAACTTTCGGAACAAGCTCGCGTGTATTGTTATTTTAAACATATTATTTAGAGACCTGACGTTTCGAGCTCTTCACAGCCCTCGTGGTCATGGGCAACACTAAATAAGACAGTTGTCTTCATAAGAAAGTTCAATCATAGCCATTTGATGCGATTTTGTGCGTTCCAGTTCACGCAGCTGATCTTGAGTAAAACTCACCCCCTATTCCACTTCCTGTTGACCGCGATGAAGTGATCGATGATGTGCTGTCGAAGGCCGTCCACTATCGCCCACATGCAGTCGTTGAGCGGGCCGCAGTCCAGCATCACCATGTTCAGAGGAATGTCGCGGCGGAGGAACAGGATCTCGTCTCGGAGAGCTTCGTACATGTAGATGCGCGCTGAGAAGTCCTGAGATGGAGAGAAGAAACTCGATTTGTTGGCCTCGTCAGAGGATTTTGCCAGATACTAATAAGATAGAATGGTATCTTTTCACGCAGCGTGTTTAAGCAGTTGCAAGGAGGCAAGTCAGTGGAGCCGATCTAGAATGGCTCAGTTATTATGCATCGCAATACTAAGCTATTATGAATACTATACAACTAAGAAATGAGACGCTTAGACGCTTTGCTTGATGTGTCTCTTCAATTGTGGCGGATTGTAATCTCGTGAAGTAGCAGTTCACCTCAGGTTGCGCCCTTTTTGACCAACACTGTCCTAATGTCCAACGCAGTATTTACTAAGTTTGCCGGCTGAAATTGGTTAAAAACGAGGTAGTTGCTATCAATACGCTCTGTAGAGTTGACCATTTTGGATTTACTTCAGTAACTGTGACCAAGTATGAAGAAATGACGCTGCGATAAAAAAAACGGATGGCGGTATTATTAAATATATTTAAGTATATTTGTGTATCCACTGTTGATTCTGATATCTGTACTGTAACACGAGTGCTTAATTCACTTATCACGGAATCAGATCAATGTATGTGATGTTGTGTAATATTTAATAATCACCTTGAGATAGGGCGGCGGCTCCATAGCGAAGAACTGCAGCAGGTCCTGCTTGGCCGTGTCGTCCAGGATGTAGTAGTAGTCGCGGTAGCAGCTAAGGAAGTGCACGGGCCCGGGCCGGTTCACGCCGAAGTGCTGGATGCACTCGTTCACCAGCTCCAGCATGTACTCCTCGTCTGGGTACACCGTCATCAGGTACGGCTTTGGACGGATCGTGCCTGGATGTAGACATCAATTTGACTGTAGTAATTGTCTCAGCGCTTTCAGGTTTCATAGTCATTTCACAAGTATCAGAATTCAAGTAAATTGAAGTAGAAATAGAAATAGAAAACCAACTCTATTCTAAGTGGCATTTGAGCATAAGTGCCTATGTAACCCTGGTTTTAGGTTACAAAACTCAACTTAGGCTTAAAAGCGTACGTAAGGATATAAGCGGTATAAACAAAACTAATATTAAGAGAATCTAGACATAAAAAAAATACATAACTAATCCCTAGAGAAATGGTAGGGTTTAAATCTACTCACTATTCATTGAATATAACTTTTTCGAATCTAATACGATTATTTGAGGCTTTAACGGTAAAGAAGCACACGCACACGATGAATACACAACCTGCACTTGGCCAGAGTGGTTGACAAAGGCCTTATCGGCCTAGTTTAGGGTAGGCCCGTCGTGCCCTAGCAGTGGGAACATATGTATATGATGATGATGATAAAATAAATATCCCGGACATACAAATTTTTCTATTGTGTTACTATTTCTCATTAGACTCCTAACACAATCATACCAGGGTACATAATGCTATCGACGCTCGGCAGCTGGTAGTTGACGTTGATGATGGCGTGGAACCACTTCACGATCTGGATTCGCATCTGGTCCAGGGTCGGCTCGAAGGTGATATTGGTGGAACCAGGGTGACCCACCACCTTGATGCGTACCAGCGGCCGTTTGATGAACGTGTAGTCGCGGTACGGGCCGTGGTAGTAGTTGCCTTCCTGTTATAAAAATATTGGTCGTCGTTAGGGGTGAGAGCCATCCGCTCGTGGGAGCAAGTCTAGTGATGATGACAAGGCTACTCCAAGCCATCATCGTAAGTCAGTTAGGAAAAAAACATTGGTCGTCGAAAAAGTTCTTAGGCCATGCCCATAGGTGAAAATGAATGCGCATAGTCAAACAAGTTCTTGAACTATTTAAACTTAAATGTTTATCTTAACATCAAAAGGTTAGTGTCGAAAAGTCATTGCTGCGGTGTTGTAGTGCGCAGGTGAGGAAGGCCATTTTCGCCACACCTAAAATTTGTTGTTGTGTGTGTGTGTGTGTAATGTTACATGTGGTCAAAACCCATTTTCTTTAATTTCCATAGATGTTGCCATTACAATGTGCAAAGTACGCTCACCCAGTAATATCGAAAATATTCAGCGAAGTGGTGAACACTTCTCTCGACCAAGTCACGGACTTGTCTCGACATCAGCGCATGGATGCATCTGTAACAAAGTAAAATATCTACTAGAAAAATCTTTGCATATAAATCAATCAAAATCAAAATGTCTTTATCGTCACATTAGTAATAATAAGATTCTACCACCGGTTCGAAACGCCGATTCTACCGAGAAGACTCCGGCAAGAAACTCGATAGTTACTAAATGAAATTCCAAATGCTTTCGGGCTATAGGCCTGGAAAAACCTAATAATATGGAAAAACACATTTTCAATATACTGTACAAAATAATTTTGAAACTAAATCCCATAAAATCACATTCATCTTAGACGAGATAAGCACACACATCTGACAAAAAACAATCATAATGTACCTGAAGAACTGCTCCACCTGGAAGGTGGACTCCTTCTTCTTCTTGGACACGTAGACCGCCCAGTGCCTCCTCATCTTGATCATCGTGTCGGCCACGTCGATCAGCCAGTTGTCTATCAGCTCGGCTCTCATCTCCGCACAGAGCTTCGTAAGCCTCTCGCTAAACTCCGGGATGTACTGCGGGAACTGGGTCACCTCTTGCATTTTGTTCATGTCGCAGATGAATATGTTCTGGTATCTGTGAAAGTAATCCTTAGTCAACATCATCAGCCCATTTCTGTCCACTGCTGGACATAGGCCTCTCCTAATGAGGATAGAGAGAAGTGGCGTGCATTTGGAGAGGCCTAATCCTGAGGCGAAAATGAGTAATTCGACACTTCTACTTCTGTGTCCAGATTGAAGCTCTAGATAGCAATAATCATAGTGTAAATATATCAGCGCAGGAGTAATTTCTCACTAAGAAATTCTCATAATTTTACGCCTGACGACATAGGCCAGAGTTTTTTTTATGATATAATAACAGGCTTCTAAGTAACATCGGTTCATACGAGTCATCATCATCTCCGCGTTTTCTCGGTTGCATCCTTGCGGAGCCCGGGGTCCGCTTTTCTACTTCTATCTCTCCACATCATCACACTCGTAACATCGGTTCATACGAGTATTACAGATAAATTGTCTTCATGGGTTTGTAGTCTACAGTCCATGTTGTTTACACAAAGCTTACTCGAAAGAGATAAAATCCAATCGATGTATCATAAACACAAGTTCGGGCAAAGCCAAAAGTAAGTGCGGTCGGTATAAGACCGAATCACTATTGAGATCTTCTTTTTACCGTTATCGACAAGCATGAAGAAAGAGATTGATGGATGTGAATGAAGCGAAAGTGGTGTGCCAGGATCATAGCACATGGCAGGAAGTGATGTCTACCTACCCCTCTGGGAGAAATGTGTGATTAAGCATGTATGTACACCGTGAAATTTTAGTGGTTGTTTTCCCGCAGTAAAATGATTCTATCTTCGTAGTACAATAGATTTGTGCAGTTCTTTTTTGTTAAAATCAATAAATGCCGGTTTTACGAAAGGTTTAACCGAAACTCGAAAGCACTTTCGAACCGCTTTATGACTTAGGGTGTCGGACTTTTTCAGCTTTAAGCATCGATTTTAAGCGGCAAGCAGTACCTGATTACGTCACATCTTATAAAAAAACGATAGCTTCTCACGTTTTCGAGTTGGAAAATTATTATTTTGAAATTTAGAAAAAAAAAGTTTTTTTTTCGAGGAATTATTTGCATGATTCGATAGTATTACTAAAGGCAAACCGTTCTGCCACGGGAAAACAACCACTAATATTTCACGGTGTATATTATTATCTGGCGTGGCCTCACCTCTCGTGCCAGATCCTCCTGAGCTCGATGAGCACAGGGTTCCCCTGGTAGAAGCGGTAGTGCATGCCCTGCCGCGCGCGCACGAACCCCGCGTGCCACGGCACCGGCGCGCGCACCGCCAGCGCCGGCCACAGCGGCGGCAGGAACGCGATGCGGAGCCGGTGGCACTCCGCAGGGTCCTCTAGGATGTAGGAGAGGAGGCATCTGGGGAACGAGGACTCACGATGATGGCTTGGAGTAGGCTCGACATCATCAAGGGACTTGCGAGAGCGGATGGCTCTCACCCCTAAAGGTCCGACATACGATGATGGCTTGGAGTAGCCTCGGCATTATCACCGGACTTCCGGGGGAGCGGATGGCTCTCACCCCTATAGGTCCAACATACAATGATGGCTTGGAGTAGCCTCGTCATCATCACCGGACTTGCGGGAGCGAATGGCTCTCACCCCAAAGATATTGAAACGACTTTTTCTTATAATAGGCTAACAAGATAACCTCACTCCACCTGATGGTAAGCGTATTCAGATCCAAATATGAGGTCGACAGGCACTATAGTTTATATTGAGCCCGCTCAAATGCCGTTTCACGCCCGCCTGAAGAGCCCGGAATCATAGGAGAGAGGGAAAATATGAGCTGGAAGGGCATTCCTGACAGTTTGCCTGAGGGTGCCGGCTAACGGGGCTCGACCTCGGCGCAGGACGTCTTTAGGCGGTCCCTAATGCAGTATAACAGTGTAGTATTATTAGTGGACACAAATAGCCTTTAATTTCCTTGATCTTATGAGGTATCCAATGAAAACTCTAGAATCATATTTTGCTCCAAATGGTGTTTCATTACTAATTTATCTACTAATTGTCTGCGTCCACCATACATACCTCACCATACCTTCTCGCTCACACCTAGCCGATACTACCCCATCACTCAGCTACCTTTTCATAGCCATGATGAAGAACTCCTTGATGTCAGCCTCGCTCTGGCGCACACAGGCGTTGTACGTGAGGATGAGGAGTCGCCGTTTGATGGCCGCCGTCTGCTTGTCCACCGCTGCCTTCGCTTTCTTGTAGAGGTGGACGGGGAAGTCTGAGAGGTGCTTACCTACTAGAGACTGAAAAAATGGTTATTGTCAACTTCCTTAGCTATAAAAAGCTTTACGGATAAAACTAACGTTCAATAGATGATAGACTAAATTATTTGAAGCCACTTATCATATTCCTTATCATACTCCTCATATTTTCTTTGGCTCGATCAGAGTAAATGCTGGTTGATTTAGAAAGATTCAGGATTGTTGCAGTGCCTACCTAGAATGTGACTACTAACATCTCATTTTAATGACCTCGATCACTTAGGCAAGGCCATGTAGGTAATGGGTAAGAAATGTAACTACACTACAGTAGATTTTGTTTAACCTCCGACCTACGGCCCTTTATTGGAAGCCCATTAAGGGTACTTTCAATTAATACTTTTTATCGGACGACTGCAGTGCGGTGCGTTTGTCACACGACACACGAACGCAATCACTACACAACACACCATATCTCCAGGATAGGGAACACACATTTAGTAAACGAACACACTACCGTAGACAAGTAATAGTCGATTCTTTGCAAGTCCTTGGGGTGTATGGGGCGGTAGTGCTCCAACTCGGTGGTCTGGATCATCTCCAGCTTCTGCTGGTCCGGGTCTCGGGGCAACTCGAACTCGAGCTTAGCCAAGTGCCTGTTGGGATTGAAAAGTGATGAGGTTGATACTTATTGGTCGGAGAGGCTAGTTAGTTTCTAGTATTTTTTGGAAGTCCATTTTTAACCAAGTCCAACCATATTTTACTATCGTTGGAGAATTTAAAACTCAGGAGTTACAACTTGTGAAGACGAAATGAAAAGTATGTATTTAAACAAATAAATGTAAGGTTTAATGCCAATGCAAACACACCAAACAAAATAATAACACATTTAACAAATAGTTTTGTAAAGCATTTATCAATTTAAATTTATTTTGTCAAAAAAATATTCTATGTAATTGTTACTTTTTCAATGCTTCCTTGGCTGCGATTTCCGCTTCCTCTCTCTCCCGCCGCCTTTTCTCTATTCTCTTTCTCTTTGCCTCCGCTTCTGCTGCCTTTTTCCTGTCATACGCTCCGGAGACTAGATCTTCCAGGAGCACCAACCCTGAAAATGATGGAACCCTATAAGGTAAAAACGGGACCCTATTACTAATCCTCCGCCGTCCGTCTGTCTGTCTCCAGGCTTTATCTTAAAAACCGTGATAGCTGGAAATTTTTACATATGATGTATTTCCGTTGCCGCTATTGTGAAACCATAAAATAAACGTTTTTTTTACATATTTGGTACGGAATCCTGCGTGCGCGAGTCAGACTGGCACTTAGCCGTTTTTTTTTAAATTGACACATTTAAAGCCACTACTTGTAGTTCATAATTGTTCACATGCTCTTCAAAATGTTCGGAGCAGTACTAAAAATTACGACTCTACAAATCTGCTGAACGAAACGAGCCTGTAAGGATCTAAAGGAACATTTATGTCACCAACCCATCCCTGAATCTCTGAACGGTTAATAATCTGGGCAATATATACCAATAAGATCTTTAAACTATATCAACAATTTTTTTTTTAGATACAAACCAGCGCGGATTGAGTATACTTGTTGCGCCGACCGCACTTAGCGTGGGACAAGGGCAGCAGAATGATGATGATGATGAATTAAGGTCAGGGGATACCAGTCACAACTATCTGGTTGGTGAACGGTATACGGGTAAGCGACGCCGGCTCCTTGAGCTACTATCGACTCAGTCCAAATCATCCGAGGCGATAGTATCCTTCCTCCCCTTTTCCATCCCCCGTCATATATCCTTGCTACTCGTGGGAACGCAATGACCTTATTAAAACAATGCACAAGGCAGAATGGCGGCGACGTGGTCCACAACCCGTCACGTCACGTTTCCCACAGAGGTGAAAAGTTGATCGCTGGAAGTGATCTCTGCCTACGCCTCTGGGAAAAAGGCGTGATTTTATGTATGTATGTATGAATTAAGAATAAATGGAGTTATTAAAACCAGCCTCAACACTCACCCTTCTGCAGCTTCTTCTTCTCCTTCTCCATCCGTTCAGCGTCCAGGCGCTCCTTCTCGCGCTCATCCCAGGACTTGAGCGGAGGGAACTGCATCTCCCCGTTGGGGCCGATGGGCCCGAAGAGGACTGGAGGGATGCGCCTCTTGGGCGGCATGTTGAGGACACGCATTGCCTTCGACGCGGGGGTGTAGCAGTTACCTATAAATCGTAGTAGGATTTACGTGGGTAATTTGAAGCGGAAGGGCATTATCCCGTTTTTTTACAGACCGTCCTATCTCTTGTTACGGAGAGCTAAGAGTTTTTTTTAAGTAAAAAATGGGTGTAGTTATTTCGTTACTTTAAATGAAGTGCAAGCTTTCTCAGTCTATCTATCTTTAGGGGTGAAAGTCCGGTGATGATGACGAGACTACTCCATGCCATCATCGTACTTATGTCAGACAGGAAAAAAAACTATCTATAATTTTTCTAAGAGATCATTTACAAGACTCATTCGTGAATATGAAAAGAGGAATTTCGGTTGGAATTCATGGGCTCATATCTAAACTGAATGAGGGCTGTTATAAATTAGCGTACACATCTATCACATTTTAAATAAATTTCCTGTTTCCTTGAGCAATATTAAATACAAAGCTAACCAGTAGAATCGACAGGCTTAGCGTGGTTGAACCCGTCACGGTACGGCACGCCGCGCGTCCAGGACTTCCCCAGCATCAAAGGAGGGAACTCGCTGCAGGCACCATCACCCTCGCCTGCAAAACGCAAATAAATAAATAATAAATAACACACAACATCACATACTTTGATCTGATCCCGTGTTAAGTAGCTTAAGCACTTGGGTTACAGATATCAGAATCAACAGTGGAACACAAATATACTTAAATATATTTATTTGACGCAAAACAAACACCAACTACGGTTCCAAAAGTCGTGTGTTCGATTCCCACGGTGCCTTTGTAAACTGTCGAGATCAGATACCAGGACAGCATACCTTTCGGGTAGTAGTTACTTCCTCGATGCTCTGAGCAGAACCCTGTAAGTCTAAGAACGATATAATAACTATGCGCCTTGAGGGTGAGGGCGACAGGATCAATAGTTTCTACGTGCATGTCGAACACATATGTGGACCTCAAGGCCGCTTACCATCAAGTAGAGTGAGGTTTATTTATTTATTTATTGCACTCCATACAAAAGGTCTTAAATCTAGTATCTAACATCTTGAACGTCGATTAAGCAAACTTGATTTGAGTATTTTGTTTTTATATAATTTTGAAATGTCATGAAACTGAGAACCGTTGATCGTGCCGAAATATCGGGATCTCATTAAAACAAAACAACATGGTCATCCCGAAAATTTACAGTTTTCTAATTACACACCTTCCGGGTAGTAATTCCTCGATGCTCTGAGCAAGACGCTGTCTTTCTCCAGCTCGTGGTCGTAGCCGGCTCGTCGCAGAGTCGGCCGCGGGGGCTGCGCGCGCGCCGGCTGCGTGAACCGCGGCGGGCAGCGGGACGCGCCAGACGCGAGCGCATCGTCCTTGCTTGAGTCGCGCTTTACACGCTTGCGGGCGCCCGTCGACATTGCTTGATAGTAACTGTCTTTTCCTCGATTTAGACTTACTTACCTTTAAGACTGTATATATATCATTACTCCCCCAATTTCCCGATTTTGAGAGTAATTGACTCACCTTTAAGACTCTATACATTTCACTGCTCCCTATAATAAATTGCACCTATGCACGCCGGATTGGAGTGAGGGCGACAGGTTCTATGTGCATGTCGAGTATATAATATGTAGACCTCAAGGCCGCTTACCATCAAGTGGAGTGAGGTCATCCTGAACATCGGTTAAGAAAAGCTTAAATAGAGTTTTTTTTATTTTTGTTATTAATCAGAATTACTAGGAGTGCAAACCTTCCGGGTAGTAATTCCTCGATGCTCTGAGCAAGACGCTGTCTTTCTCCAGCTCGTGGTCGTAGCCGGCTCGTCGCAGAGTCGGCCGCGGGGGCTGCGCGCGCGCCGGCTGCGTGAACCGCGGCGGGCAGCGGGGCGCGCCAGACGCGAGCGCATCGTCCTTGCTTGAGTCGCGCTTTACACGCTTGCGGGCGCCGGTCGACATTGCTTAATCGTTTTCTATATTATACCAAAATCAATTATCAAGAAGAAGCCTGCAGAAATGGTACGGGCAACATGCCCATGAGGCCGAGGTGGGAGAGAAGTGGCGTGCATTTCGGGAGGCCTATATCCAGCAGTGGACAGGAATGGGCTGATGATGATCATGATGATGATGTTATGAGGAGGGAAGAAAGCCATGTGACTAGAAGAGTGACGAGTATGAATGTCAATGGACGTTATAGTAGAGGAAAGCAGAAGAAGACACGGATAGATTGCGTGAGTGATGATAGGTATGTATGATGATATGTAAGATTGTATGTGGGAGTGAAAGGAGTAGACATAGAGCTGACGAATGATAGGCCCGAGTGGAAGAAGTACACATGTTGCGCCGACCCCACTTAGTGTGGGACAAGGGCTGGAGAATAATGAGAACTAAAATGGGACTGGACGGATCACATTTGTCGAATGGACTCCGGGAGAAAATCTTGTCACCGAATCCTAATCGAATGGTCGACGGCCAAGGGGAATAATTTAAAAGAGACGGCGAAACATTTGAACGCCCGGCTATCTATAGCCACAGATAGGCAGACGTAAAGATAATTGGGACTGGGAGGCTTTTTCCCAGCAGTGTGACACTACTACTCGATAAAAACACTTAATAATCGACTGGCTCTATGGCGCATTGGATGCCCCTGTCTTGTGAAGGAGTCTCAGGTTCGATTTCCTCTCGTGTTTAATATTTATGTGATGAACAACATTATTCGTTAATATCTATTTTATCACACCAGTAGCCCGCGATTTAGTTGGATTGCAACTTTAACACCCAATTTCGACGGGTGCGGGTAAAAAGAGTCATCTGCAAAATAGCAACTTTACAGGAGAGCGAAAAGAACGAAAAAGTGTGTTATTTTGTTGATGACTCGGTCAATATTTCTGAAAATTTTATCAGTTGTAATTTATATTCTTATTTATCTGTACATTATGTTAGTGAAGCTAATTTGTTGATAATTTACGAGATTTTGTAGTTAGTCGTTTCTACATTGTATTTTATAAGATGCTAACTAAGCCAACTACCACTTGGTCGCATATACTTGGGACTTAAAGTTTTCTTTATAAATTGTATGCTATTTATTTTCCTTAACTCAATTTCTATTGAAACACTTAATTTTAAGATATACGACCTTATTTATATGTATTACTAAAACATCTACTGCAGAAAGTAAAATTATGGCAGATAACTTTTTATGCGTCGTATTTAATGACAATCATTAATGAACAAAGGAGGTCAAATGAAATAATTTTAAATATTATTTCAAATGGTTTTTTTTTTTTTTATACAAAAATATAATGAAATTATTACGTAGTCGTAATTAACCTTATAAAGAATTACTTATTTACAAATGAATTTCACATTTTGGCTTAATTATTGCAGTCACAGAAATATTTTACTCTCTTCTTAAGTTAATTATGACTACTCACATGGAAAAATAAAAAAAGATTTATTATTATAAAAATATCACATCAGAACATCAGAATCAACATTTTATAACCCAACCATTAGGTGAAACTAGAATATTAAATGTAACGTTTTAATGACAATTGCTATTGTGCAATTTAATACAAAACCTAACATTTTTTTAATGATTGCATTGATTATTTCTCTACCGTTAATCAGTCTAATAATTATCATTACGGAAACAGAAATTAAACAAATAAATATACATTTTTTATTATAAACGAATAGTAAATTTTTTTCGTAGTCGTAAATTAACCTCCTTGATAATAGAAAAACGTTAAAAATTACTTGTTTACTTATTTAATAGCACATTAATTTGGCTAACTTAATCATTCTTATTACTATCATCACAGCATTAAATTATTTTACTCTTTTCCTAGGTTAATCTTTATTTGTTATACATCAGAAACAGAAGAAGGTTGAAACATTAAAAATGTCGATTACGAATCCGAAACATTGAATCCGAAACACCTTTTTGAAGACAATTAGACTCTTGTAAATCTTTAAGTATTGTATGAAAGGAGAAACTGACTGACTGACTGACATATCAACGCACAGCCTAAACGGTTAAGTTAGAAGCTTGAAATTTGTCATGCGTACCTTAGTAATCTTTAAGCTTAGTTGCAACGGAATATAACAAAATTCTCACAGGAACAGGAAGATATTGGGTAAAACCTTTTGTATTTCAAATCCTGAAGTCCGCGCGTACAAAGTCGCGGGCACAGCTAATAAGTCTATATAAGTTAGTAAATAGTCTTAAGGAGAGTTCTATTAAACTTACAGTTTTTGGAACGTTCATCAGTCTAATAATAATCCAGATACAAAATATTGTAATTCTTTTGATAACAAAACGATAATTTGCCGAATATTTTTAACACCTTGAACTCCTATTATTTTTTGGTACATACTAAGATTTACACAAAAATCAATCAATATCATTATTTTCAGCATTAGAAGTATGTTTTATTTATTTATAATTATCGTGATACTAAGTAGGTATTAAACTTTGCTGACATATAGATTTATTAAGAAATTTATTTAGATTGTGTAATCATTTAAGTTTCACCATAACCAGATGACTCTTTCTGCGACCTATGAGCGCGGGACGCGGGACCCGCTCCGGGTCCCGCGCAGAAACGACCAACGTCACTTGGTCGTTTTAACTTCGTACCATTTGCAAAAATATGCGTAGATGGCTTTATATACGTTCGAAAATTAATATAAATAAAGTGAAATCTGAAAAAAAAAAAATATGCCAGGTTGTGAAATCTTGTTTTGTTAGTACGAAAATGCAATAAAAAGAAAATCGTGAATTTGTAGTTGGCTTTATTTACTTTGCACCCGTCGATTTCAGGCAGGGAACGTTTACGTTACGAGAAAAGTTATCATGGGTAATGCAAAATGAACTTGTTAGCTCATCAAAACAAACAGAATAATATATATGTATATGTTTATTTGTCTACATCTACACTAATATTATAAAGAGGAAATATTTGTATTTTTGTATGAAGAAACTCAAAAACTACTGGACCGATCGCAATATTTTTTTAACCATTAGAAAGCTGCATTATTCAGAAGTAACATAGGCTATATAATATCACGCTAGGTTCTATAGTTGTGGAGCGGTAACCGAAACTGTTTCAAAAACGGGGGAAAAGTATCGTTTCTGAGGCCTTCCGAGGCGTGCGCTGAGCATATATGTAGTTAAAGTTATACAAAAATGCTCTATGGATGAATTGTTCATCAGAACATCACCTTTAAAAAAGTCCGCGTGAACATATGTCTACCTTTTATTGTTTACCCATAACAATCGTTTTAATTATTAAGTCCCCCCGTGCGAAGCCGGGACGGGCCGCTAGTATGTAAATAAATAAATAAATATAAATATTACACAACATCACATCACATACATTGATCTGATCCCGTGGTAAGTATATTAAGCACTTGTGTTACAGATATCAGAATCAACAGTGGATACACAAATAAACTAAAATATATTTAATAATACACCCAGACACGGAACAAACACCGATGTTCGTCACACAAATATTTGTCCCGAGGAATCGAACCCACAAAATACACAATATGGTTGTCCTATGAGGGAATCCAAACCACAAATTAGTTTTGGACCATTTTAAACATAAAGGGTAACAAGGTGATATGGCTATCTCTAATTAAAAGCTTTTCACTGGAATCCATACCGAATTTACAAAATTCCACGGGACACATGTTCCGTGTCATTTTTTTCATTAGTACTTCGAATAAGCACATGCTTTTTCGAAGTACTAATGAAAAAAATAACTACTTATGTGGGTACCAAGTATGTTTCTTACTATATTTCAATAGATATTAGAAATTTTTTAAAGAAATTACCTTACAATCTTACAATATACACCACTATTTATTCAATTCACTATTAAAAGTTATTAAACTAATTGTTTTCATGTTGAAATTATTTATAAGCTTTGACAATAATTGACAAACTTGTTGGACGATAACAAACAACGCGCGCGATGTATTGCCATGGTAACGCGCCGTTACTATGGAAATGATTTTTTTATCTCTAGTGGCCAGTATCAGACAGGTCACTTACTTATTATTATTTTTCAACTATGAAGGTTTGTACAGGCATTGGTAGACCTTGCGAGCGGGATGAAAAACGTTGGATACGCCATAATCGTTACACAATGGGTACCTAGCTGAAGACAGTTTTTGCCAAAGAGGCAGGCCTAAGCCGAATATTTCCAGATACTGTTTAAAGGTGAACAACATTATTCAACATACAGTTGAATGGTACAGTTTCACTTGGTATATTTCTACAAATAAGTACCTAAAATTTTAATCAGTTTCCAAAAAAAATGTTTACAAACTTTTACACTGTTAGAAGACTTGATGTATGAATGGGTAGAGTAAAGACTAGGTTCGCCAGGAAAATAAAATACAGATTTATTTTGTATAATAATACTTTATTGTTATATTTTAGATGTACAGTACACAATATGTATAAATAAGGTTAAAGCGATAGTATTCAAAAGTCCATCAGTTCACAATTGATAACTAGTGCCGGTACAGTCAGGATCAGAAGTAAAGTCACGAAATGTATATAATATTTTCGATACTAACTATACAATGTTCATTAGCCTCTATAAATTCATCTGAAATCTTACAAAGACCTAGATTATCACAATCCTCATATTGTCATGTATTTATTAAAGACGACATTTCATCACAACCGATCTGATCGGTTTTAACACCGAAACTGAGAAAAATGCTAAACAAAATCTGAATGTATCTTAATATAATATTGTAATTCATATAAATGTAAAGACTGTCAAAATATAAATGCGCTCCTCATCCCTCGTAATACTGAAGAAATCATTAGAGGAGATAGTTGTATCTCTTATAGTAAATATACTTAGCGATAGATATACTTAATAGATTTCGTTAATTGAGTTTTAATATGGTCAGAAAAAAGGCATGACATTTTGCATAGTTCACACTAGTTGTTGATATGGTTATAAATTGATTATAAATTTATTTATCTCTTCATCTTTCTAGAATACAAAATAATGAAGGCTTCTCCTTTAAAACTACCTTTCTTATAAAAAAAAAACAAACACAACGTTTATCGTTAAAAATAGTCACAAATAAAATGAAAAGAATACGACTTAAATAATGGAAGAACATTTGATTGGCCTTAATAAAGTTCTAGTAAACTTCAGTAAAAATTCTAGAAATTCTTATACAATAATAAGTCAATTCTTATATTTCAACGATATTATAACATTATATTTCAATGATATTAATATTAAAAATTATTACAACATTATTTATCGTATTTTGTGACTTAGATATTATACATTCTTTCACATAATTATAAACATTAGGAAGACATAGATCATTCATGAATTTTATCGAAAAATTCATTTAACCATAAGTACTTTTAGTGATTGTTTTCCCGCAGTAAAATGATTCTATCTTGCTAGCACAATATCTGCAGTTTTTTTTATTCAAATCAATAAATAGTATTTATTAAATACCAATTTTATTAAAGTAATCGAACGCCAATCGAACCGCTTTTTTACTTAGGGTGTAGAGCTTATTCAGCTCTAAGCATCGATTTCATGCGGCAAGCAGAACCTGATTACGTCTTATCGCTTAAATTAACGATCGCTTCTCACGCTTTCGAGTTGTTTAGAAATTAGAAAAAAAATCTTAAACTAACTAGCATGATTCGATAGTACAACTAACCGTAGGAAAACCGTTCTGCTACGGGAAAACAACCACTTAAATTTCACGGTGTATATGCAGTTCACTGAGATGACAGTGAAAAATAGCAAGTTTTTGTTGAAGTTCTATTATAACTCCATCATGAAATGGAAGTTACCTTTTTTTTTCCTAACTGACTAACGATGATGGCTTGGAGTAGCCTTGTCGTCATCATCGGACTTGCAGATGGCTCTCACCCCTAACCCCTACTTTCATTTATTTCAAGAACTTACCTTGATATATGAAGGGTGGCTTATAGCGCATGGTGTGCAGAACTCAAGGACGGTTTGTCTCAAGGAAACGTGTACAACATCAACAACTATGATAGCACCTGCCTTCCAGAGGGCGCCACATGTACTAAACGTAAAGTTTTAATGTGAAGACTATAATAAATATTTTGTCTGCACTATTTATTCTAGGACACTTATAGGTCAGGACTTAGTAACCTATCTGTCAAGCGCAATTACCGAATTTCTGCACTTCTGGTGATTGTAAGAATAGGCACAATAGAACCCTGTTGCCTGTCAAGCTGTTGACTTCGGATATTGCTGTGGGTCTGGTACCTACAGAAATAACCACTGCCAAAACTGGCTAGCAACCTACCACCTCACAGCCACTTCCTCTCCCCGTGCTCCACATCCCCCTTCTGGTTGAACGAGCTATCCGTGTCTCTGAACTCTGCGTTCGAGGGCTTGCAGTGTAATTCCAATTTATTTTTTCAATTAACTTTCGGTTGACCTCATTTCATCTGATGGAAGGTGACCGTGAAATCTATTAATGAGGTCAATGACGTTGAATTTTTGAATAAAAAAAAGTGTAGAAGCTTTTTTTATAATCAACGTAGGATGACCTCATCCTTCTGATGGTAAGCGGCTATGAGGTCCACTTATGAGGTCACCAGACACAATAGAACTTATCGAGCCTGTCGACCCGTTAACTTCTACACTTTTTTTATAATTAACGTAGGATGACCTCATCCAACTGATGGTAAGCGGCTATGAGGTCCACTTATGAGGTCGCCACGCACGACACAATCGCTGTAGGTACTACAGCGACCCCTATCAAACTAGCTACCAACCTACCCTACCATCTCACAGCCACTTCCTCTCCCCATGCTCCACATCCCCCCTCTGGTTCAGGTAGTTGCTGGAGCCCTGCCAGCTGAACGAGCTGTCGGTGTCCCCGTCGTCTTGCCCGTGGGAGGTCTCGGCGCGCGCGGAGGAGCGAGGGCGGCCCTCCCTGTATTCGAGGGCTTGGGGTGTAATTTCACTTATTTTTTTAAATTAACGTTCGGTTGACCTCATTCCTTCTGATGGTAAATGACCTATTGATGCGATGAGAATTTATTGATAGTCGAACCGTTAAGTTCTACACTTTTTTTTACAAAAAACGTACGATGACCTCATCCAACTGATGGTATGCGGCCATAAGGTCCACTTATGAGGTCGACAGACACGATACAATGGCTGTAGGTACTAGAGCCACCCCTATCAAACTATCCAACATCATATTTATATATTACACTTCCATCTCATAGCCACTTCCTCTCCCCATGCTCCACGTCCCCCCTCTGGTTCAGGTAGTTGCTGGAGCCCTGCCAGCTGAACGAGCTGTCGGTGTCCCCGTCGTCTTGCCCGTGGGAGGTGTCGGCGCGCGCGTACGAGCGAGGGCGGCCCGAGGCGCGGGAGGTCTCGAAACTGAACTCCATCAGATGGTAGGTGACCGTGAGGTCTATGAATGAGGTCAACAGACACAATAGAACCTTTTAAGCTAGTCAACCTGTTGACTTTTTCACTTTTGTTATAATTAACGTAGGATGACCTCATCCCTCCGATGGTAAGCGGCTATGAGGTCCACTTATGAGGTCGTCAAGCACAATATAGTCGCTGTAGGTACCAAAACTAGCTAGCAACCAACCACCTTATAGCCACTTCCTCTCCCCATGCTCCACGTCCCCCTTCTGGTTCAGGTAGTTGCTGGAGCCCTGCCAGCTGAACGAGCTGTCGGTGTCCCCGTCGTCTTGCCCGTGGGAGGTCTCGGCGCGCGCGTACGAGCGAGGGCGAGAAGATGAACTCCATCAGATGGTAGGTGACCGTGAGGTCTATGAATGAGGTCAACAGACACAATAGAACCTTTTGAGCCTGTCAACCCGTAAACTTCTCTATTTTTTTACCTATTAAGTTAGTCAACCTGTCAAGTTCTTCACTTTTTTTACAATCAACGTAGGATGACCTCATCCCTCCGATGGTAAGCGGCTATGAGGTCCACTTATGAGGTCGCCAAGCACAATATAGTCGCTGTAGGTACCAAAACTAGCTACCAACCTACCCTACCATCTCACAGCCACTTCCTCTCCCCATGCTCCACATCCCCCTTCTGGTTCAGGTAGTTGCTGGAGCCCTGCCAGCTGAACGAGCTGTCGGTGTCCCCGTCGTCTTGCCCGTGGGAGGTGTCGGCGCGCGCGTACGAGCGAGGGCGGCCCGAGGCGCGGGAGGTCTCGAAGCTGAACTCCGCGTTGGAGGGCTTGCGGACCTCGTTAAGGTACTTCCAAGTGTGACTGTCTGGGCCCTCCGTTTCCTCTTTGGGGTTGTAGTGCCATTCTGAAAGCGGGGATAACATACATACATACATAAAATCACGCCTTTTTTCCCAGAGGGGTAGGCAGAGATCACTTCCAGCGATCCACTTTTCACGTCTGTGGGAAACGTGACGTGACGGGTTGTGAACCACGTCGCCGCCATTCTGCCTTGTACATTGTTTTAACAAGGTCATTGCGTTCCCACGAGTAGCAAGGATATATGACGGGGGAAGTAAAAGGGGAGGAAGGATACTATCGCCTCGGATGATTTGGACTGAGTTGGGGATAAAACATCATTAATTATCGTTATTATATTATTAAGGTAGAAAAATTACCTAGTTCTTGACGTGTTATGGTAAAAGTAGCCCGATTAAGGGCTAGGTCAGCCGGTAGTAGTTCTGGACTTTTGCTTTAACTATCAAGTTTTCGTAATAATATTACATAAACATTGACTAAGGCCTCATCGCCCTAAATTAGGGTAGGTCCGTGTCCCAGCAGTGGGGACGTATGTGGGCTGATGATGATATAATTTATCGTGTTAGGTACTTAACCAGCGATGATCATATTCAATCGATATTGTTAGCCGAACCCATGTAGTAACAATATCAAAACGATTATGAAGTTCGAAATCTATGGGATTGACATTACATTGACAACGTGATTTATCGCGTCTAAAGTGAACTTTATTATCGTTTTCATATTGTACTTTGTCTACGGCACCATTTCCATAAGTGGATGGGTGTGCTTTTTTATTACTATTTGACTCACGAGGATGGCTTGGAGTAGCCCCGTCATCGTCACTGGACTTGTGGGGGAGCGGATGGCTCTCCCCCCAGAGGATGTGTGTGCACTCACCGCCGTTGGAGACCTTGGCGATGGCGGACAGCAGGAACTCCTTGTCGCGAGCTTGCAGCACCAGCATCTGCCGCAGCAGCCGCACCATGCCTCTCTGGGCACGTGCCCTTGCTCTCATATAGTATACCACCACACTGAAGGCAAATAATATCACGTCAACTTAATCCCACCAAAAACATTCTGTAAAAAAAACTAATGAAATCTAGACAAAATCGTGCCAAGCCTAAGGTTCCTTACTGCGATTTCTTCATTATTATAGTTAGTGTTGTGTGATTTGGCCGTTGAAGGGAACACTTAGGAGTAGCAATTACATAGCTACGTCGCGATCGAACTCTCATGATCGGCGTAACCCAGTCTAAACGTCGGGCAGTAAGTAGCTATGTAATTGCTACTCCTAATATCGCGTGTAGACCCATAATGACTAATATTTAGTGTAATGGAACGCGAAAGTCTAAAATCTTACATCACAGACTAAGTAAAAAAAATCCACGTAAGTACCACAGAGCCAGCATGAGGAAGGCCAGCGCCTCGCTAAGAAGGTTAGCGCGCGGCGCGTGACGTCACGCCCAAACGTGGTTGGAGGCTACTATGATCGACTGGCTCGATGGAACAGTGGTTAGTGATCCTCGCTACGGTTCCAAGAGTCATGGGTTTGATTCCCACCCGGTACATGATATTTGTGTTTGTACATCAGTCACTGACAACCATAGAACAAGCTATGCTTTTTTTGCGGTCAGGTGAACGCGTGTGGAGATGTTCCAAATATTGGTAGTTAAACGGGGAATGAGAAAACCCGCCTACGATGAAATTCTAAGGTTGTGTAGTCGACCACTCGGCCAGCATGGTTGACTCGCGGCTAGAGGGCCTACCATGAGTTGGCTATCGTAAACTTACGTACATTCAGCAACGCTGGCGGTCGACCACCATAAGGTGAAAATCGCTTGGCAATTTCGCGTCTGTCAGAGCAAGCCCCGCCCAATTGTGGTCAAGGAGCTGGCAATAATTTTTTGGTAGATATTTGAGGCATGCTGAAAACTTGTCCTGTACCTCTCCTATTATATCCCAACACAAATCCGCAGACTTGGCTGAGTACCGGGGCTAAACCAAACCCCCAATTTTTTTTATTTAAAAATATATTTTATAATCCAAAAAATATAATTTGTCAGTCACCTGACAGGTAGAAGTTCCATCGTAATAATTTGTCTCAGTGAGTCTTATTTTTAGTTATAAATAAAAGGATGAAAAATATTTTTGGGGGTTTGCTTTAGCCCCGCTACTCACCAGCCAGGTCTGCAGTTTCGTGCTGGGATATAATAGGAGAGGTACAGGATAAGTTTTCAGCTTGCCTCAAATACCTACCAAAAAATTCTTGCTAGCTCTCCTACTATTGGAACGTTTTTGCTTGGATTTTGACTGATTTTCTTTAAGTGCTCTTCTATTGGCCAGTGGGCGGGGCTAATGGCGTTTAAAGAAATCTGTTTGAAAAGTGTACTACCGCCAAAATTTCCGGCTGAAAAACTTATCGAGTTGTTTTTTTCATATGGCCGATTGTAGTTCTTCGCGTAACCACCAGGCGGCGCTGTACAAGTTTTTCATAGACATATTTACGTAGGCGATATCGAGCGCGTAAGTTTTAAACTCATGGTAGCCCCACTGATCGCCTTAGTTTAAGATAGGTCCGTGCCCCAGCAGTGGGTACGTATATGGGCTGACGATAAAGATAATGAACACAACAGACTATAAGAAAAAATCACGTACCACAGAGCCAGCATGAGGAAGGCCAGCGCCCCCGGCCTGGCTAAGAAGTGCAGCGCGCGGCGCGTGACGTCACGCCTCGCCAGCCCCAGCGCGCCCTCGCTCAGCACCTCGTACACGTGCCCGTAGCCGCGGAACGGGCCGCACACTGTCGACTCTTTCCTGGAATAGGAAAATACATCATCATCAGCCCATATACGTCCCCACTGCTGGGGCACGAGCCTACCCTAAACTAGGGCGATAAGGCCTTAGTCGACCACGCTGGCCAAGTGCGGGTTGGTCGACTACACAACCTAAGAATTTCTTCTTAGGAGTGCAGGTTTCCTCACGATGTTTTCCTTCACCGTTAAAGCGTCGAATGATGGTACATATGAATTTCAAATTTGAAAAACACATTGGTACCTGGCGGGGTTCGAGCTGGTGACCTGCTCGCATGGCAAGCAACGACCGTAACCACTCGGCCATCGACGCTTTTTAAAAAAAATACATACATCTAAATATTATAAAAGCAGAAAAACACTGACTGACTTACTGACTTGACTGACTGTCGCGGGCACAGCTAGTACATACATACAGAGGTGTAGGCAGAGATCACTTCCTGCCATGTGCTACGGTCCTGGCACACCACTTTCGCTTCATCCACATCCATCAGTTGGATAATAGTACAACAAACACATCAGAAAAAACCTCAACAAGTGGCAGCAACTTGCTATCCAAATTTGCCGTAATCTAGAGGTGTCCGAAACCCTGGAGCCTCCTGGAGACATTGCCGGTCTAAGTGTTCTCTACCGTCTCTATAATGGGGAATGCTCTGAAGAGCTATTTCAACTAGTCCCTTCCTCCCCTTTCCACTTCCGAACGACACGTGCTGGACAGCGCTGCCATCCACATACAATGCAGGCGCTGGTGGCTCGGACTAAGAAGTTAAGTTCCTCTTTTCTGCCACGTGTCATTAAGGCATGGAATGCCCTTCCAGCTCATGTTTCCCACCCTCCTATGATCCCGGGCTCTTCAGGCGGGGCTTGAAACGAAATAAACCAGGCCTTCAGGGTGAGTGCGACAGGCTCGATATGGTCTATTGTGCCTGTCGACCTCATAAGTGGATCTCACTACCGCTTACCATCACGTGGAGTAAGAATATCTTGTTAGCCTTTTATAAAAATCGAATCGAAACAGAGATACTGTGTCATTTCGTTCTATCAATTTCTACGGAAATAGATAAAATGACATCAAAAAGATCCAATAGGACTATTATTCTATTTTTTTTCGAATTAATCACTCAATAGAACTAAGTTGATTGAATCAAAGATATATTGAACTCTACTGATATAGAGAGTCAAAAGAACTGCGAACTGTATCACTCTTTTCAATTCAGTGAACTGACTTGCGCAAGTCTACATCACATCCCATCATCATTAAAAGACAACTATTCGAGTCACATCACCACACTCACCAGACAAACATCGCTCCGAGCGCGAAGAGAGTGGTGAAGAGAGAGAGCGTCACCAGCATGTAGAAGATGGTCTGCGTCTGTGCCGCGCGCCACACCTGTAACGTAAATAAATATATATGAGACAACAACGTTCCATGCGAAAAGCGTCAATAGCCGAATGGTTACTGTCATTGCTTGCCATGCGAGAGGTCGCCAGTTCAAACCCCGCCACGTAGGTAGCAATTATTCAACGCTTTACCGGTGAAGGAAAACATCGCGAGGAAACCTGCACACCTACGAAGAAATTCTTAGGTTGTGTAGTCAACCAACCCGCACTTGGCCAGCGTGGTTGACTAAGGCCCTATCGCCCTAGTTTAGGGTAGGCCAGTGCCCCAGCAGTGGGGACGTATATGGGCTAATCATGAATATCCATTTAGAAAAGTCGACATATGTTCCCATACCTTCCTAGCGGGCTGGCACGCCCGGACCGCGACCTCTCGTTTCACGTAGAACAGGCAGAGGAACTTGACCGCTACGGCCACCACCAATAGGGGCGAGAACAGCATGCCCACCCACAGCACGGCTTGGTTGTAGATCACGGTCAGCGAGTTGTAGGCGATGTTGAACTCTGGAGCGGCCGTGGAGGGGTGCAGTCTGGGAACGATTTGATTCGTAAGATATTAGACTTTCGTGTTCCATTACATTAAATATTTGTCTTTATGGGTCTCTATACTCTTTTTCAACTAAGATGATCCCTGTGACACTTCATTGTGTTCTGAATCACGCATTTTACGTTTGACAAACGAAAATAATTTTATTGCACACTTCATTTTAATGCGGCGTTATTAGGAAAAATATTAAAATAAATCATTTTAAACTTTTAAAAGGGAAACAGTATCGATTAGTTTAATTTAATGTAATAGAAAATTCAAAAAAGTTCCTATGCAGTTCTTATACGTAGAATGGAACTTACTACATTCCATTCTATTTTAATATTTTTCCTTATGACGCCGCAATAAAATGAAAAAAGTGTGCAATAAAATTATTTTCGTTTGTCAAACGTAAAATGCGTGATTCAGAACACAATGAAGTGTCACAGGGATCATCTTAGCTGAAAAATACTATAGGAGTAGCAAATACATAGCTACTTACTGCCCCACGTTTCGACTGGGTTACACCAATCATGGTCGCGAGCGAACTGGACTGGACTGGACTGCATGTTTGGTATAACCCAGTCGAAACGTGGGGCAGTAAGTAGCTATGTATTTGCTACTCCTAATATCGCGAGTAGACCCATAAGACTAACGATTTGATTCGTTTGCTAGTTAATTAATACCCCATAGTAGTATTTCATTAAAATGCATCGAGCTCATAAACTTGAATTTGTATGGACATTATTAAAAAATACTTGCAATATGAACTGTGTTTTTAACGACCATAATTTTTTTTTCAAAGATGTAGGGTCTAAAATAAAAACTTCATGTTGAAAATAGCGTACCTAAGTAGAAGGTTCGTTGTATTTACCCTACCAAAAAGAGAACAGAAACCACGTGATACATCCGAATTTCCACCAAAAAACGAGTCACCACAGTTTTCCAGTTTCTAACTTAAAATCACTGTGGCTGGCATTCAAAACTGTTGCAAAAAATAGTAAAACTCACTTATAAACCAGAGCCCTGAGGAACTCCACCAATGGAACCAGCAGGAGCGACACTGCCGCGTCGAGAAGCACGAGCCGGTACGCCTCTTGACCGAGAGCAGTCTCCCAGCACTAAACAACAAAGCAAAGTGAACTTTAAGCTTTGGTAATATAGCATTTAATACCATGGCATAATAAAAATATCATAATAACTAGCGGCCACCCGCGACTTTGTCCGCGTATTAATGGGTTTTAGTAGCAAGGATGTATTAAAATAGCCTACATGCCTTGTACAATTTGTTATTTATCCTTACCCCCATGGGAGAACGTTGACGGAACTTACACTTCCGTCAACGTTCTCGCATGGGGGTCGAATTTTGAAAAAAAAAAAAAAAAAGCGCGGGTGTCTTTTCAGTGTGCCAGCTACCTCCATACCAAGTTTTATGAAAATCTATAAACACGTAAAAGTTCTCCCATAACTAATTTTTACCCCCGCCCACCCCCCAATGAGGCTGAATTTAAAAAAAAATGCACTGGTGTCTCTCCGGAGTGTCAGCTACCTCCATACCAAGTTTTATAAAAATCTATAAAGACGTAAAAGTTCTCCCATACTAACGGGGCTGAATAAAAAAAAAATACGCTGGTGTCTCTCCGGAGTGTCAGCTACCTCCATACCAAGTTTTATAAAAATCGACAAACATGTAAAAATTCTCCCATACTAATTTTCAATCCCCTAAAAAAGTTGCCTATATGTTATTCCAGAGTGCCAGCTACCACCATACTAAATTTCATGAAAATCGGTTCAGTCATTTGAGCGTGAAAGAGTAACAAACATACATCCATCCATACATCCATACATCCATACATACATCCATACATACAAACTTTCACCTTTATAATATTAGTAAGGAAATATTAGTAAGGATAAATAGGTACCAAATCAGCGCCGTCTCCCAGCACTGGGAATGGGCGAATGAATGTGAACCGTGCGTGGCGAATACAAAGCAGAAACTGCTATGGCACAATAAAAAAAACATAGCTAAGAACACGCCCGATTAAATGACCTTTCAAACAAAAAAAAACTAAATCAAAATCGGTCCACTCGTTCGGGAGTTATGGTGCCACAGACAGACACACAGACAAAAACGTCAAACTTATAACACCCCTCTTTTTGCGTCGGGGGTTAATAAGGCAGCAGATCAGAGGCGTCATGACAACCTAGCACAGACACATGTTTTTACGGACTCTTCAGGCGGGGCGTGAAACTGCCTTCGGGGTCTAATATTTAGGGGTGAGAGCCATCCGGTCCTCTGCAAGTCCGGTGATGATGACGAGGCTACTCCAAGCCATCATCGTAAGTCAGTTAGGAAAAAAAATGCGCCTTTTGTGCCTATAGACCTCATAATATATTGCCTTTCGACTGCTTCCCATCATGACCTCCCTGGTCATTATTTGGAGGTTGGCTAAAAGAAATATCTCTATCGTAAAAGCGCCATAGTACTCAACTCACTTGGGTCCCGGATCGCGACCAATAGACAATGAGTAGCAGAAGCGTAGCCGTGTCGAATAACCACGTGCGAGCCAGCGTCACGTACAACTTGGTGCGGGGCTGGTAGAACTCCAACCTGAGAAGAAAGGAATAAATTAGCATAGCGGACAAGGTAACGTACATCTTTCAATCTAATATCTGACCTTTTTTCCATTTACTACACACACTTTACTTTAAATTGTCATGGTTACACACATTAGAAAATTGAATATATCCGGGATATGTATCATGCTGTTTTTTTTTTAAAGGCTAACAAGATGACCTCACTCCACCTGATGGTAAGCGGTAGTGAGATCCAAATATGAGGTCGACAGGCACAATAGATCGTATTGAGCCTGTCGCACTCACCCTGAAGGCCTGCTTAAATGCCGTTTCACGCCCCGCCTTAATTAACTCTCACTTACCGCGCAATCAAGTTGAACAGCAGCGGGCAGAGCGAGACGCACGCAGTGATCACTACCGAGACCACGATCTCCCAATACGGCATGTCCTTAGCAGCGCCGAGCAGCTGCCACAGGCCGAACTCCAGCGCGACTATCGACCCTAACACCAGCGCAGTAACGGTCAGATTGGCGAGGCTGCGTCCAAAACGCGTGCATACGGAGGCGACTACTTTGTTCTTGCTGTGTTCGTTCAGGAGTTCCTGGAATAGAGAGGTAGTATTTTATTTGGAATATTGTTAAGATTCACGTGAGACCCCCGTCATTCGCCTACGCCTCTCCTATAAGACCCCTGCTTTCGAATTACTTCTGAAGATGAAGCACCTCAATAGCGCCAGTCTGTCAACGCCATCTGTTGGCAGCCGTTTGAATTAGCAAGACAGATGCTGCCACTCCCCTTGAACTCGTTGTAGAGGCTGTACGCGAAGTCTCAAAGCTAACTTTTCTTTATTTAGACAATCTGTAAGCGCCATCTATCGGCTGCGGCTCGAACTAACTAACAGGACAGGTCAACGCTATCTTTCGCCGCACACCTTGAACTCGTTGTAGAGGCTGTGCGCGTAGTCTCCGTGCTAACGTTTCTTTATTGAGACAGTCTGTAAGCGCCATCTATCGGCTGCGGCTCGAACTAACTACCAGTTCCTCAATGGCGCCATCTATCCCCGCCCACCTTGAACTCGTTGTAGAGGCTGTGCGCGTAGTCTCCGTGCTAACGTTTCTTTATTGAGACAGTCTGTAAGCGACATCTATTGGCTGCGGCTCTAACTACCTATTCGTTCGTTAACGGCGCCATCTATCCCCGCCCACCTTGAACTCGTTGTAGAGGCTGTGCGCGTAGTCTCCGTGCTAACGTTTCTTTATTGAGACAGTTTGTAAGCGACATCTATTGGCTGCGGCCCAAACTAACTAGCAGTTTCTCAATGGCGCCATCTATCCCCTTGCACCTTGAACTCGTTGTAGAGGCTGTGCGCGTAGTCTCCGTGCTAACGTTTCTTTATTGAGACAGTCTGTAAGCGCCATCTGTTGGCTGCGGCTCGAACTAACTAACAGGACATCAATGGCGCCATCTATCCCCTTGCACCTTGAACTCGTTGTAGAGGCTGTGCGCGTAGTCTCCGTGCTAACGTTTCTTTATTGAGACAGTTTGTAAGCGCCATCTGTTGGCTGCGGCTCTAACTAACTAGTCGTTCGTTAACGGCGCCATCTATCCCCGCCCACCTTGAACTCGTTGTAGATGCTGTGCGCGTAGTCTCCGTGCTAACGTTTCTTTATTGAGACAGTCTGTAAGCGCCATCTATCGGCTGCGGCTCGAACTAACTAGCCGTTCGTTAACGGCGCCATCTATCCCCTTGCACCTTGAACTCGTTGTAGAGGCTGTGCGCGAGCTAATTCAGTTTATTGAGACGGTCTGTAAGCGCCATCTATCGGCTGCGGCTCGAACTAACTAGCCGTTCGTTAACGGCGCCATCTATCCCCTTGCACCTTGAACTCGTTGTAGAGGCTGTGCGCGTGCAGCGCGGCGGCGGTGCGCGACACGACGCCGAAGTCCCAGCCGCAGAACAGCTTGCCGGCGAACGCGTGCCCGAGCCCGTCCGCCGTCTCGATGAAATTGCGACGATACGAGTACGCCGTCCTAGGGACCACAAGGCAATATTTATTTATTTATTTATTTTCTTTATTTAAGGAAAACAAACAGCAATTTTACAATTCACTTAATATTAACACACATAAATGTAACACACTTGCCAAAAAAGTTTCCACGACTAATTATTACATGGTATCTTAAAAAGTTACACTACATATTTAAATACCTAACAGAGGTATAAAAATAATCATTTTTATATTTAGGACAGCATCTATGTCAGCTGCTGCATAACAACACCAAGGCTGACTGATTAAAGTGACAAAAAGTACCCAAACTCATTTCTTGATCGTGTGCTTAAATTTATCTAGTCTAAGACCAAAAATATAAACTCTCTAACGGGCTTGTTGAACATGTGCATTGGTTTTGGACCTTGAGTGAAGTGACTAAGGTCCAAAATACCAGCACATACCATTGTTTGATTAATGGTTAAGATATAAATACAAAACTAAAAGAAAACTAGCCAAGTGCATATTTGGGTATTCTTAATTTTTATTTTAACTATTTGTAATTTTCTTTCCGTGCAAATAACGTTATTATTATAGTGTTCGCCCTAAACCTATCTATCCTAAGTACAAAAGTACAAAACGGACCGTCACCGTTATGAAATCAGTAAAAACTGGAATAGACATCAAATAAATCAAACACTAAGAGTCCACAGGTAGGTATCGCATGCACTGGACGGATCAAATAAAAAAAATTGTAAACAAAAAAAAACCGCCTTCAAAAACCCGACTCACTAAAAATTACAAAATAATATAATACGAACATTAATCTGGGTATGAATTTGATATGTTGTTGAAGGCGGTGCCACTTAAATTTTTGAGGAAAACTGCATGAAATATAAACGGCACCGCCTTCAACAACATTTCAAATTCATACCCAGATTAATGTTCGTATTATATTATTTTGTAATTTTTAGTGAGTCGGGTTTTTGAAGGCGGTTTTTTTTTTGTTTACAATTTTTTTTCATCCTTTTTAGTGTAACATTTTTTTACACCCTATTAGTTCAGCTCACCTATAATTCTACTGATATTATAACTAGTAGTATCAATATGTACATAGATTTGAAAGAATTATCCCTTTACTCCCAATTAATAAGGAGTTGACCTTCCATCATCAGCTCAGCATCATAACATTATGATTGCCAGAAGCAAATGCCAATATAACTTCAGAAAATATGTAAAACGCGGTACATGTGCCTATAAAATTTGAGGGTTGCCCTCGATTTCTCCTGGATCCCATCATCAGATCCTAGACTGGTCAACCTAATAGTTTAGCTCACCTGTAATGCTACTGATATTATAACTAGTAGTCTTAATATGTATACAGTATTGAAATAATTATTCTTTTACTCATAACTATTAAGGAGTTGACCTTCCATCATCAGCTCAGCATCATAAAATTATGATAGCCAGAAGCAAATGCCAATATGACTTCAGATAATATGCAAAACGCGGTACATGTCCCTATAAAATTTGAAGGTTGCCCTCGATTTCTCCTGGATCCCATCATCAGATCCGAGACTGGTGAAAATGGGACCACCTCGAAAGTGAACTCTATCCAACCAAAAAAAAATTTTTGAAATCCGTCTATAATTGACGAAAATATCGGTGAACATACATAAAAAAAAAAAAAAAAAAAATATTATACATACAGACGAATTGAGAACCTCCTCCTTTTTTTGAAGTCGGTTAAAAATACACCGAACGATAGTATTCCAAATACAAGTGCGTCCACTAGTCTGAACTTTACATTTAAAAGTATGGAAAAACACCCCACTCAACAAAAGACCTAAGAGAAATACATATATTTATTATAATATAGGGTAAAACCAACATATTCAAAATCATCTCACCTGTAGCACAGCACTCCGAAGAACGTCAGATACAAGCAGACCATGGTGAAAAAGTAAGCGAAGGGCATGTTGTAGGCGAGCGGGCCCGACGTCGCGATGTCCCCATCGTGGTAGTGCCCGTAGAACATTATCGTGTCGTTGAACATCTGGAGGAGGAGTGAGAAAACGTGTCAGAAAAAGTCAACGCCAGCAATATAACACTCCACATGTGAACTTCTATACAGCCCATGCCTCTTATACGCTCTTATTCAGCTATGAAAATTAAAGCTAAATAGAAGACTAATTGTGACCCAATGTAACACTGATAGCTGCTTAATAGGCCACATTTACGGCGCTATAGACCTCTTATACAGGTTTAGGTACACATGTTCCATTTATTACAGCCAATATACCACATATGACCTCTATTAACGCCAAAAGTTCACCAGTGAACAAAATGTGATGTGTGCTACTTGGGTAACCTTGCCAGTGAGACCCCACGAGGTGGGGGTCCTACGGTGCCCCGTGGCCAGCGCAGAAAGCAGGAGTACGAGCCCACCGCCGATCGAGAAGAACTTGTAGCTAGCAGTATATAGACATGCAACCATCACCCACCTTCCCAGTGAGGAACCCCACAAGTCCGGGGTCCTGTGATCCCCCGTGGCCGCGGTGCAGAGCCTGGGGTACTGCCACCAGCGCGCCCAGCAGCACAACCAGCGCCACGTCCAGCGCGAACAGCCAGCGCAGGAAGCGGAAGTACGAGCCCACCGCCGAGCCGAACTGGCCCTCCACGTCGCGGATGCACTCGTACCACAACTCTAGAGAGAACAGCATGTCGCGGAGGCGGTCGCGAAACTGGAAATAAGAAAAAAAAATTGTCACTATTACAAGTAAAGTCTTCGTTTTTCAAATTTGATTCACAATTCGTTTTTTCAACTCTCTGGCTACAGCGCGTGGCCCATCTCTATAATATGGCATCAATCGAGCTACATAATCAACTGTCAGTAAACCTAGTCCAAAGTGCCTACGCTACCTGCTATGTGGGATCATAATAATATTTATTCAATTACTCATCATATTAGTTTTTTCCAATCATAAATTTACATTAGTGCTCGTAAACGTAATTTAAAGCACCTACCCTAGTCCAGAACTGCCATAGTCAACTATATCGTAACTTTACCCTCAAGAATTGTTCTTAGCTTCTTCTTTTTCTAAGTCAGTAAACTCTTTTCTACCTGCTATGAAAGCTTACAAGATAGGAGCCTTTATAGACGCCGAAATGCAATTTTTCCTTATCGACTTACGATGATGGCTTGGAGTAGGCTCGTCATCGTCACCGGACTTGCGGGGGAGCGGATGGCTCTCCCCCTATATAAATCCAAGAATCATGACTAATCTATTTGATACCAATCTAGTTCCTCAATACTCACCCTCTTAAAAGCAAAGCTAGTCCGGTACTTAAGCCGCTTCCACACGGAGATAGGTCGCCGCTTGGAGCGTAGACTGACGGACGCGGACAGCTTGGCACGGACGTTCCTCTTCATCGTCAGTCCTTGGGGCAGGTCTCGTAATGCCTCTCTGGAAATAAAAGCAATCTTCGTGAGCAGGGATTTATTGGAGTGTTACTCGGAGAAACACTGCTCTTGAAGAAGAAAAGAATACAGTGTGGCAGGACATCTCACATGACTCACACCGACGGTGTGTCAAATTCGCTAAATAATTGGATGAAATTACATTACGCACATTAATGGAGATTGAGATCGAAACAGTCCCGAAACGATGCTCACTCTTTCTCGTTCGTAACTATCTGCTGCTGAACTGGCTTCTACCAGGAGAGCATTCTGCGAGTTGGTGCAGGGTGTCTATCTATACTAATCTATACTAATATTATAAAGCTGAAGAGTTTGTTTGTTTGTTTGTTTGTTTGATTGTTTGTTTGTTTGTTTGTTTGTTTGTTTGAACGCGCTAATCTCAGGAACTACTGGTTCGATTTGAAAAAATCTTTTTGCGTTGTATAGACCATTTATCGAGGAAGGCTTTAGGCTATATAACATCACGCTGCGACCAATAGGAGCAAAGATACAATGGAAAATGTGTAAAAAACGGGGAAAACGCGAACGAAGTCGCTGGCACAGCTAGTAGGAGATATGGAAGACCTATCTCCAGTGCTAATCCCTTACCTCCTCAGCTCCTCAGCAGCAGGGTCGTCCTCCAAGAGCAATGAGCACTTCTTCATCTCCCGTCGTCCCAACCGTACGTGCTTCGTGCTTCCAAGAGGCGGTGCGAACTTTCAAAACTGCGCCCTTGTGAAAGAAATCTAGATAGTGATCGGTTAATTTATTCGGCCCCGTCAGGGTCCAGCCCTGAACCTGAGGCACCGCTGGCACCGCCCTGGTTACTGCGTTCACTGCCAGGAAAGCATCGTGCCGCGAGTTGTCTAGAGGGTATATGGTATAGACCTGTCTCCAGTGCTAATCCCTCACCTCCTCAACTCCTCGGCAGCAGGGTCGTCCTCCATGAGCCGAGACCGCTGCTCCATCTCCCTCACGATGAGGTCGGCGCGCTTGTCCGCGTCCGTGCTCTCGGCAGCTGAACTGGCTTCTTCCAGGAGAGCATTGTGCTCCGAATTGGTGCGCCGGAGACGGAGGGTGTCTGGAGACGATAAATATTATGAATAAATAAATATAAACCAACATCACTTTCGCGTTCCATTACCTACACTAAATATTAGTTCGCTCGCGACCATGATTGGTGTAACCCAGTCGAAACGTCGCACAGTAAGTACTATGTATTTGCTACTCCTACAATATCCGAAACGGCTGGACCAATTTCGACGGAACTTTTACTAATAAATGGCAAATTTTACAAGGTGTATTTTAGGCTAACTCAAGGTTATTAGGTGGTGATGGTTCGCACCGCAGCAAAGATAAGCGACCGAAGCAGAAGACTGAAACCATCACTTAACCTTAAGCAATACAGACAGAGACAGGATGAGGGGTGAGGGCCACCCGCACCCCCGCGAGTCCGGTGATGATACATACACATACACATAATCACGCCTTTTTCCCAGAGGGGTAGGCAGAGATCACTTCCAGGGATCCACTTTTCACCTCTGTGGGAAACGTGACGTGACGGGTTGTGGACCACGTCGCCGCCATTCTGCCTCGTGCATTGTTTTAACAAAGTCATTGCGTTCCCACGAGTAGCAAGGATATATGACGGGGGAAGGAAAAGGGGAGGAAGGATACTATCGCCTCGGATGATTTGGACTGAGTCGATAGTAGCTCGAGGAGCCGGGGTCGCTTACCCGTATACCGTTCACCAACCACCGGACAGATAGTTGTGACTGGTATCCCCTGACTTTCCGGTGATGATGACGAGGCTATTCCAAGCCATCGTCGTATGTCAGTTTGGAAAATAAAAACAGACAGGACACAGAAGTCAAACGTCGAATGACAGTCAGAGACCGGACACAGACTTCTCTATCACAAAGCGAACCACTATCACCACCCAGACACCTTTAGGCTGATTTGAGAGTCGCGCTGACCGCACGCTGACCGTCAGCGCTGAGGGTCCAGTATGTATACACCGTGAAATTTTAGTGGTTGTTTTCCCGCAGTGAAATGATTCTATCTTAGTAGTACAAAAGATGTGTGCAGTTCTTTTTTGGTAAAATCAATAAATGCCGGTTTTACGAAAGGTTTAACCGTAACTCGAAAGCACGTTCGAACCGCTTTATGACTTAGGGTGTAGAGCTTCTTCTTTAGCTTTAAGCATCGATTTCATGCGGCAAGCAGTACCGTAATACGTCACATCTTCAAAAACAACGATAGCTTTTCTCGTTTTCGAGTTGGAAAATTATTATTCTGAAAAATCGAAAAAAAAAATATTTTTTTTTCGAGGAATAATTTGCATGATTCGATAGTATTACTAAAGGCAAATCGTTCTGCCACGGGAAAACAACCAATAAAATTTCACGGTGTAGAGATATAGGGACCGTTTTTAAGTTACGCTGACCGATGGGCGCCGACACCCCATACAAAAATCTCTATCGGCACCGAAGATGAGCGTGTCCTCAGTCCGACTCTAAGATCAGTCTTATACTTCAATGCGAGCAGCAAAACGTCGACAGCAGTTAAATAATGACTATTTTTTCACCTTGATACTTACGACAAGCATTTCGGTATGTGTGTAAAAGATAAATACCTACAAACTAGAATCATACATACATACATAAAATCACGCCTTTATCCCAATGGGGTAGGCAGAGATCACTTCCAGCGATCCACTTTTCACCTCTGTGGGAAACGTGACGTGACGGGTTGTGGACCACGTCGCCGCCATTCTGCCTCGTGCATTGTTTTAACAAGGTCATTGCGTTCCCACGAGTAGCAAGGATATATGACGGGGGAAGGAAAAGGGGAGGAAGGATACTATCGCCTCGGATGATTTGGACTGAGTCGATAGTAGCTCGAGGAGCCGGGGTCGCTTACCCGTATACCGTTCACCAACCACCGGACAGATAGTTGTGACTAGAATCATCATCGTGAAATAAAATAATAAAATATTTAATTAATAATAGAGAACATCACAACATCCATTAGCTAACATGCACGCAACGCTGCAATTTTCCTGCGTTTGGGTGATTTCTCTCTAAAGAAAGCTATTAATTTCGTATACGATATGTTTTTTTTTAGTAAGTGCACAACGTAAGTGTCATTACTTACTTTTGCGGTGCCCATGTGTGTTGGGTAAAACGTCTTCCAGTTCAAACTCTTCATCCATCGCAGGCATAATCAACACACGGCCGATATTTACTTACATTTAGACACTACTAATGACCGTTTCCACAATTGAGCGTAATTTTTAACAAGTATGATATCACACACACAACACTGCATCAGAGCGTACTTTAATTACGAACATTCACGTGTAAACAACTAAATACACTGACTTATTAATGTTCACTTGGAATAGTCGTTAAAGGAAAATATCTGTTGCTCCGACACCATGTGGCAAGGACGACCGTAAATATCGTTCTGGTGATCTGATTCATGCTGTGTACTTGTGTAATTAAGCGTTTTAATATAATTAGAGGTAGTTAGTTGCAAGTACTAATAAAGGCGTGCCCCGAAGTTGTAGTGGTCCCTTTAATAACTTAATTGGTTGCTTAACACGCTGTGGCTTATGTAGGTAAGCATGTTGTTTACAATTGAATTGTTTACAACTACGTGTTTTACCTAATTTACCATAGTACATAAGTACGTAGGTACATAAATGCTTTTTTTAGTGAAACCCATATTTGCATGAGGAAAACTGGCATTGCATTTAGACGAATTTGAACTTTATCCGCATATCTATTAACAGGTATATTTTAAAGGTAAATAGAAGACACGCATTACTTTTTTTTTTTTTTTATCTAGCCTATAGTGTCCCACTGCTGGGCAAAGGCTCTCCATTTCTGCCGATCTTTGGTTAGAGACGGCCAGTTTGGCTCGTGAGCGTCGAGATCATCCCGCCATCTCTTTTAGGTCTTCCCCTTGGCCGACGACCGTTAGGTTGCCATTCGGTGACAAGTTTTGCCCATCTCCCGGCGTCCATTCGACCAACGTGACCTGCCCAGTTCCACTTCAGTTTTGCCGACTTCTCACCAACATCAATAATACCGGTTTTGGAGCGGATAACAGTGTTCCTGATTCTGTCGGTTCTTTTGATCCCCAGAATGCTTCGCTCCATAGCTCTTTGACAAACCTTGAGCTTGAACTTTTGATGTTCGGTCAAAGACCAGGTCTGAGCACCATAGGTTAGGACGGGCAGAATGCAGACGTCGATAAGTTTCCGTTTAAGGGAGAGTGGAAGGTTACCCTTCATGTATTCCTTCATGGACCAGAAGCTCTTCCAGGCATTATCGATCGTCCGCTCGATTTCTTTGTCTTGCCGGTTTGCGAAAGAAACTATCTGGCCCAAGTAAATATACTCATCGACGTACTGAATTTGCTGCCCGTCTACCATTACCCTATGCTTCGTGCTATTAGTCATAACTCTGGTCTTCTCCCTATTCATCGTCAATCCAATCCCAAGGCTGGCCGTGCTTAGTTCTTCAAGCATCGTTTGCAATTCCGAGGATGTGTTGGCGAAAAGTACGACATCATCTGCAAAACGAAGATTTGTTAATCTATTTTCTTTTATTGTTATTCCTTTTGTGTTCCAAAGTTCTGCGAGATTATTAAAAACGGTTTCTAATGTACTTGTAAATAATTTGGGTGAAAGAGGGTCGCCTTGCTTTACTCCTTTTAAGATTTTGAAAGTTGGACCAGCAGCATGTAATCTTATGTTAGCTGTACTGTTTTTGTAGATTATTTGCAGAATATGAATATATGCAGGGTTTATATTATGTTGATGGAGAGCTGAAAACATGGCTTGATGGGTGAGACTATCAAACGCTTTTGAGTAGTCAACAAAAGCAATGTAGAGGGGCTTATTGAATTCACAAAATTTCTCTACAATTTGGTTGATTGCGTGTAGGTGGTCTGTAGTAGAAAAATGGGGTCGAAATCCGGCTTGTTCTGGGCGCTGGTAAGAATCTAATATACATGCAACTCGGTTTTGAATGATTTTGATAAATATTTTATAGATGTGCGAAATAAGACTAATTGGTCGGTAATTTTCGATGTTGGCAATGTCTCCTTTTTTATGCAGTAATATGATATTCGAGTGGCAGAAGTTCTTTGGTAATCCCTGTCTTTACTATGGCATTGAATAAGTTGGTAAGGTGAGGTCTTAAACTGGGTTTACCCATTTTTAAAGCTTCAGTTGTAACTCCATCTTCACCTGGGCTTTTATTGTACTTTAAACTTTTGATGGCGCTATTAACTTCCTGCTGGGTTATTGATGGGATATCGAAATCGGAGTATCGGTATTCTATTGAATCATTATTACTGTTTACATCATAATAAAGGTTCTTATAAAATTCTGTGCAAATTTCTGTTATCTTATCTCGGTTTTGATGTTTATTCCCCTCTCGGTCCATGAGGCTGGTTATCCAAGTTTTTGATTTAACGCTTCCTTGTTTAGCTGTCCTCAATACTTTTTAAGATTAAAAATTCAAATGTCTTCCTACATAAAGTATACGAGTAAAAAGATCCTTTAGGAGTACGTATAGGAGAGGTATAGGCTCTCCTATACAACAAACGTACAATCGTACGTATTCCATGTGACCGGTGCAGACCCAATACCTTAACGTGCTGAATAATTTCTCAACAGAAAAAGTCACACACATTTGACTGATTCGATGGCGCATAGATAGTGCCCGTTGCCCCTTGCTTGCGCCACGGATCGTGGGTTCGAATCCCACTTGGGACAAAAATTTGATTAGACTGAATAAAATATATTTTTTCCTTTTTTCTTTCATTAAATTAGTGTAATTAATATCGGTATTTTCACCGTGTCTGGGTGTGTTATTTACATATATATTTAAGTATTTGTGTAGTATATCTGTTGTAACTCATATGTGTAACCGAAGTGCTTAGGTCGCGAGCGACGATGATTGGTGTAACCCAGTCGAAACGTCGAGCAGTAAGTAGCTATGTATTTGCTACTCCTTATAACGAGTGTAGACCAATAAAGACTTATATTTAGTATAATGGAACGCGAAAGTCTAAAATCTTACGAAGTGCTTAGGCTTCTTAGATGATGTTGGGTGAAATTTGTATTTTTTTATTAACCAAACAATTTATCCCGAGGGGCTCGAACCTAGACCCCTCCCGCTACCAATCCACTACTCACTGTACGACAGCTGCCTCGACGGCATGAAGTTGACAGCGAGCCGGCGAGCGGTGCTGTCGCGCACCGTGAACGTTCGCCGCATGCTCGACGCCCTCTCCAGCTCTGGGCTGTTCTCTGACGTCATAGCTCCTAGAAAACAATAGAAGAACACCTGATTTATTCCTCTTTGCTCCACCAAGTCGACCCACTTTAAACAAAAGGCAATATTTGTCTCTTGGGGCGACTTAGTGAGGCAAAGTAGAATGAGTTAAATATTTAGGAGTAATAGAAGATCATCCACCGTGCTGGGTGAGAGATAATGAACGGGGACCATGGTCCAATGGTTGGATCAACTATCTTGGTATGCTTAGCGGCAGGAATAACTTTGATAGTGAGGTGTAGGCTTTGCATACTTAGGTTGATATTAGTATGGAGCCTGATTGTTGACCTCTCAGGTGTGTAAGTAAAGAAAATACTATTCAATACATTTGGGCCCTCCTCCATAATAACTGAATAGGGGCCCCTTCTAACCATTTTCTATGCTGCCCTGCCACTAGCTGTTTTGATATTATGAAAAATGGAAAAAATTCAATAGCTCCACAGTTAACCTGTGCCTGAAACCTGTCCTTTTGGGAATTGCATCCAGACATGCAAATCAGATTAAACCAACAACCAAGCTATAGAAGCCATTGAATTTCAAAATATCCTCTTTGGATATACATATATGCAATAATAACTTACAGACAAAAAAAGAAATAAAAAAATTTAAAGACTAAATGATAATAATCTGAGGTATTTTGTGTAAAAGAGAATATTTATACCACTGGGTGTGTTAAAAAAAAAACATGTTCATATGCTGATATACATATACATACAACATATGAACAAGCAAAGTAGAATATTGAGTTGTATAGATATTGATTCATAAAGTATTTCATTAAAATATAGTGCTAGGTTGTTACTCCATTGCAGATAGTGATTAATAAAATAAAATGGTTTTGTTGGCAAATTAGACACACACTCTTATAACATGAAATGGTAGAAAAAATTAGAAATTATAATATTCAATATACTTGCCACAAAATTAAGCTTCCACATAATACAAACCTTTTTAGGTAGTTTTTATGTACTCAACAAAGTTTTGATAAACTCTACTTTAAAAGAATGGCACACTACACAGGATGTTATAAAACATTGTTATCTTAAATAGATTTTATCACATTATATACTTCACAAACAAATTATTCTGTAGGTACAAAGTATTGAAGCTTTATGAGTAACTCTGTATTTAGAAAGATTAGATTAGAAACATTGATTGTGTTATTATCTTTATGTTCTTATACATTATCATTGATGCCTAATTTGTCTTTATCACAATATTTCCTAATACTAAGTACCTGCCAGCCATTTCATATGAATTATTAGTCATAATATGACTTTCATACTACTTTATGAAATTTAGGTAATATGTGAAGAATATTCAATGCCCAATGTTTATGATCTCTTTGTTAATTTAAGACAGAACTTCATATCTTCATTCATGTATATACGGAATCCTGCAATGGTAGACTAAACAAAAAATATAGTTTATGTAGTGCCATTATATATTTTTTGGCTCCACATTTGGATTTGTCTTGGATACTATGAAAGGATCGATTTTTATATGTTTATTCGTTGATTATCTTATACAAAAAAGCCTGCCAGTTAAAGTCTACAAAGGGGGAAAAATTATAATGGGAACATTAACTGAAAAGCTGTAAAAACAAACAAAACAAAGGTACTTACAAAATCAAAAAGATAACTGAATAGAAACACTGTGATCTATTTCTAACATAAAAAGAACAAATAAATATAAAAAGCAAAATTAATATGAATACGTAAACATCTTAATTTTCATACATTTTCATATTCATTTTATTACTATTTAGGATTTTGCAGATGTGTATTTAAAGTAAGTAGGTGTGTACTGTCAAAGTCATTGTCAAAAATACGATGTGTTCCGATTTTCAGACTCCTTTATTTTCCATAGAAGTGAATCCTTCAAATCCGCTGAAGAAAGCTTAATAAATCAGTAGTAATAATAGAAATAAATTTGAGAGAGAACACTTAGCTGAGTCTATCCCTCAAATATAACATAAAAGTAAAGTTTTATAAATAGGCAAGACATGTCAAAGAGAAATGCAAGCAAAGAAACCATTACTGAAACAAGGCCGTTTAGATTGTGCTCTCTTTGTCATTCTTCACTTCAGCCAACTGTCAATCAATGGGTGCGTTTAGCCGATAGACAGACTGGTCAGAATCTGAGAGTGCTGAACAGCATTTGACAATTCTGACTACAGTATCGGCCATAACCATGCTGAGTGGAAATGAGAGAAGTGAAGTTAGCTGTTATTCCGCCATATGACGAATCTATCAATCAATCTGAATACCGCCACTTAGCATTCCTCAGCCGCGTCAGCCTATGCTACTCAGCAATCGCCATTTTTCTTTCTGTGCTGACAAGATTGTGTGTCGGCTAAACGCACCCAATGTCTAATTTGCTCGGCAATACTCGGCATTCTGTTCAGGAGTTCATTGACGCTATTTTTTATGCATTTAACAGTATTACATAGAAAATTATTACCAACACACAAGTTATTTTGATCCATTATTAATACATATTTCCTAGGAAAATCTTCTTCAGAACTGTTATGTAGTTTGAAGCATAAAATGTAAGTAAAGTTTTATTTACGTTTAAAGTCAACGTCAAAGTGTTAATTCAGAATGAAGTGTACATAGTTTAGCTTTTTATAGTGTAGTTTTAAATTCAGGCCAAAATTAAGGCCTTTAACTCAAGTGTAGCGAAGCAAAAGCCCCTATATTACACTTAACCACAACTCCATTGTCCTTACAGAAAGTGACATGGCATTCCCTCAAAGCCTGTCTGTGGAGCAAGTAAGGCAGATCCTGGGTGAAGTCATAGATGCCCTGGAACACCCGGACTACTCCCCAAAGCTGGATGAGGCCAAAGAAGCTGCAGGGAATGAGATGCTGAAAATGATGCAGATTGTCTTCCCAATTGTGGCTCAAATTGAGATGGAAACTATCAAGCACCATGGATTCAGCAACACCAGAGAGGGTCAGTGTTTATTTATATATTTGACTTCTTATGAATTTGAACACTTTTACAGTCTATTATTAATAGACAATTTTATAAATCTACTAGTGACCTGCCTTATCCCTCTAGAATCACTCTATCTAATAAAAAAATCCACATTAAAATTTGTTGCATAGTTTTAAAGGTAAGCATACCTAGGGATATAGATAGGGAGCAACTTACAGAGTAAGCAACTTTGTTTTATACTATGTGTTAAGAACGATAATGGTAATTAATGCTTCTCGCTGTTAGAAGTATTGTGATTACTTATTCCAGAAGATACAGACTACCAGAATATTAATTGCATAGCATTATTTTTAATTTGTTACATCAGATCAATGAGAAAAATATTTTTTAGCAGTCTTAAACTTTAATAAAATAATATAACTTATCCAAACGCTAAAACAAAACCTACTTCAGTCAACACTATTAACCTTCCATGTCCCAACTGTCAAATTGCATACTTTCGTCTGCCCTATGAGTAGGTCAGCAGTATGTGAGAAGTTAAATGTCCAATCTATGTCCTGTAGGCTTAGTCCAGTTCACGCAGCTGATCCGCAAGATGGAGAGTGTTGATGGTGAAGTGGCTCGCCTGCACAGCCAGATCCGGAACCATTATCTGCCCCCTGTGTCCATCAGCTCAACGGTTGACACATCCCTCTAAGTATGTCTAATAAATGTTTGATTAAATAGTAATAATAAAATAGTAACAAAAGTTTTGTTGTATTTATGTTCAGGATGACCTTACTTCTCCTGACTGGCTCGGTGGAACAGTGGTTAGTGACCCTGGCTAGCTGTTACGTGAGTTGTGGGTTTGATTCCCACTCTGGACAAATATTTGTGTGATGAAAATAGGTGTTAGTACTGTGTGTGGATGTGTTATTTATATGTTTAAGATTCTAGGTATGTTATTTGTATATTTAAAACATGTGCTTTAGCTACTTGTGTTAAAATGAGTATAATAGTTATCGTCATTTTATAAACGCCTGGTTTTTCTAAAGGAAAGCTATCCTTCGGTGAGCGTAGAAATTGTGATACTTTTTTAAGAGGAGTGAAAATAGTTTTTATGGAGATTTTCTTAAGTATGTTTGAGATATAATCTGTCACTCCTTTTACATACGGCAAATATGCTGGTTGGCGGTCTACACTATAAAATACATTACATTATAAAATTGATAGCAGCTGCGGAAGCTCGTACATAGGGCAAACGAAAAGGACGATTTTGTGCCGGGTGAAGGAGCATATCAGGGCAGTCAAAAACAACGAAGCACAAAAATCGGCAATCGCTCAATATCTTTTAGAATCGGGAACGAGCCACTGGATTGAGTTACATAACCCTAAGATACTTTCGACAGAACGCCCTTACATACCACAACTGGTCAGGGAAGCAATTGAAATAAAAAAATTCAAAAACTTCAATAGTGAAGACGGGTTTCAACTATCAAAAGTATGGCATCTGGTGATATGTTTATGTAAAAATAAAAATGTGTCTGTTTTCGAGGAAAAAACTCATGTGATATGATGACCAAAATTTTAGTTTTAAAAATCAAGAGTTTATTATTATAATTATAATAATATTTTATTTTTGAACCTTAACTATGATTATTCCATATTTATGTATATGTCGTGGCCAAATCGATGAATTGATCATTTCATGAAATGGTTGGCCATTTCATGAAGTGTTCACGTTTCATGAAGTGGCCAATCAATGGTGACCAAATCATTAAACGATAAACGTTTAACGATTTGGCCACCCACGTTTGACCATATCGTAAAAAGAGGGCGACTATAAAATATTTAATGAAAACCAGGATCAATTTTGATACGTATTTGTTTATTTTTAGTTGTTACATACTTTCAAAATAAAAAGGTTTAAAATTTTATAACAATAAAAAATGTACATTTAGTGAAATTTGCAAGTATTTTAGTACAAGCAGTATAAAAGTCACGTAAACAATAAAAAAATTAAACAAGGTAACAGTCACTTGCTAGCGCAAGACAAATTTATTAATAATAAGGTGCATTAAGGCGATTAAAACACGGCACCGCGCACAAAGTCACATGAACAACAAAAATCATAGGATCGTCGGCGCTTTTTCCTTGAATATAAGATATTCCTCCCTCTTCGACAGTTTCCATAATATCATATTTCGATAACCAGTAGTAGTCCATGGATTTCTTTTTCGTGTCACCCTACTCTCCTTTATTTGCTGTATAACCTGAAAAAGAAATTAAATTAGCTATCAGTCTTTTGACAATCAATATAATAACAGATAAATATAAAAATATTTTGATAAAACACGTTATTTAGTTAGGTGCATAAAATTATAATATGAAGTAAGTAAAATATTACTAACCTTAGAAATACATTCCAAACTCCACGGTTATTTCACATTTTGCTCGGAACCTTGCATGACTTGCATACTCTAATACGTTTTCATCGAATTATTTAACGAATAATTTAACTTTCTTCCGTGTTTAATAAAGAATTATTCGCATTTTTTCTATTTAAGTGTATTTACTGCCTAAAATAGGCAAACTTCCGACAATTTTGTCCAAATTAAAAGTACCTACTTTAAAAATAACATCAATTTTATAAAAAAAATGTTTTGCTAAAAATATGCTATTCTAAAATAAAAGATAAAATAATATGCTAAACAGGAAGAAAATTTAGCACATTGTGCAAATTTAGCATATTTGCACAAAGTGCTTAATTGGTATGGCAACTCTGGCACTCTACCGGTAAAGTCAACGAAACAATTCCACGATATGATCGATTGAGATTGATCGTTTCATGAAATGGCAGTGCATCTAGTTGGCCCAATCGTCAAACGATTTCTTATCATTGATCTGACCTGGCCACATCATGATATGGCCAATGTGTGATTGGCCATTTCATGAAATACAACCATTTCATGAAATGGCCAATCATTTCATGAAATGGCCAATTCTACGATGTGGCCACGACATATACACTCATTTACCGCAGCAAACATTGGATAATACTTATCAGAGGGTAGGGAACACTCAAGATAAGAGATAACGCTAGCTAGTAGTATGTTAGCCTCAGGCTTGGTAGTGTCTTGTTTAAACAAATCTTGGCCGCGATAATCAAGTTATATACGTTTCTGAGAAATAAAAATATGTTATGTTTAGTGCCACATAGAGCTGAAATGTAAAGTCGTTTATTTTTTATTTAAATTATGTTTTATTGCTAATTTACTAAAGTAACTATTCAGTGCTCAACAAAGCTATTCTTGATTATATCCACAAATACAATATAGTTTTTTTTTTATATCGCATGGGTATGTAGATAATATACAGATAATAAAGATAAGCGTATACCTAAAAAAAAGCATACGATTTTTAGAAAAGAGTGTAGATTTTCTTTGTATGTGTGCAGGAGTCCTCACGATGTTTTCCTTCACCGTTAAAGCGTCGAATAATCGTATATCTGTATTTCAAATTTGAATAACACAATAGGTACGTGACGGGGTTTGATTGAACTGATGACCGATCGATCGATTTGTGTTATTTATCAGGGAAGCCGAATCACTGTTACCCAGCTCATACTTTTTACGTCAACAAGCTTCCAAACGACATTTTTTTACCCTACACATTATTATTATTATTACCTAGCCTATGCTGTCCCACTGCTGGGCAAAGGCCTCCCCCATTTCACTCCAAAGCTGTCGATCTCCGGCCAAGGCCGACCAGTTCCGATTGTAGGCATCCAGATCATCTCGCCATCTCTTTTTCGGCCTTCCTCTTTGTCGACGCCCATCTGGGGGTTGCCATTGAGTGACCAGTTTTGCCCATCTTTCAGGAATCATCCTACAGACGTGACCCGCCCAACTACATTTTAATTTGGCAGCCTTTTTTGTTACATCTATAATTCCTGTTTTGGCCCGGATAGTTGTGTTTCTTACCCTGTCTGTTCTTTTTATGCTCATACCCTACACATGTACATACTTTATTGTTACCAACAAGGTCATGGCCGTGCGGTTTGCGCGATGATCATTTGTTCGCTTTTGAATGCTTCATTCCAATAACAATATCTATGTAGGTAATATTTAACATGTAACTCATTTTAAAAATCCATTTATTTAAATGTTTCCTCTACTTCTAATCTTGTAAGAACCTATAAAGAATCTGATAATATAAGCAGTAGTAACATGTTGCACGTATTTATTATAAAAGATCCATTTCCCATTACAGGTACTCCGTTTCGTGATGAGAATCTCAAAATCTACGTCACCATGGCGAATAGGAGAAAGAAATACAAACTGTTTATGTGCGCGTGTGTTGTGTTGTTCCTATACTATTTCTTCGGGTTACACGACTATGTTTACTCAAGAAACTTCGAAAGAGAGTTCGACTACCCCCTGAACATTGATATAAGGCCCCAGGTTGAGTTGATCATGTCAGGGAAGAAGCCCAGTGTCGCTCCAATAAACTACTACCCCTACAGATTCCTATCGAATACCGGTCAATGTGATACGTTGGAGAGACTAGATTTGCTGATCATAGTCAAGTCTGCTATGAAGAACTTCGGTCACAGAAACGCTATAAGAACTACTTTCGGCCAAGAGAATGTCGTACCAGGAAGGATCGTCAAGACGTTATTCTTCCTAGGCATAGAGGAGGGGTATCCCAAAACCGAATTGCAGGGTAAAATAGACGAAGAAATGGCCCGGTATAAAGATATCATCCAAGTAGATTTCCACGATAGTTACTATAACAATACGATCAAGACTATGATGTCTTTCCGTTGGGTGTACGAGCACTGTAACACTGCTGATTTCTACTTGTTCACAGACGATGATATGTACATATCTGTTCCTAATGTTTTTGATTACATACGTGAAGTGACGCCAGAGAACGATGGTGATGTCAACGTGTATACTGGATACGTGTTCCAAACTACTCCTCAGAGATTCCGGACTAGTAAGTGGAGGGTGTCCTTGGAGGAGTATCCATGGAACAAATGGCCGAGATACGTGACAGCCGGTGCCTATCTCGTCTCCAACAAATCTATGAAGGTTTTGTATGCTGGGAGTCTATTTGTGAAGCATTTTCGGTTTGATGATGTTTACTTAGGTATCGTGGCCAAGAAGGTGGGTTTGACGCCAAGGCATTGTGATAGGTTTTATTTTTACAAGAAGAAGTACGATCGGGAGTCGTATAGGGATGTGATCGCGTCACACGGGTACGACGACCATGATGAGTTGATTCGTGTGTGGAATGAACAGAATGAGTTGAGGAAGCTAGAAATGAGGTAGAGCCTAGTAAATCGCCAGACTGCATACTGGTGTAATAATAAATCAGTTCAGCTGTTCAAAAGCATAAAAAACAGATTTATATTTTTAAGGATACATGGTTTTCATAAGTATCAATAAGTTCTGTTAAAGAATGAAATCGGTCCAATGGTTGAAACTATAATTCATTAATGTCCATGTTATGTTGCTAGCCTACTACTAGTATTAAATATTTGTAAATTATCGAAATTTGCTGTTATGTACATGATACATCCCATTTGCATTAAGTATTTAAATAATATAATACTCAAATAAACACTACCACAAAAAGCATTAAATTATAAATAGAAGGCGGACTTCATGTCATTATGCAACTTATCAAATGTTGTAATTTGATGGTGATTGGTACTGTCAGTAACAAAAGTTGGTGCTTATTTAAGAAAATAAAACCATATTTTTTTGTAGTCCGAACTATTTTTTTTTCGCTGTCTATAGGTAATAACATTATTATAATGTATCAATCTACCTATATGAGCAGGCTTAATTATACGCAAATCCAAATACATAAATAAGTTATTATTGTTAAGTATTTTTTAAGTGTGCATTCAAATAACAGAGAAGTTGATGTTTTTTTAAATTTTGCTCTTTATCTGAAATCATCAGATCATCAGACACAACAAACATAGTCAACATCTCTATTCTACTTGCGAGTTAGGAATCTCGTCTTAGTTTAAGTACGATTAGATTTTTAAGCAGGTACTGTGTATCTTAAAAGTTTATAATTTTAAGTTGCTTTTTTATAGTTTATTTATAGAAATAAGTATGCAGTAAGTTTTACAATCAATCCTTTTTTCATCATTTTTTTTAATAGATGATAGAGTAACTAAATGCATACATACATAATTTTTAAATACACAAAATATCTTAAGAATAAATACATATGTATTAGAAACTTGAAAAGGCATGCTGACATTTAAAAACGATAACAATGTTATTTTTTCGAACTAACTAAATCAAAAAAGAAATATTTCGAAAGATAGATACATAATGTCAAGTTAACCGGTATTTGAATTTATATAGTAACACTTGTAATGAAATGTAAAGCGATTTATTAAGAATCTCTTTTCTATTATTGGAATGCTAATTTCAGTATGTTGTTCATCAACCATACGATAAGAAGAAGAAGAAGGAGTGTTTCTTAGCGACTGTCATCAAGTCTACTCAGCATTAGAAATACCCTTGCAATATGCATTTTTTAAAAATTTCTATTATTTTTTTATGCATATCTCAATTTATGATTATGTATGTTATTTTTAAATATTTCGCAATATATAGGTATATTTTTCTACTTTAAAGTTTAAACCATTGATCATCATGTTGATTGTTCCTTTCTTATTGGAAATTATGTGCACATGTGCACGGTACGCAGGTTCTGGATCCAGGGGGGGGAATATCATATATTACTCTGTGCCGGGGGGGGGGGGGGGGGCAAATCAGATTTTTCGCTAGATGACTTCTAATAATTAGAAGAGACGACGAATGGTTCCTCGCCCATGCACATGTGCAATGTGCATAATCAGTGTATGTATTACGACTCATTTAGTCTCAGCTGTTGTACTTATAAATCAACATGTAAATTATTCAAGAAAATGGTAAATGAGAAATAATAAAGTCAATTTCAATTGATAAAGATTTTTATTATATTAATACAACAAATGTATAAGTAAATAAAGATTAACAATATTTTCATTAATAGATAATATTTATATGTATACAGTATACTTACGTATTAAATTTCGCTTACATATCACCAACATACTTATCTAATTTGTGGAGCAAGTATTTTAAAATAAAAGAATTTATATTTTTGATTTGAGCATGCTTGTAAAATAGACTTCAAACTACATAGTTTGTCAAATACACGTACCATGCCTTAATGACACAGGCAGAAAAGAGGAACTGACCCTCTTGGCTTAGACATATCCAAATCCTAATGTATGGGACATATTTTACAATGGCACAATGTAAAATAACAAAATGTCAATGACTATAAAAGAGAGCTTAGTAACTATTAATATGTATTACACATATTCAAACATTTTCCGAGCGGAAGACTTACATTTCATTTAATCCATTACACAATAATAAAAACATAAATTATATATATAAGTGTTTACAATAATACAACTACAATATTATTCGATTGTGGTAACATAGATTGAGCATAGTTTTGGTCCCCAAATTACACCAAATATTGTGGTGGACTAGCCATGTGATGTATCTCCAATTTTTTTTAACATAACTTAATCCTTCTAGAAAGCTTTTTAATTTTTTATTACAAAAAAGAAGATGACTTCACTTCACCTAATGATACATAAATACACCAAATATGAGGTCGACAGGCACAATAGACCATTTACGCCTGTCGCACTCACCTTGAAGACCTGCTTAAATGCCGTTTATTTATAGTAGACGCCAAATAACATGTGACGGATATCAAATTTTTTTTTTCGTATATTTCCATAAATTCGACTATTTCTACTCTGCATAGTAGATCGAAACCATAGGCCGCAGGTAGTCCTCTATTGTAAACAGATTCTCCAATAAAAGCAAATACACCGTGAAATTTTAGTGGTTGTTTTCCCGTGGCAGAACGATTTGCCTTTAGTAATACTATCGAATCATGCAAATTTATTTCTCGAAAAAAAACTTTTTCTTTTTCGATTTTTCAGAATAATAACTTTCCAACTCGAAAACGAGAGGAGCTATCGTTGTTTTTGAAGATGTGACGTATTCAGGTACTGCTTGCCACATGAAATCGATGCTTAAAGCTAAAGAAGCTCTACATCGAACGAACGTGCTTTCGAGTTACGGTTAAACCTTTCGTAAACCCGGCATTTATTGATTTTACCAAAAAAGAACTGCACACATCTTTTGTACTGCTAAGATAGAATCATTTTACTGCGGGAAAACAACCACTACAATTTCACGGTGTATAGTTTGCCCGCACGCATTCGGGTCGCAAACCCCCTCATATTATATATGTACTTACACGTTAGCGAGTAAAGGTACTACAAATTGGTAACATGTTTGACAGTAGAGGTCGCCAGTGAGACATTACTTGTTGGCAGCAGCGTCCACCTCCTTGAACACGTAGGTGATCTTCATGATGGCCAGCCACAGGTCCTCGTCAGCAATATCTTGGTGAAGCGTGAACCGTATCGTCTTACTGTTGAAGCAGATCGCTTTGACTATCACGCCTTCGTCGTTCGGCGTCTTGCAGTCACCCTGCAGAAGGTATAAGGTTCAATGGGAATCTGGCTTGGTTCAATACAAATGGGGTCAAATATTTAAAAAAAATCGACATGAATAATATACATTTTGTATAAATAAAGTATAAATAATATATAGTGCATCAAAGCACTTATAAATCGTCACATCACTACATAGTACAAAGCAAAGTCGCTTCCCGCGTACGTCTGTCCTTATGTAAGCAAAATACATCACTACAATAGATAGTATACTATCTAGTTTATAAACTATGTAGTGATTTATTATATGACAGCTGTTGTACGCGGTTTCACCCGGGAACTACTTCTCGTACCGGGATAAAATATAGCCTATGTTACTCAGGGTGGATGGAGCTTCCCAATGGTGAGAATTTTTGAAATCGGTCCAGTAGTTTTTTGTGTTTATTAGTTACTAGCTGTGCCAGCGACTTCGTTCGCATTCCCTCCGTTTTTTACACATTTTCCATTGTATCTTTGCTCCTATTGGTCGCAGCGTGATGTTATATAGCCTAAAGCCTTCCTCGATAAATGGTCTATACAACGCAAAAAGATTTTTTCAAATCGAACCAGTAGTTCCTGAGATTAGCGCGTTCAAACAAACAAACAAACTCTTCAGCTTTATAATATTAGTATAGAAGTATAGATATACAAAATTACAAATCTTTCCTCTTTATAATATTAGCATACAAGTCCACTGCTGGACATAGGCCTCCCCAAATGCTCGCCACTTATCTCTATCATCGGCTAATGATAATGATGATAGAAGTATAGATGATGCCCGCTGATGCCCACCTGCATCTCGCTGCGGCAGACCTGCTCCAGCCGCTGCAGCACCTTGGCAGCGGTGAGGGCGCTGGTCTCCGGGAAGAGGCCTTCGATCACTGATGATGATGAAAGAGGCCATTGATCACTGATGATGCCCTATGATCCTCACCTGCGTCTCGCTGCGGCAGACCTGCTCCAGCCGCTGCAGCACCTTGTCTGCGGTGAGGGCGCTGGTCTCCGGGAAGAGGCCTTCGATCACTGATGATGATGGAAGAGGCCTTCATCACTGATGATGCTCTCTGATCCTCACCTGCGTCTCGCTGCGGCAGACCTGCTCCAGCCGCTGCAGCACCTTGGCAGCGGTGAGGGCGCTGGTCTCCGGGAAGAGGCCTTCCATCACTGATGATGATGGGAGAGGCCTTCGATCACTGATGATGCCCTATGATCCTCACCTGCGTCTCGCTGAGGCAGACCTGCTCCAGGCGCTGGTCTCCGGGTCTACTGTGAACGACTCCAGGGAGAGGCAGTCGATCACTGATGATGATGGAAGAGGCCTCCGATCACTGATGATGCTCTCTGATGCTCACCTGCGTCTCGCTTCGGCAGACCTGCTCCAGCCGCTGCAGCACCTTGTCTGCGGTGAGGGCGCTGGTCTCCGGGATCCTCACGAGCACGATGTTGGTGTGCTGGCTCTCAGGGTCCACTGTGAACGACTTCAGGAAGAGGCCTTCGATCACTGGAAACAATAGCTCAATATTAATTTCATGGGGACGAACCACCGGACCTTCCGATATCGCGTCGGATGCTTTGACTTCTGAGGGCCTACCATGAGTTGGCTATCGAAAACTTACTTACGTTAAAAACCTAAAGAGTTGTTTTTTTCATACGGCCGATTTTAGTTCTTCGCGTAACCACCAGCCGGCGCTGTACAAGTTTTTCATAGACATAATTACGTAGGCGATATCAAGCGCGTAAGTTTTAAACTCATGGTAGCCCCACTGAGCTATCCAGGCGTTTTTCTTCGCATTAGTGACTAACACCAATGCTAATTTTTCCATCACATTTTACCCGTTCAGTATATGTGAATGCGATTATTATCCGATTTTAAATGTTCATTGAGCTTTAATAGCATTGGAAACAACCTACTATCTCACCTCGTAAAATTAGCTATTTATTAGTGAAATTCCCATTGAATGAGGGTTTTCGCGTATAAGAACTTCACTAGATGGCAATACGTAGGCGTGAGGTCCAACTGCAGCGTGATTGGTTATTTTTGACGTGACCTTGACAGACATGTCAATATTTACCAATCACGAAGCAGTTAGACCTCATATCTGCGTCTTGTCATCTAGTGGATATCTTATACGCGAACACCCTCATTGGTCCAGCCGTTTCGGAGATCAGCGAGAACAAAGAGACAGACACACAAAAAAATGATTGAATTGTATTTTTGTTATTGGAACCCGATATAGATTTTTCAACTGCCTCGTTGGTCTATTGTAAGCAAGTGCTGCGTTAGGACCGAGAGGTCCCCGGTTCGAATCCGGGGTCGGGCAAAAACTCACACAAATTTTGCCCGACCCCGGATTCGAACCGGGGACCTCTCGGTCCTAACGCAGCGCTTGCTACCAATGGACCAGCGAGGCAGTTAGCTTTACTTAACTTACCTTTAGCGAGTATGTTAGCGCGCTTGTGGTCCATGGGCAGCCGCGGCACCACCTCGTCCAGCGCCACCAGCGCCGCCGCAGCCAGCACGCCCGCCTGCCGCATGCCGCCGCCCAGCATCTTGCGGTAGCGACGGGCTCTGATAGGAGGGGAAGGATGTATGTTAGGGTGTCCCTTCATCATCATCATCATCATCAGCCCATACTTGTCCACTGCTGGACATAGGCCTCTCCAAATGCACGCCACTTCTTTCTATCCTCGGCCACTCGCATCCAGCTCCTACCAGCCGTCCTGCGCAGATCGTCACACCACCTGGCCTGCGGGCGTCCTACACTACGTTTGCCGAGACGCAGAAGGGTGTCCCTTATATTCTGAAAATTACCTGCAGTATCCAAGGTTCTAGATGAAAAAATATAATGCATACCCTCTTAATTTGTTGCCAATATTGTAGCATATTCGTATGCGAAATTAAATTAATCTATCACTGTTGGAACCCGTGCCGACATGACGTAAAATATTATAAACGCCCTCATATTATTTCTCTCACATTTAGGGTTAAATCGGCACAGGTTCCAATAATCGAAAAGTTATCTAATTTCGCATACAAATAGGCTATGATCTTGACAAAATTATGAGAGGATATGCATAATTAGATTTGAAGAAAAAAATAATTACGGTTCCAAGATTCATGGGTCAGATTCCCATCAGGCACACATATTTGTGTGTAATCAACATTGTTGTTTGTTCCATGTCTGGGTGTGTTATTGAATATGTTTCAGGTATATTTGTGTTTACCACTGTTTCTGATATCCGTAACAGAAGTGCTTTAAGCAACATACTTTGGAGTCGGAGCAATGTATGTGATGTTGTGTGACATTGATTTACTTAATAGGTATCTTAGCAAGAAGTAGCAGATCTAAGTACTAACTGCTCGATGAAGTGGCACGACCCGACGAGCGCCGAGCCGACGGGCGCCGACAGCCCCTTGCTGAAGCACACAGACACGCTCGCGCAGTCCCGGACTACCCGCGAAGGCGTGCACCCCAGCTTCGCGCTCGCGTTGAACAGCCGAGCCCCGTCCAAGAGGATGGGGAGAGACCGCCGTCTACTTGACTGGCGAGGTGGAACAGTGGCTGGGTTTGATTCCCACCCGGGACAAATATTTGTGTAACCAACATTGGTGTCTGGTCCTTGTTGGGTGTGTTGTTAAATATTTTTCAAGTATGTTAGTGTTTACCACTGCTTCTGATATCCGTTGATATCGGTAACAGACTTGTTTAAGCAACTTACTTTGTAGTCGGAGCAATGTATGTGATGTTGTGTGACATTGATTTACTTAATAGGTATCTTGGCAAGAAGTAGCAGATCTAACTACTAACTGCTCGATGAAGTGGCACGACCCGACGAGCGCCGAGCCGACGGGCGCCGACAGCCCCTTGCTGAAGCACACAGACACGCTCGCGCAGTCCCGGACCACCCGAGCGGGGGTGCACCCCAGCTTGGCGCTCGCGTTGAACAGCCGAGCCCCGTCCAAGTGGATGGGGAGAGAGTGTTTAGAACAGACTGATGCTAGGTCGTCTAGCCATTGGAGGGGGAGCACCTGGAAGACGAAGTGGTAGTGTGTTATTGCTGCATTTTTGTAAATAGCGCCATCTAGCGGCGGTGTGGCGGAATCATGTCATCGCCAAATTTAATGCGCGATTTTAAGTGATAGGCTGTTGTTGCTGCTGGTTATAAAGTGAATAGCGCCATCTAGCGGCGGTGTGGCGGAATGATGTCGCCAAATTTAATGAGCGAGTAGGTAGTAGAAAGGTTTTAGGGCCAATGCTGCAAACAAATTTCCCACAGTGGGTTAAAATTTATAAACATGCGCCCTGCGTCTATGTAATGAAGCATTGGCCCTTACTAATGTAAGTACTCACTGTTGGGAGCAGTTGCAGAAAAAAAAATTCTAATTATCTGCTTTAGCAGAAGTAAAAGTAAAGAGACATTTAGAGACAATATTACATAGGAAGACAAATACACAAGCATGTATAAAAGAAACATAAGCTAAAGCTACAGTGTCAAACTGAATGATAAGGATTGGGCAGCATTTTATAGGATTGATGATTTCACGACAAACTATTCACTACTCATGCTTACCTTACCACCACAGACATTATGTGTGTTCTCAATGGCAACAAGTGACGTTATCGGTTCATGGATGTCTGTGCCCCGAATCTTTGACTCAAGCAAACTGAGGTCAAAGGTCCCATCAGGTTGGTTAGGTATGGTGGTCAATTGTACTCCTCCTAAATGTGCAGCGCCGCCTGATCGAAAGAAAAAGTATATATTTTAGTTTAAAAAATTATTACTAAAATTCATTACATTACAATACTGATCAAACAAAAGCAAAGTATTAAGAAATATACAAGTTGGAATGTGGCATCTACTATTAGCTATCTATGTACTGATAGCATTTTTTAAGAGTAAACTGAGATGAGTTTGTTTGTTTTTTTTTGTATAATGTTCCCTTTCTATTATTACAAATTGAACTCACCTTGTTCATATTTAAAAATATGAGACAAATCTCCAACTAGAGCTTCTGATCCTCTTTTGTTACAGTGCACCATGACTGGAAATAACAAAAACATATAAATATAATAATAATGAAAAGTTATCAAACTACCTTAAGCTATGACTGGCTCGGTAGAACAGTGGTTAGTGACCCAGGTTGGTGGTTCCAAGAGATGTGGGTTCATTATTATTATTATTATAGATCAATTGATACTGTTATATTTAATTACACAGTAATTAAGAATAAATGTAATTTTGATGCACTACTTAATAATTTGCTAAACTTAACAATTTAATAGTTCTCATCATTGATGAATAACTAATTCAAATTCTCTTACTTGCGATAAGATTGGCCATGGTGCCAGAGGGCACAAACAAAGCTGCTTGTTTCCCCAGCACAGCTGCAACCTTGCTCTCCAAAGCATTCACAGTGGGATCTTCGCCATACACATCATCTCCCAAAGCAGAATTCACCATAGCATGCTTCATGCTCTTCGTTGGCTTGGTCACGGTGTCCGAACGGAGATCCACGATATAAGCCATCGCTTACAAAAACTCCTTTAGAAGTTAACCTATAAAAACCAGTTACGAAACACTAGAATGAACGCAAGACGACGCTCTCTGACCGATTGATCACAGAGAACTTTTCATAACAAGGTCCTATAACTCATAGGTCCTAACGCAATAGACGATTAGCGGGTAAATAATAACTGTTTATTGAATTTAATAACTTTCAGCCGCGCACTATAACAGATTGAGATTGACCTATGTAATGTCTTGGAAAGTCCTTGAACTCTGAAATCGTGTTGACAATAATGACAATAACTAAAAGTTTCCGTTTATTCTCAACTGTTCAAATAAAATTATCAATAAATTGATAATTTAGTACTCTTAAAACTTTAAGCTAAATATGAAGTAAAGCTTGCTGTATTTTAAAACTTATTTCATAGATAAGAGAGAACAAAATCAAATAAAACTAATAAAATAATAAATGTCACTATGACATGTATGGTTTTCTTTCACATATTAGAAAATAGCAATGACATTGAATATTATACAGCCTAAGGTGCGTCTAGACTTAGAGGACACAGAGACATGCGACTGCGACAAGTGTCTTGGCCTCTTCTGTATGTAATGTCTGAAGGAAATTACTGAGATCAGAGCCCGGCGACTGCCTCATTCAGTATTTTCATAAGTGCAGAAAGAAGATTACCTTAAAGAAATTATAATACCTATTTATTTGCCAAATAAAACACAGATTCTTTCATTATTCAATTTACCTACTGAGAAAAAAATGCGTGATTAAAAGGAAGAATATTTTTAAGAGAAATATATATTTAATCATTGTTAAAATTACTTTCCGTTTCCGGTTCAACCAAAATTACAAATTGGCGAGAACATTCAATTAATTATCTGTTCGGTGTGTTGTTGCACTTATTGGCGAATGTGTATTATACGATGAAATTTCACTTTGAGCGTTAATATCTTCGATCTCATACTTAGAGACAATATTGAAAATTTCAGTTTTGGCCATTGCTCTGGAACGTGCGCTCAATTTTCTGAGCATCATTTCGACATGTTTCGCAAAGGTTGATATATCATCAACTGGAGAGTTAAATGACTCCAGCCGACTCCGTCTGTTTTCATGTCTATCTTTCAAAAACTTAATAAATTCTTGCTGTCTTTTTCTCTTTGTAATCTTGCTGGTTGATTTTTCAGGATTATTACTAAGTGGTATAGATATTTCTGGTGTAGGTTTAGTGTCTTGTTCAGGCTCTGTGAATTGTACTGAAAGCATATTATGTAGCGACGCGTCTGCGAGTTCGGAAAGTGCACCTTCATGTCCGACTTCAGAGGAGGTATTAGTGACTTCTTGTTCTTCACTCAACGAGCTTAGCTCTTCTTGTTTTACACTGGAGGTATGCAATTCTGATGGTGAGCCTTCTAAAAATCTTAAACGTTCATAAAATTGCCACTTTGAATTTTTACCTGGTGCTGCACCCATGGAAATTTTTTGTTTGCGCTTATGTCTATTATAGGAATCCCTGATTAATTTCCATTTCTTACGGCATTCTGAATCTGAAATGTGTAACAACATTTTTTGTATATTTTTAATTTTAGGAAATAGATAAACTCCTGTTCACTGTGGAAGTGCCACAGTGAACACGAATTTAACGATACCTCTCAAACTAAAATCCATCGAGTCGTTCAGGCTTCGAAAGGCCGTACCAAGAAATAAGGGCATTTAAGGTCTATCCAAGCACTGTATGGCATCATGAAGGCATCTCGTCATTCTAAACAGTCATTGGTTAATTTGGAAAGAAACGTCATTAAGGGCGTCAAAATTAACCAATAATAGTTCAGCCAGACTGAACACCTGCGCGCCATCTGGTGTTAAGTTTAATCTGAATATTTATACATAGATTCAAAAATATAACTGCGGAGGACTGGCCAACTCCGACCCGCACAGCTCAATACCAATGCGAGACTCCACGCCTTGTCTCGTTGTTGCCGCAGCAGTGGTCTCCTCTTTCACGGCTTTCAGGGTGAGTGCGACAGGCTCAATATGGTCTATTGTGCCTGTTGACCTCATATTTGGATCTCACTACCGCTTACCATCAGGTGGAGTGAGGTCATCTTGTTAGCCTCTTATAAAAAAAAATAACTGCCTTTCAGGCGCAGTCTGGTAACAATAACTCACCTGTTTTATTTAAGATACCAGCTATATTTTTCCAAATATTGTCCTTCAAATTTTCGTCTTTGTAGTAGTCTAATCGTGTATCGTATAACGGCGGGTGCTGTCTTATCAGTTCAACCATCGTTTCACAGTCGTCGTCAGAGAAAGACAAAGTATTCATTTTGAACACTAAATACATGTGCTACACGAGCGCGATACAAGGCCATTCTAGTCCGGGTCAGCGACAGTCTGACTGTCTCCTGTCTCGCGCCTCAGTCTCCTGTCTCTGTCTTGTTCGTGAACTGTCGTGTATTCATACGTTGCCTATGAAATCTGTCTCGGTCGCTTGTCTCTGTCGCGAACCGCTACTGTTTGTTAGTTATGTTAAATATCGTTCTAATAATTTCAAACTTGTGAAACATCAAGTCAAATTGTATTCGTTAAAAATATTTTATTTACATTTTATAGTCCAACTATTTTTACAGAATGATCACTACATTTTTACGTGAAATGAAACGTATCATTTTTTTTTCAAATAACGTTCTGTTTTCAACGACATGTGGCCGACTTCGAAATGTCCATGTTGCTGATTGGCCAAAAGTCGTGTCAAAAGTGCTAACGTTACTCAATTGACCAATCGAAACCTTCAATTGTTAACCGCCAATACAAAGATTGTAAATAAAAACGAACTTTAATGTCAAGAAGGAAGTTTCGGCAAGAGGTTTTGTCTTTAATTTAAGTATTTTCCTATTCGTGAAGTGATTTATTCTTGTTTTTTGTTAGATTAATAAGTCTAGTGCATGTAAATTGTGTACATATTAAATTTAAGCCGCGTCATTATTGTTTTAGGCGTCAAAGTGGTACCGAAATTCGGGTAAAGTCAACGTAAATTCGGGCGTCGACCGGTCCATCCCTCCTACCCGTAATAACCGTTGCCGTGTTCTGTCAGTCAGTCGCAATCGTCATTTTGTACGTATCATCGCCGTGCGCGGTCACGGCACACGCGAGTAAGAGCAACGCGGGGTGAATTTTAAGGATCTAGAGTGTTGTGAGGTGCAGTGTCGGTCGGCGCGACCGTTTAATGTGGTATCCAGTGCCGTTTTTAGGTTATCGGTTGTCGGGCCGCGCGGCGTGATTGGGCGGCACGATGGTGGACATGGACAGGAACGATCCGGAGCTCCGGTACCTCTCGGTGGACCGGAACAGCTTCAACGACCCGGCGACGCAGGCGGAATGGACCCAGAAGAGGCTCGTCTGGGTGCCCCACGAGAGCCAGGGCTTCGTGGCGGCTGGCATCAAGAAGGAACGCGGGGATGAGGTTGAGGTGGAGATCGCCGAGTCCGGCAAGAGGATGATGGTGGCCATCGACGACATACAGAAGATGAACCCGCCCAAGTTCGATAAAGTAGAGGACATGGCTGAGCTGACCTGCCTGAATGAGGCCTCCGTGCTGCACAACATCAAGGACAGATACTACTCCGGACTCATTTATGTAAGTTCTTTTACTTGATTTATCATAACATAATTTAGCATCACCACAGCTTGATAGAACATTACTAATTTTTAAATCTATGTAAGTAAGTATATTTGGTTAACCCGAGGGAACATCTGGTATTTCTAAATATGCCTGGGGTTCTTTTTCTTCTGGGGAAGTGAAAGTAATTATAAAATTAGATTGGGTCTGTTGTTTATTATTATTTTAATAAAGATGCATCCCATTTATCCATTCAGTTTGTGGTAGTTTGTCATATCCAGATGGAGAATCATATTTTATTACCTTTTGTTCAATTCTGTATCCATTTGCAGTATAATAGTTTTATTACTTACCTTACTTATAAAAAACTATTTACTATTCAAATACCTGAGGTACAAGAAATTTCTCTACTTTCTTAAACATTCATATTATTAAAATTCCTGATATTACTGCAAATTTGCCATAAATCAGTAGATGCTAATTAGGCGAAATAAATTGATTTTTTTGTGTGTATTTTACCGACAATCGTACCCCGTTTAGTACAGTACAGTTTTACTTAACACATTTTAAATTTAACTAAGCATTAAGGTAGGTATGTCATTAGGCTGCCATCTCCTAATGATTATTTTTTACTGTAAGTTGGAATGAGGTGAGTCACATCTAGCTAAACATGTAGTCATGAGTAAGTAAACTTTTCGGCAACTGTTATTGGCTCACCGGTATGTACTGTTTGCCTAGGTGTTTTATTGTTAACATTATACAGGAAAATTTATATATTATACCACATTTTAATGTTGGGAATCAGACTGAAGTATCTCTAATTTTGTTCAAAATGCTTTTTTTTTTTTTTTTTGCTTTTTTTCCTAACTGACTAACGATGATGGCTTGGAGGAGCCTTGTCATCATCACCGGGCTTGCGGGGGAGCGGATGGCTCTCACCCCTAAGTTCAAAATGCACATGTTATTGATTCTGAGAGTTCGCTGTTATCATAATTCATACCTATTTAATTAATTGTAATTAGGTACAAAGATATTTCTTATTAGTTTCCGATAAGTTATGTTCTACATAAATTGATGTCAATATTGGTTTGATGCAAATATCTCTTTAATTTCCTCATACATTATTTACCTAGGTAATTATGTATTTGAAAAACAAATTGGTATAACAGTTACATCCTAATATCTTGTTTAGGTACGTAACTGTTAGGAATAACATATTACCTGATGCACTTTTTATGTTTTGTGCCTGAAAAATATTTCCACTGAAACATACCTAATTTGTTTAATTTCAATAAGGAAAATATTTTTGTTGTTTACCTATTCCGTTTCTGTAATTATGAATCATTGAAACCTTCTATCCTTTGGTACAACTACCTGGAATTTAATCTAATGTTATTGATGATAACATAATAATCTAACAGTGTCATTAGTACAACGGAATACTAACTGATAGTACAGCTGAATCATGCTACCTGTATGGTACTGAGTACTAGAAATTTCTTTTTCAAAATTGAATACTGCAGTGATATATATGCAATATATATCACTGCAGTATTCAATAAGTCTATCTCTCATACTAAATTACCCAATGTTATTGTACTAATGAAACTATTAGCCCGATCAATAAAATTCCATATAAAAAAGAAATAAATAAGTGGTAACAAAATGAGACTTTCCCAGAGAACAAATTACTGGGTCAAAGTTACCAAAAAGGCTTTAAAGTGGTTGCAAGAACCAAGCCAAGAAAATATTGTAAGAATACCTAATAAGTCTAGCTTATATCACAGTCTTTACCATTAATAGAGGGTGTAGCCAATTTACAGAGACATATATGGCAGAGAATGACTGATTAATCTTTATGAACGCTGGCATATGCCTGCAAAATTGTACCTTTGCAACGAATGGTTAAATAATTTTCAACATCACTTTTATAGCAGTTATGGCAGTGTATAATTAGTTCTTGAGATTAATTCAGAGTCAAATTTGTGGGGTAACTTTTTGAAGGAATGCTTTTCAATTGAGGAACAAGAAGTAGTCCTTACATAATACTGGATCACAAGTTATCTACTAATCTATCAAATATGGAACTTTGACCCTAAAATAACAATCTTACTGCTTCATCTTACTACTTGACTCTGTCATAAAATAGGACAGTAAAATTTAAGATTTTCTTTGGATATTAAGGAAATGTTATTTACATTTTAATCATAATACCTACAAAAACTTATAAATTTAAATTGCCAGTTTCGTAACCAAATTGCCTCGCAGTTTGTATAGTCTTCCCGCTGGCCACAACGAATCGGCACGTAAAGTGACGCGACAAGCCTTTGTTATTCAAATTAAAGGATTTCATGTGCCATTAACCAGCGAACTTTGATTAATGGGTCATATGCCGCGGAGAGCCTGCCGTCGCTCACAGAGAATGCTAATGAAAGAATGAAAACTCATTTAATTGACCAATCAGGTTATTCTCTCAAATAAATCTCTGTCAACTAACCCGCACTTGGCCAGCGTGGTTGACTAACGCCTTATCGCCCTAGTTTAGAGTAGGCGCGTACTCCAGCAGTGGGGACGTATATGGGCTGATGACGATGATATCTCTGTCGATTGTTCCTGCAGGCTAGTGTAAGTACTCGTAATCAATTGTCATTCAAGGAGGGATAGAGACGCTAGACTACGCGAGCATGTAACGAAAGAAAGTTAAAAGCTACGTAGCCGTGAATTAGTCTGTTAACAAAGGTGGGTAAATGTTTAGGGGTGAGAGCCGTCCGCTCCCCCGCTAGTCCGGTGATGATGACGCGGCCACTCCAGCCATCATCGTATGTCCGTTAGGAAAAAAAAAGGTAGGTAAGGGGATGAGAAGTGTTTCTTAACAAGAAACTTTTAAGAAAGATGAACAAATCAGCATTTCGTAGACTAACTTACCTCCATCTAAGTCAATATGTAGTTTATAAATACTTTAACTAATAGAATAGGTACTTAAACAATATTTAAACCGACAGTATTACCAGTTAGGCAAGTCCATAATGGGCGTTGTCTAAATCCGCCCGTGATCTCATCCAGGCCACGGCTGAAATGCATTTTTCCTCTTACGCTATGGTGCGGACGGATTCCATGAACTTCCCATTGCTGACTCATGCCTCAACAACGAAAATATCCAAGCTGATAACGTAAAATTGTAGAACTACATTTTTACCGTGCTTTTAAATGTGAATTTTAAGATTCGCATACACTTTGGTGAAAGTAACCTCCTTTGTTTTTACGAGTGATCTGAGTAATTTTATTACGTCGTCGTTCGTGTGCTGAAGGGAAATTTTCGCAGTAAAAATATTTTAAAGTCTTGCAGACACTCTCTTCCAGTTATGGCTAATTGGTGGCACACATGCCTTGATAAGATTGGGTCCTACTTAACTTGTCGTTAATAACGTAAGCAAAACTGGTACGTATGCCTAAGCTAGCTACATATCGAGCTATGTACGTCCGATGTCTTCGTCCGCTATGCGATGCTTGTCAAACTAATCTGGAACTAAGTGATGGATGTGGTATTATGTTCTAGTCTGTTGCGAGCACTTCACGCGAGTGCTAACCTGGGTGTGATGACCTCTGCTAGATTAGAGACCGCAGTTCGACTGCCCATCTACGGATTAGAGCAGTGACGTCGGAATACCAAGTCGTGCCCTTATTTGGAATGCTTTGTTCTGAATTACCATTAAGACGCTTTGTTGGGGCTTGTTATGATTTATCTACAGTCTAAATGCAGCTCTTATTTGTATTCAATTAACATAGTCAATGTTGCTCTAGAAATTGTAAACGTTTCCTATTCGAGTCTAAAGAGTCAGAGAACACGGGCATTTCTTAATAGGGTAGTTTCCTATTTTTTTATTTTTTGTTAAATGGATGGACCACACAATTGCAAAGGTGCTGTTAAAAGAATGGTTCGATATTTAGAAAACTCTCGGAGATATTGCAGTTTCAACAGCACATCATTTGGGCGAGCTCAAAACGCTTCATACAAATGTCGCACAGAGCTATGACGTCACCGCTCTGTATACTGTACGCATATCGTTAGAACTTTGTTCAGCAGCTATATCAAATGTTGCGTTTACGAATATGTTTTCATAGTGAAAGTTACTACTAATTCTGTAATTTATAATATGGCATAGTATTTTAATTAAATTTTCGCACTTTAGAAATGGACTTTCCCACCTAACTTCAAATGCCTATTATTGTCTCATTTCATAAGAAATTTTATTTTCGATTTCACTAATGTTATTGATTTACCTATATGTTACTGTTAATTGTGAAATTGTATGTAAAATCAGACTTAGGAAACTACCCTATTGCGATGATTCTGCCGTACTAGGACAATATAAGCATCTAGCGGTTTCTCATTCTCAGCTTAAACGACTAAGTTGCGAAGGCGTCCGCTGATTTAGGAGGGTTAAAGTTGAGCCGGCGTTCCATGTTGTTCTGGTTAATTCAAACGTTTGGCCAAAGCGTTGTGCTCGAGATGAATGTCAAGGTGAGGCGCGCCGCCGGCCGAAACGGCCGCGGCAGTCGTTGACCCGGGAGGGACGCGGCCCACGCGAATATGTACGCTACGTGCGCCTAAACTCCACCGACGTTATGAGCGCCTGGTACTTTTCTGCTCTCGCATTGATATCATTATTCAAATTTAGTCAACTCTGTGTTATTTGAACTAAAGAAATCATACATTTTAAAAGGTAGAGGAGGTTGAACTCCACAAATGTAATTAAACATTTGATGTTAGCTTGATTGGATTAAACTTTTTATAGGATTATTAATTTAGTAATCCCCACTGGATACTTAATGCCTTCTTATTTTAATCCGCGGATATGCGACCGAGTTTAAATGGGCTTCATTAATGTGCGATCAGAGCTGTTTCAGTTATTAATCTATTCGTAGATGGACATGTTGCGAAAAACACATTTATAATACGCGTGGGTCTCCTGAAATAGCATTAGCGACTAGTACGAGTACACGACGCACCTTAGTTTGTCGCCATGCTCCGGCGGCACCGCGATTGTTTCCAATAAAACAATCGCATGTAATCTCGATCTAAACAATTTTATCGCCATCTCCGACAAGTGTAACCATCTCACAGAAATCTGTTATCGTCAAGGACGGCAATATTACTCAGATTAAAATCCAAAATACTTGCGTTGAACGAAAACTTAATAAATTCTCGGCAAGAGACTTTTATGTCTGCCTTTACGAACATGAATAAAATTATATGTAAACGGTAAAACAGCTAGATAAAATGTATTATCGCTTCGTTGTATAATCTAGCCGCCATTTACGTGATTAATCTTGTATTCGAATTTATGGTACCGGTTTTAGGAATAGAAGAATTTTGATATTGAGCGGAGTCAGGGGCATGAGTTAATCCGATTTGTTTTAATTAGTTTCGAGTGTGGAAAGGTTCGGTTTCTGACGTGTTGAGTAGAGATCCGTTTCCCCTCGACCCTCCCAGACCGGGTGAGTGCCCGAGGAGGGGGGAGGCTGGGGCGCGCCGGGGTTATGAAACTTTCAGACGAGTAGACGGCGGATAGATTGCGGACAAGACCGGAACAGCTGACGAATGCCTCGTAATTTTGAGAGATTCAAATGGGGGAAATGGATGGATTTTCCCGTTCGGTATTGGAATGGAATTGGATTGGAAGCGTTCGCGACTTCGATAACTCTAAAAGATTTATGTTTACACGGTCTCGAGAGTGATTTCAATCTGGATATCGCACTGATGCGAGCGTGTTTTGTATGGCACTCAGGCAAATGATTGTTGGTGCCTGAAAATCAACATCCTTATTAATAAACTACTATAAGTACAAAAATTATTCTCGTTAGTCTTCGTTAAAACTATTGATAAGGATTTCAATAAAACTTGGTACACAAATAATCTAGAGCCCGACATCGGCCTCTTTGGACTCTAGGGAGTAATGTTTTATGCACTAAACGACTCCACACGGACAGTCGCACTCGGAAATCTACTTAATAATTCAAAAGAAAGATCGATTTCTTCAGCATCTATACTTTTGTGACTGCGTGACAGTGAACGTCAAAAAGCCAAACGATAAAATCGGATCTCGTTTCGTCGACTTCTCTCGAACGGAAAGCAATGATCGTGTCGGCAAAAATTAACAAGCTTGTGGAAAATCAAGTTGCGGTCGACGTTGGACATGTGTTGACGGCCGATGCCGGGTTATTTGCTTTGGCAGCGGAACGTCGAGCAAATGCGTCGGAACATTACACCGGGGAGACGTGTGTGATGTGGTAATGTACCTGAGCGCGAATTGAGAATGTGACAACCGCGCTAATGGTTGAGTTGTTCAATATTTTGGCGGTTTCTTGGATGTTGGCAGTTTAGGCTGGTTGGTTTCGGGTTGAAGAGGTAGAGAATTATCTAGATACGAATTGATTAAGTAAACCTTGTACAAGAATACGATTTTTTACCCCCGTGCTGTATTTTTGTTGCAATAAGGCATTACCATTATCGCTACACATAGTAAGTGAGTTATTTTTCTACCGCTGCAAAAAATTAGGGGTGTTATTAGTTTGTCCGCTATGTGTGTCTGTCTGTGACCCGTAGGTCTCAAGCAAGAGGACTTATTTTGATGCGATTTTTTCTTTCTTTATAACGAACATAAACTTTAACAACCATACTAGTTAATACGCCACACACAGTCCTAATACCTCAACGATTCCTAATTACAAGTACGAAACTAGCAGTACCTTTTAATGTAAATGTTCTTGTACGATTAACGTTCGGTCCAGCGTTGCATCCGAGATGCATCTGCAATGCGGTGTTCTGCGGGGTCCGGCCGGCCACTCGCAATTCCGAACTTTACGGCTTGCACTCTGATGCTGTTAGAGTTTTATGTTTCAGTGGGGCTACCATGAGTTTAAAACTTACGCGCTCGATATCGCCTACGTAAATATGTCTATGAAAAACTTGTACAGCGCCGCCTGGTGGTTACGCGAAGAACTACAATCGGCCGTATGAAAAAACAACTCGATAGGTTTTAACGTACGTAAGTTTACCATAGCCAACTCATGGTAGGCCCTCAGAACGTTTTGTTGGTCGGTCGAGTTGGATAACGTATGTTGCTTTATTCTCGAACGGTTTGGGATCTGGGTAGTGGGTTAAGTGATTTGAGTGCATTAAAGTTGCTACTGATTTCAAGACGATGATTTACTATTCAATTGTTTTATTTTATATCATTTTAAGGGTTCGACTAGACAATAGGAATAGGAGGATAGAGATTCTAGATATTTAATTTATTTCTTTTCCATACTGTCAATAAACATCTTGGACATTTATTAAACATCTATGATATAAAAGTATACTGTACACACATTGTAAATATACAGTAATATTGCTCAAACATTTAACGCCTTTTTGAATGTTTGTGAAACGATCTATTTCTGAGCCCATGAATGATGTACAGAACTGCGTCGTAAAATTTTCGGGACGAACGTTCGCGAATGCTATGTTTATATGAATGAGTCAAGGTGGCTTGCTTTATTCATTCATACTTACTATTAGATCTTCAATAAATTAATAAAAATACAGTATTGACATGCTGGCAGCATAATCTGGAAAAAACATACATACACGCCTTTTCCCAGAGGGGTAGGCAGAGATCACTTACAGCGATCCACTTTGCACCTCTGTGGGAAACGTGACGTGACGGGTTGTGGACCACGTCGCCGCCATTCTGCCTTGTGCATTGTTTTAACATAGTCATTGCGTTCCTACGAGTAGCAAGGATATATGACGGGGTAAGGAAAAGGGGAGGAAGGATACTATCACCTCGGATGACTTGGACTGTCGATAGTAGCTCGAGGAGCCGGGGTCGCTTACCCGTAAACCGTTCACTAACCACCGGACAGTTAGTTGTGACTGGTATCCCCTGACTTTTTTTCTTTTCTTAATTTTATGTGTCTTCGGAATCATGACACACAGCCAAAGCCATTATGATAACCGCACCAATTTGCGGGCGTTAAATCTACATTTAAACAGCTCGACAAGCTTTTAGTTAGTTTCAGTAAAGGTGCGTGGGTTATTACGTAATAACTTGAAGAATTCCGTGAACGCGAGGCCGACCGACCTGTTCTCGATACACGCTCGTTATTAATGTCATGTAATTTAGGGATAATGTGAACGCTTTGTGAAAAATTACCAATGTTAACTAGTATACGGTAATACTTGGTGGCGTGAAAGATTACGGTTACCTTATCAACGGCATTGCCGGCGAATTTACTGAGCTGTGTATGTCTAATTTTGTGTGCCTAATATTGTGTTAGATTATCATACCTACTTATCGATGCATGATACACATTTTAGGCCTATTATGCGAAGCTTAATTCTTAAGATTAGAATTAGGGAAGTAAGATTGGAATCTAAATCTTCATCTCCAATCTCCAATAATGTATACTAAAGCAGAAATATTTATCACAGTCAAAATTGATGTTATGACCGATACTGAACAGCCGATTAGTAGTCGAAGAATTTAAAACCAAAAAAAATTAATACATTTTCAATAACTTATGGCGATCGAATAGACCTTGTTGTCATTCATGAAGAGTGAATGATGTTTATGGGTCGATCAACTTTTAAGTGTACATCAGTAAAAAATTTTCATTTTTAAATTTTATTCGTCAATTAAGTTTGTTTTACACATTTGCACTAGATTATTATTTATATTTTAAGAATTCACATAGAGCAGTGCAATTTATTAAAATAAAATAGTAAATTTGACTCCGAAAGCCACATGACTCTAGCTAAAGTAGTCTCTTGGACAACTGAACTAAATAGGCTTCTGAACGTTAAAAATTCAGTCAAATTGCAAATCGTCACTTTATTCTCATTAAATATAGGACATATTTTAATTTATTATCCACAAATAAATGACATGGCTTTTAATTAATAAGTTATTCCCAATAATATTGTCTCCTGGGCAACGACGACCTTCAAATGTAACAAACTTTTCATTTAACTAATAAAATAATAATTTATAGAGTAATATTTAACAGTCTATGAATTCACTGTTTATATTTTCATTCATATTTGAAAATTTTGTAAAGCTCTCTGTTTTTTTTGAAAGTATTTATGACAATAATGTATCTCTCAGAGTCAGGGACAAAGTGATTGTCCAGTGGACACATACGGTTGTCCATAGGACATACTCGGGAGTTCGAAGGAAATACTAGGATAGAAATTGCCTGTATTTATTTTTTTATGTAAAACAAAACTACAATGTGAATGTGTCTTCAATGACGTGACTAATAAATGGAAGATAAAGTATTATTTTATGCCAATTCTATTAAATTTGTCCTAAGGACAACCAAAATGTCCCATGGACAACGGTTTTGGTTGCCCAAGTGACCGATTGTCCGAGTGACATTTATTAGTATTTGAGCACCCTGGTAATAAATAATGATATTTTGATTTAGGTCCTACGCGCAGTAAAAATAAAGACTAAATAGAATATTTTCCACTTTAATTTACTGAGATATGTCAAATACTTAAGTTTTTATGCCGGTTGTCCGGTAGACACACAATAAAGCCACCCACTTCTTCAAGACACACTCGGCCGACTGGCGACGCGGAAAAGATGAATTCGAAATGGCGGTTGGGTGAGGTCTGTCAATGAATTAATCGACTTGTTGTCAAGGTACTGATCACACCACCTGTGTTTTGTTTTCAGGACTTTTTTGCCGTTGTCCGGTGGACATAAGGATATTCAAATATATGAGGGACAAAAATGAACATGCCTAAAAATTGATAAAATTTTTAATTAGACAAAAATCTATATGCTAGAGACATTATAGACACTGCAATAAATAATTATGTACAAGCGCAATAAATCGCCACATATATTTTTTTTGTATAAAGTAATGTTTCATTTTACTAACCTACTGGGGGACACACAATAAATCACTATATCAGATGGTTTTTCAGCCGGACAACCATAAAAAATCAAGCATAATAGTGATTTTTTTAAAAATTATTTACTGGTTTATTTGCTCAATAACATACGAAATGCTACATATGTCAAAAACCAATGAATTTTATTTAGAACTGCGATTATTGGTCAGGGACACAACATAATACTGACATGACAAATAAAAGTTGATCGACCCTTATAAATCAGCGTTATTTTTAAAATAAAGCGTTGTTTTATCACTATTCCTGTCTGCTTGATAAACACGTTGAGTCATCAATGTGTCAGCACCATATTAGACATCAGGAATCAGTGCATTGCCTCCATATCCTTTTATTTGATTGGGTTCTGTTAATTTAAAGCTTTTCTCCTTATTATCCAATCAAAAAATCTGTACAAATTAAGGTCGTTTACCTTTAATGAAGCCGCTTTTTGTCAGTATAAACCAATGAGGGTTTACGCGTATGAGAAACTGACTGGCTCGGTGGAACAGTGGTTAGTGACCCTGCCTGGCGGTTCCAAGAGTCGTGGGTTCGATTCCCACTCGGGACAAATATTTGTGTGATGAACATCGGTGTTTGTTCCGTGTCTGGGTGTGATTATGTATTTAAGTATGTATTTAAAAATATATATGTATGTATATCAGTCTCTGTCGCCCATAGTACAAGCTCTGCTTAGTTTGGGGTCAGATGACCGTGTGTGGAAATGTCCCAGATATTTATTTATTTATTTAAATTCACTAGACGGTAATACGTGGACCTGAGGATCAGCTGCAGCATGATTGGTTATTTTTGACGTGACATTGACAGACATGTCTATTCACCATCATGCTGCAGTTGGAACTCACGCCCACATATTGCCATCTAGTGAATTTCTCATACGCGTTAACCCCCTTTGAAATCACTGGATGTTTCACCATATATAGGATTGGTTGCAATTTTTGCCCCATCCCGTAACTATTGCACCAAATGGGTACATTTATTCTATCTGTCTAGGGGTAAGAGCCATCCGCTCCCACGCAACTCTGGTGATGATGACGAGGCTACTCCAAGCCATCATCGAAAGTAAGTTAAGAAAAAAAAATCTATCTATCCTTTATGGCACGATAAGTACCCTCTCAAACCTCATCTAGGGCTCATTAAAAGTGAAATGCAAACGTTTGATGTCCACATGTCCCCTGTAACATTGCGCCGGTTCAAATGTACCCTTCCCGTTGTATCCCTTGCAGTGTTGCTTTGTCCCGTTGTTTATGATGTCTAGACAGTGAGCTGTAAAATTCCAGACATAAACAAGGGCTCTCCTAGGCTTTTAGGGCGGGGCAATTGGCGGTGGCGGGACGGTATTGACTTTTTTTAGAGCGCAATGTAATGAACTTGTTATTGGTATGAAATCGACGGTGATGTGCAGGCACTTCCTTCAATTGTTTTTTTAGTTGATTGATGCAAGGAAGAAGTAATTCGAAACCCAGTCGACGCACCCAAATTACCAATATTAGTATGTACAAATTCAAATATTCACAAATGGAATATAGTCTTTTTGAACTGAAAATAACACATTTTTTTTCTGTCAGTGGAATGATATAGTTGGTGAGAGCCATCCGCTCCGCCGCAAGTCCGGTGATAATCACGAGGCTACTCCAAACCATTACCGAAAAACAGTTAGAAAAAAAACATACAACAGAGTATAGAGACGTAGACATCGTTTTTTTTAAACTTTCTTACTTTATTAAAGTAAACTGCTGCAAAGAATTATAATAAATTAGTACCTTTTGATAAATGAAGCTATTTATTCATATTGAATAAGGTTAAATTAATCTATAGTAATCAAAGACGGGGCTGCCTTAACGTTAACATGGCAGGTTATAATTAATGCGACTGCGCGCAGATCAAAGAAATGCATCAATAATCAAGTATTTGACATGTCGGTATTGATTGCAGTTTTAGATCGCGCCGGTATGGATTCAGATATTGTATTTTAAATATGTTGTCTGGGATTCGCTACTGGTACATAACTACGTGAAATCCGATGGTTGGTGGTTTTTTAGTAGTTAGGTTGAATATATGTATGTGATGTGATTATTTCTTTACATTTTTGATAATTTCGGTATTTGAAACTTCTCCAGCAGGGATGGGTTGATGATGATGAATGATGATACTTCTCCCGAGCGGAATCTGGTTATTTTGATCTTCCTTTCCTAGAAACAAATGATACGAAACTGTAGTAAAACCTATTCTGATGTCTAATTGAGTCTGTTGTCAAGAGTCGATCATACCCTTAATACTTACTGTAATGCCGTTTTCATGAATGTAATAAAAACCAAGGTGACATTGAATTTGGTACTGTTTGTAACCGCAAATTATGTTGTTGCTTCATTAATTTAATGAGTCCATTGAACCTCTGAACTTCGAGTAATTGGTTATGACAATTGATAAGATCATGATAAGTTGTCATGATAATGTTAGTTTATTATGCTTTACTAATAATTTATTTATTTTATTATATGATATACCTAAGCTTGGAGTAGCCTCGTCATCATCACCGGATTTGCGGAGGAGCGGATGGCTCTCACCCCTAAAATGAAAGATTTCTTTGAATTCGAAGATGTTACATCAAATGGCCGAGTGGTTGAGGTCGTTGCTTGCAATGCGAGAGGTCGCCAGTTCAAACCCCGCCTCCGCAACCGTTTTCATTAATCATGCTAATTTTCCTGTTCCTCCTGGTGATGGATGTTTTAACATCAGACATACAGGAGGAGGCACCCTGGTGCATGCTGTTTGCCGACGACATTGTTCTTGTCGGAGAAGATGCAGCTGAGGTGCAAAGCAGACTGGGAAAATGGCAAGAAAAATTGGAGAGAGTTGGATTGAAAATAAGTCGCACCAAAACAGAGCATCTGTTCTGCGGCTTTGGTGACTCCTCCAGTTTTTCTCCAATTGCCTTAGATGGTGTAACCCTACCGGTCTGCTCCGACTTTAAGTACTTAGGCTCACTTTTCCAAAACGACGGCAATATTGATCGAGACGTTAAGAATCGAATGAATGCTGGATGGATGAAGTGGCGACAGGTCTCGGGAACAACTTGTGACCCACAAATGCCCCTTAAACTTAAGGGGAAAATTTACAAAACGGTCATCAGACCTGTCGCGATGTATGGATCAGAGTGCTGGGCAATGAAAAAGACTGAAGAGAGGAAGATGCATGCAAATGAGATGCGTATGTTGGAGATGGATGTGTGGAGTTACAAGGTTGGACAGGATTAGGAATGAATATATAAGGGGAAGTCTGAAAGTTGCACCAATTTTAGAAAAGGTGAGAAGTGCAAGGTTAGCTTGGTACGGGCATGTTATGAGGAGGGAAGAAAGCCATGTGACTAGAAGAGCGATGAGTATGAATGTCAATGGACGTAATAGTAGAGGAAGGCCGAAGAAGACATGGATGGATTGCGTGAGAGATGATATGGGAGTGAAAGGAGTACACGCAGAGATGACGAATGGCAGGCCCGAGTGGAAGAAATATACATGTTGCGCCGACCCCACTTAGTGTGGGACAAGGGCAGGAGAATGATGATGATGCTAATTTTAAAAACAATTAAGATGGACAAGCAGATGATAAGATGTGGCTTCATATGAACGAGCCAACTTTGTCGATTACAATATTACAAACTCAAGTGAAATTCGGCTAGCATTTAGAATAATGTATGTTATGTATGTTTCATTTTCAATATCAGGCTTCTTGGCATTCCTCCAGTTATACTTATAACATTTCCCTTTGTTCATGTTTCTCAAAATTAACATTTTGCTTCAAATTGAATTCGTCTGCGGATGAATGAAAAACACATACATTTACTTTATAAACTAGCTGTGCCAGCGACTTTGTCCGCGTTTCTCTCAGTTTTTTACACATTTTCCATTATCTCATTGTTCCTATTGCTCGCTGCGTGATGTTATTATATAGCTTAAAGCCTTCTGCCATAAATGGTCTATCCAACACAAAAATAATTTTCAATTCTAACCAGTAGTTCCTGAGATTAGCGCATTCAAACAAAAAAACTCTTCAGCTTTATATTATTAGTATAGAAAAAGAATTTTTCTATTCTAATCAGTACTTTCTAATATTAACGCGTTCAAACAGACAAACTCTTCATTTTTATATTATTAGTATAGATTGTGCAGCCCATATTCGTAAGCCAGCGTAGTAATCTCACACGCACTTGTTCATCGCTCGCACGTATTATAATTATTTATCTTCCTCAACAGTGCGTATGACATGTGATCACAACACAACCCCACATTATTGCGAATATTTTTCAAAGCGCAATGCGGGTGGTTGCCCTCCTCTTGCCACATGCGTCTTCGAAAGACCCGCCTGCTATCATCTCCATACGATTTTCTCGCTTAACATCAGGGCCAGAAGTCATATTTTTCCACGGCCAGTGTACGAGGAAAAATTTGAATGCAACTTTTCATAATCAGTGCTCCTCTTTGTCCGATTTACGAGGTTACGAGAAGATGCAGCGGGTATTAATGTCTTTTGTATTAGTACTTTGACTTGAATATGATTTTATAAGAATCGCTTTCAACACAACGTGATTGCACACAACAAACACACGTGTTGTGTAAAGACGAAAATATTTGAAGATCAAATATTTTCGTCTTTACACAACACGTGCGAATTTGCTCATCAAATATGTACTTATCAAGCGTTTGCAGCTTTTTTATTAGCTTCGTTGAAGCCAAACATGTGTTGAGAGGTTATCGAAAGTCATAGCAAAGTCACGATTGTCAATCAATAGGAATACATGTCACGCGTCGCTTTTCATCGTTTCTGAGCATTAGGCCTGTATGGACACACGGACAGTTCGACGAATGGTATCGAGTTCACGTAGATCCTTGTCCATATGGTCACGCCTTTTAAGGAGAGGTTTTAGCCGCCATATGCCCGATTGTGACTGTTGGGAAACCTACAAGTTACACATGGTGTAGCATTGATTAATAGTCACTTTAAACGGTATGGGCCGTAATCAACACTCGTTTGAGCGGTTTAGAATACTTTTTTGGCTGAACGCAGCTGGATACAAGATTAAAGACATATTCTATACGTTCTTTATAGACTTGGAAACACTTAGCTGCCTTGTTATGGTATTGTGCAATTCGATTTTTCTCACCAGCCGGTTTTTATTTGCTAATAATGCAATTGCATTGATGTGTGGCAATCTGGGTTTGATTGGCCTTAATAAGGGATCGATCATTGGCTTTTTTACTTCAAACTGAGTTGAGACTTGACGTTTATGTAGTTTAAGTAGTCGGTACAAATGGCATTACCTATTGAAAACAGTTCCAATAGAAAAGGATTTTTGCTTGCTGGTTTAATTCTTATCAGCATAGTATATTAGAACTGACTGAACTACTCATTATTTCATAAATATTCATCTAAAGCCATCTAGAAGCCTGTTTGAGCACTATTCAAAGGAAGCTTCCTTAGGGGTCAGAGAAATTCGCTCCCCCATAAGTCCTTTAATGATGACGAGGCTTCTCCAAACCATCATCGTATGTCAGCTAGGAAAAAAAATTGCTTCTCTTTTACGAAAATTTTCTTGGAGCATGTGTTCATGGAGCATATCTTAATGGTTTAAGATTTGGACGTTTTTATCCAAAGAAAGATTAGCTCGTCATAGTACCACGTTGCTTATCTCTAGGCCCAAACATTTGTGGATCTCACTACCGCTTACCATCAGGTGGAGTGAGGGCATCTTGTTAGCCTATTAAAAAAAAACAATTTGCCATCGATCCGCAAAATCTCTTAAAGTAAACATCTCTTCGTGTCCCATATCTCGAACCATTGCCACTGTGACTCGGTTACGCGTGTCCTGCCGACCGGCCAGATGGCATTAACTCCGTCGACCGACCCACTTACCGAAGGTCCGACGCTGTCCGCGCCTTGTAAGGCAGGGTTACGCAACCCGAACCGAGCTGAACGCCGGTAACTGCATATTGTTGCAATTATCTTTACCATGTAGTTGTGAGTCGGTTTCTGCCAGTGTCTCCAATACTATCTATAGAGCACTTTGCAATATTGTGATATGATGACACAGATGTGTTTGGGCTTGATCACCAAATGTTGTTCAGTGAAGTGCCTTCGTATGAGGTGAAAATCAGGTTAATTGGAAAATCTCTTCAATAGTACTATTGAATAGTCTTCAAAAATTTACATCTTCAGCAATGCAGAACTTTAATGAAAGTGAGCACATTACCCCAACGGGTAGTTGAATATTTTAATTCAATCCGAATATAACAGTGTATAATGATCGTTTATTTGGTACAAATTACTAAAAATCTTAATTTTAAAAACTTCAAGAATAAAAAAGTTACTAGTCTGCGGTAGATCTTAGCTTCTATCATTTGTAAGAGCTGCTTCTTCATACCAATCAGTTTACATAATCCTATTGTAATGAGCGTGTGCATCACAGCTTATTGAGCGGGTGTCTCGACCTTCCTCCATGCATCGTAACATCACTTCCCATTTGCGGCACAATAGATATTGTCTAACGAATGGTGACGTCACGAACACGCGGTAATCTCGTTCCCATGTATTGTGAGCACGATGTGTGAAAAGTTGCAATTGATACACTATCAGACTGCCTGTCCACCGGAGGAACTAAGATATAGATATCAATAGGATACAAGGTACCGCTGGGAGGACGAGGTCGTGAAGGATCTGCGCGAGCTCCACGCGGAAAACTGGCGAGAAGTGGCATAGGATCGGCCTAGATGGAGTGCCTTATTTTGGGTCGCTGCGCCTCTCTAGTTAGTTAGGATAAAAGGAATTGAGTCTTGGTGAAAACCTATTGGTTAATATTTTTTTTTTTTTTTTTTTTTTTTTTTATAATAGGCAAACAAGATGACCACACTCCGCCTGATGGTAAGCGGTAGTGAGATCCAAATATGAGGTCGACAGGCACAATAGATCATATTGCGCCTGTCGCACTCACCCTGAAGGCCTGCTTAAATGCCGTTTCACGCCCCGCCTGAAGAGCCCGGGATCATAGGAGGGAGGGAAAACATGAGCTGGAAGGGCATTCCATGCCTTAATGGCACGGGGCAGAAATGAAGAGCTGAACCTCTTAGTCCGAGCCACCAGCGACTGCATTGTATGTGGATGGCAGCGCTGTCCTGCACGTGTCGTTCGGGAGTGGAAAGGGGAGGGAGGGATTAGCTGAAATAGCTCTTCAGAGCACTCCCATTAAAGAGACGGTAGAGAACACTAAGACCGGCAATGTCTCTACGTAGTTGTAGAGGCTCCAGAGTTTCGGACACCTCTACATCACCGACAATACGGATAGCACGTCGCTGCAACCTATCGAGAGCGTCGAGCAAGTATTTTGCGGAGCCATCCCAGAGGTGACAGCAATATTCCACACATGGGCGAACTTGTGCCTTATAAAGAAGGCAGAGCTGCACCGGTGTGAAAAATCGCCGCACTCTGTTCAGGATCCCCAGTTTGCGGGAGGCTGTTCTAATGACGCTCTCGATGTAATCCCGCTGGTTCAGGTCGCGGCGAACATCTATGCCAAGGATGCTAAGGCTATCCTGTATTGGTAAGGGGTGCTCTGAAGAGTAGGATGGGAAAGGAAAGGAGACACTTTACTAGAAAAAACACACACCTGTGTCTTCTTGGCATTGAACTCGACAAGATTGCATGAGCCCCATTCGGAAATGCGGTCCAAGACCCCGTCAAGCTCGGCGACAAGAAGGTTCCTCTTTTCCTCGGTTTCGGTCTGCTTTACCCCAGGTCTTCCAAAATAACGTGCGTGGACAGTGCTGTCATCTGCATAGCAATGAATGTTGCCTAGTGACAACATGTCATTGATATGCAGCAGAAACAATGTCGGCGACAGAACGGAACCTTGAGGTACACCGGAATTTATTGGGTGGAAACAGGAAGTGCGTCCGTCACAAAGCGACACGAATCCTGCGCCCCTCCAAAAATCCCGCAATCCATTCGCATAAGCGAGGTGGCAGACCGTATGCCGGGAGCTTGGAGAGAAGCGAACGATGCCATACACGGTCAAACGCTTTAGCGATATCAAGGCTAACTGCCATAGATTCGCCGTGCTTCTCCATAGCCTCCCCCCAGAGGTGCGAAACGTACGCTAGAAGATCACCCGTGGACCGTTTTGGTCTAAAACCGTATTGACGGTCATGCAGCAGCGAGTGATCCTCTAGGTAGCGGATGAGCTGGGCGTTAATAATCCGCTCAAACACCTTACCCAGTACTGAGGTTATAGCTATGGGCCGGTAGTTGGCAGGATCAGACCTGTCCCCTTTTTTGGGGACAGGCTGAACATTCGCCTCCTTCCAATTTTCTCCGTTCCGCTGTCACGCTTCGTATCGGTGGACAGACAGCTGAGGTGAGAGCCATCCGCTCCCCCGCAAGTCTGGTGATGATGACGAGGCTACTCCCAAGCCATCATCGCATGTCAGTTAGGAAAAACATTTTTGGATAGGCCTTCTTAGCTTGTGAACTCTAGAAGTTGGAAACAGATGGGGGTGCATAATTAAGAACTGCATTGAATTTATCGATTTCTGTATAAATAGCATCTAACTTTTGTCATTCCTTCCTCATTGTCCAATAATAATTAAACATACACATTATTAATCTAATGATTGACTTTTGTTTTCAGGTAAGTAGCTGATCCAGTGAACTAAACACGAATGCGATAAGTAATATCTTTAACTAAGCTTTATTATTTTAGGTCTTCTTATAAAATCAAGATGAAAAGTTTACGAATAAGTTAAGTAAGCATTAGTTCACCTGTTTAAAACTAAAAAATCGAGTGTAATCAAATAGGAGCTTTCTATAGAGCGGCAGAATGAACTTTCGACTTACATCAAAGCGCGCCCTCAATACTAGAGGTCGTATTAACCGTGTCCACCGTCCACATAACCAGTTCCATTCGAACCTTAACAATATCAATGGAAAGCTACCCCGTAACATCTGAGTGAGTGTTTATGTCATCGACTCTCAATAGCCGGACTCGCATCGCACGATACAACGAGAGACGATATGGTTGGTGTGGATGAGCGTGTCCTATTAATGCAGTCCTTCAGGGTGAGATTGAGGCTCATTAGAGTCTATTGTGCCTGTTCCTCTAGAGGTTTAGTTCCTCTTTTCTGCCACGTGTGTTTAAGGCATGGAATGCCCTTCCAGCTCATGTTTTCCCTACCTCCTATGAACCCGGGCTCTTCAGGCGGGCGTGAAACGGCATTTAAGCAGGCCTTCAGGGTGAGTGCGACAGGCTCAATATGGTCTATTGTACCTGTCGACCTCATATGTGGATCTCGGTTATCTATTGTTTGCCCGAAAGATATATGCCATAATATTCATATGCCCGAATTTCATTTGCCATAATTTCATTTGCCCGAATGTTATGTTTGCCATAAAATACAAATGACATAATTTTAATTGCCCGAAAATCAGATTCCATAATGATTCGAATGCCATACGTATTGTTATCCATATTTTTAATTGCAATAATATTATGCAACAGAATTTTTAAGCGCCATACTCCTAACGCCAAATATTTGTCCTAAAAAGCGATTGGCTTTCTGGCACTTCGCCGGTTGCCGCTGCCGAGCATCGCTCGCTTCGCTCGCTCGGCTCGTGCGTTGTCTTTCATGTTTCTAACCTAACCTAACCTATTTTTTTTATCATTCTTTTAACCTATTTTACAAGCTTTTTCGGTGGGAAATGATGTAATGGCACGGAAACAACGTTTCTAACACGTAACTAATAAAGTAAACAATGAGTATGACATATATGGCGTTTGAAAATTCTGTTGCATAAATTATTGCAATTAAAATATGGATAACAATACGTATGGCATTCGAATCATTATGGAATCTGATGTTCGGGCAGTTAAAATTATGTCACTTGTATTTTATGGCAAACATAACATTCGGGCAAATGAAATTATGGCAAATGAAATTCGGGCATTTGAATATTATGGCAAATGAAATTCGGGCAACTGAAATTATGGCAAGTGGGGGTATACCGTGGATCTCACTACCGCTTACCATCAGGTGGAGTGAGGTCATATAGAACTCACATTATAAAGAAATATATCACACAACATCTATTCCATCCGAGCTAGCTCAAGCAGTTGTGTTACATACAACAAATCACATCCAGGTACAGGACAAACGCCGATTTTCATGGCACAAATATTTATCTATCTCTCTTTCGAACTCATCTGTAAAGAGTTTCTTCACTAATTTAACCGATCCAATAAGAAATCAGTCCAATCCAATACCGAAAATTCATAAATTATTCGAATAGTTAATTTGTATAACCGAGCTATTTAGTTATCGAGTCGTTTCGTTCGTTCGAATGATCGTTCCCATTAGACTGTCTCGAGAACGGCGATTTTATAATTCTGTTATTAATCGAATACTATTATTGATTAGTAATCGTATGTTTAATTAGAAATTCTTACGAAATGCGGCTTGGGAATGTTATTATGAAGCCATTTCGATATATTTGATTGTATTATAATGACGATTTTGTTTTTATTGCTCTATTAAAGATGTCACATACATAATCCGTCTCCTTATATGTCGCTAAGAATAATTGAATATATGTGAAAGTAAGAGTAGCACACACATTTTTATAATTTTTGACGTTTAGTACGGTTGTAAATATATTAATACATTCTATACTCTGGCGTGCATTTTATTTGAATTCTTGTTTTATACTTTTATCATTCGATTTCCTTACATGATAACTTTCAATTCAAACATATGACCTCAATGTAATTGTAACATTGATCTGTATATGTAATTATTACGCATGATTGACCGATAATGGCTAATACACTCAAGTGTTTCACAATACTTTTCTTTCTCTATCAAATTAGGATCGATAATACTCACAAGTTCATTATATCAATTGGTTTAGTGAACAGCTATAATTTATGCGGCAACAGTTTTGTAATCGTAATTATTTTTTAAATTGTCTGTTTGAGCAGTTTGTTAAATGACTGAGTTGGGTTTCTCGGACATACGCGAACGCTAAGATTAGACATAAAGAGCGTTATACCCGTTTTGGGTATAAGAGAGCTTTTGTTGGTACCCAGATATCTCAAAGTATCAGTAGAATATTGGTACTCAAGGATTTTGCAACAAGAAAGGACCAGTGCGTTCTTCTCGGGAGGTATGCTTATGAATATGATTTATAAATAACTTTATGGTGATCGTCACTTAGGTGTATCCCGTCACACAGAGATGTTGGCAAAGGCCTTATCGCCCTAGTTTAGGGTAGGCCCGTGCACGTATATGGGCTGATGATGATGACGATACAGAGATGTTGAGCGATTTATTCGGACCGTGATTACGCATAAAGATGACACTGAGTTAGTGCCATTGTACTAACTCAGTAGGCACTAACTCAGTGTTGTAAGTGCTAGTGAGTACGTTCGTTCATTCATTTACTAGGCTCAATATCCTTCATTCATTCGTCGTACCTGATACGGTCATTGTCGTCTGGTTGTGAAACCAGCCGGGTCGGAGGTTGTCGTGCGCCGGGACCGACCGTTCGTTCATGGTTCCCCTCTTTGTTTATGGTTTTTGTCTCTGAACGCACTTTCACTTGGCTAAGTACGGTCGGTATCGGAAATAGTACACAATTTTGTCAGCTGTGGACGATTGCCAAAACAAATTTAGTATAATTCGGATTCTTCCTATTAGGATGATTTGTGTTGTTTTTATTAAGTACGATCATGTTGTAAGTCATGACAACAAACGTCGCTTAAATTATTGACTTAAAGTTACTGTCAACATTATTAATAACTAGTCGTCCCGGCGAATTTCATACCGCCAATAGGGATTCTTTTTCTATATTTTCTCATTGAAACCTTCCCTGGACTACGACGTACATTTTAAAACCAAAATGACCTAAATCGGTCCGGGCGTTCTCGAGTTTTAGTCAGACTATCGAACAGCAATTCATTTTTATTTATAAGAAGAAGATTAGATAGCGTAACTTATTTATGACCGAAACCTAGTTTAGTATTCACATAGCGCATTATTTTGTTTGATTTAAATCAACATTCTGAAGTGCTATTAGTATTGTGATCTACTCTCGTAACTCTACAAACATAGCTAGCTCGTGTGCTCCTGTCGTGATACCACTTTTTGTCCCTATTTGCATTGCATACCAACCAGCCAATTATAACAGTTGAAAATTGGCAAATTACTCCTTCTAGTTCGACCCACAGATCGGGCACAGTCCGCCCAAAAGGAATTCAAATTTATTCAATCCAACGAAATTATTAAATTATAGCTTTATTGTCCTGTTGAAGTTTGGATCTAATGGCTATGGTAATAAGGATTGAATGGTGGTTACGGTGTATCTAACTGGAGTTGTGAGGTGCGTCAAGGACGCATCGTCTGGTTGTTTCGACGTTTTTTTTTTCTTGTACCGGTTCGTGGGGTCCTGCGGGGCCCCCCGCTTTTCTGGGTAGGGTATCCAGATGACTTTGTTGAGATTTATCAAGATTTTTTTTTAAATGTTACACTTTCAGACCTATAGTAAAACATTACAATAAATTTGCATAATATTGTGAGTTTGATTCTGAAACCACTAGGATTTCGAAAAAAAAGACACTTTACGCCGTATCCTTTATGTTAGAATGAATGTTAAATTGAAATATTTTAAAAAGTTGGTAGAAACACACTGCTATCTATACTCAAAAATTTCAATGTGATTGTATAAAACTAGCTTTTTTAGGCCATTACTAAAAAGACAATCAATATTTGCTATAAATAGGATAAAGTTAAGTAGCTTTCCGCGTCTGTATGTTCTTATGTATGCTTAAATGTTTAATTAAAACTACACATTGGATTTTGATGCGGTTTTTTTTAATAGATAGAGGGATTTGAGAGGAATGTTTTTATGCATAATATAAGTGAAGCGAGGGCGGTCACTAGTTAATTTACGAATTCGGAACCTTCTTATTCGCCCAAATTTATAAATTACCTAAACACTATTCAGTGAGTAGACTTTAATATTTTAATTTATGCGGACAAGTCCGTGATGAAACTGCCTTGTACTTAACCCAAAAAAGTCAAAACTACTAATGGTTGGGACAAGAAGGAAATTGGCTAAGCTCAATAATACTCCTCTGAATATAGTAATAGGAGGCGAGGCGGTGGAGCAAGAAAAATCTGTCAGAAATCTGGGACTAATACTTGACAGCCACCTGAACTTCGAAGGCCACATTGCCGAGTGTTCCAGAAATTGTTTTTATCGGCTGAGGTTGATATATAAAATCAGACCTTACTTGAGTGAGGAGCTGCGAGTCTCATTGTGTGAGTCGCTGATCTTATCAAGGCTTAACTATTGTGACATAGTATATGGACCATGCCTTTTGACCAGAACTTCAAAACTGGTCCAGCGCATACAGAATGCATGTGCACGTTTCTGCTTTGATATTCCACACAGAGCACACGTCACTCCATTTCTAAATGCAGCAAATATGCTGAAGATGGAAGCTCGCAGAAAACACCATCTAGCCTCTTTGATGTTTGGAGTCATCGGTACGGGTAAACCATCTTATCTTTTTGAGAAGCTCATATGGGCGAGTGACCACAGCAGGCATCCAAGGAGAGCGTGCACAAGTATATTTCTAGTCGCCAGACACCGCACAGCTTCGTTCCGCGGAGCATTCCGTTTCAGTTCTTCTAAGTGCTGGAATTCTCTTCCCCCACCCATGCGTGACCTGGAAACCATTTATGCTTTCAAGTCCAAGCTTAAGAAACACTTACTAGAAGAACAAAAGACATAAGTATGCATACTTACTGGTTATCCACTTCATGTTCCGGGTACTCTCTTTCCACTGTGTAACGGTGTGCGCTCCTGAGACGCGATACTGCATTACGCGGCTTTACTAATCCCTGCTCACTATACACACTAATAGTAAGTACTTTATGTAACCTCATTTATTTATTTATTCATTTTATCCTATAAGCACAGTACATGTCTCCATTTTTACGCACGCATAAAAAATTCGCAGTGACAGATAATTTGACATTTGCCCATAGACTGGTCCGAATCGGGTCTGTCTGTAATTATGTCATTATAATAATATGTAGTTTAATTGTAAAGTTATTTATTTATTTATTTTTATTGTACGTGTCGTTTGCCTTCTCCTTAGATCGTTTAGTAATTTATTTTTTTTTATGAGATTTATTTAATTATTTAGTTTAATGTTCTTGTTTCCATATTTTTATCTTTGTTTTTGTTTTTTCTTTTTCGTTTTGTTCTATTATGTCTGTCGTCACTCAACCAAAAAGGTACGGCCAGAATACCAGTGCTGCAGGAGCTCTTGTTGAGCTTCTGCAGTCTATGCTGAGGCACGTACCTTGTTGGTCACTGATGCTAAATATTCGTTGTATATATTATGTTCTGTTAATTTGTATTATTTTATGTTAAATTTATTTTTTTCTTGTAATATGTGACCAATAAATTATATTCTATTCTATTCTATTCTATTCTATTCTATATTACCATTGTGTGGTGACCCTATCCTGTTATTGAGAAGGCCGTACGCGCACGCTTCGCCCAATTGTGATTCGGGCGACAACACGGCTATGCCTGTTGCCGGATGTGTCTTGCGAATATATTTGGCTTACGATGTATTCAATTCAATGTTAGACTCTTGTAGTCATACTAATTGAATGGTTTTAATAAACATAGCTATGGTGATAGGTTTGGAAGAAAGATTTATGAGTTCAAAGTCAAAGTTCTTATTGCGAATTAGGGGAACTTTAAACATTAGACCTGTAATTATAGGTCTTATCTGTTTTTAAGGATCCTTACAATAGAAATTACTTTTAAGAATAATCTCACAAATACAGTCAATTTAGTAGACACACAAGTTTAAGCCGTTACAGCATTTTTTTCTTTATTGTTACACCCGCAAAAAATACTCATTCTGACTAAAATATCTTATTTCACGATTCGAAGAAAGTTGAAAATCTGCTGCACATAAGAATGGTGTACGAAGCCGTTCCGAGGTCAATGACACCAGTTTAGTTCATCATAATCTCATTAAATAACAAGCTGCCGTATTAATTAGCCACATGTAATTACCGTTGAAGTGATGTCATAATGTTTGTGTTAATTCTGTAATGATTAGTAAACTAAATTCGGGGAGTTATAATTTAATTCAATAGCCAATAACAGGTTTGTTATCCGATGAGTCACATGTGATTCAAACGTGTTGCTGTGTACGTAAATGTGTAACTGTGATCCATATTTGGCTTGGTTATTTGTGCCTTGTGTTCTGGAAACAATCAGTTCCTTGTATTTGGCAAATTTATCCTTGATTAAGCAAATTTAAGTCTTGCAGACAATTTTTGGTCCTTTACTCTCTCTTAAAAAAATGCGATTAAGGAGACATGGATGGTAGTTCATTTACATATGCTTAATATAGACAAGAAATAAAAAATGAGCTTTCATTCTATACGTTCATGTTTTTTTTTTATATTAGGCTAACAAGATGACCTCAGTCCACCTGATGGTAAGCGGTAGTGAGATCCAAATATCGGTCGTCAGGCACAATAGATCATATTGAGCCTGTCGCGCTCACCCTGATGGCCTGCTTAAATGCCGTTTCACGCCCCGCCTGAAGAGCCCGGGATCATAGGAGGGAGGGAAAACATGAGCTGGAAGGGCGTTCCACGCTATAATGGCACGGGGCAGAAATGAGGAACTAAACCTCTTAGTCCGAGCCACCAGCGCCTGCATTGTATGTGGATGGCAGCGCTCTCTAGCACGTGCTGTTCGGGAGTGGAAAGGGGAGAGGAAATATATATTCATTGTTCCATATAAAATGTATTTAAAATCTCTTTTTGGGATGTCCCGTAAAGTATCCAATTTTGCAAGCTAACTAAATCTCACCCACTCCTATTTAGTTCAATTACAAGCGCTTAATCACTTATTGTTTGTCGCCATGTACGTAATAACAATTCAGCTAAAATCCTTAGTCACTAACCTAATAACACAGTTAGCTTCCAAGTATGGTGCGATTAGGCAAAGTTAGCAGAATCTGCGCAAACGCACGCATAATTTTACGTTTTTATAAAATGACGCACAAAATTCTGATTCCCTTCATCTGATGTTTTTAAGGCTGAAATTGTAACGCGTACAACGATGGTTGACTAAGGCATGATCGCCCTAGTTTAGGCCCATGCCTTAGAAGCGGAGACGTACTTATATGGGCTGATGATGAAGACGACAGTTTAATTTTGTTTGAGCCTACGTCAGATAAACCCAAGTCATCAGCTGGCCAAAGACTCCAATCGATCTTTACTTACAACCATGCTGGCCCATAAAATGTATCTTCACATCCACATTAGCATAACATAGGTGATAAGGTGGAAATTAAAACACCGCTAAAAATAATTATGTGGTATTGTTTGACGTAAGCAAGCTATGGTATGCGGGCTTGTGCGATATTAGCACTTATGTACTTTACTTTATATTGCTTTCTTGCAACATTTTGGTACAAAGTAACTCTTATTGTTAAAATTATACAGGTAGGTCCATCAGCTTTAAATATTGAATCATAATAAGTAGAAGTCATTTCAAATCGTCGAAGCGCATGCTAATGTTTATTTCCGAAAAATAAAACGGGCTTTTCCTTATTTTTATCTTTGATCTGACACTGTATATTTAAATAAATAAGTTACAATTTGCACATGTGAAAAAAATAGGTAACACTTGTAGAAACTGTAGGAAACTTGAAACCCATTGTAGTTTTGTTGATCTAGTCACGACAATGATAGGAGGAAGTATTACGCCAAGTAGATGTATGCAAAACATTTTCCGTTGCCTTGCAAAAGGTTGATGACCCGAAACGCGAATTTCCATCGGTTTTGGGATGTTGTTTTTAACATTTCAGAAAATTTGATGCTATTGTGTTTGTTTAAAATAATCATTTTGCTTGATGAGTATGGATATTGTAGGTATTGCTCTCTTGGAATCTGAACAGTCTGAAGTAACTAGCATAGCAATATAATCGGCCAAATTGACAACTATGTTTGACCTACTCGGCATGCAATGAAAGCATTGAATTATCAAGCTGAATGACATTTTTTTTGCACAGGCATGTATTGTTCTACTAAGTTATCATCTTCCAAAACTGTCACTGTAAAGAAAATGCCAGCTTTCATTATGCTGTTCCAAGCTATTTTATTCGAGTTATTCATCTTATTCCATGGTATTTCAACAAACTAACACCTTGAAGATCTACATCCCTTTGAAGACATCATTTACCTAAATTTTCCCGTCACTTTGACAGCTACTGGTCAGGGCTCTCAACGCGTGTCTGGGCGATTAACGCGCCGAGATGTGTCCCTAAATAACGCCCTGTCTATAATTAACGCCGGACTCGACGAACCGCTTACCGCATTTGGCGTTGCGATTCGGCGGGACGTATTTGGAACGTTGTTACCTACGGGTCTATTAGAGAGTAATGAGTGCGTAACTGACTCGTTGGTTTTTTTGGGGGCAAGCGCCGCGTAACTAGCGAGAGGTCTCTGGTTCGGGGCAAAATTTGTGAGGTTATAAAGTTGTTTAGCAAGGAGTCTGAAAGTTATAAATGCTTTAGAAAGCAAGTTAAACCAGTCGTCCTTAATCTCTCTTCGGTCGGTCACATCGGAAGCCCCGAATATGGTGATTTTGCGACATTTTGATATAAGAACATACGATTACCCGATGCAAATGTCTCCGAGATACCTTTCTTATTTAAAAGTACAAGTCAATTATGTTTTGTTTGGTATTTCCAAAATCTCCTAAAGCGGTTTAACTTCCATTATACAGCATGTGCCGCCCTAACTCCGCCCCAGTCTCTAAAGTACATTGACCAGCGAAAACATACGTGTTTGTTTCGACGAGTCCGAATCGCGGCAGGGCTGCCTAGCACAATAAGATGTATTGAAACAGCCCGTCACGAGACAAAGGACAAGGCTTGTGGATACAAGTGGTTTGCACTCTGCCAATTCAATGGCCGAAATCAAAATGCAAACACAATGTATCTGGGCCTTTTATGGACGGAATTCGCGAGATCTTACGACGGTTTCTGCAAATATTTTTATGGTGCGATGTAAAATTGTGTTTTTTTTACGGTTTTATAAGAATTTTGAACCGGATAAAGTGTCTTGCATTATTTAGACGTAAATGTGGAATTGAAATATCCCAGCTGTCAGGCAGTTTTATTTTACAAACAAACGGTGATTGGTATTGAATAAGCATTAGGAATTTTTGTTACCAAGAATATTTTGAATTTTTCTCCCGTAAATAAAAGTGTCGTACGAAGAAATTCTAAGGTTGTGTAGTCGACCAACCCGCGCTTGGCCAGCGTGGTTGACTAAAGGCTATTTAATATAAGCCCTAGTTTAAGGTAGGCACGTGCCCCAGAAGTGATGGTTAAATAAAAGTGTGGGGAGTATATTTTTAATACGTGTTTCGTTTAATCTCAAAAAACTGTAAAGCAACCCTATCAAATCTGAAGTGCAGCTGAACATTGACTCCTGTACGTGTTGTTAGCGCGAAACAATATACAATTTACATATTGAACATAGATGTTATTCCTTCCAATAACTAATGATAAACTGTGATTCATTTGTAAGGTTCGCATCCTTACTGGGGGAACAAAGGGTGTTTGAGAGGGTTATAGATAATCATACACTACGTGGTTGAGTAAGGCCTGATCGCCCTAGTTTAGAGCCTGTGTCCCAGCAGTGGGTACGTATATGGGCTGATGACGATGATACACAGTGAATGGATGATACTCAGTTACTTTTATGTATCTAGTATCTTTGATGGATGACTTTTATGTATGAAAGTGGTTAGTGACTTTGTTTTCGCATTGATTTCGTGTGTTCATTCATAATAGTGACGGTTAATGATGTCATACCTTACTTAGGTACATGATCAGTCTTTTATTTACTTAAACTAATCAGATTGAACAAGTTTGTTATCAATGATTACATGTTTGTGAACTATGGCGATTATAGAAACCCTGCTTTAAAGTGAACATAATGATAAAATCTAATATAAGTTATTAGACATTTTATAAACTATATCATTTCTTTAGTTACGAAACTCGAAGTTAAGTCGAATGTCGAATCTCAAAAGTTAGTTTTCTTAACTTCGTATCTATTTTCCGTCTTAGGCCAATAGACAACAAGGTGGTTCGAATTAATGCAAAGGCTAACCGTTAAAGGTTGTATTCAAATCATCGCGTCTGACGATCGTTTGTACGAAACACACGGATAGCGATATAGTCACTCGAAAATGTTTCGAAACCGTGATTCACTGGCGTTCACATGTCGTATGCGTGCGCGCACGTCTTTTGCAAAAACCTGACCGGCTGGTTTCACAGACGATTTTAGACCTTATTGCATTGATTTTAAGGTGTGGTCGAAGACCGTTGATGAGTCAGAGGTAACGAGGATACGCCCGCGTTTGTAGTAATTCTATTTGGTTGTGCGATGTTCGATAACCGCCTGCGAGAAAAAAATATGATTAACATGACACGTGTTTTTTGAAGGTTCTGTATCTATCTCAATGGGCAAGGTATATTATTATGAAATGTATCTTAACTATAATTTGGTCATTTGTAGTAGTCAAAAGTGCAAAGTTCGACTTTGCCGATGTAACTTAATGATAGGTAAAGCTTAACTTTTTTCTCATCATCATCAGCCCATATACGTCCCTACTGCTGGGGCACGGGCCCCTAAACTAGGGCGATAAGGCCTTAGTCGACCACGCTGGCTAAGTACATCTGTAGTGCTCGCCTTTTTCACTTCTCTACCAACCCAAACAGGGCGTATTTTTAAGTACCTCTTGACTGCTACTGTCAACATACTTAATCTGAATGGACGCAGCTCAAACGAGACACATTATCCTTTTAAAAACAACGCAGTCCGCAACGATTGACCCACTCCCAGTAAAGGAAGGCACCTTTTTGCTGATTTCTTCAACGTCATCCACTTTAATCTCAGAGCGGTTCAGTGCCCTTTGCAATGTCGTTTGCCGAGATACAGACGTATCTTCGTCATGAAACACCTTGTTTCTTTAATGTCAGTCGGAAATTGTGTGCAAGATAAACATTTCGCCCCCAAAAAACAACAGAATGTGCAGAATAAACGTTGTGTTTGTTGCGTAAATTGACGTTGTGTAGAGCGGACGATTCTGTTTGTTTACAACGCCCACGCTTCGGATGAGGATAGAGAGTGAACGGAGCGGGCGGTCTGCCAGATGAAATGTCAAATAAATCCCCTTTATGCCTGCTTATGATAAACTCGGGTAATTATCTAGGCGGGTTACATGATTTATTGATTATATTATAATGGACCATATTTTCATATTGTGTATGTCTTTTGTATCTTTTGGTATCATAACTTGTAGTGTTGCACAGAAGCATGGATGCGTTTTAGACCCACCTTACTACTACACAGTACAGACAATTAAAATAAACTGAATATGAACAAATCAAAAGTTTAAGTTTAGGGTGAGAGCAACCCGCTCCCCCACAAGTACGGTGATGATATCATTCCGTAGCTACTCTAAGCCATCATCGTAAGTTAGTTAGAAAAGAAACTACTAAATTAGCATTTTCTTTTTGTCATAAGATAATATAAAAATGCTCGACACACCAACGCAACTTTTGTTAGGGAATTCCGCTATTTATTTCCTAGTAATAGTGTGGAAATTGCCATGCAAAATGTATGACCGACCTTCGCAGTCGTTCCTTTACGCATTACGTACTACGCGACGCGGTTTAATATGCCCCGCCTATGCGTAACACCCGGGCGGAATGTGAAATGACCACTCGCCACTCGGGACTCTTAGGGTATGATCATGGTGGCTAGAGCGGTGCAGCAGGCGGATCGTGAGAACGTAGGCTCGCTAATGGGCCACTGACCACAGCTGTCGTGTCACCAGGTGGCTGTCGCTACCAGCTATATACTGACAACGAGTGGTCGCCACCGGATCATCATCAGCCCATATACATCCCCACTGCTGGGTTATGGGCCTAAATTAGGACGATAAGGCTCCGTCAACCAACCAGGCTCAATATGGTCTATGTTTGGATCTCACTACCGCTTACCATCAGGTGGAGTGAGGTCAGCTTGTTAGCCTATTATAAAAAACATTTAACAAGTGCCGCGTTCGCCACCGCGTGCGTCCAGTTGGCAGCCTTACATACATGGACATGAGATCAGGTTAGGTACTGCTTGTAATTATCGTAATTTCTTTGGCCTTTTGCACGGATGCAATATTGAACGGCCATTGCGTAACGCTTCGGGTTCAAGTTGATGTTGTATAACTTGGTGTCGTGGTGTTGATGCAATGGTTGACTGGATCCTGGAATGTTTTGATCGAGGATCGAGAAGTTTCAGGTGTAAAATTGTTTTACAGTCGAGTTACGAAACAACTACAAAATGCAACAACTTTAGGGATTTTATTAGTGACGTGAGAACAGTTTTTTTGGCGAATGCAGTTAATTTAAAATGCCTCTAAATGTCTTAGGACACGTGCCCACTCTAGGCTCCCAGTTTGCCTCCCCTTACCTTAAGATGAAGAATAAGTGCAAAAGAAACAGAACATGGATTACGGACTCAAACCGCAGAACGATCCGTAAGCTAATCCCATTAGAACGGTCCCGATGGCTTGGTGGAACAATCGGCTCGTCGGCAGGAGAGTGACACCGCGGAATCTTTCCCACGAGATGTTACGGTTGCGTTTAGCGCGATGTCACGTGGTGGGTTTCAACGGGGATAGGGTTACTAACCTTTTTGATTAAAATATTATGGCTAATTATTAAAACTAATTAAAAAATAAACCTCCTTCCTTTGATCTTAGACTCTTCGCGGGGCGTGAACCATCAGGTGATGGTGACAGGCTTTATAATAGGGTCTCCTCGTATACTTTGCCTGTTGGCCTCATATGTGGACCTCACGGCCACTTACCATCAGATGATGTGAGGTCATCGTGACCGCCCTTTTTAACCGACTTCAAAAAAAGGATGTTTTTATGTATGTTCACCGATATTTTCGTCAATTATAGACGGATTTCAAAAATTTTTTTTGGTTAGATAGAGTTTACTTCAGAGGTGGTCCCATTTTCACCAGTCCCGGATCTGATGATGGGATCCAGGAGAAATTGAGGGCAACCTTCAAATTTTATAGGGACATGTACCGCGTTTTGCATGTTATCTGAAGTTATATTGGCATTTGCTTCTGGCAATCATAATGTTATGATGCTGAGCTGATGATGAAAGGTCAACTCCTTAATAGTTAGGAGTAAAAGGATAATTCTTTCAAATCTGTGTACATATTAATACTACTAGTTATAATATCAGTAGAATTATAGGTGAGCTGAACGAATAGGGTCCAGTCTAGGGTCTGATTATGGGATCCAGGAGAAATCGAGGGCAACCCTCAAATTTTTAAGGCACATGTACCACGTTTTACATATTTTTAACCGACTTCAAAAAAAGGAGGAGGTTCTCAATTCGTCTGTATGTATAATATTCTTTTTTTTTATGTATGTTCACCGATATTTTCGTCAATTATAAACGGATTTCAAAAATTTTTTTTTGGTTGGATAGAGTTTACTTCAGAGGTGGTCCCATTTTCACCAGTCCAGGATCTGATGATGGGATCCAGGAGAAATCGAGGGCAACCCTCAATTTTTATAGGCACATGTACCGCGTTTTACATATTTTCTTAAGTTATATTGGCATTTGCTTCTTGCAATCATAATGTTATGCTGCTGAGCTGATGATAGAAGGTCAACTCCTTAATAGTTGGGAGTAAAAGTATAATTCTTTCAATACTGTATACATATTAAGACTACTAGTTATAATATCAGAAGTATTACAGGTGAGCTGAACTAATAGGGTGAAAAATATAGTATCACTAAAAAGTATGAAAAAAAATTGTAAACAAAAAAAAAACCGCCTTCAAAAACCCGACTCACTAAAAATTACAAAATAATATTTCTGGGTATGAATTTCTTATGTTTTTGAAGGCGGTGCCAGTGAAAATTTTAAGGAAAATGAAGCACTCTGTGCTTGCTGCATGAGATATAAACGGCACCGCCTTCAAAAACATAAGAAATTCATACCCAGAAATATTATTTTGTAATTTTTAGTGAGTCGGGTTTTTGAAGGCGATTTTTTTTTTGTTTACAATTTTTTAAAAATCTGAATAGCGACAAAGTTTTAGACGTATTACTTTGGAATGTTAATGTATTGGTGTTACATTGGTGTAAATTTCGTTTTTGGATTAGATACTCAAGATATTGTTTGTGTGCTTCCTTGTTTCAGAATATATCATACTATTCAGCAGTCTTATATATTAACCAGCAATTTATTAACTAACACATTACCACTCCTTTGTATCGCGCAGTCGCGTAAAAAGCGATCCACACATATTTTTGCTTCTTTAACTAAATAGTACAAATCATACGTAGTATTAGTGACAACCCTACTGACGAGTATTGTCAACGCTGGAGTAAATTACGTACACCCTATTGTGTGTTAGTAAAAACAGCCTACGACTGATGACAATGAGGAATAGCGAACGATATCGCTTCTTGCTCTTAACCGGATAAGGAAAGTGTCTTATGCAACCTTCCGTAACACGTATGTTGTATATATTAGCCGTTTATATTGTTTATAGACGTATGTTACTGCTACAGACAGACAGATTTAGATTTAAGTTCTTTTTTTGCCTCTGCAACTGGCCAACTGTAGCTTGTAAGTGTAATAATTTATCGATACATGGCTTTATGCGTCAGTAGTTTTGCAAAGAGCCGTGATTCATGGTCGTAGAAGATAGAGTCCGTAATCAAAGAATAGCGTCACTATAATTGCAGGTAACCTTTCTGTATGTCTGTTAATATACAGATCAGATATAGCATGATACTTTCGCCTATTCGTATTTAAAACAGACTTCAAAAAAGTTTGAGGTTCTTAATTCGTCGATTTTGTTTTTTTTATCTGCAATATTGGTCAGCTTTTATAGATATAGCAATAACAATAATATCATAACTAACAGTGCATCCACACCACAGTTACTTTTTGTTGATCAACGTTTCAAAGTGTTACTAAGCAACATTCGATAAGAAAACGTTTAAATGACATAATATTGTCAAAAGTTTATTGTTACCTAATGCTTTTGTTGCATTACAAGTTGCATCAAAAAAGTAACCGCAGTGAGGATGCACCTAACTTGCCTTAGAGGTTAGAACCATCTGAATCCATGATAACAAGACTACTCAAAGCCATCATCGTAGTAAGTTAGGACCAAAAATCCCGTAACTTGTTTACAATAGTATCGCATAGGAACTGTATGCTCAGTGATTGCTCCCACAGCTTTCTAAATAATGATAACGTGTACCAAGACAATGCCGACGGACGTACGCCTTGCCGTGGCCCCGATCCTCGCGACCGATCCGCGGCAATTATTGTAGACTGCATCAATATGCAACGAACGAGTTCATCGGATGATGCAATGTTTTTAAAGTACCGCCAAGAGACTTACGCAGAACTTTCCGATCAGATATATGGGGCTGTGCGGGGTTGGCCTGCCTTATTGACGTGTGGTTATTACCTGAAAGTGACTGCGTAACTATCGTATTGCGAATAAATATTTTGATGATGTGTATTTCAATGGTAGTTTAAAACTGTCGGGTTTGAGATGCCCAGCCACAACCACGCCTAGTTAGCAAAATTTGTCATCAAATATCAACTTTAGGGTCTTCATCATCATCATCATCAGCCCACCGCAGTTCACTTCTGGACATAGGCAGTCAAACTTAGTCGCGTCGCGTATCGTGATATCTAACGATGCATTTTACGTCTATCTGCCTGTAAACCATCTAGGATTCCTTTTGTGAAAATGGTCCTTTAAGCGTTTAATGGTTTTATCTTAATGATGTGGACTAAACCGGGCAATCTTAATGAATGTCCGCAGCCCATTTGAAACGGAAAGCTTATGATTCACAATGCGTGATCGCTGCACTAAAAGCAGTGATTTACTGGGTAGTACTTCTTCGTCTTGTTCTGTTTGTCAACTTCACTCTTCGTTTTCTTCAGTAGCAAGTTCGTAAAAGTAATAATATCCGTATGAAGATAGCGTGCAGTTTATTGCAAGAAGTCCATGTTAACCAACACATAATTTTGTTGTGCCCTTTTAACTGTTAGTATTTTTTTGCTGAATTTGTATACTTGTAAGATTCAGGTTTATTTAGGTCATACATAAAATGCTGATGCTGAATAGATCTTCCTTGCTGACTATACATTAAAACATTGAAAACGAAGTCTAGCATTTACCCGTGTTTGATAATATTGATTTTAGCTTGAGTGAGTCAACTTGTAAGTGATGATCGACTAGAGATCTACTTTTAAGTTACGCAGTCAGCATTGACGCCTGTCTAATACTGTCTACGCTTAGTCTAAGCGTATGGTCAGCTCAACTCTAAAACTAGCCTAAAAGACAATGACATCACTCACTCCCTTCTTAGTCAGGGTTATCGGTAAGCTCAAAGTCGATCATCAGCAATTATCCTGTTATTCTAACGTCTGTCTGTATACAATGATATTCGCGCATTTCGCGCCGGTTGTTGAACTGCCCATACCTGCTGTACGGGTCACGTGAGTGGCTCCGTTAAAATCGAATTATACAGATTAATCTGCAGCGGCAAAGGTTGTTAGCTATTGTGTTCGAGTGCGAAACTAGTGCGTAGTGGAACGAGCTAGTTTTGAACTCCTGGGTGTAAATAAGATGATTGGTTTACGCGATTATATCGTTAGGTAGAGTTAATTGTGATTACAATCATAGTATATTACTTACTATTGATTTGTTATGGGTATTAGGATCTGTGAAATATATTGTTATTTGGTCATCATTAGAACTGCATTTTTAAAGCAGGACAAATTTTCAGTATCCAATTGTGGACAGGGATGTGCAAGGACCCAGTCTTCTGGTGGATTAGCTCTCATAATATGACCCAAACTTTGGCTAGAGATAGTGGAGTAATACGTAAAGTACAGCAATATTTTAATGTTTATGTTGTTAGTTTATATTGAAAATCAAAATCCTATAAGTTGGATTAAAAGTTTTGGGTTGAACTCGTGTCTGATACACACAAAGGTCGGGATAGAACGAGTTTGGAATCCTTCCTGTCACTGGAAGAGGCTTTGTCGCATTCCACCGCTCGGTGACTCAATGGCCTCTGAATGTTGACCCAAATGATACAAGGATACGTTATGATGACTCACCTGATAATGCGTATGATTAAGATATCTTAAGAGAAATGCTTGTATGAAATTTAATGCTGATACATAATTCATTAAACTTCGACGAAAATATTTTCTGTTATCTTACTATACTGTACTTATTAAGTCATACGATAATTATACTGAAGGTCTGGAAATACATTTTTCTTTTCGTAACTTACTACGATGATGGCTTGGAGTAGCCTCGTCAACAGCATCGGACTTGCGGGGGAGTGGATGGCTTTCATCCCCAAAGAGAGACAATTTAATAGCACGGTAGCTATTCTATTACTCTTATAGATTCACAAGGAATCTGAACATTGTATAAACGAAACAGATGAAATCCTCCTTTTGAAGACAGCAATAGCTCTTCATAAATGGCCAGTCTTAATGACTTTATTTGCAATCTGTAGCACGGTCCAGGACAGGTCGTTTTCAAAGTTCCTCTATTAGGGGTGAGAGCGTTCTAAACCCCCGCAAGTCCGGTGATGTTGACGAGGCTACTCCAAGCCATCATCGTATGTCAATTAGAAAAAACTCCTCGAAAGATCTATTAGGTTAGAACCACAGCTGCATTAGCATACGTCATTAGTGTTGTCCCGGATCGCATTTCGCAATCGCAATCGGTTGTGTGCGCAACAAATCACAGATGCAACTGTTGCCCCACTATCGGGTCAAGTACCAATTGACTTGTTGCTTTCTAGCGCCCTGTGTGGTCTACCAGAGGAGATTGTATGATAAGCTTTATTGGTGACGATCGACATTCCAACGAATAAAAGTATGTTTCACGACCTGACTTTATTGTTTGTCGTTACGAGATCGGAAATTAAAGTTCTCGTTTTGTGTCCTCTGAATGGAAATTTCTACATTTGAGGCTGTGTTGACAAATGCGTCATTCAATGACGGAGTCATTTTCGTTGGGTTTTTCTGAATCATCAACACTTTCGCTGCTGTACATTGATGACGCACCTTACCCTCTATTGAGAGCCTATTACTATCCCATTAAGTAGCTTTTCGTGTTAGTTGATTCATAATGAATCTCTGAGAACGTCTGGACACGTCTAGGAATATCAACGAAGGCAGAATATCTTGTAAGAAACAACAAAACGTTCATTTAATTTGCAACATTTATGTGTAAATGAATTACTTCTTTGTTATTAGATTGACCCAGTTTTGTCATGACTGTATAATGAATAAAATTTTTACACACATGTCTCAACATAGCTTCCATCCAACTCGTCTTCAATCAGTTGGAAACCTATCTTAAACAATCGAAACCTTCCAGTCACGACTGCGGTTAGCGGTCGACTGACCGCTGCGGCTAATAACACCACATCACAAATAGTTCAACATATTTGACAGTTAATGTATCTTGTGTCTAATGACATAAGAGTCAATTGAGACCGAGAGTTTGCTGACTATTGTTGCTGGCTGTACACGAAACAACTTGAGGATTTACTGTTCTAGACATTACGTTAATTTCGGATCGCTTAGTCTGTATTAGATGTAATGGGTGGATTATCTATTGAACTTATTGGATTACCGTTCTATGTGGATAAACCCTGAGGTTTTAACTCTACTTTTAAGGCGGTTGACCTTTAATATGTAAGCTTGTCTGAATACGTTTGAAAAGACTTGCAGCAAAAAATGCAGAGGGTTGATAGAATAGAATAAATAAATTGTCCGTTTCGTACATGATAGCCTATCTCAATCAAATCAAAGATCAGTAAACTGCGCAGGACATAATATGACGAGCAAACACTAGTTCACTCTCAGTTCCCTTAAATATCCGGCTGAACGTGCCGATGGTAAAACCTCTGCCACAATGATAGCAAAGCATGCAACGTAATTAGATCCAGTTTGCAGCGCAGGAACAAAGTGGCGATACGCGCTGGCATTCAGGGAATACCTAGTGTTTCCGCGGAAGCTGCCACTACGTTGCTGAACGCGTGGAATCTAAATATAGTCTAGTGGGAAGCGTCAAGTGCAAACCAGGACGCAAGGGCGCGCGGACCGGTTTGGCGACAGACCGGAAAATTGGTTCGCGACAAGGAGACGCCGCTCAGGGTGCCAGGGTACTGGAGGTGGCAGTATGGAAACAGGGAATCGGCAGTCTTTAACAAAAGCTGCTCTGCGAAGGAAGGCGGAAATCGAGGAATGGCGGCGTGTAGCATAGCGGGTCAACGTGCATATTCTCTTCTGCATCGATTGACACACTAATCGTGATGCAAGAGTCAAGGGAACTACAAAATGCGATATCTAGCCAGTCAAACATATGACAGTGTGAAACATAAGGGTTACTGTTTTGACTGGCTCAATAGCTTGTCTGGTAGTATCCCCAATCTTTATGAATTAAATTTAGTTTGTGGAAATGTTATAGACCAAGCGGCAGCAAGGTTCCTATTGGCTTGTGATATGTTCTCTTCGGATAATATTACCCTGTTTTTGCTGCAAAAACGAACATTCTACAATTGCTTCACTGCAAGTATTCCTAAGCTGTAATAGAGACGATGTGTGCTAAACGAAGCATCGCAGAAAGGGGTAATCTAACTTGAATTTCATGTCAGCAAAACGGACTACATTTGGGAATCACTAACGGTCTACTTCTAAGAGAGGCGTTACAAAAAAGTCGCCAGCCTCATCTTCATCACCTCCATTCATACCAAGTATATTCAAATAGAGTATAACGATATCGATTCGATCCGCCTATAGCTAGGAGAGATCATTGTGTCGTGTGACGTCACAATGGCTGTAATCGCCTCCTCGAATGTCACCTTACCGAGACAAGTTCTCAAACCTGATTCTCCGGAATGGGATAGAGGCGTTTGAACGTTGTTATAATAATATCTTATTTGAATTTTGTTCGTTAATGATCGTCTTTTGTTTAGATTCTTGACGTTATTTGTGTTTTTTTTTCTGACTTGCGTACTGTATTAGTGTTGTTTCTTCTTTTGCGCAGGTAAATCAGTAGCGGTACCTTGAGTTGGCTATCGAAAACTTACGTACGTTAAAAACCTATCGAGTTGTTTTTTTTTCATACGACCTATTTTAGTTCTTAGTGTGACCACCAGGGGCGCTGTACAAGTTTTTCATAGACATATTTACTTAGGCGATATCGAGTCTGTAACTTTTAAACTCATGGTAGCGCTACAGATAGACTTTGTTGTAGATAGTAGTGGTAAAATTTTGAGGCAACCGATCATGAAATGATTACGAAGACTTCAGCATTAATTTTATTTTAAGTAAACTGTGACTGTTCCTGTAGACGTCTACAGATATTACGTTTGCATGTTCTACTTGTAAAGTAGCGTACAATAATGTATGTACGTACTTACTGCTTTGCATACCTTTTTCATTTCCATTAGACTAAGTGGTGTGGAGTAGTCTCCACTCCCCATAGTTAAAACCTCCGTTCACGAAAAACGTGGTGCTATCCCGATAGATTGGACCATGGTGATGTCTCTTCCTATATTACAGACGACGTCGGTGTGCAATTGTGCAATCTAGACGAGTGTAACAGATACTTAAGTGTTCATTATTGTTTTACCTTAAGAGATATACCTATCAGGGCGAACCTACTTTACATGATGAGACATGAGACAAATTTGTAATTTCGGCGTGATTGGCTAGTACACGATAATTAACTATGAATTCAATAGCAGTTACTATAATAAAACTTTAATAAAGGAATACTAAATTACGTTTACTAAAATTTGTGAGAATCGTAAAACAGTTTTCCGTTATTGATCACAAAGTAAACCGGCTAGTGTTTCCTTCCGAATTTCGTAAACGTAGCAGGTTCAACCGTAAAGACAGGTGTATGTTCCCCTTTTTGACCCCCCCCCCCCCCTCAACCATGGGGGCGCGGTTAACGCCCGCCGAACCTGCCGGCAGACGGAACCGCTTTAGAAAGTTTTTAATGTGACTGACAATTTTATTGATAGTCGCATTACCCGTAAATAAGATGTCGGATCGATGAGGAGTCTGGTACACGCTACGACTTTCTTTTGTTTCGAATGTTACGGCGATTGTGTTTTTAAATTTTTTTAATTTTTGAACTACAATTTTGTATTTAAAAAGCGTCGATGGCGGAGTGGTTAAGGTCGTTGCTTGCCATGCGAGAGGTCGCCAGTTCAAACCCCGCCAGGTACCAATGTGTTTTTCAATTTTGAAATTCATATGTACCATCATTCGACGCTTTAACGGTGAAGGAAAACATCGTGAGGAAACCAGCACACCTGAGAAATTTTCAACGGTGTGTGAAGCCATGTCAGAGGCCTACGGGCGGTTTAAAAACTCTGACACCAGGTTGTTCATCAACCATACGATAAAGAAGACGATTTTGTATTTTTTTTTTCATTACGCGCAGAAACAATACGGTTGGGGTAATCTTATTTTGTATGATTCTCAGCGATTAGACAAGCTGTTCAATCTAAGTTCGTTGGTTTTATTGCTGATTATTTAATGACTTTTGCATCATTTTAAAATAACAGTTTATATCGATAAACCTAGACTTTGATTACTTAGTAGAGCAATCTAGACACGCGGTAGCGTGTCAAGCCAAAGTTCAAGAAACAGAACTGGCGAGCCGCACCGTGTGTAATATTACACGAACCATTTGGAACCACTGTTGAACCCCTCATAAATCAAAAACTATTTCACATAAACGTATCAAATTTGGCTCATATATTGTGACTTGCGAGATAAATATGTGTTCTAAATTTCATAAGCTTATCTCAAACAGTTATTTAGATATTAATGTCCAAAAATCCTCATTTTTATCATTGACTGACTGACAGATCAAAATTCTAACCCAGTTCCAAATGACCTAGAGGGATAAAATTTGGTATGCAGATAGGTAATTATATGAATACAAAGGAAAAAAAATAAAAAAACTTGTGAATTTTTTTAATAATTAGGTTAGGTTCTATTATGAACGCTTAACATAAATACCTAATTAGTGCCTAATAACGCCTATATACCGGGAAGGCAGAGCACTAAGTATATATTTAGGTCTACTTACTTATTTACAATTAAGAGGTAGGTACTTATAGTCGGTTTTCATATTTATTACTTAGGGTAGGTACCTACATAAAGTCTAGTGTTAGTTTTGAATTTGTCCTTTTCAAAGGACCCACGGCGTTACGATGATATATACTTTTCTACAAAAAGTAATGATATCCAATCAAAAACATAAATGTGAAATGAGAGCCAAGTTCAATATTGCCTTGGTTGTTGACAGCGACAAAAGAAGTGAGATCTAAATGGGTGCCAAGTTCAATGGTCAACCCAGAAATTTATTTATAAGTAACACTATAACATACCTATCATATCTTCTTATAACATAAGATAATGTATGGTGGTAGCCTATGAAGGTCTGTCTTGGCTAGTTTTCATTATGAATTATAGCCGTCGCAAGTTCTACGCCTACAAGTATTTGTCGGTTTTTATTTTATAATTCCGAAAATTTGGATTGTTGGTAGAAACTAGCAAGCGAACATAATAATACGTTGGTAGGTTTATAAAAACTAGCCAAGACAGACCTTCATGGAACTACCACCATACATTATCTTATGTTATGAAGATATGATAGGTATGTTATAGTGTTACTTATAAATAAATTTCTGGGTTGATTGACATTTTTACGCGGTTTAGATCTCGCTTCTTTTGTCGCTGTCAACAACCAGAGGTTGAACTTGTCTCATTTCACATTTATGTTTTTGATTGGATATAATATAGTGCATTGATTTTCATTATCATATTCGCAGTGATGATAAAAATAGCGTTTATCTTGTTTGCATTGCATAGCAACTTCTTTGTGCGAGCGGACAACGGAATCCTTTCATTTATTTTTTATTTAACTTTGCAGTTAGATGTATCTCTCCCTATGTAGGGTATTTCGCAACGTCTGGCAAACTGTCTCGAGACTGGCTCTCCAGGCAATTACAAAGGATCTGTTCAGTGAAACGAATGCAGGCATATTAGTTTCCTCTGAGACCCCGTCTGTTGGCTAAACCGGGAGTTTACAATTTATTGGAAATTCCAACTCCTGCGACTGTACTTTACGTTGTACTGATTTTTCGCTTTAAGGCTACTTTACCGTCGTATACCGTAATATTGTACCGTAATAATAAATAATATCTGGGACATTTCCACACACGGTCACCTGACCTCAAACTAATGGACTGTGAAGTAAATTGATATACAATACATATGTCATTTGTGTGAAAAAGCATCGATGGAACAAACGATGTTCATCATACAAATATTTGTACCGAGTGGGGATCGAACCCGCGACTCTTGGAACCGCCAGAGGTCGCCACTGTTCAAACCGAGCCATGTCAGCATCTGTGTTATTCAAATTTGAAATTTGAAATTCATAATATGTACCATTTTATTCGACGTATTAACTGTAAAGCGAAAACTGAGGGCCTACCATGAGTTGGCTATCGAAGAAATTTTTAAAACCTATCGAGTTGTTTTTTCATACGGCCGATTGTAGTTCTTCAACCACCAGGCGGCGCTGTACAAGTTTTTCTAACATTTTTACGTAGGCGATATCGAGCGCGTAAGTTTTAAACTCATGGTAGCCCCACGGGTCAGTGGGGCGTATATGGACTGATGATGATAAATGTCATGTGAGTCAAGTTACATCTTGATTGAATACATATTATATTATAAGCTTATGATTAAAATCATTTTTGGAAGTTCTATAAAAGAAGGCAGTTCGATTGTCCTTTTCAAACTGTGTCATGAACTCCTTAACTCTTGGTCGTATTGCGGCAAGCAATCCTTGAAACAACTAAATAATGGACAAGCGTTTTCATGAATCAACGGTTTTATGTATCTACACCATAGTCACGACCATGGTGACCTTCAATTATTTATAAAGACAACCACGGATCTGACGTCACCAAGGCATATGTTTGGATAGTTGGGATTACATCAGCGTTCTGATCTGTAGCGCTACTAAAAGTGACATACTCGATATCGCCTATGTAAAAAAAGTCTATGAAAAAATGGACAGCGCCCCTAGCGGTAATGCTAGGAACTAAAATCGGTAGTATGAAAAAAAAAACAATTCTATAGGTTTTTAACGTACCTACGTAAGTTTTCGATAGCTAACTCATGGTAGCTATCATGAGTTGAAAAGTGACAGACTCGATATCGCCTATGTAAATATGTCTATGAAAAACTTGTACAGCGCCCCTAGCGGTAACGCTAAGAACTAAAATTGCTAGTATGATAACAATTCGATAGGTTTTTAACGTACGTAAGATTTCGATAGCTAACTCATGGTACCGCTAATGATCGTGTTGCGACAAATCTGTAGGTTTAGGACGATAGACCTTGGAGATAAGTGATTTGCCCTAAAATGGGCACTTTAATTTAGATTGAGAACGTCATCGGTTGTATTGGTAAATAAGGAAGTGTACGTAATAGTAATAAATTGCAAGCGTAAGTTATACTAATAAATATATCGCAAAACAATAAGCTAATACATACAAACTTTAAGAAGAAACAAATGAATGATTAAATAACAAATAATGTCTTTTGATTAAACAACTAAATAAAATTGAAGTGCCTGTTTGTTATATTAAAATAAGGACTTTTTACTAAATGCGTATGAATCTATATCGGGTACCAATAACAGAAACACGATAAGAAAAAAATATCTGTCTATCTGTTTATTCCCGCTAATCTCCGAAACGGGTGGACAAATTTTGACGGGACTTTCACTACAAATATATAATTTTACAAGGTATATAGGCTATTATTTTATTTTCATTGCTACCAAAACCATTTTCACACGGACGAAGTCGTGGGTAGCCGCTAGTAAAAAACAATTAAAAGCTATTTGAATCTATCTAGATATCTTCTAACAAGATGATGATGTGGCTACAATGATGTAGATGGATTTCGAATGCTACTATTTGAATAACTGAATAATAAAAGAACAATTAAAGCTGGCATTAGAATATGAAGTTATTTTCCATAGTAATTAATTAAAATAATTAATTAGTTAATAGAACACAGTTGTGCCCAGTATACCAATGACTTAATTACTAATAAGGTAGCTGTAGTGTGTATCCATAATCGGTACAGTAAGGGATAACTCTGAATTGGCATTGTATTTACGAGAGATGTTGCGAAAGATAATAAAATAGGTTTTGGCTTTCTTACGTTGGGCGTGAAACTGCATCTTTTAAGGGAGAGGATACGCAGTTTCTGATTCTTCATTTTGAAAATGCCAGGAGCCATGACACCGCCAATAGGCGATTATGAGGTACACCCCGGGCATTGCAGTCCCCTGGGACTGCAATGCCCGGGGTGTACAGGTGTAGCAGGTGTAGCAGGTGGCAGCTCCTGAGCTGCGGCTGGCATTTACCATCTCTTCGCCAGTCGCTGGGGAGTCCGACACACCACCCGGAGAGAACCCCCTCTCAGGTTGAAAGTGCGCAACGCATTTCACCGGGTTAAAAAAAAATGTCTCGATGGATACGCCACGTACCTACGTCACAGCCGAAGAGGTCAATGCGAAATCTGGTATCTAGCAAGTACAAAAACAAAAAGTCTTGAAGCGCATCGGCTATCGCAACGGATGTTCGGCGATACGCGCGCCGTATCCTGCCTATCCGCGCGGTGAACGACCGAGGAAACACCGTACAACCAGATAATGGACAAATTATCGTCGCTAATTGTTGTAGAAGAAAAAAAAACTAGCGCTGAAAGTGGTCTGTGGCGAAGACAGGATGGTATTATTTGAAGTTGTCAGCGCTTAATTATATGTAGCGTGAAGGATGGCGTGTGGTTGTTATATCGAGCGTTTAGTTAGATTGTGTGTATTTCGCCGCTGAGGCGATGTGGTACGCTGCGGAGTTTAGTGGGTACACCCATGGGCATTGCACCTTAGTCCAGGAGCAGCTGCCGCACCTGGACCGGCAGCCGAGAGTCCCACACACCACCTTGGGTAAACCTTTGATCAAGGTGACGGTGCATCAAGCATTCTCCGCGTTAAAAAAATATTGTCTGTATTCGGTAAACTTCATTTTATGTTTGAGTACTTATGGTCAAGATCCCAGAGCTGCCAGACATCACTTATTTTCTAATGGACAAAATATACACGATTGAGTAGTGTTGGGGTGTACTATCATCATATGACTAGTTGCTACCTTGACCAGACGGCCATTTTTCAGATATCAACCAATCAAGGTACGTAGAAACACTGCTCACCTCACTTTAATTCTGATGGCTGATTTTAACATATATTTCACACAATATCATTAAAAATCAGGATTCATTACTCCCAGACACATGCGGTCGGCGGTTTTACCTTACAGACGCTTTAAAGCTATGAAAAAAAATTACTTTTACTTATTTTCTGATGCTTGATTTTTATGTATGTTATTCAAACAACTAAAAAGTGCTCATCTGACCGCAATAATTATAGAATTGTACCTTACAAACTATTTTATTAGAAAAACTTAACTAAATTCAATTTTAAAAAAAAATCTAAAACAGTTGGGTCTGGTGAATGTTTGGCCCCTTGGATCGGTCTGTCCGTTTGCAAAACGTTTTAAAATAGTTGTTTGAATAACATATATAAAAATCAAGCATCAAAAAATAAGTAAAATTAAGTAAAAGTAAATTTTTTTTCATAGCTTTAAAGCGTCTGTAAGGTAAAACCGCCGACCGCATGTGTCTGGGAGTAATGAAACCTGATTTTTAATGATATTGTGTAAAATATATGTTAAAATCAGCCATCAGAATTTAAGTGAGGTGAGCAGTGTTTCTATGTACCTTGATTGGTTGATATCTGAAAAATGGCCGTCTGGTCAAGGTAGCAACTAGTCATATGATGATAGTACACCCCACCACTACTCAATCGTATATATTTTGTCCATTAGAAAATAAGTGATGTCTGGCGGCTCTGGGATCTTCCTCTATTATGCATCTCTTTGTTGTTTTCTGGACTATATCGTTATCTTCGAGCAGCAAGAATTAAATAATATCTTGACTCGAAACTAGATAACCGATGTTTTCTATCCGAAACGTGGAATGGATTTTTTTTTCGATCTCCTATGTTCCTTCATCATCATCATCACCCCATCGTACGTAGTCCACTCGTGGACATAGGCTTCCCCAAATGCAAGCCGAAGATAGACGGGAATGGCGAGCTATTTTCCTTATCACAATCATATTTCGAGACGACAAGATTAAATTCTATCGGTGGATTTAGTAGATAGCATGCTGTTCTCGATACCACAACTGTGGAAAGAGCTCGAGACATCGGACCTTTAATAAATTTTAGATCGGTAAAATACTCGAGTTTAATTTCCGAAGGGCATTTTAGTAATCCATGGGCAACCTAGTTTCTGCTTGTTTTTATGTCTCGGTACGTGAACCGCCTTCGTTGCGCCGGCGCCGACAGCTCCTTTAAACACACGTAACTTGTATTTTATTTAATGTACACGTAATCAATACAGCAGTAATGTTGCGCAATGTATGAAGGGGCATTTAAAACAATAACATTAAGTATACGACGCGATTTCAGCCAGATTACTGGCTTCTACTGAAACTTGTACAACGAACGATAATGTTTTTTAGACATAGACAAAACATGAATTAATCAGACTAAGTTTAGTGGTGACACCACTGTGGTGTTAGTGTGACGAGGTCATAATCATAAATTTATATAGATAAATGCCATGTAGAGGTATTTACTTCATATATTCTGTATTGTGTATGTCTTGTCGATTTGTCACTCTTTTTTCCAAACTGACATACGATGATGGTTTGGAGTAGCCACGTCATCATCACCGGCTCTCTCGATTAGACTCGAATTCGCTTCCTAATGTATTGCAGTGCATTGAATGCGAGAACATTTAACACTCCGTGTGTCTTTCGCTTCGTCCTTAGGCAGTACAGAATGAGACTAATTAGTATAGATAACGCTTACATAGTCACGGTCATGCGCAATTCCATCGCTATCTGCAGTTTCTAAATGTATCGCTTTGTCATTCGTGAGCGGAATTTTCAGTACTTTATATTCACATCTGGTGATTTTCATTACTCCTTTGTATTCATTTAATCTATACTAATATTATAAAGCTGATGAGTTTGTTTGTTTGAACGCGCTAATCCCAGGAACTACTACACTTTTTCCATTGTTTCTTTGCTCCTATTGGTCGCAACGTGATGTTTTATAGCTTTCCTCGATACATGGTCTACCCAACACAAACATAAAATAAATAAATATCTGGGACATTTCCACACACGGTCATCTAACAACCCCAAACTAAGCAGAGCTTGTACTATAAGCGTCAGAGACTGATATACATACATATATATTTTTAAATAAATACTTAAATACATAATCACACCCAGACACGGAACAAACACCGATGTTCATCACACAAATATTTGTCCCGAGTGGGAATCGAACCCACGACTCTTGGAACCGCCAGCCAGGGTCACTAACCACTGTTCCACCGAGCCAGAACGTGCGTTCAAAAACGAACATACAAACAAACAAACTCTTCAGATTTATAATATTAGTAAAGATTTGTTATAAATGTTTTAAACGATGCTGCCATAACAGTCGAATATAATATACAAGGTTTGTGGATCTTATACAACCGGAACAGTTAAAATATAAATCAAGTTGAAGTATTGTTTCGTTCGCCGATTGCGGGAGAGTGTGGGCTGTACATAGTGTACATCATTATTGAAGTTTTAATCCTGTCTTAGAAGCTTGTATGTAAAAGACGATCAAAGATGGACGGACAGATATGAGATTATTGATGCTATCGGAAATATGATGTGTCTATTTGTTTATATCATAAATCACGACCTGTGTTGGACGATTTATAAATTTAAGGCTATACAATATTTGCTTACTATTTCTGGCAACTGCCTCGTTGGTCAATTGGCAGCAATCGCTGCTTAAGGACCGAGTTTCGAGTCCGGGGTCGGGCAAAATTTGTGTTAGTTCTTCTGTAATGAAATTACTCAGCCCGGAGTTAGGAAGATAGCTGTTGAACTCCCGTGCCTCGGAAAGCACTTTAAACCGGTGGTCCTGCGCCCGATCTCTCTTCGGTCATGTCGGATTGCCGTCTCACCGAATTATGAGAGTAAAGGAATAAAGAGTGCGCGTGTGTTTGCGCGCACACTTGTGCAATATAATATGTCATGCGCATTTGGCTGATCTCAATTAAATTCGGCCGCCATAACTGTAATCGGTCGGACGCCTTATTTACTATCATTGGATAACTTATTTTAGCTTCATTTGCCCTTTTCTGTACTATACAGGTCGTTAAACCGAATATTACCTTTTTGTGTGCCTAACCAATGTCGCCCACCTGTAGGAAAAACACTATAGGCTCTGCTCATAAGTATCCTCATCACAGCCATGATCGTTTCTAATTATCACCGCTTTATATGGCTTCTAAGGTCTAGTATACATTTCGATTTTATCACAAGACTAAATAGCCATATATGGCGCGGTATACTAGACGGTGTATTCAGTAAACGTGCCTTTTGCCATTATGGCATCTGTTGATCGTGACTCATATGTGGACACTTTTATGTTGCTGAAGGAAAATGCACCTTGTGGTGATGTAAAAAATGGTTTTGAATTAAAGCTAGAGTTGTATGCAAGGTTGGGTGGGCGATAGATAAGGATTACCTCGACGGTGCTGAGCTAATGTTGTTGCTACACTTATTTTGGATGTCTCTAATGAACTGTTTGGTGGTCGATGTACATTTTTAATTATGGATGTATTTTTATTCGTTTTGTATTCGATTAATTGTATATTATAACATTAGCTATTTATTAGTGAAAGCCACGTCAAAATTGGTCCAGCCGTTTCGGAGATTAGCGGGAATAAATTGACAGACAAAAATATTTTTAATTGTGTTTTTGTTATTGATATCCGATAATCCGATATAGATTCTTATCCATTTAGTAAGAAGTAGTTATTTTAATATTACAAATAGTTTCAATTTTATTTAGTTGTATAGATGATATTTCTTTCACGAATATATGCCAATGTATAAAGAAGTTCCAACAAAGGGGTGGTAGCATATTTAAAAACAACATTGTAGTATTTGAAGAGATAACGTTGACAACACGTATTGCTATTCTAGTAATATACAGTCATCGATCAAAAATATTTTGGTTCTCAGATTTGTATTTCAAATGGGCCGCATTCTGATAGGCAATTTTAGGATTCCATTCCATTTTATTAGGCATTTTGCTAGTATTTTATTCAATATGTTTCTTATCAGTTTGGATTCTTGTCCCTGCCATCATGTTTGTACATACCTAAGAAAAATATTGGAACAAGCTGTTCTGGGAAGTTGTGTGTCTCTCTCACCTTTATGTATTTTTGTATGAGGCTAGTTATCAGCGTTATCTTTCATTGGGTAATTATAGCAATCAGTTTGTAGAGTGTTTGATAATAATTACATAACTGAGAAGTACATGAGAGAAAATTTAAAGGTCATCCATCAATCATTTTGAAAAACCGCAGATCAAATGATTTTATAATTTTGTGTTTAAATTGATTTACAATACCGCAGTTTCCTCTATCCATCGTTGCAATAGTTGAACAAACATAGGTTTTTAGATACAAAAGACATAATATGTTTAAATTATTTACAACTTAGCTTTTACGGACTAACTGAAAGAGATGTGGTTATTTTACATTTTTTCTCTTTTACATCTAAAAATGTATCTGTTTTACCATCAAACCTGTAAAACAGTGGTAAATTATCATCACTTTTGGTCTATCTATTAGTTAGACATTATCTCGAAACCTTTCTAAGAGCGTCAGTAGTAGTTGGTAGTGACACACTAGTCGTTTATAGTGCAGCAATTAAAAAGCGGCCTCGGCCGGCCTTGCCTCCGTTTGCGCAGATGCGCGGGCGCCGCGGCGCGCGGTGACTCAGCGCGGTTAGCAACCAGTGTGATACGCGCCTCGGCGTTCATTAATTATTATAAAGTAACAGGATTTAAAAAGAAAACGGCTGAATGACGTGACGTCAAAATGTGCAAGGAGCGCCGTTAAAGATTTTGACTGTTGTTGCAACACGCAGGGATAATGTGACTCGTTTTGTGAAAGCCTTAAATCTTATAATTTCTGGCGCTTAATATCTTACCATTGGCATTATGATTATTTCCCTGGACATCTGAGATTTAATGTTAGGATTCAAATCGCTGCAAAGCATAATCGACCAAAAAAACATGAAAATAAGGCCCATAATGCCTATTCTCGAAAACGTAATTAGGTATAGAATGTTACAAAATTTAACAAAAGAAAACATGCTTCACTTATCTCCGAACGTCATTGTAGAACGGATATACAAATCGCTAATCTCCAAACGTAAATGTTCTAGAATAGTTATCATTACTCATGAATTGTGTATTGTAATCGCCTCTTGACCAAATTACGCCATGCCTTATAGTTAATGTCCAAGGGCCATTCATCTCGGCGGTGACATCTTGCAATTGAATTGTTGTTGTTGGTCGTTTCGGCGTGCTCTTTGGTCATCGTTACCATACTAATAGTTGTCCTACTTTTTAAATGCTTTCAACGTCATTTTCCTTAGTACGTGCATTGTTGTTTTGATTTACATACATTATGCCACTATCTTTTTATGTGCGATAAAAGATGGATTAATGGAAATCAGTTTAGAAAAATGGATTTCGTACTGTTTTTATCCTTGTTTTAATGCTTTGTGCAACATTGAAAGCTGGAAAGCGTTACACCTGAATCATACGACACCCTAAGTTGATTTGGTGCTGAAGTAAAATTTCGTCTAAGTATAATTCAGTCGACCTCCATAAAAGTTACACTCAATATTGTCTTCAGGTCCAAACATTTTCCATACACCCATGCACATCAAATCCATTCCCAAATCACAACATTGTAGCGTTTCAAAAGAAATACCGCCGAAAAACCGCACACTCGGAACCGTTGAAACGGACAAAAGAGTTCGCCGACACAAAGTGACCATAAAACATGATGATGCGCGCGCGCACGCTGCCGAACGCGAATGTTGATGCGGTGAGTCACGCGTGACGCTGATTGGACCTTTGTGGTGAACGTACGTTACCTGTAACGTGTGACACATTGACGGCATTGACGGGTTGTAGGGCGCAGCCCGAGGACAGAGAGACTTCGGGTGGCAACGGTTTCGCGATAAGATCGAGGAGGTTTTGTTCGAATGTATGAGTCCTGACTAGTCTATACTCCATTCACTTTGGCGAGCGACAAAATGTAAACAAATCAAAAAATGATATTTTTATAGGTCGTCTTTGGAAAGAGTGTAAATAATTAATTATTTTTTTATGAATAGCCATGAACCTATTATGTAAAAAATATTTAAAATTCCAAGCTTGTATGTACTAATAAGAAAATTAAATCTTATATTTTAATGCTCAATTTATATGATATTTTTTTTGTATATTTTCGTTTTTTTCTGTCAAAAGTATTTCGACATCGTAAGTTTACATAAAAAAAGACCTAAATTAAAAACAATTCTCAAACTTCAGGCGGCCATTTTTACTCAGCCGATAAAGCTGTTGACGCGAGTGTGCATTTCCCTGATTTTGTTAATTTCTTATTCAGACTCCTTGTTTTAATTGTTACATAGTTAAAAGTAGTACTTTAATTGTTTTCTTTTGTTGTGGAATTGTTATTCGTGGCTAAAATGTGTTGTGGTTTTTTTGTATTGTAGGTATCTACTCGTTTCATTATTTAAAAGTTTGAGAGCCGAAGATTCATTGTTTACATTTTGTCGCTCGCCAAAATGAATAGAGTATAGTTTGATTCTTGTTAATACCTGGGGGGACCGTTACTGTGTAAGGCTCGGGCCTGAATCGACCGGACAGTGTAATTAACCACTAATACAGATCGAACATTACCACATTTCTGACACTAAATTTGCCCATTACACCTTTGATCGACGAACGGCCCTCTGGTAAAAAGTTAGCAAATGGAGTTTCTCTTCCAGTAATTCCAATGTCACCTGTACTGTATTGCGTATATGCGTTAGCAGCCTCTATAACATGAACATTTGTATCAGATATCCGAACTGACTAAACGAACATCTGTGACCACCTGAAAGAAACGTCTCAAGCCAAACTTTGTCGTACAGCTGCAACTTTCACATGGATCCATTAAATTGTGTCCTATTCAATACCTCTACAAGCGGTCGCCAACTACCGAACAATTACCCAAGAGCAAAGCTGTATTTCGACACACATTGAGCTAAGCTCCTTATGGAGCCGTTGGTCAACGCGCATTAGGCACCGATATGGCGATGTGACATGACTAAATATGGAAGGTATCTCGTGTAAACTGTGCCGATCGAGTTTTTGCACCGCCAGGCCTGATTGCGAGGTTGTGCGGTGTGTGATTGTGAGTAATTGGCCGATAGGTGTGTCTTGGTGATAATGCGCCAGATTATCTTTCAACTTCATCTGTCTATTGGAAAGATTAGAAACTCCTTCGAATGCTGGCCTGCTTATATTACCTTGATTGGCAACAATTTTATCTCTGTATCGTTTAAGCATGCCCAGTGTAGTTTTTATATCTGAAAATGTGTTACTTGAGGAGTTTAGCTTACTTAAGTAAGCCTACCTTCTTATCAAAATATTTAGTTTGACAATTAGAGAAAACACTGCCAGACAATAAACATTCAAGAGATACTTAGCTTCGTATGATAAACGCAAGTTACTTTTGCATGTAAATGATCATCAAAATGCGATTAGCATATCTGTATCCTGTCGGCAAGTGGAATGGTTCGTATGAGTTTTGGTCCTCAATATGAACACTTACTTAATAATGTTGTAAAAAGGTGTAAAATTCTTATTATGGTGCATATTATAGTGCACCTCCTGTACTTTTGCAATAATGATTTCAAGGTCTATAAATGTACGCTATTATTTCTTTATGTTTGTTATTGTACCCATTGTGTAAGATTTTTTTTGGACAAAATGAGTACTTGCCTTTAAATATTTATGTATGACCTTAATTATTTGGTCATAACAACTTCTATGGTCGAGGAAAAATGTGTGAACTAAATTAATTAGCAACGTCTGCTGCACCTACGTGCATCAGCATTTACTGCAAGCGGAATAAACTTATCGCTTCTGCACTATGTGTAATATTCGCTTTAACTTCCCTTTATGATTTGCAATATTTATATTGCTACCTACATTTAACGTGTTTGTTTATTTGAAGATATTGCCTTACTTTGTAACTTAAATTATTTTTGAGAAATACCAAGACGGTTAATAGCTCTTACTTTGGAAGTCCACCAAATTGAAGTAGTCCAGTCAAATTAGGAAAAAATCTCGGAATTCGAGATACCCAGCTGTAAGTCTGTAAATACTTGTATATTGACGTCTAACAGTTGTCTCAAAACCTACATATTGTAGGGTGTACGCAACTATTAAATTTTCAAGGTCAAATGTCACAAATATCAGTTTTTATGAACTTTTAGAGCGAAACAGGAAGTTTTATCATAAAAGTGTGTAGGAGAAAATTACTTATCTTCTATTTATCTATAAAAATTGTCTGTACGTTTTAATTCTAAGATTCACCATTTCAGAGATACAGCGATGCAAATAGTTGAAAAAGTTGTATTTTCAAAAGCTTCCAGACCCCCGTGCGATTGTGCTAGACAGTTAAAATTTTCACAACTGATGTATTTCAGTAGCCTCTATAACATCTAATACTAGAAAAAGCTTAAAACCAATGTTTAAGTGGGTTCTCATACAAAAGCTATAGTTTTTTTTTCTCACACTTGGCCGGTTTTTAACGTGGTTACCCCAGTAAACCTATTCCAGACGACACCTTTTATACATGAAGAACACGTTGTTTATAAGGAAGCCTAGTTAAATAATTGTTTTGTGTTGTTTTCAGTATTCAGAAGATTTCAAGATTTCTGCGTTTTCATTAAATTAAATTTGGTTAATATGGATGTTCACGTTCATAATCGAGTTAGATGGACAGTTAACATTTTTAAAATGTATTTTTTTCAGTTATACTTCAAACAGAAATTCTAATAATTGGTTATTTCGTACTTTTTGACCCATAATAAGCAGTTTAAATGTACTGAAACGTATATGTATAGTACTAAAAACAACATAAAACAATTATTTAACTAGGCGTCCATATAAACAACGTGTTCTTCACGTATAAAGGGTGTCTGGAATAGGTTTACTGGGGTAACCACGTTAAAACCGGCCAAGTGTGAAAAAAAAACCATAGTTTTGTATAAGAACCCACTTAAATATTTAGGTTTTAAGCCTTTTCTAGTATTAGATGTTATAGAGGCTACTGAAATACATCAGTTGTGAAAATTTTAACTGTCTAGCACAATCGCACGGGGTCTGGAAGCTTTTGGAAATACAACTTTTTCAACTATTTGCATCGCTGTATCTCTGAAATGGTGAATCTTAGGAATAAAACGTAGAGACAATTTTTATAGATAATTAGATGATAAGCAATTTTCTCCTACACACTTGATGATAAAACTTGCCATTTCGCTTCAAGTTCATAAAACTGATATTTGTGACATTTGACATTGAAAATTTAATAGTTGCGTACACCCTACCATATGTAGGTTTTGAGACCACTTTTAGGGTGTCAATATCTAAGTATTTACAGACTTACAGCTGGGTATCTCGAATTCCGAGATTCTTACCTAATTCAAGCTTAAATGACTGGACTAAAGTCATTTAAAAATACTTTGTCCCAAACTTGAAATTATATCATGTAAGGCTGCATATCAGATATGATGATACGATGATATTATGATGTTTGTGCTAAGTATTTTACGTGAAGTTGGTTAACCCTTGTTATGAAAAACAGCAAAAATTCGCTTAGGATGGCAGTATAAATAATGGGATGACAGTATGACAAGATTTCAGCCGTTGAAATCATTTCGAACGTTAGGGGACATAATGTTTAAATGTCGTGTGTAGGGTCAAGCGCAAATTGATTCACCTACGCGCCCTCAGTATCAGGGCTAAGATACGTTATCAGTGTAATACGCCGCATTAGCACTTTGAAGTCGCCGAACGTACAAATGTAATTTGCTACGATGTTAATACTATATTTACTAGCTGCGCCTGCAGCTTCGACTGAATTCCCCCCGTTTTTTACACATTTTCTATTGTTCTTTGTTCCTGTTGGTTGTAACGTGATGTTATATAGCCTAAAGCCTTCCTAGATAAATGGTCTACCCAACACAAATAATTAATTATTCAATCCGAACCAGTAGCTCCTGAGTTTAGTGCGTTCAAACAAACAAACATACTCCTCAGTTTAATATTCAGATGTGCGATGGTTTGATACTAAGCGAGAATATGTTGTTTATATCTAGGCTAAGGCCTACCTTGTGTAAACTACGCTTGATGATTTGGTTATATGATCTAAACTAGCATGATTGCTTAGATTTGAAGACATGGTATTATCGAATATCATTACTAGTAGCAATACAACACACGCAAGAATATAGATTTATGTTATGTAACAAAGTAAATGTATTGTAGATAATAATTTACAATTGAGTGTAAATTATTAGCTACAATACATTTACATTGTTGATTGGACATTAACATGTTTATTGATGAAATAATCATTTTTACTAACTATGTTTTTGGTTGTGTAAAATCATACGGTGAAGAAAGGAAATATGCATATAGTATGCAAAGCAGATACAATGGTTGCAGCTCGGGTCACAAGCATAACGACGGAACCAATTAGTCAAAAGCAATAATTCTCGACTAATTGCTTGTTTGCGCTTTGCTTTTATGATCTGTCGCGCTCCGACCTGGATCTCGGATTGTTGCGTGTTAATAGTGTATGTCGATATTATCTCTCCACCTCCAACAACATTATCATAACTAACTATCAGAATGTGTTAATTCTACTTCTGCGTTAATGCTGTCCGATGTTTTTAGTTTCGGTGCAACGCACCTGTCGTTTGGATCTCTATTAGGCTTTTGATTGTGTAAACTTGTACACACATGCATGGAATATAAATATTTATTGATAATTCCTAATAATAAGAAGACATACAAAATGACTTAAAAGTGTAACGCTGTTGAAGCTGTCAATTAACAGTTATATTAGTGGTGTCCTTCAGGGTACTTTATTAAATTGATCCTGTTTAATTTCTTTTAAGTTATACGATCGATTTTATTCATATTTTTTATGAATCCTATAAATATTATTCGCATTTTGTTCGCCAGGCTTTGTGCTGTTACTCAAGTTCCGTGTTTCTTTAATAATATTACAATGTTGGCACTATCGGAGCTCACGTCATCTTTGCAGTTATCTGAATATTATATTTAATTAGGAATATCAATACAGGACAAAGGCCGATGTCTTATATTGTGATTATTGAAATTTTATCAAATTAGGTCTTTCGTTATCTTCGTATTGTTTGTTGTTATGAGAAGTTTGTTATGTTGTTTACCAGTATATTGGGTGCAATTGAATGTATTTAACATTCGAAATGGTATTATGATTGATAGTGTTTTCATTGCTTCTACGAATTGCGAAACACTTTTAAATTTGCTTACGAATCACTGAGTCAAAGAATTGTACACATTGGCGATGTTGTAATAAATTGTGAGTCTACCGGTGTGTTCGTTGTGGGCATGAAACCGCATCCAAGATCGGGTAGATTAGTAAGAGTTTTCCAACGATGATTCAATGGTTAGCGATGTTTAAAGTTAAACATTCAACTTTAAAGTTTTGAAGTTTAACCGGTGCTGTAAAAATTGTCAGAAAATTAACTGATTTATAATCAACTGACGATACGTAAGAAACAATTTGTGGATTCAACATTCTTAGCTTCGTATTAGTTGTTTACGACGATAGTTAGCGTATCCACTTCCTATTGTTTATAATATTTACCCTTTTAACAATAAAGACTTAGTAATTGCTTCAAAGAAGGTATGCAGAAAGAAGTTTTGCATACAAAAAGCTAATTCTCTCGAATTGTGTATGCAACAGAGTATCCGTCAAGCGACCCTGAAGGGTGTGTGACTCACCACACTCTCTGGACCGGACACGGAAATGGCTTTTGTTTTCTTTTCTCGCATTATTCCTCTTAAGAGCAACCAACGTCTCGAGCAAATTGCAGCTGAGTTGATGCGAATTTCCGTAATCTATAAAATGTTGATGATCTCTGACTATTGCGCTTTTGACCGTCCTGTTTGTTTGTCAAGTGTGAAATATGGTAAATGATGTTGTTTTGGCTTGAATTATGAACGTATTGTAGTTGTATTGTAGTATGTAATGTATCAAATGGGTTTTTAGTTGATGTAAAGACGCTGTTCTGTCTGTATTTAAATCTATCGAAGACTCATTTGCTGTCTTAAGATTCGGCCTAAATACCGATTAATTTTTGTTACTAATAATGCCATGAAAACAATTTAATCTGAACATTTTCTCGTCTAAGATTACGAAAACAAATTTTAATGATCTGGCCTACTTTAGTTACTGTTTAATTTAACTGTCTAGTAAATATGTTATAATATATGTTAGTTATAAATTTACTAAATAATCAACATACTTACGACAGATTTTGATTGACATAACCGCGCAAGTAAATCATACTGTCCCTTAGTATACCAAACCATTACCAAAAATCCTTGCCATGATGTTTGCTCTATCGCCATCACTGACCACCATGTTCTCCTTCCACAGACGTACTCCGGTCTCTTCTGCGTGGTGGTGAACCCTTACAAGAAGCTGCCGATCTACACGGAGAAGATCATGGAGCGGTACAAGGGCATCAAGAGGCACGAGGTGCCGCCGCACGTCTTCGCCATCACGGACACAGCATACCGTTCTATGTTGCAGGGTGAGTTGGTGCACTGTTTCTATCTAGACTGTGTGATACTTGAGTTCGTCGTTGGTGCGAATATCGTCACCCAAATATAAGTAATTAGTAGGAGACGGATAGGTAGGCGGAAGACTTATTTGGCAATCACCACCTCTTAGTAATCTCAAGTCAGAGGAAGAAATACTAGTTTACTGAACGGTAACGTTGAAATGAAAAATTAAGTGATTAGCTGTCGCTCAAACGGAATTGGTTTTAAATACAAGGATTTGCAAAGAGCCTTCTCAACTATAAAAAGCCAATTACATCGTGTACTCCAAGTAAACGAACAAATATTTTGACATAATTACCTTAACCAGCATGTCGGTTTCGGCGTACATCTAACGTTCACTACGCAGGATCTAAAGGTCATCAGACAGACTGGAGCTTGCTCTAGCAGGCTAGACAGTCTGAATAGTTGTACCGGTGTAATTGGTGCGATGAACTTTGCGTTGTCTGCAGTAATTGATTGGTTAATTTAGGTATAGTCCGATTGAGACGCAATAAGGAATAGATAAATTTCTTGAATCGTGTACTCGTGCTACTTGGCATTTTCTGTGTTGGCCAATGCAATGGTTGTATCAATAATGGTATCTCGTTACGTAGTTTAGAGTTTCATTAGTAATTGTTAATGCAAAATTTAAATTCAAATTTTATTTCTAAATTGAAAAAAAAAGAAGACTTTAGTTTAGTAATAAATTAAAGCTCTTCTTCTGTACAATTGTCAGTTACATTTCTCAACTAATTTATTTTATAGTTGTCAATCAATTTATTTCAGTTTTTCTCACCATCGAACAATTGTAACTAGAAGCTAAGAGAGACTTAAACTGAAATTAAGTCATTGATGTATTTACAGAGTTGCACAAGTGGCGCTTATACAGTCGCCACCTGATTTAAACGGTAGTTCTGATTCAACCTATCCCGCAACTTTCTCCATTACCCTTTAAGGCGTATGTTGTAAACGCAACGGCGTAGGAATAATAAAAGTTCACACTCGTGACCACCTCTGGCCGCAAGTCAGCGGCGTATCGCCTCGGCGCCGCCATTAGCGGACAATTAGACAAATGACTCGGCCGGGAACCTGTCCTTATCTAGTGATGTGGACGCGAAGCCACCCACTATCAGAGAAAACATTAATTATGTCTAAAAGACGTATGTGGGGTACCCGCGAAATAGACACTTTAAAGGCCACCTCTTTTTGGGGTCTATTGCCGACTATTAATGCTTATCCTGTTTTAATAAGGCTCGGCTTCATCTAGGATTTAAATTGTTGTGTATAAAGACCACAACAGAGTAAGAGTGACGCAAAATTTTACCATATTCATCAAGTTACCCGCCACCCAGTGTACTATTGCGCCAGAGCATTTTGCAAGCCACATCTAGATGCATCGATCCAGTCATTGCTGCAATCTTAATGCTTGTCTTATTAGGCTTATATAGGTTTCGTTAGTTATCAGCTAGTAATACCGAGAGAATATCAGACTGTTAAAGTACGACGACACTATAGATTTTCACCTCCTTATTAAAATGAAAAATGGCTCTAGCGCGTCCCTACACAGTCATATGAGCTCGTCTAATGAGCAGGAAACACCCACGTTTGTTTGTTTCCCAACCGCGACATGACGCGACAAGTCTGGACAGGGGGAGGAGAGGTTTCTCACTTCCATAACCCATGGCTATAGACAAGATGTGTTACTACATAGACGACGAGGTAGACAAGGCAGTAAGCAAAGTAGGGAATATTATGGATCAAAATTTGGATGTGAGTGAACGTTTACCATTAAACAAAATCCAATTTGGTTTGGATGGATGGATTGGATGATGAAAATATTTGTCAACCGATTACCTTATACTCGAAACAGCTGAAACTACTTAGAATTGACAATTATGTTACTCTATAAAGTTCGTGAATATTCTATACAAAGAAATGCATCATAAATATTAACCAGATCAGCTGGATCGCCACGTTACTGTATGATATTTGTATATTGTGACCATCTGAGGAGTGGCGGTAATGTGCATGCACTAATTGCTGATAATGAACAAACTACGCCTTTATTTTGAGCCAGCCGTGTTGTCACAATATCTGTTAACATGTACTAGGTATACCTACCAGTATACTTAACTTGCGTAAATGTGGGCAAGATTATTCAACAAAAAAAATTAGAGTAGTGTTTTATAATGTAAGCTTGTTGGCGTGTCTTCTAAAACTTGAATTGAAGGTTTACTAAGCTTTTGATGATAATGAATAGACCTTGGAGTCCAAGGAAAGATTTATTTATAATTTCTGGTGATTTGCCTAGTTTAAAATAAACGGCCCAATTTTGATCATTTTGGTTACCTACTACTGGGGGTTTTAGAGAGTTCCACAAGGTACTCTGTTGGGTGCAATGTTTTTCTATTTGCTTGAGTACTACCACATACTTAAAGTGTATATTGGCCAACTTTTAACAAATAATTCCATCGGTTTCAGACCGCGAAGACCAGTCCATACTGTGCACAGGCGAGTCCGGAGCGGGTAAGACGGAGAACACGAAGAAAGTGATCCAGTACTTGGCGTACGTTGCCGCGTCTAAGCCAAAAGGATCCGGGGCGGTAAGAAAACTCCTCCTTTTTAATCAAGACGTATATTTACGAACTTAAGTCTTATTAGTATAGAAATAAGGTTGACGGCGATTACTTGAAATCTCGAGTTTTAAAAAGTTCTTCCAAAAATTGGAAATACTGTTTTTACTTCAATGCATGCAGACGATCTTGTTCTATCAGTTCACGCGTTTTAACTGAATAAGTAATTAAATTTAAATTTCGTTTTAATGCGACATAAATACAGCCAAAAGATTCGCAAATAATTCCAATTGCGTTATAGTCAACTGGTATTAAACATAGTTAGTACCTTATATAGGATAAAAAGTAAAATACTCTTAAGTACAATAAGATGTAGAATTAATCCTAACAAAATTTTTAAAGAATGACTTACAAGTTAGCCGTAGTTCATAAATTGTATCTTATTACCGTGAATTTTCTCAGGAAAGACTCGGACAGAAGATTAGTTCACACAACCATAAACAGACGTTTTAGTTACACTGTCTACGTTTACGAGTTTCAAAACGTATTTACGAATGTACATATTTTAGGCGACTGTCCCATAAAAAGTGAAATACAGCTCGGACGTAATTGCCAAAGGTTCGGCTCAAATAAAGATCGTATCAGAAAAATACTGTAACATTCCCAAAAGAGAGTAAACTTACATGTTTATGAGTTGCTGTCCTTGATGACATACTTTAGATATCATAATAATGTGCAGGATATAGAGGTAACTCCATTTTTGGATTAAATCCTGCGACGCGTAATGGCAAGCACGTACAATAAAATCGTCTTTGCTTTCGGTAATTTTGATACTGTGTTCAACATACTGGTTGTTGTAATCCACTGCAAGATTAAGCAATATAAGTCAAATGCTGATATTTACATGCATACAATTTAAATATAGGGGTTCTTTTTTGTTTTTATTTCGACATATTTTCAACCGTCAAAAAGAAACTTACTTAAATCTTAATTCTAAAGACATTTACGAACCCGCCTGTACCCACATTACATTGCCTACTTAAAACGCCATAAATAATAAGGCCGAGTGCACACTAAGTGTGAGCATTGCTTTCAAAGTGACAGAGCGTAATAGCAAATTACTAGAGTGGTGTAAAGGTGGGGTAAACGATTGCTGTTTACGGCGTACGCTCATTCATGAGGCGTTTAGATTATAATTGTTATTGATGGTCCCCTGCCATATGGCGAGAGTGAAAAACTAAGTATCAACTACTTACGGTTGAATGAGTCAAATGAACATTATTTATTGCTTAGTGTGAGGTATAGTGATGTTGAAAATGGTATGGAACTTACATACATAATTAGTTGCCCTTTTTATTTATTTATTTATTCATACGATGGTCACATACTAGCTTACAGTTTCCCAAAGCGCCAGTATTGTGTCAAACTTAATACTAAATTATATGTCAGATAGAAATAATTTTAACAATGTCAAAGATAATTCGGACAATGCAAGTTGAAACGACTTACACTCGTACTTAGATTTAGGTTGTAAATTAGGTTTGAATTGTCTTTGAATGTAACCATTAATCGTATTTTTAGATTTTGAATTTAAAAAAAAATATGATTATATTTTAGGCCCTAGATAGGGTAGGGTATACTTAGCATTATTTACTGGTTAGTAGCTTTTAATGTGATGATAACTGGTAGATGGTTTACTACAAATGTACAGATTGCTTAAGCTTGCAGAGCGTGCGATGCTCTTTCTACAGATTGTTATTTGGATAGCGTGTTTAGGTTTAAATAGGTTTCATATGGAATGTCTAAACAGAGAATCGTCCATTCTTATCCAACTGTAAATTTTTATAGCGTTCTCAATATTGGTTCGACTATCGGTGTCGGGTAAAGTATTACGTGAAGTTTGGTTTAATTTCATTCAATTCGACATATCCTGTATAGTAGGTGTACCGCTAAACTTAGTTCCATTCATAAATTGAGCTAGTTATGTTAGTAGTAGAAGAAGAGAAGAGAATTTTAAGCGTCTAGTAAGGCTAAGATAAGACCTAAATATGATCTGGTAGAATATAAAGAATTCAAGAGTCTTTATTGTATTCAAATGTTTAGAAGATTTTGGGTAAGAATACTGAACAATTTCAGAATTGGACTGAGCAATATAATAAACTTGATATAATTTGAACCTAGAAAAGTAGAGACAAAGAAATCTAAACTCAAGGACAAGTAGATTTTTGCTGCAGTACCGATTTGTATTTTCAAGCAACCTCTTGATAACTTCTTAACTAAATAGGTATTACGATATACAGTCCTACTATCACAAACCTAGCTCGGAGCGTGAGTTGACAAAAACATCGATTGTTTCTGTTCATAGTACGCGTTGTTAATCACCGATAATATTTTCATATAGCGCTCACACGCACGCGCTCTGTCAACATGCCTAGATACCTCGTCGTGGTATCAAGAGGAGGAGCTAGCTTACTACGGTTTTAACTCGATGATAGCTATTATTTTTCGATGTCCCCCACTATTCTTCCACGACAGGTGGATATCGAGAAAAGATGTGCTATATCCACCACTGAGAGACGCTACTAAAATCTTTCAGTTGGACCCTCCTGGTGAACGCTGAGAAGGAATGACTTGCTATGTCTCTGTGGTACTCACCGAAACCAAAATCGGGAATAAAGGGATAAAAGTTATCGAGAGCAAACATGAATTTGTAAGACATTGGGTTGTGGAAGTTAGTAGTTAGTATGATGTATAGCTCATATAAATAACAATACTTTTGTCATGTCCTTCCGTTTCATGGTTCAAATTTAAGTTTTATTGCAATGTCTACACAAAAGAATAAGTAATAAATTAGTTAAATGCAAACTATTACCGGTAATATAATTTTTTAAAACATAAAAGTGCGGAAAAGTTACGCTTGATTTATGAGCTCTTAATCGAACCGGTCACTAATCACGATATACTAACATAGGAATGTATAGAAAAATATTTTATCTACTGCTTGTTATGTTACCAAAATATAATAGACGGTATACATAAGAATAATTTGGCAATCTTTCATCCAATTTATCGTAAAAAGGTCTTGAACATTATAAACAAAATATACCTCTGCTAGTACAATATTCCACTGTCAATTGTAAATTCAATTTGGTATAAAATATATTAAATATTAACAATTGAAAATCGCTAAAGCACAAACATCATCAGTTGAGCAGTTAATGCGTTCCAAAGCGAATTAAGCCGTGTCTCGCCAGTCTTGCACAATATGCACTTTGTGTCCTAGTTGCGGAGTGCATATTTTATAATTTTTACGGCGCCTACTCGACCTAGATTTAAGGCATTCCTTGCAAAAACTGACCTCGTGCTAATGTGTTTTTAATTAAGTTTCAAAAGGGCATATGCGATCCTATCTATGCGGTTTTGACTGTAAGCGGATTGTATAATGCTGCATATTGGGCACAGATGCTGGTATGCAACGCACCTGTGCAAGCATAATATGGGTTATAAGTACCTTCTCTTTTTCATTTAAAAGAAATACCGCTTTGAAATATAATTAATACACATGTTAAAATACTTTCTTCAACGCGATTTTATGTTATGTCGGTCATGCACGATTAAACTTAAATAAAGTTAAGTGGACTATTATGATTTTTGCAGAAATCCGTGCATCCGTGCGATTGAACAGCAAATTATGAGTTTTATGTTTAGTACCGAACGAATCTATATAAAGAATTGACGTAAATTATTATTGAACGGTACTGCGGCGATAAAGATAAGATTGCATTAAGTCGTTTTTGATCTAGGGCTACTCGTAAATAACGGCTAGTTTATTGTCTATTCTAATTTATTCGCCTATCTTTTTCTTATCGAATTCCATCGGCGATGTCTGTATTCTGGAGCTAAATTGCTATTATTACGCCACTCCCTTCGCTTGTGCCTCGTAGGTATTGAGAGTGGGTGACAGGCGCGGGCCGTTGTCGCACTGTGTGTACGCACCCTTAGACTGAATCGATCACGTTTGGACCTCTTGTGTGGTGTGAAGTATGAGCTAAATGTAGTATTGTAATGAAGGCTTCATGACAACATCTAAAATAGTTGAAATTCCTTACAAAATATGCATATATTTGTCTAAAAGAGTCATATAGAAGTTAATTAATACTTTCAAATTGATTTGGCAATCACAAATACATTCTATGTTAGATGTTGTACTGATGGTCGAATTTCTTACATCCGTATTCTGAATTTCTTCTGGGTGATGTGAAAACAGGGTACACATTGCTTTCCACCCTATACACCAACAAGTGGACACTATATTAGATACTGCTAGGGTTGCCATCCGTCCGAATCTCCCCGGATTTGTCCTAGTTCGATAGTCATTCGGGGACTGTCCGGCAGGGGTTTTAAAAAGTGGGGGGAAAACATATTTATTCGATTTGTTGTCTTGTTTATTTTTAGACAACGGATTTCGGGATTGGGGGCAAAAATACCTTAATTCGACCGATGTGTCCGGGATTTTACCGCGTTCATCCGGCGTCACCAGTTTAGGTGATGGCAACCCTAGATACTGCTATAACATCTACACTGATGATCAAAGCTTTTCCTTGGCATCGAGAACTCCTATACCTTTCAGAATACGGACCCCCTGTAGCACGTGTGATACCTGTAGTATCATGGCCCTTGGAACACACTTATGTAATATATTTTTTATTTTCCTCCTCCACGACTTCCTGATGGCGTATGCAGGGGCCGACTCCGCAGTTGATTATAGTAAGTCCGAATGCAATGGTGGATGTACTGGGTAAAACCGCTTAGGATTATGTACATAAGTGTACCTTTTGATTGTGATACATTCTCCTGAAATTGGAATGCAAGGGTTTTTTATTTTACCCGTTTTTCATTTTGACTGTACTACCAACTATGTTAGAGTGGTATATTCGCGGGTAATTTTGACGCTCTTCATTAGCCTTTCCTTTAATATTTTTTTATTGATGTCTACGAAATTATTATCAAAAATAAGTTGTTTCATAATTTTATCTAATAAGATCCAATTGTAAGTGAGAATTTATCACAATCATATAACGTTTTAGGTAATAGTTGTTGGTTATTTAGCATGTATTGTAAATCTCTTATTCTTATAACGCATCGGTAAGAACTTGCCTCATTCTTTCATAATAATAATGGAATGTAGAGTGAGTCAAGTTCATTTCAGCGATTATGAATATAAGTAATCGAGTGGTGTACTAAACGCATGTCTGCATGACCCGGTCGAGTTTGGAACTTATTTATTTATTAGGAATTAATATAAATTGTGTTTTTATTTTTTACACCAAATGTTGCAACGTTCCTTTGATTGATAATGTATTGTACTCTTTCGTTATCCTCTTCAATGATATCGATTATATTTCACATTAGATAGTACTCATTAATGTAGTACATATATCAACGTCACATAACAATGGTCTATTATGTTAACCATTCGCGTAGAAACAATAACACTCTTCAAGTAGTTCGATAAGCTATCAGTGGGCACTTTATGAAGTGACCAGTAGTATCAAGGAGAATGTAGTTCCATTTATCGACCGTTTGTGTATCATCATCTGCGACCTAACATGATCATGTGACATAGTAACATAGTGTTTTTCATTCAAACTAACTTATGCTAGAATTTTAACATACTTATTAAAATTTATTAGTTATCCTACTAAAACTATTTATTTTTACACATAAAATCTAAGAACCTAATAATAACGTTAATCGTAAGGTTCAACTAGTAACCCTCTAGTGTCAGCAACAGAAGTAGTTGTTTGAAATTATCTAGAACAGACAGACAAGACAAGACATGCAAAAATGTTTTTTACTGTGCATTTGTTATTGGTACTTGATTTCGATAGATTCATACCCATTACTCAATGTAAAAAGTAGTTATTTTAATCTTACAAACAGACACTTAAATTTTATTTAATTGTATAGATCAAATACTTTTGTTGCTGACCAAAAGTATACATATTAAAGGCACACAGTTGTATTAGTTTACCGGTACAGTAGACTTTAAACAAGGTACATACTAATTGCTCATGAACATGTAACCTTTCATTCCATGCTATCTTCCTGTAGAGCAATGGACCCACGTTCGAGGTAAACAGCTAACAGCCCCATTAACATGCCATTTGTGACGTCACTCATCGCATCCCATAGGTAAATGCACAGTGTAATGAAATACTGTCAGATAACTGTCAGATTGACAGTTCAGCTATGAATGTAAACCATACTGAACAACCTTGGATGTCTGAGAAAATGATTCGTCGAATTACTTTTAGAAACTCTTCGAACTCTTAATGTACTAAGAAAACATTTTATAATGATCTTCCACAGTACACATTTCACTGTGCCTTTACTTAGCTCGGCTTAGTAACCGACTGGTTACAAGGAATCATCGGGTATATTGAGTTTGCAATGCTCAGATTAATAACATGTATAATGTATGTTTATAGGGAGAATTAGAACAGCAGTTACTGCAAGCCAACCCCATATTGGAAGCCTTCGGTAACGCGAAAACAGTTAAAAACGACAACTCGTCACGATTCGTAAGTATTCAGTTAAAGTTAATAGAAGGATCGGAAGTTTCAAGCAAAATATCCACCATGAAGTGTCTATTTTTTAAAAATAATTTCTTATCGCATTCAAAAATGGAATACTTTATTTTTTGTATAACATAATGTGGTTCTGCTATGATTACAAATTAATTTTAATTTTTTTACAAATTAATATTAATCTTTTTAAGATTCCAATTCTAAGCTTTTATAGTCCAAAAAAAATAATTTCTTTAACTTCCTAAAATGAAGAATCTGTGTTCCATAATATATAAATGTTAACACTCACATTGGTAAATTCCAGGGTAAATTCATAAGAATAAACTTCGACGCGTCCGGCTTCATAGCCGGCGCGAACATCGAGACATACCTTCTAGAAAAATCGAGAGCGATCAGACAAGCGAAAGACGAGAGGACATTCCACATCTTCTACCAGCTGTTGGCCGGGGCGACGCCTCAGCAACGCGCTGAGTACATCCTAGAAGACCCTAAGAGCTACCCGTTCCTCTCAAACGCAGCGTTGCCAGTCCCCGGCATTGACGATGCTCTGGAGTTCCAAGCCACTATCAAGTCGATGAACATAATGGGAATGAACATGGAGGACTTCAACTCCATCTTCAGGATAGTGTCGGCGACGCTCCTGTTTGGATCCATGCAGTTCAAACAGGAGAGGAACTCCGATCAGGCTACCCTGCCAGATAATACTGTGGCGCAGAAAATCGCGCACTTGTTAGGTAAGAATTTCAATCATCTACCATCGATCCTTCCGTAGCCTATATTAAAACATCGTTTTTTGTTTGGTAGTACACATTCCAGTTAAAGGTGCTGTAAGGAGAATCTCGGTGACTAAGCTAATCTGATTGGTATTTCTCTTCCAGGTCTTTCGGTGACAGAAATGACGAAAGCCTTCCTAAAACCAAGAATCAAAGTCGGCCGCGATTTTGTTACCAAAGCGCAGACGAAGGAACAAGTGGAGTTCTCAGTTGAAGCCATCGGCAAGGCGTGCTACGAGCGCCTGTTCAGATGGCTCGTCAACAGGATCAACCGCTCCCTCGACAGGACGAAGAGGCAGGGCGCCTCCTTCATCGGCATCCTCGATATGGCCGGTTTCGAAATCTTCGACCTCAACTCCTTCGAACAGCTCTGCATCAACTACACCAACGAGAAACTGCAGCAACTCTTCAACCATACCATGTTCATCCTCGAGCAAGAGGAGTACCAGCGAGAAGGTATCGAGTGGAAGTTCATCGATTTCGGACTAGATCTGCAACCGACCATCGACCTCATTGACAAACCGATGGGTATCATGGCGCTCTTGGACGAGGAGTGCTGGTTCCCCAAAGCGACCGACAAGACTTTCGTCGAAAAGTTGGTGTCTGCCCACTCGGTGCACCCCAAGTTCGTGAAGACGGACTTCCGCGGCGTCGCTGACTTCGCGATCATCCATTACGCTGGGAAGGTGGACTACTCGGCCGAGAAGTGGCTGATGAAGAACATGGATCCCCTTAACGAGAACGTTGTGTCTCTCCTTCAATCGTCTCAGGATCCGTTCGTGTGCCATATCTGGAAGGACGCTGAGATCGTCGGCATGGCGCAGCAGGCCATGACTGACACGCAATTCGGCGCCAGAACCAGAAAGGGCATGTTCAGAACTGTCTCGCAGCTGTACAAGGAACAGCTGACGAAACTGATGGCTACCCTCAGGAATACCAACCCGAACTTCGTCAGGTGTATAATCCCGAACCACGAGAAGAAGGCAGGTAAAATCGAAGCTGCGTTAGTTCTAGACCAGCTTCGGTGCAATGGTGTGCTCGAAGGTATCAGGATATGCAGGCAAGGTTTCCCCAACCGCATTCCGTTCCAGGAGTTCAGACAGCGTTACGAGTTGTTGACTCCGAACATTATACCTAAAGGGTTCATGGATGGCAAGAAGGCCTGTGAGCAGATGATTGAGGCGCTGGAGTTAGACCACAACTTGTACCGCGTGGGGCAGTCGAAGATCTTCTTCAGGGCCGGAGTGCTGGCTCACTTGGAAGAGGAGCGTGACTACAAGATCACTGATCTAATCGTGAACTTCCAAGCTTTCTGCAGAGGTTTCCTCGCGAGGAGAAACTACCAGAAGAGGCTGCAGCAACTGAACGCTATCAGGATCATCCAGAGGAACTGCGCTGCTTACTTGAAACTGAGAAACTGGCAATGGTGGAGGTTATACATAAAGGTACGTTAGTATTTTCTTTTTTATTGTATTTACTCCACTCGAAGGACCATGTTCATAAATTATATTTGCGTAATAGCCTGCGATGTTTATTATAGTATCGGAATTTATTATGTCATCGCTATTAATCGTGAATAAAGGTTTATAAAATAACCATCGTCTTATATCACAATATTTTTGAAAAATAGTTTAGTAATAGTTAATGGAAGCATTATTATTCCTAGGAAGTAAATCTCCCGGTATGTTTTAAAAACAACCTTGCCTTTACACCTGGTCGTTCTATTGTCAGTTCAATTCTAAAGCTGTTACTTATGAGTTGTTTATAAAATAAAGACGCGTGTTGATTTTAAGTGCGTTCTTATTACACGGAAGACATTTAAAAATATAATTTTCATATATTCGTTTGTTATTGTAGAAAATCAACAACAGAAATTGGTTTAACATCAACTTTTCTTCTATTTGAATACATAATTTGTAATTATGCCGTAAATAAAAACGAAGTTCCAATCAGAGCACTGACAATGTGGACATCTGAAGAATAATTTCAGTTGTCAGGTGCCATTTAGCACTGACCTTTCAATATGTATGCAACAACAAAACCCAAGCAAAAACACACCAATTTCAATAGTGTTGCCTCTTTATGTCATAGGTGAAACCCCTTCTCGAAGTGACGAAGCAAGAAGAGAAACTGACGCAGAAGGAAGATGAGTTGAGGCAGATCCGAGACAGGCTCGAGACGCAGGTGAAGCGATGCGTCGAGTACGAGCAGAAGTACCAGCAGGCCAACGCTGAGAAAACGCAGCTGGCCGAGCAGTTGCAGGTGAGATGACAGTTGAACTGTTTTACAGGAGCTGGGATGTTTCCAGATGATTCTGGAATGTTTTGATGCATTTCAATGGACGTTCCAGAATCGATGCTTTGAGTTTACAGACTTTTTGGACAGATAAGTTCGTATAATTAATTGCACATAGTGCTTAGAGTATTTAACTATTATATGTGAACAATCTAAATATTTTTATATGCAATAATCTGTCTGTTATTATTGTAAGTCATCGCGATCATTAAATCAACGTTACACTTTTCGTTCCGTCTGGTCCATGCGAAAGAAACAGCCATTGTTTTTTTGAGTTGACATAACAAGCAGTTTTCATAACATATCCGAGACACTTTGACAATTGATGATCTTGGACGGTCATCAGCATCATGTAATGTGCATTTCTTCATGGAAATCAATAATGTACTACCATTTCTGTCCACTCAATTTGCAGGCGGAACTTGAACTCTGCGCCGAGGCAGAAGAAAGCCGCGCACGTGCTGCGGCCCGCAAGCAAGAGTTGGAAGAACTCCTCCACGACCTAGAAGGGAGGATCGAGGAGGAAGAGGAACGATGCAACGCCCTCCACCAAGAGAAGAAGAGGCTCCAGCTCAACATCCAAGACTTGGAAGAGCAGTTGGAGGAGGAGGAAGCGGCGAGGCAGAAGCTGCAGTTGGAGAGGGTGCAGTGCGACGCGAAGCTCAAGAAGTTGGAGGAAGATTTGGCGCTCAGCGAAGACACCAACCAGAAACTGGTTAAGGAGAAGAAGGTAAGACTTGGTACATTTTAACAAGGTCAAAGTAAACTTTGGTGATCTCTCGTCGGTCATGTCAGATTGCCGTCTCACCGAACCGAAAAGGGAGTCCATTTGTGTTTGCGCGTGCATTTGTGCACTTTAATAATGTCTTGCGCAGTTGGCTGATCTCCATTAAGATCGGCCGCCAGGGCTGGAATCGGTCGGACGCCTTATTGTACTTGTGTATACTTCTTGGATAAGTTGGAGTTTCATGTGATGATTTGAGTGTTGGTCATGTTCGAAAAGGCGTTTCAATTGTTTCTTATTTGCTTCTAGATCTTGGAGGAGAGAGCAAACGACTTGTCCCAAGCATTGGCTGAGGAAGAAGAGAAGGCGAAACATCTCAGCAAGTTGAAGGCCAAACAGGAATCCGCCATCGCCGAGTTAGAAGAGAAACTTCTCAAGGTATGAAGTTAGATGGCGCCACTCGTAATACTTATGTTATTTTTTTTAAATGTTGTCCTTACTAATGTTGTATATGATTACGTCTATTGTAGGACCATCAATTAAGGCAAGAGGTAGACAGAGCCAAGAGAAAGTTGGAGACCGAACTGCAAGATGTCAAGGAACAGCTGGTCGAGAGGAAAGCGCAAGTCGAAGAGCTGCAGATTGTGCTCAGTGAGTTTAATTTTAGAATGTTGAAATGTGTGATATTTTGTTTATGATAATAGCTGAAAGAGGTCCACTGCTTGACAAACTACCTTACACCGATCGGTCTTCCAGTACTATCAAAGTACCCCAGCAATTTTGACCACACTGACAGTCGCCATCTATCTTGAGGGGGACTTCTTTCGCTGTCTTCCATTAATTGTGTACATGTTTGATTTTGAATTCAAGTAATTGGTCTCAAGTTAGCAGTGGTTTCAGTGGTACCACTGTGTTTTTCAAATTTGAAATTCATATGTACGATTATTCAATGTTTCAACGTTAAAGAAAAACATCGTGATAAAAACCTGCGCACACCTTCGAAGAAATTCTTAAGTTGTGTAGTCAACCTACACGCGCTTGGGCAGTGTGGTTGACAAAGGCCTGATCACCTTAGTTTAGGGTAGGCCCATGCCCCAGCAGTGGGGACGTATATGGGCTGACGATGAAATATTAAGCGTTAGGGATGTAGTTTTAGCAATGTTCGAACTAATAGCTAATGTCCAAATGTGTTCCACAGCGAAACGCGAAGAGGAGCTAGCAGCAGCGCTAAGCAGAGCGGACGAGGAAGGTGCAGCTCGCGCCAACGCACAGAAGGCCGCGCGGGAGGCCGCCGCCGCACTAACAGAGGCCCACGAAGACCTGGAGGCTGAAAGAGCGGCTCGTACCAAGGCGGAGAAGCTGCGCCGCGACCTCAACGAGGAGCTGGAGGCGCTCAAGAGCGAGCTGCTGGACTCGCTGGACACCACTGCCGGTGAGTGCGGACTACGACTGTAATAGGCGTGACGACTGGGTCAAAATCTTATTATTCTATTTAGTCCGTAAGTTAGTTTATACAAAAATATGGAACACGTATTTTTTTGTTTTTCAATTGATTGAAAAATGACAAAATTATAGCTTATCAAACTTCTGGAGTGGGGGCTTGTGACGTCACAGTTACGCAAAAATTGTACCTAAACGTGACGTCATACGAAACTTCTAAGCACTATATCTTCATAATTTCTTGTTTGTGAAACAAAATAAAAAATACGAGTACAATATTTTTAAATAATCTAAATAACGGACTAATTATATTTTTTTAGTCGTCTCGCCTATTAAAGGTTACGAGGACTTCTATACACGGCCAGTAGAGCTACTAACAATACCGTGCCACAAAGGTTAAATTTGTATAGCTATGGGGTAAGTACATAAAGAAAAAATGGTTAAAACACAGTGATTAAAATGCTGATCCTATACAACTCTAAGGCTCAGAATTCCGATGTTGTATATGTGATAACGTAAGAGCCAGATAATAACTAACCTGGGTCCTTTATGGCATCATGTAGCTTATCTTTTAAATACTAACATAAAACAACTGAACAATGTAAAAGTACAATGTGTGTCGTGTTAAAAGAAACACTTTTCTGGTGTGATTCCCTTTCCCGATTATTGCTAAACTAATGTATCTCCATTTTCTGTCAACAGCCCAGCAAGAGCTCCGTTCCAAGCGCGAGCAAGAGGTAGCGGTCCTCAAGAGGAGCCTGGAGGAGGAGGCGTCCTCGCACGAGGCCACGCTCTCGGAGCAGCGCCACAAGCACTCCCAGGAGCTGCAGCAGCTGCTGGAGCAGCATGAGCAGATCAAGAAGGCGAAGGCTGGTGAGTGGGAGTCAACAATAGCTCGTTCTTAATGCAGCAAGAGGAACGCTCCTCACGAGGAGCCTGGATGAGTTGCTGGAGCAGCATGAGCAGATCAAGAAGGTGAAGGCTGGTGAGTGGGAGTACTAGTAGGTGACTAGAAACTGTCAACAGTAGCTCGTTCCTAACGAAGCAAAAGCCGAAACGATCCGAAAAGTTTGATGGTCTAAACATATTGCCTGCTCCCCTGTAGGATATTTCAATTGAATACTTACATTCAATATTTTGGCCACATGTCACTTAATTTTTGGCTTATGAAATAATGTTCTTGAATTCCGGTTAAATGATCAAGTCCTAACTCAGGACTAATATTGTGTGTTCAAAAGGGTAAAACAGAATTCATAGCAATACTTCTCAATTTTGTATCAAGTTTGTAAAATTAAAATGACCAAAGGCAAACTTGTAAACTTTTTGCTGTGAATAAAACCTCAAAATCCGACCATGACACATTTCAAAATTCAAATTTGAAAACTGGGCTTCAGCACGTGACTTGTCACTTAGATATCACGTCAAACGTCAAACTTTTCGATACCGTTCGTCTACAGAAACAATTTTTGTGTACTATTTACGCGTAAATTTTCTATCGTACTTTATAGTTTTAATATGGTAAGGCGATGGCGGTTAGGGAAAGGAAGTGTAAGAATGTGAAGTTCGGTTTGTCCAAAGATGATAGTTGCGATTTTGACGATACCTCATTCCCTTATGAGGAGGGCAGTTCGTTCAACTCGGCCAGAGACTATTGGCAGCACATGTGCCGCGATCCGGCGCCTGACTCCAACAAGGATGTGTCGATATTGTGTACGTTTGAGAAGTATCAAGAGATTACAATGTCCTAAAATGTTTAAATGCACTTGTACATACAATATTAGTTCGATTTTCTAAAGTAGTTTATAGTTTTGGTAGCGGCTCGCTCTAGTTAGCTTCGGTTACTTTATACATATAAGCCTTTCTCTTGAATCTCTATCTATTAAAAAAAATTGGATCTTAATTCGTTGTGTAATAACGATATACGACAAACGTGTCGACATTGTGTACGTTTGAAAAGTTTTAGTGTCAGTCAGTCAGTCAGTTTCATCTTTTTCCCTCTCCTACACTTTTTTCTCACATCTAGTAATTGACTAGAAAAAACAATAAAGCGTCATGCTCATTCGCATACTAGTAGCATTCTAAAGACGGAATAATCGTTTCCTTTTTAGTTGGAGGACTGAGCCTTATGTTTCCATCATTTCAGCTTTGGAGAAAGCGAAGCAGTCCCTAGAAGCGGAGAACGCCGACCTCGCGACCGAGCTGAAGACTGCGGGTGCGGCTCGACAGGACGCCGAGCGGCGCCGCAAGCAGTCCGAGGCGCAGCTGCAGGAGCTGGCCGCCAAGCTGCAGGAGGTGGACCGCGCCAGGTACGAGTGACGGCACCGACTGCGGCACGAGCGGACACCTGGACGAGTGTGACGTCACTATCTGCGTCAGGAAAGACGCAGATACGTGATGTGGTTGATATAGCTTCTCATGCGCTTGAGAAAGCGAAGCAGTCCCTAGAAGCGGAGAACGCCGACCTAGCGACCTAGCAGGCCGAGGCGCAGCTGCAGGAGCTGGCCGCCAAGCTGCAGGAGGTGGACCGCGCCAGGTACGAGCGACGGCACCGGCTGCGGCACGAGCGGACAGCTGGACGAGTGTGACGTCACTATCTGCGTCAGGAAAGACGCAGATAACGCAATGTGGTTGATATAGATTCTCAAGCGCTTGAGAAAGCGAAGCAGTTCCTCGAAGCGGAGAACGCCGACCTAGCGACCTAGCAGGCCGAGGCGCAGCTGCAGGAGCTGGCCGCCAAGCTGCAGGAGGTGGACCGCGCCAGGTACGAGCGACGGCACCGACTGCGGCACGAGCGGACAGCTGGACGAGTGTGACGTCACTATCTGCGGAAGGGGGGAAGACGCAGATACGTGATGTGGTTGATATAGATTCTCAAGCGCGTGAGAACGATTACTTTGTCCGCCAGTGCTAGCCATCGCATCGATGCGATTCGAATTGCAATGCGAATGCGCTCCGCATCACGAAGGGTCTAAAACACAGGGACACACACAAGTTTGGATCAACTGTAACTCCAAAATCTACTTAAAATTTTATCAAACATAGAAATTCTAACTGGTTTCACATATTGGAAAATTTCAAAAAGAAATACATTAAAATTGCCTGTTAATACTATTTTGTTAATACTTTTCCAACTTCAACATGTTTGATCGACTGTAAAGTCAGAACTTTAGTATGGTTGGGAGAGCAGTTAAGTTCATTATCCTCTCATTACCGCAATATAAAATACCGTTGCAAACCTATTACATGATTTTGACCACTAACCCGTTGCTCATTAGGTCGGAAGTCGCGGAGAAGTGCGCCCGTCTCCAAAGCGAGGCTGAGCAAGCTCTGCAGCAGCTGGAACAGGCCGAGCTGAAGGCGTCGGCCGCTGTCAAGCAGGCTGCCACCATTGGAGCACAGCACACTGAGGCGCAGGTTGGTAACTACTTGTTAGTACTAGTAGTAGTAACTTGTTAGTCCGAGTGGGCGTGGTTATAATGTAATTAGATCCCTTAGTACGGATTCTGACAGCGTCTACTTCTGCATTAATTTTCAAGTGGCTAGAATTAGATGTTCGCGTCAATTTAAAAAAAATATAATGATGAGTATGAGGACGTGTCTATAAGATAGCCTGTAACCATGAACTCCTAAAAAGAAATGTTCACTCATATCAATTTCAGCCCCACCGTAGCAGTCTATCTTTGACGAATTTCGTATTTGTTTATATCGAAAATAAAGTTTTATTTAATATAGTACTAAGATTTATCTTCTGTGTCCCCAGGCTCTTCTAGAAGAGGAGACGAAGCAGAAGCTAGCGCTGCAGACGAAGCTGCGCAACATTGAGCAGCAGTTGGAGCAGGCGCGCGACCAGCTCGAGGAGGAAGACGAGGCCAAGAGGAACCTGGAGAAGCAGGTATATATGAACCATCCAGCACTTAGAAAAATACTAGCTGGGAAACTGAGTGATGAAGAATATAAGTTCGCTCGTGACCATGATTGGTGTAACCCAGTCGAAACTTCAGGCAGTAAGTGGCTATGTATTGGCTACTTCTAAAATCGCGTGTAGATCCATAAAAACTAATATTTAGTGTAATGGTACGCGAAAGTCTATAATCTTATGATGAAGAAGATGTAGTGACTATGGTCGAGAAAGGTATGCTTAGATGATCTGGCCATGTTGAAAGGATGAATGAAAGACGATTAACGAAAGTAATGCATAGGGGAAGTATAAATGGAAATGTCGATAGGGGAAGGCCAAGAAATACCTTCCATCACCAAATAGGTCACATTTTCCGGTCTTTTTACATCAAAGCTGCGATATTCGGTGTCACACACCTTGGGTAAACTACTATCTTAAAGTGCGTTACGCAATCTCCGCAAAAAACAAAAATGTAATATAACATTATAGTACTTTGCGTTTACAATATACCTACTCCCTCCAGGTGGCAGTGCTAACCCAGCAGTTAGCAGACGCCAAGAAGAAGGCTGAAGAAGAGGCGGAAGCGTGCGCCGCCATCGAAGAACAACGCAAGAAGCTCGCCAAGGACGCGGAAGGGCTGCACCGGCAGATCGAGGAGCTGCGGCAGGCCAACGACAAGCTGGACAAGAGTGAGTAGGATATAAATAAAAAAAATTACAAAACATTTATAGCCTCAAAAAAAAAAAAACATTTACAATGTATTGGGCGCGTGCACGACGGTGCTGCCCTCATTTTGTGGGCGTTTCTTTCGTTAAATCTTATGGAGTGAAATTAGTTCCAACAGCCGCCGCTAGCAATAACAATGGACATCTCATAAGATTACATGCGTTTTTGACAATCGGCGCCATTTCTCCCTCCACCCACTTCGCACGGTCCCAATACATAAAATTGAGAAACAAATTGTTAAGACAAACGGAGGAGGTTCAGCTCGTGCGGTCGCGGGAGGATATAGGATCCTTAGGCTATAGGAACAGTAAGCTGACTCGAAGAAGGCAGAAGTCAATGACAAGCTGGACAAGAGTGAGTTGGTTATGGGATCCTTAGGATATAGGAGCAGTTAACAGACCTGATGAAGGCAGAAGAGGAGGCAATAATAAGCCAGATAAGACGGAGTAGGCTATAGGATCCTTGGGCGTTTGAAGCAGTTTTAGCTGACCTGATGAAGGCAGAAGTCAATGACAAGCTGGAGAAGAGTTGGGGCATATGGACTGCGAAGTTTGGTCTTTATCATGGGTCCCCATCGAGAGCTGGATACGCTAAGCAAGAGTGTGTGTCCATGGAACCCTTAGCCGACCTGGTGGTAGGACCAATCTAGTAGTTATCAGACTTAAAGAGGCAGAAGCAGCGCAAAAAGCAGACCTTACCTACCCTCAGTGAAACAAATACCTACATTGTTTAAATATTTTTTATTTTATATCTTTTCCTATTAAATATCTTTATTCTAGAGAGATTTAACAAACTATATGTCTACCTGAGATCAGGGATTAATATATTATTTATATCAATTTATAGGCAAGAAGAAGATTCAAGCGGAATTAGAAGACACGAACATAGAATTAGAAGCGCAGCGCGGTAAAGTGCTCGAGCTTGAGAAGAAACAGAAGAGCTTCGACAAGGTATTTTGATTCTGGAAGAAGTGGGCAATGAGAGATTTAATAAGTGCAATGGCTTTCCATTATGATAAGTAATAATATCGTTAGGACTATAAACTATTTTTTTTTTTCGATTTGTCTTTAAAAAATTAAAGCAGATGTATTATTCTCATCTATATCTATACTCTATACTAATATTATAAAGCTGAAGAGTTTGTTTGTTTGTTTGTTTGTTTGAACGCGCTAATCTCAGGAACTACTGGTTCGATTTGAAAAAATCTTTTTGCGTTGTATAGACCATTTATCGAGGAAGGCTTTAGGCTATATAACATCACGCTGCGACCAATAGAAGCAAAGATACAATGGAAAATGTGTAAAAAACGGGGAAAACGCGAACGAAGACGCTGGCACAGCTAGCAATGGCGGTTTATATTGTATGCTTTAGTTTGCAGCATCACGTCACCTAATATGTGGATCTCACTACCGCACTTTTATTTACACAGACAGACTAAAAACAAATAGTTTCGTGGGATGTAATATTAAGTTAAACATTGTTTGTTTTAATAAATTAATAATAATAATTTAAAAGAAATGTAGTTTCAAGATCGTAACAAATAGTCTGAACGAGTATGTTTTTATAACCGACTAAAAAAGGTGTATTTTTTTTTGTACATTGTTTAAAGTTTGTAGCATATCGTAACGTATGGTATTGTTTTCAGGTGGTAGCAGAAGAAAGGGCAGTGGCGGAACGATACGCTGCGGAACGCGACGCGGCCGAACGGGAGGCGCGCGACAAGGAGACCCGTGTGCTGTCTCTGACTCGCGAACTAGACGATGCTGCTGAGAAGGTACGTACACTATGACATAGATACATACATACAATCACGCCTCGTTCCCAGAGGGGTAGGCAGAGATCACTTCCTGCCATGTGCTACGATTCTGGCACACCACTGGACACTATAACAGTTGGGGAAACTTGCAATATTTCACTCGAATATAGGTAAGATGTTCCCTACACAAGTGTCTATGGACTACTCTAATTGAAGCCCCGGCAACTTAATTGTGAAGTTTTACTTGAAATTTTATTACATACTTATATTGCTGTATAAGATTAATATAAGCTTAAGAATTGCAAAATATTTTTGTCAATCCATTTGCACAAAAAACCAGGCTCTATCTATTTACAATCTTTTATTTGTTCGAATGTTGTACTATAATTAAGAATTTTTGTATTTTTACACTGTTTGTGTACCTTTTCAATAAATAAAGAAATGCAGATAAGCTACTCCGACGCTTAAGTTAGGACAGCATAATTTCCGAGGTAGAATCCGATTTCGAAATGATGTGAATTGGGGAACTTGAAAGCGTGAAATACACCCTGTATTGTGCTAATTTAGGCTCTAATCTTTGGGTTAATTTCTTAAAAAAATATATAAAATAATATACATTAAAATATAGCTACTGTCTGCCAATAGTTTCGACAAAATATCTAACTTACAACAACTAACATTCTCCCTTTTCCCATCACAGATCGAGGAACTAGAGCGCACGAAACGCGTCCTCCAATCTGAACTAGACGAGTTAGCGAACACCCAAGGCACAGCGGACAAGAACGTTCACGAACTAGAGAAGGCGAAGCGCGCGCTCGAGTCGCAGCTGGCCGAGCTGAAGGCGCAGAACGAGGAGATCGAGGACGACCTGCAGCTCACCGAGGACGCCAAGCTGCGGCTCGAGGTCAACATGCAGGCCATGCGCGCGCAGTTCGAGCGCGACCTGCAGGTGAGATGGAGCTGATGGGTTGTAGCTGTAAATGGTAGATGGCGCTGTCAAATGTCACGTCGATTCAAATTGGGTGATTACAGAGGTAGCATTACTGTGGATTTGATTACAATTCAATTCGAACGTGGTTATTTTCTGTCATTAAATTAGGTGATATTTGGAGGTACATATATGGATTTGTAACCAAATTAGTATTGTATCATAGTTGTCGCTCCCTTCTAGTGCAATGCTAGTATGAGAACCTATTTATGACTTATGTTACAAGCCAGAAGCGGTCTGGCTGTCAGTTGGCTACGTTGCTATCCTAGTTAGTATGGCTAAGTCGGACTAGAACGACCTGCAGCTCACCGAGGACGCCAAGCTGCGGCTCGAGGTCAACATGCAGGCCATGCGCGCGCAGTTCGAGCGCGACCTGCAGGTGAGATGGAGCTGATGGGTTGTAGCTCTGTAAATGGTAGATGGCGCTGTTAAACGTCACGTCGATTCAAATTAGGTTATATTTGGACGACATACTTACAGAGGTAGCATTACTGTGGATTTGATTACAATTCAATTCAAACGTGGTTATTTTCTGTCATTAAATTAGGTGATATTTGGAGGTACATATATGGATTTGTAACCAAATTAGTATTGTATCATAGTTGTCGCTCCCTTCTAGTGCAATGCTAGTATGAGAACCTATTTATGACTTATGTTACAAGCCAGAAGCGGTCTGGCTGTCAGTTGGCTACGTTGCTATCCTAGTTAGTATGGCTAAGTCGGACTAGAACGACCTGCAGCTCACCGAGGATGCCAAGCTGCGGCTCGAGGTCAACATGCAGGCCATGCGCGCGCAGTTCGAGCGCGACCTGCAGGTGAGAATGCACGTGGATGGAGTTGATGGGTTGTAGCTCTGTAAATGGTAGATGGCGCTGTCAAATGTCACGTCGATTCAAATTGGGTGATATTTGGAGGGCATTTATGTACAGAGGTAGCATTACTATGCATTTGGTTACGATTCAATTCAAACGTGGTTATTTTCTGTCATTAAATTTGGTGATATTTGGAGGACATACTTACAGAGGTGGCATTACTATGGATTTGTAGACAAATTTGGTATTGTATCATAGATCGAAATCATGCTCCCTTCTAGTTGTAGTGCAATGCTAGTGATAATGAGTATTTATGACTCGAACTCGAAGTCAGAAGCGGTCTGGCTTTCCCTCAGTTGGCTAGGTCTACATTGCTATCATAGTTAGGATGGCTAGGTGAGGTGAATGTATGTATATCATTTTTTTTTACCTGTGAATTAATGTTTTTTTTTTCCTCCACCAGGCCAAAGAAGAGCAAGGCGAGGAGAAACGCCGCGGCATCGTGAAGCAGCTGCGCGACCTCGAAGCAGAATTAGAGGAGGAGCGCAAGCAGCGCGCCGCCGCGCTCGCGCAGCGCAAGAAGCTCGAGTGCGACCTCAAGGACGCCGAGCAGGCGCTGCACCTCGCCAGCAAGGTACAGTGGCGCCGCCTGCAGTGAAGCAGCTGTGTTATATCATCATCAGTCAGCTGCGCGACCTCGAAGCGGAGCTAGAAGAGGAGCGCAAGCAGCGCGCCGCCGCGCCCGCGCAGCGCAAGAAGCTCGAGTGCGACCTCAAGGACGCCGAGCAGGCGCGGCACCTCGCCAGCAGGGTACAGCGGCGCCGCCTGCACTGAAGCAGCTGTGTTAGATCATCATCATCAGCTGCGCGACCTCGAAGCGGAGTTAGAGGAGGAGCGCAAGAAGCTCGAGTGCGACCTCAAGGACGCCGAGCAGGCGCTGCACCTCGCCAGCAAGGTACAGTGGCGCCGCCTGCAGGAGGAGTGAAGCAGCTGTGTTATATCATCATCAGCCTATAGGCACGTCCACTGCTGGACATAGGCCTATAGAATAGGTGAGTGACGAAGACATGGGGATGTCTTCGTTACTCCCGCCTATTCTCGGCCACTCGCATCCAGCTCCTACCAGCCGTCCTGCGCAGATCGTCACTCCACTAGTGGGGCTACCATGAGTTTAAAACTTACGCACTCGATATCGCCTACGTAAATATGTCTATGAAAAACATGTACAGCGCCGGCTGGTGGTTACGCGAAGAACTACAATCGGCCATATGAAAAAAACAACTCGATAGGTTTTTAACGTACGTAAGTTTACGATAGCCAACTCATGGTAGGCCCTCTGGCCTGCGGGCGTCCCACACTACGTTTGCCGAGACGCGGTATCCACAGAAAGCCTACTATGAGTTGGCTATCGAAAAATTACTTACATTAAAAACCTATTGAGTTGTTTTTTTCATACGGCCGATTTTAGTTCTTCGCGTAGCCACCAGCGGCGCTGTACAAGTTTTTCATAGACATGTTTACGTAGGCGATATCAAGTGTGTAAGTTTTAAACTCATGGTAGCCACACTGACCCCAACGGTAAGCCGCTGCTGCGGTAGATGTATGGGTGGTGGTTTATTGTATGTTGGAGCCAGCGACATCTATAGGTAGTCGAAGTGTTGGTGTACTACTCGACTACGATTGAGTCTGGTCGTTCCCCCCCTCCCCACATATACTAGTTATTCTAGCAAAAATCTTTAGACGAGGAAGATTTTTGAGTACTGCCCAGAAGACTCTGGTTTTAGGTGTCTTATTTATTTGCCCTAAATGTTAAGATTCATCATCAGCCGATAGGTTTGTCCACTGCTGGACATAGCCCTCCACACGTGTTGAAATTGTTTCATATATTAAATTGTTATACATTGTTTGTATTGTTAAACATTGTTTACATTCATCATCATCTCAGCGTTTTCCCGGTTGCATCCTTGCGGAGCCCGGGGTCCGCTTTCCTACTCCTAACTCTCCACCTCGCACGGTCTTCGACATTGTTTACATTAACATTGCTAATACTACAGCTGCAGCTGCCCTCAGCCCTCAGCCCCTGTACCTCGTTGACCACATCCTGTCCTTATCTGTTCGTGTTAATTCTTTGTACTTCTTTTGTCTGTCATATATGTGTGTTTTTACTTAAGTTTTGTGTTTTGTTTTCATATAATCTAGATATTTGTCTTTGTGGGTCTACACGCGTTAATAGGAGTAGCAAATTATATAGCTACTTACTGCCCGACGTTTCGACTGGTAGACCCATAAAGACAAATATCTATTGTAATGGAACGCGAAAGTCTAAAATCTTACGTTTCATATAATCTGTTCTATACCTATTTGTGTATGTTATGTGGTCAATAAACGTTTATTATTATTATTATTATTAATACTACATTCTCCCTTCACAGGTCAAGGAAGACGCGACGAAGCAAGTGAAGAAGCTACAACAGCAGCTGAAAGAGGCGGCTCGCGAGGCGGAAGAGGCTCGAGCGGGCCGCGAGGAGGCGTCCGCGACGGCCCGGGACGCCGAGCGACGCGTCAAGGCGCTCGAGGCGGAGGCGCTGCAGCACAGCGAGGAGCTGGCGGCGGCCGACCGCACCCGGCGCCAGGCCGAGGCCGAGCGCGACGACCTGCTCGACGAGCTCAACAACCACACCGCCAAGGTACCGTGTGTACAGTGTACAGTGTACCGACCGCACGCGGCGCCAGGCCGAGGCCGAGCGCGACGACCTGCTCGACGAGCTCAACAACCACACCGCCAAGGTACCGTGTGTACAGTGTACAGTGTACCGACCGCACGCGGCGCCAGGCCGAGGCCGAGCGCGACGACCTGCTCGACGAGCTCAACAACCACACCGCCAAGGTACCGTGTGTACAGTGTACAGTGTACCGACCGCACGCGGCGCCAGGCCGAGGCCGAGCGCGACGACCTGCTCGACGAGCTCAACAACCACACCGCCAAGGTACCGTGTGTACAGTGTACAGTGTACCGACCGCACGCGGCGCCAGGCCGAGGCCGAGCGCGACGACCTGCTCGACGAGCTCAACAACCACACCGCCAAGGTACCGTGTGTACAGTGTACAGTGTACCGACCGCACGCGGCGCCAGGCCGAGGCCGAGCGCGACGACCTGCTCGACGAGCTCAACAACCACACCGCCAAGGTACCGTGTGTACAGTGTACAGTGTACCGACCGCACGCGGCGCCAGGCCGAGGCCGAGCGCGACGACCTGCTCGACGAGCTCAACAACCACACCGCCAAGGTACCGTGTGTACAGTGTACAGTGTACCGACCGCACCCGGCGCCAGGCCGAGGCCGAGCGCGACGACCTGCTCGACGAGCTCAACAACCACACCGCCAAGGTACCGTGTGTACAGTGTACAGTGTACCGACCGCACCCGGCGCCAGGCCGAGGCCGAGCGCGACGACCTGCTCGACGAGCTCAACAACCACACCGCCAAGGTACCGTGTGTACAGTGTACAGTGTACCGACCGCACGCGGCGCCAGGCCGAGGCCGAGCGCGACGACCTGCTCGACGAGCTCAACAACCACACCGCCAAGGTACCGTGTGTACAGTGTACAGTGTACCGACCGCACGCGGCGCCAGGCCGAGGCCGAGCGCGACGACCTGCTCGACGAGCTCAACAACCACACCGCCAAGGTACCGTGTGTACAGTGTACAGTGTACCGACCGCACGCGGCGCCAGGCCGAGGCCGAGCGCGACGACCTGCTCGACGAGCTCAACAACCACACCGCCAAGGTACCGTGTGTACAGTGTACAGTGTACCGACCGCACCCGGCGCCAGGCCGAGGCCGAGCGCGACGACCTGCTCGACGAGCTCAACAACCACACCGCCAAGGTACCGTGTGTACAGTGTACAGTGTACCGACCGCACGCGGCGCCAGGCCGAGGCCGAGCGCGACGACCTGCTCGACGAGCTCAACAACCACACCGCCAAGGTACCGTGTGTACAGTGTACAGTGTACCGACCGCACGCGGCGCCAGGCCGAGGCCGAGCGCGACGACCTGCTCGACGAGCTCAACAACCACACCGCCAAGGTACCGTGTGTACAGTGTACAGTGTACCGACCGCACCCGGCGCCAGGCCGAGGCCGAGCGCGACGACCTGCTCGACGAGCTCAACAACCACACCGCCAAGGTACCGTGTGTACAGTGTACAGTGTACCGACCGCACGCGGCGCCAGGCCGAGGCCGAGCGCGACGACCTGCTCGACGAGCTCAACAACCACACCGCCAAGGTACCGTGTGTACAGTGTACAGTGTACCGACCGCACGCGGCGCCAGGCCGAGGCCGAGCGCGACGACCTGCTCGACGAGCTCAACAACCACACCGCCAAGGTACCGTGTGTACAGTGTACAGTGTACCGACCGCACGCGGCGCCAGGCCGAGGCCGAGCGCGACGACCTGCTCGACGAGCTCAACAACCACACCGCCAAGGTACCGTGTGTACAGTGTACAGTGTACCGACCGCACCCGGCGCCAGGCCGAGGCCGAGCGCGACGACCTGCTCGACGAGCTCAACAACCACACCGCCAAGGTACCGTGTGTACAGTGTACAGTGTACCGACCGCACGCGGCGCCAGGCCGAGGCCGAGCGCGACGACCTGCTCGACGAGCTCAACAACCACACCGCCAAGGTACCGTGTGTACAGTGTACAGTGTACCGACCGCACGCGGCGCCAGGCCGAGGCCGAGCGCGACGACCTGCTCGACGAGCTCAACAACCACACCGCCAAGGTACCGTGTGTACAGTGTACAGTGTACCGACCGCACCCGGCGCCAGGCCGAGGCCGAGCGCGACGACCTGCTCGACGAGCTCAACAACCACACCGCCAAGGTACCGTGTGTACAGTGTACAGTGTACCGACCGCACGCGGCGCCAGGCCGAGGCCGAGCGCGACGACCTGCTCGACGAGCTCAACAACCACACCGCCAAGGTACCGTGTGTACAGTGTACAGTGTACCGAGCGCACCCGGCGCCAGGCCGAGGCCGAGCGCGACGACCTGCTCGACGAGCTCAACAACCACACCGCCAAGGTACCGTGTGTACAGTGTACAGTGTACAGTGTACAATATACCGAGCGACGCGTCGAACATGACTTCAAAAGTACAGTCACTATATGCGTGAGTGCGACAGGCTCAAAATGGTCTATTGTGCCTGTCGAACTCATATGTGGACCTCACTAATGCTTACCATCAGGTGGAGTGAGGTCATCTTGTTGGCTGACTGTAATAGTGTAAAAAGAGCGACGCGTAACGGTCATGACTTCAAGGGTTTCGTCCAAATATATCCGGCGTGGGGAATTTACTATGCAGCGGTAGCTTTAAAACCTTGTCCAGGAAGGCGAATAGTACGCTGTAGTAAATATACGCGCGTTGGCGAGATACTAGCTAGCGAGCTAACGCGCGAGCTGAAAAAGACTACTTATATTAGACTAAAAGAGACTTCCTGGACAGGGCCTAAGGCCGTTCACACATGGCCTTTGCATTAGTCATCCTTGGATTTGTGTTGAATGTTTGGATCCGCAACCCCATAACACACACAAGGTTTTTGCGGTTTGTTTGAAAAATCACACTCAAATGTTCATATAACCAAATGTTGTTACACAAATTTGAATCTTATTTCTATCCCCGCAGAGCACACTTCTCATCGACGAGAAGAAACGGCTGGAGGCGCGGATAGCGGCGCTCGAAGAGGACCTGGACGAGGAGCAGTCCAACAATGAGATACTCAACGATAGGCTTAGGAAGGCGCAGGTGAGATGACTCGGATTAAAATAAAAAAATAAAATAAAATAGTTTATTGAACAACTTTAACAAATAGCAAAATGGGTTACAATATTATTGATTCGATACATTTTAGGTAAAGTTGTAGCGAAAAGCGAGTCTTGTGCTCAAGTTGCTATGATTTCTACACTGGTACTGAGTATACTTTGATACCTTCCCTAATAATAGTAAAGGAATAATACTTTAAACTATGGTTACACGTTTTAAACTGAGCATGTCCGGGATGATATAGGGATGATAGAAAACTAAAATGTCTGGGATATTTAAAATGGTATAAGACTATCGCCCTAGTTCAACATGTCTCAAAGAGATAAGGGATTTTTGAAAGCATTACAAGCAAATTAAAGCCCAAACTAAGCAGAGCTTGTACTTGACAAGCTCTGCTAAGTTTGGGGTCAGGTGACCGTGTGTGGAATTGTTCCAGATTTATTTATTTATTTAATGAGTTGCTCACTCAGAGAACACAAACTTTATTTATGGATGACAGGCTACAAATTTTGTTTATTTATATATAACAGATTTGTAAAAAAATTCGCCAATTCCGTTTCCAGAACCAAATCGACCAGGTCACTATGGAGCTCGGCACGGAGAAGGCGGCTACGCAGAAGCTGGAGAGCAGCAAGCTGGTGCTGGAGCGGCAGAACAAGGAGCTGAAGGCCAAGCTGGCCGAGCTGGAGACCAACGCGCGCACCAAGACAAAGGTGAGGGGGAAATAAGAGGGATAAACAAGGAGTCATTTTTAGTACAATTATGGCTGAAAGTTTATTTCTTTAAAAAAATTTATCGAATGTAACTTTCTTTAAAATTCAACTTGACCAGCCATTTTGATTCATTGTGAAGTTGAGTTGAAGTTAATTTGACCAAAAGTCAATTCGACTAAAATCTATTTCTATGAACATGTATTTGCCTGAAAGTCAATTCGACCAAAAGTTGATCTGACCAAAACTCATTTCCATAAATTATTTTGACTAAAACTCATTTAACCATAAGTCATTTTGACTAAAAGTTGCTTGACCAAAACTCATTTTAAGCATTAGTCATTTTGACCAAAAGTTGTATGGCTAAAACTCATTTTGACCATAAGTCAATATTTGACCAAAAGTTACTTTGACCAAAACTCATTTTAATCATAAGTAATTTTGACCAAAATTTGAATTCACCAAAAGTAACTGACTAACAATTCAAAAGTAAATTACTTACTAACAAGTCAACCTGCCCAAACAGCAATATGTATACAAGCTTCATCATTACATCACCATTCACAGGGCATGATCACATCCCTGGAGCTGAAGGTGGCCAACCTCGAGGAGCAGCTGGAGGCGGAGTCCCGCGAGCGACTCGCGCAGCAGAAGGCCTCGCGCAAACTGGACAAGAAGATGAAGGAGCTCGCGCTGCAACTGGACGAGGAGCGCCGCCACGCCGACCAGTACAAGGACCAGATCGAGAAGGTGAGGCGGACGGACGGACGGACAGACGGACGGACATACTAAATGAAATCGCCTTTTTCCCAGAGGAGTAGGCAGAGATCACTTCCAGCGAACTAATTTTCACCTCTGTGGGAAACGAGACGTGAGTATCAATACAAAGGACCCGTCGCCGCCATTCTGCCGTGACGATGCGTTTTAACAAGGTCACGACGTGACCGTAAATCTTGAGCATAACGGCGGCATGGATATACCTTACATAGAGGCAAAGTATGCGCCGCACCTTTCCCGTGGTGTCGTGGTAGTTAGGCCTAACAGGAATTTTGGCGACGCCTGTCGTTGAGGTATACCGACTGGGACCTCTTTCTGGGAATAGTCGCTGGACATTTCGAGTCAAACTCAAAGGCTGGAGACGTTCCGGGTTATTCCCATTTGCCCCCTCTAACCTTTCCCCCCTTAGAATCAGTGAGAGTTTATCTTAAAAGTATCACTTGGAACGTCTATGAGAGGAGTAGTCTCAAGTAGAGGAATATGGGATAGTCGAAAATTAGCACAGAAATGTGGTTGATTGACTAATTTTATACAAGAATCGTAGTACCTCTAAGGACCTCTAAGGGGGCAATGGTTAGAGGGGGTAAATGGGAATAACCAAGTAATCCATCGTCAGTTTAATTGGATATAGTTTTGGTGTAAAACACATCCGCTAGGATATGATTTTTCTCTTTCTGTCTGTGCTTACACCACTATCGCGCTGATAGCTTAAATTACTTAAAGCAATTTTGCTATAGCTAATACATGTCGTAACTTGTCTCCTTCCAGATGAACGTGCGAGTGAAGGCGCTCAAACGCCAATTGGACGAGGCCGAGGAAGAGATGCAGCGCGAGAAGTCGGGCAAGCGCAAGGCGCAGCGCGAGCTCGAGGACATGCTCGAGACGCACGAGACGCTCGCGCGCGAGTGCAACAACCTGCGCAACAAGCTGCGGTGAGTCACTACCCACTAGCCACCACTCCCCTGCACCTGACCCTCTCCCCTCCCTCGTACATACAACGCGCTAGACGAGCCGAGGAGGATGCAGCTCAGGATGTGCTCCCCGTAAGTCCGGTGATGATGACGAGGTTACTTCAAGCCATTACTCAGTAGCCATTATCAGTATGTCAGTTAGGAAAAAAACCACTCACGACTGCCCTTCCTGTACGAGACCCTTCCCCCTCCCACACAAAACGCACCGGACGGGCCGAGGAGGAGATGCAGCGCGACTACCCACTCTACGCTGACCTGTCGACCTCATATGTGGACCTCACGGCCGCTTACCGTCAGGCGGCAAAACTATTGCGTGGATGTAGGAGTGTAAAAAAAGAGTAATCCCTCGCATCCAGAAACCTACATGACAGTGATAACGCCTCGTTTCGATAATATTCCTTCACCATTCATGAATCCTTTATTACCCGTCCTCCGCCATCAACCAGATATGTTCCTAATCAGTTCCATTGAAGAACAGCTAAATAAAACTGCAGTAGCAGAGAAGTGATGGGGATGTACCAACAATCATCACCTTCCTGTTTTAAAATAGCTCACGCACACAACAACACTTGTTAAAAAACCGAAACACTTGAGGTTTTTTCCGATTGAATCCTGTTCACCAGATACACCAAATCGCCAATTTAATTTATTGAATACACATAAGATTAGTTTAGTTTATAAGCTATCTTTACAGGCGTTACAGTGTATCACAATGGGTGCGTTTAGCCGACACACAATCTTGGCAGCACAGAAAGAAAAATGGCGATTGCTGAGTAGCATAGGCTGACGCGGCTGAGGAATGCTAAGTGGCGATATTCAGATTGATTGATTGATTCGTCATATGGCGGAATATTCAAACGTTAACAGCTAACTTCACTTCTCTCATTTCCACTCAGCATGGTTCTGGCCGATACTGTAGTCAGAATTGTCGAATGCTGTTCAGCACTCTCAGATTCTGACCAGTCTGTCTGTCGGCTAAACGCACCCAATGTATTTTCAACACAATTATTATGTTGCAATAGGGTGTCGTTGTCAGACGATAGTGACTAGGCGGCGGGCGATCGACGGCCGGGGTATAACTGAGAGGTAACTCGGGTGGTTTGCTTGCCGATGCATGGGCGGTCTGTGTCGATCCATCGCTACAGGATTAGCCTTGGAGCTTATGCGAGTCGGGTTTGTGCAGTCTGTGATAGGGTAGATGGAATATTTTGTAGTACATACATAGAACATACATACATAAAATCACGCCTTCTTCCCAGAGGGGTAGGCAGAGATCACTTATTGTGTAGTGTGACTTGCAAAATAAATAAATATCGAGAGAGGGGACCTGTTTGTGCGCACTCTTGTATGTTTGGGTCAGCGTGCTGAATCTCCATTGAGATTGGCTGCTATAATCAAATTCTTGGGATAACATTATTACAAAAAATATTTTATGGACTTACTTTATGTCTATCACTGACAAAAGTGCTTTCTTTTCGACTTGTAATTTATCTAAATGACAGCGCATAATACAGATTTGAGGTTCATTGTTCATGTGTCAATTAAGAACAATCAATTTAATTAATTAAATAGTTTCCTCCTAAAGGTTAAAATCATTTGTGAAGCTTACAAATCACAAAATGTAAAAAAGTGGGCCTCGAAGTTAAAAGGCCTGGGCATCTACCATTACTACCATTACCAGTAACATTTGTACTTAAATTAAAACAAACCTACTTGTCTTCATTACTTTATCTGATGGCTCTCCTGGTCATTCCTAGGCATCTACCCTATACTTCACACATGGACTGTGTCGAGTGCCAATTGATTTTGCTACTGTGTCGTTCGTTTTTCGTGTCTCATGGGTTGTTTTAGGAGTCATCTTCAGTTTTTCGACGATTCGATTGGAACTTCATTTGCATTGTGACATCTTTCAACTTTCATTATAACTTTACTTTTAACGATTTAATAATTTGTTTGTTAGAGATTAACATTTCATCAGTTTAAATGGAATGCAATGAAAAACGTTAATGCTAATATATTTTTTAAAGCTGAATACTGGAATATAAATTAAGTAAATGATTTCTTCAAATATTTAAAATAATCCTAAAAATATTTTTAATTTTAATAATTTCTAATAGTTCAACTAAATTATTGATCATTTCAATATTCAGCATTTGAACTTTAGTCAACATTTTCCTTCAGAATACTAATGTATTTCAGTCAAAATGCAGTTTTATTAGACAATTTACATCATCTACTTTTAAGTGAATGTGTGATTTACATAAATAATAGACAAAAATATTATCAACTTAAAACTGTTTTTTTTAAGACCTAAAGAGTCACTAAAAAGAAGCCTCCCAAAAACACTACCCCAACACAAACCATCTGCTTATAGTCTAACGTCCGATTGTATTATTTAGAATATATTTAAAAAAATGGGTATGTCACCGGACCTTAAAAACATATCTTACACTGGGTCTTTATGTGTCTACACGCGTTATTAGGAGCAAGTGCTGCGTTAGGACCGAGAGGTCCCCGGTTCGAGTCCGGGGTCGGGCAAAATTTGTGTGAGTTTTTCTGTAATGAAATTACTCAGCCCGGAGTTAGGAAGTTGGCGGTTGAACGCCCGTGCCTCGGAAAGCACGTTAAGCCGGTGGTCCTGCGCCCGATCTCTCATCGGTTATGTCGGATTGCCGTCTCACCGAATTATGAGAGTAAGGGAATAGAGAGTGCACTTGTGTTTGCGCGTACACTTGTGCACTATAATATGTCCTGCGCACTTGGCTGATCTCGGCCGCCATGGCTGAAATCGGTTGGACGCCTTACTAATGTTTATCTATCCATCCACAGGCGGCAGGGCGGCGGCATAGGCCTCTCGGGCGGCTCCTCAGCCGCTCGCATGAAGCGATCCTCGCTCGCGCCCGGCGCCGGCTCCGGCGACGAGTCCCTGGACGACACCAACGACGCCACCAACTCCGTCGAGTGACGCGCCCACCGCTGGGGCGAAGGCCTACGGTAGAATGGGACTTGGGTACGCTGGGTAGTGGAGAATGTTTGAATGACGATTTTTCTTAATGCGCCATTTTGGGTATACATATTTAATAGAGTATGTATTGAAATGTTGAGTTTGTGTTAAAAACGATTTTTTATTTATTTGGTTTACGATTTTTTTTTATTTTTGGAAAAGTAATTTATTTTTCTAATAACGACGAATTGTACAAAAAAATCAATCAAACGATTTTTAATTAATTGCATTAATGAAAATTAAAAAAATTACATTTCTCTTTATTTTTCTAATAACGACAAATTGTACAAAAAATATATCAATGTACTCCATGTTGGAATGTGACGTCATAGTCCAACCTTCATTTTGCATGAACAGTGCAAGTGATGATAAATTTTTATATGCATGTCTAGGCTGATTTTGGTTTTATGACAAAATTAATAATACAGATAGATTCAGTTTATCGACTTTTAAGCTACTTAGCTTTACCTAAAATCGTGAACATTCTCTATTATAGCACCTCTGTAACATCTTACTAAAATTTTCTTATTGGTTGATCTTTATGACCTTAAGTATTGCCTAAATAATTGTGGCAATATCAGATATCTATCCCTGTTTGCTAGCGATTATCTGTAACGGTTAATCCGTTATAATAATACTTGTAAACAAATTTTATTTTGTATTTAGGGTAAAATAACTCACCCATCAACAGGCATAGGCAGATATATTGCCACGAAAATTTGGATCATATGTACTTGGCATAAGGACCTAAAACTATTTTCCTTTTTAAATAGTTACATTTGTGTCCCAAGTCCCATTCTATTACTTAACTCTATTATACGCGAACAACATCGTAACAGCGACCAATGTTCGCCTGTGTGCATCATATTCTCTTGTTATTTCATTGTCTATTATTTTATTCTTTTCTCTTAAAATGTCTGTTTCTCTTTGTTATAATTCCTTTGTACACGATGCTCACATCATTGAAAATAAAAATGTTAAGACCATCGCCACAGTGCTCCCAAGACGCGTTTCAAAGGTCGAATGTCTGTCGAAAAAAAAACATGTTAACTTAAAAAAAAAACAAGACAGACTCGAGTGTCGCCCGGCGCGGACACACACTTGTACTTATCTCGTGTTGGTACGACGGAAACATGTTGATATTATTATTAGTTGTGGTTAGATCCGATCGGCTTGCAATCATGGTTTTGTGGACGCCGCGACTCTATATACATGTTTTTATTCATCGATTAATTTGCTTTTATATTAGGCTTGAGAATTGGTCCGAACCAATACGTATTATAAGGTTTTATGCTGATTGCCCTCTTAAAACCATGGTTGCAAACGTTAAGTATAATATTGTTTTCATTGTAAAGAAACCTCGTCTCTCCGACGACACTATGTATGGAATTAGGGCGAGACGTAGCCAAGCTTTGTATCAACATTTATTGTAACCTTATTGTAATTATCGAATTAGTAGTATTATGAAATTTCGAGTACATATTTGAAACTGTAATCGGGTGCTCAAACGTTTTTGAATTGCATTTAACAGTCTGCGAATCTCTGGAAGCATTATTTTCTTGGAAAAAATAAATAAAAATATAAAAATATAATAACAAATTTGGAGCATTTCACGAGCCAGTATTATGAACGAAACATTCCTATCAATCGAGTTGTCACCTTTGCCAGACCAAGTCGGTAAACGTGAAATGGTAAATTAACTCATTGGGTGATATTGTGATGAAATTAATTTGAATAATAAAAAGTATTACAGAAACGGTAATCGAATTGAATTTTTGCATTTAAATCGACTGAATGGCAAAGACTGTTTTTGCGACAATATACAGAAGCCACGATTGTGTAATCCGGTATCTAAGTTACGGGCGAGGCGCCCGGCCCGCTTCGCCAGCTCTCACCATGTAAATATAAGTCAGTGTCTCACTGATCGCTTAGTTGCCATACAAATTAATGATAGTTGTTAAGTAAGGTCAAGCTTTCAGTGTTAGGCTCGCCGTCCACTCATGCGGGAGCGACACGCGAGCGATTCGCGATTGATGTAATATTCTGTACTTATTGTGTTCGTCGTCGATTCGTTCTATTACCAGATATCGCCCCTAGTTCGGTAGACGGCGGGCCCCGGCCAGCGGTGGAGCGTTCCAAACTGAGTTATTCAAGCGAATCAGTACAAAACCTTCGTGAATTTTTTTTATATCGTTTTTTAAATGTCAACACTCCACCGCTGTCGAATGGTCACTTCACTTCGCCCTCCCAGCTCTGAGAACATCGTCGCTGCTCATAGCAGGCGGTTGTGGATGTAAATTGTTCACGTGATGTACGAAACGGTATTATTGGCGTCGGCATTGCGGTAGGATCGGCTCGCATCTACACTTAGGGTAGGATTCGTAGTAATAAATGGTGGCCTTAGTTTTTTTTATTATGGACTTATACGTAAAACGAAGGATTTTGTCTCTTGTGATTCGGCTCGTTTAGCGAGGCTGACTTCAGGCAAATGCCTGGAGTAGGCCCCTAGTGCGGTCGAAGCTGTAATTCGAAGGCCTAACAACTTATAAACAACTCTGTGTCTTCGCGAGCATTTTTATGACTATTTACTGTAATGACGTCTTTTTTAATTATATAGTTTTTTCTGATTAATAATATAAAATTTAAATGTAAGTAAACCAACATAAAACTTATTTTACATAAATATTATATTTAATTATTAACAATATTGATAATTGTAAAATTGGCCATAGGTTGTAACAAGTTATCAGTTGGTATGCCAATTAAACAATTTTTCATGATTTTTAATACAATTTGTTTTATTTGATCTATTCCCGACTTTCACCCCTTATTATTAAGCCACTGATCGATTCTGCATATATGTTCATCCTGATAAACAAAGTAGTTGTTCCCCCTGTTCCATATATCTTTACCGATATAAACTTCTCTGGGAATTCCACTTATCCCTACCGGTAGCGAAAATTGGAAAAAATATTCCGAGTATCCCTAAGTAGTCCAGTCAAATTAGCATCTAAATTATGGGTAAGGTTGCATTAATTCCCAACAAAATGAATTTTTGTGCAGGCCTTGAATACGTCATTAGAAATAATATGTCAAAAGTCCCCATCGATCCGACGTGTGCAAAAAAAAATATTCATGGTCAAATGTCACAAATATCAGTTTTATGCACTTTTGAGCGAAACGGTAAGTTTTATCATAAAAGTATGTATGACAAAATTACTTATCACCTAATTATCTATAAAAATTGTCTTACACTTTATTCCTAAGATTCACCATTTCAGAGATAAAGCGATGCACAAAGTTGAAAAAGTTGTATTTTCAAATGCTGCCAGGCCCCGTGCGATTGTGCTAGACAGTTAAAATTTGTTCAGTTCATCACGAATGATGTATTTCAGTTGGCTCTATAACATCTAATACTAAATACAACATTAAACTATCACTCGAGGTGGGCTCTTTTTCTTTTCTCTACGAAAGCTTTTTATTTGCTCGCACTTGGCCGGTTTTTAACGTGGTAACCACGTTAAGCCATGGTCACCACGTTAATGTGGAATAGGTTTACTAGGGTAACCACGATAAAAACCGTCCAAGTGCGAGCAAATAAAAAAGCGTTAGTATGAGAGCCCACCTTAAGTGATGGTTTTATGGTCCAAGATCCCAGAGCTGCCAGACATCACTTATTTTCTAATGGACAAAATATATACGATTGAGTAGTGTTGGGGTGTACTATCATCATATGACTAGTTGCTACCTTGACCAGACGGCCATTTTTCAGATATCAACCAATCAAGGTACATAGAAACACTGCTCACCTCACTTAAATTCTGATGGCTGATTTTAACATATATTTCACACAATATCATTAAAAATCAGGATTCATTACTCCCAGACACATGCGCTCGGCGGTTTTACCTAACAGGCGCATTAAAGCTATGAAAAAAATTTTCATCATCGTCATCAGCCCATATACGTCCCCACTGCTGGGGCACGGGCCTACCCTAAACTAGGGCGATAAGGCCTTAGTCGACCACGCTGGCCAAGTGCGGGTTGGTCGACTACACAGCCTAAGAATTTCTTCTTAGGTGTGCAGGTTTCCTCACGATGTTTTCCTTCACCGTTAAAGCGTCGAATGATGGAAAGTAAAATTTTTTTCATAGCTTTAAAGCGTCTGTAAGGTAAAACCGCCGACCGCATGTGTCTGGGAGTAATAAAACCTGATTTTTAATGATATTGTGTGAAATATATGTTAAAATCATCCATCAGAATTTAAGTTTGGTGAGCAGTGTTTCTATGTACCTTGATTGGTTGATATCTGAAAAATGGCCGTCTGGTCAAGGTAGCAACTAGTCATATGATGATAGTACACCCCACCACTACTCAATCGTATATATTTTGTCCATTAGAAAATAAGTGATGTCTGGCGGCTCTGGGATCTTCCTCTATTATGTTCTATTTAGTATTAGCGATAATAGAGGCAACTGAAATCCATCATTCGTAAAAATTTATCTGTCTAGCACAATATCACGGGGCCTGGAAGCATTTGAAAATACAACATTTCAACTTTGTGCATCGCTGTATCTCTGAAATGGTGAATCTTAGGAACAAAGTGTAAAGACAATTTTTAAAGATAATTAGATGATAAGTAATTTTGTCAAAGATATTTTTATGATAAAACTTACCGTTTTGCTAAAAATCGCGAAAAACTTATTTTTTTTACCTTTGACCTTGAATAACATTTTTTCCTTACAGGGGAAAGATGGGGAACTTTCAAATTTTGTTTTTAATGATATTTTAAGCAATCTTACCGATTTTCAGCTTGGTGGGAATTTATGTAACTTCGAATGTCTAAATTGACCGGACTATAAGAATGGAGATATGGTAGGCTGGAAGTAGTTCTATCGATGAAGACCTGCCCCAGAGAGAATTTATCCTAGTGTACGTAGGAAAGCGAAGGATATAATTTGTAGGAAGGGTCAGGCGCATCTTATCGGCCTCTCGAAAGGCACGCAAAGCTTACTTACACAGCTGTGAAAAAAGCAACGCCCCTTTCACACTGCAGTCCAAATTTATGGCATGGTCTCGTTTTGATGTGTTCATATATAGCATTCACAAGCATCCCGCATGTGGACATTCACCATTAAATGGGATCCTGCAAATAACTGTTACTGTTAAAGTTATTTATAGAGTGCATACAACGCACTATGCGGTTAGCCGAAATGCGTTCAGCCGTCCGTCTAACCGCAATAAAAATGTAAACGACTTCATTCGGATGGAATGGAATCAGGTGTACCATGCACCTATAGACGAGAATCGTAAGAATACATTCTAATCCTGAAATATGGAAACTGAAAAATTTGTATTTCTTTTGCCTTATAAATTATGGCTTAGCAATTAAAACTACAAGTGTCAATGTCACTGTCAAATTCAATAATTTGTGCTTGCTTGCTCGAGTTTCTGATCCACGAATATTGCTCATTTAAATATTTTTTCTGCACTTTATAGAAAAAATCTTTGTTCGACATTAATTAAATTTAATTCGTGTGGCTCCTTGGTAGTGAAAAAAAAGTTTACCCGGAGATTTTCATACATTATGTCCGAAGCAATCGACGAGTATTTCGACGCGGCTCTATCGCTCGTAAAAATAGCTGGAAACCTTATAACTGAGCATGTAAGTGGGTGCAAGGTGTTCGAGCTGAAGTCGTGCGACATTGACTTAGTCACGGAAGTGGACAAGAAAGTCGAGGAGACCCTTATTGACGGTCTTTCCAAAAAGTTTCCGACGCACAAGTTTATCGGGGAAGAGTCGGTCTCTAGCGGCGCCAAGTGCGTGCTAACGGACGACCCGACGTGGGTCATCGATCCCGTCGACGGCACCCTCAACTTTGTTCACGGATTCCCTCACAGCTGCATCTCTTTAGGCTTATTGATCAATAAAGAATCTGTCGCTGGAATAGTCTACAATCCCATAGTTGGCCAGCTGTTTACTGCCAAGAAAGGCCAAGGAGCCTTCCTAAACGGTAAGCAGATACATGTATCTCAAATTAAGGAGTTGAAGAAAGCTCTGATTGCCTTCGAAGTGGGAACAAGCCGCGAAGAGGAGAAAGTGAAAATTGTCCGTGCCAATTTTGATAGCATGATTACTCATGGTCAGGGAATGAGGTCTTTGGGGTCTGCAGCGCTGAACATGGCTATGGTGGCGATGGGTGGAGCGGATGCTAACTTTGAGTTTGGTATCCATGCTTGGGATGTTGCTGCGGGGGATATACTGGTGCGGGAGGCTGGAGGAGTGTGCATAGATCCTGCTGGAGGGCCCTTTGATGTGTTGTCAAGGAGGGTTCTCTGTGCCAGCACACCTGAGCTGGCTCAGGAGATGACTAAAGTATTAATACAGTACTATCCTGAACGAGACTAAACAATTAAACTTACAGAAATATTGGGGAATGAAAAATGTATAGTGAAATTATAATTAGGTAATTTAAAATACCTACTATATTGTTTATTTTTTGATGTTAACCAAATAGTCAATGTGATGTTTAACTTAAATTATAATTTCTGACAATATCAATAAACTTGTATGTTTCAAACAAATGAATAAAGGTACTAAGATCTGATTGTACTTAAAATTGATGATAAACAACAATGTATTTAACTTGTTTGACTTTTTTATTATAGTTTCTATGGTTCTGTCAAAGAAGTTTTGTGGTAGTATTAAGTATACCGGTTCAATACTTTTATTATTCTTACATCTACTTCAGTGTAATGTGTATGTATGTATACTTCTAAAGATGTATTTAAACATAGCATTCCCCAAAAATGTAAGGTAGACTTGGATACATATTGTGTATATGAGTGTTAGTGTAATTTTGTATACTGTATATTGGGATAAATAAAACAAAGATGGGTACTTAATTCTATTATATTTTATGTAACTTAAACTTGACTTATTTTAATTGTTATTAAAATGTAGTTCAACTACAAACCTGAAACTATTGTGTACCTAAGATAATACATTATTTAAATTAAATTATTGTAATTCATTTGATATTACATTTAATAAAGTGTTAATGAAACAACATGTTTTTACTCAGTTCACATTTTATTTAGTATACTAAGAATGGAGTCGGTGGTTTGCTTCATTACCTAGTTATCTTAATATTTGTGCCCTTGAATTAAAATTACTTTAACTTGTATGTTTAACTGCAACATAGTGTATAGTTACTTGTTATGGGCCTATAATATGAAGTTAATACTAATACTTAAGACCACCTTATGTAGGTAAGTTCCTAACATAATAATTACTTGGCCTTGTATCAACATCTGTTAAATTTAATTACATAATAATGTATCAAAATGTAAAACTAAGGAACTTCCTTGATGTTCATGGAGTATGAAAGTACTTAGAAGTAATAATTTCCTTAGAATTTACATTTTGATAATGATACTCTAAAATATGAAGTTACTGAAAGTTGTGTTAATAATAGATTACAGAGAATTAAATTAATTGCTTAAGTCTTTTGTGTAGCCATAAAAGACTTTACTATGATAGTAGAATAAATTGTTCCATCTAAGTCTAGTTAAAAGAGATCGTTGTTATTATTATTTAGGAGCAAACAAGTCAGTCATGTGATGTCAAATGGTCTTTTATTGTCAGTCAAAAGATAAGTGTCTTAAATAGAATTACTATTTTGTCATTAACATTAATTTGTCAGTCATTTTATTTATTAATTATTTTCGCCACTTAAGCTATAGTCATCATAACATCATTTTAACTTTATCTAGTCTATAGTTTACAGTTTTTATTTCAGTAGTATTCAGTCATCTTACAATTCGTCAGTTAACAGTAGGTCCTATACATTGAATTTTCAATTCGTCACCACAAAATAATATCCATAAAGTTTTTCAATGTCGTATCTGTCATGGTCAAAAACTCCTGTCATTAGTAGAGTCAAAAGTCTACAAAGTCATTTAATAATTTGTATGATTTTGGTCAGTTTTGTGTAGTCAGTAAATATGCCAAATGAAGTTCTGTTAGTTCAGTGGCATCAGATATCTGTCATCTGCCAATTTTTTCCATGTCGTGTACAGTCAGCGTGAAAAGTAAGTGCGTGTTGGCTTTTGAACAGTCAACAACTGTAGTTACTTACACCGACGATAAATGAACAAAACCTCTTTCGTCATTTTATAGTCATATTAAAAAGTCCCGTCTGTCTAATTTAACATTTTTAATCTTGAGTGTAGGTATTCTGTTTCTACAAGTCATCATGATGCATTGATATAATCACGTTCATGTCTTGTGCAGTCAGTCGATAAGTCAATGTAGTACTTTCAGAAGATTAGTTAAGTGATAAATTAAGTTAAGTGTACAGATCGTAATCGATATGCGTCATTAGTCAATGTAGTCATGATTTATCATCTTTTGTCCAAGTGTAGTTATAAATTGTCATGTCACACGTGAATTTCATTAATATACCTAATTTCTGTAGTCAATAGTCAAGTCAAAACATTAGAAAAATCTGTTTTATAATCTCATATCCGCTCTTTCGAAATCCGAGATTTTAAACCAGATGCAAGCAACTATTTAAGAATTTGCTGCAAGTCAATTAGTCGCTGTCAAAATCAAAATAGTCGCCGTCAAGTCATATAATCATAGTCAGTAGTCATTATCCTTGTCATTACGTCACATTTTCAGTATTGTCTCATAATAATAGTCGTCACTTAAGTTAATTTTTCCCTGGTCTCCGTTTCTTCATGCCCAGGCTGAGCGGTCGCGGGATCTCTTTGAGGGCGTAAGGGTCTGCTTGGATGGAGGGCATCCGGTGAGGCAATCCCTCTGGGAGGTCGGCGTTCTCCTCGTACACCGCCCATTGGGAGGGACTGGAACAAACATTGAGGAACTGATTAATATTGAAGGAAGTATAAGCTCATTGGTAAATGTTACCTACATGCTGTTGAAAATAATACAATTGAAATCGATATGTACTAATAGTAGATTTCACGCAATGTTATAAAATAACGAGATATAATATGAGATTTGATTTGATTGGTTCTGCGTCACTGATTTGTCATACAGATTTTACCTTTGTCGCTTACTCATCATGATCTATATCTATACCGTTTTAAAAATACTTTCTTATAATTAGAGTGGATATGTATTTACAACTTACCTATTCTCGCTCGGTATAATCTGGAACGCTACGGAAGGTGTCTTAGCATCGGTTGGCTTCGGCTTGACCTTCTGTCGCCCCGCAGTTGATTTTGACTCTATTTCGTCCAGCAACGCTTGCTTGTTTGGAGACGACCTCTCTTCAACGTCCATTGCTGGTAGCCCAGGGCTATTGTAGTTCTCCCTTAAAATGTCTTTCTTTGTCTCAACAGTCTTGTCAGTCACTGGTTTGTCAGAGTCACTGTATTTGTGTAGCACGTTTCGTATGTAGTAATATTTGTCATGGTTGTTGTCACTCAAGTCTTGTGTCTCATCGTGGCGTCGTGTCGGTCTATGTAAGTTTGTGTAAGGTCTAGTCGCTGTTTCGTAGAGGAAAAATGTGGAGAGTTTCGAGTCACTGTTGGGCTGGTCATCGTCGTGTCTCTTAGTCTCGTAAGTCGAAAAGTCTTTGCTGATCACGTGTTTGGAGTCAGTTTGTGGTCTGAGTGTGGGTTCGTGTTTCGTCGGATCGTCGCCTCTGTAAGTCCCTACGTAGCCAAAAGTAACAAGCTTCTGTGAATTGTCAGTCGTTGTGGATATTCTCTCATAATTGTTAGGTCTGTCTGTTGTTTTAGTCTTAGTAGCCAGTACGTTGTCATCATTAGCTCTGGCCGATGAGAGTGAGTCTTTGTTAGTCGCGTGTGTTTCCGGTCTGCTGCGTCTGTAGAAGTCGTTGTCAAGGTCTTGGTTTTTGTCGCGTATGTTGTAGTAGTAGGGTTTGTTGGGTCGTCGGTTCGCGTTGTCAGGTCGTCGGTAAGTGTCGTCGTATGTCTGGTATGTCACTTTTACAACGTCTCTGTCAGTGTTTCTGTCATGTGTGTACGGTCTTCTTGTGGTCTGTCGCCAGGATTCAGTTGGTCGTGGTACGTAGTTTATTAAGTACGTGAATTTGTTAACGTTTTCAGTCACACTTATGACGGGTCTGTGTTGGTTTTGGTGTTGGTTGTAAGGTCGTTTGTGGGGTCGGTTGTTAACCACAACAGATTGAACCTGGTGCACAGTCTCCTCGTCTTCGTCATAGTCATAATCGTAAGTCTTTTCCGGTTTGTTAATGTTCTGTCGTGAGTTGAGAGTCAGTGTGTCTTCGAATCGTCGTGTTTTGTTTTTGAAGTCAAGTTTGTCATCTATTTTTTGTGTCGTGTTATGTTTACTAATGTCAGTCGAAGTCTCATTAGTGAGTCTGTCTTTGTCTTTTGCAGTCGAGTTAGTTTTGTTGTTGTCAGTCACTTGTGGTTTGGTTGAATTGTGGGTTTTAGTTGTATTGTGAGTTGTAGCTGGTCTTTTTTGAGTCAGTTTGTTGGATACGGGTATTTTTTGTGCTTTCTTAGTTGTAGTAGTCGGTTTAGCTGTCGTCGTCGTCGTCGTTGGTTTAGTCTTTTTAGGTCTCTGAGTGCTAGTGCGAGTCTGAGTTTTGATGTCGTCTGATTTGCTAATGTCATTATTAGAGTCTGAGTCAATTTCGACCCAAGGGGACAAGTCGAAGTTATTGAGTAGTCCGTTGTGGCAGGAGATTCTGTCGTTGTCAGGGTTGTCGTGGGAGAGGAAGGCGAAGGGCTGGATGCTGTCTATGGTGTCCAGGGTCCGGCAAAGGACTTGCGCGAACGATATCCGTCGGATCTGCTGCAGCTGCGCTGGCGTGAATGAGGAGTCGAATCCTCCGTTCTCATACCTGAGAAAAAGAGCAGACAAAATAAATTGTTTATTTTATTTCGGAGTACAAATGAAACATTTAGACAGTTAAGCAACTGCACGATAGTTATACGCGTATGTTTTGCCGGAAAAAGTTTTAAGTACAGGTTAATTACCTATTCTCTACTCATAGCTAACTTTACACCTATTCTGTTTACATTTTTGTATATTTCCTGTCATTCTGCCTAGAGTAAGCAGTATGCTTACCAAAACCGGTCCCCTTTCCTCAAGTTGGAGAACTGCTGCGCAATGATGCAGGCGAAGGTGGGCCCCACCAGCCCGCCCACCACCGGCCGCTCCGCCATGCCCCCCGTGAACAGGTCTATGTCGTCCACGTGTCTGGAACATTGTTGATTAATAATTTAATCAGTAGCCTATTTGATCATATGTGAACAGTACCAGTACCGTTATGTTTGGGCATTCTATCTGTTTAGATAGAATGTCCAAACAAAATGGTACCTTACGGTATCTTAGAAGAGAGTAGTTAGTTATGGTGTTCTATAACATTCTCCAAATTTTAATGTGTTTGTCAAGTTTGGTCAGCATTTTCAGGAAATCAATGTTTACTGCTAAATAAATTATACGTAATTGAACAGAGGGCCTACCATGAGTTGGCTATCGTAAACTTACGAACGTTAAAAACCTATCGAGTTGTTTTTTTCATATGGCCGATTGTAGTTCTTCGCGTAACCACCAGGCAGCGCTGTATAAGTTTTTCATAGACATATTTACGTAGGCGATATCAAGCGCGTAAGTTTTAAACTCATGGTAGCCCCACTGTTCACTGTCCGGGAAATAGACACAATACCACAGTTCCGTTCAGTTGGCAGTTCCACAACCTACATATGGGCCGCGTTCTCCCAACTGGGGGCTGTTGAATTGTGAATCTGTGAACATTATTTCTGTTACTTTATTTAAAGAAATATTTTTTTATGTACCTACCTGTACATGTGGCGCCACCACTTATCTGACTTCTCAATTTACCTGTACAAAGTCTTCAACCTCCTCGCCGCTCTGGCCGGCATGATCCTGAACAGGTCTTCGAACCCAGCTACCGCTGACAGCCCACACGGCTCCCTCCAGAAGGTATAAGGAGGAACTCCATGGTCCCTCCCCCTCTGTATGTTGATCGCAGCCAGGTCCATCCCGAAATCGAACTGGGGCGTTTGGAACAGGTGGTTGGTCAGTTCCTCCGTTATGAACTCGTCGCGTTTCTGGATGGGCTGGTTCACCATGCCGAAGAGGAGACGGTCCACTGCTCCCATGCTCCAGATGTTTGATGGGTTCGTTAGCTCGTCGTGCAGGGATACATCTGGAAGTTAAGGTTTTTGATTGAATGCAATTTCCTGGTTTAAATAAGTACACCGTGCCAAAAACAACTGCATTCATTAGAATTTTTGTAAGACACCTACAGTTATTTAACAATTCTCTATTTATTACTCTGTTTGATACGAGCAACTTAACTGATAAATTACAATGTCAAATTGATGTAGTTACTGCATGTTCAGCCACGTATGAAATACGGCGATCGAAATATGTCACTGTATATAAATCTCATTGATCAAAATGGGTGATAAATGTAACTACTCAATTATTTTTATTGCTTTAAATGTGTGTGTATTCATTTGTGCACTCAATTATGTCGTCTTTCCTTATACGGAGATCCAACGTTACGGTAATCAGTCATGATCTATTAGGCGCTGGATTAGCAATCCAAGTAGGAAAGTAATTGTCATGTATCACGTGTGTAATGGGACTATTAATCGCTAAGTGGGTGATATACTTGCGAGTAAGGTCGCAATTTTTGGTTGTAATAGGTATTAGACAACAGAGACCACATTATATTCGAACTTTCATCATAAGGTCCAAAACCTTTGAAGAAGTTGGATGCTGTGCCTGGTTAAGGCTCACCTAGGCTTCCTCATTCTTTGCTGGTGGCGCCGTGGTAGTTGGGCTATGCCAGGAACGATGACGTCGCCAAGGCGATGGAGGTTTACCATCTCGCCAGTCGCCGGGAAGTCCGACACACCACCGGAATAGAATCCCTTCTCCCGGTGAAGATGAGTAACTTATTTCACCGCGTCAAAAAACAAAAAGGCTTCCTCAGACTCTCTGTTGTTGGTAGGCTGATGGAACCGGGTCTCTACCACATTATTTTGAACCTTATTATATTAGTTAACGGCAAACTAACGTGCCCACATTGTGCACGGGAGTTTGCTGCGAAGATTGGCTATGCAAGTCATCTTCGTGCGCATCAGCGCAGACTCAATTAGGAGTCGAAGTGGTCGCCATGTCCGAAATCGGTCGGAAGCAATCATCATTTTGAACCTTATGTGGGGTATCACATGTTCAAAACCTATGAAAAATTCCAGCACGCTGAAGATTTCTTGCAAAAAAGTATCAGGTTTAAGGTTAAGAAGGCTCCCTCATACTTACTATTGTTGATAGGCCTGTGGAACCTGTCAAAGCGCACCATCGAGGACTGCACCAGGCTGTGGCCGAAGCGGAAGGCGGCCGAGCCGAACGAGCTGGCCGGGCTGGGGTTGACCTTAGGCTCGTAGCCCTTGAAGAAGCCCTTCTTCTGAGGCTCCAGCTCGAAGAGTTGCATCACTTCCGTTCCTTAAAGCCATAAAAAATACCTAGTTGATATTTTGTAAATTTTTTGTAAGTTTTCTAGATGATTTGCAATGGCGTATGTCCCAATTTCGAAATTAAATTTTCTGTATATTTTGTATGTTTAATACTCGTATATGTAATATTTGCAAGTGACTAGACCTCTGAAACGTACATTTACCATGGGAAAATTGGTTTTATAACAAAACAAATTATACCGATCGATTATGTTTGCAGACACCTCATTAACTTAGGTCATTACCATTCTCCATTACGTTTTTCATTGCGAATATAAAATCCGTGTTACTGAAATTTTGAAATGTGGACCTATTTGTGTTAAAGTACAATAAATGATTGCGTACCTAAGACAATGGGGAGGAATTCCCTGTATGTGATATGCTGGATCATGGCTCCCACGATTTTCCTGGTTTCCTGGTAGATTTTCTCATCGCTCCAGTGTGGGTTCAGATGCGCTAGTTCTTGAGCCATCCTATAAAGTAAACATCCCTTAAGTGGCATTGGTTGCATTAATCTACAATACTATCATCATCATCAGCCCATCTACATCCACTGCTGGACATAGGCCTCCCCAAATGCACGGCACAAATCTACAGAAGTGGCGTACCTATATTAGGTACGCCACTTCAATTACACAGACTGTTTTAAGTTTGTTGTTTAGATTGACTAAGAGAATAACATCTATTTACGAGAGTAAGTAGTTTACAAAGTTCAACAATTTAAATGCAATTCTTGCTTGACAAAATACCTAATTGCGAACAACAAGTAGTATTTTTTTATTTTTGCCACATGTGAAACTTCAAAAATTCAAACATTTGCAAGAGATCCTTTTCTACAGATTCCTTCTCTTCTCTTTTTTATTCTCGCTGTATCAGAATATTCATTATCTATGAACATAGGTATATTCCGATTGAAAGTTAAAAGAAACAAATCATCATCATCATCAGCCCATATACGTCCCCACTGCTGGGGCACGGGCCTACCCTAAACTAGGGCGATAAGGCCTTAGTCGACCACGCTGGCCAAGTGCGGGTTGGTCGACTACACAACCTTAGAATTTCTTCTTAGGTGTGCAGGTTTCCTCACGATGTTTTCCTTCACCGTTAAAAGTGAACAAATTCAGAAAATCGTAAGATTTTGAGAAAATGCTCGTCCAGACCTGTTGTGCTGCCTCAACCAGACGATGTGAGCGGCCACCAGTCCCGGATGTTCGTTGACCCTGGCGTCTCCGGACTTGAAGCAGTCGGTGGAGACGGCGCCACCGCGGCAGAGCTCGTCGCGGCGCTCCGGCGGCAACAAGGGCCGACGCTGCTGCACCCGTCCGTATTGCAGCATCCCTGAGGACATTTGATGGCGAAGATTGTGAATTACTCAACAGCACCTACTTTGGCCTGACTCCGAGGAGCACCAAGCCAACTACTATGAAGTAGTCATTTGAGGAAAGTCTTCTGCTGGAATTTTTGGCCATCAAAAGAAAGTTTTCCAGAGATTTAGTGCCAATTATTTTATGTTAGGAAGTGGATAAAATGATATTGATAACTCTCTAATACAAGCGGGCCTAGACATAGTCCCTAGTAGATTTCTAGGCCCGAATTTATTGAAGGTTTAGTCAGAGCAAAAGTGGAAGGAACATTCATTCTACATTTCAGGGTACTAGAATACGCTGTTTTGTTCTGTCTTTAATAAACCGAATTTTCCATTGAAATTGTTTTGACTCCTTTAGCCAAATATTTATATTATAGTGACTTATCTATACTTATACTTACTAATATTATAAAGCTGAAGAGTTTGTTTGTTTGAACGCGCTAATCTCAGGAACTACTGGTTCGAATTGAAAAAATATTTTTGTGTTTGATAGACCATTTACCGAGGAAGGCTTTAGGCTATATAACATCACGCTGCGACCAATAGGAACAAATAAACAATGAAAAATGTGTCAAAAACGGGAGAAAAGGCGGACGAAGTCGCTGGAACAGCTAGTGTTAAAATCGTCGTGTTCTAAATTATTGACTGACCATTCCTGAAGAGCCTCAGCTTATCAGACTGCCTAGCAGAGCTGGCGTACAGCGGTGACCCGTCGATGTATGCCGACACCTGGTTGAGCTGCTCTCGCCATCCTAGCGCGCAGTCGTCCCGCGGCGCCGGCGATGATCGAACGAAGTCCAGGCAGCGGACCCCCCGCGGACCGTAGAAGGGGTCCGATGAGGGGACCGCGATGGGGAAGCATTCTGGGTGCTGGGAAAGGTAGTTTTGGTTAGTTTTCTCTACGTACTAGCTATAAAAGACCAGATGTTAAGTGTGTCGTTTGCCCAGCGTGGGCGTTTGATGAACGATGAAGTAATGCAGTGAAGTTGCTATAAAAGGCTAAGAAACTATGACGTGGCTTGACAAATTGCACTACTAGTCAGCTCTTAGGGATTTTGGTTGTTCTTCACGTTATAATGTAACATCCTATCCTCATAACTTTTAAAGAAACCAGGCTTTCAAAAGTAGGTGTGTATTTAACATAACAATTATGATCCTTAAAACTTTATAGCAGCGAAAATGGATTGCAAGTAATTACCATCAGCTCTTTAGGCATGAAGTCCCTCCCACCGTCCTTGCAGCACCTCGGCACCGATCCATTGAACCCTCGAGACTGGCTGGACGACGTGATGTCGTGGTCGAGGAACTGACCCCACTGCATCAGCAAGTGCGTGACTCCAGGGCTCTCGGCGCTCTCGCTCCCATGGACCGTGGAGCTGATCTCCCTGGCTGAGGGGAGCTTGGACCCGAAGACTGAGATCCTGGGGGCTTGGAGGCCGTCCGAGTAGGAGGGGGGGATGAACCGTTGCACTGGGGTCATGGTGGACCCCCAGCGGGGTCGGTTCACGTTGTTGCATGTTCCGTCGTGTGTCCGGTATCTAACAAGAGTTTTCTATGGTCAGAATCATTGGTTACATTGACGCTGTCTCACAGTAGAAAAATGAATCGGTATCCTAATTGAAATATAACCGAAGGGTATTTAGAGTTTTGTATGCGTGAACCAAATATTTTACCTAATTGAGGTAGTGAAGAAATTTTTTTGGACATTGTCATCTTTTGTCTAGCCGTGACCACGAGCCCTTTAAAGCGTTCGAAACGTCGCGAGTTTAATTCTTAGGTATAAATAAAATAAGCTCTTGATCAAGAAATGGAAAGTTAGTAGTTATATTATAAACTCAATATATCCGGTATATTATCCATGTTCCCATGTTTTGTAATTAGTGTCAACATGACAGTTTAAAGTTGTACATTTCGCTGTAGTTATAGTTTACCTCTTGGAAGCGGGGGGGCACTTGGGCGCTCCTTTGTGGGGACAGTGCTGGAGTAAGGGTGACTGCCGCAGCGCGCTGACGCCAGGGAACTGCTCCTCCTCAGTGCGGCCCTGGAGACCATCATCACCTCCACTGCAACAAGTAGAATCGAGGGCTAATGTAAATCTTACAGTTGGTAGGTATTTCAGAGCTTTGTAAATTAATTTCGATCTCTTTAAGAAGTTAGGTAATTGCTAAGACGCATAATTTAAAGTATCTGGGGCATTTCCACACGAGGACATGACCCAACTAAGCAGAGCTTGTATTATGGGCTTCAGAGACTGATATACATACAAAGATATTTATAAATACATACTTAAACACATAATCACACCCAGACACGAACAAACACCGATGTTCATCGCATAAATATTAGGTGTAAATGCGTGTTAAACACGGTGCACTGGTAGTTTTCTTTTGAATTTTATTTAATAAGCTTATTTCAAACAATTAATAGATGGGTTATAAATGTTACAAAGTCAAATTATTAATTTTGGCTAAACCCATTGAATCAAGTCTAAAAAGAATTGAAATGTTGTGAGTTATCTTCATCTTGTATTATGTATGTCGATTTAATTAACACGAGTGCGTGTAATTAAATCTCATTATATAAAAATGTTGCTGAAATAGGTTTAAGTTACAATCATAATGTACGAGTAAAATAAAAACACGAAAACAAAATGTTACACAACTTACATAGAAACCGCTTTACGTAATCGAAGAAAGTAAGCCAGTAATTTAATTTCACTTTTTAATGATCTTATCTCGATACATAAATTATTTGAACGATAGTCGTAATACTTAAAAAAACGGGCAAATTTACAACATTTTTTTCCGTATTTAAGTTAATAACGTAGAGTTAACATAATAATTGGATGCAAATGATTTTAAAGTACCGGAAGTATCCAATACGCCATCCATCGAGACTCAGTGGAAACTTTTGATTTCCGTGTTAATAGTTTGCTAACAAAATATTACTTGGCATAATGAATGGAGTGAAAAGATTTATGCTAATAACCACTTGAAGAGCAATCAATGTTAACACTCTGACTTTTGGCTGGGCATTCGAAGGCATGGATATGAATAATGTATAGAGAAAGCTTAGGGAATATATTATTGTTTTGAAATATTTCTCTGACTATTGTGACATCATCCTACACATTGTGTGGACGTAGGGCTTTCTCGAAAAGAACGTATTTCAAAACCTTTTGAATGCGGGTGTTATTTCTCAATCGGCTCGGTGGAACAGTGGTTAGTGACCCTGGATACGGTTCTAAGAGTTGTGGGTTCTATCCCGGGACAAACATTTGAGTGACGAACATCGGTGTTTGTACCTTGTCTGGGTGTAAATATGTATTTATAATCTATGCATATCAGTGTCTGACACCTATAAATAGTACAAGCTCAGTTTTGGGTCAGATGGCTGTGTGTGGATGTGTCCCAAATATTTATTTATTTCTTTTGCAACCATAAATGGAATCTAACAAACACGATGTGTTTATCTATGGTCAGTAATTAACCCAGCAGGGCGATCACTATCTCTCTATGACCCGCGCTGTCGAAAGGGCGATCATACCAATTTGGGATGATACCACGTCCGATTTATTAGTGAAAGATAAATGTAGAAAGTAATGTTCAAACGCGATTACGAACAGTAGTCGTTTCGTTACAAGTGATCGGTGAAAGTGAGAACAAATAAACATTATTTGTTCAGTCAATTACACAAGTATCGTGCACTCTGTGAGAAATTCGCTTTTACGTCAATTTGAGAACATGTTTGGTAATAGGGTGTGAGAATCGATTTGTACGCACAGTCGTTCGTTTTTAGGATTTCGAGCTTTTTCGCAAAAGCAATGGAAAGAATCCGAAATGCGAAAAGGTTTTTGTTTGTAATTTTTTTTTATTTGCTTTTTGAATTGCCCCGCTTCACTTTGAGTAAAATAAGCATGATAGTTATTAAACCTTAATCACTCTACCTGATTAAAAAGGGAACCAACACGTACGTTGCGTAGTTTTAAAGACTAGTCTTTGTTTTATTCTTTGTACTGATAAATTATTGCTTAATATCATATATCGGGAGGTGGTTTAAGTCCCCGTTCAGGCGGGGTCATGAATGCGATTTTTTTGAAATTTTAAAATTGCTTAATATCATGCAAAGAAAAAAAATTGTATATACGGAAAATTATATTTTAATTTTAAACTGTCATGGTTACACACATTAGAAAACTGTAACTGTTCGGGATATTTACCATGTTGTTTTGTTTTAATGAGCTCCCGATATTTCGGCACTGTTGCAAGCGCCATGATCACGGGTGAACATGGCGCATGGATCAGTTCACCCGTGATCATGGCGCTTGCAACAGTGCCGAAATATCGGGAGCTCATTAAAACAAAACAACATGGTAAATATCCCGAACAGTTACAGTTTTCTAATTATATTTTAATACGGAATGATCGGACTATTGGAAAATCTTTCAAATGAATTTATTTCTTTAGTATAACTGATAAATTGCAGATCTTGTTGCGAAATGCACATTAGCCTAATACAACAAAATACTATCAATAAACATTAGGTTTGTGTAGTGTGCGCGCATAATTATAATAGACAATACTAACAACACATTAGCCAAATAATACTAGGTATGACTCTTTCTTCACACGGCGTGTATAAATTTATCAAGTAGATAGTCTTATTTGCGTTCAAAAGTGATGATAATGAGCCAATTCAAACCACACACCTTTCTATACCCGGCGTCTATCAACAGATCAACAAAACAGTCTGATTTGCGTACAAAGCTGACGATAACGAAGGAAGCAGGGCGTGGTGCGCGCGCGCAACTGACCTCCGAGAAAGTCACTTTCCCCCGTAACAGCGATGCCGTCATACGCACGTAATAACTTATTGGGCTGGTTAGCGAACTTATCGTAAAGAGGTGTTAATATTTTTATTGGAAGCTTCAGTAGCGCTACCATGAGTTTAAACGTAAATATGTCTATGAAAAACTTGTACAGCGCCCCCGGTTACGCTAAGAACTAAAATCGGTCGTATGAAAAGAAACAACTCGATAGGTTTTTAACGTACGTAAGTTTTCGATAGCCAACTCATGGTACCGCTACTGATATTGATTGGTTATAAGGATGATGGCCACAGCCAGCACCACTATAACGCGTTAGTACCTACGTATATAAAATCACGCCTTTTTCCCAGAGGGGTAGGCAGAGATCACTTCCTGCAATGTGCTATGATCCTGGCACACATCCATCAATCTCTTCATGCATGCTCGTCGATTGCGCGTTAGTCTCAACTCATATAAGAGTTAACCTGATTTTGATAAAAGTAACAAGGAGCTATCGTTACTTTATCAGATTTAGTCTAATTCATATATAAGAAGACAGTAATTCACGTTCCATTAAATTTAATAATATTCGCTGTTGGTGTTAATACATTATTTGTATCATCTACGTGTTATCGTGTCACACGCAATAAATATTTTGAATAGAATATACCTAATATAATTATTTGCAACATTAATACTAATATGTATTACTGTCTTGATCAAGACTAAAATTACTATTACCTACTAAATCAGCTTAATTCTGTTATATTTTCGCTTGAATGTTTATGAGACCAGTTTATAAACTTGTTTCTAATGGCGACGGCCCTTGAGCATAAAAATAGATATACTTTACTGCACATTAAACAAATTTCTATAATACTAAGATGTATCTAATATACCTTATAATAAGTAGGCAGCGTATTTATTATGAATCCTTAACACATTAGCTGCCATCCATTTAGATATAATAGCATAATGTAACGTTACACGCGCTCGGCGTTTCGTGACAATCAAAGCGTTAAAATAACATTTATCTACTTTTTATTTACGCCTAATGCCTCATCAGCTTTACAAGTGTTTGTTTGAACGCGCTAATCTCAGGAACTAGGTTGGAATTGAAAAAATATTTTTTGTTGGATAGACCATTTATCGCGGAAAGCTTTAGGCTATAACGACGTAAACGACGTAAGTACTAAGATAACTATTATTTTCAACATTGATCATGATGAAATCATTTAATGGTAACTAAAGTTTTTTTCCCTAATTGACTACGATGATGGCTCGGAGTCTTATCATTATCACCGGACTTGCGGGGGAGCTAGTCATAGAGCAGCTATGCACGCACAGCCCGCACGCCTCGTACGTATTGTAACTACGTATCGTAGTTTACGCATTGTCCATGTCCACTCCATACAGTGCTCCAATACTACGACTAGAGACAATATTACGATTTCTGAGTCTTATTTTAACAACACTCTAATTACTGAATTTTATGTATGGCTGCATAAGGTGACAATGATTCGATTAATTGGATTTAACAACGACATACATTTTAGGCGGAATTGAATTTTATAAGAATTTGTTTTAAAGCTAAAGTTAGGGATGTTTTATGTTAGAGAACTCTGGGGATTTTACGAAAACCTCTTAGGCGATTTCTATTTATCTACTTGTTAAACTGACAAAAAAAAAACACAAACCTGGAACACCCGCTGTCAAAACATAGTCAAGTCAATCCATTAGTCATGTCACTGTCATCCGTCATAAACACGTCATCCGTCATCACAGTCGCGGTCGTGCGTCATTCACTGTCACCGTCATATCGTCACGTCGCGTCACTAGTCGGTCATGTCCGCTCCGTCAGTCTTGAAGAGTTGAATTTTTGAATTTGGTATGACTAGAACGCGGTGTTGTGATTGGTGCGCGCGGCGAGCGCGTGTTGTCGCCGCGGCGCATGCGCGCGACTAGCCGAGTGGGGAGTGCGCCCGCACTCAAATACTACCACTACTACTGCGGATCAGCTGATGCGACAGACTAGGGGTGGGCCTTCCGCTCCCTGAACGCCGGTTGTGTAGAGAGCCTTGTCAATTTAGGGGTGAGAGCCATCCGCTCCCCCGCAAGTCCGGTGATGATGACAAGGCTCCTCCAAGCCATCATCGTTAGTCAGATAGGAAAAAAAAAGAGCCTTGTCAACAAGGATGCTACAATGTATCTTTTGTTATTTAAACGCCGCACTTGTCCAGCGTGGTTGAAGGCCAGATCGCAATAGTTTAGGGTAGGCCCGTGCCCCAGCAGTGTAAAGTGCAATCCCGGAAGTGGGTAAAACTAGATCTCAAATTTTCGAGGAAAAAAATAGAAAAAAGAACATACAAAAGTTATTTGAATTTTCAAGAAATATTTGTTTTTGCACATAGAGATCATGGGAAAAAGTTTCAAAATCAATAAAAAATACAAATAATTTTTACTTTATAGGTGTACACAACGTTGATAATGTAATATATGGGCTGATGATGATAATGTGTCCTTTAAGATTATTATAAATAGCAAACAACATGACATACAATAAAAAGATCTAGTGGTAAATTGCTTAAGCAGTTGTGTCATGAAAATCAAATTCAACAGTGGAATATGTATGCGTATAATTATACATATATTATGTAACAGTCCCAGTCTTAAATAACAGTCCCAGATGCGGGATAAATATCGAAGTTCATCACACAAATATCTGCTTAAAAGTGGAAATTGAACCCATGACTCCTGCTGACTCTACCAAATTTTCCAACGAGCGAGACAATATTTTTTGCCAATAGACACCCTTTGGTATACGTAGAATACATTGTACATTGTCAACTTGTTTTACCAAATTGGTGAGTATCCCACCAGGTGATCAGATAGAAAATGACCCACTAAACATCTCCAATTGGCGGCGACAGATCCCGAGCGAGCATCGAACCCACGAACTCTAGCGCAATAAACATAGAAAATACAACATTACATTTTCTTTATTAAATCGTGTCTTATGAAAAATGGGTACTTTAAAAAGACTACCTGAATGATAAGAATCTATGGACATGATGAGCTGCTCGCTTGGACATCCAAGAATTATGTAACTTGTACATATTATTATTATACTTACCTGTGATTTGAAATGCGAAAAAATTTCATAAAAATCAACTTGCAGAATAAATTATATCATTTCGTACATGAAAGTGTTAGTCGAGGATGACTTTTGATGACCGTACTGACCTTCGCAACACTGAACACGATCATTAGCATAAATGCTCATAATAATCAAGTTATTTTTTTTACGATTTCACATACGTAACACGCACGATCCTATCGAATCATGTGAAACTTATACTTTTTTCTCCACTTGTTATATGGCATGGAACACTTATAGCGATATAAATAATAAATAAATATCTGGGACACTTCCAAACACGGTCATATATAGCGCTACCATGAGTTTAAAAGTGACAGACTCGATATCGCCTATGTAACCGCTAGGGGCGCTGTACAAGTTTTTCATAGACATTATTATCCTTACTAACATTATAAATCCAAAAGTAACTCTGTCTGTCTGTCTGTCTGTTACGCTTTCACGCTTGGACCGTTTTAAATGAAATTTGGTACAGATATAGTCCAGAGCCTAGGAAAGGTTATAGGCTACTTTTTAGATAAAATTAAACTTAAATTAGCATCACTAACCGGAATGCTGCACGGAATTACAAAGTGTTTACCGAGGCAAGTACGTCTCCTTGTTTATAACTCGTTGGTCAAACCACAGTTAGATTATTTGATCGAAATCTGGGGCGGAAAGCTAGTATAGATGTAAGTATAACTAAAATCGGTAGTCATCGGTAGGCAGTCAGGGGATACCAGTCACAACTATCTGTCCGGTGACGATATACGGGTAAGCGACCCCGGCTCCTCGAGCTACTATCGACTCAGTCCGAATCATCCGAGGCGATAGTATCCTTCCTCGCCTTTTCCTTCCCCCGTCATATATCCTTGCTACTCGTGGGAACGCAATGACCTTGTTAAAACAATGCACAAGGCAGAATGGCGGCGACGTGGTCCACAACCCGTCACGTCACGTTTCCCACAGAGGTGAAAAGTGGATCGCTGGAAGTGATCTCTGCCTACCCCTCTGGGAAAAAGGCGTGATTTTATGTATGTATGTAAAATCGGTAGTATGAAAAAAACAATTCGATCGGTTTTTGACGTACTTAAGTTTTCGAAAGCTAACTCATGGTACCGCTAGTGATCCGAAACTAAGCAGAACTTGTACTATGGGCTTAGAGACTGATATACATACACAGATATTTATAAATTAATCCTTTATTACATAATCACACCCAGACACGCAACAAGCACCGATCATCACACAAATATTTCTCCCGAGTGGGAATTGAACCCACGACTCTTGGAACCGCCAGTCAGGGTCACTAACCACTGTTCCACCGAGCCAGTCAAGTCGATATAATCAATAAATTGCATTATTTAATTATCATTGGAATCCTAACTCTGGAAATGGTTGTTTTCATGTTCTTCTCATGTTTATGTAGATCTTATCTTATCTTATCTTGTAGAGGGGACCGGCTAACCGGTTCACTTCGACCCTCAGGGATCTTTTGTGTTTCCCCTACCTCTATACACCTACTCCCTGAAGAAAAAATGCATTAATGCAATAATGTCCTTGGGTCTATGGTGCCTGTATTCTTCTGGAGTCGGATAAGCCGTTCCCAGAAGTCTGAGCCTCTGTCTGGCCAGTGAGTGACATTCACATAGATGTTTCATGTCACGTTTATGTAGATAGAAATATTCGTATATCTATCTATCTAAGCCTTGTGATTTGGCGCTACGCAATCACAAACAAATCGAATGCACTATTAGTTACATCTTATAAGGTAATCGTTTGAAGAAGTCGAAGCGTTCTTTTTACGTCGAATGCCAATTTAGTGCCATATTGAGTGGACTTGATATCCTCAGGCGGTTTAACAACATTTTCTTATTTACGACGGTGGAAATAGAAACCATATTGTCATCGGTAGCGCTTTCACGGGACCGGTCGATAGTGATGCACTGCAGTGAGTTTTCTTGAGTTAAATGTATGATTTACCGGCTCAATGAGTTAACTAAAAGATGTGGATTTTCGAACTCTTTTAAGTTGTTCTAATGTTTCAATCATCTTATTATTTATATGCTATTCAAAAGCGCATTTGGTATTTCGGGGGTTTCATTGTTTTTTGGTTTGTTTGATGCAAGCTCCTAAATAGGAAAGAACTTGACAGATTTGACAATTATTTAATATGGGATATCTCTCTAGAGAGTCCTCAGGTTAGTTGGACTGCATTGTTTACTGTCTTTGCTCATGACAGTTCTAAATGAATTAAGATCTATGGTGTTCTCTAAAGAAATAAATAAATAAGTAGAATTTATCGCAAAGTAGGTACCTAAATAGGCAATATTTTACCGATTAGTTATTATGTAGGTATCTAATCTCTACATTTGAAATAAAACTTATTATTTTACGGATCAAATTCGCGTGATTTGTTGTTCTAAGCATATTATTTAGAGACCCGGCCTTTCGAGCTCTTTACAGCGCTCGTGGTCGTAGGCAAGACTGAAGATGTTACTCTAATTAAAATGCCACGAGTCAACTCGAGTCACACCCACCGTAGTAAAATGAGTTATAACTCAATGAGTCGACTCACATCATCCCATCTCTACGAGTCGCAATATGGCTGCGGACTGGTTTGAGAGGAAACGGCGATGGATATGATAATGCGCTGGCAATCTGTGAAACTCTTGACTTGTTACTTCCGTAGCGCGGAAGATGGTTTCTTGCAGTTTTATTAACCGACTTGATGTGTAAACTTGTTTGCTATTAAGTCGTTTCGGTATCTGGAGAAACGTTGTGGATTATGGTCGCATGAGTAGCAACTCCGTTGTGACTGGAGGAAGATCTAGCTTTGAATCTATGCCAAAAGATAGTGTACTCATTGTTAAATATCTATAAATAAATATCTGTCACTTAGCTTAGCTTGAACTATGGGCGTCAGATACCTACTGATATACATACATAGATATTTATTTATAAATCGCGTTTATTGTTATTCTAAACATATTATTATTTAGAGACCCGAGGTTTCGAGCTCTTTACATCACACAAATATTTTTGCCGAGTGGGAGCCGAACCCACGACTCTTGGAACCGCCAGCCAGGGTCACTAATAACTGTTTCATCGAGCCAGTCAAATTATTGTTTAGTATCTTATCTTATCATGTGGTGGGGACTGTCTAACTGGTTCACATTTAACTTCAGGGATCTTTTGTGTTACCCCTACCTCTATACTCCCTGTAGATTAAATGCATTAATGCAATAATGTCTTTGGGTCTGAGGTGCCTGTTAAATACACACCTTCAGAGAAATCTGAACGAGTACTTATGATTTCTTTCCGTCTCACACATTAGGTTTGTATCAATTTATATCAAATCTAAACAAGCAATAGGTATCATATTATTATCATTTGAAATTAAACTAATTTTACGGATTAAACTCGCGTGTATTGATATTCTAAACATTATCTAAATAATGTTTAGAATATCAATACACGCGAGTTTAATCCGTAAAATTAGTTTTATTTCAAATGTGTGGTGCTCGCGCAAATAAAAATAGACAATACTATATTATTATCATGTTATTAAAATCTCCTTAAAAGTTTCTCCAAAACTGCAACTCAGTGAAAATAATTAACGTCATAACATGCACGAAGTTACGGATTTGTTACCTAACGACCAGTAATCTAAGCACATGACGTCTGATTTACGTTTCAAGTTAAAACTTAACAATGCTTGTAACATAACAATGCTACGAGCTAGCAGTGTTACCTAAGTTTTAGTTTAATATAACGCTAAAAGCGGATGCACTATAATATTATTAAGCCACTTGCATTTATTTAACTATCACTCCTAATATGCACGCTTTTCATGCATTATTGTTATTCAATTTGTTTATTTTCCATAATACATATTGGAGTCACTGCACTATCATTGACTGGCTCGGTGGAACAGTGGTTAGTGACTCAGGTTCAAAACCTACGGTTCCAAGAGTCGTGGGTTCGATTCCCACTCGGGACAAATATTTGTGATCAAATACTGTTTATCCTGATTTCCGTAACACAAGTGCTTAAGCTACTTACCACGGGATCAGATCAATGTATGTGATGTTGTGCAATATTTATTTTATTTTTATTTATTTACTTATTTTATCATTATTTGCTTGTTGATTATACCAAAATTAGTAGTAGCATCGTAATTCACATAAGAGGGCACTGAATTCAATGTCAATCTTATTATTTACTACTAGCTTCCCACGGCTTCGTCCGCGTGGAAATGTGGAAATTAAAATAGACTATAACGTACATTGTAGGTCCAGGTCCAGCCGTTTTGGAGATTAGCGGGAACGAACAGCAGACAGACGGACAAAAACATTTAATAGACAGGTATAAATTCAAAACTACTCTTTTGCAAATAACGGGCGGTTTTGATTTTTTTCAACTCGTGAGTTATACACATTATTTCGATTCTGATGTTGTGTGATAATTATAATTTTTTAAGCGTTTCATTACTTATCTACCGACTCGGCTACGCGGTAGTAAGACTCTACCTATACATAAATGTGCATAATATAGTATCTATTCCAAATATCCGCGACACTGCGGCTTTTATTCTCATATCTGTCCATATCTAGGTCAGGCCAGCCGGTGCGGAGATAAAACACTAGAGTCGTCGAAAACTTGCTAAGAAAACCGTCTATACAGCGTCGCTGTGACGGAGACTGGCCGGCATTGTAGCGAACACACGAACAATTGACCCGGATTGTTTGTTGTTTGACAAAACAACGCGTTGCTATAGTGCACTCGGGTGTGAACTAGTTCGTGCACAGTGCACTACGGAACGGTGGGGGAAGGTAATGCGCAATCAGTAATTCTGTAAGAGTTTGTCATGTTGCGTTTTGTTTTGTTTTTATCTATTTCTCTAACACAACAACCGGTAGTCATCATTTGCACTGATTGAAAGCAAATGTACGACGTGGACTTTTTTAAATGTGTGTCAATAGGTGTATTTTTCTACAAGGTTTCTTTAAAAATATTAACTTATAAAAGGCTAAGAGATGACCTAACCCCACCTGGTAAGCGGTAGAGAGATTCACATTGAGGTCGACAGGCACTACCCTGAAGGCCTGCTTAAAATCCGTTTACCGCCTGAAGAGCCCGGGATCATAGGAAGAAGGGGAAACGTGTGCTGGAAGAGCATTCCATGCCTTAATGACACGGGGCAGAAAAGAGGAATTTAACCTCTTAGTCCGAGCCACCAGCGCCTGCATTGTATGTGAATGGCACGCTGTAGCTGTAGTTTTAGGACAAGTAAAAGAATTGCTATATAAGTATAGTATGAACTATACTTAATTAAATAGTAGAGCTACACTGTTGTCTTTCTTACGCTGTGGCACGACCTCTGTCGTAAAAATACGCGGTGCAGCGAATTACTTGAATCGACATGAATCGGAGTTCGCGAAATGGACATAGATTTTTGTATTTTTATTAGTTTGGTCATCAGTGCTTAATGTGATTGGGTAAATAATGAAGCTGGCTTTGCTACTCTTTAGGTTTACTGAATTCTACTATATAGGTATACTGAATTGATTTGATGGCACGCGCTGAAATCTACTAAGATAAACCTACCTACAAGTTAGAGACCTGTATACTACCGCAGTAATTTGATTGGCCAAGATTGGAAATTGAACGCCTATCCTTGATTAAAATTTGAGCACCTTCAAGATGGTTTTCTTGAAGTAAAGGATTGAAACTTGAGACACTCTTCGACAAAGATGCAGCGCTTTTTTAATTTGTTTGAAAATTCTGTGAATCTTCTTTTTGTTACAGGAAATACTGTGGAAATGAAGCTGATAAAACGTAAGAAATGAAAAATCGACGCGCTGCGTCGAAGATCGACAAAGATTGTCTCAAGTTTCAACCCTTGATTCCAGAAAACCATCTTGAAGGTAGCTAGACTCGTTCTGATGAGATGAGATCAAGAAGTGTGATTGGCCCGCATTCAGTATGAATATGACTTAGTAGCTGCTGAGGATAAAGTGGAAGGAAATGTTTGCATATCGCACACCTAGATCAAAACTAAGACAACTCAAAAATGATAAATTTTCAGGAGAAGAAAAAAACGTTTCTCTCTTTTTTTTGTTACGGAAGGTAAACATATTATTTTTATTCTAGATAATAAATGGCTGGTAAAACATCACTGTGTATATATTGAGCCTAAAAATTTATGCTTTTCATCAATAATTGCCATTTTTTGAGTTGTTATACTATTGGGCGGTGGTTACACTTAAAACTAATACACCATTTTGACTTGACACAGTTTTATTGAATCATTTTGAGTTGTTTCTTATATAAGTTCAAGAATACAAAAAATATTCCAACAAAAGTGAGCTAAAAGAGTATACCACAATAATTATTAATGAAACATTAATAAAATAAGACACAATCGACTAAAAAAGTAAGCTCCAAAATTATATAGAAACAAAAAGTTGAGATATTATTCTTCTCTCATAAAAAGGCCTTTTAAAGTTGAACAAGAACTAGCTATGTCTGACAATTTCCCGATAAATTCAGAACAAGCTATTTGTTACTTAACCACTGTATAAATATAAATTTGCGTTTTAACAATCAAATTCTTTGAGATCACCAGTCAAATTATCACTTTTCTCATTTCTATAAGGTTAAATTAGCTCGAATAGTTATTATTCTTAAAAGGTGCTACTGGGCCCTGGACTTTTCAAGCATGCCTTGTTTTTATTAATAGTAAATTAAGTATTAGTATTTCCAGTTTCTCTTTTCTACTGTGACATACTCAAACAGTATGACATGATTAATTTCCGGCAATGTTATGTGATTATCAGTTAAAAAGAGTTTCGTGCCGGTGTCATCTCGGTAGAATCGGCGTTCCGAAACGGTGGTAGAATCACTCTCATCTTTTTTTTAAATAACCCGTGTCATCCCACTGCTGGGCAAAGGTCTTCTCCAAACTTGTCCACAGCTCTCTATTCAAGGCCTGGGCTTGTCAGAAGTCCAAACTCAAGGTTTGCCAAAGGGCTATGGAGCGGAGTATTTTAGGTATTAGGTTAGTGGACAAAATAAGAAATACCACAATCCGCTCCCAGGCTGGTATCGCTGAAGTAGGGGATTAAGACTGCGAAGTTGAATTGGCAGTGAGCAGAGCATGTGTGCAGGATGAAAGACGACAGATGGGCCAAAATCGTTACACAATGGGTATCGGAAGACGGTTTTCGCTGAAGAGGTAGGCCCAAAAAGTAATGGTGCGACGATTTGGTCCAGCTATCAAGGAATTGGCAATCTCATCTATTACTTATTTATTTACTATACGGACGATTTTTTAGTTCGTGTTAATGCCTATATAAATAAAGGAATTTTGACTTTGACTAAAATAGAGAGTTTACAAGTTCTTAAAGGCACGACAAAACGTTAATAAAATAAGTATCGACATAAATCTGTGGGAAGCATGTTTTGAGCCAAAAACCTAGAGGCCTCATACTCTAGGTTTTACAAACATTAGCTTTCCATGCCGATCTCTTCGTAATCTCATCTTTCCTCTTTCTCTCTTCTTGATAACATTAAAAATATCATCTTCATTGATAAATTAAAAAATCATCTTCATTGATAACATTAAAAATCATCTTCATTTGGCCTGCTATGGCCTGGCTTAGTGGTCACACAATAAGTATTCATGAGAATATTTTCTTAACTTTTGTACTTCTACATTAGCAGTTGCGTCTGAGTTTCCTACAGTAGTTGCTGATAGGTTTTTTATATTTTTATTGATAATTTCGACTAAAAAACGGCCTCGCTTCATGTTTATCTGAAAATTTAAAAAAAACATTCGTTGTAAGTTATAATAACTCCGGCAATAGTAGGTTAAGTCAAAAATAAAAACTTTTATTGCAAAACGGTAATAGCTTTGTATATAACACTGAATTATAAACAAACAATTCATAATACTGAATACAATCTTTATGCGTCGTTATGTAAAAAAGCATTTTATCTATAGAAAAGCATTAAAATAAATATGTTTCAACAATAGTAGGACAACTAGTAATTTACATGTTGACCCACCAAAACCAAGTCAAATCAAAATAGTAACTAATTGTTTACATACCTTATTCAACAAAACTGGAAGAAGTCTAAATATCCTTTAGATTATGGCAGAACGATTCAGCAACACGGTTACAACTCTAATTAACTCACTAAATAACTAACGTTTTTTTCACCAAATCTGTTATAATTCGAAATATCTGCGTTTTCGTTTGAATAATACGTGCATTCTTCATGACTAGTAAAGGCCAACTAATAATATACTTGTTTAGGTGGAAGGGAAGTGACCAATTTTGACTCAACAAAAGTAAGTTAGCGGCACCTAGATATTTATTTTCGAACTATTTATTGAACCTGTCATGTTGGATAGTTGCCTACGATTACCTAGCATTCGAATACAAGTATAACTCAAAATTGACAAATTTTGAGTTGTCTTAGTATAGATGTAGGTGTGCGATATATATAGTCGAAAATACGACTTTCCACCCGGTCTTAAGTTGAGATATCTCTAAAGTGATGTTTTGTAGAAGAAAAAGTGTTGAGTTATTTATTGAAGACAATTTTACGATTTTGTTCGAACCATTTTTCGATAGCTTGCGTTGTTTCAAAGATATACGCAAAAAAAGCAAATTTGTGATATTTGACCTCAAATAAAAACAACACACAAGCGGGACCGATGGGGACTTTTGACATATCATTTGTAAAGACATATTTGAGGCTTGCACATAAATCCAGCTTATTCAGCCAGTTAGGAATTAACTGGCTGAATAAGCTGGCTGGAAATGCAAACTGGAATGTGTATATTTTCTGGACTATTAGTAGGTAATTCTGTTCAGTAGATTCTGATACACGTACAATGAGTTAATTTCGCAGTTATATGTGGTATTATATGGCAGCGCTGTCCAGCACGTGTCGTTCGGAAGTGGAAAGGGGAGGGAGGGACTAGCTGAAATAGCTCTTCAGATCATTCCCCATTATAGAGACGATAGAGAACACTTAGACCGGCAATGTCTCTACGTAATTGTAAAGGCTCCAGGATTTCGGACACCTCTACATCACCGACAATACGGATAGCTCGTTTAACCTTCAAAAATCCTTCCTGTAAAAACCTTCAAAAATCAGTGACATTGCATAATATAGCTTATAATAGAAATCCATTGATATGGACACATTTACCAGTAGCCGGCGACCGCTGCACTTTCTCGTGGGGCCGACTCGTTATATGACGTAATGGCTTTCACTGCCTCCAGTGAGCCTGCGCATCAGTGCAATTTGCATCCGATTTAATAGTTATAATGTTATCTTATCAAAATAACAATGTTAGAAAATACAAGTAGCACCATCTATGCGCTATTGAGATGCAACTTATGTCTATGAGTCTTTTGTCTCTGTAACAACTCTATCAATAAAGTCAGTCTATTTGAAACCACAAAAAATGACTTTCAATAATAAAAAAATAATAAAAAATAACTAGAGAGATATTTTATTTTATTTATTTATTTGGTACACCAACGACTAATACAACAATAGATATCAGCTAACTGTTCTGGAAAGCGTCGATGGCCGAGTGATTAAGGTCGTTGCTTGCCATGCGAGAGGTCGCCAGTTCAAACACCGCTACGTACGACTGTGTTTTTCAAATTTGAAATTCATATATTCGATTATTCGACGCTTTACGGGGATGGAACACTTCGTGAGGAAACCTGCACTCCAGCGAAAAAATGCTTTGGTTGTGAAGTCAACCAACCCGCACTTGGCCAGGGTGGTTGACTAAGGCCTTATTGCCCTAGTTTAGCAGTAGCAGTGAGGACGTATATAGGCTGATGATGAAGGCGATGATGAGGATGTACAGGACTTAGGGCAAAACTGTGCGCGCAAAGATTAGTGTCAAATAATCTCAATTCCCTCAAATCATCTCATAGTTTGGTGAGAAGCAGTCCGACATAACGTAGAAGAAATCAGACGCGGGGACCAACGGCTTAACGTTTTTTCCGAAGTGTTGATCGCTGGGCCAGGAATTTAGAAGAGAGAAAATAACTATTTGACTAGACTAGACCTAACTTATTTTTCCTAGCAATATGAGAGTGCAAATTATTTTTTAATAATTAGAGGAGAGTGGGTGGCTAATATCCCTAAAAGCAGACTGAGTAATTTCTTGTTCTAATTATGAGAGTGAATGCTAGTGATCGTACAGTTAGTGACAAATTGTTATATTAAATCGAAGAGATTATAATCTAAATAATAAATAAAACAAGGGGTGGTAATAACCTTAAGCATGTCAATGTAAGTTGCGGACGAGGAAGCGAAGCAAGTCGGCTGCGCCGGCGCACGCCACGCCAATTGAACACGCATACACACGGACAGACTCGCGGATATTAATACATACATACATACATAAAATCACGCCATTTCCATACAAATATTAGCCCAAAATGATAAGGCGTCCGACAGTCAACCACAATTTAAAAAAAAGCTTTTGCATGAAATAACTAGCATGAAAAGTAGAAAAATAAATTTGTATTCCTAAGTATGTATGTTCGTATTTAATAATGATACCCTGTCTGCTTAAGTACTAAGATACTCGTAGGTACTTGACGAGGGCTTCCGATGGAAGTCAAGAGGCTTTCGCGCGAGACAAGTTTTCTCCGAAGCCACTTTGTCGTTTCAATACATTTGTTAACAGTTAGTGCTTGCATAGAACCTGACTCTATTCAACTTATTTATACAAGAAAGTGTAAACCTGTATCGAAGTGAAAGAGATAAAAGCTGAGATAATTCCATTAGAATTGACATTAATACGTGTACGTTTTAGTGTTGGTAATATTTATGTTGGTTAACTTACGGTTTACGCTAGAGCATACGAAGAACACGTTTACTTCTAAACCTACTTAAGGAGAGGGCTAAATTTATTGTAGTCCTCTGAGTAACATTTTTTTAAACTAAATCGAAAATACATGGACTGAAGAAAGGATAGTCTTAAACTACTTTTTAAGTTTCACACAATGGAATCGATGACGACCTTCCTTTCTCACCTACCTTTCTCAACACCACTCTTCCCAGAATATTAATTATTTAGTTAGTATTACATACAAAAATATCCATACAAGAGATCAATAATAACGTGTGTTCAGCAATAAAAATATACAATGACATAAAATACTCAACTTAACATCAAAGTAAAGTAATGGAAATTTGTTCTTACAACCATATAAATATCCCCAAACAGCTTTGGTATATAATATTACAGAAAGCATAATTTTCATTAAATTTATAAATGCTTAATAAATGGCAACCCTTAATCGTGGCGTGCGTCTGTCCGCTTAGCGTTAATCTAATGAAGGAAATAATTAGTTTTACTTTCCATTGCAAGTTTATCACTGCGCTGGCTCGTAATATTTCATGATGCGAATGCCAGTAGCCTCATTAGTTGGATTCCCACATTATAACTATTATTAGGGATAGTACAAGAGGTCACTGTACACGAAAGAGTTCAAAAATCGTTCTTAATTTTGCAACTTAAGCAAATTCTAATGTCAGTTACGTGATCTCAATACTATTTGTTGGCGGAAGTAGTTTTATTGATATAGAAATGCAAGCAAATTTATGAGAATATAATATCAATAAGATAACAAGCTCTTTTTTTACAGTACGTATAATAAAAATCAACCATTGTTGTTGTTTATGTAAAAAAAAGCAATAAAACAAAGAGCAAAAGTTAAGTATAATGTTTGCAAATTTACTGCTCTTTGCAACCCATTCATTTGAGAACTAGGCACTACGATAAACACATTACTAAAGTCTTCACATCGATTGCAGTCATCAAATTATCGGTGCAAACATCGAAATTCCGTTGATTGCAACATTTGTACGGTCGCCTCTCGCACTATGACTGGTCTACAGCGAAAGTCGGTGAAAAGCGTGGTGCAGGTGATTCCGAACTGTAATCTAGTGAGAGTTAGGGCGTCGGGACCGTCTGGACGGTTTCTAATGAAACACCCAGCTAGACCATTAGACAGGCTAGCTGTGAAAATCATACGCCGTCTTTGAAAGCACTCTAATTGTGTTTACCTTATTTTCCCCTAGCCATGTCTTTGTATCGATTGATATTGCTTGGTAGGTATTCTGATCAAACGTGAATTAGCATCTCTATGTACTTGTACTGGTGTACAAGTAAATAAATAAATATTTCACAACATCACATACATCGATCTGATCCCGTGGTAAGTAGCTTAATAAGCAAGTGTTAAATCAGAATCGAAAGCGGATACACAAATATACATAAATATATTTAATAACACATTCGGATACGGAACAAACACCGATGATCGTCGCACAAATATTTATCCCGGATGGGAATCAAACCCACAATTCTTGGAACCGTAGGTAATGAACCTGGGTCACTAACTACTGTTCCACCGAGCCAGTCAAGTAGGTAGGAAGAAGCTTAAGTAAATCTTAACTTTCATAGTATCTATGAATGCACGTTGGCTACCTCGTTGGTCTATTGGTACTTTGGTAGCAAGCGCTGCGTAAGGTCCCGGTTCGTGTCCGGGTTCGGCCAAATTTTGTGAGTTTTTCTGTAATAAAGTTACTCAGCCCGGGGTTAAGAAGTTGGCGGTTGAACGCCCGTGCCTCGGAAAGCACGTTAAGCTGGTGGTCCTGCGCCCGATCTCACATCTTGAGAATTTTGAGAGTAAGGGAATAGAGAGTGCACTTGTGTTTACGCGCACACTTGGACTTTATATGTCCTGCGCACTTGGCTGATCTCAATTGCTGAAATCGGTAGGACGCCCTATTTATTATTCTAATGCACGTGAGTTTTTCAAAATTATTTCATTTTTTCCAACGTCAATTTGTTTTGTCTATTTTTTTAATTTGAACTGCGAACCACATTGTTCAAGATTTTAGATAATACAGAAGAAATGGCTATTTAAAAAAGCCTAAAAGGGCTTAGTACCTGCCAGGTACCTACTAAGGGTCTACTAGGCTTATAAAATTTAATGAACTTACTGAATGGGGACTTGCTTTTTGAACTATCACCGCATAAAAAAAGCGTCGATGGCCGAGTGGTTAAGGTCGTTGCTTGCCATGCGAAAGGTCGCCAGTTCAAACCCCGCCAGGTACCAATGTGTTTTTCAAATTTGAAATTCATATGTACCATCATTCGACGCTTTAACGGTGAAGGAAAACATCGTGAGGAAACCAGCACACCTGAGAAATTTCTCAACGGTGTGTGAAGCCATGTCAGAGGCCTACGGGCGGTTTAAAAACTCTGACACTAGGTTGTTCATCAACCATACGATAAGAAGAAGAAGAACTATCACCGCCTTTAAAATACAGCCTAGTAAAAAGTTCAAAAGCTGATACAAATTAATTTTACGCAACGTAAACGTAAAAGTGACTTCCAATTTATCATCTCGGACTTAACCGTACATTACTTCTAACTTATGACATAACAAAAGCTCTTTGAAGTGTTTCGAAATATGCTGAAATACCCCATGATTCCTAAAAGCGAAACAATACAGAAGACCGGTCTTTTGTGGCGTAATATGTATTAGAGTTTGTGAGTTCTTTGGCGGACTGCGCGTTAATGAGTTAAAGCTTTCAAAAGAGACACTTAGATGACAGCTTTAAGGTTCTGCGCGAACGTACACACTTATTTTTATTGCTTGAGTGCCTACTTATCCTATAGGTACAAGAAAAGGCAATCAAGATATATATATTTACAATAGACTGCATAAGATAACTACACTCCACTTGATAGTAAGCGATAGATCCGCATATTATGAGGTCGACAGGCACAATAGACCATATTGAGCCTATCGCACTCACCCTGAGGGCTTGCTTAAATGACGTTTCACGCTCGCCTGAAGAGCCCATGATCATAAGGAGGGAAAACATTATCATCATCATTATCTGTACAAAGTAATACCGAAAAAATCGACAACTATAAAGACAATCTCGACATCGTTTCGCAATTTTCGTAGTCATAATGAACTTAATAATTTTTTACATGAATCACATTTTTAACAGCAAAATATTCGTAGCTGCTACTACTAATGACTGAAATGAAACGTCGGCCAGTATGTAGCTCTGTATTTACTACTGTAAACTCGTATCGTTATAAATATTATTAATTGTAATGAAACGCTAATCTTATGTATAAAAAGTATCTACGTTTGTATTGCCCCTAATCTTTTTCATTTACACAAAGAATGTCATAAATATGAATTCTTGCGAATGTAAGTTTGTGTTAAATGCTATCTACTAACCTGTATTGTGTATCGTTTTCATAGGTTGTGTTGTTCAACGTTTTGTAAAGCCACTGTCTTAATGAGAAATGTGCAAGTGCAAATCTGAGAATGTAATATGTCTATAATGTTACAATGATTTCAATGTTCCTTAAGTTTTCGCGGGATGGCTTAGAAATAACTTGCTCACACTGAACACAATCAAAACATATTATGTTACTTTCTCCCTCTGCAACAGAACACAACCCGATCTCAATTATAATATTCAAGTACATAAATGTAACGCTCAACGTCCAACACCTTGTAGCTGTCCTACTATAAATAAAGTGAGTACCGTCAAGTATCTAGGCATTTTTCTGGATCAACAACTCTCATGGCAACCTCACCTTGAATTAATTGCCTCTAGGTTACGAAAATTAATCTGGATTTTTAAAACTCTCCGACACGTAGCGACAAACACGTTAATTAACTGTATTTATATCGCGTTAGCTCAATCCATCTCTATATACTGCATTACAGTATGGGGTGGCGCAGCTAAAACGAAAATGTTGGAAGTGGAAAGAGCCCAAAGGGCTTTGCTAAAAGTGTCTTACTTTAAAAAACGCACATTTTCGACACATTCCTTGTATTGTCTAACAGATGTATTATCCATAAGGAAACTTTTCATACTACACGCTATCTTAAAAAAACACACCCAAATAAATTACTACCCCAACACAAGAAAAAACAGAAGAAAACATGATGTTACAAAAACTACTCTAACACGTACAAAATTTGCACAAGCACAGTTCGAATATCTTTCATCCTATCTATATAACAAATGTAATAAAATACTAGATATTTACCCCTTAATCTTCCGCGAATGTAAGGTAAAAGTTACCGCCTGGCTTAAAACATTAAACTATGATGAAACAGAAACCTTTTTAAAACACCTATCGTAATTTTTTGATTGTTTATTTATTAGTATGCTCAAATCATAAATTAATCACTTCATTTATAAACACCCACACTCATACACCCACACACCCACACACACACACACACTCACACACACACACACACACACACACACACACACACACACACACACACACACACCCACACACACACACTCACACACACACAGAAACACACACAAACACACCCACACACACACACACACACACACACACCCACACACACTCACACACACACACACACACGCGCGCGCGCGCGTACACACACATTCATACATTACATTACATTAATATAGTATAGCTAGATAATAATATGCGCTTACTGTACCTAGTTTTATTATCATCTTAAACTACACTTAATGTAAGATTGTGTTAAGGAAGAGTGGCCCCTTCTGGCACAGGTGCTTCCTGCACTTAATAGAAGAGGTCAACCCTTGATTATTGTCAAAGACTGTTTGTGATGAAATAAACGATTTATTATTATTTATTATTTAATTTTAGTGACACTCTGTTATAACTACGAGTATGTTGTTATTTTCAACGATATCTTTAGAAAAATGGATTTTACATTTTGATTCATGTGACGACCTAGTCATATAAATACGTTTTGAACAGGCTCTCTACTTGTGTGCTCTCTACTTAAATTACCATCGACCAATTGGATACATTACAAAAAATAAACAAAAATATTATGTAAAATATTGAAAACGCTAAAACGAGTGTGCCCTACCCATGTGTTTTTTTTTAATAGACGTGTTCTTCAAATACCCAACAGTAAAAGGGAGGGTTATGATTTTTTTTTAAATAGATCTGATACCCGGAAACTGTATATTACGTATACAGGGTGTAACAGGAGGGTGGATCATCGTAAGTCAATCGATGGGGGACTTCAATACCTATCGATATAACCCCATGTATGTTCAGCGATTTTCAATAGTTCCAAAGTTATTGAGATTTTTGTGAAATTTTTGTAAGAAGCCGAATTCAGTATAAAAGTCTTCACTGTAGCTTAACTACTGGACCTGCTTGCATGATTTTTCTAGAAATAGTTCAATAGTGGGTCTTCATAATTACGATACCGATTTGAGTCATAACCTTATCATATTGGAGTAAAAAATAATTCTTTACAAAAGTTTTACGAATCGAATTGTGTCTATCAACTTTCAAAGCCTCCAGTGAAAAAAAGTGCCTGTGTTTTTTTCTAGAACTTATTTTAAAAACTACCTACATCCATGGATAGTATACCCTGAAAATTTCATACCGCTACTGCCAGAGCATCAGAACGAAAATTGAACGCGAAGTGCACAGGTGCCATAAATCAGTGTTTTTATTTTTCATGTAAAACTTTAATTTTAAATTAAAACGATACGTTTTAGCAAATTTATGCTATGTTAGTAACATTAGTAGCAGTAATTTTACAGAATTGAAAATTAAAGGGGTGAAAATCAAACAAAGAAAATTTACATAATTTTTGTTAATTATTTTTTTTACAGTAAGTGTTCACAATGGGCATTATTATTGGCTATGCATAGCTTAGACCTTCTAAAAAGCTTTTTTGGAGGTTGTGGAATGCTTCTTTTTTGTGAAATTTTTCAGGGGCCCAAATTGTGATAAGGCAAAATGTAGTAGTATAGCATTTCGCAACATCCAAAAAACCTTTGTAAAAAGGTGTAGTATATGCATAGCCAATAATAGTGCCCATTATGAACACTTACTGTAAAAAAAATAATTAACAAAAATTATGTAAATTTTCTTTGTTTGATTTTCACCCCTTTAATTTTCAATTCTGTAAAATTACTGCTACTAATGTTACTAACATAGCATAAATTTGCTGAAACGTATCGTTTTAATTTAAAATTAAAGTTTTACATGAAAAATAAAAACACTGATTTATGGCACCTGTGCCATTCGCGTTCAATTTTCGTTCTGATGCTCTGGCAGTAGCGGTATGAAATTTTCAGGGTATACTATCCATGGATGTAGGTAGTTTTTAAAATAAGTTCTAGAAAAAACACAGGCACTTTTTTCACTGGAGGCTTTGAAAGTTGATAGACACAATTCGATTCGTAAAACTTTTGTGAAGAATTATTTTTTTACTCCAATATTATAGGGTTATGACTCAAATCGGTATCGTAATTATAAAGACCCACTATTGAACTTTTTCTAGAAAAAATCATGCAAGCAGGTCCAGTAGTTAAGCTACAGTGAAGACTTTTATACTGAATTCCGGCTTCTTACAAAAATTTCACAAAAATCTCAATAACTTTGTAACTATTGAAAATCGCTGAACATACATGGGGGTCATATCGATAGGTATTAAAGTCCCCCATCGATTGACTTACGATGATCCACCCCCTGTTACACCCTGTATATTTGGGGCGTGGTCTCATCTCATCTACACCTGATGATTTCACCGATCATACTTGTAGCGGTGAATGCTTTTTACGCGAATCGCGTTATTTAAACTACGGCTTCGTAATCGAGCAAATATTACGAAGGTGTCAAATAAGAACGCGTCCGTAATGTGTTTCTCGGAGCAAACGGATTGTCGTGTAATTAGATAAGATGTGTAATACGCTTTCACTGTAGCGGGACGGCAGGGGCACACTGAGAGCTTTATGGGATGAAACTATTGATAATAATATTAACCGATATTATTAAAAAGGTAGTTATGGCTGTCTTTCAGACCGTCCAGTCGCGATTTCACTTTTAAAAATAATTTAGGAGATGTAGATGTACCCAGTTTCAGTTTCTTCAAGTTTTAAAAAGGACCAAGGCTACCTAACCTTTGAGAAAAAATATTCCGTACTTTATTTTTATATTTTTTACAATTGCTTAGGCACTTTTACTAAAAATCTTCATCTTGTGATGTCTGATATTCTTTTATTGGTCAACGAATAGAAAACCATTATGTCCATCCGATGTTGTTGAGATAGCCAATAGCCATAATATACTATATTATAGGGGTGAGCACCATCAAATCTGTTGAAATTATATCAAAATAATTATTTTTTAAACACTACAGACGCCATCTGGTGTGTTACACATGTAACTTGTAATTGTCTTTGGTTCTGTCTTGTCTATGAATAAATTCAATCTTGTGCAAACAACTAACGTATTTTTATTATTAGTTTTAAAACTTGACATCAAAATACTCTGCAATACATTTGTTATACGGGGTGAAAGCCATCCGCTCCCCGAAATTCCAGTAATGATGACGAGGCTACGTTAGGCCACTTGGTGTGCCTCTCACCGGTGTAGGTGTAGCGTTACCCGTCAGTTCCGTTGCGCTTGCGCAAGCCGCGTGCGCACATATTATAGCGCGTGACAGATCACTCCTCACCAAGCGCATTAAGGAAACGACAGTACGGAAGTCGATAGCAGAATGTATGGAGCTAAAACAGTAGCATTGTGACTATTCAAATGCGTCTTCGACTTACATTGCGTCTATTAATCGATTAGCACCTCAAATATCGCACTGGGAAAAGAGGAACTAAACCTCTTGGCTCGAGGCACCAGCGCCTGTATTGTATGTGGAAAATGAAAATTAAATTATACGTCTTTTTCTAGTAGTTAGAAGGTTATCTTAGTTACATGGGCGTACCCGTACGGTTTTGGGCCAGGGCATATAAATACTAGATAAGATACTTAGTATGTGAGACAACCTCGTTTAGGGAAGCTCGATACGTCCATTCTTCCCTACCTTCTTTTGTTTGAAAACCTTGTATCCAAGAATTAGAGTAAGTAGTTATTGTTGGTTTAATATGAAATAAAAAAATATAAAACGCTGTTGATTTTAAGTGTGTTGGCTGAATATATTCGTAGTGGAGTTTATGCTGATGTTTTGCAAGCGTGAAAATTAAATTGGCATTGGTCTGGATCTATTATGTGTCGATATTTGTAGTAAGTTTTAGTCGTGCTTAATGCAAAAAGAAATTATAAAAGTACATAACATACATGCATACATAGTATCACGCCTCTTTCCCAGAGGGGTAGGCAGATATCACTTCCTGCCATGTGCTACGGTCCTGGCACACACTTTCGCTTCTTCCACATCCATCAACCTCTTCATGCACGCTCGTCGATTACGAGTATTTTGATTTGACCTAACGTTGTACATAACGTTGGAATATTGCACATGTCTCACTGTATTTACTTGACTGTAATAATAAAGATAAATTGAAGAATAGCGTGGTGACTGAACATTATGTCCCTTACGTTACTGGAAACTAAGATTTCGTAATAATAGTGATGTCGTGTAATGGAACGTTTGATCGTGTAAGGTAGTCTCACAGTGGAACTGGAGCATCTGCATTCTAGGTATTTGTAAAATTAAAAAAAAAAATTAAGACACAAATTGTCAAGACAAACGGAGGAGGTTCAGCTCGTGCGGTCGCGGGGAGAGGCCCCGTGCCCGCGCTGGCTTTCAACTTCCCCCGGCTCTCAGGGATGCTATGAGAGAGCTAAATTAGTGACCTTGGCTGACATTTTACAAAAAAAATCTTTTGTTTGATTTATTATTATTTTCTCAAATTGGTTAATGTAAAATAAACCATTGGTCGATGCTAGTCTAATAGAGTGCACATAAGAAAACATGTAAAAATAGTATGACAAAATTTAAAATTTATACGATTAGGTAAAGGTAAAGTATTTATAATCAAAAAGTGAAGAAGTCTATTTTTTTTACAACATTATAGTTATATATATTATATAATTATAGTTTTAGTAGATGATCACAGAACTAAGACACTCTACAGCAACATAGTAGCTCATACTCGTACGTATCACACTTTAACAGTTTTTGACAAATATAATCACTAAATAGTATAAAGTTAAGTCGCTTACCACTTCTTATCGTTTTAAGCATGTATAAATGCTTTTTAAATTTACGTCACGGATTTTGATTGGATAGATAGTGAGATTGAAGATGAATGTTTTTTTTTATGCTAAAGAGACCGATATTGAAGTGAGGGTGGTTCACTAGTATAATACATCAATTTCATGTACTATACGGCCATATCACGAATTGACAAACTCATAGACTTGACTACAACATTACCACCGGTACGATTTATGTGACCATTCTAGCAAAAACCAGTCCGCACTCATTGGTTACAATTCTTGCCTGCGCGCACAAAAAGCGTCTTCAATCGATCTATTATGGAGCATAGGAAATAGCAGTTTCCGCCATGTTCCTGGGAAATTAGACACTAATCATTGTGCTGCATGTAGGGTAACCAGGCGTCCAGATACAAAAAAATAGACATTTCCACACACGGTCACCTGACCTCATACTAGGCAGAGCTGTACTAAAGGGCGTCAGAGACTGTACATAGATACATATTATATTTAGAAACGTCGGGTCTCCAAAAAATGTGTTTTGAATACCAAAACACGCGACTTTAATCTGTAAAGTTTTATTTCAAGTAAGAGATTTATTAGGCTTTTTGCTATTTTTTTTTTATAATAGGCAAACAAGATGACCTCACTCCACCTAATGGTAAGCGGTAGTGAGATCCAAATATGAGGTCGGCAGGCACAATACATCAAATTGAGCCTGTCGCACTCACCCTGCCTGCTCCTCAGTTAGGGTGGGTATCTGTCCGGCTATTATGTTTAGCGACTTGGTAACTCTAGCTTCATGTCAACACATGTTGGGAACATTGTTACACGGCTGACATATTTGTGGTTGTGCAAGTGAGGTAAGAAAATGTATCGAGAACTTTGAAAGGGTTATGTGCCTATTATGAGGACGGAGAAAAACTGGTCGTATCGTGTGAAGTTGATATCAGAGGTTATAGAATAATATTGTTCATACTGAGTAGGTACTACTATTAGCAACTTGTGATCCAGGGATCCAGTGAAGTCTATGGAGCAATAAGCTAAATGAAACACCTTTTGCCAAAAAGTTAAAGTTAAGTCCAAGTTTTCATAGGCATTTCTTTAATAACTTTTTAATTTTTCCCGGTGAAATGCTTTTCGCACCGTCACTAGGAGAGGGGGTTCTCTCCCAGTGGTGTATCGGACTCCCCAGCGACTGGCGAGGAGATGGTACAAGCCAGCTTTGGCTTCTGGGCGGGGTGCAATGCCCAGGGGTATACCGACTAAAACACCGCGGTGAATGTCATCGCCGTTTGGCGGCGTCATGGGACTCTGACCTAGTCTTCTACTGCCACGAGTTTCTTTGTTATCCTAGCTGTGTACATACATTTTTAAGAAATAAGGATTTAAAATGAATATTAATCTTTATAGAGCTATCTATTTCTAATAGAGCCGATTTCCATAGTCTAAACGAGTGTTTCCTTTTTTTTTCGTAATAAATAAAGAATTCGTTCATGATGTTTTGATTATAATATTATACATTAAATCGAATCCTTTTCAAAAGTTATGATCCTATAATATTTGTATAAAAGTTCGGTTTTTATCTAAACATTTCAAGAGTAGTCTAAGTCTAGACTATGTTATTATATATATAGACAATATTATTCTATAACCTCTGATATCAACTTCACACGATACGACCAGTTTTTCTCCATCCTCATAATAGGCACATAACCCTTTCAAAGTTCTCGATACATTTTCTTACCTCACTTGCACAACCACAAATATGTCAGCCGTGTAACAATGTTCCCAACATGTGTTGACATGAAGCTAGAGTTACCAAGTCGCTAAACATAATAGCCGGACAGATAGCTACCCTAACTGAGGAGCAGGCAGGGTGAGTGCGACAGGCTCAATTTGATGTATTGTGCCTGCCGACCTCATATTTGGATCTCACTACCGCTTACCATTAGGTGGAGTGAGGTCATCTTGTTTGCCTATTATAAAAAAAATAGCAAAAAGCCTAATAAATCTCTAATTTGAAATAAAACTTAACAGGTTAAACTCGCGTGTATTCGTATTCTAAACACATTTTTTGGAGACCCGACGTTTCTAAATATAATATGTATCTATGTACAGTCTCTGACGCCCTTTAGTACAAGCTCTGCTTAGTTTGAGGTCAGGTGACCGTGTGTGGAAATGTCTATTTTTTTGTATCTGGACGCCTGGTTACCTTACATGCAGCACAATGATTAGTGTCTAATTTCCCAGGAACATGGCGGAAACTGCTATTTCCTATGCTCCATAATAGATCGATTGAAGACGCTTTTTGTGCGCGCAGGCAAGAATTGTAACCAATGAGTGTGGACTGGTTTTTGCTAGAATGGTCACATAAATCGTACTATCTCTACTCTCTACTACTCTCTACTATCTAATAGAGCCGATTTCAATAATCTAAACGAGTGTTTCCTTTTTTTTTCGTAATAAATAAAGAATTCGTTCATGATGTTTTGATTATAATATTATACATTAAATCGAATCCTTTTCAAAAGTTATGATCCTATAATATTTGTATAAAAGTTCGGTTTTTTATCTAAACATTTCAAGAGTAGTCTAATATTAGTCATTGCCTCGTTGTAAGCACTTGCTACTTAGCAAGCTCTGCGTTAGGACCGAAAGGTCCCCGGTTCGAGACCGGAGTTGGAAAAATATTGTGTGAGTTTTTCTGTAAATTAATTACTCAGCCTGGAGTTGGGAAGTTGGCGGTTGGCCCGTGTCTTGAAAAGCACGTTAATCCGGTGGTCCTGCGCCCGATCTCACATCGATCATGTCGGATTGCCGTCTTACCAAACTATGAGTGTAAGGGAACAGAGATTGCACTTGTGTTTGCACGTACACTAGTGTACTATAATATGTCCTGGCGCACTTTGTTGATCTTAATAGAGATCGGACGCCATTGCCGAAATCAGTCGGACGCCTTATTGGTCGTAAGTGTTTTATGGGTTCAACTTACACTAAGTCAATTTAAATCTATCCATCATCCATTTCTCTTTGGGAAATTTTCCAACGACTATCAGAGTCTAGAAACTAAAATTTCTAAACGCATTCTCAGATGTAGGATCTTTTTGCGCCCGTCACAATTGTGGGAACTGAAAATCTAATAGCATTCTACGTCGGAGCTCTGCGAAATGAGACGTAGAAAGTTTCATTTAAACTTTTCTTTGGATGACATCGGTGGGGCTACCATGAGTTTAAAACTTACGCGCTCGATATCGCCTACGTAAATATGTCTATGAAAAACTTGTACAGCGCCGCCTGGTGGTTACGCGAAGAACTACAATCGGCCATATGAAAAAACCAACTCGATAGGTTTTTAACGTACGTAAGTTTACGATAGCCAACTCATGGTAGGCCCTCGGATTACGAGTACAATGGTCGCGTGTCGATAAGCCGGGTGACGTTAGATGATCCGCAATTTAATTAATTGAATTGTGTGCTGTAACGGAGGTCTTGCCTTTGCACCTATCTCTTGCTAGGAAGTGTCTTTTTATCTAGAAGTCATAACTTTTAATGATTATTATTTTTCGAAATTTAGGGTCTTCAAAGTTGGTGTGATTTGAAATCTTTCTAAGCAAAAAAGCGAGTATGTTATTCTTACGACTAAATTTTAATATTAATATTTTATTGAACTGCAGATAACTATTCCCTACCGTAAAATTGTATAGTTACGAGTAACTTGATAAAATAGTGAAACATGATGAATATTCAGAACATTTACAGTTTTCTAAAATATTTTCCAGTAAATATCAATTTACTCCGTCTATTCAACTTACCAGATACACAACCCATAATCGCGTTATTTAAATATGGACAAAACAAAACCAGCCATTTGTTATTAATGGGAGCCATAAAACCAAATGAACAATATCATTTTAATTTCCATTCTACTCATAAATCTATTGCGCATTATTGTGACTGTAATGACACCACTCTCTAGTGTCATTGTGCTAGGAACAATGCAGAAAGCAGCTTAATAGTTTAATTCATTCTCTTCGCCACGTTTATAATTGTGCCTTTATTGTTTAAAAATAAAAACAAACGAGTACGGTCGCGACCATGATTGGTGTAACCCAGTCGAAACGTCGGGCAGTCAGTAGCTATCTAAGTTGAAGTCAAAATTCCTTTATTTATATAGGAATTTACACGCACTTAAAATCGTCGGTAAGTACAGTAAATAATTAAGTAATAGATTAGTGATTCTACCTCCCAGTTCGGAACGCTGATTCTATCGAGAAGACACCGGCAAGAAACTCGATAGATTACTCTTTTTAATCGATTATCACATAACATAGTCGAAAATTAGCCACGTCATACAGTTTGAGTATGTCACAGTAGGAAGAAAAAAGAAAAAATCTACATTTACTTTAAATAAAAATAAGGCAAGCTTAAACAGTCCAGGGTCTAGTCCAGTCTAGTCTATGTTTTTGCTACCGATCAGATCATGTCAAATACCCATGTTAAACATTAGGAATGTGTGTATATTCGTCTGTTCAATCTTAACAACTAATTAACAATTTTTGATTTACTCTACATTTTACTATTTTAGGCACCAAATGGGTTTGATTATAATAATACTTTATTTCCATGAAACAAATTAACCGAAATCGATAAACTTCAAGGTAATAAATGCATATATTCCGTATTAAATATTAAGATGGCCGCTTTCAAATACATAGATGATTTTGTTTAATAACCTGTTAACATTTTATCAAAGATAGCCTTGGTATATATTTTGGTATTTGAATGTACATGAATAATTACAAATTAATCACAAATTGTAACCTTGACGATGTCCTACCCAAAAATAATTATCGGTAATATAGCATTTAGGAAGATATTATACTTCAGAATAAGAATAAAAATAAGTTGATTTCTCACTTGTACATTTTGGTTTGGCAGTGAAGCTGCCGTGATAAACCGCGAGATGCTACATGAATTCTTCTTCTTCTTATCGTATGGTTGATGAACAACCTGGTGTCAGAGTTTTTAAACCGCCCGTAGGCCTCTGACATGGCTTCACACACCGTTGAAAAATTTCTCAGGTGTGCTGATTTCCTCACGATATTTTCCTTCACCTTTAACCCTTGATCAAATACAGCATATAGAATTTTTTCACTGGTTTTCGCCGGTATTACAACTACATAAGGTTCAAAATCTGGTGGGAACTATTTTCCCGTGTCTTATGAAGGGTTAAAGCGTCGAATGATGGTACATATGAATTTCAATTTTGAAAAACACATTGGTACCTGGCGGGGTTTGAACTGGCGACCTCTCGCATGGCAAGCAACGACCTTAACCACTCGGCCATCGACGCTTTTACATACATGCTACATGAATCATCTAGGATAGATATAAAGGCATGTATATACATTTTCTATAATATAAAACAAATACAAAAGGAAAGAAATAAATTACAAGTAATGTACCTACAATTGGAAGAGGCTCAGCTTGTTCTAACATGGGACCGAGATTCTTGCCAACGCTGATTTTCAGCCATTCCAAGCTTATGTTATTAAAGAGCGCCTTACCATCACAGAATATTCAAATAAATATTGTTTTATTAATACATCCTTGAACTAAGACCAAATAAAAAGAATATTTTATTGGATTAGAGACCTTTTTACTGTGGTGTATTTTATTTTACGTTTACGTTCATATCATGTTTCATTAAATGGAATCATAGATTAAGTTTAATTTATGCGTTATGAATTCCTTTGATATCGTTGGTAATGTAATTTATAATATCATATAAGAGCTGCATTAAAATAAGTATGTTTATATAGTCGATAGTTACAGATTTTACGATATATTCCCTTTATTGTCGAGTCCCAACAGGTAGAGTCGAAAACTTGTCTTCCTCCTATTACCCCTAAGTCGAGCTCTATTATTTCAAAACAATGTACTTCAAGACTCCACATAAAGCGGATACATTGCTTTTACCTATTTATATTTAATTATTCAACTCTAATTGAAATCGTTTGCTACTAAATCGAAGGAAACCTTTCTATATTTCCAAGTATCAATTGTCGTGTTGCGAACATACCTACAGAGTATAAAATGATTAGTATGCAAAGTTCATTGCACTTATGCTACATTGAAAGAGACCGTTAATTAGAAAGTGAATTTGAATCTGTTAAGTCAAGACGATAACTTGCGTCATAATAATACCTACTGAAGATAATTGGTTTTGATGCACACGGTTTGTAATTGGTCGAGCAAATTTTAATTGTGATATAGTGATTCGTTACGCTTAGAATTTATAAACACTGTCGAAAATAATGTTGCTTCTTTTGATACAATTTAGTATCTCGCAGTATCGTTACTTTACTTTAAATACGATTTTTAGTAGATTTATTTTGATGGATGCATGAAAGTTTTTCTGAAGAAGATATAGCTCTCTGAATTACAGATAGATTTAACTTAGCCTACTATAAGAGCTGGCAAAATGGTTCACACTGTACTTTGTTTATGAAAATGAATACAAATGCATTCTTTAATATTATGTCTCTTTAACATATTTTTTATGATCAATAATTGTATAAAAAATGTTTTCTTCCTTTCTTTAATTATTTTTTCTTCATTGAATATTGATATTAGTTCATGTACCTATTGTACTAGTCCCAGTCACATTGCTTGCAAAATAACAAATTCAATACACCATTAATAGCAAATTTCGACATTCTGGCCGTGATACACCGCTGACTACATTTTATTACAGCTCAAAATAGGTGCTAAAAATACCTAATTTATTAGATAATTAAAATCTAGATGCGCTAGACGTTGCACAGCTGAGGCTCACCTTGCTTTTACTTATTATTAATTACTGTAGCCTTTTCAATATTCATCATAATAATATTTTAGTCGTTTTTATGTATGTTAAATTTAATAGATGTTGAAGATCTTATTTTACGTACGGGCAGGTTATGAGGAGGGAAGAAAACCATGTGACTAGAAGAGTGATGAGTATGAATGTCAATGGACGTAATAGAAGAGGAAGACCGAATAAGAAATAGGTGGATTGCGTGAGAGATGATATGGGAGTGAAAGGAGTAGACACAGAGCTGACGTAGATATGAGTGGAAGAAATATACATGTTCCGCCGACCCCACTTAGCGTGGAACAAGGGCAGGAGAAATGATGATTATGTTGAAGATCTAATTTTGTACCAATGTTTTCATGTGCCATCTAACGTTGTTTTTTATTTTGTTTTACCTGACGTTCAGGTTAACCTTACTCCTGATGGTAAGGTAGTGTGGTCCATATATGAGGTCGTCAGGCACAAAAAACCCTTTGAGGCTTGCATTGATGTCCTGAAGAGCCCTGAATAGGGAATATGCATAAATCTGCAATCTTGAATTTTTCAACAACTTATGAAAAAAGGCTTAAACATATACTAAAATGTGAAATAAAAATGAAAATCGGTTCACAAACGAAGGATTTATAAGGAATTAAAATTAATTTTCTATCTCTTTCTTACAAAACGGAGTTTTTTATGGATTGCGTATGGCCGTAGTGTAATTGTGACGTCATCTGCCATATCGGATCTCTCTGTCCACCCGGGAACTTTAAACAGCTATATCTCGCTTGTCGTTAAAGTAAATTGAAAAATAGAATTACATTCATATTTTTTCGATATTAAAGATTGATTTCTATAATAAAAAAAAATGTGTGCATATTCCCCATTATAGGAGGGAAATCGTGAGCTGGAAGGGAATGGAATTCCCTTAATGGCACGGGGCAGAAAAGAGGAACTAAACCTCTTACTCAGGGCCACCCACCACGTTTTTCTTAAGTGTGTAAAATAGGTTTATAAATATTTGTCTAATATTTAATAACTAATCCAAATAATAATAAAAAAAAGGATTTACACCGTGTAAAAAGCAATAAAGTGGTTTCGTTAATGTCATTTACCATTTTATTTTATAGACGTATTTATTTAGCTTGATAGTAAATGTTCGCAAAGCGTTACAAACATCATAAGTACGTCGAATTGACATTAAGCCTGTATTTTATGTGTTTACCTATTAAAAATATCTAGTAAATCTAACCGGCAGTTGGGTAAATAGGAAGACTTAACGATTGGTCAAGCGGACGGCGGTGTTTGACTTGCGAAATAATATTTACGATACATTTGTAACTGATATACCTGACATTAAAACTGTTAAGGAATTGGGAACAACACAACTATGCGTATTTTATAATTTTACTGCCTCGTTGGTCTATCGGCTGCAAACATGCGTAAGGTTCGAGTCAGGGTGGGGACAAATTTGTGTGAGATTTTCTGTTAAGAAGGTGTAGTCGACCAACCCGCACTTGGCCAGCGTGGTTGTATAAGGCCTTATCGCCCTAGTTTAGGGCAGTCCAGTGCTCCAGCAGTGGGTATGTATATGGGCTGATGATGATTTCTGTTAAGAAGTTACTCTGCCCGGAGTCAGGAAGTTGAATGCGCGCCCGTGCCTCGGAAAGCACGTCAAGCCCGCGGTTCTGCACTTGTTTTGTCATCTGTCATGTAAGATTGCCGCCTCATCAAACTATGAGAGTGAAGGAACTTGTGTTTGCTCGTATTGTTCAATATAATTATGTCTTGGACACTTTATTCAGACAACTTTAAAGCATGTTTGTGTGTGCCTCTGATACTATTTGTATAATTTATCGATCTGCTGTCATCATTTTCATAATTTCCTCTTGTTTTCACACACAGCTGAGCGTGTGGAGTAAGTCTAGTAAACTCTAAACTTCTTCCTCTAGAGTCTAGGGCCTGAGAAAGGAATTAAGGCATAAATCCCGTCAAAATTGGTCCAGCCGTTTCGGAGATTAGCGGGAATAAACGGACAGACAGACAGACTAATAATTTTTTATATTGTGTTTTTGTTATTGGTACCTACCGATGTAGATTAATATCCATTAGGTGAAAAGTGGTTATTTTAATATTACAGACACTTCAATTTTATTCTTTGTCTGATTCATTAGAAGTGCATAAGCAAATATACGCACAAATACATATTTAGTACACATACATATATGCCAATGTGGGCACATACGGGCACTTCCTCGTGTATACTAAGTGTATAGAGCATGCTATGAGGTGCACGTGGCGGCTTTCGCTTTCAAGTGCAATGCCACTTTCACTGCGCCCGCGCACCTCGCCCAGGGACGGTTTATATTCGACGAACCCATAGTATTCTAATTGAAAAAATGTATATAAATTTCAGGTAAATAGTGGTTTTAAAAAACGTCGATGGAGTGGTTATGGTCGTTCCTTGCCATGTGAGAGGTCGCCAGTTCAAACCCCGCCAGGTACCAATGTGTTTTTCAAATTTGAAATTCATATGTACCATCATTCGACGCTTTAACGGTGAAGGAAAATATCGTGAGGAAACCAGCACACCTGAGAGATTTTTCAACGGTGTGTGAAGCCATGTCAGAGGCCTACGGGCGGTTTAAAAACTCTGACACCAGGTTGTTCGTCAACCATACGATAAGAAGAAGAAGATATCGTCAGCTGTAAATCGTCCTCGCACGCATCGGCCATTTCCCCAAGTCAAGGAACTCGGCAGTCCGGAATCCGATCGCCGGCGGAATATGTATAATTTTGCAGTTCGTATAACTCGTCGTTGTATCACGAGAAATTGATGCTATATAATGACCCTCCGTCGTGGATGAAAGGCACGCGGTACCTTCATAAGCTACGTTTTTGTTTTCTTTTTTATATAAACCTATATACGTAGTTAAATAAATATTACACAACATCACAAACATTGATCTGATCCCGAGGTTAGCTTAAGCACTTGTGTTACAGATTACAGAATCAACAGTGGATACACAAATGTACTTAAATATATTTAATAACACACCCAGACACGGAATAAACACAGATGTTCGTCGCACAAATATGTGTAACGGGTGGGAATCGAACCCACGACTCTTGGAACCGTAGGTAGTAAACCTGGGTCACTTACTACTGTTTCATTGAGCCAGTCAATACAAGAATAGTTGTAGGGTGTAACAATTGAAATGAGGCTAGTCTTTGAATGATGCAGAAAAGGGCGGATTTGGATTTATACCGCTTGCTTTTCTGTTTATCCTTGTTTACGACATCTGATATTATAATGTAATTTTAAACTGTCATGGTCACACACATTAGAAAACTGAAACTGTCCGGGATATTTACCATGTTGTTTTGTTTTAATGAGCTCCCGATATTTCGGCACTGTTGCAAGCGCCATGATCACGGGTGAACTCACCCGTGATCGTGGCGTAAATATCCCGGACAGTTTCAGTTTTTTAGAGGTTATAGTCTACCCAATGTGACATGGATCACCTGTCTAATGACTAGGTCATCGGTGTGACATTAAAATAGTCGTATTCAGGAGTGTAAAATATTCAAGTACTTAACCATTTTATGTGTGCTCGTGTTTAATAATGTTTTAGGTCACAGTAGAGACAAGCAAGAGAATATTATCAGTTTTTTCATCAAAATCAATACTGCTGGGCAAAGGTTAATGTTTTTAATGCAATAGTAATTATGTCTGTCCATCAAGCCGTTTTTTTCTTTTTTTCCTAACTGACTTACGATGATGTCTTGTAGTAGCCTCGTCATCATCACCGGACTTACGGGGGAGCGGAAGGCTCTCACCCCTGCCACGCCAAATCTTCAGAACCTATTGAATTGAAATTTGCTAAACAGATCTATAGCCTAAAGCTTGAGAAAGGACATAGGCTGCCGAGCGTCTGAGTCACAATTATACTGAGATTCTTAGCCTTTTAGATAGCTCGTTTGGAACCAGTTTACCTCGTTATACAATTCGGTTGATCTAACGCCTATTAGCGACCGTTTACGTCTTGGAGGCTTGACGGGTACCTCTCTTCTCCTGTATATGGACGGACGGTTGTTATGGACCTGGTCACAATTTCTTTACTATTTTAAAACTTCTATGGGTTTCCCGTTAATGACGTCTCTTTTGGTGCTATGTTTCTGTTCAGATAAGTTAAATATCTATCTATTTGAACTGCCTTCAATACATAGTATAAAACAAAGTCGCTTTCGCTGTATGTCCGTATGTATGCTTAGATCTTTAAAACTACGCAACGGATTTTGATGCGGTTTTTTTTAATAGATAGAGTGATTCTTAAGGAAGGTTTGTATGTAAAATTTACCCGAAGCGAAGCGAGGGCGGGTCCCTAGTTATCTATAAAAAAATGTTTGTATGTAAGACATTTATGGAATCCTAAACTATAAACAATAATAGATATTACACAACATCATATTTACGTTACGTACGTTTGACTGGTTCGGTGGAATAGTGATTAGTGACCTATGGTCACTATAAACGGTCCCGAGAATCGTGGGTTCGTTTCCCACTCGGGCCAAATATTTGAGTGACGAACATCGGTTTTTGTTCATATATCTAAGTATATTTGTATATCCACTGTCGTTTCTGATTTCCGTAACACAAGTGCTTAAGCTTCTTTACCGGATTAACATCGAAATAAACATTTTTAGGATTCCGTACCTCAAAAGGAAAAAAACGGAACCCTTATAGGATCACTTTGTTGTCCGTCTGTCTGTCAAGACATTTTTATTGCATGTAGTGTCCAGGAGTAAGAAGGTAACGAAGTCGCGGAACAGAGAGCTTACAAAATCAAATAAAAAAGGTGGTACGTACACTTTTTTTGCACTGTCAAATTCCGTTACCCTGTGCAAAAAAGTGAGCAGCAACTGGTAATAAAAAAATCTAATCTGAAACCTTACCGCGAATGACGAAGACCTACATATCCAACTACATTCCTTTATATATCTACATGTATATAACTAACTATACATATATGGTGCAGCGGGTTTTGAGAGAATAATCGCATTGCTTGGAGAGCTCGCTCGCTTTCGTTTCTGTGGAAACCATATTATCACGTAACAGTTGTATGTTTTAGTAACAATCTCAATTTAATCTTATTTCTAGCTTCCTTATTGTTGGTATATGTCTGCAGAATGGTGTGTTTAACGATTATGAACTTTTTATTTACACACACACACATACACACACACACACACAATCACGCCTTTTTCCCAGAGGGGTAGGCAGAGATCACTTCCAGCGATCCACTTTTCAACTTTGTGGGAAACGTGACGTGACGGGTTGTGGACCACGTCGCCGCCATTCTGGCTTGTGCATTGTTTTAACAAGGTCATTGCGTTCCCACGAGTTGCAAGGATATATGACGGGGAAAGGAAAAGGGGAAGAAGGATACTATCGCCTCGGATGATTTGGACTGAGTCGATAGCAGCTCGAGGAGCCGGGGTCGCTTACCCGTATACCGTTCACCAACCACCGGACAGATAGTTGTGTCTGGTATCCCCTGACTTACCTTTTTATTTATTTATTTTAAAAGCGTCGATGGCCAAGTGGCAGTGGAGCAACGACCTAAACGTTGCTTGCCATGCAAGACTTCGTCAGTTCAAACCCCGCCGCATAATATTGCCCGTGTTTTTTTAATTTGAAATTGTCATGTACGATTATTCGACGCTTTAACATTGAAGGTCAAACCATCGTGAGGAAACCTGAACACCTATGTTTAGTCAACCAAACCGCCCTTGACCAGCGTGGTTGACTAAGGCCTTATCGTCCTAGTTTAGGGTAGGCCCATGTTCCAGTAGTGGGAATATATGGGCTGATGATGTATTAAAATATAACAGTAAACTGGTGGTTTTGATTAATCTTATTTCAAACAGAAACAAATAATTTTGTTAACGCCATGAAAATCTGCTAACACAGATAATATCACCGACTCAAGATCACCTTTATAAGTCAAGGGCAGTTATCATTTGTAGCCATTTAAGCTAAAATTTGATTCAGATAACACAGTGAACTAAAATTATAATTAATATACAAAGTTTGTGAACGAAATCAAGAGTTGAATGGTGGGAAATGAGATGGGATCCTTGAATAATTGTGTTAAATACGCATTTGTTGATTAATGTAACTGAACTCAGTTGCTTAATGTTAAGTATAGTCGGGCCGGAGGGGAATGTCATTGATTGTGGATTTATTACGGACTAGCTATGCCAGCGGCTTTGTCCGCGTAGAAGAGAGATTTTGATAAAGTAAGGCAAGTAAGGTAGCCTGTATTGAACCTTGTTAACTTAGCTACTTATTAGTGAAAGTCCTGTCAAAATTGGTCCAGCTGTTTCAGAGATAAGCGGAAGCGGGTTTGAACTGGCGACCTCACGCATGGCAAGCCACAATCTTAATCACTTTGCCAGCGACGCCTTTTCTAGTTACTTTACTTAGTTCTAGTTTACTGATAATAAAGGTTTGGCTCTACTAAAAACAAAATGTATTTTAAGAAGCCTAAATAAAAGAAAAAATTAAAGACCAAAAGGAAGATTCACACCAACTTGCATAAAAACTATAAATAAAAATCTTCCAAATGTCATTCGAGAGAAATTTATACAATAGCTATAATGAATGTATTTCTCAGCGAAACCGAATAAAGTCATGCATATTTTATAGCCAAGACTCGTTTTGGGTCGCTGCGCCAGTCTAGTAAGTAAGTATATTTTATAGCCGATGATGTTAAGTTCTACGCGGATACTCTGACGTCGGACATGTTTTATGAACGTAGAGAGTTAAACTTTGACATAACTGTAGAAAGCCGCTCATTGTTAGCATAATTTTAATTAACGCCCCAAGTCATTCGTTTCGGTTAATAAATCAATCATCAAACAGGTACGTAAAGGATTGCGTTTGAATGTTATTTATGTGTGAAAACTTGAATTATAGATACTTTTTTAAATAGCATCTGTTCACAGTCACCGCGCATTTACGCACCCGGTCTACAACGAAGGCATTTGGCCAAATTCATTGCCACGTTATGCAAACTGACATTGACGGTCAACGTGTGACGCCCTAGCAAATAGTATTGTGCGTACGATGCATAATACATGGCAACACTTTTATATTCACGTGATGTCATTGTCGTTAACGTTAACGCGAATACGATGGAAGGGTCAACGCTGACTTAAGTGGTTTTGAAATTACAGCGTTTTGGGCAGTTCACAGTTTTAAAACAGACTTTAAAAAGGAGTAGGTTTCCAAGACGACTGTATTTTTTATTTTAGTTACCTCAGAACAGGGTAAATCGATTTTAATGATTATTTCATCATTTGAATGCTGGTATTCTCCGTATGGTCCTTGTCTGACTAAGTCCCCTTTAAAGTGGCATTAGGTAAAGGATGATAGATTCATTCAAAATGATTACCCAAGAGTTATCAGAAGACTGTTTTCGCCGAAGAATAAGGCTAAAAATAGTTTGCTGATCTGGTCAGCTATGAAAGTACTGACAAGTGTAGCCTAAGATAAAGAACAAGTTAGGAGGAGACCATTGACAAGCAGTAGAATAACACAGGTTTGTCCTAGCCTTAGTTATCATTAGAGAGCATTAGAGAGGATTGGATTAACAGTATGATAATACAGCTTAAATAAAAAAAAAATGTTTAGGTGGCGGCTTCTCAAAGAACTCTGAACCACTACCTTCCACACAGAAACAGGTGTAATTGTTAAGGCTGATTGTAGAGTCGCGCAGACCGCACGAAGACCGTCAGCGCTGAAGGTCCAGTATGCATAGAGATATAGGGACCGTTTTTAAGTAACGCTTACCGGTCGGCGCCGACGCCCAATACAAAAATCTATCGACGCCAAAGATCAGGGTGTCGTCAGTGCGACTCTAAAACCAGCCTTATGCACAAGTCACTGGCACATACGCAATTGGTTAACTGTAATCCGGATGAAAACAAAGCATGCTTTTGACGTTGACAGATGGCGTTTGACAGATGACACGTGGGCTCTAACCGTGGGCCTGGCGTCCTTGTCCCGGGTAAGCTGATTATTTCTAAGTGATAGATCTACAGTGTTGAAACTATGGATAATGTTTGAGTGACTTCTTGAGCAATTAGCTACCATCATATTTATGGCTGTTGCGCTTGCGTCGGGTCTGACAGATAGTTATTACCACTTTATACAATGAGGGTACCGTAGGAGAAGACTTACGGTCAGATATTCAAACATGACGATAATTGATGTCTTCATAATGATTAATTTTTCCTTATCTAGTATTTATCGTCGAGGCCCTGATGATTATTATTCCAGGATAATCTATTCCTGGGTGAAATTGAAACTCTTCTTTCGCTTTGCTCTAAGAATGGACTCATTATACACTGGCTTGGTGGAACAGTGGTTAATGATCCTGGCTACAGTTCTATGAGTCGTAGGTTGGATTCTCACCCGGGACAAATGTTTGTGTGACGAACATCGATATATTTTGTTCCGTGTCTGGGTGCGTCTATATGCGTAACATAATTGCTTAAGCAATTTACCTCGGAATCAGCACACTGTATGTGATGTTGTGCGATATTTATGGCTATGTTTCTTGACAATCGTCGGGTATCATCAGTAACACAGGTAATTTGACCTTTAATTTAACCCAATGTGTACAGTTGTGACAACATTGAAAATAACCTAAAAAATCAAATCCGCTCCATCGATTTGCAAATCCAAATGAAACGCGGACCGTTGTAGTTTTGTGCAAGAGATCTGTTCTCGAAAGATTGATTTGCCACGCGGTTACCGGCTCACTCTGCTCGGATAACTGATATTAGATCACGTTATTACAATACTGTTATGTTTCCTAATCCCTTGCGGTTTTTGACACAATTGACGCAATTTGATGGGTGGAGCAATGCACCTTTTTTCTTACTAATGATGGCTTGGAGTAGCCTCGTCATCATCACTAGTTTTGGGTCTGAGGTGGGTAGCTTCATATGGTTTTCGCTTGTGGATATATTTACAAGGCCAGAATCTCAACAGACGGACAGACAATCAATTAATCTATTAATTGATTCTTACTTTTTAAGCAACATCTATCATCTATTGTAAATTATGGTAAAGCAATAAATATTTTGAGTTTGAGTTTTGAATTTACAACAAAGTTATCCTTAACTATGGGTACTTTTTTGGGTACTCTTTTGATTATTGTAGTACATGCATGATATTCCTGCATTCTCGGTTGAGGTTTATCGCAAATATTCTTACTTGCCGAGTGCGGTAATACCAAAGCTCTAAACGCTCGAATAACAAGGGTATAAAACCGACAGCCGTGGTAATTTCTGACATATTAAAATATTTTATTAAAAAGGTCCCATTTGGGAACAACTATTGCAGATTTCGGTTAGGAGGGCATTGTTTATGAAGAGTTTATTTATTTATTTATTTATTAATCAACAAAATCTGACACTAAACAAATACAACAGATACATGACATAGAACAAGAGCTAAGTGCAGATTCAATTACAGGTTGCCACGACTTGCAATGTGAGATAATAAATATAATGGGGTAGACTGATGAAAATTTTAGTTATTAGAAAAATAATTTAATATATATTTTTTGAACTTATGTAAACTATTTGAATGTATATCAATATCCGTTATGTTACAATTTTGAAGAAGGTAGTTTACGGTCAGTCAACAAGCTGCCTATCGATTTGAGTAATCACAATGGGCAAATTGTGACTAGTGAACCGTTTAACAGTCTTATAGAAAATTAACTAACCGTTAAATTGTTGACGGGAGAAATTGATCACTCACACGCTATAATGTTATATTAGGTAATGTAGAGTCAGAATTAGAAATAGCGTTATATTATTTGACAGTTAGTTCTTATTTTATAAAAGAAAAAAAATCTGTTGTAATCTTAGTATATTATAAAAAAAAGCGTCGATGACCGAGTGGTTAAGGTCGTTGCTTGCCATGCGAGAGGTCGCCAGTTCAAACCCCGCCAGGTACCAATGTGTTTTTCAAATTTGAAATTCATATGTACCATCATTCTTCGCTTTAACGGTGAAGGAAAACATCGTGAGGAAACCAGCACACCTGAGAGATTTTTCTACGGTGTGTGAAGCCTATGTTAGTATATTAATTTCTCGATAATAATGAGGTCATTAACCTCTGTTTGAACTATTACATTATTGAACTTTAGCATAAGTTATTCCAATCGAGACTTCCTGCTCATCATTTTTGAACGTAGGTACATTTTCATTGCAAATATAATGATGTACACAGACATTATTTAAAAAAAAGAAACTACTGATAAAAGATTATAATATGAACGAATCGTTACAGAATCTCGAATGTTTAAAACATCGTTACATCTCCCGTTATCGTTACCGATGTCAAAACGTTGTCCGCACAATACTTGTTGTTGTAACCGTTTGCATTTGAATGATCGTTCAACAAATTAAAGTATCGAGCAAAACAATGGCCTAGTTAGCAGTGAGGCAACTTATTACGATTATCCGATTTTGATTCACAGTTTGAGTAACACAGTATTTTCGTCACTGCCGCAGTCAGGGTGTAACTGAAATTAGTTTACGGTCAACGGTTAATGATTAAGTTAACTGCAATAAACTTGATGATTTTTGTTTTATTTGGTGTTTAATTGATTTATTGTTGTTAATGTGTTTTCAAAGGACAGATTCCTTTTAAACGCCTTTTTTAATGTCTATATATTTTAAAGTTAATGGGAAACAACTCCGACCCCTACTTCAGAATTAAAGACGTCTACTATGTGCCTACTTCTTTCTTTTTGGGTTTAAAGTTTACATTATTTAAGACACGTATCTTTTATGAACTTCCACTTGGAATCGAATCTGCGACCTAGATGTTTGCAACAACCTTCCGGAGATAAGTGTATCACTTTTCTAGAACGTTGATGCAAGCAAATTACATTGCATCACAGAAGTGATAAATTTGTATCCCGTTTAAAAAATCATCAGAAAGGTCAAAGTGCCATAACTATTAAACATACACTCGATATAAATGTGAAAATAATTACTTCGTAAAGACAAATAACGGTTGGTTAATTACACCGCACCCGTTTCCTCCTATCGCCTCAATTACACTGAGCACATTGTAATAATTCAGTGTTGCCACACCGAGGGCCGGATGTACCTCATCTAGGACCTGTTCCAGGCACCCTGGAGTTACTAACGCTAAATCGGACATTAATGTCGTGGCTGTGTTATTAGCCGGTTTTCTGACGTTTGAGGATGCAGTAAAGTTTGTACCAGCGAGACTTTCTTTGCGTCAGAGTAGATAGTCAGAGATTTTTTTCAAATTTCATTCTATTAGTGATTATGATTTTTTTTATAATAGGCTAATCCTCACTTCACCTGATGGTAAGCGGTAGTAAGATCCACATATGAAGTCGACAGGCACAATTGATCATATTGAGCCTGTCGCACTAACCCTGAAGGCCTGTTTGAATGCCTTTTCGGCCCGGGATCATAGGAGGGAGGGAAAACATGTGCTGGAAGGTAAGTAAAGTAAGACCAGTAAGTTGTGTATGAGGGATTTTAAGGTATTTACGCACACTGATGGTGTTTGTCGTACCTAATTAAAGCCGAAATAGAGCATTCAGAAATTTTATTTGACCTTGGAATTAGTCTAGTATTTTTGTTTGATATTTGTTCCTTCTGATATCTGTAGAACAAGTGCTTAAGTAACTTACAACTATAAAGGTCTGGATCTTGTTTAAAATATTTATTTATTTATTTCTTAGATCTGGTCCCACAAACTTAGTTTAAAGTAACGGAAAGATATACTTGGATAATCAAACTTGATCAGTAAATTATTGCAAATGATCATTAAAATAGTAATAAAACATGCCGTATTGCAAAGCTTCGTTAGTCTCGCATCGCAATTATGTTCTAGGTTAGGACTGGTTTAAAAGTGCATGGGATAGCCAAGATTGCATCGTTGAGACCTCTCGGTTGCATGTTTCGGCTCGAAAGAAGTATTCGAAATGGCTAAAATGTTGCGAAACACGTAAATGCATCCGGTCCACGTAATGACGAGTCTCTATGATAGAAGGATATGTGTTCCGGATGTGGTTAGGATATGGTGATATTTGTTAAAAGGTTAATAAGTGTTGAAATATTGCTTATATTAGGTATACAATGTACCTAAATTGTTGTATACTTCAGAGTGCGATATGAAAAATTTGGTCACATTAAAATGTATTCCAGACCATGTGCCATCTAATGTCATGTCCCGCTTGTCATAAACCTGCTCGCTGAGCGACCTGATGGGTGCCTCAGATAACGCGATTCGTGTGGCCGAATACTTTGCCGATTACTTTTGATTTTGCTATCGGCTCGGTAAGAAGAAGATTGTATTTCGCTGTGCATCCTAAAAATGCACCATTTATTTGGAAATCCTGGCGTCAGGAGGGGGGGGGGGGGAGGGGAGTTACTGTCTTCTCTAGTACATTTATCGATAGTTTGCCCCACACAACATGCTAATGTATAAGACTAACCTGGATAGTTCCTTGAGCCTGGTGGCGGCCTGCAGACTGGCGTACCCGTACCGAGAGAACCTTGCCGCATCTTCTGCAGGTGCGTTGAACGCTGCCACGTACCTAGCTGGGTTCGTCTCGTCCAGCCATATACCTGTAGCGCCATCATTACCATCATTATCGTCACTGTTGTCATCATCACCAACATCATTAAAATTGTCGCAGTTATAGTTTTGTCTATTATTAACAGCATTATAATCTCCGTTTAAAGCTTATGTGCAATCCAAATACTAGTCAAGACTATGACATAAATTAATTCTCTGGTTTATTATGGCCGACTTTGACCAAAATCTCTCGGATTCAAGATTTTGTATTGGATTGGACAAATATTGCTATAGTTTTTTAGAAAACTAAGTAAAAGTGTGTCAAAAATGATCTTCTCAACGGATTATGACTGTGTGAAAAAGGGGGTGTTTGTGCACCATAAAGCAAAAGCTTGTGCGATATGAAGAACTTACCCATAGAATAAAGTTTTGGTTCTAAGATACTGTATAATTCGTGCATCTTCTGCATCCCATATTCGGCTGCTTCTAAGATGTCCTTCTTTTCGCCTCTTGTCAAATTTGCATCAGGCTTATCTTCATCATAGTTCATTACTTCTTCGTCACGATTCAGATCTTCATTTGAATAATAATCATATTCGTTGTCACTAACTTTCAAATCTGTCTCTTTACCGCTATCAGCTGATGCAGAAATATTTGCTTTTGTCAGATTTTCTTTATCACAGTAAGTTACAACTATAGTTGAAACGTTTTTAGTGGCAGTGAATGAATGATTATTTAGGTGATTTCTTTCAATGATTGTGATGTTATGTAGTTCTTTAGTCAATGTGCTGTTAAACATTGGCATGAGTTGTTTAAGAACATCGATAATATTTCGTGAAGTGCCATTATTAGGACTTGTGTTATTTGGCTCTATGGTTAGGATTTCCACATAGTTCGTCTTTTCTGTCGTGGTAGTAGTAGTGTCTTTAATTGTATTCTTTGTCGTTGTGTTTTTGGTTTTTACTACATCTATTTTATCCTCTATGCCACTTTTTATTTGTACTAAATTCCTTATGCTATCTTGCGGAAGCGTATCGTCATTCGATGTACTTTTTACTTTGTTTTTATGAGAATTCAATATTATTGCTTCATTTAGATTAGTATCTTCCTTATTACCCACAGACGTGATATTACTTTTGATTTTATTAATAGAAGCTATAATTTTGTTTACTAAATCTTCCTGAGAACTTGTATTAGCAAACTTTTCATTGGAGGTAAAGTTTGCTATTGTATTAAGGAACAATTGAGTTCTTTCACCGTCTTTGACAAATACTCCAGACTTAGTTGTGTTTTTTATTTTGAAGATATCTTCAATTATTTTGGAAAATGGACACGTACTCATATCATGTTCAGTTATTGATTTAGTTTCTTCCTTATTATAAACTTGGTTTATTAAGACAGTTACAATGACGAAGAAATATCTGCATCTGTAACAAAACAGAATAGAATAGAATAATTGTTTATTAAATAAAGATTATTATCAAAGTTATCTATTTTGTGAATATACAAAAACAGATAAAATAACATATTGATAAGTAATAATAGTATAGTTGTAATATTGAGTTCAATTTCTGTAACGACTCTGTAATTAAATTTTTTCACGCTTATAAAACGGTGTACCCAATAAAATTTAGCAATAAAGGTTCGTAACAGTACTAGTATCTTAAAAAAACTTAGTATTGGCAAACACAAAAACTGTAAGTTACACTGACCGAATGAACTCATTATATGTTCAAACAGAACAGGTCGCTTATTCGCTTTAATAACAATTATTTTTAACTAGAAATATATTTTCGTAAGTGTTAATTAATATTTTTTAGAAGCGAGGGCGGGTCACTAGCATCATAATAAATGACCCCGTGGTAAGTAGCTTAAGCACTTGTGTTACAGATATCAGAATCAACAGCGGGTACACAAATATACATATATTTAATTAAATATACAAATTAACACCCAGAAATGGAACAAACACCGATGTTCGTCACACAAATATTTGTCCTGAGTGGGAATCGAACTCTCTTAGAACCGTAGGTAGTGAACCTGGGTCACTGACCACTGTTTCGCCGAGCCAGTCTAAATACAAACTTGATATATCAAAATATCAAGATCTATAGATGTTATTCTCTTAAACGTTTTTTTAAAATTAACGTTCAAGATAACCTCACTCCATCTGATGGTAAGCGGCCGTGAGGTCCATATATGAGGTCGACAGTCACAATAGAACCTTTTGACATCGTTAGACTCATTGTTCCAAAAGTTACATTTTCTCAGTAAATTCACATAATTTGAAAGTACATACACTTTCTCCAGTTCACATGTGGTTATTTCAACTCGCATGCTAGTTTTACCATAGGTGGATCATTATGATTCACCAATTATCTTAATAGTTGTCGGTTTGGTTTTGGAAAGCATTATCTCCTTTAACGGAATGTTAGGTAAATTAGTTATGGAAACGTCCGGTTGTTGGTGAAGTCTATCAAATATTTGTTAAGAAAAATATAACGTCGTCTCAGAATTATCACTAGATACGTGTTCATGTGAAAATGAGATAATGTTTCTAGGCAAAAATAGATGAATTGAAAAATAAATAAGTACCTAAAGAAATCAAGCAACTCTTTTTAAATCTTTTGTAGCAAAAATTGTAAACAAAAAAAAAAACCGCCTTCAAAAACCCGACTCACTAAAAATTACAAAATAATATAATACGAACATTTATAATCATCTGGGTATGAATTTTATATGTTGTTGAAGGCGGTGCCGTTTATATTTCAAACAGACAAGCACAGAGTGCTTGTTTTTCCTCAAAATTTTGATTGGCACCGCCTTCAAAAACATATAAAATTCATACCCAGATGATTATAAATGTTCGTATTATATTATTTTGTAATTTTTAGTGAGTCGGGTTTTTGAAGGCGGTTTTTTTTTTGTTTACAATTTTTTTCATACTTTTTAGTGTTAAATCTTTTGTTACCCTATTAGTTCAGCTCACCTGTAATACTACTGATATTATAACTAGTAGTCTTAATATGTATACAGTATTGAAAGAATTATCCTTTTACTCCAAACAATTAAGGAGTTGACCTTCCATCATCAGCTCAGCATCATAACATTATGATTGCAAGAAGCAATACCACTATCTCTTCAGAAAATATATAAAACGCGGTACATGTCCCTATAAAATTTGAGGGTTGCCCTCGATTTCTCCTGGATCCCATCATCAGATCCTAGACTGGTCACCCTATTAGTTCAGCTCACCTATAATGCTACTGATATTATAACTAGTAGTCTTAATAGTATACAGTATTGAAAGAATTATCCTTTTACTTCTAAGTATTAAGAAGTTGACCTTCCATCATCAGCTTAGCATCATAAGATTATGATTTCCAGAAGCAAATGCTAATATAACTTCATATAATATGCAAAACGCGGTACATGTCCCTATAAAATTTGAGGGTTGCCCTCGATGTCTCCTGGACCTCAACATCAGATCCTAGACTGGTCAGCCTCTTAGTTCAGCTCACCTATAATGCTACTGATATTATAACTAGTAGTCTTAATAGTATACAGTATTGAAAGAATTATCCTTTTACTTCTAAGTATTAAGGAGTTGACCTTCCATCATCAGCTTAGCATCATAAGATTATGATTTCCAGAAGCAAATGCCAATATAACTTCAGATAATATGCAAAACGCGGTACATGTCCCTATAAAATTTGAGGGTTGCCCTCGATTTCTCCTGGATCCCATCATCAGATCCTAGACTGGTCACCCTATTAGTTCAGCTCACCTATAATGCTACTGATATTATAACTAGTAGTCTTAATATGTATACAGTATTGAAAGAATTATCCTTTTACTCCTAAGTATTAAGGAGTTGACCTTCCATCATCAGCTCAGCATCATAAGATTATGATTTCTAGAAGCAAATGCCAATATAACTTCAGATAATATGCAAAACGCGGTACATGTCCCTATAAAATTTGAGGGTTGCCCTCGATTTCAGATTCCATCATCAGATCCGGGACTGATGAAAATGCGACCACCTCTGAAGTGTACTGTATCCTACCAAAAACAAATTTTTGCAATCCGTCTATAATTGACGAAAATATCGGTGAACATACATAAAAAAAAAAAAAAAAAAAAAAAAAAATATTATACATACAGACGAATTGAGAACCTCCTCCTTTTTTTGAAGTCGGTTAAAAAACGAAAATTCAACTCAACGTTTTTCCATAGATTTCTTTTTGCAAAAAGATAGCGCTCATTTGGAAACAGATGTAAGTAAGTAATTAGCTTTTTACGTCGCGTTTTAATCATCATAATAATTTGCCGGAAAATCGCTATTGAGCAAATTGTTGCAAAAAGATTCACTTCATTTTTGTGTTTGAACACAAATCAAGGCCATGATAATGTTTTAATTTATTGGTTGCTAATTTAAATCTCAGTCTTAGCAACGCAATGGTTTCGCAAAATAAATAATCACTACATAGTATAAAGCATTCGAAAAGCGTCGATGGCCGAGTGGTTAAGGTCGTTGCTTGCCATGCGAGAGGTTGCCAGTTCAAACCCCGCAAAGTACCAATGTGTTTTTCAAAATTCGAAATTCATATGTATTATCATTTGACGCTTTAACAGTAAAGGAAAACATCGTGAGGAAACCTGCACACCTAAGAAGACATTCTAAGGTTGTGTAGTCGACCAACCTGCATTTGGCCAGCGTGGTCGACTAAGGCCTTATCGCCCTAGTTTAGGGTAGGCCCGTGCCCCAGCAGTGGGGACGTATATGGTCTTATGATGATGAGTATAAAGCAAAGTAGCTTCCCTTGTCTGTCCCTATGTATTAAATCCTTAAAACTACACAACGGATTTTGTTGTGGTTTATTTAAATAGATAGAGGGATTTAAGAGGATTTTTTTTTATGTTTAATGCACCGTGTTTGATATAAATAAGTCACGAGGAGAAGGCATATTTTCTGATGATAAAAAAATATCTACGCCAAATAAGAAACTCTACATATTTTTCTTAAATAAGTATATCTATTATTAGCGCTTTTTTAGTGAAAAGACTTTCAGGTTGACCTCTCTCCACGATGAGCGACCGTGAGGTCCGCATATGAGGTCGATAAGCGCAATTGACCCCATCGAGCCTGTACACCTCACACCGAAGGCCTGCTTAGATGCCGTTTCAATATTTTGTGCATTTGATTTAAGGGTGAGATCCATCCGCTCCCGCGCAAGTCCGGTGATGATGACGAGGGCACTCCAAGCCATCATCGTATGTCAGTTACGAAAAAAAATATTACAAACATACAACATATTTTTGATATATTACATAAAATATTACAACATATTTTTTATTATTGTTTTTTTTTTAGTATTGGAGGTAGTTTTTACTCCTAAGGAGGATTTTAAAGGAGTAAGTTCTAATTGGACATAGGCTTCCCCATATACACGCCACTTCCGTTTTTCTTCGGCTATTCGCATCCAGCTGCTTCCAGTAGACAGGGATGGGTTGATGATGATGATGAAGTTCTGGTTCCATCGTAAGTTAAAAGTTTCGTAACATTTCAAGGAAAGGTAGAGAAAGCGCAGATCCTTATCGCAAAATGCCTTTATTTGGTGCCATAACGTTTTCCTCGTTTTACATAACATTGGATACCTCTTTAACTTAATGGTAAGTTGTCCTCAAATACGGTGATACAAGTTTGGTAAGCACGTAAGTTGGATCGATATAGGGTTGACCATAGGTACGTTTATTAAATACTAGAGACCCGCTTCTGCTTCACTTGAGATTAAACAAATATCATTGAAATAAATACAAAGGAGAGAGTATATCATGTTGGAGATATTGAGTTATGGCTGTTTTTTACGTCGAATGAGTTGCTCTACCTTATTAAAAAAGCCGCATCCATTGCGTGCGAAATATTAATTTAATCAAACTTAGGGACAGACAGGAAAAGACATAAAACCGGAACAACTACAAGCAGATATATTTATTCATTCGAACAGAAGCTTCCATTTATAGTTCCACTACAAATATTACTATATACGTAGAGTAAGTTCCTAAAGTATGGCAAAACCGAAAGCTTTATTTAAACTTATGATTTTATAAACGGCTATTATGCATTTTAAGGAAAAGCTAGATTATATAATAGTGCGTAGTGACCCTGATACCAGAGCCGGATCAAGAAGTAAAGTTCCACTTAATACTTATATTTATGTAATAAGTATTTATGACTTTATTCCACATAAAATGACATCATCGACAAATTTTATGGTTCTTTTTCCATTTATATTTTTAATCATAAAGGTAGAAGTTAAATGTGTTTTGTTATTGTTTTAAGAACTATCCGCGTACATGAAAACATGCTTATTATTTACTACTAGTAGTCCCGTAAAACTTCACTAAGCGTAATATTTTTTAGATTGCAGCTTAGACCAAGAAATAGCTTTGGAAAACTATTTTTTATTATAATGTAAGTACCAGGTAGTTTACTTTTATGTACTTCGTGACCGACCTTGATAAAATTTCATATCTAATTCTATGAAAATGTTATATAATGTCATTTTAAATTCACAACACGTACGACTTGACTCAAGACAGCCATTATGATATAACTACCCGCATATCCGTAACGCATCAAATGGTTGCATACAGCGGATCTGGGTAATCTGCATAGCTAAGAAGCTTGATTTTATGATCGTGGATTACATAAAAGCTTCGATATTTATAACTTTGCTATGTAATGCCCTTGGCCATGATTGCATGGTAAAGTGCTTTGTATATATGAAATAGCTTTCTTCCAATATGAAGACGATTTGCATTTGATAATTATTGCTATGACAATTGGTTATTTTTTATTGAACTTTAAAAGTGTGTATAGGATACAAAATGTACACGATATAATTAAAATAGGTCCTTCATGAATCCCTTGTATAAAAATTAGCTATTAGGTATTTTGATGCTACGATATGAATATCAAAAAGCTTAGTATTTGATAGTAGATCTATTCTTAAAAGAAACTTCCCGATTGTCGAAATTTTTTTAAAATTTCGTCAAACTAACCTGAAACCTTCCATTTTGTAAAAAAAAACAATTAATCAAAATCACAACACTGCAAACTCTTTTAGTCAATCGCAAAAAGAAAAACAAACGTCACTGTCAATTGATTTCAAGTTTGGAACCGCGCGCGCTTCTCATTTCCCGGTTTCCCGCCACAGAGCATGTTAGTCCCGCCTGCCCGGGCCGCCGCGAAGGACTAGCAGTTACATAACGCCCGGGAGGCTGACTTGATCCAAGTACTGTTATAAGACCTCGCCTCGAACGATGATCTCTCGTTCGCGTGATCATTTTGCGGCGAAATGAGCTTTTTTGGCGCCGTCACACGGTGGCGTAACTTTTTTTTTAACTTTTTTATTGAGCGCTTTTTTGTTAATGTTTTCAGCCAGTGCTTCTGCTGGATGAGGGAAGAGGTTGTGTTTTATTTAGTAAAACGTGTCTGGACAATTGGACTGTAATGTTGGCCGTTTCCAATCCAGAAATTAGGTACTAGTCTGCAATTCCATTAAGGTCCTTTAAGGACCCTATTACTATGTATATAGTCAGTAAATTTTTTAATTAAGTTTTGCACCCAAAAGGGACCTAATATAAAAATAATGTTTTAAGGCGTATTGCAATGCTATAACAAACATTTAAAAAAAAATTATAGCTTTGCAATTTATTGTTTAACGATGGCACATTTAGTTATGACTATGCACAGCATTATTAATTTAAAGTATATTACAAAGTGTTATTTTGCTTAAAGCTTTGCCACAAAGAAGAAACATAAATGTTGTATCATTACCGAACGAACAAAATTATAATGATTGTTCGTAACACCACTCCGGTGTAAATGATGCCGTTTCTTCTGTCGGAAATCGTCAATTTGGTACTTGGGAAAGAGAAAATTGACAAAAAGTATCAACGAAATACTGAGGTGGGTGACCACAGACAGTGATTAGAAAACTAAACACGATTTGGACGCTGGTAAAGGGGTATAATGTGTTTGTAATGTAACAGCATTGCGGTTATAGATTGTTTGTTTGTTTCTGTGTAATTAAGGAAGAGTTGCAACTATACCTTTCAAATTACGATGACTATCTCAGACGAAAAAAAACCGCGTTAAGAGTAAGAACTAAGAAGAAAGAAAAGACTAAATTATCGATTCATTTTTCTTTTATGTGTCAGGTTAAGAGTCATTTCTAATGAAAAATCATTTTTAAAATGTTACTTTTATGATCTTTTTATAGTGTTGACTAAGCCAATTAGTACAATTCAAAATTTAAAATTTGAGAAAATTCGCATTAATGACCCCGCCTGATCACTACCGGTGGTGGCGCCACCCCTGGCTAACGGGTAAAAGGTAATGGAAAAAAAAAAAAACATTGTGACGTAATTGCCTGAATAGCTCAGAGGTTAGAGCAACCGACGTGATATCGGGAGGTCCGGTGGTTCATGTCCCCGTTCAGGCAGGGTCATTCATGCGATATTTTCAAATTTTAAATATACATTGAGCTTTAATACAATTGAAAACAACAAATAAAAATAGTACAATTCACTTATAAAGCACTCATAACCCATGTGAATCCAGTAACCAAAATATGTAACGCGCGTTCGGTTTAAAAAGTTTGCCCATTTTCAGACTTTTTTTTTATTCTAAACATTATTGTGTAAATGTAGGTCACACGGTAAAGACACAAGCCATTACATAGCTGCTTACAGCCCGTCGTTTATGGATAATTTTGAAATTTAACATCATTATTTAATTAATTTTACTGGCTCGGTGGAACAGTAGTTAGTGACTCATGGTTTTTATCTACGGTTCCAAGAGTCGTGGGTTTTATTCCCGGGACAAATATTCACACATCATAACACTGTTGATTATGATATCTGTAACACAAGTGCTTAAGCTACTTACCACGGGATCAGATCAATGTATGTGATGTTGTGTAATATTTATTTAATATTTAAAGGTATCTGTCATGTATCGCTCGCTTCGGTGTGATAGCAGGTAGCGCCTAAGGCGAAAATGATTAGTCGCAAGCGCAGCGGACGGACGTGGGCGATCTACGGCGGGCGACGGTTAAAGACCCGACAAAAACGTCAACAAACGCCTATTGTTGTGTCACAGTAGTTTTTTGGCGAAAAGCGTTTTGTGTTCCGGCCGTTGACCGCTTGTGTTGCCAGTGTTGGGTAGTTTGTTCGATGATCCAACAACATGATCAAAATAGGTAATTAAAAGAACTTTTTTTTATCGGAAAAGTAAATAAATAAAAATAAACACAATAGTAACTTTATCCTCATTAAGATAAAATTGTAGGACAATACACATAAATGCTGCCATGTCAAAAGCTTTAATTGATGCCTAGCTAAAATATTTGGTTGTATGACTTACCTCGTATGTGAATTTCACGGAGGACTCTTACCATCAGGTAGTGGTAGGACTGGTAGATCAACCTGGAGATGAAGACTGTAGACTCTTAAAATATCCCCAAATGTGGGGAGAAATTCCTAGTTGAGAACGCTCCTGATCTATGGTAAAATCGGAGCTTTTATTGTGTTCCGTTCAGTGTCAAGATTACTCTAGATAGATATTAAATGTCAGAAGTGTTGATGATAGTTGTACCGAGAGATTAAAGCTATACCTGTACTATATAGAGTCCGTTAATACGGTACTTCTGTTACATAAATGGATTTGATCTTGATTTATTTAGATACTAGCGCTCGCCCACAACTTCGTCCAAGTGGAAATAGTTTTGGCAGCAATGATTTCTTAAATAAAATAGCCTATAATGTACCTTGTAAGCTATTTATAAGTTAAAATCCCGTCAAAATTGGTCCAGCAGTTTCGAAGATCAGGGGAACAAACAAACATACAGACAGACAATATATTTTAAACTGCCATAGTTACACATATTCGATAACTGAAAAAGTCAGTTACCATGTTGTTTTTTACTTTAATGAGCTTCCCAAAATTTCGGCACTGTTGCAAGCGCCATGATCACGGGTGAAATATCGGAAGCACATTAAAATAAAACAAAAACCCCGGACTCTTTCAATATAATATGGAGGTAGATTATATATCTAACTCTATGTTATACGTAGATATCTGTTATGAATCGACACCTTACAATACCCACCTATCATTAGCATGTCCCATTTCGTAACATAATATAGCGAACACTATGATAGCATCGTCGCATAACTCATAAACAATACATCGCAATCCGATTTAGGCTACGGCCACACTTGCGACATTTCTCTCGATTCCGGTCACGTAGGACGCGTGCACACTAACGTAACCGCCTTGACATCTATAGGGAATTACGCGTTGATATCTCGGACCCTTATGGGAGCAGTAGTGCTACCATGAGTTTAAAAATGACAGACTCGATATCACCTATGTAAAAGATGCTTATTAAAAGATAGATGTACAGCGCCCCTAGCGGTAACGCTAAGAACTAATCGAAATAAGGGTGTATATTAAGTATATTTAAGTATATTTGTGTATCCACTGTTGATTCTGATATCTGTAATACAAGTGCTAAAGCTACTTACGTAATGTATGTGATGTTGTGTAATATTTATTTATTTATACACCGTGAAATTTTAGTGGTTGTTTTCCCGCAGTAAAATGAATCTATCTCAGTAGTACAAAAGATTTGTGCAGTTCTTTTTTCTTAAAATCAATAAATGCCGGTTATACGAAAGGTTTATGATTTAGGGTGTAGAGCTTCTTTAGCTTTAAGCATCGATTTCATTGCGGCAAACAGTACATGAATACGTCACATCTTCAAAAATAACGATAGCTTCTCTCGTTTTTGAGTTGAAAAATTATTATCCTGAAAAATCGAAATATAAAATTTTTTTTGCGGAATCATTTGCATGATTCGATAGTATTACTAAAGGCAAATCGTTCTGCCACGGGAAAACAACCACTAAAATTTCACGGTGTATAAACAATTTGATAGGTTTTTAACGTATGTAAGTTTTCGATAGCTAACTTTACTTGGGACTCTAAACTAATTTTTTCCTAACTGACATACGATGAAGGCTTGGAGTAGCCTCGTCATCTTCACCGGACTTGCGGGATAGCGGATGGCTCTCACCCCTATCTAAGCTCTGATTTTGCAAAGAGTTTGCAATGGATGGAATTGTGGGATCAATGAGGATTGATCCCACAAGTCGCGGGCACAGCTTGTACTACATATATTGATACTGAATGAGGATTCAGTATCAATATATGTAGTACAAGCTGTGCCCGCGACTTCGTTTGCGTGGACTACAGGATTTTACATACAATTTTTTTTTCGAAATTCGGGAATATTCCCTTGAGAATTTTGCAATATTGCGATGCAAGTAAGCTTTACGTTCATTAGGGTTCCTGCCTAGTATGATTTCATACAATAGTTTTTTGCCGCTAACTTCCGTTCCCGTCGGAATTTTGCAATATCCTGTTGTAACTTAGTTTTAAGTTTAGCGTGTAACTTAAGCGGTTTAGAATTTACATGCAAAAGGATGTTCCTGTTGATTCCCGGTTCGGTGGGTATGTCGGGAATTACTTTCTTAGTGCACCTGTACAGTACCTAAGCACCGTCCCTCTCAAATTTCAAGTGCTTGCGTTTTGACGCTTATATTATTTATTTTTTTCAGTATTTTTAGAGTTCCGTAGCCGAAGGGTGCAACGGAACCTTATTAGTACACAGTTTTTTTGTATATTTTTATGAATAATTTCTACATGCTGTTTGAACAACACGTACTGAAATAATTGAAAAAAAAAATAGAAAGAATTATTTTTTCTAGAAATGTTTTTTTTTTACATTAATGGTAAGTATATTGTCGCACTTGGCCGGTGTTATCAAGTCATTCCTTTGTGCTACGATCAGGCGATCAGATAGTGCACAGAATATAACTACCAAGCAAATGGAGATAATAGTGACTTATAAGAGTTTACTGCTCCGTAAATGATTTCTTATCTCTTTGACGGACGTGCGTAATTCTAGGAATAGTTATAAGAAGGAAAAGATAGTAGCGTAAGGCTTTAAACTTTACGGATAAGCGGAGTGCGCTTGTCTCTGGTCATTTCACGGATAATTTGACAGGAATGTATGTGAAGTGTCTTGAGGCAAGCTGGAGTTGAAGACACAAAGTCGGCGGGTAGCATAAAAGCGGTTATGTGAATAGATTAAGCGACTAGCCGACTGTACAACACCAACAAACAAAACGATACAAGAAAAATATTGAAGCAGACTTATAACCTTAACTTGAAATACAATTACAAATAGAGGTAAGATAGACTAGGCCTGCTCTTTTGAAACTCTTCTTCTTTTTATGTGGATTAAAAAAGTATTTTTAATTTTAAAAAGTATTTTTAATCGACCGATAAAAAGAAGACGACATTCCGAACTCCTCAAGATATAAGAGCTATGAGTAGACGTGAAATCAAGAAAGACTACTTCATACCTAAACAATAAACATACACCGTGAAATTTTAGTGGTTGTTTTCCCGTGGCAGTACGATTTGCCTTTAGTAATACTATCAAATCATGCAAATAATTCCACGAAAAAAAACATTTTTTTTTCAAATTTTCAAAAAAATAATTTTCCAACTCGAAAACGAGAGAAGCTATCGTTCTTTTATAAGATGTGATGTAATGAGGTACTGCTTGCCGCATGAAATCGATGCTTAAAACTGAAGAAGCTCGACACCCTAAGTCATAAAGCGGTTCGAACGTGCTTTCGAGTTTCGGTTAAACCTTTCGTAAAACCGGCATTTATTGATTTTAACAAAAAATAACTGCACAAATCTATTGTACTACTAAGATAGAATCATTTTACTGCGGGAAAACAACCACTAAAATTTCACGGTGTATAGTCAATCTAAGCCTACCTACATATCTTCAAAGCGAATCTACTTCCTGCCCGCTGTCTTTAAGGCCTATGAGAGTTATTACAAGGCGTCGATGACATTTGATACGAAAGAATGAAGTTCCGTGGGAAAGACGGTAACTGGCTTCCTGGAACGACCTGTGTCAGCGCACCGACCGAGCTAGAGACTCTATTAGGCGAAACATAACACATACAAGCCAATGGCTAACCACACCCAGGTGGGAGACATTTTGTCGACCGGTTGCTGTTACCGCCATACAATTGTGTAAAACTCGCCAAGTGACTCTGATCTCTCTCGGTCAGGTCGCGTTCCGGGATCAGCACTGTACGAACCGGAGCCAGGGAGGACCATTGTTGCGGCAAGCGCCGGACCAGTGGAGTCTTAGCGGCGGTATTGTACGGGCGGAGCGGGTCAACCCGCCGGTGCGGGGGCCCTTCCGTCCGGCGGACTGGCCAACTCGGACCCGCACAGCTCAATACCAATGCGAGACTCCACGCCTTGTCTCTTTGTTACCGGAGCAGTGGTCTCCTTTTTCACGGCTTTCAGGGTGAGTGAGACAGGCTCAACATGGTCTATTGTGCCTGTCGACCTCATATGTGGATCTCATTACCGCTTACCTTACCGCTTGGAGTGAGGTCATCTTGCTAGCCTTTTATAAAAAAAAAAACACCAACTTCATAAATAAATAAATATCACACAACATCACATACATTGATCTGATCCCGTGGTAAGTAGCTTAAGCACTTGTGTTACAGATATCAGAATCAACAGTGGATACACAAATATACTTAAATATATTTAATAACACACCCAGATACTTAAATATATTTAATAACACACCCAGATACAGAACACACACCGATGTTCGCCACACAAATATTAGTTCTGATTGGGAATTGAACCCACGACTCTTGGAACCGCCAAGCAGGGTCACTTACCACCGTTCCACCGAGCCAGTTAAACTTTGCCAGATCTTAGTTTATATTGTTAAGTTCAATATATTTAGGGACATGGGACTTTACGGTTAAACTTAATGCAGAGAACAATTTGGTATAGATATCAATTGTTGGTTTTAATCGACTACTGAAGGTAAAAAAAATGAAAAAAATGTAAATAAAGAGTAAATTCATTTAAATTTCATCACAGGAAGCATGTTTAAAAAAAAACATAAATGTACATATTTAAGGACCTTACCCATTCCTAGCAAAATCTACCGTCACATCAATCCTAACGATCTTTCATTGTACGCCAAAATATCTAAAATTATTCTTCTTATAAACTCCTCTAATTAATTTTTGTATGTATTTTATCGTGTATTATTATGTGTTTCATTATTATAACAATTGTACTGTTGTGCACTGCGTGCTCTCCCTGATAAGTTGGTATGAAATTTTTGTTTGTAACTAAATTCAATATTTTTCTTTCTTTCAAATATTGTGTGATGTCACGCACATTATTCTCATTCCATGCTAATTTTTCTTAGGTATTCACCTGTGTTATGGATATCAGAATCAACAGTGATATACACGAATACATGTAAAAAATATAAATAACACACCCAGATACGGAAAAGATACCTTATATTAATCACAAGAAGACTTATTTGTCCCGAGTGGGAATCGAACCCACTTACGCAATATTATTATAATTAGGTACTCAATCGTGGAGGAAAATGAACACAGCGTATTTCTCATAAACAGTTTAATAAAAATGATATAAAATTAAGGTACTTATAATTTTTCTAAAACACTGGCTCATTATAATTTACAAAAGGTATCCAAATAACAACTATTTTGTCTAAAAAAATAACGTAAAACGAGACGATATAACCTTATCATTATATATCGTACTCCTTTTCACTCTCAGGCAAATTTTTGAAACTGTTACATTTTAATAAAAATTGGTCATGTTGTTTATTTTGAGTTTAATATAAAATAATTATTATGGATTCTATCAAACTGGAGAGCTTTATACAGACTAAAGTTTAAATGATTAATAAAAATTATAGGGTACCCATTATTACAAAGGTTTTGCATACTTAATAACAATTTTATTAAAATAAATTCTACGTGAAAGTACGTAATCTGATTATAAAACTACATAAAATTCGAAAGTCTAATCTTGTATTACTTTTTTAACATTTGATTTTAAAATACTATTAAAAATCTCTTAAACAACAACAAATCACAGTCGTGTGTTGCTTATACTTATTTAAAATAATATGTTCGTACGTATTTGTGCTTAAGTTATTTAAATCCTATAAACCAAAGTAAAAACATCGTCACAGGAGTATGGTGAAATTTTTTTGTAAAATACCTTTTTTGCATCAAATTCATGGTAAAAGCTTTATAACAATTTGTAAAGATAATTTACATGGCACTTTAAACCAAATAGGACAAACATACTTTTTGAAAAAGCTCAAGAAATTTTATGCTATAGAAATATAGGATAAGATAAGTATTAAATATTCGTGCCACGTACTCTCACGTCAATCGAAATGATAATGCTGATGAAAATTGTGATGATGAAGTGACAATGGTTGAAGTTTTCTTGTCTGATCTGATTTAACGTAAAAAAAATATTCTGGAGATATATGTTTCAGCCAAGCTTTTAAGTTTAATTTTAGTAACATCAAACAAGCACAAATACGTACTCAATACATTAACATTACAATATATTTATTTAAAAATAATAATAAAATTACTCTGTCTTCCGAGATCACTCCTTAGCTTCCATAATATATCGTATCACAAGTACTGGTCCAGGATCTGAAAAGTAGAAAAGGCACAATATTTATATCTTCTGGAAGAATCTTTGCTATAAGTTCATAATGTCTGATATATACAGGTACTTTAGAAAAAAAAATTAGCGGAGGTGGTACAGGAATCATTTTAATAACAGTTTTTTTTCCACACTAATATAAATATCTTAGAACTTTTGCAGTTGACTGTACTTGCTTAAGTCAGGACAAATAATAGATAACTGAAGACAATTGTGTATCTCAGTAATAACATTCGATGTGATCTTAAAATTTTAAAATATTGTCCTTTTAGTCTGTTTAATTCAAGAGGGTCTAATTAATATTAAATTGAATCTCTGCAAATTCTCTCGTAGGAAAAACTTAATGATACCTGGTAGTCAGCGCAATCTATCACATAAACGATGAACTAAATGTCCATACTTCGCAGCAAGTTTCCCCTTCGAACTTACCGCGCTAGCTCCACGCTAGATGTCGCTAGTGCGTCCGCCGCACCTCGCGCTCAGCCTTCTCCTGCCTCTTGAGGTCATTGATCGCCGTCACGCTGCCAAAGAGTACTTTCGCCGTCACTTGCTGCAACAAGATGGTCGATCGCATCAGATTGCCGTTGATGTATCGGGTATGCCGGTATTGGGGCAATTTTGCTAATGCGCGACCTGCTAGGGCTGCCGTGATTACTTCGATTAAGCACGATAATGTCAAAGAACTAAAATGGCCGCCGTTTGGAACAGCTGACTTAATTTGATGTGCTGTGACAACGGTTACTGAAGTGCGGGGAGCGTTGTGCTTTGTTAAATCGATATTGCTTTTGCAATATTTAAGTTAAACTACTTACATATCGATTTTGTTTGTTTAGCCTTGTGATATTCCTAAGTATATTTTCCCGTTTCAACACCTACAGGAGTAAAAACTGAAGACTTAAACTTAACTGAAGCTAGAACTAAGGGCTTACTTAATAAATAGCATAATCTATGGAGCTGGCAAATTACTTTATCAGGCCTGTGCACTTTAAAGGCAAACTTGACACATCTATTTTATCAAGACGATACTGAGGCGAAACTAACCGCTTAAATCTCGTGGTCTCTAATCAGACTTACATAAACGAAGCTTAGTAATAAATCGGGTCTGTTCGCGTGAACAGGGGTCAGATTAAAAGCAAGAGGTACTAATGCAATCAAACCCGGCTTTGATAGCAAGCGTAAATAGGATTCAGACGGACGTTTACGTTACGTAGACGTTTTCGTTTACGTTAACGAGAGCTTTACAATTTAAACATTGTAGCAGATTCTCATGTAAGAGAATAACAGTTTCTGAGGTAGTCATCTGAGCTTGGAGAATTGGGGCAATCCACTTTAGATTGCAAATTATCCACTTATTACCAACTGTATCTATAGTATAACAATGATTTCGGCATGACTACCCTAATTGGAATTTAAACTTCAAAATCATTAAGGTAAGCTTTTAAATTTTCTGTTTAGTTTTCTTGGAAAGCGTTTAATTGTGTAATGCGATTAATTTGTTATGGACCTTAGGATGACTGATAAAAATTAAATATTCCAAAATTAATTATTTAGTCTAAAAAGATGTTGTAACGCACAAATAATTTAAAATAGAAATAAAAATTAGCACATAGATAATTATTAATATCACTCTAAATAAACTTATCGCGCAATTAGAGTAATCCTTATTAAAAATGCGAAAGTAATTATGTCTTTCGCGTTTTCGCACAAAAATAAACTTAGCCGATTCCGATAAAATTTGGTACACTGATAGATAAGGGACTGAAAGGATGAAGAATTAAGACAGTGTCGCGGACGAAATGCTGGTTTATAATATAACCTTCACAAGTTTCAAGGATCTCAAAATAAAAAAAAGAACAAACATGATCGCTGACTCTTGCAGTCAATGAAACGATAATGTTTCCAAATGTCATTATGCAAGTAAAGTATTCCTTTGTATACATCTGTTTAAACTGTCATGGTTACACACATTAGGAAATTGAATATGTCCATGTCCAGGGCCATGATCAATGATCATGGGTCAATTGATCATGGCACTTGTAAAAGTGTAAAAATATCGGGAGATCATTAAAACAAAACTACATCCACCATCCTTATCCTTACTAATATTATAAATGTGAAAGTAACTATCTGTTATGCAATCATGCATAGAGTACTAAACCGATTTAAATAAAATTTGTTATAGATATAGTCTAGTCTGAAGAAAGGACATAGGCTACTTTTTCACTGACTGCGTCATACAGAAGTAATGTTTTACCCGTTAAACGACGCTACGCGGACGGAGTCGCGGGCGGAAAGTAAGGGTGGATATTCCGGACGTATTCAGAAGCGCTACCATGAGTTAGCTATCGAAAACTTACGTACGTTAAAAACCTATCTTAGTGTTTTTTTCATACTACCGATTTTAGTTCTTAGCGTTACCGCTAGGGGCGCTGTACAATTTTCATAGACATTTTTTACATAAGCGATATCGAGTCGGTCACTTTTAAACTCATGGTAGCGCTACAGTTTTCCTTTGTACATGACGCGACTATGTCACAGACTACCGGTTAGTATCGGTAACCCTAAACAGGAATTAGTATCGGTTTTGATTGACACAGTTATTGCGAGAGGAATGCGGGCGACGTTGATTGGCCGTCCGTAGATGAATGTTGATTATATTGTATTAATGCTTCGTTTATGTTGTTACCACATGTTGTCGTGGACAGTTTGACAGCATAATATTAAACGAAGCTACTGCTAATGCTTTTATGTGCAACACATTCAAAGAATTTTTCAAGAAAGTAAAGGAAATACCAGAAAATATGTCGAAAGACATGTACGATACGTAAGATTTTAGACTTTCGCGTTCCATTACACTAAATATGAGTCTTTATGGATCTACACGCAATATTAGGAGTAGCAAATACATAGCAACTTACTGCCCGACGTTTCGACTGGGTTACACCAATCATGTTCGCGAGCGACCCATAAAGACAAATATTAAATGCATACGATACGACTAGATGTGATATTTAAGACATTATATACTAATAGTATGATTGCTGTTGTACAAATCTTTAAAATAAATTCATTAGAAGACGTCTAGGCGTCAGTTCCCACTGAAGCATGATTGGTTATTTTTGACGTGACATTGACAGACATGTCAATTTTAACCAATCACATAGAAGTCAGACCTTATATCTCCGTCTTGCCATATTCTGGATTTCTCAAACGCGAAAATCCACTTTACAAGGATTTTTCTCTTCACTGTAAGTAAGTATGCGTAGAAAAGAACATGGGTGTTATTCGCACATTATGTTTTATTTTAAACTCTTTGGTGAAATTTTAGCAGTACTGTTTATTAGCTATGTATTGGATAAAAGTAATGAAAAAAAAAAACAATAGGAAAAAGAAAAGGTTATATAAGGAATAATTGCTAGTAATACAAAGAACTACAAGATATCAAAAAAACAATAAAACATTACGTTTTCATTGAAATACCTGGTCCATAGGAACCTAGGTCCATTCCTATCTATTTTATACAGTACGATATACTTTTTCATCATCTCACCAGGCGATGCTGTTAATTGACTCAAACAAGGCAACAATATACAATTGTAGTACGTCGTCAAGCGAAACAGCTATGTTTCCTTCCCAACATTTTCGCCGTCCGAACATGTCATAAAACCGAGACCCAAGTATATGAATCGCAGTGAGTTTGATGGCAGAGAAGAAGCTTCGAGGGAACATTATTTTGGCAAGGTTTATTTGGAGAGGAAACAAAAGATAAAATAATAAAAATGAAATTAAAAAAGACGTGTGGCACTCGGGGACTGCCGCGGTATAGCTATTGCATAGCATCGTCCGATTTCAGAGCAGCTCGTCTCGATTCGTGCGAGTTTCGTAGAGTCGTACAATACGTCTAACCGCACGCACAAAAACACCGTGCCGAAGTCTACCGAACTGAAACGACTTTAGACGATTGTGAGGTTTTTTTCGTTACGGAATTTCTTGGTTCGGTCGCCGCGCTCAAAGCCCGCGATAAAACCTATGCAATAGCTTAAAAAAGGGGTAAGTGACTACTTGAAACCTCAACTAATAGTAATGTAATGAAACTTTTGGGGATATCGATACGACCTACCTATTCTTGTAATGACAGTAATATGTTCGCGTACCATAATAAATAAATATTGTACGATTATTTATCAGCACATATTATCCAAACATTTTTACATCGTATTTTTACGACGTTTGACTCCTAAAAAGAACATGAATAAGAAAAAGCGACATTCGGACGAATAGATAACTTCCTCCTTTTTGAAGTTGGTTAAAAATTACCTGATTTTGACCTGAATGAAAATCGCAGTGTTCTCAAGTATACAAAGATTTTATCCAGATGATAAGGTTGATGTACCCCTCCTGACGATTTAGGTATATACAAGTCCCACTTATCCTGACACAAAAGATCTCTACCTCCTTTTACTTGCAAAATAAAGCTACCTCACTGACTTCCTGGCACACTATGCACAAAGGCATCAAATAGAGTCCATGGCCGCAAAACGTGAAATAAATTTTTCACTAACACACGAGCAAAACCCTATTTTTACGAGCGCTACCGTTGGGAACGAAAATGAAATTGAACAGCGAATGCAAAACACTACTAGAAATAAACGCTAGAATACTCCAGCTTTCAACCTAGAATATAGTGAATATGCTGCTTTGGATAGACACTGTCTATGTCATGTTTTAGGTATAAAGGTATATACTGCTATCCACCTAAAAGAAGTTATACTAAACAACAGTATAATTAAAGGATTTTGATAAAAATTTAACCCGTCAGGTCGGTTTAATTTATTATTCAGTTCGTTTATTAATAATTTTGGAACGTAACAATACAATAGATAATATTGCTTGCTGATGATGAATATAATTTTTTTTTATCTGAAAACTCCACCATAATCTTACATCTATGTCAATACACTCACACTTAGTTAGCTATGAATAAATTTGATTTTTGATGCAATCTAATTTGCAGATATGAGGTGAGGTTCAGGAACTTTGGCACATTTAAAAGATTTCCGTTTTTAATACGCAAGCCATTCATCCATTCAAGTAAATTTTTCCCTACGGTAGGTATTTATTTTATCTAAAACTAGTGACCCGCCCTAACATCGCTTCGGGTATAATTATACACTAGCTTTCCGCCCGCGACTTCGTCCGCGTAGAGATGATTAACGGGTAAAACATTACTTCTTTATAGCGCAGTCGGTTAAAAAGTAGCCTATATCCTTTCCTAGGGGGAACTGCACAGATATAGTCCAGAGCCTACTCTGGACTATATCTGTACCAAATTTCATTTAAATCGGTTGAGTACTCTATGCGTGAAAGCGTAACAGACAGACAGACGGACAGACAGAGTTACTTTCGGATTTATAATATTAGTACATAAGGATTATACAACCATCCGTTTGAATACCTCTATGTATTAAAATAAATCCATCAGAATCCGTTGTGTAGTTTTAAAGATTTAAACATACAGACAGATGCGGGAAGCCACTTTGCTTTATACTATGTAGTGATAGCAGCCGACATCGATAAAAGATTTGCACCAATTTCGGGTAGAGCTACGATTTCTCCAAATAAGAGTACACTTAAGAAAATCGGTTAAAGTGGTGTCTCCTTTTGGCAAAAGGAGGTGAAATGATTCTTGTTACAATAAAACGCGAATTTCAGGTTGGCCCGTCATGCGGGGCGATATCGTAAGATTATAATTATGAATGTAGAGCAACCTGTATATGGCCAAGCGTAGTTAAGGTGCGGTATGTGGGTTGAAAGAATATCGAATTGAAACAAGAGACTGTGGTAAGCTCAAAAAGAGCTCTATTTTTTTTACGAGGATTGACGGAACTCTATCATAAATTAATTATAGACTTGGCTTTTAATTTGCCTGTATCTGGATATTGAATAAGAGGACTTCTAGTGCTCTACCAAATTATAGAGTAGATTATGAGTTTTTGGTTTATGTCTAAATAGTGCTCCTTTTTAATCGACTTCAAAAAAGGAGGAGGTTCTCAAGTCGTCTGTAAGTATAAAATTTTTAATGTTAAACTCTTAGCTTAGTTCTTAACGTATCGAGGTTATATTACTACAGTATACTGCACATTAATTACATGTTATATTAAATTTGACTTACTGTCATGGCTAATAAAGACATCTGATCTCACTTATTAGATATGGCTCTAAAGCCTTCCTTCCTTTAACAAATTAGTCGCACTTTTACACCTCACCCATTGAAATTATTGAATAAATGATTTGGAACACTAATATTCTACAGGAAAGACTGTTAATAGATGTAGGTATTTTTTAAATATCGCTCTATAAAGTTCGTAGCATACATAGCAAATCGGAAAGTGATCGACACGGTATCTCCGCGTCTCTAGGCGAGGCGATTACTATTGTGCCTGTCGACCTCAATTTCGATTTCGATCACACTATTGCTTACCATCAGTTGGAGTTAGGTCATATGGGTAGCCTTAAAAAAACTTTACGATTCCGATTAGTGGGCGATGCAGTAGGGTGTTTCATAAAAAAATACTGAAAGCCAGAGTTGATACGTTTATGAGTTGATATGTGTGCTACGATCTTTCGGGATTCATTTTATATCCCATGATTTCACGCGAACGGAGTCGCAGGGGAAAGATATTTGATAAGGTTAGTAACGCTGGCTACAGTTCCAAGAGTTTCGGGTTTGATTCCTACTCGGGACAAAAGTATTTGCGTAAAGCACATCAGTGTTTGTATCGTTTCTGCATGAATATGTATTTATAAATGTATTTATATGTATATCAGCCTCCAACCAACATAGTACAAGTTTAGGTTAGGGTCAGTTAACCGTGTGTAGAGATGTCCCAAATATTGATTTGTATTTTAAAAAAGATTATATACACGGTCGAATTGAAAAACCTCCCCCTTTTTTAAGTCGATTAAAAAAAGGATGCACAGTACCAATTCGGTAGCTGCGCCTTAACCACCTTTCTCCAGCGCCATAAATGATAATGGTGGCCTAATTGCGGCTGCTCGTTAACGTCTCGAGCGCCGACCCAACCTCGTGTTGCGCAACGTGGATGCTGGGACAAACAGACGATCAGACCTCATGGGGATGAGGCAGTCTACACTTGGACATGAGACTCAATCTAATTTTTTTTTTATTCGCTTTTAAATAGGGATTTGGTTTTGTTATCACAAGTTGCGTAGGGTAGGGACATTAATGGAAAGAAAATTGTTTAACAATATTATACCTAAAATGTTTAACATTTATCGCAAAAAATAAAAGAATTTAATTTTTTTTGAGTTCGCTCGTGACCACGATTGGTGTAACCCAGTCGAAACGTCGGGCAGTAAGTAGCTATGTAATTTGCTACTCCTAATATCGCGTGTAACCCTTAGAGACATATTTTAGTGTAATGGAACGCGAAAGTCTAAAATCTTACATAAAACAATTTAGTCACGAATACAAATCAATGGTAGAACCATTTGTTCTTCTTGAAAAATGTAATATGTCTATAGAAAGTATAGAGCATAGTATATAGTGTATCGCGACTTGGTTCGTCATTTCGTGTCGAATTAGACCTCTGTCTACTCAACCAATTTAGCGCTTCATAATTTGAGAACAGATTTCATACAAACAAAATTAAATCACTACATACATAGTACAAAGCAAAGTCGCTTCCCGCGTTTGTCTGTCCCTATGTATGCTTGAATCTTCAAATCTACACAACGGATTTTGATGCGCGATATTTTAAGCTTTTGCATAGCTTTTATCGCGGGCTTTGAGCGCGGCGACCGAACCAAGAAATTCCGTAACGAAAAAAACCTCACAATCGTCTAACGTCGTTTCAGTTCGGTAGATTTCGGCAATCGGTGTTTGTGTGCATGCGGTTAGACGTATTGTACGACTCTAAGAAACTCGCACGAATCGAGACGAGCTGCTCCGAAATCGGACGATGCTATGCAATAGCTATACCGCGGCAGTCTCCTAGTGCCACACGTCTTTTTTTTAAATAGATTTAAGAGGAAGGTTTTTATGTATAATTATACCCGAAGCGAAGTAAAAGCGGGTCACTAGTAAACAAATAAATATTAGAATCACAAAGTAAAAAAAATTATGCCTATTTGCAATTACTGAATTAAATCTTCAGTATTTTCGATCACATGCCAGCAATTTCTTGGTAACTAAGAGCATAAACATACACTTATATATGTATACGTAGATACTAATTGCTATTGCTCTTTGTAGTAGAAACGTCTTGGAGACGCAATCGTCAATACTGCTCGACTATAACACATGCTTAGCGAAGCGTGGATCCTCTATATAACTAGGGTTGCCTACTGGTTCCTGTTAAGTTTGATTGCTTCGTTTGCTTCATTCAATCGCGCCCTTGATTGGTGTTACCAAGTCGAAACGTCGGGCAGTAAGAAGATATGTATTTGCTACTCCTAATATCGCGTGTAGACCTATGAAAACTAATATTTAGTGCCCCGTTTGTCCATTGGTGGCAAGCGTTCTGTGTAAGGACTGAGAGGTTTCCATTTAATGTCCTAGACATAAAATGGGGATCTTTCTGTACTTGACCAATATTTGTGTGAGATTTTTTGTTAAAAAATTCTCAATCTAAAGTCACGGACTCGGGTAAAACTTGTGTGAGTTTTTCTGTAAAGAATAACTCTATCTGGAGTCAGGAAGTTGGCAAAATCACGCCCATGTCTCGGAAAGCACCTTAAGCCAGTAGTCCTGCGTTTGATCTCTCATCGGATTGTCATCACACTGAACTATGATAGTGAGGGAACAGAGAGTGTATTTGTGTTTGCGAGATTATTTGTATTCCTTCATTCAGTCTTCAATAGATTATAGTTATAATTTTTATTACTGCAATTCATTCATATTACATGGACTTTGGTCTACTTTTCCATGCTTTATTTTTTGTTGCTAGTTGTGCTTCTCTTTTGTTTTTTATTCCTCTTTCACTAAGTATTCATACCGCATGCTGTTTTATTTCCATATCTTCAATAGGCAAGTAGGTAATTAAACAGATTAAAACTTACAGAATAGTATTCAGTGAGGTAATTTCATTTGGGATTTTTGTCTCGAAGCTAACCACAACTAACAGCCAATATGTTCCTGAGTGTTCCAGAAATTCGTTTAGCAGCACATTATTTCGAAGCTAACGGTCACTGCCAACCCTAAGCCAGTCGACAGGTGTGTCGCAACGACTAGACACAGCCGTGATTGATTGGCTACAGGCCACCCATCATCGGAGCTCGGTTAACAAACATCTCTGTTAATACCGCCACCTATACTACAGCGTTTGAAGGAAGTTTGTGCAACTTTTCATTTCCCCTTGTTTTTCTGTGTTTTGATTGCCTTTGCTTGATGACTGAAGATCGATAAAAGGCACGTGGCTTATTTATGCTTCTGTTTTGCAATTAGCTGGAGTCTCTTTTGAATATCATTGTATGATGTTATGTTACAATGGAAGTAAGAGTATTGTTAGGGCCTATGATACGATAAGAAAATAGCGAATTTGCACTGACAATAATTAATTTATTAACTAATTATCCTACAAATTTTATTCGTCTTGCCTACTAAAGATTCCTCTTTGGAGCTTAAGAGTACAAAATAGCTTGAATACAGAACATAAGCCATTCAGCTACTGTTTACGAAGGAAAATCTCGGGCCGTAACCAGGTATAATCACCAGAAAAAGATGATGATGAAGATAAAAGTTGGCATCTTTAGAATACTATCCTGAAATATAGCCAGTTGTGGTGTATGTAGATTGCAGATCCTACGGTCCAATGACCAGTACCTATAAACGTTAAAAAAGAAGAAGAAGATGATGATATTGATATACCCATGTATAGATACTCTCAGATGATGTTTAGGGGTGAGAGCCATCCGCTCCCGCAAGGTGATGATGACAAGGCTACTCCAAGCCAAAATCGTAAGCCAGTTAGGGAAGAAAAGCTCAGATGCTGATTATGATGTACCATAGACATACACACCTGGTAGTTGGGTGAGGGTGCGACTTTGGGAGGGGAGTAGGTCCTTCCCCCGCGTCCCGGCACCGCCCCGGAGTGGTACAGGGTGTTGTTGTTCGCATCCCTGGTCGGTGCTGAGGAGTAGCGGCTTTTGCAGTTGTGAGACATGCTGGAGACCTGGAACAGTTCATGGGATACTCTTAATAGCTGGAGAATTTAGGTCTAAGAGCTCAGAAGTGAGTATGGGCCATGGAGACTGGCTCTCGTCAAACGTAGTCTGGAACGCCCTTAGGTCAGGTGGAGCGACAATATGCGCAGGACTGTTGGTAGGAGCTGGATACCATTATAGCCGTAGATAGGCGGGAGTGGTGTACATTTGGAGAGGCCTACGTCTAACAGTGGACTTATTTATAGCCTATAAATGGATAGCCTATAGAATGGAATGATGATGGACATGAAAGCAGAATGTTTCTTGAAGAAAGACGCAGAGTGGGTAGACCCCTATAAGATGGAAGATCAAATGCAATCAATACGATATTGCAGCTGAAAACAGTTGTGCAAATAATTAATGAAGATTTTGCGTTCTACGTTTCGTACGGCTTCTACGTTTAACGACGGATTTGATGCTAAAAATTGACAAGCTATTGTGTAGATTACGATGACTAGTACATATTTATATTTTTCATAATTAAACAGTGTTGTGAAATCATTAACACCCAAACCTCAAGCTATCATAACATATCACTAAACAGTAATCTCAATGAGTACGATTAATCAATCCCATTGATCCGCTTTTTGTGTCCACTTTAACGTCGCGACTCCGAATACCAGTAATTAAAATAACTGGTCCGAAACTGTAGCAGATACAGTTAGTAACAGTAAACGTAACACGATGGACAATTAAAGATGCGGCCATTTTGACGGACCAAGGTAAGGGCTGGAGCGGGGAGGAGTTTGGACTGGAATCCTTTACTTTTTTTATACCCCAAGGGTTAATACTGGACTCTATTTAGTAATAGAGTCCTGTAGACTTCGATCACCGTTCATCCTTCCGTCCGCCCGTCCGTCTGTCACTAGGTTGTATCTTAAGAACCGCGCAAGTATTTTTCGAAAATGATTTTTTTCTGTTGCCGCTATAAAACAAAATAAAATTGAATATTTACGTAGAGCTCCCATTCAAAAACGTCTACTTAGAGTTCCGTACCTAAAAAGTAAAAAACGGGACCCTATTACTAAGCCTCCGCCATCTGTATGTCCGCCTGTTTCTTCGTTTGTCTGTCCGTCTGTCTGTCTCCAAGCTGTATCTCATAAACCGTGATAGCTAGAAAGCTGAAATTTTCACTAATATTGTATTTCCCTTGCCGCATAACAACAAATAAACAAATATAATCAAAAAAGATGAAATCGGAGAAAGATTCGGTGTTTGTTCTTCGTCTGGGTGTGTTATTTATCTATTTAGGTGAATTTGTTTATTAGATCCGATCAACTCATCTCGTAATCTTAATTTGATCCGTAACGTTTCGCGTACGCACCGCATTTTGTGCAAAGGAATAAATGTGGAAAGTCATGAAAATATGTTATAATAATTAACATAATAATATGTGTTATGTGATTTTAGTTTTAAAAAGGGACCGCCCAACGACGCCCTGAGTCGAGTCCGTTAGGGGGCCCCAAGTCCGTCAGGCAAACTTCGTTAAAATTTATTAGAGGTGAGAGCCATCCACTCCCCCGTAAGTGCGGTGATGATGACGAGGATACTCCAAGCCATCGTATGTCAGTTACGAAAATAAAATCTGATTTAAAATCGCTTTAAGTTCTAATTTGCGGCACAAAGCACTTTTGGCTGACTGTCCAAATGGTTAACTCATTTTTTGCCGATTATACTCGTTCTGCATAGAGAAATGTTTTTGTAAATGAGCTTTTTGTTAGACCAACTTTTTTGTTCATGTATGGAAGAGTTTGCGGTACAACATGTATATTTCGTGAATCTTTTAATTTGGTGACTTTGAATTTGTCTGCTAAAGTGTCATCATCATCATCAGGCCATTTACGTCCTCACTGCTGGGGCACGGGCCTACCCATAACTAGGGCGGTAAGGCCTTAGTTAACCACGCTGGCAAAGTGCGAGTTGGTCAATGTACCACTGTGTTTTTCAAATTGTTCAAACCCGCACTTGGCCAGTGTGGTTGACTAAGGTCTTATCGCCCTAGTTTAGGGTAGGCCCGTGCCCCAGCAATGGAGACGTAATTATATGGGCTAAAGAATAAAATTAAATACTTTGGCTATGGCGGCCGAATTTCATCTTCTTTCATCTGATACTGTAAAAAAAGCGTCGATGGCCGAGTGGTTAAGGTCGTTGCTTGCCATGCGAGAGGTCGCCAGTTCAAACCCCGCCAGGTACCAATGTGTTTTTCAAATTTGAAATTCATATGTACCATCATTCGACGCTTTAACGGTGAAGGAAAACATCGTGAGGAAACCAGCACGCCTGAGAGATTTTTCAACGGTGTGTGAAGCCATGTCAGAGGCCTACGGGCGGCTTAAACTCTGACACCAGGTTGTTCATCAACCACACGATAAGAAGAAGATCTGATACTGTGGGCACAGTCACTCACTCTCAAAGTTTGGTGAGACGGCAATTTGAATACTATAAGAGAGTATAACAAAAAATATGGTAACTCCATTAACAAATAAACTCTTTCTCTCGAGATTATAGGCCTTAAAAGATATATTTAAATAAAAAAAAAGCTTGCACGATAATAATTCGCGGGTGAAGTAACTGACGGAAAGTTGATATAAAAGACTAAAGCTTTATATAAATTACATTTAAGTGCAAGGTTGTTCTTAATTGAGAAAGAAGCGGAAGTAGATAAGAAGCTTGTATTTTTATTTCATATTTCACATGACGCAATAAATTCTTGAATTTGTATGTTAAGAAATGCTTAATACATCTTACTCTTTCGACCCCATCGATTGTTCTAATACATACAGTTTGTTGTTTTACATATAACCTAATTCTAGCTGCTGTATATTTAATCAAAACAGCCCGCCATTTATAACAGAGTCTGACAACTGCTAGTTAGAATTTATTTTACATAAATCCTCGCAAATGACTTTCGGAGATATCTATTAGAATATTTCAACATAATGTTTGACATTGTTTCTTCGTTAGCCAACTGGGAGGCGGATGCTACCGTATAGCCTGGTTCTACATAGAAGCCTTATCCAATAGTCCAATAATTAACGGAATGCGAGAGCCAGAGCTTCGATAGCCATTAAGTATATATGTTTAAATTGTCATGGTTACACACATTAGAAAACTAAATATGTCCGGTGTTTACAATGTTGCGATATGACAGCACTGCTGCAAGCGTGATCACGGGTCAAACCCAGGTCAGTTTGACCCTAAACAACATTGTAAATATCCCGGATATATTCAGTTTTATATCGGGTGGTAAAAGGTTTTGCGAGAGGTAGCCAAGTCAGTTAAAACCCCGACACGTACAGTCAGCCAAGAAAGTGGTCTACCACTTTTGACAAAAGTTTCTGCGAGATGTATCGATCGCTAAGGTTGACAATAGTCACTGACACAATCTTATTGCCAGCGAAAATTTACCTTGTTGTTTCATGACGGTCAAACGAATCTCTACCGTAAGGTGGTAGACCACATTTTTGGTTGACTGTACCTATAGGTTTTCAAATTTGTTTGTACGTTTATTCGACGCTCTCATGTTGAGATTAATCGTGAGGTAACCAGCACACCTTGGAAGAAATTCTGAGGTGTTTGAAGTCGCCCAACCCGGACTTGGCCAGCGAGGTTGACTAAGGCCTGACCGTCCTATTCCAGGGTAGGTTCATGCCCCGACAGTGGCGACGTCTGTGAGCTGTTGATGATGATAAGCAATAGCCATAGAGCCATGGCGACTCTGTCTGCATGGTTTATCGCGTAAAAATCTTTTCTCTATCTACTAAATTTTTACTCGCGACGCCGTCCTCTTGAAATTGTTAAAACATTACGATAAAGTGTACCAAAGTTCGTTAATATCGGATGGAATAGTATGATGATATAATTAGGAAGGCTTACTAGTAATTCACAATACTTTAAATTAGCCTATAATGTACCTTGTAAAATTAGCTACGTATTCGTGAAAGTCCCGTCGAAATTGGTCAAGCCGTTTCGGAGACAGACAGACAAGTTTTTTTATCGTTACCCGGTACGGATAAGATCGATAAGTATACATACATAGTTCCCATTCAGTGAAAAGTCGTCATTTTAATATTACAAACAGAAACTTCAATTTTATTTAGTTGGACAATACTAAGTTCCAAATTCCAAACTCCATACACATTTTGAATTCAAACTTGGCTTGTCATGTCAAATGTCATTTAGTATTCGGGTAGTCTGACTAATCACTATATTGGTAACAAATATTTGGTCAGGACAATGTTATAATTAAATTGCAACAATGCAATTTGGTGCACCGCCTGCATTTAATACGGAGCGAGTGACTCAAAGCCAATTAGTCGCATACCTACGGCTAAATGACCATTTTTATGTGTCACCCACCGCGAAGGTTGCTCTACAAAGTACGGAACACCAATTGTCAAGGCCCATTTCGAATTGGACTGGTTTTTAGGGGCCCTTGGAGTTATTTGAAAACGTTGATGAGAAACTTTTGAAGTGATTTTTTTATTCGGCATTTGAATTCAAATTAATAAATAGATACGCTAAATAGATCCCACAAGATTTTTGACCTTATGCCTTATACCAGGCAAACCAATAAAATTTGTCTATGTAATTACCTAAGGGTTAAGAAAAATCCATCGAGTAAATTACACTGACATTTTGTTTTTCCACAATCCGCATTTGCAACTGTCATAAAATAATATTTCATAATAAAGTTACCAATATCAATTTGGAGTTCTTGGGAAAAAATTGTAAAAACGTTTGCTTATTTTAGTTATATTATACATCCACGTCGACCGGGTCTTGGAGATTGAGAAAATAATGTTGTTTTTTAATAAACGAGCACAATATTTTCCTACGGCCAAACGATGAAACTGAATATTTGATAGTTCCATAAACGTTTAATCCAAAATGCAATTAGGGGTGCAGTCCGGGTATGGTGACGAGTCTACTCCAAGCCATCATCGTATGTCAGTTAGGAAAAAAAAAAACAAAACCCAAAACTGTCATTCTGGGAGATTTAAATTTTGAACTAACTTACTTAAACCGAATATCCAGGGTCAAAAGAATTTACAGTTCTAGTTCAGTTTTAGTGACAGTGACAATTGAAAACAGCGCTACCATGATTTAAAAGTAACAGATTCGATATCGCCTATGTAACAAAATGTACAGCGCTCCTAGCGTAATCGCTAAGAACTAAAATTGATAGCATGAAAAAAAAAAAACAGTTCTATAAGTTTTTACCGTACGCATGGTAGTGCTACAGTACGTTTAGTTTATCTACGGAACATTGTCTCAGTATCGCAGTCAAGCTTGTCTTGTCGTCATCTTGACAACAGTACTGCCTTGAAAGGCTTTTCCAGATCGCGAATTTAATATAGAGCAATTATAACAAGTATTTAGCAAGCTTACTTTTGCACTCAAGACACGAAATACCTTGTGGCATTGTCAACCTTATGACTTTGACAATAAGGCTTTTGGTTTTAATCTTAATAATACCTACTTGTTCTTATGGTACGGGTATATTTTGTGAGGCGGTCTCGGAATTTTACTGTAAGCTTGATACACATTTATGTTTAAATAATTGCAGTTCAGATTTACACAAAGGCGCGAGTATGCTAATTGTTCCATAATTTTTTTAACACCAGTCTGCTTACATTATTTTTTTAGTAAGTAGATTCCAAAGTGCATTTAGTCAGTTTTAACTTACTATAAGACGATCGGTATCCATGCCTCAAAGAGCAAACAAAATAGCAAGTCGAACTAAATGAAACTGTAGAAAATACGATTGGTACATCCTTATTAATACTCGTAGTATAAATGCGCAAGTAGGCAACTCTTAACGTCGAGTCGTGGGTTCGATTCCCACTCGGGACAAATATTTGTGTGACGAACATCGGTGTTTGTTCCGTGTCTGGGTGTATTATTAAATATATTTAAGTTTATTTGTGTATCCACTGTTGATTCTGATTTCCGTAACACAAGTACTTAGCTATTTACCACGAGATCAGATCAATGTATGTGATGTTGTGAAATATTTTTATTTATTTATTTGTCTGACGCGCTTTCACGTTAAAAGCACTGAAACAAGTTTAATTGATTAAAAACTATATATTATGGGTCTAAACGCGATAAAAAGAGTAGCAAATACATGGCTACTGACTGCCCGACGTTCCGATGTGGTTGTGCAATGCGGTCGAAACGTCGGGCAGTAAGTAGGTACGGGCACAATAGACTCTGTCGAGTCTGTCGCCTGACGGCCTGCTTAGATACCGTTTCGTGGCCCACCTGAAATTTTTAACTAATTATGCCATCATCATTATCATCATCATCATCTTCATCATCATTATCAGCCCATATAAGTCCCCACTGCTGGGGCACAGGCCTCCTACCCTAAACTATCAGGCCTTAGTCAACCATGCTGGCTGAGTGCGGATTGGTCGACTACACAGCCTTAGAATTTCTTTATACTAGAAAACTGAAACTGTCCAGGATATTTACCATGTTGTTTTGTTTTAATGAGCTCCCGATATTTCGGCACTGTTGAAAGCGCCATGATCACGGGTGAACTTGGTGAATGAGTTAGCAAGAACTTGGCGAATGAGTTCACCCGTTTTCTAATGTGTGTAACCATGACAGTTTAAAATTCTTTATACTAGTGCAGTTTTCCTTAAATTTTAAATTTGAAAACACAGTGGTAATTGGCGACCTCTCGCATGACAAGCAACGACTTTATCCAATGTGTGTTCTATTGCCATTATCATCACTAAATAGTATAAAGCAAAGTTGTTCATCGCGTCTGTCTGTCCCTATGTACTCGTATGCTTGAATCTTTACAACTACAAAACGGATGTTAACGAGTTTTAAGCTATTGCATAGCTTTTATCGCAGGCTTTGAGCGCGGCGACCGAACCAAGAAATTCCGTAACGAAAAAAACCTCACAATCGTCTAACGTTGTTTCAGTTCGGTAGACTTCGGCACGGTGTTTGTGTGCGTGCGGTTAGACGTATTGTACGACTCTACGAAACTCGCACGAATCGAGACGAGCTGCTCCGAAATCGGACGATGCTATGCAATAGCTATACCGCGGCAGTCCCCGAGTGCCACACGTCTTTTTTTTTTAAATAGGTAGAGGTATTTAAGAGGAATGTTTTTATGTATACCCGAAGCGTAGCAAGGAAGGGTCACTAGTAAAAAACAAAACAAAGTCATATAGAACTGGTTAGACACTTTCGCTAACTAGTTTTTGCCCTCAGCAATTCGGACAATTCATGTCCTGTACCTAGGCATAAATCTAGATCCTGGTGTGCCGGATTCTGCTGGTCAGACGATTAATATGTATGATTGACTCATGGAGGATGTGGTCAGCAGATAAGGCCTTGCGATTGAAAAGGAAAGTGGGTAGGTGCAAGATGTCTTTGTTTCCATAGTACCAAGATTATTGGATATTAAAATATACTTTATTTTTAAGTATCACGCAACATCACATATATTGATCTGATCCCGTGGTAAGAAGCTTAAGCACTTGTGTTACGGATATCAGAATCAACAGTGGATACACAAATATACTTTAATATATTTTTTAACACACCTAGACACAGAACAAACGCCGTTATTCGTCACACAAATATTTGTCCCGGGTAGCAATCGAACCCACGACTCTTGGAACCGTAGGCAGTGAACATGGGTCACTACCTACTATTACACTACGGTGATTGCCATGCGAGAGGTCACCAGTTCAAACTCCGCGACGTACCACTGTGTTTTTCAATTATGAAATTCATATGTGCGATTATTCGACGCTTTAATGATGAAGGAAAACATTGTGAGGAAACCTGCACACCTACGGAGAAATCTTAGGTTGTGTAGTCAACCAACCCGCTGCGTGGTTGACTAAGGCTTTATCGCCCTATCTTTGGGTTGGCCCGTGCCCCAGCAGTGGGGACGTAGATGGGTTGCTGAATGCCATGCTTTTCCTTACGAAACGACGCCTTATGAGACACCATCCTATCATTCGGGTCTACTGACATTAACATAATACCTAGAGCTAGTACAGTTCTAGAAAAAGGTATACAGAAATTGACATACCCCGTTCGTTTCCGGTGTTGAAAATGAGAGCACTATGAAAGATGGGTGTCGACTAACTAATATTGTTATGGCCATCAGAGTTTTGATACGTTAACGGTTCACATCCGGGGTCATGCCTCGTCATACCAGACCGCTAGGCGGGGAAACCCGTGGCATGGTAGTAGTTAAGTATCGCCACGCTAGGTTTTTTGTCCAGTTACTGGTAGACTCTATGTCTGTGAGGTAGAGTCGGTATTTGATTGGCCTGGTGCCTGAGTGGTTGGTCGGTCAGTGATCTCGATCTTTGGATGCTAGAGTCAAATGTGTTTTATGTGCCAAATATAAACAGTCCTTGAACCAATTTTAGATAAAGTGGGTTACATTCAAATTTGTGGCATAGACCAAAAATGGATCAAATGACAAATCTAAGCCCATTGAACTTAGAGGACACAACATGTTACCTTACTGTTTTTGATTCTGCTAGCTAGACTCATAATAATAAATTTGTAAAGTAAATAATTGCAAGAAACGAAACATATACCTACTGTTTCGTTTCTTGCAATTATTTTTGCTTTTTTTTTATCTGTTATTTTTTTAATCATCCCACTGATGAGCAAAGGTCCATCCATACTACTAAATTTACTGAATATTTTATTGACTTTTTGATAATATAAGGTAATAAAGAGGAATTGTTTGTACGTACTTTGGTAGTGTAAATGATAAAAATAAAAACGAATGGACAGATATTAATGAAACTTGGCGCACAGGTAGTCTAAAGACTCAAAAAAGACATAGTCTACTTAGTAAGCGAATTAGCTATAAAATAGAGCTATTCAATGCAATAAATAGTTCCAAGAGGACGGAATCGTGGCTGGGAGGCTAATCAAAGTTGAAAAAAAAACAGCTACAGCTTTTTTAGTCCAACTAGTAAACTCTTTTACCATGATAGGGTATAGTGAACTCTTAAGTAAGTTAATTATAGCGATACCCCCTACATGGGGCGGTTTTCCTGCAGATAAATCAGGCTTAGTTAAAGATACTTGCTTAGCGGCTCTTTTATCCAATAGATGTGAATTATGGGGGTAGTGATGCGACTATAATAGTATATTCTAGTTCATTATATCAGGTATTTTTTACGTTAATAGAAGTGACATCCCATCATCATCATAATCATCATCAGCCCATACACGTCCCCACTGCTGGTGCAGGGGCCTACCCTAAACTAGGGAGATAAGGCCTTATTCGACCACCCTGGCCAATTGCGGGTTGGTCGACTACACAACCTAAGAATTTCTTCGAAGGTGTGCAGGTGTGGTGAAGCAGGGCCACATCACCTCACTCTGTTTTCCTTCACCGTTAAATAGCGATAACTATTACAAATCAAACGTGAAGATGTTTGTTGTGACATTAAGACGTGTTGACTTGGTGTTTGAATTGTGGGTTTAAACCACACAAAAGATGGAGCCGCTCTAATAAAATCTGTGACACTGTCAATCCAAGTACTCAAATTCGGAAATGAGCTTAGTAAGAGACAACATTGTTTCCGAATTTTGTACCAAAATAGGAATAAAATCGTATTTCTTTCAGAATCTTTTTTTCTTTCGTTCAGTTGATACCAGATATTGAATACCCCTGAGCATCCCTAATGCTCAGATAAGGCTAAGTGATAGCCAATTACCGTTCCCAGGGGTATGGAGGGCCCCTCACTAAATGAGTGCTCATTCGCCTCTTTTGTTTGGTCGGGTTCAATCTTAATTTTGGGAGACATTGAGAATCGAAAATCATGAAGGCAACTCGTTGCATGGGAAAATTGGGGGTTGTCTGGCAGACATTTTTACAGTAGGGTTGTCTAAAACAAATTTTACGGATTAAACTCGCGTGTATTGCGTAACTTGCGAGAGTACGGGCGTGTCTTGCCCACGAGCACTGTAAAGAGCTCGAAACGCCAGGACATCAAATAATATGTTTAGAATAACAATACACGTTACCTATTGTTTTATTTCTTACTTACTTCGTGTTATGTATGTATACCTAATATTAAGTTAGTCGTAAGTACGCATGCGCGGGCTGCGTCCCGCGCGCCATCTTGTCTGGCCCCGCGCTTCGCGGCGCCGAATAAACCAGTGCGCAACGAACCAGCGTTTGACTCACCTGCTCCCCGCATCGCCGGCTCCTTACGTATATACTTACATACTTAACAGTGGCGACGTTTTTAAACATTTACCTACCCAGTTACGCGTGTTGTATTTATTAGTGATCAATAGAAATGTTTAATTCATAAATCGGAAACTTTTTTAATATTCGACCACACAGCCCAATGTTGGGCCACGTACAATGGACGCTTAAAACAATTTTACATCGCAAACGGGATAAACGACGAGTCGGACAAGGGCGGGAATCGGCGGAAGGCAATTTTGCTGAGTGCACTCGAGGAGCAGACGTACGGCCTCGTTCTAAATTTGGCCCAGCCGAAACCGATCGAGGAGGTGCCGTATGATGACGTGGTAAAGCTATTGGACGACCATTTCACCCCCAAAAGGATTGGGTTTGGTGAGCGCCATAAGTTTTATGCGGCCACACAACAAGATGGCGAGTCGCATTCCCAATGGGCGGCGAGACTGCGCGGCCTCACCGCGCATTGCGGTTTCGCCAACATGGAGGAGTCTCTTCGTGACAAATTCATTATGGGAATGCGGCCGGGAGCTGAAAAAGACCATCTATATGCGCAAGATTTGGAAGGGTTGACACTTGCAAAGGCGTTGGAGAAAGCGGAAAACTGTCGGTGCGCGCGGGCGGCCGCCGCGGCCAGCGCCAACGCGCATGCGCCTGCCGCGGCGCGCCCCGACGCGCCCGCGGACACGCAGCTCTTCAACATCGCGAAACGTGGCAAAGTGAAGTGCAGTGTGTGTGGGTTTACCAACCATAAGTCGTCGGAATGTAGATATGCTACTTATGTGTGTAGGAAATGTAATGTAAAAGGTCATCTGCGTCGCATGTGCTCCAAAGTTAATTATGTGGAGGTCGACGGCGGTGACAAGTCTGACGATTACGGTAAGGTGTTTCAAATACGTTCTTTAAGGGGAGAGCCTATGGTAGAAACGGTTTATATAGAAAAAGTGCCCTTAAAGTTTGAAATCGATAGCGGGTCTGCCGTGTCCGTCATATCGGAGGATTTTTATAACACTCATTTCAAACATGTGCCATTATCAGCTCCCCACAAGCGGCTCATGTCGTACACCGGCGCGCGCATCGCGTGCGCGGGCGCGCTGCGGCGCGCGGTCTCGTACGGGGGCCGCACGCGCGCGCTCGACCTGTACGTCGTCCGGGACGGAGGCCCACCGCTCTTGGGTCGGGACTTCTTATCTAATTTTCAATTAGAGTTAACGCGAGTGAATTATTGCGCCGGTACAGACATTATCGTAAAGCTACAAAATAAGTATTCAGAGCTGTGGTCGGACAGGTTAGGTACATTTAACAAGCATAAAGTAAAACTAATTTTGAAAGATAATGCAAAACCATTTTTTTTCAAACCCCGTCCAGTCGCTTTCGCCCTTCGCGATAAAGTAGGCAAGGAAATAGATAGGTTGGTGTCGCTGGGGTCCTCGTGCCGGTGGAGCACGCGGACTACGCTTCGCCCATAGTGCCGGTGCTGAAGCGCAACGGGTCAGTGAGGTTGTGTGCAGATTACTCCGTGAGTCTAAACAAACATACATATTTATCATACCGTCGTCTCCACCGCCGTCGCCGCCGGCGTCCCCGCCACCGACGCCGCACCTATCACCATCGCGGCCAAGTACGCCAACGATACCGACAACAGCAGCCGCTCATACGCCGTCACAGTCGTCGCAACAACGACGAGAAGAGGAGACGACGAGTAGTGCGGAAGGACAACAAATATCAACATTGTCGGATGAAAGGGACGGTGTTGGGTCTCATGTGGTGCAAATTGATTTACCCAAAAGGCAGAGACGTAAACGTCAACACTGCAATTTATGTAATGAATAAAGGGGGAGGATTGTTATGTATGTATACCTAATATTAAGTTAGTCGTAAGTACGCATGCGCGGGCTGCGTCCCGCGCGCCATCTTGTCTGGCCCCGCGCTTCGCGGCGCCGAATAAACCAGTGCGCAACGAACCAGCGTTTGACTCACCCGCTCCCCGCATCGCCGGCTCCTTACGTATATACTTACATACTTAACACTTCGGAGACTTATTACTTTAACTGCCTGGTTGGTCTATTGGTAGCAAGCGCTGCTAAATGACTGAGAGGTCCCCGGTTCGAGTCCGGGGTCGGGCAAAATTTGTGTGAGTATTTCTGTTATGAAATAACTCAGCCGGAGTTAGGAAGTTGGCGGTTCATCTGTCATGTCGGATTGCCGTCTCATCGATTTATGAGAGTAAGGGAATAGAGAGTGCACTTGTGTTTGCGCGTACACTTGCACTATAAATATGTCCTGCGAACTTGGCTGATCTCAATTGAAATCGGCCGCCATGGCTGAAATCGGTCGGACGCCTTATTATTATTACTTAATTCGGAATCAGAACAATATGTCATTGTTATACTTATTAACATTTATTATTTATTTATGTATCTATCTCGTCATGCATTTAATCTGCATTCCTCACGTATTGATTGGATTACACCAATCGTGGTCACAAGCTGACACTTTAAATGCGAAATATTTTTTTTAAATATCCGAATGACTAGTCCCATTGAAATGGCCAGTACGAATAGAAACAAAACAGAAATTCAGCTGATCGGATTATCAATATTCACATTGGACAATGCGTCATAACTTTTTTATTTTTCAATGCACAAAGCCATTCGAGCGCGGATGGATTGGTATGTCTGTCAACCTTCATAATGGATTAATACAGCTGATGTGAAGCGATGACCTGGGAGGTGAGGGGTTAACTCATGACGTCACATGTACTACTACCGATCTACTTAAATAAATAAATATTACACAACATCACATACATTGATCTGATCCCGTGGTAAGTAGCTTAAGCACTTGTGTTACGGAAATCAGGATCAACAGCGGATACACAAATAAACTTAAATATATTTAATAATACACCCAGACACGGAACAAATACCGATGTTCGTCAATATTTGTCTAGAGTGGGAATCTTGGAACCGTAGGTTTTGAACCTGAGTCACTAACCACTGTTCCACCGAGCCAGTCAAGAGTTTAGAGTGTAGCATTCTGCTTACTACGTTATCGCTATGAAATATTGAACAGAAAAATTATGAATAGTGATTAAATTAACATTCCTCTTATTAAGTGCTCATGTTAAATGCAGGGGACTAGTCCCGTTATATAATTTGCATGTAGAGTTTGTAAATATTTTGGGTCTCGCAGAGTTAGGATGTGTAGACAGATACTTGGCTCTACATTAAAATGGCCTCGACAGACTCCCCTTCGCCCTTATACTTAGCGAAGACCCTTCATTTTAAAGTTAAATTTATTTTTATTTTAAATTTAAAATTTATTAGATCTAATTTTTTTGTAATTTAATTCCTTAAGATACTAAGTAATTTTTTTTTTATTTGGTTTAGTTAAACAAATACAATTTTTTTTTTTCTCGAGGACCCCTATAATCCGCCGAGGGTCTGTTATAATTTTCCTGATTTTTTAATGACTAAAGACCTACAAATAGGGTCAACAAAGTTTTTGACTGGCCCGGTGGACCAGTGGCTAGTGACCCAGGTTCACTACCTCCGTGTTACCTACATATATTGGCTTGACGAACATCGGTGTTTGTTCAGGCTTCTTGTTCTATCCACAACGAAATTATAGGGGGGTCGAAAATTGCCTAAATTGCTTCGAGAAAAGGATGCGATGCCGTGCCGCTTTTTTGCTCGTCTTAACGGTGCCCCTAGATTAAATAAAATAAAAAAAAACAAAAATAAAAGTTATCCTATACGAGTTCCGTTTTCCCCTTAAAGTCCGATACCAGAAAAATGATCGACATAATATGATCATCTCTCCCCAATGCCCTCCACAAAACGTGGAACACGTGCCAAAAACGGATCCGAAATCCGTCGAACGAACGTCCAGCTTCGACAATTCCATTTGTTTGGAAAGAATCTTTTTGTTCGAATCAATCTACAAACAATAACGGTATTGGAAGGCCTTTTAAAACTATCGGAAACATTTGTTCGTTTAGAGAGAGCCCGCTCGCTCATAATGCTGTTCGATCGCAGTTCATAGTTAGTTTTAACGATTTGTTGCCGTATTCTTGTCTGTATTCTGTATCGTTGAACTTTTCGTGCCGATCTGTAGCGCTGCCATGAGTTTAAAACTTACGCACTCGATATCGCCTACGTAAATATGTCTATGAAAAACTTGTACAGCGCCGCTGGTGGTTACACAGCTAAAATCGGTCGTATGAAAAAAACATCTCGATAGGTTTTTAACGTACGTAAGTTTTCGATAGCCAACTCATGGTAGGCCCTCTGAACGGGTAGCGTGAAACTATCGAGATTATCGTTTAATGTTAAATACTTACTATTTACAATTCTACAATAACTTGAAATTCATATGTACGATTTTTCGACGCTCGTCTACTGAAGTATTAACGGTAAGGATAACATCGTGAGGAAACCTGCACACCTAAGAGGAAATTCTGGAGGTTGTGTAGTCGATTAGCCAGCACTTGACCAGCGTGGTTGATTAAGGCCTGATCGCCCTAGTTTAGGGTAGGCCAGTGCCCCAGCAGTGGGGACGTATGGGCTGATGGCCAAACTCTTTATACTACTCAGGGTAGTTTTGCAGTGCCAGTGTTTTGCCAAAAATCCAGTTTAGTCCATTTTTAACGGCGAATGTAATGCTGAAAATCATTAGTACATTATGATTAATTTATTAATTTTAAAAAGAAAAGGGACTGGTAATTATTTAAAGAATACTTGTTGCACGGATGCCTCCATTTATGGTCCCGAATCCAAGATCTCAAGTATAAATAAAAAAAATTAAAATGTATCGGTACTATTATATTTTTTGACATCAATAATAGCTGTAAGATTTTATACTTTCGCGTTCCATTACACTAAATATTAGTATTTATGGGTCTAGATCCGTTATTAGGAGTAGCAAATACATAGCTACTTACTGCTCGACGTTTCGACTGGGTTACACCAATCATGGTCGCGAGCGAACCAAGTAGCTCTGTCACAATAACGATATTTTCAATTATTTAGGACTCCCGCGTTCTATTCCATTCAGTAGTACTACACCGTCGAAATGTCGGGCCATATGTAGCTATGTATTTGCTGCTGGTTTTTTTAATATAGTAAGTTAAGTAGTCTTTATTTCGTTTATCGACAGCTTATCGACAATTTATTTCAGTAGGCAGCCCTACGTCCGTAACTGAATAGTTTTTGAAGGATTTATTTATGAGTTTCGATCGAATCCTTTGAATATGCATTGCCGTGAGATTTCGAAACAATACTTTTGACGATTTGTGAGTGAAATAAGCTTGATATTGTATTCGTTTAGACATTATTATTTTGCAGGTACTTCATTGCCTTGACCTATTTTAAGTCGTGAGTTGGATCTGCGAATTCGTAAAACAAGAAGACGGTTTAAGTTTCTAAGTTTAAGTAACTCAATACCTTATTTATTACTCTCAAAGCCTTTTAGTTACGAATTATGTATATAGTTATGCAAGGTATGTGAGAAAAAAATATTATTATGTGTATTGTATTTATTATTTACTAGCTGACCCGGCGAACTTCGTACCGCCTTAACGTAGCTTTGATGCACTACTTTATTTTGTTAACCGACTTCAAAAAAGGAGGGGGTCTCTCAATCCGACCGTTTATATGCTTTTTATAGTTGACAGTCGTCCCATCTTAGGTATGCCGTATGAGTAAGTATCTATTCAATTTGAACTGGAATCCATAATATCCTCCATATAAAATTTAATCCCTATTTTCCTGGTCTCGCCATAACTGAGAACTTTACTAATCTCATATTTTTACTCATATCCAGCAATACAATAATTGCTTTCAAATGACTTAATTTGGCGTAACAAAATTTATTCGAACCAGTTTTTTGCCTACTTTCAAGGTAAGTAATGCATATCGTAAGAACTTTGTTCAGCAGCTATATCAAATGTTGCTTATACGAATATATTTTCATAGTGAAACGCTGATCACTTCTTTTTGCTTGAATTGCCCATAAAATATATTTGCAAAAATTTCGTGTGTAGAGATTTAATATCTACTTATCCGTTGGATACAGGTATGAACCGTATTTATTGTAGTGCGATCAGCTCGTCTTTTCTTCTGAACCAAAAACGTGATGATTGAAAAATGTTTGTCAAAGAACCTTCTTTATTACTTAGTCACTATAGATATCGAATTTTGTCAATAAACGAACATGACAATTAGATGTCACTATATTGCTAAATGAAAATCTCTGAAATAGACAATAATTGAATAATATAGATGCATGTTGTCGATTCAAGACCCTTATAATAATCTGAGGTATTATTTTTGGAAATAAAAACTCAAACAAATAACTTACACAAATTAATGTCTAAAAGAAATACCCAATAACAGTACCCAAAGTTTAGAGACATTTTACAAAAATAATATTTCTGGACGCACACATGAATAGTTGTTACAGTATTTGACAGGATTGGACAACGATACTCTATTCCAATTAAGAAGCTTTTTTGACAGATGTGAATTTAACACTACCAGGGAAGTACCTCTTAGAAATCGATACACAGCGGCAACGATTCTCGATTTGTAACTAATTTTACTTTCAAAAACTAAGTTTAATAGAAATTGTCGAAAGAACAATGTGAGACATGCAAAACTTCTAATCTTGTTTTTGTCGAAAAAAGAAATAAACGATTGCATGTTTAGTATAATAATTATATAGTTATATAATGACGTGAATAATTATAGTCAAGTTTTTAAAAATTTACACTGAGTTTAAAAGACCATAACAGTTATACTCTCATGTAAAAAACTCGTCAATGAAGCAGCCCTATTGCCGCCAGATTCATTTTCACTCGCGATTGATCGGTTTAACTAACTGAATACTTGAGGCACGTCACTATGTTTAAAAGTAAAACATAATCCATAGTACGTAACTGCATTCGCGCAAAAAAATATTATTATATTTTGAAGTTCAGATTTAGAAACAATAGTTTGATCAAAAACAATAAGTTAATTTTGCTTGTGAAATAATTGTAGAGTGTTTTTGTACAATTGTAAATTTTTCAAATTACGATTTACGACCAAACACAAAAAAAGATATTACATTGCATTTAAATGAAACGTGCAGAGTTACGTTCTTCGAAATGTCAAAAAAGACTTCATAAATGGAATAATGTTTAACATAATGACTGACGTTTCATGTCAAGTCCCACGGGAACTCTGTAAAACGGGATAAAAAGTATCCTATGTCCTTCTCCTGGCTCTAAGCTACCTCCCTACCAATTTTCAGCCAAATCTGTTCTGCCGATCTCGAGTTATAAGTGGTGTAACTAACACGACTTCCTTTTATATATATAGATTTGGTGATATAAAGCAAAGTTATCCGGACAGATTCTATATTAACGTATCAATAGTAAAACGAGCGCCTGAAAAGTTTCATTATGGCTTTTTAGGTGAAAAAATATTTCAGTATCGAATCAACTGTGAAATCGATTCAGATGTAACAAAATTATAATATTTCTAACGGGAGAATTATAAATATAAAAGCTATAATTTTCAGTTTTTAGCAATTTAAGCAGATTTATATACCTATTTTATTTAAGAACACCATTTAGTTAAAATCTTAGTTAACCTCGCCTTATAAAACATCTGGAAGTTCCGAGTTCAAAAGTGCTTAAACTACTTAACACGAAATCATATCAGCGCACTGATGTTGTGTGATACAAATGTATTTTTAGTATTTACCTTGTGAATCTGCAGCAATCGAATATAGCTAATTATAGTGACGCAAACCAATTGTACATTATTGAAATACAATTATAATTTAACTCGAACTTGTTTTGTTTTACGATGTGACCCAGATTGGATGAATAAAAAAGTAAAAATCGATCATATTATAACCCGATCTGATATTGCGTATCTGTAAAAAACTTTCCTTGATTTTTATGGAACTAACCACTTTTGCTTCGTCATTATGAAGCTGTTTAAGATATTTAAGTTTCATGAGATGACTATTAAGTAGATTGTTAGCTGTCGACCAACCCGCACTTGGCCAGCGTGGTCGACTAAGGCCTTATCGCCCTAGTTTAGGGTAAGCCCGTGCCCCAGCAGTGGGGACGTATATGGGCTGATGATGAGATTGTTGGTACTCATCTTGTTACATTTTGTTACCTTAAGCATATTGTTGCGTTTATGGATCATTAAGAATTATAACATTTATTTTGGAAAGCTTGATACTGATTGGCCCGTCAAGATGACTGTGCTTAATAAGTACAGAAATATTCAGCAATTTCATTTAAGTGTTAATACATAAGAGACACCTGGATTAGAATACTGAAAATGTCCAGGATATTTACCATGTTGTTTTGTTTTAATTAGCTCCCGATATGTGTGTAACCATGACAGTTTAAAATTAAAGAATAAATTGATGAATGTCCATGATCGACTTAAGTATATTATTAAGTTCAATCTAAATGAAAAAGTATGTTTTTTTTAAAAAAAAAAGCTAAATAATTTACACTTTCCCGTTGTCAGAATCGATTATTTTTTTTTAAGTTCGTATTTTAGGCTGGCTTTAGCTAATCGATAAACCGATGATCAGCATACTTATATCACTGTATATTTTATATATTGTGTCTGTAAGACCAAAGTAGCAGCTAAGGCGCCAGACAAACTACTGGGTTTATCTTTAATAACCTCTTATTAACCGACTTTGGCATCAAAAGCAGGGTAATGTTTATAGCGAGTGCACTAGATTTTAAATTTTTATGGTATGCATTGCAACCACATTAATCAACAGAATTTTTAATGGAATGACAAAATTATTATCTGAATTTCGTCTCAATACGAATACAATTAAAAATTTAAAGAAAACAAAGGATTTTTTTTTAATTACTTAAACTACTTACTTAGTTGAACCGTTTTATAACTTACTAATTAAACTACTTAAAGTAGAAGTCAAATACGTATTTAGTTGTCTTTTCAATATTCGGCCTATAGGAACTTAACGTCTGTTAACTTAAGCGTAAATGCTTGAAATAAGTTATTACTCCTCGAATGTCGATAGCAAGTCAAATGGCACTTGCTATACAGACTTGGGACAACTCGCATCAGCGTGAGAACCGATACCTAGGTCGGGAGAAAGTGCCTAGGTCTATGAACTTAGAACCTAGAAAGTTGAATGTGCATTAGAAAATACTACACTGCATCTATGCACTGGCATGATAGACACGTTTTAACCTTTTCATTCATGTAAAGGACGACAAGTAAAGAATAAATACCATAGCAGTTTATAATTTTAAACTTTCATGGTTACACACATTAGAAAACTGAAAATGTCCGGGATATTTACCGGGAGCTCATTAAAACAAAACAACATGGTAAATATCCCGGACATTTTCAGTTTTCTTACCATTGCAGTTGCCTAGAAACATGCCAGTCTAGTGTTCTCTACCGCTTTATTAAGAGGAATGCTCAGAAGAGCTATTTCAACTAGTCCCTCCCTCCCTATTCCACTCCCGAACAATACGTCCTGGTTAGTGTTGCCATCCACATACCATTCAGGCGCTGGTGGCCTATACCCCAAGGATGATAGAGGTTCAGAATGAAGAGGTCGTAATACACCCCCAGCTCATGTTTTCCCTACCTCATATAATCCCGGGCTCTTCAGGCGGGGCGTGTAACGGCATCTAAGCGGGCCTTCAGGGTCAGTGCGACAGGCTCAATAGGGTATATTTTGCGTTTTGACCTCATATGTGGACCCAACGACCGGTTACCATCAGGTAGAGTGAATACATCTTGAGAGTATATTTATAAATATGTTAGTTGTTTAATCTATATATATCTATATAGGTATCTGGGATATTTCCACGCACGGTCATCTGACTCCAAACTAAGCAGAGTACTATGGGCGTCAGAGACTGATATACATACATACATAGATATTTATAAATACATAATCACACCCAGACACGGAACAAACACCGATGTTCATCACACAAAATATTTGTCCCGAGTGGGAATCGAACCCACGACTCTCAGAACCTCCAGTCACGGTCACTAACCACTGTTCCACCGAGCCAGTCTAAATAATCTGAATGATAAATCAACTTTTAAAAAATATTTAGTCGAATTGAACCTACTCGTTGTCTAACATTATACCTCAGTGTCATATACTATACATAATATACATAGTAGTAACTATAGTTTCAAACGTACAACTGATGAAATTAAATATCGTCATATAAAATGGTTACCAGTAAGATTATCCAGGTAATGTCAAACGTGATTGGATATAAACCAATTTATTTGTGTCACGCAGTTTTCTCGTTTGAACGTTGGAGCCGTTAAAATAGCGGGATGAGTTTTGGTAACAAAAATAATAAAATATTGTATTCATACAAGCCATAGCATTTATATTCTCGATAAATATTAACGTTAACTTTTCATATTGATATATCATTTGGTTTTGTGACGCAATTCTTACTAATAAATCCTTACTAATACTATAAATCCGAAAGTAACTCTGTCTGTTACGCTTTTACGTATAGAGTACTGGACCGATAAAAATCAAATTTGCTACAGATATAGTCCAGAGCCTAGGAAAGGTTATAGGCTACTTTTTAACCGACTGCGCTATAAGGAAGTAATGTTTTACCCGTTAAACGTCTCTACGCGGACGAAGTCGCGGGCGGAAAGCTAGGACTAATAAATGCGAAAGTAACTATACTTACTAAACCGATTTCAATTAAATTTGGTTCACGAGTAGTCTAGAAGTAAAGAAAGGAATCAAGTTCTTATTTAACCGACATCGCGATAAAGGAGTACTGTACAATACGCGGGCGGAGAGACCCTCTAAGTAAGAAAAGAAGAGGGACTTATCCAATAATTTATTGCAAAATAACTATAAAAGTATTCATCATTAGCCCATATACGTCTCACTGCTGGGACACGGGCCTACCCTAAACAGAGCGATAAGGCCTTAGTCAATACAGGCCTTAGTAAATAATTATTATGCACTAGCGGCCGCCCGCGACTTTGTCCGCGTATTAATGGGTTTTAGTAGCGTAGCAATGATGTATTAAAATAGCCTACATGTCTTGTAAAATTTGTTATTTATTAGTGAAAGTTCCGTCAACGTTCTCCCATAGTACGTTTCCATACTAATTTTCACCCCCTCAATGAACCACATGGGGGCTGAATTAAAAAAAAAAGTAGCCTGTATGTTATTCCAGAGTGCCAGCTACCATCGTACCAAATTTCATGAAAATCGGTTCTGAAGTTTGAGCGTGAAAGAGTAACAAACATCCATACATACATACATCCATACTTAAAAATTTTCACCTTTATAATATTAGTAAGGATAACAAAATCTTCAACACTTTGTCTTTGTTCTCTTTTATTTGTCCAAAGATCTCGTAGCCCACCAGATATTTATTGTCTCTCGATATTCCGAAATCGGGACCAATGAGGGTGAAATTAAAAGTCACCATATTGCCAATGTTAATTTATGCGAGCCGTGAATTTGCGTTCATAATGGCAACACTCGTATATTACAATTTTACATCGGTTTAAATCAAGCCGGTACTGGTATTTGAAGTAACAGTTTTGGGGAAAACGTCGATGTATGTAATTTATTTATTTTTATTTTACGAGGAAGATGCCGCGGCTGATTTACGTCAACTTTTTTATTTTTAGTGCTTGCTCTCTTTTGTGCCTAAGAGTATGTTGAATGAATGTATCAAATATCGATACTTCATGGTAACTGAACATGCTGTAAGTTTGTGTGTTAATAGGAGATATTGTTTAATTGTCAGTAACATGTTCTTTTTTATTAACACAATAAGGCGTCCGACCGATTTCAGCCATGGCAGCCGATTTCAATTGAGATCAACCAAGTGCGCAGGACATATTATAGTGCACAAATGTGCGCGCAAACACAAGTGCACTCTCTATTCCCCTTACTCTCATAATTCCATGAGACGGCAATCCGACATGACCGATGATGATTATACAATATCACATACATTGATCTGATCCCGTGGTAAGTAGCTTAAGCACTTAAATACGGATATGAGACTTAACAGTGGATACACAAATATGCTTAAATATATTTAATAACTCACCCAGACACGGAACAAACATCGATTGTCGTCACACAAATATTTGTTCCGGGTGGGAATCGTACCCACGACTCTTCGACCGTAGTTGTAGAACCTGGGTCACTAACCACTGTTCCACCGAGCCTTTCAAAGTAATGTACATAACAAAATTTAATTAGAACATTTTGAGCTACACAATTACATACTTACAAGTATTTAAGACATTTCATTAACCAGTTTCGCCATAAAACAATCTTCATTTAAAGTCACTTCAGAGTTTCTCACGTCGTTTGGACACATCCTACTCGATAATTACAACATACACGCTTTCATGAACAACAATGCGATATTACTTTAAACAGCGTAACTTTTAATTAAATTATGAACATAAATTAGTTTTAAATGTTTTGCAATTATTTTAGTCATGAGGCAGAATAAACATAACGTACATACAGCCACATATAAACCTACTTACAGAAGTAACATCCTTCTAACGCTAAGATAATTAATTATTTATTATGAAATTGCATGTGTAAGATATTTGAAATCGTTATACGTACTTAGTACTTTGTAAACATTATATAGACGAGTCGTACAAATACAAAGAAAAAACAAAGTTTTTAAAAGACATTTTAGCAAATAAAAAAATTAATTGAACTCAAAACTCACCTACAACAATCGTCTGAAAATTCGCAGTCTCAATCGACCTGGCAGCATTCACGGGAAAACAAAACACAGAAAGCGAAAAAAAGGTAAAAACGAAAAAAAAAAGCAAAACACAGTCGGGGAAAATGGCGCGCAAACTGACAGCTGTCAAAGACGAAATAGATCACGGGCGCGTTTGGGAGGGAGCGGTACTTTTTTTTTTTGAGATATTTTCAAATTTGGAACGACTAGTGCCGGTGCATCGCCGGTGCGGTGCGGTAATGAATGGCCCGTAGTGTAGTGAGGTGCTCGCGGAGCGGCTTTGTCGGTAAATGTGTTGCTCAAAATGTAGAGCGGCCGGCGAGAGCTGATACTTTTAATTAGTGCTGCTCGTTATTCGCTGTGGAACGTTTCGTTTTATTCACCGCTTGACTATATATATGATAAATGACGTTACACGTCACTATTTAAGCAGTTTGAAAACGTAGAATGACTATATACCTACATAGTTTGAAAATGTTTATTTTATACTAGCTCTGCCAGCAACTTCGTCCGCGTATTCTCCCGTTTGTAGACATTTTCCATTGTTTCTTTGGTCCTATTGGTCGCAGCGTGATGTTTTATAGCTAAAAGCCTTCCTCGATAAAATATCTATCTTACACAAAAATATTTTTTCAGCCAATAGTTCCTGAGATTAACGCGTTCAAACAAAGAGAAAAATAAACGTTTCATAAAATAAACTTCTTAATATTAAAAAATGAACCTAATGTGCCTTTTTTAAAATTAAACTTTCTAGATCTAGTATTATTATAATCTTTGTATTTTATGAAATGAAATGAAATGAAATGAAATAATTTATTCTGCAAGTAGATTTCATGAAATTCTTTCGCATGTCAAATCACAGGTTAATTAATTACAAATAAATAATAATATGTACAAGTTACATAATTCTTGGATGTCCAAGCGAGCAGCTCATCATGTCCATGGATTCTTAGATTGGATTGGATCTTAGACATGGATCTTTAGGATCAACATCCTAAGCAATAACAATTTCTTTAGTCTTTTTAGTAAAATACTATACTAAGCAAAAATTCAAACTAAAAATTGGTCGGTTAGTTTTCAATTTAGAGTCTACTTTAATGTCCAAGCCAATCTAAATCATCTAATTATTAGTTTCAGACTTAGTATTCGACCGTAAGTGACCTACATGCCAAAAAGTTGTTGACAAAGTTAGACCTAAATCACAATCAAGGTTTCCACAGGTAATTTGAATGGATCCTTTAATAATTAAACGGGTTTGCTTCTGCCCTTCTTAGTTAGGCAAGTTTGTCCATGTGGATATGTTCATAAATAGGTAATGTGATTTTGTGAGCGTCGATGGCCGAGTGGTTAAGGTCGTTGCTTGCCAAGCGAGAGGTCGCCAGTTCAAACCCCGCCAGGTACCAATGTGTTTTTCTAATTTGAAATTCATATGTACCATCATTCGACGCTTTAACGGTGAAGGAATACATCGTGATGAAACCTGCACACCTAAGAAGAAATTTTAAGGATGTGTAGTCGACCAACCCGCACTTGGCCAGCGTGGTCGACTAAGGCCTTATCGCCCTAGTTTAGGGTAGGCCTGTACCCCAGCAGTGGGGACGTATATGGGCTGATGATAATGATGAATGTGATTTTGTAGGTACTCGCACGAACGTTTCTATTTAGTAAAAGTTTGAAGGACATGGTTGCGGTTTTAAAAAAATGTAAACGGCATACGTTTCTTAGTAACAGTGCCTTATTCATTAATTATAAAAACATTGAAGAGTTACTAAAGTCTTTTAAGGGTGCATGAGTAACCTATATGATTCATAATATTCATATACCAATGTCACAAACGAGTGCTTTGTGGTTTTGAATGTACATAAATTATAAGTAAGTATTAGTTATTACTTAGGTAATTGTCCTATAAAATAAGGCGTCCGACCGATTTCAGCCATGGCGTCCGATCTCAATTGAGATCAGCCTAGTGCGCAGGACGTATTATAGTGCACAAGTGTGCGCGCAAACATAAGTGCACTCTCTGTTCCCTTACCCTCATAGTTCGTTGTGACGGCAATCCGACATGACCGATGAGAGGTTGGGCGCAGGACCAACGGCTTAACGTACTCTACGAGGCGTGGACGCCAACTGCCTGATTCCGGGCTGGACTCTTTACAGAAAAACTCACACAAATTTTGCCCGACTCTTGGCTCGAACCGCGGATCTCTGAGTCCGTACAAGCGCTTACTACCAATAGACCAACGAGGCAATTAAAGTACTTGTTCCAGCAGGTATATAAAAGTATCAAGACTCGTTGATCGCTCTATAAGATATAGCGGTTTAGATTTGCACCGAATCAACTTGGCATTTCGGCTGACAAATGTTTCTGAGTCCCCAGCTCACAGGTATGGAGTAGTTTGATTTATTTAATATTGCAAATCGGCTAGATCGTGTATCCTAGCAACCGTGGGCATCAACAAACCGGACTCCGCGGGAAAGGTTACGTCTGAGATGGGAAGGTGTCTATGCACTGCTATCTAGGTCGTCTCCTCAACATTTTCTGCGTACATCGACCTGTGCGATTTCAATAATATCAACTGTATAATTATTCGATTAGTATGCAACAATTTGCGTTGGCTCGCGTGGTTGTACGGAAGAAAATAGGAGTGGAAATGTCTGGGTACAGTCAGATGTTCCTTATCAGATGTGGAAGCTGTGAGTAAGTATTAGAATATCTGTCTACAATAAGATTTTTATGGTTTAAGTTATTTTTGTCTGAATATTCTTTGTTCATCCTTTTTTTTTCCAAGGATTCCTGACATACGATGATGGCTTGGAGTAGCCTTGTCATCATCACCGGACTTGCGGGGCGTATGGCTCTCATTTGGTACATCAAAATCAATCATTTATTATGGGTCCACACTTGCTACTCCTAGCAAGTACTTAGCTACTTGTATTCCCCGTCGTTTCAATTGGTGAATTTGGAGTTTTAATGAGATGCACTATCGTAACTTTTTTTTTTGCGTGAGTCCATTTTGTGAGAATAATTTATCCTTAAAATTGTTAGAACCATAATTGTAATCATATTATTATGTTTACCGTTAACTCGATGGAGGCACATACTTACAAAATGTTCAACTAACAACTTTTTATTTCTGTTAACCATTAGTATGTTATTATATTTGCCTTGTAAGTGCAGTAAATAATACATATCCGTTCGTACGTACAGTCTATATATTTATTTTAATGGAACCTATCCTGACTCTGTCTGAAACCTGCTCGCTAATATCCACAAGTTTCTATAAAACTTACTTTTTAGCTCCGTTTCTCCTCTGCACTTTATTAACAAAAGTTCAACCCCTTTTGTTTACAGCTTAACTTATAGCGAATATTAAACTTTCAACCCCAAATGCCGTATAAAATGTCTGGAATCTCTTCCAAAAGTCTAACTGCGATGGTGGCGCGCCAAGCGGACGTCTGCGGCAACTATATCTAGGCAGGAAACCATTGGGCTGAAGTTTTAAGACGACTGTAGAACACAATGGATATAGCATGGAAAGGGTTAACGAGAAATTTGGAAGATGCCTTAAAATATAGGTCGGTGTTTAAAGGTTAACCCGATTATGTAACAAATGCTGATCACAAAAAACCAACCCGCTCTTGGTCAGCGTGGTTGACTAAGGCCGGATCCACCTTAGTTTAGGGTAGGCCCATGCCCCAGTTGTGGGGTGAAAATGATATAAAATTTATTTTATTTATTTATTTGTAATATTTATTTATTAATTAAAAAGGAATGTTAGTTTATACACTTACAGACTTATAAACTAAATTAACTCAGAGACATCTTAAACTAACAATATATTACACATTTAGGCAGCGGCACAGTTACCCAAAAATTTTACCTAAACGTGACGTCATACGAAACTTCTAAGCACTATATCTTCATAATTTCTTGTTTGTGAAACAAAATAAAAAATACGTGTACAATATTTTTAAATAATCTAAATAACGGACTAATTATATTTTTTTAGTCGTCTCGCCTATTGTCCGGAATTCCGGATAGAACCCACGATTACTGTCACTAAAGACTGAGGTACTATAAAAATAAATAAAAGGACATGTACATACACAATTTCTTTCACATGCAAAGATTAACCGCACCTCTATTTACTTCTTATGTAAATTCAAATACTTGATGCGAGCTCGATGACCTTTTACCTAAAATCTTTGCACACTTGATGATAGTTGACCTTTTCCATTTACTGTCAGAGGTCACTTTCATACCATAAATAGGAATCTTGAAGGTAGATAATTTTTTTGTTTTATAACTAACGGCTCCAAGGTACCGGTAAATATGGAACAATTATTAAACATAGGTAGGCAGGTAAAAAAAATTTGGAAGTGATAGTGACTGCCGAGAGCTTGATCTATTGTTAAAGAAAATTTTCTAAAAGATGGGAAAATTGACGCATGCTTATCTTTCCCAAATTTTTGCAAAGTATATTGCAAAATTTTGGGTAAAATAAAATTTGCAAAGTAAAGCATTTGCCAAACTATTAAACAATACCATAAAATGGCAAGGAAGAGATTTGCTAAATAAAAATTTGCAATACGTTGTTTTTCCAAATGAAAATTTGCGTGAAATAGTATCGTATTTCTTTTATTTAAATAAATCGTAATTTTTATAAAAAGAGTCGATGTTTTCGTGCAAATTATAGACATTACTAAAATTTAATCACTTACTAATATTGTTAAGCTGAAGAGTATGTTCGAACGCACTAATCTCAGGAACTACTGGTTAGAATTCAAAAATTCTTTTCGTGTTCGATAGAACATTTATCGAGGAAGGCCAGGCTATATAACATTATGCTGTGACCAAAACAAAGCACAGAAACAATGGCAAATGTGTAAAAAACAGGGACTTAGTCGCTGGCACCGCTAGTGTTCTATAAAATCTGTGGGTTATTGTGCAAAAGCCGCCTCCACAGTGCTTGCCGCTGCACGCGTTGCATCGGAGATTCCCACGCCGTGGATCGCGCCGAACACTGATGCAATTCTAGTGTCTAATGTCAGAGGTTTTCGTTTTTTGTACACCGTTAGCCCTGTATTGGCGACGTGTGATGCAAGCCATGAGCTTTTTAGTGATTATTGAAGTGGGTTGTATGAATATACTCGTACAAGTAGATAATTAAAAAATAGAAGAAGAATTAGAAATAGTTTTTAGTGACACTAACTACTCACAAACTTTTAATTCTTGTTCATCAATTAAATCTTCGTAATTTTCATATTTTATTTTATTCATATAAAATAAAATATGAAAATTACGAAGAAAAAGGAAACATTATTTAGTGTGACACCAAATAGGCATCCATTAAGCATGAACACTGTCGCACAATTCATAAACGCAGTAAGTAACGCTTACTGCGTTTATGGTTGCTTTAGATGCTGATGTACAAGAATCGAAGACCCGTTATTTTTTTCTTCTATTTTACATGCAAAGACTTCAGAGGTATATTTTTTACTAGACGGCGCAATTTGAGTTGCATTCCTTCAAATTTTTTTTTGTTTAGTGACTGCTGACATTTGGTTAATCACACCACAAATCGATTGTGGAGTTTTTAAAAAATACAAGACGATTTTCGAAGCAATATAGGCCAAAGTTACCTTATGTTTCAAAAGCACTTGTGAGAACCCTTCTATGTTGATCGAGATGACGCAAAAATCCGATTCTGTATGTGAACTGTTTGGTCATAAAAAGGACCGTTTTCATAGCGTTTGAATTTTGCCACCCCGGTGGAAAGGTTAGCTCGAGGGGGACTAATTGTCCAGGGTGCGCCGACCTTACCAAACTCTTTGATTCCTCAGCCTGCAGCTGTCAGCTAGCGTCGATGGCCGAGTGGTTAAGGTCGTTGCTTGCCATGCGAGAGGTCGCCAGTTCAAACCCCGCCAGGTACCAATGTGTTTTTCAAATTTGAAATTCATATGTACCATCATTCGACGCTTTAACGGTGAAGGAAAACATCGTGAGGAAACCAGCACACCTGAGAGATTTTTCTACGGTGTGTGAAGCCATGTCAGAGGCCTACGGGCGGCTTAAACTCTGACACCAGGTTGTTCATCAACCACACGATAAGAAGAAGAAGAGCTGTCAGACTCCAAACGCCCGCTGATTGGCTATGCCTTGCGCTTCGGCTTTCAGAGATGGCAGCGATAAGCCGCCTTTGTCTCGCCACAAAGGTCTGGCGGGTCGCCGCGGCGGTTCCAAGACCCGCTAGGAACGCCCTAAACTTTGATCAGTAACTAGGTCAAGTTACCATACTAATAATGTGTTAAATTGCCATGCAACTTTACAGGTGGGAGACATTTTGTCGACCGGTTGCTGTTACCACCATACAGTTGCGTAAAACCCGCCAAGTGACTCTGACCTATCTCGGTCAGGTCCCGTTCCGGGATCAGCACTGTACGAACCGGAACCAGGGGGACCATTGCTGCGGCAAGCGCTGGACCAGTGGAGTCTTAGCGGCGGTATTGTGCAGGCGGAGCAGGTCAGCCCGGTGGCCGGTTAAACCCGTAGAAACAGTAGTGTTAAGTTCCGTCGGTCGGACTGGCCAACTCCGCCCCGCACAGCTCAATACCAATGCGCGTCTCCACGCCTTGTCTCGTTGTTGCCGCAGCAGTGGTCTCCTCTTTAAGCGGGCTTTCAGGGTGAGTGCGACAGGCTCAATATGGTCTATTGTGCCTGTCGACCTCATATGTGGATCTCACTACCGCTTACCATCAGGTGGAGTGAGGTCATCTTGTTAGGCAATTATAAAAAAAATAAAAAAAAAAAAAAATACGGATTAGTGCAGAAGAAGATTCCACATATCGTAATCTGTTCCTAGGAAAATTGTTTTACAGAACACCGAATAAGCATGTGAAGGAGGCAATGTCAAGATTGAAAAAGTACTCACTATACTTGTACATATTGTGTTAAAATTGCCATACAATATTCATAAGGACGAATCAAGAAGTAGATCCCCCATATGATTTGTCCCTAGGCTCTAATTTTCTTCGATTTTTCTTGAAAAACAAGGGAGAACACTTTTTTTTTCCTATCTGACATACGATGATGGCTTGGAGGAGACTCATCATCATCACCGGGATTGCGGGGAAGCGGATGGCTCTCACCTCAAGTAAAGAAGGATGTCCAGTCCATCCAATGTTGGTCCGTGTTGATTATAAATAAATGTTACTCAATAGCACATTCATTGATCTGATACCGAGGTAAGTAGCTTGAACAGTTGTTTTATGGGTATCACAGACAACAGTGGTATCATGGGACTGACACCGATGTTCATCACACAAATATCTGTCCCCTTAAGGAATCGAACCCAGTACTCTTAGCGCATGAGACAGACACTATCTTTTTTGCCATTGAACCAGCCATGATGGATGGATATTTTAGTAAACTTTGCAACTTCAGTTTAAATTAATTTATTCTTAACTATAATTAATAGTACACAATTTATCGTAACTTTGCACTTAGTACTCGAAAGAATTATTATAATCGTAGCTTGGAGCCTGCTGGTCATCCGTAGTCTCGTAGTTAGTTAGATCAAACCTGTCTGCCAAAAACGCATCTGCAGCGTATGTGGTCACCTTCTCCGTCGAGAAGAAGTTAGCTAACCAACTGTTCGTGGCTGCTTCTGTCTTCGTTTCTGTCTTCGCATCTGAGTTCGCATCTATCTTCTTTGCTTCTGACTTTGCCTTTGGTTCTTCCGCTTCTTTTCTGACGTCGATTGCAGGGAAGTTCTGTGAAGAAACAGAAAGTAATCATCAGGTTTCTCATTTACTAGTATGTTTATCATTTCTCATTTTTCTCAATGGTTTCTCATTAGGTATAGGAATACTTACCCATTGCGTAAGTGCAATGAGATGTGGGATGTAATGTATTTTCTATGAACTAATTTGATTAATCTTATGATTACAGTTCAGGAGACATTTTTTTTTACCACTATTAACCAGATGACAATTTTTACAAGACTTGGTAAGCTTTTATTCTTGTCCCGATTAGCTAACTCCAGTTCTTATTTAAAGAAATAAAAAGGAAACAGTTATCACACCTTTTCTTTCCTCTTCACTTCAGGTTTCTCAGTCAACTTGGCTGTCGAAGTTTCTACAACTACAATGGTAGTTTCCGATTTTTCTTCAGGGTGACAGAAACCATTGTAGAAGAACCAGCCGTGGGGGCAGAGGAACACCTGAGGGTAGAGCAGTTCCTTCCTTCTTAGGCATACGTAGTAGTGGTTGGGGCTGGTGTTCAGAGGTCCTGATTGGCCGACGGAAGAACATGCTGGTACGTGTTTCTCGCTGCATTGACCTTTGTGAAGTTTTATCTGAAATGTGATTAGCATACATACATACATTAAATCACGCCTTTTCCCAGAGGGGTATGCAGACATCACTTGTTGCCATGTGCTACGATCCTAGCACACCACTTTCGCTTCTTTCACATCCATCAATCTCTTCATGCATGCTCGTTGATTATTCGTCGGGTACATTGATTTGACCCTCTTTCAAAATTTGACTTATTTGGTGATGGTCATAGACCTTCTATGTGATTGATTTGCATTTTAGATTAATTTTGCTTAAGCTTTTGGTTTGTAATTTTCTTTGTGTCCAGATCGCAGATACCAAAAACACCGAAATGAAACCATAAAATATTTTAAACCTCGGACATTTGGTTATAGTGAAGTCTTTTGGCCTTCGTGGATACTTAAAAATAGACAATGCTCACTGAAAAGTTTGTTGGATAATTTGGTCATTTGATCAAAAATATTAGCTTCAAGATTTCTGGTTATATATTACGTAACAAAATTTTGATTTGGTCTTCTAGCTGGAAGATTACTTTAAATAAATATTTGGGACATCTTTAACAGTGCAATTTAAGGAAGCGATATTTAAATTTTTTCAACTGTATAAGAATATGTATTTATGTTCTACTTACTGAGCATTGAGCCGTTTGTGGGTTGTACCCGTAGTGTCGGGGGCAGAAAGCTGTTCTGTGGTCAGCTGGTCTTCCGAGCGGTAGACCAGCTGGTGGAGAGCACAGGTGGAACTTGCGGCAGTCGTGAGCATCAGGGAATATGCCTACCTGAAAGACATTGAGATTTCGTTCGAAGACCTTCATTGAGAGACTTGATATCCTTACTAATATTATAAAGGTGAAAGTTTGTATGTATGGATGTATGGATGTATGGAGGTGGTGACCATCAGCTGTCTTTCTCGCTCAAACGACTGAACCGATTTTTGTGAAATTTGGTATGATGGTAGCTGGCGCTCTGGAATAACTTATAGGCTTCTTTTTTTTTAAATTCAACCCCCATGGGATTTACCGTTGTTGTTGGTCAGTCAAAACTTGGTATGGAGGTAGCTGGCACACTGGAAAGACACCAGCGCTACGTTTTTTTTCAAAATTCGACCGGGTTGGGGGTAACGTACTATAGGAGAACGTTGACGGAACTTTCTCTAATAAATAACAAATTTTACAAGGCATGTAGGCTATTTTAATACATCATTGCTACTAAAACCCATTAATACGCGGACAAAGTCGCGGGCGGCCGCTAGTTACATTATAATCGTCGAGGTGCACATATATGAGGACGAGTGGAATATTAGGGAGTATGAGGTGGAGTGACCATCAGCTGTCTTTCTCGCTTATACTTTTACCGTAACATATATATTTATGATATTAGTGGATACCAATGTTATATCTTGAAACACAAGTGTTAAAGAAAGTTACTTCGGAATTGGAATGACGTATGTGTTGCTGGATGCGAGTAGCCGAAGAAAGAGAGAAGTGGTGTGCATTTAGGGAGGCCTATGTCTAGCGGTGGCTAGAGATAGGATGATAATGATGACGACGACGACGATGATGATGATGATGTGATGTTGTCTGATATTAATTTTTACATAATTATGTTAAAAAAAAATATTTATTTGGCGCCACTTACAGAATTCAACCTCAAACATTTCAGTACAATCTTATCTACACTGGTATCATAGTAAAATTTCTTTCCCATAACTGTTATCACAAAACAGAGAAGAATATTACTAAGGAGGCATTTTATTATTTTGTTCAAGTTAAATTTGAAAATAAACATATATGACACAAAGCAACCATTTTTTTCGTTACTAACGAAAGATGATGGCTTGGAGTAACCTCGTCATCATCACCGTACTTCCGGGGGAGTGGATGACTTTCACTAAAGGAACCGTTTATCAAGCATTAGATAGAAATAATAATAGATTCGACTGCCTCGATGGAACAGTGGTTAGTACCCTGGCTCACTACCTACGGTTCCAATATTCGTGGGTCCGATTCCCACTCGGGACAAATATTTGGGTGACGGACATCGGTTTTTGTTCCGTGTCTGGGTGTGTTATTAAATATATGTAAGTATATTTGTGTATCTACTGTAGATTCTGATATATAACACAAGTACTTAAGCTACTTACACGGGATCAGATCAATGTATGTGATGATGTGAAATATAAATTTAAAAAAGAAATATTTATTTAAAAAAAATATGACGGCGGGTCTTCAAAAGGGGCGTTTATGAAGCTCGATTGCTCGTCCATTACGAGGAATTTCTTCAAAATAATAATGCAGGCGTGTAGACCAACGTGGATTTATTCCGTTCCAATTCGAATTACACAAAAATATGTCGAGATGTACGTGATGTCTTCGGATAACTTTACTCGACGGCGATCAGTAACAGAATGAATCGAATGGCGGTCACTCCGTTTTAAAAATGAACGAACTGACAATTTAAAAAGAAGCTAAACTGACTTCCGGCCAGAGACAAACCAGTGTTGCCATTCTAATAAAATTAAAAGTATCGACATGCACGCCACCTTTACAATAGTTTAAGAAATAAAATTAAAAAGAAACAAAGTTGAACTGTCACTTTGACGTTTAGGATTCAAAACGGAAGTCTTCGTAAACGTAATATTGGTTGTTCTCCGACACGGCCATTCTGACAGCATCACGCGTCCTCGCGTGGGTGTTTAATCTGAAAGAAAAAGTATTCACCGCAGTACTTACTATTCTCGGTCAGTCCGACTTTAATAGAGCAAGCTTTAAGAGAGCAAGGTTTTGAATTCGAAATTGGTACTTCAATTATTTGAGAAATAAAAATATTCCTGTCAATGTCAGTGCAGAGTGTGAATGTTGCAAGGTGATGATATTGTTACCGTTCATAATCAACAACATTTTGTTGATTATGAACGGTAACAATATCATCACCTTGTGGTTCAATATCATGAAAAAATCATGTAAAAAGGCACAGCTTTGATGAGATACCTATCACTATCCAATAATTCACGATAAAAATGAAACCAAAAGAGTAAACCGTTCGGCCATCCCGGCTAAAAAGTTAACCAATAGCTTCTGCTTACAAAATTTCACTTTACTTAACATTGAAAAGTTTGACCGACAAGTTCCCAAGTTCAAATCTGCAACTAAGGCATGACTCAGCATATCCAATTAATTAATGACACAAGTCTAGACACACACACACACACACTGGCCAGTCCGTCGGCCTAGAACCAGTCCGTCGGTTCTCACAGTGTTCAGTCCATCGAACACACCTAGTATCCAGACCATCGGATACTCATGGCTCAGTCCATCGGCCATTTCAACTAAAGGTAACTCAGTCCATCGGTTACCCGTACCATCAACATGTGTCATTAAATAAACCAACAATCAATATGAACAAAGTCATTATCATTAGCATTGTCCAACTCTTTGGGAACCTATCGTTCTACTAGAATTCAAAGATTTCAAAAATTATCTATCCGCATTTGTGTGGGGAAAACCAAAACCTCAATTAATTTAAAAGGGCCTTTAAGCTTAGGGTCCAACTTGGTCTGATTACTTTCCTCATTATCAAAGACAGACATTGTGTGAAGTGATCATCACATACTGTGACTAACTCAGCATCACACTTCCTAGGTAAATCAAACTCAAAAGATGTCTGATGTCTAAACATAAAAACAATGCACCTGAAGTAAGGTATCCTCTCAGCATCTTTCTTGCATTCCTGGTATAAGGAGTTTGTTGCTCCGTAGGTTGCTGTTGTGCTGCAGGTCAATCTCAATTCCCAACTGTGTCTAAAATGCCTGGGGTACAAGGCATGGAATCTGAAACAAAGATTTCTTACAGTAGACAACTGACTGGTATAGTGTTGAGAATCACCGTTCAATTACTCATCCGTATGAGTTTAAACAATGCGTTCGAGAGACATAAATTGTTTATCGCATTCTAATGACAAGCGAGATTTTCATTGCACTGACATTTTTTGTTGTTAAATATTGGTTAAACGGCCTTGACAAAGATCATACAGCCAAATCTTCAGTTTAATGAATTTCTACTAGCGCACACACACACACACACACACACATCAATCGCAACATTCACACTTTGCACTGACATTGACAGGAATATTTTTATTTCTCTTTTTCTAGTAGTAGTAAATAAAGGCTTTGATTAATAAAAATCATACGGCCCCAGACATCTTCAATTTAATGAGTTTTTTTTACTAATTTTAACTAGCACACACACATGAACACACACACCCAGATACACACTTCCTGTTTTTCTAAGTTGCCATTAGCCACCACAAGTTGCTTGAGGTCTAATAACTTTAGCACTCAGTGGCATCAGGCACATAATAGGTAGCTAGGAATTTCACATAATCTTTCACACTTTTCATGTGGCTACTTGTAATTTACAAAAAGAAACATTACTTTAAACGAAACTATTATGAAAATGTTTGCACTGAAACAGACTATACTGATTCTCTAATAGAATCGCAACAGTATGAAAAAGACTCACATGATCATGTGGTTTGCTTACAAAGCATCATCCACTCGACGCTGGCTGGGCACGTTGTTTGAGGCACAGTTGCTTGACAATTCCTAGCCGCCGTTGGTTGCAGGAAGACACCTTGATGCGTAGTGGCCCTTGCCACCACATTCTTGCATACACATTGTCAGGATCAAACTCCGGCAGGTGCACAACATGGCTTGACAACGGTCTATTCATAGCGAGAAAATTTTGATTTTGTTGCTCCAGTAACAATCGCCGCTTTTCCTCCATGTCGTCACTTCGTCCATTTGGTCGGTTACATCCCAATTCTGATGACGGCGGGTCCTTACAAGGGGGCGTTTATGAAGCTCGATTGCTCGTCCATTACGACGAATTTCTTCAAAATAATAATGCAGGCGTGTAGACCAACGTGGATTTATTCCGTTCCAATTCGAATTACACAAAAATATGTCGAGATGTACGTGATGTCTTCGGATAACTTAACTCGACGGCGATCAGTAACAGAATGAATCGAATGGCGGTCACTCCGTTTTAAATGAACGAACTGACAATTTAAAAAGAAGATAAACTGACTTCCGGCTCGAGACAAACCAGTGTTGCCATTCTAATAAAATTAAAAGTATCGACATGCACGCCATCTTTACAATCGATTAAGAAATAAAATTAAAAAGAAACAAAGTTGAACTGTCACATTGACGTTTAGGATTCAAAACAGAAGTCTTCGTAAACGTAATATTGGTTGTTCTCCGACAAATATCTACATATACACCGTGAAATTTTAGTGGTTGTTTTCCCGTGGCAGATCGATTTGCCTTTAGTAATACTATCGAATCATGCAAATAATTACTCGAAAAAAAATTTTTTTTTTTCAAATTTTCAAAATAATAATTTTCCAACTCGAAAACGAGAGAAGCTATCGTTCTTTTATAAGATGTGACGTAATCAGGTACTGCTTGCCACATGAAATCGATGCTTAAAGCTGAAGAAGCTCGACACCCTAAGTCATAAAGCGGTTCGAACGTGTTTTCGAGTTTCGGTTAAACCTTTCGTAAAACCGGCATTTATTGATTTTACCAAAAAAGAACTGCACACATCTTTTGTACTACTAAGATAGAATCATTTTACTGCGGGAAAACAACCACTAAAATTTCACGGTGTATATATAATTATATATTTTTAGAATAGTTAGTAGATAGAACAGTAGATAGTATATATATATATATTTTTATATATATTTCATATATATATATATATATATATATATATATATATATATATATATATATATATACCTGCAGTAGATCAGCAGCACTTGGCGCTCACAACCTGCAGAGGCGCGTGTCTCGCTACGCCCTCCACCCCGCGCTGCTTCTGTAGATGCTGTGAGTCCTAAGTGTGACGCGGGGAAGGACGGAAGGCGTGGCGGGACACGCATCTAAGTTTTATCCAACAAGGATTCTCTGAACCTAGTATTAGCCGACATGGTATCGGATAGACCTAGTTTTATCCAACAGGGAATGGCTGGACCTAGTTGTAGCCGGCATGATGAAGGCTAGACCTAGTTTTATCCGAAAACAATCGGCTACATCTAGGTTTAGCCAAGAGTAAGTGGCTACACCTAGTTCTAGCCGGCTAAAACTAGGTGTAGCCGCACTTCGGGTATTAGCCGTAACATATACATATATATAAATCCGACTCGAGCATCACCGGCTTTTAAGGCGACATACCTTTGCTATTATAATGTATAGCCTTTATCTACGAATTAGACTAAGCTTATTGTTTACAAAGTTTATAATTTATGTTAGATAGTTGAATGACCTTTGATATATGTAAATACGGAACTGTTTTCAAACAGTATCGCATATCAGCGTGCTTGACATAAGCCCGGGTGGTGATGATGATGTTTGTAATCATCATCATTCAGGTTCAAAAACCACTTTCAAAAACATATCAAATAAGGATAAATGTTTGTATTAATTTTTAGTGTGTCGAGTTTTTGAAGGCGGTTTTTTTGTTAATTTTTTTTTGAAATACGGAACGTTAGTAATAATATCAGTGCTATGGTGGGAACTAAGCCAAAGTTTTGATGCGAATTGCTCAGGAAACGTACACTTCAGTTGATAGTTCCTTGACCTTTCGCATCGCATCTGATAGCGATCTTCATGCTCTGCCGATATTGTTGTACTGAATGCAATAATAACTAATGTTTTTGCTGAATGAAGAGTTAGTTGTATTTCGTTTTATATTTCATTTTTGTGTGTAAACGGTTTAAGAGCAGTAGGTTACAGTTATGTTTAATTGATGAATGTGTTTAATTTTGAAGTAACAATTTGTTCTAAAAACTCAGTTTGAAAACTTTGGCGCTTAGGTAGTAGGTAGTGTTGGGTTGACAATGGAAAACGTATTTAAGGCAGTGGTGGGAAAGGGAATATTACAATTTAGGGGCAGTAGAAAATAAGAAAAACTACATAATTGTATTAGGTTAGCCTGTAAGGATTATGTATGTATGTTTTAAATAAATAAAATAAAAAAAATAAAAAGATACATTTCAACACTTTTACAACACCATTCCTTCTAGGTGTAGAGCCGATGTTAATTCATGGAGTTAAACAAAGATGAAGAAGCAAGCATGCTTATTTAACATACAGATTTCTGAATGTTCTTTCAGTCAGCTATCAGGCATAGTGTAGGCTCTATACTATAGATTATAGTATAAATGAAGGTCACTTCCCGATATGTGACCGTTAATATTTGTAAATGTGTGTGTATCTACTGTAATAGTATGAAATTATGTGAATAAATGAATATGAATAAAAATAAAAATATGAATACGAATGAATATGTACGCTTAGATCTTTAAAACAAAGATTACACAACAGATTTGGGTTTTTTAATTGGTAGAGTGATTCAAGAAGTAGTTTTAATGTATAAATATATATTTACTCCAATCAACTCTACTATCTCTCCAACTGTACTATAACTCTATAGCTCTACTATCTTTACTATATAGTTACTATATAGTGAAGAAACAATATGCACCCGTGAGAAGTCAGTGTGGAACGTTAGTATGAAATCAATATGACATCCTTACCTGCTCACAGGTATGTGAGTACTTCCGGGTAGCCTCTTCACACTCTGGTACAGGTGTGTCGGCGCATCCTCCCACGTGGGCGTTGCAGGTCTGCGTCCCCGTGCACTCCTGGAGAGGGATCTGGAACGGAAGTGAAGAGTGAAGAAAAATAAAAAAAAACGGCAAAGTGCAAATCAGACTGTAAAAAGAACACCTTAACGCTGAAATTTTCACAAATGATGTATTCCCGATGTGGGAATACATAATTTGTGAAAATTTCAGCTTTCCAGCTATGACGGTTTATGAGATACAGCTTGGAGACAGACAACGGAGGGCGGAGGATAAGTGATAGAGTCCCGTTTTTCCCGTTTAGGTATGGAATCCTAAAAAAGTACAGTAACTGTTAAATCCATCTACGGTCTTTATACGTTTCGTCCTTATTGTATGCATCCAGTAGTAATTAACATAAAGTAGGTTAGGACAAAAAATATAAGAAATACCTAGATATTAAATTTCTAAATATTTTTTTTTATAAAATAATAATCATCATCATCATCATCAGCCCATATTCGTCCCCACTGCTGGGGCACGGGCCTACCCTAAACTAGGGCGATAAGGCCTTAGTCGACCACGCTGGCCAAGTGCGGGTTGGTCGATTACACAACCTTAGAATTTCTTCTTAGGTGTGCAGGTTTCCTCACGATGTTTTCCTTCACCGTTAAAGCGTCGAATGATGGTACATATGAATTTCAAATTAGAAAAACACATTGGTACCTGGCGGGGTTTGAACTGGCGACCTCTCGCATGGCAAGCAACGACCTTAACCACTCGGCCATCGACGCTTTTTTTATTAATAATAATAGGACCAAAGTCTAGTCAATAAATAGTTCATTAATATTATTTGGGATGGAAGACCGGATGCAGAGACTTACAAATAGCGATGAACAATCATCAGTGACTAATAGATTGCTTATAATCGTTATTCATATGGGCATATTACTTGCATATCCGCTCCCCGCAAGTCCGTTGATGATGACGAGGCTACTCCAAGCCATCATCGTTAGTCAGTTAGAAAAAGAACTCATAAATTATGAACACAGCGATATTATGATTCTACCGAATCTAAAGCCAAGATTCTGACTACCTTGTTATGACTTCTCTCTGTTTGAATAACTTTAAAGTGACATACCTTCAAATACCCAATAGGTAAAGGCACGCAGGTGATAGCAAGAGTGCAGTTGAGGCAGGTCATGCCGGGCTCCGAACACACGCCCTCCACATCCACTTCCCCATGTCCTAGCGACTGGCCCAGTGGCACTCCAGCCATTCGGTTTCCGGTCATCACTCCTCCTAGGTCGAAGGAACGGGCTAGCTGGGAAATTGAGAAGAAATTAATTATTATTTTTTATATAAAAGGCTAACAAGATGACCTCACTCCACCTGATGGTAAGCGGTAGTGAGATCCAAATATGAGGTCGACAGGCGCAATAGACCTGAGCCTGTCGCACTTACCCTGAAGGCCTGCTTAAATGCCGTTTCACGCCCCGCCTGAAGAGCCCGGGATCATAGGAGGTGTATAATAAAGTCCCGTAGTTAATAGTTTGAGCACTTGTGTTGCGGATATCAACTCAACAGCGGATACATAATATATTCAAGTATTTTTAATAAAACACCCAGACACGAAACAAATACCGATGTTCGTCACATAATTAATTGTCCCGGTGGGAATAGAACCCACGACTCTTGGAACCGTAGGGAGTGAACCTGGGTCACTAACCAATGTTCCAAGGAGCCAGTCAGTTGTAGTGAACTGTTAGTGTACAGTTAGTATAAAGGTCAAGTAGAAATATTTTAAAGTGATTTTACGGGTGATGGTTACAAAGCTTCTCCAAGCCATCATTGTACTGTACACAGTGAGGACAAAAAATATACAATGTGATAAATGATGATGATGTTGATGAAGGTCAAATCCAGGACCTCAAAACGGACTAGCTCGATGGAGCGTTTGGTAATGCCCCTGATTCTTGTCCTAAAAGTCGATTCCCACCTAGGAATCCCCTCCAATGTTTCTGTAAAGTCGTAGTCCTTTAACTGGTAATGGTAACCATATTGCTACCATAATTTAAACCTTATTCCCTCAGTATAAGTTCCAAAAGCAATGAAATTTTAAAAACAGTATACATTTTGAAGGGTTTAGGTCATAGTAATGTGTTAATGTGTGCATTTATCTAATTAATTATATTTTGTACATTGTTGTTTCTGACATCCATAGAACAATTGCTTAAGCAAATTGACTCTGAAATTGGCTCAGACTAATGCATGAGAGCTAATTCCATAGTGATCACTGGCGAGATATACTAGTATGTATGTAGATTGCTAATATTGGTTATATTAGTTGTATCTCACCGAACTAGTAGCTCCAAAAGCAAAAAACAATAAAAATCTCCACCACATTTTGGTCACGATTCAAAGGCCAATTATCCACTGACTACGAAATGGTTTCCAGCAAAAATTCGTCAACATTAAGATTTAGGAGGGCACTAGTCTTGACCCCGCTATCGGTTTGATAGTGGGCATTTGCTGTTTTGTGTGACAAATTTACACATCGGTGGGTTGTGAATATGTAAACATAGTGTTTTATGAGGTCAGTTATTACTGTCACCTCGATTAAGCAGTTTACAAAATTTCGAAGTAAAATTAGTCTTTTGGTAAAGTTTTTCGACTGTGGGTAAGAATTTCAGAGTAAAGTTACTTCTGGAAAATGTGAGTATTAAAGATTTGGGATTAGGAATGTATAATACTTTCACAGCTATTATAATTGGACTATTACCTTCGGAAAAACGGGGAGCTAACTTGTAATGTCTATTTTAAAGAAAATTTCTCATTGAGCAAAGTTAGCAGGTGCTTATAAATTTGTACGAGTCATTTGCTATTCATCATTCATTTAATTTTTATTGGTAGTTTTTAAAAGATTCACGTTGCCTTTGTTAGTTTTTCTCAACTTTTTCTTTTACAGAAATATTTTCAGCACTGCGAAAATGCCCTTTGAGCTTCGTCCAGGGTCGAAGGCTAATTTATTTACCTTGCAGTAAAAGTCAATAGACCGCCACGTGGGCCCGTAGCCAATACCTTAAAAGGGTGCTGTTACCTTATACTTTGAGAAAGGAAAATGTATTATGTGTTTAGGAGCACATTTCTGGGCTACGAGCACGGATGGGGATTGGAAATTATGACATTTTCTGGTTGGATTAGAATTTCCCTAATTTTCTAGATAAATATAAGTAGGTAGGTAAGTAGGTATGTTAAGTTGTGAAAAACGTAAAGCAAAAACAATCGTTACTAATATCATAAATGTAAAGCTAACTCTGTCTGACCGTAAAGCCTTAAAGCCAAAACTACTGAACCGATTTAAATGAGGTTTAGGTATACAGTTATTCTAGAACCTTAAAAAGGTAAAGGCTACTTGTTATTGACATTTTAACCGACCGCAAATAAAAGAGTATTAGAATTTACGCGAAAAAGGACTCTTAAACTCTTGGAATCTTAAGCATGGATGCAAAATTGCAGAATAATCGCTGAAATTCGTTAGTTATTTTTTTTCGGCAAATACATGCCTTTGAATACAGTCCATATAATTCTTCAAGCATGGTTGCTATTAGAACACCAAGGTTCTTTGGTTATGTTCCGGAAATAAATTCAAAATCAAATTTCCTCTTACATGCCTCCGATGGTAGGTGAAGGTTTAGATTCGCTGACGGTGTACGAATTTCCGTGCGCGCAAATCGGCAAAGTAAGTAAGGGATAATATTGTAGGGAATATTATCGCAATAACAGTGAAGAAAGAATTTTATTCTCATAAGAAGCAAGATCAGTGGGGGATCACAGGATTAAAATAAAATTGCAACAAAAAAAAGAAAAGGAAATGACTACAAACATTGCTAGTTATCCAAATGAGGGTTTTTACGTAATAGAAGTTCACTAGATGGCGTGAAGTCCAACTGCAGCATGATTGGTTATTTTTGACGTGACAATGACAGACATGTCAACATTCACCAATCACGAGTTAAGTAGACCGCATGTCGTCGTCTTGCCATCTTGCGGATTTCACATACGCGAAAAGCCTCATTGCAAATAAATAAATAAAATAAATATTACACAACATCACATACATTGATCTGATCCCATGGTAAGTAGCTTTAGCACTTGTGTTACAGATATCAGAATCAACAGTGGATACACAAATATACTTAATACACACCCAGACACGGAACAAACACCGATGTTCGTCACACAAATATTTGTCCCGAGTGGGAATCGAACCCACGTCTCTTGGAACTGTAGGTAATGAACCTGGGCCACTAACTACTGTTCCACCGAGCCAGTCAATCATGTAGAATTATTACATTTTTTCAACAAAGCAAGCAATGACATATATAATATTTTAGGGCGACCTTTTAGCGTGACCTTCTATAAATGACGAAGAAACAGACTTCACCCATCTAGATTCGTAACAAAAGTTAGCCTGGATGCTAACAAAAGCTTTTATTTGACTTGTACGTGTGTCAGTTACTTTGCTTTGTTTAGGCGAGATCTTAGAAGTGTACTGTGTAAGTGTCCTATGTTTTCCGGGACACAAATATGTTTATTAATATCTACATGAATGCGAAAGTAGTGTGACTGTCCGTCGCGACCGTCAAAACTACTGTGACTGGATGAATATTGGTACATGATAGACTAAACTTTAAGACTTTGTCTATACTTTCTAAAGCAGTCCATGTTTCTTTTTTATTTAAATTTTTCAGGATTTAGTTTCGATAGCCTAAGAAATGATATAGGCTAGTTTTAACCGACTGAGCAATAAGGGAGTAATGGTTTACGCAATAAATGACTATACGTGGACGGAGTACCGGGCGGAAAGCTGATTAGAACATGTATTAAACTGCCTCACATTTTCCAATTTATGTATGTTTTGTTCTTGGAGTTCGTTACCTGAAAAAAAAATCCTCTCGAAAACATTTGGAGGTATCGAGCTGCTATAAAAGGCCTGTTTTCCATAAAGCATGCAGCTGTCATTTATCCTGTTTCTATACATGGTACGTAGGTACGATTACATAAGCATTTTAGATACAAAATTAGGAGTTAAAGTTTGTTGCTTAATCTTCGTATCCAATTCGGAAAAGGGAATTCATGGGCTTTCTAGATGACGACTAGGTTAATACTGAAATATTAAATAGAATTAAATTTTTTGATTACAACTGTCACGAACTGTGTTCTATAAATTATGAGTAGGTATCGATGGCTAAAAAAGCGTCGATGGCCGAGTGGTTAAGGTCGTTGCTTGCCATGCGAGAGGTCGCCAGTTCAAACCCCGCCAGGTGTTTTTCTAATTTGAAATTCATATGTACCATCATTCGACGCTTTAACGGTGAAGGAAAAAACATCGTGAGGAAACCTGCACACCTAAGAAGAAATTCTAAGGTTGTGTAGTCGACCAACCCGCACTTGGCCAGAGTGGTCGACTAAGGCCTTATCGCCCTAGTTTAGGGTAGGCCCGTGCCCCAGCAGTGGGGACGTATATGGGCTGATGATGATGATCGATTGTTATTGCCTACAATACATCAACTAAATGTTTTATCCAACATCTTAAGGCAGAAATCATTGATGAACATCAAAAAACACATTCAGTCCATAAAGAGAGATTCTTACTCCAGCTTTTTCAAAGTCTTTCAGAGTTAATATGCCCCCGAAACTTTCAACAAACCATGTACCCTAACCATGCATTTAAGCTCCAGGATCAAAGCGCCTATGTAAAACAAAGTAGCAAAACCGCTAAGACACGGAGCGCCCAAACTGATCAGGCGGTTAGTTTATTCATCCTTCGCGTAACGGACGGTATCTGTAATGGGATCTGGCTCGGGTACTCATGGACCAGGGAAAAGTCAGTAGGGAAACACCATGTTTCTTACTAGCCCTTTTTCCTGTAAAAAGGTCAGTAGGGAAACGTCAGTTGTGTTACTCGTGAGGTTTATCTATAGAACTAAACAAAATTGAAGTGTCTGATTGTAATATTAAAATAATGAATTTTTACTAAATGGGTATGAATCTATACCGGGTACAAATAACAAAATAACAATTTAAAACATTTTTATTTGTCTGTCAGTCTGTCTGTTCTCGCTAATCTCTAAAACAGCTGCACCGATTTAGACGTGATTTTTAAAGAAAATATTTCTTCCAGACATCAATCGTTTTCATTCTGTTGTGTCAAAAGTTGAAAAAAGTATTTATGATCTTGTATGATTGTTTTGAGTACTTTATACCTCCATAGTAAGACTGTTTGATAATAATTGCCTACTAACTGCTAAAACCCATGAACAATATGTTTCCTAAGCAAACCATAATAGTATACAACATAACATAACAATGTCATTGTTATATTTCATACCAAAACAATCCGTTTCGGGGTGAGTATTTAGCATCCCTATTCACAAACTTCCTATTGAATTCTAAAGCTCAGAGGCGTTTATAGGGAAACGATTCGAGTTGTTTGTACATTTAATTTCAGTATAAATTTACACGGTTCACATCTGTCATTGCCACAATATAAAAAGAAAGAAAGACAGAAAAAAATTATTGACCACGACATAGATACGGAAAGTTACAATGATACATAAATACATAAACAAGACACAAAAACTCAACTCAAACTTAAAAAGAAGTGTAAGAAAGAATAAAGAATGTATCGTAAATTGTTTTTTCTTTTTTTGTTACAAGAAAAATATTTGTAAACAACACAAGGAAATAGTCAAAGTACAAAGTTTAAAGTGAAAAATCATTTCATTTACAATGTGAAGCTACAACTCTGCTAGTTAAAAGTTTTTTATTCACAGTTATAAGCACTGGATATACTGGTAATATTAGATGACGGAACTTTTGAGTCAAACTCAAGTGTAGGTGTTTTATTTCAAGAGGAATTTCTCTGCATAGCGAAACTTGAGTAACATTTTGATCAGGCAAAAATATCTTCTGTACGGGATAGGAAAAGCTCTTTTTATCCTGGCTGGAAACAGACCAATCAATCTGTTGTCAGAAGACGACCTTTATAATATTCTCCTTTACACTTTTTAATAATCCCGAAAACTAAAAAAGTATATACCTAATATTGTCTATTTTTGCGCGAACACTACGCGTTTGAAATAAAGCTTATTAGTTTACAGATTACTAGTCCAGTCAAATTAGGTAAAATTCTCGGAATCCGAGATACCCAGCTGTAAGTATGTAAATACTTGTATATTGACGTCCTAAAAGTTGTCTCAAAACCTTCATATGGTAGGGTGTACGCAACTATTAAATTTTCAAGGTCAAATGTCACAAATATCAGTTTTATGAACTTTTGAGCGAAACGGGAAATTTTATCATAAAAGTGTGTAGGAGAAAATTACTTATCTTCTATTTATCTATAAAAATTGTCTGTACGTTTTATTCGTCAGATTCACCATTTCAGAGATACAGCGATTCAAATAGTTAAAAAAGTTGTATTTCCAAAAGATTACAGGCCCACGTGCGATTGCGCTAGACAGATAAAATTTTCAAGAATGATGTATTTTAGTAGCCTCTATAACATCTAATACTAGAAAAAGCTTAAAACCAATGTTTAAGTGGGTACGTCGTACGTCGGCGAGTCCCTAAATATTATGTTTAAAATAGCAACACACGCGGGTTTAAGCCGTAAACTTAGATTTATATCATTAAAGCATTAAGCTTTTATTTTTTTTATGGCACCAAAAAATGGCGGCGTCTGCAATCTCAGTTACCACAGGCAAACCAAAACCGTTTAGACGAAATAACCTAATGTAAATGCAAATGTAAATAAGGCGGAAAAGCAACGGCTCCCGTGTACGCATCTCAGACAGGAGGATGTGAGTCCGACAGCAGAGCGGCGGTGCTCGAAATACCTATTAGAAATACTATATTTTACACATTTCCCCGTGTGACAACGGAAGAAAATGGCGGACGCGTAACTAGAAACCGTTGATCGATGACGTAGCGTTTGAGCGACGAGGCAGGAAACCGATATTTTTTTTTCTGTCTAGCTTCGTGCAAGGCATAGGGGTTAGTTGAGTTTTTAGAATTAAAAAAAATAAGGCCTCCGACCGGATTCGGCCATGGCGGCCGATCTCAATTGACATCAGCCAAGTGCGCAGGACATATAGTGCACAAGTATGCGCGCGAACACAAGTGCACCCTCTGTTTCCTTATTCTCATCGCAATCCAACATGACCGATGAGAGATCGGGCGCAGGACCACCAGCTTATCGTGCTTTCCGAGGCACGTTTGTGCAACCGCCAACTTCCTAAGGTTGGTCTATTGACCAACAAGGCAGTTAAAAAAAAATATGAGCTCATTTCAGCCAGCACTGTCGTAAGCTCTAAGATATTTTTTTTCCAAACTGACATACGATGATGGATTGGAGTAGCCTTGTCATCATCACCGGACTTGCGGGGGAGCGGATGGCTCTCACCCTTTATTTAAATGGTCATCTGAAGAAACAAATTTTATTATATTCTACTACTTTGTTGTTTATTGTTAATTTGATGGCAATGATTGGTTTAAACCAAGGCTTTTTGCTTTATCTTCATTAGCTCAGGACAAGACGAAAGAAAGACACAAATAAAAAAAAAGTCTCCAAGCTAAAACGCTACTATTCAAAACTTACCCCACACCGGCTAAGGGCAAACGAATCGGCCCCACATATGATCGGTCCTTTTAACTTTTCGGCTGAAATGTGTTTCCTTTGAAAGTTATGAGTCACACTTCCTATCCAGCCTCATAATGTTGCCCCAACTTATTCCAAGTCATAAAGTAAGGTACTTACTTTTATAACCGTTTTGATGGGTTTTATGATTATTTATAACAAGTTTCTCATATTTTTGGCTTGTAATTGCAAAAGTTGCTGCGAGTATATTCCTCTTAGTACTATTAAAGCAAAGCTTTGGTCGTTTATATCCAGGGCAAAGGCTATCAATGGCACATCATGGCTCTGACCCCTTAAACTTTGAATTACCAAATATTTTTCTTGCTTTTGAAGATTTGAAGATTTAAGATTTTACTTAAACCTAGTGCGCCACCTGAAGATGATGACATAAATTGTTGAAATTTCGCATTAATCCTTCTAATAAAGTGTCCAACCGATTTCAGCCATGGCGGTCGATCTCAAGTGAGATCAGCCAAGTGCGCAGGACATATTATTATAGTGCACAAGTGTACGCACAAACACAAGTGCACTCTCTATTCCCTTACTCTGATAATTCGGTGAGACGGCAATCCGACATGACCGATAAGAGATCGGGCGCAGGACCACCGGCTTAACGTGCTTTCCGAGGCACGGGCGTTCAACCGCCAACTTCCTAACTCCGGGCTAAGTAATTTCATTACAGAAAAACTCACACAAATTTTGCCCGACCCCGGACTCGAATCGGGGACCTCTCGGTCCTAACGCAGCACTTGCTACCAATAGGCCAACGAGGCGGTTAATCCTTCTAATATAACATCATCGATTAGAAACACAGGGGGAGCTTTAAAATATGTAGGCAGAAGGGGTTTGTAACTACATAATTAATAATGAATAATACGTCAGGTCTATCAAAACCGAGCTAATACTTTATTAATTTCCATAATGAGAACCATATCCATCACTTATCACATTTATCAAAGTATAACCATAGCAATTGTAGCAAATGCCTAAGACATAAACTACAATTAGAGTTTGATTTATTAATTACAAATTGCACAGCAGCAGTTTTATAATTAACGATAATAATTAATTCGACAATCGAATTAATTATCCAAAGGTGTCTAGGATAAGCTATTGCAACGGTACAACGAGTGTTCCGTGCCACGCCAGAGCCAAGACTGCCTGCACTGTTCAAAGTGAGCGCCTTTTATAGTCGAGTCGAGCGGCGAGGGGGAGTGACTAACGACGCAGGTGGTCGGTGACGTGACTCGTGCACGTGCAGCTTGTTACTCATTCTACAATGAAGGCGAGCGATGACTCCTGCCGACACGGCCAACCTGACTAGCGGTCGTCCTCGAACGCTTCAACTAAAGCATGTCTAGATTTCTGTAACAAAAGAATCGTTCGATCATCCTGACAAAATTAATTAGTCCGGTCTATAATGACCCTGCAAATCAATTAGTTCTGGTCTGGTCTACATGAACCCTTCAGATGTATTACAATTAACCCTTCAGAAATATTATTACAATTAACCCTTCAGATATATTACAATTAACCCTTCAGATATATTACAATAGTTCTGGTCTGGTCCACATCGACCCTTCGTATATCTCACACTTTGCTCTGGTCCGGTCTCTAATTAGACCCTTCAGGCACTAGTATTGGTCCGGTTCCCTCTCCCTTTTTTTTTAAAGAACCCTTCAACACTAGCCAGTTTTGGTCCGGCCACGTGCCCTTCAAAACTCTGCTCTTTTTTTTTAATTCTCTTTTTTTTTCTCTCTTTTTTTTATACCTTAAGACCAAATAAACCCTTCAAAGATATTTCTTGTGACACATTTTTTTTTATTGACCAAGTAGTGGGTGTGGATCTCATCCCACTTCTGATGTAGGAAGCGGGGATACAATATTACAACATACTGAATAATACGTCAGTTATATAGAAACCGATCTAATACTTTATTACTTTTCTTAATGAGAACCATATCCATCACTTATCACATTTATCAAAGTATAACCATAGCAATTGTAGCAAATGCCTAAGACATAAACTACAATTAGAGTTTGATTTATTAATTACAAATTGCACAGCAGCAGTTTTATAATTAACGATAATAATTAATTCGACAATCGAATTAATTATCCAAAGGTGTCTAGGATAAGCTATTGCAACGGTACAACGAGTGTTCCGTGCCACGCCAGAGCCAAGACTGCCTGCACTGTTCAAAGTGAGCGCCTTTTATAGTCGAGTCGAGCGGCGAGGGGAGTGACTAACGACGCAGGTGGTCGGTGACGTGACTCGTGCACGTGCAGCTTGTTACTCATTCTACAATGAAGGCGAGCGATGACTCCTGCCGACAAATAAATATTTTTTACTCCATCGTACCACACACCCATCACATTTTAACCATAGCCTTTTTCAATAAACTGGCATAAAACATAGGATATTGAAGGCTTCGACCACACCGTTGGCACCGTTTGGCAGTTGGCTGGGCTCGAGCCACAGTTTACGACCGCTCTGGGCTGCCAGGCCGGACGGGTGTTGCCAAACGAAAAATGCCTGTGTTGATACACGTGTTTGTTTTTAATTCTTTATGTTTTGCACACGCCCTTTAAGGGTCATGTTTTTTAGCTAGTTTAAAGAATAGGTTGCAAATTAACTATACGTATAATAGTGAAAATAACTAGGGTGAAGGCAAATTTTGAAAAGTCTGCGAAGGTAAAGGTGAATATAATTCAATTAAATTAATGCAAGTTTTCCGCCCGCGATTCCATACGCGTCGAGAAGTTTAACGGGTAAAACATTAGTTCTTTATAGCGCAGTCGGTTAAAAAGTAGCCTATGTCATTTCTCAGGCTCTGCGTAGTGATTATGTTATAGGCAATGTGTATAATGCAGGCATTCTATACAATGCCTAGGAAATGTATAGAATGCCAAGGTTGCTTAGGCAATGTATGAAATGATACTCGATAATGTTTGAAGTATTTCACACTTTACCTAGGAAATGTATAGAATACCTAGGCATTACATAGAATGCCGGTTGAAGCTTAGGTAATGTATTTAATCGATTTGTCTTCTCCGTAATTTGGTTAGTTAGACCTACTGATCTTTTGAGAGCTTATCCTAATTTTAACTGTCACAAGCAGATATCGCTGATTAAACATAACTATTGCATTTTATCGGTTGGTATGCTGTGTTTTTTTGCGTATTTAGCGTTTGTCACATAGGAGTTCTAGGACAAACTAGTTTGGCCTATGCTAAACTAGTTTTTCCGTCACAGGTATATATGGGTGGTATAAAAATTAACACAAAGAGGACTCTTTTTTTAACTCAGTCTAGGGTGCCAGGAAGTCCCGAGCTCGGAAGTTACATAGTTTATCCAAGGCCAAACTAGTTTGTCCTGAAATCGGGTTTGTCCGGTAACATCTAAATATTTAAAAGGAGAAACTGACTGACTGATTGACTGACTGACTGACATATCGATGCACAGCCTAAACGGCTTAACGTAGGCACTTGAAATTTGAAAATAACGTAGCTAAGGTACCGTAGAGGTGCATTAAGAAATTAATTCCCGAAATTCTTGCGGGAATGGGAATTAGCGGAAAAATCTTTTATGTATAAAAAATCTAAACTTCTTAAGTTAGATGCTTTAAATTTGGCATGCAGGTACCATAGTAAAATTCTTACGGGAACGGGAGTTAGCAGGAAAAAACTTTTGTATGAAAAAATCTAAACCGCGAAAGAAAGATGATTGAAATTTGGCATGCAAGTACCTTAATAAACAAAAAGCTTACTTGCAACGAGATATTGAAAAATTCTCACGGTCATAGGAGTAATTGGGAAAAACCTTTTATATGTAATATCTGTAGTTCACGCGAACGAAGTCGCGGGCACAGCTAGTGTATGTCAGTATCAACAAATTGCAACTACATATCTAAATATCACTGTTCTTGACGGATGGACCATTTATGGGTTAATGGACGGACTCAAAACCAATGCTACCTAACCCCTCTACGCAAAGCAATAACATATTATTCAAAATATACCGAGGTTAAGGTTGACTAACTTTGTCTGAATAATAAATAAATAAAATTGTTTAAGGTCCTACCCGTGGTCGTTCATTATACACATTACCTGATGCACTTCGGGCATTTTATACAATGCCTAGGCAATGTGTGAAATGAATCGTATTATACACATTGCCTGAACGTTTTAGGGATTATATAGAATACCTAGGTAATCTATACAATACCGGATTATACACATTGCCTATAACAATTATATTCTCTTTGAGGCTCTGGAATAAATCTGTACCAAATTTCATTTACATCGCATCAATAGGTACACTATGCGTGATTGCGTAGCAGACAGAGTTACTTCCGCATTTATAATATTAGTAAGGATTATTAATAACAGCATAATACAACCAGTTTATTGACACTAGATTTTTAAAAACATAATAGGTTATACTGGGTGAAATAATCTAATGCATCATTGAATCGCCTCCAAAATGGGGTCAAGAACCGAATTTTGCCAATTAAATTATTTCAATATTTATTAAATTCATCCCATGGAGCCGAAAAGGGTCTAATAGCGTTTCGGCTACTTTAACCGAAATAACGACAAACATTTCGGTATAATGCGAGTGAAATTAGCATCACCCTCATCAAAAACACATCGATGGCGATCTTCGATGGACGCCATTAGTGGAACATGCTGGCAATTTAGTGCGTTGTAATGTCCTCACAGAATTTTTGGTTGTGGCCGGTCATTCTCTGGATTCTAGAGCTACAAACTACGGTGTAACCACAGATAAATTAGAAAACTGAAAGTGTCCGGGATATTTACCATGTTGTTTTGTTTTAATGAGCTCCCGATATTTCGGCACTGTTGCAAGCGCCATGATCATCACGGGTGAGTTCACCTGAGTAAATATCCCGGACAGTTTCAGTTTTCTGATGTGTGTGTGTGTAACCATGACAGTTTAAAATTATACATTGATAAATTTGTTGATAACACTAGTATACCTATAAACATCTCTCACATTTCGTATTTAACGTACGTACATACGTAGCGTACGTAAAAACGTACGTAAACACTTTTGTAAATACGTACTTACGTTACATACTGACAAAATATAATACATTTCTATGAAGACCGGCCAAGTGCGGGTCTGACTTGCACTTAAAGGGTTTCACACCATTACATTTCAAATAACAATTTTGTTATTTGGGAATTTGAGAGCTACGCAAATATTTATTGTGTAGTGCTGATTATAGACAATACTAAGTATTTATTGTTATAGCAGTAACAAAAGTGCATAATCTGTGAAATTGTCAACAGCAAATGTATTGCGGTTTGTGCTAGAGTCCTGTACCAAATGGACGGACAGACTTACATCATCATCATAAGCCCATATACGTCCCCACTGCTGGTGCACGGGCCTGCCCTAAATTAGGAAGATAAGGCCTTAGTCATCCACGCTGGCCAAGTGCGGGTTGGTCGACTAAACAACCTAGAATTTCTTCGTAGATGTGTGGTGCAGGTTTTCTCACGATGTTTTCCTTCACCGTTAAAGCGTCGAATAATCGTACATATGACTTTCAAATTAGAAAACCGTTCTGGTACGTGGCGAGGTTTGAACTGGTGACCTCTCGCATGCCAAGGAACGACCCTAACCACTCGGCCATCGTCAGACATACAACGTACACGTATTAAATAGGGTACAGTTGGCACCTTTCGGGTACTGAACCCTAAAAACTAGTACAATGTCCGTTAACACTCCATTAAACGACTTGATCGCGTTGCTGTGATAACAGCAGCTTACGGCGTAAAATACGGAGAGAGGCGATACGAAATGGATTTAGAGTCCTAGGGCTGCCACAGAATCGAAGAAAATAGTATTCTGGAAGATAGGTTATAGTTGGAGTTTAACTTCTGTAACAAACTTATGTGTACAATTATGCTTTTTAAAAAGACATCTACGGAAGAACAGAGTCGTGAAAACTTAAAATGAAATGAAATAGTTTATTAAATGAATTCAAAAAAACATTTTGTATACAACTAAAGCGAGTTTATACAAAAAAGAGGGTACATTTACAAAACTGCTATAAATATTACTAAAGTACCTGTCGCGTTCCCTCAGACTGGACTTCTCGAACAGCACGACATTAGATAGCAGAGTGAATGCCTATTTAGTGTCACACTCTAAAATTATTTTCTATTTTGTGTTACTTACATCCGTTGTGTTTTTTTTATTGCTTGTGTGTGATCTTCTGTATGTGTCACTAAACAAACGATTTCTTTTAATTATTCTTATTCTTCTCAATCTAAATATGGCGGAAAATACAATTCGGCGTGTTAATTAATGCACCTCCCAGTATGGGTATCAAATGAAAAGACTTATTGATCATTCAAATTTACAAATGCATGATAGACTCCGTTACTCCAATCTCTTTTTGAATTTTTGGTATAGGTCTGGGAATTTTGGAGTCCTCAATAATTATGATGTTAAGGTTATGTTCTTACGAGTCGGCAGCATTGGTTGGTTAAGTGATTTGGGGATAACTTCAAAATCAGTCTGTACTGTCCTGAACTAAAAAATACAAGTCTTATAATATATAATTTTTGTGTTGAAATCATAATCTTATACCAAGAGATTTAAAGGAAAAGCTTTTTCTTTTTAGCAAGCATTGGAATAAATGCTTGTATTTAACAATGCCCACTACCCATGAGCAACGTGGGTGGCTTTGAACAAATGAGGGTTAATGTGTGAGGTCCAACTGCAGCATGATTTGTGAATATCGACATGTCTGTCAATGTCACGTCAAAAATAACCAATCATGCTGCAGTTGAACCTTACGCCTACGTATTGCTATCTAGTGAATTTCTCATAACCTTCATTCCATCAAAAATTGTGCCTTCAGAATCTATACTATAGACATGTTTACATAAGAGCCTTCAGAATGTATTCTACAGCCATGTTTTACATAGATGACCCATAATTATGAAAAGGATAAAGAGGAGGCATCCCTAGACCCAGTACCCCTTGCAGTGGCCGCTATCAAGCTACACATCTGCAAACGGCTCCTTACGATTTCTCGACGACTCTGCAAAATCTTTCGCTCGGATTTAGCACCAAATCGATTTTAGCATTTTAGACGACAAACGGTCGGGTGAACTGCGTCGTCTGCTGCTAGAATGTTGGTGAACGATGCTTTTTAGTGTTTCAATTTCCTATAGTTACTCGAAGAAGTATGGCCTTCTTCGAGCTTTTGGTACAACTTTTGGGTTGACAATTGGATTAGAGTTTTTGAACATTGTATAAGGCAATATAGGATTTTGGTACAACTTTTGGGTTGACATTTGGATTTCATTTTTTGAACATTGTATAAGGCGTCTGATTCGGCCATGATGGCCAACCTCAATTGAAATCAGCTAAGTGCACAAGTATGCGCGCAAACACACGTTCACTCTCTGTTCCCTTATTATAATATTACAACCTCTTAATTCCAGTAAATTTATGAATGGGCAGATGCTACTACTACATCGTGTTTCTCTGGTACACTTAGTTGTGCGCTATGGCTGTGGAATCATACAGACTGTATCATCTATGTTAATCTAAAAAAAGGTTAGTACCTAATAATAGCCCTTTATAATGCACCTAGAAATGCCTGTTTTTAAATTGACTGAAAATAAGCTGTCGCAATACGCCCTCAGTGGGTCAAGCATAAGTCTAAAAGAAATTAGAGTGCCTAAATATTTCCCTAAAAATAATACACATAAGTAGAAAAGTTACTAACCTTTGTAACAGACACCATTTGACTCCAGACCAGTAGACAATGTAACAAGAAGAATCGATGGATCCATCAAGTCGTATCCAACCGTTTCCGGGAAAAGAAAAAAAGCGTGAGAAATACGATGAAATCTGCGATATAAGAATACAGTTACTATTCCGGGAACGTATAAAGAGATTTATCAAACAGCTTTCAGAGGCAGATAAAGGCGGCTTACCCTTCATGCTATACACTCATGACTTATATTCTCGTTCATGTATGAAACATAATAACAGACCAATTTCCATTGGGGGTATCTTAGGCGCATAAATCGTGGTAGACAGGAGGAACAAAAATTTATGGGGCAAGCATAGCTAAGGCCCGAGTTACAACGCCGGAGCGGCCCAAGTTCGAGACGGAAGCGGGGATTAACTTTAAAAGTATGCAGATAATTAGAAAACTGAAAGTGTCCGGGATATTTACCATGTTGTTTTTGTTTTAATGAGCTCCCGATATTTCGGCACTGTTGCAAGCGCCATGATCACGGGTGAACTGTTCACCCGTGATCATGGCACGTGAAACCTTCAGTTTTCTAATGTGTGTAACAATGACAGTTTAAAATTATATAGTATGCAGAACTCACTTTGTTTGTGAAATACTAAAATTACGCAGATATTTTATTGTTTATGCCATTATGTCTTCTTATACACCGTGAAATTTGGATGGTTGTTTTCCCGCAGTAAAATGATTCTATCTTAGCATTAGCATAGATTTGTGCCATTTTTTTAAGATTAAAATCAATAAATACTGCTTTTACGAAAGGAACAAACGAGATGAGCTTTTTTTAAACTTTGGGCGTAGAGTTCCTTTAGCTTTAATTCAGATTTCATGCGGCTAGCAGTACCAGATTACGTCACATCACTTAAAAGAACGATCGTTTCTCACGCTTTTGAGTTAAATTATTATGTTTTTGAAAAATTGAAAATTATGATATTTTTCTTCGATTATTTTTATGTTCAAAATAACTAAAGTAAGTAATTACTAGTAAAATTTGCATACAGTTGATCAAATGTGTCATTATCCCGATCCTATATCTGATGAATTCAAACATTATTATCAGTACAAGGAGTAACTATAATTTGTAAGATTTTAGACTTTCGCGTTTCATTACACTCAAATTAGTCTTTATGGGTCTACACACGATATATACGCAGTAGCAAATTACATAGCTACTTACTGCCCGAGTAAGCACGAGTGTCGCGAGCGACCACGATTGGTGTATCCCAGTCGAAACGTCGGGCAGTAAGTAGCTATGTAATTTGCTACTCCTAATATCGCGTGTAGACCCATAAAGACTAATTTAACTATAATTTATTCAAGAGAAGAACGGAAGTTAGTTTTATAAATTCACAGACTTATAAAATACAATATAACCCTTACTTAAATGTAACTTGGGCCACCGCCGGCCGCCCAAAACTTACGCCAAGTTTGTTATTGGTGTAATAATATGAAGGAGCCAGGCTGCGATGTCTAGGTCAATGTGTCCCGGGTTCGTATTCCGTCCGCGGCTGCTCCTCTTGTAACGGTTTTACTTCATACACAACTACTCCCAATTTTATTGAATAGTAAAAATAACAAAAACGTAATACAATACTATCTTAAACTAATATAAAACAAATAAAATACAAAGTAAACATTAATTCTAATATTACTTACATACTATAACCTTACTATTTACAATAATAATTAATTAAAAAAAAAGAAAATAGGAAACCTAACACTATTAAACCTAAACATTAAAAAAACTATATGTTTAGTAGATCACGCGGCGAGCGCGTGAGACAGGTTTTGTCGCGGGGGGTCGTACCTCAGAGTCCGCAAATCCGACACTTGCTACCGCACAGAGCTCCTTGCACTTGCTCCAAGGTCAGACGCTCGGCCGTTTTAATTACGCTTAGCGAAACCTACCTACCTAAATTTAATTGCTGCATAATATTTTCGTGTTTAGTATTAAACAATATAATTGTGTGTGTGTTTTTTTCCCCGAATTGGGTAAGTGCTGCAAAGTATTAATTATTTACTTATTCTTAGTTTTAGTTGTAGTTATTAGTGTTAGTACTGATAGTGTAACTGGCTGGCGGATGGATTATGCAATATCATTTTAAGATCTTCTCAATTATTCAAACTATTTAATCCTCTTGATTTACTTGAGTCAGTACTAATTAAATTATGATAATGCATAGTCCATTAGTGTAATTTAGTATGTAATAAGCGGTGAACTATTTATTGCCAATATTTTGTAACTTAAATTTAAAACTATTTCTTACAAATAAATAAAATTTAAATGATAAAATATAGACAATCACCTATCTAGTTCTACGTACATAATTTGCTGTAATCTCGTAATACCCTCCATTTTAATATTTTCTACGCTTAGTTGATTATTGTACGCCTCATCATTGATCACTATTTTTGCTTATCATCTCATCACAATCCTTAACATCATCCTTCATCATCCGTCTCGCTTCTCGCCATCTGTCCGCTTTGCATAAGGCCGCTTAAGCTTCGTGCGAGAAATGTTGCGGTTAAACTATGAAATCTGGATATTTGTAAAATGTCAGGTTTCTATGTAATTCCAGGGACCACCGCTCCGGTACCGGGCAACACTGAAGCTAAATTTCCCTACTACAAGTTCCGGCCGGAAGCACTGACTGCAGTCAGTAGTGACTGATTGGGGGACACTGGATCACGGACTCACAGGACAGTGATGTTTAGATTAGGTTATATTATACTTCGGTTGTGAATGTTTTCCGTACCCACTCCCGCTGTAATTTTAACACTTGCCTAAAATTATACATTTACTGTTGACAAAGGCCTTTTATTAATTACCCTAGGCAAAATTGTCACATTGGCGCCCAACTATAGGTTACATTCACGACCGTTGTGTAGTAAAACCCTTATAGCAATTAATAGTTTTTCTTTGGTGTTGGCTCCTAACTTCATAGTTTTAAGGTCGATTCTATGCTAATTATTTTTAATTGGAGTATGGCCTAATGTTATTTTTTTTTCTAGTTCTTTTGTAAACTAAACCTAACATAGTTTTATCGATTTTACCATACTCTAATTAGCGCTTTTAAATCATTATCTACAATAGTACTTGGTAGTATTAAGTAAGGACTTTGCAGCATATACCTAATAAAAAACAACATGACTTATCCTATTAAATATCTTTCGCTTCAAAAATCGGAACTACAGTATGAAGTAGAATTACGTGGTGGCAGTGGTGATACAGTAGTAGAGCTTAGGAAGCAGATAGTTAAATTAGCTCCGCTTTTACCATCTGAGGACGTGCTTGAATCTCATTTAGAACCTGCTGATGACTTGAAGGTGATAAAGGAATTACTCCTAAAGTCTCAATATAATTTGGGTATCCTTTCAAAGCAATTTGATAAAAATTTATTCGTTCGAACCGAGACCTTATTACACCACATCTATCATCGTATTACTAGAATAGTTGCTCCTAAAGAGATTATGGATAGCTATAAAAAGCTGCAAAGCTACCTTCAAGTCTCAGTACGCTGAGCTATCTTCATTTAAACAAGGTACTTCGCAATCTACTCCTTCTACCCGGGCTACTGATAGCGCATCGGACCTCCCCGCAATATCTGTCACATGCGATCGAAGTTTATCCGCAGATCTCACTAAACTTAAATTCTCCGGCCAAACTTGCGTACACTCCTTCATACAGAGAGTGGAAGAATTTGTATATTCAGAGGAATACCCTTTGAAAAAATTCTTTCACTCGCTTTTGAAATTTTTGTTGATGATGCGTTACATTGGTACCGTTATAATAAAGATAAGGCCGAAACATGGCAGGAATTGTGCACCCTTCTAAAAGAAGATTTTAGTAGCAAGGACTACGACTATCGATTGGCCGCGGAGATCCGTTCACGAACTCAGGGTGAGCAGGAGAACATTACAATCTATATTTCTATAATGCATGGCATGTTCTCACGCTTAAGCAAACCTATGTCAGAGGAAGAAAGGTTAGACATTTTAATGCACAATATCCGCCCATGTTACGCCAGTTCTCTAGCTGCATCTCCTCCTATAACATCTATTGAAAATCTTAAGGCGGTTTGCCGAAATTACGAAAATATTACCGCTAGATTTTCACAATTTCAAGAACCACCAAGAGTTACTAGTAATACAGTTGCTCCTGAGTTCGCTTACAAAAAATAAAACAACTTATTCTAACAACAATAAATTTAATGAAAAGTTCCAGAAACAATAATACTTACTCTAAATATAATAATAACAACTACAATAATTATAAAAGTAACCCTACAACTAGTAATAATAATATTATTAATTCTATAGACGCTTCAGACACAGTTCATGATGAAGTGGCAGCTATGCAACTTAAAACAACAAAACCTACCTACATATATTGCCCTAGGTGTAGATCTACCACCCACTCTCTTGGTAAATGTAGACAACCTCGGTTTCTAATCTGTTTCAAATGTGGCAAAAAGGATGTGCGGTACCCAGATTGTCCAGATTGCCATCCTCCTACACACACAAGTAACAACCAAAAAAACTAATTAGATACGATTGGAGTGGTCGATCTGAAGAGTGGAAGGAATGGTTAAAATTCATAAAAAACTTCTTTACATTTAACTCGATCGCCTCAATCGACAATAATAAACCTAACTTAGAAAGAACAAGGCCTTACGTCACTGTTAATATTTTAAACGACACATTTACTGGATTATTAGACACAGGTTCGTGTGTTACTATCTTGGGTAATGGATCTCACAAAAAGCTGCTTTCTATGGGATTCAAAATGATAGAGAATGATACTGTTGAATTTGTTGCTGCCGGTGGGGACAAATTAAAATCAACAGGTTTCATTGCAGTTCCTGTTCCATTCCAAAATAAAACGCACTATATAAAAGCATACATAGTTCCAAGTGTTCAAAATTGCCTGATCCTAGGCATTGATTTTTGGCGAATTTTTGGTCTCTTCCCTAAACATCTAGATGCAGTAATGTTTTTGAAAGATTCAATAAAATCTAATAATATACATACTAACGCTGTAGATAAACCGGCAATTCTATCATACAATAACCTCTCAACTAGTGAAAAGAATACGGCTGACCAACTTATTTCAAAATTTAGCGCAATTTCGTACGAAAAGAAAGGGCTTGGCCGAACATCACTAATTACCCATACAATTGACACTGGGGATGCTGCCCCCATCCGTCAACGATATTATCGTATGTCTCCCGAGAAGCAACGGATTCTAGTTGGTCAACTCGACGATATGATTAGGGATGATGTAGTCGAACCATGTGAAAGCCCTTGGTCATCTCCGGTTCTCTTGACCCCTAAAAAGAATGGTGAGTTGCGTTTCTGCCTAGATAGCCGAAAACTAAATTCGGTTACAAAAAAGGATGCATACAGCCTCCCATACATAACTGAGATACTCGACAATCTTCGTGATGCTAAATATCTTAGTAGCATCGATCTGTCAAAAAGTTTCTGGCAAATTTTAATAAGGGAAGAGGATAGATGCAAGACTGCCTTCTATATTCCGACTCGCGGAACCTTCCAATTTAAGTCTATGTCCTTCGGGTTGACTAATGCACCGGCTACGCAGCAAAGACTAGTAGACTACCTCTTTTATGGACCGGAATTTGAGAATAAGGTATTCGTCTATGTAGATGACATAGTAATTATCTCTAGAAGCTTTAAAAATCATATATCTCTTCTCACAAAGGTTCTAGAAAAACTTAAAATGGCTAATTTAACCGTTAACCTAGAGAAAAGTCAATTTTTCAGGAATCGGCTCAAATATTTAGGTTATATTGTAGATATTAATGGCCTGCAAGCAGATCCTGAAAAAGTCGATGCAATAGTCAATTACCCTGCTCCCACTAACCGTAAGGAAGTGAGACGTTTTATTGGTACCGCCTCTTGGTATCGTCGGTTTATACCAAATTTCAGCCAGCTAGCTTCACCCCTTAATAAACTAACATCTCAAGGCAGGAACGCTCCCAAATTCTTTTGGTCAAAAGAAGCAAACGAGGCATTTGTAAAACTTAAAACACATTTAGCTTCAGCACCTATCCTGGCCTGTCCCGACTACACAAAACCTTTTGAGGTACACACGGATGCCAGTGATCATGGCATTGGCGCTGTTTTAACTCAAACACTTAATGGATCTGAAAAAGTAATTGCTTACATGAGCAAATCCTTAAGTAAACAGGAACGCAATTATAGTGCCACGGAACGAGAAGCTTTAGCAGTTTTATTTGCCATAGAGCATTGGCGTTGCTACTTGGAGAACGGCCTTAAATTTACAGTTTTTACGGATCATTCTTCCTTAAGTGGTTCTTAAACCTTAATAATCCTACCGGGAGACTAGCTCGTTGGGGTGTTAGGCTGTCTGTATTTAATTTTTTGAAATAAAGCACCGCAAGGTGCAGATAATGTTGTCCCTGACAGTTTGTCACGCTCCGTACCTATAAACTCTATTGACTCGACAGACGGACTGACTCAACCCTTCTATTCAACTACAAACGACCCGTGGTTCCTAAAATTATTCAGTGGATGCCTAAATTCCCCAACCACATTTTTAAACTACCGCGTGACTAATGGCAAACTTTTTCGCTTCATTAAGTCCATAAACCCTCTTTCTAGAGAATTCGAATGGAAAGAAGTAATTCCATCGGATCATCGCCCGGATGTAATTTCACAAAATCATAGTGAAGAAACTGCAGGTCATTTTGGAGTTTTTAAGACATACAAACGTTTGTCCTTAAGATACTTTTGGCCTGGTATGCATCAAGATGTTAGTAAATTTGTTGCCAGTTGCGATATTTGTCAGCAATATAAGTATCCCAACCATGCCACTCTAGGAACAATGGGTCGACCAAAGGAGTGCTGTCGTCCTTTCCAAATGATTAGTATGGACTTGGTAGGACCATTGCCGGTTTCCAGAAAACAAAACACTTTTCTGTTAGTTATTACCTGCTGTTTTTCTAAATTCTGCCTAATGTTCCCTATTCGTCGCGCTACAGCAGATATTATATCTAAAATTTTAGAGCAAAATGTTTTTCTAATACACGGAATACCCAGTACAGTATTAATGGACAACGGGAGACAATTTACTAGCCATATTATGAAAAATTTATTCGCATATTATAAAATACCAAATGTCTTCTACACTCCACTATATACGCCACAAGTGAACTCTGTTGAGCGATACAATAAAACAATAATCACGTGTATTTCTTCTTTTATCGACAATGATCATAGAGCCTGGGATACTAACATCCCTAAGATCCAATTCGCTCTAAATAGTGCTGTAAATGAGGTAACAGGATTTACACCGGCATTCCTAGTATTTGGCCGTGAATTAGTTAGTTGCGGTTCTCATTACATAGACTCTGACATAGTGGATAACATTGTTTTCGCTCCTCGAGATGCATACGCAGAAAAATTTAGGTAGTTTATGCAAGGTCTTTGATAAAGTTCAGGCTGCAATAAATAAAGCACGCTCAAGGAATAGTAACAATTATAACGTGCGACGTAAAAACATACATTTTAACGGCGGAGTCATAGCCTGAAAGAAAACCTTTTATCAAAGCGACAAGGATAACAAGTTTTCTAAAAAGCTTGCACCCAAGTATATAAAATGCCGCATCACAGAAAAAAATCAAGGTTAGTCTACGAACTAGAGGATATGATGGGAAACAAATTGGGATCTTGGCATATTAAAGATTTTAAACTTAACTAATGTTAATCATAAAATTCAGTGGATTTTACTAGTAAAAATCCAAACCAAAAAAAGGGGGTATGTAACGGTTTTACTTCATACACAACTACTCCCAATTTTATTGAATTGTAAAAAATAACAAAAACGTAATACAATTGGGTAGTTTCCTAAGTCAAATTTTACATGTGATTTCACAATTAATAGTAAGATATGGGCAGATTAATAACATAAGTCAAATTGAAATTAAAATTTCTGACAAAATGAGGCAATAATAGACATTTGAAGTTGGGTGGGCGAGTCCATTATAAAATATCAAAAGTGATTAAAATAAACAATACCATATTTCAAATTACATAATTAATAACAACTTTTGCTTTGAGACCATTTTCATAAACGCAATATTTAGTATACTTGCCGAACAAATTTCTGGCGCGTTGCATACAAATAACTGAAGCGTGACGTCACGATTCAGTCACTTTTTGTATGGAGCGTTTTGAGCTTGCCTAAATGATGTGCTATTGAAACAGTAATATCTCGGCGAGTTTTAAAGTTATGACAATAATTCTTTAAGCATTTTTTTTAATGTTGTGTGGTCCATCCATCTACATCAAAATAAAAAAAAAGGGAACTACCCTATACTATCTGAAACTAATATAAAACAAATAAAATACAAAATAAACATTAATTCTAATATTACTTACATACTATAACCTTACTATTTACAATAATAATTAATTAAAAAAAAAGAAAATAGGAAACCTAACACTATTAAACCTAAACATTAAAAAAACTATATGTTTAGTAGATCACGCAGCGAGCGCGTGAGACAGGTTTTGTCGCGGGGGGTCGTACCTCAGAGTCCGCAAATCCGACACTTGCTACCGTACAGAGCTCCTTGCACTTGCTCCAAGGTCAGACGCTCGGCCGTTTTAATTACGCTTAGCGAAACCTACCTACCTAAATTTAATTGCTGCATAATATTTTCGTGTTTAGTATTAAACAATATAATTGTGTGTGTGTTTTTTCCCCGAATTGGGTAAGTGCTGCAAAGTATTAATTATTTACTTATTCTTAGTTTTTAGTTGTAGTTATTAGTGTTAGTACTGATAGTGTAACTGGCTGGCGGATGGATTATGCAATATCATTTTAAGATCTTCTCAATTATTCAAACTATTTAATCCTCTTGATTTACTTGAGTCAGTACTAATTAAATTATGATAATGCATAGTCCATTAGTGTAATTTAGTATGTAATAAGCGGTGAACTATTTATTGCCAATATTTTGTAACTTAAATTTAAAACTATTTCTTACAAATAAATAAAATTTAAATGATAAAATATAGACAATCACCTATCTAGTTCTACGTACATAATTTGCCGTAATCTCGTAATACCCTCCATTTTAATATTTTCTACGCTTAGTTGATTATTGTACGCCTCATCATTGATCACTATTTTTGCTTATCATCTCATCACAATCCTTAACATCATCCTTCATCATCCGTCTCGCTTCTCGCCATCTGTCCGCTTTGCATAAGGCCGCTTAAGCTTCGTGCGAGAAATGTTGCGGTTAAATTATGAAATCTGGATATTTGTAAAATGTCAGGTTTCTATATAATTCCAGGGACCACCGCTCCGGTACCGGGCAGCACTGAAGCTAAATTTCCCTACTTCAAGTTCCGGCCGGAAGCACTGACTGCAGTCAGTAGTGACTGATTGGGGGACACTGGATCACGGACTCACAGGACAGTGATGTTTAGATTAGGTTATATTATACTTCGGTTGTGAATGTTTTCCGTACCCACTCCCGCTGTAATTTTAACACTTGCCTAAAATTATACATTTACTGTTGACAAAGGCCTTTTATTAATTACCCTAGGCAAAATTGTCACACTCTCTATTAGCCAACATTGATGCATCACCAGGGAGAGTTGGCCCATAAATTTCCTGGAAGTTTTGCTCCGATGCGGCAACAGTGGGAATATGCTATATTAAAATATGTGGCTTTAAGTCCGGAGTAATGTGTTAGTTATTGTTTGAAAGCTAGAGTAATCAAAACTTGTTTTATGAGAAAATATCCCGATGAGGGGATGCTATCTCGATGCATACGTACAATATCTAGAGATACAAATAAAAAGGTTACTTCTTTAGTCAAGGGATACCAGTCACAACTATCTGTACGGAGGTTAGTGAACGAAAGTATACAGGTAAGCGACCTCGGCTCCTCGAGCTACTATCGACTCAGTCCAAATCATCCGAGGCGATAGTATCCTTTCTCCCCTTTTCTTTCCCCCGTCATATATCCTTGCTACTCGTGGGAACGCAATGACCTTGTTAAAACAATGCACAAGGCAGAATGGCGGCGACGTGGTCCACAACCCGTCACGTCACGTTTCCCACTGAGGTGAAAAGTGGATCGCTGGAAGTGATCTCTGCCTACCCCTCTGGGAAAAAAGCGTGATTTTATGTATGTATGTACTTCTTTTTTAATTTGGCATACACGATAGCTTTTTGTCTGATATTCAAAGGCAACTCAAACTTAACCTTTTTCTTTTGCATTCACGATTTGATCACGAAAGGAATAAACTATTTATTGAACTTTAAATCTAATATTATAATATAATTAATTTACTTGAACGCAGAAATACGATCTACGATTATCTTCTTCCCAAATCATCCAGTTGAATGTCGAGATTGATTGCAACTTTAAATTCGTTTAACGCGGTATAATAACAAGCCTGGGCGCCATTAATTACGGACTCACTTTGTTATTAACGCGGCAGTAAATAAAGCGTGTTTATGAAAATAATTAACTAAAAACTATTGTAATTAATGTTGCAAAAGAGGCATTCAACAAGAAAAACAGATTTATTTCGAGTCGCCGCGTCCGCTCCGACGGGGCTAATTGGAAAACAGAATTGCCTCTAAATTCGAATGAAAATTGCGAATAAATATAATTTCGCTGATGGAAATATAAACTGTTTAGTTCGAAATGTTTGTATGATTTTGATTAATGTTTTGTACGGCCCGGCCAGAAAGGATTAATTTGTTTGCTAGAATTAATAGATGAATTAATTTGATATATGCTGACTGAACTATTTGAATAGTAAACATTTCAATTAGGATACACAAGTAAATGTTTATTCTCTAATAAGTTTTATGCTATTACAAACACATTTGTTTCGTGAAATTTTTTGAACATATACACCGTGTTATAAACCTTTTGATGTCCCATAACTTTAAGGAACACCGTGAATTTTTAGTGGTTGTTTTCCCGCAGTAAAAAGATTCTATCTTAGTAGCACAAAAGATTTGTGCAGTTCTTTTTCATTGAAATCAATAAATGCCGGTTTTACGAAAGGTATAACCGCAACTCGAAAGCACATACGAACAGCTTTATTACTTAGTGCGTAGAGCTTCTTCAGTTTTAAGCATCGATTTCGAAAAATGGAAATGAACTTATTGGTCCGGGCTACTAGTTTTTGCACGGTATGCGGATGGTAACTATGTCCTTGTGGTTCGGGAGTGAAAAGTGGAGGAAGGGACTAGATAAAATAATTCATCAGAGCGTTCCCCATTATAGAGACGGTAGAGAACACGTGGCGATGTCTCTACGTAACCTCAGAGGATCAAGTCTTAGTTACATCACGTCGTGATCACCAACAATACGTCGCTGCAAATACTTCATTGTATTCTCAATATTTAGGCTTAAATAGATCGAAAGTAACTTTCCGCACAGTATGTGATTCAATGCGATAATTTGCGAAAATTTCCATAAAATAATTATTATTGTGTGCAATAAATAATTGTCATAAAAGTAATAGAGAGAGAGAGAGATGGTATAGAAAAGACCTTTCATACTTTTCTACCAACGACAAGAATCATCATGGGTAATGGGTATATGGCCCTCATATAAATAATAATAAATAAATATCTGGGACATTTCCACACACGGTCTTCTGACCCCAAACTAAGCAGAGCTTGTACTATGGGCGTCAGAGACTGATATACATACATATATATTTAGAAATACATACTTAAATACATCACACCCAGACACGGAACAAACACCGATGTTCATCACACAAATATTTGTCCCGAGTGGGAATCGAACCCACGACTCTTGGAACCGCCAGCCAGGGTCACTAACCACTGTTCCACCGAGCCAGTCAATATATGTATTTGCATCGATATGCAAAGTGGATGTTTGTTTAAAACCACAAAAAATACCACACATAAAGCTCTATGCAAGTAAACCCGGCTTCATAGCGTAGCTCGTAAACTGCAGTGCGGTACGGAACTCGTTGGAGCACACAAATTAATTTGAATTTTTCATGAAAAACAAAAACTCTTGTAACAACAAGCTTTATAAAGTTAAACACACTTTAACGTGGATCGGGTGCGGAGAGCGCGGTGGAGGTTCCGTAGAATATCCTTTTGAAATTAAACCAATTCTTCTTATCGTACGGTTGATGAACAACCTGAGGGCCTACCATGAGTTGGCTATCGAAAACTTACTTACGTTAAAAACCTATCGAGTTGTTTTTTTTATACGGCCGATTTTAGTTCTTCGCGTAACCACCAGCGGCGCTGTACAAGTTTTTCATAGACATATTTACGTAGGCGATATCGAGTGCGTAAGTTTTAAACTCATGGTAGCCCCACTGGTGTCAGAGTTTAAACCGCCCGTAGGCCTCTGACATGGCTTCACACACCGTTGAAAAATCTCTCAGGTGTGCTGGTTTCCTCACGATGTTTTCCTTCACCGTTAAAGCGTCGAATGATGGTATATATGTTACGGCTAATACCCGAAGTGCGGCTACACCTAGGTTTAGCCGGCTAGAACTAGGTGTAGCCACTTACTCTTGGCTAAACCTAGGTGTAGCCGATTGTTTTCGGATAAAACTAGGTCTAGCCTTCATCATGCCGGCTACAACTAGGTCCAGCCATTCCCTGTTGGATAAAACTAGGTCTATCCGATACCATGTCGGCTAAAACTAGGTTCAGAGAATCCCTGTTGGATAAAACTTAGATGCGTGTCTCGCCACGCCTTCCGCCCCGCGTCACGCTCAGGACTCACAGCATCTGCAGCAGCAGCGCGGGGTGGAGGGCGTAGCGAGACACGCGCCTCTGCAGGTTGTGAGCGCCAAGTGCTGCTGATCTACTGCAGGTCTACTAGCGAGTGTGACTCATAGCGTCTGTACATAGTTGTAACTGCCTCGTTGGTCTATTGGTAGCAAGCGCCGCGCTGCGTAAGGTCCAAGAGGTTACCGGTTAGAGTCTGCGGTCGGTGAAAATTTGTGTGAGTTTTTCTTTAATGAAATTACTCAGCCCGGAGTTAGGAAGTTGGCGGTTGAATGCCCGTGCCTGGGAAAGTACATTAAGCCGGTGATCCTGCGCCCGATCTCTCATCGGACATGTCGGATTGCCGTCTCACCGAATTATGAGAGTAAGGGAAGAGAGTGCACTTGTGTTTGCGCGCACACTTGTGCACTACAAATGTCCTGCGCACTAGGCTGATCTCAATTGAGATCGGCCGCCATGGCTGAAATCGGTCGGACGCCTTATCTTACATAGTTATAGCCGGCATGCTACCGGCAGAGCTTTTTAGATATAAAAAAAACATCCAATAATTAGAAACCAAGGTAGTTTTTAATTCTTTTAAATCAAATTGTAATAAATAACACATATTGTTAGGAGTAAATTGTTAAGTACAATAGGTACAATCAGGAACATTATTTTACAACAGACAATAGTTGCATATTATAATTTTAAAGAATATTATTATAATTATAAATCACAGGTTTATAAAGTAACATAAACTATTTAGAACAATCTATACTTGAGTGACATTTTGAGTTGCACATAATACCAACAGCTTTGCAGAGGCACTTTATGTTGCCACATTTGGTTTTGTAGTTGCATGTTTTCTATTTAATGGATGTTTTTGTATTTTCTAAAAAAGCTCTGCCGATAGCATGCCGGCTATAACTATGTAAGATAAGGCGTCCGACCGATTTCAGCCATGGCAGCCGATCTCAATTGAGATCAGCCAAGTGCGCAGGACATATTATAGTGCACAAGTGTGCGCGCAAACACAAGTGCACTCTCTTTTCCCTTACTCTCATAATTCGGTGAGTCGGCAATCCGACATGACCGATGAGAGATCGGGCGCAGGACCACCGGCTTAACGTGCTTTCCGAGGCACGGGCGTTCAACCGCCAACTTTCTAACTCCGGGCTGAGTAATTTCATTACAGAAAAACTCACACAAATTTTCACCGACCGCAGACTCGAACCGGGGACCTCTCGGTCCTTACGCAGCGCTTGCTACCAATAGACCAACGAGGCAGTTACAACTATGTACAGACGCTATGAGTCACACTCGCTAGTAGACCTACAATAGATCAGCAGCACTTGGCGCTCACAACCTGCAGAGGCGCGTGTCTCGCTACGCCCTCCACCCCGCGCTGCTGCTGCAGATGCTGTGAGTCCTGAGTGTGACGCGGGGAGGAAGGCGTGGCGGGACACGCATCTAAATTAGTATTAGCCGACATGGTATCGGACAGACCTAGTTTTATCCAACAGGGAATGGCTGGACCTAGTTGTAGCCGGCATGATGAAGGCTAGACCTAGTTTTATCCGAAAACAATCGGCTACACCTAGGTTTAGCCAAGAGTAAGTGGCTACACCTAGTTCTAGCCGGCTAAACCTAGGTGTAGCCGCACTTCGGGTATTAGCCGTAACATATATGAATTTCAAATTTTAAAAACACTTTGGTAACTGGCGGGGTTTGAACAGGCGACCTCTCGCATGGCAAGCAACGACCTTAACCACTCGGCCATCGACGCTTAAAACTAATAATTTTAGGGATTAAACTTGCTTGTATTGTTGTTCTAAACATATTAATTAAAGACAACTGTTATCTTTAGTCTAGCCTGTGACCACGAGCGCTGTAAAGAGCTCGAAACGTCGGGGCTCTAAATAATATGTTTAATTCGTAAAATTTGTTTTATTTCAATTGTGTAGTGTTCGCGCATATAGAAGACAATACTATGTAACATTCCTTACTAATATTTGCTTTATGTATGTCTGTGTTGCTTATGGTAGCGTGAAGCTACCGAAACCGCTGTTTAAGGTATGCATTTTGAAAGTTATAATTTAAATGTATAACAGTTCAGATGTTAAGGAATACAGTATACAACTTCCTCATTCAGTAAGTGTACTCACTTGAAATAATGCTGTATATTGCATTATATATTCACTTACTTAGTATTTTACTTTTACTTATACTGCAGAATATTGCGTAATTTCTTGCAGTGTTATAAACTTAAATTTAATTTACTCAACCAATCTTATCATCGGAGAAAGATTTGGACGCTATGTTTAAAACGTAAGAATCTCAAACAAAACGCAATCTAGAAAATCTTCATCCCTTTCTAAGTATATCCCGCGTCTTTCCACATTCGTACTTCAAGGGTTCCTAAATAAAGTCCCTCATTCATATTCAATGAAACCTTATGGCAGAAGTTTTGCTGCAATACGAAATAAAATAAAAATGGACTTGGACTACAGTTAGCCGAATGAGATTTGAAATAATGGCTTCGTACAGATGCTAGCCAGTACTTAGAAGTGAAGTGAAAGAAGCGTCGATGGCCGAGTGGTTAAGGTCGTTGCTTGCCATGCGAGAGGTCGCCAGTTCAAACCCCGCCAGGTACCAATGTGTTTTTCAAATTTGAAATTCATATGTACCATCATTCGAGGCTTTAACGGTGAAGGAAAACATCGTGAGGAAACCTGCACACCTACGAAGAAATTCTAAGGTTGTGTAGTCGACCAACCCGCACTTAGTCAACCGACTAAGCCCTCATCGCCCTAGTTTAGGGTAGGCACGTTCGTCTATCTGTATGTCTGTAAGCATTTTATTATGTAACACATTTGAACTTTCATTGAACTTGATATCGCTTTATTTGTAATAAAGCCAGCTTTATTTAAAATCATTATTAAATGATAAAATTATCTTTCTTCGTTAGGTGTGGGTCCGATCCCTAGCTGGTACAAGCATTTATTGTGATTGTGAAATTCGTGTGCCAGGGTTTTTAGTAGTACAATATCTTGCTAATGTTATTCTAGACCTTAACTGTATAGTTTTTAGGTGGTCTATTGTATCCGTGCAAAGAATTAGACCCATAACTCAAGCATTTGAAATATTTTCATAACAATAGCATGTTTCCATGTTTGCAGTACAAATGTCGGAATCACGGTTGAAATTGGTTTTAATGGAGTTATACAAAATAAGGCTGTGGTTTTTCATCAGATGAAGCGGGAACGTATTATCTTTGTTGTTGAGAAACTAAATTGGCGCCCAACGTGGGGCCAAACGTAGATTCTGCTCTCTACTCCGTGAAATTTGAGTGGTTGTTTTCCCGTAGCAGAACGATTTGCTTTTAGTAATAGTATCGAATCATCCAAATTATTACTTGAAAAATTATTATTTTCTTTGAATATTTTCAAAATAATATTTTTCCAACTCGAAAACGAGAGAAACTATCGTTTTTTTATAAGATGTGACGTAATGAGGTACTGCTTGCCGTATGAAATCGATGCTTCAAGCTAAAAAAATCTCTACGCCCTAAGTAATAAAGCGGTTCGAACGTGCTTTCAAGTTTCGGTTAAACCTCTCGTATAACCAGTATTTATTGATTTTAATAAAAAAGAACTGCACAAATCATTTATGTAATATTAAAAATAATACATTAAGAACATGAAAAAAGGTGCTCAATTTCCAACACGGTCGTCAGCTAGGTATGGTGAAGGTTTTTTACTTATTTTTTCCCAACTGACATACAATGTATGCCTCGTCATTATCACCGGACTTGGGGGGAGCAGATAGCACTCACCTCTAAGATTCTATTTGTTATGTTTTTATAGTCAACTTAAAATTTATCAAACTTCCATACTTTTATATTTAACCGTTACATGCGTATTATTGTCTGTTATGTAAGTATCGCTAATGAATATTGATATATTTGACAACATACAATATCGCTATCATACAGGCCACAACTCAAGTGTCCGTCATTAATCACAGGAGATACCGCGATTATGTGAAATGGAAATTAATGACCACGGTAACATCCGAATTTGTTGCTGAATTAGAGGCAACGCCCTATGTTTTGGTCCGGGAACATATGGTTTATTTATTGGTCACACGGTAAAATAAAGCCTTTTTTTTTTGTTTTACAAACATCTATCTCGTCTTTGCTTCAATGCTAGGAAAAAGCAGCTAAAGTTTTTTTTGCTTTGATGTATCCCCTCTGCCAGAATCTGCTGAAAGACTGGCTCAATATGGTCTACTGTGCCTGTCGACTTCATATGTGGATCTCGCTACCGCTTACCATCAGGTGGAGTAAAGTCATCTTGTTAGCCTATTATAAAAAAATAGAAGCCATTATGATTGGTGAATAAAATTCAGCTGGTAGTAAATTTAAAAAAGTCACTTTGGTTAAGTTAAATGCAACGCGGTGCAACAATGATGGCAACATGATTGTTGACACTCTTAAAGCATTAAGGCCCAAAATGAAAAAAAAGGTCTGCAAATTTTGCCTTATGAATGTTAAATGCTTAGATGCTCTTTGCTTTATTTAAATGCCCTCCTTCCTTTAAATATTGCAGTGCCTAAAAAAGGAAACTAAGTCATTAAACCCGTGTAGTAATTATATCTGTATAAGTTCAGGTACGTATTAATTTTATATTTTCATATGCTAAAGCATTTGAAATTCGAAATTGAATTTGTGTTTTGTTTCTCTCTTTCTAAAGCGTCAACGAGCTGTTTTAAAGCTCACTTATAATATAAAATTTTCTTCTACAGGCACTTTCTACTGAACCCTAACAGTATTTCACTCCTAACTTCCAAGGTTCACGACCAACGGATCCCTGTAAAGGGCCCAATGATCAAGCAGTCACATCTCGTACAAACGACACGTGCTACACAATTCTCTCTCCAATTTTACGATACGCTCTTCGACGATACAATATTCTATCAAAGTATTGTAATTTCATCGCCAATTTCCCAAAGAGCTGCTTTTGCTATCTAGTTGTAGTGTACTGTATATGTATTGGAAATGATCATTTATTTATTGCGAAATAGTGTACGCAATAACTTTAGCTACTTAGGTTTTGTAGTAAATAAGCGTCGATGGTCGAGTGGTTAAGATATTTGCTTGCCATACGGTAGCCAGTTCAACGCGTACCACTGTGTTTTTCAAATTTGTAATTGATATAGCAAAGCTGGTTAAAAATTATACTATGTCATTTATCAGTGTCTAAACCATCAGTAATTTTGGCGTTTAAAGACAAATATAATATTGCGAGTTTATAACGATATTCGCATTTATATTATTACTAGTAATTTAGTGAAGATTATGCCTGAAATATTATTATAACGATGTAATGAAATAAACAAAATGTGTATACTTTCGTGTGTTTAGACAAGCACAAAGTCACTGTCAGTGCTAACAATATTTAAAAAAAACACATTACTTGTCTGGCACTTAACATTACCATTTTGAATTCAGAAGGTCAAACTGGAGTGGCAATATAGATTTCCAATCGCGTAATATTATTCGTGGGCTATTTTTACCCCCGCATAGAAAGACTTAACCCTGCACCGCTCACGGTTATGTATCAGAACGGAACAACGATCATGAATCGCCCCCGATATGGGAACGCTTTTAGCCTAATGAGTGGCGCAAACACTTATTTGCCATGGCGTTTTGGGTTGGTCGCAGGGTTAAAGTTGTGCTGGAAGGGGTACTGGTGAATTCGGATCCGTTTGATTTTTGATGTGGCTCGGGAAAATCAAAGATTAACCACGCGTGGGATTGATGTTCCTTCATAGACAGGTAAGACGTAGCATAAGTATCCTCTTAAATGTTTGTCTTGGTTTATATGATTTTCGATTGGGCCCTTAACTTAGGTATAGATAATGTTATGTATCTACATAAACATGTGTGTCACATAACATTTAAATGCATTTAGAACTGGTGCATAATTTTTCTATTAACATATTTGGCCATAAGAGTACGATATGTAAAAATAGCTGATGAAGTTGACTCAGCAAGCATACTTAATAAAAATAATAATAATAAATAAAATTTTATAAAGGGTTGTAAGTGTCATTCAAATGTTATTAAAACAGTATAAACATTTGTCCGTTAGTATTTTCTTAAAATCGGCAATTCTTTGATATCTTTCCGTATTTTGACCAGATTTTATTTTGGCCCTCAACTACGTCACTAAAGGTCAAAAACTAATAATTTTTCTTTTAAATATTATTATTACGATAAAATTTGAAACCCGAATAAATAAATTCTCTAACATTGTCATCGATATTGAGTTGCATAGTCGTACATGAACCATAAACAAAGATTCGCCAACCAGAGTTGTGGGACATTTTTTGTCATTTCTTGGCCAGAAAAGACTTTTTCAAGTGCCAGCATCTGATGGAATTGTATTTACAGACTCGAAGGTAAAGCGTATTTTTTAACTCTCATTTCTATCTGATATACAATGATAGCTTGGAGTAGCTGCATCATCATCACCGGGCTTGTGGAGGAGCGAATAACTCTCACCCCTAACCGAAGGTGAAGAGTCAATGAGGGTGTTCGCGTATAAGATATCCACTAGATGGCAATACCTAGGCGTGAGGTCCAACTGCTTCGTGATTGGTGAATATTGACATGTCTGTCAATGTCACGTCATAAATAACCAATCACGCTGCAGTTGGACCTCACGCCTACGTATCGCCATCTAGTGAAGTTCTTATACGCGAAAACCCTCATTCCATTGTTTCCGCATCTTTAAACCTAACTCACAGTGGTCACAAAACGAAGGACAAACGCACCATGGAAGTAATGGGTGTAATGAGAATGTGTCCCCCCCCCTCTGCCCTCCACTACCGCACCCCCTGAGAGCCCGATGACCTGTTACCAGCCTAATTGCATTAGGTCTTGCTGGGTTGAGCACTAGAATTACTATGAACAGTAGAAAATTGTGAGTCGATTGAGGAAAATGGCGTAAAGTTAGATGTACATTCGCTCTTGTAGGAATGTAAAAGGCGTATTGTATTCGCGTGTTGTTTCTTTTCTTTGGTATTTTTTATTATATTTTTTTGTTCTTTGGTATTTAGCAAAATTTTAGTGCCTTGTGCAAAAAGATGATTTAAAAAAATATATATTTTAAGCGTGACTGCCACACAGGACCATTGAACAAGATCCTACAGTATTTTCAGTAACATTTTTCAGATTTTTTTTAGTATTATTTGATTTCTTTGTTGTTACTTATCGACTTACACTGACTGATAGTCACATCATTAGTTGAAGCATTGGTAGGATTCAACGTCTGACAACAACCGTTTCTTATCTCCACATAATCTGTCTACCTCACATAATCTCTTACTGTCATAATCTTCATATCATATGTCACAGTGACAACTCTCCGAAGTAAGTCCAGAATTTCAATTCGTTCACGCCAAAAGGTACCCGGCATTACTTCGGTGTTTTTCTCAATTTGTCCTCGAAATCCCAGTGCTTATTCTCTAGTGACGCTCGGCAGGTACGCTCACACGGACTAATTTCCCTTGCGACTGAGACGCCCGCGTCACGCACTATACGCAGATTAGCCGAAGATCCGACGCGGGAATTTGGGCCTTACCGGTCGTATATTGCCAATTCTAGCTCACCCAATATTGTGGCGGAGTTAGTGCCACCATGGCGCTGTTGGTCGTGAGATTTTATTTGTTTTTGGGTGACATGAGAATGTTTTAGATAGAATAGGAACATAGGTTTTGATCTTACTGATTTCTTTATATTACCTTTATGTTTTTACGTTAGGTAATGTCCATATAATTATTACTATGTAAAGCAGAAAATCTGCTTGCTAATTCCAAATCTGCTTGTTAATTCCACGGTAAAATGCTATTTAACCAATGGCAGGCCAAAGGTAAGGTAAAGAGTTAGACAATATAATTTGTTTGTCCTTTAAATTAATTGTTCCTTTTTTTTATTCGACGAAAACAATTGTAAAAAGAAGGCATTGTATTGCAAATAATTCATAAACTAATTTTACTTCTATAAATGTGAGTTCCTACAGATCCCTCCATCCATATTACATTACCGTTAGGCTTAACGCTACCACTAAATACATATTTAATGAACAGACACCTGCAGAATCCAGCAGTGGTATCTCAAGTGTTTACAAGCATAACGTACAGTTATGTAAGATTTTAGACTTTCGCGTTCCATTACACTAAACTTAGTCTTTATGGGTCTACACGCGATATTAGGAGTAGCAAATTACATAGCTACTTACTGCCCGACGTTTCGACTGGGTTACACCAACTGGGTTACAAATGTGGGTAGCTGTACAAATGACATTAGTGCTGGTTCGGGGGTGGATCAAGATATTCACAACCGCAATGGCAGACGAAGACGGGCGGCGCCAGTTCGCTCGCGACCACTATTGGTGTAACCCAGTCGAAACGTCGCGCAGTAAGTAGCTATGTAATTTGCTACTCCTAATATCGCGTGTAGACCCATAAAGACTAATTTTAGTATAACGTACAGTTTAAAGCTTGTCGGACGTAAGACTTGGACTTTGTACCATCCTTGTGTGGAGGGCATAAGCGTTAATATCAGACTGTCATCTTTACACTAACGGATTATTCCACTTAACCCCATTAAGTCGCCCCACTGTGTAGGCAATAAAAAGAGTTTTGTCATATCGTTATATGTATTTCAATAAACTAATAGGAAGAAAGTGCAGATTACACAAGATTGCAGAAGATTTTTAAAATTATGTAACTCGCTGATCCTGCAGTCAAACTGTTTGACGGCTTTGCGGGACATCATTTAGTTTAGTCAAAAAATGTTGTTTTTAATAATAATAATAAAAAACAAAAAATGTTTGACAGGCTTGATGGCGTATTGGATAGTGCTCACAACCGACACGACAGCTTACGCCAAGAGTCAGGAGTTCGATTCCCACTCGGCAAAATAATTTGTGTATACCACTGATGTTTCTGATATCCATAACACAAGGGTTTAAGCAACTTACTTCTGAATTGAAACAATTAATGAGATGTTATATAAAAATACCCTTTTCAGTTTGGCAGCTTGGTGAAAACAGATTTTTTTTTAATCCTTCAGAGGGGCGCATTAATAAGGATTTCAGCCATGGCGTCCGATCTCAATTGAGATCAGCCAAGTGCATTCTCTTTTCCCTTACTCTCATAATTCGATGAGACGGCAAACCGACGTAACCGGTGAAAGATCGGGCGCAGGACCACCGGCTTAATGTGCTTTCCGAGGCACGGGCGTTCAACCGCCAACTTCCTAACTCCGGGCAGAGTAATTTCATTACAGAAAAACTCACACAAATTTTGCCCGACCCCGGACTCAAACCGGGGACCTCTCGGTCATTAAGCAGCGCTTGCTACCAATAGACCAAAGAGGCAGGCGTATTAATAGGGCAAAGTGGAATAACCCCAAACATTTAGTTGGTACACTCAAGTCTGTTGGTACGGGATTCCCACAACTTTCAAGATGGCTGGTGTTCCTAACCGGGTCTAATTTGCATTGTGATATGGTATTGAGGAGCACAGTACAGGTTTGAATAGCAATGAGCAGTTGATTCGGGTCTTATGAGAGCTGATGCTCAGATTATACGCCATTGCTTAAGTGTTTGGGTTAGATACGATGGCATAACAACAAAGCATGTTAGGGTTGATTGTGGTTTTGAAGGCGATTTCACACGATTTTATTGCTGAGTAAATATAGAGTAAATTAATTTTGTTTATTTCAATACTTATAAGTAACTAGTGATCAACCCTCGCTTCGCTTTGAGTGGATTTTACATAAAACTTGCCTTTTGCATCCCTCTATCTATATAAAAAAAACGCATCAAAATTCGTTGCGTAGTTTTAAAGTGATAAGCATTATGTTAATTAGGGATATAGGGACAAAGAAAGCTACTTTATTTTACAATGTAGTAATATTTTTTTATATATTGTATTTTATATGTATCTGTGGCATAGTATGTGGTATATTACTCATATCATAATGAAGTTACTTGTCTGATGTAGATATTTCTACCTGACACGGCGATTTTCTTAACGCAATGTTTTCTTATAGTGAAAATTTTGCCTTAAAAATAACAAACATATCTCACATATTAAAAATACATCCAATTTGCTGCAGTGGTTTGGAAGTACGCGCGTATATACATCTAGACGATTTCTTTTTACATATCATACATTAGAATAGCAATAGTCATGTCCCCGGACGATAATATGACTCCCGATGATTTATTCACCATGAATCACACTCATCCACTCTCAAAACACGTTCCAACTCCCTTAAATATTAACGGTGAACGCAAATATGAAAGAAACTGTGGCAATAAATCAGAAAGAAAAGAAAAAGCTCGAAAAGCCGTATCGGTGCAGTGGTCCGAATGTACCTCATAAATCTGGTGGGTCTTAAAAACTGCTTGCATCACCAAATTTTCCACTACGATTAACCTTAGTGAGATAGTGTTTGCATAAAGCGCTGATCTGTGGGACTATTTGGATACAGGTTTTAAATATTAAATACTATCTGGGACATTTCCACACACAGTCATCTACACTAAATTAAGCGGAGCTTGTACTATGGGCGTAAGAGACTGATATACATACATATATTTTTATAAATGCATACTTAAATACATAATCACACCCAGACACGAAACAAATACCGATGTTCATCACACAAACATTTGTCCCGAGTGGGAATCAATCCCACGACTCTAGGAACCGCCAGGAAGGGTCACTGACCACTGTTCCACCGAGCCAGTCAATTTTTGGTCTTATACTATTTGGGCTATCTAATATTTGGGCATCTACGAGTAAAGCAGTTGGATACGGCTCGTTTTAGAATTTGTTGAATCATACAGTTAGAATGTTTTGACCGTCGATCTCCATAAAACAACTGATTAAATGTGACGAAAGCCTCACCTAGTTATAAACTCAATTGCGCCAATTAATAGATTTACTTCCACTTATAACGAATGGCATAAACTGTTTGAACTTGACATTTTTCACGACCACCCCAAGGCTTTTAAGAAAAAACTTTTGCATAAATAACGTTTTACTGTTTATAAATATGAAAACGAAATCTGTGTACCTACTTTGTTTTGAACTGCTATAAATTTTTAGAATACCTAACTAAAATGTTAACTGTAACCATATTGTGTTTAATTTAAGAATGTTTGTGTTTACATTGTTGATGTGCCTTAAAAATAAATAAATAAACTCAATCAGTTTCTTCTCAACGGTTAAGGACCTATACTATACTCATACGGTACAATCTTTTTTCTATCTATATTATACTTCATAAAGAAACAAATTATTATTATACAAATTGACTGAATGATAAGGAGATGAAGGGGGGAAAGTGATTTTGTCCCATGTTTTTCAAACTCGTGGTGTTTTAAGTGTAGAATAAGAGTTTTTGATAAAAATATGAAACCGGGGCAAAAACTTAATTAACCCAGTAATCAAGCCAGCAAACCGAACGTGGGTAATAAGTGGACTTTTAAAAAGGTTTTAATTATTTGTTCGACGATTAACTCTGACCCAATATACTAGTAGGTACTTATATGAGTAATCAAATAATCTATATACTAATAATAAATCTGTAAGGGTCGGTCATGGAGTAAGTTAGTTTGTTTTCAGAGATATTGTGTTTATAGGCTCAATATATGATACTGATACTAATTTCACGATTTTTAGAATTTTTTTCTGTATGTGTGTATGTATGTATGTTCCTCCATAACTCTTAAACCAATTATCCGAATTTGATGAAATTTGGTATAAAAACACATAGACATCTGGGACACAGGATAGGCTATTTAAATTCTAGCTCCAACGCGAACGGAGTCGCGGGCACAGCTAGTAATAAATAAATATCAAGATCATTATTCCAATCCGCTTGCTTTGCTTGACGGATATCATAAACAAAAGTAGTATACACAAATGTATGTACTTAGAAATATAAATAACACACCCAGACATAAAGTATTTGTCCCGACTGGGAATCGAACCCCGAATTTCGGAAACATAGGTACCATCGAGCCAGTCAATGGTTTGCATCTATAAATTATGGATGCTTAAAAATCGATTTTGAAAAAAAGAGACGTGTGGCACTCGGGGACTGCCGCGGTATAGCTATTGCATAGCATCGTCCGATTTCGGAGCAGCTCGTCTCGATTCGTGCGAGTTTCATAGAGTCGTACAATACGTCTAACCGCACGCACACATACACCGTGCCGAAGTCTACCGAACTGAAACGACGTTAGACGATTGTGAGGTTTTTTTCGTTACGGAATTTCTTGGTTCGGTCGCCGCGCTCAAAGCCCGCGATAAAAGCTATGCAATAGCTTAAAAACATATTTTTTGACTGCTAAAAATAAACGAAAAAAACACGTAAGCTCGCCAAAAAATCACTTACAAAACAACACGGACAAGAAATAAAACTTAATAAATGCCTTAATTTATTATGTGCGCGCATTTTCTCTCACATTTTATTTTGCGAACCTCGGAGCAGAAATGTCTCTGGGACCCTTTGAGCCCAGAAATTCTTTAGATTTATTTCTGGAAGCCGTTTTGGAGTTACAAAGGGTCTTTTACAATGGATCGGGCAGGGCTCCCTTCCATGTAACAGGGAGTGTAGGCTTTTGTGCGTACACCATAGCTTATATTACACAGCAATATACCTAACTATCTGGCTCAGTGGAACAATGGTGACCCAGGTTCCTACGATTCCCATCCGTGACCAATTCTTGTAATTTGTGTGGCAGTCGAAGACGGGCGGCGCCAGTTCGCCCGCGACCATATTTGGTATATAATCGAAATGTCGGGCAGTAAGTAGCTATGTATTTGCTACTCCTAATGGTCCAAGATCCCAGAGCTGCCAGACATCACTTATTTTCTAATGGACAAAATATATACGATTGAGTAGTGGTGGGGTGTACTATCATCATATGACTAGTTGCTACCTTGACCAGACGGCCATTTTTCAGATATCAACCAATCAAGGTACATAGAAACACTGCTCACCTCACTTAAATTCTGATGGCTGATTTTAACATATATTTCACACAATATCATTAAAAATCAGGATTCATTACTCCCAGACACATGCGGTCAGCGGTTTTACCTTACAGACGCTTTAAAGCTATGAAAAAATTTTACTTTTACTTAATTTTACTTATTTTCACTATACACAATACAACTATACAATTTTACTCATTTTAGTCTGGTCAAGGTAGCAACTAGTCATATGATGATAGTACACCCCACCACTACTCAATCGTATATATTTTGTCCATTAGAAAATAAGTGATGTCTGGCGGCTCTGGGATCTTCCTCATCGCGTGTCATACACGACAAGAAAAGTGTCACAATGGTTTTTTTTCTTTAAAACATCAACTATTTAAGAAAATATTAAGAAGATTATCTACTTAAATGCCTGATCAATCTTTCGCACCTCTTTGGAATAGGGCGCGGGTTCCTATGAACCCTTTGGTGAGGCCCTGTAATGTTCCTCCGAGTTATTTACCTCTACGCCCTCATTGTAATTACACAAATGTAGGAGTGTATAAAGATAGATTACATGGAAGTACAGGATATATTGTGACGGTGCGATAGACATATTAGGAAACTGAATATGTCCATGTTGTTTTACTTTAATGAGCTATATTACGGCACTGTTGCAAGCGACATTTACCAGTCAACTCAATATCGGGAGCTTATTAATAAGGTTTAATATAAAACAACATGGTTAATATGCCGGACATAGGTATTCAGTTTTCGTATGAGACTGACATAAATATTTGCCAGAATTGTCATTTATACAATTTCTTTTTTTTTGACTCATTATTGTTTAAAAATGACGGGAACATGCATTCTGTCTGAATATATACAGGGTGTAACAGGAGGGGTGGATCATCGTAAGGCAATCGATGGTGTCAGATGGTGAAAGTCTTCACTGTAGCTTAACTACTGGACCTGCTTGTATGATTTTTTTCTAGAAGTAGTTCAATAGTGGGTCTTTATAATTACGATTCCAATTTGAGTCATAACCCTATCATATTGGAGTAAAAAATAATTCTTCACAAAAGTTTTACGAATCGAATTGTGTCTACCAACTTTTCAAAGCCTCCAGTGAAAAAAAAGTGCCTGTGTTTTTTTCTAGAACTTATTTTAAAAACTACATTCATGGATAGTATACCCTGAAAATTTCATACCGCTACTGCCAGAGCATCAAAACGAAAACTGAACGCGAACGGCACAGGTGCCATAAATCAGTAGTTTTATTTTTCATGTAAAACTTTAATTTAAAAAATAAATCGATATGTTTCAACAAATTTATGCTATGTTAGTAATATTAGTAGTAGTAATTTTACAGAATTGCAAATTGAAGGGGTGAAAATCAAACAAAGAAAATTTACATATTTACTGTTAATAATTTTTTTATAGTAAGTGTTCATAATGGGCATTATTATTGGCTAAGCATAGCTTAGACCTTCTTAAAAGCTTTTTTGGAGGTTGTGGAATGCTTCTTTTATGTAAAATTTTTCAGGGGCCCAAATGGTGACAAGGCAAAATGTAGTACTAGCATTTTGCAACATCCGAAAAACCTTTGTAAAAAGGTGTCGTACTCGTTTATGCATAGCCAATAATGGAGCCCATTACACTTACTATAAAATAAAACAATTAACAAAAATTATGTAAATTTGCTTTGTTTGATTTTTACCCCTTTAATTTGCAATTCTGTAAAATTACTGCTACTAATGTTACTAACATAGCATAAATTTGCTGAAACATATCAATTTATTTTTTAAATTAAAGTTTTTCAAGAAAAATAAAAACACTGATTTATGGCACCTGTGCCATTCGCGTTTATTTTTCGTTTTGATGCTCTGGCAGTAGCGGTATGAAATTTTCAGGGTATACTTTCCATGAATGTAGGTAGTTTTTAAAATAAGTTCTAGAAAAAAATACAGGCACTTTTTTTCGCTGGAGGCTTTGAAAGTTAGTAGACACAATTCGATTGGTAAAACTTTTTGTGAAGAATTATTTTTTTACTCCAATATGATAGGTTATGACTCAAATCGGTATCGTAATTATAAAGACCAACTATTGAACTATTTCTAGAAAAAATCATGCAAGCAGGTCCAGTAGTTAAGCTACAGTGAAGACTTTTATACTGAATTCCGGCTTCTTACAAAAAATTCACAAAAATCTCAATAACTTTGGAACTATTGAAAATCGCTGAACATACATGGGGGTTATATCGATAGGTATTGAAGTCCCCCATCGATTGACTTACGATGATCCACCCCCCTTGTTACACCCTGTATAGATAGAATCTGATAATATAGATTTTTTTAATACGAGCATAACGAGACATAATGCTGAAATTGGAGTTAGGAAAGCACGTCAAGCCGGTGGTTCTGCACCTGATATCTCGTCGGTAATGTCAGATTACCATCTCGCTTAATTGTGAGTGTGAGGTAACTAAGAGTGCCCTTGTATTCGCGCACACACATGTGCATTCATAACATGTCCTGCGCAGTTGGCTGATCTCCATTGCAGTCGCCCAAAATGACCGAAATCGCACCTTATTCTTACCAACCGCCACCCACTACCATATTTCTCTCAACACCCATGCATTTGTTACCAAGTTTCTCTATGCGAGTGTACTTATTCATACCCGAAAAGTTAAAAGACCCCATATATCATACTCAAAGGCTCGCAGCTAATATAAATGCATGGACTTGTATGTGCGGTCTCACGTGAATACATAAGTTTATCTCCTTTCTCTTTCTAAAGAGTTACCAAACTTTGTATGCGGTAGCGGGTACAGTCAGCATAGGAATAGATGCAAGTGAAAAAATAAATTAATAAACAAATGAAGATAAAAAATTATTTCAGGACCCACGAGATGTAATAACTCTGTTTATACATATTGATTTTGAGGATGATAACATTCCTGCAGAAGGCAGAACAGACCCTATTGAGCCTATTGCGAGGCCTGCATAGATGCTTGTTTTACGTTGCGCCTGAAGAACCTGGGAGTATAGAAAGTAGAAAACACAGGAGCTTGGAAAAGCATTCCAAAACTTAATGACAAGGGGGCAAAGTATAAGATCTATTCTGTACTATACCGCTCCAAATTTTTTTATAGCTTCAAATGTAATTTTAAAATCTACGTTACTATTCGGAATGTTACCTAATCTGATCATTATTTGATGCGGAGTTGTGTTTCTTATAATATACTCGTAATTACCTGTTTCCACTGACATCTTCGGCGTGTAGTAGTTCAAAAAAGGCCTACATTTATGTCTAGACTATCTGTGTACCACATTTCATTTAAATCGGTCTTTTTTTAGCGTTAGAGCGTAACAGACAGACTTTCGCACACACACACACACAGTATTTGTTAGGATTTATTCCTCATGAACTGTACCTTTATGCGGTAGAAGTTAAACTCGTAGTTTTTAAAGTAAGATTGTGGAAATTGCTATAGTTAGTTCTACAAATTGTAGTTCCGTTGCGGGAACTATTGTTTCATATAATTTGCCACAATTCACTGGAATACTGCACTATACACTCATACCAGTTTAGCGTCGATGGAAAACTTTGTGGGGAAACTTGCATATTGTGAATAATATTGTGCATTTGTAACTGTTATCCGAAAATTGGTCTGGAGCTTTTTATAAGCTCCAGACTTGTTGCAAGGGTTAATATCCTTTTCTTGTTGATCGTGGTAGACGCCACTTGGAAACTAAATGGTCATGTGGTTTCCCAAATTGGGTTTCATCATCATCATCCCATATACGTCCCTACTGCTGGGGCACGGGCCTACCCTAAACTGGTTCGATAAAGCCCTAGTCGACCACGCTGGCCAAGTGCGGGTTGATCGACTACACAACCTTAGAATTTCTTAGTAGGTGTGCTATTTAATAAATTTAAGTAATTTTTTTGTATCCACTGCCTTATGCACACTTCAGCTAGTTACCACGGGATCAGATAAAGGCATGTGATGTTGTGTAATATTTATTAATGTAATACTAGCACTCCGCCACCGACTTCGTCCGCGTAGAGACGTTTAACGGGTAAAACATTACTTCTTTATAGCGCAGTCGGTTAAAAAGTAGCCTATATCCTTTCCTAGGCTCTGGACTATATCTGTACCAAATTTCGTTTAAATCGATTCAGTACTCTATGCGTAAAAGCGTAACAGACAGACAGAGTTACTTTCGCATTTATAATATTAGTAAGGATTTATTCTTACAAATGATGGCATCATCATTACATTACATTACAGGTATTTACATACTTAAATTAGTTAACAAAATGAAATATTAATTTATTTCTTCAAGAACAAAGCACCCCATACGAACGAGTTCGGAATTTCAGTAATTAGTCGAAAACTTTAGATTACGCGCGCCAAAGGAAAAGCCTTTGAGCAAAAGAATATGATATAAGGACCGTATAATATTATAGCGTGTTCAGTTATTTTTACCCGACTACCGAAGAAAGGATAGGAGATGAGAATATTACGTAGTAAATTAGTCATCATCATCATTATCATCATCAGCCCATATATGTCCCCACTGCTAGGGCACGAGCCTACCCTAAACTAAGGCGATAAGGCCCTAGTCGACCACGCTGGCCAAGTGCGGGTTGGTCGACTACACAATCTTAGAATTTCTTCGTAGGTGTGCAGGTTTTCTCACGATGCTTTCCTTCACCGTTAAAGCGTCGAATGATGGTACATATGAATTTTAAATTCGAAAAACACATTGGTACCTGGCGGGGTTTGAACTGGCGACCTCTCGCATGGCAAGCAACGACCTACGGCGCTTCGGAGAATATTTAATTCGGAAATTAGTACCTTTACTTAAACTTAACTTTGATTATGATGATGATGATGATGATAACTTTGCTATGTATCATACTTATATACCCAATATTGGTAATGTTGAGTCAGTTAGATTTATTAATCTCAACTCCTCGGCCACCACAGAACGTCACTGGCCTAATAACGCACTCCTCCTAATAATGTTGGCATTGCATAATTATTGCATCATCTAGGCCTATCCGAATATCTGGGATACCTATCCGAACCGGTATCCGAATACCATCGCCAACGGATGGCGCGGACGAGTCGGATCGCTCTGCGAATAGTTTTCAAAATACCGATTCGTTGCGGGATACATTGTGACAGCACTATTGTGGGGATACCATGATTTATGGTTCGCATGGGACACTACTTTTATTTAAATTTAGATTAGTGGCAATTAGAATACTATGAGGGTCATTTGGTTATTATAATGATGAATTTTCAGCATGTTTCAAGACTGTTTGATTGAATCAGTATTTTAATTTAGGAGTTTGTATTGAAATATCGAATAATTATTCCAAGAATATAACATAAGGAAATATCATCATCATCAGCCCATATACGTCCCCACTGCTGGGATACGGGCCTACCCTGAACTAGGGCGATAAGAGTTGGTCGACTACACAACCTTAGAATTTCTTCTTAGGTGTGCAGGTTTCCTCACGATGTTTTCCTTCACTGTTAAAGCGTCGAATGATGGTACATATGAATTTCAAATTTGAAAAACACATTGGTACCTGGCGGGGTTTGAACTGGCGACCTCTCGCATGGCAAGCAACGACCTTAACCACTCGGCCATCGACGCTTTTTTAAGGAAATATAACATTTCAATATGCCAATCTGATTCGTAGTAGTCCAGAACATTTTTTTTGTGCTTAGGGGTGAGAGCAATCCGCTCCCCGGTGAAGCGGGCAAGTCCGGTGATGATGACGAGGCTACTCCAAGAAGCCATCATCGTAAGAAAGTTAGAAAAAAAATAATTTGGCCCACGAACTTTACTTCCACTTTCGGGATACGTACTGCACGTAGGTACGCTTCTCTGAAGATGCATCCCCTTTTAAGGGGATCTAATACTTCCATAAATGTACAAGAGCCGCAGTCTCTGTTTTTATAGTCCTGCAGATAACCTATTCCTCTACTTAGGGGATAAAGGGTGTACATCATTATGCATGTCTCTTAATTGAGTTATTTAGTAGTTAACTTAATGGATTTAGTATTGTGCAAATATGAAAGTTCGCGTTTGAGTAGATACTTGTGGGCCACAAAGTCCCTGCTTTTTAGTTCTACAGGATCTCTACTGCTGGACGAGTTGCAGGCAACCAGCCGCTCCCGTATACCGCAGCCGTTCGTTACCTTTCTTTTGTAGAGGATTACAGACTTGTCTTAATATTTGTAGGCCGAAAAACCCCTTCTTTTCTAGTCCTAAAGCCACCCGACTCTTCCATTTAGGGATACAGTTGTACGCCTTTTTATAAAAGGGGTATTTTTTTTTCAATATTACACAACAGCATTCTACTCTCCTATTTAGGTGATGCATCCCTACCTCTACTCATATACGTACTATAGTATGTATACGAGTAGGTTTACCTAAGTTTGAAGAATTGAATCCACTGAAGAAATTGCAGGCTACAAAGTCCCTGTTATCTCAGTCATACCTACAGGTATTCTATTCTCTGAATTAGATCTCCATATCCCCATACTACAATATTTATCTAAGTATCATCATCAGCCCATATACGTTCCCACTGCTGGGGCACGGGTCTACCCTAAACTAGTGCGATCAGGCCTTAGTCGACCTAAGTATGAAGATCGTGAACTGAAGTAACCACAAAGTCCCTCCTTTTCTAGTCCTACAGGCACCCTACTTCTGGACCTAATTGGACGAGTTTCAGGCATCCAGCCGCCCCCGTATCCCGCAGCCTGTTCGTTACCGACTTTCTTCCCTTTCCGTCTAGTAATGAGAAATCCACGGGTGAATTTTTCATAAGATATCCCCCAAGTTTACTAGGAACTTGGAGACCAGATTGGAAAGAGCGTAATGAGGGGATTTCTTTTATTGAAATCGATTTTGTTCTTGTTTGTTTAAGTACACAAGCTAGTTCTGGGCGCCAGACGTTTGTTTGTAAAATATAAGTGTGTGATTTCGAGTTGGAATTTTGTTTCAAATTCGATTATGTTTAGTAAACTTCAGGTGCAGGTTTACTTGTTGTCTTTTGGTGGAAAACCTGTATGTGGAATTGAGAAATTAAACAACCTTTATTTTCATTTGTTGATGGCAAAATTATATTTTAGTTTACTATAGACACGTAAAATTTTTAATTTAAACAGTAATATAGATTATTTTTAAACAGTATTTTGTACTGGTGGTTCATTTTGAATATGTAACACTATATAACACTTAACTTAGTTTGCTTTTCATACAGCAATTGTTTCCAACACAGATAATCCATGCTACGCTATTCTTTCAAAAACAGTTACCGAGAGAGACAGTAACAATATATAATCCCCCGTAAAACACGTAACTCGATACAAAAAGCGTTTGTAACAGAACTGGCTTAATTAATCGTGCGAGCTCCAAACGATCTCGGAAGGTCGTCCAACATAATCCGAGGCGAAAGAGGTCTCGGGAGCGAATAAGAGAGTGGGTAAATAGATAAGCGGAGCGATTAGCAGTCTTCTTCTTATCGTATGGTTGATGAACAACCTGGTGTCAGAGTATTTAAAACCGCCCGTAGGCCTCTGACATGGATTCACACACCGTTGAAAATTTTTCAGGTGTGCTGGTTTCCTCATGATGTTTTCCTTCACTGTTAAAGCGTCGAAAGATGGTACACATGAATTTCATTTTGAAAAACACATTGGTACCTGGCGGGTTTGAACTAGCGACCTCTCGCATGGCAAGCAATGACCTTAAGCACTCGGCCATCGACGCTTTTTAGTTTTAGTTTGCAGTCGATAGTCTTCTTGGTAGAATCGTCATTCATATCCGGTGGTAGACATTCTTGCTGTATTGATGATCAATAAAAAGTGCATGTAAAGTACCTATATGAAAAGTGCATTGTTTCAAAAAGCATCATAATACATTGTTCAGATTCCGAAGTAAGTGGCTTAAGCTAGCTAAGCTAAAGTAAGTTGTTACATCATCATTATCAGACTACACCGACCGAACCGAACTTGGCCAGCGAGGTTGACTAAGGCCTTATCGCCCTAGTTTAGGGTAGGCCGTGCCCCAGCAAGAGGGACGTATATGGACTGATGATGATGATGATGATGATAGTAACAAGAAAAACCGCCTTCAAAAGCCCGACACACAAAATTTTGTTTTCGTACTTTTTAGAGTTAACTTTTTTTGCAACCAAATTTTTTTTGTTGAGCTCATTTGATATAGTACCGATATTATAACTAATAGTCTGAATATGCATACAGTATTGAAATAATTATACTTTTACTGCTAAAGCTATTAAGGAGTGGCTTTCCATCATTCAAATAAAAAATAAATCATCCAAATCGGAAGCACCAGCTTTCAAATCCTTACTAATATTATAAATCCGTAAGTAACTCTGTCTGTCTGCATGTCTGTCTGTCTGTATGTCTGTCTGTCTGTCTGTCTGTTACGCTTTCACGCATAGAGTACCTACTGGACCGATTTAAATGAAATTTGTCCAGAGCCTAGGAAAGGTTATAGGATACTATTTTTAACCGACTGCGCTATAAGAAAGTAATGTTTTACCCGTTAAACGCGGACGAAGTCGCGGGTGGAAAGCTAGTAAAAAATAAATCATACAAATCGGTGCACCCAGGCCAAAGTTTTGAGGTAACAAACATAAAAAAAAATACAGACGAATTGAGAACCTCCTCCTTTTTTTAAAGTCGGTTAAAAGATAACATTTTCCGCTCTGTACAGCTACTGTAACCACAGCACAATACGTCGGCTGTGTAGAAAACGTGCCTTTGCATACGCGACGCTCGTATCTTTATTAAACATTTTATACCCACAGAGATGGCTCCTGCCAACTTTGGGTTATTAAAGTTGCGTCTAAGAAAAACACCTTGTATATTAACTTTGTCATTGTTAAACTCTCTCTTAGCAAACTACGTGATGTTTTTGTTAACAGTGTTTTGAATCAGTAGAGGTGTATTTGTGATGTTTTTACTTTGTACTCATTTAAGAATATGAGGCAATTTTATTTAGCTTTCTTTAAATTTATTTTTACTTTATTTTGCTACTAATTGATATGCCTTTTATAATATGCAGTTCTGACCTTTCAAATGTATAAATTACTCCTCAAGTTATTACTAAAATAATTATGTAGGTATGAAAAATGCACTTCCTTGATACGTCGTTTCATGACCTTTCATTATGCAGAAAGCTTAATGTTTTTATGTTTGATTTGACGAGTACCTATATATGCATGTTGTGTTTTTACCTAATACCGATAATAGCGCAATTTCCAATGATTCTCTACGCCAGTTTTCAAAATGGCTGTCGTAGCAAACAGCATAATTCATTTTGGTGCCCACAAAGTATGAAAATCAAAGCTTAATTGGATGTCTCTATTGGCCTGTCATAATTACGATATCAGACGTCAAACTGTAATCGGCTTGCGCTACATCTAGTATGGTAGTGAGATCGCCAAGTTTCGAAAGAATTTAGTTTAGTTAAGTAAACGTTAGTTAGATTCTGATTATGAAGACACCTAACTTTAGTCTTAATCGTGACCACAAGCACTGTAAAGAGCTCGAAACGTCAGATCTCTAAATAATGTTTAGAATACCAATACAAGACGAGTTTAATCCGTAAAATTAGTTTTCTTGGTGCTGATCACATATACATGTAGTACCTAAAGAAAATCCTAATAAAATATTTTAAGAATTTTGGCTATTTTAAAATCTACTACATAAACATGCTTCACACATGCTTCTACTACATGCTTGGCAGTCCCAACAGTATCCTAAAAGTTTTGGCGGGAAGGTGGGATAGTGCTCTGAGACAGCACTGGATCACGGCCCTAAAAACCCGAATGCGGAGCAAATTTATTACATATATCAATTAACAAATAATACCAAAATAATTTAAGTACTAACCGTAGATATAAGAACATTCGTTAGTACCATAATTCGAAACTAAACTAACGAATTATGGATTTAAATTATCTGAATAAATGAATTATATTATTATTATTATAAACATTTATTTAACAAGAATCTGAATTCTACATAAAAGCTTCTCTATCAATTGTACATTATACCTTAAACAGTACAATTGTACATTTCCTTCATAAGTCAGTATTAATTCGATCGTAGTTATCAACTTGGCGTATTTTTCACCTATAATCATTTGATAGAATTGAATTTGTAAAACTTCACGTTAGTTCCCCGCAACTTTTGGTCTCTATTTCTCTGAAATATTGGAAAAATGTGGTCCTTTGTAATATTTTTCATCACACTTTTGCCTCTCTCCTCTTTGGGATTAGATAAAGTAGACATAATTTTTTCCTTGAATTATTTCTCTCACAGAAATGTGAAATTAATTTGCCTGCTGACTTGCGAAGATAGCCTCTGTAAGTGGATTAGATAAACGTGTTGCATACTTAATAAGCTCTCATACGATATCATTAAAATATCATAGCTATTGTTTAATAATTCAAAAGGCTTTGTGTCCAATTTTGAAAATTCACAAACATTATCAATATGGAATAGAACTTTCAATCGTGATTCATTTGTATTGTTTAAATTTGACTTTATATATAACAATTATTATAATTCCTCTATTGATATTAAAATACCTCTGTGGCCCTTTCATTGAAATTAAAAAAAACAGAGGCATTATTAGTTTTAAATAACTATAAATATACAAAGATAATAATTATAAAACGTATAAAATTGTGAGCGAAACTTCTGGTGAATAAGTATATATTTTTTACAGGGCTCGGAAATTTTGCAAAAGCAGCCGCTGAAAACTCCATTAGAGTGTCAGCTAATAATGTTGGGAACCACACATATGACACTATAAAGCTGAAAGATTGTTTACAGCAAACCTACTACTCAGTTGGGGTACTGGTTGACTCCGCTTGTCATAACTTCGCAGAGAGTATGGTTTACGTAAGTACTTTTTGCTGTTGAGGAGTTTTCTGAGAGAGATCATGTGTTATTACCGGATTTTACAATTCTAGTAATGGTAAAAAAGAAAAGACTCGTATACCTACTACTTGCGACGTATATGCTTGCAATAATTGACTGCCTCGGTGTAACAGTGATTTTTTTTAAATAAATAATATCTCCGGTTCCAAGAGTCGTGGGTTCGATTCCCACCCGTGACAAATGTTTGTGTGACGAACCTCGGTGTTTGTTCCATGTCTGGGTGTGTTCTTAAATATAATTAAGTATATTTGTGTACCCAGTATTGATTTTTATATCTGTAACAGAACTACTTAAGCTTCTTACCACAGGATGAGATCAATGTAGGTATGTGACGTTGTAAAAAAATAAAAATGACTGACACGTTAGTGCATCTTCCGTGTGTAGGTGTGTTATTAATCTATTTGAACTCTGCACTGATGATTCTTATATCCTTAACACAATTGTGCAACCTACTTACCACGAAATCAAAGCAATGTAGGTAGATTTAACTAAGTGAGATATTTAAAACAACCCCCTCTCTCGGTGACGGTGCGTAAAGCACTACACCGCGAAAAAAAAAAGATATTTATAACAAAAAACATTGATTCAGGCATCATTGAACACTCAACTGGGATCCGCATATAGATGGTTGATCATGAATAATTTTAAAACCAATTCCATGGACAACAATACAGCCTTTGATATCGACGCAAATATTTCTGAAATCGTTGGAAGCTTGAACATTAGTGTTGATGCAGATATAATGCAAGCTGTGAAGCAGGGTGAGTTATTTTTCTTCATCATCATTATCAGCCCATATACGTCACCACTGCTGGGGCATGGGCCTACCCTAATCTAGGGCAATAAGGCCTTAGTCAACCACGCTGGCTTAAAGTACTAATCGTACATGAATTTCAAATTTGAAAACACAGTATTACGTGGCGGGGTTTGAACTGGCGACCTCTCGCATTTTTCTTAGTAAAGTGTAATTGTAGTATGTGTCTTCATAAGTGGATTTCCGGGATTAGTGAAGAGCCATCGTTACGTTTAATAAATACTTTGTAACCATTATGAGTGCCTCGGTGGAACAGTGGTTAGTGACCCTGGCTGGCAGTTCCAAAAGTCGTGTTTGTGTAATGGCAAAAATCGGCGTTTATTCCGGGTCGGGGTGTGTTATTTATACATTTAAGATTATAAGTGTGTCCACTGTCTTTTTTTTACATCTAGTGCGTAAAGCTTCTTTGAACGGGATCAGATCGATGTATGTGATGTTGTGAAATATTAATTTATCATTAATGTATTGGAGAAAATAGTTATCCAGTGACCACGATTGCTATATAGCCTTTGAAACGTTTTAAAGATCTATTCAGTCCATAATATTTGTATTGCACAAACATTTCAAACAGAGAATCAACAATACAATCTACACGAATTGTACAACTTTGGCAAAATTCAAGGCGGCAATTTGATTGCTACAAAAGCTGCAACATGGTCCATTGAGTCCGGTAAGTTTTGTGATCAAAATTGGACCGATTGCATCGAGAGCACAATTCGTACCAATTTAAACTTGTATTTTTTAGGTTTCAGCAACAATTTGGACGGATACAAATACTATCGGAGATGGAATTTTCAGCAGTGGCCAATGAAAATGATCAGCGTTGTGAGTATTGATTGCGGATGCGTTTTCAACTCGTGGACCGACAGGTTTATTGGATAGTTAAAAATAGAGCTTTTAAAGCTTTTGAAAATTGTAAACGCGGTTTTATGTTTCGTTTCGTTGTCCGTGACATATTCAATTGGATTCATAATACCGTCTGACCTTTATCGAAGGGATGATAAAAGTTTTATATTTTAGAACATTTGCAATTATTATGTTAGAGATAATCCTTACTAATATAATAAATCTTAGTCTTTATGGGTCTACACGCGTTATTAGGAGTAGCAAATTACATAGCTACTTACTGCCCGACGTTTCGACTGGGTTACACCAATCGTGGTCGCGAGCGACTCCGTAAAGACTAATATTTAGTGTAATGGAACGCGAAAGTCTAAAATCTTACTTAATATAATAAATGTTAAAAACAATGTTTGATTCAGTATATTTGAATGAAAATTGGTACATATATAGTCCAGAATATGAGAAAGGATATAGGATTTTTAACCGACGGCGCTATAAAGAAGTAACTTTTTACCCGTCAAACGTCTGTACGCGGACGTAGTCGCGGGCGGAAAGCTAGTTAATTATATATTGCAAGCTTTAACAAAATAAAGGTTTTAAAATTATTATTTTTTTTTACTTTTTCCTTCCTTTCTTAGGTATCACGAGCAAGAAAAGACTTTGATCCAAAAATATTATTCGATATTAAACCACTCAAGGGCGTGGCTACTCTCACCAAGACCAGCGCAATTATATTGAATGTGATCTCTGATGTGCATAATTTCAGGTAAAATCCTACATAAAAATTAGATGCTTAACTGTAAATTTATGAATAACTCTATTCTGTACTACTTAACAAAGAGAATATAATCACTACGTTTTACTACTTAACCAAAAAGAGTTAGGAAACAAAACGCGTGAAACATTTTGTAAATACATATAGCAGTATTTAATATGTATTTTGGATTTTGCAGATTCGTTCACTCCATAGCAGACCGATGGATTAGTGATTATACTTTGAATAAATCAGAGGTAAAACATTGAATAAATTAGTTTATCTACATTTTCTATTAATTCAATAATATTTTTTAGTTAGTTTTATAGAAAAAAAAACACTTTTTAAAATCACGAAATTACTTAACCATCTCATTATGCGGCCTTAAAATACTCGTATGTTCCTAAATATCATAAACATAGTATTGTCTATTTTTATTTGCGCGAGCACTACACATTTGAAATAAAACTAATTTTACGGATTAAACTCGCGTGTATTGGTATTCTAAAGATTATTTAGACATCCGACGTTTCGAGCTCTTTACAGCGCTCGTGGTCACGGTTAAGACAGTCTAAATAATGTAGAATACCAATACACGCGAGTTTAATCCGTATTAGTTTTATTTCAAATACCAAAAACATGTTTTCAGGCAGTCGTAGCTAGCTCACTATACTACAAACAACAGGACATATCGCCAGCGATTCGCTTTATGAAAGACGTGCACGATAAAATTGATTTGATCCACCCTCCACTAACAAGTGTTGAGTAAGTTCTTTTTGTATTGCATTATCTTCTTACGTCTTTATCTTATTATGTTTGCTCTCCGTTTTCTTTTTAGATAACTTGGAAACAAGTACAAAACGGTATTATCGATAAAACATGTTGTTTTTATTAAAGAAATCCCTCTCATCGCTGGAGTCACTTCCACTCTTATCCGAAAATATCATCAACATCTCTTTTAATAGTTTGAATAGTGTGTCATTTCATACATGACATGTTACCCTTACCAACATTTTAGTGCCACTTAGCTTGTAATACAGCTATAATGCATTCCATATAGCGCTTTTTTTAACTGAATTTAAACACACTTTCAGAACTAGATACTATTACCGTATACCAACGTACGGAGCCGGTAAGTTTGAGAACCAGTTCCTCAGACCTTTGAGTAATGGAGCATGGGCATCGGTGGTGGTAGTATCAGCTCTGTGTGCGTTGGTCCTACTGCTGGCCGCCAAGTTAGAGAGGAGACCATCGTCTAGCCAGTACGCCATATTCTCTGTCATCGCTTCAATATGCCAGCAATGTATGTTAACGTTTTTTAATTAAATGGTTAATTTTTTACTGCTCAATTATTTTAAAGTAATTATTCATGTGTTTTGTGATAATGCTAAGGATTTCCTTTTTTCTCCTGACGGATTCGAAATGAGTCTATTTATTTCTTTTAGTTTTTGAGGACAACACCGTCGGCATCCGGAAAGTATCTGCTGGTAAGCTAAACGTCCTTAAAATCAATGCAATAGCAATAATAAAGTTCAATGTCACATTCAAACTCATTTTAAACTAAATTAAAATAGATCATCATAGAATTTGGATCCTTATTTACCTGGAAAATTAGTCGGCCCGAATCACACTAGTGTGTAGACTCGTCATCATCAGAGTGACAAAACACATATCAGATACACGCCCGACGGGAGCCATGACTCGTTAACGCCGATTCGTTAAAACGTATATTTATTCTTCTATGAGGAAACTGATAGATCCCTCACTTGAAACATTTTTCTGATTTGAATATTCAGCTCGTTAGCTACGGGTTCTGACAGCTGGAACACACACTTGACAGGCAAATCTTTGGCCTAAACAAATACTCCAGTATAAGAAAACTGAAAATGTTCGGGATATTTACCATGTTGGATTGTTTTAATGAGCTCCTGCAAGCGCCATGATCACAGGTGAACTCAACCCAGAAGTCAAAAATACTCCAGTATACTTTTTCACCCTTCAGGCCGCAAGCTGACAGTCCTGGTCACCGGCATCTCCTGCGTGCTGACCTACAACTACTACACCAGCAGCGTGGTGAGCTGGCTGCTAAGCGGACCGCCTCCCTCCATCAATTCCTTGAGGGAACTGCTCGAGAGCCCTCTGGAGCTGATCTTCGAAGATGCTGGGTATACACGGTCCTGGTTGCAGGTGATTTTTAGTGAATTTTAGAAGAAAATGAAATGTATTTACGTTGCTGTAGAGACCCCTTGAGCTGGTATTTGTAGAAGCTGGGTAGCTGGTATACGCAGTCATGTTTGTTTATTTTTATTATCCTGAGCTTCTGCTATCAAATATATACGTGTTTTAAAATGTAACCGTCAATCTATAGACTGTCATTTCAATTAATAGAGTATCAATACTCTGGTGTTGTTGTGTAATGCAGGCATAGTTGTAATAAGTACTACGTAATGGGGGAGAGGAGGGCGAAAGCAGTGATAACAATGTATTTACAATGAAAACATAATTACAAAATCTGTTTAATGTTTTTGTGTTAACAACTGAAGGCTGAATGAATATGAATTCTACTTTGATGTAAAAAAAATTAACTTAACAATTTCATTACGAGAATTATTTAATATGTTTTGCTTGCAGACTCCAACCTATTATTATAACAGAAGGAATGCAGAAATTGAAGATGAACTGAGAAAGAAGAAGGTTTTTAACAAGAAGAAAGATGCGCCGTTACTAGTCCCTTTGGAAAGAGGTATCAGGATGGTGAAAGCTGGTGGTATGTTCATGACATAAATTTAACTTTATAGAAAAGAACAGGGATTAGGTAGATATCTAAAGCATTTTATTGTTTTTATTTGGAAGTTCATCATCATCATCATCAGCCCATATACGTCTCTACTGCTGGGGAACGGGCCTACCCTAGACTAGGGTGATCAGGCCTTAATCAACTCGGTGGACAAGTGCGGGTTGGTCGGCTGCACAACCTTAGAATTTCTTCGTACTTGTGTAGGTTTCCTCACGAAGTTTTCCTTCGTTAAAGCGTCGAACATTAGTACGTATGAATTTCAAATTTCAAAAACACAGTTTTGTACGTGGAGGTTTGAACTGGCGACCTCTCGCATGGTAAGCAATGATCTTAACCACTCGGCCATTGACGCTATCCCATATAGGTTGACGAATTAGCACGCAGGACTGTGATTGTCTTGATGTCGTGGGATCGGATACCTGTAGCGGTACCATGAGTTGGCTATCGAAAACTTACGTACGTTAAAAACCTATCGAGTTGTTTTTTTCATACGACCGATTTTAGTTTTTAGCGTAACCACCAGGGGCGCTGTACAAGTTTTTCATAGACATATTTACGTAAGCGATATCGAGTCCGTAACTTTTAAACTCATGGTAGCGCTACTGGACACAAGTTGGGGTGTCTCTAAATTTTAAAATAAAAGTTTTTTTCTAGGGTTTGCATATCATACAGAAGTAGACAGCGCGAACAGATTGATCTCAAGGACGTTCACGCAAAGTGAGCTCTGTGAGCTTGGTTCACTGCAGAGCATCGAGATGACGCCTTTATATGCCTGCGTGCAGAAGAATAGCCCTTATAAGGAGTTTTTTGTGTGGAGGTACTTCTTCAAAATTATTTTTACTTTTATCTTTTTTACATACATACATACATACATAAAATCACCCCTTTTTCCCAAAGGGGTAGGCAGAGATCACTTCCAGCGATCCACTTTTCACCTCTGTGGGAAAGGTGACGTAACGGGTTGTGGACCACGTCGCCGCCATTCTGCCTTGTACATTGTTTTAACAAGGTCATTGCGTTCCCACGAGTAGCAAGGATATATGACGGGGGAAGGAAAAGGGGAGGAAGGATACTATCGCCTCGGATGATTTGGATTGAGTCGATAGTAGCTCGAGGATCTTTTTTATGTTGTCCAGATGCTGAATACTAACCAATAATTTCATCCTTGCCAATGTTCCTTACTTCCAGTATCATGCGACTCTCAGAGCGCGGGGTGGTGAAGTGCATCCAGCATCGCACTGCATTCCCTACAGCGCGTTGCGAAGGGAGTTCCCCTAGAGCGCTTGCTCTAGGCGGGGCTGCCCCGGCGTTCCTCCTGCTAGCTGCGGGATACTTGCTAGCTACAGCCATTATGGTTGCGGAAAGGTAGGGTTAGGTATCCGGACTAACTAATAATAATAATAATAAAATAAAAAAAAAAACTTTATTTGTTCTTTCACATAGTAGACTATGTGAGACTAACTGAATCCTAATCCACTTGACCGAACATCGTTTCATTTAGGGCTATCGATCTAAAGTCTTCGTGTATGATGAACTTAAAATGTAGTTACTTCTAAAAAGATTGGGACACTGCCGAGTGTCTATTAAAATGATAGCAAATTTGTTTCGACTTTATTGTATTTCGATAGCTTAGGAAAATGATTGGGTCTGGATTCAGTTGATTCGCTGATTGTAAATCGAAGTGGTATTTTTTTATTTTAGTATGAGCTCTTAATCCGATGTCATAAGTCCTAAAGTAGGGCCTAGTTATTTGGCTGGCTATTTGTACTGGCTATTTTCTCGAAAAGACACATTTTTTATTTGATTTGTGCTATTTTGTAAAATGATTTAACTGCAATCAAATGGTTCAACAAAAATATCTAACTTATCACTTTGGCAGATAGTTGGTACTACTAAGTTACCACATTCTTCACAATTTTTTTGTACTACACCTTTGTTTTGTTCAAAAGAAATAACTTCTTTTTGCAGATTCATTTGGAAGCACAATAGAAAGCCAAAGTTGTTCGTGAGAAGGAATAAAATGTTGGGTTCTTTTGCTGTCCTAGAGTAAAAACTTGGGTAGTAAAAACCCCTTCGGAATTATGTTTGCCATAACTTATATTAAGATTACAACTTTGTAGGTGTTAAAATTAGTTATAGTTATGTATGTGAATTCAATCATAAGAAAAATGCTGTAGATTTCTAAATGGTTATCTTAAAGCTTATATAAATAGAGATAATTTACTGTGACAAGTAGTAAGTAAGTCGTACTATTATAGAATATTATGTGCTAACAACATTTCTTTATTTTGTGCAACACAACACTTAATGCACTTGCTTATGAACAAAATTGTATCGTTTAGAATTTGGTTGCTGTAAATCTTATCAACTAGTAAAATACAAATAGCTATTCACCTTCCCATTTGTTTTCCGGCCTAGCCCCCAATCCCTTTTAAAGGCTCTGTATCAAATTGCATCGATATACAAAAACATACTGTCCAGCTTGAACGGTTTCAATCAGTCCCCTGGCGATCAGCCACGGATTACTATGCTGCCTATTAAAATAAATCTGGATTTAACAAGCCGACATGTTGATGAGCTGGAGGGGACTGACGGTTGCGTAAGAGTGGATGGTCTATGTGGATTTTTGTCCGGGTCTGAAAAAAGAAGACAAAACTTACGCTGTTATATTTAGCTTCAAACATAAGCGCAATGATGGTAGATAAACATCATCGAATGACTAAGCTACAAATAAGGTTAGACCAGTCATGTGCGGTAGACGTTGAAATACATTCAGTTAACGTTTTGGTGATGTCCCATTTAGTTGCAGTAAAAAAAGTGTCGAATAGTTGGTCGTTGCTTGCCATACGAAAGGACACCCTTTCAAACCCCGCAACGTACAACTGTGTTTTCAAATATAATATGTAGTATACAATTCATATACACGATTATTTGACGCTTTAAAGGTGAAAAATATCGTGATGAACCTGCACACCTACGAAGAAGTTCTAAGGTTGTGTTGTCAACGAACCCCCACTTGGCCAACGTGATTTACTAAGGTGATCGCCCTAGTTTAGGGTAGGCTCGCACCCCAGCTGTGGGAACGTTTATGATGAAGATGATGATGATGCAGCAATATGGTTAGTAAACTATATATCTACCTGATCTCAGCTTTAAATAGTTTGTATGATAAAATTAGACATCTCATTAAACTGTTTCTTTTTCTACTGTTTGCGAAAGACAGGAGACAAGAACACTACGCGTTAACTCGCACGTCACCCAAAAGCAAAAATAAAAGAATGATCAAACAATTCCCAACTCTGTATAAAATTCAGCGGAACGAATAACATTTTAAAAGTTCAATAGAAATCGCGATTGTCCGAAACATTTCAAAAGTGGATGTCAAAGGGCTTTGAGAGTTTTGCTGACGTCACAAGTTAGTAAAAGTTTTGAAAGCCGTTGAAACGAAGGTTCTGCTTTATACTCTTTCACAAAATGGAAGCCTCTTTAGTTGTAAGTTTAATAAAGTTCATTGTTAACAGATTTTAACGACGGGTATGACTTTTTAATATTTTTGGTACTTTAAATCTATGGTAGAAAATGGTGTATTACCACAAAATCTTCAATCGGTAAGTTAAGTCTGACGAGCATACCTTTTTATTTTAAGACTTTGCGATAAAAAGCACTCGAGAAAAGAAACGTAAATGTGACCCTGTACACTTTTTCTACATTTTACCCAACATTACTATTGCAAACACAAAATGGCGGGCTAAAACAAAATGGCGTCCGCTGAGTCACTTTAAACTCGACGTTACTTCGTAGTTTAACATCACGTAGGTGAGTCCGGAATCGCAATCAGGCCTCCAAGGCCCAGAAAGCGTGGCACTACGCCAGCTCCGCCTGCCAATTCTCTAAGGGACTGAGGTTCATTAAAAATAACTTTTGTTCCTACATATGAAGCAAATTTAGTACAGGTACGTTTGATTTTTATACCACTTGTATTTGGTTTGGAAACGTGCCTAGCTAATTATGTGACTGCGCTTGGTTATTTTAAATGTTATTTTATGAAGTAGGCCGTGGATTCGGGTCAGGTTCGAGGTCTATTTTAAGTACTATTGGGAAAGGTTTATTACAATTGTAGCAGATGTAAGAAAAATTGTACCTACGCATCTTTTGAAATTGAATTGACCTAGATACAGCCTTTAAGAAACCTCTGAAACCATCTGCTTGATTAAAATAAGTTGTAATTTTTGGGTAACATAAATTTAATAGCTTTTAACTGTTTTCTTGCAGTACATTTTTCTAACACTAACGAACTAATGAAGCGATCGAGACTAGTAGTGTTAGAGCCAGAGACATTTTTTGGTGAAATAATTTCATTTTAATCACAACAGGTCTGGTGAAAGACAGCTTGACGAGGCGGTGATTAATGTATCCCCATTGTGGCGTCCTTCAGGGCACTGCTGTCAGCCTCCCTTTACTCTTTTCTTCGACAACTCCCAGAATTGACCCTTTGAGCCTTATCGCATTGTTGAAGGAAAGTTTGACAAACTGCTCGAAGCATTGTTGGTACGAAAAAATCTAGTTTCGATCCCGTGGGATTGACCTTGACTGCGTGAATGTTAGTGACGTCATGCTCTTGGGATTGAATTGATCGTGAATGACACATTGACTTTATTTGTTGGAGTTACTGCCAAATATTGAAAAGTCTCATTAAAAGAAAATATTTGACAGTTTCAGCCACACTTTGCTCAGATTTTCAGGGCAGTTAAGACGTTAACTGCGCTGAAAATCTGAGCAAAGAGAATATAATCACTACGTTTTGACTCTGAGTAAATACAATACATTATCTATCGTATCTGGTTTGATGGTGTCCAATATGTTAAAAATGCAGTTTAATAGTTTAGTATTTGGCAACTACTTAACCAGCAAATCGGCGGTCAAATATTAAATTATCATTTTTGACAAGACAGTTTTTTAAATGTCTTTTAAAAGGAGGTTAAGGAAGATCGTTTGTTTAGTTGTTCACATCAAATTTTAATATATCGTAGATAATTTATTAATTGCTTGTTATTAAATTACATAAAGTTGCATTATTTTTCATAATAAATAAATATTTAAATAATTAAGTGATTTTCAGTCTGTTGTTAAGATGAATCATCATAAATACTGTTAATAAATCATCATGCTTCTGCCCCCGTCCCACGCTAAGTGGGGTCGGCGCAACATGTATGTATATATTTTCTTCCACTTCAACACTGTAAATAAATGAGAATTTCATTTTAGGCGGTACCTAGAGATAAGGTAAATTTGCTTAACTATTAATATAATCTTAGCGAAACTAGACAGCGTAAATTTCAAACAGTAATTGAATCACTTGTCCTCCTTACGTAATCAGTTCAGGTAGTTTCTTAATTTTCTTTGATCGTCGCGTCTTGAGGATCATCCTGTGACGTGAATATTAAAGCTCATCTTCCAAAACAATTTTGACAAACAATTTTCGGTAGCAAGGATCGCTTTGATATTTGTGGATACTTGAAATATTGTGTACAGAATTTGGATGTGCTGCGAATACCTTAGAATTTGTTAAGTGAATAGCTGGGCGATGACAAAAACAAGTTAAGATTTAAATACGTGTTGTGGAATAAATTCGCGGAGGGATAACTATTATTTTCATTATTATTTAAATTTTAAAGTTTTTGCAATGTTATATGAATATTTACAAATATTAGAACAACATAGCATTACAGTATCTATCATCGTCATCATCAGCCCATATACTTTCCCACTGTTATGGCACGGTCCTACTCTAAACTAGGGCGTTTAGGCCTTAGTCAACCTCGCTGGCCAAGTGTGGATTGGTCGACTACACAACCTTAGATTATCTTCGAAGGTGTGCAAGTTTCCTCACGATGTTTTCCTTCACTGTTAAAGCGTTGAATAATCATACATATGTTAATTTCAAATTTGAAAACACAGTGCTACGTGGCGGGGTTTGAACTGGCGACCTGTCGCATGAAAAGCGACGGCCTTATCCACTCGGTCCACAATAAATTAAGTACACTTAATTTAAATACCTTTTCCATTGTTTCTGTAGACCAACTCTCAAACAGCTACCAGTCAGGTTGCAGACCATTAGTATAGTATAAATCACTCGGAACTACCCGATGGTCATATAAAGCGGCGACGTTGCGCCATGATTTACAGCTCCGCCTGAAGTCGCGCTGAAACACCGGCAGTTCTCAGGTGATTCTAAAATGGTCCACGAAAAGATAAATGGAAGATGCGGGATGGAGGCTTGGTGGGTATGTGAGCGGGTTATTAGTACAAGTTTGTTTTTGTACAGCCTTCATTCAAATAAATAAATAATAAATAAATATTTCACAACATCACATACATCGATCTGATCCCGTGGTAAGTAGCTTAAGCACTTCTGTTACGGAAATCAGAAACGACAGTGGATACACAAATATACTTAAGTATATTTAATAACACACCCAGACACGGAACAAACACCGACGTGCGTCACACAAATATTTGTCCCGAGTGGGAATCGAACCCACGACTCTTGGAACCGTGGGTAGTGTAACCTGGGTCACTAACCACTGTTCCACCGAGCCAATCAAATAAATGATGGACGCTGTGATAGTTTCAATACTTTGTATGAGAGTTATCCGCTCCCCCGCAAGTCCGGTGATGATGACGAGGCCAAAATAAGCCATCATCGTAAGTCAGTTGGAAAAAAAAAATACTTTGTGTGAACTTCATGAAAGTAAAAAACTTGTCTTTATTCTACTTATCAAATTATTTTGTGTTCGTTTTAAAGGAAATCAAAACAAATTTATTAAGCTATTGCATAGCTTTTATCGCGGGCTTTGAGTGCGGCGACCGAACCAAGAAATTCCGTAACGAAAAAGACCTCACAATCGTCTAACGCCATTTCAGTTCGGTAGACTTCGGCACGGTGTTTGTGTGCGTGCGGTTAGACGTATTGTACGACTCTACGAAACTCGCACGAATCGAGACGAGCTGCTCCAAAATCGGATGATGCTGTGCAATAGCTATACCGCGGTAGTCCCCGAGTGACACACGTCTTTTTTTATTTCGTAACCTTAGACCATTCCAATTTATTATTGTCTATAATTTGAACAGACACTATAAACTAGAAATACAATCGCTTATACAAATATAGGTAGAGACATTTCGTAGACTTTTCAGGGATGGAAATTATGATAATTTGATTTTTTTTACTTATGAAACCAATATCTGAATAAGTTCAAGATTTTGGTGTTTTCAGATGATTTCATTTTAGCTTGACAAAAGGTCCAAAACCAACGAAAATGTTCAATTCTGGAACCTTTATAGTGTTTTAACACTCAGTTTCTCCAATTCAGTAAGTACCAATACCTTAACACCTGAAAAATACTGACGAGTCGTTTTGCTTAGTTTCCGGTTCCGCCCGTACTGACACCCCATTTTGAATTCTCTACAAGGTATAACCAGCTTGGAATGCATCCAGCTTGTGAGTCTTGGCGGGAATTAAGTCATCTTAAGTAGAAACGTGGGATGCCTTATTTATACGTGGAGCGGTGGCTTAGTGGTTAGCCTTGGCCTCCATTTGGGTTGTATCGGGTTTAGTTCCGAATATAAATGTAGAATGTTTACTGCACAAGTGAATAAATATTTCACACAATCAGTGGGTTCGATTCCCACTCGGGACAAATATTCGTGTGATGAACGGTGTTTGTTCCGTGTCTGAGTGTGAATGTGTATTTATAAATATTTACATACATACATACATACAATCACGCCTTTTTCCCAGAGGGGTAGGCAGAGATCACTTCCAGCGATCCACTTTTCACCTCTGTGAGAAACGTGACGTGACGGGTTGTGAACCACGTCGCCGCCATTCTGCCTTGTGCATTGTTTTAACAAGGTCATTGCCGTCTTACCGAATTATGAGAGTATAGGAATAGAGAGTGCACTTGTGTTTGTGCACACTTGTGCACTATAAAATGTCCTGCGCACTTGGCTGATCTCAATTGAGATCGGCCGCCATGGCTGAAATCGGTCGGAAACCTTTTTATTTACTGCAATAAATAAATAAAAATTTCGAACAATCAGTCGGTTCGATTCCCACTCGGGACAAATATTTGTGTGATGAACGGTGTTTTTTCCGTGTCTGGGTGTGAATGTGTATTTATAAATATTTATGTGAGTATATCAGTCTCGGAGGGCCTTAGTACAAGCTCTGCTTAAGCTGCTGCTTGAATTCGCTCGCGACCACGATTGGTGTAACCCAGTCGAAGCGTCGGGCAGTAAGTGGCTTTGTAATTTGCTGCTCCTAATAACGCGTGTGGACCCATAAAGACTAATATTTAGTGTGATGGAACGCGAAAGTCTAAAATCTTACAAGCTCTGCTTAGTTTGGGATCAGGTGACCGTGTGTGGAAATGTCTCAAATGTACCAGATATTTATTTTTAATCCCATTCTGTGGTAAGTAGCTTAAGCATTCGTGTTTTGGATAATCAGATCTTCTTCTTCTTATCGTATGGTTGATGAACAACCTGGTGTCAGAGTTTAAACCGCCCGTAGACCTCTGACATGGCTTCACACACCGTTGAAAAATCTCTCAGGTGTGCTGGTTTCTTCACGATGTTTTCCTTCACCGTTAAAGCGTCGATGGCCGAGTGGCTAAGGTGCTTGCCATGCGATGATGCAGGTCGCCAGTTCAATCCCCGCCAGGTACCAATGTGGTATTTCAAATTTGAAATTCATATGATAATCAGATTCAACAACGGTATAAACATAAAACACACCTAGGCACGGAATGAATACTTACTAATGATTATCGCAGAAACATCTTACCCGGTAGAGATCGAACTAATGACAGCCAGTGAAAGAGACAAAGTCTCTATCAATGTACAAAGCCAGTCGAGGCAAGGTAGCTGTTAGGAGAAAAATATTTTGCTCTAACTCTACGTGTTGTGGTTTTAATATCTGATTATCTGGGACATTTCCACACACGGTCATCTGACCCCAAACTAAGCAGAGCTTGTACTATGGTTTATTTGGCAAACCGAACGTAATCACAATTAGTCGATTAGAGTAACCCAAATATTGGTTAAACCGTAAATCATACGATAAGATTATTCACATAATACCACGTTAGGGATATTTTAAACGTTAATCGCTTACATCATCTCCAAATCCCCTTGGAATTTTCGTTAATTGTAGGCTTTGACTGAACATGATTAAATTCCATGATATTTATACTTGAAAAGTAATTAGTACTTAAGTTTAGGGTCTTTTAATCTGTTATTTCATAAGATCTATACACCGTGAAATTTGAGTGGTTGTTTTCCCGTGGAAGAACTTTAGTTTAACAGCCTTAAACTTTAGTAATACTATCGAATCATGCTAATTATTCCTTGAATTTTTTTTTAATTTTCAAAATAATATTTAATCCAACTCGAAAACGAGAAAAGCTATCTTTCTTTTATAAGATGTGACGTAATCAGGTACTGCTTGCCGCATGAAATCGATGCTTAAAGCTCAACGCCTTAATAATAAAGCGGTTTGAACGTACTTTCAAGTTTCGGTTAAGCTTTATTGATTTAAAAAAAAAGAACTGCACAAATCAATTGTTCTACTAAGATAAAATCATTTTACTGCGGGAAAACAACCACTAAAATTTCACAGTGTATTATACAAATAATATTAAAACCAAAAACTACACACGGCACCATTATGAATCTATTTGCACTTATTTCATACGATATTGTCTCAAGTCCGTTCCGTAACAATATTCTCTCGTAAAAACCAATTCAACGCACGGGATCCGGATCCGGGATCCCGTATCCCGGTTTCCGCTAAATCCCGGGCTGAGTAATGTCCGCTGGGGCGGAATAAATGAAATAAATGTTCTTCGGGAATCCCTCTGATGATGTACCGTCTCCGTCAGGATTACTGGTAGCGAACTTTCTCGAGGATTTGAAGGTAAACGCGGAGTTGGGGATGTTACATGAGAATTGAATTTATTCAATGGAGAAAGTCGTGGTGATATATTAACGTGGCACATAAAGTTTTGCAGAGGGCCTGTAGCGCTGCCATGAGTTAGTTAGTTATCTATCGAAAACTTACGTACGTCAAAAACCTAGCGAATTGTTTTTTTCATACTACAGATTTTAGTTCTTAGCATAACCGCTAGAGGCGCTGTCCAAGTTTTTCATAGACATATTTACATAGGCGATATCGAGTCTGTCACTTTTAAACTCATGGTAGCGCTACTGATAACTATTATTAAGGTTGAAATGTGTGACTTTAATCAATCACTACATAGTTATAATAAGACTGGTTCGATGGAACAGTGGTTAGTGGTGGGCACCACTAACTACTGTCAACCTGGGTAGGTTCCAAGAGTCGTGGGTTCGATTCCCACCCGGGACAAATATTTGTATGACGAACATCTCTCAGACTCGCAATCGGCCGGTATTTTTAGTCGTCTCGCCTATTAGCGCACCTGCACAATATGCCAATACCGCTGCACTTAGCAGCATCATGTTGAGGAGCCTTTAGTCCAAATCCCGTACAAAACTATTTGTTACATGTTCACAACAGAAATGGATTGCAAAGACTAACAGTTCTCCCTAATTCATACTCCTTGCGCTGTTCGCTGAGTTTGGTCTCCGCTTGAAGCGCAAAAAGCGAAGCGGCTAATTAGCGCTTGAGAACTTGGGTGACAACATCGCGCTTAAATAAATAAAAGCGCTATTGTATGGCAGTTCAGAAATGAGACGGGAAAGTAAATATAAGTAATGGAAAGTAGACTCAAAAGTTTTCTACACGGGATTCCGAGATGAAGGAACAATTTTGTGCGCAATGTATTACCATGACCATTTAGCTCTGACCTACCTAACCTACCCTAAACTAGGGCGATTAGGCCTAGTACACCTAATTACTTTAAGATAAATTGACTGGCTCGGTGGAATAATAGTTAGTGAATCTGTCTGGCGGTTCCAAGAGTCGTGGGTTCGATTCCCACTCGGGACATTGTATGATGAACATCGATATTTCTTCCGTGTCTGGGTGTGATTATTTATTTAAGCATGTATTTATAAATATATATGTATGTATATCAGTTTCTGAAGTCCATAGTACAAGTTTTGCTTAGTTTGGGGTCAGATGACCGTGTGTGGAAATGTCCCAGATATTTATTTAAATAAAAAAACCTAAGAAGAATCTACTGACGCTATAACCAAATCCCCAGCGATGAAAATCTTTATCAAAGTGAGAACATATCATCAGTTCCAAAACTAAACTGCAAACTCTGAACTAAACACACCACTTATCATCAACAAAGGGCGAATTTCAACAACGCCGACACAGCGCACGTACCGAATGTTGCCAGCGACATGGCAACAAGACAAACTGTGGCATTAACATTCTAATCTCGCGGGGACAAATCGAATGGCGCCCGGCCAACTGCCGTGCTTCATAATGCAAGTGCGGTTGCTGCCTGTGACTGGTAGGAGCGAGGCGATGGATATGCTATTTCTGAAGCCAAGACTTCTTTAGCGGCCTCGAGCACTTTTTTTGTATGGGTAAAAACATCCAAACTCGCATCAGGGTTACATGATGCTGATCGAAAAAGCGTAAGATCGTTTATAGTCCGTGTGTGTTTATGTATACTCGGTTTTTTCAGTCTTCCAAAAACAATAACAAACACCTGTCAGTACGAAAATTACGCAGAAATGCATGATTTCTTACCTTTCAGTCCCGTATGAACATGTCCCATGTGTTTTGTTAGAATAAACACATCAGAGACATAAATGAAGTTAAGTCAACTCGTTACTTAAGACGTTGAGGGCCAGAGAACATTGGCAGTTTAAAACGAAAATCAGTTTGTTCGATTTTTCGTAAATTAAAAATATTTAAAGTCATATCGCAAGAGCAGAAAGCTTTGTGTACAAATATTTCTCATAATTATCATCTGACTTGACTGGCTCGGTGGATGAGTGGTTAGTGACCCAGAATCACAACCTACAGTTCCAAGAGTCGTGTGTTCGATTCCCACCTGGAACTAATATTTGTGTGACAAACATCTGTGTTAGTTCTGTGTCTGGGCGTGTTATTAAATACATTTAAGTATATCTGTGTATCCACTGTTGATTCTGATATCTGTAATACAAGTGTTTAAGCTTCTTACCACGTAATCAGATCCATATATGTGATGTTGTGTATATTTATTTATTAAGCAAAAAGGCGTCCACTTTGAAAGGCTTTGCTCACAAATTTGATTTTAATTATTTTCATGTCAATTACACTTTGTTTCACTTACCCACGTAGCTGCTACGCTGGACGACGGACCTGCCAACATAGTGGTACCAACGTAAGTCACTACTTCAGTGACGATAAATTCGGGGTTTTGTCAAAGGATGAGTAAAGCCAGTGTTTTTGTTTATCTTGTTGGCAGCAGCTCTGCAGAGATCTGGAGTACGCCATATGATTTCTTATTGTCTTAGTGGCCTTGGCTTCATGGATCACTTACATTTGAAACAGAGAAGGGTAAATATTTTAGTGCATGACTCAGATGCTTGCACTAAAATATTTACCTCTATATTATTTATCTTCTATTCCCAGGAATAGAATAGCTTTTGACAAAGAGATGAAAATTATTTGAAAAAAATAAAATATTCCAAGCAGGATGCATAAACTGTGAGCTTAGATAATGTTTTTATGCAAAAAAATTAGCTTTTTTGTAGTGGTAACTACATATAGTATCGAAATATCGTTGGTCATTAACCAAAGAGTGATATAAAACATTACATAAAAAAACAAACCATGCGTCTGTTGGTAAGTGAATGCTGTATGTTACGTTATTCATACGCGGATCACGTCACCTTATACCCGAGTAATTTCAATGAAACATCTTATCATACCGCTGAGCGAGTTTCATATTAGAATAACTCTAATATTACACATATGACAAATCGTTTCAATAACGATTCGGGACGTGCCGCCCGGAATCTGTGAAAGATAGACAGTTCTATCCATTTATCATGTTAGAACATGTCACGCTGGGCCCTCCCACTAAGGCTAGGGAAAGCAATTTTATAGATAATATCTTCACGGCTTGATCTAGATCAACGTTATTTTTGAAACACTGTTTCTTTGTCTATTTGGTAGTTGGGCTCGAAGCGAAACTTGTAATAATCTATTATTGATTTTATTAAGGGGTCATCAATTCTGACTTTCCTCCAAATTCAAATTTAATGGTTGGATAATAAAAATGACGAGACCTTATTGCGCTAAAGTGATAAATACATAAGAGCTCATTAAAATGAAACCACGTGGTATATATCCCGGAAATATTCAGTTTTCTAATGTGTGTAAACAAGACTTAACACTAACAAGTTATAGTTATAAATATTGTAGTGTATTGACAAGCCTTGACAGGACACTACAAATATAATTGAAATTTATTTATTAAAATTGAAAAGAACCTGGTCATAATAAGTACTTTAAGCTCCAATTTCTACTATTCACCAGCGATTCTATTGGCCCGTAACTCTTGAAAGAAACACTATAAGTACAAAAGCACAAGTAGCATTGGGTAGTTAAAGACTTCGTAGCACCGTAGCAGTGACATGAAAATGTTATATGATCCTTAACTTCCGAATTATGCAGCATTATGATCTGGTTCAATACCTCATAAAAATACCTTGGAATCAGCAAGACCTCTATCGTTTTATAGTGACGTAAATTTTATCGTGTATGAAAATCGCCATTTTTACGACATCGCGTCAATATAACGGGTTAGATCCTTCCGTAGCGATGGCATTGATATGACTAATATTGTGGTGTATTGGTTATAATTTAGTAAGGTACGTAAGGTAGTAAACAATGTGAACATGGAAGGTATCGTTTGGTGGAAAAAATATTTGCATTCTTCTTAGGAGGATCAAATTATTATTTAGAGACACTTTTGTAATGTTCTTATAAGGAAAAAGCGATACTATTTTTCTACTGTTGCAGTTATCGACCATAAGGATTATGTATGTATGTTTTAAATAAATAAGAAATAAGAAAATAAGTATTTTGCAAGAAGGAATTATTATAATTAAATATTTAAAAAAAAAAGATTATTACTTAGTTATAGTTAGTTTCTCATGTAAGTGATTTGTAATCTTATGAGAAAAAAATAAAGATCTTTAAACCTTAAAAAAAAGAAAAAGAAGTCACGTGAAAAAAGAAAAAAACAAAAATACAAACCGTTCCTGTTGGAATAAACGTATCCTGATAGCTAACTAGCTTCCCCACACAGTTGATTAGGCATACGAAAAGAGGGGAAGCCTCCCAACCTCACTATTAGAGAGTCGGTTCACAAAAACGGTTCCGTGAATAAATGATTGAATCCCTCGCACGGCACCGAATCGGCCTATTAGGGGCGAGTGTAGTAATAAGTGCTCTGCCGTGCATGATAACAGGATACCGGCTCGGTTGGCGACTCCGTTGTTACACGAATATTGACGTGTTAGCCAGTTTAACAGATTGACTGCAACGAGTCATTTAGAATAGAATTGAATAGAAATCAGTCTATATCATCAGATATTTCATTTCGTACAAATTAGTTAAATTATGGTAATTATATTCTTATGAGGACCTGTTGGGATTTATGTACATCATGTCTCTAAATAATTATGGTTATTATCTTATTTCACGTGAGCTTCATGCGATAACTTTGAAAAAATTCGCATTCATGACCCCGCCTGAACGGGGACATTCAAAGGAGAACACCCGATTCCATACAAACTTGGGCCCAACGTTACAAAGCTGAAAGTTGGCCATCAGACAAAGCATATAAAAGGTTTCCATGAGACGAATTTTCATGTTGATCCGCAATGGCCAAATCACTAAAAATACAGTGAATATTTTTGAGGTTATCTGTTTTTCTATTATGAAAGAAAGCTTGTAGGGTGTTTCTTTTTTAAGTTTTGCATTACAGATTGTATACAAGCTATCCAACAGTACAGATAAAGTGGTAAAATGGTATCAAGACATAGGCTATATGTCATCTATATTGGTCAGGGAACCTTGCATGTGTCCGTGAAATATGATTTTGTGATTTGTTAAGTTGTTGGGTAATTCTGAATATTAATAACAGAATATTAACAACATATAATATTCCCAAGCGTCGTTGACGGCGCAATGCCCGGTCAACCCTGCGCCACAGTGCACCGCGCACACACGCAAGCACGCTACATAGTAGGTAATGAGAATAAATCTATGGATATTGCAATTATTCGACTTATGAAGTCAAAGTCTTATATCTTAGACATTCTCCTGGGTGTCAGTCTCCTCCTCATTTATCCTGGGTGGGATTCGAACCCATGACCTTTGGTTTAGAAGCCAGAATTCACTAGCAACTACTCCATCGAGCCAGTCAACTATAAAACCAATTTATTAGATATTTCATTAAAGTGAATAATGAACTAGGTAACTCTAAATGCATATTTGCTTATGGCTGGACAGAGCAGTTCAGTATAAAAAAATAAATGTAACAAAAGCAGGTCATTACAAAATAATAATAAATTATTTTATTCATCCTTATCATCATAATACATCTAAAAAAAAATAGCATCTAAAAACTGTGCGTCTTCTTCTTCTTCTTCAGCCCTGTATCACCCATTGCTGGGTATAGGCCTCTTCATGTGCTTTCCATTTGACCCGGTCTTTTGCTGCTCGCATCCAGGTCTTGCCCAATATTTTTGTGATATCGTCGGCCCAGCGCATAGGTGGTTTCCCAACGTTTCTCCGTCCGAGTCTAGGTCTCCATTCGGCAATTCTGCGTGCCTATCTGCCATCCTCTCTTCTGCACATATGTCCGGCCCGTCTCCACTTCAACTTCGTCACAATCGATGTAATGTCCGTGACTCCGGTACGTCTCCGAATGATAGTATTTCGGATACGATCTAAATAAATATGATAAATAATAAAACATTTTAATTATTAATCGACATCAATCAAATCGATCAATGTCATAAGTAGATTCTGTTTACTATACTCTATGGATAGATTTCTGTATCATGTTTGCGAAGATAGCTACGTTATTAATAAATAATATAAATGAACATTTACAAAACCAGTAACATAAGGAAAATAAAAAAAATCTGCTTTTTTCCCTGTTGGCCATTGCTGTTTTGGCTAAGATTTCTATAAGTTAACTTACAAAAATAGACCGATTTTTTGATATATAATTTAATCCTGTAACGTTGGGCCCAAAATGGTGGTTCTCCTTTACATTGAGCTTTAATAGCATTAAAAACAGTTAAAGTTAAAGTTACAAAGAGCCACATTCACACCAGTATTTGATCTACAACCTAAACCTCTGGACCGTTAAACCCCACGTGTTTTCCAGTAGAGCTACGTATTTAGAGAGAAAGAAAGAAATGGATTATAATTGTTAGGAAATATATATGAGTAGTCATAATCGCTAAATCGATTCCAATGCAGTTTGGTTATTTTATTTTTTTTATAAAAGGCTAACAAGATGACCTCACTCTACCTGATGGTAAGCGGTAGCGAGATCCAAATATGAGGTCGACAGGCACAAAAGATCGTATTGAGCCTGTCGCACTCACCCTGAAGGCCTGCTTAAATGCCGTTTCACACCCCGCCTGAAGAGCCCGGGATCATAGGAGGGAGGGAAAACATGAGCTGGAAGGGCATTCCATGCTATAATGGCACGGGACAGAAATGAGGAGCTAGACCTCTTAGTCCGAGCCACCAACGCCTGCATTGTATGTGGATGGCAGCGCTGTCCAGCACGTGTCGTTCGGGGGTGGAAAGGGGAGGGAGGGACTAGCTGAAATAGCTCTTCAGAGCACTCCCCATCATAGAGACGGTAGAGAACTCTTAGACCGGCAATATCTCTACGTAATTGTAGTTGTTGATTTTTACCCTTCTTTTAACCCAGCTACCCTGGTGCTAATTTTTTCCAGTATTAATTGTACTCGAGTTTTTGAACTGTTGGTCGAAATTGATATTGTCACTTGGAGGCTTCCATTGATCTTTTAAAAAATCTAAAAGTAAGCCCAGTATTGAACCAAACACATTTTGAGTTGTAAACTAGGCTAAAGTCGAGTTTTTACCTCAGCAAGATCACACACAAATGTTGGGGCAGGGTAAAGAATCATTATAAAATAAAAAAATGTGGTGGAGCCGTCGGGGCAACAAAAATTTGTAAATAATCTACTGGGGAAAAGAGGTTTACGTGTTAATAAGAGTTTGTAAACAGACAGAGCTGGCATCTAGCTTTATATTTGTTTATGTATATACACTTGTCTTACTACTGCTACATATCTTCTAAAGATAAAGAATTACATATTTCAACATGGTGTATTTTAAACAAGTTCACACATAATACCACTAACTAAAGTTGGCCGGGGTGTCCTGTCCATACCTCTCTCGTTTGTTACCCCATTGTCATTGCTTGTCAACCTTTGCAATAGGGCCGTTGGGGTAAAGAAAAAATAAATAACCAACTGTGGTGCAGCCTACTAGGGAAAAGAGGTTAAAAGGATACGTGTTTAAATTTAAATTTAAAGTATTTATTGCGCGTCACATGTTATTACATAGGTGTTACTGATAAGGCACAGATAAATAACCAACTGTGGTGAAGCCGTTGGAGCAACGAAAAACGAATGTATATGAACTTGTCTTATTCGACTGCAATACACATAATCTTAAGATAAACAGTAACATATTTCAACATGGTGTAATTAGGCAAGATCATACATGAAACCACTAAAGGGTTATTAAACACGCAGAGCGCGGTTGCGGGTTGATTTTCTCGCGCGGGCGGACCGGAAGCGGCCGGGGTGTCCTGTCCATACCTCTCTCGTTTGTTACCCCATTGACATTGCTTGTCAACCTTTTCAATAGAGTCGTTGGGGTAAAGAATAATTATAAATAACCAACTGTGGTGGAGCCGTTGGGGTAAAGAAAATTTGAAAATAACCTACTGAGGAAAAGAGTATTATGTGTTAGTAAGAGTTTGTAATTAGCTTGTCTAATAATACACAAGCTAGCTTCACGCTTTATGATTCTTTGTGTATATAAAATTTTCTTATTCTACTGCTACACTTCTTCTATGGATAAAGAGTAACATATTTCAACATGGTGTATTTTAAACAAGTTCACACATAATACCACTAACTAAAGGGTTATTAAACACGCAGGGCGCGGTTGCGGGTTGATTTTCTCGCGCGGGCGGACCGGAAGCGGCCGGGGTGTCCTGTCCATACCTCTCTCGTTTGTTACCCCATTGTCAGTGCTTGTCAACCTTTTCAATAGGGCCGTTGGGAAGATGAATAATAATTATATAGAATAATTATACATAACCAACTGTGGTGCAGCCTACTAGGGAAAAGAGGGTAACGTGTTCAAATTAAAATAAAAATAATTCTAAATAACCTAATGGAGAAAAGAAGGGTTACGAGTTTGTAATTAAACAAGAATTAGCTTCTAGCTTTATATTTCTTTGTATAAATAAACTTGTCTTATTCAACTGCAATACATATATTCATTAAATAAACAGTAACATATTTCAACATGGTGTAATTAGGCAAGTTCATACATGAATCCACTAAAGGGTTATTAAACACGCAGGGCGCGGTTGCGGGTTGATTTTCTCGCGCGGGCGGACCGGAAGCGGCCAGGGTGTCCTGTCCATACCTCTCTCGTTTGTTACCCCATTGTCATTGCTTGTCAACCTTTTCAATAGAGTCGTTGGGGTAAAGAATAATTATAAGTAACTAACTGTGGTGGAGCCGTTGGGGTAAAGAAAATTTTAAAATAACCTACTGAGGAAAAGAGTATTATGTGTTAGTAAGAGTTTGTAATTAGCTTGTCTAATAATATACAAGCTAGCTTCACGCTTTATAATTCTTTGTGTATATAAAATTTTCTTATTCTACTGCTACACTTCTTCTCTAGATAAAGAGTAACATATTTCAACATGGTGTAATTAGGCAAGTTCATACATGAAACCACTAAAGGGTTATTAAACACGCAGGGCGCGGTTGCGGGTTGATTTTCTCGCGCGGGCGGACCGGAAGCGGCCGGGGTGTCCTGTCCATACCTCTCTCGTTTGTTACCCCATTGTCATTGCTTGTCAACCTTTACAGTAGGGCCGTTGGGGTACAGAAAGAACATAATAAACCTACTGTGGAAAAGAGGGTAACGTGTTAATTAGTCATTTACATACATATTTGTAACCCCCGATTTAATAGAGGGTGTTACGAGTTTGTTTGTGTAGTGTTTATGATTAGCTATTTTGCCCATTACGGTATTTTTCAGGTACGGTACATGATTTGTTGAAGGTTATAGAATTCTTTTCATTATAGTTTTTTCTTATATAAGACTAGTGACCCGCCCTCGCTTCGCTTCGGGTAATAATTTCTTTGCGGACGCCTTGATCATAATATCTACGTGCATGCCAAATTTCAGCCCGATCCGTCCAGTGGTTTGGGCGTTGATAGATCACTATGATCAGTCACCTTTGAGTTATATATATATAGCTGTGCCCGCGACTTCGTTCGCGTGTCCTACAGGATTTAACATACAGAAGTTGTTTCCCAATAACTCCCGTTCCCCTGGGAATTTTGTAATATCGCGTTGCAAGTAAGCATTACGTCCATTAAGGTACCTGCATGCCAAATCTCAAATCTTACGCGGTTTAGATTTTTTGATACAAAAGTTTTTTCCCTGTTACCCCCGTTCCCGTGGGAATTTTACAATATCCTGTTCGACTAAGCATTAAATTTATTAAGGTACCTGCATGCCAAATTTCAAGCGTCTAACTTATGCGGTAAATATTTTTCATACAAAAGGATTTTGCCGTTAATTCCTGTTCCCGTGGGAATTTCGGGAAATCCTTTCTTAACGAATGCTTACGTCATAACATCTACCTGCATGCCAAATTTCATCTCGATCCGTCCAATAGTTTGGGCTGTGAAGACTTCGTCCGCGTAGAGACGTTTAACGGGTAAAACATTACTTCCTTATAGCGCAGTCGGTTAAAAAGTAGCCTATAACCATTTCTAGGCTCTAGACTATATCTGTACCAAATTTCATTCAAATCGGTCCAGTACTTTATGCGTGAAAGCGTAACAGACAGACAGACAGACAGACAGACAGACAGAGTTACTTTCGGATTTATAATATTAGTAAGGATTTAGATGATCGCAGTTGAGTACAAGAAAAAGTTGTCCGACCGAATTCCGCTCCGGACCACTCGTAATTTGAACGGTTCTGGGACTGCCTCGTTGGTCTATTGGTAGCAAGCGCTGCGTAAGGATGGAGGTCCGGGGTCGAGCAAAATTTGTGTAAGTTTTTCTGTAAAGAACTCAGTCCGGAGTCGGGAGATTGGCGGTTGCACGCCCGAGCCTCGGAAAGCACGTTAAGCCGTCTCTCAGCCCCTACCTCTGTATGCCCATTGCAGGACACATTATGACTGCCTCGTTGGTCTATTGGTAGCAAGTGCTGCGTTAGGACCGAGAGGTCCCCGGTTCGAGTCCTTGGTCGGGCAAAATTTGCTTGAGTTTTTCTGTTAAGAAATTACTCAGCCCGGAGTCAGGAAGTTGGCGGTTGCACGCCCGTGCCTCGGAAAGCACGTTAAGCCCCACCGGCTTCTGCGCCCGATCTCTTATCGGTCATGTCGGATTGCCGTCTCGCCGAATTATGAGAGTAAGGGAATAGAGAGTGCACATGTGTTTGCGCGTACACTTGTGCACTATAATTTCTCCTGCGCACTTGGCTGGTCTCAATTGAGATCGGCCGCCATGGCCGAAATCGGTCGGACGCCTTATTATGTGTGTGCACAAACACAAATGCATTCTCAGCTCCCTCATTTGAATAGTTCGTTGTGACGGCAATCTTTACCTCAGTTGAATCTGTTTTTAAGAAGTAACGTACAATCTCTCATTACGGTAACATTACCGTAATGATAGAAATTGTACTTTACTTAAGTAAGTACATACTTACCTACATAGTTGACTGCTGACAGTTTGAGAGTCGATGTCTGTAACAATGTTGTGGCAGATTTGTGGTCCGTGAAAGTGTCGTTATAGGGTCCCGTGTTCACGGCCTGGTGGTGACTGCCCTTAATTATTTTACTGATGGAGTTTTCGGTAATGGGTTTTCTTACGGATTCGCAGTAAGCTATACTTTATGAAGTAATTGAGTATTAGTAGGGAAGCCAAACATTTTTGTGTCCTACACAGTCAATTGCTGTAGAAGATTGTACGATTTATCATAGATTAATTCATTTACCTTATTCGATTACACTAATTTTACTAATTTTAAGAACATATTTTGTAATACTTTGTATACATGTTTGTAATACTAACTAATGAAAAATAAACACTTCACACTACTTACCCATTTATTTTAACTTCTATTATTGCCTACACCAAAAAGACCAGATGAATACAAAAGGCAGTATCATATACCTAAAAAAATAGAATATTTCGATTCTGGAGCAAGCACAGGTAAAGCTTTTTCTTTTTGTTTTGTATTAATACACTACACTATTAATGGTGTCACAATGGCTATTCTTTCTTAGCCGTAAAACTAGTACGTTTCCACATATGAAATGCATAATATTTTTGCTGAAACGGTAATGTGCTTGCAAGGAACCGTTAAAAGATACATTCGCTTTAACGCAAACGGTGTTCTTTCCGTTCGAGCCGAACCAACACTGTGCCCGCTCTGTTATACGGAATATTAAGCTCATTTTAACTTGTGCCCACAGCTGTTCAGCGAACCGATGTGTTTACGGACTATATTTGTTGGAATGCAACAACAGAATGTTTTTAAAGGGTTTTTCTTTCGTTTTTCATTATGAGAAATACAGTTGTAAAAGTCGGTTTTTTTAAGTTGAACGGTTTTTTTATTTTTTGTTTAATTGCTATTTAAGTTTGAAATTGTAATGCAATTCAATAAAAAAAAAACTGGGTAGCTCAGGGGTTAGAGCAGCAGACGCGATATTTGAAGACCTAACTACCTCGTTGTACTAGATTACTGCCTCGTTGGTCTATTGGTAGCAAGTGCTGCGTTAGGACCGAGAGGTCCCCGGTTCGAGCCCGGGGTCGGGCAAAATTTGTGTGAGTTTTTCTGTAATGAAATTACTCAGCCCGTAGTTAGGAAGTTGGCGGTTGGACCCCGTGTCTCGGAAAGCACGTTAAGCCGGTGGTCCTGCGCCCGATCTCTCATCGGTCATGTCGGATTGCCGTCTCACCGAATTATGAGAGTAAGGGAATAGAGAGTGCACTTGTGTTTGCGCGTACACTTGTGCACTATAATATGTCCTGCGCACTTGGCTGATCTCAATTGAGATCGGCCGCCATGGCTGAAATCGGTCGGACACCTTATCTGAAGACCGGATTGAATCTTTCTATCTATTAAAAAAACTGTGACAACATCCGTTGCGTAGTTTTAAAGATTTAAGCATACATAGGAACAAAGAAAAGGACTTTGTTTTATACTTACTATGTAGTGATTATATCAAATTTATCGAGTTGTATTTAAGGACCGTAAGACCCATTCAAAATATTTAATTAAGCACAAACTTTACTATGAGCTAGGCCTGCCTTTGTTTTGAAGGGTGTCCTGGATTGATTGAAATAGCCTAGACACAATACCATACCAGACAGATTAGTCAGATAATCACTTTGCGTTAATTATAATTTATTATTGTTGTGTAGTTCTAATGAAAAGGGATAATGAATAGAATGTAAACTAATATAGAAGACAGTAGAGACTTATGATGCTTAAACTCATTAGTTTATTTCTTCAAGTTCTTTATTTTATTTTATTTTATGTTCGGAATAAAACCGACCATTATATTTGTGACTTAAATAAAATTACTCTTACGTACATCCAGCCAGTTACGTACACAGTATCGTAAATCCAGCCTATATGTTATATCAGGTGCCGTAGCACTTGATATAAGATATAGGCTGCTACTCAGCGTAGTGAGAAGATACAAACTTACATTTATACTCGTTCAATAGCTTTTCCACGAAAACGCAACTGGGATACAGTCAGACGTAAACTCTTCCGAAAAATCTATAAACAAAACGGCAGTGACTACAAACTGAACCTACATCAGTGCACCGAATCTCTAATACTTTCAACAGTAAAATAGAAACTAAAACGCGATTTCCGCAGTCCGAAGAGTACGATGTGACCGGAACGTCCTGCCGAATTCAATACCCGTCCAAACGAATCCGAAATGGAATCCGAACCGAGAGCAACTCGCGTTAGGACCAGGATGGGGCAGCTCAAAGTTTTTCCATTAAGGTGCTATTTGAACCGCCCACAGTAACATTCTGGAGACAGTTGTGTCCGCCAAGGAAGGGCAGTGAAGCATGTTACTGTGAAATATAGGCGCTAGAAACTAGAAGGCAGGAGGGTTTTGACTGGCTCGGTGGAACAGTGGTTAGTGACCCAGGTTTACTATGTAGTGGTGTGACACACCTCCCCATACATTGGTAGGTTAAGCTATATAAGTAGAATGTAAGTCAATATACAGTTAGTTTCAATAATACGATCACCCGTGACTCATCTTTTATTATCGTCTCCCGGTTCCACATCAACTAACTACGGTTCCAAGAGTCGTGGGAACGATTTCCACCCGGGACAAATATTTGTAGGACGAACATCAGTGTGTGTTATTATCCTTGTCGTTGAGGCATATGATGAGGCTGGCCATGCCAGTGTGGTTGACTAAGGCCTGATCGCCCTAGTTTAGGGTAGGCCTGTGCCCCGGCAGTGGGGACGTATATGGGCTTATAATGATTGATGAGGAGCCAAACTGCCCGCCCGGAGAACACCTTCTGCAATATGATGTGTAATACACTTCACGGAGTCAAAACTTAACCTAAAAACTAGGTAGGAGCAAAGTAAATTTTAATAAAATAATTTTCTTACTTACTGTTATCATTTAGACTGTGCCTTCTCGCCGTCGGCATCAAGATGCAAGATGTTCAAGATTTACTTAAGTGGTTATTGAATTTAACTGACTTGCGTTTACTTTTGGCTAATTAAAAGCCTTAAGCGTTTAACTTTTCCAATCTACTTCGGGCCAACGACTTACGATGGCGATTGTACAAATTAGTGAATGAAGCTTAATTATTAGACTTATTACGGGAGTCATGGTTTTAATAACCTCCTAAAGCAAAACTGTTTCATGATGAGTATTCCTATTTGAATTATTATCAGCAGATGTTGTTTTCTCATTCCAAATCATCCGAGGCGATAGTATCCTTCCTCCCCTTTTTCCTCCCCCGTCATATATCCTTGCTACTCGTGGGAACGCAATGACCTTGTTAAAACAATGCACAAGGCAGAATGGCGGCGACGTGGTCCACAACCCGTCACGTCACGTTTCCCACAGAGGTGAAAAGTGGATCGCTGGAAGTGATCTCTGCCTACTCCTCTGGGAAAAAGGCGTGATTTTATGTATGTATGTAGGTTGTTTTAATGTGAACTTAAACTGTGTGACTTTGATGAAACAATTTGGTACAAGTAGAGTTCTTGCCGGGCTCTTATCGGTAATCAGCTGTCCGTAACGGTGGTAGAATCATACAATTGCATATTGCTATACTGACGCATGATTTATTATGCACTAATAAATCATGCGTCAGTATAGCAATATGCAAAACGTCTATACTTTTGTAAAAAGTTCTATCAGGTACTACTGCGCGACGTTTCGCCCGGTTTCCACCAATCATGGTCGGTTATGGGCTCGTTTTGTTTTGCCAAGGAAACGATAACTAAAAAGCCGTAAGCACAGGTGCTAAGAGCTATAAAAGCCTTCCAATAATAGCAACCCAGTCATTTAACATGGATAACACGTGTCAAACATCTTCTCAAAAGCACAATGCCATTAAAAATGGCCGTTTAAAACTTCAATCATCCCCGGTCCCCTTCATGTATTCCAAACTACGTGAAACGCTCTGCATTCCCGACACGGAGGAATTTGAATGTGACAGTCACATCTCAACTAGCAAAAAAAGGTGAAGGGTGAGAGAGCATGCGAATAGAATGGTTCTGGGGTCGAAATAACTCTGCAGATTGTGGATAGAGATATGAAGATACGATCAGAAAGAAATGTCTGATTTTTTTCTCTGGAAGAACACTATTATTTATAGTGTTTTTTTTAGTATATTATCTTTATTTTGATAATCAATGATAAATGATTTAAAGCACTGGACCCACGGCTTTAGGTATTTTAAGGCGCGTATAGAGTAATTTTATTACAGAAAACTTACATAGTTTGGGAACACTCGGGTCTCGAATCTTAGAACTATTATCTTATTAACTATATATATTATTAACTAGAATCTTTCCGCTTGTCACCAATAGACTTAGAAGACTGTATACGCTACACCTAATGCATATTTTTACCTTCATCAAACGATACATCACACCCATATTTACTCATTTGTTTATAGCTTTTCCTTGTCCATTCATCATCATAAGCCCTCATGTCCACTCCTGGACATAGGCCTCCCTAAAAGCTTACCACTTCTTTCCATCCCGGTCTCCTTTTATTTTTTTTATCAAAAAGAGGTTTCATTATTTCATACGGTACCCCAAAACAGAAGTGCGCTGGATAGCAGCCCCTCAGAGGAACTTTTAACGAATTCCTAGCAAATTTGAATTGCACTGGAGGGGTTGTGAAAAGACATCGGCATTTGAAACGATCTCGTCACTCGATGCAAATAGTTTATCGATAAAAAAAATCGGATGTCACTCTGCAACCCTTTCGCAACGGAACAAGTTGTTGTTTTTTCGTACAGTTTTAGTAATTACGTTTTGTACTGAGAGCGTTTTGTTCGCGGGGAATATATTCGATTGTGTCACGGATTGTTAGCGTCGATGGCCGAGTGGTTAAGGTCGTTGCTTGTCATGCGAGAGGTCGCCAGTTCAAACCCCGCCAGGTACCAATGTGTTTTTCAAATTTGAAATTCATATGTACCATAATTCGACGCTTTAACGTTGAAGGAAAACATCGTGAGGAAACCTGCACACCTAAGAAGAAATTCTAAGGTTGTGTAGTCGACCAACCTGCACTTGGCCAGCTTGGTCGACTAAGGCCTTATCGCCCTAGTTTGTGTAGGCCCGTGCCCCAGCAGTGGGGACGTATATGGGCTGATGATGATGATGATACGGATGCTATTTTTGGACGTGGTTTTAATGAATATTGTCATGTCTATCAATGTCGCGTCCAAAATAACCAATCATGCTGCAGTTGGACCTCACGTCTACGTATTGCCTTCTGGTAAATTTCTCATACAAGTCAAAATACTTTTGTCAGACATCATTGTGACATTTTTTTTTATAAGAGGCTAACAAGATGACTCACTCCACCTGATGGTAAGCGGTAGTGAGATCCAAATATGAGGTCGTCAGGCACAATAGATCGTATTGAGCCAAAAACATATGACATAGACAAAATAAAATGTTATAGGTATCTAAATAAAAATCCAAGAGAATCTTCTACGAATAAACTTCAGACGGTATTGGGCAAATATCGAATGCCAAAAAAATTTCCAACAAAAGCCATGTTATCATAAAAGGAGTTCTTTGTTTTCTTTTTGTTCTATTTAATCGGCTACAATTGCCAACAAAGAGAAGTACAGTCAACTCAATAATGCAATTACTGGCACCGTCTGATTCCGAAACTCAAGCGTTTCGATTCACTGAATGGCGTTGACAGGCTCTTTGTTAGGTGAGTTCAGTCGCCTAACGTCCTACCTGAGCGAGAATCAATAATGTACAACATAGCCCACTACAATATAGCCTAGTCAAAATAAACATTCAAGGCTTTCCATCAATTGAACAAAGTTGAAAATTGGCATGAATATTGGATACACTATTACAAATAATCTGTTAGAAGACCCCGTCGATCCGACATGACCATTAAAAAATTTTGATTTTTGACACCCATTTTTTTTTTGCACACATTGCTGTTTCTTGCATTTTTCAGTGTAACTGAAATTTTTATCGTAAAAATGTGTTAAGACAAAATCACATATCATTTAACTATCTATAGTCCAGTCATTTAAGCTTAAATTAGGTGAATCTCGGAATTCCGAGATACCCAGCTGTAAGTCTGTAAATACTTAGATATTGACACTAAAAGTGGTCAGTCTCAAAAACTTACATATGGTAGGGTTGTACGCAATATTAAATTTTCATGGTCAAATGTCACAAATATCAGTTTTATGAACTTTTGAGCGAAACAGGCAGTTTTATCATAAAAGTGTGTAGGAGAAATTTGCATATCATCTAATTATCTATAAAAATTGTCTCTACGTTTTATTCCTAAGATTCACCATTTCAGAGATACAGCGATGCAAATAGTTGAAAAAAGTTGTATTTTTCAAAAGCTTCCAGACCCCGTATTCATTGTACTAGACAGTTAAAATTTTCACAACTGATGTATTTCAGTAGCCTCTATAACATCTAATACTAGAAAAAGCTTAAAACCAATGTTTAAGTGGGTTCTCATGGTACAAAAACTATGGTTTTTCTCTCACTTTGGGTTTTTAACGTGGATTTCAGTGTTCTATTCCAGACGACACCTTTATACATGAAGAACGCGTTGTTTATAAGGAAGCCTAGTTAAATATTTGTTTTGTGTTTTTTTTAGTACTATACATATACGTTTCAGTACATTTAAACTGCTTATTATGGGTCAAAAGTACGAAATAACCAATTATTAATTTCTGTTTGAAGTATAACTGAAAAAAAATACATTTTAAAAATGTTAACTGTCCATCTAACTCGATTATGAACGTGAAGATCCATATTAACCAAATTTAATTTAATGAAACGGAGAAATCTTAAATGTTCTGAATACTGAAAACAACACAAAACAATTATTTAACTTGGGCTTCCTTATAAACAACGTGTTCTTCATGTATAAAAGGTGTCGTCTGGAATAGGTTTACTGGGGTAACCACGATAAAAACCGGCCAAGTGAAAAAAAAAAACCATAGTTTTTGTATGAGAACCCACTTAAACATTGGTTTTAAGCTTTTCTAGTATTAGATGTTATAGAAGGCTACTGAAATACATCAGTTGTGAAAATTTTAACTGTTCTAGCACAATCGCACGGGGGTCTGGAATCTTTGAAAATACAACTTTTTCAACTATTTGCATCGCTGTATCATCTGAAAATGGTGAATCTTAGGAATAAAACAGAGACAATTTTTATAGATAAATAGAAGATAAGTAATTTTCTCTCCTACACACTTTTATGATAAATTTCCCGTTTCGCTCAAAAGTTCATAAAACTGATATTTGTGACATTTGACCTTGAAAATTTAATAGTTGCGTACACCCTACAATATGTAGGTTTTGAGACCACTTTAGGTGTCAATATCTAAGTATTTACAGACTTACAGCTGGGTATCTCGAATTCCGAGATTTTACCTAATTTGACTGGACTACTATAGAAATTGTTCGTACGCTTTATTCATAAGATTTCAAAATGGTGGTATTTAAGAAACATAGCAATGCAAAAAATCTAGTTTATTGGTAGCAAGTGCTGCGTTAGGACCGAGAGATCTGTGGTTCGAATCCGGGGTTCGGCAAAATTTGTGTGAGTTTTTCTGTTAATAAATTACTCAGTCCGGAGTCAGGAAGTTGACGGTTGGATCGGTCATGTTGGATTGCCGTTTCTCCGATCTATGAGAGTAAGGGAACAGAGAGGGCACTTGTGTTTACCCGCACACTTGTGCACTATAATATATCCTGCGCAGTTGGCTGATCACCATTGAGATCGGCCGCCATGGCCGTAATCGGTCGGTCGTATTATTATTATACGACTTATTATTATTATTATATTATTAGAATTGCTTCGCATAGCATCGCATTCCTACGTAGGACAACGCCTGTGAACCGTTTATAGAGGTCTAATAACTATCGCTCGGTGGGAGCGGAGCCTATTTTAAGAAACTAAACTAAAAGCGAACTCAATACAATGCTTTGATTAAATATGAAACATTAAGAAAGTGTACTTTTTATTAGAGTTTGATCAAAAGTTATGGTACCTCCATAGTTACTTGCGTTTTAAATCTGTGCCCTGTAATTTACACTTTATTGAAAGAGATTTATCACAAGGTACCCTAATTAGGACAGACATGTATCTCGTTTTGCGCGCGTTTAAGTATATTTCTGTATCCACTGTTGATTGTGATATCTGTCACACAAGTGCTGAAGCTACTTGCCAGATCAGATCAATGAATGTGATGTTGTGCAATATTTACTTAGCATATTCTACGTAGTTAACAAAGATATAGAGGTATACACCTTCACCAAGCTTCACCAACTCTACAAATGAACGTTATTCATTATACAATCTATCTTGCTTCTGGTAAACGACCATTGTTCAAGTTGAAAGTACAAGGATCGCAACCCATATCAATAAGTGATTAGGTACCTTCCCTCCCCCTTTTTCATAAGGGTGCATTTAGTATGCATAGTGCTGTAGCCGCCACTCCGGCGAGCGACACTGACGTTATGGAGGGGTTAATGAACTTGAATTGTAATGGTGGCAAAAAAAAGAAACACAAAGTTTTCCTTTTGTACAGTTTTTTTTAAAGTTATTCTATGAATAAACTCCATTATGACGGTTAACTATGAGTTTTCCGCCGTCAACTTCAACCGTTAAGTCGTTTATCAATTTAAACATTATTCCTTTATCGAAATTGGTTAGACAGTAGCCACTGTCTTTTTTATGTAGGTGTGTATCAAAAATCTATTAATTATAATTTTCACGAACGACTGTCACATTATCCTATCTCCACGTCCTTATGGTACAAATTACTAAAATGACCTTAGTATTTCTTCACAAGTGTGTAGGTTACCATACAATATTTTTTTTCATCATAAGTGCGTTATTGAAAAATTGTCTGTCTGTCTGTTTGTTCCCGCTAATCTCCGAAAAGCGTGGACCAATTTTGGCGGAGATTTCACTAATGAATACCTATTGCTGCCAAACCATTTCCACCCGGACGAAGTCGTGGGCGGAAGCTAGTTCTTAATACAAAATCTTTTGTAAATTTAAAATTAAAAAAATAGCTAACGGTGGTAGCGCCACCCGTGCCTAACGGGTAAAATGTAATGGGAAAATTCGCTTTGATGACTCAGAGGTAAGAGCAACCGACTCGATATCGGAAGGTCAGGTGGTTCAAGTCCCCGTTCAAGCGGGGATATGATGCGAATTTTTTCAAATGTAAATTTACATTGAGCTTTAATAGCATTAAGAACAAAAAATTAAAACAAAATCTTTTATTTGAAGGCTAATGTGTATGCTGACGCTACCCGTCTGCCACGTCAATAGCGGGTGAGGGTGCGTTGTGTGTTCATTTTGTGTCCCGCACTGCATGCGGCTCTCCACACTTTTCTTACGCCTCCAACCAAGGTGCAAGCGATGATCTTAACGAATCATCATCGTAGAAGAGCAAATTTGGTTTTATTTCGACTAGGAGAGCCCTGGAGCTCTTCAGATACCATCCAAATTTCGATACTGGTCCAGATATCGAGATACCAGGCAGTTGAAGAGAGAGGAAATATTGCTTAAAGTTTGCAAAGTGAATCTCACTGAAATAAATTTCTCAGCTCGGAGTCAGGAAGTTGGTAGTTATATAGATGGTTCAATTCAATAGGCCGTGCTAAAAAAATCATCCATATAATAATTTATTTATTATTAGGACAACCAACAAGAAAACCTCTGGTACAGATTAATAAAAGTGAATAAAAACAACATAAACTTGAAGCTAAGTGCTAATGGCTCGGTGGAACAGTGGTTAGTGACCCAGGTTTACTACCTACGGTTCCAAGAGTCGTGGGTTCGATTCCCACTCGGGACAAATATTTGTGTGACGAACATCGGTGTTTGTTCCGTGTCTGGGTGTATTATTAAATATATTTAAGTATATTTGTGTATCCACTGTTGATTCTGATACCTGTAACACAAGTGCTTAAGCTACTTACCACGGGATCAGATCAATGTATGTGATGTTGTGAAATATTTATTTTAAAAAAAAAAAAAAAAAAAAATCTTAAATAAAGGTTGCCTATATAATATGTTATTAATTAACAATGGATGCACGCACACGCTACGCACACTAGGATACTCTAATGTACACTCCACACTATACTCTATTACTATTCCATTATCTGCGTCTCCCATTCATTTCTCATGCACCGCAAACACACCTCTAATCCTAAGTATTGGGCTGCATAATTACAATAACATCTAATTTGACTGAAGCCTTACCGCCCTAGCTTTGGGTAGGCCCGTGTCCCTGCAGTGGGGACGATGATGATAAATAAAGATCGTAGATTGAACTATGTATAATGTATATTCTCCGTACTTCAGAATGTTTCGTAGAGATGGGCCACTATAGCCGAAATTTATTGGATAACGATGAATTACTTATGAAAATAAAAGGCAGCCATTTCACCATTGTCGCCCAAAGCTCATGGCTCAAGCCATATCACTGAAGGTGCAGTGGCAGCACCCGTGAAAGCCTTCATCCGACAGGAGCTCTATAGTCTCGGTCTGGAGTCATGCACTCCTTTGAGACTTATCCAACACACCTGGGTAATTAAAACGGGAGCATACCTCTTATAAGCTACTCCAAACTTAATCAGGCAAAAAGATATTGGGTTCAGAGTCAGATCACAGCAGATTTAAGTCGAATTTAGATTATTTTGTAGGTGTACACGTTTTAAATATTCGTGGGAAAACCGTTAAATCAAAATAATGATTACCTATTACCACAAACTTAACTTAAAATTGTTATTTTTTTTGTTTTCTTTATTGAATTAATAGAAACAGCGATGATATTTACGCCTTTCGTACCGACTTACTTGCTTTGTTGATGTGAATGTCAAAAGTGGATGATAACAAGTATTAACATAGTATAGTTTAAACCCCTTAGGTCAAAAAATTTAAAAGGCATGACAGTGTGTTTATCTATGGCAAGCATACACTTCTATTACCATAACAAAAGCAAATCCCATTATTGAACACAAACTCTTCGTCAAAATTCATAAGTCTTGATTAAGGAGAGTTTGGCGTACACAAGTTTTAATGTAGTTTCTTTTGTAGCTCCCTCCATGAATGTTAATGAAGATTCGCACATTAATATCAGACTTTGTTTCTGTTCTCGAACTTTGCGTAATGACGTCGTGTACTTTGATTGAAATTTACAATTTCCGTTCCTATACGAAAGTTTTGACTTGGAAAACTTTTATTCGGAAACCGTTTTGGCCGTTCCGGGTCGTTTACACACACATTTTGTACAGGAAACTCAACACTCGGTACCCAAAATTTGTTTACAAGTTTTAGATTTACCATACTATCTTAAAATAACATAATAACACAATAATTAACCGAAAACAGTACAAATTGACTTAGATTAACTGATCACTATTAGGAATCTCTTAAAGGTTCGCTAGGTTATCTGGATTATCTGCTAATGGCGAATAGATCTAATACTCGCCTAATCGCCCATCGAGAAATGGTGAAGGAGATATGGTTTCCGATATGGGTAAAAATTGGCATCCATCTTCTTAAAAACTCGACAGCACTATTCTGTCTAGTGTTTAAATATGTGTTTATGGATTTTATTTGTTGCAAAGTTGAACAAGTTAGATATTCCGTCGGAAAACCGTGGCGTCCCTCAGGGATTCAACCGGGGTCCATCATTGTTCTCACCTTATTAGTATGCGACGTGCGTGCGTGAGAATTTTCCGTCGTGAAATTTACTTTTTGCAACGAGCTAGATGCTGATTATGTGTAATACTGTTACGCTTTACATATAATGGAAAGAAGTATGTGTTAGTGTAATTTTCGTCTTATATTGATGCGCTTTTCAGTATGTTAGCCATTTGCTACAATGTTGTTAACATCATTATTACTATTTATTTTATTGTTATAATTATCCTTTGAAGACGCCACTCAACGTTCTCTGAGCATATAGATACATAGTTTGTAATAATAACCAATATGAGAATAATTTGATGAATTTGTAAAAGTAAATTACAGCTTGACTTTCTTGCTTGTGGTAACAGGAGCTTCGTTACCGCAAAAATATCAAACTCAATCCTAACGTGCAATTACCCAATTACCAAAGGATGGTGAGCAAAATTGTTGTCCTTATTTATTTATTTACCTGCTATCCACAGGCACCAGTCTCTCACAAGGATATAGGCCACTAAATTGCTTAGTTTAAATTAGCACTAAGACCACTTGTATCCACTAGTTCTATTATTATTGTGGAGAGAAAAATAAACGATTTTTACTAAAAAAATGAATTATCTTTTTCCCTTTGTTGAGTGTAAAATATTAAAAAATAGATCTCAATTGGGTGGTAATTCTTTGTGAACCTTTTATTGGAAATCAGATTTGCGTATCAAGAATCACACCACTGGTAGCTGTTAGCTAAAACCTTACCTAAATCAAGGAGCAAAGAAGTAATTCCACTGCAGGGAGTAATAAGTGAGTTCTGAGTGCTGATCGGGGATTAGAGCACTCGTGATTAGACCATTACTTGGGCTATAACTCTTTGCCTTCCAATGCCACGCCTTACACTTGCCATAGAGGAAAGTGTAAGCTGGATGTCAAGTGTAACTACTAGAAACTTTGAATTGCTGAAATCGTTACAAGGAATACTAAAGCTATCGTGTTTTCATTTCTAAATGTTTGGTCATATTAACAACTATTCAGGAGTAGTGCAGCATAAACTATAGCGGATAATTATTTTCGAGGTTACATAAGTTGCAGGTGTGCAGGCGTAAAATATGTGTGTGTGTGTGTGTTTGTGTGCAATATAAAAACATTTTGGCGGCCAACGTGGGAGATAGGGAACACATTGACGCCTTATTTTCTATCATCATAATCAGCCCATAAACATACCCTCAACTAGGGCGATCAGGCCTCAGTCAATCACGCTGGCCAAGTGCAGGTTGGTCGACTACACCACAACTTTAGAACTTCTTTGTAGGTGTGCAGGTTTCCTCACCGTTGAAACGTCGAACCTTTTCAGTTAGACTTACGCAGTACAATTTTCGAACAGTGTTTGCTATTACTCTGAGACTGGCTTTTACAGTAAATTAAACTTACGTATCAACGTTTTTTTTTCGGAGCTTACTGTAAGCCTGTAACAGCATGACTGGACAAGCGGAAGGCCCTCAGCCCCAGCGCTGAAGCGCGCGATGTCACATGGCGTCGCTACAGCGTTATATCTTCGCTTTTTTAATTGTACACGACTGTAGAAGATTCATTAAACAGGAATCTATGAAGGCGGATATAACCTAGATGCTGACTACAACACATAAGGGCCCGACCACAGAGAGAGATCTCAATGGCATCCTTTTTCCATTAGAATTTACGCAGCAGAATTTTTCGAACAGTCTTTGCTGTTAGTCTAAGACTTTTACAGAATCAATTGCTGTTAGCATCACCGGACAAGCGGAAGACCCTCACCCCATAATGTCAGGGCAGCGATTAGGCGCGGACAAGCGCGCGACGTCTCTTGGCGACGCTCCAGCGCCGTGTCCGCGATAACGCGCGACAGAACCTTATTGACGTTGGAACAATTCCGCTTTTTAGGGCCATAGTACATTCGTTTTTCAATACATCTGTACTAATATTATAAAGCTGAAGAGTTTGTTTGTTTGTTTGTTTGAACGCGCTAATCTCAGGAACTACTGGTTCGATTTTAAAAAATCCGTTTGCGTTATATAGACCATTTATCGAGGAAGGCTTTAGGCTATATAACATCATGCTGCGACCAATAGGAGCAAAGATACAATGGAAAATGTGTAAAAAACGGGGGAAACGCGAACGAAGTCGCTGGCACAGCTAGTACTTACATAAAATCACGCCTTTTTCCCAGACGGGTAGGCAGGGTTTACTTCCAGCCATGTGCTACGATCCTGGCACACTACTTCGCTTCTTTCACATCCATCAATCTCTTCATGTATTCTCGGAGACATGATACTAATTATTTAGCCGACTCGGCCAAGTTAAGGATGGAATGCTTTTCAAACTAATTTTTCTCTTCATCCTATAATCCCGGATTCCAGGAATCCACTTTTCACCTCTGTGGGAAACGTGACGTGACGGGTTGTGGACCACGTCGCCGCCATTCTGCCTTGTGCATTGTTTTAACAAGGTCATTACGTTCCCACGCGTAGCAAGGATATATGACTGGGGAAGGAAAAAAGGTGGAAGGATACTATCGCCTCGGATGATTTGGACTGAGTCGTAAGTGTCGTAGTTTTACGTAATTGTAAGTGAATGTATATGAATGTGTATTATTTCTCAGAAGAAAATAATGGGTACATGAATATAGGGCTCAGCATACCCAATGCATCTTGCTGCTGCTGGAACTACCTTAACATATAGATGTAAAAGGTTCTTATATTGATATTGTTTTGGATGATGCATATGACCATCTGGCTGCAAAATTAGCTGTAATTGTGTACGCTAGTAACCACGGTATCAGATTATAATTTTATTTAAAAAAACATTTTCCCAATTAAATTTAGCGCTTTAAACACTTAACATACGAAAATAAACAGTTAGGGCGACCTTTAAACCACAAACAGGCATAGAGAGCTGAGTTACTCGTTTAAGCGCCGCGGAGTACTTCACCAAACAAATAAACAGACATTTATCCCTTTCATCCTACCACTTATAAAACGGGCCGGTTAGTTAACCCGCGTCGGTAATTTGTTAATTATATATCGGGATTGGAGCCGATACGGCACCCTAATTAATGCCGAGAGTTGGCCGTCCTAGGTTTATCACACGTGCTCTAAGGTATAAGAGGTAGTAAATGGAATTTGTCCCTATTAACTGGAAGAGTGAAATCGAATTTGAGGAACATACAAATAATGAATAAAATTTCAACCGATTTCGATTTTGGAGACTGCAATCCGAATTGTGTCGATGATAAAATGGCCCACGGTTCAATTTGCTTTTTGAGGCATAGTGGTCAACACCACTAAATTTCTATTTTCAGGCTGATTAATTTATTTCCTCAAAATCCCACACAGTGTTAACGTGGTAACATAACCTTTCTATATTTACGTTAGCTGAAAAATGGATCACCGAAGCAGTAGTCGATATTGAAAAGGTGGGAGGAAGGAGTGAGAGCCATACGCTCCCCCGCAAATCCGAGGCTAATCCAAGCCACCACCGTATGTCAGCTAAAAAAAATATTGAAAAGAAACTGGTCTATAAATAATATTTCATTGCAACTTTTACCGCTACATCCTATCCCTTAAGCCGGATCAAATGTAAGTAAGTTTACAAACGAATTTCGTATTCGAAAACTAGTCAGTGGTTTCAAGTTGGTTGTCGGTTTGATTCGAACTCGGCCCGAGATGAGATCCAAATGGGTTGTAGACGCGGACCAAGGGATTTGCATACATTACCATATCAGAAAGGCTTTGAGTAATGTGCTCGGGAATTGAAATTGGAAGGAACACTTCGCGACTATTGTCCAGTGGTGAAATGCAGTTTCAGAGTAAAGAGTTCAAATTGAATGTAGGATTTGGCACCTTGAAATGCTTTTGAAGGGGTAAGATTTTCAATTTATCGCCATAGCTGCCATTTACATTCAAACGTGCATCTTGTTCATGCATGAGTTCCTATCATATCCGACACTATTGTGTTTTAAAGGGAAAGTTATCAGAAAAACGTATTTGGTGTTACATAACTAGTTACCTAACCTGGCTCTAAATGTTTGGAGTTTATACGACCATCATGAGACCGAGAGTCTGCAAGATGATCACCCGAAAGACTTCTCTTGCTGGTCTGAGGTCTATATGACCTCTACTAATATCGGTCTTGTGCTGATGTTACTCGACTTGCCTCTACCGTTTTTACCAGACCATTCTTACATCTCGTAGGAATTCTTCCTATGCTGCCTATTTTGGACCATGACTAACCAGAACCTATAATTTCCAAAGATCCATCATTTCTACGTGCAATGTGCCCTGCCCACTACCGCTAGAGAGATAACTTTATCTTCCCTTTAAAGGGATATCGAAGTTCCCAATACGTGGATCTAGCTAGGGCAATATTGATTGCGTTGGCAACGGCCTCTGAAAGGTTTTTCATGTTTATGTAACGGAATCCGGGACGAATTAGTCGCGAGCTCGGTGACATGGGTTCGATTCCCAATTTGTTCACTAGATAACCGCAAGTAGTTATAATGGTACGTGACTTTATTGTGGTGAACGGGGTAATGTTATATGGGTCATTTGGAAAACCATGCATGAATATCTCAAACGATTTTCATCACGCAACTACCTGGCTACTGTTACACTAGCTTCCAACTAAGTGCATGAATCGTCGTACTGATAGGCCATTATGTATTCTCTTCAATACATAAATATTCCAAGCTCAATGGGATTAGCCATCAAATAATAAATAAATAAATAAATATTACACAACATTACATACATTGATCTGATCCCGTGGTAAGTAGCTTTAGCACATGTGTTACAGAAATCAGGATCAACAGTGGATACAAAAATAAACTTAAATATACTTAATACACACCCAGACACGGAACAAACACCGATTTTCGTCACACAAATATTTGTCTCGAGTGGGAATCGAACCCACGACTCTTGGAACCGTAGGTAATAACCTGGTCACTACCCACTGTTCCACCGAGCCAGTCAATAAAAGGTTTTGCTATGAACGAAAGTCTATCTCTCTGTTCATAAATACATGCGCACTCGAAACAGTTGCTGTAACAAAATTTATTTATAGGTACACCAGGGATCCAAATTGTCGTAGTTCCTCAAAAACCAAGTAGATAGGGTTTTTGAGGAACTACGACAATTTGGGATGCTACATTCTCCCCACTTTAGCGGCCTTGGCAACATTACACAAACTCAAAATTTCCACTAATCCGGTGTTATAGTTAAAAACAATTCTTAGTATATACAAAATCGGATCATCCTTTCCAGGATTATCAAGGAACAGTTGACTACCATTATTTTAAGCCTTTTCCCCGGAAAGGTATTTCCACAAAATGAAATTTTATCAACGAATTTATTACCTTCACAACATACACCGGGTCTGGTTTTTGTCCACGCTTAATACACCCCGAGTCGACATAATAAGAGTGACTTTTTGTAGCAAACGGCGACCTTTTTGGCCCGGCCCTTTTTGGGAAAACAAGTGTTTGACGTTTTTGGAAAAGGGACGATTTATTTGCGTAATTCGATTGCGATGGAGACGTACGAGCGGAATACGCGTAAATAAAAATAGATCGGCCCCGCTTGATGCCCCCTTTGAGCCTTTGTCTTATACTTACGTTCAGGGGACATTAATAAATCAACGTTGTACCTACTAGTTGGGAATTGTATAGTGGCCCTCTTTCTTTCTTTGATGTGGACTGGACACTTAGAAATGAAAGGTATCGTTAACTAGCTGAGGAAAATTAAATGCTTATTTTTGACATCCACAAGGCGAGATCGAAGGCAAAGAAATAAGATAATAATATGTAGAAATAGATAATGTTGTTCGTGAACTAAGTATTACGGTGCAGTTTATATTAACTAGTTTATTGACGTAAATTGAAAACGGCATGATTTGAAGTGCCTTTAGAATAAAATATGTTAAAAATTATTGGTAAACACAAATATTTGTGTTTGGTAAAGAGGACTATTTGACTCAAACAAATAAGTAGACAGACAACAGCAGAATTAAACCGTTTAAAATGCACAGTACCGTCAAAGAATACTCACAGACGGAACAAACACTTAATTTTCTTAAAATTACCAAAATGTTTGCACGTTCAAGGAGCAAATTTGGAGATTTAAAAAAAAATCTATCCTCTGCACTGGCGTCCCTGCCAGTAAAAACACAATGATAACCAACCCTAATCCACCAACGCCCTGTGTTACACGGCCACTCCCCGGCTGTGTGTGTTATTATGATGAATTGTCTCTGCCAAGATTGATGCTCTGTCGAGACATATTGCCCGCCAATCATAAGGCAGGTCGCGACCTTTGGGATCACTGTACTGGTTTACAAGTTCGATATTGCCCTAGTTGCCTGGTATAAACTCTTCGATATAGGACTAGTTGCGTGCGGGACTGCCTCATGTAAACTCGGACGTGTCTTTTCGAAGCTGTTTAGAAATTTTGTGTGTGACTGCCGCATTTTTCTTTTGGTGGTCGGAGCATGTCGAGTCGAGAGTCGAGATTTTACAAATTCAAGTCCTAGGTAGAGCGTTTGTGTGAGTTCTTCTGTGACAATACTCATCCCCGAGTCAGGAAGTTATTGGATGCACACCAGTGCCTCGGAAAGCACGGTATACTGATTGTACCTGATTCCATAACGGATTGCCATCTTACCGAGCTATTGGAGTGAGTAAGGGTATTTATCTTCTAAATACTTATGCACTATAGTCATGTTCTGTGCAGTTAACTCCTCCATTGCATCCGGCTGCCATGGCTGAAATCGGTCAGAAATCTTATGGCCTAGTGAGTCTATTGCTGGCCAGAACCAACTACTTAAATACTGAAGGTCGTGGTTCAAAACCCAATTCTAGCCAACATAGTCCTCGTTCCTGTTGTAAAATTTCATGCACTTGTCATTAAAAATGAAACTTTGCGTCGATAATCCAGTAGGCGTAAAATAAAAAGGCGTCCGACCGATTTCAGCCATGGCGGCCGATCTCAATTGAGATCAGCCAAGTGCGCAGGACATATTATAGTGCACAAGTGTGCGCGCAAACACAAGTGCATTCTCTATTCCCTTACTCTCATAATTCGATGAGACGGCAATCCGACATGACCGATGAGAGATCGGGCGCAGGACCACCGGCTTAACGTGCTTTCCGAGGCACGGGCGTTCAACCACCAACTTCCTAACACCGGGCTGAGTAATTTCATTACAGAAAAACTCACACAAATTTTGCCCGACCCCGGACTCGAACCGAGGACCTCTCGATCCTAACGCAGCACTTGCTACCAATAGACCAACGAGGCAGTAGGCGTAACGGTTTTGCAAAAGGGAGACAGATTTTTCCAGTGTAGTAGGGTTTTTTTATTTAGCCAATGAAACATTTTGTAAGCTGAATTTATATTGTTCCAGAGACCCAAGATACATTGTCGGCGGTCTATTTTTCAGGTTCATTTGGCTACTTCACAGGTATTTCATGAATAATTACTTACACTCGATCGGTACCAAGGGAACAGCAGACCACCCAGGTCTGCTAAACCACTTTGATCTCTATCTTTAAAGGCGTAAGAGTGACGAGATATTTGCAGCATAAAGTTTTGACTAGAGTATTATTTATGCCCTGACATGTGAAATGGAATATTAAATGAGAGAAGGCATATTAGGGTGTTTCTAACAACCACTTGGTTTATTAATTTAGGGCGCGAATTTTCTCACCATCTAATTAGCATGTTTGAATAATGTAGGTCATCTTAAAATTTTAAAAGCTGCCTGTGTCTAAATATTAGTCTTTATGGGTTTTCACGCGTTACGCGAGCGAACTCGCTCCATGATTGGTGCAACCCAGTCAAAACGTCGGGCAGTAAGTAGCTATGTAATTTGCTGGTACTTTTGACCCATAAAGACTAATATTTAGTGTAATGGAACGCGAAAGTCTAAAATCCTGCCTGTGTCTGTTGTTCTTCATGACCGGACAAAATTCTCTATTATCCTCTTTTTTTCCGTGCCGGCTTGTTTTTCCTAACATCTTGTTTCAGCCCTGTGCGTTATTTTAGGGAAATAAACATTCAAAAATGAATTGAAAATAATGTTGATAGTTTGTAATAGGCACCTACTTATAATAAACTTAACGCCTATTAATCTTAAAAAAGACACAATTACGAAAAATACCAGTAACATATTTTACTGTTTCAGCGACCTTAAGGTCATATTTTTTTATGGGAGACTAGCGACCCGCCCTCGCTTCGCTTCGGGGATATCTCTATCTCTATGTCATATATTTTAACCCCGTAAGAGAAATCTATTTTTTTTAATCTAAAAAAAGCCTATGACACTCAGGGATAGTGTAGCTTTCCAACAGTGAAAGATTTTTTCAAATCGGTACAGTTGTTTCGGAGCCTATTCGAAACAAACAAACAAAAAATCCTCTTTATAATATTGAGTTTAGATCTATGAGTAAGGTTATGGGACCCACCTTACTCATAGATCTAAACTCCCCTCCCGCACTCGCACCCCCGCCTTGGTGACGCCCACTTCGCAACGCAGAAATAGTAATATTTTAATTTCGCCATAACTTCAAAACCAAACGTCCAATTTTAATCTTTTAAATACCAAATATTATCTACATAAACTGTACTTAGTGATGAAATAATTTATTTTGATAAGGATTAATAGCATGAGTAAAATAAATGCGTTTCAATGTAGTCCAAAAAAAAATTAAGATTTTTAAATAAAAAAATGGTTGTTGTGCCTCACTCGACATAGATAGGTATAGTGTGTCGCGGACTTTTTTGTAGATATTTATAAGATCTCCAATTAATTAGAACATTTTATGCTTCTATCTTTTATAGTTTAGGCAGCGTACGCAAAATAAGTAACTTTTCTGGTTGATTTTTTACACTTTGTGTCCGAAAAACCCAAATATTTTAAGGAACCCAAATTTTTTCCAAAATAAAATTTTGCCTATGTTACTCGTGGATAATGTAGCTTTCGAATGGTGAAAGAATTTTTAAAAACGGTCCAGTAGTTTTTGAGCCTATTCATTACAACCAAACAAACAAAGTTTTCCTCTTTATATTATTAGTGTAGATATAATATGAATTTGGAATCGAGAAATCAGCGTTCGTATTTAATATTCGACTGTTAAGCTTAGACCTAACTATTTAGTATCATTGATATATTATTTGAAAATGTGACCTAGTCTTTGCGTATCCTTAGAATTAAAGATCTTACTACAAACATAAAATACCTTCGCACCTCGCTACACATCGTAATTTCCTGACTTGAGAATCTGTAGCTCGTCTTGATTGCTCTTACGTCATTAAGTATAACGTCTTAACTCATGTTGATGAGGGCTTTAAAATGTTTAGACTTTATTTTGTTATTAATTAGCTATTTATATCTATACATTATGAATACGTTATAAAATAAGTAAGTAATTATAAATTAAATCATTTATTATGTAAACCATGGATATAAGTTGTTTTGCTACAACCTTAAAGGGTTCATAAACTGTACTTTGTAATTTACTTTTATATGTGCAATAAATAAATACATTTTGTTTAAGTCTCCCAAGAATATCACTACATAGTATAAAGCAAAGTCGCGAAACCAGCTTCCCGCGTCTGTCTGTAGGTATGTATGTTTGTATACTTAAATCCTTAAAACTACGCAACGAATTTTGATAGGGGTTTTTAATAGATAAAGGGATTTAAGAGGAAGGTTTTAATGTATAATTTACCCGAAGCGAAGCGAGGGCGGGTCACTAGTTACTTATAAGTCGGTTACGTAAAATACTTTTTATTCAAAATTATACTTTCAGACAACCCGCACTTGGCCAGCGTGGTTGACTAAGGCCTTATCGCCCTAATTTAGGGTAGGCCCGTGCCCCAGCAGTAGGGTCGTATTTGGGCTGATGATGATAATGATGATACTTTCAGAATGATCTCACATCACCTGATGCTAAGAAGACGTGAGGTCCACATATGAGATCGATAGGCACAGTAAACCCTATTATTGAGCCTGTCGAACTCAGCCCGAAGGCATGGTTAGATGCCTATTCACGCCCCGCCTAAGAGCCCGGGATTATAGGAGGACTTACATTTTGTTGAAGGAAGAGGTTGATGAATGTGGATGAAGCGAAAGTGGTGTGCCAGGACCGTAGCACATGGCAGGAAGTGATCTCTGCCTACCCCTCTGGGAATAAGGCGTGATTTTATGTATGTATGTATGTATGTACATTTTGTTTACTCCATATAAATGACATGAAACAACACAAAATGCATTTTGTTTTGCAGATATAGAATATTATTTATAGATAGTGTTCGTTTTTATTAACGTACCATTGTTAATAGTATTGTCTATTATTTGAGCAAAATTTTACGTTTTTAAGTCATGCTCAAAACCACAATCCGTGTAAAGAGCTCGAAACGTCGGTTCTCTAAATAATATGTTTAGAATAACAATACACGCGAGTTTAATCCGTTAAATAGTTATATTTTATACCATTAACTGTTAATTATATAATAAAGTATTTATATTAACACAAATCCTGTAAACATAGACTATTTCTATAAGCAGGCATGTTATTCCAACAAAGTAGTTACAACATATTCGTTTTAAAGCAGATATCTCCAATAAACAGCGGTGTGACCCGACGCCCGGATATCGTAAAACCGGATAAATGTGGGCGCAACCGGGTATATCTGGTGCAAACCGGCGCTAACCGGCCGCGGCTGGATTTGAGGCTTAGCACGCCCGGCTGCCATGTAATGAGCGCGGGATGGTTTATATACTGTCCAGCTGACTGCGAAAAAGTTTTATGTTTATCATCGCATAAAAAGAAAGTCCAAAAATAGTAAAATCACCGTATGAGTGTTTTATTTCCTAGACTAAAATTAGGCATCTTTTATTTTCTTTTAGTTTCCCCCCGATTTTTTTTACAAATTTTCCATTGTTTCATTGCTCCTTTTGATCGCAGCGTTTTGTTATATAGTCTAAAGCCTTCCTCGATAAATAGTTTATCGAGGGAGGCTTAAGACTATATATTTTTGTGCTCGATAAATAGTTAATCTAACACAAAAATAATTTTCAATTCGAACCAGTACTTCTGAGATTAGCACCGTTAAAACAAACAAATAAAGAAACAAAAAACTCTTCACCTTTATTCTTGGCGCAAGAGATAGAATACTTTACACTGTTTTGTCATGCTAGATTCTGTTATGTTATTCTATGTGCAATACAGTTTTTTTTTCTACGTCTACATACAAAACGGAGTCATTTAACCAATTACATCAACAAAAAACATCTTCACCCTGGCACGCCAAGCGGATTCTCGGTTCCACATGTCATATGCCATTCAAATTGCTCCACGCTTCTTGTGACGCCCAACAAAAATCGACGCTCAGCTTTATCTCGCATTTGTCTGAAGGATCTGCGTCGTTGACAATAATAAATCGACGTCTGAATTTGTGACATTGCGTCAATGGTTTTTATAAGACATCTTAGGGAAGGGAATGGTGCAATATGATTAAAGCACACAAAGGAAGAATACGAATAATCGGTAAGGGATGGGCTTCACTTGAACTGAAACTGTTGGATTTTGTATTTAACTGAATACTGGAATTGCAACAATTTTAGAAAAGGTAAGAAGTGCAAGGTTAGCTTGGTACGGGCATGTTTTGAGGCAATGATGACTGGAACACTGTACGACTGCAATCTAAAAGCATGCAGCGGCGGTGACGGTAGCTCGCGCAGCGGCTCATACGAACTTAAGCATTTCTTCCGGCTCACGAGCCGTTTGTTCTACCGCGGTCTCCACTGCAAAAGCTAGTGTTCAGTTTTCAGCCTAATAGTATTCGTCACTGTTCTGTTCTTTTGAATGCAAGCACCAAGTAATGACCTAAAGGTCCCCGGTTAAAGTCCCGGGTCGAGGCAAATTTGGGTGAGGTTTTCTTACTTACTCAGCCCGGACTCTGAAAGTTAGTGAATGCACGATCGTGCCTTAGAAAACACGGTAGCGGTAATGCTCAGAAATAATTGTCATCTTTAAAGTAATTTCATGTACCTATTTTAATTAGGTGAGGACGGAAAACCACTTAAGAAATTTAAAGTCATGTCTTTAAGATTACCGATTACGTTAGAATGGATCCAGAACTCATACCACCCTATTACCTACCCATTACTCACCTGTTAAGAAATTCCAAGGTTGTGTAACTCTTCTAACCCCCCACTTAGTCAACGTGGTTGACAACATTACATCACAGCCCAAACCCTATTTAGAATAGGCAAAGCCCCTCGTTGGGGACGTATATGACCTGATGATGATTGAGAACATAAATACCACACCCGATGCAATTAAAAGCACAGATTTGGAAACTAGCACCATCGAAACCCGTTGTTTGTCGAAGCAATTTTAGTTGCTGAGTCGCAACCAATCGCGGGCCTAATTCAATAAGATTCATGCATTTGTCAATAACGCCTTACAGCCAGGCTTCGTAATCCGGATTGATGGTAAGCTGGAGAAATGAGCGCTCGTTTGGGCTTGTTTACTGAATCGATGGAAATATTACTTCCTTTATATCTGGCAGCCGAAGTAGGCGCTTTGGTATTGATAATTAATTGGCGTCTTAAAGCTGTAACAAACTTTAACTTCTAGGTCAACACTTTTGAATCTACACTACTACTCTTCGAACCATGAAATTTTCTTATAAGAAATATCAAAAAGCTACACAATTAAATATTTTTTCACATAAAAAATAATTTTATATTATACGTAGGTATTATTATCATTGTCACCTTGAATAATGGTAGTAGTGTAGTAGAAGAGAACACCAATAGACCACCACCATTAGAGACCACCTAAAAGTAAATGCTTAATAGTTCAACTAGAAACAAGTTTACTCTGGAAGCACATCATAGATTACATAGGACGTCTGTTCAGGGCTGTAACTAAGATGATTGCTTAAAAGTAGGAATTCCAGAAAAAATCAACTTGCACAAACACGGCATATGTTGGATTTATTGGTGAGTAAGCCCAGAATTTTTGTTATTGTGGTCATAATTCCCGGTTCACAATTCTCTTAAAACCTTCCTGTCTGCGTACGTTTACCTTAATCTATGAATGGGTAGTAGCTTAGTAATCGCCGTCACAAAATTGCAACTTAACGGGCAAACCTGACCAGTTTTGAATTAACCTTAATCATCCTTGTTTCTTCAGGCATACCTATTATAGGTTGTCTCTTTTAGGAAAAAAATAAAACAAAATTATCCACATTTTAACCGGCAACCTGTGGATCATACGACAATGACTATGCAATAAGCTTTCATTGAACTGTCACTACTAAATGCGCGTCCAAAAAACTCTTAAAGCTAATATTCTTGACGTTATTAAAAAAAACCTAATTTTGGCTTTAGCTACCTTCGTGGAATCCTCATCATCATAAATTAAATTTACTTACTAATTTATTCCAGTGTAAAGCAAGTACTGTATGTGTTACTTTGACGACATTCTGCTAGATGGCGCCACGTGGCATGAAGCGTACCTTGTGGACAACTAATCAATAATTTCTTTAGGTTATGAATAGCAGACACACGGGGACAGGCAGATTTATATCTCACTACACAGTCTTGTTTTAATTTGCTTCGCCATTATTCAGTAGTGTAATGAATTGCAAATTAGTTAGCTCATACAAAATAGTATGCATACTTAAATTTTGTAATTTTAAATGTTTGTAGTATATGAAACAAAGTATTTGTTAACATAAATTAAAGACTTTTGGTCTTAGAATATTACCCTACCTTGGGAAGTTTAATTAAAACAACAAATATTACAGATTTTCATTTTATTTCAGTGATTACTGATTACATAATTATAATAACATACGATACCTTAACCTAATTGATTCTAAAAAAATCATTTCCAATATCACCCTTAGCTAGTTATTAAATTTCAGATTAATCCATTAAAAATTACTGTTTAACTTTATTCTTATCTTATAGTAGAACATGAGGGTGGAGTAAAACCAGGTGACTCTAAAACGTTTCTAGGTAGGTATTGTTACGTTAAAACATTGTTTTAGTCGACCCCCACTCGCAAATACTTCAAGACAATACACGTTTAACGACAAAAATCTTTGGTTTCACAAAACTTAGCATAAAAACGGAATAACTTAAATAAACAAAAAAAACTTAATAAATTAAAAGATGGTAAGGAACCGCCCAGAAAATTGCCGGAAAGGAAAATTAAAAAGTTTAGTTAAAAGAGAGGCTTCACCATCGCTCGGGTTCCTTGTCAATGGAACCCCTAATTTACCGTCCTACTTCATTTAAATAAACAATTACTCCTCATTTTATTATCATCTAAGGTTAATTCTCTGAATTGCAATTTTATCATATAGATTAACAAACAACTTTGATTCTTGTTTCTTATTTTATAAGTAACTCTACGAATTATTTGCTAATTTCCTAATTTATGTCTATTTATAGCTAATAAAGGATAGATATAATGTGGAACTTAACAGTGGTGTAGATAGAGATGAGATAAATGATATAGTAGTGATAAAAGATACGTTATAGTATGGCGTGAGTTGTGAAGATGTAACATAGAAAAGTACGTATAAGGAATTGACATAGGTTCCCATGTTTAGAGCAGTGCAAAATGATTCTATGGCGCAAGCTGAGGATTTGGAGGGCGGCGAGAGTTCCGAAGAGATGACTTTAGCTACTCAGACGCCAGTGAGAAGCACCCAGAAGCATCTAAACAAATCGGAAGTAATCACAGCCAGAATGATTTTCCATATTTCATGTCTAGATATGGTAAGGGGAAGGTAATTTTTTTAAAGTTTTAGAAATTTTTAAGTTTAAGTTAGATTTTATTTTTAATCTATAATTATCTACAGTGCGTAAGTTTATTTTTTTTACTATTTTATTCAAAATTAGGATTAAAGGCAATCCTTTTAAATGGAATGTTAGATTAATAGCGCTACTCAGGTTTCGATTTCTGAAACTTTCCGATGTTCAGTAGGATTCTTTGAAATGCTCGATCAACGAATTCGCTTCAACAATGAAAAGTTTCAGGATTCCAATCCAAGAATTCTTAGATATAATTTAGAAGAAGTTTATTTGGAAACTACAATAGTTTGCTTTAATAAGTAAACTTTGAATGACTTAGGTAAATTTTTCAATTTAATTTTGAATTATACTAAGCTAATCAAGTGCTAGATTTAATCTTGATAGTTGATTTAAATACTTATAATGTTTAATGCCGGGTGAAGGGATACTAAATCAAAGTACGAAGACATTGCAGAAAGTAACGGAATAGAAGGGGTAAGAGGCGTAGGAATATAAATACGATAAAACTGGAGTATAGAAGAACGCTAAGAGATATTTTATAGAAGCATTACTAGATAATGGCACTGCGGAATGTACCTGTGTTCATAAAAAAGTATCCTAAACCATCTTAACAATTACTTTGGTTTCGAACAAGATTATGTTATTTCACAATTTATTCTTTCGAGTTACCTTAAATTTACGTTCTCTGAACTACTTTAACACCATCACTCGTTATTCACTACCTACATTCCCTTTATTGCCAATATTTACTTTCAACATGTACCCGCTCTCCGTGACATGGCAAATAGATGTTAAGTTGTGATTGCGATTTAACCCTATAGTTTAATTATATAATCGCTTTTAAACATGCAGATTCTGAGCTCATAGAATCTTCACATTTAATCTAGACTTTTAAATTTCTAACTCCAATGGCGAAGCCTATCTTAGATTTACGTCGAAAAAAGATAATACTAACGCTCCAAATACTTGTTGCGCCGGACCAATAGAAGTAGCATAATTACATTTAGCTATCCCAAAGGTCCAGGACAGAATCCACATCAACTCCATACAAAAATGGAAGAGGAAGTTGCTTTGATTTGTATGGAACTGTTTGGGTTCTCTTGTCACCATTTATAACTTTCCTTAAATTTTTAAAGTAAATTAACACTTCTGGCAATTTCCGTGGCAGTCATAGTTACATCGGCTTTAAGAATTTTTAAATTTTGATTCGGTCTTTAACATACGTTGTTCAAATTAGATTAATTTACATTGTTCATTACATTTTATCGCCCGCTATTAACTTTCCCATTTACCTCTACCGATAGACTCGTGTCCGAACATTCTATTACTAGAAATACAAAATTTAACGTATTTACAGTCATTTTTAACCTTTTAACAAAACATTCATAAGTACACTCTTGCGTTTCGCACAGTCAAAATGTACATTCTTTACAACGTTACAGAATTAAAAGGACTAGATTTGGGAACAAAAAGTACTAAATAACGCAACGAACTAAAAGCGAATCGAAGTTTTGGCCTCACTAGTGCTGATGGGCGGTGAGCTGATGTTCTACGTCGCTACGTTCCTTATATTGTCTGGCAGTTTCATGTACTTCATATAGCTTGTCCAAAACTTCTCTCTTTACTATCCCATCGTTACCTTCCAAACTTGTCTGTGTTGAGCAATACTGAGAGTATCATGGATGACTTAACAGACCAGACGTATCATTACAATGTTCACCCATAATTGTCTAAACAAAAATGTTTTAGAATTTGGTGATATTATTTTTTACATAGATTTTATACGATTACATGATAATGCATTTGCCTTTTTCAGCCCAAGGGTTGTTTTTCTTGTCAGGGGCGTGTATGAGTGGATCGTTTTTTTCATTTTCTTCCACATACTCCCTCATCCTGTAACAAAAAATAAAATGATTAAAGATAAACACGTTTGGTTTTATCGAATATTTTGAGAGGTTGTTTTGATTACATTTTGTAAAAAAGGGATCTTGTAGTCATTGCACGTAATGTGTCTGATATTGTGAAGTATCGATTATTGCAACACCTTGCAGCAAATTCATTTTGTCTACATTTCTGAAAATTCTATAAAATATTCAAATATTATTGTTGTAGTAAGTATTGCGGAATTTAGATTAAATGATTTTATAATACAGAAGTTAATATTTTTATAGGCGAGCGTGAGAATTATACTTTGAATTCTATTCGTGAACAAAGGCGCTTACAGTTAGTACGCCATTTCAAAGTTTGAACGAGCAAACAACAAAATAAAGTAGACGCTACAAAAAGGTTAACATTTAATTGAACTTCGTCCTCACAAAGCTTGTCGAAAGCACTGTGGATCCGAAAACTAGAAAACACCTAGTGCATTTCAGAGAACAGGAGCTGTAAGTGCATTCTTGAAAAGTTTCTATAACCTAAACTAGAGTTACAAATCGTATGTGGTGGAATATTTTGAAGTTTTTCAATAAATGCACTAAACAAGTTACTTGTAGCTGTTTAAAGTAAAAAACACTGTGGTAGTAATAAGGATGTTCCCAATACAAATAATTAGATCAAGTTGCACGACATCTTCTCATCGGAAGGATTACAGTGCACCTATGTTTGAGAGCACACTCGTACACGGGATGTTGGCTGATCTCCATAGAGATTGGCCGTCATAGCCGAAATCGGTTGGGCGAAATTAATTAACATAGATGGAAATCATTGTGATTTATTCAAACAGAAGACACATCACTGTATCTCACATACACAAACATAGACATACAAACATTCTTGCACTCGGAGCTTGGTTTATCTCCAGCTTGTTCTTAATACTCAGCTAATCCTTTCCCTAGACGCGCAGCACTGAGCGCACTACAAAAAGGAACAATCCTATTGCTTTTTTCACTGCTTAACAGGCTTATAACATAAATATCTCATTCAAGAAAATGTCACACAAGATAGGCAACATCACGTTTATGCTACTTTTTCTGTTCTCATTCTGTCATAATGTCGTTATTTTCTTTGTGGATCCATAACGTCGTTTTAGACATGGAAAATTAAACTGTGTTGTGAACGAATTTATAACGGCTGACAGGCTTACAATATAATAAGCAAATACTACAGTAGCATCATACAGTGAGTGATTATAAAAAAGCATAGCAGAGATGTCAGATACGTTTGTGATGGTAACGTCTACCGATAATCAAAAAAACGAATGTTGTGACGACCGCTGGTTAAGACAAATGTATATAAATAGGTACAAAGTCATCAATTTAAATCGTCACATTCCTGTTTAGATATAAGATCAAATCTATTTCATAATATATTTTTTCTCTACACATCTGAATCAAAAATAATTGCGTAGATAGAAGAAAGAAGACAAATAATACCATAGAGACTTTTCAGATATTTTCATGCTGAGCTGGAATTGCTCTCCTCATTATTTCATAATACCAGTAAATCATATACTGCGTCATATCAGCGGATTACCCTATAACCTGTGGGTACGTATTTGTGATTATGGCTGACGTTCTATGTCCGATCGTATTTCATTTTATAGGGTCGTTGATTTTATCCCGCGTCAGGAAAATCAATCTTCCTATAATAACAGCAGAGAAATATTCCACTTTATCGAAATCAACATTTCCCTTTCATCTAGGATTACTTGAAGCAGATTCTTGGATTTTAAATAAATCTGTATAAGAATTTTCATTTCACAAGTCGTACAAAATATGAAAACTTTGATTAAACGAGAGATTTTCAATTTATGAGTTGACTGGCTGAAAAAAGACATAAGGCTAAAATAGCTTTTTGAATTAAAATGTAAAAGTTAAAATGTAAGTAAAACCCTTTGCAAAGTTAATGTTAACACAACTTTTCTCAGATCCTTAATGAAATCAATTAAATGAAAAGTTGGTTTAAAGTACGGCCGCCCGAGTTGTTGGCACCTGTTAATATATATTGTTCGAGCAATATCGAAAGTTGCCCAAATAAATCGTGCTTTGTACGACTTTTCGTACATTCCGCGTACTTTGGGAGGAGGGAGAATTTCTTAGGGGCCTGGAGCTTGAAGATTAATTCATTTTTATGTGCACCATTTTATGTTATACACTAATAAATTTAATTACGCTATAAAGTTACGTATAAGTTGGCGAAGTGAACAAATATAACTTTGTGGAATATTTTAATACGAGTTAGCACGTTAGAATGAACGAACTGAACTTTTAACTTACTAATAAATTGGCTGATTTAAGCCAAAATGGATAACAAATTACTTAAGTAAGCTGTGTCTCTGGATATTGTGAAACCTGAGTATCATATCTTATTATGACGATGAGGCCCTAGGAAAGAGTTCTATACCTACACTTTATGCCGCTTTAATAAAAATGAGAGACAACTTTATTACCTCTTCTGTTATATGTTTATAAAGGTTTTTATTGCGGAAAGTTATGGTAACATAATGAATTCTCGTCCATCTGACTACTTCAGTGAGTTTAATAATAAAATAAGCATTGCCTGTTGCCCGTGGACCAGAAGCAACAGAGATAAAAACTTCTAGATGTAAATCATAAAAAACTTCAATGACATGAATGCTGGTACCAAACAAATATCGAATCTAAGGACAAGCTGACTAGCGTGACTTCAACAACAAAAAGACTGAAAAAAATATAGTACAAAATTTTGCACATAATAAAGGGACACAACGATTATCTTTCCCACATTTCGTTCCACCAAAAACATTCAACACAACAGAGATACTTCATCATTTTTAAACCAAAGCTCAACTTGCAATCTCTTTCATAAAAACACAGGCACGACCAAAGGAAAATCAGCATAAAATAAACAAAATTTATGTGTGGAAACAATAATTTCTCTTGCGTCCCGGATTTGTATAATATCTTCCGGGTAGGTGTCCCATTCCGCCGGACGGTCTCTTGTTGAATTATTTATCGGGACACGGGAGACGGCCATGTTTTTCCCAATAAAATGGGGGATATGTGATTGGTTATGGCGGGGAGTAAGTTTTGAGAGACCCTGTTTGTAAATTATGTAAGTAAGTATAAGTTTTTGCAAGTATATTGTAATATTCGCTGATATTGGTCACTTCGATTCCCCATAATATACAGCAATTTGGTTTATGCATCACTTTTTAAATTTTTCGAATCATTTTGCTAAAAAAAGTATGTTAACCGTGGTCAAAAAAAAATATGATGATGGCTTGTAGTAGCTTCGTCATCGTCACCGGATTTGCGAGGGAGCGGATGGCTCTCTTTCTACTCTCTCTCTTCTCTCCCTACCAAATTATTAATTACTAGTGGTCCCGGCGAATTTCATACCGCCAATACTATAAACCTTCCCTGGACTATCACGAACATTTTAAAACCAAAATTAGCTAAATCGGTTCAAGCGTTCTCGAGTTTTAGTCAGACTAACGAACAGCAATTCATTTTTATTTATAAGAAGAAGATTATAATAGCTTGGACGCTATATTCGGACGGTGGTTTTTATCTAATGTTGTTTTTATATTATGGTCTGCGGCATCTTAATCATAAGTTATTATCTTTATATAAGAACCCTATACCCAGTCATAATAAAACTTTGCCCTAGATAAATGTAGCGTACGTTTTACTCTATGTAATAAAAACAAGGCACAGGATCTTACATATTTCCTTATTCAAGTGTTCTCATATCGGCTATACAAATTTTGCCAGATTTATTTCTTCATCGCCTCTGAATTATTAATGTATTTTTACTAAGACATATTTCTGAGCTCCGTTGAATATTTCTGCGGCGAGAGTTCGTTAAGCTTTTTGTAGAAAATCTCGATTCTGGTAATGTACGTTCACTAACTTATTATTTCCTTTTTCACGACTCGTCGGAAAAGAGGGCTGTTATGTTTATTATGTTTGACAACTTGTCTTTGTGTGGCTGTTTGTCTATCTACGGTACCGTTGCTCGTACAAGAAGGTCGATTTGAATGCGATTTTGTTTAAGTATTAGCAAAAACGTAATTATCTACTTCAAAAAAATATTGTATTAAAAAATCCGTCTCAGAATTCACACTAATCTTATCGTCAACAGTCGCTAGCACAATCACAACAATTTATGTTGAACATAAATTTGTAATTAAGTTGGAAATGTTTTGATCGCCTAGAGTTTTGTTATGCGTAACTTAATCTAAAATCTTAACAGCTTAATTAACATGCTACCTAAATGGTTGATAACCGAAACATAATCTAACCTGATACTAGCCTTCAGAATTTACTTGTTGACGTGGGTACGAGACCGTCCTCATATAATTCCTTAGATTCATTGGCCGGTGTAAATTAGCTACTATAAATGACAGCTTTAGAACGATGCTTTAGGTAGTTGACTTGTTTAGCGGTGTTTTCTAAAATAAACTAAGTATATGGTTGGTTCATTGTAATAAAGGATAGTTTGATTTCTATCTAGTTCTTTACATTTTCTTTTTCACGAGGCAGTTACATTGTCTTATGTATTTTTTTTATTTTGAGGCATTATTGTGATTTTTTTTTTAATTTTAACGTGTTTGTAAAAAATTAAGTAACGGATTTGGTGACCTGACGCTTTCTACTCCCCCGCATGTCCGGTGAGGCTGACAAGGTTACACTAAGCCATTTTAGTAGTCCGTAGTCAGTAGAAAAATAAAATGTTTAATCCAGATGAGGCATTTATCACTATAAATAACTTTAACGAACAACAGAAGTTGTCTCGATAATGTAATGGGAAAATTTTTCGTCAAACTTTGGCCGTTGGGCGTTTTTGTCCAAACTTCACCACTTAGGACGGGTCTACAGTGGTCATTAATAATTCCTAGTTATTGTCTGGAGTTTGGTAAAAACGAATACGTACTTGTTGTACGTTATATTGAAAATTTAGACTTTAGTTTATATGTTAGATCAATAGATCATGGTAAGGTATACTACACTGACCGGCCCAACTTGTCTAATTTTAAATCACCTTTTCAAGACTTACTTCCTTCGATATAAAGAAGAACAAATTATACAAATAATCATTGTGCCTAACGCGTTTCATCATCATCATCATCAGCCTAGGACGCGTTTAGCCACAATCATTATTTATATAATTAAAATAAACCATATAGGATACATCATCTAGGATTACTTAAAACAAATCGGGCAATAAACTAGTGTTTATACCCAGATTTTTCGACTATGTTATCTTATCTTATCTTATCGCGGGGACCGTATAACCGGTTCACTTCGACCCTCAGGGATCTTTTGTGTTTCCCCTACCTCTATACACCTACTCCCTGAAGATCAAATGCATTAATGCAATAACGTCCTTGGGTCTGAGGTGCCTGTATTCTTCTGGTTTCGGATAAGCCGTTCCCAGAAGTCTGAGCCTGTGTCTGGCCAGTGAGTGACATTCACATTAGATATGTTTCGACTATGTTACATGAAACATGAACAATCTCGACCACAATTGGTGGAACAGTTATGTTGCAGACTTTTTTGAAACTTAATCCCATGGAATCCCTGTTAAAGCACGGAGCTCCAATAGGATTTGCTGTTAAAAGCAGCTACTTTATTATTTTCAGCACGACGTCTGTTCTGTGATTAATGACGTCAAAGTTCAGTATCGCGCGTGCCAATCAAATTAGCGTAGACACGAGTATGTGACAAACAAGATGGCCAATTAAGCTAGTTTGATCGACAGTAACCTTGCTAAGTTACATGATATGGGAGATTGTGGGTACAGAGTTACAGAAACCCGGATAATATCACATAACACGTCAAACCACAAATACTCTAAGATCTATTCCGGACAACATTCTTACTAATATTATAAACATAGTAACTGCTCTGTCTGTCTATCACGCTTTTAAGGCAAAACAAAGTGATAGTCTAAAGACTGATACTGATGACAAGGGAGTGTTTTTTGCCTACATTATAAAAAAAATCCTACATTAAAAATAAAAAAGCTCGTAAAACATTCTCATCTGAAATATCAATAGTTACCAATCATAAGAACTGTAATTATATTAAAAGCGAAAATTTAAGGCCAGTTTAATTTTTTTTCATATAATTTTCTTGTAAGCTAGGTCAGTAGGCCAATCTGGATAGTGGATAGTGACGTCATAGGCCCCCGTCCACGATAATCAAATTAGATGCGACATGTGTCCGCGACACGTAGAAGACGCCCAATCACATTAGTTCGATCGGCTGATGCTCACATATGTACATGGATGACATAATAATAATTATGTAGGAGCTCATGTATCATAGGGATTGCACTCAGGATACATGGAATTGTATTGACGAAAGATAGGGTAGTGAAAAGAAATAAGTGTTTATGATAATTTATTTAAGGCACATTTATTTCAAATTGGATGTTGGACTGCATCTACGGCAGAAGGCATATCATAGGGTTTGCTCTCAGGTTACAAGTAATTGTATCTACGACAAATACGGCAGTACAAAAACTTAGTAAAAATGCGTAGGCTTGTATCTACAACAGATACAGCAGTTAAAGAAACTGCCTTCTGTCGTAGATACTACGACAGAAGGCAGTAAAAACAAAAAAAGTGTTTAAGATGAATGCATTCAGTGCATTGATTTTGATTTGAATGATTGTTTTTTTTTTTAATTTTATTTAGCCTATGCTGTCCCACTGCTGGGCAAAGGCCTCCCCATTTTACTCCAGAGCTCTAGATCTGCGGCCAAGGCCGGCCAGTTTCTGTCATGATTGTTTTAATTTAAACAAATTAATTAGTTTTTTTTATGCATGCGTGTATAATAAGTATCCAATAATAAATTGAAACGTTTTTCAATTTTCTGTAATGAAACGTGTTCTTTACATTCTAATGGCGGCTAATGGTCGTACTTGAAAACTAATAGGATTTTATATATTCAAGGTCTACGCGTGAAATAAATCAATATCTAATCAGAGTAGAGGATTAACACTATTAGTGTAGTTGATAAGGGACCTGTCACACATTATGTTTAGAATGAGAATGTTTATCTAATTCCCTAGCACAGGGAATTAGATAAACATTTTTATTCAAATATTATACTTTGTTTCGTCTCATCGTTCGTGCATTGGGACATTATAAAAGGTAGATGATCGTCCGTCGTCCTGGTTTTTAGGTGAATTTATGTTCGTCTACATATTTTGTTTAAACCATTGTGTCACATTTTATTATTTTTTGAGGGGCTCATATGCTAAAAATCAGAACTCTGGGATGAATCGCCTTTAGGTACTTTCTTTAAATTAACTAAAAAAAGACAAACCAAGCCACTTTAACTTTGCCTACTGATATACGTTAGTATCTCGAAAGTATATTTCTAACTCAATTCGTATCGGAAACGAATATATTTGGCGCACTCAAATTCAAATGGCTCGAGAACAATAACAGTAAGAGTATCGCGATTATTCTGCACAGATTTTGGCAGCGGTACCTAGTGTGTCAACCCTCGACAGCTAGGCGCCCAAAGTAGTGATGTGCTGAGCAAATATCGATATCGAGCCTTTAACCTATTGGGAGGAATTTTAGTACGATAATATCTAGTTAATAGGTTTACGGAGAGGTATAAGTATTAAGATAAAAAAATTTTGGTCAAGTTTAAGGATATATTAATTATTTGTACCAAAATGATTGTTTGATCAACAACTCCTAACCTTACACTCTTGCCGATTACTAAAAAAAATTCAAAAAGCTAATAGTCCTTTATTTTTAACCTTATTTTTTTGTATGGATACCAATGCATCTAACGGTCGACCTTTGATGTTTGATTTGTAATAGTGTAATTCCATTACAAAACAAACGTAAAAAATCCACCATTTATCAGCAGTGCACAAATTGACATACGCGCAAATGCGTTTTTGCCGGACTACCTATAATGGTGAGAAATAATTGGATTGGTTTGACTGTAGGTATGCTAAAACCGCGATTATTTTGAAAAACTGCAACAGTAATTATTGTCCAAATATGCTGAAAAATCTACCAATACTTTCTAGAACGTATCATCGATATTAGTCTATCACTCGATGAACCGTAGCATCCCTACCCGGGTACGTTTCCCCGCCCAGCCTTTGTTTTTGGGTCAGTTGCTTTGTGTAAGTAGCTAGCGATATGTTGATGAAATTTTATTCCTATACCATTTGTGCGTGCTTGAGTGGCGATGTTTTTGCAAGATGGCTGCGCGTTTTATGTATTATTTTTGGAAGATACGCATTATATACTCTATTGTGTACGGAATAAGGCCAACCCTCTGCGGTTGTTTTGGCCTAATATTTCTTCCCGTATTTGCTGAAGGCTGCTCCGTATTCCGCATGATTTGATTAATAATTTACTGTGATAATATTTATGAGAGAAATATGTTTAATGCGCCGCTTACAAGAGAACTTACATCGGACGGAAATCAATTGGATTACTTTGATTTTTTTTATTTTTAAACGTCGTTGCTTTTTTAACGAGTGATTGCATGAGCAATTTTCAAATATCGGGGATGGTGGTTGATTATTTTGTATATTTAATGTTCACTTTGAACTTTGTAGCATTCGTTTTAAACTTTTTTGTAGATATGGTCCTAAATTTATAATTCATAATGATCGGAACATTAATAAATTAACGATTTGCTAACTTTCAATGTTGCATTTTCCTAGCATATATTTTCGTATAGACCATGATATAATACAAATATATTATGACGTACTTCTTTCATCCGAATGACGTCTCACTAATACCGACCCTTTTCGACGTAACAACTCCATTGTATTCTGGACCCTGTGTGTTTCTAAGCTATTCTTTACTATAGACCATGTTATACTGGATTGTCGTTTACCCAACCGAAAGTGCTCCCGTTTTATGGTCACGTACGAATCGGGTTTTTATTCTAACGCATGATTGTTGGTACTTTTTCTATGGCAAGCCATTAAGTCTGGCGGCTTTGGATTGACAAAGAAATTAAGTGTAGGCAAGGACAAAACATTTTCAAAGGCTGAAAATACATCGTAACCTGCTTCCCATGAGACAGGAATTTTAAGCTATTGCATAGATTTTATCGCGGGCTTTGAGCGCGGCGACCGAACCAAGAAATTCCGTAACGAAAAAAACCTCACAATCGTCTAACGTCCTTTCAGTTCGGTAGACTTCGGCACGGTGTTTGTGTGCGTGCGGTTAGACGTATTGTACGACTCTACGAAACTCGCACGAATCGAGACGAGCTGCTCCGAAATCGGACGATGCTATGCAATAGCTATACCGCGGCAGTCCCCGAGTGCCACACGTCTTTTTTTAGTATTAGCAACTACCAACTTTAAAGCTTTATTAATGTAATGGAATGCGAAAGTCTTAAATGATAAAATACAGCTGTTCGATAAGATTTTATAATACCTGTGATTATACCAACTTGTAAAAAAACCGCATCATAATCCGTTGTATAGTTTTGTGTCATGTCATGTAGTGATTAAAGCTTCGGGCAAATACCTTGTCTTAAAAGTTACTTAGGTATTCAATGTAGGTAAATAGGTAAGGTAAGCAAAAACGGGCAGGTTATGAGGAGGGAAGGAAGCCATGTGACTAGAAGAGTAATGAGCATGAATGTCAATGGACGTAATAGTAAAGGAAGGCCGAAGAAGACATGGATGGATTGCGTGAGAGATGATATGGGAGTGAAAGGAGTAGACACCGAGCTGACAGGCCGGAGTGGAAGAAGTATACATGTTGTATCGATCCCACTTAGCGTGGGACAATAGCAAGAGAATGATGATGATGATGAAGCTTAAAACCTTGAACGGTAACATAAACCCGCCTACAATAACCCTATTATTAACGTACTTCAATATTGCGATCGGATTGTGTAGATAATATTGAATGGATGCAATAAATTCAGCGAGCTATCTAATCGTGTGCAAATCGGAGGGAGTCTTTAAATATCTATGATCGATATTCATGACTCGACGATGCATGTTTCATCATTCCCGCATTACTTATTACTCAACTATGTAGCAAAAGGTTGGGTTATGATTTTAACAGTCTATAAGAAAATAAGAAGGCGTCCGACCGATTTCAGCCAAAGCGGCCGATCTCAATTTAGATCAAACAAGTGCGCAGGACATGTTATAGTGCACAAGTGTGCGCGCAAACACAAGTGCACTCTCTATTCCCTTACTCTCATAGTTCGGTGAGACGGCAATCCGACATGACCGATGAGAGATCGGGCGCAGGACCACCGGCTTAACGTGCTTTCCGAGGCACGGGCGTTCAACCGCCAACTTCCTAACTCCGGGCTGTGTAAATTCATTTCAGAAAAACTCACACAAATTTCGCCCGACCCCGGACTCGAACCGGGGACCCCTCGGTCCTTACGCAGCGCTTGCTACCAATATACCAACGAGGCAGTTTTGCCAGTCTATAGAAGTCATTATAATAAAATAATAAATATCTGGGACATTTTCACACACGGTCTTCTGGTGAACAGAAAGGTGCCCCCAGATTCAGGGCAGGCGATATGAAGAAAACCGCGGGAGGTCCCTGGATAAGACTGGCTCAGGACCAATGTGTATGGCGATCTACGGAGGAGTCCTATACCTTACAGTGGGATATAATTAAAGGATGATGATGATGATACCTACGGGCACTACCAACTAAAACAATCTATTAAACATTGAAATGCGGTAACATTTGTTAATGGTTTCCACGGTTCCCCTCCTGACAAATAGCTTTATTTGTCAAAATTAGCCCAAGTCACGCGATTGGTATTTTAACCGATATTTAGTAGCTACTAAAGCTTCCACCGGCCGGCATCGGGTGTATCGTAGTTTGTATGTAGTGTATATCTTTGCGGATATAGTATACCTCAGTATACTTAAACTATACATATACTACACCTATACACACAGAACGATGATGGCTTGGAGGAGCCTTGTCATCATCACCGGGAGCGGATGGCTCTCACCCCTAAATAAATTTAAACGACGTTTGCCTGAGGGTGCCCCCTAACGGGGCTCGACCTCGGCTCAGGGCGTCGTTGGGCGGTCCCTAATGCGGACGTAGGTTTGGGGAGAGAAACGACCCGGCACGTGCCGGTATCGAGTAGTAAGAGTCGCGGAAGCTAAGGGGCGGGTTCGCGGCGTTCTAGGACCCCGCCGGCGGGGTCGGAATAATGGACGGTTTGATGTGTTACTCTGTGTCGCGAGTAGTTGAGCGAGCGTGATGGGATCGTCGGGATCCAGAAGCACGTTTCAGGGCCTGCGTTTCGACTGACGAACGACGGAAGGGAGACTGACGAACGACGGAAGGGAAATACTTATACTACACCTATACACACATAACGATTTACCTTCAGTAGATTTAATATCGAATCATGCTACTTATTTGTTATAAAAAATAACCATTCTTTTTTTTTCTTCTATTTTAATAAAAAAATATGATTCAACTCGAAAGCTTGAGAGGCGATACATAGTTATTTTAGGAGGTGAGATATGACCAATTAATCGTAATAAGCAGTTTAGCATATTAAACCAGATGTTGCAACAAAAATGTAAAAAATTGTGTGACAAACGTCCATAGGCCACTATATCCTAGATATCCGAAAAAAATTAACTATTTCCGTACAAAAAAATAAAACCTTGATATTTAAACTATCATTGTGGTACGGTTTTAGAAGATAACCACCATAATCAGGCCACGCTAAGTGCTATTCATTCAAGCAATTAACTCATTGAGATTAGTAGGAAGTGAATGCATGATGATACGCTGATCATATTGATTGGTCATAACGAGATGTGACGTAGCTCCTACTTACAATCATCAATGGAAAAGCCAGTCATTGATACTTAGGATGATGAGTTATTATTACTCGCTAGGAGAATTCAGATTCATGAAAGACTAAACGTAAATGTAAAATATAGTTTTTTTTATGTGTAGTGTACGACCGCTTCAAAGTTTAAAGTAAACATTAAATATTTAAAAGAGGTAGGAAAAAAAGATCAACTACATGTTAAGAAATCGTTCGAGCGTCTACACGAATTGATTTCTTAGCTTCTAAAAAACGATAGCAAATAAAAAATATATTACCATGATCAGGTCTATTTATTAACATACCTACCTATGGAACTTCAAAATGGGAAGTTCTTAGTTTGATCTGTATGTTTGCCCCCAATTATTACTTCAAAAGTACCGACCTTACACTGAAACAGAATTGAAATTTATAGAATGACTCTCGAGTTCAATCTGTCTGTCTACCAAGATATCTAATATATTAGCCTTTATGGGTGTAGACCCACTTATATCGCATGTAGACGCAATTTAAGTGTAATGGAACGCGAAAGTCTAAAATCCAATCAAAAACATAAATGTGAAATGAGAGCCAAGTTCAATATTATGATAATTGCCTTGGTTGTTGACTTCAACGACAAAAGAAGTGAGATCTAAATGGGTGCCAAGTTCAATGGTCAACCCTAAAATTTATTTATATGTAACACTATAACATACCTATCATATCTTCTTATAACATAAGATAATGTATGGTGGTAGCCTATGAAGGTCTGTCTTGGCTAGTTTCTATAAACCTACCAACGTATTATTATGTTCGCTCGCCAGTTTCTACCAACAATCCAAATTTTCGGAATTATAAAATGAAAACTAGCCAAGACAGACCTTCATAGGCTACCACCATACATTATCTTATGTTATAAGAAGATATGATAGGTATGTTATAGTGTTACATATAAATAAATTTTAGGGTTGACCATTGAACTTGGCACCCATTTAGATCTCACTTCTTTTGTCGTTGAAGTCAACAACCAAGGCAATTATCATAATATTGAACTTGGCTCTCATTTCACATTTATGTTTTTGATTGGATATCATTACTTTTTGTAGAAAAGTATATATCATCGTAACGCCGTGGGTCCTTTGAAAAGGACAAATTCAAAACTAAAACTAGACTTTATAAATATAAAACAATTGAATCAGTTACTGTATTTTCCTACGTTTACGGGGTATAACCCTAAGTAATAAATATAAAAACCGACTATAAGTACCTACTCTTAATTGTAAATAAGTAAGTATACCTAAATATATACTTAGTGCTCTGCCTTCCCCGGTATATAGGCGTGATTAGGCACTAATTAGGTAAATGAAATGAAATGAAATGAAATAAAATCCGGTTCGGAGTCGACCGGTTGCTGTTACCACCATACAGTTGCGTAAAACTCGCCAAGTGACTCTGACCTATCTCGGTCAGGTCGCGTTCCGGGATCAGCACTGTACGAACCGGAGCCAGGGGGGACCATTGCTGCGGCAAGCGCCGGACCAGTGGAGTCTTAGCGGCGGTATTGTGCGGGCGGAGCGGGTCAGCCCGCCGGCCAGGGAGACCCGTAGAAACGGTAGTGCCTTCCGTTCGGCGGATTGGCCAACTCCGACCCGCACAGCTCAATACCAATGCGAGACTCCACGCCTTGTCTCGTTGTTGCCGCAGCAGTGGTCTCCTCTTTCACGTCCCCATTTCCCTCTCATATCGATGTTCCGGGAGGGAGGGGTGAAACGGCTTTCAGGGTGAGTGCGATAGGCTCAATATGGTCTATTGGGCCTGTTGACCTCGTATTTGGATCTCACTACCGCTTACCAACAGGTGGAGTGAGGTCACCTTGTTAGCCCATTATAAAAAAAAACAGTTCCCAGTTTTTTATTTTTTCCTTTGTATTCATGTAATTACCTATCTGCATACCAAATTTCATCTCTCTAGGTCATTTGGAACTGGGTTAGAATTTTGATCTGTCAGTCAGTCAATGATAAAAATGAGGATTTTTGGACATTAATATCTAAATAACTGTTTGAGATAAGCTTATGAAATTTAGAACACATATTTATCTCGCAAGTCACAATATATGAGCCAAATTTGGTACGTTTATGTGAAATAGTTTTTGATTTATGAGGGGTTCAAAAGTGGTTCCAAATGGTTCGTGTAATATTACACACGGTGCGGCTCGCCAGTTCTGTTTCTTGAACTTGGCTTGACACGCTACCGCGTGTCTAGATCTTACGTACCAAGATATGTATATTTTCTCGGGAACACGTTTAAATAGATAGTAGATACTTATTCGTAAACCCTTTTAGCTATAAAACAATCAAACATTGAAATCAGCGCAATCCAAAGATACGGCTATTTCAAATTATTACGATTTAATATGTGGTGTTTTGGTTATTAATAATACAGATTATGATATGTAACACGTAGAATTAATGTTTATTTATAAAAGATTTCGGTTTGTGTGCTGTTGTTTATTTGAATTCAGCAGCATCTTGTTCATGTTAGTTCATATTATTATTAACCATGCTTATCATCAGTTGTTTTTACAATGTTTCCTTATTTTGAACAGCCATCAGGTACAAATTGGACACGCAATAGGTTTTCCTTATTAACTCACTATTTCTGTTAATTTACCGTGCTCATCAATCAGTACAATACATTAGATTTAATTTGTAACTGAGATTGTGTATACTTGCGACTACAACTTTATGTTTTTGCAGTGACTTTTTTTTTATTGAAAATTCACAATACTTCATAATAAAGTGAACTGTTTTATTTTACTAACTACGCATTCTGAAGTATCAGCTGTAATGGATTATGATACCTAATAAAAATTCCACCGGCATATAAGAATTACAAATGTATAAACATTATATAAAGAAACCATCATCAGTATAATGATCATCGATCTATGATCTAAGTAGGCATAGGGCAGAATGAAATGCATACGATTATAAACTTCATTGCATTTCATTATACTGAAATCTATCTACTACGGGTCTACATACGCTACAGTAGAAACATCGGTCTGTAAGAGGCTATGTATAGATTTTTAGAATTAGTTGCCCCCATCATTATTGTATTTAACACGAGCTGGAATAAACTCCATACACCACCCCGTCTCGAGTTCTAGTAAATTCGCTGTCAAAAGGCTCTGAATTATGGAACACTGGAACCACACTGAGGCAGTCGGCGTCCATTGCTAGACAGATATTTACTACTTGCCTCTCTAAGTAATTAATGATGATGCAAACTACCAATTATGAGAGCTTCTTCATTTCCATTGGAATTAATATTTAATCTGACAGGAGACTTTGTAATGTCATCAACTACGTCTTAGTGGAGCGCCTTAAGGTTTATACCTCGGAATCCAGGGCCAGTCGATGAATCTTTATATCAAGTTTTGAAATGTGTTTAGAATAGTATATAAAAAAATGTTAAAAAAAATATTTTGTGCGATTTCAATTTTTTTATTATTATTCTATACATAGTTATAATGAAGTTGCGAAGGGCGCCCAAAATGTGTTTGTTACCTAGGATCTCAAAAAGTACTATATCAATAGCTATGCGGTTTTCAATGATGGAAAGAAGACATTTCAAGGATTCTATAGGTGTATAATTTAGGTGTACCTACTTAAGAAATTATTAGAGTAATCGTAACAGTTATCAGACGGACGGAAGAAAAACGAGCTTTTTGGAGGCTTGCATTGCGTGCGCTGCTGAAATAACTCAAAATACAGAATAACAATATATTGGGGAATTATTCTTCTCAAAAAGTTCTATAAAAAAGTCTGCAATAGCATATGTCTATCCTTTAAGGTTTAGCTACAATAACGATTTTAGTGGTGTTCAAGTTTAATTTACGAAATATCTTATTTTTCAATTACTCGATGTTCCTACCGACATAGACCAATAAACATAAAACAAAATGCATATCAAATTAAAGCTGATGAAATGAGGATTCCGAATCTATACATATCATTACACTTTTATGTTAATAATAATACACAAGATGCATTTACAATGCCGAGGGCAGAGATTAAAAATCACTAACTTTATTAGTTTTCTGCCTACTGCCTACGCCTTAAGTACGATAGCATGAATATTAATAGCCTATATCCTTTTCTAGGTTACTATCTATCTCCTAACTAAATTTTATCAAAATCCGTTCAGCCGTTTAAGCATGATAGAGCAAAACTCCCAGCAAAAACCATTAAAAAATCACAAATTCAATTCAGTTTTCTGCCTACTGCCTACCCCCTAAGTACGATGACGTGATTATTTATAGCCTATAACCATTTCTAGGTTATCATCTATCATCATACCAAATTTCAGCAAAATCCGTTTAGCCGTTTAGACGTCAAAGAGCAAAAGTCCTAGCAAAATCGACTAAAAATCACTAACTCAATTTAGTTATCTGCCTACTGCCTACCTCCTAAGTACGATGACGTGATTATTTATAGCCTATAACCATTTCCAGGTTATCACCTATCATCATACCAAATTTCAGGAAAATCCGTTTAGCCGTTTAGACGTCAAAGAGCAAAAGTCCTAGCAAAATCGACTAAAAATCACTAACTCAATTTAGTTATCTGCCTACTGCCTACCCCCTAAGTACGATGACGTGATTATTTATAGCCTATAACCATTTCCAGGTTATCATCTATCATCATACCAAATTTCAGGAAAATCCGTTCAGCCGTTTAGACGTCAAAGAGCAAAAGTCCTAGCAAAATCGACTAAAAATCACTAACTCAATTTAGTTATCTGCCTACTGCTTACCCCCTAAGAACGATGGCGTGATTATTTATAGCCTATAACTATTTCTAGGGTACCATCTATCACCATACCAAATTTCATCAAAATCCGTTCAGCCATTTAGGCGTGAAAGAGTAACAGACAGACAGACAGACAGACAGAGTTACTTTCGCATTTATAATATTAGTAAGGATTAGTAAGGATTAATACACAAGATGCATTTACAATGCCGAGGGCAGAGATGGCGGCGGCGGGGGCTGCGTTCCGTCGTTGTGTCATATAGTTAATGGTAAAATTATTTTTGTAAATCATTATTTTTTGTAAAAATTTAATAAATTAACATTGAAATTACTCAGCAAACATAATTTATCACATAAACAATTGAAATTTCAACTATAAAAATTTTTTGTAAAAAAAAAATTGTTGTAAACGAGATCGGCCATTTTTTTTTTTTTTAACTTTTTTCTTTCAGGTTTTAATAATGCAATCAAGCACTTCCTATACACATTCATTGACTGGCCCTGGATTCCGAGCTTTTACCATTTTCATGTTTTACGGAACTCCACTATCAGTGAAATCGCTACTGTGAATATTCATAGTGAATGTTCTGGTAACTATGTACAAAGGACAGGTAAGTTCTTACTACGTAAAGAAAAAATATAATATTGAGTGGATTTAAAACTTTAGGAAACCCTTTATTTTTTGTAAGTAAGAAAAATGTTTCAGAGAATAATCATAATCGCTTCGTTCGAAAAATTAATTTAGATTCTTGATTCCTCACATGAACTGTAAATGATTGAGAATCTAAGTTCATGTTTCGGATGAAGAGAGGAGAACAAAAATATGAGAGGCAAAACAAGCAAAAGAAAAATGAAGCTTTTATTGAGTTTAAAACGGAATCATAATACAATACAGGATTAAAAATATAATCTCTTTAAAGTCAATAATGAATCCATTGCAAATTCCGCTAAAAATAAACCGCAAAGTAATCAGAAGTCACAAGGCACATTCTAAAGATCCGAATGTACTGACATAATGATACTTGACTGTGTAAAGCTGTGTTGTGCGAGTCTGAGGACCTCGAGTCTGATGTCTCGAGTGGCCACAGTCAGGGGATGGGGTAATCAGGCGTGAATGCAAGTTTGACTTGACTTTTACAAGTAGTTGTAAGCACGCACTTGAAGTGTGTGGGGGGGGGGGGGATGGGGAAATGGACAATGTACGTATGTGTATAGTGTTTTATAGCGGATATTTGGAAGTGGTAAGTAGTAAGTGGTGGTGGCGTTATTTGACTACGATTAATACAAACAACGTCTTTCACGTTTAAAGGATTCGATAAAAAAGGAGGTGAAAAAAATAAGACAAATAGACAAAGAAATGTAAGTGCTAATATAAAAAATCTAAGGTAAGTGTCGAAGGCAAATCTTGTAGTGAGTGAGTTCATTAACCGTTTATAATGTTGGCTAAGTAGCTACTGACAACACGTACCTAACTAGTAATCTACAAAGTACATAAACGAGATACTTAAAGCGTTATTAGTACCACATAAATTTTAATAGGATATTCTCGCAATACTACCAATTTTTGCATTTGAAAATGTAAAATACCTCAAATAGGTCTTAACTTTTGCGTTAATGTTTTTTTTTTTAATTTAAAAATTCCTTATATTCCAAACTGCTTTTCAATAATTAAAAATAACCCAGTAAATCCGTTTCAACAGCTCTTCCCTCTGTAATCCGAGACTGTGAGGGCTTGAGGGGCCCTCCAGGTCCGGGTGAGGGCAATCGGACGCCCGAGACACTCCTACAACTTAGGGCCTCGTTTAGATTCTCGATATCAACGCCTCAGTGATCTTTCGAATATTGATTGCTGAGACACAATAACGATCTTGTTGAAAGTTGAAGCTTTATATTACCTAGTGGAAAAATAAATAAATATCTCACAACTTCACTTACATTGCCTGATCCCGTGGTGAGTAGCATAAGCACTTGTGTTATAGATATTAGACTCAACAGTGGATACATAATTATACTTAAGCATATTTGATAACACACCCAGACACGGAACAAACACCGATGTTCGTCACACAAATATTTGTCCCAGATGAGAATTGAACCCACGACTCTTGAACACGTAGGTAGCCTGGGTCACTGACCACTGTTCCAGTGAAATTAAACTATATTTTATCTTATTGTGCTAAACTTCAGTTCAGCATGTTTGGTTTTTTTGTTTTTATACCAGGCTAACTCCACCTGATGGTAAGCGGTAGTGAGATCCAAATGTGAGTAATGTGGTTTTATTAAGTACCTAAGCTTTTTCCTAATTAGGTACCTAAATGAAAGTCGTTGTGATCAGCAATCCTAATAAAATTATCATAACTATTTACGACAGCTTTAGAATAGCGTTAAACTTAAGAATTCAAGCTCTACATCTGCCAATGTAAGTCAACTTCTATTGTAATCGCAAAATTAAGTTACCGACTTATAATTACAGGGCACCTTTACTTTACAAAATTAGGCGGTAACTTCACGCGGGTAGAATATTAAACACATGAACTCACTAACGCGTTTAGCTTTAGTTTGCAGAAGTTTCAGTGAGTCTGCACTAACCGTAATTACTTTTACAAAGTACAAATGGAAATTGGTTTGTTGGATAGATGGACGTACCAATGACGAAGCGAACACATGCCTTCAGTAGCGCTACCATGAGTTTAAAAGTGACAGACTCGATATCGCCTATGTAAATATGTCTATGAAAAACTTGTACAGCGCCCCTAGCGATTACGCTAAGAACTAAATCGGTAGTATGAAAAAAACAATTCGATAGGTTTTTAACGTACGTAAGTTTTCGATAGCTAACTCATGGTACCGCTACAGTAGGGCTACCATGAGTTTAAAACTTACGCACTCGATATCGCCTACGTAAATATGTCTATGAAAAACTTGTACAGCGCCGCTGTTGGTTACGCGAAGAACTAAAATCGGCCGTATGAAAAAAACAACTCGATAGGTTTTTAACGTACGTAAGTTTTCGATAGCTAACTCGTGGTACCGCTACAGGTGGAGCGCGTAGGATGGTTAGTTAATGTTACTAGTAATGCTTTGGCTAATGGTTTAAGAAAAACGCATGTTAGGGGAAGGGTGGTTACGTCGAGAATGAAACTGGCAGGAAGATTTGAGAAAGCATGAAGTATCATACATAGATCATAAATATAAACGATAGGGGACGGTGAAAGAAGAATGATAAAAGAGAGGACGTATTACAAATACATCTGAAATAGAACAAATTTTACGGATTAAAAGGGCGTATGTTACTGATCTAAAATTTTAACTTTTTAAAAGGGTCGTGGATTCGGGAAGATACAATAACCAAAAACTACCAGTACATAACATACACATTTTATTATTAAATGACTTCATATTGCTCTTGGTGTTACTACAATCTATTGATACAAAGAATTCCTTAAAAGTTTATAAAAAATCTGCTGTATTTATCTTTGAGTGAACATACTATTACGCCATCGAAATCTATCCATGTATTTTTAACAGCAGCTAAATGCTAGCACAAGGTTCAGATCGTTTCAAAAACACTAATGTTTTCTCAATTCAGAACTCCAATAAGACATCGTGGAAGCATTGCTGATTGACCTGAATCAAATTGAAAATAGATCATCTATTTCAAAAGTGTCGAATGATAATGATTCAATCGATGACCTACTTTAACGGGAGACATCAAATAGCCAAAATTATAATGTCGGTCAACTCAGGTGATCTCGATATTACTTTTAGATGGACTGGCGAAGATTGTTAGATTGTATGATTTGACTTTTGAAGACTCGAGCCCAGCGATGGGGATACCGTTACAACACCGTTACAATTTTAATAATTATTATACAGGATGTGTGGCCCATCCAGGTAGATTAGGAGCTAGAATGTGCTAGAAACTACAAAAAAATCGCTGAACATAGATGAGGGTGATTAGGAATACCCCATAGCATAGAGCTTCTAAATTTTTCTTTTGGACGCCTATGGATGGGTTATCCTGCATATAAAATGAGTAAAACCTCAAAAATTTTCTGGTTCTCTGATCCTTCATTGATTTGAAATATTAATTAAGATTTAGTAAGATTCGTCAATTATTTTAAATTCTACTTATTTTGGTTCCGTAGGCTATTCATATTTAATTTTATTTTCGGTTTTGAAATGGTCTAAGATGTATCTATAATAAATAAACAAATACATGGTGACAATATGGCTAACCTTAAAACAATCAATATGAATCGCTTCTAATGCATGCATGTATACTTTATATGCATAGTCTGCTTGCATGCTATTAACAACCGTGATGGCATGTAGACCTATCGTATTATGAAACATAGAAAAAATAAAAACCCGTAGATTAACATCACACAAGTAATATACGGAAGTCTATTCGTTACTCAACCGTATCAAACGGTATGTAATTCTGAGTGATATATTGTAGTCAATTATTTGATTTAATGAGACATGGTGTGGCATAGGGGAAGGAGTATATGGTTTTAATTTAACAATGGCAAGAAACCTGAGAACTCACAGCTGTAATCTTCGCTTAAATTATAAAGAAGACGTACAACTTCTAAAGAGGTATTTAGGTAAATTATGTCTACGCTGTATTAGGGGAATTGTGGGACGGAGTATCGTCACAATGTGACACATTTGCCATGATTATTATATGAGGAAGTTATAATTACGTTTCTGGTTTAGGCGTGCTTGTGGCTTAATTAAATAATTGTCAGACTTTTAAGGAGTTGTTATATTGCTCTTCCCGTTCGAGATTGGAATTACGGTGACAAACAACCTTTTTGTATGTATTATTTATGTTATGTTTAAAAAATGTAAACTTGGATTTGTTAACTAAGCTATATGAATGTAACATAAATAATATATTAGTTATTTTCTGTCCCTAAAAATATTTTTTTTGATATATTTTATCAATATTGTAAATCCAGCCTAACAGAATCCATAATATGGATATATTTATATTTTAAATTCTGCCTATGTTAGCTTTGATTTATTTTTGTTTGAAAGCTTGTAATTTGTAAAATACCATGAAATACTAAAATATGCACACGAGCCGGTTCCCATGGTCTGTTCCATTATTACATCAATCCGACATATACCGAGGCTTTTTACAAGACTGTTGTTGTGAAGAGTTTTTTTGTTTATTTTTTACTTTACAAACATTTTTAAACAATACTTTTTGTGGATTATTAAATATGACGCTTTTGAGTAAAAGAATAAAAAAGTATGCGAATCCAAACTTTTTTAGTGTTTAAATTAAATATTACTTGGTAGGTATTGTAGTGTATTATAGAATATTTTATATTTTTTTCGTTATTCCATGTATAATTCAAAACAGTTTAAGTAGATAGATAATTATGTAAAAGCGTATTCATACTTGTCGTGCATGGGTTTACTTGTCGCGCATATTATGTTAAGAAATGAATATATCTGCTTGCAGATTATTAACTTACTACGATTAACTACTTTTATACCTATATACACCGTGAAATTTTAGTGGTTGTTTTCCCGCAGTAAAATGATTCTATCTTAGTAGTACAAAAGATGTGTGCAGTTCTTTTTTTGTAAAATCAATAAATGCCGGTTTTACGAAAGGTTTAACCGTAACTCGAAAACACGTTCGTACCGCTTTATGACTTAGGGTGTAGAGCTTCTTTAGCTTTAAGCATTTCATGCGGCAAGCAGTACCTGAATATTATTCTGAAAAATCGAAAAAAAAAAATTTTTTTTTTCGAGGAATAATTTGCATGATTCGATAGTATTACTAAAGGCAAGTCGATTTGCCACGGGAAAACAACCACTAAAATTTCACGATGTATATATGAATTTATTACATGAAAAAGCACCTGCTGTACGTTAAGAACAAGTCATTTTATTAATAGTAAAAGCGACGATGGCCGAGTGGTTAAGGTCGTTGCTTGCCATGCGAGAGGTCGCCAGTTCAAACCCCGCCAGGTACCAATATGTTTTTCAAATTTGAAATTCATGTACCATCATTCGACGCTTTAACGGTGATGGAAAACATCGTGAGGAAACCAGCACACCTGAGAGATTTTTCAACGGTGTGTGAAGCCATGTAACAGGCCTACGGGCGGTTTAAAAACTCTTGACACCAGGTTGTTTATCAACCATACGATAAGAAGAAGAAGAAGAAGATTAATAGTTAGGAAATTAAAACATACTGCAACAGTAGTCCCTCCATGAAGGCATTCCAAAGCTATTAAAACCAAAACTACGATGTTTTAAGTGCGCATTCATAAAATCAATATTTTATTACACGATCCAGATAACCGTCTAAACAATAAAAGTGGTTTCCCAAAATAAACACTGAGTTATGCCGTCATAGTTTAAAAATAGGACATATAATTGGACTAAAAGCTTGTTCTAAAGTTAGACTAAAAAAAAGCGTCTATGGCGAAGTGGTTAAGGTCGTTGCTTGCCATGCAAGAAGTCATCAGTAGGGCTACCATGAGTTGGCTATCGAAAACTTACGTACGTTAAAAACCTATCGAGTTGTTTTTTTCATACGACTTACTATAGTTCTTAGCGTAATCACCAGGGGCGCTGTACAAGTTTTTCATAGACATATTTACGTAGGCGATAGCGAGTCCGTCACTTTTAAACTCATGGTAGTGCTACAATTCAAATTTGAATTATGATGACGATTATTATTGGACGCGGTGAAGGAAACCTGCACATCTACGAATAAATTCTAAGGTTGCGTAGACGATCAACTCGTACTTGGCCAGCGTGGTTGACTAAGGCCTTATCGCCCTAGTTTAGCGTAGACCCGTGCCCCAGCAGTGTGGACGTATATGGGCTGATGATGAATCATGAAAGTTGGACTCTGGACTATAAAATCTGTATAAAATTGTACGGTTGATTGTTATCGAATTCGCATTTAACCTAAATCAATAGACTCCTATTGGTATTGCATGTTCGCACGGCTTTTAAAAGCATATTGAGCTTTGAGGGTAGTCTAAAAAGTTTGTGTCGTGACTATGTTGTGTTAGGGCATACCTAAATTGATTTATCTGAGTTTTGGTTATAGTATAATATACAACAAACTACGTTTAGTTAGCAAATTTTCTCGTGTTGGAGTATTTGTGAATTGAAAAATTAAAGTATGGCTTTAGTTATTTTCATCTCAAACCAGTGGTATACAAATAGTGTGTTTACTGAATGACATAAGTCAATTGCAGGAAATATGCCTACCTACGAAGATCAAGAATAAAGTGTTATCTCGCTTTAATACAATACCCATTTAGAAAAAGAATCTGAAAGAGGATGAATTACCAATTTTTGCTGTGCATGATTTGTATTATCAACGCATCTTTAATTTCGATCAGTAGGGCTACCATGAGTTTAAAACTTACGCACTCAATATCGCCTACGTAAATATGTCTATGAAAAACTTGTACAGCGCCGCTAGTGGTTACGCGAAGAACTAAAATCGGCCGTATGAAAAAAACAACTCGATAGGTTTTTAACGTACGTAAGTTTTCGATAGCCATTTCATGGTAGGCCCTCTGAAGACAGTCCATCTCACCGAATCACCTCTTTCGGTGATAGAAACGTCTTGATATATCTGAATCCTCGTACTTGGTACTAAGAAGTATTCATAGCTGAAAGTACTTTTGTCAACGTTCGTCTTCAGTAATTGAACCGCCAAACTCAACGTACAATCTACGAGAAAGCTATTCAAGTTTAAATTCTTTATTGCATGTCACATGGGACATGCGTAGGAAGGGTAGATTAAAAGGGTTTAATTATACACCGTGAAATTTTAGTGGTTGTTATCCCGCAGTAAAATGATTCTATCTTAGTAGTACCTACAATAGATTTGTGCAGTTCTTTTTTGTTAAAATCCGTGCATGCCGTGGCAACCTATAATTAAGTCAGCACTTAGCATAAGTACCAAATAGTTTTAGGCATCAGTTTTTTTGTAGTGTATGTCTTGTTGGTTGTCCTAATAAATAAAATAAAATAAAATAAAATCAATAAATGCCGGTTTTACGAAAGGTTTAACCGAAACTCGAAAGCACGTTCGAACCGCTTTATGACTTAGGGTGTCGAGCTTCTTCAGCTTCGATTTCATGCGGCAAGCAGTACCTGATTACGTCACATCTTATAAAATAATGATAGCTTCTCTCGTTTCCGAGTTAGAAAATTATTACTTTGAAAATTTGAAAAAAAAAATTTTTTTTTCGAGAAATTATTTGCATGTATATAAGTAGTATAATAGTATATGTAAGATAGTATGTAAGTATTACTAAAGGCAAATCGTTCTGCCACGGGAAAACAACCACTAAAATTTCACGGTGTATAGCGACTGCAATACATACATAAAGGTATATATTTTAAAAATTACGTAATAAATATGATATTTTGAAATAAAACTTACGGATTAAACTCGCGTGTATTGTTATCCTAAACATATTATTTAGAGACCCGACGTTTCGAGCTCTTTACAGACAAGCAGGGAGGGCAAGGCTAAAGATGACAGTTGTCTTTATAAAAAGTTTAATCCTTACCACTATTTAGTCCTCCCTAAGGTTTTTTTGTTTTTATAAAAGGCTAACAAGATGACCTCACTCCACCTGATGGTAAGCGGAAGTGAGATCCAAATATGAGGTCGACAGGCACAATAGATCGTATTGAGCCTGTCGCACTCACCCTGAAGGCCTGCTTAAATGCCGTTTCACGCCCCGCCTGAAGAGCCCGGGATCATAGGAGGTTGTTGTGAGTTATGCATAGGATGGGTTTTGCATAGGCCCGTTAATACTATGGCATAGGTTACTAGCCGAGCTCATTTGAACTTCCCATTGACTTCCAAAGATGTTTCTAAATTGTGGTTGCCATTTGTAAACACAATGGTTTGTAAAGATACACGTCTACTAGTGATTGGTATCGTACGCATCGCATCACACATATTCTGTGTATAGATCTTTGTAAAAGTGTCATACAAAGTGACACTTATACGAAGCAGCAGAAGCAGAAGCAAAAGAGTCATATAGCAGCAAGATTACGGCGTAAAACTATTTGCTACGAACCCTTAAGTTAATGTCAAATCCAGTGGCGTAGATCCATCGATTTCATGCGGCAAGCAGTACCTCATTACGTCACATCTTATAAAAGAACGAAAGCTTCTCTCGTTTACTAGTTGGAAAATTATTATTTTGAAAATTTGAAAAAAAAAATTTTTTTCAAGGAATTATTTGCATGATTCGATAGTATTACTAAAGGCAACAACCACTAAAATTTCACGGTGTATATGGACGATATGAATACCAAAGTGTCACGCCTGACTAGATGTTAGCAGTACGATATTTCAACTCCGATCCGAACGATACCAGTGGAAACATACCCTAATGTTATTCTAACAGGCATGTCGTAGATGACAATAGCGATGGAGATTTGCTTCTTAGATTATTTCAAAAGAATTACCTATTTAAATTTGTTTTTGATGGTCGAAACATTGAGGCGATGTATTTTTGATCATCACTGTTTTTCTACAAGGGACACTTATCATGATTATGGTAATGATAAAATCTGAGATTTACTTTGCAACTCAGCAGCGCTACCATAAGTTTAAAAGTCACGGACTCGATATCGCCTACGTAAATATGTCTATGAAAAACTCGTACAGCGCCCCTGGTGGTTACGATAAGAACTCGGCCGAAATAGTTATGTGTAAGTGGCACGTAGAAGATTTTAAGAGATATTGAAAAAAAAAAACATGCCCAAAAATACAAGCTACAAAAAATGTGATCCGATATAATATTGATAACCTTTTCTGAAGTCGGTCAAATAACTAGTTTCAGCCACATGGCGTCTTCTAAATACGGCTAATCTTTATCATCTGCTATCCTTAGTCCCACAGATATACATGCATATAGTATTATATATTTACACGATTAAGTGGGCGGTGACGAGTTAAACAGACCATCTGCCTTTATAGGTTTATTTGAGCTGGTAAAAATAGAAAATGCCGGGATAACAACCACTTTACTGAACTCCAAACAAATATACTAAATGTAGTGGGAACTGTGTAAGTACATAACACATAATTTACATTGATCTAAGTCCGATGTAAATTGCTGAAGTACTTTTGTAAGAGATCTTTAAGCAAAAAGTTCGGGTGAAATCACAACTAACCAAAATTTTTGATCCTGTTAGGGATCGGACGCATGACCCAGCGTAGGATATGGGGTCACTGCTACATCGAACTCAAGTCAGGGTAATACTTTTTTTTTATTTTAGGTCATAAACTGTCATCAAATGTTAAGTGCCTACACTTGCGTGTAAAATAACTAGACTTTAGAAAGACTAAGACTTAGACTTAAGAAATTCAAAAGTGGCTAAAAAAATAGGTATGTAATGTTTTTCGTCGGACCTACGTATTCCTACAGGCAATGTTATAAAAAAATTCTAGAAAAAGTCCAGTCAAATGCGTGTCTAAATGGTGACAGTCAAACTTTTATGAAAAAATGTATTTTGTTTGAGAGCTTTAGCATCATACAACAAAAAAAAAATACGTAGGTACCTAACGTTTGTTTCTATATAATTATTACAATCTAAAAATGTCATATCAAACACTTTATGCTGCCACGGGTTATGTATTAATATTAGGGTAAATTATTATCCTTAATACTTCATAGGTTTCTTATGGCAATTGACACGTTCCAAGTAATATTGATTAAAATACTGGCTTACTAACTAGTAGGTACAAGTATTTTAAACAATATCACTTTGTGAGGTAGGTATGAAATGTGTATTGTAAGACATAGATAGATATTGATAATGTCAGTTCAATACGCCAAATGTATGCACATGAATAATATGAATAGTGATTAATCAATTTGCTATATCGCAGACATACAAGTCACACATAAATATAATGCTAATGACACAAGACTACCTACGTTCATAGTAAAATTTAAACTACAGTTTAATATTTTCTACAAACACGCTCAACTTACACACACAGACGCAAATTTAACATTTTGCAAATAAAAACAAAAAAAAAATGGCAAAACCATGGGTATAACGTTTTGCTAAAAAACATAGATTGGAGTTTTTTTTCTCGTGAGAAAATTGTTGCCATATGTTTTCCAACATTACACACATTCAGACGTCAAATTAAGCGTAGAAAAAAAGCGAAAAAAAAATACACACACAGCGCTTTCATACAAGGCGTATTGAAACGCTGAAAACCACAATTATCCTCGAAACGCCCGTCTCACCGACCACTGCCACGCAATTATATACCTCGCCCACCCACAAAAAAGCACCATAATCGCTTGCTAGACACACTACCACTCCCGAATAGCTCACTGCACGATGCCGATATGGCGTCACTACACAATTTTCTTTTTTAAAATTAATGGTACTCACGCAGCAATGCTTTTTGAAAGCGGCCAGCGTTCCATAGACGCTTGGTACTTCATGTTTTCGATCTGCTTTTTCAGTGCCTCTTTGTCCATGGCTGCGAGGATACTGGGGTCCATAGCGCAGAATCTGAAGTATAAAATACGCACACATGGTTAGTGTTGTGTCTATGGAGCGCTTGGATGTGAGCGCGGTACGTGGAGTACAGTCCTGTGGGCAAGTGTTAGGAATAGAATCGTTTTAGGCTGAAGGTGTATGAAGGGTTCAATGGTTTATTCTTTTAATATTGGTAGGAAATATCGGTGTATGGCGTTATGTTGTTTTTTATGAATAAGTACACACTTAAAAATAAATAAAATGAAGTAATTGGTTCCTACAATAAGTCCTTAATAAAAAATGCGTCAGAAAATAACATTTTTAAAATTTTGAACGCAACATATTATTATCATCGCCTTTTTAATTCGTTTACTGTTATTTTTGGTATAATTTTTATATTGTTTTCAAGGAGTTTTTTAATATAGACAGAGGTATTTAAGACTATGGAGCTGCTTAATAATATAAAGAGACTAAGATACGATTTCTAAAATCATTTATAGAATCGAAAGTGTAAAAAATTAATCGTAAAATTTAACAAAACACTTTTGCCCCCGACAGTGACGTATACCCCTCTCCCTCGCACACATAGTCGCTCCCGCTCTCGTGTAAGCTCGCCATCTTTGTGTGCGTGATGCGCGCGCAGCACTTTACAGTTTCTATGACAACCCCTTTCCGAACACACAAGTTAGCTTGCGCGAAGTTGGTTAACGCAACACCAAGCGATTATCCACCCAATTGTCAACTACATAAGGCTTATATTGGAATGTAAGATAATGCATAAAATTAATGAATTAAGGCGTAATGACCGGTAGTTCTCCACGCTTTGCATTACATTATTCTTTGTTTCCCCGCACTGAGTATAGAGGGAGCTAAAACAATACGGCCGATATAGGTATTCCTTCCATGCCTGTTTGGGTATGAGTAATTTCTAGCAGGGGACGCAGACACCCCCGATATTTTAAATCGCTGTTGGTGCATGGTGGCCCCTATAGTTTGTCTTTTTACTGGAGCCCGTAAGAGGGTTGTATTTTCCGGGCGTATGTTGAATGTAGGTATGTTTATGGAGGGTTCCCTCTGATTTTATCATCGGCCCAAGGAGATTCTCTTTTGTTTTTTTTTCTTTTGGGTTAACTTAATTGGTTGGCGTGATCTGAGTTTGAGTATATCTAGTTTGTAGTCTACGTTTTAGTAATTTTAGGAATAATAAGAAGTCAAAGTCTAAGTCAAAATTTCTTAATTTATATAGGCATTTACACGCACTTATAAATCGTCATTATATTAAAAAAATATAAGTGATTCTACCACCGGTTCGGAAAGCTGATTCTACCGAGAAGACACAACACAAGATTATTTATTAATTGTAAGTACTAACTAAAAAATAAGGAATTATATACGGAGGGCGAGATTTTTTTTATACTCAAATCAGCGTTATTGTGCTTTTGAATTTGATCTTAACGAATACATGGAATTGAGTGCTAAATATGGGTACTTTCGAATTTATGGTATCGGAAATATTACATACTAGCTCTGCCAGCGACTTCGTCCGCGTTTCCCCCGTTTTTACACATTTTCCATTGTATCTTTGCTCCTATTGGTCGCAGCGTAATGTTATATTATAGCCTAAAGCCTTCCTCGATAAATGGTCTATACAACACAAAAATATTTATTTCAATTCGAACCAGTAGTTCCTGAGATAAACGCGTTTAAACAAACAAACAAACAAACTCTTCAGCTTTATAATATTAGTATAAGCATAGATTAATCAACTTCTAGCGAGACTATCTACTTTATCATTTACCAATTAAGTATCCACTTGCCAACAGAAGTTCTCATAAAACATGCAACGCTCGCTTAACGCCCTTAAATCGAATAAATTAAGGTAACTTTAAATTAAATTTTTAATCACAACCGTTTGGGGTTGACCTCTAATGTTCTTGGCTCCCTTTGTGTACCATCACATCCATTTTAAGATAATCCTTGTCCTACAAATACAGATCTTAACTGAACTACCTACTGAGGCATAAAATTGAGCCTTCATTATTATACAATGTGGACTAAGTACGGTTTATGCTAAAATGGCTCTAGATAGATTAGGTCCCCAGTTTTGTGACCGTCTATTAAATAAATCTTTAAGTAGCCCATAAAGTTTGTAATACATGGTGTCCATGTAAAGTAAATATGAACAAAAAAAAATGTATTGGGCAATTGACGTTGTGTTGGGAAATTCGTGTCTGGGTGTGTTATTTATATATATTTAAGGTTATTTTTGTATCCACTGTTAATTCTGATATTTGTAACACTAGTGCTTAAGCTACTTACCACGGATCAGATCGATGTTAATTCGATGTTGTGAAATATTTATTTATTTTATTTTATATTGGTCGAGTTCTTTTCACTCTACGAGTACTTACTGACATGGCATGAAATTTCCACTAAAATGCTAACTTAAGTAGTAGGTAACTGGATAAGTAAGGAAAAAAAATGCTACTCCATGCTTGTGCTTAGGTTGTAGGCAATATTGTAATTCGTTGTGTCAGTACTTGTCGTTGAGTCGTGGGTTCAACCCCCACCGGTGATAGAAAAGGGTTCTATTAGCATTTATTATTTTTTTCTGTAGATGAGTATGTGTGTATATCAAACTATGCATATTTAATAATGTGGTCAATAAACGAATTCTATTCCATTTTGATAGATACTGTTTGTAATCAATATAAGTAGCTACGTTTCGTGTAAGCCTATTATTTCGTCATAAATGCCCAAATAGTTTGCATTACCATCTTGAACATAAGCATTTCCAACATTCCGTTGTATGTATTTGCTACGGATTTCAATTCTTGTACGAGTATGAATGAACGACGGTCGACAGGTAAACAAACACTTGTAACTGGTTATTGTGTCATTGAAACAATAGGTGATTGTAGTTACTACTTGTAGTTACTACTATTAGCACATAATAGATAATGGTTACCACAAGGAGATGCGATTGGTCTTGGAATTTGTGAAACAGATACTCTATAGACTCAGTGGCTTGATGGTGACCTCTTTGGTCTCTGTCTGTGACGACAGGAGTCGTGGGTTCAATCCCCGCCGGTGATAGAAAAGGGTTCTATTAGCACTTTTTTTTTCTGTATGTGAGTATGTGTGTATTTCAAACTATGCATATTTATTTATTTACTATAGTTACTAATTTACTAGCTGTGTCAACGACTTCGTTTAAGAGACTTTAGATAGATTTTTTAATATACTTCCCAGAAACTCTCAGAAAGTTCGACGTGATTCTTATAATAAGCATAACTTTTTTATTTATGGACTGATTGATATAAAACAAAAACAACATTTTCATTAAAGTTGTTCCTCAAAGCGCTTCTACATAGATTAGATTAGCCGTTTCTGAGATTAGCGCGCACAAACAAAAACATTTTTTCGTATAATACTTACAACTGCGTTTAGTCCAGTCAAATTAGGTAATAATCTCGGAATTCGAGATACCCAGCTGTAAGTCTGTAAATACTTAGATATTGACACCCTAAAAGTGGTCTCAAAACCTACATATGGTAGGGTGTACGCAACTATTACATTTTTAAAGTCAAATGTCACAAATGTCAGTTTTATGAACTTTTGAGCGAAACGGGAAGTTTTATCATAAAAGTGTGTAGGAGAAAATTACTTATCTTCTATTTATCTATAAAAATTGTCTGTACGTTTTATTTCTAAGATTCACCATTTCAGAGATACAGCGATGCAAATAGTTGAAAAAGTTGTATTTTCAAAAGCTTCCAGGCCCACGTGCGATTGTGCTAGACAGTTAAAATTTTCACGAATGATGTATTTTAGTAGCCTCTATAACATCTTATACTAGAAAAAGCTTAAAACCAATGTTTAAGTGGGTTCTCATACAAAAACTATGGTTTTTTTTTCTCACACTTGGCCGGTTTTTAACGTGGTTACCCCAGTAAACCTATTCCAGACGACACCTTTTATACATGAAGAACACGTTGTTTATAAGGAAGCCTAGTTAAATAATTGTTTTGTGTTGTTTTCAGTATTCAGAAGATTTAAGATTTCTGCGTTTCATTAAATTAAATTTGGTTAATATGGATCTTCACGTTCATAATCGAGTTAGATGGACAGTTAACATTTTTAAAATGTATTTTTTTTCAGTTATACTTCAAACAGAAATTCTAATAATTGGTTATTTCGTACTTTTTGACCCATAATAAGCAGTTTAAATGTACTGAAACGTATATGTATAGTACTAAAAACAACATAAAACAATTATTTAATTAGGCTTCCCTATAAACAACGTGTTCTTCACGTATAAAAGGTGTCGTCTGGAATAGGTTTACTGGAGTAACCACGTTAAAAACCGGCCAAGTGTGAGAAAAAAAAAACCATAGTTTTTGTATGAGAACCCACTTAAACATTGGTTTTAAGCTTTTTCTAGTATAAGATGTTATAGAGGCTACTAAAATACATCATTCGTGAAAATTTTAACTGTCTAGCACAATCGCACGTGGGCCTGGAAGCTTTTGAAAATACAACTTTTTCAACTATTTGCATCGCTGTATCTCTGAAATGGTGAATCTTAGAAATAAAACGTACAGACAATTTTTATAGATAAATAGAAGATAAGTAATTTTCTCCTACACACTTTTATGATAAAACATGCCGTTTCGCTCAAAAGTTCATAAAACTGATATTTGTGACATTTGACATTGAAAATTTAATAGTTGCGTACACCCTACCATATGTAGGTTTTGAGACCACTTTTAGGGTGTCAATATCTAAGTATTTACAGACTTACAGCTGGGTATCTCGAATTCCGAGATTCTTACCTAATTTAAGCTTAAATGACTGGACTATTGATAAAACCCTCCTAACATTTATATAGTCCATGTACAAACAGCGATCCGTTACATTTTTATTATAATGTATAAAATAGACAAACACATAAATTGATACAAGCATAGTAAAGTCATAAATTGTCATTAGGTCAATTTAACTGAAAATCTAGTTCGAACCAGTGTAGCCTAAAAACCAGTATCAAGATTTATTGCTGGGTTGCGCCACAAAAAAAGCAAAATTTGCATCCGGATCTGGTCTAATACACGGTGTGTATTTAAGCTTTTGTGTTTTATCTCTAAATAGTTCCATTGTCCCGTGAGAACTCGAGCGCATTGTGCTTTTTAATTAATTATTTTCTCAAGATCCCTTTGTTGGTTCAAGTTCTGTTAGCGCGATAACGGATTTGGTGATATTTTGAGATGAGTCTGCAATTAAATTTTGCTATGAGCACACACACAGGAGCGATCGCTGTGGAGATTATTGAAGGAGATCTTTTTGACTGGCTCGGTGGAACAGTGGTTAGTGACCCTGGCTGGCGATTCCAAGAGTCGTGGTTTCGATTCCCACTCGGGACATATATTTGTGTGATGAACATCGGCGTTTGTTCCGTGTCAGGGTGTGATTATTTATAAATATATATGTATGTATGTATATCAGTCTTTGACGCCCATAGTACAAGCTCTGCTTAGTTTGGAGTCAGATGACCGTGTATGGAAATGTACCAGATATTTATTTATCTATATCTCTAGTAGTTTGTTGGCTGTTGATAATATACTGGAATTCTAATTACACGTAAAATGTTACACATTTATGTTTATTAGTTTCCTAACAAGATGAATGGATGATGGCTTGGAGTAGCCTCGTCATCATCAACGTACTTGCGGGGGAGCGGAAAGCTCTCACCTGTATACCTCTGTTGTTTCTGACATTAGTAACAAAAATGCCTAAGCTACTTACCACGGGGTCAGATCAATGTGAGTATGTGATGTTGTGTATGATTTGTTTATTTAAACATACATAAAATCACGCCCTTTTCCCAGAGGGGTAGGCAGAGCTCACTTCCAGCGATCCACTTTTCACCTCTGTGGGAAACGTGACGTGACGGGTGGTGGACCACGTCGCCGCCATTCTGCCTTGTGCATTGTTTTAACAAGGTCATTGCGTTCCCACGAGTAGCAAGGATATATGACGGGGGAAGGAAAAGGGGAGGAAGGATACAATCGCCTTGGATATTCGGTTCGGTTCGGTTTATTTATTAGATGCAATAATTGCAAGCAGACACAGGGCAGTGTCTTACTGCACAAGCTAAACCTTTACGAACGAACATCATCATCATTATCATCATCATCAGTCCATAAACGTCCCCACTGCTGGGGCAAGGTCCTACCCTATACTAGGGCGATAAGGCCTTAGTCAACCACGCTGGCCAAGTGCGAATTGGTCGACTATACAACCTTACAATTCATTAAGAGATGTGCCGGTTCCCTCACGATGTTTTCCTTCACCGTTAAAGCATCAAATAGTCGTACATGTGAATTTCAAATTACATACTACGAACTCAGTCAGGGGATACCAGTCACAACTATCTCTCCGGTGGTTGGTGAACGGTATACGGGTAAGCGACCCCGGCTCCTCGAGCTACTATCGACTCTGTCCAAATCATCCGAGGCGATAGTATTCTTCCTTCCCTTTTCCTTCCCCCGTCATATATCCTTGCTACTCGTGGGAATGCAATGACCTTGTCAAAACAATGCACAAGGCAAAATGGTGTGATATTACAAAATTCCCATGGGAACGGGAGTTATTGGGAAATAACTTCTGTATGTAAAATCCCTTACGGGGTTGAAATATATTATATAGAGATAGAGATATACCCGAAGCGAGGGCGGGTCGCTAGTTCTATATAAATAAAAATGGGTCGTTAAAATGCACTAAGACGCATACGTAACGGCATAGTTAAATGTTATTTTTTATTTTTATGTTTGTTATACTTAGGACAAGGTTTGTGTGACATCTTAATTCTGCTGAATAAAATAAGGCAGTTGGTTCGAAGTTTTCTGGGCCAACTAGGGACGTACTTACAAATTTTCGCAAAACTACACATTACTTCAAAAAATTGTTCTCCCTTCACAAGATCTCGCCAGTTTTCGTGTTTACCGGATACTTTTAGCTTGTACGTCATTCCGCTTACTAAATGGGTCTCCTGAGTGAAATATTTTCGAGAACTCTTGTAGCGACAGTAATGAATATTGTTGATAATTTCCCATGGACCTAGTTACGGGGACCAATATTTTAAAGGCTTTCAAAATGACGGTAAACTGATTATGTGGCTGGAAGGTTTGGTTATATATTTATATAATAACTAGGTATACTAACCTATAGCGAATGTGAACATTCCTAATTTTGGATCTGGTAGGACATTTGTAGGATAAATTGTGGATGATAAATACACTTATACAAAATTACATTCAATTATCTGATTCCGTACTAAATTGTTTAAGACCTTGTGTTACGGATATCAGAAACAACAATGATAGTATTGTCTATTTTTATTTGCGCGAGCACTACACATTTGAAATAAAACTAATTTTACAGATTAAACTCGCGTGTATTGGTATTCTAAACATTATTTAGAGATCCGACGTTTTACAGCGCTCGTGGTCACGGTTAAGACTCACCGATGTCTTAGCGCTGTAAAGAGCTAAATAATGTTTAGAATACCAATACACGCGAGTTTAATCCGTAAAATTAGTTTGATTTCAAACAACAATGATATACACATCAATACTTTTTAATTATTTATTTCCCAACTGACTTACGATGATCGCTTGGATTAGCCCTGTCATCATCACCGGCCTTGCGGGGGAGCGGATGGCTCTCACCTCTAAATTAATTTAAACGACGTTTGCCTGAGGGGCAAATATCTATTTGTATAAATAACACACCCAGACACAGAACGAACATTTCATCATATAAATATGGAATCGAACCCTGAGCCCGTGATAAATAGATTAAGCACTTGTGTTACAGATATCAGAATCAACAATGAATACAAAAATATACTTAATACACACCCAGACACGGAACAAACATCGATGTTCGTCGCACAAATATTTGTCCCGAGTGGGAATCAAACCCACGACTTGGAACCGTAGCTAGTGAACCTGGGTCCCTTACCACTGTTCCACTGAGCCAGTCTCTGGCGTTTATGTTGTGCATTAACACGTAACTGGGTATTCTAGATTGATTATTAAAAACTTTGACGTGGAATTAACAATATTGGTGTATTGTACACAATGGTTTTATTTTGTTACAGATTAGTTAGTTTAATATATTTTTAGGATTCCGTACCTAAAAGGTTAAAACGGTACCCTATTACTAAATCTACGCCGTCCGTCTGTCTGTCTGAATTTTTCACAAATGATGTTTTTCTGTGGCCGCTATAAGAAAAACAAAAAATTTAAAAAGATAAAATATTTAGGTGGGTCCTCATACAATAATCCTGTTTCTTTTTTTCATAATTAGTACGGAACCCTTTGTGCGTGTGAGTTCGACTCGCACTTGGCCGGTTTTTTACTAAGCACCTTACGTGCAAATATTTGAATAAAAAAGTTATAATGAATACAGGTCCCATCCTAATAGTCAATCATGTGCGAAAGAGCTAAGATTTCTGATCCTCTCCCCAGCATTATCGAAGGAACTTCGCAATAATCCATTCATTACACAAAGCTCTGGTATTCCAAAATGGCCGACATCACAAAAAGGCTATTAAACTCTCAAAATCGCCCCAACAACTTAAGCTGATAAGCCAGACTTACCTTAATTGCTGTTTCTGAGGGAAATACTTGTGTACTGTCTGTCACGGCGATGCGATGACCTGGAACAAATGGATTGTGAAATAATTTCCAAGTTGAAAGTCGATTAAACAAGGGACCAGGTCTTGGGACGCGGTTGAACAGTTTAACAGGCAAAAGTTTACTTTACCCGTTGTTGAAATCGTATACATATGACTGCTTCGTTGGTGTATTGGTAATAAGAGCTGCGTTATGACCGATAAGTCCCAGGTTCGAATCCTGGGTAGGGAATAAATTGTGTGAGTTTTTCTGTCAAGAAATTACTCAGCTCGGAGTCACGAAGTGCGATTGCACGCCCATGCCTCGGAAAGCACGTTGAGCCTGTTGTCCTGCGCTCGATCTCTCAAGGTCATGTCGGATTGCAGTCTCACCGAACTATGAGGGTAAGTGTGCAGTAGGGCAACAGAGAGTGCACTTATGTTTGCGCGTACACTTGTGCACTATAATATATCCTGCGTAGTTGGCTGTCCCCGCCAGGTACCACTGTGTTTTTCAAATTTGAAATTCATATGTACCATCATTCGACGCTTTAACGGCGAAGGAAAACATCGTGAGGAAACCTGCACTCCTACGAAGAAATTTTAAGGTTGTGTAGTCGACCCACCCGCACTTGGCCAGCGTGATCGACTAAGGCCTTAGCGCCCTAGTTTAGGGTAGGCCCGTGCCCCAACAGTGGGGACGTATATGGGCTGATGATGATGATGATGAGTTCTTAAAGCTGATCTAAATACTCAATTGAGATCGGCCGCCATACCCAAAATCAGTCAGCCGTCCTATTTGTTTAAAATAAGCGATACGTGCTTAGTTACGGGATACTTTAAATGTACTATAGCCTATATGGAAAATGTCAATACTGTGTCTGTGTTCAAAGCCAACATCCCATGGGGTGTCTGCTCCAAGGTAATTACATTGTTTCCTGACGAACAAGCTGATAGGAAAGCCATTTCGTTAATGAGACCTGTTAATGAAACTTGAAGTGACAACCTGGTACTTAAACTATTTTGGGTTCAGTCGCTTAGTTGAAGAATATTAATGTACAAGATCAGTCTGTACGGACACACTTACGTAATTATGCTAATTTATGTAAAAACTATGCTATGTAAAAAAATCTCACACGCATTTTGTCGGCCCCGGACTCGAGCCGGGGATCTCTAGGTCCTTACGCAGAGTTTGGTACCAATAGGCAAAAGGCGCTTAACTTATGTTACGTATATTTTAGATTACCAATCATTTTTTGTTTTAAATGCATGCTGTAACATGCAGGTACATGACACATTAAAATGATTTTTTGTATAATGTTGAAGAGTCACACATCATGTCGACATTTTTTATGAAAATATCACAAGGTTCACAAAGGCTATCATAAATAGATTATCTTTCCTTATCTTTCCTTTCGCCACACAACACTGAATCTATGAACTTGTTGTGGAAAATGTTAATTGCTAATGTATTATTTCAAGTTATTTTAAGTCAAATGTATTAAGAAACAGCTATATTTTTTCCTAAATAAATAAATAAGAGGATTATGAGATAAATTCTTTATGTAACATTGACTTACGTAATACGAAGTTCAGCTAAGTTGTCAAAAACTACAATTTCAACCCGCCCTCATTAATATTTATTGATATTCCTAAGTCTTGATTTATAATACCATTAATGCTGAGTGTCCATGAGTAAATATCTAAGTTATTTAACACTTATCGAACAATTACTTACAGATCACAGAGCTGGCTATGTTCACAACACAAAGAAACTATTAAAATCAAAACTACAAGCACAATACAACGAACTACAATAGAAAACAGAAGCCCAATATATTAATGTCGACAAATATTAACCTATTTGAACCGACATACCAACATTCACCGCTAAACTAATTTAATTACACCTAATTCGATTACTGCAATAAGCCCTCGTGTCCCCTGTTACACACACATACACACACACGCACACACATATAGTAATATTGCGGCCAAGAATGCGAGCTGTGACATCATTGTACCATTTGAAACAGTTCTGTGTTTCGACTGTCATTTATTTATATTTAAAAACTATAATAATATGTGGTATCGAACCTAGTAGCACCTACGTGAATAAATAAATAAATAAAATATCTGGGACATTTCCACACACGGTCATCTGACCCCAAACTAAGCAGAGCTTGTACTATGGGCGTCAGAGACTGATATACATACATATATATTTTTTAAATACATACTTAAATACATAATCACACCCAGACACGAAACAAACACCGATGTTCATCACACAAATATTTGTCCCGAGTGGGAATCGAACCCACGACTCTTGGAACCGCCAGCCAGGGTCACTAACCACTGTTCCACCAAGCCAGTCAATCTCGAAATATTATTACAGTTAATTTTTCCAATGACATTTAATTGACAAAATGTATTAAAATATGACACAAATCTAAGAAGGACCTTTAACTACTATTAAGGATTTTTTTTTCTACTAGAGAAATTATGTGAAAAGTTGGTAAATAGTTGAATAATCAACAAACGCGATCTTTTCATTTTTAGGAGACATTTCTTTACTACAAAAGATTATTTAATAAATTAATTCCAGTGAATGTGTGAAATACCACTAAAGAGACATCCAGTGGAAGAAAGTTGAGAACCTCCAGCTTTTTGCAATGTCGGTTCAAAAATATATAAATTTTACTGTATAAAATGCTTACTCATAAATCAGGCACTTATTTTTTCACTGTCACTTTAACCGAACTTCGTTAATACAGCCACTGTTTTCGTTAGCTCAACTAAAACAAAACAATACCAATTTCATCGAGAACGAAACTTTTTTCTTTGATCCAAGACATTAATTTAACAAACGTCAACGTCACACTTTCGCGCCAACTCCGAAAACTTTTTCGTCGACTCAACTTGTCTATGATTAAAAAAAAATACGCTTACTTTTCCTTGATTGGATGGAGGTCGATCACTGTGTCAACTTTTTTTTCGCGCAGTAATTGTGTAGGCACAGGTAATGGAAAACCAACCGGCTATCTTGAGTGCCAGTGCCTCTATAATACAGAGCTTGTATGGGATCGCGACTCCGTTCCACGCTCCAATTGACTAAGCATGTATCGTGCCGTGCAACAGACTGTGTGAATATTTAACAGTTGTTTTTTTTTTGTATGTCCTAGGAATCAAACTTCATTATCATGTTGGATCATGTGGATCCTTAGCTATATGGTCGCCTTAGCTATATTAATACTTGTACTCATTAATTTGTGGTCGATTTATATTTTATTATTATTGTGAACCGATAAAATAAGAAAAAAATGAAAAATGATGATATAAAAAATCTATAGCCTAAAAAGCTAGGAAATTCTTGGCTGGGCTCATAAAAAAATTTATGGAGATTAAGAATTGAAACTTGTTTCGTTAGATTTTTGATATGATTTTTTTTTTTATTGTCGTATTAATGTTTTAGTAAAAGCCTTATTTAAATACGTTGCTTAAAAATAAATAGGAAGAAGACAATCTCTAAAAGCTATCGTCTGGCTTATATTTGTTGTGACAACTTCTTACTTATTTTTCCTTGTGCAATAAAAAAGATCTATCTTTTGCTTATCTACTTATTTATGCTTTACTTTAATACGTTTTGCGTGAGTAAAGCATGGAATTTAGAAATGTTTGTTCAATGGACGTTCACATTTCGTTTATTTACATACTTACGTTGTTGCTAAATCGGATTCCTGTGTTATGCTCTAGCGATGTTGATTCGCTTTGTAATCCACTAATTAGGCAATTAATAACTCAAATATGTACCATTTAACACTAAAAACTACAATCTACAATGGAAGAAAGTTAAGTATTCTTTGGTATTCTTTCAAATGCTTGATTTCTCTGCAAAGATTACAGCAGAGCTATTTTTAAACAGACTACGTAAGAATATGTAAGATTTTAGACTTTCGCGTTCCATTACACTAAAATTAGTCTTTATGGGTCTACACGCGATATTAGGAGTAGCAAATTACATAGCTACTTACTGCCCGACGTTTCGACTGGGTTACAACAATCGTGGTCGCGAGCGAACCACTCTAATTTGCTACTCCTAATATCGCGTGTAGACCCATAAAGACTAATTTTTACGTAACAATAGTTTTTAACCGACGAAATGTGAATTTGTCTGTATGTTTTCATGTTTGTCATCATTTAATCTTTTATTGTGACTGGACTCATGGTGATGTTTATGGTATGGTCTGCGAACGGAGGCTAATATACCTATGCGCCATTAAAAAAAACACAATAAACAAAAACTCAGTTACCACTTTCTCTAGATAGAGTGTGGCGACATAAGGGCGTGTGCATACGAGCTGAGTGTACTATGCACACAGTGGATGCATATTGACCGTTTAATGCTATGAGTTAGTGAGCGGGGCGCGTGTCCAATGCACTGCAAATATTATCTTAGATACGGCTTTGAAACAAATGTTTTTAATACTGTATATAAAAAAATATAAATCTTTAATTGTGAGTATTTTCATCACTACATAGTACAAAGCAAAGAAGCTTTCTCTGTACCTTTATCCCTATGAATGCTTAAACTTTAATCGCGACGGATTTTGATGCTATTTTATAATATTTGATGCGAAGCGAGGGCGGATTCATAATATATATATATTTTTTATTTCACCTGTTGAAGTAACTAAAGTGAGATTCAGTGGTTCGGTGACGCATCTAAAAAAAACTTTTTTTTTAATGTCATAGTGCCATTGTATGTATGTTGCGCTAGTAGTCGTGAGTTCAAGCGGCACAGCTGATTTTGTGGGAAATATTGTGTGATAATAAACATGTATTTGTTCCTTGTCTGGGTTTTTTTTTACTCTGTTGTTCCTGATATTCGTAAAACAAGTGCATCAGTAAGTGCTTTAAATCAGCACTATATTTGTCAGGGTTCATTAAGCGCAAGACCACCAGATCGGCGTGCTTTCTGAGGCACGGGCGTGTATCCGCTAACTTCCTGAGTCTGAGCTGAGCAATTTCAAAAGGAAGGCGAGAAAGTATCCCCTTCCCATCGAACTATGAAGGAGCAGAGTTCAACTTAGATCAGTGGGGCTACCATGAGTTTAAAACTTACGCACTCGATATCGCCTACGTAAATATGTATATGAAAAACTTGTACAGCGCCGCCTGGTGGTTACGCAAAGAACTACAATCGGCCATATGAAAAAAACAACTCGATAGGTTTTTGACGTACGTAAGTTTACGATAGCCAACTCATGGTAGGCCCTCAGAATCAGAACTATGTACGTGCATGACGTATGTTATATACATCGAGACCTGTTAACTCCAGTGCAGTGGAAACATACCCGCTCTCCGGAGCGCGGTGGGCGGTCGCGATCACAGCGCCATTGTTCTGTGCAGGTGAGCTGCTGACACTAGGAACTGGCTGTGAGCTGCTCCTGAACTGTTGCAGACTATGAATCGGAATGAGAGTATTTCAGAGTGAACCAACCAAAGGATGCTGAAAGTGTGTGGGGTATTTACCATGTTGTTTTGTTTTAATGAGCTCCCGATATTTCGGCACTGTTGCAAGCGCCATGATCACGGGTGAATATCGGGAGCTCATTAAAACAAAACAACATGGTAAATATCCCGGACACTTTCAGTTTTCTAATGTGTGTAACCATGACAGTTTTAAAAATATATATCAACCAAAGGATGGCATGACGTAGCCGTCCGAGACTCCTTTTGTTGGTTAACTTTGATCGAATAGATCCAATAACAGTATTTTTAAAATAAGCTAACAGAATGACCTCACTCCACTTGATGGTAAGCGGTAGTTTAGCCGGACTAGACGAGTCATGAGTTGATTAAGGCCTTATCGCCCTAGTTTAGGGTAAGCCCGTGCCCCAGCAGTGGGTACCTACGTACGTATATGGGCTGATGATGATGATGGACTAATTTGACACTACCATCTGGTTGTAGGTACGATTTAAAAAAGTTTAGTTAAATGAGTGGCTTGGTGGAACAGTGCTCAGTGACCCTGATTGGTCGAGCAGTTGGCTCGTCGGTTCGATTCCCACTCGGGACAAATATTTTTGCGATGAACATGGTGTTTGTTCCGTATCTGATTGTGATTATGTATTTATAAATATCAATGTATGTTTATTAGTCTCTGATCCCATAGTGCATGCTCAGCTTAGTCAGGTCATTATGACCATGTGTTGAAATGTCCCAGATCAGTGGCGAAACTACAGGGTGGCAAGTCGGCAAAATGCCACGGGCCCCCACCCGGCAGGGGCCCCCAGCCGAAGGGGGCCCCCGGTCATAGCAGAATCTCAACTGCCAACACACATACACATTAAGGTAAAAAAAAGAACGTGGTGTGCACGGGGCCCCATTCGAAGAATTTTGCCACGGACTTCAACGGGTATAGTTACGCCACTGTCCCAGATATTTATTTATTTCAGACTATTAGTTAGTACCTAAACATTAATAAAGTTAGAAAACTGAAACAGTCCGGGATATTTACCATGTTGTTTTTTTTAATGAGCTCCCGATATTTTGGCACTGTTGCAAGCGCCATGATCACGGGTGAACAGTTCACCAGTTTCACTTTTCTAATGTGTGTAGGTAACCATGACAGTTTAAAGTTATATATATATATATATATAATGTATTAGTAGCGTTATCCTCTATGTTCTGTTATATATTTTAAAGTTCTAAGAGTCTACATTTGTTGTATAAGCACACTTTTAGAATGGACAATGCCTGGGGGTGGAGACCTGGTGGTTCGTAACACAAGTATTTCCTACTTATCACGGGTCACCAGTCTCCATGAACAAGTTTTTGTCAACAATAAATTGTATCTAATTGTTACTATTAGCTTGTTTATGGTGAAAATAAATAAACATTATTATTATTATTATTATTAATAAAGTTATTTTGTGTATTCCCGGAAATCCCCCCCGGAGTCCCCTAATTCAAAGACACAAAAAAAAAACAAAACTGAAACTTACAAACAAAAATAGTTTAAGTATATAGTTCAAATGCATATTCGCTAGCAAGTTCCACGCGTCGGGTCACAAAACACAGTGACTATCATAATAATGCATCTCCAAAAGTGTAACAATGCAATCTGCTTTTCCATGCATTGCCAGTGATTTATTATCGTACACAGCCAAACCAAAAACCGCTTTACGGCATACACTTAAGTCATATTTTGGTTCACCACCAATATACGTTTGAGCAAGGACCATGTCTATTGTCCTCGTGACGTCACGGTTACTGAACAATTTTCAACGTTTCCATTAGTCATGCAAGACGCAATACATGCACTCAACAGATAGAATTTGAAATGATGTTCATACCATTAAGCTACAAGCTCCCCAGTAACCAGTATCAAAGCTCTAGATGTGATTTTATAATGAGGAATTATTAAAAGTCTAAGTAATCTTAAATCTTCTTCTTATAAATAAAAATGAATTGCCGTTCGTTAGTCTGACTAAAACTCGACAACGCCCGGACCGATTTAGGTAATTTTGGTTTTAAAATGTTCGTCGTAGTCCAGGGAAGGTTCCCATGAGAATCAGTATTGGCGGTATGAAATTCGCCGGGCCACTAGTCTGAAATAAAACAAATTTTTACGTCACTTCAAACGGCAAGAGTCACCGTCTTTCCCGTGACCATGAGCACTGTAAAGAGCTCGAAACGTTCGGGTCTATAAATAATATGTTTAGAACAATAATGCTCGCGATTTTATCCGTAAAATTTCAAATGTGTAGTGTTCGCGCAATTAAAAGACAACACTAAATCAATAATCATTATATTTTCTTCCTTGTGTTAGGTAGTTGAACTTGATGACTTGTAAAGTAAATGTCGGTCATTTACTTTGAGATTGAGAACATTATCTTTTTTGAAGTCGGTTAAAACAAGAACTAAGGCTATTATAATGTGTCACCACTCGCTTACCGCCAGTACCGAAGATCAATATCTCTTACGTACGATATACGTTCGACTGGCTCATTGGAACAGTGATTAGTGACCCTGCCTGGCGGTTCCAAGAGTCGTGGGTTTGATTCTCACTCGGGGCAAATATTTGTGTGATGAACATCGGTGTTTGTTCCGTGTCCGGGTGTGGTTATGTATTTATGTATGTATTTACAATTTTTAAGCATATATTGCATAGCTTTTATCGCGGGCTTTGAGCGCGGCGACCGAACCAAGAATTTCCGTAACGAAAAAACCTCACAATCGTCTAACGTCGTTTCAGTTCGGTAGACTTCGGCACGGTGTTTGTGTGCGTGCGGTTAGACGGTATTGTACGACTCTACGAAACTCGCACGAATCGAGACGAGCTGCTCCGAAACCGGACGATGCTATGCAATAGCTATACCGCGCCAGTCCCCGAGTGCCACACGTCTTTTTTTATTCACCGATTTCATGTGATGATGAGTAGGAATCGAACCAACGACTCTTGGAACCGCTAGGCAGGGTCACTAACCGCTGTTCCACCGAGCCAGTCAACATAGAAACAGAGGCCTAGTACCTAAACTCTAACATCGAAGAGAATCAAACCGAAAATCATATCAGCGATACTTGACAACGATCCCAACAAACCTTTTCACATTCCCACAACAAAACTGATACAAATCGATATGACACAGTTCCATGTGACGGCCCGGGCGTATTGTGTTGCACCCTTGTCGCACTCGACAGCAGAACAATCGTATGATGTGACATTTGTCGTGAGCGGTTGTCATGCGTTCAAAGAAATGTTAATTAAATTGGCTGAGATATTTCGGTGAGCGATAATGGTCGTGGAAATAACAAGTGGAATATTTGGAGACGTTTGAAAGACTCGATTTGCTTGGAATAGGTATTTCAAGTTTTTGGGAGATAAAAAGTTGAGGCAGAAAAGAAAAAAGCGCCAATGGCCGTCGTACTTTTACGTCCGCACTGTTGGGGCACGGGCCTAACCAAAAGTAGGGCGATAACGCCTTAGTCAACCACGCTGGCCAAGTGCGGGTTGGTCGACTACACAACCTTAGAATTTCTTCGTAGATGTGTGCTCTGTGCAGGTTTCTTCGCGATGTTTTCCTTCACCGTTTATGCGTCGAATAATCGTACACATAAATTAAAATTTGGAAACACATTAGTACGTGGCGGGGTTTGAACTGGCGACCTCTCGCACGGCAGATCTTAACCACTCGGCCATCGACGCTTTTAACACAACACATTCATCTTATGATTTTAAGATTTCGCATTCCATTACACTAAGTCTTTATGGGTCTACACGCGATATTAGGAGAAGCAAATACTTAGCTTACTGCCTGACGTTTCGACTGGGTTACACCAATCATGGAGTTCGCTCGCGACCAATATTTAGTAAATCCATCTAATGCTACAATGCCTTCATAAGTAGAAACTAAGTAAATACAATATACCTACAAAGTTCACTATCACCTTAGAAAATGGGGCCAACTGTTTATGGAGCCATTAGAGAAATTATTAGCTCCATTAAATATCACTTAGTACCTGACAGTTGTCAATGTTGGAAGAATATATTTGAGGGGGGGGGGGGGTGTTATATCGGGCGTGGTGCAGACAAACAACATTGTCTTGTCAAAAGTTGAACTAATGTAGTTTACATCTCGTACTAAGACCCTTGAAGGTATGGTTAAGTATTTTTAAATAAATTAAGTAGGCTTTAATACTGCCATTGGAACTTTGAACAAAGAATACCAAAATAGATTCAAAAATTCATGGTCTAACAAGGATCACCCTACATAGGTGGAGGTCCTTATTATCGGAGGCCAAGACTCGTTGTGAGTTGCTGCGCCAATCTAGTTAGTTAGTTTAGTTTTTTATGGTCTAACGCAAAAGAAGATCATTTTTTGATGGGTAATTTTTTTAAAAGTATCATTTGCTAAATATTAAATTTTATTTTTGTAAATTTTATTGACCCTTACGAAAGTCTTAGGTCAAAAGGCCCGGGAACTGAACTACTAAGCATTATGAGATAAGGTTGATTTAAGAAGAGAAGTCATCACTAAATTATATGAAATTTATATAGCTTTCTTTGTCTCCCTATGTATGCTTAAATCCTTAAAAGTACACAACGGATTTTTTTTAATTGATAAAGGAATTCATGAACCCACCCTCATGACGAAGGTTTTTAATTTTTATGTAAAGTTCATCCAAAGTGAAGTGTGGGCGGGTTACTTGTTATGTGAGCAATAAACTATTCTTATTCTTATTCTTATGAGCAACTACCATCTTGAACTAAATATTAGTCTTTATGGGTCTACACGCGATATTAAGAGTAGCAAATACAAAGCTACTTACTGCCCGATGTTTCGTATTACACCAATCATGGTCGCGAGCGAACTCGGTAGCTATGTATTTGCTTCTCCTAATTATAGCGTGTAGACCCATGAAGACTAATATATGATAAAGACGCCAAAAGCTAAAATCTTACGTGCCATCTTGTACGTAATAAATAAATATAATAAATATTACGGCAGTCTATCTGTTACAAGTAAAATTCTGTAAGAGAATACAGAGCTTTAATCTACACCGTGAAATTTTAGTGGTTGTTTTCCCGTGGCAGAACGATTTGCCTTTAGTAATACTATCGAATCATGCAAATTATTCCTCGAAAAAAAACTTTTTTTTTTCGATTTTTCAGAATAATAATTTTCCAACTCGAAAACGAGAGAAGCTATCGTTGTTTTTGAACATGTGACGTATTCAGGTGCTGCTTGCCGCATGAAATCGATGCTTAAAGCTAAAGAAGCTACACCCTAAGTCATAAAGTGGTTCAAACGTGCTTTCGAGTCACGGTTAAACCTTTCGTAAAACCGGCATTTATTGATTTTACCAAAAAAGAACTGCACACATCTTTTGTACTACTAAGATAGAATCATTTTACTGCGGGAAAACAACCACTAAAATTTCACGGTGTATAAATAAAATATCAAGTAACGTAATTCCTCGCATGCGATAAATAATCTGTCTATCTTTTATTACCATTTAAACGCTCATTTTCACAATTACAACTTTTTATATTACGACGAGGATGGTGGACGCAACTCGACCGGAACGTCGGGTAATTTAATAACTATGTGTTTGCTGTACCTAATAATGCGTTAAGCTTCGATCAATCAATAATAAATTATATAGTGTGTTTGGTTGTTCTTTGTTTTTCCTAACTGTCATACGATGCTGGCTTGGAGTAGCCTCGTCATCATCACCGGACTTGCAGGGGAGCGGATGGCTGTCACCCAACCTGTTCACGCTTTGTCTACTTATCAAATAAAACATAATATACTTATGTTTTTTATGTGTTATTTTTAATGCTCTTAAAGCTCGATGTAAATTTAAAATTTGAAAAAAATCGCATTCAGGACCCCGCCTGAACGGGGACCCCGTCAAAATTTTTTCAAATTTTAAATTCATATAATGTACAGTCAAGAGTATAATAGTATTAGTCCAGTCAAATTAGGTAAAAATCTCGGAATTCGAGATACCCAGCTGTAAGTCTGTAAATACTTAGATATTGACACCCTAAAAGTGGTCTCAAAACCTACATATTGTAGGGTGTACGCAACTATTAAATTTTCAAGGTCAAATGTCACAAATATCAGTTTTATGAACTTTTGAGCGAAACGGGAAGTTTTATCATAAAAGTGTGTAGGAGAAAATTACTTATCTTCTATTTATCTATAAAAAATTGTCTGTGCGTTTTTATTTCTAAGATTCACCATTTCAGAGATACAGCGATGCAAATAGTTGAAAAAGTTGTATTTTCAAAAGCTTCCAGGCCCACGTGCTATTGTGCTAGACAGTTAAAATTTTCACGAATGATGTATTTTAGTAGCCTCTATAACATGTAAGACTAGCTAGTGGGTTCCCATACAAAAACTATGGTTTTTTTCTCACACTTGGCCGGTTTTAACGTGGTTACCCCAGTAAACCTATTCCTTTTATACATGAAGAACACGTTGTTTATAAGGAAGCCTTGTTAAATAATTGTTTTGTGTTGTTCGCCCGTAGGCTTCTGACATGGCTTCACACACCGTTGAAAAATGTTCTCAGGTGTGCTGGTTTCCCTACGATGTTTTCCTTCACCGTTAAAGCGTCGAATTATGGTACATTTGAAATTCAAATTTGAAAAACACATTGGAACCTGGCGGGGTTTGAACTGGCGACCTCTCGCATGGCAAGCAACGACCTTAACCACTCGGCCATCGACGCTTTTTCTACTAATACGATCCCATTTTACCTTTTGGGTACAGAACCCTAACAAACTATTATTGTCGGCATAAACACGGACGAACTCGCTAACGGTCACTAGTACCTACGTAATAATATTTTGGTCAATATTTTTCGTCGTGCGGCCAGCGATAAAATCGCTAATGATCGGTGACTAATGAGCAAACGCAATTAGCACACGCAATTTAGATTCGATTGTGCAGACGACTCCGCTGATACTGATCTCGTTATATTAATTATTTTTGACCGCACCCGTGGTTTGTATGATTCATTTTAAATTGAAATTGAAACCACGGTGAGTTAATACGTTTTTTGATATATCTAAATATATAAAAATTCAACCCGTCTCTTTGTAATTGTCCCATAACATGAAAACAGATAGTTTTCTAATACTCTGTAGGACCGAAGGATCTTACGAAAAAAAATATTAAGAATTTTTTTCAGAAATATTGAAAAATATAAATTTATTTTGCGAACTAAATAAAAAGAAACGCGAGTTTCAAAATGTCAACGTCATTCAGCGATAGAATAGTGCATTCATAAGGTGGAGTGACGATAGGTCGTTATAAAAAAATAACCTCTAAAATTTCAAACTGCCCCACGTGTCTAGCTGCTAGGCGGTCGAGGGTGTAGACAAATAAAGCAAGAGCGGGCCCTACGCGATCGATAGGGCCAGCCGCAGCCAATACATACACCCCTGCACTTGATTAAAAACAGACCGAGCCTTGCCACAGTGGTCGCCATTGGTACTTACCAACTTTGAATCCTACTAATATTATTAAGTAGCTGTGTCAGCGACTCCGTCCGCGTGGAAAAGAGAGTTTAGGCGGCATTTGTTAACATCTGCCCTTGCAAATGTCCGATATTCGACATGTTTCTTTAAATTTGCGTAACTTTTTTATTAACCGATTGCCATGAATCAAAGACTAAATTTAAACTTGAGGTGGTAAGCTCATGTATAGTAAGTTATACTAAAACTGCATCTAGAACGGATAAGCTGCTTTAGTGATTAGTATACTAACAAACAAATTAACAGACGAACATAAAAAAATCCAAGGTACTGAATAATGTTGGAACATGATAAGTGTACCTACCTGCTTGTCTGAACATAACAAATTTTAATACCATTGATGTTTATTAAGAGCATTTCTAAAAAGATTTTCAATTTGTTCCTACTTTTTTTAATACTAGAAATCAAAATGAGCTTTTTATAATTAAAACATTCAATGGAGAGATTAATTCGAAAATATAATTCACGATTTCAAGCGAATTTTAATTCATAATTCGTATGCGAATTTATACTCTTTTACGCTTGATTAGATTTCCACAAAATTTTGTCCCTCCTTGGAAAAAGCGCGGATTCCACGTTGTGGGAAAAGGGCTGCGTTCGATCATATTGCAATTAATGTAAATAATACATTAGTCGACCAACTCGCACTTGGCCAGCGTGGTTGACTAGGGCCTTATCGTCCGAGTTCAGGGTAGGCCTGTGCCCCAGCAGTGGGTCCGTATTTGAGCTGATGACGAATTAATACATTATCTTTTTAACCAGCATAGAGTAGTAAGTTACATTACAGTTTATTAACAGGGAAGATAACAGTGTTTGATTTTGCATGTGATCTCACGTTTACCAGAGGGAATTAAGTTTGTACCATTTCTTTTGGTCCTTAAAACGTACTTAGCCGTCAAAGAGGAGACCATTGCTGCGGCAACAACGAGTCAAGGCTTTGAGGTTTGATTGAGATTGCTCAATTAATGATGTATAGCACATCATCATCACATAAAACAGTTATATCTCGGCGAGTTTTAAGGTTATGACAAAAAAAAATCTATTGTTTTTAATGTTGTGTTGCCGACCCAGCTACATCAAAATAAAAGAAGCGTCACCATCCCTACTGTCTTGTCGAAATTTTAAGTAGGTATACATAATAATTGTTTTATTTGTAGTATGTTATGTGTGTTACGATATAAAAGCCATTAAGTAGTCAAATTACATGAAAATACTTTATTTTGGCACATACACTAGAGTATCTTTATATCACCAGTTTAGAATGCCATCTCTTATCTAATTTTATACCGAGAGGATTTAGCAAAACGATAGCTAAAAGCAATCTAAACCCTTTTAGAAATGCGACCATTGCAGAAGCTGTTCAAACAGGGCAGCTGTCGCGTATTAATGAACCGGATTGCGATCGACATAGGTCTTATTATATTTAGTCTAGACGAGGTATGATGCATATAAGATTAAGCTAGATATTGTATTTATTGTTGACGAAAAATAGACAAAAACAAAGTTTTAAACTGTCATGGTTACACACATTAGTGAAGTTGAATCAGGGGTGAAGTTCACCCGTGATCATGGCGCTTACAACAGTGCCGAAATATCGGGAGCTCATTAAAACAAAACAACATGGTAAATATCCCGAACAGATTCATTTTTCTAAAAACAGAGTTTATGTATGTATAAAGCGAAACAAAAAGTCCCAATTATTAGAAATCCATTTTAAATGACTTGTAGAAACATCGCAACTTGATTTGTTAAACAATTATTGTTCGTATATTTGCTCATTTGTAAGTATTTTTTAAAAAGTAAGATGTAAACTTCTGATTATGAGAATAATCTAAACTCTTTGAACATAACATTTTACATGCAAGTTAGCACGGAACCTAAGGGCGCGAGTTTGACTCGTACTTGATCGTATGTTATTCATAATACATTTTCTATCAAAATATGTTAATACCTACTATAGATACAAATAACATATTCCGTTATGGTGGTGTGTCTTTTGAGCAATGCCACTGGATGTCAAAAATAGCCAACGGAGCTTTTAGAAATACGGTTTACAAAATTAAGTTCGTAGCATAACATCGTAGTAGTTACGACGACTACGACGTAGATATTCGTTTGAATGATGATCAAGGAAATTGTTATTTTGATTTCGTAACAATATCTGATTTGTTTTAATAATTTTTGAGGAAGAGCGACTGTTGTTTGTTATTTTTAATGTTCCTAAAAACTCTGATAATATTGCTTTATTTATTTTTTAATCTGCAACAAAATATGGTCCAAGATCCCAGAGCTGCCAGACATCACTTATTTTCTAATGGACAAAATATATACGATTAAGTAGTGGTTGGGTGTACTATCATCATATGACTAGTTGCTACCTTGACCAGCCGGCCATTTTTCAGATATCAACCAATCAAGGTACATAGAATCACTGCTCACCTCACTTAAATTCTGATGGCTGATTTTAACATAAATTTCACACAATATCATTAAAAATCAGGATTCATTACTCCCAGACACATGCGGTCGGCGGTTTTACCTTACAGACGCTTTAAATAATAATAATAATAATAATAATAATAAATATATAGCCCTCTCCGACGAAATCAAACAAATGTGGCACCAACATACCGTAAAAATAATCCCAATCATCATATCATCCACTGGTCTCATACCTAAGTCACTACACACAGCAATACAAGCAATAGAACTCAATAGCTCCCTATACATACAACTACAAAAATCTGTAATACTAGACACATGCAACATAGTACGCCGTTTTTTCAATTACCCAACTAGCCAATAAATAAAAAGAAGTCTAGGTACTTGGCATAGCCCGTTCCTAACTTCTGAAATACCGGTTGTAAAACTGAGAAGATAAGATAGACCCGAAATAATAATAAATATTTATTTCAAACAATCATTACAGTTCATATAGGGTTAGTAACATACGATTTAATCTTATCAAAATAGTGTTAGTATAATTTTAATTTTCAGTTTTATAATAATATTATTTATTGTGGCGAGACATTGAAACATTGTGATGAGGAAGAGTGATTTGAATTGTTCAAATCACTCTTCGCACCATACATTTCCATAAGTGTGAGTCGTACCTATCCGCCACTGTTTTCAGTATGCTGTTGCAACTGGCGCGCAGTTGCGTTGGATAGACCATTTATCGAGGAAGGCTTTAGGCTATACTATAACATTACCCTGCGACCAATAGGAGCAAAGAAACAATGAAAAATTTGTTAAAAACGGTAGAAAACGCGGACGAAGTCGCTGGCAAAGCTAGTATAGTAAATATGAGTTGACTTTTACTAGCATACAATCTTCTCTTGGAAGTAAATTGATCAAGATTACTATAGATAGGTTAGCCTTGAATTTCAAAAGTATTCAATCACCCGACTTATAGTAAACAAAAGTTTCTATCGAAAACAAAAAAACCTTCTTCGTCATGATTATCATCATCATCAGCCCATATACGTCCCCAGTGCTGGGTCACGACAAGTGCCTACGACAAACAAGAGCGACTTTTAAGATTAAAAATATAACATATTTTCACCAGAGTTTCAGTAAACACGAATTCTAATACCCAGTTGATAATGTTTGCGGCAAAATCAAAGGCGTTCGGGCAAACAGCGGCTGGCGGCAGATCCGTCAGTGCAGTCCGTGGCACGGCTGCAATAACCGCGGTATTGCCTCACGTACTGGTAGAGAAGGTGCATCTACAGAAGGGGAAGTAGGCATTAAGTAAGGGCTATATACCTTAAGTTGAAGTAACTTGGCATCGGCCACCATAAGCTGACTATCTGATCTATATCATATATACAAACTGGAAACTCTGGCAGCATTAAAAAAAATATAGTAAGCTCTGTTTCTTGGTCATGGATTGGATTTCCACTCGTGACAAATATTTTTGTGATCAAAATCTGTATTATTCCGTACCGTTCCCGTACCTCCTTCACCAAAAGACATCGCTTTTTTCTCCTACCCAGAATTTGCAATAAAATGTGCAATAAACTAAGGATGAAAGAAATAAGTACGCATGCAGCAAAACGCAAAGTAGAATCATGGCTACTATCACTAAACACACACACACATGGAAATAAGCGTGATTTTATGCATGTATGTACTGATGACCCTTCTGCACACTGCTTAGTCTATCATAATCTCTGGCCCCGCAAAATCTGCACGGATCACTATTGTTATTGGATTCTGGCTCTATCATATTCCTTTTCTGATGGGCAACGGTTTTATTATTCTCTGTACTCACAGTGTAAGGGAGCCTTTCGGATTCATAACGAAGATCATGAATTTGAACGCGAAATAGAGTTCATTCATATCTATTGGATATTTGTTCGGTGAAAATTCAGTTCGTGTTACGACCGTTAGTCAAAGCTTCGGCTGACGTAATGTGAAAATGAAAATAACTAAGATAATGATATGATAACTAACTGACTAACTAACTAATTTAATAAATTGTATTTTTTTATATTCGTAAAAAAAATTACAATTTTTTTACCTGTTTAATTTTTGGACATAGTATCTCAAGCTTACGTTTGCCAAGGCGACATGTGCCATAGTAGTAAGTTAACAAAGATAGGTTTAAGAAGGTTGGAACTCTAAATGATATGTTTAGAATAATAATATATGCGAGTTTAATCTGTAAAATTAGTCCTTGATACATAAATAAAGAACATTAGAAAACTGAATATGTCTTGGGTAATAACAGTGTTTTGATTCAAAAAAAATCCCGGAAATATTCAGTTTTCCTATATAGGTATGTGTAACCCATGACAGTTGAAAAATATAAAACAAACAAGCAAAGACGTAATTTTGCCTTCAAATTTAATCAATATCAAATAAACAACAGGAAACAATCAATTCATCTTAAAATAAACTTAAATAATGCATCTTCTTAACATCAAACTCATCTTAATTAAACTTCTTATTAATATAAACAACGCGTTCTTAAAACAAATTCATAAGCATTATCTTCGTTTGAATATTTCATTCGGAAAATTCAAGTCAAAAAATATACTTCTGTACCTATGTCAGATTACTTCTTCTTTGAATCAGCTTTCTTCTTAGTAGCTGAAAGAGTTCTATTCAGTGTCTCACGAGCGATAGCGTCATCTCTTTCTTCCAGTACCTCTGTCAGCTCTGGATTCCATTGGGAATCTGTATAAAGATAATGAAAAGTTTTAATTATTACACTTCAGCTAATAATATGAGCCTTATATGTTATTGGTACCAATTATTCTTAGGATTGAAGACAATTTCTTGCAGAACATTCATCTGAGGCTGCTATCCCACTAGTTGAAATACTTTTGCATGGTTATCTACCTTGCCCCGCAGTAAGATTGGGGTTCGATGGGGCTGAAATGTCGTAAGACAAGAGTTCCTAAATAAATAAAGATTAAAGAATATAATACAACTGTTTTAGTTGAAAAATATGACTACCACCACGAAATCATACCCATAACGAACCGCTGGTACCATCGTCTCTTATCAAAGAAGGATTGAAGGATCAACACACTATTGACACAAGTCAAACCGTAGGCTCATCAGTGTGAACACCTATGGGTACCTTTTTTTCCTAACTGATGACTAACGACTTGGATGATGGCTTGGAGTAGCCTCGTCATCATCACCAGACTTCAACACCACTTGACTGACTTGACTGGGGGAGCGGATGGCTCTCACCCTCAAAGCCACTACTACATACCGACGAACAGTTTCTCCAGCAGTTGGCAGCGCCTCTTCTGCCTTCCCAGCACGAACATCTCGTTGTACAGCTGCAACTCGCGCATGCGCTCAAGTGCTGCTTCGATGCGAGCGTGACGATCCTTCTTGGCAGCTTCTGCTATGTCTGGTGTTATGAGGACACTGTGATGGATAGAATAGGTGATTAATACAACGTCTAGTAACGTAAGCGTCGATAGCCGAGTGGTTAAGGTCGTTACTTGCCATGCGAGTGTCGCCAGTTCAAACCCCTCCACGTACATCCGGGAATTTTGGCGGTAGTACACTTTTCAAACAGATTTCTTTAAACGCCATTAGCCCCGCCCACTGGCCAATAGAAGAGCACTTAAAGAATATTTGTCAAAATCCAAGCAAAAACGTTCCAATAGTAGGAGAGCTAGCAAGAATTTTTGGTAGGTATTTGAGGCAAGCTGAAAACTTATCCTGTACCTCTCCTATTATATCCCAGCACGAAACTGCAGACCTGGCTGGTGAGTAGCGGGGCTAAAGCAAACCCCTAAAAATATTTTTTATCTTTTTATTTATAACTAAAAAATAAGACTCACTAAGACAAATTATTTTGATGGAACTTCTACCTGTCAGGTGAACTGACAAATTATATTTTTTTGGAAAATAAAATATATTTTTAAATGAAAAAAAATTGGGGGTTTAGTTTAGCCTCGGTACGCAGCCAGGTCTGCGGGTTTGTGTTGGGATATAATAGGAGAAGTACAGGACAAGTTTTCAGCATGCCTCAAATATCTACCAAAAAATTATTGCCAGCTCCTTGACCACAATTTGGGCGGGGCTTGTTCTGACAGACGCGTAAGCGCCAAGCGATTTTCACCTTATAGGTGGTCGACCGCCAGCGTTGCCGATAGTACCTCTGTGCTTTTCAAATTTGAAATGCATATTTACGATTATTCGACGCATTAACGGTGAAGGAAAACATCGTGATATAACTTGCACACCTATGAAGAAATTCTTAGGTTGTGTAGTCAACCAACCCGCACTTGGCAAGCGTGGTTGACTACACAACCTAAGAATTTAGGTTAGGGTAGGCTCGAGTTCAGGGTAAGCCCGAGCTCCAACAGTGGTGACCTTTATGATGATGATGATGATGACAACGTCTAATCTGAACAAAATTATTTAGAGACCCAATGTTTCAAGTTTTTTAGAGGGCTTGTGGTAAATTAGATAACCTAAAATATTGGCTTGGTGGAACAGTAGTTAGTGAACGGAGCTTAGCAACCTACGGTACTAAGAGTCATTGGTTCGATCCCACCCGGGACAAAGATTTTGTGAGACGGACATCAATGTATGTTCGCCGACTGTTCGCCGCTCACTGTTCGGCTAAGATTCTACCCTAACAGTAGTTACTCATGTAATCCATGTCAGAGGCCTACGGGCGGTCACCAGGTTGTTCATCAACCACACGATAAGAAGAAGAAGAAGTAGTTACCTCTCGGCTTCATCCTTTTCTTTAGTACAGAAAGGCAGGAAGTACAGCGGAACGAATTTATCCTTCAGCTGTTCAGGCATCGCGAGATACTTGGCTTCTTCTTCGCACTCCACCGTCATCTCTAACACTGATAAAAGATGTAACTTTTAATTCACAGCCACAGAACCAATTCGCATTTTATTATTCCTACAAAGTACACAAGACAGCTTCCGTTATTTGTCTGTATGTACCTATACTCTTAAAATAATGCTTTAATATTTAAACTACGTCACGGACTTTTAGGCAGCTTCTACACCGTGAAATTTTAGTGGTTGTTTTCCCGCAGTGAAATGATTCTATCTTAGTAGCACAATAGATTTGTGCAGTTCTTTCTTGTTAAAATCAATAAATGCCGGTTTTACGAAAGGTTTAACCGAAACTCGAAAGCAAGTTCGAACCGCTTTATGACTTAGGGTGTCGAGCTTCTTCAGCTTTAAGCATCGATTTCATGCAGCAAGCAGTACCTGATTACGTCACATCTTATAAAAGAACGATAGCTTCTCTCGTTTTCGAGTTGGAAAATTATTATTTTGAAAATTTGAAAACAAAATTTTTTTTATTCGACGAATTATTTGCATGGTTCGATAGTATTACTAAAGGCAAATCGTTCTGCCACGGGAAAACAACCACTCAAATTTCACGGTGTATTTATAGGTAGTGTTTTAAGTGGCTGGATATACATACAGTTATATAAATTCTTTATAAATACATGTATAAGCGAAGCGAGGGCAGTTTCTAGTTACTTTGAAACGTTTACGAAAACATAAACGCTATCCAAAAATACACCAATTTATAATACAAAATAACCCGCCCGATTCGCTTCGCGTGAATTTTACATAAAAACCTTCGCCTTTAAACATTACCTTAATCTATTTCAATATGTCGCATTATAATCCGTTGCGTAATTTTACAGATTTAAGCATACATACTAGTAGAGATCACTTGTATGTCCTAACTTTCACGATTGTTTATAAACTTTTTCAAACAAATTAATAGTATGACAGACCTTGACTAAGTTTTATAAAATTAACTTACTTCCGCTCTCTGTTGCTGGAGTAGGCCCTTGCTGCTGTTGTAATTCTTCTGGAAAGTAAAAAATAAAATATATTATAATATAATAATATACATTTCACGGAAGTAATTAGTAAAACCAATCAAAAAGGCAAACCTCTCATATTTTCAGCCAATTTAAGAAATTGTTGAAGTATACCTACGTTGCTTTGAAAATAACAGGACCACTTACTTTTATCCTCTTCACCAGATTCTTCGCCGAACTCCTACAACAAAAATCATGAAATATATTGCAACCAATCACATCATTATTTATTAATTTGCATGTATTATGGTTTATCCTCTATGATAAGAAAGGTCTTTGCTTTGCTAGACAAACATGCAAAACAGTTGATCCTGAACATATTTTTATAAAATTATGGTAATTATGTATATTGCATTTAGAATATTTAGAGTAATAAAATGGAGAGCGAACACAATTGACTAGTGGAGTAGTGGTTAGTCAGCTACGGTTCCAAGAGTAGTGGGTTTGATCCCCACCCGGGACAAACATTAACATGATGAAATTATTTAATTGTACACTTGAATGTAGGTATCTTGCGTTAATTGATGTCAATGCGGGTTTTCGCTTATAAGAAATAGGGTATTTGAATATAAAATAATATTTTGATAACGTTGGATGGACCGCTCGAACATAAAGACACTGTTGAACGTATCACTTCGATATCTCGAAAACTCGACAAGATATTACAGTTTTAGTTGCACATTATTTGGGCGAGCTCAAAAACGCACCATACACACGTTCCCTGGCGTGTGACGTCACACGCTAGTTGTTTGTAAGCAGCGCCTAGGAAGTTTGTTCGGCAGGTTCATCAAAAGTTGCGTTTATGGATATGTTTGCATAATGAAAGATGTTACATACTAATTCTGTTTTTTATAAATGACAAAGAAATTTTAAATGATTTTCGCACTTTTGAAATAGACTTGCCAACCCAACTTTAAATGTCTTTTGCAGTCTCATTACGCCAAAAAATTAAGTTTCGATTTCATTAATAGTATAGATTTACTTATAGATTTATTTTTATGATAAGCAGTAACTTATCATAAAAATTGCAAGCATAACAACCACAGTCAAATACCCTATGATAACAATACGCAGGTGTAAGGTCTAACTGTAGCATCATTATTTTTGACATGATATTTACCAATCAAGTAGCAGTTACACCTCATATCTACGTCTTGCCATCTAGTGGCTTTCTCATACGCGAAAGCTCATTGAGGTTGGTCAACATAGCCAAAACTGTTAGGACAACATCATTTACTACCGTGGTCTTCTAGCAAAAAGCTCTGAAACAAATTATATACCAACTGTACCTCTGTTAGCGAGTGTACACTCTCCGAAGGCGGCGGCGGCAAAGCTTCCAGGAATTCTGTTCTGAAATCTTTTCTGGAATAAAGATAAAATAATCCAGGTTGGTAAGGAGGAAACGAGGTGGCTCGAGTTTTCCAAGAGAGAACAGTGGCTCTCAAACTTTAAAAATAATAATCTGTACTATCATATTATAACGCTGAAGAGTTTGTTTGAACGCAATAATCTCAGGAACTACTGGTTCGAATTAAAAAAAAATATTTTTGTGCTGGATAGACCATTAATGTATGTAACATCACACTGCGACAATAGAAGCAAAGAAACAGTAGGAAAAGTGTAAAAAAGGGGAAATACGCAGCCTAAGTCGCTGGAAAAGCTAGTTGATAATAATTTGGATTTGAACAGAAGATCAGACATAAACATATTTTATGCCAGGGTTTTCTAAGGTATTTCCATGTATGAGAGTGCACTCGTAAATCAAATCCAACTTAAATGATGTACAAGCAAAATTTTGTCAATTATTCTAGTGAAATGTGCCTAACAGTATACTGATTTATTAATTCAATGCAATCTAGCTAGAAACAATATTGGTTTAGTAAATCAATATTGGTTTTACCGCGCGAATATTGAATCCGATACGCGAACGTAAGCACAGTGGGAAAAAAATGTGTTTTTGTGCGGGAAAACGAAAATAAATCTAGCAATTTTTTTGCTTTTGCAAAAAAAAAGTAATACGATTTTTTTTAGTTTGAGAACAATTGGAATAGAAAAGCAAAAATATGTTGTTCAAGTAAACAGAGGTTAGTAATTTTCCTTCCCACTCAAGTTTGTTCAAGTTGTTTCTCGTTACAAACAAGAAAAAGGAACTGAGTATTAAAAAAGAGATCTGGTTCAGCAAATTGTACTAGGTTACATACAGCATAATATCGTATTTGTAGGTAAAAACAATTTAATGTAAATATTATATACGTAGTATCCTTACTAATATTATAAATGCGAAAGTAACTCTGTCTGTCTGTCTGTCTATCTGTTACGCTTTCACGCATAGAGTACTGAACCGATTTAAACGAAATTTGGTACAGATATAGTCCAGAGCCTAGAAACGGTTATAGGCTACTTTTTAACCGACTGCGCTATAAAGAAGTAATGTTTTACCCGTTAAACATCTCTTCGCGGACGAAGTCGTCACAGCCACTGGACGGATGGAGATGAAATTTAGCATGCAGGTAGATGTTATGACGTAGGCATCCGTTAAAAAAGGATTTCCCGAAATTCCCACGGGAACGGGAATTAACGGGAAATTCCTTTTGTATGAAAAATACTAACCGCATAAGTTAGACGCTTGAAATTTGGCATGCAGGTACCTTAATAAATTAAAAGCTTAGTCGCAACAGGATATTGTAAAATTCCCACGGGAACAGGAGTAGTAGGTAAAAAACTTTTGTATGAAAAAATCTAAACAGCGTAAGATAGATGATTGAAATTTGGCATGCAGGTACCCTAATGAACGTAAAGCTTACTTCCAACGCGATATTACAAAATTCCCATGGGAACGGGAGTAATTAGAAAACAACTTTTGTATGTAAAATCCCTTACGGGGTTGAAATATATTATATAGAGATAGAGATATACCCGAAGCGAAGCGAGGGCGGGTCGCTAGTCTTTTATAAAACTTGACGGACAACTGGTTAAGATTACGTATTGTAAAGATTTTTTATAAAGAAGTCACAACATTATAATATGTGTAAGAAATATATTACATTTAAAAAGCTCAGCAGAGAAATAGTCTTTCTCTGCTGTGTCCAAATATTTTTTTTTTTCTCAACTGACATACGATGATGGCTCGGAGTAGCCTTGTCATCGTCACGGGACTTGTGGGGGAGCGGATGGCTCTCGCCCGTAAGCTGATCTCTATTGAGATCGGCACGTATAGTCAACAATCGGTCACCATTACTAGTATCTTACCTGCCGCATTTCGTTGGTCTATTGATAGCAAGCCCTGGGTAAGGACTGAGATATCCCCGGTTCGAGCCCGGGGTCGGGCCAAATTTGTGTAAGTTTTTCTGTAAACCAATTACTCAGCCCGGAGTTAGCCAGTTGGTGGTTGCACGACCGTGCCTTGGAAAGTCGGTGGTCCTGCGCCCGATCTTTTATCGGTCATGTCGGATTGCCGTCTCACTGTACATTAAGAGTAAGAAACAGAGAGTGCACTTGTGTTTGCGCGCGCGTACATGTGCATTATAAAATGTCCTGCGCACTTGGCTGATCTTAATTGAGATCGGCCTCCATGGCCCAAATCGGCCGGATGCTTTATTTTTTATATATTATTATCTTACCTGATCTGCGCTCCCCTAGCATTCCTTCCGGGCTCCCGAGCGTCCCAAGACTTAATCGCTGCAGCAAACTCCAGGTCCCTATCATCATCTCTCCTGGCGAAGGCACCGCCTCCAATAGCTGTTCCACATTCTAGAACTACGTAAGCATCATCAGGCTGCGGTTGAGGACCTGTCGAAGTCTGCTGGTCCTTGTTCTTGTCTTTATCTTTCTCTTTGGCTGAGCCGGGGGGCTGAAAGGGATAAAGTGGAATGTAGTTGTGGAAATGCTATATTCTAGAATTAGGTACTAGAACCGGGGCAAGATTCAAGCCAAATGTTTATTTATCTTTCCTACTTTCATGTCTTCGCTAAAAACAGATGCGTAATTATAAATAATCAAAAACTATTACACAAAATCACATACATTAATCTGATCCCGTAGTAAATAGCTTAACCACTTGTTATGTTGTGTTATCATACCATAAAAATCATAACAAGTACAATAGTTATGTTTTGGGCTTCTTGGACTCATACGCAAATGTGGGAGACGTCACTAGATCTTACGCTAGTCGTCTCAAATTACAATGAGCGTAGTGTATACCTTGACAGGTTTCTTGGGTTGATCCGCTATTTTGGTGAAGCCGTTTGAGTTCCTGATCTCATCTACCCGCTTCCATTGGGCAAGGGTGAGCGGCCATCCCTGAGGGGCTACCACTCTGTGAACGTCACAAGACATGAAATGAAAAGGAAATCACGGGAATAACTTACAAGATATCAAATAGAAAAGAAATCAAAGTAAAGTTAGTGGTTGTGGATGAAGCGAAAGTGGTGTGCCAGGACCGTAGCACATGGCAGGAAGTGATCTCTGACTACCCCTCTGGGAAAAAGGCGTGATTTTATGTATGAATGTATCAAAGTTACAAGATTTCAAATGAAAAAAGATTTGATGGATTGTAAAGTCATATAACATTAAAAATAACGCTTACTCAATGTAATACATTTTAGGCTCAGGTGGCAGCGTCTTCAACTGTAAAATAAATAATTAATATTCAATAAATCATCATTACGTCACACGCGTATCATAGTTAAATAAAGAAACATAACTACTGCATTCCTATTATCCTAGAAATCGAAATATTTATTGGGTAACTACCGACTACAGAATATTGTTTTTCGGTAACCCTTTTCATCACTGACCACGAAAATAAGGTGGTAATATCCTAGACTGCGTTTTTTTTTGTTTTGTCACAGGTAATTGTGAAATCATTGTAAATACTTATACAGTTGTATCCTGTTACCTTAGTAGCTGACTTGCTTTTTCCGCCGGCACCGCCAGCTCCCTTCGCTGATTTGGGAGCCGGACTCTTTAGGGATCTAGCGCTTGCTGTTACATCCTTAGGGTTCTGTTTATGTATAAAATAAATAAATTTTATATTACACAACATCAGAATTTGAAAAAGAGACTGAAAGAGTACTACTTAAAAATATAATGTATGTCACAAAAAGTAATATTAAGAAGAACAGAATATAAAATAACAGGGAAATAGGTAGTATATAATTATAACAGTAATAAGAATAAGAAAGGAATGTGATACTTGTGTATAATACATAACATATTAATATTATATAAGGAGATACTTTTATATATATATATATATATATATATATATATATATATATATATATATATATATATATATATATATAATGTGTAAATGAATAATATGTAAGAGCGCCATTACCGCCAACAAACTGGCAACAGTTTAGCGATTTTTGTTAATATTAAAACATAGTAATTTTAAGAGAATAAATGATTTAAAAAAAAGCAACATTGATCTGACCCCGTCTGATAGCCGTAGCACAAATGTTTAAGCACTGTATAAGATTAATGTAGATAATGATGCATATTTTTTTGCACTTATCTCATCAGCCCTGTTCTGTGACACAAAAATTTGACGTATATTAGAGACGTAATAAGAAATATTTGCAAAAACAAATGTTTCAACAATTTGGTTCTCACTTATAAGTGTTTCACAAGGGATGGCTAAATTACTTCAGAGTAAAGGTTCCAGTAGTCCTAAAGTCCTTTTTTTAAACTTTTATGTCGTGCATTACCGCTTGAAAATTAGCTTGTGAAACTGAAGATTTCTTGAGAGGGGACGTCGTGACAGTCGCCGCTGGCTCCAACCTGACGTAAGGCCAGTAAACCTCGCCCTTGCCAGAGCACTTGGCTATCTCCTTGACTATTCCGTCTTCCTTCGACCGGAGGATCACTTCTATTTCAAGCTGAAATGTATGTTTATGAAAAAGAGTCAAGAAACTCATCAAAACATAAAGGTCTTTTAAAACAAATATGTGTTTTAATACTTGTCTTTTTTTTCAGAATATTTTTTTTCATTCGGTAACCGTACTTTCAGTGATGATGACGAGGCTACTCCAAGCCATCATCGTATGTCGGTGAGGGAAAAAATGGTAACTGTATTTTGTATCTATATGTTCTCACTACTCCAAATCCTTTTGTCTCTCTTTTTCTTCCATCAGTTTAGGAAATATAGGATTCCTCACTCTTCCTTTCTTTTCCCCTCTAGTAATAATAATACAATAACTTACATCAGGTGAAGTAGCAGCAGCCATGAAGCTGACCGCCTCATGTTTCACCACCGATATCTGGATACCTCCTAGTATATTCCTTCTGTTTGGTATGAATATCTCGTCCAAGTGCAGCTTGTAGGTGTGTGGGAGGGGCTGTTCTCGACAGCCATCAAGGTCGTTGTCGCAGCAGTGGAACACCTCGTCGATGCTGGAGAGCACTGTGAGCTGCCAGTGGACTTCAGTGTTGATGCCTGACGGCTGGTTGAGGGTGCCATGACCCATCACTGTGTAGCTGAAGAAAATCGTAGACATGTATAAGATTTTCTTACTGGATCTGTAATAATGGTACGGTAGCTGCTGGTCAAAAGACTGGATTTGATGTAATATTTAATGCTATGCATTATTCCATATTGATTAATGCTAGTAGAAATTTTAAAGCAAAACTATTCTGTATTGTAAAGTAACTGTCAAATTACATTTTTTAGTGGAAAACTACAACAAATAATTCCAAGTAGAATAATTATGTTCTTAGATGGATTACACGATGACCTCGGTGTCAATTGAAATAAACACTCTCTATAATATTATGAGCCATTGACTGTAAGTCATTCACCATTCGGACACAAATTACAAACCAAACTTAATTTTCACTTACCCGTGCTGATTTGGATCAAAATCGAAAGTTATGTGAGCATTATAAACTTGCGGCATTTGTTCACCAGTATCATTATCGTACACAGCTATAGTACTGTACTGAAATGAGCTCTGAACATCGAAGTGGACTTTGACTGGATGATGGCAGTAGAATACTCCTTGGAAGTACGGGATCCATTTGCATTTTGGAGTGACCGGTGTCGTACCAGAGAACTGGCGGAGTCCGTACCTCCCAGTGAGGGCTGATGCTACAGAGTAAGCGCATTTAATTGTGGGATACATATCGAAGAATTCGTTCATCAATGCTGACAGCGCTTCCAGGTTTCCGAAAGCATTATCCATTATCTAAAACAACAATTTGTAGGACCCAGAGTTACAAACCTGTATTAGAATGACATTTCGGCGTGTAATATGATCATAAAGAGCTAGAAGCTGTTCAAATTAATAATAAATGATTTTATGACATTAGTAATAACTTTCCTCTTTTAGAGAACAGTATACGCCTTTATGCCGATGGCATAGCTAGCACTCGGCTATTACTTCGAAGTGCTGCCGAGAGTTGCATTCGTTAAAGTATAAGTGCGTCATACAGCCCACTCTATTGCCTAGCACGCTGAAGTTTTTAATGTTTCAAGCACCTACGGCCAGAGATATGCAACGGTGTTTGTAATTTTAGAAATACGCTAAATTGTGTAGTGTTGGTTGGTGCGTGGTTAAGAATAAGTATTATTTGCACAAGTTATTTTTGTCCTACTTCCTATAAAAGGAGAGTAAGGGTTTTTGACTCAGCTTCAAAAATTGAATGGGATAAGATATGTAGTAACCTAAGATAATTTGACAGAATTTACTACTTACAGCTTTCAAAACCTCCGGAGTAACATTCACATGAGCCGTCAAGCACTTCCGAGCCCAAGTTCCCCTCCAGTGTGCCTGAATCACTGTGGCAGCCTCGTGCCTCCTGATCACTTTCTCCCGCTCCTCCTTCAGGATCCCGCAGGGCAGTTCCTCGGTCGCCAACTCGCAGACTTGAGACGTGATGGGGTCTACCGGGGGTGTGAGCAGCTGAGCCATCTTGACGTCGTCTACTAGGGGTTTCTCTTCACCTACTTGCTGTTAGGATAAATAGAGATGATCAGTCCATTTGAAATAAACCTAATTTTACGGACGGTTACAGGCCAGGCTGGTCTCTCGGGGTTGGACTGAGTCTTGCCTGTGACCACGAAACATCGGGTCCCTAACTAATACATATATTTAGAATCCTAACGCGAGAGTTTAATCCGTAAAATGGTCTACAGATATGTCTAAGGAAGGGTTTAGATTTTTTTGTTAAAATTTTTTAATTGGATTTTGTGGTGACTAATAAAACAAGTGACTAGTAAAGAACTAATTTAGAAAAGTGCATATTGGTATACTGTAAATGTACCCATAAAAAACATTAAAATACTTCGATGTACCTACAAAGGTATTATTTTATGATTATTTTGCGTGTGAGTTTTCTTTTATTCCTCTTTTATACTCGTTTACAACATTTAAGGTGACAGCGAAGCATTCAAAGTTATTGATGTTAATATTTACTTTTAAAATTAAAATCATCACAGACATGGTAAACCTATACATAAACTACGATTACTTATACTTCTATTTGTATAAGTTACTTATACTTCTATGTGTTTATTGGAAGGTTGGAGATTTTCGTTTGGCTAAAAATACGAACACTCACTAAATCAAAGAATCCATACATATTTCACATCAAAATATTTGCACAGAAAAGATAAATATCAATAGTTTGCTTTCGTACCAAGAATTTAATCTCAGTGAAACAACACTAGGTCGGTTGCCAAGAATTACAAAACCTAGACGGTTTTGCGTCAACAATACCTAAAGTCTTTGATATACGCTTGCTGATACTAAATCGTGGCTTCAGCAAGAGTATGCAATATGACTGCCATGGTTTTTGTTGCAAATCAGTTCATATTTCTGACTTTTATTATTACTTATTGGATAGTGACTAACCAACCCAACAATATCGTATTATCGGTATAGTAGTACCTCGATATTGGATTTCTTTCAGATTTATCTGAATTTGTATCCACTAGATTATTGCTAATAATTAATACTTAATTTCTTAACAAACTTTAAACATAATTTCATTTATGGACTTCAATCAACCGTACTAGGCAGAAGGTAGTATTTTTTCCAATTCGGTAAGATTAGTTTAATTTAGCTTGGGGGTGAGAGCCATCCTCTCCCCCGCAAGTCCGGTGATGATGACGAGGCTACTCCAAGCCTTCATCGTAAGTGAGTTAGGAAAAAAACAAAGGCTTCAGATAAAATTGAAGGTACCTGCTCTTCCATCAATTCTTCTCCAACTTCTATTTCCTCTGCCTCCGGCACCTGACAGTCACATGGATCCATGGTGGCAATATCTCTTAATGACCTGGTTGCTCTCGGTTTCTCCGGTATACCAAAGTCCGGGTCGCAGAAGTACCTTCTCAGTACTATACATACATTTCGGTAGTCAATAGTTAGTAGTTTCTTAGCAAGTAACGATTGAAGGGCTTGTCTGAACATCCAATGCAGGAGTGATTTGTTATAACCCACTTCTTCTTGGTCCCAAGTTAGGTCTGGCTGGTAGGATCTAAAACATATCATAAACATTATGGTTTAACAGCAATATCTTTTTTTTGTAGACTCGAGCATGTCCTAAACTTTGGTAAACGACACTGCTAAATGCCGGTTCGCATAACCCTATAATTTAATTTCGCCTACGCCACTGATCATATAGCTGGAGGAGATCAGAGACAAAAGACGTAGAAAAAATCACCTGCAGTAAAAAAGTAATGTTTTACACGACATACCTACTATTTTACACGGAGTCACTACTCTGTCCACTGACAGAGATGGAGCAAAGAAAAAAGAAAACGACAGAATTAATTTCGGATCAGGTCTACCAGAACTAAGTCCTGACAAAGCATACCAAAGCCACGTCTCACTTATAGAACTCCCTGTCGGTGAGCAGCACGTTGGTGCTGGATCTGTTGACGCGTATCCAGTTGGAGAAGGCTGTACTCAATGCGGTGAGGAAGCGTGCAGCCCAGGGGCACTCCCGAACCGCGGCGCAGTGCACCGCGTCCCGAGCGCCCAGCAGCAGCGTCGACTCGCTGAGCAGCATCACGTGCCAGTTCATCCGGGAGTGGACCCATAATCTGAAAGAGAGAGTCTAGAGATCTAGAGACAGGTCATTTACGACTAAAGCGTCCGACCGATTTTGGCCATGGCGGCTGATCTCACAAACGCACAAACTCAAGTGCACTCTCTGTTACCTCACTCTCTTAGTTTGGTGAGACGGCAATTCGACAAACATCGATGACCAATGAGAGTTCGAGCGCAGGACCACCAGCTTAATGTGCTTTACGAGGCACGGGTGTGCAACCGCCAACTTTCTAATTCCGGGCTGAGTAATTTCTTCACAGAAAAACGCACACAATTTTGCCCGATCCCAGAATCGAACTGGGGACCTCTCGATCCTTACGCAGGGTTTTGTAATCAATATCCCAAAGAAGCGTTTATTATTAAGACTACTAATACATACTTGAGTTATTGAGTAAGTCTAAAGATCTGTATAGAGATGGGTAATTTAGGGATTTAGGTCAGAAAACCTCATCCGACTACTAACTTGAGTGTAAGTGTTTATTACAATAGCGGAATGTGTTCATTCAAAATAGTCGTGAAGAGTTTGAGCTTATCGTCTACTGACGTGACCATATTTTAATATTGTTATTTATAATGTTAGATTAATCGTTTTAAGATCTACTGGGAACACCTAGAGGAACATTGTTTGCAATCGTCACTCATTCTTACTCGACACACCAACGTCACCGCCTTGCTTTTTTAGTCGTTGTTGAAAGAGTTTAATAATAGTCCAATTATTATTACCTACAGACATGTCGTCCCGGCTCAAAGAATATTTCGACCGAGTCGTAGCCCCTCGTCTGCACAAACGCTTTCGCCATCGCCAGGTCACAATCCTCAAACCATTCGAATTTCTCCAGTATCAAGTAAGCAGGTTCTATGTATTCCACTATAGGGACTCCGCTGTTCATAAGAATTCTTGGATGAAGAGCGCTGAGGGAGATCCTCAAGACGATTTCTTCTGGGCCGTCTATCTGAAGGTATAGTGGACCGGATTTTGGGGCAGCTATGTCTATCGGTTTAGTCGCTGCTCCCTTTGTGATTCTGATTGGAGGATTGCTTGCAGCTGACGTGAATTGGTACATCGTTGTGTAGAATAGGACACTGACGCTCTTGACCAGCTCGTGGATCTGTAAAGATTTAAAAATGAAGAGTGGACTATTTAGAAGTCAGGGGATACCAGTCACAACTATCTGTCCGGTGGTTGGTGAACGGTATACGGGTAAGCGACCCCGGCTCCTCGAGCTACTATCGACTCAGTCCAAATCACCCGAGGCGATAGTATCCTTCCTCGCTTTTTCATTTTCCTTCCCCCGTTATATATCCTTGCTACTCGTGGGATGACCTCGTTAAAACAATGCACAAGGCAGAATGGCGGCGACGTGGTCCACAACCCGTCACGTCACGTTTCCCACAGAGGTGAAAAGTGGATCGCTGAAAGAGATCTCTGCCTACCCCTATGGGAAAAAGGCGTGATTTTATGTATATATGTATGTATGTACTATTTAGTCTGATCTCTTTTCATCAGGTTCTAATCACATCAAGTTTATAGAAACCTGCAACGAACTAGTGACACAAATTATAATCTTAACACTTGCATTAAAAAATATGGGAACCTTTTTAACAACAGGGGTTTAGAAAACTATCTACTATTATGGTCCCTAGACATTGAAAATAATAAAAAAATATAAACTTAATTACGTATATTTCTTCTGACTTCAAGCAAAATGCCCTCTGCGGTAATTTACATATAAGGTATGGTAAATTTTCGGGAAGGATCCGCCTCTTATACTTATATGTATGTAGTGAAAGTGCCTTATCCCTTACAATGCAATTAAAGGGGTAAAAGCACTCCATAGATAAAGCAGGCAAATAGACGCCATTTCACAGGATTCTTAGTTGAATATGCAATTCTAATTTCCTGGATTACAGTCGAGATGAATATATTAGCTTGATTCCTATTAAAATTTCAGAAGGATACTATGTACGAGACATAATTTTTTTGATTGTGATTTAAGGAACTTTCGACTATATATGTATTTAATCTTGTATAATAGTTACTTGTAACTAATTGCACTCATATTCTGTAGTAATTTTTAATTTTAGATAATTATTACCTCCTATGCCTTATATTCTCCACTCTTAATAAAATTATCATTAAGCTCTTTTAATAGCTCTCTATTGGACCGATAGGTCATTTTTCTCGGTAGGTAGGTGTCTACGTGATCATTCGATTGTGAAAACATTTAATAAGTAGTACCTTTCCTACAAATAAAGTATATCAGTCGACCAAATTATGGTCACACATACCGGGTTGTATTGAATCCACTCACGAAGTTCGTCTTTCTGCTGCTGTGAGGTGGCCACGTTGACAGTATTGGATCGAGCAGGTTCTTTGGCACCTTTCTTGAGCTATAAGCAAACAGTACAGGTGATAGGGGTGAGAGCCATCCGCTCCCCCGCTAGTCCAGTGATGATGACGAGGCTACTCCAAGCCATCATCGTCTGTTAGTTAGGAAAAAAAAGTACAGGTGATAATAAGTTTCTATCGATTTTGGCTATGGTAGGCAATCTGCAGTGAAGACCAGCCAATTGTAAAGGATATATGGACGAGTCTAGGTTAAACACAGATGCACCCTCTTTTTTATAATAGGCCAACAAGATGACCTCACCACTCCACCTGATAGGCGGTAGTGAGATCCACAGGCACAATAGACCATAGCGCTACCTTAAATGTCAAATGGCGTAACCGCCAATTTGGTCAAAATGACTTTTTGATGCAGTTTTTTTTTTTTTCTTTATCGAACTGTATATTTAAAATCTTGAAATTCGCAAAAAATGGTTATTACGACCCAATATTTTTTATGGATTTAAACACTTTTTATAAGGTAAACCGGTCGTAAAAGGCTTAGCCCACTTTACTTGGTGGTTACGCCCCTAGAAATTATTGTGACGCGAAAAAAAATGTCATTACAAAAGGGGGTAAGGGACATCATTTGCCGGCGTAACTCGTAAGATTCAAAATTACCATACAAAGAAAGGCGTTTACACCCAAAATCGCTGAACACATGAGTGTCATTATTATTGTTAATATTGATGCGCGGAAGGATTAAGATTGCGGAGACATCGGCTAGTTATTGTTTTTCCTCGTTCCGACATTTTTAATAAAAGTCCAAACACAAAGCAGACAACGTCCAATAACGCGCCAAAGTCAACGTAACGGTAACAAAAAAAAATGATAAATACACGGAGAAACGTAATATATGCGCACAAATACGAAAATGGCTAAATACATAGATGAATGTATGGTGAATACACATCAGCGGGGGTTACAAATGACAAAATTAATCGATTTAGATACGTAAAAATCTTGGTGAAGTTTCCCATATTCCAAAATTTTTCATCCAATTCTAAAAATTACTCGTTGAATCACTATGAAAAAGTGTCAAACGGCGTAACTTTGCAAAAGCGTAATACAGAGTGAATATTTTACGTTTTCTTTTATTATTAAATGAGTTTAAAGCACAAAAAATATTTTTTTATTGGAGATACGACCTTCACCTCTTAAAAATCGTGATTTTTATGGGGCGTAAACGCCTTTTTGTAATATTTTCACAAGTCGTAACCGACTTCTAGTTTCTCAAATATAAGATTTAGGTACAAAGAGTTTCTACTGAAGCCTTTATCTCAAAATTCTAAGAAATTTGATGTATAAAACATTTTCATTGTATTAAAATTGATAAAGTTATGAATTAAATAAACAATTTTTTTTTGTTTTTCTGCTCTCCTGAAAAGTAGTGTTTTGGTGGTTACGCCATTTGAGATTTAAAGTATCGATATTGAGCATGTCGGACTTGCCCTGAAGGCCTGCCTTAATGCTCTGTGCCCTCTGAGTTTCTTCCTTATGAGTCGATGAGAAGGTAATCCGGCGTTAAATAAATAGTATTGATCTATTAAGCATCATTTATATTATATTCAATTTTCCTTATTCATATTCAAAAGATATAATGGTAAATTTGAATTGATTTGGCTACTAGGTAACTATTAAAAAGCTTACCTACCTGAACGTGAACAATTCCACCATAACCACAATGTAATTTTGTAGCTAAACTATAATGTATTACTGAAGTGTCTCAACAATTACATAATGAATATAATACATATATTTTGTACCGGAGGAGGTATAGTTTTGTCGTTTTCTTCTCTGTACCCGACAGTGATCTGGGAAGAAAACAAATTAATCACAAAGTTAGTAAACGGCATGATCTATAGAGATAACACGTTAGGGAGAAGTCTGGAAACTAGCTTTGCGGTTGTGGATCTGATATAGTATGTATGTTACGGTAAAAGTGGATAGAGTGGTTATTATGTATAATTACCGGTAACTATGCATAATTACTAGTGTTCGTGGTAAAGGTGGTGAAAACTATCGAATTAATCACATTTACCGGTAATTATATAAAATTACTATACCCTTTGTGTAAATGTGGCAAATAATAAAATAAAACTGACTTGACTGGCTCGGTGAATCAATGGTTTTGTTAGTGACCCTGCCTGACGATTCCAAGAGTCGTGGGTACGATTCCCACTCGGGACAAATATTTGTGTGGTGAATATCGGTGTTTGTTCCGTGTCTAGGTGTGATTATGTAGTTAAGTATGTATTTATAAATAACTTTTCTGAAAACATTTAAACCCCGTAAGATAGATTATTGAAATTTGACCTGCAGGTACCCTGACTTAAAAGACTTAAGACTTAAAGTTTACTTGCGACGCGATATTGCAAAATTCGTAAGGGATCGGGAGTTACTGGGCAAAAACTTTTGTATGTAAAATCCTGTAGTCCACGCAAACGAAGTCACGGGCACAGCTAGTTATAAAATAAACCAGTCAAATATCTAGAAACCAAACTTCATGTTTGGTTTTAAAAAAATATTATCTTATAAAAATAAAGTTTATTGGCAGGGAATTTTCAGTGGAACTCTTAAAATTCTTTCTCGTCAATATATTTTTAAGATTTGAGATTTGTGACATTTGCAATTGCAGAGTACTTGTGATATTTGTCAGCAATGTCAACATTTACCACAGTCGAGCGGGAGTTTTATATAATTACCGGTAAATTTGAATAATTCACTACATTTACCATGTGCGTCGGGAATTATCTATTTTTACCGGTCATTATAGATAATTACCGATTGCTCACATTGACCGTAACATGTATATTAATGATAAATAGTAATTCGAAGTATAGATTGAAGTAATATTCCTCGTGTTATGTGTTATGTTTTCTAAAATATTTCTCAACTATTTATGCAAGTCTAAACATTTTCAACTGTTGTAATTTTTTTTATTAATATAGACTTCTTTTTTACATTAGTAAACAAACTTCTAATTATCATCAGCCCATATACGTCACCACTGGAGCAAAGACCTACCCTAAACTAGGACGATTATTTTTCTTCGTAGGTGTGCAGGTTTCCTCACGATGTTTTCCTTCACCGTTAAAGCGTCGAATAATCGTACATATGAATTTCAAATTTGAAAAACAGTGTTACGTGGCGGCGTTTGAACTGGCGACCTTCTCACTTAACCACCCGGCCATCGACGCTTTTGTACTTCAACTTCTAATCAGCTATGTTTATTGAAATTTCTAAATTTATAAAGTGCTGCTCAAGATCCAATGCCATTTCGGCGTCATCTTAGTTCTTCGACCTTAACCATTCGGCCATCGATGCTTTTGTACTACAACTTCTAAGCTCTAAGCTAAATTTATTGAAATTTCTAAATTTATAAAGTGCTGCTCAAGATCCAATGCCATTTCGGCGTCATCTTAGTTGTATCCTATGTTGGGTAAGGGCTTAATAAGTTGGGTAATCTTATTTAGATACTCGATAAGGGTTATTCTTCTTAGCCTCACCTGAGGGCCAAAATGCAATAGCCCCGCGATACCAACTCACCGATTCCGTGCTCTGAACGTCCAGCAGGTGAGGTGCGTAAGACAGCTTCAGGAGTCCGTTCACTTTGAGGTATCTCGTGCGGGGGCAGTCGTACGCCTCGTAGAGACCGTGCCGACGGGCCCAGTCCACCCAGCGGTAGTGCTTCCAGAGTGCTACTTCTATTGAGAATAGAATAGAATATAATGGAAAACCTTTATTGATCATAAAATTAAAAATACAAAACTAAAATAAAACATACACATAAAAATATATATAATAAATAAATAAATATAAATATTACACAACATCACATACATTGATCTGATCCCATGGTAAGTAGCTTAAGCACTTGTGTTACGGAAATCAGGATCAACAGTGGATACACAAATAAACTTAAATATATTTAATAATACACCCAGACACGGAACAAACACCGATGTTCGTCACACAAATATTTGTCCCGAGTGGGAATCGAACCCACGACTCTTGGAACCGTAGGTTTTGAACCTGAGTCACTAACCACTGTTCCACCGAGCCAGTCAAGCCGAGCAAGTCATTATGATCAAAAGGTACTGCCTCGGCATGTGCCGTAACAGCCACAAGGACGCGACGGCGCTGATAATGAACTAGACATAAATTCAATAGCACTGTCCCGAATATTTGATCCAAATAAGCAGTTAATAAGGCACAATTTGACTTAACCCAAAGGGAGGAAAGTTAAAGACTTTAAAGACAGCCTTTATAATTTACAAATTTTCGATAATTTACGTATTAGGTACAGCTATATGACAGTAGTTCTCAACTAGGGGTGAGAGCTATCTGACCCCGCAAGTCCGGTGATGATGACGAGGCTACACCAAGCGATAATTGACTATGTCAGTTAGGAAGAAAAAAATTACAATAGTACCTAATTTAAATTTATTGGAAAAATAATACACAATATTGCACACAAAAAAAAATTAGACAGTGTTCTTCTTAGTTTCATAACTCAAACTGAAATCAGCCATAACTAGAAATAGGTATATAGTAGACATGAAGTAAGGCAACATTTAAGCATAGTCTAGTGAGCTTTCTACTAACCAGGCTCTGGCAATGGTTTCTTCAGCGGTAGATCCCTGGCCATACTAACGATGAGATCCATTTCGTGCGCAGGAGTGATTCCAGGGAGTGCGTAAGGAGGGTAGTTCTTGGAGTCAGCGATTGTGATTGATGTCATTGAACTTTTCTAAAAGAAGCATGAATCAGCATTCATCATTCCGTCTTAATACAATAATAATCATAAACTTAATTTGCCTAAAAGTTTTACGATCAACACCAAGCAGTCCTTTATGACTAAATGAAACATGATTTTAATTTTGCCAATATTTCGTCAGTTAACGCCGTCACAATCAGGAATGCAGACGACATTGATTAAAACCCTAAAACACTCAAGCTTATTTTGTCATTATCTTTGACATTCGTAATCTGTTGTATTTGCCTTAACTGGTATTTAGTATTAATAATTTCGAAAGATTATTAAGATTTCGGCCATGGCGGCCGAACTCAATGGAGACCAGCCAACTGCGCAGGACATTATTATAGTGCACAATTGTACGCGCAAACACAAGTTCACTCCCTGTTTCCTTATCCTCATAGTTCGGTGTGGCAGCAATTCGTCATGACCGATGAGAGATCAGGCGCAGGACCACTGGCTTAACGTGCTTTCCGAGACACGGGCATCCGCCATCATTCTGACTCAGGGCTGAGTAATTTCTAACAGAAAAACTCACACAAATTTTACCCGACTCCTTACTCGAACCGGGGACCTCTCGATCCTAACGCAACACTTGCTACCAATTGACTTACGAGGCAGTCAAAGGTAGAGGTATGAAGTATAAACTGTTGTACCTACATTGAGAAACTTGTGGGTTCTACAAGTTACACTGTATTACTAGTGAAGTTAATAAGAGAAACTAGTTAGTGGGATGTGCCAAATTACTATGGCTACTTACTATAGCAGCCTCTTTTGCCGTCGGTTTCTTCGTGGCCTTCGACTTGACAGTGCTTGCTAGAGTATCATCATCATCATCCCAACCAAACACTGGCACTTCTGCCGTCAACAGGTTCCAAAGGTCTTCGTTATCTGCGGTTAATAAATTAATTTATAAAAAAATCTGAAACTCGTAGAACGGACACACAATAAGGCCTTACAACCGCGCTGGCCAATGATGATTTCTTTCAACTTTAAAGCGTTGAATAATCGTACATATTATGAATTTCAAATTTGAAAAGCTCAGTGGTACGTGGCGGGGTTTGAACTAGCAACCTTTCGCATGGCAAGCGACGACCTTAACCACTCGGCCATCGCTTGTTTAGTTGTTTTTCACCTTTTACGCGTAATTATTATTTATCATACTTAGATTATCTAATACTCCAGGGTCCTAGAGAGCTCTTATTCCATTGATCGTCATACCAATTGCATCCAGAATATTCCCACATCCTGCAAACTATTAAGCAATTCATAAAACAACAGTCCCTCATTACCATTGACGTTGTAAGTTATATTCATGGAACCAGTCAGCGCGTGCATCATGTTGAACTCCGGCATGTCTTCGTCCTCCACGGAATCCAGGTCTTCGTCTGAGTTCATGTCTGGAGCTGCTAGCTTCAGGAGAGCCTGATCAGTGAAGGTAACACCTAGTCAGTGAAAGTGAAACAGGTTTTCTCTAGAAATCATAATAAATACCAAAGGCTATTGGTATTAATACCAATTTATACTATGTCGTTGACTTTAAAAGTCAAACACGTCGAGAAATGCTAGAACTAGTACGTTGGGTTTGTATTGTAATCTGATATAGGCAACAAGTAAGTAAATCATGTCTTCATCTCTTATACAAATAATACTTACTAGTCTCACCATATTTTTATTCTAAACTACGAAAAATAAAGCTTAGTATATTGCCTGAATGCGCTTATTCGCATAAAAGGAAAAAAACCATTTGGTTGTGTCAAGACGAATCTAGGTCTTAAAAGACTTCACCCTCCATCCTAACAAGTATTTCCTGACTCAATCAGCACCCAAACTTCCCTAGCTAACCATCTGAGGTCCGAAAATCAGTATTCAAGTCGCGTCAAATCGAGCGCCTGTTAAATTTTGATTAGCAATCAAAGCTCCGCGTGCGATGAATCGGCGCTTGTTTGTAGGCGCTAGTTACGTGTTCAAGACGGCCGTAAAACGGGAGACGGTTGTATAAATTTACGGGTATTTTAAGTTGGTGTTTTTGAAGATCTTTTTGGGAACTATCATTGTTTGTAGTTAATCTAAAGAGGTCCACTTTACATCTACGTAGAATAACCTACGGATAAGGATATCTGTTTAAAACTTTTTTCTGTAAATATCAAACATAGGTAGCCAGATCTATATTAATAAATTTTTTTTTTCTAAAGAGGTTACATCTTTTATAATATAATACTAGTGTCATTACACAGGAGGTCTTCCATTAACAGGAACACCCGTACCAGTTTCATTATTCCCTTTCTCTCTTTCAAACTGACATCCATATCAAAATCCTCGTCGCCTCCCATACTACAACAATCACAGCTAAAGTCCGCCATATTTCTTTCCGCTAAGCCTCCGTCCACATTTATAATGGCGCTATTATGGCGTATTACCGCGGCACTCAATAACCCTGCCACAGGGCAACTGACAGGTTAAATCTGCTAACAGCTGGTTTTGTTAAAGACATTAAGTTTCCTTTTAAATTAGTAAGGAATTTTACAATGCAGAGCGCTATTTACGAGAAGAATCATACTTTTCAAATTTCTCATTTCATTAATATTACTGGTAGAACTTTTTCTTAAAGTTCTATTGAAAAGTTTTGGTTGCATTCGCTGCTTCTCGTTTTGTTAAGTAGTTTTGTTGTTGAAGCCCATTATAATTCAGAAATATTTGAATATTTATAATGATGTAATCTTACCTTACAAAGAAGCAGCGGCCACATATGGACAAATGGAGCGGTCACCGTAGTCACAATCTAAAAATACGAAGTGATTTAATGTTATTACGAGTAACAAGTTCTTGTAATAAATTTAAGGTTCATAAAATTCAAGTTCCGTCCTAACAGCAGCAATGTCTGTGTCTACCATAGCTAGCTAGCTAGCATTCATTCAGACATTCACCTGGCAGTCATCTTATCTAGGTGCACATTTTTTTCTTTGTCCCATTATCCAGAAAAACCGAGGAAAGACCGCATGCCTTGTTTATGGACCAACTGCTAAACGTACTTTCGTGTTAAACTCAAGTCACGAGGTTGTAACATTTCAAATTACTTGGCATATAGTTCTTTTAAGTACACAAAACATTATCCCCACTATATACCAGAGCCGCTCTAAGTTGACTGATTTTACACATGTCAGACTGACTGCACTAGTCGGGGACAACGGTAAAATTGCCGAATAATATAGGTAACAGTTATTTCCACTTTATAACCAAGCAAGGTCTAAAACTAACAAATTTTTATCAAAAAAATTTATTCGCATCCAGAAGATTGAATTGAAGTTTCTTATTTAAAAATAACCTTGTAAAAGCGTAATACAGAGTGGAAATTTTACGTTTTCTTTTTTATAATTCAATTATTTTAGGTAATAAAAGACAAATAATTGGATAATTAGGTGCATGTGGCATTTGAAATAACGTCTTATTTTTTAAAAGTTGTTCTTTATGATTCGCTAAATATGTTCCTCTTAACAAGGATAAATGCAAAATATAAAATAAAAAGTGTCAAATCAGTCATCTCAGAGCGGCTCCGGTATAATCATTTTGGCTTAACCATGACAGGTCAAGACAGTCGGGTTATGACAGTTCAAAAATTACCTAGAGGTAACACTCTAGATCGTAACGCGGTGCATATTGCATTATAACTACATAGTATCAATATAAAGCAAAGTCGCTTCCAGCATCTGTCTGTATATAAGTATGCTTAAAATAAATCTTCAAAACTACGCAACGGATTTTGATGGAGTTTTTAATAAATAAAGGGATTCAAGAGGAAGGTTTTCATGTATAATATACTCGGAGCAAAGCGTATGCGGGTCACTAGTAACACAATATAAAAATGTTCATACACAATGTGAAATACCTGTTTTCCCCCCGGTTTTCCCTGGGTAGTCACGTTGCAGAGCAATGGCGAGAACGGCAGCAGTGGGGAATCAGTGGCGTCCACCGGCACTTGGTCACTCACCCACACGCACCGCCACGCGCCGAGGTAGAACAAACGTACCAAGTAACACCCTGTATAATGCGAAAGCACGTACAAATAGGAATAACTACATCCTGGCCTTTTTTTTCCTAAACTAGACCATAACTAGACCATCACGAGATCCTCACAAATTAGTGTATGATAATAATCTAAATCTTAGCCATTATCTTCGACAGTGTGATGCAATGTGTGTAAATTTTTTTATTAATGTTCCTAGGGATTTAAAATGTTTACCTTATATTACAATTTGTTCAAAATAAAATATCGCAAATGGCTTAGTGAAAAAAACTGTTATTCGTTAAAAGAATATTTTAAGTATAATGTTAATAGATTGGATCTCTAGATATAAGTATAAACTTATTACTCTTAAAATTAATAAATTAATTTTGTATTAATAATGGATGAGAATTTATTCTCATTTTGTAAATTCTTTGCATGCCAAACTTGGTGAAATATGCCACTGTATACGTATAAAGTAACAACTGTATGTAACCATATTTCTAGCAAATAAAGTTATTTTATTTTATTTCCTAACTGACATTATGATGGTGGCTTGGAGTAGCATTGTCATCATCACCGGACTTGCGGGGGAGCGGATGGCTCTCACTATCACTCTCACTTTACATCCTGGGCATTTTTTCTAATCCAAACTAGAAAGTACGAGAAAACCCCAGGTAACGACTTTTTTCTCCTATGTTAGCACTGAGAGTAAAGTCGTTGTCTTATTTATACAATTTTGTTCGTTGATAACATCTTATTTTCATGAAACTTTAGGATATCGACTGCTTCGTACGAAATCAATGCGGGTCAGGATTCATAACTCGATGGTACCTTTTAAGCATTTGCATTTATGACTGGCTCGATGGAACAGTGGCTTGCGACTCAGGTTCTAACCAACGGTTCCAAGAGTCATGGGTTCGATTCCGACTCGGGACAAATATTTGTGTGACGAACATTGGTGTTTGTTCCGTGTCTGGGTGTGTTATTAAATATATTTTAGTACAATTGTGTATCTAATGTTGATTCTGATATCCGTAACACAAGTGCTTAAGCTACTTACCACGGGATCAGATCAATGTATGTGATGTTGTGCAATATTTATTTATTTATTTATATTATTTGCTGTAAGTATTTCCAAAATAGATAACCCATTAATTTTTCGCAAGATAACTTAAAATCTCGCTATAAAGTAAGTAACTTGAACATGCGTCACGATGACGCATTTACGAAGTCTTGACAAATTATTTTCCGGGTTCCACTTGACTCATTATCCGTAGCGAGTTCAAAATAGATTTTATCGCAGTTATAAAAAAACCGACTGAGGTATAAAGTATGTGTAATGCGCTATGATGAGTCATCACATTTTGAAAGCGTTGTAACACCCGGTGCAATGAAATGAGTTACCTTTTTCCAGTATCAGTATCAAAATCAAAAGTAGGTACTCTATCCATATACATTATTCAAGCACGTAGCCATCATCAATACAGCAATCAATAATTCTACCGAATTGGAATGCCAATTTTAGGGGGAGACTCCATCGATAAACACGGCAGTTATTAGCCATCTTTACCCGTATAGCGTGGGCTGTGTGCTGTGGGCTGGTCACATCAGCCATAGAATCGACAACCGCTGGGGTAGACGAGTTCTAGAGTGGAGACCGCGCCTCGGCAAAGGTAGTATAGGACGCCCACAGGCCTTCATATACATATATGAGGAGGCCTTCAGGGTGAGTGCGACAGCCTCAATAGGGTCTATTGTGCCTTTCGACCTCATATTTGAATCTCACTACCGTTAACCATCAGGTGGAGTGAGGTGATCTTGTTAGCCTATTTTTTTTTATGTAACCTGTGATGTCCAACTACTGGGCAAAGGCTTCCCCCAATTCACTCCATGTATGTCGATCGGTTGCAAAAGATGGCCAGTTTGGTAGTTGGGCGTCGAGAGCATCCCTCCATCTCTTTTGGTCTTCCCCTTGGCCGACGACCGCTCGGTTGCCAATGGGTGACAAATTTCTGAAATTTCATATAAAAAAAAAATAAAAGATCCTCTTACCATTCTTGGAGAGGCCTGGGCGATGCTGCTGGCCACCACCTGGCTTGGTACCAGGAGAGTATATGTGGTACCGTGCCCTCCAGCTCTCTGGTGCGAAACTGAATGTGAAGTTCTCCCATTGGTGCTCCACCTGCAAAAGTAAGAATAGCGTGAAAAACTGAATCAGAGTCAAGTGCGAGACGGATTTTTAAAAATAAAAGGACTGGTCCTAGAAGTTTTGACGTTTTGTCCGAACGACACAAACGACGAATTTGACAAGTTCTTATGCTGTACCATAAAAAAAAAACCTTCTTTAAGCTTAAATTAATTTATATTAAGCTACATAAAGTGCTCACGCTGTAGGTTTTGATAAAGTGTAATCCAAGTGGTTGCGAACTGTTTTATGCTGTGGTTTGATTTACGGATACGTTACTAATCAATTATTTTCATGCAAAATTACATCACAATCTGTCCCAGCAGTTTTAAAAATAAAAAAAAATTACTGGCTCGGTGGAACAGTGGTTAGTGACCCAGGTTTACTACCTACGGTTCCAAGAGTCGTGGGTTCGATTCCCACTCGGGACAAATATTTGTGTGATGAACATCGGTGTTTGTTCCGTGTCTGGGTGTATAATTAAATATATTTAAGTATATTTGTGTATCCACTGTTGATTCTGATACCCATAACACAAGTGCTTAAGCTACTTACCACGGGATCAGATCAATGTATGTGATGTTGTGAAATATTTATATTTAAATTACTAATGACTTCTCTGTAATATAAGCTTTATGTAGGTTATTTGTTTTAAGCAGTAATTAAACAGCCAAGCAGTGTTTCTTAAAAGAAACATTAGCCTACGCTGTGTTAATTGATATAATTACTGCGATAACTGCCCTCGGTGACAACTAGTCCTAATTAATATATTATCCAGCGCAAAATGCTAGAAGATTTCTAATGTCAAGTTAACTTTTATAGAAACTCGACCAGTGAAACAAACATAGGAAGCAATAAGTCTTGCTGCTCATGACAGGAGTAATTAAATATAAGTGTTATCGGTGTTGGATTGCGAAAAGCGGCGTTCGTTGCGGTTTTAGTATCCCTACTTAGATATTACCTAACCTTAAAATATTATATTGGTATTTGAGCAATGAAATAGATCGACTAAAAATGTTCGTCTATACCGATCGAATTGTTTAAAAAAAGATTGATTTTGCAGACAGGTAAAAACGACTAGGCTTAAATAATGCTGGGCTTATAAAAATGTCCTCGCATATAACTTTTTTTTACATTTGAAGGTATTTTTATGGTTTTATTTTTTATTTGATGTTTTGGTAATGTCTAATTATATGTAGTAGATTAAATAAATAACATGATATCTTAACAATGACCTAAAATGAATAGTAAAAAGGTATCTTTTTTCATAACTGACAAAATGATGATGGCTTAGAGTAGCCATGTCATTATCACCGGACTTGCGGGGGAGTGGATGGTTCTCAAACCTAGAATAGGTCTCTAAGTAAACAATATATTTAGAGAAACAAAAGTCATATTCACAATTACAACAAATTTATCATAAAGCTATATAGTTATAACTTAAAACCAAGTAAAATCTAACCTACTTTATTTGGATTTCGCAAAGAAATTAGTACTTATTTGAACGTCTATCCTTTTTGCGGCGAAGCCCACTGCCAAACATACATTTCATACATAACTTGGCTCTCTTTTTTCATTAATGTTTTTGGAGAGAAAAATTCCTCACCGTAAAAGTGTCCGCTCTCTCCAGTAAGAAGCAAGCCGAAAGCACCTTTCTGCAAAACGATGACCTGAGCAGGACTTGAGCGTGACTCAACTGAATGTCCATCACGGACATCTTGCCTCCGTCGTTTTCCTGAGAAGATTTAAAAAATACATACATACATTCATACATAGAATCACGCCTTTTTCCCAGAGGGGTAGACAGATATCACTTCCAGCGATCCACTTTTCACCTCTGTGGGAAACGTGACGTGATGGGTTGTGGACCACGTCGCCGCCATTCTGCCTTGTGCATTGTTTTAACAAGTTCATTGCGTTTTGCAGATAAAAAAAAAAAAAAATAACTGATACAAAGCTAAATTTAAAATTTGAAAAACTATATAAAGAAAATTGAATTTGTCCGGCCAGCTGACATATTCAGTTGCAACAGTGCAGAAATCAGTAGCTCGTTGAAATACACCGTGAAATTTCAGTGGTTGTTTTCCCGTAGCAAACGATTTATCTTTAGTAGCAATACCAAATCATGCTTATAATTTTTAAAAAAATCTAATATTTCAAAAAAAATAATCATCAAACTCGAAAGCGTGAAGAGCCATATTTTTTTTTTTAAGAAATGTGACGTAATCAGGTACTACTTACCGCATGAAATTGACGATTAAAGTAAAATAAGCTTTACGCCCCATATAATAACGCGGTTAGAGCGTGCTTTTGAGTTTCGTTTTTCCCTTTCGTAAAACCGGTATTTATTGAATTATTAAAAAAAACTGCACAAATCTGCAGGAAAACAACCACGACAATTTTTGTATTTTTTTAAAATATGTACATACTTAAATACATAATCACACATAGATTCGGAACAAACACCAATGATCATCGCAAAAATATTAGTCCCGAGGGGGAATCGAACTCACGACTCTTGAAACTGCCAGCCAGGGCCAGTAACCACTGTTACACCGAGCCAGTCAAACTATGAGACCAGAAGATTAATGCAATATGTATTACATTAATCTTGTGTTGCTACTTAATTTGGTTCATTAAATACCAAAAAGCTCTTATGATTGATCTAATAATATTTTCACTTATAGGCATATGATTATTAATACGAGTTGATTAATGGGATCCTTTTAGCGGTTCGTTATTTGCGACAGTATCAATCTTTATTATCTTAACCAATCAGTTATGAGGTGCTGTTGTGTCTCTGAAAAAAAAAACAAGATGTCGCCATTAATTGATTGGTTTGTTTTCAATAAACCGAAAGAAAAAAAAATGAATTAGATGGATGCTTTCATATAACCGTAATTAAATTTGATCGGTATGTATACTTATAAAAAATAAGGTCCACTAAACTAGTCCATTACAAATTCCAAAACTAACCTCAAATATGACAGCTTCTGCATCCGCGACCACTCCATTACAAATGCCAAAACTAACTTCAGTTCCGATACCCAGCTCTTGTATTTCTCCCTCATACAATCTTGAGTCTGATATAGCATCTCCTACTAGTCCATTAACGTTCCAAAATTTGACAACCTTAGTATCCCACTAGTCTACTACAAGTTTCAACGGTCCATTGCAATTAAAAATATGACAGATGTATCCTCCCAACGGTCCATAACAGCTGATAAAACTCATCATCATCATCATTCTCCTGCCCTTATCCCACGCTAAGTGGGGTCGGCGCAACATGTGTATTTCTTCCACTCGGGCCTATCATTCGTCAGCTCTGTGTCTACTCCTTTCACTCCCATATCATCTCTCACGCAATCCATCCATGTCTTCTTCGGCCTGCCTCTACCGTTACGCAACTGATAAAACTAACCTAAAATATCACAGCTTCAGCTTCCCATCGTTCAATGACTAGGTCTTCAACTCGTATTAACCCGTGCTGGTACTGGCAAGGACAAGGATCTGGCTAGCGGCTGTGTTTGGTCGTCAAGCAACACGTGGTCAGATATTAGGTACAGCTTCATTGCAAGTTCCATAACTGACCTTAAATACTAGACGGTGCATTAAAAGTGCCAAATCGCCCAAATTTAGCCCCAAACCCGCCACAGAGAATCACTAGCAAGTGATAATACTAACCTCAAATATGGCGATCTAAGAAAATCACTGTCGAATAATACACCGTGAATTTTAGTGGTTGTTTTCCCGCAGTAAAATGATTCTATCTTAGTAGCACAATAGATTTGTACAGTTCTTTTTTATTAAAACCAAAAAATGCCGGTTTTACGAAAGGTATAACCGAAACTCGAAAGCACGTTCGAACCGCTTTATTACTTAGAGTGTAGATATTCTTTAGCTTTAAGCATAGATTTCATGCGGCAAGCAGTACCGATTACGTCACATCTCAAAAAAGAACGATAGCTTCGCTCGTTTTCGAGTTGGAAAATTATTATTTTGAAAATTTAAAAAATAAAAAATTTTATGAAATAATTTGCATGATTCGATAGTAATACTAAAGGTAAATCGTTCTGCTAAGAGAAGAACAACCACTAAAATTTCACGTCGTATAATGACACTTGTACAGGCACGAACGCAGCTGCCGTGATGGACCGCGAAATGCTAGATAAATTATCTATTATAGATGTAAAGGCCTGTATAATAAGTAACCTCAAATATCACAGCTTCAGCCTCCCACCGGTCCATCGCCAAGTCTTCAGCTCGTATCCAGCCGTGCAGGTACTGACGGACGGACCTGGGCAGCGGCTGCGTCTGATCATCCAGCCACACGTGGTCAGCTGGAGGTTTGGCTGCTGTCTTCGCGTGGATCACTGAAGCTCGGAAAGCCGCTGGACCCTGGAGGAAATAAATTGTTTTTTTTTATAAAAGGCTAACAAGATGACCTCTCCACCTGATGGTAAGCGGTAGTGAGATCCACATATTATGAGATCGACAGGCACAATAGACCGTATTGAGAATTACCTACCTAATTTTGTGCTTTGCTCCTCTAGATACATTATTTTATTTTCTACGATCCAACAAATAGTATTTTATCTTACCAAAATAACCTGACAACTGTATGTTTAAATCTTATATTTCTGACAAAAAAACAACAAATAAATAATTAGTCAAATCCAGACGTTTATGCTGATGCCGGGACCAAGGGATTTAAGGATTTTTATATAAAAGACCTGTGACCCTGTGACCTGTGTGAGTGACCTGCCCTTGCTTTGCTTCGGGTATAACTCAAAAACTTCCTCTTGAATTCCTCTATATAATAAAAAATCATCAAAATCCGTTGCGAACTTTAAAAGATATAAGCATACATACATACATACAGACAGACGCGGGTAGCTACTTTGCTTTATACTATGTGTAATGTTCGCGGAAATAATAGATAATGCTTCTTATCTTCATCATCATCATCATCTCAGCGTTCTCCCGGTTGCATCCTTGCGGAGCCCGGGGTCCGCTTTCCTGCTCCTAACTCTCCACCTCGCACGGTCTTCAGCATCCTTCGCGGAGAGTTTGTTGGCACGCATGTCATCCACTACGACGTCAAGCCAGGCCTTCTTGGGCCTTCCCCTTCTGCCGGGACCCGGCGGTAGCGACATTGCGAGACACTTGTTCCCTACGTAGTTTGCCGGTTTTCGTAAAACATGTCCGTACCAACGTAGGCGGCACTCTTGCAATTTATCAGCGATGTCTCGGACATGAAGGCTGCCGCGAATACGGGAGTTTTTTACGCGATCTGCTCGCGTAACTCCCGACATCCACCGCAGCATCTTCATCTCCGTGACCCGCAGTTCTTGCTTGTGCCGCTCAAGTACTGGCCATGCTTCACTGCCATATAAGAGAACAGGCCTAATGATGGATTTATAGACCTGTCCCTTCAGCTTAACCGGCATTTTAGGGTCGCAAATGACGCCGCTCACCTCCCGCCATTTATCCCACGCAGCAGCAATGCGTGCCTTGACGTCGGAGTCGATGTCGCCGTTCGCGTGGAGTACAGATCCCAGATACTTGAACCGGTCCGTGCGCTCGACCGTGTCTTCGCCTATGCGGACGGACATGGGATCTGTAGTGTTGCAGGCCAAGTACTCTGTCTTCGCCACGTTGAGTTTCAGACCCCCGTTCTCAAGCGATTCCTTCCATGTGTTAACACGTCTCACCAGCCGTCCCCTGTCCGAGTCCACCAGCGCGATATCATCAGCATACATAAGTAGCCATGGTGGCTGCTCATGTTGGTCTCTGATGCTGTCTGACAATACGTCTAATATCAGGCTGAAGAGAAACGGACTCAGGACGGAGCCTTGGTGTACTCCGACGGTTATACGGAAGGGCAAAGTGTCGCCAACAGCGGTCCTAACTACAGAATCGGAATCACAGTACATGTCTCTAATGATGTCAACATACGTTTCTGGCACTCCCTTGGACCTCAGGGCCCACCAAATCATCTCACGCGGAACACAGTCGAAGGCCTTCTCCATGTCCAGAAATAGGAAGTGGAGAGGCGTGTTCTTCGTCCTGTATTTCTCCATGATGATTCTTAGGGCAAAAACGGGGTCCATAGTCCCGTGACCGGGGCGGAAACCATATTGACATCCAGAGACAGTGCACTCCTGACGGATTCGAGAGTCCACTATCCGCTCGAATAGTTTCATGGTGTGGGACATGACCTTTATACCGCGATAACTACCGCACTCCTGCACTGATCCCTTGCCCTTGAAGACTGGGGTGATAACACTCAGTCTCCATTGGCGAGGAATCCCGCCGGTGCTTAGTATGCGGTTATAAAGGTTAGTTAGGATGCCCACACCACGCCCACCCATTGCCTTCCAGGCTTCGATGGGGACTCCATCGGCTCCGACAGCTTTCCGATTCTTCATGCGGCGAAGAGCCTTCTCTACTTCTTCAGGCGTTACCTTCTACTTCAGGTGGCACAAGTCCAAGATTCGGAGGAGGTCCGGTGGCTGCACTTCTCTATGCTGTTTGTTTAACAGCTTGTGGAAGTAAGAGCGCCATCTCTCCTTCACCGCGAGGTCCTCGCATAGTAGGTTGTGGTAATAGATAATGCTTCTCATATCGGTGTTAATACTCATACATGTACCAGGGTAAATACATTAAAGGGTTGGCTTAACCCCACACCCTTTATTATGGGAAGCACGTAACGATAAGAAGAATCGGCAAAGCAAAGGAGAACACCCGATTCCATACAAACTTGGGCCCAACGTTACAAAGCTGAAAGTTGGCCATCAGACAAAGCATATAAAAGGTTTCCATGAGACGAATTTTCATGTTGATCCGCAATGGCCAAATCACTAAAAATACTAAAATACAGTGAATATTTTTGAGGTTATCTGTTTTTCTATTATGAAAGAAAGCTTGTAGGGTGTTTCATTTTTAAGTTTTGCATTACAGATTGTATACAAGCTATCCAACAGTACAGATAAAGTGGTAAAATGGTATCAAGACAAAGGCTAAATGTCATCCATATTGGTCAGGGAACCTTGCATGTGTCCGTGAAATATGATTTTGTGATTTGTTAAGTTGCTGGGTAATTCTGAATATTAATAACAGAATATTAACAACATATATATTCCCAAGCGTCGTTGACGGCGCAATGCCCGGTCAACCCTGCGCCCCACTGCACCGCGCACACACGCAAGCACGCTACATAGTAGGTAATGAGAATAAATCTATGGATATTGCAATCATTCGACTTATGAAGTCAAAGTCTTATACCTTAGACATTCTCCTGGGTGTCAGTCTCCTCCTCATTTATCCTGGGTGGGATTCGAACCCATGACCCTTGGTTTAGAAGCCAGAATTCACTAGCAACTGCTCCATCGAGCCAGTCAACTATAAAACCAATTTATTAGATATTTCATTAAAGTGAATAATGAACTAGGTAACTCTAAATGCATATTTGCTTATGGCTGGACAGAGCAGATCAGTATAAAAAATAAATGTAACAAAAGCAGGTCATTACAAAATAATAATAAATTATTTTTTATTCATCCTTATCATCATAATACATCTAAAAATCTTCTTCTCATCTCATCTTCTTCTTCTTCAGCCCTGTATCACCCATTGTTGAGTATAGGCCTCTTCATGTGCTTTCTATTTGACCCGGTCTTTGGCTGCTCGCATCCAGGCCTTGCCCAATATTTTTGTGATATCGACGAGCCAGCGCATAGGTGGTTTCCCAACGATTCTCCGTCCGAGTCTAGGTCTCCATTCGGCAATTCTGCGTGCCCATCTGCCATCCTCTCTTCTGCACATATGTCCGGCCCGTCTCCACTTCAACTTCGTCACAATCGATGTAATGATAGTATTTCGGATAAGATCTAAATAAATATGATAAATAATAAAACATTTTAATTATTAATCGACATCAATCAAATCGATCAATGTCATAAGTAGATTCTGTTTACTATACTCTATGGATAGATTTCTGTTTCACGTTTGCGAAGATAGCTACGTTATTAATAAATAATATAAATAAACGTTTACAAAACCAGTTACATAAGGAAAATAAAAAAAATCTGTTTTTTTCCCTGTTGGCCATTGCTGTTTTGGCTAAGATTTCTATAAGTTAACTAACAAAAATAGACCGATTTTTTGATATATAATTTAATACTGTAACGTTGGGCCCAAAACGGTGGTTCTCCTTTCATGCGAAAATCGCTCCACCATACACGAGTCATAAGTTAGCGAAATTATATTTATCCGCCTTTTCATACCTTCCCGGGAACTCAAAGGGTAGCATACAAAGAGTGAGATCCCTCATTCGATGTAATTGAATACCGACTAAAGGTAAAATGTATGCATGCGAAATTGAATTTTACCCTCTACGTTTAGGGTACGATTTTGAAAGCAACGATGCGTACCTATTAGCCGTCCAATGAAGTGTGAAATGTCTGATTGATTAGCGAATGCCGTTACGGAAAATTGTATGATGATGGTATATGAATGTCGTGGTAGCTTTGTGTGAATAATATAACGGAGCATGATTAAGTATTGGAGAAAATACATTGCTTATTATTGCTTTCACGTACCGATGTAGGTATTTTTCCCGTCATATTGTTTGCTGCATGATTGGAATACCATACGACTTAGGTAAATTTTTTTGTGAAATCAAAATTAGTTTCTAAGGTACTTTTTACACATCCTTTGTGGTCGTTTTATGTTATCTGTTATGTGACGACTTAATACTACTATGATCCACCCGATGATGATTTAACTGCCTCGTTGGTCTATTGGTAGCAAGTGCTGCGTTAGGACCAAGAGGTCCCCGGTTCGAGTCCGGGGTCGGGCAAAATTTGTGTGACTTTTTTTTCTATAATGAAATTACTCAGCCCGGAGTTAGGAAGTTGGCGATTGAACGATCGTGCCTCGGAAAGCACGTTAAGCCGTTGGTCCTGCGCCAGATCTCTCATCGGTCATGTCTGATTGGCGTCTCACAGAATTATGAGAGTAAGGGAATAGAGAGTGCCCTTGTGTTTTTGCGCAAACTTGTGCACTATAATATGTCCTGCGCACTTGGCTGAAGTCAATTGAGATCGGCCGCCATGGTTGAAATCGGTCGGACGCATTACTATGATCCAGTCTATTGTATCACTAAACTCAAAACAAAGTTTAGAACATAGTGCGAATGTTCAAACAGGGTAGCAAACTCTACCCTATTACTACTCTACTACTCTTTCACGAGAAGACCAGTTAGTAAGCTCTAATTAAAATTTTCATTAAAATGCACACATAAACATCTGCAAGCTTATTAATATTCCAACGTTTTGTCAAGCCTGAACATGTTTACTCGTAGATATCATAGCTTGCACAGATAAGTTGACGCGATGCTAGATAGAGCACGGCAGTCGGCTATCGGGCTAATGAAATTAATACGATGTTTACAGTAACGGGAAATTTATGGGCCAAATGTTTAGCAGAAAGAATGGGGATGATGAATTTTCTTTTGAATATAAATGGAATGGAATAATCGTTTTTGAAGCAGAAGGCCTTTACAAAATTGTAGAAATATTTTTGTGTAATATCAGTAATGAGTTTACATGTGTAGGTAGGTACTATAGAGTACAAACTCGTAATCTGTGAACATTTAATGAACTGTTCCATTCCATTTCTCTTTTGGCTCATGAGATACAGCATCTCATGATCAAAGACGGACAGATAGAACGTAGAATCTAAGTAATAGGTTTATTTTTATACTTTGAGTAAGAACCATAAGAACCGAAGATACAGAAATCATATCTGCTATCTTTTGAATAAAACTGTAGTATTTATAACTATAGAATTATCTTCACCTTAATCTTTATAAAGGCCTATAACGTTGCATTTGGTTTGAATCGGAAATTGTTATAATATAAAGTAAAAATAATCAAATATATATAGCCCCAGAATTCTGGCAAGATTGATACTTACCAAGCCCCAGAATTCTGGCTGCAGTTCATTATCCCTGAATTCTCTGAAAGGGCACTCTGTAGGGTCCACATCGAACACCAACACACTCTTCGTTTGGTCAATAGCACTCTTTTTAGACATGTTTGAAAAAAATATATATTCACAGTCTTATCAAAATTTTAAACTATTTTGGGTTTTTTTAGCCTTGCCACCAAAAAATAGTTTTTATAGAAGCATAAGAATTTGTTCAGGAAAAATTACGTTCGACAATGTTTATTCTTAAAATATACATTGCCTTTACATGGAGACAGATTTCAATCACACATTTTTTTACTAAATTGCTGATAATTAAATAATACCAATTTATTTTTTAACACAAAATATTATCATCTTATTTGTATAGACAGTGGCACTCGTAATGCCATGTCAAAAATGACTTTCCATTTTTTTTTCTTAACTTAAGAAAATATTTCGACGGTCCCTACGTATAAAAGGACATGTAAAAAAGAGGTTTTTTTTATTGCATTTTCGCAATTTTTTATCTTTACGCATACGCCCATATATTATTTTTTTTCTAAATATTAATACTTTTGCCAATTTAAGAAACGTATAAGAGAACATGTGTGATAATTACAATGAAGCAATGTCGTAGATGCGGATATCTATACATATCCTTTTGTACTCGGTTTTAAAATGCGCGCCAAATGTAGCGAGCGCGGTCATGTCAAACATAACGTCATTTACGGGAGATTCCCCAAAAAACGTGACGATTCGTGTTCATGTGGTAATAAGATATAAGTTCTGATAAAATTTCTTGGAATAAAATAAGAGAAGTAAAAATTTAAGGGGCTCATCTAAACATTGTTATACAACATCTCCGAAGAAAGCTATAGAACTCTAAACTGCGAACATAAAAAATAAAGAAAAATACTAGGGGAGTAAAGAAGAAGGAAGATCTTATTCTAGAGAAATTATACAAAGAGGCAATTCCTATCACTGAAGTAAAATACAAAGACTTAAAACATTTATGTGATACAATGATTATTCCAAAAAGTTATCATATTTTCTATAAGAATCTTAATCATGGTAAAGAAGAGGAAGGTCAAGATGAAGAAGATTAGAAATTGATTACCTACGTCTATGTGCTTTATTTATAAAAATTGTGTGCGTTTTAGAACATAATAATTCAATTAGTAGAATAAACCTGTGATTATTTTTTGTCACATATCCTGAAATTACTTATTAATTGTTAATGATAAGAGAAACTGTGGTTCACGATGAGACAATAATAGTAAGAATAACATTCATCTTTATTATTATTATTATAGTCTGAATAAATACATACAAACATAAAATCACGCCTTTTTCCCAGAGGGGTAGGCAGAGATCACTTCCTGCCATGTACTACGATCATGGCACACCACTTTCGCTTCTTTCACATCCGTCATTCTCTTCATGCATGCTTGTCGATTACGGGTACTTTTGGTTTGACCCTTCTTCAAAATTTGGCCTATTTGGTCATGGAAGGTCTTTCTTGGCCTTCCCTTGTCGACATTTCCATTTATGCTTCTTCTATGTATCCCTTTCGTTAATCGTCTCTCATTCATCCTCTCAACATGACCAAACCATCTAAGCATACCTTTCTCAACCTTAGTCACTACATCTTCTTTCACACCACAACATTCTCTAATTATTTTATTCCTAATTCTATGAAGATTTTAGTTTCACTCCTAGCATACTTCTAAGTGCTCGCATCTCTACTGCGTTTATCCTACTGTCGTGCTTCTTCTGCCATACCCTACTTCCGCTTCCGTACATTAGTGTCGGGATCAACACTCCTCTATGAACCGCCAGACGTGGCTTTTTGGACACTCTCTGACTGTTCACAAAGGTGTGCAACGCTCCGTCTGAATAAAGCTGTGATTATTTTTTGTTACACATACTGAAATAACTTATTAATTATTAATGATAAGAGGAACTGTGATCTACGATGAGACTACAAATAAATATAAAAAAAGTAGATTTTTTAGATGATTGTCACTTAAAATAAATAACTCTTTAATATAAATACTTGTACTTTAAATAATTAATTAATACTGACACTAAAATAAGATTTTATTTATAAACCGGTGTCTCAGTAATAATTTTATTATGGACTTGTCTTTTTACGTTTGGCTCTATACTTGTGCCGTATTAAACACTAGCAACGTAAAAACAGACATGTCTCCATTAATGTACAGTTTATACTTAAAGATAGTTATCTAAAGATTTTTAAGGTATGGTTTTGAAAATAATGACAGTAATTTATATTTTTATTAAACATTGACTTGAAAAATAATTTAATTTATTGAGTTGGTATTACCCAAGTATATACAGGTATCTTAGATATGTCTTGTATTTTTTGATTTTGATAACAATGTAGAAACGGTCAACTGTCAGTTTTATCAAGAAAATCGATAAAAATTAAATATGTACCAATACCGTAACAAACTTCCTCAAACTAATAAAACTTTGGAGAAAAAATATTATTAAAATTGTTCATACCGTAATTTGTAGAGAGATTTGAACCTTTATTACGCTCTCCTGTAAACCTATGTTTTTGACATGTCGCTTTATACGTAGGGACCGTCGATTTATTGATAATAAGTTTGTATGCTATTACTACTGAGTGAATTACTTCCATAAAACTGGTTTACCTATCTTTCTTAAACTACTCAATAATGGTACCTATTACAAAACTCGGTCAACATAAAATCGTATAAATTATATAAAAAATAATGAGTCAATTTAAAAACCTACTATGTTGAGTAATTTATATTATTACCTATTCCAAGTTTACCTGGACATGTATGACTCATACATATCTTATATATAAAAATTAATCGCAAAATGTGTTGGAAAGCGCATAACTCAACAACACCTGAACCAATTTGGCCAATTCTTTTTTTAAAATGTTCGTTGAAGTCCAACGAAAGAAAAAATCGAATAATTACCGGGAAAACCCGGAAACACATTTTTTGACAGGACGAAATCTGTCGGGTCAGCTAGTAAATAATAAAAATTAAACGTAGATATTTGTGGATGAAGCAAAAAAATTTCAAATCCGCTAAGTAATTTTCGGGAGACACCAATCGATCGTGGTAACAGAATGAATATTGATTTACTAGTCTATAAATCTGATTTTATATCATCGGGCATTCTTAAATCTTCGACCAACAACAGCAAGGTCGTTCACACAAAAAATGTAGTCACGGACATACAGACAAAGCGGCTTATTTGGAGCAGGTAGACAGATACATTGATACCAGTTGTGGGTTGCACGCGGAAATCAACGGACAGGGGTATTAGCACCGCTGCAATCCAATTGGGCGATCGTTTTGTCGTCTAATAGGCTATGAAAGCCTGGGTCTGGTACTAGGAACCCACTGGGATTGGCTATATCGTTGTTAGGAGTTGGTGAGTTATTGGAAACTGATTTTGGAGTAGATTGCTGGTATTTCGGGACAGTAGGTAATCTTGTTATCTTTACCTCTGCTGTTAGTTTAGAAGAAAGGCGTGGAATGAGGAATATTCTAAGATATTGCAGGAAATTGATCAGGTTCACTTAAAATATGGTAAGAGGAAAATTTTATTAATTTAGTTAACGGATATGACATCACATGCAATAATTTCATACGGCACGAAGTCGGTTAATTACTTATGTTGCGGACATCAAAACTAACTGGGATATATGTCGCGTCTAAACGATTACAAATGTTTTGTACAAAGCATATTACGAGCTTGATTGATTCGATGTCAACCATCAGTGGCTGCACAAAGTCTTGCTTGAGAACCAAGCAACCAAGTAGTTAAAAGCCTTTGTTCATATTAAGTTCATGTATTTTTAAATCATCATACAAAATTGATCCAAAGTAGGATCGAATCAACAACTCCTGTTTCCAGAAACACTACCAGAACCGCCATCGGACCAGTCAAAACATAAATCATACAATTCTCGTTCAACCATTCCAAGCAAAGCATTAACAAACACTATATAAAACACTGGTCCTATTAATTCACCTTGCGGTATCAAGCGGATGTTGCGTGGTTTTCTCACATCGCTTTCACGGCGAACTGGTGCACTTCCTATAACTCCGGCGTACGTATCCGCCTACTTGATACGAGATAGTTTTTCTTGTTGAGACCTTCATGCTGACTTTGAAATTGCTTGTAAAAATTCGTTGGTATTTTGCATGTGTACATTGTGCTACAGCACTTGTAGCTTTTGTGACTAGATGCTTAAATTTGTTCAAGGGCCAATACTGCATTACGAGGACGCTCTAAATTCTATTAGCCCTCATTCGAGTAACAAATTTTGGCCTACACCATATTATTATGGTGAAAATTTATTATACATTATATTATTATGCTGTTAGAAGTTACCTGTCCTCCGATTTCTTTTTACTTTTAAGGTATTACAAATACTTTTCACGCGTAAATGTATTAATTAAATCTAAATAATTTAATTTTAATTTACCCTTTTACCCTTTCTCTTTAAAACTCTAAATGTCTCAAAGAAATCTCATTCTGGCTGATTGTTGCTTGTTGGATTGATTTAAAGGCTTAAACAAAACTGCCATTTATTCACCAATGTGTATGCGCGGGAGTCGTTAACTTGCGTCAAGGCAAACGTGTCCGTCGAATGTCGAGGAGGTAACAAATTAACATGCACTCGCCTTCATCGTGATGAGGGCAGAATGTCAGGGAATCAGAGCAGTGCACAGTGGTCTAGGCACTAACTGGTTTATCTTCTAGAGAAACTGAACCTAATTCTGAAGATAATATCTTGTCCTGAAGACTGAGGTGAAGAAAAAAATGCAATCAAATATTTTTTAAGCGACGTTATAATAATAAATAAATAAATATTACACAACATCACATACATTGATCTGATCCCGTGGTAAGTAGCTTAAGCACTTGTGTCACGGAAATCAGGATCAACAGTGGATGGTTATAAAGGTGATTATTTTGATAATGTCAATTTGTGATTGATCTCGGTCTAATGACGTTATCTTATCTTATCTTATCGCGGGGACCGTATAACCGGTTCACTTCTACCCTCAGGGATCTTTTGTGTTACCCCGTCTAATGACGTAAGAGAGAACAGAAAATCCTTACTTCCTTATCCTTACTAATATTATAAATCCGAAAGTAACTCTGTCTGTCTGTCTGTCCGTCTGTCTGTCTGTCTGTCTGTTACGCTTTCAAGCATAGAAAACTGGACCGATTTAAATGAAAAAACCGACTGCGCTATAAGGAAGTAATGTTTTACCCGTTAAACGTCTCTACGTGGACGAAGTCGCGGGCGGAAAGCTAGTATATTATATTTAGCTGTGCATTTACATATTAAAGTCACTTTGCTTATATCAATGTTGTTTCATATATCCGTAACACAAGTGCACTGAACAACAAATGCAATATAAGTTCAAAACCACATTCATGTGTGTAATATTATGTTGAGTGACACACATAAATGTTTGTATATTACAACCATCGCTATCAACTTTCTGCTATAATCTGATTACTTGCAGTCAGAGTAAGCTGGCTCGAATTGGATGCAAAGAGCTCAATGTCGGGAAGAATGGAATAAGCTGAAGGCGGCCTACACCAAAATGGTAGAGAAAGGCTAAAGAAGAAGAAGAAGAGAGAGTAAGCATCAATCTTGATAGTAATAATTATACAAGTAATTGATGGATTAGTAAAATCTACAGAATTTTCAAATTTCAAATTTTAATTCAATTAAAACATAATCATAGAACTCACTACGTATCTTCGTTGGTTGGATACTTACTAAATAACATTATCAACATATCTTTTAATGTGTTTATAATTAAATGAATTTCACATTAGATGACATATGACCTTTCAAACTTTCACGTAATTATTGCATTAGCCAGTTGTCCAGACTTATAACGTAAATTGAATGCTCTATGATTTATTACTGATGTTTCTTAAAGTTTTTGTTAGATGTCTAAATTATAATATAATATATTATTATTGGCACAACGTTGGATAGTAATTAAATCGCCCAAGATAGACCTGGCGGCAGACGGTCATCGCAGAGGCGAAGAGCATAGGGAAGATGTGGACGTGGAGTGAAACCAGTCGAGTCAATTAAGATCGACCAGAGAGCCACGCCAAGTGGAAGCCCTCTGCTCCAGCTAGGGCTGTACTTATAAGCCCTAAATCAAGTCATAAGTCAAGAGAGACAGCATTTGGTATAAATTTGAAAATTAAGAAAAATTTGAGTGAGAACGAGTCGTTGTGTAGCACCAATGAGTCATTGGTCCTACACAACATACGAAACAGCTTATTTTCTGGGATATAAATCAAATAAAATAAAAAATAAAAATCATTTCTTTCGGACAAAGTATCCATATGGGTTAGTGTTACAGCAGAAACTTAAAAACTATAGTTAGTAGCATATTAATAAAATTAGTGGCGCTCTGCACGCAAAACATGCAGCTCCGTAAACCTCCTAAAGATGGCTGCATCCATCCTGTCAGCTATCATCGCCAGGATCCCGTTACCGCTCCCCCTAACTCTGCGCACAACATGGATATGGGCCACCCATTTAAGAAATAATGAATACTCACAAGACTTTGGGAGCCACTAGCTCAGGCTTTTTCAATGTGAATTTAAGTTTGAAATTATGTTTACTTTCATGAAATTGCAGGAAAGCGTAATTAACTTTGACATTTTGTAAATTATGTATAACTTTTAAATTAAGCATTAATTTAGAAATATTAATATTATGCTTTTGAACTCAATTAAGTATTTCTTGTGCTTTTGGCGTTTCACTTCCGGAATGCAAAGATAATCAATTATAGTTACCGAATGCGAATTTATATTTTTTTTATTTAGTAGGTACTATCTTGGGAGTTTTATGCTTATATCGATGGCCCCACCGAATAAACGTGTAATAGCCATTGCACAAAAAATTTTTTTTGGTTTTTCGTTACATTAGCCTCTCCTCTACCTCCCCAATTTTTTTAGAATTTTTGGTCATAAACAAGCCTGTAATTGCATTAAAAACCTTTTTCCACGGAAATAATATATTTTTTGTCACAAGAATATTATTATAAGTGTCTATTACATGCTTCATACTTTCTCTGTTTCACAAGAATAAACGTGTATAAACAGCAAAACGTTTGATATTGTTAGTTCTTTGTTGTTAAGTATGGGCAATATGCGTTTGCACGTTTATTCGTGTATATTTTTTTGGTGCTTTTTTGAGTAATGTGTCTTGCACGAGAAGTAACTTAGCAAATAATTTTGCATTGTTTCTTACCATAATATATAAGTTTTATAATTTATTGCTATAAATCATGCACCAGTATTTCATTATAAATACATAGTATAAAAACAAAGTAGCTTTCGCTGTATGTCCGTATGTATGCTTAGATCTTTAAAACTACGCAACGGATTTTGATGCGGTTTAATAGATAGTTTAATAGATAGAGTGATTCTTAAGGAAGGTTTGTATGTAAAATTTACCCGAAGCGAAGCGAGGGCGGGTCACTAGTTCTTAATAAAATAAAAAGTAGAGTAAAAGTGCCTTAACCAAATATAAACGACAATCAATTTTTGCGATCGGGTCTCGCAGGGGAAAAATAGATAAGTTTTATAATTTATTGCTATAAATAAAGCACCAGCCGTGTGGTGACGGCGTAAGAATACAAAGTGTTGAAGTGGAAGCTGTATGAGGACATTAGTAGGCGCCATACATAGCTCTAAAACACATTTCACTGTGGTAATGGGAGACTTCAATGCAAAGCTGGGCCGTAGAAGCGATGGTGAGCTAAAAGTGGGACGATTTGGATATGAACATTGGAATCTCAGGGGACAGATGCTAGCTGATTTTATGGAGAAACAAGGACCTTTTATGAAGAATTCATTCTTCGGAAAGTCGCCGTACAGAAAATGGACCTGTTTGGGTCCGAACGGCTGAACTAAAAATGAGATAGACTACATCATGACCATTAGGAGACGTCATTTCAAAGACGTCTCTGTGATCAACAGGATAAAAACCGGAAGTGATCACCGTATCGTTAGAGGCACATTGCATATCAACGTCAAACTGGAAAGAACGCGTCTGGTGAAGTCTGCCCTCCGACCATCGAAGGCACATATCCAAAACCCTGAGAACTTTCAGCTTGAACTGTCAAATCGCTTTCAATGGCTGGACGGCTGTTCATCAGTGGAAGATATAAATAGCAGACTGTAAACTGAAATGTTCATACGGTACGGTCCAAGTTTTTCAAAAGCCACCGTAAAAAAAGACCTCAAAAACTATCCGACCATACCCGACACCTCATCCTCATCAGGCTAGTCGACGTTTTTTGACGCTGAAAACTTCGGATGAAGCTGAGTCATATAGGCAGCTGAATAGACTGATTAGGAAATCTCTGCGACATGATTTACGCTCCTTTAATACCCAGCGTGTTAAGGAGACAATTAAGCGGAACCAAGGCTCCAAAGTGTTCGCAAGAGACGCGTCTATTGGGCAAAGCCAACTGACAAAGCTGAAGACTGAAAATGGACGCGTGACGTCAAACAAGTCAGAGGTGCTACGGGAGATAGAGAGGTTCTATGGGCAGTTATATACCTCCGTCTGTGCTGAGCCAGCTATTGTGGCGACAGACCCCAGAGCCAAGCCAACCCGACACTATACCGAAGACATCCCGCCGGACATCAGCCTGTACGAGATAAGAATGGCTCTCAAACAACTTAAGAAAAACAAGACACCGGGTGAGGATGGAATCACTACAGAGCTCCTGAAAGCGGGTGGAACACCGGTACTAAAAGTCCCTCAGAAGCTCTTTTATTTCTCCCCGCTCGACGGCAAAACGCCAGAAGCATGGAACAGGGGTGTTGTGGTCTTATTCTTCAAAAAAGGTGACAAAACCTTACTAAAGAACTACCGGCCCATAACACTGCTGAGCCATGTCTACAAACTGTTCTCTAGAGTCATCACGAATCGTCTCGAACGCAGGCTTGATGACTTCCAGCCTTCCGAACAAGCCGGTTTCCGAAAAGGCTTTAGTACCATAGAGCACTTACATACGCTGCGGCAGATTATACAGAAGACGGAGGAGTATAATCGGCCACTATGCTTAGCGTTCGTGGACTATGAAAAAGCCTTCGATTCCGTCGAAATTTGGGCGGTTTTTAGATCCCCACAGCGATGCCATGTAGATTATCGGTACATTGAAGTGTTGAAGTGTTTGTATAACAGCGCCACCATGTCAGTACGAGTACAGGAAAATCGCACGAAGGAAATCCCCTTACAAAGAGGAGTACGACAGGTAGTTGTCATATCTCCGAAACTGTTTACTGCTGCTCTGGAGGATTCCTTCAAGCTGCTGGAATGGCAAGGACTTGGTATCAATATTATTGGCAAGGCGAAATACATTACTCACCTTCGATTTGCTGATGACATCGTAGTCATGGCCGAGTCGCTGGAAGATCTAGGACAAATGCTCGATGACCTCGATAAAGTTTCCCAACAAGTGGGTCTTAGAATGAACATGGATAAAAAATATGTTTAATGTTGCACCCACCGTACAAACTATTGGGAACTTTACTCTCGAAATTGTGCTCGAATTGCTCGGACAGGCAATCCGTTTAGGAAAATCATCTTTAGAGAGAGAGAGGTCAGTAGGCCGATGCAAATCGGCTGGGCAGCGTTCGGGAAACTGCACAACGTGTTCTCGTCCAAAATACCTCAGTGTCTCAAGACAAAGGTGTACAACCAATGTGTGTTACCTGTGATGACTTACGGCGCTGAGACGTGGTGCTTCACAAAAGATCTTTTTAGAAGGCTCAATGTCGCGCAGAGAGCTATGGAGAGGGCTATGCTCGGCATTTCTCTACGTGATCGAATCAGAAATGAGGAGATCCGTAGAAGAACCAAACTTGCTGACATAACCCACCAGATTAGCAAACTGAAGTGGCAATGGGCCGGCCACATAGCACGAAGATTGGACGGTCGTTTGGGCCGAAAGATCCTGGAGTGGAGGCCACGTACTGGAAAGCGCAGTGTGGGACGACCACCTACCAGATGGACCGACGACCTGGTGAAAATCGCTGGGTTTTGTTGGAAAGCTTCGGAAGAGGCCTATGCTCAGCAGTGGGCTGAGATGACGACAATTTCATCAAAGATTATGTTGGAATTTATTTAGTTCTCAAAATGCTTATAAAATAAGCTGTTTGTTTTTTTTGTTGATTTTTGCTCAATTTCTATAGTAATGAGAAATATCTCTATGAATGTCATACGCTGATTATTATAAAAAATAGTTTCATTGTTATTATTATGATAATAAATAAAAATAATATATAAAAACAGAAGTTTTGTTTATTTTCCCTTTAAAGATTATGCAACATTTTAATATTACATAGCGTGAATTCATAATGTTAATATGCATAACACATTGTAAAGCTAACTTAATGACACGAATATAAATGTAATTTTTATTACCATCCATAGATCACCAAATATTTCTGTAAAACAAGCGTGCAAACAATTGCAGCCGCCATCAAAAGACGCGAGATTTCCCTAGAATAATAGTGTATCATTGCGTTATGTTCATCAACATCGTTTAAATTCACACGAATAAACGTGTAATGATCTATAACAGTCAACTGACTACTCTAATTTCACTCGAGTAATTGTATAATATGGATTTTCTTGATTATTGACTAAATTAACGACTATTCCTTAAAATAAATTATATCAGCTAAAAGATTATTTTTTTATCTTTAATTTCATTATACATTGTTTTAACCTACCTATAATAATACCCGAGATAGTAAGGATTAAACGTTTTTATTCTCTCCTGTAAAATTGACGTTTTTCACATGCACGTTTATTCGGCGGAGCCATCGATATTTGTTTTTTATCTGTTGATGTAAGTACACTATGTATTTGAAAAGTATCAAATAATAAATTTTAAGTGACCGTAACATTATTATGTGAAACTACCTACGTTTTCAAAAAAAAAAAAGCAATAAATTTGTAAGGATTTTTTTTTATCTCAACCAAATAAGTATATAGCGTTATACGGGCGATATTTTATTTTTATTTTATCTTGTAATGTTGCACTGATTTTGTTTTTTGTAAGAACTTACTTAAGACGACGAATGATTAAAAATGTTTTTGTTTAGTTATTTTTCTCATGTTAAGTGATTTATGTTAATCTTAATGAGAAATAAATGTCTTAAACCTTATGTATCAGCCATAATGCATCCAATGCACTTTAGTAATTGTCTCAATACACCAATCGCAATTTTATATTATTAAGGCCAGTTGCAAAATGTACTGCCGCAAGTGAAAGTAGTTCTGAACGACCACTCTACCAGACCCCTCTGTGTGACCCAGCCAAATATTATGCTCATACAATCGTAGGAAGGTGCAAGAATTGCAGGGGTCTACTAGAACTGGCCAGATTTTACCAGTAGTCTGCCACGGCTTATTTAACTAGAGCTCTTCGCTCCTCTTTGCTGAGGAGTTACCAGTACTTTGAAGACATACGTTGGTGGTACCAAGGGTCTGCTAAAGTTGGTTTTGGAATCGGCTTGTGAGGCAAATACTTGTTTGGATCGAAAAGTGTTACAATAGTTGTATGAGTGTCGTTTATCTCCAGAATCGTTTTGCGAAATTGGTCTATATGTTCGGGCTGTAAGTTAAGATTGATCACTAGATGAAGTCAGTAGTTCCATTGTTCTGATATGGAACATGAAGTCATTGGATTTTATGGATAGATAATATTTTTTCACCACCCGGTTTACGCCCGCGACTCTGGCAGCGTAAAGTCGAAATAATTTTAACATTATTCTCTTTTATTTCATAACAGGCAAACAAGATGACCTCACTCCACCCGATGGTAAGCGGTGGTGAGATCAAATAAGAGGTCGACATGCACAATACCATAATTGACCCTGTCGCACTCACCCTGAAGGCCTGCTTAAATGCCGTTTCACGCCCCACCTGAAGAGCCCGGGATCATAGGAGGGAGGCAAAACATGAGCTTGATTGGCATTCCATGCCTTAATGGCACGGGGCAGAAATGAAGAGCGAAGCCGGTGAAATAGATAGTTAATAAAGTAAAAATTGTAGCTAGATTGTTATCTGTATACCAAATATAAATTCAAATCAGTTCAAAAGTTTAAACATGAACCCACGACAAATAATCAGCCTGTCAAGAGTTACTTTTGCGTATAAAATATTAGTAGGTAATGAATGGAAAAGATAGCTTTTACATTGCAAAGTTCAATATATTATTGGAGTCCAAGCCCGGTAATGTAATTTGTGAACCATAAAGCTTATGTATAAATATAAAAGCGTCTCGCCGCGTTGCGTCTCGGCAAACGTACATAGTGTAGGACGCCCGCAGGCCAGGTGGTGTGACGATCTGCGCAGGACGGCTGGTAGGAGCTGGATGCGAGTGGCCGAGGATAGAGAGAAGTGGCGTGCATTTGGGGAGGCCTATGTCCAGCTGTGGACTGTAATGGGCTGATGATGAAATATAATAGTAGCAAATAAATAGTCTTACTTAAAAATATTCTCAAATTCTTACCGCGATAATCAATACAGTAAAAAAGTACATAGCGACTAGGTTCTCGACTTTTCGATTGGGTTACACAAAATCTCTATCGCAATGGAAAAAGTAAGTAGTTATGTATTTGCTGCTGTATTTATTAATACGTTAATTTACATTAATATCGACATTGCGAACTAGTACTTGCAGAATCAAACTATTGCTGTATTTACTACATAATATAAGTTCAGATTAAATGCCTATAATATTAATGCGTGTATGTATTATGCGTCGACTAAGGCCTTATCGCCCTAGCTTAGGGTAGGCTTGTGCCCCAGCAGTGGGGACGTGTATGGGCTGATGATGATGATGAATATTAATAAAGTATTTTGCTAAATCGAAAGTCCTAAGTAGGAGACTAATATTATCAATTACCTTAATAACTTGATCATCAGTTTTAGTTTACCATGAGGCAGAGACATTTTGTGCAGCCTTGTTAATTTTTTTGTTATTTTTTTGTCGGTTGAAAGAAAAAGCTAATTGTTGCACGTCACTACGTAATGCCTTGGGTAATGTATCGGGAATGTCAGATATGCTGACAAAATTATTCGACGTTTTTGGTTCGGTTATAACCTGAGAGATTAACTTTCACTTAAAGCTGGTATCATTTTGCAAGCACTATAGGCATTATATTAATATGTTATCGTCTTGATTAAATGCCTATCAAATGAGTTGTGCATATCTTATGCTTCTATCTAAGATCGAATATTAGTCACTTGTAGTTCAATAAATTGGTGTAGTGACTAAGACAGTTATAAGTTTCATCCACATACCTAATGAACCCTAATGACCATTATTTGCCAAAAAACGTCCATTTTATGTCTCTCGTGAACATCATCATAAATATTCATTAATAAAATTAATATTGTTAAGATGATATAAACAACTTTCATAAAAATGTATTCCTTTTAAGAAAAGTCTAAGATAAGAGCAAATTTTTTTGATATGCTAAAATTATTTATTTTATGAAAAAACATCGTACCTACCTACATTATCGAGGTGTCACGATCACGATTATTAGTATTGTTTTTTTACACATTTTTCTTTGAACGTTAGTTTTCATCAGGTCTTTACCCTTTCAAATTAAAATATCTCCATAGATTAGAAAACTGAAACTGTCCGGGATATTTACCTACCGTGTTGTTTTGTTTTAATGAGCTAAATAAAAAAACATGGTAAATATCCCGGACAGTTTCAGTTTTCTAATGTGTGTAACCATGACAGTTTAAATAAATAAATAAATAAATATTACACAACATCACATACATTGATCTGATCCCGTGGTAAGTAGCTTAAGCACTTGTGTTACGGAAATCAGGATCAACAGTGGATACACAAATAAACTTAAATATATTTAATAATACACCCAGACACGGAACAAGCACCGATGTTCGTCACACAAATATTTGTCCCGAGTGGGAATCGAACCCACGACTCTTGGAACCGTAGGTTATGAACCTGAGTCACTAGCCACTGTTCCACCGAGCCAGTCAAAAAAAAATTAATTATATATCTCCATGGACACTTAATAAATTGATGACCATAAATTATTAATTATTGTTAAGTTTGGTTCTACATGACTATTTGTGTTCATGTATCATCTTGTTGCCTACCCTTTTTTCGCAATAATTGTTATCATTACTGTAATAATCCTATCGTACCATGTACGTTTTATTCGTCAGGGTTTTCCACAGCTCAAAAATAGGCCATTTTTAATGTTTAGCATAATACACAAATATTTACAAAAATAATAAAGTTGCTAACCTTATTAAGGAAGCTTAAAACAAAATGGAGCATTGGTAATAATTAAATTTTAATCAAAACAACAAAGTGCATTCGTCTCTTTCACACGCACGCGACACGCATAAGGGGTGAAAGGAATCATGATCGTGATTTTTACAAAAACATCGCAGAGGATCCAAACCGTATTGATACTTGAAATAAATCACATGGTTACATTTTTTAATGTAATTTTGACTACACAACAATGCGACGCTAAATCTCATTTATAAAATGAAAAAAAAAATGTTTTTTTCGTAGTAAATTTTTTTTCATTCAATATGATTGACTGAATATGAAAATACAACTTTTAAAATAAAGTATAGTATTTTTAAATAATTATGCAATGATTTATCAATATTTTGTAATTATGTATTTATATATTTCTGTGAAAATACATAGTATTATCTACCTTAAAAAAATACGAAAACTTTAGCAACCTAGTCCCACATTAGTTTAGCTGTCAAAAAGAAAGCAACGTCAAATATTATTGCGTAGGAAATTATCCGATCCTATCAAATACTACTAGTACTAGCCAGCCATTAATAAAAATAAATTAATAAACCACCTACGCGCAACTATTCATATTATATCATGTATTGCATTCAACATTTAATATACACTTTCATTTTCAAATCAAAATTCAAGTCAAACAGTCAAGACAGTTAGGTCGCCGTATATGCGCGCGCGCACTTGGAATTGCTAACCACGGGCACAACTTTCGGCCCAACAGTCAGTCCACATTTGTCTCTCGGCCTGGGCAGACGACAAGACAGCCATGTTCGATTACCAAATATAAATTAAAAAAAAAAAGATAACGTAAACAGTTCATATTTTAAATTTCTAAAGATTTGTGAACGTAATTTTGGTTTTTTTTTTTGGGTGAAATTCTCGTGCCTTTTTTGTGTACTGTACTCGTACGTGTGCTGACTGTGTTTTGTGCGGATTTGTTTCGTTCCTGTTTCTGTTCAGTGGGAAGTTCTTCCGGATTTACAAAATGGTAAGCAATAATTTTAAAAAATATTCGCAATAATCAATGTTGAACTAAAATTAATTTTGCATTTTTCATTTCTAATAATTTGTTCTTCAGACATTCCAGGGCTTACTACATACAATTGAAATTTTGAAATACCTACAATATTAAAAAAAATATCACCGGAATTTGATAGTTATTGACAAAACCATAACGTACACCTTACAAGCCTCCTATTTTAAATTCATGCGCAATTCCGAACTATGTATCCAAGTATACATTTAATCCAATCCATACATCTAACACGCAAAACAAAAAAGAAAAAAAACCGAATCACCGAGCTCCGCTTGAAAAAAAATAACGCTCTACTAATATCCATAAAGACTAACCCAGTAACCCCCATCTGGCTGCATATTTTCCAATTCGAAATCCGCAGCGCGGTGCGCGGGCGCATGTATACAAAAACGCGAGGTTTCACTCTGGGGTGAAAGTAGCCGACAAACGGTGTAGAAATCGACTCGCACGCTTTGTCCGTCGTATCGCTCGCTATTCGGAGCAATTTGCTCGTAATGAAGGACCCGGCTTAGGTTGTGTTTCCTATTATTTTATGGTAATCGACACTGTTGCGTTTTAGCGGTTCGTTGCAATCAAAATAATTGGTTGTGCATCAATCGTTGCAGTCAAAAATGATTACGATTCTTAAATTTACATGTTTGCATTTTAAGGTCAAATATTTTTATTATTTTTTTAATAAATCTTCTATTTAAGCCTACACAATAGTACTAAAATATAATAACGTCATATCAATAGTAACTGGTCTAATAATTTAAATACGTAGACATCATCAAAGCTACCTTAAATCTTAGACAGGTAAAATGAAATGCCATTGAATAATCGCATTAATATCAAGAAACTTGACTCAAACAAATGAACATTCAGTAAAACTAGCAAAAAAACTACTTAAATACCACACATATTCAAAAAACCATCCAACATCCAATAAATTTCATTATACATAGTAATCACATTGCGAAAACGCAAAACGCAAGCAACAGAAATAAAACACACATTGGTAAATAATGGCCGCGATTGCAAACAACAAAATCAAATTTATATATTCCATCCGTGCCGAAAATAAACACAACTACGTTTGAAATCGCAGGCTGCAAAATAATGTTTACTTAACTAACCCAATTTGATTAAAATCCATATTCGCAATAAAACTAGTTTCTGTTCGTCTAGAAAATAAAGCAAGAATCATATCACCGAATCTATTATTTGAATGGTTGATATTTTACAAGCAAGCGCTTTGTAAGGGACGAGAGGTCTCCGGTTTGAGTCCGAGGCCGGGCAAAATTTATGCGTGAGTTTTTCTGTTAAGAAATTACTCAGTTCGGAGTTAGGAAGTCGGCGGTTGCACGCCCGTGCTTCGGAAAGCACGCTAAGCCGAATTATGAGAGTAAGGGAACAGAGAGTGCACTCGTGTTTGTGCACATAATATGTCCTGCGCAGTTCTCAATTTAGATCGGCCGCCATGGCCGAAATCGGTCGGACGCCTTATTATTTATTTCAACTTGTTAAACAGGTATTTAGAAGGACAAACAGCTATGACAGTTTACATTTGAGCTTCTCGAATACAAGATTTTACATCGTTTTACATCGTTTCGTAAACTGTTTCAAACTAGATCCTGTTTTAATGAAAATTTTTGAAGTGGTATACCGGTATTCTTCTTCTTCTTCTTCTTATCGTTTAGTTGATGAACACCCTGGTGTCAAGAGTTTAAACCGCCCGTAGGCCTCTGACATGGCTTCACACACCGTTGAGAAATCTCCCAGGTGTGCTGGTTTCCTCACGATGTTTTCCTTCACCGTTAAAGCGTCGAATGATGGTACATATGAATTTCAAATTTGAAAAACAACCTAGCGGGGTTTGAACTGGCGACCTCTCGCATGGCACGCAACGACCTTAACAATTTATTATTAATATTGAAATAGAATAGTTCTGTTTACAGCTATTTTGCTGGTTAGTATAATATAATTATAGACACTCTATTTTCTGATCCTAGTATCAATAATTGCATATCTACGTCAACTGACGGTTGTGGTCTCCTGTCTTGGTCGCTTGTCTCTGGCGTAACCTAAACAGCCACCTTTACCCATTCTATTTGAGTGTAGTAAGATAGAAATTACGTACTTTTTAGAGTGTTCCTGCATCTATTTCACTTACTATTCCCGTCACGAACTACTCGTCTCCAGACTTTTTCACCACGAATTCCAAAGCAGCATTTCACTCATACCAATATGAACTTATTTCTCGACAGGCTACCCACTACTTGAGAATATTCAAACGACTAGACGGGGCATTTGCATAATAAAAACAATAGTGAGTTCGTTTTCAAAGGTCATTAATCAGTGAGGCGGGTGTGAAATAAAGAAAGTCTGTACTTGAACTACTTATACTGGTCTCAATTCAAGGTGCGTATCGTGCACAGAATACATTATACATTTACTGGCCTCACATGCTAATATTGGTATTATCTTCTTTGTGTGGTAGGATTTCACTTGTGAAACTAACTGAAGAATTCTCGGAGACTGCCTAGCTATGCTTCCAAGATAAAATCCAGTAAATGTGACACAGGTTTCGCAGCCAATTTTGTAGGTAGTTGATATCGCATTCATCGTAGATTTCTTCATCTTTGAAAGAGGGTGCTTCCGTTACTTCCTCTTCTGATTCTGCTTACATTACGGGATCGTCTTCTGGGCACTGTTGTTCTATTATTTAAGAAAACTCGTACATTTTATTATGAAACTGAATATATCCAGGATATTTACCAATTTATAAGTAAGGTATTGATACTCAAAGCACTGGTCAGTTGACCACGGAGATATTCAGTTTTGAAATGTGTGTAACCTTAGAAATTTACAATTTTTTTTATAAAAGCTTAAAAATCTATAATTGCCACTTTAATAAATATTCGTATTTCTTATATTAGCTATGATAATGCATTGCGAAAATAATATCTATGTCTTTTTAAACACGTTCATCATTTGCGGTTAAACCACAAATGTATCTTTATAACTTGGCTTGATAGCAAATTTGCATTTTTGTGGTAGCAAACAAATGGACCCGAAGTTCGTTAATTGGCATGATTGATTAATTTTTAACTGTTTTCCAGTTTGAATTTATCGCTTCGATCCAGTGATGAAAATATTTCCTCATTAAAAAGAGTAATTTTCATGTGTCATAGTTAAAATGTCTTTGATCGGGCGTCTCTTATCGCGAGTAGTACACATGTGTAGTAAAATATTACTACGCGTAGTCAGATAAAAAGTAGCGTTAGTAGTGGAAGTGTGTAGTACTTTTCCAGGCTCTAGAGTATATGAGTATCAACTAAATATTAGTCTTTTATGGGTCTACACGCGTTATTAGGAGTAGCAAATTACATAGCTACTTACTGCCCGACGTTTATAATCTTACATATGAGTATCAAATTTCATTTTTCAATTGTCGAATCGGATGATTAGTTTTGGTATGAAAAGATTAGAAACTTACAGTGCCCTTCTTATTTATTTTACAATTCCTAATATTATTAGTAAGGATTATTAAAAACTTCAACAAACAAAGCATGCCCTTTAACAAGTTCTTCAAAAACAAGTTATTATCTTTAACTCTCAAGCTTTACATCATCATTATTCAATTTCTCGAACCCTACGCCGTTCCTTCCTTACTTTCCCTTTTGCAACAAATCTAACTGTGATTTTGTTTGAACTTCTGACATTTCGTACTAATGCAGATATAACCATCTCGGATGCAACTAACCGTACCAACAATTTCATTACAGTTATTTCTTGGTATCCGTAAGCAAATTACAGAGTGGGGTGTAGTTAGGATACCGTACTAAGTTGGTATTTGCTAAATTCCAAACTCTAACTTCAACTTAGTCTTGTAATGCAATCTGTGTTAGAACCTTGTAACTGTCTATTCATTACTTGTTACTCCTCGTGTAAACAAAGATATTAAATAGGTGAACTACCTATGTACACAATTTTTGGAAGATTGTGCATAAGTGTGCAAATATAAGTGTACCCTTTTCTTTCATAGTTAGGAAAGATGGCGGCCATCAGAAATCAACGATGAGAGATTAATCACTCTTACTTACCCAATCGAAAATTTTCAAGGTGATATTTTAATGCCCTGGTTTATCTTAATTTCGTTGTATCTACTTAACTTCCGTAAAAATTTGAATGTACAAATTATTTACATGCTATAGTTACAGACGGAATTTCGATCATCATTTCGGTCATCAAATTACAAGCAGGAGTTAATATCTAAGAAGTCATTCAAATTCAGGCCTGATCGCCCTAGTTTAGTTTAGGCCTGTACCCCAGCAGTGGGGACGTATATGGGCTGGCGATGATGAAGATATTTAACTTACAATAAGTTTCTATAGTCACAATAATCGTTAATGTCTCGTTCGCAAAAGCGGCGTTGAGCAAGTTACAGCTGACTCTCGGCTAAATGTCAAACTTCCTACTCGTAGACTCGGTCGTGAGTCATTATTATCAAAGATTTCAGGGCGTCCAGTATTTCGTAACTTTTAGATCAAATTTGTTTCTGCGTCTTGATCTTTTGTCTCTAGATCTTCAAGCTGGTGTTAAAAGCTTTGGCTACTTTGACTTTTTTTTTATTTATCACTAGTGACCCGCCCTTGCTTCGCTTTGGGTATATTAACATAAAAAAACCTTCCTCTTGAATCCCTCTATCTATTAAACCCCATCAAAATCCGTAGTTTTAAAAAATTAAGCATGCATACATACAGACTTAGGAAGCGACTTCGCTTTATACTATGTATTGATACAAAATATACTTTTTCGCCCGCGTTGGTAGCGCAGTAGGTTACAAGTGGAGCTTTTGACTATCTATGTACATAATTGTATTTAAATTGGTTCAGTGTTAATTTTATTATGATACTGTTGAGGAAAATAAAATATTTATTATTTTTATTACACTCAAAAGGAACTTTATTCCTACATGGATGTATGAAAATGTAAGGTACCTGGAATGAATTGTGTGTTTGACTTATTAAATAAACAGTATATATAAAAAACTATTTAATATGGGTCTACACGCAATAAAAGGAGTAGCAAATCAGAGCTACTTACTGCCCGACGTTTCACCTGCAATAAGTAGCTATGTATTTGATACTCTTTTTATCGCGTATAGACCATAATTATTTTTTTAATTTAATAGAACGCGAATATCTAAAATCTTACAAAGTAGTACATATGTACCCAGTGACTGAACTTATCACTCTCGACATCGGTTCAAGAGTTGCGTAATCGTCACATAACGAAGCGTTGCACAAGCGTCGTGATATACTGTCCCCTGGTTTAATTAGTTAATTAACGTGACCTGCAATGAGGAGCTATTAGATTTATGATTTTCTTGCAAGGATATTTTTTGCATAAAAATAAAAAAGTTTTCAATTTTTTTCTTTTTTTATAAGAAACTAGCTATTTGCTAGGGAATCCGTAAGCGCGTAGGCGTTTCGCGCAAAAAAAAAACATTCTAAAAGTTCCTTATGTTCTTTACAGGCTCTAGACTATGTGTACCAAATTCCATTATGAAGGAGCATTATGCATAAGATAAAATAACTGGAAAAATCGTGCAAGTGTTACAAAAAACCTCAAAACTTGATAATGAAAAAATAAGTCATAATGAAAAATCGCTTTAAGCATTATCATTAAATTTGTCAGTTTGAGCAACGCCAAAATATGGTATCGAACATGAATTTCGCACCTACTTAATCGACAAATCAGCGCTGAAACAAAAAATCATTATTTTTGGGCTTTCGACTCTACCTTTTTAATCGGTTAAAATATCGAATTATCGTTTCAGTATTCAGCCAAAAGAGATAGAAACGAGCGATTCAAAAAAAGGAAAATGCGAATGTTCCTTCAGTCGCTAACAGGATTGCGAGTTGGCGGTAATTCTCGCATATTAGGGCGTATGCACACTCGAAGAGTTCGTTAGGCTCGTTTTCACCGTTACGGTCCGCAGGAGTGGCCATTGGAGCGTTGCTCGCGACAACTCGACAAGTATTATTAGTTGTTACCGATAGCAAAAATGGCGGCGCATTTTTATAGAAAAATAATATATCGGTATTAAGAATTGCTTAGAGAAACAGCTCGTTTGAAATTTATCACTAAAAATTTAAATTAACGACGTTAAAAAGTATTTTTATCATACACTGTGAAATTTTAGTGGTTGTTTTCCGGCAGTAAAATTATTCTATCTTAGTAGTAAAATAGATTGCTGCAGTTTTTTTTAAAAAAATTGATAAATACCGGTTTTACGAAAGGGATCAATGACACTGGAAATCGCTCTCGAACCGCTTTATTACTTAGGGGGTAGAGCTTCTTTAGCTTAAATCATCATTTTCATGCGGCAATCAGTACCAGATTACGTCACATCTCTTAAAAATACGATAGCCTCTCACGCTTCCGAGTTGAAAAATTATTGTTTTGAAAATTTGTAAAAAATGAAACTTTTTTTAAAGATTCGTTTTGCTACGCGAAAACAACCACTACATTTTTACGGTGTATTTTAAGGCGTGTATTTTGAAGTAAATAAAAAAAGTGAAACAATTGTAGATTAATAGTTAGTAGGCACGATTCCCGGAAGGACGGGTGTTCAAATCCCCGGTTGAGAGTGGAGCAATTGATTTTTTTCCGTTATTCATAATATTTATTTCCTGTCTCTACGTACAATTTTTATTATGTTATATTTCATACAGGCATCGTAATCGCATCAATTGATTGGAGCATACGATTCACGGATAATCCAATTATAAGTTTGGTCGATCGTTTCTATATGTGGGACTGTACGTACTAGCGACGTCAACGCGCCTTTGAATTAAAGATCTTTTAGTATTTTACAGCAAGATAAAACCAAGTAAATCTTACAATCAATTCTGTACAACGAAGTAAGATTGAATATTAAAAGAATGATTGTTTGTAATATTAAAATAACGATTTATACCGAGTACCAATAACAAATACACAAGGAAAACAACTCTTTTCTGTTAATAATCATTAACACAAAATGTTTAATTTTGACTTGCATTTCATAGAAATTATACATTAAAAACGAGGAGTAAGTAACTATATGTTCAACCATGCTTTAAATGTGATTTAATAATTTTCTAAATTCATGTTCTTGTTCAAAATGTAACATCTTTCTAACACTTTTGTCGGCAGCTGTACTCGAAGCATCAATAGCCCGAGTCCTTCGGAGCTAAAGTTTTTCAAAGGAAATGGAATAAATTAGATGTTCTCCTCTCAGAATATGTGATACAGAGGTGTATGGGAAAGTTCGAAACCTATTGAAACTCCAAACTGAGTTTGTAATGAATTTTGTTTTTCACATGATGATGCTAACTTTTTTCGGATTCGAAAGAGATACATGTCTGGGTAAGGTCACTAAATTGATTTATTTTTTGTAAGAGAACTGATTTTTTTTTCTTTATGATGTTCCTTAAGGATAAATACTCTATTAAAATTACAAGAATAATAAGTAAATAATGAAAAACTGAATGTCCAGAAGAAAAAAATTCGCTTTTGTCTACGCTTGCGCCTACTCAAGTAATTACTTCTATTATTTTCTAAACAGGCGTGATTTCCATGGTCCAATCAAACTTCAAATCCATCAAACTACTAAAGTCAGATGCTTGCTTAAGCTAACCTAACTGACAACATGACGTGTTTATATATAAATGTAAAGTCGTGAAATCATATATTTAATATGCTTGTTATTTATATATGCTAAAGTTTACGATTAATAAAAAATGACGCATATACGAGTCAAAGTTCATGTGAACATATCGGAGAAACCATAAATCACCGTGGTTATATTTTGGCAGTCAAGTTTGAAATCATTAATGCACGGTTTAAATGCAAGTTTATTTTAATTCTTTAATTTATCAAACGAATAAAGTATATTCACAATATAGTATTAAGACTCGTAAGCCATTACGCAAAAGCTAGGATGCAATCAAGTAATTAATTTAATATGGAAACTCAACTTTACTATCTAACAGAATTGGTATCATGTGTTTAATGTTTGTTAAATATTCATCACTAATAAAATAGTGGAAAATTTCGCATATTCTTTTGGGTTTTTTCGTTATTCATCATCATCAACATCAGCCTATACAGGGTGTCCCAAAAAGTAGTGTCAAGCGGAAGTCCTGAGATAGAACACCCCGTGAGGCATCCGAAACACCCCCATGTATGTTCCGCGATTTTTTATAGTTTTCGAGTTATGATTATTTTTCTAAAATTTTGAGAACAACTGACCTAACCAACTAAAAATATTGTAAAGAAAAAAGTAATTGACTTTTTTGAGTAATTCTTTTTGCAAATCAATTTTCATGAGTTTTTCTTTAATGCCTAAAATATTTGTCTCCATAACTTATATGGAAGTTATCAAAATTATGGTACAAACTGAAAAGTTATGTTCTGTAAATAATGTTTTACGATTTCAACGTTAAAATTATAATATTAGGAGGTAGCTGCATGGCTCCTAAGCAACTTTAAAAACTGCGCTAGACTCTAAGCTTTCATAATCATTGATAAAAACTGGTACTTAATGGGCTTCTTTTGCTGAAATCGGACTTCAAAGACAGAGAGGTGGAAAAGTCATAAAATTAGCCATTGGAATACGAAATATTATTTGGACATAAAACGTAACTTTTCAGTTTGTACCATAATTTTGATAATTTCCATATAAGTTATGGAGACAAATATTTTAGGCATTAAAGAAAAACTCATGAAAATTGATTTGCAAAAAGAATTACTCAAAAAAGTCAATTACTTTTTTCTTTACAATATTTTTAGTCGGTTAGGTCAGTTGTTCTCAAAATTTTAGAAAAATAATCATAACTCGAAAACTATAAAAAATCGCGGAACATACATGGGGGTGTTTCGGATGCCCCACAGGATGTTCTATCTCAGGACTTCCGCTTGACACTACTTTTTGGGACACCCTGTATACGTCCCCACTGCTGGGGCACGGGCCTACCCTAAACTAGGGCGATAAGGTCTTAATCGACTACGCTGGCCAAGTGCGGGTTGGTCGACTACACAACCTTAGAATTTCTTCTTAGGTGTGCAGGTTTCCTCACGATGTTTTCCTTCATCGTTAAAGCGTCGAATGATGGTACATATGAATTTCAAATTTGAAAAACACATTGGTACCTGGCGGGGTTTGAACTGGCGACCTCTCGCATGGCAAGCAACGACCTTAACCACTCGGCCATCGACGCTTTGGGTATTACTGCTGTTTAATCCAAAAGTCCATACTACGACCGCATCGATCCTACGAGAATAAAAGGGTGTGTAATTCATCAGTCTCCCGTCACACGAAAATGTGTCCACCATTTTTAGCGAGCTTTTTAAATGCATTCCCAGTAGCAAAAGCGTTATGTAGGAGCCAAATTAAAATGCAAATTTTTAGCTCGTCTAAACACTTTATGATGAAGCTTTGACGTTACACAATCATCGGATAGCCCTTTGGTAATTTACATTAATTATAACCTTGTTGATTGCTTTTGCTACCAAGTAGGCTGTCAGTTTTCCTGGCTGTAAATTTGAGTTTTATCTCCGATATCAAGTTTAACTAACCACAATGGTAAAACTACAACATCTGTAGGCTATTTGCAATAATAATCTATGTAAATGTGTTTGTATAATGCAAATGCTATTGTACAATCTTCTGACCCACAAATTAATTAGCGTTTATCTTCTTAAATTTATTGATTATGAACAATATGAATAAACAACAATATATTAGTCGTAGAATTCTTGTGATTTCTATTAATAATACTCGTAAAACCATATTGGAGATTTTTATTTTTAAACTTTCATGGTTACACACATTAGAAAACTGAAAACGTCCGAAATATCGAGAGCTCATTAGAACAAAACAACATGTCGAATGTCCCGGCCATTTTTAGTTTTCTAATATTGTAGATTTATTTATAACCTCACTATATTTGGTGTGGTTCCAAATTGAACAGATTGCCGCGAAGTTATGTTGTTCACAATTAGTGACATAATATTTTAATTTATGTGAGAGTCCGTGATCGAACACAAATTGGTAAATCAATTAATTAAGCAATGGATTTACAATGGCGTCCGCTTTGTAGGCAACCATAACGAATATTCATTGTTTTATATTCACGAGATTATATTGGTTATTTATATTATTATCGTACTTTTGGAAGCAAATATTTCGTTTTGTTAAATAACTTGGTTAAAAGAACTTTATTGAATGCAATGATCACTGATTGATATTGGTACGATATTTTGCAATTTTATTACAATTTTGCAAGATCGTATGCAAAAATAACTTTTTTCGTTTTGTTTCGGTTTTATTATTGATTAGAATCAAAAAATATAATAACAACGTTCACATTACGTTGCGTTTTGATAAAAATTGTTGATAGATACGAGTTACAAAGTACTAACACTAAGTTTGTTTACGAAAATATACATAATGTATTACTGCGAATGAAAAGTCACTTGCATTGTAACTACGTTACTAAGGGAAAAATTCAATATTAAAATAGTAAGATCATGAAAAATTCATGCACTCAATACTGGAATAAACTTTCGGATCCACTACCCATCGCGGACATACGATAAACGTCTGCGAAAGTAGAACAAACAAATAGTGGCACTTTCACTTATTAATTTCAATAAACAGCCAAACGAATGCCATTAGCAATATGATATTTTGCAACGAAACCGCAAACTAGCGTTGCAGCGACACAATATGGCTATTATCAAAGGATCACGACACAATTTGAGTTGTAATGAGGTGCAGTAACCGCAGTAGTGATCGAAAAGTTAGTATTTCAGTAAGTAGTGAGTTGTTACCTAATTCTGAGGCAAACTGTAAAGGTATTGTTCGTGCTTCCTACACGAGCCTTCCGCAGACAGGGCCGTAGCCAGGTTTCAGATTGATAAATAGGGTAAACTTATTACTGATTTCATATATATTGACTGTAGGATAGTGGTGTGATTACGATTGTAAAAAAAACAAATGCGAAAAAATTTTCGAGAGGACACTGAACGTAGACTTATGGCATTATTTTCAACCATACTTTAAATGGACTGTAAAAAATAAATAAGCTAACAATTCTGAGTTTCGGGAAACCGGTTAGTCTTGTTTTGTTTAAAAATATATAATATATACCTTGAGAATGTAATGGAATAATAAGATAATAATATCTTTTGAAATCAAATAGTACAGTATACATGTTCCTGATATTATAAATAGTGATCCATTATATCTTTGCTTCAGTTAATTAGTTCTAGCCTAGCCTAGCCTAGCCTTAGATGCCTACGTCAAACATCTACCTGCATCCTGCATCCTACATGCCATCAGCCCGATCCATTCAGTCGTTTGTGCTGTTGGGTTTTGCGTTGATAGACCATTATGTTAGTCCTAAACCTTATCCTTTGAGTCATATATATTTAGATATAATAGTCCATATTAGACTGTGTTAATCTTAAAGTTATTGCTATCAATCCCCTTATGTACGACCCTGTCCGGATGTGAAATATTTGGGAAATGAAATGTGCGTGCGCGTGATTTGCAATGATGTGTAAAATATATTGGTAATACATATTACGTATTGCTGCAAACGAAAACTAAACTCGGCCTAGGCTTGGCAATATTTCCTCTTGTTTCTATTCTCTTTGTTTTATAGTGCGGCGCGGGCGAGATATTTCTTTGATAATACCGCGTCTACATAAAAGTGTCATCAAGATCCATTAAAAAAAAATATATATACTTAGGTTGCAAACTGGACGCACACAGTGACAGTGGCGATTGCTTACCGTGAAGGAAAACATCTTGAAGAAACCAGCACAACTGTGAAGGAATTCTAAGGTTCTGTGAAGTCTACGGCATTTGGCCAGCATGGTTGACAAAAAGAGTCTGGAACTGGACTCCGACATTCGTTTCTTCACAGAACTGCTAACCGACAGAACATTTCGTATATCGCCGCTTCGCCAACAGAACCTTTCGCCAGCGTACGATTCGTCGACAACACCGCTCGTCATCAGACCTTTCGCCTTCGAACGATTCGCTAAGCGATTCGTCGTCAATTAACTTTTCTACTTGAAAATTTTTCAAATAAAGTTATTATGCAGATTTCTGAAATTTAGCACTAGGAATACATAAATTAATATTTAGCTACTTACTTTACTGTACTTTTTTCTTTATAAACAAAAACAACAACCGTATAATTGCGGATTTACTTGTATATAAATTACATGTAACGTAGAACTTTTTCTTTGAAGCAGGTTTAAATACAGAAACCTTCTCCGAAATGTGAAAAATATTCTTCTGCAAACCCAATAAAAAAAATTGGGCGCATTTATAGAGGGTTATCTGAAAACCTCCTTTTTGAAATCTCAAACATTAATATTGATCAAATTACTATTCAAATCATCGAATTTAAAAGTACCTATTTTAATATTTTATGTGATTAATTACTTTATAAATCCCTCGTGCTAAATTAAATAATATTTTTCAAGAGAAATAGTTAATTGACGACGAATCGCTTAGTGAATCGTTCGAAGGCGAAAGGTCTGATGACGAGCTGTGCTGTCGACGAATCGTACGCTGGCGAAAGGTTCTGTTGGCGAAGCGGCGATATACGAAATGTTGTGTCGGTTAGCAGTTCTGTGAAGAAACGAATGTCGGAGTCCAGTTCCAGACTCTGACAAAAATCTGATCGCGCTAGTTGAGGATAGGTTTGTGCCCATCGGTGGTGGCGGACTTAATAAAAACAAGTAGACTAATAAGACATTCAGGATTATTACCAGGAAACATGGCTGCTCCAGTAATTCTAGCCTGATTGCGGGGCGGCGCGGAAGCGTAGAGACCCGTGAAGCTTCTTGCGACAATGCGTTATGCGACACCAAATGTGGGACTACGGTAATTGCTAGTTGTTAAAAGTCCGTAATTGTGGCTATTATGGTGACATGGTACACAGCTTCCTTATTGGCATATTAAGTAGGTAATAATCTATGTTTAGAGTATGACTTAACACTCCAAATTTCACTCTTAGAAATTTCCACTTCAGCAAGACAGCAACTATATTTTTGCTACTTTACCACTTACTTACATGATTTTAGTAGGTGGTTAAACATTTAAACTAAATCCGTTAGTACCCGTAAGTGTTCTGGTTTTGTCCAATGTTGATTTAATTTTTTTGAAATTTGCAATCCAATATCGTATTTTGTCTCTAACCAATGTTGTCGCCGTTCGCCACGACACCAGATTAAAACAAGGAACTTGTAAGTGCTTTTAGCCCGTGCCTTCAAAATCATTGTCTCTGAGCTGAACTCCTAACAATAATAACCTTATATTTTCAACCAAACTATTACACTTTATCATACAACATATACATTCTTCTGACTCCGAAATAAGTTGTTTAAGCACTTGTGAATCCGGATATTGGTACACAAATTTACTTAAATATAGTGAGACACATAGACACATGAGGCAATGATCCACCTTTTATTCAACCAAAGCCATCGATCCACCTTTTATCAATCTTACTTCACCTACAGCTCATGTTGACAGCCTCTGCAGAAAGTCGACGTTGACGTCCAAGCTATTTACGTACGCAAACACGTCGGGTTCACGTGAAAGTTCGCGACCGGCGACCTCGGGAAAGCTGCCTCATGCACGATGCAGTAAACTTTATGGCACTACCTGTTTAGTCACTACTACCTGTTTCTTGACGTATCCTTGACCAGTGTTTTGTACAGATCGAAATCTGTTGATGTCTTGTAGGAAGCTGATATAGAAAAGTATAACAGGATGGTTACTCGCATAAATTCTTAGATGGCCACAAGCAGTCTCACGAAAATGCATTAGGTAGTTAGGCTTAAATGTTAGCCATTAGTTGCAGATCAATTAGCAATTCTGCTGACAGATTATATATTTCTGCTGACCAAGAAATTAATAATATGCTAACTCTTTAAGTAAAACTCTTATTATATTTATATCAAGTATTTCGTTACTTGCAAAAGTGATTTGGGCGTGTCTTCCCTAACTATACTATAGTTTCCTCAATTGTTTGTACCCAGCGGCTTACTGTCTTCCACTAGTTTGCTGCACCTTTAAGTTTTCCGTAATGTAGGCAGGAACTGTCGTTTCACTCATCAGCTTATTTATTTAGTGAGCAGCTGATTTGAAGCGGTCCATACTATGCATGCGGTCCATACGGTTACCTGAAATTGAGGTTCCAATCTACTTCTCACAATCAGCCGATGATTGTAGATGCGAAATATCCAAGCTACTTCGAATACTATATTAACAAAAGTAAGCCGATGACTGATTGAGCCAAATCAGAGTATAGCCTTATCAGATGCATACAATGATTAATTAAGAGGCATTGTTTTGAAATACGTATACATGGCATGTATCTCTGCATTTTTACACATAGAATACAAAATTTTGTTTACTATTCATGAAACGAGGGCTTGACCTGGTCATTCACATGCATTCTCATACGTACCCTTGAAAGACTCCTTACATACTTACAAAACATGTTGAGAAACATGTTTTTGTCTGCAAAATCGTAACTAGCCCGAATTATCAACTCATTCATCTACCGTTCACGGCCGATCAGAATTCTGAAACTTCGCAATGTATCGCGAAAATTCTTTGACAACTACGCCAATTTTACTAGATCTCCAGACCCGTAGTGGTAGCTTAGTGATTCAGTGTGTTTGGTGGGTCTAGTTGTGTTGGTGGTAGTTAGGTCTGGTGTATGTTGAGCTGTGGGCATGCAGTAGGTTGTAAGGTGTAGTTTGGTGGGTTTAGGTCTTGTTTTATTGGTTGGTCAGCTGTTGGGTAAGAGGGTATGTCGACAGCGGCGCGCGCGCAAGGCCGGCTGGTCGGTAAGGACACGAGGCTCGTGCGTGTTTATGGCAAGCTTTGATTTTTATTGTTGACTTGTTGTACAATTTTTAATTTTTATTGTCACATTTGTTTTGACACGCTGGGTTGTAAAGTGCAAGTTTACACTAATCTTCGCGAGCTATTTATTCGTTTGTATATGGCACGCGCGATAGATATACTTTATTGCATATAAAAACAAGACAAATTACAGAACTGCTACAATTAAAAAAAAGAATAAAATTTGGGCAATCTTACCGTTATAGCAATACTGTTAGTATATTTGCTACTTCTGTGAAATTTTTTGTACCTAGTTTAGCAATTTTATTTTAATGGCTTTATTCGATTTTGTGGTGTTTCAAAACTGAAAATATCCGTGATATTTACTATGTTGATTTGTTTAAATGAGCTTCCGATATTTCGGCGTTTTTGTAAGCGCCATGATCACGGGCGAACATTAAAACAAACCAACAAAGTTTAATCCAGGACATTTTCAGTTTTGAAACACTACAAAATTGTAATATTTTTTGTTTTGTAATTCTATTTTTTAGATACTTGCTTTCATTCCGAGCATATTATTCTTTGCATCATGGAACTGCTGATGTTTTGAAAAAACAATGGTTATTTTTGTATCTCTTTTGGCTATCTTGAAATTAATAAAGTTTATTAGCTAATTATTAGGGTAACTACTGATATAAGCAAACCGTGCTTATTCTATGCATAATAGAACTTCTAATGTATTATAAAAAGAAATATGCGGTAGTATAGTGTCTCTTTCAGGAGACTTTTTTTAAACATTCAACAAAATAGTTTGTCTACTCCATCATGTTCCTGTTACTACTATGGCAGTAGGTGGTATAACTATACGCCACTTCAAGGATATAAAATGTTGTTGACCGCAAATAATTTACTAGAATGTGACAAGCAAATTGACCTTAGAACACTTATCTCGATATTATTGTAATAAAATACTTCTGTGCTCTATTGACGTATCATAATTTATGTGAAAATTATTGTGCAGTTAGTTACTCGTACACAAATGTACTTGACAAAACTTTTATAATGATTATGGTAATAATATTATACATATGTAATTGAAAATTGAATCTAAAAAATGGACATAAATAGCTTTTAATTTATCCTGCCTACATCTATAACAACTAAATAAAATTTAAGTGCCTGTTTGTAATAATAACTACTTATTACTGAATAGGTATGAATCTATATTGCTTCCACAATATAGAATGTATTAACATGCAGTTATAACCGTCATCATCTTTGTAAGTTACAATAATAAAAAGTTAAAATCTAAAACCCAACTACGACAAAAAACGACGCTGAAAAAGTATAAAACAAGACTTTTAGAACACTGAACTGAACAAAGTTGCTTATGTAGTTCCAAGTAAATGGACACAGTAGACTCTACCAAAATGCTTATGTTGAAAATTGACAATAATGTCATACAATACTATTTTGAAGTATGCAATATTTACTATGTAGAGATAGGTTTTCATGTTTGGAAAACCGCAGTCACACGTTGTCAAAGTGCTACGGTAGGTAGGTACTTGTGTATGGAACGTGTGAACGTTTGTCGAATTCTGACAAGCAATTTAGAAGTTATGTGGAAACAGATGAACATACATACAAACATACATACATACATAGCCTGTCAAAATCATAACCCTCCTTTTGCTTTGCCGTAGTCGGGTAAAAACATGCATCATCAGAGGGCCTACCATGAGTAGGCTATCGAAAACTTACGTACGTTAAAAACCTATAGAGTTGTTTTTTTCATACGGCCGATTCTAGTTCTTCGCGTAACCACCAGCGGCGCTGTACAAGTTTTTCATAGACATATTCACTTAGGCGATATCGAGCGCGTAAGTTTTAAACTCATGGTAGCCACACTGTAGCGCTACCATGAGTTTAAAAGTTACGGACTCGATATCGCCTACGTAAATATGTCTATGAAAAACTTGTACAGCGCCCCTGCAGGTGGTAACGCTAAGAACCAAAATCGGTCGTATGAAAAAAACAACTCGATAGGTTAACGTTTAAGGATAAATTGTAAATGTATTTAAGGTAACGACCTTAAATGAATTTTTAACCTTTTTACCCCTTTTACTATTTGATGGTCAAATGATTTTAGATGCGAAATGTCTAAGCTTTTACTTCGAATTCTATGTTAAGAAAAGTAGAACAAAGAATGTTTTCATTATCAGCTTTCTAAATCATAGTTTCTGATAATTAAAAACTTCTTTAAGTTGTGATAAAGATCAAAGATTTTTATTTAGTGTCTATTATTTTAAAGAGTCTTCTATTAATTAAATTGAAGTTTACAGTTCTTTGAAAATGAACAACTTAACTTGCAGCAATCTTTTACATCGATAATATCTTCACAACTATCTTTTTAGAATTCAATTTCTTTTTTTAGTATTGGTTCCAGATACAATTAGTGGTATATGTTAAGATTTTAAGTTTGAGTTTTGTGTAGAGACGTAGGTAGAGTCTTACAGTGATGTCCTCATTCAAAGTTCTAGTTTCCCCAGGGGCCCTTAGGCAAACGTCTCTTGAATACATATTATAGAATAGAATAGAATACTAGGTGTGAAAGCCTTTTGTCGCTTTTTATGAAGCGACAAAAGGCTTTCACACTAATATTGACTACAGGAATGATGAGAAGACTTCTCCAAATCTTCATTATAAAAACAGAAAAAAAATGCTTCAACATTATTTTAAGCCAACAAAACAAAAAACGTGAAAATAATGCTCTATTTTTTACCTCATCGAATGAGATTTTGGGCTAAATCGTGATTTTAAATACAGTTAACAGAAAATCTAACCCACATTCTGCAGTTCATCAAAAGATGCTTTAAAATAATCGAGTTCTGTTGTCACGATTTTAGACTTTTACCAACTGTTATGCCCCAATGTTTCAAAACTTTTGTTATCTTTTGATCACGATGCAAGTTAAACCAAGGTTTATTATCTTATAACTTGAAACGTAAAAATTCGTCCTTCTGTCCGCTTAGAAGGGTATATCTGACCTTTGGAAATGCCGGCCAAGCGCGAATCGGACGCGCTCGAAGGTTCTGTACCTAACATTACAATAAAATTTGCAACATTAGATAGAATGTTAGAAATCTAACGAAAAAATCACGCTTCCTGTGTAACATTTCAAATATTGATTATTTTGGCCTTTTGGATTTTTATATTGGCCGAGGATAGAGAGAAGTGGCGTGCATTTGGAGAGGCCTATGTCCAGCAGTGGACAGAAATGGGCTGATAATGATGATGATTATTTTGTTTTTAAAGAAAGAAAGACATTTATACTTTTAGTCTATTTTTTATCATTTTCTGCTACTGCAACAGAATCACATCCATAATTTGTAAATTTTTCTTACTAGCTTTCCGCCCGCGACTTCGTCCTCGTAGAGACGTTTAATGGGTAAAACATTACTTCCTTATAGCGCAGTCGGTTAAAAATACTATATCTGTACCAAATTTTATTAAAATCGGTTCAGTACTCTATGCGTGAAATCGTAACAGACAGACAGACAGAGTTACTTTCGGATTTATAATATTAGTCGACTAGTAAGGATGTCGTACAAGCCTTGTGCTTCATAATTATTGTAATTTAGTTTCAATCTTAGCCTTCATATACGGGACCCTAAAACATTAGATATGCAACTGACCAAATCATATGAAGCACATTTCAATTGCTTACGGATATCCGAATCAAAATACAGGCGATGCCATTTAGAACCGGTTCTGCGATTATTTTGTGCCTCACTCAAGTAAAGTCACACTCAATGTTGCCATGAATTAAAGATCGTGTTTAATTTTGATAAAATAACATGCTTCTGTTAGTGTTTAACCTTTGTAGTCACATATCGCGTACAAAAATCTTTTTTACTTACACATTGCATGTTATTTTTTTTTTAATATAAATACAAACAGCCACCCACGACTTTGTCCGCGCAAAAAATAGCCTATAATGTACTTTGTAAATTAGCTATTATTGAAAGTCCCGTCAAAATTGATTCAGCAGTTTCGGAGATTAGCGGGAATTAACAGCCAGACTTACAGACAAAAATGTTTTTAAATGGGTTTTTGTTATGGTACCCTGGTACCCGATATAGATTCATACCCATTAAGTAAAAAGTCGTATTATTATTTAGTAAACAGACACTGCATTTTTGTTTAGTTGTATAGAGTTGTATAGATTTCATAACATCACAAACATCGATTCTAATCCTGTGATAAATATCTTAAGCACTTATGTTATGGTTATCAGAAACGACAGAGGATAAATATATAAATAACACAACCAGACACGTAACAAATACCAATGTTCATCACATAAATATTTGTCTAACAAAACTACTCCACCAAGCCAGTCATATCATCACCATCATCATCAGCCTTTTATAATATCCCACTGCAGGGTATAGGCCTCCTCCGTAGAACGCCATGCACTTTGGTCCTCCGCCAATCTCATCCAGAGACCTCCCGCGGCTTTCTTGATATCACTTGCCCATCTAGTCGGAGGCCGTCCTCTTTTGCGTCAGTCATATACCGATTAATAAATTATTTCATTAATATTATTCACAAATAACTATAAAATGTATGTTGCTTAATTGAACTCAGTCAGGTAATCAATATCGTAATCCACTCATAGTCCGGTCAATTTAGACATTCGAAGTTACATAAATTCCCACCAAGCTGAAAATCGGTAAGATTGCTTAAAATATCATTAAAAACAAAATTTGAAAGTTCCCCATCTTTCCCCTGTAAGGAAAAAATGTTATTCAAGGTCAAAAGTCAAAAAATGAGTTTTTCGCGATTTTCAGCAAAACGGTAAGTTTTATCATAAAAATACCTCAGACAAAAATTGTAGATTATAAAATTATCTACAAAAACTAAATTTATACTTTTTTTTCTACGAGCCACCGTTTTTGAGATATAACGATTCAAAAAGTTGTAGAAGTTGTAATCGTCATAATATGCACACGTTTCCTCGCCACCTATGAGGTAGTGTACTTGGCGCGTTTTATTTTTACGTGGTTTCCCAAGTAGGCCTATTCCACCGGTCAGTTTTAATCCTGTTTTATTTGAAACTATTGAAAAATAATGGATATTAGCAGAGATTGAAAAAATAAAGGCAATTTAAGTTAAAAAAATGTAGTGAAATTTAATCGTCCGAGTCGTAACTGTCAAATTCTTTTTCTTGTTCTTCTTCTTGATCTACTTGTTCTTGTTCTTCTTTTTCTTCTTCATCTTCATCCTGAGTGCATGTAAACTGCGTCAATAGCGATGTATCGCATGTTGCCTCGTTGGAATCAAACGGATCCTCTTCTGTTCAATAGAATCACCAGATTCAATATTAGAACACGACCGGCCTTGACAATGCGTACATGCGGGAGAACAAAACAATCCGACTTTTTTGCAACCACATTTAGCACTGCATCCCTTTTTGCAGTTGCAAAAGTCGAGTTTAAAAGTTTTTCTGGTGCAGGTGGAAGTAAAGTATGCACTGGTTCCAACAACGACTTCATACCCAATAGACTCCTAATACAGGACGAGCGTTTTCAGACAACACATCAGATAAATAGATCTTATGTTAAACCACGCCCGCTTCGTTAGTAACGACCAGATCTGAGACCCGTGAACATCTCTCTCTCTCTCTCTCTCTCTCTCTCTCTTAAATTTTGTTTATCAAATAGTTTGAAAACTGTTATTTTTCCCCTCCTGTAAAATGCAGATGTCGTATCACAGCCACTTATTGCGTGTAATATACGTGGCGTACTCGTGCATATTATGACGATTACAACTTTTACAACTTTTTGAATCGTTATATCTCAAAAACGGTGGCTCGTAGAAAAAAAAGTATAAATTTAGTTTTTGTAGATAATTTTATAATCTACAATTTTTTGTCTGAGGTATTTTTATGATAAAACTTACCGTTTTGCTGAAAATCGCGAAAAACTCATTTTTGACTTTTGACCTTGAATAACATTTTTTCCTTACAGGGAAAGATGGGGAACTTTCAAAATTTGTTTTTAATGATATTTTAAGCAATCTTACCGATTTTCAGCTTGGTGGGAATTTATGTAACTTTACTCTTATTTTTTGGTCTAATTTGACCGGACTATCAGAGTTTAAACCATAAATTCCATTTGCAGATTAAAATTGTAATTAAGTAGTTTGTTCTGTTTATTAACTCACTGATAATAATTTCGTTTACTTACCTACTTTTCACATCATACGTAGGTACATACGTATCTACAATTAATTCAAAATTATATACAAATATGAGGGATATTTCTAATTATGCACCGATTCATTAAAGTTTTTAATTGAACACACAAAATTTCAACTCAATCTGTTAGAGATATCTATATCAATTAAATACGAGGATGTAAACACTATAAATCAATCTTCTTCTTATCGTATGGTTGATGAACAACCTGGTGTCAGAGTTTAAACCGCCCATAGGCCTTTGACATGGCTTCACACACCGCTGAAAAAATATCTCAGGTGTGCTGGTTTCCTCACGATGTTTTCCTTCACCGTTAAAGCGTCGAATGATGGTACATATGAATTTCAAATATGAAAAGCACATTGGTACCTGGCGGGGTTTGGAATGGTCTCTCGCATGGCAAGCAACGACCTTAACCACTCGGCCATCGACGCATTTTTTATAAATCAATGATGAACTGAACTTAGCTAGGGGTGAAAGCCATCCGCTCCCCCGCAAATATGAGTCTCTACTTCTAGCCAGCATCGTATGTCAGTTGGAAAAAAAAAACTGAACTAAGTTGAAGAACAGTCTTACTGCAAATGGTCAAAGTAAAAGCAGAAATGCATAATATCTTTTGTGTGACTAATAAGTATAATTATGGCCTCGCTGCAGTGACTCACACACTTTCTCCAAACACTTGCGCTTTTGACAGAATTCGGCAATTTCTTTTTTTACAATAAATAATTATATTTATTTTTGATTTGCATGCATACTTAATAATTTATTTTTATTAATTCAAACTATGAAAATAATGTACTGACAAAATTTTTCTCTTTTTTTTCAGGTAAGTCCATTATAATCATTTCATCAAAAGTGATTTTGTCAACTCTTGGATGGTGCTTTGGTATGATTTTGTGCTATTGTTATTAGTAAAGGATATTTTATAGAATATACTTCTAATACTAGAAATATAGTTAGCTATGTTCCTAGTTTAAAAGTGGCCTAAGAATTCTGCCGTGAGTGACTGCAGTTTTTAGGCTGAATGTGGGTCAAAAAATTTACAGTATCGTCTTTCATTCTGCTTACCCGCTTAGAAGTAAATATTGTTATTCTTATCAGATTCCTAAAATCTTAATAACATGCCTTCAACCAGTGTTTTCATGCATAATTCAAAACAATTTTCTCACTACTCAAAAAAGTATTTTAATGCAACAATAGGCTACAGGGTCATCGTACAAAACAATTACCTAAACTATTTCGTAAAACCTCGGCCAGTTATGTCATGTTACACAACTCACTTAGGCTTATTTTAAGTTAGGGTTGTCTTTTTGAAGTTTATTTTAATGTTGGTATTATTATGACGTTTATGTTCTGATCGATTTTAATATCTATACCAGACAAATTAACATGGTCTTTAGTTAGCACTGACCTTATAAATGGCTCCCAATGTGTTTTTATAATGGTAAAGTATATACCTATTAACTGTGTATTACAAAATCTTTTATACATTATTGCAATCATTAAATTCTTTATCAACTTCTCTACTGTCACCATCCAAGATCGATACATTTAGAAAAGTAAGCAAAAAACATATTTTGATAGTTAACCGACTCTACCTTATAAAACACGAAGTTTTGTTTCGTTATTTTCATCTACAACATTTTTTGATTTTACCCTTAGCATAGTTTTCAAGAATTGGAAAAGTGTACGTTGTGCTAACCCTAAATAAACTTGTAAAGCGTGAATTTGCTCATTATACAGCAAAATAAGAATCCTATCCAAGTAAGACACGCGAACGCATTTGACACAGATAGAGAACCTTCAAATTTTTAACAGATACGTAATTGAGAAGCTTTTTACTGAGCAATGTTTACCAAACGTTGAAGAAGTGTTTGAATGAGCTAAATTCTTTATAGTTAACTGACATAAAACAGTAATTATTTTTTTCATTAAGGTAACTAATTGAACTATTGATCAAACTTACAGACGGCCCAAGACTTAATCTTTAGCTTCCAACAAATTATGTAGCTACTTTAGTTGTTGTTTCATCTTTTTATTTTTTATTGTCTTCATATTTTTTATCTAATAAACTTTATATTAATTACTTATTCGCCAATATTAATACAAAGAAGTATTTACACTAACAGAATTGAAATAAATTAACCTCTTAATAGTGGGTTGTAATTCCCACTCCATTTCGTTCGAATAGCCTAGTCTACTTTAGCACTAAGTAAATTCCGACCGGTCTAGATTTGGCCACGAGCCAACGTCGCTTCATGGCATGTCTCATTATTATGACATTTATTTTAACGACATAACTACCCCTTAACACTGAAGCGGGTAGAAAAAGGAAAATATATGAGTTGAACGTCGAATGTTCGCCATTTTTCATTAGGAAATGTTAACGGAAAAGGCAGGAAATGTTTTAGATTGTAATTTTTCAGGGCAAGAAAAAACAAGCCCTTTGCGTTGACTTTGCTTCGGGTGAATTTCACATAAAACCATTTCTCTTGAACCCGTTTATATGTTAAAAAACCGCATCAAAATCACGAGAGATAAACCACAACGAAATTAATTACCTAAGTATTACTTTTAGTTAAGAATTTTAAAATTGTCATGGTTACACTGAATTGGATTAATAAAATTGAAACTCTGTATCGGGAGCTCATTAAAAAAAAACAACATGTTAAATATCCCGGACATTTTCAGTGGTCTAGTTAAGAAGTTGTTACCAAGGGAATGAACATTAAAATAAGTATAATAGTAAGTGACATAACTGCGCCTTAACACCGCAGTACGTAACCATCGACTAAATTATAAGGCGAAGTCCATTGCGCCATTGCTACGGACGTTGCATCGCCACAACAGTGGTCAGTCCGCATTGGGCAACTATTGCGAGGCGACAACACCTCATAAATATCAGAAGACCTTAAAATAAAGCCAATAGGGTCTATTACCCATTGATTGCTAGTCATATGTTTGCATTGTCGGTGGTGGTAACAATTTTATGCATGCACTTTGATAGGAACTTATTCTGCTGTTAATAAGAAGGGTTTTTGCTTGTGCTATGGCTGTTTTTACAGTGGTATCTAGTAGATATATTGTAGAACATTTTGATAGACCGGTTAGTTATCTAATAGGCGTAATGAAGGATTAGACAAACATGGTATTGGCGTTGCTATTATTAGCAAATTGATTTGTTGCAACAGGGTGAAACTTGTAATGTGGTCTTCAACCTTCGCTGTTAAGTATGTGTAGTCAGTTTTGTTCGGTTGCATTTTGTTGCACATTTATTAGAATCTAATACTTATTTTCTATTCGTATAGGAGAATCACTCGTTCTATATATTATGTATTTAGAGATACGTATCGAAATGTTGCCATGATTCTAAATAACCCTTGTTTCTTTTTTGTGTATCGCTTTTTGCATATCATAAACTTTTATAATTCATTGGTCATAAAAAGTGTAATCTGTTTTTGAAACGAAAATAATCCAGGACAATCATAGTAAGATATTTGTTATTTCTTTTCTTATACTGTACAATGCCACTGCAGGAGACCTTTGCCTGGCAGTGGGGTGATACAGATTTATTTACATTAATAGAACTATATTTATATAAATAAGTATGATTGATAGTGCATCAAGCGCTTTTTAATGGCTTACTTTTGCTTTGAGGGCTTTTAACTTCGAGAAAAGCTGAACATAATCGATAAAACGTGATTCTTACAAATCGATTCAGCAATCGCCAATTCTCCTTGAAAAACACAAACGACTCGTTATAAATAAATCGATTACCGTAGAACAAACCGAGTTCATTCAATCGAATGACCCGAACCGCATTACCCCATACCGTAGCTGTCATGTGTATGTAAGTTAAGCAACGCTCCATGGTCAAACTTGAGTTGGTGACCGAGGTTACGACATGGCTGTGGTCTATTGTTAACATGTAGGTAGACTTGGCTTCCGCTTCGGAGGTTCAATTGTAATTAATATTGATTGCTCTAACATTCTTTATCGGTTCAATGGTAAATTTGGCGACCTTGTTGATCGCGGAAAATTGGGTATCAATGATTGCAACATGTATAGTTTTGAGTACGATAGCGAGAAGATAGACGAAATTGCTGCAGATGAATAAATGCATTTCACCGTTTTTGTTTGTAAACGTAATGTAATATACGTCGTTATAGTAAAGTTATATACGTCGTAAGGCAGCGTCCAAGTTATTTTCTGGTAAAATATATTTTTACTCAAAGATACATACATTTGTAAATATAGAACCAAGACAACGTAACAACAAATGCTCAGTTCATTATCTTGAAACAAAACTTTTTGACATGCACCTCCAACATTTTCAGCGTTAAAAATCCAAACTGTACTGAACCCTCTAGCCATTTTGAACTAGGACACTGTATAAACTTTTAATTGGCCGACGAAAATCAAAAACTGGCCGGAGGAAGGCAAAAGGAGCAAGAATTGGAATTCCCTTGTGAAGTAGGTCACCTACTCAAACTGGTTGGAGGTATGTGGGTCGGAGCGCGTTTAATTTTGTTTTGGTCTACTAAGTGGTCTAGTTGACCGCTTCGAACTATTGGATTTTTTTGGAAAAAAATACAAAAGTTCGAGGTAAATTTGGTAATTTTCGGAATAGAGATATAATCAAAAAAGATCAAAGGAGAACGAATTTAATTAAATCACACAAAGGATTTTGACAAAAAAAACATCAATTAATAATAACGGATGGCATAAACCAGAAAAATGGAAATAATAAACGGACAAGAATCTGGATAACAAGAATGTAAAGGGAGTCACTTTCAGAGCTTTGTTCATCGACACTACAGCATAAAAATAAGGTTTTAAAAAACCTTGCACATGTACGCCAAGTGCGTCTAAACAATTTGGCTCCGGGCGATAATATATCTTGAAGTGTTGAAGTTGAGTTTCGAACTGCTCGTTTCAGGATGTAATACGGTCTTTCAGTGACTCTTAACTGGTTGTGATCACCATTAAGCAATTCGGACTCGCCACTTAACACCGAAATTAAATTCAGATGTGACAACTAAAGGTTTAGAATGGACCATCGTGCTAATGTAGCATTAATGACTTAAATGTAAAACACTTTATTATTAACCACAAACTACACTCCCTCTCCTAAAAGAAAAAACAAATTTTGCACTCAAATTTTCACCTCGACCTCACTAAAAACGAGTTAAACGTGTGCCAACACAAATACTTACATACCACACCCGGTGGTAACATTCCACTTCTTTTAGCCAAAAAAACTAGCATTTCTTTTCCCTGAAATGCGCTAGAAACTGTTATTTAGCCACATTTTCTCTATCCACGACTGGTCAATTGACACTAATTACACGAAGAAATGCTGGCCTAGATACTACTTAGTGGGCAGAACGTGCTTTCACTGATACCTAGTATTTTTGGCTGCATTCTCTAGATCCTTTCTTTTTTGATAAATGTTTTCGTTGTGGTGGAATTCAGTGAATGTTTTTTTTTATTCCACACAGTAGAATAATATTTATATTGTTTCAGTTTGTTTTTTGATTGTAAAATTTAATTATGTCAAAAATTATCAACATATTATCACACAAGGCAATGGCACTTTTAGTACAGGAGCAGTTCATTGTGTCCCCTTCATCTAATGTGTAATAAATACTGTGTATAGAAGAGTAAAACCCAAAGTCATCCTGATAGCTGATAAAAGTCTTTAACCAATTCTTGGCCTTACAAATTGCTTTTTCTGCGAACGCCATCGACCAATGTTTACCATTCGCTCAATCATTAAAAACAACACCTAATTATTCGCAAACTCGTCACAGAACGTCGAATTACGTCGTAACTACGTACGGACCTGTCATTATGGACGACGTTAATTAATAACTTTCTAATTGCCTACGCCACTGGGTTTAGCTTTGAGACTCGAGTAGCTAATTCGTGTAATTTGCTCAAAACTCAAGTTGTTTTTTTACTTTTATTGAAAATTTGGACAACAGATTTTTGTTGATGTAAGACAAAACATCGTGATACAAATACAGTGTAAATGTTAAATTCACGAATGGTTTTTCTATGTTACAAATTAAGTCAGAAAGTTAACGTAATAAGCCACGAGGTTTGCTTTAGTTCGCTTTATGCCCGCTAAGGGTCCATTATTATAGAATTAATTTGGACAAGATTAGGTAAATCGTCACTTATCTGCAACCAAATAGGTCGGTATCAAACAAACTCTTACGGACCCTATTATAATATAATTACGTCGTCAACATAAAGCAAACTGTTTCTTACATACCCAGGAGGTACTCCAAACTCGGTAAAAGGGTGCAAGGTCCCAACTCCTTAAAAGGGCCGTCCCGTCCAGTTCAGTGACCTGCCCTCATTTGAACTTCACACTGAGCCGTTATGCCTGACATTTTGTTGGGATTATTTTACGACCGGGAACATAACCCTGCGTGAGATTTACACGACAATTTTTCGGAGTTGGTTTTTTATGAATACGTCGATTTTCTTCTATAAACTAGCTGGGGATAAGATTGTTTAGGAGGTTCCTTTGACCCTTTTTGATCCAGATCTTTTGCTTAAGTTTATACGGTTTCTTAACGTACTGAATTCCATCTGTCTTTTGATACCTCTTAGACTCTACCTCTCTAGTCTTTCTGTATGTATTTTTGTAGATCTATTTATTTTCTACTCATAAAGTGTTAAATTGCCCTTGATACACCATACAGCAACTAATTACGGTAAGCCACCTGAAACTGTTTCCAAAATACAGAGATTGAATCAATAATTTTTGGGGTCATAGAAGTTTCTAGAAGGACTTAAAAGAACCGATCTCCACATATAACACCTTCTCATCATCGAGGATAAACAATGAAGTGGAAAAGGCAGTCAACCGTAAAGTGTACAAGGCATCAGATGCTGATGAAATCGATTATTGTAAATCCGGCCCCACCAGGCTACTTACCCGGTACGCACCCGATCGTTCACATGTAAGAAATCAGCGAAGCATATCGATGCCTTTACCTGGCGTCGCGTTAGGGATAGGCTAATGAATGGATAATTAGAACGGACAGGGTGTAAAGTACCATTTTTTGAATATTTTTAGTAAGGTTAAGATGATCTGATTTGAGGGTTAAGATCTGATAAAGCATTACTATTTGTTGAGTCTAAGCAAAAAAGAATAAATTAATTGATCAAGAAATTGGGCCAATTAGAACTTAGTATTTTCAGAATATTTTGATTGATTTGAAAAAACCAGAAATGTGGATATTTTTGATTGTTTTCTTCATGCAAGTATGAAATTGGTCTCAAACTTGCACAAAAATTATGTCTACAAAAATATGAATAACGCGCAAACTACCATTCAGAAAAACCCTAGACCACAAAAAATAGTGCTATCAAAAACTTCAAGAAAATTGCAAACATTATGTATTCATTACTTAATACCAGTAATACGAATAGACCAATTAATAAAACGTACATTTTAAACCTCCTCTCACTTACAACAATAAAAATGCCATTAACTAAGGTCAGACCAGCCACTCCTAATCAGAACTACTTTCAGAAAATTCATTGTTAATACATAATTAATTTAGTGCACTCCCGATCGCAAGCAATTACCAACTTAATTCCTTTGCAAGAGTATTTACATTGGCTTAGCAATCTTGAAGCTGACTGAGCAGAAATAGTTTCAGACGACGAATGGGAAATTGAGCTTTATGTCGATGGAAATAGTAGCGAGTTCAGTGGTACGTGTTAGTTTGTTGAAGTCAAATGGTGTTTCCGTCTGAACAATGGTGAAGGATAGACGGCAATGGACAGGATCGGAAGTGCTGTGTTATCTTCACGGATAGTGCTCGCTTCAAAGCACGGGAAGTTTGAGGAATTCCAATTCATTTCGGAATGGAGAAGTTATTTGGAATTCTGCGGCTTGGGATTTTTTTGTGTTATGATAGTATTGTACCGATGACGTCACTACTATCTTTCATCGATTTTGTGAAACGTGCTTTTGTAGCTTCAAAAGAGTTAACATTATGTACGTCAGTTTTGTCGAGATGGTAGATTTACGTAAATGTTAATTAAAGACAAAATTGTACTCTGTATTTAATGAGAAAACTAATTTTATTATTTTTTGTTACAGGTATGTTCAGCTCAATATAAAAATATCTAAAATCAATATCGTGTCTTAGTTTGCGTGATACAAAACGTTGACTGCATATGTAAGTATAGTTAGTGTTGTTTATTTTAAAGGATTTTTATGTGACAGTAACAATTATTATTTTTGTAAAAATTTATAATAAGTAGTATACAGTAATAAAAAAAATGGGTCACGGTGAGGGAGCAAGGACAATAAAGTTTACATTCTTTTTGATTGAAACCGGGAAAGAAAACTCGTCTCATACAGTAGCGTAAATACGAATTGCAAAATGCCACAAGCACCCGAGCTTAAGGACCTGGGGGACCAAGAAAGTTTTTTAGCATTACAAGACAGAAGATAAAAATATGGAATTTTTAAGAGAGAGAGTTTGTACTAAATGAATTGGCCACGGGAATATCTACTTGTCTTGTACACAAGTTATGACCAAAAAGGTTAATATTTCCTCAAACCACTCTTACCTCACTCGGCCAATGGATGAGCAAGTTATTCGGTTCAGTTAATTTGTTGACGATAGGTTGGCCAACATCCACACCTATCTAAGTTTTGCCGTAACAGATTCGTATCGTCATATGTCGAAATTTTGTTTCAACGGTGACAGTCGTTATAGGGTACACATATAGTTCTGTATTCATTCACGTCAAATAAACATCCTATAAAGAATATAGAGACAGACAGACATCTCGATTTTTAAGCAATTAACTAATAATCGAATATTTTGTGTAGTATCTTTTTATGTGTTATGCATAGTTGCAAAACAAGAACGTGGTTCTTATATTTGCACACATTTAATATTATTGATCGACACATGTTAGGTACCTGAATTTTTATTATTGGACTAGCTTTCAGCCCGAGACTCCGTCCGCGTAGAGACGTTTAACGGGTAAAACATTGCACAATAATAACGAAGTCGGTTAGCCTACGTCCTTTTTTAGACTCCGGTCTATAGTTGTACTTACCAAATTTTATTTAAATGCTTTTGGTACTCTCCGCGTGATAGCGTAACAGATAGAGTTACTCGCATCTATAATATAAGTGAGGATTTAGATTCTTAACTGAATACTTGGCATTCGTATAGTTTTTGACTGGATATTTTTTTTTCACTATTCATGCATCAATGTTACACGGCTCTCGGATTGTGTATACAAAAGCTAGGAAATGTTCTCGACATAATCTAAGAAGTATCTGTGACAATAGTCAATGATATAGGAAATGTTTGCGAGAAAATGTTTGTTCTCAGATCTTTTTCAAGCTCTTAAGATGTCTTTGTGAGTTGCGATGGAAACGTAAGACCAATATTTGTGAACAAATGACAAATACAAAACGGCTGAATAAAGACTCGGCGATGTGGAATAAAAATAGGAAAACGTTTTTAGAAAGACTAGTGACCCGCCCTTGCTTCGCTTCTGGAATTTTTTACGTAGAAAAACCTTCTTCTTGAATCCTTTTGTCTTTTTTTATATACTAGGCTAACTCACTCCACCTGATAAACAAAAATTCCATTAGAATTCGTTGCGTAATTTTAAAGATTTCAGCATACATACATACAAACAGAAGCGGGAAGCGACTTTTCTATGTACTATGTAGTGATATTAAACTTTTATGGTTTCTGACCAGTCGATCACCGCTTCTAGGCAGTCTCATTATTTTAGCTAATTATAACAAGGTCGGGTTTAACTTAGGACCAGTACTGGACAATTATTTATGTTTTATTACAAATGATGATTGTAATTAATTTACTCTTTAAAAAATATCAAAACATGTTTTGATCCCCCGTGAATAGTTAACAACTAAACATCACTGACCACACTATTAAAGTTCTCCAAAATGCTTTGATAGTTCGAAATGCGATCAATCATGATTATTTCAAGATCGGTTAGCCCATTAAAGTGCATTCTAGTTCCATGCCAACTAAACCAGTCTTCTTCAAATTAGGATATACAAAGTTCATCTGGATTTGCTAACAAATTAGACTGGTCTTTAATGTTTTAAAGCGAAACATTTTATCTAAATTTTGAACACTGCATACAATGTAGAACATGTTTGAAAAAAAAATAGCTCAAGTAAAAATATTATTGAAAACAGCAAACCAAATTATCAAAGTAAACTTGAGTGGTTGTTTTCCCGTGGCAGAACGATTTGCCTTTTTTAATACTATCGAATCTGTATGTTGGTTCTGATATAAGTAACACAGTTGCTTGTTATACTACTTACTCCGGGATCACATGTGATGTTGTGTAATATTTAATTATTTTTATGTGATGTAAATGAACACCGCGATTATATTTTCCCACCCAAAATATGGGCAAACGATTCCACTTTGTATTTTTATTTTTAGCTAGTCCACATGATATAATGATATATTATGTGCCAACCAAAAAGGTTTTACAAAATGCAAAGACAGGTAGGTAACCTTGAACTGTAAAGTTGAAAAGTCAATCTGTTATATAACTAAATATTGTGAAGAATGAAGATGTTATTTAAACTTAGATGTTACATAATCATGGGTCACACTTTACATAATTTCGGAATGACAAATGTATTTGGTACCCTCTTATGAGGTCAACAGTTCAGCAATGAGAATAATTTGTTTGTAATCAATTTGGTGCGGCTAATCTTTGTGATGCTATTTCGTAATCTGTTTAAGTAATTTGGTTAACTAATCGAATTAATGATGCTATGGTTAGTATAGCAAATTTTGAATGAGAAAAAGAAAGTTCTACCAAGTCTTTAGTATAAAGTTCTAAAGACTTGGTAGAACTTTCTTTTTACAACTGTAAAAATTACAACAAAATTGATCTAGAAGATATGGTTCAAAGAAAGACGTGGTTGTTACCAAGTGAATTATTCATTTATTTATTTATTTATTACACACACTAACAGAGTTACAGTAAGTACATTATGAAAAAACATGCTAATAAATTGTTTTTATTCTGTAAGTCCACTTTTAAGTGTGAACAGCATGTTTGGCACAATCAATCTAGACATTATGATGGAATAATCTCATTTGACTTTCAACTTTATAGCATACTAGCTTTCCGCCCGCGACTTCGTCCGCGTAGAGACGTTTAACGGGTAAAACATTACTTCTTTATAGCGCAGTCGGTAAAAAGTAAAAAGTAGCCTATATCCTTTCCTAGGCTCTGGACTATATCTGTACCAAATTTCGTTTAAATCGGTTCTGTACTCTATGCGTGAAAGCGTAACAGACAGACAGACAGACAGAGTTACTTTCGGATTTATAATATTAGTAAGGAAGTAAGGATATACGGTCTTATTGAGAAATCACCTCCTTTTTGAAGTCGATGAGTAAATCTGAAGAGTTTGTTTGTTTGTTTGAACGCGCTAATCTCATAACTTACTGGTTAGAATCGACCATTTATCGAGAAGGCTTTTATATTTCATAACATTACACTGCAACCAAAAGAAGCAAAGAAACAATAGAAAATGTGTAAAATATGGGGTAAAAGGCAGGCGAAGTTGCTGGCACAGCTAGTCATTTATAACTAGTCTTACAAAAAACTTGTGCTGCAATTGAAAATTTGCACCAAAAAGTGGTCTACCTTTAGTCCAAGTGTGATTGTTGGTTGGAACTTATTAAGAAATCATCGAAACGTCTGATATTACTCAGTTAGACCGGTCCGGCAACCGGTTACTTGGCTGGTTGACATTTGGGTTGCCTCAACCATTGGGTCGGGTCTTCCGCGACAAATGTAGGGTTTATGTAAGGAACTGTGTCAGTTGAACAGGGAAGTGTTATTACTAACGTTACTAAAGTGTCAAGCGTGATAAAATTAACTCAGTGCAACTTAGCTAACCATAATATACGATTATCCGACGCTTTAATGGTAAAAGAAAACATCTTGAGGAAACCTGTACACCTGCGAAGAAATTTTTAGGTTGTATAGTCGACCAACGCGCACTTGGCCAGCGTGGTTGACTAAGGCCTGATATGGGGTAGGTGGCCCCAGTATGAGGTAGGTCCGTGCCTCGGCATTGGGGACGTATATGTGCTGATGATGATGATGAACTTAGTGAACCGTTGCATTAAAAATAATGTAATCCAGTTTCAGAAAATAAAGTGTTAGAGTAAGCATTAGTCCGTTAATAAATTAATAATGATATGCGACTTTTGCACTAAGCATGACCTTCATCCTTATACTTAATTCTGCTTATATATATGTATAAGTAAGTTAGGTTAAATTCTCGTAAGTTAACACGAAAACGACGTCTTCTTCTTATCGTATGGTTGATGAATAACCTGGTGTCAGAGTTTAAACCGCCTGTAGGCCTCTGACATGGCTTCACTCACACACCGTTGAAAAATCTCTCAGGTTTGCTGGTTATCACTGATTACTGAAACTGAAAACGACGTTAAGATCAAACACTAGTGAATCGCCTACTCCTACAGGGCGGAGTACAGATATTTTAATTACCTCTTTGCACGTGATATAACATAATTATTAGCCGTTATTTTTAATTAGCCAATTTTCTTGTTACGTTGGATTGCGTGGAATTAGAAATTTATCAATTCTGTGTTTAGGAAATAGCTATTTTACGTGTAAGTCACGAGTTGCATCTTAATACACGAATGCGGTTTTGGTTTATGATTTATAATTATGTTATTAACTTTAACTTCAATTAAAAATAAAATAAAAATTATATTTGAACATTTTTATTTATAAAAGGTCATTCTATTGTCGATTTATTATATAATACTCGCCGGTATGTGTTACATAAGAAAATCTAAGGAAAACTTTGATTATGTACAATGTTTAGTATTAATTACAATTGCATGATTATTTTTCTTAACTGACATACGATGATGGCTTGGAGTAGCCTCGTCATCATCATCGGACTTGCGGAGGAGCGGATGGCTTACCCCTTAAATGATTATTATGATATCATATGGTGTGTAGATAATATTGATACACCGCTGGTGAAGGACTTTTTTGGGATTTGCAATTTTTATAAAGTGATGTAAAATTAATATCGAGTCGTTATTAGAACAAAAAAATCATCCTTGGTTTATATTTTCCCACCCACAACATGGGTAAACAATTCCACTTTGTATTTTTACAAGTCCACATGATATCTACATCATGATATAGACTGGCTCGGTGGAACAGTGGTTAGTGACCCTGGCTGGCGGTTCCAAGAGTCGTGGGTTCGATTCCCACTTGGGACAAATATTTGTGTGATGAACATCGATGTTTGCATCCGTGTCTGGGTGTAATTATTTATTTTAAGTATGTATTTAAAAAAATATATCTATGTATGTATATCAGTCTCTGACGCCCATAGTACAAGCTCTGCTTAGTTTGGGGTCAGATGACCGTGTGTGGAAATGTCCCAGATATTTATTTATATCATAATCATACAGAGTTATTTATCTTTAGTATTCACATGCCATTCCCAACGAAGGTAAAGTCTCTCAACAAAAAAAAACAGTATTTCCGCCACCTAAAATAGCACCATTACTCCATCTCTAGCTATTGCCAACTCCATCGCATCATCCAGTTCGATTCCGTATCCGTAACTCCCGCCACGATTCCTATGTAGCACAGCTCGATACAATTACAGTTATCCAACTGCAGCGCAGGTTTTTGCCGCGAAAGTAAAAGTGGTACTCGACTGCGCTTACGCAACACCTGTCCGACGCTGGTATTGTTGATTGGGACTGATTGACGTGACTGTTGAGCCTACCATAAATCGCTTTTCCTTTAGTGATTTATGAGCTTTGTTGATAATGTTTCGATATGTGAATATCCGCTCGGTAACGGAGTAAGAAAGGGAAATGGTATTCAGTGGTAAAAGACAAGTAATTGTTAATTATAACATTGACTGGCTCGGTGGAACAGTGGCTAGTGACCCAGGTTTACTACCTACGGTTCCAAGAGTCGTGGGTTCGATTCCCACTCGGGACAAATATTTGTGTGACGAACATCGGTGTTTGTTCCGTGTCTGGGTGTATTATTAAATATATTTGTGTATCCACTGTTTATTCTGATACCCGTAACACAAGTGCTTAAGCTACTTACCACGGGATCAGATCAATGTATGTGATGTTGTGAAATATTTATATTTTATTATATTTATAAAGCCCATTGAATACGTCTCCACTGCTGGGGCAGAGGCCTACCCTAAACTAGGGCGATAAGGCCTTAGTCAACCACGCTGGCCAAATGCGGGTTGGTTGACTACACAACCTAAGAATTTCTTCGTAGGTGTGCAGCTTACCTCACGATGTCTTCCTTCATCGCTACAAAATAAATTTAATATTAAAATATATGGTTTTAATGTATTTCTGTGCACACATGACGCAACCTCTTCACAATGAGGAACTTTAACTGGCATATTAACCGTAAAGTTCACGGCTTTTGAACAGATCCGTAAAACAGACCCGTTTCGGGGGACGGTGTAAAAATGGCACGTAATTTACGTTGCAAGTGACGTGCCACTGATTTATTTACGGAACGTGCCAAAGTAGTGTTGTACCTACTTTTTGGAAGTTACGCGATCTTTCGAAAGAAGACGATACTTTCCTAACAATATTTTAATCTTACACTATAAATAATTTGATTTAACTTAAAAACGTAAGTGATAATGCTGAGATTTTTACGTATATTTATTTTTTAACAGATTATTTCAAGCAACGTGACATAAAGAATTATATTATAATTTATAACATATTATGCTATGCTAATACTAGCTTTGCAAGCGAAGACGTCTGCGTTTTTTCCCGTTTTTAAAACTTTACCATGGTTTCTTTGCTCGTGATGTAACTTGGCCTTCCGTTATAAATGGTCTAGATCCAACTAGAATCCAACACAATAATTTTTCAAATCGAATCAGTAGTATCTGAGATAAGCGCGTTTGAACAAAGAAACAAACTCTTCAGCTTTATAATATTAGTACAGATTATGACCGTAAATGATTTTAAAAATAACTAAAATAACATTTTAATAAAAATCTACTTTATAACACGAGATGGAGAGCACTGCTTGTGTGACTATTTTACCACGTTTAATCTGATTATACTTTGGTTCTCACACTCAATGAAAAAAATATTAATCACGATCGATAATGCATCGACAATCATCCGTCCCTATTCACAACTTTCTAAGTGAAAAGAAAACCTTCCTTGGAGTACTCGGCAAATAGGTGTAAGTTTTTGTTGAATTATTCATGAAATGCAAGCCTGGGATGTTTACGAATGACGGTTGTTTTGGTTGCAATTTTGCTAGTGTTTTCTTTCAAGCCTGCATAATGATGTTTGTTTGAAAAAACAACAAATTAGCAGAAGTGATTCATACTGCAAGAAGAAAATACTTTTTATGTTCACAAAGTAATCAAAGGAAATTATAATGCAGCTTTTTTTTTTCTAACTGACATAATACGATGATGACTTGGAGCAGCCTTGTCATTATCACCGGACTTGCGAGGGAGCAGATGGCTCTCAGTCCTCAACATAATAAAGCATGTAGACAGAGCAATGACAAATTATAGCGTATCCATAGTTCCGCAGATAGCGTGCAAATCAAAAAAAAACGCTTGCAAAACACTTACTTTATGAAAAGACGCTCCTTTTAAATTAATACATAGATTCAATATCTTCAAGTCAGGTTCATTTTGTTACTCGCACACATCACATCATTCAATACTCCGGTATCACTTTAATATCTCCATCATTTAAAGTGTCCAAAAAGTATAATGCGAGGAAAAAAGATAGACCTTTAAAATGTCCTTCAACTTCAATTTGAATGTCATTCCTTTAAAAATAACTGAAGGGTCGGTTCGTTAGGTCGCTAAAACGCCCGTCGTTCTTGATCAATATAGATGTCAGTCAAAACCACTGGGAATATTTTGAAATAGGTAAATTTGGCTTCTTATTACGAAAGATTTTCCACTAAATCAGATCGAAGCTCAGATAAGAGACTTTGTGCCAGTGGAAGAATCACTTTGCTGTTTTATAGTACTTATGGTTCTTGTACTTGTACTAATGGTTTTGTAACAAATATATTATTTAAAGTGATTTTCATTAATATTTAAACTGCTATATAGCCACGCCTCGGTATGATCCTATATTTAATGTGGCTCTCCTGTTAATTTATAGTTTTGGCGCAAACTTTTATAGCCGTATTAAAGAGTCTCAATCTACAATGTAGCCACCTGTTAAGACAGTAAACTATTGCCCTCGTCTTTCGACTTAACTTCGGTAGACAATCACTGTCACAGAATAATCGGTTACACACATTAGAAAACTGAAAATGTCCGTGATATTTACCATGTGGTTTTGCTTTAATGAACTCCCGATATTTCGGCACTGTTGGCCATGATCACGGGTGAAATCATTAAAATAAAACAACATAGTAAATATCCCGGAAATTTTCTGCCCACAAATTATCAAGATCAGGTCAATGGCAGCTATCAAGAACTTTACTTGGAATAAGTTGTGACCATTATTACAAAATTATTTAAGATTCAGCTTCCTCCATGTTTGATAGCTTGAATAGATTGAGAAAATTCTCTATTCTATATGTAGCTCACCTGACTTGAATACATTCATGAATCTTGAAACTAGCTTCATTTTATTCTATTCAGAATATTCTGAATTATTCTCTTCATTCTTAGAAATGCTTTTGCTCTATTCGCTATTTCCAATAATTTCAAACATTCTAAAAAACACAGCTTCATATCATGGTTTGGTGTCATTAAAGATTTTATGAGTATTGAGGTTGACCATAAAATAATTATGTGTGAAATTAAGGAATTTAAGAAAAAATATTGTGTCCTCATGCGAATAAGGAAACATTTCCGAAAGGAACGTGCTAACATAAGGTGGTAAAACTTTAAGTTTCCAAAAATACCATAACCAAACTCAACATATTCCTTCAACCGATTTCATCATTCACCATTCCATCACCAGCAGTGTCTTCATAGGAAAGCAAACAGATTGTTCAGTTACGTCAGTGCAGAGTAAACGAAGCAGAAAAACAAGAGTGTTGGACAGTAATGTGATTACGCACGGCAGCTCGGGCGGGGGATGCCCGCTGACAATACCCATTTGGGCGCCAAATCGTAAATAAACCGTAATGGCGGACGGGTACACGTATGATCTACGCTTTTGTTGCCTCTTCGAATAACATCGTCTTCCTCAAATATAGATTTTTTTTCCTAACTGACATACGATGGTCTGGAGTAGCCTCGTCTGCAGTATGCAAGGGAGCGGATAACTCTCACCCCTAAAATAGAATCACCTGAATCGTTGACAAGCTGTCGTGGTATTTTTTTTTAGAGTGCAGTTTGTGGCCAAGATTTATGGTATGCAAAAAAATTGTAACCAAAAAAAACCGCCTTCAAAAACCCGACTCACTAAAAATTACAAAATAATATAATACGAACATTTATAATAATCATCTGGGTATGAATTTTATATGTTGTTGAAGGCGGTGCCGTTTATATTTCATACAGACAAGCACAGAGTGCTTCATTTTCCTCAAAATTTTGATTGGCACCGCCTTCAACAACATATAAAATTCATACCCAGATGATTATTATAAATGTTCGTATTATATTATTTTGTAATTTTTAGTGAGTCGGGTTTTTGAAGGCGGTTTTTTTTTTGTTTACAATTTTTTTTCATACTTTTTAGTGTTTCATATTTTTTTCACCCTATTAGTTCAGCTCACCTGTAATGCTACTGATATTATAACTAGTAGTCTTAATATGTATACAGTATTGAAATAATTATTCTTTTACTCATAACTATTAAGGAGTTGACCTTCCATCATCAGCTCAGCATCATAACATTATGATTGCAAGAAGCAATGCCAATATAACTTCAGAAAATATGTAAAACGCGGTACATGTGCCTATAAAATTTGAGGGTTGCCCTCGATTTCTCCTGGATCCCATCATCAGATCCTAGACTGGTAAACCTAATAGTTTAGCTCACCTGTAATGCTACTGATATTATAACTAGTAGTCTTAATATGTATACAGTATTGAAAGAATTATCCTTTTAATCATAACTATTAAGGAGTTGACCTTCCATCATCAGTTCAGCATCATAACATTATGATTGCAAGAAGCAAATGCCAATATGCCTTCAGATAATATGCAAAACGCGGTACATGTCCCTATAAAATTTGAGGGTTGCCCTCGATTTCTCCTGGATCCCATCATCAGATCCAAGACTGATGAGAATGGCACCACCTCAGAAGTGAACTCTATCCAACCAAAAAAATTTTTGAAATCGAATATCGAATAAAGAATATCGGTGAACATACATAAAAAAAATTATACATACAGACGAATTGAGAACCTCCTCCTTTTTTTTGAAGTCGGTTAAAAATATTGTCGAAATCATTAACATTATGTATTGAAAAAAAATTAAAGGAATCTGATGATGCCTACATACGTTTGAGATTGGAAATAGATTCAGTGAAAAAACATGCAACCAGGGAAGATTCCAAAAACTAATTCAGGAGTTGTAGGCCCATATTTGAATAAGCGGAGTTTCTGGGCCAACTGTTGTATCTATTAGGTAATCTCCTTGTATTGTCCAACTTTACAGAATAAGCCTAGTATAAATAGGAGAGAAAGTGTCCCCACAAAACCACTTGACACAGGTGTTCGTACATTACAAATAAATGGCGCATTAAAACTTGCAAACGCGTAATAGTTTTAATGAAGTATTTTGACACATAATTACTTGCTTACAATTACGATGCTATCGTTACACGTAATTATAGCAGTTAACATGTAAAATCAGCATCATTATAATACCGAACTTAATTGGATGCCGAGAGTTAAAATTATTTCCGTTTCATACGATTTCTTCCGTTTATCTTACCTAATCTATTGGCAGTTGTTTTTAGAGGAAATAAGTTATGTTATTTTGATTTAAGACATTGTTTTGAAGCAGGAAACAAGACATTTATTACAACAGAATATTAATTAATTAATAATAATATTAATAACATTTCATTAGCGAACTGTGCCCATGTTACATCATGTAAAGTGTAAATTATACTTTAATATTGATTTGAAAATGATCACGGTAGAGATCAAGTGGTATTTTGTGAAGGCAAAAGTTTACTTTACAGGCTTTTTCTTTATTTTTAATTGGTTGTTAACACATCGTTCATATTTTAGTTTAACTTTATAAATAAAATCGTTGCGTTATATCAGATTGAATGTTAATTAACGGAATAAAACTTAAAAGGCATTATTAATTTACATAATAATTTCGCACATTTTGACGCAATAGGTTAATGAAGTAGTTAACTTACGACATTGTAAAAATATCCAATCAGATATCAAAAGTCAAACGAAACCCTGTTTTATCGCATAATATTTTTTAACGAACCTGCGAAATACTTCCTCACAAGATGGTTAAAAGTTATCAATATTATATTATTAGTAAAACACACAGTAAGACACCTAACTGTTCAAAAAAGAGTAGCAAGTACATAGCTGCTTATTTCCGTTGGATACCGTAGGAGCGGTAGCTGACACGCAGATAACAATTTCGACTATCATTGTTTTGGTTTTTAACTATAGACATTATTGATAGAACAGTTTCAACGATACGACATCTAAAAAATATCTAGGCGGCAGTGACAACAATGTATTAAGTATTTCCGTTTACTCTTTACAAGGAATCTTCAATACATCGCACTCCGCATTTAGTGCTTCTAATTACGTTAAATAATTACCTTTCTAAATAATGGCGTTTAATCACGAAACTGTAACGAGATCACAAATACGACAGGAAAGTGAAAAAAAAAAGAAAATGGACCGGTTGGAAATGAATGAGTGTGTTGCATACATTGGACTAAGTTAATAGGCACACTTGATAGGAATGGGGTGCGAGTTACAGCAAATAGCGAGATAAGTTCCGGGCCTGAAGCTAATTTTAAACTTTATCAGGTAGTAATATCCTTGTTAACTGCCTCGTTGGTCTAGTTGCAAGCGCAGCGTAAGGACCGAGAGGTCCCCGATTCGGCTGAAATCAGTCGGACGCCTTATATGCATTTATGTGCATCACATAAATAGACGAGAATTTTCATAAGGGTCTTTTCAAGAATAGAAAATTATTATCATATCTGGAGTAAAGAAGACCAAGAAGACCCTAGAAGGCGACTATGACATACTCCACCTCCTGGTCATCAGCTCATGCCTTGCGCCGCGACTCCGCTCGGGCTGCGTGACGGAATCCAACGCGCTCCAGTTGCTGTCGTTGTGCCACTTGTCAATTTCTCACCGAATCGTTGAAATAGTTATACTTTTTACCGGGTTCACGAACTAACGGACGAAGGTCAGGTATTAATAGATATTTGATCATATTGTTGTTTTTTTATTTAATATTTTGTCCAAATTTGCTAAGATTAAGAATTTTATGTCTTTTAATGTTGTTTTGCGGCTTCCATGCGGTTAAGGAGACGAGCATAAGTAACATAATGCTGGTTTACCACCGGTTATATGTAAAAGTTAATTTGTTTATTTATCCAGATCATCATTTCAAAAAGTATATTCAAAAATGTTTAAGTTGATCAAACATAAAAAAAAATATTTTAGGACACACTATTGAATGAAGTAAGAAGTATACTCCACAATAAAGAAGTGCACAAGAATTATCTTATAGACTTTTTACTATTAGCCTTGGTAAATAATAAATGATAGGAAGTTCAAAATGATAAGAGGAACAAAATGTACCGTAAGTCATTTCATTTAAAGAGTCGGGCAATCGTGTACCTAATTTAAAATCCATCTCATGCGACCTCTTTACATAATCTATGTTTACACTATTATATAATACAAACAACAACAATAACAAATGAACAAAGCCGCATAAGTAACGGGACTGGTCTCAACTTATCAAAACCATCAGCCATTTGTAACAATAGTTAGGGACTCCATGTGTAGAGATGACTAAAGGACTGTTTGTTTTGGGTAGATTTTGATTTATCTTTATGTATACTTAAAAAATACAGCATAAAGTTATACAATTAGGATACCAATGCAAAAGAACGATGCTATCGTAATTTTGGATATTCGATGTCTTGCACTGGTTTTTCATTTATATTTTATTGTTATGTCTATCATAGTCTTATCATAAAACATATCGTTCATGATTCTGTTTTGTGAATATTTGACGCTTCTCAATTCAATACAACGATCAGGGCTGCACACAAAATACAAATCCTATTAAAAATATGGCCATTCATAGCGCAGAAAACCTTAAAAAACAGACACGGAAGGTCAAGGTACAAAATATTAATAATCATTTTAAATATTTAAATATTTACAAATGATGGTGAAAAATAAGATATTTCGGAATTTGCCTCGAGATCATAATTGTATAGTATTAAAAATTTACGTAGCCTCGGTACGTTTTACTGACTTACTGGCGTCCTAGTCATCCTCAAAGGTAGAACATCATGCGGGCCCTACTCATCTCATGTTGTGGAGTCATCACTCACAGACCTTATCCATTACCGACCCGAACTGGTTTCTGAGTCGGTTTCTTGACCTACAATGGAGGCTTTATTGTGATTGTAACAATGCATGCGTTAATACGCCGGTATGGAGGTTTAACATATTTTACTCTTGTGGTTTCGTGACATTAAGTGAAGTTAGCCTTCTACGGAGAAAAGGGAATGTTTCATTGCAAAACGCATTAGTTTCACATGTTGATTGATGATCTTTGGTGATAAACTTGTTTTTATTTGATTTTACACTGACTGTTATCGTTAGCCTATAATTTAAACCAGCTGGACAAAGGTGTTTCCAAATGCTGCACTACTTTCACCTAATCTCCTACTGACGTGAAGAAATTTTGTTAGTGTTTTAAATTACCTAAGAGCATCAAATATATTAAGACCTTAACCTTATTGGCATTGAGTTGGGTCGATTATTATAATAACGGGTAAAATAAAACTTCTTTATAGCGCAGTCGGTTCAAAAGTAGCCTATGTCCTTTCTCAGGCTCTGGACTATATTTGTACCAAATCTCATTTAAATCGGTTCGGTGCTCTATGCGTAAAAGCGTAACAGACAGACATACATAGTTACTTTCGCATTTATAATATTAGTAAGGACTAGTAACACGCCATCGCTTCGCATAAAAATCGTTCTCTTAAATCCCCCTTTCTATTAAAAAAAACTGCATCAAACTCCGTTAAGTAGTTTCAAAGATTTAAGTAGGTACATACGGACAGACAAACGCGAGAGGCGAATTTGCTTTATACTATGTAGTGAAGTAGACGGTAAAAGCACGTTTTGTCCAATTCTGTGTTTCCAAAATAACATGCATTAACATATACTCGTACATACAATTTGCTGCAGTCTCTGATGCCGACAGCACAAGCCATTATAGTCCAATTAATATTGCACCGGAAATACAAAACGATCTCAAACGCTAAACCCATTAAGTGGCCATGCATACTTTATAATGCAGTGCATATATTTGGAATTACCTAGAAAGTGCCACAAACGTTCCGCAGTGCCTTTCGAGAGTCGTCATGTAGGGTGGGGGTAGTAGTTCAAGGAAACTATCGATGTAAGTTTTTGTTATTAAAAACGGCCAAGAGCGTGTTGGACTCGCGCGTAAAGGATCCGGTACCAGTACCTATTGTTAAAAAAAGTAATGCACGTGTATAGTATCCTCCCCTTATAAATTCGTTTTTTTTGTTATACCGAAAACAAAATTCGTTATTAGTAAAAAATACTGTCTAGCTATATAGCGGTTCTTGAGATATAGCCTGGTGGCGAACTAATAGGGAATTTTAGTAATAGAGTTTAGCCTTTGGTTACAGAAACAGGTTCCTCTTCCTAGGTGACCACTGTCATGTCCTAAAAAGCCCTTTGAAGGTAGCGTAAGGGAAACGGGCGGAGCGAAATCATTTATCTACATACTACATCGGGTTTAGGGTGATACTGTGTCGAGTTATCATTTAAACACACCAAAACTTCACTGCCGGGTTGGGACGATAAGGTTTATCAATGCAAAACATGCCCGTAAGCTACACAACATGAACTCCGACGGCGTGGGAGAGAAAGTACCAAGATTGTCACCACACATTAGTAGGTACGAATACTGGTACAGACAACAGCAAAACTAGATTATCAGAAATTCAATGACCCCACACTTTCAAATATTTTGAATTGTTATTAGAAACTAGTGACTCACTTCGGGTGAATTTTACATTTAAAAAAAACTTTCCCTTAAATACGTCTATCTTTTCCAAACTTCATAAAAAAACTGTTCCGGAGTTTAAAGAGAGCATACATCCCTAAGTACGATTAAATCTTCTATATCCCTAAATAGGGATAGAGAAAGCAACTTCCTTTTAAACTATGTAGTGATAACAGATGAATGTGACAAAGTAAATGTTTAGTATATTTTACAATCCGCTACATTTATCTAAAACGCAAATCCGTTAATTAGTAGGTATTGAATTTCTGAGTTTGCTTATGTAAGATTTTAGACTTTTACGTTCCATTACACTAAATATTAGCCTTTATGGGTCTACACGCGATATTAGGAGTAGCAATTACATAGCTACTTACTGCCAATCGTTTCGACTGGCGGTTTGACAGGATGGTGAGAGTTCGCTCGCGACCATGATTGGTGTAACCCAGTCGAAACGTCGGGCAGTAAGTAGCTATGTAATGGTAATGGTGCAACGGGCTGATATCCGCAACTCGACGGCAGGACGCCTATTTTGCGTGGTATAGTAACTAGCTATGTAATTGCTACTCCTAATAATATCTCTAACTCCTTGCGTGTAGAGTTAGACCCATAAAGACTAATATTTAGTTGCTTATCTACTTTTTGTACTGACTGTACGGGTGACTCACAATTATATATTACAAAAGTATCTCAGTGATGATGTCTGTGACTATAACTGTTACTGGTATTATATAACTGTTACGTACTGCTTGCTCTACTTCATGCAAAGGACATAAATATGTTTTTATTGTCTTATTATTTTAATATAGTTTTTGTTTAAGTTTAATGTTTCTATTCATTTCAACTCCTTATACAATATACGAGTACATATTAATTTGCAAATCTTTGTTAATTTTTTACTGATTTTCCTTCAAAATTATTGTCTTTTCTAACAAATTAAAGTGTCTGGCAAAATAGCAAATCGTTATACTGTCACCCTGTTATAAAAAAGAGCACAGCGTTTTTCTTCGAGCATGATGTATTTTTTAATATTACAATATCGAACTGTACTTAATATAAGTCGCGATAATGTGTAGAAAGTGTACTTTTATGGTCTCAGATTTATCACAATCCATCAAGTGAATGTGTCGACATTAATTTCAACATTAGCAACGTTATTTTTTTTTTGACTTCGTTATATTCTTTTCAGTACCTTTTTGGCACGAACGTGGCAAAGAAACATGATTTGTCTAAACGAAATTTCTTTTTAGAGTTTCCTAGAAATAATTTGAATCATATCATTCGGCTACGCTACGTTCGCTAAAGAATTCATGGAAAAATTATTAAAACTTATTTTATTAAGTATGCTATTTGAACCTTATTTTCAAGAAAAAAATTGTGATTTTCATTTTATCTTATTGTTAATGTTTGTGTTTGTACCAGTAATCATGATATTCAGTATAAAATGCAGGGACAATGCGTTTGACCTGAGTCAATAAGCAATTAAGCATTTTTAATACATATAGCCCGAGGTTACCAAGGATACCAAGTGGTTCAGTTCCTCTTTTCTGCCCCGTGCCATTAAGGCATGGACCACTCTTCCGGCTCATGTTTTCCCTCCCTCATAATAATCCTGGGCTCTTTACGCGGGGCGTGAAATGGCTTCTAATCAGGCCTTTAGGGTGAGTTTGACAGGCTCAATAGGGTCTATTGTCTCTATCGACCTCATATGTGGACCTCACGTCGCTTACTATCAGATGGAGTGAGGTCATCCTGAGAGTCTTTTTATTTGAAAAAAAACACAGCCTTTTAAATATGTTGTTTCTAAATCAACATGCTATATAGGGCTATGCAATGTTACAGAACGTTAATTGGCAAACTTTTGTTAATGATCTCGAGCTATGAAATGGTTCGTTTGTTGCTAAATCTCCGCATATTCATGACTATGTGGATCTGTGGCAATCTCTTCTTAGAGTTTCTCAAACTTTAGAGTAGAAGTGACAAGGGAACTGATAAAATTGATTTATTTAAGAAATTAAAATCAATATTTTATTGGTACCGTGTTGAAAATATAAATAGTAATTATTAGTATAAATATTAAATTTTGTATGTTAAGCAAGTTTGAAAAGGTTGAATCGTTGAATTGTATTAATTTGGGACGAATAAATGTATAATCACTAACGGATGATGGCGCCACCCGTGGCTAAGAGGAAATGTGTGGGAAAAATCGACAGCTTCAATAAAAATTTGGTTGGTTTTAAATTAAAATAAAAAATGTAAGTTTATAGTTACAAGGGACCAGGGAAATTCTCTGACACCGTTCCCAAGACGGACTAAGTGATCTAATATAATCAAAATTAATTTCAACTCTAAAAAAAGGTCTGAGATATGAAAGTTTGAGCACCCCTGCAACACTTTATGTACTGTATTATGTACTACTGTATTGTATCTAGGCTCCTAGAGAATAGGCCATACGGGTTGCCCAATCCTTGGGCAGGGAATGGTCATACAACACCATTAGTAAACTGCTTGGGCAATCCGACCACTGCATAGGGCTACCGTAAAATTGCTTTATGTATTTATGTATTCTTAACACGTTTTGGATGCGGGTAGGTAAGTTTTTATGTACAGAATATTAAAATGTTGGTAATATACATTACGATTGTTCATTTATAGGGCAATATTTGTACGGTCTTAGTTTTTGTCTTAGTAGGTAGGTACTAAATAAGGTTACGATTTTCACACATTACGTTGCTTTTTTTTTGTTTGTTTTTTTATTTCTTCCTGCTGTAAGAAATGAAATGAAATGAAATGAAATAATTAATTCTGCAAATATATTTACATGAAATACTTTTGCACGTCAAGTTGTAAATAAATTAATCACACATGACACACAGATGATTACATTCGTAGAAAAAAGTTCAATAAAGTAGTAAGAGTATGTCGACATAATATTTATCCCATCACTAGCAAACGACGATTTCTGGATGCACCGCCGGACAAAAAGTCGGACGCTCATTGGAAATTTATCTGTCCTAGTGTACTGGCCAAAAATAGGAGCATAACAAACGTTTAAACATCACTAGGCATAATGGACCTTATACAGATGTAATACAGTTGAAAATAATATGTGCCAGTGACTAACGACCATATTGGTACAAACTTTGTTTTTGGGAATCAGTAGGTAAATTGTATAAAGGGAGGGGGTTTGTAAGAAATGATGCTTATTGAGGTATCTACATTGAACATACTTTTACATAAAGAAAGGTGTTCTACATCAATTTCAAATCCAAAAAATGTAGAAAAGAAAGAAAGAAAGAAAGAAAAACATTTATTGACCACATAAAAATAACAAATACAATGAGACATAAATACACAAGACACAAAAACTCAAACTAAGAAATAACACATGGACAAGGACTATAAAGTGGTCAACGAGGTACGGGCCTCAGCATATGCCACATTAGCCCGAAAGCCACTGCAGCGCTGGTATTCTGGCCGTACCCCGAGTGACTGAAATAATACATACACATAAATAAATAAAATAAAAAAAAATAAAAAAAAAATGACAGGAATACATCAGTTGAAGGGTCAACTTAGAATTATAAAAATTAACATACAAAATATTACAGGAAAAAAAAGATCAAAACAATACAAGGAATGGAAGGTAGAGTAAAAATGCGCTTTGCAAACATGTACGCTATATTTTTCTTTGAAAAATTCCAGTAAGTTCCAGTAAGTCTGATTTGAATAATAATAAAAAAATTGAATAAGCCATTCTATGGATGTTCTTCAAAATAAAAGCTAAAAGTTACCAAATTATTGATAATAATCAATTCACGAGACTAGTTCCATCCAAAAAAAGAGTACAAACTTAATGATGTTGTTTAATTAAAACATTATTAACATAGAAGTTGATCCGGTATCCTCCAGCACAGTGCCAAACTTGCAATTGACCGTGTTGCTCGAATGTCATTGTACTACTAAATAATGACCAATTTATTATAAGGAACCAAAGGAAGTCCGCCCAAACATTTTTATTTCATGCACCCTCACAGCACTGGGCCAGCATTCTGCTAATGAAATTTGGACGAGCTGCGACTACACATCTTTCTTTTTCTATATCACGATCCGCCTCGTTAGCAACTTTTGGCGTGCCTTTTAAATTTGAAATTACGCCTCCGTTCCGCCAAAATATACATCTCCGAATCGTTTGTGTCGGAATAAAAAAGGCAAATGGCTGGACGAAACGAAAGCAAACTGACGGCATTTAACTCGGAGAATTAAATAGCAATTAGGTATTTCATTTTGGCGGACTTCTCTTTGGTTTGTGTTGGAAAGGATAGAGCCTGAAAATAGGTTGAATTAAAAGAGTTTCGTTTGTAGATTGCGATGCTATTTTGAAAATGGAGGCTGAATGGAGATTTGTGAGAGCTTTCTTTTAGCTTTTAGTTCGCGTTCTTAAGTATTATTAGAATTGTTATTGATACGAGTTTGCAAGCTTGTTTGGTTAAATGTTTGGAATTGAAATTATTCTTTCAGTAAGTTATCAATTTCTATGAAGTGGATCTTTTAGTGATAACCCTCACACCTACTTAGCATTATGTTACTTTAAGTTACCAACTTACTAGTTCAAAATACAAAAGTTTCATACAATAATTTATATTAATTAACTGTCATCTTACAAAGTAAAACAACTGAATTGCATGCGGTCAACCAATTCAGATTTCGGTCATGCAACGAATAATTACTTTGAACAAAAGCGTCTGATGTGTCATGGACGCCATGTAATGAAGACAAATGATACAGATTGCACCAGGGGTAGAAAGCAAGGTCCGCAAATTGATCCAGCCTTAGCAATAAGATCAACTAGTTTTTGCCATATGTAATAAGAGCTAAATGATCCGAGATAACGTTGCTTATGGTCCCCTTAGAACGGTGACACCGTCGTTAGGTGATTGGTATAGGTTGAGCATAGCCATATTTTGATCTTATATAATTTTAAACTGTCATGGTTAATCACATTAGGAAACTGTAACTGTCCGGGATATTAACCATGTTGTGAATTCACGGGTTAGTTTACCCGTGATCATGGCGCTTGCAACAGTGCCGAAATATCGGGAGCTCATTAAAACAAAACAACATGGTAAATATCCTGGACAGTTACAGTTTTCTGATATTTTGATCTTTTTAAAAGCCACATTTTTATTATTTAAAGAGTGTCGATGGCCGAGTGGTTGAGCCCGTTGCTTGCCACGCGAGAGGTCGCCAGTTCAAACACCGCCACATACCACTGTACCTTTTAAATTTGAAATTCATATGTACGATTATTCGACGCTTTAACGGTGAAGGAAAACATTGTAGGCTTGGAGTAGCCTCGTCATCTTCACCGAACTTGCGGGGGATCGGATGGCTCTCACCCCTGAGTTTCATGTATGCCCTTAAAAGTTCCTTGTAAGATCTTGTTTGGAATGTTCTATGGGATATTCCTCTATCCTTGCCCTACTGTAGTTTTGCCTCGCCTTAAGCGTTCCTGATATTCAAGATTCTAATTTAACATTATTCGGCTTTGACTGGCTCGGTAAAACAGTGGTTAGCTACCCTGGCTGGCGGTTCCAAGAGTCATGGGTTCGATTCCCACTCGGGAAAAATATTTATTTTGTGTGATGAACATCGGTGTTGGTTCCGTGTCTGGGTGTGATTTTGTATTCAAGTATTTAAAATATCTATGTATGTAGCAGTCTCTGACGCCCATAGTACAAGCTCTGCTTAGTTTGGGGTCAGATGACCGTGTGAGGAAATGTCCCAGATATTTATATTTATTTATTTTATTATTTTTATCAAATGAACAATTTGATTGCTTTGTAATAATCATGTATATTTTTTTGTTACAGGTACTTATCTATAGTAAAACTGCTTGAACGGAACAGTTATGGCCTTGTTGTAAGTTAATCGCTACGAAAAATGGATTGTATGTGCGTAGTACAGCTTCTAAATCATGACAGCTGTTTTGTAATTACAAATTGAATTGTAAGTTATCTACATAGAGTAGCTACAGCAAAATGATCTGTCAACTTCGAGCTATGCACATATTTTTTTTTATATTAAGGAAAATATTTATAAAAAAAAGTATTTTACCGGGTATTAAAATCAAAGTGATCGTATTTCACAGTTTTCTGAGTACGAAAACAATAGGGGATGGACACTGAGACCAAAAAATACTAGATGTCATATACTTACTTGTATTGCCAGTATATCTTGGTCCTCGTTCTCACTTCATTGATCAAAGGGCCCATAAAGAGAAAAGTAATGTTTTTATTCATGAAAGACCCTTATTAACATAAAATCCTATTGGTAAGTAACGGGAATAGGAGTGGATTGCGTCAAATATATTTTTATGAATAAAAGGTTTTATCTGCTCAGATCGGAATACTGGTGACCTTATTGTCCAGTTGAACAGAGTAGAGCGTTATAGAGAATACACAAATAAATGCAAATAGTAGAGAAGATAAGTGTACCTACATACGTAATGCACGTAATATTATACTTAGTTTAGTTTTTATGAAAACTCTGTACAACTCACCTATCTTAATCTCACCTATAAAATCCTTTGCATAAATTATCTAAAGTTACATAGTCTCTACCTTAAAAGTATCAAACTGCATTAATAATTTATTGAATTTTATCGTTCTTAATATGGTAGATATATGAATATTGGAAACTGAGAGTCTATCTGTTATTTCGCAATTAGATTACATGGTTATTAACATACTACCAGCATACTGTTATTTTCGTGTATTGTTTAATAAAAGCGTCGATGGCCGAGTGGTTAAGGTCGTTGCTTGCCATGCGAGAGGTCGCCAGTTCAAACCGCGCCAGGTACCAATGTGTTTTTCAAATTTGAAATTCATATGTACCATCATTCGACGCTTTAACGGTGAAGGAAAACATCGTGAGGAAACCTGCACACCTAAGAAGAAATTCTAAGGTTGTGTAGTCGACCAACCCGCACTTGGCCAGGGTGGTCGACTAAGGCCTTATCGCCCTAGTTTAGGGTAGGCCCGTGCCCCAGCAGTGGGGACGTATATGGGCTGATGATGATGATGATGATTGTTTAACAAGAAATGACGCATATAACCAACTTAGTTGTGCCAGCGACTTCCCCCCGTTTTTTTAACATTTTTCGTTGTTTCTTTGCTCCTGTCGGTCGCATCTAGATGTAATATAGCCTTAAGCCTCCCTTGATAAATTATGGTATATATAACACAAAAAAAAATTCAATTCAAACCAGTAGATTATGAGATTAGCGCGTTTAAACAAACAAACTCTTCAGCTTTACAATATTAGTATAGATTTATTACGTCTATATCTTTCATTATGTGACGTTAATTTGACAGCGTATAGTGTGCGCCTACGCAACTAGTTATGACAAATCAAGACGCCGAAGTCTGGGGAAAGTGATTCATAGTGGTAATAAAGGAAGCTGTTAAAGCTTTTATGACATAATGCGTTTTGCGGAAAGACTTCGTCACTTGTGCAGAGAAAAAAGATTTTAATTCATAAGTATTAGTCATTGATATACGTGAGATAAATCGATTTAAACCTGATTCATGGGGCGTAGACTTGTAACTCTCTCTTGAACGTACAGTTTAATACAGCTGACTATACCGGTAACTATTTTTTTTTTTTGTTGGTTGATGTAGTGTGATTTAATGATATCGAAATTGCTACGTTACATAAATTTGTTGTGATTTTTTATACACCGTGAAATTTGAGTGGTTGTTTTCCCGCGGCAGAACGATTTGCCTTTAGTAATACTATCGAAATATGGAAATTATTCCTTGAAAAAAAATTTTTTTTTTCAATTTTCAAATAATAATTTCCAACTCGAAAACGAGAGAAGCTTTTGTTGTTTTAAGATGTGACGTAATCAGGTATTGCTTGCCGCATGAAAACGATGCTTAAAGCTAAAGAAGTTCTGCGCCCTAAGTAATAAAGTGGTTTGAAAGTACTTTCGAGTTTCGGTTAAACCTTTCATAAAACCAGCATTTATTGATATTAGTAAAAAAGAACTGCAAAAATCTATTGTGCTACTAAGGTAGAATCATTTTGCTGCGGGAAAACAACCACTAAAATTTCACGGTGTATTACTTATAAAAAATAAAACAGCACTAACATTGTCATATATCAGGTACAAGTTATATTTGAAACAACTTAAAACTAATTTGTTTGCAATTATTCATAAAACAATACGCCACGTCATTATCTTAACTACTGGTTTTGACAGTATCATCATAAATTGTCCATTAATTGCATATTGATTATTGAAATGAGGTTTCTTGCTAATTATAATGTATCCATTTGCATTTAACCTCAATTTTTAACGCAACCGTAATCAGCACTAATGAATTGGTGACGTAATTTGATTTGTTAGCTTACATCAATGTATCGAAATCGGCATATAAACGGCAACACACAATATATTGCGCTTTTAACATACAGTCATTCAGGACACAATATTTTCATTGACAAAACAGTACGAGGGCTGTGATTTTTATTTTTTGGGGTAATAGCTATTTAAAAAAAATATATTAATACAGCTTAGTTTTTTTCTGCACTACCTCAACTAAAGAAGTAAAATTACTAAATAAAATATGAAAAACAAATAATTAATAATTTAAAAATACCACCAGGACAAATAATATTTCTTCATTATATACAGCTACCTGTTTCATAAAAAAAACTTAAAATTACCTAATCCTGTACTAAAAAACAAAATGGCGTCGGTCTCTGCGCACAGCTGATCTGTGCTCTTTTTGCGTCCGCTCCTTTTCCTTTCATTTGGCCTTGCCGGCGCGCGCGCAGCGGTGCCAAGTGAGGTTAAACGGCTTACAGTTTTCAACTATACATGGATACGAGTATGTCAAGTGGGATTGTCCACTCAACGCAGTATTGCCACGATCCTGACCACGAAGCTAGTGTAAAGAGGCTTTAGTTTAAGCTACTCTACAATGTTATCTTCCAACTAAGTCCTAGAATTAAGTCTTATATTGGGCGTGACCGTCTCTTGACATGGTTTTAGTAGAATAGTAACAAATAATTTGATTGTTAAGGTCGTTGCCTGCCATGAAGGTCACCAGTTCAAACCCCGCCAGGTACCAATGTGTTTTTCAAATTTGAAATTCATATGTACCATCATTTGACGCTTTAACGTTGAAGGAAAACATTGTGAGGAAACCTACACACCTACGAAGAAATTCTGAGGTTGTGTAGTCGACCAACTCGCACTTGGCCAGCGTGGTTGACTAAGGCCTTATCGCCCTAGTTTAGAGTAGGCCCGTGCCCCAGCAGTGGGGACGTATATGGGCTCATGATGATTTGATTGTGGAGAAGAATCTAATTTGCTCTACCGACAGGAGTGAAGCTCTTATTTATACGTAGATAATAAGAACATACATACATATATAAAATCACGCCTTTTTCCCAGAGGGGTAGGCAGAGATCACTTCCAGCGATCCACTTTTCACCTCTGTGGGAAACGTGACGTGACGGGTTGTGGACCACGTCGCCGCCATTCTGCCTTGTGCATTGTTTTAACAAGGTCATTGCGTTCCGACGAGTAGCAAGGATATATGACGGGGCAAGGAAAAGGGGAGGAAGGAGGTTATCTATTGTTTGCCCGAAAGATATATGCCATAATATTCATATGCCCGAATTTCATTTGCCATAATTTCATTTGCCCGAATGTTATGTTTGCCATAAAATACAAATGACATAATTTTAATTGTCCGAACTTTAGATTCCATAATGATTCGAATGCCATACGTATTGTTATCCATATTTTTAATTTGTCTTTCATGTTTCTAACCTAACCTAACCTATTTTTTCTATCATTCTTTTAACCTATTTTACAAGTTTTTTCGGTGGGAAATGATGTAATGCCACGGAAACAAAGTTTCTAACACGTAACTAATATAGTAAACAATGAGTATAATATTATTGCACTTAAAATATGGATAACAATACGTATGGCATTCGAATCATTATGGAATCTGATGTTCGGGCAAGTAAAATTATGTCATTTGTATTTTATGGCAAACATAACATTCGGGCAAATGAAATTATGGCAAATGAAATTCGGGCATATGAATATTATGGCAAATAAAATTCGGGCAAATGAAATTATGGCAAGTGGGGGTATACCGAGGAAGGATACTATCGCCTAGGATGATTTGAACTGAGTCGATAGTAGCTCGAGGAGCCGGGGTCGCTTACCGTATATCGTTCACCAATCACCGGACAGATAGTTGTGACTGGTATCCCCTGACTGATAATAAGAAAGTAAGGATATTTACCATGCGTCGTGGTGTTTTTCTCCGAAAGCTCAACGTCGCCCGATAATCCTACTGGCAGTATGCATCCTTAAAACGTCCGACTAATTAACGCCAAATGAACAATTTAAAGCCTTTCCCGCTAATAGCTGGGTTGTATGCACAGGATGATCCCAAAAGTAATAGGTGTGTGTACAGGGTGTGTCGCGCATGAGCAGTTTAATAAATAACTCTCCCTCCCGCTCGCCCGCACTCTAAGAGACAGAGAGCTAATATTTGCCCTTCCGTACAGTGGAAAATGTAGTCGAATTTTTGAAAGGGAAATTGTGATGGTGTTTTTTTTAAGTGAAACTCTTTTGCCGTTTATTTCGTATTGAAGTTTTGTCCTTTTTTATTTTCCGCCTGGATGTGTCGGTAAAACACAGATAGTACAGTTGTGTTTGCGCATACTTGTGCAGTATACTCTGTTTTCCCAACTGACTGATAGGTACCGACCGACAGCAAATAGTCGAACACAACCGCTTTTCAAAGCGGGTAAATATTTTTGATAGTTGGATATATACTACACAAAGTATGTTGAATAACACGACAAAACCGCACCAGGAAATCCATATTGATTAACGTGTTTGTTATTCATTTTTAAAGAATAAAATAATGATGGGGGTTGCTAGGTACTTCCCCGGGATAACTTTGATTTTGATTGAATTCGTTTTTGAAACAAAACTAATTTTACGTATTAAACTCGCGTGTATTGTTATTCTAAAGATATTATTTGGAGACCCAACGTTTCGAGCTCTTTACAGCGCTCGTGGTGACTGGCAAAACTGAAACGAAATAAAACGTCGGCCCACTAAATAATATGTTTAGAATAATAATACACGCGAGTTTCATCCGTAAAAACTATGAATTTGTTTTATTAGTTGCGATTTCACAAAACAACAACAGCAGTCACCATTTGTGAGGATTTTTGATAACTAAGTAATTTAAACGATAAGTTACTTACAAATGCTACAAAAACATAAAGCAGAGATTTAATCAAACCGCAAAACTATGAATTTGTTTTATTAGTTGCGATTTCACAAAACAACAACAGCAGTCTTATCATTTGTGAGGATAACTAAGTAATTTAAACGATAAGTTACTAACAAATGCTAAAAAAACATAAAGCAGAGATTTAATCAAACCGCAAAGTAATCCTCGATGACGAAGTACGAATGACAAGTTCATTATGCACACAGAACCTTGCGTCGTACTGGTTCAACTCGTTTACACATCTATCCTTAGTGTGCATTCTTGTTGGCACCACAAACGATTTAATGTGTTCTGGGCTCAATACTTGCTGTCTGGTAATGATCATGATTTGTCATCATACCCAATGGGTCTGCGGGATTGAGTATTTAATTATGTTTATTATATTACTAGGTCTCTTTCCGTGACTTTGTACTCGTGAAAGAGTATATTATGATCCTTTCTGAGGTTCAGAGTTTTTGCGTAATTGTGCGACAAATAGACAGAGTTACTGACGCTTTTAAAGTATTATTTAGGAAGTAAGCATAAGAACGCTAAAATCTAATATATTGCAGCTAAATAGTTGTATTATGATATTCTTACAATATCACTGTAGCCCAGCAAGGAATCAATGAGAAATTTAAGTCAAAAATAAATAAGTCTACCAGATACATTTTATTTCAGGTATTCATCTTTGTATTATAATTAAGGGCAGAAACATTACAAGATAACAGGCAAGCTAATCTTGACATCACAAATGTGTCTCAAAAAAAAGTGTCTTCTCGGTAGAATCAGCGTTCTGAACCGGTGGTAGAAACACTTATCTATTACTTATTTATTTACTGTACCGACGATTCATAAGTGTGTAAATGCCTATATAAATAAAGGAATTTTAACTTTGAATAATCCTTTTCGTTTCAATATTCGTCATCATTTTCACGAAAAATATGAAGCTTCAAAGTTGAGTCCCAATTTACAATTCGTCATCCATAAAACTACGGCTTGACACAAATAGTACAAAACCTGACGGCCGTCAGTTTTGTCGACCCGCCTGGGTAAATGGAAATAAAAATCTGGCAAAGCTAGAGTCGGACTTGGTTGTCGGCTAGACTCGTTGTGTTATTGTATTTTTCCCTAACTGGCTACGATGCTGGCTGGGAATAGCCTTGTCATCATCACTGGACTTGCGGGAGAGGGGATGGCTCCTACCTCTTGGAGTTGGAGTTAGTGTGAGCCTGATTCGCGGTGATGGTTCCCGAAAAACGTGTAATCTTTTTTTGTGTGAAACTGAAAATATTCACTTGTTGCTTTTTTCCTTACGCTGTAACTATAACAAGCTTTCCTTGTCCTTTTTTATATTGAAAGAAGTATGAGAATAAGAAATGGGTCACTGCTCACTTATTGTAAAATAAAATTAATTATGGGAAAAATATAGAGATGACACAGGTTGTGCTGACATGGGACCATGATCCTTTCCAGTCCTGATTTACAGCGCTAATTACCTAGAAGCAAATATTTATGAAGCTTTATCGAAGATTTGCATCGATTTATTTATAAAGCTCTTTACAGTTTGATCAAGAAAACGTAGGTACATGAATCCAGGATTCCCAGATTTTCCCAGCGGGCCCCTAAAACCAACGCTAAAACAACGGCCGACCATTTTTCGACGTACACCCGATTCAAAAACCCTTTTTTCCCCTTTTTTGTAATTTGTACCCTTATTGTGCGGTATAATAGTGATTTTAAATTAAAATAGCCTGCAGCATTGTCCTTATTTAACGCGGTACTTAAGGCCGTTCTCACGTTACTGTAGCATTTCAATTTTAGTTCAAAACTATTGTTTTCGAAATATCACACCCGATGTTGTTCTAAGGCAAAAACAAATTGTTTTCATTGTCTTTAAAGGACGGTTAATTGCGATTTCGGGATTTTATACTTGGCATTTTTTTCGCAAAATATCTCAACACTAGTCGATATTATCTTTAGTTAAAAAAATGATGAAGATGAAGTTTACTATCTGTTTTCACTACCTAACTTACCTGACTAGGAGTGAGGGCCATCCGATCCCCCACAAGTCCGGTGATGATGACGAGGCTACTCCAAGCCATCATCGTATGTCGGTTAGGAAAAAAACATGCTTAACTCCAAATTATCGTATTGATTTACTTTTTGTAAAATTTGGTAATAAAAAAAAACAAATACTGTCAAAGTGGAATACAAACAAGTGTTTTTTATTATCTTCCCTAAAATGTAATTAAATTGACTTACAGTAAAAGCTTTCACGTTTTCGATAAACCGTCGAGATAAAAATAGCTGACAATCTAATTATGTTTGACTTGAATTTAATTTACAGGGCCCTCTACCGCCTTAAGACATACACTTTAGGCTGTCACTTAAGTCGTGACGTCATTTCCGTGACGTAATTTATCGCTATCGTCTCGACTTTATCTAAAGTGCAGTCTTCCACGATCATTTATTAAGTTCCTTACAGTTTTTCTATGTCGACATCTTTGTATTGTCCTTAAGGCGCAGACGACTTGTGCTTTTACAAGATAATGAACAAATTGCGAACAGTATCAGATATAAATTCATAATTTTCCTTTCTTTTTTCAAAGTGCATTAGTATAATATTATAAGTACTTTTATTATGATTTCAAAGCCAGAACATAAAGCTTAGAGGCATTTATGGGCAATTTCATTCATTGCAAATCGAGTTGGTACGTATAGTTAACACATGAACAGTTCTGATCTTAAATTTATTCTCATCATCATCATCATCATCATCAGTCCATATACGTGCCCACTGCTGGGGCACGGGCCTACCCTTAATTAGTGCGATCAGGCCTTAGTCAACCACGCTGGCCAAGTGCGGGTTAGTCGACTACACAACCTTGGAATTTTCTAAGGTGTGCAGGTTTCTTCACTTTGTTTCTCTTCACAGTTAAAGCGTCGAATAATCGTACATATGAATTCCAAATTTGAAAAACACATTGGTACCTGGCGGGGTTTGAACTGGCGACCTCTCGCATGGTAAGCACGACCTTAACCACTCGGCCATAGACGCTTTTTTAATAAAATTTATTCTATTAATAGAAAATTCAATGCAAATCCTTTTCAGCATTATTGAAATCAATTAATTAATTAATGATGATAAATCCTCCCGTATCATCAATGATACGCTTCAAATCACACATGGTCTAATCAATATTCTAATTGAATTGCATTGGTATAACAACAATGCATTGGACGCTTTAATTTCCTGCATTTGATGTTTGATGTGGGGGTTATTGTTTCGGACCGATGAGCTTGTTTGGGTCGTAAGACTTTAAACTGTAGAGCAGTTGATGATTAATTTGATGATGATTTAATAAAAAAAAAAGACGTGTGGCACTCGGGGACTGCCGCGGTATAGCTATTGCATAGCATCGTCCGATTTCGGAGCAGCTCGTCTCGATTCGTGCGAGTTTCGCAGAGTCGTACAATACGTCTAACCGCACGCACACAAACACCGTGCCGAAGTCTACCGAACTGAAACGACGTTTGACAATTGTGAGGTTTTTTTCGTTACGGAATTTCTGGGTTCGGTCGCCGCGCTCAAAGCCCGCGATAAAAGCTATGCAATAGCTTAAAAAAATGTACAAAGGTGAATACGACCACAAAAAATAACAAAGTAGTGGTTGTAGTAACCTTTTAAGCAAAATGACGCATGTGAACATTTATCGATTGTTAAGAAAATAGCTAGTATGAAATGAAACATATTCATTTAATATACAAGCACTTATAAAATCCTTAATATATCCATTAAAAAAATAAACTAGTGACCTGCCCCCACTTCGATATAGGTTAATTTTTAAAGATTTCTTACGTCAGGAAAAATAAGGGATGTGTCCTATAGAGATAGTGACCTGTGAACGCTTAACTTTGGCTATCTATCAATCCTAATGCTAATTTATCATTAAAGGAACTTATGAATCTGTGATAGTCTGTAAGTCGTGCCCATTAAAAGTATTCTCAAAGAAAAACTAAGCCAGTTCCATAATACGAAACAATATATTGAGAACCGCAGCTGCTTATTGTCGTTCTATAGGCATGTTACCTATTTCATGATGTAACACGATGTATTGAGCCGATCCCGTCGGCTATGAATGCCATGTATGGATGACGGCAATAGCTGAATGGTATGGTGGTCATAATTCGGGGCAGTCTAGTTATGTCAAGTTGAGACCTCGTTCTGTCAAGGCACCGTCTAGGAAATGCATTGATTTTGTTGTTCAAAATGTAATCGAATAATTTTAAATAGGCATGAAATGTACTGATATAGTAAAAACGCTGTATCTAATTTGTTTTTAATACGACAGACTACAATATTGAGTTATATGCTCATCCATTAATTCGAAATTCTTCCAAAGAATGCTAAGAAATATTTTATTTAAAAATCGGTTAAAAAACTTTTAAGGTCAACGGTTTTATTTTATTTGCACTAAAATCTAGAAAATAAATAAATAGTTACAACTTAGCAATCAACCTACGTAGGTGGTCCCAGTCAGTATTATTTCTGATGGTAGTGGAGGGTACGATTAAAATAAAAACGTGGGGCCTCTCTGAAATCCTACCTATGGCAGAGCATATCTTTATACTCTGTTTTAGTCGTTCCTACCACTACCATCAGAAATAATAATGACTGGGACCTGACTCTAGCTGTGGGGACGTATATGATCTAATGATGATGACGAAACAAGTAAAATTAGATTGTCCTAACCTTCTTCAATTTTGCAAACCACAACTCTAAACAAGGGTCTCCACATCGCAAATCTCAACCGGCCATTCGCAATAGCTGCAAGGTGCATAGCTGCAAATCAATACTGTACCCTGTCTCCGCAACTGCAGTCTGCGGTGACCGATGCTCTCGTACCCTGCCGTGATCAACGGCCTAACTCCTGTTGGCTTTGCTTAATTGGCAAAGTGAACTGTGGACGCACTGAAGCGTTTCTTGTTAGTTTATAATGGTGTATCTGTTGAGAGAAGTTGTACTTAGAAATAAGAAATTACAAAGAACAAAAGAGTATAATAATATTATTATTCGATACCTACAATAGGGATGGTGAAGCTTTGTTTTTATTTTCATGTAGCTATTTAAAATTGTTAATTGAATTTTTTTTACTTTAGTCTTGCACGTGACCACGAGCGCTGTAAAGAGCTCGAAACGTCAGATCTCTAAATAAAGTTTAGAATATCAATACACGCGAGTTTAATCCGTAAAATTAGTGTTATTTCAAATGTGTAGTGCTCGCGCAAATAAAAATAGACAATACTATTATTTTCATTACTCTAAAAACTCGCCGATATTACTAAATATTGCGTTCATCAAAATGGTTTCAAAGCAAAAGTTGTTATAATTCAGTAATTTTAATTGCTTTGTTTATTGTAATCGTTTTTGTGATTTAATAATGGAATTACTTGGTAAACAATGCACAAGGCAGAATGGCGGCGACGTAGTCCACAACCAGTCACGTCACGTTTCCCACAGAGGTGAAAAGTGGATCGCTGGAAGTGATCTCTGCCTACCCCTCTGGGAAAAAGGCGTGATTTTATCTATTATTTTTATGTATTACTTGGTCCAACAAAAATTAACACACCTCATCAAAAAGTTTTTACACAATTCCCCCTGGTAAACGTGAGATCACATGAAAAATCAAACACTGTTGCCTTCCCCATTACAAAGCAAATACATGATTAACAATTATTGTAGTAATCAAAAGAATATTTACATAATTATTTCCATCTAAGCTTAGGATAGTAGTCAGTACCTTCAAAAGTATTACCTACATGATTCTTTAATTGAAGATAATATACGTAACGTAGATTCCTGAGGGATGAAAAAGGCATGTTTTATGAAATTAAATAATATCAAAGAAAAGTCAGATAAATGTAGGCAAATCGGGATATTAGGTAATCGTCGATACTACTTTAATATCTCCTTTGTGAAAAAGTGACAATTGCACAAATTCGATACATATTCTCGTTTTATCAAAAGTGACACTTAGGAAGTTTTAAAGTTGCAACGACGTTAAAGGAATAAGGGTATAAGTATTCATTATCAAGTTTCTTGGAAAGGGGAAAAAGGAAATAGGTTCTCAGAAATGCTTCCGGGTAACATAGCTTTTATATTATTTATGAATTCTTCTATGTATTAATTTAGTAATAGGCGCATCAATCCATTTGAATGATTACGCCAGAGCTGTAAGCGATCACGTGAAGTTTTATAACTTTTTAAACGAAACTAACGTTAAGTCTTGGAATGCAATGTAGGTAGGAAATTATTCGGCGAGTTTTGCAATTTCCTGTCCGCTTCCTAAACAAAAGTAATTTGTTCTAGTCACTAATTTTACGCTAAACATTATTTTGATGTAACAAGTTACATATTATATTCGTTGAATGAACAGTGGTTATACATTTACTAATTTTTATTTTTATTACTAGTGGCAGCCCATGACTTCGTCTCCGTGGAAAAGGTTTTGGCAGCAAATATTTGTTAAAATAGCCTATAATATACCTTGTAAATTAGCAATTTATTGGTGAGAGTCCCGTCAAAATCGGTGAATCCGTTCCGGAGATTAGCGGGAAAAAACAGACAAAAATGATTTTATTTGTTTTTTGTTTTTAGTACCCGGCCTGACCCGATAGAGATTCATGCCCATTTAGTAAAATGTCTTTATTTAATATTACAAACAGACACATCAGTTTTATTTAGTTGTATAAATTAGTAAGCTTTGAATTTTATAAATTGTGTTCCTAATGTGTTTGAATACTCCCATATGAGAGAATTATTTATTTCGGTCCAAGGTATTGGCGTTTGTTTCTATTCATAAAAATATAATATGTGGGCTTCAAATAGAGGCTCGCATATTATTATAACATTTTTTTTAAATCATACATTTATCATGCTTGTCGTATGTTTATCTCGTTTCTCTATCACTATCTCGTTGCAGTAACTCTTTGTTCCATCGATTTAAGGGTCAGTTTTTAAATTGACTTGTATTTGTTAAGACCGCACTTGTATTTCAACCGGAAATGCCTTCGATATCAATTACCGTTCCCGTGCAAACCAATTTTCAGCGCAGCAATTCTTCCTGGATAACGCAGGGCTTCCAGCGCCCAACATAGGGGGGATTACTAAAAATAAGCGGGTACAGAACCATTAAATAAATGGCCTCATAAATTATTTACTCAACTTAAGACGTTTCTACGTGCTGGAACCCCGAACGCGTTGTGCTTCCATAATATTTTGTGGGTTTTTGCGTAACATGAGAAAAAAGTGTTTACGTAACAAGAATCTAATACATTAGCCCCTGTACTTAAGTATCTTCCTATTATATTCACACTGGAGGGCTCGTAAGGGACCATGTATACCAAGATTAAAAAAATCACAATTCAACTATACTTAGATTTTTTTGTGCTTAATTTGACAAATATTACTTAGGGTAGGCAATCTCTACTAACAATTAGTTATAATAAGATAGTCAATATGGTCGACTCTAGTCAATCGTTTACACGTCATACATTACAAATTAGTTATTGTATCGCTTACTGTGATTATCAGAGTCTTTTCCACAAATGGGTAAAGACCAATTCCTACCGTGTGCTGCGGTCCTTGCACGTCACTTTAGCTTCTTCCACATCCATCAATCTCAATCGTGAAATATCCGCTACATCCTCGTTACTCGATTTGTTAGCAGTAGTAGCACTGAGAAGTAACAGAAGTTTCCCTAAGTACTGTCTTTACAAAATGATAAAAAGTTACAATGACAAAGCGTGACTCCACAATATCGATGAGGGCGAAAAAAATAAATTCATAAGTACCATTTATCCCGTTTTACAGCGGGCTTTAGCGATTTTCCATTCTCCTTAGCCGGTCCATTTTCATAATGGGCGCCCTTAAGCGCTGAATTACCGGATCCAACCGGAAAGTGCCGGTCCAAACCGGATTGTACCGGGTGAAAAATACCAGGATTCGCCCGGATAGGTGCGGGCCTAAGTGATTTTCTCTTTTATTTGCGAATGCCTAACGAACTGGCGGCGGGTGGAAGTTCTGTCGTTGTTAGTTAGTCATGAATGTAGGGAAATCAACGTTGAATTGAGAAATTGGAATATTATTTGGGCTTACAAGAAGTTCGCAATCAAGGGTCTTATTTTTTTTTACTTTTTTTTGATGAAAAATTACAACTACAAACTGGATTTATTTTCTAACAATGAAACTTTTTACTCCGTAAAACGTCTTAGATTATATTTTCGAATTACAATTAGTATTCATTTTATTAGATTAGATATAGAATTACTTCATCATTCATTCCGTAACCAAGTCGAAACGTCGATCAGTAGGTTGCTATTATTTATAACGGGTCTAGCTAAAAGAAGCTAAATGATCTTTAATAAATAGTACTAATTGATGATTTTCATCTTCATTATCACCTATTTCATGCCTACTGCCATAATGTAAGCAGTTAATCATAAGATCTAAAGCTGACACCTTATATCTTGCCTATCTATTGTTGAACACATCTCATGAATTATGTGTTAACGCCGATAATTGTGGCAGCATTAACGTAACTAATATATATTAGATACTGAGATCCAATATTGATTTGGGTCGCTCTGTAAACATTTTATTCTAGTACAAATGATCTGCTGATAAGGCAAGCAATTAATCCATAATGGTTGAAGCTGTGACAATATGATATTTATTAAATATTTTAAGGCCTCATTGATCACATTAAAACAATTTTGATCTATCTATGAACAAAAAGTTTTTGTTCAAAGAAGGCGTCAAAAGATGAGTAAAAATTAAAACTGGCTGGCTACAGCCGTGATCATATATATTTTTTCTTTTTTATAGTCTGTTGTGGTGACGGAAAAGGCGCGCAATGATAATATTTTTGATTGATTTGTTTGAAATTAAACTAATTTTACGGATTAAACTCGCGTGATTCGCATTTATTGTTCTTCTAAACATATTATTTAGAGATCCGACGTTTCGAGCTCTTTACAGCGCTCGTGGTCACGGGCAAGACTAAGGTTGACAGTTTGTAGGTATGATTAGGTGTCAGAGTTCCAAACTATTTTGCTATGAGTTAGGTTAGTTTAATCTAAAATGCCTAACCGGGGTAGGTATAAGATTTTTCTTTTTTACATACATACATACATACATAAAATCACGCCTTTTTCCCAGAGGGGTAGGCAGAGATCACTTCCTGCCATGTGCTACGGTCCTGGCACACCACTTTCGCTTCATCCACATTCATCAGCCTTTTCATGCACGCTCGTCGATTACGGGTACTTTTGATTTGACCTTTCTTTAAGATTTGACCTATTTGGTCATGAAAGGTTTTCTTTTTTGTTCTTTAAAAAGCACTACATAACGTTTGTTTTTCTTTTGTTTCAGTGGCCACCACGATTGCTGCGATGGGCGTTTACCATTCTACTCATAGTTGCTGTGATTGCCCCTACATCGGACTCTACTGGTATGAAGTACTTTTTTGTTATTTTTAATAATATTTAAGTATATATTACCACTATTGTATCTGATAAAAAATGCTTTTAAAAAAAAATCCGGCATCAGATCAGAAAATAAAAATAAAAAAGCGTCGATAGCCGAGTGGTTAAGGTCGTTGCTTGCCAAGCGAGAGGTCGCCAGTTCAAACCCTGCCAGGTACCAATGTGTTTTTCAAATTTGAAATTCATATGTACCATCATTCGACGCTTTAACGGTGAAGGAAAACATCGTGAGGAAACCAGCACACCTGAGAAATTTTTCAACGGTGTGTGAAGCCATGTAAGAGGCCTACAGACGGCTTAAAAACTCTGACACCAGGTCAGATCAGAAATTCATGACCAGTACGAGGTCTAGAAAGAGCTTTTAATGATTTAAGTTTTACATAAACAAGTTGGTAGGAACTTCACTATTATTATTATAATCAACCAATAAAAAACATATATACGGTCGAATTGAGAAACCTCCTCCTTTTTGAAGTCGGTTAAAAAATAGTATGAATTGATATAAAAAAAGAAATATGGATATGGACTGGAGTATGGAATTATTTACTTTCAAGAACGATTGCTTTCTCAAATACTGCTACCTAATAAAACCATTATAGGTATTATGAATTTCTTTATATCAAAAAATAGCCAACCGAACCGCGTAAAGGAAATTTAACTATCTCTACAGACCGATAGGGTTGTTTTTTGAGTGACCTACCCTAGAAGCAGACTATTAGTTTCTACCTCCCTTATGAGCCTTTGAAATTCAGAGTGTGCAAGGATTTTATTACTTGGAACAGATTGGAAAATAGTGGTCGTGTAGACCCGTAAATATGTAGCCGACGTCGAATTTATCTATACCAATGCTTATGCGTACGGAATAAGGTTCACAGTTGATTTATTCCGACCGTTTGTACGTGGTTCCAAGTCTCAATGGTATGAAATAGTCTTTGTTAGTTTCACAGATTGGTTCATGTTTAAAAATGCTGAGGTTATTGCTCGGTTGGAGTAAACAAGGGTTTTTGTTATTGCCTTTTCAAGGCACAGCGACTGCTTTTGTTTTTCAAAGGCAAATAGTTCACGTTACTTGCGTAATTGGAGTTGGACTCACATAATATTAACCTCTAGAACTTTTAGGAAAAGAACATTTTTTACTGGGCTACTCCTTGGTAAATATTTACATTAAAACCTACAAACATTATGGAAAAGCAATAAACATTTTGAGTTTGAAATATGAAACATAATATCAATGAGGGTTAACGACTCTGAGAATTAGAAAACTGTAACTGTTCGGGATATTTACCATGTTGTTTTGTTTTAATGAGCTCCCGATATTTCGGCACTGTTGCAAGCGCCATGATCACGGGTGACGGGTGATCAGTTCACCCGTGATCATGGCGTTGGTAAATATCATACAGTTACAGTTTTCTAAAGTGTAACTATGACAGTTTAAAAAAAAGACTCTGAGAATTTCACTAGATGGCAATACGTAGGCGTGAGGTTTAACTGCAGCATGATTGGTTATATTTGACGTGACATTGACAGACATGTCAATATTCACTAATCAAGCTGCAGTTCAATCTAACATATTGAGGTCCATCTAGTGTATTTCTCTTACGCGATAGCCCCTATTAATATAGCAAATTTTTACTTTGATAACTAACGTCTAGATATGAAGACGAATAAGGTTATAATTTCAAAAAATCTTAGCTTATTTTGAATTTTGAACCTCCTTGATTGCCTTATAAGTAAAAGCCAAATATTTAAACTTACGTTTCAGTTTAGTCTAATAGTTGACATGGGTAGATATGCAAATGGTATGTTACAGACTAAGTAAGTTAACGATGACAAAGCTTTACGCGTTTTTTTTTCTTTATATCTAACCTGTGACTTCCTTTCCAGCTGTCCGAAGAAGATTGCGCAAGCCAACCAAGGTGTCCACATCAGTCACATCCACCGTCTCCAGGTCTACCGACCAGGTGTTATCAGCTAGCGTGAACAGACCAAAGATACGAGGGCGGCCCATAGCCAGCCGGAAGTCTTCTGCGGCCATAGACAACTCCGTTGGCACTGAAGACCATAAAGACAAGGATGGGTACAAGGTTAGTGATAGATAGGGAAAGAGTTTTTTTGGTGAACCTTATGATTTATGATTGGAAATCATTGCATAAACGATGTTAGGGACAATATGATAATGGAAACAGTAATACATACATTTAGAATCGTTTTAATAGTTTCTTACCGCACAGAAAAAAGAAAGAAAGAAAAACATTTATTGTCCACGACATAGAAATTACAATGATGCATAAATACGCAAGGCTCAAAAATTCAAACAAAGCACAGATTATTGACTTAATAAAAAAAATACTTTGCAATATTCTTCTTCCTTACCTACTGACTATAGAATTTTAAAAACATCTACTGTTTTTGAACTTTTAAGCTATTGCTTAGCTTTTATCGCGGGCTTTGAGCGCGGCGACCGAACCAAGAAATTCCGTAACGAAAAAAACCTCACAATCGTCTAACGTCGTTTCAGTTCGGTAGACTTCGGCACGGTGTTTGTGTGCGTGCGGTTAGACGTATTGTACGACTCTACGAAACTCGCACGAATCGAGACGAGCTGCTCCGAAATCGGACGATGCTATGCAATAGCTATACCGCGGCAGTCCCCGAGTGCCACACGTCTTTGTTTTTTATCTTAATTTAAATACATGCTAATTAATTATAAAAAGAGTATGTCCGGGATATTCACCATGTTGTCAGAGAGCTCATTAAAAAATAACATGGTGCATACATGCTAAGCTATTTGGACTCATAGATACCAATAAAACCAAAAATATCAACCGACCAAAACCTGTATCCGCTAACCACAGAAGTAATTAAGGTAATTAATCTCACTCTACATATTATAAAAGGTGATATATATGACGCACGCCTTCAACTTGACCTTCAGTATAGTCCGGAATAGGACTCAAATGTATACATTGTCCTATTATATATGTCCTACAAGATAAGTTGCCTCCAGTCTACTAAAACGCGGATATGATTGAGCTTTTTGAATTGTCCAAAGAGAAGTAGTTGGCCTTCGGCTTAAGCCAACGCTGTGGTGTGGACAGACATTTTAAATGACATTCCATGCTTTATATGCTTTAAAGTATTGGGGAAAGATTGTAGAATGATCTGTAGACATTACTTGTCTGTTTGTTTTTATATTAATAAGAGAATAAAATATAACAGGTAATCTTTATTATAAATAAGAGTTGAGGTGCGATTGGTAAGAAACAACCTGTTTCGATTGAGAGTCGTTTACAAACGGAGTAAATACCAGATTTTTCTTTGCTTCTAACCAAAAACTAAAATCTGTAAAACATAATATATTTTAAATCCAAATATTGATTTCACAACTAATCTGTAATTGAGCAATACTAAAGAAAACGCTCTCCCTTTGTTGGCTTTTGATTCCTTAACAATTTTTCACTATTTTATGATGTCGTTACTCAAACTCATTAATGATAATTTAGTAAAAGTCATGAACCAATCAAGATCGCCTACGAGAAGTGGGTCACTACAGGCAATATATTTTCGTTAAAAAGTTTTACTTGTAAACAGTCGGACGAAGACGTGGGCGGCTGCTAGGATTAAACTAAAAGAGAAGATTTTACGCCCGTAGAATTCGCCTGGACCATATCTAATTCTATTTTGACATCCACTCCTACAAAGTTAACCCCACCTTCTATTTCCAGGTCGTCTGCTACTACACCAACTGGTCCCAATACAGAACGAAGCTCGGAAAGTTCCTCCCAGAAGACATTCAACCTGACCTCTGTACTCATATCATCTTCGCCTTCGGTTGGCTGAAGAAGGGCAAGCTTAGTTCGTTTGAGTCCAACGATGAGACTAAGGATGGGAAGACGGGACTGTATGACAGAATCAACGCATTGAAGAAGGCCAACCCTAAGCTCAAGACTTTGTTGGCTATCGGTGAGTTGTATTATAAACTAATATTTACCTATGAAGAGGTTGATGAATGTGGATGAAGCAAAAGTGGTGTGCCAGCACCGTAGCAGATGGCAGGAAGTGATATCTGCCTACCCCTCAGGGAAAATGGCGTGATTGTATGTTGTGTAGTCGACCAACCCGCACTTGGCCAGCTTGGTCGACTAAGGCCTTATCGCCCTTGTTTAGGGTAGGCCCGTGCCCCAGCAGTGGGGTTGTATATTGGCTAATGATGATATACCTGGAACTATCATGGAAGTTCGACAAATAAATACATATAAGCGGGATTAGTATTAATTGATATTAATGCTTATAGAATGGATTTTTAAACACTCATTTAGTACACTAGGTATTGGTTAAATAAGCATTTTTTTAAAATATACGCAACGAATCACTAATATACCTATAGATAGATAGCGAATATATCCTTCGTCTGTTGGTAAAATAAAAAGGAAGTCAAGTCATTATTACTACCTACCTAGCTGGCAGAGTTTCGCTGGTTCCCATAAAGCATAATGTGTGATATTATAAAGAAATAATAAATCTTTAAAAAATAAACATAAATTGTATACACATTATTTTGGACCCTGAAACAGAAATATGTACAGCAAAAACACAGCTCAGAATCAGTAGTAACGTATTTGTTTCATGATATTTATTATTTCTTAATTTCTTCCTTCTCCGCCGTTTACGCAATATACAATTAGAAGTATTAAGTACAATCGTATCAATCAAAAGAGGCTCAACGCAGTAGTATGTTAGGTATTATACTTTTCACGTTACAACACTTGTGTTCGCGTGTGTTATAACTCACATCGATTCTTAATTCATCGCTTGCAACCAATTAGAAGGATATTAATGAGTCCGTATACTCAGTACTTCCTTCCAAAACCCCATTTCCTTTGTTATTCAATTGGACGTTTGAAGGTATGAATATATCTTGTTTTTGCGAAAAGGTACTTTCGATTATAATTAATTATCCGGGATGGTATCAGTAATTTTGTTTTATACGATCTGATACTTGTCAGTCATTTTTTTAATGTATCGTAAAGTTTAAGATTTTTTTGACTGGCTCGGTGGAACAGTGGTTAGTGACCCAGGTTCATTACCTACAGTTCCAAGAGTCGTGGGTTCGATTCCCACTCGGGACAAATATTTGTGTGACGAACATCGGTGTTTGTTCCGTGTCTGGGTGTGTATTAAGAATATTTAAGTATATTTGTGTATCCACTGTTGATACTGATATCTGTAACACAAGTGCTAAAGCTACTAAACACGGGATCAGATCAATGTATGTGATGTTGTGTTATATTTAAAAAGATAAAGTTTTTCTCAGTAAAACGAATTGTATGTGGAAATGTTCTTCTAGGTAGCCTTTAAGAAATAGATAACTTAAATTTTGTATGAAAATTCAAAATCATAAGTATTAAAGTATTATAAACACCAATTTCAATGAGCTTAACTATACTAAACCGTGGATTTTATTAGCTGATTTGCTTAATAAATACCCACATAATATTTGAGTGTACATATTTGGTTTTATAATATTAGTATGAAAACAATTTTTGCTAAAGTAAAATAATCATTAAATAATTCTGCTAATCGGAAGATTAATTTTAAGTAGCACTCATTAAAGTCAATGTATTTATTTAAGTAAGTACATAATATACTTAAACATTATATTTATCTCTAAATCTTGATTATTATCTATACGACCGATCATTCTCAAGAATAAACATAAAGACGTTGAACAACTGTCGTTGCAGAGTTAGATGTCGTTTTTATTACAATATAAACAGAAATATCCTTACAATTTTGCATCATATCTTACCATAATAAGTCGGCAGTTGTGAAAACCTGTTGTTATAATTTGCTTTATCTAAAAGGTATGCGTAGGTAAAACAGTACCTACCCGCTTCTAAGAATTCCACAAAGTATAACGTTGGATATGAATAATTACTCGTACTAAATCACTAAGTTATACTAAGCCTGCTGGCAGTTATAACTTCTCAATCTTAATCTCTACACTTATGAAAATGAACTAACTTTATCACCAATTCAAAAATTGTTACGAAAAAATATAAAATTCTTGCTGGGCCTAAACCCCGCTCAGGGCTTTTTAGGTTTTCAACATGTCAACGACTTAAATAAGCAAAAAAAGTATTACATAATATAGTCTTCCAATTTAGTACTTTTTTTATAAATATGTCAAGCTAGCGTTGAAAACGTGAAACCTTCATCATATTCTTCTTTGCGTCTTCCTTCATTTCATTTCGATAGTACGCTCAGATCCATCTCCAAATCAGAAATTCTTCTCTCGTAACGACTCGCTACCCAATCCCTACGCGTTCATAAAACAACGATAACGATTCGCTTCCGTAACGATATCGACAAGCCCCGGCCCATCACTGGCACGTGTGAACAAAATGCCGCGGCTCTCCCACGCTACAAAGCGACCATTTTCACCTATTTTCAGGCGAACGACGGCAAAAAAGCGCCGCCCGCATTTTCATAAGTGCAACGATGTCGCAACGCGTTATGCGAATGTGAAACTATCGACATTCACCTTTTTGGGGTTCCGTAGATATACTCAAATAGTTTTTGAGTATTGTGGTAAACAGGTGGCGAAGTTTGATATACATCGTGGTAGAATAACATGACAAACGGTAAAACGGAACTCTATTATTAGGAATTCGCTGTCCGTCTTTGTGTCATAAGGCATTTTTTATGAACCGAGACGGTTCGATAGTTAAAATTCACATGTAATGATTTTTTTATTGTTTATTTATTATCTGTTCCACTTAAATTGGCAAGTACTATTGTAAGTATTTCTGTACCACCTAAAAAGCAAAGTACTTTTTTTTTCTAACTGACGATGATACGATGACGATGGCTTGGAGTAGCCTTGTCATCATCACCGGACTTGTGGGGGAGCGGATGGCTCTCACCCCTAAAAGCAAAGTACCCAAAATTAGATAAAAATGTACATAATTCTTATATAACAAACTGGTTTTCCGTTCATTACTCAATTTTAAAAGATAGACGCTTATAATATTCATAGAATAAACTTGATGTAAAAAGTATACACACATAAAACAAAACAAGTAGATTTTACAGGTACGGAACCTTTCGTACGATCGATCGACTCGCGCTTGCCGTCGTTTTTGCTATACACTAGATATTATTATTTTTGCGCGGAAACGGAGTTGCGTGTGTCCGCCTTTTGTGCGCGGTCTGGTTCTGTCAGGCGAAGGAATGTAAAGCGCACGATATTGATCCATATACCTTTTTTGGCCGGTTATAATGTTACTTATTGACTGGCACGGTGGAACAATTGTTAGTGGCCCTGGTTCTAAGAGTCGTGGGTTCGAGACCCGGGACAATTAAGATTATGAACGTCATAGTATGAACGTCATGTATCAAAATGAAAAAAAACATAGTGAAAATGTCTTTATGTATGCAGGCAATTTACATGCACTTTTAAATGGTGGTTTAAAAAGCTTGTTTCGTATATCTGAATATGTATTTATGTATGTACGTCAGCCTCTGACACCCATATTACAAATTTTGCTCAGCCTGGCGTCAGTTCATTGTGTAGAAATGTCCTACATGGGTGTTTTGACGTTTGATACCTACTTAATCGGAATCTAAATTGAGAAGGATATTTTTTCTTCCTTTTAGCCACATAATCCAAACAACACTGCTACATGTTTATTAATTAAAAAGTAACTTTTTCCTAAGATTGACACTGAATACTTCTTTCTTATGAACGAAATTTGATGAATTTTTCGGCTAAATGATACTCGTGTACACAATACAACAAAAGATACTAATTACCAAATAATGATAAACATAGCCTATCAAATGAAAGCCACAATCCATCCAAATAAATAGTGAAGCACTCTACCGCTGAAATAAAGCCTCCTTGAATTATTGATATCCTCAAATTAGCCCTCGATAGCTCGTGCATTATTTACGACGGCGGTAGAGAATAACAGAGATACAAGCTTAAAATGGCCGTGACGCTATGAATATTTTAAAATGTATCAATTTTGTATTGTAAATGCTTGTTTGCTAAAACGTATCTAAATATTAGTTAAGTTTAAACTATCATTGTTACACACATTTTATGATATTTACCAGGGTAATTTAAAATTTGAAAAAAATCGCATTCATTAACCCGCTTAAACGTGGACGGTCCCCGTTAAATTTACATTGAACTTTGTTATCATTAAAACAACAAATAAAAAATAATTACGACATTTCTAAAAAAATTATGTGTTATTATAAAAAGTTCTTTAAGATAACAATGATCAATTTTGTTTGTAAGTGGCAACTTTGTTTGTTTGCGATATTTGATGTGTTAAGCCAAATATTTATTTTTGTGACTCAGTCCGTTTACTGGAATACTTCTTAACATACTTAGATGAGCACATTATAGAATACTGATCGCTAGACTTTTATGTTCTGGCTTGATATGATTTTGGTGGATTTATGAATTAATCCAATGCACTGTTATAATTTCAGTGGAAGCTATTGTGCTTTTAATCCCTGCTTTTCCCTGCTTTTTGTAGCGCGCATATAAAATTTTAATGAATTTGGAAACGGATTATGTTTGGGGTATTTACCATGTTGTTTTATTTTTATGTGCTCCCGATATATCGGCATTGTTGCAAGCGCCATGATCACTGGTCAAGATTCGAAAACAACATAGTAACTATTTCTGAGCAGTAGCGGTACCATGAGTTGGCTATCGAAAACTTAACGTTAAAAACCTATCGAGTTGTTTTTTTCATACGACCGATTTTACTTCTTAGCATGACCCCCAGGGGCGCTGTACAAGTTTTTCATAGACATATTTACGTAGGCGATATCGAGTCCGTAACTTATAAACTCGTGGTAGCGCTACAGTTTACAACTTTGTGTAACCATGACGGTTTAAAATTTCAATAAACATCAAAAGTGACCATTTTAGCGTCTCTATCTCGATGAATCGGAAAGTGAACAGTGAATATTTATTGCCCCGAGATAACAGCCCATTACTGAATTGAATTCGGCTAAGCTGCTCAAGGTACTGTTAATAAATAGTGTTTTCCCTCGAGATGAGATTTATGAAACGTTCTGTAGAACCACTCAGATTTACATAGTTTTGGAGGGATTTATTAATGTTATATTGATTAGAACGTTCCCTTGAGAAATACATTTATGTAAATTGTAAGTTCCTGGCTAAATCTATACAAATATTATAAACCTGAAGGGTTTGTTTGTTTGTTTGTTTGAACGCACTAATATCAGGAACTACTGGAAAAAACGGGGGCACGGGTCTACCGTCAACTAGGGCGATAAGGCCCTTAGTTAACCACGCTGACTAAGTGCGGTTTGGTCAAACTAACTGTGTTTTGCTAAGATGTAAGACTATTAAATTGTTATAATGTTAATACGCACAGCCCGCACAGCTCAATACCAATGCGAGACTCCACGCCTTGTCTCGTTGTTGCCGCAGCAGTGGTCTGTGTATATTGTGCCTGTCGACCTCTTATTTGGACCTCACTACCGCTTACCATCAGGTGGAGTGTGGTCATCTTGTTAGCCTGTTATTAAAAAAAAATACGGTTTAATCTGTGATTAAATTCAGATAGACAATGTTGAAGGATAGTAGGTAGTCAAATTTATCGTTCTGGAAATACAGGTTCAAATTAAATGAAATGAATGAGTTGTCACCCTCGCATGTTGTTCGAGGGAGTGCCGTCGTTGGAATATCCTCTATTATGACGGAGGTCTCTGGCGATCCCTCTTAATAGCTAACATTCCGTAGGCAAGCCGTTTATAAATTGTACTTAAAGCAATGGGCTTTCGGCTGCCATGATCGTACATTCAGGGATGAAAGGCACATGCACGGTTCATGTCAATAAATAGTGAGAACTAACTTCCTGCCCGTGACTCCGTTCTTTAAAAAAAACTTCTTTTTAAGTGCCTAAAATGTCAAAAAAGCGATGGAAAATCTAATCTTTTTTCTATCCAGTATCCAGTTTTTGAACATGTCAGCTAAAACCTCCATTTCTCCCCAGGTGGCTGGTCTTTCGGCACCCAGAAGTTCAAGGAGATGTCAGCGACCCGGTACTCCAGACAGACGTTCATCTACTCGGCCATCCCCTACCTGAGGGATCGGAGCTTCGACGGTTTGGACGTGGACTGGGAGTACCCCAAGGGCGGAGACGATAAGAAGAACTACGTCATGCTGCTTAAAGGTAAGAGCTTCACTATTTAATAATAATAAACAGCCCTTCTGATAGACATAGCAATCCCTAATACACACAACTTACAAAACACCATAGCTGAAAAGTTAACAAAATAGTAGATTTGAAAGACGAAATTACCAGAATTTGGAAGCTAAGTAGTGTTACAATAGTGCCGATAGTCTTGTCTACCACAGGCGTAATACCCAAACAAATTCACAATTCATTAGATTTACTCTCCTTGCCACAATCTACTTATATTTTAATGCAAAAAGCAGTTATCCTAAATACATGCAGGATAGTCAGGAAATTTTTACAAATAGAAGCACAAGAACCCGCACCGACAGATCATCACTATCATAGTTCATCACCCCACAATCACCTCCCTGGTATGCACTTGGCCTAGGCCCGTGTATATCAGTACCCCAGTATCTTCACAAGATGCTGAGAAAAGCGAAGCTTTAAGAAAAAATAATAATAATAAATAATAAAATTCGTTTATTGCTTTCCATACACATACAAAATAGAAAATAACAGTAAGTATAGCAGAGGTAAGAGGTAATAGGAGATAGCTCAGCGTGAACATGTCTAGAATACATAGTAGGTTAATCATATGTAGTACGTGCAAAAACACATGTAATTTTTCTAACTGACATACGCTGATGGCTAGGAGTAGCCTCGTCATCATCACCATATTTGCGGGGTAGCGGATGGCTCTCACCCCTAAAAAACATGTTATCTACGTAACATTGTGCAACAAAATACTATTAGTGTATAACATATATAACACCCTTTGTTTCTGCTAAAAGAAAAGCCTTAGATTTTACCTTAACTGACAAAATCGATTGTTAGTCGTTTTGTATTGGTTTAATTTTTGGAAATTGAGGTTACCAATTCAAAAAACAGCTCGGCTAACAATAGATGTCAAGTGACATTTTGTAATAATTAACCATAAAATATAACCAATAAACTATGTGTAAAACAGATCGACGTGCGTCATCAACGATTTTACTCTTCCTGTTTTTGACTGAAATCTGATAAAGAACTTCAACTTACCTCAACTTTTATAAAAATACGTCTTAAGATTTTGGAGCAGGCTCCTACACACTCCTATCTATTTTGGGCAATCGCCATGTTTTCCAATGACTTTGACAGTAACAAGTAAAACTAGTTTCCAAACATGCATTGAAATTAATACAAAAAAGCTTTGCTATTATAATCTCAAGCATTCCAACCATACTAAAACTATAAATTAATACCTGTAAATGTTAGTCCTAGGCGTGTCATTGTTCAAAGCATTCCAAAGCTCGGAATTTCAGTGTACGCAAAGCCTTGTTTGTGCCCAAATACATAAATGCTATTACAAAATGTTACGCGTTTTATGAAGGCAGATTTCGTATTTATTGTTTTGTTACAATAGAGACATTAAGTTGTAATTACCCATTGTTGTTTTTCTGGTACAAGTGCATACTTGTACTAGTTATGACACATGAACTGTATCAGATTCTGTTTGACTATTATAATACTTCTTGTTACATTACACACAGTTTATTACGTATCTTTGTATATTGACATGATCTCATTGGTTAATAAACCTCCATGTTATTTGTCGATACATTTCATATCAAATGAACTAACTAGCGTTCTTTAGGAATCAAAGTTTAAACTATGATTGATTAATTTCGCCAACAGTTATATTATTATTTTTCTAATCGGCTATTTGAATTTCGTGTATAACATAGAATGTGAGACTAGAGAACTGTAAATAACCGGGATATGCAAGCGCCATGACCGGCCGTCGGTCAGTAGTGAACATGGCGCTTGCAACAGTGCCGAAATATCGGGAGTTAATTAAAACAAAAGGTAAAAATCCCAGACATACAGTTTTGTAATGTGTGTAACTATTACAATTTAAATCTATATATTTTAGCTATAGAACTGTCTAGCCAACCCATAAACGATTATATCCATTAAAGGCATCAATGAGACAATAGATAATGTTTTCTATTACCTAACTAGACACAATGAACATAATATGACAATTTATGATAGGTGTGTATTAATGAGTATCTTAACTTATCAACCTAGAAACTATCTAATATCAGCATTAGGCACTAATATTGTTCACATCGTCTATCATCTTGTAAGAAGAAAAGAATATAATTAACTACGTAGCATTCAGCTAATTGCTAACATAGAAATAGGTACTTTTTCAAGATTTTTCGAGAAAAATGTTTGTTTTGGTTTTGGAATCAGTAAAAAATTGGTGTACCTTGCTTTGTTACAAAAAATCTTTTTTAAGTACTCTATCCTGTCAGGCTAAAAAGTTCAGGACATGACCACTAAAAAGTATTTCACAAAATAATTTAATAATTACTAATAGTTCGCCCGTAAATTCATAGTCGTGATAGTTTACGCCGTCACTCCAAGCCATTAAGTTTGAGATAATAGCAGCTAAAAGAATATTTGAAACGTTTATTAAACTATTCGCTTTAATATTAAGTTCGTGAGCCGATTATCTGAATAGGTAATGAGATTATTAAAATTTTGTCCATATCAAAAAGTTTTCAAAAATATCTCATATTTTCTACAAACCGCTTAAATTCTACACCAATTATGTACACTTTTTCACTGCCCCGTGGAAGAGTGGTTAGTGCCACAGCCAGGGTTTAGGTTCTAAGAGTCTTGGGTTCGATTCCCTCTCAGGACAAATATTTTGATGAACAGCGGTGCTTGTTCTGTGTCTGGGTGTTATTATGTATTTATAAATATCAATGTACGTACATCAGTCTCTGACGCTCATAGTACCAGCTCTGCAAAGTTTGGGGTCAGATGACCGTGTGTGGAAACGTCCCAGATGTTTATTTATTTTATTAAACTTCATAAAAAAAATGGCGGATCTCTTTCCTACTTCAGTGGAACACAGCCTTGAATGGCTTCCACCAGACAAATACAATAACAAAGTTAATTCCTACCACAAAACAATACTTAAGTGAAATCGTCAAACAAAACCGCTTACCAGCGGGTATTACATATCCTGGCTGTTCCGATTTATGGCCATTCTTTTCTCTTTTCCTATTTCGGCGCGGATCACTGGACCATAAGTTCTCAAAGAGTATCTTTGTTGGTTCGGCTATTTACTTTCCATGAATAGATGAGGCGATGTAACGTAAGTCTTGCGTTCCTTTATCCTTTGTTAAGTAATTTACAAGCATTTACTTATATGATACTAGCTCTCCTCCCGCTACTTCGTCCGCTTAGAGACGTTTAACGGGTAAAACATTACTTCTTTATAGCTCAGTCGGTTAAAAAGTAGCCTATATCCTTTTCTAGGCTCTGGACTATATCTGTACTAAATTTCGTTTAAATCGGTTTAGTACTCATTGCTTGAAAGCGTAACAGACAGACAGAGAGACAGACAGACAGAGTTACTTTCAAACCCCGCCAGGTACCAATGTGTTTTTCAAATTTGAAATTCATATGTACCATCATTCGACGCTTTAACGGTGAAGGAAAACATCGTGGGGAAACCTGCACACCTAAGAAGAAATTCTAAGGTTGTGTAGTCGACCAACCCGCACTGGGCCAGCGTGGTCGACTAAGGCCTTATCGCCCTAGTTTAGGGTAGGCCCGTGCCCCAGCAGTGGGGGGGACGTATATGGGCTAATGATGACACAATAACTTGAGAATGCACTGTGCATTCTTCAAAAAGTTCCGTTCAAACTTTGAGAGCCTCCCCATCACTACCGGGTAAACATCGGTCCGTTTCTATTTCGCCACAGTTCTCATTCAGCTCACTTTAAATGTAATCTTTCGGACGGGATTGCAATATCTGCGCGATATTGGGCCGACCGGCCAAATATTGGCAAATGTGGGACTGGCCCGCTGTCCAGGTGCCTACAGAGATATAGAGTGAGGGAGGGTCGTAGACAGACCACATGATTTTGAGCATTGAAGTATGTATCATTAATACGGTATGCTGATAGAACTGACAATCTTCTTCTTCTTATCGTATGGTTGATGAACAACCTGGTGTCAGAGTTTTTAAACCGCCCGTAGGCCTCTGACATGGCTTCACACACGGTAGAAAAATCTCACAGGTGTGCAGGTTTCCTCATGATGTTCTGCTTCCCGTCAAAGCGTCGAATGATGGAACATATGAATTTCAAATTTGAAAAACACATTGGTACCTGGCGGGGTTTGAACTGGCGACCTCTCGCATGGCAAGCAACCATATTAACCACTCGGCCATCGACGCTTTTAGTGACAATTATTGAATGTTAAATTGAATTATGTGAACTGACTTTGACTGGCTCGGTGGAACAGTGGTTAGTGACCCAGGTTCATTACCTACGATTCCAAGAGTCGTGGTTTCGATTGTGTAACAAACATCGGTGTTTGTTCAGTGTCTGGGTGTGTTATTAAATATATTTGTGTATCCATTGTTGATTCTGATATCCATAACACAAGTATAGTGTGATGTTGTGTAGTATTAATATTTATATCTGTACCTCACTGTCTAATACAGAAATTGCCATTAAAAATTTGACAGTTAAGTGACATTGTATTTCAAAATACCTTTGGTTTTGAATTTGGAACCTGCTTAATCGGCAAATCAGCGCTTAAGAAACCAATTATTATTTCTTAAACATGCAAAGAGGTTTAAAGCTGGTGTTACTTCTATTTCAAATATGAACTGCACACTGGCATTTAAGAATGTCACATGGAAATGCGATTGCCAAAAGCTGAAAAAAAAAAGCGTTTGGTTTGAGCTACGAACGTCTCCATTACAAATGGATTAAAAAGACAAAAGAAGTTCGAGATTAATCCACTTTTCGTTCTCCCGACACGTTCTCATGTTGGTGGCAAGGTTTTGCAAAATGCATGATTTACCCGACGCAGTGTGAGGGCACTTAGTGGCATGTGTTTTAGTGGAATGTACAATGTCATTCACGGGATTGGTACAAGAATGTTGCTTTTACAGTTTTTGTTTGAGAGAGTGTTTCGTTGGAGCAACTTTTGCATTGTAACAGCTTCTAGGTTGCATGGCATACATTTCGTCATTTATTTGTTTTTGTTATAACACTTTGTTTTTACTCACTATAGTAGTGTGTTTTCATATTATAATGGTCAATTCAAAATGGTTGCCAGTTTGAATTGAATCATTACTTAGTCCAATTTTCAGTATGTATAAGATATAAGTATTAAGTATCCCACTCGTCATTGATTGTTCTACCAGTACTTACTGCCTTATTAATATTATAAATGCAAAAGTAACTCACTCCAACTAATTTTTTTTTTTTTCACATCTTGACGAAATTTGGAGGCATATTTTTTGTTGCTTTTTAACCGTCTTCGCATTAGGTAACGCACTTAGGTATAAAAGTAATCACGTCGTATATTCGCGTTTAGAAAGCTAGTATAGCATGAATAAGTGTTTTACTTCATACTTTTGTGACGTACACCGCTAATCTTCATTGATTTCAGTCGAAAAGACAATATTTACATAATACAAATTTTGTAGACTCTGTAGAATTCTTTCCAAACTCGTAGACAGCCATGTTCATCCCATTCGTAGTGCTATACCGTTATCAAAATACAATTTATCGACACAGTGTGCCTTTGCCGCACCTGTCGCGCGCCGGCTGCGCCGCATAAAATATTTCTATCGATAAAATTTTAATGGAGAACAGTTATTACGATAGTTTTATTGATTTTAAAGGCTGACGATTTAATTTCAGTTTTGCGAGGTGCTACAGAATGGTGAGATGACTTTTAGGTGGGATATTATTGATTGGTTCAATAATGAGGCGTTTTATATGTGTATTGTGTACATCTTCGCATGGCATTGGAATTTAAACCTAAGTGTATTAGTTAGATTAGCCTGTAGTCTACATTAAACGAGCTAAAGCCGAAATTTAATCAAGTGTCAATTCTAATCTTTCGCACGTACATCATGCACTCATAAAACTTCAAATAACTACGTTTTATGCCTATGATTACTGTATCTTACATCTCTCCCATATATAATCTAACTATCCAAAATGAAAAATATGAGGTACATAATATATTTGGAAACACATATGGTCAAAACTTTTACCATTTAGTGAACGGGATTGGTTTTGAAATATTTATTCATTTTAGTTACGAAATAAATCACATTCTTAGTTAACAAAAAGTTGTAATTACCAAGAAGACAAAACTAAAATGCTATATGCATTGTAAAATCTCACTATAATAGTCACATAAAGACTTATAATTATCACAAAACTAACCACTAGTTTAGACCCGATGAACTTCAAACTTTTTTTTAAGTTCCTGCGCAATTTTCTTATTATATTCTTAAATAAATGAAAACTTATAATTGCACAGTGTTACGACTACGCCAAACAGACAGGCGGAATAGCACAATCTTCGGCCATGATAGCTCTATTACCACGACAGTTTATTCATTTTACGGCCCAGTAATTGAATTTGAATCCGACGGTGCGTGCCTAAACGATGTCGCGAGAGGCATGTTGTAATGTTCTTGTAATTGCGGGTACTTTCGAAAAAATTGCGGTAAAAGTCGCCGCCATATTTGGCGCTACTTGTGTTGTTAATATGTGTTCATTTTGAAATAAGATTTGGCTTTCTTTCGATGTTTTTTTTCTTGTTTACTTTCTGCTTTTCTGCGTATCACGTACAGCGTCTGTTAAACAGTAGCCTATCTTCTTTTTTAGTTTCTTAACTATCTTGTTCAGTACTTGTAGTATGAAAGCGCATCAGACAGATAGGGTCCATCATCATCAGCTCATATACGTCCCGACTGCTGTGGTACGGACTTATCCTAAATTAGGGCGATAAGGCCTTAGTCAACCACGCTGGCCAAGTGCGGGTCGGTCGACTACACAACCTTAAAATTTCTTCGGAGATGTGCAGGTTTCCTCACTATGTTTTCCTTTACCGTTTGAGCATAAGCACCTTAACCACTCGGCCATAGACGCTTTTTTTAGAAAGAGTTACTTGCTAGTTAAAGAGTTTTCGAAAGCTTATGAATGTAATGTTAACTTATACAATAGACTCTTTTATTTTTAAAATGTAACTGTTTATATGCATACGAATAATATTTTCTGCCAACAGTCCACTTCATTAAATCGATAATAACCTAATAAAATAAGATCATGAAACAGATTACAAAATTAGCATAGAAATGGACCATTATTACACCAAAATCGTTGATTGGACGGTCATAGATATCAAACTTGGAAATAATATGCTAATTCTGTTGACAAAACTACATTATTATTTTAAAACTAGATTCTGACCGCAACTTCGCTAGCGTGAAGTAGCTTATGATGTAAAAATGTTACTCTCTTTTATCAGTAAATTAAAACTTCACCGTTACAATGTGTCTTTAGTTGTTTTTTTTTTCGTTATTTATACATAAATTTGAAAAGCGCCCCTAGAGGTTTCGTTAAGAACTAAAATTCTTAGAATGAAAAAAAAAACAATTCGATAGGTTTTTAACATACGTAAGTTTTCAATAGCTTACTCATGGTACCGCTACAGGTGCAGAACCACCTACTTAACGTGCTGTTTGACGCACGGTCGTGTATCATCCACCGACTTTCTTACTCCGGGCTGAGTAATTTCTTTCTTAATTTGATGTGTTTTCGGACTCGAACCGGAGATCGCTCAGTCCGGACCCAACCGCTTGCTTCGTCGTTCGTAGTTTCTAAATTAACGAGGCAGGGAATACATAGCAATATAAGTTAGGATAGTAGATATAGCCGACTACACTCAGCTCTTTTATTCCGAATGACGTCACAATACTTATCTACCTTACATTACCTACCTTTCTCTACCTACGTTACCTACTTATCACTACCTACGTTACCTTAGTAACGCGTTCTTTGCCTTTTAAGCTACCTTCAGCCCTTTATCGATACTTTCTAATCTCCACACTAGCTAGGACATCAGTATCCTAGGCACGTTGCATCATGTTCCACGGAGGCCAGTCGTGGCTGAGATGCGCTTCTTCATTATGAGGTCTTTCGTAATAATCCGTGACAGGTCCACAAAGGAGACGGTTTAGTAACTCTAATAAGGCTGCAGTTGAATATCAAAGATCATCGTGTCGAGTTTTTGTTTTAAAGCGCACGATTTTCTCAGGACTGTGTTTTTTTTTGTTTTGTTCGGATTGGGGTCATAGCGATCCTCAAGAATGGTAGTATTGTCTTAGTATTATTTGCGCGAACACTACACATTTCAAATAAAGGCTAGATCCCTTTACCTTTCTCTGATGGGGTAAATTGCATAAACAAATTTAATAACAATACCTACACGCGAGTTTAATCATTAAAATTGGTTATAATCTTTGTTGGTAAATTTTTTTAAGGTGTGTTAATCCGAAAGTAACTCTATTTATCGTGCCTCACTCTAAAGTTAATAATAATTTGCGCCGGTTAACATTATTTGATGCAGTGACCCGATTTAAATAAAACGTGTAACATAGATTGTCTAAAACCGGTTAACCGTCATTGTTATAAGTAAGCAATGCTTAACGCAGTACACGCGGACGGATTCGCGGAATACTAGCTCCACATAATATTTTGTTAGGGCTCCAATTTTGAGTCGATTCGACTGCCCAATCGGCTTCAGTTGTGTAATCAACTACTATTGTTTTGCTTGACTGTTTCGTGTAGAGAAAAGGGTTCCCGTTTAGGAACATTGTCGTGTCTTGGCATGAATATCGATCTATGTATTTTCATTGTGTTTCTATTTTGAGTAATCAGATCAATAGCTATCGATACAGGCCTGTGAGCCTAGTGCAATATTTATAGTCGTTACATACGTGTATGCTCTAATATAATAATAAATATCTGGGACATTTCCACACACGGTCATCTGACCCCAAACTAAGCAGAGCTTATCCTATGGGCGTCAGAGACTGATATACAGACATTTTTAAATACATACTTAAATATATAATCACACCCAGACACGGAAAAAACACCGATGTTCATCACACAAATATTTGTCCCGAGTGGGAATCGAACCCACGACTCTTGGAACCGCCAGCCAGGGTCACTAACCACTGTTCCACCGAGCCAGTCAAATATGTCAATAAACTTTATTATTATCTTACGTGTTTCCTGTATTCTCAGTCTTTCGCCCGGTATTAAAGAAGTTAGGAAAGGGCGATGCAAAGTACCTAGACTTCTTTATATAAATTGTTATAATTCGCTTATTATTATTATTATTTGGAATTAGCTTGGTGGAGCAGTGGTTAGTAGTGACCCAGAATCGCTACCTACGGTTTCAAGAGTCGTGGGTTCAATTTCCACCCGGGATATATATTTGAATGACGAACATCGGTGTTTCTTCCGTTTCTAGGTGTATAAATTTTGTACCTTATAACTAAGTGGATAATACATAATTGTTGTACTTAATATTCAAAGTAGATTAATCCGCTTTGTAAATTTTACTCTTCCAACTTAAATTTCCATTGCAGCTTTGTCAGTTTATTAAAATAAACAGAAAGAACGAAGTAAGCTTACTTCAGATGGTAGCAAAATTCCAGTTAAGAATTCGCCTCGAAGAACTTGTAAGTGATTCAATTTAAGGTGGAAAAGACAAACGTAAATATTGTTCAGAACTCGCTATTTCATAATCTAAGTTTATTATTTCAGTAAAGAGCAGGGTTGTACCAATGAGTTTTCAAATTTTAAAGAAACGTGTATAGTGCAAAATTTACTTTGAGAACAATGACAAATTAGTTACAACTCTATATACCTCAGCAAATACACTTTTATTACAAGACTAGCAGTGCCAGCGACTTCGTTCGCAGTTTCTCCAGTTTTTTTTACAAATTTTTCATTGTTTCTGCTCCTATTGTAATTGATAAATGGTTTATCCAACGCAAAAAATATTTTAATTCGAACCAGTAGTTCCTGATACTAGCGCGTTCAAACAAATAAAAAACAAACAAACTCTTCAGCTTTTTAATATCAGTATAGATTTAACTTCAGTCTACTTTATTACTCTACAAGTTTCCACCCCTACTCAAGAGCTAAGTTAATAACAGTCATTAAGTTGACGTCCGAAACTTAACGCGCCGTTGATTGCAACTGCACTATTTGCCATGCATTTGCCATACATCCTAATAAATTGTTTGCTGGAACGATTTTCAGACTTATTTTAAGGGGAGAAGGCCGGAAATCGCTTGTAGAACACAGTCGGGTTTAATTTAAGGAGCTAGCGCGGAAATAGATGATTGCTCTGAGCCTTACACTTGCATTATGAAGTAAAGTATGGAGACGGATTCATGGAATTTAAATAGTATAAGTAACAAATTTCAATAGATCATTAATGACGACTTAATGCGTATTAGTATATTTTAACTGAAATAACACAATTTTGCGGAATAAACTCCCGTGTATTGTTATTCTAAAAATATTATTTTGAGACCGGGCAAGACTTGCCCGTGACCATGAGCGGTGCAAAAAGCTCGAAACGTCGTGTCTCTAAATAATATGTTTAGTATAACAATACACGCGTGTTTAATCCATAAATTTTGCTTTATTTCAAATGTGTAGTGTTCGCGCAAATAATACAGAATACTATTATTTAACTGGTTTAGATTGTTCAAACAAACAAAAAAATTAACTGTTAATTCAGCTTTATAATATTAGTAAGTATAGATAAGTAAAATTATATCAAGAGACTAGCCTCCCGCAACTTCGTCCTCTTGGAATAGCAGGTGACTTTGGGCAGTAATGATATAATAAATTAGCCTATATTATACCTTGTTAAATTAGGTAATAAATGGTAAGAGTCCCGTAAAAATTGGTCCCGCCGTTTCAGAGAATAGCGGAAACAAACAGACACACAAAAAAAATCCAAAATTGTTTTTATTATTGGTATTCGATGAAGATTCGTACCCGTTTAGTATAAACTCGGCCATCGACGCTTTTTAAAAATAAAAAAATAATCAATGTTGTAGTGTAAATAATAAAAAGCGTCGATGGCCGAGTAGTTAAGGTCGTTGCTTGCCATGCGAGAGGTCGCCAGTTCAAACCCCGCCAGGTTTCAATGCGTTTTTCAAATTTGATGCACATAATATACCATAATTCGACGCTTTAACGGTGAAGGAAAACATCGCGAGGAAACCTGCACACCTGAGAGATTTTTCTAAGGTGTGTGAAGCCATGTCAGAGGCCTACGGGCGGCTTAAACTCTGACACACAGGATTTTCATCAACCACACAATAAGAAGAAGAAGAAGAAGTAAAAACTCGTTATTTTCATGTTAAAAACAGACACTTCAATTTTATTTAGTTGTATAGATTTATTTATTTATTCAAAAAGGCTTACCAACTAAATAGATAATAGACATATTAATCACTTTTACCAATAATGTGTATCATATATGTACTTAAATTATAGGTATGCACAATATTTTTATACATATAATAAATTTGTATTATACATTTAGATGGGGTTCTTCTCCCTGCTAAGGTGCCGTTTGAACAAAATCTCATCAAGGCGCTGTACTCTCTGTTTGTCGCGCATACAAGTGTCTAATTGGGCCGCGGAAAGCTCGACTTTGCATTCGCAGCCCAAGAGCTTTCTAAAAACTACACGCGCTCCGAGCTTATTAACGGCAATTTACTTGTTAATGTATCCGTTGTATAGTTTTTAAGATTTAAGCATACATAGGGACAGACAGACGCGGAAATGATTAATAAGTAGTGATAATTACATTTTTAATAAAGTGATGGAACAAAAATGTCACACATACGTAATAATTTCATGCATTTCAGTTTGTTTAGACACAATATTTTTTTTCGTAACATTTTATTTTGTGCATTTAATACGAAAACAATTAATTTATTTTTCTTACTAACAACATTATTAGCATGCATAATTAATACTTATCTAGAAGCAATAAAATTAAAATGACCTAAAAGACATACGTCTACCATTTGCTCAAAGTCATTTACCTGTAATAATCCCATTTATTATGCCATTTGACTAACATTATAATCTACTTATACAAATGGTACTTTTAAGTTTATATTTATTATCAATCGGTTTATTGTATGTCCCTCCTTTGTTATATCAGTAGGTTGACATCAATGCCATTCAATCTATATTAACGTTAACCACATTATAAACATTATAATCATGATAGTGAAAGAATAGTGTGTGCATTTAAGTTTGTGCGCACACTTGTGCACTATAATTGTGTTCTGCGCAGTTACCTGTAGCGCTACCATGAGTTTAAAACTTACGCACTCGATATCGCCTACGTAAATATGTCTATGAAAAACTTGTACAGCTTCGCTGGTGGTTACGCGAAGAACTAAAATCGGCCGTATAAAAAAAAGAACTCGATAGGTTTTTAACGTACATAAGTTTTCGATAGCCAACTCATGGTAGGCCCTCAGGTCTCCAGTAAGATCGACCGCCATTCCGTGGTCGTAATCGGCAGCACGTTTTATCAGTCATTTATTATTTTTCAGTCATTTTACTACTAAGATGGAATAATTTTACTGCGGAAAAAAAAACCACTAAAATTTCACGGTGTATAATTAAATAACATAATGTGGGAACAAAATTTTATTCGTTTTCACATTCATTTAATATACCGCAGCGTTACTCGGAATATGTCAAAGGCTTCATACATTCAGTTTCGTATGAAACCGCAACCAAATATTTGGTTCTAGCATACATTTCATGTGCATACCAGCGCTATACAATATCTACCGTCATATCGGTTGTTCAATATTGATATGGCGTCACAATGGAAATTTGCGGAATCCCAAATTAATTATGTCACAATCCCAAAGTTAGGTTCATTTACAGTCAACAATTAAGCTTGAAATTTTCCTTTGTTGTTTGAAATTAATGTAAAAAAAAATTTAAACCGGCTTTATTTTGATTGAAGCTAACTTGAAACTTAAACAACGAATAAGAGGAATAATTCACAGAAATGAATGATAATCTAGACCTTTATACGTTGGATTCACATTAGTTCAATCATCATCATCACATTAGTTACAATTCTGGAATTTCTGCAATGGTTGAACTGTGTGGAAATGTCCAAGATAGGCATTTATTTATTTACTTTTAAATATCTGCCTTAAAATAGAGTAAATGACATCGTTTAGTCACTATTATTTGCATAACTATAAGAGTTTAGTACTTATATCTTAGTTATGTAGTTTTATATCTTATTCCACAGTCACCCTTGCATAGTAAACCCACCAATCAAGATCCAAACAGTTACAACGATGTTCCTAATATCCTCAAAAAATGCGTAGAAGTAATCCCTAATAGCTAGTCTCGACAATATTATTCTCGCCATTAGTGTATTACCGAAAAACTGTAATCAATCTCTCAGCTCGTTAATTTGTAGTAGCCTGACCTTTACATCATTAGGGTATATACATACATACATATAGGATTATGTAAACGTACATAAAGGACTAAATAATGTAAAATCGTGATATAGGGAAGGATACGCACTTAGCTGATAAACTTACGACGGAATATTTAAATAACAGTTAAATAAATAAATGACACTTAATATTGATGGGTAGGGTATGATAAGTAGTAAGTAAATAGCTTAAGCACTTGCAATATGGGCATGAGAATCAACTGTGGAAACATAAAAAAAAACTTAAATATATTTAATAACACACCCAGACACGAAACAAACATCGATGTTCGTCCTGCAAATATTTGCCCCGTTTGGGAATCGGACCCACGACTCTTCGAACTGTAGATGGTCTGGGTTCACTAAGCACTGTCCCACCGAGCCATTCAATATTTAATTAACTCACATACTATTTTATCGGTCGTTTGGTAGTTTCTATAAATGCCAAACGAAATTATTAGTTCATTATCTAAACATGGTTTAATATTTCTGTCTGTTATTGGAAATGAAGTATGAATACCTAGGGTTGAGAGCCATTCACTCCCCCTCAAGTACGGTGATGATGTCGAGGCTACTCCAAGCCACCATCGTATGTACCAAAGTAATATAAAAAATTTAATATTTTTCCCCGAAAACCAAAATAAATAATGGTGCAATATTATTGATGTAGCTCCCGGACTACTTTAATTGTTCGGAAGCGATTGTATTCTAGGCAATTTATCATGCTCACAAGCAACGTACAGGTGAGTTTATACCCCGGCTCCTGGAAAGTTTCTGTTGTAACGAGAAATCAATAAAACCTGGACACAAAACATATTAATCACATACAATAATATTTTATTTTGATCCTCAATATTGCCTTTTTTTTCGTCAGTTCAGATACTTATTAATACAACATCAAAACGTATTTACATTTGCAGCCGCCCTTCAAGGATTTTACAAACTACACGCTCTGACTTAGTTTATTAAAAGCAATTTCTAAAGGAATTTTGTATGCACTTATGGTCAATACAGCAATACTGTAATTCTAACAAATCAGTTTGGAATACCAAGCCTATGGAGAACACTCCGGCAAGAAACTTGATAGTTTCTCTTCTTAACCGTTTATAAATTTTTAAAATAAAATAAAGTCTACAGATTAAACGCGCGTGGATTGCTATTCTAAACATATTATTAAGAGACCGTTTATTTTTAATACTACTTTTTGTGCCAGCGACTTTTTTCGCGTTTTCCTCCCGCTTTTTACACATTTTCCATGCTCCTATTGGTCGCGAGACGTTATGTAGCCTAAAGCTATCCTCTATAAATGGTCTATCCGAAATGAAAATATTTTTGTAATTCGAATTAGTAGTTACTAAGATTAGCGCGTTCAAACAAACAAACTCTTTAGCTTAATCATAATAATAATGAATTTAAACTTAGATCATAAGTATTTTATTGCTTCTATGAATTCTACAATTTAATAACTAAATTCGATCAATTCTTTTATATTACTTTTTGTCTGAACTTGAATGCTCCATTTTAAAAGGAAAAAACACATCAACTAGTGTTTCGTGTTATAAAAGGAAGTTCTGACTCATAGTTGTTCAGTCCTTGGCATTTTGTGAAGGTGAAGACGGTTTAATACGGATCAGATAAGTATTAGCTATTTCGAATACTAATGCACGATGTCTATAGTAAGGCATACCTACGAATTAATTTAAAACATCATTCGTTTCTATGTGCCTTGCTAAAATAATATTAATGACGATTCTCGTTTTTTTAACCACTGAATTGGAAATTAGTTATGTAGCAGAATATCTATAATTAAAATAATAATAGACTCAGTAAGGTCTATTGCGCCTGTCAACCTCATAAGTGGATCTCACTAGCGCTTACTATGAGGTGGAGTGAGTTCATCCTGCTAGCTTTTTATTAAAAAAAATTAAAGAAATGCGCAGAGGGTGCACTAAAAGATATTTTGTATTGATTTTGTAATATAAAAGAAAGCCACTTCCATCACCATCTTCTTCGCAATAAATTAAAAAAAATATCAATCATCGAGCGAAAACGAAACAAAACCGGAAGTTTAATTCTTTATTTCAGGCATTCTCATCATGTAATCAGGTAATTACCTGAAGTGGCTATCATATTTCCCTGCCTTCCGTAAGCCGCATTTAATGAGCTACTTATCATTTGATACGTTTTTATTTGAGAAATGATTTATGCAGTATTTTTTTCGTCTGTAAAAGGAGTACTCGTTTGATGGATCTCAGTTTCTATTTGTTTTATTGTATTTCATACTACGTACATTCAGACTGCCTCGTTGGTCTATTGGTAGCAAGCGCTGTGTAAGGACCGAGAGGACCCAGTCAGAGTCCGGGGTCGGGCAAAATTTGTGTGAGTTTTTCAGTATAGGAATTACTCAGCCCGGAGTTAGGATACTGGCGGTTGCACGCCATCGCTAAATTTAATTGAGTATAATATGGACAGTCTTTGGCCATTTATTATGAGAATTTTTCTAGAAATAACAGCGTTTTATATAACAACTAGCTTTCCGCCCGAGACTCCGTCCGCGTAGAGACGTTTAACGGGTAAAACATTACTTCTTTATAGCGCAGTCGGTTAAAAAGTAGCCTATATCCTTTTTATGCTCTGGACTATATCTGTACCAAATTTCGTTTAAATGGGTTCAGTACACTACGCTTGAAAGCGTAACAGACAGACAGAGTTACTTTCGCATTTTTAATATTAGTAAGGATATCGTGATGCAAGTTTTTTTGTACTTTTTATGTTGTCTGTAAGTATATTTTTATAGGAGGCAACTAAATTATTGTTTAAATGTGTACTTGTGCTCTTGACCTCTTCTAAATCTGAGGTCAAATTAAGCTCAATTTGGTCATAGTTACATAAATACTTCCTCAAATACTGTTTTGGAAAATTGTGTATGCTAATGACGGCGTGATCATAAAATGGTTTTATTTATTGTAAATGCAACGATATCTATTTTTATTTTATTTTGTTAAAAAAAAGTAGCAAAAGTGCATTGAGCGTTTCCCAGCATAAAATACTATCAAACGAGATTCAGATTCGCGCTTTGACACACTTTGGTAGTTAATAAATATTATGTGCTACAATTACATATTTGAGTAACAAACATAAAATAAGTTATTTTTTTTCTCTGCCAACAATGTTATTCAAAAGTCTGGAGCCCTTGAAAAAGATATGATAATTATGCAAGATGCCAAACACATTATAATAATCGTGTTAAAGCATTGATTTATTGGCCAAGTTAGCAATACATTGACGGCCAACCGTTTAGAAATTTGCATCTACCGAACTGGAAAAAAAAATTGGAAACTTAAACGCAAGATCATCGAAACAATGATACAAAGGGGTATTTTTTTTCTGACCAATGGCGACGAGATGTGTGCCACGGCCGTGTGAATAATTGAAGCGGAAACATTATTAATTGCAACAGTGTACTCCCATGTTTGTATGTTTTTGCTGACCCTTCCTTTGATGGATGGGTGATGTCTTCCGCGCGTGTTTTTTACTAAAATGGATTTGGAATAGTAGCGGTACCATTAGTTGGCTATCGAAAACTTACGTACGTTGAAAACCTATCGAGTTGTTTTTTTCATACGACCGATTTTAGTTCTTAGCGTAACCACCAGGGGCGCTGTACAAGTTTTCATAGACATATTTACGTAGGCGATATCGAGTCCGTAACTCTTAAACTCATGGTAGCGCTGCTAAACTTATTTTTGGGATTAAACTCGCGTGTCTTTTCGAACTCTTTACAGGGTTCTTGGATATGGTTAATCAATCACAATGTCGACACCCTTTAAGATTAAAGCGCCTGATAAAACCTCAAACTGACTATCACTCAGGTTTGAAAAATCTGATGTCAAATAAAGAACTCTTGCTCTGTTAAATGATGGTGCTAAATCACTCGTGTGAAAAATTTAAAAAAAAACTAATCTTGGAAAGCGAACAAAGAACAAAATAAATATTTCTGTGCGGCCAGTGTGTGCTTCTAATGCCCTGCGCTTATTATTAAAGTAAATTTTAATATAAATTAAATTTATCCTCATTTTCCTTGGTTACTGCATTACACGTGAACGGCTGATTCTTTTTAGTTATCTTTTCATTGTCAGAATAAAAAGCCAAATAAAATTAAAAAAAAAACATCGAAAGTACTTGCACAGAAATGTAGAAAAAATAATAATTGGCGGATAAGTTCGCCGTGTCCACAAGTCTATTAAATGTATGAAGAAAGATATACAACAGCCAATATTAAAGCAATAAATGTACGAAATAGTGTCCCAAGACTGCCTTTGAGCGGGACGTCCCGTAATCCTGCTAAGTGAATGGATAAAGGGGACGTGTCCTATGCGATATTGCTAGTCTTTAATATTCCCTTTACAAAGCTTACCAGCCTGGGTTTTGGAGGTTAGGTACGATGGAGCTTTATATCTTTGTTATGTCAATTGTGATATATCATTTTAGCAAAATAAGTATGTCTGACGGTCTATTCTTAGACTCGGTGTGTGTATAAAAATGTATTTTTGTGATGACCGGGCAGAAAATCCCGGGTTTGTCTTTTTCTGTGTCTGGGTGTGTATTAAAAAACACATTACCACTCCTTTGCATCGGGCAGTCGAATAAAAAGACACAATGTCTTTATTATGCACCTGGTAGATAATTGGTTCTGATATCTTCAGCACTGATTAGTAGCTCAAGTTACCTAATCTTAGAAATAGACAAATATACCTACATTGAGATTTGTATACGTGTGTTTCATTTTAAAGAATAAAGAAGTTGAGTTAACACCGTGAATAATTGGCAATCGGAAGTAGTTACATGCTTTGCCTTGAAAAAATTAAACTCGATTTCCGCTCTCGATCCCCAGATGAAAACCGTTCAAAATGCTATAGAAATAGATAGCCTTGTGTAACTAAATAATTTCTGGATCACCTTGGAACTTTGGCTGTCCCGCGAATCAAGTCTTACTTCGATTCCGGTTGTCCATTTGATGTCACGATTGTTCCATGTTATAAATGTCTAAACATATCTATCAACATATTATTATAACATATTCTCATTAAAAAGTTACCTGCTTACCTACACACACGTAGCAAAATGCTGTAATTGCCAATTCCTCTGCGCATGTTTAAAAAACCCACTTCAGTCATCCGTTGGTATGAAATGACGCTTACATCATAAAACCGAATCGCAGAGGGGTTTTACACCCCTCAAATATTAAACCAAATAAATAAAAGACCGTTCCAAGACCACCCGGAACCTTTTATTCCCTTTCATATCCAGATGTTTTACTTATTAACTCGTTGAGAACATGTAAATGCGGTGAGAATGGGTTTATGCAAAACCTTTGAGGCTCACCTACCACGGTTGGTTTGCACGTCGCGTCACAGGCGACACTGAAATTGAATTTCCTTCGCTACTTTGCAAGACTTCAGATCGTGACAAAATGGCGGATGCGTTTTGCAGGTGTAGAAATTGGAACGGAGATTTATTGAGATAGTTTTGGTCAGTGCATCTGAAACTTGTACATTGACATCTTTGAAATGTGGAATGTACTAACATTAATGCCTCCTACACTTACTTATGTTTGAACATTTAGTAAGTGTAAGAAAAATCACTTATTTTTCTTAAATTGGTTTCAATTTATTTGTTTAGTGAAATTAAGATGAACTTGATGATAAATATAATATAACTCTTACTAAAGAAAAGTTTGAAAGGTCATGTGAGAAGTTCACATGACCAAAAGACTTCGACATTATGAAGCATCATAATAATGTGTTATTTATTACCTACATCCAATAGTTTGAAAAGCACTGGACCGAAAACACTTGCTATGTCAATAGTAATAAAACGTTTGCTCCACTGCACTGTAAACTTTGTGAACAGAAATTTAGCTCAAATCTCTGAGCGAAGAGATAAAACCAAAATCAATCGTGGATGTAGCGATATTAGGTCCGTTTCTCGAAGATGTATGTTTATTTGTGCAGAAATCTCTACTTCTAATTCAAGATACTGCTACTCATATTGTCCTTGTATGCGAGATTTTTCGCTTATAAAAATATCATCTCTTTTTTATGGTAGGACATCCAGGACAAAAATATAGATAAAAAAATAATAATTAAATATTAAAATTAAATCAAAATTTTTCCTAATAATAATATCTAATCGACGTTAATGCTTATCACATAATAAAAAGTACAATTTAATAAGTTATAAAATCAAATTAGACAGCCGACATCAAAATTACATCATTATTTTATTTTCTCTCAGATTAAGAGCCCATAAAATAGAATAACATGTAATTGAAAAATACCTTGTAACGAGAACCTATTCATTCTGAAAGACATTTTAAATCGTCAAAGTTCACATGAACTCCTCCATTGCGGCACTGCCAAACACACTGCTGTAAAAACGCACAAAAGAAATAAAGGAATGCTTTGGAACCTCAATTTCCTCTGTTACGTGTGTGGAACGAACAACACTGTCAAACGAAAATTCTAATTACAACCTCGCCTATAATTTCATGTGGCTTTGACACTCGCATTTTGGAATTCAATTTTCGACGTCGCCGCCATATTTAGCATTACAGAAGGCCCGGACTTTGGTGGCATAGAAATCGAATGCCGCATAGGAAAATGAAATATGAATGCTCAGAATCTACTGCAATAGTCCTATGGCCACAGCGGACATGTCTGGAACAGTAACTTCGAAATGAAAAATGTTCAAAGCCAAGTGCGAGTGGATTAATGCACGAAGGATTTCTTTAATATAGTTTTCTCTTTGTTATGGCTATCAAGAAAAAAAACTGGTAGAAATTACGTTTCCCGTGTAGAGGTAGAGACCAATATCATAATTCGACTTTTTTCAAAATGTTTAAAACATTGAGTTTCAAATAATGAATAATATTACATTCTATGATTTGACTTATCTGCAGAAGCGTATATACGGTCGAATTTAGAAACCACCACCTTTTCTTGAAGTCGGTTAAATATGATCTTTATTTAAGATTCATATTATCATAACCCTAGCAACTTGAGATACTGCCACAAGCCTTTGTCTTGTCGTGATTCCTAATGGCATACTGCCAGTACCAGCTTTTCTTCAGTGGCAAATATTTAAATGAGATTAGTAACAGTTAGAAAGCTTATTAGATATGCGCATTTCGGTCTATTTTGAGACTAAGCACCCGTACTGTGGACTTAACAGGTAAATGCAGGATCTAACGGAGTTACACTTGCAAATAACATGAAACTTGTTCAAATATTAATAGAAGCCAACGGCTTTCAACAATGTTGTTTATGATGAGTTTGGTGAAAGCAACTTGGGTTTACTTAATGTTATGGATATTCAAGCCGTTTTCTTTGATAACAGTGCTGTGTATTGTCTTACTGATTTGCCTGTCCTTAGAATCAAATTGCTGCTAGAAACTTTGTATTGAATAATAAATAGTACATTCAAAAGCGTCGATGGCCGAGTGGTTAAGGTCGTTGCTTGCCATGCGAGAGGTCGCCAGTTCAAACCCCGCCAGGTACCAATGTGTTTTTCAAATTTGAAATTCATATGTACCATCATTCGACGCTTTAACGGTGAAGGAAAACATCGTGAGGAAACCTGCACACCTGAGAAGAAATTCTTAGGTTGTGATCGACTATGAACTCTTCTATTTGACTTTAATCTATTTTATTATTTATCCATGAAAAAAGACATTAAGGGATAACTGTGATCCATTTTTATCTAGTCTACCCTCACGCTAAAACGATATTAGGTCTGGGAAAAAATCAGTAAAACTCTTGCCAAAATGCTGCTAAATATCGTACAACGTTTGATATAATCCAATTTCATAGACACGAGATATCGAATACTCGAGAGGCCGTTTCCTGAGTGTTCTTAACTGGTTTTCGATAGTGACTCGATTACCTGGTCGCCTTGGAGACGATTTTGAAAGTACATAATGCGATTTGAACGGGAACTAAACGTGAGCTAAAGATTCAAGTTGAGGGTAGCTTTAACAGTTTATATGGTCTCAATATAAAACATTTATGAATGTTATGATGTGGAGATCAATTTTTTTTCATCATGCAATAAAGAAACATCGTTCTTCCTAAGGGAAAATAATTAATTTATGTTTTCCCGACGAAATTATATTTATTTTGAAAATGTTTTTTTCAGTTTGTTTGCTAAAAATATATTCTATAACCACATATATCTTTTCGATACCAACATAATACAGATACCGTTAGCTTTCCTTTGAATTAAAATAATATAAAAAAAACAACATTTAGATTATCTGCTGCAAATATTAACTTTCATCTGTCATGGTTACACACATTATAATACAGAATAATATGTCCAGCATATTTAGTTTTGTAAAGTTGCAATTGTTTACTGTCACAAAACCTAATATAATACGATATAACATTCGTACCCTCTTTGTAAAACAAAGTACACTAAATTGGAAGCAGCGATTTGAAGCGATCTCCGCCAGACAATGTCCTTGCGACAGTAATGCACCATCCGAACCGCCTTTCGAAAATTCCTCCAGACAACTGTACGGTGTATCGTTATATCAAAACTGTTGCTAAATGACTTGGATGGGATTGTATCGTTGTTAGATTAATAGATCTTTGTTGGCGTAATATTGAAGTCCTCTGTTAAGTTATTAACTATCTTTACGTGACACAATTTTATAGCGACGGTTTCTTTATTATTTCTAACATATTTAATGGTATTTAAGTACATAATACCAGTTGAAACAATTAAGTCTTATTTTCCTTTTTTTTCCATAATATGACAAGTAAAGTAATTACAAGTGAATTAATTTGATTTTTTAAATCTATAATACTATCTCACTCCATAGTATTAGCTACTTCATAAGACATGAGACCTAAATCCAATAATTGTTTCACATGCAGAGGTCACAAATAAAAAAAAAACTTTCCAACTACAGCTTAATGGAGCGTGAACTAAACATATATGAACGATAATGGATTACAAATCACTACAACATACAAGTGGCAAATGGTTTTTAGTTATTGCTACCACTGTTCTAATTTGGCAACACTTTTAGTTCGTCCGGTCCAATCATCCAAATTATTCAAACTGATTACTATTCGGAGAACAGTATCATTTGCTAGCCAGGAGTTGCTACTGGCAACTTGTTGAAACAAGATCGCTTGCAACATAAATCATAGTTAGCATAATTTACGGCTATACACGTATAAGTGTCTGCGTTCTCGAAATTGGCGGCCACTCTGCGACCTCTGTTTCGTTAATTGTTAGCTTGACTTTGAAACAACGGAACACTTTTAGCTTAATACATTCTTGGGTCACTTCTGTAGTAGGCTCTTCTAGATAGTGCACTGTTTTGAATTCGTTTTCTTTACTTTATGACCTTGAAACTCTACGAGCTCTTACGATTTCAAGACTTGAAAAAACAGTTCCTGAAAAAGCACTTCTGTCTTTCTTCAAACAGATTTATTAAAACAATGTTCACGTAAAATATCTTTACAGATTAATCCAATTTTCAGTGAAAAGTGAACTCGCATTTTGGGAAAATCTTATTTTGAATTGAAATTCCCATTATTGTAGCATTTATCGAAGATTGTGAATGGAGTCGGTTTTTTTATAAATGTTCGTCAGTAACGAGTAAAATAGAAAGGCGTACATATTTAGAGTGGTAATTTAATAGCAATAACTACCTTGTTACTTTACTGAACAAGGTGTGTTTATAGTTTGCCAATTGCTTTGATGCCTCAGGCATTGTTTGTGCAACATTAATGGAGAGAGAGTTTATTGAACACACTCGAGTACGGCAGCAAAAAACTATTTTCACTTATACTTAGTTTGTATTGAGATTTAATGTATTTTGATAGACCATTTAATCAGTAGCATGTTTGAATGGTTGACATGACATGGCAAGAGACAGAAATCTTAAACTACGTAGCTAATGTCGCCAAAGAGTGTAAGACGAGAAATGAATTGTTCAAGTAGAAACCAAATATTGTATCACCGTTCATTACGAAAATTAATAATTAAATAAAACATAAATACGTTATTAAATAGTAGCTTAGAGACGGTACTGTTCCTTATATTGATTTAGTTCCATCAGATTGTTTGTGTGGAAATTTTGTGAATGACGGAATCCAGATTCCGCAAAAAAAAGAAAAAGTCTTCTCTACCGCCACCTCAAATCTCTCAAACAAGAGAATCTGATATAAACCTACAAATTCTTTGTTAGCTAGACCAAATCTATTCCTGGGCCTTTCCTATTGGAGATACAGTCCTATTATCCTACTGGCTGTGCCCGCGACTTTGTACGCGTAGAATAGTGACTTTGGGCAGCATTTTTGTAGTGATAGTAATAGTGATTTCCCCCCGGTTTACCCGCATTTTATAAAGCTTATAAGTAAATCCAGGGTGTCAGCTAACTGCATACCAAATTTTATTAAAATCGCGTTAGACGTGAAAAGGTAACAAACACACTCACAAACGTTCGCATTCATAATACTAGTAAGATTAGTCGGTTTGGTTCCTATAGTTGGACTATTTTAACATTTCATTTGTTATTGTTACAGAGTTGAGAGAAGCGTTCGAAGCTGAAGCCCAGGAGGTGAAGAAGCCCCGCTTGCTCCTCACAGCAGCCGTACCCGTCGGTCCTGACAACATCAAGAGTGGATACGATGTACCAGCCGTTGCTGGGTAAGTTTTATTCTACTTTATTAATTGACTAGCTTTCCGGAGAACGTCTCTACGCGGCCGAAGAAGCAGGCGAAATTTTACGGGTAAAACATTACTTCTTTGCAGCGCAGGCGGCTAAAAAGTAGCCTATGTCCTTTCTCAGGCTCTGGACTATATCTGTACCAAATTTATTGTAAATCGGTATCAGTAATCGGTACTCTATGCGTGATTGCATACCAGACAGAGTTACTTTCGCATTTATAATATTAGTAAGGATAAGGATAACAAGAATTAGTAAGGAAGTAAGGATTTTGGGGCCTTCCTCTTCGACAAAAACTTTCGTCAGGTACCCATTGTAACGATTATGGTCCTTCTTTTCACCTTCATCCTGCACATATGCTCTGCTCATTAACTCTTCAGGAAAGTCAAGAAAAGATAGTGTGATGATCTGATCTAACTCTACGTATATTACAGTTAGCAAATGAACTGTGGCAAGACTTGGGACGTCTGCCTTCTGGTTCAATTTTGGTCACTTAATAGTGATAGAACTTTTTCGAACTACCACAATCTATCCTTTGTATTCTAATGAGTCTTCTGGTATTATCGATTATACGCTATATTATTATTTTTATGAAGTGTTAAGAAATAAATTAGTTATATTATTATTTTCGTAGTGTTATATTATCTGGAAGTAGCAGGTCGTGAAGGATCTGCGCGAGCTCCATGCGGACAACTGGCGAGAAGTGGCGCAGGGTTTTTTTTTCTTACGTGGGGGTTTTTATTATCGGAGGCCAATTCTCGATTTGGGTCGCTGCTCCATTATTTAGTTATATCTTCCAAATGTTTAAAACAATTTTGACATCTTACGTCTATATTATTCATCAGTGCCTTAGCTTTATAAGAATCGTTGCTATTTGCAGACCGGTTGCTAGCTCATTAGTTTTTCTACAAGCATATTAAGTTTGACCTCAGCCTACTATTAAGTTCGATAACTAAGTCCACATAAATCAGTTTGGCACTATTAATACTAAGTTGATTCGTACAAAACTGTGCTTTGGGAAGAGTAAATTCATTCCCACGAGAACAATCGTGGGTGCGGTTAATATAATCTTAAGCCTGCCTACTTTTATATGGAGAGTCGTTATACGATACCTAAGGTTGTTGAACCCAACTTATATCACCGTTGTGTATTGTTACACATGACAGTCACTCCCAATAAAAAAAAACAGAACGCGAAAGTTGATTCGTAACAGACAAGAGCGCATTTCTATTTAAATGCTGACCCAAATAAATTATTCACGGCTAACGAAAAAAAAATATATTGTCGCACCGAACGACGACATTGCGAAATTTTCTCCCATTAATATTCAAGCTTTATTGTTCAAACTGCTATACATTCTCCCACAGAGAAATACAATACGTAAAAAGCAAACTTAACCATCCACTTGTGCTAATAACTTTCGGGCGAAATTAGTCTTTATTTCCATGTACCTAAGAGTAATGGTGTTGGAAGTGTGGTCCGTACATGCTCGATGGCAGTTGAAGCCTATGTTCATCTAATGTATGAAGTTGTCAGCAAAATGGTATAGAACTAAGTTAGCTATTGAATGTACGCCGTACAGAAATCATTGTTACGAAGTTAATTTGTAAAGGCCTGTGCACAATAGGGGTGAACCTCAGACCACTGTTAGTATTCGAATTGAATGTTAGGTGATTAGTAAGCTCAGATATATTATGTACATTTAGGGATAACTTGCGGACCTAAGTTCTGGCGAAGTTAACATGAATTATTTTTCGTGGGCACGCAAGAAATGCATCAAACAGTGTTAAAGCAACCAACACAAAAAACGTAATAATAGTTAATTTTTTATTAGCAATCAGCACCCATTGCTACTAGAAGCTGTGAGATGAGATTTTATTAAAAAATAAAAATGTTTCTTTTTAAATTATTCAGAATATCAGGGTAAGGTCGAAAAGCTCAATAGAGTCTATTGTGCTTGTCGACCTCACGACGTAGAGTGACGTAATTCTGAAAGTCCCTTTATAAAAAAATCGCTTGATAAATTTCAACTTGGATTTGAAAATTGAAAAATCCGTTCAATTAGTATTTCTTTAAATAGAAATGTCTCAAAGTTGTTAATTGAAACAAAGCAGTTTCAACTAGCTACCCTTCTATTGATTTAAATCTTGATTCGAATTTTTCAGAATAATCTCAAAAACCTTGCAAAAGCAACGGTTGAGGTTTGGCTTAAATCCAGATTTTCGGCTGTAACAAATTAGGAAAAGTACTTTTCTAAATTACTCTAGCTTTTACCTAATCACACTGCGGCGTGAAATCTTTGTTTGAGGAGAAATAGCACGGAATGTTGAACGGCCACGATGGCAATGATATTTATTTATTTATTTAATATTACATACATTGATCTAATCCCGTAGTTGGTAGCTTAAGCACTGGGGTTACGGAAAGAAACAACACGGATACACAAATATACTTAAATCCAGTACACCTAGACACAGAAAAAGCGATGTTCATCATCACACAAATATTTGTGTCGGGTGGGGATCGAACCGACGACTCTTGGAACCGTAGGTAGTGATTCTGGATCACTAACCACTGTTCCACCGATCCAGTCAGGTTGAATACCAGTATTTGTTCCGTGCCTGAGTGTGTTATTTATATATTAACTACTAGCTTTCCGCCCGCGACTCCGTCCGCGTAGAGACGTTTAACGGGTAAAACATTACTTCCTTATAGCGCAGTCGGTTAAAAAGTAGCCTATAACCTTCCCTAGGCTCTGGACTATATCTGTACCAAATTTCATTTAAATCGGTCCAGTACTCTATTCGTGAAAGCGTAACAGACAGACAGACAGAGTTACTTTCGGATTTATAATATTAGTAAGGATATCAGACAAAAACCTTATAGGGGTGAGAGCCATCCGCTCCCCCGCAAGTCCGGTGATGATGACAAGGCTACTCCAAGCCATCATCGTAAGTCAGTTAGGAAGAAAAAAAAACCTTGAAATAAAAATGATTCATATTCCAAACTCTGGGTCGTATAAGACTGCTATTATTTCCTTTGATAGGCATAAAAGAATATTCAAGTAGGCTTCTTTTTGTAGATACGACATTGTAACCGTTTTCAAAATAGCCCAGTAGTTAAATATATCATTGAAATAAAATTAAATAATTTATTCTGCAAATATATTTTCATGAAAAACGTTTGCACGTCAAGTTGTAAATAAATTAATCACATATTACATAAAAATTCACAAGTTACATAATTCATTGATGTCCACGCGGCAGCTCATCATGTCCATGGATTTTAATCATTGAAGTAGTCTTCTACTTTATAATATGCTTTTTTCACAAGACACGATTTTTTTTCAATTCAATAACATTTGAATTACCTACCCTTTTAATTGTTCAATGTAACATTGTTTTATCATGTCCCGCACCTCGACACGATACAGGCATTACAGGTGGCAAACCGCACTAGTTACTAGAACCACTGATACCACAGAATGCTTATATGCGGCGGAATGCGACCAATATCCAGTATTGTAAATTAACTACTGAACTGCCATTATTATAGAATAGCCGCCTGCGAGTCTGTGCTTGTGGATTTGTTAGTCGCGTAAAACATTACGGTATTATAGTTTTTGATTTAACAGTTTTAGGTAATTTAGTGTATAAAAAAGCGTCGATGGCCGAGTGGTTAAGGTCGTTGCTTGACATGCGAGAGGTTGCCAGTTCAAACCCCGCCACGTACCACTGTTTTTTTCAAATATGAAATTCATATGTACGATTTTCGCCGCTTTAATGGTGAAGGAAAACATCGTGAGGAAACCTGCACATCTACGAAGAAATTCTTAGGTTGTGTAAATATGTAGTCAACCAACCGACTTATCGCCTTGTGGGGGACGTATATAAGCTGATGATGATGATAAAGTTACTTAGAAACGTAAGTGATCGCCAAAAGGGCGGTTATTTCTACCACAGGCGTTGTTCTAATAGGGAGTTCCCACACCAAGTCACTGAAATAAATATTATCCCTTTTATCATTAATGCACTAAATTTATGTTATATAAAGTAAGTTAGTGGTTAGATGTAGGTGTAGCACAAAATATCCCTATGGGTCTAAGTCAACCGTTCGCATTGTCCCCAAAAGTCGCTACAATGTAACAAGTCCAGTATGTATTTCCTTATGACGTATATCCTTATGCAAAATATACGCTATCTGATTACCATCTCGTCTTGAAAGACTAATGAGTAATTTATGTTTAACTTAGACTGCTAAAATAATTGGCTGCGTAAGAATGTGTCCTTTAGCACGTTTCTTATTGTCTCTATTAATAGGAGAGCACTTGCTTCTTGTGTTCATATTGTGTGGCACTTCACTTTTTGTCACTAATTTACTAACTCAAAAGGTTTGGTCCTTTTGACTCTCCGCACTGAGTTCGTATTGTCGAGGAGTAGGAGAAGTCCAGTATGTATTTCCCCAGACACTGTTCGTTTGTACACCCATTAAAATTGTTTGATATGGTAAGTGCCATCTTCACAGTATTCACACAAAGACATTAACAAAAAACCCACATGCTTCAATCACCGAGGGAAAAAACGGCAATTCATTTTCACACTTGTGTATACTTGTAACGTTTCGTTTTATGAAAGTTGCTATTGTTCTGGCGAAAAAAGTAAGTTCAACAAATCGCGGGAAATGTAGAGATGGGTAAGCTCATTGAGTGTACTGTGTCTTGTACTTAGTAATTTAAAGTCATTCAACTGTGGTAGCTTTCAAAATGGGAGGTAATTTCGGTGTATCTCATAGTGTATGTTAGCAATTATTCTGCTTATCAATCATTATGTAACTTATTTTACGAGCTACGATCGGATAATATAAATGCGTAACTTTCTGCCCGCGACACCGTTTGCATTTATTTCGTGAAACATTACTTTTCAGCGCTCGATAAAATATCCTTTCTCCGACTAGACTAGTGTACCAAATTTCATTTCATTCGGTTTAAGAAATGTTGATGTGAAAGCTATAGCGCTTTCATAGTAACTTTTTCATTCTTTTTTTTTTTGTCATCCTCATGCTGGGCAAAGTTCTCCTCCAAACTTGTCCACAGCTCTCAATTTAAGACTTGGGCTCCCCAAATTCTTGATAGCTGGACCAAATCGTCACACCATCTTTTCTTGTGCCACACCTTCTCATTTATACACCGTGAAATTTGCTGTGGCAGAACGATTTGCCTTTAGTAATACTATCAAATCATGCAAATTATTCAATAAAAAAATTTTTTTTTCTAATTTTCAAAAAAAAAATTTCTACTCAAAAACAAGAAGAGTTTGTTTGTTTTTTATGATGTGACGTATTCAGGTACTGCTTGCCGCATGAAATCGATGCTTAAAGCTTAAGAAACTCTACGCCCTAAGTAATAAAGTGGTCCTCGAACGTACTTTAAAGTTTTGGTTATACCTTTCGTACATTTATTTATTTTAACTGTTTGATATTGATTTTAACAAAAAATAACTGCACAAATCTATTGTGCTACTAAGGTAGATCATTTTACTGCGGGAAAACAACCACTCAAATTTCACGGTGTAGAGAAAATATTACTAAGTGTAGAACCCTCATTGTGTAATTAGAAGTCGAATATTTAATTGTTTTTTCAGTATGATATCGTTCAAAGAGAAACTTTATGAGATAATGGACGTGGGCCAAAATGATTGTTATTCAATACGATGAAATGGGCTACATACTGACTGTTGCCAAAACGATTGTGATTCCATTTGACAGATTGGGCGCCTAAAGTGAAAGTCGTTTTTCAGATACTTTCATTAATTGTCAATCAGTTATTGGCATCATGGTAATATGAAAGTTTGTAATATAATATTTTTGGAGTTATTTTGAAAGTCCATTTAATATTCATAATGGTTGGCTTGATAAAGAAATTATATTTTCACAGTTTAATATGTATCCTATGAAACTTTTAATTGGTATAAAAAGTGCTATAGGAAAACCTTAGCGAGATGCAGGCTTGCATACTAATATCGGTATTACTATGAAGATGTTGAGTAAGCGCCATCTATTGGTTGCGTTTCGAACTTGTTAGGCAGATGTCTCCACATAATGTCCCCGCTTTTGAGCAACTACTTAGACTTCATGAATCTAATAGCTAATAATTCCTCTTCTTTTGTAGTTACCTGGACTTCATCAACCTTATGGCATACGACTTCCACGGCAAGTGGGAGAGGGAGACCGGTCACAACGCGCCCTTGTACGCGCCTTCCTCAGACTCGGAGTGGAGGAAACAGCTGTCCGTGGACCACGCTGCCCACTTGTGGGTCAAACTGGGCGCGCCCAAGGAGAAACTTATCATTGGTAAGTTTTTTTTAAACCGAACTCCTTCTTGACTTTGGTTAAGGAGCAGAAACTTTTGTCCTAAATGTGTCAAAACATAAGCATAAGCATCACATACAGAAGCGCTACCTTGAGTTTAAAAGTGACAGACTCGACATCGCCTATGTAAATACGTATGAAAAACTTGTACAGCGTCTCTAGCGGTTACGCTAAGAACTAATACCGGTATTATGAAAAAAACAATTAGATAGGTTTTTACGTACCTAAGTTTTCAATAGCTAACTCATGGTACCGCTACTGAGTATCGGCGCAGCCGAACCCGAGATAATCGTAAACATATAGATTAAACTTCTTTTATTTATTAAGTTAATAAAAGTAGGCAATCCTGAGTATATTTTAAACAAGTAAACTTGCATTTTTAAAACGAGTTTGATCGATAAAGTTATAGTAAATGTACTGAAACAGCCTACCACTATTTTGTTATGGAAAACATGAATAAAATATTCATTGAGATATACAATCAAAATTTTTTGTAATCTTCTTTATAAATTGTGGAGAAATAATTGAACATTCACACGATAAAATAACACTGTAATTTGTTTAGACGGAAACCTTCTTACAGCAATAACTTAAAAATACTTTAATATCTCGCTGTATATTCGCTATCTCAATTTCTAGAGTATGCAATTTGAAATAAGTAGAACTGACTAGAAAATATGCTCTTCCCGGTAAAAGATAACATCGCAAAGCTCACGTAGTATTACATTTCAAGCAATGCTGGGACTCGTACGTTAAAGAAATGTGAGATATACGGACAAAATAGTCGTGCATTTTCCGAATGTTGCTACGTAGAAAAGTGCATCCGGTCCTACTTTGCGAATTAAATATTTTAAGTTTCATTTGTTTAAGAGAAACAGGGAAGGAATTCTTACTTATACAGAGTGTCCCAAAAAGTAGTGTCAAGCGGAAATCCTGAGATAGAACACCCCGTGGGGCATCCGAAACACCCCCATGTATGTTCCGCGATTTTTTGTAGTTTTCGAGTTATGACTTTTTTTCTAAAATTTTGAGAACAACTGACCTGACCGACTAAAAATGTTGTAGAGAAAAAAGTATTTGACTTTTTTGAGTAATTCTTTTTGGTGATCAATTTTCATGAGTTTTTCTTTAATGCCTAAAATATTTCTCTCCGTAACTTATATGGATATTATCAAAATTATGGTACAAACTGAAAAGTTACGTTCTGTAAATAATGTCTTACAATTTCAACGTTAAATTTAAAATATTAGGAGATAGCTGCATGGCTTCTAAGTAACTTTAAAAACTACGCTAAACTCTCAGCTTTCATAATCATTAATAAAAACTGGTACTTAAGGGGCTACTTTTTTGCTGAAATCGGACTACAAAGACAGAGAGGTGGAAAAATCATAAAATTAGCCATTTGATGAACAAGCATTATTTGGACATTTTATTATTCCGAAAGTAAATCAGTTTGTTAACAAACCCAAATTTAAAGCATCCAACAAAAAAAGCATCCAAATGTTTGCATCTGAGTGCTCCTGTAGCACTCAGATGCAAACATTTGGATGTTTTTTTTGTTTAATTTAAGTTTCATTGCGCTAACACTGTTTTCACATGCAATACCTTTGTTACGACGAACTTGACGATCTTTGCTTTCTTTACGGACTTTAAGAAACTTTTACTTTTAAACATTTTACAAAAAATAATCAATAAACGATAACTTTTTTTTTTAATAGAGTTCCCATTTTTAAACTTAATAAATTTTTTAAGTATCACAAATTAAACTTTCAAGTGGTATTTCTTAGCATTTCTGGTATAATTTTGATTGTTAACAATCTTTTTAACTATAGAAATAATAAAATGTCCAAATAATACTTCGTATTCAAATGACAAATTTTATGATTTTTCCACCTCTCTGTCTTCGAGGTCCGATTGCAGCAAAAGTAGCCCATTTAGTACCAGTTTTTATTAATGATTATGAAAGCTGAGAGTCTAGCGCAGTTTTTAAAGTTACTTAGGAGCCATGTAGCTACCTCCTAATATTTTAAATTTAACGTTGAAATTGTAAGACATTATTTACAGAACGTAACTTTTCAATTCGTACCATAATTTTGTTAATTTACATATAAGTTATGGGGACAAATATTTAAGGCATTAAAGAAAAACTCATGGAAATTGATTTGCAAAAAGAATTACTCAAAAAAGTCAAATACTTTTTTTCTCTACAATATTTTTAGTCGGTAAGGTCAGTTGTTCTCCAAATTTTAGAAAAATAATCATAACTCGAAAACTATAAAAAATCGCGGAACATACATGGGGGTGTTTCGGATGCCCCACGGGATGTTCTATCTCAGGACTTCCGCTTGACACTACTTTTTGGGACACCCTGTATATTACCATTATACATGCGAAAGTTGTTTAGGAGAAAGAGAAGCTAAAAAAAACCTTGCTTTTATTAAAATGCGAAATTAAATCTGTTTGCCTGCCACGCTTTCGCGACAGAAATACTGAACCTATTTAAATGAAGTTTGGCATAGAGGCTAGCGGGTCATCTAAAATACTAAACCTGTGATACATAGGGTATTTTTTAGAAACTTTTCGGCAAGAAACTTATATACGACTCAACGCGATTTGAAAGCGAGTATACAGTATAATAAAGAAAACATTACCTATAGTAAAAAATATCCAAAATGGTTATATCTATTTATTTATTTATTTGGTACAAAAACAATTTTGTGATTGTTTGTTAAAAATAAACAATACTTTTAACATGACTCGATTGTCTATCTAGAGTCGTAAACATTAGTTTGTCACACATTTTGGGGTTGTTTTCCACTATCTCTTTTAGCAGAGCTATGAAAAAAGTTCTTAAAAGTGCTTTATGCGAATAACTTTTTTTTATAGACTAGACTAAGATGATGAAAATTCATATTATTATCTAGAGAAACTGGAACAAAAAGTTTCATAATTAGAGGCCGTTAGACGCATTAGAACTTTCCAACTCTCTATATTATGTACGTAAAGGTGAAGTTCGCAAGTTCTCAATGAGGAATATTCTTATTTGTTGACTCAATTTCAGTTTTTTTTTAATTAAATAGATACAAAAATATAAAATAAATTTATTCTTACTAATATTATAAATGCGAAAGTAACTCTGTCTGTCTGTCTGTTACGCTTCTCACGCATAGAATACTGAACCGATTTAAAGGAAATTTGGTACAGAATTCACGCATAGTTTGGGATTTTCTTTTAATATTCACATAGGCTACTATTTACCCGACTACGTTATAAAGAAGTAATGCCTCTTTCCCAGAGGGGTAGGCAGAGATCACTACCTGCCATGTGCTAAAATACTCGTATTTTTAAATAGCATTGCTAATATATTAGTTTTATTTTGTTTTTAGTTTTATTGTAATAACGACCACAAAAACCCATAACTTGTCGTTACATAATACAGTTCCTGGGATACAGTTTGATGTCCGATTGACGTACGGACGGACAGCTTTTTTACCCTTTGGGTACGAAACCCCAAAAATTACTATTTTTTTTTTCATACATGCCGAAGTGCGATATATCTGCCAACCGTTGTGTGCACGGTCTTTAGCCTGCGGTGCCACTTCGACTCCCGTCCGTCGCATCGGGACGCATTGCGACACTGGGCCATCCCTTGGCTTCCGGCATTGACGAGGCACATAAAAATGACTCGATGGCACAGAACTCTAGAATCGATTGATGGCAGTTACGAATTTATTAGAGGAAAGATCTCGATTGATGTGCTTGAGAGCGGGATTCCTAAATTGAACTCTAGAAATGCGTATTTATCATGCTAATAAATTTTTTTATAAACCCATATTTTTGATATCAAGATTTTTTCCCTAACTGACAAAGGTACGATGATGGCTCGGAGTAGCCTCGTCATCATCACCAGTCTTGCAGGGGAGCTGATAGCTCTCACCCCTAATGTAATCTATCATTTAAGATCATTAATATAATATCACTCAGTAAGGGTCATTTCTTCATACAATTTCCAGTTCAATATTGATTTTAAAAAAGCGAATTTTAGGTTTTTCATTTAGTATTTTAAAGTTGACAAAACGAATTGAGGCGAATATTCAAGGGAATTAACAAAAGCTTTAAAAATACTGCACAGTAGTTATGAAGTATATGTACTACTTTTAATTAAACAGTATATAATATTATTTATTTAGGAGAGATTTACTGTTAAAACAAATTTGAGCTTCAATCAAACCTGAAAAAATTAAAATGTACCCATTCATTGCACTCCGTACGGAGTTTCAAGGGAATCAACGTGCTAAGCATGATTATCATTGCAGGTATGCCGACCTACGGACGAACATTCACGCTATCCAACCCTAACAACTTCAAAGTGAACTCTCCAGCAAGCGGCGGCGGAAAAGCGGGAGAGTACACCAAGGAGAGCGGTTTCCTTGCCTACTATGAGGTAAGTCCAAATATTAATACATTTAATATGTATCTTTAACTGGTCTGTCTGTGCATCAAATATTGGTGTATCTAGCTTGTCCCACTGAGGTAAAAGCCTCCCCTAAGTCAAATTGAAGATCATCATCATCATCATCATCATCAGCCTACACGTTTGTCCACTGCTGGACACAGGCCTCGCCACGTCTTCGTCACTCCCGCCTTTTCTCGGCTACTCGTTTGCCACTCCAGAATTTTGAAATTTAAGATTTAAAAGGAAATCGATTCTAAGGGCCTTTCTGAAAACAACAGGTTTATCGATATTTGTCTATTTATCTCAAGCTAATTTATAAAAACCTACAACCCCTATTTTGGCCATGGTGCCTTATCTCTATGGGCATAAGATAACGCACAAGAAATAGTATCAAGGTATAAGAGTCCAAGATGTTAATGCGATTACACTGGTGCACTTTTTTCTCTTACTCTATTCCCTTTTGTGCCTGTCGACCTCATTTATGTGGATCTAACTACCGCTTACCATCGGGTGGAGTAAGGTCATTTCGTTAGCCTTTTATAAAAAACGCTCATACTTTGTTAAATTTGATACCTCTCACTCATACTTTGTTGAGACAGCAATCTGACATAATAACCGATGAGAGATTAAAGGCAGGCTTAGGCTCAATGTATTAACGAGTATCGTTATACCATACTCCGTTTATAGAAATCTACCTATACAAATTGCTGTAGGCATAAAAAAAAGGTCATCAGAACAAATACAATCATAATTATTTTTCTTTTGCTCTATAAAAAGAAAATGAGAACATTCTCGATTATCATTACTCTGTAACAAGATACAAGAATGTAATTAAATTTCATCGGAATATTACTAAAACATTCTACCATTCTGCTCTGTTCAGGACGTCGGTAATGCCTGGTAATAACAGTTTTCATAATAAGAAATTGCTTAGAAGAAAATACACTAAGCATTTATATTTTGTTTTTAAAAATATTGTTTTGGTTTATCCGCCATAAATATTAAAATTTTGCAAAGGCCATTTATAAAATTAAACTAGCAACCCGCCCTGGCTTCGTGTCGGGTATACACCGTGAAATTTTAGTGGTTGTTTTCCCGCAGTAAAATTATTCTATCTTAGTAGTACAAAAGATGTGTGCAGTTCTTTTTTGGTAAAATCAATAAATGCCGGTTTTACGAAAGGTTTAACCGTAACTCGAAAACACGTTCGAACCGCTATATGACTTAAGGTGTGGAGCTTCTTTAGCTTTAAGCATCGATTTCATGCGGCAAGCAGTACCTGAATACGTCACATCTTCAAAAACAACGATAGCTTCTCTCGTTTTCGAGTTGGAAAATTATTATTCTGAAAAATCGAAAAAAATAATTTTTTTTTTCGAGGAATAATTTGCATGATTCGATAGTATTACTAAAGGCAAATCGTTCTGCCCCGGGAAAACAACCACTCAAATTTCACGGTGTATTATACGTAAAAACCTTCCTCTTGAATCCCTCTATCTATCAAAAAAATCAATAAAATCCGTTGCGTAATTTTAAATCCATACAGACAGCTGACGCGGGAAGCGACTTTGCTTTATTCTATGTAGTGATTAAATTTTACACTTCAAAACATAATATAAAAAATGTTGATAAATGTCTCTTTCATAATAAAGATGAGGATTTAAAGAATTTAGTGAATGACTTGAAAACTGGGCTGTTACCTAAAACGTATTTATTTCCATCGTGTCGACATAATATGCCCGTAATCCCAATGTTATATTTGTTTCAAATAAATTCATATAAAATCAAAGATTTCATAACTTTCAAACCATTAGATTGTTGCCGACAGTACTTTTAAAAGCAAGGTAAGCTCCAATAAAATGAGATATTAAGTGTCATCTGTCCAAAATAAACTTCCATTGATCTCGGTTCAAGTCTTCAGTGCGACCAAAAAGTTTCGTAGAAAAGCACCTCTCTAGTGAATTCAAAATTATTTCAGTTCCATTACCTGAACAAGTATTGAAATAAACTTTCACAATTACCTGGTATTCGGCCTGAGGCTAAGTCTTGTAACGATTTGAATATTTGTGTTTGCGTTTCAAAAGGGATTGTGGAATCTTTGGCAACCTCAAGGAATTAGTTGTTACAAAATTCAGGATAGCTATATAAAGTTTAAGTAAGCTATGAATTTGCTTTAATATCTAAAAAGTTTTTAGTCAGTGTTACTCTCAAAATTATATATTTTTTTTTAGAGTAACATTAATACTAATGACTACGCAACTCTGTTGATGAAGCGATAATAATAAGAATTTACAAAGAAATCTCTCGATAAAGTTTAGGTAGAAAAGAACGACCCTGTTTGGCTCAAATTTACAGAAAAGAGCTAATATTTTGCTTCCTTAATAGTTGTGCATACAAACGTGTCTATATGATACTGAAAACAAAAGTATTTCGCCATATTATAATACCTTTCGTAGATATTCTTAATATAAATCACTACATAGTATAAAGCAAAGTCACTTCCCGCATCTGTCTGTATGAATGTATCTTTAAAACTACGCAACGGATTTTGTTGGAGTGTTTTTCAATAGATACAGGAACTCAAGAGAAAGATTTTTATGTATAGTTTACTACGGGTCCCTAGTTAATTCATAAATAAACCTTATATCTTATTATCATGACACGTTTGAAAATCGTATGCTTTGAAACTGATGTCTAAAAATTCAAAATCTTACTAAATACACAGCATTATCTGCAAGGAAGTATTCCTTTATCGAATCCGAATATAAGGTTTCACGGTAGCGAAGTCAATAACTTAGTCATTCAATATAGGTAGGTATACGTATATAATGCAAATGGACATCGCGCTTCAAAACACATTAACTGGACCATCAAACCGCCCTGACCCAAGAACCAATTTCCAACATGTCTATCAATTTACTCTAACAGGGTACGACGCATCGACTCCCCAAGGAACGCCTGGAGTATTTTGTTGTCTTGAATTATTAAACAAGCAATCCTGATTTATTTATTAGCTTCAGTTTGGAACGCCCCATCGCTGCGGATGGCAATAACTTGATCAAACGATTTTGCTGAATATTTTTAGAATTTACCTTGTATTTTAGTAATATGGTAATTTTATACAAAAAACCATGACTGCTTTATAAGGCAAAATAAATACTAAGAACTCTGCCGTAGAATTAGGTACCCAAATGTGTATTTTTTGGGATGAGTATCCGAAAGGTACATTGTTCTTTAAGATTTTAAAAAAGTAGCTTAACACTATAATAAAGCTTTGTATCAAGAGTGCACCACATTGATTTCGAAATACGTTCATAAACGCAGTACATAGAATCTGATCTGATCTTTTCTGATTAACGATGTCTGCAATGTCGAAAATTACTACAACCCACTCTTTTCCAGGTCTGCGAGATCCTTCGCAACGGAGGCACTTACGTCTGGGACGATGAGATGAAGGTTCCGTACGCCATCCACGGCGACCAGTGGGTCGGCTTCGACGATGAGAAGTCCATCAGGAACAAGATGAGGTTCGTGGTAACTTAACTTGACAGGACTTATCTTATGTCACATTATCCTCCTATTTTTTTGGCGTTTGTGCAATATTTCGTCCTGGTAGTAGGTAAGCTCGTGCCCCATATTGGCAAACGGACTGATGATATCTGCAATACTTCATACACCATCATCCTAGCTCCTTTTCCTGCCTCATAGGCAAGTTTAAATGTTATGTTTGTATTGGTATTGTTTTTAAGGTTGCACTCAAAAATTACCTAAAGATTTTTTACGTTCACTTTGAAATAGTAAAGAAGCCTTGATGATTTCTTACGATGAAAGTATAGTTGAACGATTTAAATATTTAATTACCCTATTGTCGTTCTACAGATGGATCAAAGACAACGGTTTTGGAGGAGCTATGGTGTGGACAGTGGACATGGACGACTTCAGTGGCGGAGTTTGCGGTGGAAACGTCAAGTACCCACTCATTGGAGCTATGAGGTATGTTTCTAGAGCTGATACAATTCCCCGTTCGAGTCGCAAAGAAGTTTCTGCAATTCTAGAAAGTTCAATAAGCTCTTTGTACACTGGGAGTGTCGTGTAGTCGTTTCGTTGATAAGAGAAAAAAATGTATACCTACTAGCTTTTGATTAACGCAACGATAATGATAAAATTTCATTACGAGCCTTTTGCGAAGGGCTAATAATATAAAAAATGCCTTAAAATGTAAAATTTGAAAAAATTCTCATTCTAGACCACAAAAAAAACAAATAAAAATGCCTTAAAATGTATTATTCTTCTAGTATTTCTACTTAAGTTGTAATAAAACGCTATGTAGTACTAATTATCAACTACAGAAATACTCATTGTCTAGTGTAAAGGCAGAATGTTCATGTCGTTTTGACATTCAATAAATATTGAACTTCGAAGCATGCATTCGTATGAGAGGTACTTTGCGACGAGACATTAAACAAAAGTTCAAGGTCGTCTTTAGACGTGTAAAGTAAAATTATATTAAGGATACTCGTATAAGTTCTGAATAAGTTCTTAAAACAAAGATTAGGTATTGTTGTAATACCTATTAACTATTAGATGTTTGAGCACAATCATATTTTTATTTTCATCATCATCAGCTCTTTATGACATCCCACTGCAGGGTAAAAGTAACCATTTCGAGTTCATTCAAAATGTTATTTGTTGACTTTTTTTTTATAAAAAAATCCAAAGGACGACCTCACTCCACCTGATGGTAGGCGGTCGTAAGGTCCACATATAATATGGTCCACATTTTGTACACTCCTATTCCCTGACTGTTTATTGCCTGTTACCATTAGTATTTCAAAAGCAATTAGTTATATTACTCGTACTGCTATAAAGTCAAATGAAGTTTGCATTCTATTAAGTAAAAATGTAGCAGCAAACATCACAACATCAGACTTTTCCTAAACAAAAGCTCGGAAACTTAATAAACTCGCGAAGCACGCAAAATGGCATTAATTTTAAGTGGCTCAGTCTCACTGCTATGAGCATTAAGGTTGCATTTTTGCAAGCTACGTCATTTTTGCCGCTTTGCATCAAAAACATTGTCTTGTGTTTATTTTAAAACTGGCTTGGCGTGCAGGAAAATTCGCTTATCGTAAAAACCTTGTGACAAAATTATCGTTTCTTTAAAACAAGTTATTTTTATTTCATTCCACTTATCACCCATAAGATTTCACTCGAGGCTCTAATAGTGATCGAACAACTTAATTGGCAAAATCTAAGCAATAAGTAATAATAAATGTAGTCATTTCTGTACCTAAAGATTTCTTTACTTGTTTGATAATAATTGATTGCACCACTTAGCTATTGGCAACTTTTTGGTTTATACCTAATTAATAACATCACGAGGCAGATCACGATACTGGCCCATTTGTCGCGTTGATTGATTTCCCACTTTTAAGCAGATTATTACCTCAAGTAACAAGTAACAAACAAAGTCTAATCGCCTTGAAATATCTACATCAATATATCAAACACGCATCTCCACTTTCCAGAGAGGAACTCCGAGGCATATCCCGCGGCAAAGACGCTAAGGACGTCGACTGGGCATCAGTAGCATCCAGCGTGGTGGTGGAAGAAACAGAGAAGCCGCAGCCGATCAAGATCAGCCTGTCCGACGTGCTCAGCCGAGTCAAGAAGCCTACCAAGAACATCGTCATTAAGAACAACAACAACAATGCTGTCTTGGATAAATCCAGTAAGTTCATTCAGATTGATAAGGCCAGTATGATCATACAAATTGATAAGACCAGTAAGTTCATATCTTCAAGTCTAATTAATAATATCATCAATGAAATTGGTAGCACGTCCACCGAGGATTAAACTACATCAAACAGATATACACAGGAGAAAAATAGAAGTGTATTTAAAATAACGCAAAACAGTAACAAGCAGAAGTGGGGCTAGCAAAGATGTTGCAGATAGATCACTAGACGGCCAGTAAGCTTCGAAATCAATAAAGTAACGATTTGCCAAAGTCACTATAATAACAACCTGATCATAAGTATTTTTAAAGAAAAAACAACAATATAGGATAAAATTATACTAAATAACAAATTACGTACAAGTCAAAGAAGGTGCAAGTCATTTTTTTAGGAAATAAAAGTGCTTAATGAGTATATAATAAGGTGATAACAATTACGCAAGAATCATTGATATTTTATTCCGAGATCCGGTAACAGTCACAATATTTTCAAAGAAAAATTTTGTCTTTTTTTATTGTGCATGTCATTCAAGTCAGTTATCAATTTAATTACAGTCGTGAAACCTTTTATGCAACCAATTTATTACACAAAATTCACTTAGTAGGTACTTTGTTATAATTACTACAATTATTTACTCGCAGCCAATTTTGCAAACATCGCGGTGGGCAAGTGTAAATTGCATCAACTGCTTTCTCTTACCAAAACGTCCATAATTGGCTCAATTTAAAATTAATTGTTTATATTTCCACATCGCGAATGCACCAAGTACCTTACCTTTCCTTTTTAATAACCACTTTAATCAAACATAACACTTAGTGTGACTTTTTTAAGACGTTTTATCGTTTCTAAAGACATAACAAACAACATTCTTAAGGCTATGCAGCTTTCTAGTTGTTTAAATATTAAGTGTGAGATGTCATTTCGTTTGACGTTGTAAATCTTGTCCACCATTTCTCAGGTGAAACTTGTAGTTTCTGTAATTTACAAATTCTCTATCTAATCTAACTTACAAGTTGCATTTTCAAAAAATCTAGTTGATAAAAATTGTTACTCCTTGTTACGAATAACTTCCATAAAACAATTATAAATTTCAACAAATGAAAATCTTGATTTCTATTTGTAAGATATACTTATCTAAAACTTAGAAGCAAAATAATTTTTCAAACCACTGCTGATATAAAACGGATTCAAAAAGATTTAGATTAGACAGATGAACGGTCATTTATCAAACATTCAAAAAACACGAGACGTCTTGATCAGAAAACTAATTTGAATCTCAGATGGCGTCGATATTGCAAAGTGTCAATCATCTCACGTCTCGAACCAGATATGGCTAAGTGGCACACAAATATTCATTTTGCGATCGGAAACTTGTAACTCTCGTAAATTATCATTGCCAATATAATAAAGAAGTTGTGCACTTTGAATTCGAATGGAGAGGGGGGTTACCACTTACACATTGGTTACGAATGTTTAATGTTCATATGTAAATAAACCGAAGATAGTGAATCAGAATCAAGAAAATATTCGGTTATTTCTGCGAAAAAATTATGTTAACTGCAAATAAAGGGGGAGGTGATGATGAGTTAACTAGTAGGATAAAATTTCATAACTCTATATTGCAAGGAGTTATTAGCCAATTTTCGACGCTCATTTCTTCTGTAACTAGAATTTTGTGTGAGTTTTATGGGTATCAATAGCCAAAATAACACCATCAAAGTACTTGACCTCCCATACTACGACCGTTACATATCATCCTTCACAGAGCATGGAAGTTGGAAGCACCTACTTATAAAGATTGTCGCGGGATTCTGCGCTATAAACCTGATGGCATTAAATCATAAAGGCCATTTGCTACGGACGCCCAGACACAAAAGACACCCGTGTGCCTAGTGTGTAAACCTGACTTTCGTCATACACAACAACTACTAACAATAAATGTGATCTCTGTCTGTCTACCCCACTAGGAAAAAGGCATGATTTTATGTATGTATGTATGTATTGCCGATAAAAACATTTAATTTACAAACCCACTTAGGCACTTATGTTTTGGTTATTATTAGCAGAACTAGAATTGATAAATCCAAAACACACTCATATTAATGATGCTCAATTTATGCACATTAATTACTATTTTGAAATACGAGTTTCTAATCATTAATAGTGCAAGCAAGCTTTTGCAAAGCTTTTAGTTTTTATTACGTAGTAAATAAAATAAGATTTTAGAGGTATAAAAGACAAATATTGTTGTCGGCTTAAAATCAACATAAACCTTTGATAACATTGTATAAATTCTGAAACTAAGTACTTCTTCAAGTGCGAACTTCAAAATGTTCAGCTCAACATTCAATGACAACCCTTTTAAGAGTTTTGAAATGTGGAACAGACTATAGACCAACTTTGACTGGTTGGCCGAAGAGTCGAAGTGAAAGCTCTCGACGTTTCAAACTTTTAGCGACTATGTCGGGAAACATTGACTTTTGGGAGGCTTTCTTGGCAGCCGGGAACAACGGGGGGCCCTAAAGAGGCCCTTGAGGCACTCCCTTCGAGATTTGTCGCTTTTAACGTCACGTACAGTTTTGGTTATGAAGGTATTGGTCTGAACATGAACGATTGAGTGAAAGATGAAATGTTTGTATTTGTTGCGTTTTGTAGAAGCAAAAGAGAGAATGTACACTTCATTTTAAGGGTATTCGTGATTGTTGAATAAATAGATGAAAAGAATAAAATTATTTTCATTTGTTTCAAAATAATTATCTCAGCTTAGCACCAAAATCGAATATCGAGTACAATCAGTGTGTACGAGTTTAACATGCATTCCTATTATTATCAGAAACTTGGCTTTTATTTAGAGTGGACAGAATTGTTCTATGTAAGTTAACCGAAAACAATTAATCCACACAACTAAACCTAGCTTTAAATAAATATAAATGTAATCCATTACACCAGAAGCTCTTTATAAAAACCAAAATTTCCATAACATAATTAAAAAATAGCAATGTTCTAAATTTAATCCCTTCTTTAACAGGACGTGAACCCCAAGTCCTCTGCTACCTTACATCCTGGTCTTCTAAGAGGCCGAGCGCCGGTCGCTTCATGCCAGAGAACGTTGACCCCACCCTCTGCACCCATGTCATCTACGCCTTCGCGACCCTCAAGGACCACAAGCTCGCTGAGGCTGATGAGAAAGACGCTGACATGTACGATAAGGTCGTCGCTTTGAGGGAGAAGAACCCGAATTTGAAGGTGAGTTGTACAGTTGGCAATACTACAGTACATACAGCATGTTTAACATAGACTACAATAAAAAAGTTCTACGAGTGTAGTACTGTACTCGTACAAAGTACGTATAAAGACACCAAGGAAGTACTTCATGTTACAATAGTGTTTCTGTGCTCAGAAATTTGAATTTTTTGGGCGCACAGTACCTACAATAAATTAGTGGTCTTTTAATCATTCATTGGAGTACAATTTGGACAAAAAATTACACGAACGAATCCCTCATCTGAACCTTTATATTTAAAATCTTCACATTTGTACACTTGTTGTTGTTGGAGGGTGGTGTTTGGCTTACAAAGTACTGTTCTAACAAATAATCAATGTTTTTTTACAGATCCTTCTGGCTATTGGTGGATGGGCGTTCGGATCTACTCCCTTCAAAGAACTGACGTCCAACGTGTTCCGCATGAACCAGTTCGTGTACGAAGCCATCGAATTCCTCAGGGACTACCAGTTCAACGGCCTGGATGTAGATTGGGAATACCCAAGGTATGGACCACTCGAGGCTGATAAAGCTGGGTCCTTATCCAGGATTTTATATCCTCAACTGTTCTTCTTCTTCAACATTTCTCGACTGCAGAAATAAGCAGACCTGGCTGAAAAACCCAAAAAGTGTAAAAAGTATATTTTCATAAAAAGAAAATTAATTGAAAAATGGTTGCCTGTAAAGTCGGTTTTACGGGCGATGATTTTACGTGACAACGTCTAATTCTCTAGTGCTGCGCGCGCGGCAGACCGATCATAGTTGAGTGGGAGAGAGACGCAAGGCATTCGGCGGGCCTCTCTCTCGTTCGGTGACTCATCGTAACGTTACCGAGCGTTGTTACACTTTTTCATAAGTGACTCCCAGCCGCAACCTAATTTAAGACGTTGTCACGTCAAAAATAACATTCGAAACCAAGACACTATTGTGTCTTATTTCTAAAAGCATGGTCTTGGTATATTTAGACCATATTTAGTCTATGGTGTCTGTCGACCTCATAATATGGAACTCGCGGTCGCTTATCATCAGGAAGTAAGTTCATTTTGCAATAACTGCCAACCTTTCTATTTCAGAGGAGCAGATGACCGCGCAGCCTTCGTGTCGCTTCTGAAGGAACTCCGCCTTGCCTTCGAAGGCGAGGCCAAGACCTCTGGCCAGCCAAGACTGCTCCTCACCGCCGCTGTGCCCGCTTCCTTCGAAGCTATCGCTGCTGGCTACGATGTGCCTGAGATCTCTAAATACTTGGTGAGAACTGGAATGGAAATTTGATTTTATATATTATCTAATTGAGAAGTGTGTGAATGACACCTCATTTAATCTTTTTGGTTTTGCATATAAACTAGATATACGATTGAACGAACGATGAGGTGGTAGAAACGGACCTGATTACATTCCAATCAGTTTAAGGCATTATTGTTGTGTTTCAACAAAATTGTGGTTTCACAGTAACAAAATTTTGCATTGACTTGATTGGCAGTTATAATTTTAATGATTTATTTAACTGCTTTCTTCTATTTATTTATTTATTCTTAGTAGTTTTTTACTACTAATAAAAATTGTATTTCTTATTTTTACACTCTGTCACTGAATTCAAATGTTGTTACTTACTTTTACTATAAGTTAGAAGCCAAACTTTGATTACAGTTTAGACCATACATGGACTGAAAACTTATTAAAAGTTTTGGACAACATTACAAATCTTCTAATCTATCAAATGATAATGACGATGATATATTTTTCCAGGACATGATCAACGTGATGACGTACGACTTCCACGGCCAATGGGAGCGCCAAGTCGGCCATAACAGCCCTCTGTTCCCTCTGGAGAGCGCCACCAGTTACCAGAAGAAACTTACCGTGGTATGTAACCCCATCATTGAATTTCAATCTGTTATCTCTTGAACATGGTTGAGCGAGCACCTTATAAGAGAAAATCAAATGATGTTTGTTTTAGATTGAATGCTTAAGCATAAGCATACCTCATTCATTTCGATTTGCTATATGATTTTGTATTGTTGTATTATGGTTTTTGAACTATCAAATGTTTCTTAAAACCATTCCAACCACGGGTGAACTGTAGGACTGCGAGAATAATGTGAACGAGGGTAGGTGTGTCGTGCTTAATAAAAGACTGAGAAAGAGGGTAGACCGATATGTCTGCCCTTAGACCTACCGTCATTCTCGCAGTCCTACAGTTCACCCGTGATCATGGCGCTTGCAACGCGTGCCGAAATATCGGCAGCTCATTAAAACAAAACAACTTGGTAAATATTCCAGACAGTTTCAGTTTTCTAATGCGTGTAACCATGACCGTTTAAAATTATACATTCTTCGTTAAAGTCAAACCCAAATTAATCTCCTGATAATTTTAACAGGATTACTCAGCCCGTGAATGGGTCCGTCAAGGCGCCCCCAAGGAGAAGCTTATGATCGGCATGCCCACCTACGGCAGGTCCTTCACCCTCATCAACGAGACACAGTTCGACATCGGCGCCCCAGCGTCCGGCGGAGGTAAGTACCAAGAGTATAGAGACTATAAGGCACAAGCCCACTAGTCTAGTTTACCTCCCTATACATTTAAACCGGCTTAGACGCAGAATGGGTTCGCGGCGAAACACCGCAAACTTAGAGCTTTTGAAATGAAATGAAATGAATGAAATGAAATAATTTATGAAATGAAATGAAATAATTTATTCTGCAAATAGATTTACATGAAATACTTTTGCACGTCAATTTGTAAATAAATTAATCACATCTATACAGATAAATAAAATTGAAGTGTCTGTTTGTAATGTTTAAATTTGTTTTTACTAAATAGGTATGAATGTATATCAGATACCAATACCAAAAATACTAATAAAAAAAATTTTGTCTGTCTGTCTGTTTGTTTTCGCTAATCTCCGGAACGGCTGGATCAAATGAGACGGAACTTTCACTTATATAAAGCTAATTATTTAAGGTTACACATAGGCTACTTTTTATCAAAATCGGTCCAGCCGTTGCAAATTGTACATGTAATATCTCTGGAATTACTTATCGGATTTTAAAAATTCTTTCAACGTAGGAAAATTCATTTACTGATAAAGCGTTTGAGCTATAAAACATCTCCAAATTCCTACGGGATCAGGAGCTACGTAGATAATACAAAATATGGATGCCTATAAGTAGACAATGTATCCACCAAGATGAACCTTCTGTTTAGGGTAATAAGGACTACTTCTTTTTCGAAATGGTCGCGTTGTCAGCGATCAAGTGATTAGATATTTTCGCGTGGAATGTATCGGACTGTATGGCCTATTGCTATGGAAAGTATGGTTCATCGTCAAGCAATCAGTGTCGTAAGTTCAAATGTTCGTAGTACCTACAACATTTTTAAACTGAAATTTTTATGCTTCTCTTTTTTTTTGTGAAAATCATGAAACCATGCGATGCAGGTGAATTAAAAAAAAATACCTACTTCAAGATAAGTACCTAGGTATTTTTTAATTCGTATAAAATTGTACCGTTAAAGTTGAGGCATGATTGTTCATAAAATGATCCATAGATGGCATCGTGCTTTGTACAGCATGCCATAAATGCTGTCAAGTTTGATATAACATGAGTAGGTACGTGTTAAGTTTTTTGGTAGGTAGTTCAAAAGATGGCACTGTGCTCTACGTATTACTTCGATATTATATTATGGGATTTTGTATGTAGGTATACCTACCATTCGTCAAAAATGTGAAGTTTGTCTTTTGGAATTGATAAATTTCGAGTGCCATTAAATTACGTAAATTACCAGAAGGGTTCTGAATCGACAACATGTATCGACAATATTCTAATTGTTGCCTTTTTTCTATTTTAATTTAACAAAATATTGTGATCTACTTGACATATTGTTATGCTGTCAATATTTACGAGCATAATTACCGAAGTGATCTCTGCCTAGCCCTCTGGGAAAAAGGCGTGATTTTATGTAAGTATGTATTACCGAATTGAAGAAGGTTGGTTGTCAAAAAATAGATTGATATAATCCTCAAGGGTTTGGTATCAGAAAAAAGGATGAGATGATCACAATACGATTAATACATTGTGTGCACCAACTGGATATTAAATATTCAATCAAATTAAACCAATTCAATATCGATTTCTAAACATAATATGAAAATCTATATAAAAGTGTAGCATCAGCATATTTTATTCGGTAAAGCATTAAATTCGAAAGGAACTAAATTAGGGTTTTGACGGGGATTAAAAGAGAACATGATTCAAGCACACAGTATACAACTATCATCATCATCATTATCAGCCCATATACGTCCCCACTGCTGGGGCACGGGCCTATCCTAAACTGAGACTACAACCTACAACCTACAACCATGCTGGCCAAGTGTGGGTTGGTCGACTACACAACCTTAGAATGTCTTCGTAGGTGTGCAGTGTACGTTTCTTCACGATATTTTTCTTCACCGTTGAAGCGTCGAATAACCATACATAGGTATGAATTTAAAACTTGAAAAACACAGTGGTACGTGGCGGTGTTTGAACAGGCGACCTCTTGCATAGCAAGCAACGACCTAAACCACTCGGCCATCGACGCTTTTTTCCTCTCCAACCATAAAGACTGCTACCTGGCTTTGGAATAGATCGTCCTATATTTCACTTTGATCGATGAACAATTAGGATGACTTGAAGATGATCTATTCAATGTGAGGAAGCTGTTCACTATAAACTTAGATTTTAGGATTTCGTACGTCGAAAAGAATAAACAAGCGTCAAGGAGGAAATGTCAAACTTAAAGTTACATAAAATACTCAGGTCTACTGTCCAGCTGAGCCAACACAATCAAAAGAAACAGCCATTTATGCTGCCAATTTTTGACACTCGCAAAGGGAACCACAATCTGCGAAGAACTCAGAATCTCAAAATTTAGAATAAAGTAACGTCCTATAACACAGCGAATTCTAAAAAGAAATCGCGCTGTGCGAGTCCGTCGTGCACTTGGCCTTTGTATCCCAATTCACAGACCACATAATGAGTCGTGGGTTCTATTCCCACTCAGCACAAATATTTCTGAGGTGAATATCGTTGTTTGTCCCGAGTCTGGTTATGCTATTTAAATATTTTAGTGAATACCACTGTTCTGATTAAAACAAGTTCTAAAGCTTCGTACCACGGGATCAGAACAGTTAATGTGATGTTGTGTAATATACTTATTTATTACACGGTAAACGATTGATGATGATATAAACCAAAATGATTTTGTTTTAAATGTTTCTTCCGGTTGGCTAACTTCTTGAATGGCAGAAAATATTTTGACGGGACTTTTATTACTTTTATTTATACGACTACTTTTAGTTAAAAAAATATTCAACATCCTGTAGTTCACGCGAACGAAGTCGCGGGCACAGCTAGTTTTACATAAAAATTCACAAGTTACATAATTAATGAATTCATTGATGTCCAAGCGAGCAGCTCATCATGTCCATGGATCTTTATCATTTAAGTAGTCTTCTACTTTATAATATGCTTTTTTCACAAGACACGACTTAATAAAAAGTTTGAAATTATAAAAAGGTAATTTAATAACATTTTGTGGGATCTTATTAAACAATTTTGTGCTTAAACCTAAGAACGACTTTCCAGTCTTTTGAAGCCTGAGCCTTGAAACGGCAAGCTTATGTTTGTTTCTGGTGTTAAAATGGTGAGCATCCGATTTCTTATTAAATGATTGCATGTTCTTGTAAACATATGAGATACAGTCCAAAATGTACTGGGAAGCTACGGTTAAAATATCTATATCTTTAAAAAATATCTCTAAGGGAGTCACGCGGTCTTAAGCCATATATGGATCGGATAGCCCTCTTCTGTAATACAAAAATAGTCTGTATATCAGAAGCAGACCCCCACAGCAGAAGACCGTATGACATAACACTATGAAAATAGCTGAAATAAACTAACCTTGCCGTTTCAACGTCAGTTAAATTCCTGATTTTTCTAACTGCATACGCAGCTGAACTAAGTCTACCCGCCAAAACAGAGATATGAGGTCCCCATTGTAACTTAGCATCTATAGTGATTCCTAAAAATTTTGTAGATTCAGTCAATTCTACAAGTTCGTTATTTACAATAATGTTAGTATCAACTTGTCTTACATTTGGCATTGTAAATCTCATACATTTAGTTTTTTTCGCATTTAACAATAAATTATTTGTATTAAACCAGTGAAGAACCTGTGAAAGGGTACTATTTACCTCGTCGTAATTATTTTTACCTCTGTCAACCTTAAAAATCAATGATGTGTCATCAGCAAACAGTACCGTCTCACATAGGTCTGCAGTGAAATACGGAAGGTCATTTATATAAATCAGAAACAGCAAAGGTCCCAGAATCGAGCCCTGGGGCACTCCCATGAGAATAGGAGCGCCACACGAGTCAACTCCATTGACATTCACTGTTTGCACCCTATCTTTTAGATATGATTTCAATAAATCAATCGCTTTATCTGAGACACCATAATGATGCAATTTTAATAACAATATTTCATGATTTACACAATCAAAGGCTTTTGACAGGTCGCAAAAGATGCCTATTGCATCCTGCTTATTCTCCCAAGCGTCAAAGATATGCTTGACAAGTGCTACTCCTGCGTCAGTGGTGGATCTTCCTTTGGTAAAGCCAAATTGCTTATTGTGTAAAAGCTTATTTTCATTAAAATGGGACATTAATTGAGAGAATATAATTTTTTCAAAAATTTTACTAAGTGCAGGTAGTATTGAAACAGGGCGAAAATTGGATGGGTCATTTTTATTACCTGTCTTGAATAAAGGAATTATTTTACTTAACTTCATTAAATTAGGAAAATGACCTACCTCTATACACATGTTAAATATGATAGCCAAATGTGGAGCTATTGTTATGATGATTGTTTTTAATAGTTCCACAGAGATACCCCATAAATCTTCAGTCTTTTTGAAATTTAACTCTTTAAAGGCTCGTAAAATTATATTTTGGTTGACTTGGTTAAATTTAAAAGATACTAGACATTTTTCTACAGTCCCTATAAGGAGGGATTGAGCTTGGTGTGGGCATGAGTTCAGTTTGCTTGTAGTTATTATAGGTATATTAGAAAAATAGGTTTGAAAAACATTTGGAACATCCTTATCAGAATCAATATGCTTATCATCAACTATGAGAGAGATCTTGCGGTCTTGTGTTTTATTTTTACAAGTCTCTTTGTTTATATTTTTCCAAGTTGCATTTATCTTATTATTTGATTTTCTAATTTTTTCTTTCAAGTAATTTGACTTGGCAATTGCACAAACTTTTTAAATAACTTTGAATATTTTCTAACATAATTGATAACATTAATATCATTTGATTGTGATTTAATGTCGTACAATGCATATAATCTATTTCTACTTTTGTAAATGCCTTTAGTTGCCCAGTCACTGAATTTGTACTTGGGATCTTTGATTTTTATTGATTTTTTTGTAAAAATCCCATTAAATTCCATTAATATTAATTCAAACAGGTTTTTATATGATTCATCAATGTTTTGATTCAGATTGTATTGAAAATGGGAAAATTTATTATTAATGTTTTTCTTAAAATTTTCTGTGCGACTTGTAGTGATAGGTCGGTATGTAAAATGCAGTGAAGGATTATTATGATTGTGTTCAAATATAGCCATCTGACCACTATGGTCAGAGTTGATAAAATTAATAATAGATTTATTATACACTTTGCAATTACAAAAAATATTATCCAGGCAAGTAGCTGTTGTTGGAGTTACCCGAGTTGGTTCAAAAAATAAATTATTAAGTCCAAAAGAGTTAAATAAGTTAAGAAATCTAGTCGATAGTTGTGAGTCACTATCCAAAATATTAATATTGAAATCTCCACAAACAACTTCTTTTTTGCTACATTTACATACCTTTTTCAAAACTTCCTCCATAGTAGATTCAAATAGTACATAGTTACCAGATGGGGGCCTATAGACACAGACAATGATGTACTGCTCGAGCTCTGCACAAGAAAGCTCAATAGTTCGCTCAATAGAGAGTGATGTCACATCCTTACGGTTTTTGAAGTTAATGATTTATTTAATAATATAAGTGATCCACCTCTAATAACATCTTCCCTTGTGAACGAACTAACGACTTTGTAATTATCAACACTAATCAGTAACTCATACTGTCTTAACCAATGCTCAGTAAGGCATACAACATTAATATTCATTTCATTTAAATATAACTCAAGTTCTAGTTCTTTTCCAGCCACCTTTCACCTTAATAGAGCCTTTTTAAGGCCAACCCTTTATCACGCGTACGTGGGATTTGCCGACCACCCACCCAACGTCCGACAGCTAAAAAGGAACAATGAATGGTTACTTCTGATCTTAGTACTCGCTATACCTAATATTATTCCCGTGGCACGGCGTAGAATCACTTTAAAGAACTTATATGAATTAAAGAGTACATTTCTTAATAACGAACTACTAAGGAACAAAATGTATGTGCGACGCACTCACGATTTAACATAGATTGGTTTTGCAATCAAAAGCCAACCTTCTCTAAATAATTGAGTTATTACACGCATCAAACAAACGCTAAGTAAGCAATTTCATTTAAATTGCTTACTTAGCTCGTTAAAACCTTGCCCTGACGCAAGTATTACAAACTATTATAATTACCGCCTTAGCTAAACGCTGCTGCAAAGACACAGATGCCCGCATTAGCCCTGAGAACTTTTTGCAAGGCGCTGAGTGTTCCCATAAATTAAGTCTCACTGCAACTCCTGTGTTGGCAACTTGTTAGTAACTATTTAACTAAAGTTTGCAAGATTGTGATACAGTTTCCAGGCATAAAGATAAAGCTTGGATTAATGTATAAGTTATTACCGGTTTTGATTTATATTGTGAGTTGCACCGTAGAACAAATTATGTGCTCTGTAACTCATTAAATACAGTACCCATAAAACTTACCATGATTACCAACGAATATTTTTTTTTGTTTGTTAGTTTTCTGTTATGAACCTTTTTATTTTTTCTTGTTCAGGTCAAGCTGGCCGATTCACCAACGAGGCTGGATTTATGTCGTACTACGAAATTTGCGAGTTCCTCAGGGAAGACAACACGACTCTGGTGTGGGATAACGAACAGATGGTGCCTTTCGCTTACAGAGAAGACCAATGGGTTGGCTTTGATGATGAAAGATCTCTTAAGACTAAGGTACTGTATATTTTCTACGATCTACTGTGTTTCTTGCGATTTTTCAAATAGTCGATTCTTCCTTGTTACGGCAAACCTATTATCTATTATTGTATTAGGAAAGTATATTTCGGTAAATTAACAGAATCTCATCTGTTCTATATTTGATCTGATAATCATAACGTATTGTTGTAATAAGAAACCATAGTTGCACATCTTAATATAAAATATTATCTTACGAGTCTTACAATGTTAAAGCAAAATGGATCTTATCTTAGTTTAGCATCAGTATGAAGTTATTTTACGTTCAGTATGAACTTTAATGACTTTTTGATGTGCTCCTGCATAAAAGTAATACTAACACATAATGTTTGCCTTTCAGATGGCTTGGCTGAAAGAAGAAGGTTTTGGTGGTATCATGGTTTGGTCAGTCGACATGGATGACTTCCGAGGATCATGCGGAACTGGAAAGTACCCTCTTATCACCGCTATGAAACAGGAATTGTCCGGATACAAAGTCAAACTGGAATATGATGGACCTTACGAGTCATCTAACCCTAATGGACAGTACACAACGAAAGACCGTAAGTATCTGAAAAAAAACTTGCAGTATTTGCGCATATTTTAAATTAATCTGAATGTAGGCTGGTATTGACAATTTGATATTTATTACTGATCTTCACGCGATTAAAAAGGTCTCAAACACATTGCTACTTATTGTCTGACTTTTTGATTGGGTTACACCAATTATGGTTGCCAGCGAAATGACACCATCTGCCTACGGATGGCATTGTTGATGATGATAAATAATAAATACATTTGGTAATATAAGTTCTTCTGCGATTACACTGCAGAAGTATAAGTCCATTATATTGTTAACTAATCGATCATAAATTTCAGCTAATGAAGTTACTTGCGAGGAAGAAGATGGCCATATATCCTACCACCCAGACAAGGCGGACTGTACCATGTACTACATGTGTGAAGGAGAGAGGAAACACCACATGCCTTGCCCGTCGAACCTCGTGTTCAATCCTAACGAGAACGTTTGCGATTGGCCCGAAAACGTCGAAGGCTGCACTCACCACACTCAAGCCCCCGCAGCTAAACGATAGACCTAGGTAATGGTTATTATCAAATAGTTATTATAATTTTTCTGTTCATAATTTGCTCCGATTTCTTCATGCGCTCAACTATTTTTATGTTTTCAATTACATTTGACTCCAAAAACGATTCAATCTACAAAGAAATGCGCACAAGCGGTTTTGTTTAAAAAAATGAAATGGACTTCAAAATCAAACTATCTTGATGATATTATTGTAAGTCTCGATTGAAAAGAGAGAGGTAAATGTAGATATATTTACGACTGTAAACGCTTTTTAAATGATCATTGTACGAATTAATGCAACGAATTATTATGTAACCACTTTTACAACATCAACCACCAATACTATAAGTACGTTACTTACGAGACCTCTTTAACTAAACATTATTTTATTTATTGGCGTTAGTTGGTTTGTCTCTGACAACAGGCGGGATTCGTGTGATATAATGTAAATTTTCTAATACTTACTATTGAGGAGAGTATAGATATACTTTATCTATTGTTAAATTATATTGTAGTTAATTTTGCATACTTATCTCCCAAAGATACATAATACTAAAATTGTAAGCTTAATTGATATGATTATAATTGGTACTCAAAATTATTTAAATGCAAACAAAGAAATTTGTTTATCATTCAAAGGAAAAGATCAAATATTTTTTTCCTCGTGATGTAACCACGGAACAAGAAATGTTATTTTGTATTTTTGGGACCCATTAGACAATTATGTTTCTTAGTCGGTAAGTAGATGTGTAGAGCTTTTTATATTTTAATATTATATTGATTACTGAATACTCAAAATCAGCTTAATCACTGCCTTTTAATACTGCCAAGATGGTTTTTATACGTGGATCTTTATTATGTTCGTAACAGTGACACAAAATATTAATGTGACATTATTTTAATTAAGGAGTAGGTAAGGTTGTAAATATTGTACTTAGATACAAAGATGATGTAAGAGTATTATTAAATATTTTTTAAAAGATTTTTTGTTTGTATTCTTTTTATTGCCTTGAAGTTTAAATTTAATTAGTCTAAGTTTTTTATACCGTGGAAAATCTGATAAAATTAGAAAATTAACGTACAGTTCTGTTGCTATGCTCAAATAGAACTTCGATTTTATACACTTTATAAACCAACATAGATTAGGAAGTGTACCGATGGAATTTAATAAAAGGTTGTGAAAAATTAAAACATATCCGAGAATATGTACTGATAATCTTCGATCAATATTGTGATGAATTTGATATCAATATTTGTGAGGACAAGTAGCTTGAAAGGTTCCTAAAAAGTAGAAGGCACGACTTTAACTATATTAACATTTCATAAACATTCACTTATAATAACAATCTCTAATAGCTGGCATGGAACCAAAGTAAAATGTTTGGTCGAGAAAATTCCGAACTATCCTTTGATAGCGGCTGTGAAATTTTACACACCAATTAAAATATCCTGCTACCCCCATTATGAAACCACAGGCGAAGATAATGACTAGACTGCACTAATTTAATCTATTTATAACGCCCTGTTAATGGGCTCATTCATCCTTTATCCACAGATATTCCTATTTAAATTTTGTACATAAATCTCAACTTTACGAACAAAGGTTAAAGATCGAGTTTCGTGTGCGTTTGCCTTTCAATGTGCATCTAATGGGATGCGCTCGTGATTTGGAGAATATTCCTATTATGGTCTGAATTATCGGTTGTAGGCTAATATGGCGCGAACGCTAAGCACGCATTATGTACATCGGTTTAGAATATGCATGTTGGTCTGAAGATGGCGCTGCATGACCGTTAGATTCGTGTTGTGAATAATTGTCGAACATTATTCAAAGTAACTGGTGTGTTCGAAGCGGTTAGATAAAACCCATTTTAAAATCTTGCAAAAATCTGTCCACATTTAAATCGGCGAGAAATCAGGGAGAACATAATAAATAATCTAGTAATATTTGGGATAAGGGACTAACGCAAAAAAAAATAATTCTAAATAAGATTAAGCTTACCTACATTTACCTACCTAGTACCTAAATACAACAATGTTCGCTGTTCCTTCAACATTAATCTATGTAAGTCTTCATTTAGGCGGTCCGTTGCTCCCATTTATGACGCTTTATCACGCACGACCATTTAACTTAAAACATTTGTTACCGACATAGGCGGCGTATAAATCACCGCTATTCCATTAATAAAAAAAACGTGTTGCCAAAAAACAACGGCTTTTGATATAGTTGGGAGAGATATTGGAGTACAAAAGTACTTTTTGCGCAAAATTCGCTCGCCATTCCACTTATAAATTGTAGGTACAACAAATGGCTGCTTGTAGTCTAGATGTTTTTCTCTCTGCTTAATAATGCAGGGGTAATCAAACGTGCAAATAGCAGCAGTTGTAAGTAACTTGAAGTACTAAGTGCAGTTGGACCCCGTTAGCATTTACTCTAAGTGGTAGTGCTTAGGTACACAGTTTTAATCGAAGCCATAGCCTACTTGTAAGAATATTGACAGCTAAGTATAACCTACTGCTACAGAGTAAAATAAAGTATTTAAAGCGGTGTATCTACCTATAGAGTTTCAAAGAAATGTTAGAAAATTGAATATCACCGGATTTTTTACCACATTTGTGTTCGACCCGTGAAAATGGCGCTTGCCGCAGTGTTTTTCACAAATTAGGAACTCGATAAATAAAAAATATGATTATGATGAGATATTTAATTTTGTAACCATGACAATTTAAAGTCGATAGGTAACATTATTACACGAAAAAGTTGGTCGATAGTAATTCATACATCTCACGTAACGTTCTGACAAATAGATCAAAATTATGAAACTAAACGCCACTTGTGATGTCATAACTCAAAGCCGAACAATAAAACTTGTCTTCAGTTCAAAAGTTAAATCAAAACCCAGTCATGCATAGCAGAAACAGGATTTACTGCGTTCCATAACTTCTGAGCATGGCCAGAGGCTGGAGCGGAGCCGATATCAGGAGGTTAGATCATTTGCGAGACCAGAGAGACGTCGTACGTATTATTTACTGCCTCCTTGGTCTGTGGGTGACAACAAGATTGCTTGGAGAAAATTGAGTGAGTTTTTCTGTGAAGAAAGTAAAAGCCCAGAGATGTCTCTGGACTTTAGTTATGAGTTGCAGTAATTGAGATATGAGTAAGGCAGAACGATGGATGAGACATGTCCTACGTTCGATAAATGATCGGATATAGATTTCTGTCTCTAGCGTTGTATCTCGTTACCCTAATATTCACACTTAATTTTTTTTTAATTACAACTGTATAATTTATTATCATTATAAGTAATTACTTGTATTTACATTTTTACCATTACAATCATTATTCATTCATTTCCATGTCACCTAAATTACATCCAGCGCCAATAATCATCTTAGATCAAAGGGCTTTAAATTGAAAGCGCCCAAGCAAAAACTCATGCGCATAATATTGTATGCGCATACGCAAGAAATCACGCACGATCATTAGCTCACCGACAAATACCCTTATATCAACCCTATAAGGTTGATAATCCCGCATCATTTCGATTCTGTCGATAGAGCTTGTGTCCTATAACGAAGGTTTGCAGCACTTTGTTTATTAGTTCTGAGACTGGTAATTACTGGAACTTCTTCACACGATGGCAATCAGTGATAAAAATATCGTTAACCTGTAGTCTTGGACTTTATCATCGCTTAGCATCAGTTCATGTCGTTGGACTAGATGCCTGTAAAAAAGCTTTTTAATGTTCATTAAAAAAGCCGCACTAACTATATTATGTGACCACAAAGTACAGTCAACAGCTGATATACTCGTAGATGTAATATTGTGTGTACCGTCCTTATATCGTGGGTTTATGCGTCAGTATTGAACTGTTTATTTTAAGGTAATAATGGAGTATAGACGAGAGCATTTATTTTGTATCAGGCTCGAGCATTCGTCATCATCATCATCATCATTCCAGCCCAAATACGTCCTCACTGCTAGGAGCTATCCCAGGGGGATCAGGCTTTTAGTCAACAACACTCGTCAAGTGCGGGTTGGTTGAAACAACCTTAGAAATTCATCATGGTTTGCAGGTGTTCTCACGATATTTGCCATAATCGAATCGAGCATTCCCATTTTAAAATTTACTAGAACCTCTCTTCGAACGCAACATAATATGGAAATACTTAGGCTAACTGAACTTTTGCCTGCATTGTATCGTTCGTAAGAACGTACATTACACTGAAACGCTCGAGGAAATGATCAAGTACATAAATACTCATCTTTTCGCCTAACAGTTAGTTTGTAAACTAAACTGTATATTATTAACTGTAAATACCTAGTAGTAAAAGTCACATAAGTAACGTAGGAAAATACGGTTTCAAAAAGCTGTATCTTTGGATTGCTTTGGTAGAAGCATGACTTTTTCATCATCACATACATCACAACATCACATACATTGATCTGATCCCATGGTAAGTAGCTTAAGCACTTGTGTTACGGAATCATAACGTTGAGTAAGTATTAGATAACAAAGGCAGATTTCAATATGCATTTTCACGTCATTCAGATAAATAGTCTTGAGAGACTGGCAGCCAGAGTAACGATCCCAAAAAAACCCCAAATTCCCATGTTTTTTTTTTTTAATTAAAAGACTCCACGCCTTGTCTCCTTATTGCCGCAGCAGTGGTCTCCTCTTTAAGCGCGCTTTCAGGGTGAGTTCGACAGGCTCAATATGGTCTATTGTGCCAGTCGACCTCATATTTGGATCTCACTACCGCTTACCATCAGGTGGAGTGAGGTCATCTTGTTAGCTTATTATAAAAAAAATAAAAAAAATTACGTCCACCACCCAGTCTACGGCATAATGACGTTGCTTTTTGCAAGCACGTCTCTGGACAGCGACATGTCGCGACATGTTATGAGCACAGCAGTCGCGTTTCTCGTAACACCCTGTTTATTTCCGTATCTGCATTACACGTCTGCAAGAGAAGCAGGGACGTGTAGGTACACCATGCGTTTTGATTGGTGAAGACACTTTGCAAATCAAAAATACTACTTTAGTATACTAAGAATACTAGAAGGAATCTCGGACTATATTAATATCGCCTGGTTCAAATGGGGCTTGCAAAAATCGGAGTCAGATGAACGGGGCAATAAGAAGGATACCTATCCACCACATGGTCGATGTAGGGTTAAAATGGTGATGATGATGAAGAATATGTCAAAAAAAAATGTCAAAATCTTATTCTACACAAAAATTTGAAAAAATAAATTAGTCAGGATATTACTATACCGGACTCATAAAATATGCATGATGATGTTTCAAGTTAGGTAACTGCGAATACCAAGTTAACTGTACTAGAACTACTTACACATATCTTACGTATGAATTTCCTATGCCTTTAAAGATACATTAAGGAGATACACTGTATAAACCTGTATGAATCCAATTTACCTGTGATGTAAATAAATAAATCAATCTGTACCTTACAATTTAACTGCCTCGTCGGTCTATTGGTAGCAAGCGCTGCGTAAGGACCGAGAGGTCCCCGGTTCGAGTCCGGGGTCGGGCGAAAATGTGTGAGTTTTTCTGTAATGAAATTGCTCAGCCCGGAGTGAAGAAGTTGGCGGTTGAACGCCCGTGCCTCGGAAAGCACGTTAAGCCGGTGGTCCTGCGCCCGATCTCTCATCGGTCATGTCGGTTTGCCGTCTCACCGAATTATGAGAGTAAGGGAATAGAGAGTGCACTTGTGTTTGCGCGTACACTTGTGCACTATAATATGTCCTGCGCACTTGGCTGATCTCAATTGAGATCGGCCGCCATGGCTGAAATCGGTCGGACGCCTTACCTCACAATTTTTGATCCTCCCAACCAATAAAACCTCTAAATAATATCCGTAAACTTCCCAAATCGCACACACCGTATCGACGACGTATCATATCCGCGGGCGCCGCCTGAATTTTAAACACCCCGTCCTATTGTCCTGAAACTTGCGTCACTATCCACGGAGCATATTCCGTTTATAAATTTTTAAGCCACAACCCCGGCAGGATTCGCGTTGCGACGACACATTTTAGAGACTCTGTCACTGAAAATTTTATATATTCTCCTTCCTTACATGGGTTGGTTCAAGTTTGATAGTCTGATGTTGGTGGACGGATTTTAAATTACCTTGAATGTGGATGCTTCGAAATACAGTTGGTATGATGATCGGTGGGAGTTTGACAGCAAGCGAAGTGATTTGGACTTAGTTTTCCCATAAGGCTGATTAAAAATAGGCTGTCTCGATGTACTTAATAAAGTTTGAGAGTTTCATAGATAACCGTAGATTTAGAAAGATACTAAAAGATCTATGGAGCGTGATGTTTTTAATTATTATAACTATGTAGTAGTGCTGTATTATTTAAGTACTTTTTCCGTAATGTCAAATGAAGCTATTCCTTAAACTAAACTTCAGAATTCAGAAAGATGCAAAAAAATGTCTGTAATCCCGGCAGGATTCTCGGTGCAACGACACATTTTATGCAACTCTTGTCTCCTTACATGGATCTGGTTCAAGTTTGATGGTCTGATGTTGGTGGACGGATTTTAAATTACGATTGTGGATGCTTCGAATTTTGGGTAAGTATCGTTGCGATCGGTTGAAATAGAAATAGAAATCGTTTATTGACCACATAACATAAACAAATAGGTTGCAAGACATTTTATTCTTAAAGTTTTCATAAAACACGAATAGTCTAGTCAAAATAGACATTTAACCTAGGAAAAATTCGCATAGAGCTGAAAATTGGCATGAATGTTGGGAACACTATTACAAATAATCTGTCAAAAGTCCCCATCGATCCCACGTCTGCAAAAAAAAAATAATCAAGGTCAAATGTCACAAATATCAGTTTTATGCACTTTTGAGCGAAACGGTAAGTTTAATCATAAAAGTATATGACAAAATTACTTATCACGTAATTATCTATAAAAAATGTCTAAACACTTTGTTCCTAAGATTCACCATTTCAGAGATATAGCGATGCACAAAGTTGAAAAGTTGTATTTTCAAACGCTTCCAGGCCCCCATGCGATTGTGCTAGACAGTTAAAATTTTAACGAATGATGTATCTCAGTTGCCTCTATAACATCTAATACTAGAAACAACATGAAACCAACGTGTTAAGTGGGTTCTCATACAAAACCTATGTTTTTTTTTCTCACACTTGGGCGGTTTTTAACGTGGTTACCCTAGTGAACCTATTCCAGGTCATATATCGATCAAAAACGATATCAATAGATGAATGCATATTATGTATAATATGAATTTTCTAATGATTAAAACCACGATATCTCGCGAATGGTGAGTCGGAAAAGAAAAAGTGACTGGACCATTTTTGTAGAAAATTGTATGATCTACAACTTTTGTTTGACCTATTTTTACGATAATACTTACTGTTTTCGAGAAAAATGGAAAAATCCTTAATTTTATACTTTTAACCTTGAATAAATTTTTTTGCAGAAGTAGGATTGATGGGGATTTTTGATCGCCCTAGTTTAGGGTAGGCCCGTGCTCTAGCAGTGAGGATGTACATATATGGGCTGATGATGTTTGAAACTTCATCGAAGTGGGTGGTAAAATTAAGTCTGCTGCAAGAAATTTCTAAACTGCGTCTAACGGACAGTAATCTTGCTAACTGCACAGGAAGGTGAACTAGCACATACATTGTCGAGTAACATATATTTAAGACTTTCCATCTAGGTATAGGTGATTAAATATAATTTGTTTACTCGCTAGTTCTTAAGAGATATGTTGTAGATTTAACTACTAAGTACCAGACAGTCTGCCATATGAGTATATCTGCCATGTTTTCTCTAAATATTTTGCTACTTCAAAATCTACTACCTGCAACCAATTTCAGTTAGATAATCTGACAATAAAGTTACGTTTAAAATGTTAGATACCTAAGTGAAATCAAATCAAATAAAAAAATATATTTATCTATAGGCAATTTACATGCACTTATAAATTGTCACAATACTAATAACAAACCCTGAACCCAAGATTCTGCCAATTCGGTAGACTCCGGCAAGAAACTCGATACTCTTTATTAAGCAACAATCATGTTTGAAATAAAACTTATTTTACGGATTAAACTCGCGTGTATTGGTATTCTAAACATTATTTAGAGATCCGACGTTTCGAGCTCTTTACAGCGCTTAAGACTAAAGTTGACAGGTGTCTTCATACAACAATCATGTTACAAATTGCCAAAAAAGTGCCATATTCTACGATATTCGTATCTACATAAATCTGGACTTGGTTGCGTGTCGTGTTAACCAATTTGGCTTGTCTTACCTTGATACATTTCTTCACATGATTTGCCACGTTTAAAAACTGAGAGTTTCCGTCTATAACTTACCGGAAAAACAAAATGTGTAAAATCTGTTCAAATGTTTATGTAGAAAATAATAGTGTCCGATATACTAGACCGTGAAATTTTAGTGGTTGTTTCCCGTAGCAGAACGATTTGCCTTAAAGTTAGTAATACTATCGAATCATGCAAATTATTCCTTGAAAAAACATTTATTTTTTCAAATTTTCAAAATAATAATTTTCCCACTCGAAGTTTGTCGTTCTTTTATAAGATGTGACGTAATCAGGTACTGCTTGCCGCGTGAAATCGATGCTTAAAGATAAAGAAGCTCTACGCCCTCAGTAATAAAGCGGTTCGAACGTGCTTTCGAGTTTCGGTTAAACCTTTCGTAAAACCGGCATTTATTGATTTTAACAAAAGAGAACTGCACAGATCTATTGCACTACTAAGATAGAATCATTTTACAGCGGGAAAACAACCAATAAAATTTCACGGTGTATATTGTACCGTATCTTGTAATAACCACAAGCTTTACTGTATAGTAAGTCCCATAGTCATATGACTATGACTGACGAAATAGTACTGCGATACTTTTACCACTAATTTTAAGGGTGAGAGCCAACCGCTCCGCCGATGATGACGAGGCTACTCCAAGCTATCATCGTATGTTAATTACGAAAAATAATTTACCTCTAAATATTGGCGGACGCAGGAACTGATTTCTCCATGACTGCAACAAACTATCAGAATCAAGGGTGATTTTGTAGGCTAAGAAGAAAGGCGTACAAAAAAGAAACTTACTACCTTCTCCATAATACTTGTTCTAGCCACTAATCAATATTAATAGTTTACGTGGAAAGAACATTGAATTGCAAAGATTACTCGGATTATAAAGCAAAAAGTTACAAATCGATACTAGAAACTATTACCGTGTTTACACGGCGAAAAGACGTCTCGAAAAGTTTGAGAATAATAACAACTTCAATAGCAAATTATTTGGGCGCAGAGAGAAGAAAAATTCGAGCTCAAAAAAGAAAATTTTACTTAAATATTCACAACATTGTTTTAATGCCATGATAAGAAACGTAAGCTTGTATTCATCCAAATGGTGGTACAGAACACATAATTAAACTTAAATACTAAAACTATAGTTGAACACACCTACACAGGGGCACCACAACCGACGTTCATTTTGACAAATATTTGTTTCGAGTGGGAATCGAACCCACTACTCTTGAAAAGACTTAAATCAATAAAATTCCTTACAAACGTCAACCGGAAACTGTAGTCACATACAAGTGTTTTGCGACTTTGTTCTTAGTGGTTTTCCTACTTTTTACTACACCATAGTTCCTATGACTACAACTTCTATTGTTAATGAATAGGGCCACAGAGTCCATTGTTCATAAAATACATTTCGACATAATGCAATTATTTGCGCGAACACTACACATTTAAAATAAAACTGTATAATTTTATATTATTTAAAGACATACACGTAAGTTTAAACCGTAAAATTAGTTTTATTTCAAAGAATCGATACTTGTTTTAGTAAGTTAAATTTGCTTAGAAACAGGTCCATTTGTTACTTTTGAGTGGTTTATTAAAAAAACATTAAAGAGGTTAAACCATTTATTGTAATATCTAACTGAAATATTAATAATTTTATTTGTATTAAAATTATTTCTCAAGAAAGACAATTATTTTTAATAACTATAAACCAAAAACGTTATTAATATCGATAACAATGCGTTAACTCAATGCTTACAAAGAAATACTGTCTAACCATTTTCCCACACCGACAAAATCAAAGTATTGCCCAACGCCTGTCTATTTTATCCGCAGTACTAAGAAATGAATATCACTGCCTTTGTTTTAGAAAACAATGTGGTATAAAGTTTGCGATACGTGGAAGTTTTTGACACTCGAATCAAGTTAGTAGATTTTTAAATGTTAACTATGTTTAAACACGAACACAGTGAGGAGACTCAAAAGGACAACCATTTAGATTTTTACGTGTTGTTTTTAATGTTAGATTTTTACGTGTTGTTTTTAATGCAACCCGTGGCTAACGGGTAAAAGGTGATGGAAAAATTCGCATTGATGACAGCTCAGAGGTTAAAACAACCAACGCGATATCGGGAGGTCCGGTGGTTCAAGTCCCCGTTCAGGCGGGGTCATTAATGCGAATTATTCCAAATTTTACATTTACATTTCAGTTAGTTTAAATTTGTGCTTTAAAAAGAAGTGTGTGCCATTCAATATGAACACAAGAACAAAGTGTCCTCATCTTAATAGAGACATTAAGAAAAGCGTCAAGGGACACATTCTTACACAATCTATTACTTTGACAGTTTAAGTTAAATATAAATTACTCGTCAGTTTTTCAAGACTAGATAGTAATCTGATGGGGTATGTTATTCATTAGGACATATGTCATAACAAAAAAAAATGTTTAAATACAATGATGCAATGTATATTTTTAAACTGTCCTGGTTACACATATTAGAAAACTGTAACTGTCCGGAATATTTACCATGTTGTTTTGTTTTAATGAGCTCCCGATATTTCGCTATTTTGATCATGGCGCTTGCAACAGTGCCGATATATCGGGAGCTCATTAAAACAAAACAACATGGTAAATATCCCGGACAGTTACAGTTTTCTAATGAAGCAATGTGCTTATACAAATAAGTTCCGTTAACTCTGCCTGAATCCTAATGATAAGAGCTAAAAAGTTTTAAATGGTATAAAACTTTCACGTGTTATCAAAATTAAATGCGGGAAAAATTCGATGGCTTCAGTACCTGTTAGATGGTGTAATGGCTCGCACTCTGTGAGCGATTTCCGGAGGGAGGGGTGTTCAAATCTCCAGTTAATAATGAAGAAATACTAAACAGCTAGTACATATATAATAATAATACAAAATAAGCTAAAGCATTAAAATTAAACGAGTCAGGCAGAGTAAAATTATAATATCGCGTAAAGTCCCTTTTAAAATAATAAACATTTTTTTTTAATATAAATATTACACAACATCACATACATTGATCTGATCCCGTGGTAGTAGCTTAAGCACTTGTGTTACGGAAATCAGGATCAACAGAGGATACACAAATAAACTTAAATATATTTAATAATACACCCAGACACGGAACAAATACCGATGTTCGTCACACAAATATTTGTCCCGAGCGGGAATCGAACCCACGACTCTTGGAACCGTAGGTTTTGCACCTGAGTCACTAACCACTGTTCCACCGAGCCAGTCAAACTTTTAAAAGGCCTTAGTTAACCTTTCCAAAACTCAGTCCAAAAATGTCCATAACGTTTTATTTTCAAAATATATCTAGCTAATAACAGAGTATAAAGACAGGAAAAACAATAACTAGCACCTATTAATATTACAGCCAATTTGTCCTTAAATAAATTGGTTTAAATTAGTCAGCTTAAACAAAGGGAAGTGGCAACGATGCCCCTTAAATTACAAATAATGAAGGATTCTTGTAACTTGATAATTTTGTTGCCCGACATTGAAAGATAGCGACGCCATTTAATTAAAAAAGAGGTAAAGGCCTGTCGAATTAATTCTTATCTTACATAATGTTGAGGTTTTCGTTAAAAGTGACTTGTATAGGTATGCTAATATGTTGAGGTGATTTTAAAAACTTGATACATGGGATTCTAGACTATAAAATTAAATGTAAATTATGTTACGATTACATAATATTATAAAGGTGTTGGTTTTTTTCCTAACTGACATACGTCGTATGTCGTACCGACGAGGTTACTCCAAGTCATCATCGTATGTCATACAATGATGGCATGGAGTAGCCTCGTCATCATCACCGGACTTGCGGGGAGCGGATGGCTCTCACCCCTATTGAAAGATCTTAGAGTACACTTTCGAGTTATAAAATACGTACCTACCAGTTGAGAAGGCTCCTCTTTTCCATATTATTATCTATTTAAATTAAATAATTTGTGGGATAAAGAATGGACTGTATTATAAAATAGACGAAAGAGAAATGGGAGTAGGTCGGTATGCGGCGTGGTTGTCCAGGTTGAACAAATCCCCAATGAAATGAGAGTACGACTCACCTTTCCTCTGCACGGCAGATTCCCAGTCCCTCACGGAGGCCTCCGGGTAATTGAGGATATGCCGCACCACACACACCACTCTGTCCAAATCACTTTATAGAGAAGAAAAAATCGTAGCAATCTTCATGTGTGAATCGTTTGACACCGACTGTCAAGGGACTGTTTTATTCTTCCGCGCATTAGTCTGGTGGCGTTCTCAACATTCAAAGAGGATAGGTCCAACCACAAACTAAATACCAAACATACCCCCTACCGAAACCATAGTTATGGTTTCTAATATAATTTTAAAGATTATGTCATGAGCCATGAAAATTGACAACTAAAATTATATACTTGAAAGAAATTAAAATACTTAGATTTTAAAGTTTAAGAAACTAGTTAGTTATCAAACATTCTGCGGACAAAGAAGATAACACCTCTAGATGGACTGCTTTTGTAGAAAAACAGATGAATAATGCTAAATAGGCTTTAGACACTTTAGAATTCCGATTTAAACTAGTTTTAATTAGAAATGAACCACCGAGATCTACTCCTACGTGAGCAAATACTTTGTGGGATAGCAACCTGGTAGGTGGTAACGGTGCCATCTCAGGTTGTAACAAAGACGGTTTGCATTTAAAGCAAATTTTACATTTGGATAACACGGATCTAATTACGCTACGAGCGGATGGAATCCAGTAATTTTCATTAATAATGTTTTGTAAGGTACGCGGACCTACATGTAAGTATTTTTTATGTAAATATTCTATTAATAATCTAGTAAATTGACTATCATTAGGTAAGAGACGTGGATGCTTAGCATTATAAGGAAGTTCAGAATAACCTATACGACCCCCTACCCTGAGAAAGCCAGAGGCATCAATAAATGGAGATAATTTTCGAAGCGAAGCTACGTGTTTATTATTCTCTAATAGCTGTAATTCAGATTCATAATATGCACTCTGAACTAAACGAATTAACCTGTCCAGTGCTTCATTCAACTCAACTGTCGACAAAGATGTGGATATTCTATCCTTATTTTTTAATCTTAAAATCCAAGCACACGATCTTTGTAATTTAGCGAAAGATGAAAACAGACTAAACACTCGTATACAAAATTCTTGTTTAGTTTCTTGCAAAGAGCTATTATTTGAAGCTAAAATTACTACTTTGACTTCTGGTAGTTTGCTATTATTTTCGATAACGAAAGTAGAAATAGGCCAATCCTTATAATCCTTTTTCATCCAATCTGGTACGTATAACCAATTCGGAATACAACTGATAAGTTGCGACGGAGACGCTCCGCGAAACAAATATCTGCTAGGTTATCTTCACTACTAACATGACGCCAATAATGAGGAGGTAAAACTTCTATTATCTGTGTCACACGGTGACAAACAAAAGTTTTCAATTTATATGGTTCCGTTTGTAACCACGACAACACGATTGTCGAATCTGACAAAGCAGTAATTTTGTTTATTTTTACTCGTGTAAAAATATCACAGACAGATTTTATTAATTTACTCAACAAAACAGCGCCCATTAATTCTAAACGCGGAATTGTTACGGGTTTTATAGGAGCGACTTTAGATTTGGCGGTAACTAAGCGAACTTTAACATTATTCTCACGATCGCGACTGATGACGTAAACGCAGGCAGCGTAGCCACTAGACGACGCGTCGCAAAAGCCTACTAAGTCACAGTCCGATTGCCCCGGTAATAACACATGACGTTCAATGCGTATCTCCGCCAATAATGGAAGCTCTGAAATATAACATTGCCAAGTTTTACTAATATTATCAGGCAACTTTTCATCCCAACCAATACCTAACTTCCAGAGATCTTGCATTATTAATTTAGCTAAGAAAGTACATGGCGAGATAAAACCCACGGGGTCATATATAGACGCTAATAACTTCAGAACTGATCGCTTAGTAGAAACGTTGTCTGTTTTATTTACTGAAAAAATAAAACAATCTAAAGTGGGAATCCATTTTAGACCCAATACCTTGATACTACTATCGATATCATCTTTGGTAAATGTTACAGAACCTTCCCTGTTCTCTTCAGGAACTCTCAACAGTAAATCCTTGCAGTTACTCATCCACTTCTTTAAAGTGAAATTTGCGCTTTCAAAAATACCTATTAATTGGTCCTGGACTATACATGCTTCTTCATAAGACTCACAAGAATACAAAATGTCATCCATATATACACATTCACGTAAAACTTGAGCAGCGAGTGGAAAACGTTTCCCTTCATCTTCCGCTAATTGGTGCAGTGTGCGAATCGCCAAAAAGGGTGAACAGCTAAGTCCGTACGTAACCGTTTTTAATTCATATAAGTCTATGGGATCGTTAGGCGAATACCGAAACAAAATATGTTGATAACATCTATCTTCCTTTCTTAACAATATAGCTCGGTACATTTTGCAAACATCACTCACTAAACAATATTCAAAAAACGGAATTTTAATATAATAGCAGTAATGTCAGGATACAACTTCGGACCAATCAATAAATTATCGTTTAACGAAACGTTGTTGCTACCTTTAGCTGATCCATCGAACACGACACGTAATGGAGTTGACGTGCTACTTGGACGCAAAACACTATGATGTGGAATAATGTATTTACTAGGAATCTCGCCTTGATAACGTTCCATGTGGTCAAGGTTTTCGTATTCACGCATAAATTCGTTATACTTCTGATGTAACTCAGGAGTACGCGCAAGTTTACGCTCGGTATACAATAACCTACGTTCGGCCGCGGCGCGGGAATCACCCAGTGGCGCGGGGTCGGTTACGAACGGTAGTGGTACAACATACTGCCCGTTCGATTCTCGAAAATGATTATTAACAAAAATATTCTCAGCAAGTTGGTCCATGGAACTAACGACAGGTGTGCACGGCACTTCCTCCATCTCCCAAAACTTATGCAATATTTTATCTAATGAACATTCCTCATTATCTGAGACACATAAATGAAAATTTTGGGAATTATTCTCGCTGTGAGGTATTAATTTACCACTTACAACAAAACCAAAAACAGTCTCAATTACGCTTGGAATGTTTGAATTTATTAATGTCGGCTTACCCATGATAAGATCTGGCACTATGTCATTACCCAACAAAATATCAATTCGCGATTTTTTGTAGAAAAATGTATCTGCTAGTTGATAGGAATTATATTCATTAATTACATGTTTAGGAAAATTGACATTAGGCATATCAGATGAGACCCTGGATACTACGACCAAGTTGACATTAAATGTAGGACCGTCTGAATGTTTTGGTTTGATTGTGCATGAAATCATCCCTTGATTTTTCACTACGTTCCCACCTAGACCATTAATAGTAAATGGGCATTTTTTACGAAGCAAACCTAACTTCTGAGCACACTCTGTAGTGATGAACGAACTTTGAGCTCCGGAATCTAAGACTGCACGGCAGTTTAGATATTGTCCATCAATATCAGTAATGTGCATAAGTGTAGTTCCTAATACTACACCGTATTTATTTTCATCTACACATTGAAGTGCGTGATGACTCGTTTGGTCACTCACGGAGTGAGAAGAAACGAGCGCTTGCTGAGTGTGTATCGGAGGCGGTTGCACGGACGAAGTACTAGACGGCACGGCCGCTGCGATTTTACGTTCCGCTTTACCTGCATCTTGATGCAATAAATAATGATGCGACAAGTCACACACTCCGCAAGTAATTGTACTTTTGCACAAATTAGACTCATGATCGGGTTTAAGGCAATTAGTGCAGAGCTTCAATGAACGGACACGGTCCTTACGCTCAACGACGGACAATTTACGAAATTGGTCACATCGATATATCATATGACTTTGTTTACAATGAGGACAAGTCATGTTTAAATTAAAGTTATTATTATTACGATTGTTACTATTTTGAACACGCGAGGTAGTAAGTACTGATCTTGAAGACGATGTCTTATTTACATAATTACTACTTTTATGCGTATTGGTAGGTTTAGGTATTACAGAGGTGTTTGGCGAGTTAGAAAGTGTATGTTCTAGAACTTTTACTTGTTTGTTTACGAAACAAATAAGCTCGGAAAAAGTAGGTATAGAAATTTGATCCCTACTTTCCTCAAATAATTTTCTTGTGTGAGGGTCTAGCCTTTGTAATGCTAAATGACAAATTAAGAAATCATCCAAGTTTTTTATATTCAAAGCTTGAATAGCTTTTAATGAATAGTCAAAAGTTTCAATAAATAATGTGAGATTAGCTGTCGTCTCTCTTGTAAGCGGCGTAAAGTTAAGCATTTTATCAAAGTACCTACACGCTAGAGTTCTGTTATCGTGATATCTGTCGATTAAACTTTGCCAAACAACCGCGTAATTAGCAGATGTAATAGGTAGTTGCTTCACTATATTTAAAGCTGAACCTTTAACGCATGACAGTAAATAATGAAATTTATCAATGTCTGAAAAGTTTCGATTATGAACTAAAGATACAAACGTGTCATAAAAGGTTGTCCAATTTTCAATTTGCCCGTCAAATTGAAATAATTGTATTTTAGGTAATGCTGGGACTACTAAATCCTTTTTTACTGAATAATCTACTATAGGTTTATCAGCCTTGTATTTATTTACGATTAATTGCCACGCATTGTACATCTCGTCGCAACATTCGAGGTCACTATTATTTATTTTTGCCTTCGGTTGTCTTTGTAATTCTAGTTCGTATAAATCAAAAATGGCCGTTTCAAATCGCCTACGAACACTTTCCATATCGGAGAATTGAACCAAAAACGAAGGTAATCGATCTAAGTCGCTCTCAATATTTCCAGACATATCATACAAACGTTGCATTTTAATAAAAAGATATTCTTTTTTTGCTAACATTATATCTAGAGCTCAGAAGCATATGGGCGGATGTGCAGATAGGGCATTATGTTTTTATTGGGTAGCAAAGAAATACACTTCTTTCTCTATCTATACCACTGACAGCTATATTTCTATCCCTTTTCTGGGCTGAGATAATTTCGTGCATAATGTCGGTTCTGACAGGTTTTCCAAAATCATTAGAACCTTAAGGTTTTATTTTCACTTCCATCTCTCTGCGTCTACAATGCTGATTATTTATTTTGGTGGATTGTAAGTTTGGCCCTTATGCCTAAAAAAATATTCTCACAAAGGCTACGTAAAAGGAGTCACGCCTTTATGGTCTGAACAGTGATTTAAAATATTCATCATAACTAAACTTCCGACATTATGCTTCTAAGTTTCCTTTAGAAACATTTAAACGGTTGCAGATATACGGCTTTATGCATTTTGTTTTACTAATTTTGTGAACGCAATGGTGGGCCAATTTGAAAATAAGTCGTTATGGATGTGAACTATTCAAATATGGCGTCAAAAAATTAGCGACATAGGGCATTATACACGCCGTGGCCCGTGACCAATAGACCAATACTAATATACATGGAATCCTTAAAGTTAGTTTTTCTATTGTTGTTCGGGTGGTAAAGGTTTTATACGATGCCTAGGCAGAGGCAGAGTAGTAGTTAATAGTCTTTCGTTACAGAGTAGGTGTTTAACTCTCATAGTTGATTATAAGCATATTGATTCTGATGTTACAAATGTTTTTGAAACCTATTTTTCTAATATACCTATAATTACTACAGGCAAACTAAACTCATGCCCACACCATGTTCAATCTCTTCTTATAGGGACTAGGACTGTAGAAAATGTCTAGTATCTTTTAAATTTAACCAAGTAAACCAAAATGTAGTTTTGCAATCCTTTAAAGAGTTAAATTTTAAAAAGACTGACGACATTTGGCTATCATATTTAACATGTGTATAAAGGTATGTCATTTCCCAAATTTAATGAAGTTTAGTAAAATAATTTCTTTATTCAAGAAATTCCGTTATATAAGTGAATCATCTAATTTCCGCTTTGTTTCAATACTACCTGCACTTAGTAAAATTTTTGAAAAAAAATTATTATCTTAATGTCTCATTTTAGTGAAAATAAGCTGATATAAGCAATTTGACTTCACCGAAATAAGATCCACCACTGACGCAAGTGTGGCACTTGGCAAGCATATCTTTGACGCTTGAGAAAATAAGCAGGATGCAATAGGTATCTTCTTCGAATCTTCAATAGCCTTTGATTGTGTAAATCATGAGATATTGCTATTAAAATTGCATCATTATGCAGATAAAGCGATTGATGAATTAAACTCATATCTCAAAAATAGGGTGCAAACAATGAATGTCAATGGAGTTAATTCGTGTGGCGCTCCTATTCTTATGAGAGTGCCTTTAACTATAGTCTTTCGGGCGACTTCTTACTTTAAAGCCTATGTTTTTATTAAACCGCTTACCCCTATATCAAATAATAATAAACTCAAATTTATGTTTTTGAAAATTATGGGAAAATCTCAAATTAACGGAGTCAATTAAATTAGAATAGAGATAAGTCAATTAAGTGACACAAAATGGCAAAAATAATGATTTTAAAAACTACGAAAATTAATAATCTGTACTTCCACCATAAACACGCTTGGGCAAGGCATGCTTAAGATGAGTTCATCAAAATCACTTTGAAAAATGGCCGCCTATGTGTTTTGTAACAAGTCAAAATGTTGTTGTGCAGTATGTATATGTATATGGTATGCACACTCGGCGGAGCTCTTTTTTTTAAGCATAACCCATGCATGCTCAATTGGATTGAGTTCTGGCGATTGAGCTGGCCACGGTAGAACGTTGATACGAGCTTCGGCAAGAATGCGTGTTACGATTCTAGCCGTGTGTGGACGTGCGGTGTCATGCATTAGTTGAAATAATTCACCTAACTGGCCTCGCAAAGGGATGATTATATCTGAAACAATTCTTTCTGCGTAAGCTTGAGTATTGAGGTTACCTCTGATACAAATCATTATTGTTCCTCCACCTTACGGATGAACTTCCTGACAATATCTCAAACGTTCTTGACTTCCAGATGTTCTCTAAACTCGAGTACGTCTTGTATTCGGTCTCATAGCGAAGCGGGAATCCTTCGAAAAGCACACAAAGCGCCGGTCTTCTTCCTCCCAGTTTCTGTGTTCGCGAGCCCATCGTAAACGGGTCCTGCGATTGCAGGGTGCAATAGGTGAAACTCTCAGCGGCCTTCGGGATCGCAGATCCACTTCATGTAAACTATTTCGGATTGTTTGATCGCTTATTAGCAACTCTTGGGAGATGTGGAGCCTCGTAACAAACATCATGGCGGTCATGGTACGATTCCGTCGAGCAGTATTTTGGATATACCGGTCCTGCTGCGTGTCGTGATGCGAGATCGTCCCCCATGTCGCTCGGCCACGCTGCCCGTCATGCGATAGCGCGTCCAGAGAAGACTCATGACGTTCTGTGTAGTGTTAAGAGCGAAAGCTACAGCGTTAATGCACGCCTGAAACCAGCCTCCAACATTGCGACGGCTCGCATCATCTGTTCTCGGGTTTTTTTAGTTCAATTGTTTCAGTTCCGATGCAGACATTTTAATTATTTTCCCAAACGGGTACTTTTATAAACTAGTACTCAGTTTTATACAAATCCACATTGACAGTCGATTTTCTTCTTATTATCGAATTTTAAACAATATTTAATTAATATTTAAATGTTTAAAACTCACTAAAATGTGACAATAGCGATACAAAAAAGTTATTATTTAACCCTTTTAAAAGTTATTATTTAAGTGATCCCACGGAGTGTGCAGCGGTTATTGCGGGTGAGATCAGTATTGGAATGGAGTATTACATTCCATTTACTGATGTCACCAGCGGTCGCAAAGATGATCTCTGGTTCAGTCGTGAGTGCGCCGCAGCCGTTGAACTGAAACGGACGGCGTACCGCAACTGGGCCAGGGCTCATGCACTCCGGGATCCTAATATTACTTCAATCAAAGCAGCCTATAACAAAGCCACCAAGGCCACCAAAAGGGCCTACATTAGAGCAGATGCCCAGCGAGTTGCACGTGTTGGCCAGGACCTTATTAGGCATCCCACGGGTAGCCGCTCCTTTTGGCGCCTGGCTAAACATGTGCAATCCAACTTCTGTCTGCCTTCGTTGCCCCCGCTGAAATATCCTAACGGTTCACTAGCTCATCAGCCGCAGGAGAAGGCAGATCTGCTTGCCAATCTTTTTGCGGCCAATTCCTGCATTGATGACGGTGGAGCACAGCCGCCTAAAATTCCAGATTGCGGTGCTCATATGCCTGAGATCCGAATCAGGCAATGTGATGTACGTGCTGAGTTGCAGTCACTCGATGTAAGGAAAGCTAGTGGCCCAGACGGTATTCCAGCGTTAGTACTTCAAATTTGCGCAGCGGAGTTGTCTCCAGTACTCACACGCCTGTACCGCCTCTCATATACCTCGGGCATCGTGCCCCGGGCTTGGAAGGAGGCGAATGTTCAGCCTGTCCCCAAAAACAGGTCTGATCCTGCCAACTACCGGCCCATAGCTATAACCTCAGTACTGGGTAAGGTGTTTGAGCGGATTATTAACGCCCAGCTCATCCGCTACCTAGAGGATCACTCGCTGCTGCATGACCGTCAATACGGTTTTAGACCAAAACGGTCCACGGGTGATCTTCTAGCGTACGTTTCGCACCTCTGGGGGGAGGCTATGGAGAAGCACGGCGAATCTATGGCAGTTAGCCTTGATATCGCTAAAGCGTTTGACCGTGTATGGCATCGTTCGCTTCTCTCCAAGCTCCCGGCATACGGTCTGCCACCTCGCTTATGCGAATGGATTGCGGGATTTTTGGAGGGGCGCAGGATTCGTGTCCTTTGTGACGGACGCACTTCCTGTTTCCACCCAATAAATTCCGGTGTACCTCAAGGTTCCGTTCTGTCGCCGACATTGTTTCTGCTGCATATCAATGACATGTTGTCACTAGGCAACATTCATTGCTATGCAGATGACAGCACTGTCCACGCACGTTATTTTGGAAGACCTGGGGTAAAGCAGACCGAAACCGAGGAAAAGAGGAACCTTCTTGTCGCCGAGCTTGACGGGGTCTTGGACCGCATTTCCGAATGGGGCTCATGCAATCTTGTCGAGTTCAATGCCAAGAAGACACAGGTGTGTGTTTTTCTAGTAAAGTGTCTCCTTTCCTTTCCCATCCTACTCTTCAGAGCACCCCTTACCAATACAGGATAGCCTTAGCATCCTTGGCATAGATGTTCGCCGCGACCTGAACCAGCGGGATTACATCGAGAGCGTCATTAGAACAGCCTCCCGCAAACTGGGGATCCTGAACAGAGTGCGGCGATTTTTCACACCGGTGCAGCTCTGCCTTCTTTATAAGGCACAAGTTCGCCCATGTGTGGAATATTGCTGTCACCTCTGGGATGGCTCCGCAAAATACTTGCTCGACGCTCTCGATAGGTTGCAGCGACGTGCTATCCGTATTGTCGGTGATGTAGAGGTGTCCGAAACTCTGGAGCCTCTACAACTACGTAGAGACATTGCCGGTCTTAGTGTTCTCTACCGTCTCTTTAATGGGGAATGCTCTGAAGAGCTATTTCAGCTAATCCCTCCCTCCCCTTTCCACTCCCGAACGACACGTGCAGGACAGCGCTGCCATCCACATACAATGCAGTCGCTGGTGGCTCGGACTAAGAGGTTCAGCTCTTCATTTCTGCCCCGTGCCATTAAGGCATGGAATGCCCTTCCAGCTCATGTTTTCCCTCCCTCCTATGATCCCGGGCTCTTCAGGCGGGGCGTGAAACGGCATTTAAGCAGGCCTTCAGGGTGAGTGCGACAGGCGCAATATGATCTATTGTGCCTGTCGACCTCATATTTGGATCTCACTACCGCTTACCATCAGGCGGAGTGTGGTCATCTTGTTTGCCTATTATAAAAAAAAAAAACCCTGATTGCAGCAATACTCCTAAACATACTCGATCCCTAGTCACTTTTAATGTGTGTAGTATTTTTTAACTGATGTCCGACTTTTTGCCAATACAACCAAAGTTAATAAATGAACACGATAAAGTCGCATTTGCAATTTCGTCTTATTAAGTTTTACTAGATATTAATTATTTTTGAAGGCATTACGTTGCATTCGGACAAACACCATAACATTAATTTCCAAAAATTGGAGGCATAAAGCCGTATGGGCACATACTTATCAGTTGAACAAATAATTTCAGTTATTTTAATGGCATAAAGGCGGATGTGATCATTTATTGAAAAAAGTTAATTTTTCACTGTTTAGAAACATTGTTTTTAAATTTTAATTTTACAGTTAGGAAATCTTCTTGGTTAGCTAAATAAATTCGAAGAAATAATTTACGTGTTGGTTGTACTTAATAAAATATTTGACGATAAAATTGAATTTATATTTTACTCTCTCCTGTAAAGTTGGCAAAATCGACATCCGCCCTAATGCTTCTAAGCTCTAAAGATATTTATTTTAATTTGCAAATTTTCGCTTTCCGCCATTTTGATGTTCGGCAAACTACGGACCTAACAAACTCGACAAAAAGCAAAATGGTTCAAATCAATTAAGGAATTAAGAAGAAATAAAGAAGAAGAAATCCGGCTCGATTGACCAGAAATGTGGGATAAAGAATGGACTGTATTATAAAATAGACGAAAGAGAAATGGGAGTAGGTCGGTATGCGGCGTGGTTGTCCAGGTTGAACGAATCCCCAATGAAATGAGAGTACGACTCACCTTTCCTCTGCACGGCAGATTCCCAGTCCCTCACGGAGGCCTCCGGGTAATTGAGGATATGCCGCACCACACACACCACTCTGTCCAAATCACTTTATAGAGAAGAAAAATTCGTAGCAATCTTCATGTTTGACTCGTATGACACCGACCGTCACGGGACTGTTTTATTCTTCCGCGCATTAGTCTGGTGGCGTTCTCAACATTCAAAGAGGATAGGTCCAACCACAAACTAAATACCAAACATAATTCAAACTTAATAAATATAAAAATAAAAATCAAAACAAAGCTGTGTGTGTGTTTGTGTCTGCGTGTGTGTGTGTGAGTGTGTGTGCATGTGTGTACGTATAGGTATGGAGTGATAGTGCGTATGAGTGTGTACCAGAAGATACTTTTAAACTAAGAAACAGATCAATGTTAAGATGACATGTATTTAGTCTCGTATTAAATTTATTAAAGGAATTAAACAACCATTATTAGTACTATATATTTTTTTTATGCTATATCCTATTTGTAATAATGAGTATGGTTATTTTTTTCTATGAAGTCTTTAGGTCACTTCCCGATGTCTTTCATTATGTATGTATATCTTTAAAAACTACTTAACGGATTTTGATGAGGTATTTTTAATAGGCAGAAGAATAGAAAAAGAAGGTTTTTATGTGTCGAACCCACCCGAATAGCAGTGCGGGTTTCAAGTTCTACCATAAAAGAGAGACCACAGACAATACTGTAGACCATAGACGGTAGACTATGTTTTGACATAAACTTGAGACTTCTAGTAGCAGTCTGAGATATTTATACACCTATACCAATTAGCAACTAGAAAGTAGCATATCGACCGCAGGAAACTCGTTGTTAAAGCGAAGTGGTCATAAGCGGATTACTGACAAAAACTTAACCTCAATAGTAGTTGTGGTTTAGATCCTATGCTCTTAAGTGGGACATAAACAAACTGATATGGCGGCCACTAGTGTAAATGGTGGAATGGTGCATTTACGACTGACTCGATGGTATTTAGTAGTGAGTAAGTACAGTCAGCCAAAAATGTGGTCTACCACCCTACAGTGCAGATTCGTTTGAATGTCATGAAACAACAAGGTACATTTTCCCTGGCAATAAGATGTGTGTCAGTGAAAAGTCAACCTTAGCGATCGTGACATCTCGCAGAAACTCTTGTCAAAAGTGGTAGTCCACTTTCTTGGCTGACTGTACTACAACGTAGTGTGGGACGCCCTCAGGCCAGTTGGAGTGACGATCTGCGCGGAACGGCTGGTAGGAGCTGGATGCGAGTAGCCGAGGACAGAAATTAGTGGCAAGCATTTGGGGAGGCCTATGTCCAGCAGTGGACGAAAGTGGGCTGATTATGATGATGGATGATGGAGTACTACAACGAAACTTATGAATACCTATTTGCCCACGAATTTATGACTAACCAATCAATAGTGCATTTAGAAGTAAGGAACTACCACCATCTATGAATGTTATGGCTATTTGTTGTGGTATGTTGTTATTCGTCAAGGGTTCCCGTGAGGGTGCATTTACATTAAACGAGCGAATGCTCATTCTATCCCCACTACATCGAATTCTCCTAGTGTAAACAGGCGTAGGCGTAGAGAATTTGATGTAGTGGGGATAGAATGAGCATTCGCTCGTTTAATGTAAATGCACCCTGACTGAAACTTTAATTTGTAGGGTGACACTTTTGTGATCTCCGTGGTTTTTCTGTATGAATATTATGTTGCTTACTTATTTAGTGATGTGAATGAAAATTTTCTTTTACATGATAAAAAGAAAATGTAGAAATTCAAAGTTTTTATCCAGGTTTTACATAGCTTTTTATCTCTTTGAATTTTCGATTTTCTTTAATAAAAAATACATTATGGTAGGTTATAACCTAATAGTTAAAGTTGAAACAATTAAATTCATTTTGTTTCCAATGTGTAGTGTTAGCGCAGAAATAGACAATACTAGGCTAATTACTACTATAGCTTTTAAACAATGAGACTTAGCAGTTAGAAGCACTATCGCATTTTTACAAATAAAAAAAAACGTAGACCTTTCCGTTCCATTGGCAGATAGAAACCGACTTGACACGTTTCCCACATGAACAGGCTTGATCTATCACCACTTCAGCTAGTGTAAACACGTCGCACGCCGCAGTGTGCCCGAGGCCTTATTATCGACAACTTGCGTGTTAGCCACAGTATAAAGAGGCCCAGTGATTCTCATCTCTAAGTATAAATAAATAAATATCTGGGACATTTCCACACACGGTCATCTGACCCCAAACTAAGCAGAGCTTGTTCTATGGGCGTCAGAGACTGATATACATACATATATATTTATAAATACATACTTAAATACATAATCACACCCACACACGGAACAAACACCAAGTATGCATGCATAAAGTTGCGAGGCAATTTTATGTACATTAGTAATTTGGCAAATTTACATTACCAACGTTTTGCATTTGAATCGCTGTAGACTGTGGTCACCAAAGAATTAAAAACAAACAAATTGTGTCAATTAAATTAAAAATCTACCTTAGTCAGGTTTCCTGGAACAAAATCTAGGTGTTCTTTATAATTTTGAATTCTGAATTAACCTTGTATTCAAAATATCGCAAAAGAAGTACATTATCTAAGGCCTACTAACTACTGGGTCTAAAAAAATATTTTTTACTTTGTTTCACCTACAAATGTAACAAGCTGTCTAACAATACAGAAAGTGAACAGATATTCGTTATGATATCCGTGCAACACCTCATCAGTCGTAACTCTTTGAACTTCTTACCGTTCTTATATCGTGGCCATAAGAGTTAGTTTTGAACTGTCTGTGTTACGCATGAGGTGTTGTTGACTGTACATTGTATACTAGTAACTTTACTTACTGATATTTTTTTCGTTGCATATTTCTCGCGCGCACCACTGCATCCCGCGGTTTTGCTTAACTCATGAATCGACGCATCAGTTTATACGTTTCTGAGCAAAAGATGATACTTTTACATAAATCATTAAAATTAATAAAATAATTTTATTTTTACATTAAGTTATTGCTAATTTTTTTCGGTTAATAAATTATGAATAATTTTGGGTCTCTTTAATTAATATAAGTTTAAATAAGAATTTTGTATTCTCTCTTAGTAAGACATTTTACTCACCGATTTATTTTTACACGTATAATATTTTAACAATCTTATATATTAAATACAGCTTGTCTTAACCGTGGCAAACAAAATAAAGAGAATAATATTAATTATGTGTTTATTATTAAAGCTAGATATAGTTTCGCCTTAAAAATGTAAAGGAAATAAACGTTTAGGTTTAATTATAACGCGATATATATTCAAACATTTAAAAATTCATTTTTTTTTTTTATTTTACCTATGTCATCACTGCTGGGCAGATGTATCATCCAAACCTATCCACAGCTCTCTATTCAAGACTTGTACTTGCCAGTTCTTTGATAGCTGGTCCAGATCATCACACCACCTTTTCTTGGGCCTTCCTCTTCGGCGAAAATCGTCACCCAATGGGTACCAAAACAATCTTTAATTTTAAAAAAGAAGCAATGCAAAAGTATCAACACTCCCGCGTCTGCATTCAAACAGCATTCGAACGCGCATTTCGCTGCGCGGGCGCATCGTCCGGCGTTCGTATCAGTCAGTTCTGTAGGTCACCCCGCCACGTGCGGACGTCGTATGACGTCACCGGTTCCGTGTCCCGAAACCAAAAAAAAAAACAAAATACCATCGCAAAGTGCTCTTCCGGACAGTGAAAAGTGTTGATACTGTGCATGTGTTGTGGAATGTGTTGTGTTCAGTGCTGGTTGGTGAATATTTGACGCTTTCCAATTGGTGAGATTTTCTTGTGTTTGCTTTTTTTTTATTTTTACAGATTTTTTTTATGAACCTCTAGGTAATTAAGACAGGTTAGGTTAATTTAGAAATAATTCAGTACCCATTTTCAGGCATAGGGTAATTTGTGTCTAGCTAATTGATAGATAGATGTTTCTATACAATGTCTAATTTCGCGGTAAAGTGTGGGTAGGTGTAGATTTATTTTATTAGGACAAAAATTTTGGGCTTAGGATTATGTGGAGAGATTTTGACTATTATAATTTTATAATAGTACATCTTAATGTTAACACATTGTCAAATAATATCTATTAATAAGTGTTCTTCGTTGTCATTATTCTCTTCCTTAAACAAAACCTTACAGGATGTAAGGGTTCCATTTTTTTTTCTTTCGAGGTTTTTTCCAACCATTATTGATTTCATCATCATCATTATCAGCCCATGTACGTCTCCACTGATAGGGCACGGACCTTCCCTAAACTAGGGCGGTAAGGCCTTAGTCAACCACGCTGACCAAGTGCGGGTTGGTTGACTACACAACCTAATAATTTCTTCGTAGGTGTGCAGGTTTCCTCATGATATTTCATTGATTTCATAATGTATTTAAAAGTCTTATTGAGATTTAATCTTTATTTTATTTTAAAAGACAAAGTCTTTAAAATGTGATTAGATCAAATATCATCTAATGTAGGAGGACACGTCTTTATGTTTTAGTTTAAAATTGATAAAACAACAAACAAACTTACAATTAATCTTATATCATTATTTAAACATAGTAAACACGTAAAATGAACATCATTATGCACTTTGAAAAACAACGTATAATCTCTATAATATCACTATGATAATCCCTAATTGTATGACTTGGCTAAATACTATTGTTACACTCAAATGATATACGGTTAAAAAGAACAACTATCGAGTTTCGTGCCGGAGTCGTCTCGGTAGAATTGGCATTCCAGAGCGATGGTAGAAGCGTACTATTGCCGCCGTTTTGATTTATAAGTGCGTGCAAAGTATTAATATGAATAGCATGTGGCTTTTTACGTATACATACCTGTCTTCTTCTTCTTATCGTATGGTTGATGAACAACCTGGTGTCAGAGTTTAAACCGCCCGTAGGCCTCTGACATGGCTCCACACACCGTTGAAAACCTCTCATGATGTTTTCCTTCACCGTTAAAGCGTCAAAAGGTTACATATGAATTTCAAATTTGAAAAAACATATTGATACCAGGCGGGGTGAAAAGCGTCGATGGTCGAGTGGTTAAGGTCGTTGCTTGCCATGCGAGAGGTCGCCAGGTCGATACATACCTGTATTAAACGTGGTAGTGGTGATATGTATAAGAAATATACTTATGCTTCCTCAATATAATTAATACATATTTGGGACTTCAATATTTGTGTGATGCACAGCGGTGTTTGTCCCGGGTCTGGGTGTGATTATGGATTTAAATATGTACTTATTAATCTATGTATGTAAATAAATCTTTGACGCCCATAGTACAAGCTATGCTTAGTTTGGGGTCAGATGACCAGCAGGATAGATAATATTATAGTGCACAAATGTGCGCGCAAAAACAAGTGCACTCTGGTTCCTGACTGTAATAGTTCGGCGAGACGGTCATCCGACATGATAGATGAGAGATCACCTATCATATCCTCCCTGTATGTTTATTGCCTACTACTAACACGAGAAGTAAAAAGAACTAAAATAGTATTTTAAGTGTATGGTGTTATAACCATTTTTAAACATTTTGCTTTCATTGCATTTTATAAGTTAACTTGAAAGCAACTTTAATAGAACATTAATACATTATGCAGTTAAAACTTAACTGTTATGCAAAAATGTAGATTCTACAGACGAACCGTTACGCCATAAATTTCATGTTAAATTATTGAATAATATCAATGGAGCGTGAACTCGATTTTAATAGTGAAGACACGAGCTTAAACTACAGTTAACAGATACTTGTGTTTTTATATCGACTATAGTTTCTATAAAGATTCTCATATACCTATAAAATTCGATAGAAAGGGTGTGCACATATTATTATTTCCAGACAGGATCCTTTTAATAATGTGGGACACATTTTTCGGACCAACATTATCATGTCTCACGGGCAAATGCTGAAATATTTCATACTATCTACTTTGGTACATACATAATTTTGCCGACTTTGCCATTTGGCAGTAAAGTTTTCAAGACCAAGATCAAGTCGCGGACAGAAAGCTGTATCCTTACTAATATTATAAATCCGAGAGTAACTCTGTCTGTCTGTCTGTCTGTTACGCTTCACGCATAGAGTACTGAACCGATTTAAATGAAATTTGGTACCAGAGCCTAGGAAAGGATATAGGCAACTTTTTAACCGACTGCGCTATAAGGAAGTAATGTTTTACCCGTTAAACGTCTCTACGCGGACGAAGTCGCGGGCGGAAAGCTAGTTATTAGTTATTAGACTTTACATGAAATGATGACAGGCTCAATAGATTCTATTGTGCCTGTCCACCATGACGTGCAGACCTCACAGTAGCTTACCATGAGGTGGAGTGAGGTCATCCTGAACATCGGTTAGAAAAAAAAATAGCGAAAAGTTTAGTCAAGTAAAAAAAATTTTAAGTCGTAAATAAGCCACCATTGTGAATTGAGTCTTTTTAAAATGTACCACTAAAATACAACTAGACTCTACTATACCAGGTACCTATGTTTTTAATGCAAAAAATATCCGTTAATATGAGGTGCCATTATGAACTCCTTCGTGTGAAAAATAATTCAAAAATAAATGTATTAATGATCACATGACTGTGCATTCTATTCTATTTGTCATGAAACCTAGGTTTTAAGAAATAGTATAGTCATCGGTTATAATTTGAAAACATTACAGATTTTGCTAGCTTTCTCCATTAAATTAGGTACTTCTTTTCAGATAATACCTGTAGGCCACATAAAGTCAGATAAAATAATACAGAAACGGATAAGCGTCGATGGCCGAGTGGTTAAGGTCGTTGCTTGCCATGCGAAAGGTCGCCAGTTCAAACCCCGCCAGGTACCAGTGTGTTCTTCAAATTTGATAGAATTCACATGTACCATCATTCGACGCTTTAACGGTGAAGAAAAACATCGTGAGGAAACCAGCACACCTGAGAGATTTTTCAACGGTGTGTGAAGCCATGTCAGAGGCCTACGGGCGGTTTAAACTCTGACACCAGGTTGTTCATCAATCATACGATAAGAAGAAGACGGATCAATGTATTGTTAAGTCTAGTAAAATCATGATCATATAAACGAGCAGTTTTTGTTTTGTCTGATCGATGTCCTGAAAATAAATGAGAAGAGAGACGATAGCTAGGAACCACATACCAAGTTTTACATTTAAAATTGAATACCGCTTACCATCCAGTGGAGAGAAGTAACCCTGCGAGTTTCTTTATAAAAAAAAAACTAAATGTTCAGCAAGATTGCAGCTTCATCATCATACTAAATATTTTAGGTTTCTCTTTTTATAAGATAAAAAAAACAGTGTATATAGCCTCTCATCTCATCACCAATGTTCATCAAGTCCACTCTTCAAGATCGATCCAGATCAGCTGTCAGACGTCACCGGCCGGGAATCGAACCCCATTTGAATTTCAAAGGAGCCATGTCGGAGACGTCGGAAGCAGAGCCTTATGCAAATAGTTTTGAACTATGCGTCCAGTGAACTCGCCGGGAACTAGCGGGGGAGGTAGAATGCTTAACTAGGTGGGCCAAAAACAGAATAGAAATAGGCAATGCTAGTTTAGAAGGTATGAAACGGTCAGGTGTCATGTGAACAATATGATGGAATTTTCAGTGTCAGAATTGATAAGTAATGCTTTTTTCTTTTTGCTAAATATCTGGGACATTTCCACACATGGTCATCTGACCCCAAAATAAACAGAGCTTGTACTATGAGCGTCAGAGACTGATATACATACATATATATTTTTAAATACAGTCGACCACGCTTTTGGTCTATAAGTTTTCTTAATTTATACAAGTAGGTAATAATACCTAATTATTCTAGTACTTAAAAAAATTAAGCGTTGTATGATACAAAGTTTCATCAAAGTGTAAAAGGCATTTTGATCAATGATTTATAATGTCTGCTGAGAACTGCTGTCAGTTCAATTGAAAACCTTTTTTATGATTTCGTATTTTTATTTTTAATATTAGGTACACGACATCACATATACCTCATCCCGAGGTAAGTAGCTAAAGCAGTTCTGTTACAGATACCAGAAACGATATTGCATACGCAAATATAATAGATTTAAGTATTAAAAAATTTTAATCTCATGTAAGTGAATGTAAAATTCTTATGAGAAATAAAGTTCTTTAACCCCAAATATACTTAACACACCCAGACGCGGAACAAATATCGATGTTCTTCATACAAATATTTGTCCTTAGTGGGAATCGAACCCACGACTATTGGAACCGTAGGTAGTGAGCCTGGGTCAGCCAGTCACATTAAGGGTAAACCTTAAATTGTAAGCTTCATTGATTGACTGAGTACTACTATTAGTAGATAATGACCTCTCGTTATTACCACGTTTAACTATTTACTAGTTCACGCTCAGTACCCAATCCATTTACAACGCTTCGCAACCAAATACCTTAAAAAACCTAAACCAGCCTTCAATCTTACTGTTTTTATGATAAAACTAAGAAATACTTAACAAAAACTTGTAACGGACTTGTGAACTTCATCAACTCTTCGATAACGAAAACTTTGCTTGACTTGATTTAGACCGGAACTGTCGATTAATTACATAATTTCATCAGAAATGCTATCACACGGCTTGTCCCGAGTTTTAGTCATAGGTTGATGTATTCATCATCAACCCTATATACATCCCCACTGCTGGGTCCCGGGCCTACCCTAAACTAGGGCGATAAGGCCTTAGTCAACCACGCTGGCGTGCGGATTGGTTGACTACTCAACCTTAGAACTTCCTCGTAGGTGTGCAGGTTTCCTCACGATGTTTTCTTCCAACTGTACTTAAAATTCCAAATTTGAAAAACACTGGTACGTTGGGGACTTGAAGTGGCGACCATCTCGCATGGCAAACAACGACCTTAACCACACAGCCATCGACGGTTTGATGCATTAGTCTTCCTCAATAGACAATTTAACACAACCGTACGTCTTTTGAATTTCAAATATAAAAAACACATTGGTACCTGGCGGGGTTTGAACTGGCGACCTCTCGCATGGCAAGCAACGACCTTAACCACTCGGCCATCGACGATTTACGATGTACCATCATTCGACGCTTTAACGGTGAAGGAAAACATCGTGAGGAAACCTGCACACCTAAGAAGAAATTCTAAGGGCCTTATCGCCCTAGTTTAGGGTAGGCCCGTGCCCCAGCAGTGGGGACGTATATGGGCTGATGATGATGATGATGATGTACGTCTTTTTAATAATTAGTTCGTGTACAACAAAACTAAATGAAATTAAAAAAGGTATAGTACAGACAGCATAAAGTCGAACGTAGAGAAAGTGAGGTTTTATTCTTATTATTACTTACTCCACTTTTTTTTACAAATAACCTAAAATTACTTTCTTGAAGGCCGATTTTCGGGACATCAGAATGTCAATTAAACTACTTAAAAACGAAAACATTCTCACTGGTTCACTTAAACCGGTGTGGCACGAGTCAGATTCGATTTTAAACATACCAACTGCATTTTATTATTATTTTTATCTTAATAGATCGTGACTCATTGCTTTAAAAATTTTATAACCTTGAAAGTATCAGTGGTAAATTATCTGTTTCTAATTAATAAATAAAATAATAATAATATGCTTTATTGATAGTTTTGTTGGGTTCGAAGTTTAATAAATTTAACCAAAAAATTTTAACTACGAAGTAGTATTTTAACTTAAAATACAACATTCTTGAGTGACTAAAATTAATCTTTATGGGTCTACACGCGATATTAGGAGGTCAGTTCGCTCGCGACCACGATTGGTGTAACCCAGTCGAAACGTCGGGCAGTAAGTAGCTATGTAATTTGCTACTCCTAATATCGCGTGTAGACCCATAGAGACTAATTTTAGTGTAATGGAACGCGAAAGTCTAAAATTCTTGACTGATTTTCGTTTTTGAAGTAATAAAGAATTACGACTGAAAAAGTGATTTGAAGATCTGGTCCATCTAACAAGGATCTGGCAAGCCCTAACCTTAGATAGAGAGCAATGGAGATGGAGGTTTAGAGATCTCTGCCCAGCAGTGGGATGATAGAAGTTAAAAACTATTAATTGAAAAAAAAATCGCCGGTTTTGTATCATACCTACATGCATTTTTTTTAAATAATCTGGCATTAATTGTTTTAATCAATTTGTTAAAAAACAACACCTAAGGTATCCCATGGCAAATAACAGCCCTTCGCATACTTGATAAATTGAACATAATCTTAGTTCTTCCTCTAATTCGCTGAATACCATAAATGCCAAGAGGCTGTCTTCCCCACCCTGATATATGGTGACATGCACGATGCAACACCAATCATGTCCCACGGTCGAAATAAATATTAATATCGTATTTTGTAAACAGTTATTTTGTTGAATAAAACATTAATACTTGTATTTATAACGGGGTGGAAGTATATTCGCGGCATAACAGGATGTAAGTTATAAGGATTTCAAACTGAGTGTTTATTAAGACTTAGGCGTTAGGACAGTAACATATAAATAAAAAAGAATCCTTACTTCCTTACTAATATTATAAATCCGAAAGTAACTCTGTCTGTCTGTCTGTCTGTTACGCTTTCACGCATAGAGTACTGGACCGATTTAAATGAAATTTGGTACAGATATAGTCCAGAGCCTAGAAAAGGTTATACATATATATATAAGGCTACTTTTTAACCGATAGCGCTATAAGGAAGTAATGTTTTACCCGTTAAACGTCTCTACGCGGACGAAGTCGCGGGCGGAAAGCTAGTAAATTAATAGGGAACAACACATACAAAGAAAATAGCTTCAACATACGTGTTACGGGAATTAGCTTTAGGGGTGAGGGTCACCCTCTCCCACGCAAATCCGGTGATGATGACAACGCTACTCCAAGCCGTCGTCTTATTATGTCAGTAAGAAAAAAAAAATTTAAACCAGCTGTGGAATTCACGAATATACTTTAATATTAAATATCATACCCAAACTGAGGACTAACACCGATGTTCGTCACACAAATATTTCTCCAGAGTCGATATCAAAGCCACGACTCTTGGGCAAGAGACAAGGTTACTATTGACTGACTCGGTGGAACAGTGGTTAGTGACCCAGGTTCACTACCTACGGTTCCAAGAGTTGTGAGTTCTATTCCCACTCGGGACAAATATTTGTGTGACGAACATCGGTGTTTTTTCCATGTCTGTGAGTGTTACTAAATATATTCAAGTTCTAGGAAAGCTTCTATACAAAAGCTTTCAGTCCACTGGGTAACCGTAAGGCCCACTTATTTTAAATATCAATTAGCTACTGAGCCGAGCGAAAGTTTATACTGTCCACTTTCCACGAATCCAGTGTAAATGCTATAAAACAAACCTAGTTGCAATAAAATGGCGGATTTATTTTCTTGCACTTCACATTAATTACTAACTGACATTCTAATGATACAATATTTATGTAAGTAAAAGTAAATTATACCTTATAAGCTTACCAGATAAGTATAGCACCAAGATATTTATAGGAATAGTGATTAGTCTTTTGATATTTTATTTAAATATCTAATAGGCTAATAAGATGACCTCACCCCATCTGATGTTAAGCGGTAGTTAGATCCACATATGAGGTCGACAGGCACAATAGATCATAATTGAGCCTGTCATATCGTCTATGGGGCGTGAAACGACATCTTAGCAGGCGTTCAGGGTGAAATCAACAGGCTCAATAGAGTCTATTGTGCCTGTCGACCTCATGTGTGGACCTCACAACGGTGAGGTCGCATGAGGTCATCCTGAGTTCTTTTAATTAAAAAAAATATAAAATCAAGTCACGAACCCTAAAAAAACATTTTGGGGGCATCCATGAGCCATGTTATTTGCAGTTACATACTTGAATTAATTACAAAAGAAAAAAAAGTGTTGTGTCCCACTGCTGTACAAAGGCCTCCCCCAATACTCTCCACTTCTGCCGATCTGTGGTTAGTTAGTTTATCATCGCGCCATCTCTGTTAAACCGCCCTTCAGCTTCTGCGTCTCGGCTCACTACCCGATACCGGCACGTGCCGGGTCGTTTCTCTCCCCAAACCTACGTCCGCATTAGGGACCGTCCCAGCAACGCCCTGAGCCGAGGTCCGAGCCCCGTTCGGGGGCACCCTCAGGCAAACGTTGCTTAAATGTACTAGGGGTGTGAGCCTTCCGCTCCCCCGCCAGCCCGGTGAAGTTATAGATGCCGTCTGAGGCTAACAGCTTAGTCCTTTCGAAAAAAAAAAAGTGCCATCTCTTTTTAGGTCTTCTCCTTATAATCTTTAAGGAAGAAAATTTAATATGAGAATAACACTGGTCTTAAACATAAACAAATATGACTGTTTGCTATACCAAGAAAACCATAACATTATATTATCGGGGTGTTTCTATGTAATTACACATTTACATTTCAAATCTTCTTCCTTAATTGGTGCCATGATACTGCAGTTCCGTGCATCTTTATGCAAATAGATAGTTTGTTTCATCGTAATTACTAATGCAAAACAAATAAACATCATATAAACAAGTAATAACTTAAGATTTGTAATTGCTTTTATATGTATAGTTAATAATACATTACATCAGTATAATCTATCAGCGTCGGACTGGCCATACAGTCAGGGTGGCATTTGCCAGCCGGGCCCCAGCCTGCGCGGGCCCCCCACAGGCCTGAGTCGCCCGCTTGCATTTCTCGGAAACTATGCTTCTCACAAAAATATTGCTTATGCTATTAGCAAATTGCCTTGCCAACAAATATGTTTAAAATGACTTTTTGTCCAATAGTAAAGATTAAAAAAGTCATTAGCAAAATAAAGAGATCGTTCCTTATTTTTATTTTATTTAAACCAAAAAAGACGCATTGTTTCCGAGATATCGTGAAAAAAGTATTTTCTCATCCCTTTTTGAGATGGCGGCCGGGGGACAAGGGCCCCCACAAACTTGAAGTTCTATTGACCAATGACCACCACAAACATGTTCTAAAAATAAAATTGCGTCCTCTCATTAAGAATCCGAAAAATCTCGGAAGCTAAAAATTCTAAGTTAATGCAATAAATTGTATTCAATACTCCTTAAATGAAAGTAAAAAAATATGAGTCACCATACATTTTATTTACACAAAATCGTACGATTTTTATCTTCGAAATTTAAAATACCGGTATTGTTGGAACTGTTGAACACAGAATCGAATCTAATCAAGGATGATGAAAACAGCAGCTTTTGCAATCGAGTCATTAAGTACAAAGCTGAAAGTTCTTCTCTTTAAAAAAAAATACTAGCCAGGATTATACAGGTGTCCAAAAAAATTATGTCAAGCGAATGTCCTGAGATAGAACACCCCGTGGGGCTTCGAAACACCCCCATGTATGTTCCGCTATTTTTAGTACTAAAGTACTAACTCAGGACATTCGCTTGACACTATTTTTTGGGCACCCTGTATATTATTTGTTATGGGATTTATCTGTAATTATTATTTATCTCGATTACTGTTTATCTCGATTTGTGTATCTCAGTATTTTTTGATAGTATCCCATCACCGTGATAATATAGTCTCGGGCCCTGGGCTACTTAGGGTTATGAGCCATCCGCTCACCCGTAAGTCCGGTGAAGCTGAACAGGCCTCAGACGGCCATCAGCGATCAGACCCTTCCGAAAAAAAAAAAAACTTGGGCCCTGGGATTGTGATTTGCCACCCGGGCCCTTGCGGCTCAGTCCGACCCTGTAATCTATAGTGAAATAAGGAATTAACACTAATAGGAATTATACTGATGCCATTGTATAACTTAGTTGTCGTAAATAACAATATTGTGTTTTCAAAGGTCAGTTTAAGTCAATATTAATAATCAAAATTAATCTCATTCAAGTAAATATTTTAACTTATCACAAAATTAAATTTCAATCAATTTATCACCAAAATAAATGTCAAAACACAACTACAAAAGTTTAGATTAGTCTAACTGTTCGCATATGTATGTACATGTTAATTAAGATTTATCTATTGTTATACGTACTTCAAACTGTCATGGCACATATTATTAGATTTGTTATACTGCAATCAATGATATTATGATAAACAAGAGGCCGATATTATGTTATAACCGCACGATAAGTGAGACTTAGGGATAAGAGCCATCCGCTCCCAAGTCTGGTGATGATGACGAGCCTACTCCAAGCCATCATCGTATGTCAGCTAGGAAAAAATAAAGATTCAAATCTGCCCTAATTAAGATTCCTAGGGTACGTTTACGTATTTTTTTGCATCTTTTATTTCAAATAACAGTAAAGTATCAAAAAATTGCAGGGCACAATATTTAAAACGCAAATTACTATGCAGGACACAAATCTGTAGGTTATTATATTACTGCAATACACCTATCATCCCAGTATCAAATAGATCGGTGTTCGTTCCATTGCCATTTCTGAGCATACCTCAGAAAATCCTCGAAGCAAATGTGACATTTAAAAGTTAGAATTTGACATTTGCCAGGTCGGGTGCGCACGAGTCGCCTCCAAAGAGGTCGACAGTTACATTTCGTGACGGTGGATCGTTAGTCTACTGATAAATTGAAAAATTCATCTCGAACACATAAAATCGGAGTCCAACTCATTGTAATTGATGATATGGTATAGACTAGGTCTATGAACTTTTTGTTATTTCGAGTTTTTGTACAGTTTAATAAATTGTCTGGTAATGATCGTTAATTTTACAAAATTACTTTTTTTTTAATTCCGTTTTATTGAACTGACAAGGTGTTGCCTCAATGTAAACCTAGATTTCTAGATGTAATAAAAAATATTTGTACTAACTAATTGAATGAAAAGCTCAAATGTCGTTTAATTATTTCTATGTATAGCGTTTATAATAAATGTACAACAATTAATTACAAAGAGGTTCACACAGCATAATCACAACTTTCCTTTAGTAAGCTGTACCGTATTAAATTAAAATAAAATAAATAGCTACTCTGCATATCGAATAACTACAACATTTAGGCATATAATGTATGACATGCCGCATGTTGCACGCTTCCTTTGCATAGGGTGTAACTTGTTAGTAATAATAAAAAGGCGTAGGGACCTGACGACCCCATCGCCCGCTGGTGAGAGTTGGTGCGTTTCGCACCAAGAGAGGCAACAACTCCTGCCAGTGCAGTCAGTCCCCGCAGGGCAGCCAGTGGCGGGCTGTTGGTGCGCGGCGACACCACGGACCCGAGACCTCCCGGGGGAACCTACCATCTTCTCCCCCACCTCTGGCTTGCCTTCATTGGCCGGCCAGAGTGGAGCGCAAGAGCTATATGCTTGAAAGGGTGGAAGTGCTCAATCTGCGTAATAACGGGGAACGGCTGACCGGAACACCGCGATCCAGAAACCGGTGCACACCTCTCGGCACCCTTAGCTGACCACGCCAGTGTTGCCGCCCTTGCCGCCTACAATGGTGGCTAATTTTGGGGGCCCACCCAGTGGTTGGCGAGTCACTGCCTGCCAACTTAAAACAATTTGTGAGATATTGGAATGGCAGGTGACGATATCTCATCCCATAGCCCAGATAATACAGTCCACATACATCTCACCATAGAACCAAATTTTTAGAATCCATTTTTACGCAATAGAATTATATGCTCACCGGGTATCACTGCTGAGTGCATCATTTTGTGCATTTAGGAGTAATATCCGCATATCCATCCCAAACTTATATTAAACGTCTCAAGGGGCCTCTACGTGTTGGGCCTGTGCCCCCACGCAAGCCTTCCAAAAGGGCCGGGAAGTAACTCTTCCCGTGATCATCCCAACGGAGACAACAAATAATAATAATAATAATAAATGTTTATTTAAAAAAAAAACCTTAAAACTAGTACACAAAGATATCATACGGCCGCCACACTAAGCATTGGCTTGTCTCGCAGCGGCCACTTACTTTACAAAATTGTGTACATCAGGGCGTCCGGTGCACATAGACATTTAGAAAATGAAATTATATTATGTATTAAAACAATTTTTGCAAATGTTTCAATTTAAAATTATAATTACAAATTAATGCTAAAAAAATATTTTAAATTATGCTTACAAAGAAATGGATTAATTTATAACTGAGATTTAAGTTATTTACTCACTTATTAGAATTATCTAGTTTCCATGTTTGTGTGTGTGTTTGTGTGTGTGTGTGTGTGTGTGTGTGTGTGTGTGTGTGTGTGTGTGTGTGTGTGTGTTTGTGTGTGTGTCAGTATGTATAACCAAATAACCAATATTATAAAATTAGATCTTCTGTTTGGGCGTAGTCAAGTGTCATAAGGTAGGTTTCAGTTTTGTCTTTAACTTCATACATGGGCATGTTCTTTAAATTGATTTTACGGGTTATACTATTATAAATGCGTGGATGAATATGAGCCGCTTGCCTTTGGGCGAAAGTGGTGCGGACGGTGGGGACTGGAATTCTGTAGTTACGACGAAGGAGAAGTTCGTTATATTCAGGTAGGTTAAGGGTAATTTTGTGTACATGGACAACAACTCTCAGAAAGTATAACTGTCTCACTCTTAGAACCTTGCTATCTCTATATAGTAGGTTTGTACTGTACCTAACAGGTTTCTTCCACATGACTTTGAGGATTGCGCGCTGGGTTCTCTCAACCTCAATGAGAGAGGACTTTGCTGCACCACCCCATACTTTTATGCAGTACAAAAACAGAGATTGACATATGGCTTTATAAACCATCATAAGAGTATCTTGGGGGGCGGATCGTCTTAACGATTTCATTAAGTATATAGTTTTCCGGGTCCTGGTTGCAAGGTTACTTAAGTGGTGTTTGAAGGTGAGTTTATCGTCAAGAAAAATGCCAAGGTATTTAAATCTATCGGTTCTACTAATGGGGTGGCAGTCACATAAAAGGGATAGGTTTTTGCACGAGTGAAGAATTAACTTTTTAGATCGGGGAGGTTGAGATGCGCTAGTCTTATGAAAAGCCATGTATTTAGTTTTGCTACTATTTAGGGTTAATAGATTGCCATCCAACCAGTCAGCTACCTGAGCCAGGCCCTTCTCTGCTTTGCTGTAAACACTGTCCCAGTCCGGGCTCTGAAATAAGACTACTGTATCGACTGCGTAGCAGAGCACTTCGCCATCTTCAAAATTGATCTCGGGGAGGTCTCCTATGTAAACCAGAAAAAGAGAGGGTCCCAGGATGCTCCCCTGTGGTACTCCAAATCGTATGTACTCTTGGTCACTGATGGTTTGATCTACGCGAACACATTGCTTCCTGTTGGTCAGGTAACTACTAAACCAGCTTAACGCAATTCCCCTAATGCCAATTTGGTTAAGTTTTTCTAACAGAATGGGTATTGACACAGTGTCGAAAGCTTTGGCTAAGTCAATAAAGGCAGCTAAGCAATTAACAAACTAAAATGTACTAAACTTAAACACAAACCCATGTATTTAATCTGTGGTTAATGATGTTGGTGTCAAATGTTTAATAACTATTTAATATTATTATTATGTTAAGATCTTTCTAATTTGTCACTGTTTTTTTACCCAAATAAAGAGAAAAACAAAAACATAGCGTATCTTCGTAACATTCAACTCCCAAACTAAGCAGAGCTTGTAGGTAGGTACTATAAGTGTCAGAGACTGATATACAAATACATACACATCTAATATACATATGTATTAAATACATATCCACACCCAGACACGGAACAAACTCATGAATGTACATCCCAAGTGGGAATCGAACCCACGACTTTTAAAACCGTATTCAGGGTCACCCATCACTGTTTCTCCGAGCCATTCAACAATATTTGGTTTGCCTCAGAAAAATCTAAGCCCTAACTTAATCTTTGTCTAATGCATCAGTTTAGAAAACAGCATGCCAATTCTTACAAAGAATTAGGTCATAACATTGGCAATAATTTGCCAAGCCACTGCTCTCATAACGTAATTACCCGTTATTATACACGTGCGGATACGCGCTTCGGTTATGGTGAATATGTATTGACTTTCTAATGTACAAGTGGCCTAAAATAATAGCGAAAGCGAAGAAGACTAAGTAAGAAAGAAGGAAACTGTAGCTCACGAAGAAGTTAAGACACACGCGCAATAAATGACATTGATACTTATGATGCTTACCAGGCTCAACAATTCAATGACTCTTGGCCTTCAATAAGATTCTCCGCTGCGCTGTAATAGGGTAATCATTTAAAATTTCGTTGTTCTTATAAATAACAGAATAAGTAACATCTTTCATTATGAAAACATATCCATAAACGCAACTTTTAATAAACCTGCCGAACAAACTTCCTAGGCGCTGCATACAAACAACAGGCGTGTGACGTCACACGCCTGAGGACGTTTATATGGAGCGTTTTTGAGCTCGCCCAAATAATGTGCAATTAAAACTGTAATCGTCGAGTTATCGATATATCAAAGTGATACTTTCAACAGTGTCTTTGTGTTTGAGTGGTTCATCCAAGTATATCAAAATAAATAAATAGCCTATTCTTGAATTGGTAAGTCTAAAAATAATCAGGCGTCCAACAGACTCCAACCATGCTCACAATTAAGATCAGTCAAGTGCGGAGGACATTAATATAGTACACAAGTGTGCGCGCAAATACAAGTGCACTCTATATTTCCTTACTCTTTTGGTAAGATGGCGATCCGACATGACCGAAGAGAGATCGAAGGCTTAACGGTGAAAAAAAAACTAATATTGTATAGTTTGACGAAAACATTAACAAATACATGGCTACTAAGTTAGATCGCGATCATGATTGGTCCAACCCAGTCGACACGTCGAACAGTAGGTACCTATAAGCTATTTTATCATTTGTATATCCATAGTATATAATAGCGTTGTGTAATTTGGTAAATCTGTTACAGACGATACGAAGTGATGGGCATATTTTGATCAAGCATACGTATTCAGGAAACCTGAACGATTTTTTGCCGCACATATTGCTGAAAAGTCAAACGATAATTTCTATTACGTCGAGCAAAAAGACCCGAAGCGAAATCGGAACAAAGTTGTTGGATTGCGGACATCAGCCCATCCCACAAATAGCGAAGTCACCGATACGCTTTGAGTTTCCAACTTCCTAGAGTACGAAGCAATATATAATATACAACCGCTCCTAACTTGGACACTACATCATACTGTCATTGCATACGGAAGGAGTAGCATCACTGAGCCAGTCAAGCGTGAGCGTCGTCACTCATTGACTGTCTCCGCCAGGAAGGCTTCCCTCGTGAATATTAGTTTTGATATCGAAACTGTAATCGATGTTAATGATGAAACTTTCGCGTTTCGTTACACCTAATGATAGTATGATAGCACGTGACGACCTTAATTACGTGGGGTGAAATATAGATGCATCGCTTGACATGTCTATCAAATACGGTTTCGTCTTTATTATACTTAGACATGCAGGATGACCTTACTTCACCTGTCGGAAATGATGAAGCGGCTGTGAGATCCAGGTATGAGGAATAATAGAGGCTCAACCTGTCGTCCCAGCCCTGAAGGCCTGCAGAATGCAACTTCACAACCCGACTAAAAACTGAGGACTTTATGAGGGAGCATACATACGAACTGAAGGTCTCGTTTTGTTGACCTAGTATATCAGCCTTTTTTACCAATATGAAATCCAGCTTGGGTCACCGGAACGCCAAAGATTTAATTATAATAGCACACAAAACAGATTACAAGCAATGACCGTTTTTATAATTTTCTGATTAAAGTACCCGGGGTATTCCTCCTCATCGCGTGTAGGAGAATCAGCTTCGATAGACACGCCATCAAAGATTATGTACCCAAGTCTATCGAAAGCTTTTAACTTCGGAACTATCTGTCTATCGTTTCTTATACTTTTTTTTCTGCTTTCGATATGGCATAACGTCTTAATTACAGCACATCCATTCAATGAAAACTGTCGTTCACACATTAGCCGGTGGGATAGATCCATTGTTTATTTAACACGTCCGTCATAACAAGTATTTAACACTAAACAAACGTTCGCTTTCTTCAAACATTAGCATATCTCTCACATCAATCCGAAAAAGTTCTTTTACAATTGCAAAGCTCAAGTACACTGGTGCTCAAACATTTCGTCTTACTAGGTCTTTTGATTCTCCGGATTTTCGGTGACATCTATATGAAAGTCGTTCAAGGTTAGTTTAACTACATGTATTATTGAAGTATTATCAATTTTGTTTGTTCCTATTGTGATTAAGTGTATGGTCTCTATCCGACTGTGCGATGCAAAGAAGTGTTAATCTGTTTATCAGCCTATAAGTGTATGTATGTTGTTCATGTGAAGCACTCGGTTTTTTGTCATAGCAGATAATGTTAAACGTTTCGGGGTGTATGTGTGTGTTTATGAGAGTGTATGCAAATGTGTTTATGGCTGGGTAGTTTGTGAACGAAGAAATCTTCTCTATAAAAGTATTCTTATTAAAGTGTAATTTAACTTAATCATGGCAGGAGCTGGCAAGTCCTAGGCTTAGAGTATAGAGCAGTGGACAGTTTTGAAGGAGACCTTTGCCCAGCAGTGGGATGATAAAGGTTAAAAAAAACTTTTTTTTAATATTTTTCGGGACCTTTTTGAGAACCGTTGCTTACTTAACTTTACCGAGAGACGTACTTAATTGCACTCTGTTCTTTAATTCCACGATTTGTCCGAGTCAAGAATGAAGCTGTTGGAGAATTCAGATAGTGTACGCGAGATTAATTGTGTCTTTGTTGTGCCATGGAAGTGAGCTGCTCATTTGGGAACGGAGACGTGATGGGAAATCGCAATGCGAACATTCTTTGGCATGTTTATTCTGTTTTGTAAAGAATTTATAAATAGGTACTAGAGCGGAAAATTTCAAATTGAATTAGTGTAGAAATTTTCATTCCTATTAGCTACCGGCAGGAAAAGAAGAATAGGTACTGTCGTCTCGATAAAGGTTGAAAAATGATGCCTTATGTTTGGGAAGTATAATATACATTACTTTAATGTATGTCTCGGGTTTGTTTATAATATAATGTTACCTATAATATGAATAATTAAGGATATATGGGTTGTTATTTTTTTTAAATTTTAGACTGGGATCGTTAATAATTTTAGCCTGACTTAAAATTTTAGACTTTTTATGTAGGTAATCATCTAAAATTCCTTCAATATATTATTAATTTCACAAATACAACTCAAATATTTTAACTGTAGCGGTACCATGAGTTGGCTATCGAAAACTTACGTAAGTACGTTAAAAACCTATCGAGTTGTTTTTTTCATACGACCGATTTTAGTTCTTAGCGTAACCACCAGCGGCGCTGTACAAGTTTTTCATAGACATATTTACGTAGGCGATATCGAGTCCGTAACTTTTAAACTCATGGTAGCGCTACTGGTCACACATTGTAGTGCTCTTATTTTAAATTTACTTAGGTACAGCCGGGGCTCATTTTTATGCTTCAATCAATATCATACAATGATGATGAGGATGTGATCGTTAATAAAATAAATAACCTCAGTAAACATTATAAATTCACCGGTATTCTTCATAGCTCTAATAGATTCTCTCCACGTACGGCTAGAGTTAATCGTTTCCTACTCGTCTTCCTATGCGTATCGTAATGACAGAAAAAGCAGTCTACACTGATTGTAGTGACGTATATTTGCTAAATCGATCATAGTCTAATAGATACGAAGAGATTTATTAATATTACTAGACTAAACTCGATGTTTCTCTGGACACCTAAGCATAATTTTAAATTATTGTAGTAGTTATAGTCAAGTATAAATAAAGGTCTATAACATTGTTCAACACACATACATTGTTCCGATTCCGCGTTAAGTAGCTTATGCACTTGTGTTACAGATATAAGAAACAAAAATGTTACCTACCGATGATTGTATGTAGTATGAAACTTAAATCAAACGGTCATCCCTAGTACTTTATATTGTAGGTATGAGCTAATTTGTATTGCAGACTTAGACCGGATATGGACTTATATCGCATGGTTTCATTTTATACGATTTCTTTATAAGGATATCACAAACCTGGCTAGACTAACTTAATCGCTATTTTATATATTCATACTCTATTAACCGTGGTACCATGAACTACTACATAATAAGTTAGATCTTAGCAATAAATCCATCAAGCATAGGTATATCGCGAATAAATCGTTACTTAAAATTCATCATTTGTTGTAACATTTTATAGGAACTTAATAAAATCTAATAACGTTCTTTGTCATAACTAGTGACCGGATTATATGCATTTGCAAATACGCATATGCATTTGCATATTTTTGCCATTCTCAGCAGTAATAGCATATTTTAACTAAAAACTTAAAGTTATGATGCATAGTATCGGTACATTTACAATATTTTTCACTCACCCTGCGTTTTGAAATTACATTTAGTACATTTCAGAACACAGTCAAAAATTATAAATTAATATTACCGTGCTTGTTATCTCATTTCAAAAAATTATTTATTAATTATGTGCTGATTTTGAAATAAAAAAAAATGGGCAGAAGTCCCCAAAAAAGAAGAGAAAAGTAGTAAGTTTTTCTTTTTTTTGGGACTTTATTTTGCATATTTTGAAAATTAATAAAAAGATAACCAATGATACTGTAATAAACAAAAGGCTGAGTGAGACACAAAACTGCCCTAATTGGGGTTACAGAAAAACGCAAATTACTGTGGAAGTTACATCTCAATAGTTAAATACGTTTGGTCATCATAACTGTGTATTCCATAAATTCCGTTGAGAAAAAATATATTGTGTATCTACACTAATCCATATCACAACCACATGTGGTATTCTTGCGCAAAAAGAAGTTAGTTAGATTCCCACTCGGGACGAATATTTGTGTAAGATTTTAGACTTTCGCGTTCCTTTACACTAAAATTAGTCTTTATGGGTCTACACGTAAGTTCGCTCGCGACCACGATTGGTGTTACCCAGTCGAAATGTCGGGCAGTAAGTAGCTATGTAATTGGCTACTCCTAATATCGCGTGTAGACCCATATAGACTAATTTTAGAGTAATTGTATGATGAACATCGGTAATTGTTCCGTGTCTAGGTGTTATTTATATATTTATGTAAATTGAATTACATTCATATTTTAAACCAATGTATTGTTTTTTCTAATAAACGTAACGCAATAATACGAGTCCTTAAAATGCTGCTTGCAAATGCTGTATTGAAATAATTCTACGTTTATATAGAGTTTGGTGTACACGCATTTAAAACTCAAGATAATTCTTCCTCACTTAACCTTCGCATCCAAAAGAAATGCTCGCGTTATTTCACGCAACACTTAGTCTTATTGGAGCGACTCCCCGGAGGCCTATTAAGGCACGCTATGCGGGCCAGGGCGGGAATGCGGAGACAGTATCATCCTAACTGCACTGCTGGTCGCATTATATGCTACAAATTAGTCGGCACGTGCCTCGTGCTCATTACAATAGAGTTATGGGCTTACGAGGAGCAGGCTGCATATGGCGACGAAGCGGTCAACTCACTATGCAAATTACAATCGAACCGAGTCCTGAGGCACCATAAGCAAATTTCTGATACCTTCTAAATACCTATAACAACTATCTTAAAGCGTCGACGGCCGAGTGGTTAAGGTTGTGGCTTGCCATGCGAAAGGTCGCCAATTCAAACCCAGTTGACACTAAATTTGAAATTCACATGTTAAGTCTAGTTTTTTTTAGTATTTATTTTTTTATTACTTGTATGAAATTAACGTGTTTGTTTCAGTGATATATCAAGTATTATACTACATAAAAGGGACACAGGAAGTGACTTCCCTCGTAGTAAGTAACGATTTTAACCACTGGGCTATCGACGGTTTTAATCGAAACAGAAATTTATCGATTTAGGTTTATTAAACGGTTTTATTTAGTTTTATTTACTTGAACCATCTAATCGGATCAGCTCCTGTTCTTTTGTCTCTGACCGAACGTTTAGTTGGACAATTTACACGATACAGGCCACTTGTGACTACCGTGTCGTGTCTATAGGGAGTACATAGACTATTTTCCGGGAACTGCCCTTCGTCCTCTGAACAGTATAGCTTTAGCGTAAAGAGGTAAACACAAGTTTCCTTTAGGGAATACTGTCTTTTACAAGCTTTTATTTAGTTTCCCCTATCACGACTATTCCACCCAATTCCTATTGTTTGTCTTCATTTCGTGTTTCTTCTGAAGATTTGGTAATTTGATTTCTATTAACTTTTATTTGTCTATTTCTATGAAATATGTAGCTTGTTTTGTAATGTACGTGCCATTAGCGATGAGTATTACACTTAATGACTCCCAGGTCTAAAATATCCAAACTAAAACATTATTTACATTTTTCCTCACAGGAACTCACAGAGCGTATTTTTATGACCACTTGTAAAAGTATAATGTGACATACAATAAATGATTTGATTTGTCCTCGCTGAGATTTTCCCAGTCTTTCTTAAACTAGGCCGTTTAGGCCTCAGTGTACCATGCTGGCCAGGTGCGGATTGATCTTCACAGAATTAGAATTTAATACATACATAAAATCACGCCTTTTTCCCAGAGGGGTAGGCAGAGATCACTTCCAGCGATCCACTTTTCACCTCTGTGGGAAACGTGACGTGACGGGTTGTGGACCACGTCGCCGCCATTTGCCTTGTGCATTGTTTCAACAAGGTCATTGCGTTCCCACGAGTAGCAAGGATATATGACGGGGGAAGGAAAAGGGGAGGAAGGATGCTATCGCCTCGGATGATTTGGACTGAGTCGATAGTAGCTCGAGGAGCCGGAGTCGCTTACCCGTATACCGTTCACCAACCACCAGATAGATAGTTGTGACTGGTATCCTCTGACTTTTAGAATTTAATCACAGGTTTTAATTGCACTTGTGCAGGTTTTCTGTTGGTTCATCACCGTAAGATCATCGAATAATCATATATTAAATTAAAAAAAAAATTACGTGCAGGGATTTGAGCTGGCGACCTCACGCAGGCGAAGTAACGGCCTTAACCCCTAGGTCATCGACGTTCTCATAAACTTAATGACTACTTTTTATTCGAGTAAACGGGACTTTGAAAACACAGTGGCTATAATCAATAAGTTTACTCTACGGTACGGTACTTTATTTAATTGACATTCTTAGGATTCCGTACCTAAGGGAAATTTATAAATAAATACTTAATTACATAATCATACCCAGACACGGAACAAACACCGATGTTCATCACACAATTTGTCCCGAGTGGGAATCGAACCTACGACTCTTGGAACCGCCAGCGTTTATTAACAATTGTTCCTCCGAGCCAGTCGTCTATAATAACTAATATTTAATTTTAAACTGTCATGGTTACAGACATTAGAAAACTGAAACTGTCCGGGATACAACAAACATTTGTTTGTGTAACAAATATTTGTTTTTAACAAAATACCTGTAACTAGGGCGGCTTCCATGCAACAAAATATTTTTTTTACAATACTGTTACGAAACCCGTGGTGCGCAAGTCAGATTTTGGGACCCGAAATAACAAACTTACCACACTTACTCACCATAATATGACGACCACTACACTGGCGCCATCTGGTGGCAGAGAAACAAAGGCTTTCATTCATCCAGTTCCAAGAATGCTGGAGCATGGACCGTGGCTGCAAAGGAAAGCAATAAAACAAAGATCTGTTATTATCGAGACCGCTGACCATGTAGGTTGTTTTGCATGTCGGTGCGGGGCTTACTGTTTGTATGCGCCAGCGCATAGGGTTCGCACGATCCTTACTTCCTTACTAATATTATAGATCTGTTAGTAACTTTCCGTCTATCTGTTTATCTCTCTTTCAAGCCAAAACTACTGAAAGATTAAAACGATATTTGGATACAGTTTAGATACTAAGAAATGACAAAGGATACTTGTTAACCGAATTATCGGTGATGTTTTATGCGATAAATGATTTGAAATGAAGCACCGCGACCAGAAATCAGGATATAAATGGTAATAAAAATAAAAGATAAAAATATTTACTACGTGTTCTTTCATTTCTTTCATTTGAATGAAAAATCTAAACCGTTTAAGTTAGGCGCTTGAAATTTGGCGAGTAGATACTTTAGTAAACTCAAAGCTTAGTTGCAATAGGATATTCCAAAATTCTCACGGGAACGGGAGTAATTGGGAAAAAACTTATGTATGTAAAATTCTGTAGCTCACGCGAACGAAATCGCGGGTATATTCCTAAGTGTTTAGAGGCAGCCCTAATGGCAGCAAATGTTGCATGGCTAATGCACACGATTATATAGGAGAGTGCGTCTTGAGAACGTTTTAATTTCATACAAATTATAGGTATATTGTGGACTCCGGTAATGTACGTTTGGAAAGTTACCTCCTTATAAATGCAACAGATGGAGAATGAGAAATATAAGCAATGCACGGAATATGATTGTTACGATGGCGTATTTGGTGGTGCATCTTACTCCAGTGCTAGGAGTCGTGGGTTCGATGTGAATAAAATTACACAACATTACGTGTTTCTGATTTCGAGCTAAGTTGGTTGATTGGTAAAAAAACCCTTTAGCTAATTATATCAGTGATAAATACATGTTAACACAATCACACACATTATTCCGATTTTAAAGTAAGTCGCATAAGAACTTATAACAAAAATTAAACATTTTTATTTCTGATTGTGTATTTAGTGCTTCACAAAGTTAGTCTAGAAATAAAACACCCAGACACGGAATAACCCCGATGCTTATCAGACAAAATGTTTGTACCAAGTGTACCAAGTGTGTATCGAATCCTCGATCATTGTAGATAGTTGAAAGTGTCCGGGATATTTACCATGTTGTTTTGTTTTAATGAGCTCCCAATATTTCGGCACTGTTGCAAGCGCCATTATCACGGGTGAACAGTGCCGAAATATCGGGAGCTCATTAAAACAAATTAACATGGTAAATATCCCGGACACTTTCAGTTTTCCATTGTAGAAAGATCATTCAAGAAATAGAAACGCTACCAAATTCTGAACCAGATCAGTGATCATGAAAAATTTAACTGACAATGCAGTAAAAACATTTTATAAAGCAAATTAAATTGAAAGAATATCCACCATTATACAACTTCTCAAACGTCACACTTCTCCAAATAATCAAACCGCACCTTTTGTCTCCTTTGTCTCTAACGAAAGTGTTGCCAAATCTAAACAAAGAAGAAACGTTTAAAAATAAACCCCGTCTAGAACACGATCCATTCTGTCATTTAAAAATCAAAGCAGCACTTTCACGGTGAGTATCGACGCCCACAAAGGTTTTATTTAACGGTGGCTGTTTCTCTCACGGAAATAGCAAAACATTTATATAAAGGAACGTGGACGCGGAGTGCGATTGTTCGTTTATTTTATTGTTGGCCATTTCGAAATTCGATCTTAGAATTACAGAGTATAATACACACATCGTCACTTCATTGAGTTTCACTGTGTTAGAACAATGCACATGTTCCGAATGAGTTGGCTGGCATAATAACTGTAATATAACGAAAAAACACAGACGTTCAGTAGGTATTGTTTACCTGATAAAACCAAGAAATAAAAACCGACCATGTGTGACTCGGAGATGCACACCAAGTTTTCCGTTTATTTTTTTAATACCGTTTGTTATATTGGAATCACTAATATTTATTTTCTTTTTCTACTTTGTTAATATAGTGTTAATTAAATATTTGATTATTTGTTTTTATAGCGACAACAGAAATACATCAACTGTGAAAATGTCAATGGTCAACCTTTTACGGTTGATGAGCTATTGACTTGAGCCCAGTGGCTTTCTTATTTAATACATTTATTGATAGTCAATTAGCGAAAAGATCTATTTTGCCTCCCCTTGGCTGAGAGAAAAATCTGATTTGCCCCCTTCCCTAACCCAGAACCCGGTTACGCCCATGCATATTACCTAATATGGCCCCGTTTGAAATACTACAAATATTCCGTATTTCAAACAATGGTCCCTTTGGCACTTTTCGATCCAAAAAACTTCGAAGGCCGAGTGGTTAAGGTCGTTTCTTGCCATGCGAGAGGTTGCCAGTTCAAACCCCGCCACGGACCACAGTGTTTTAAAATTTGAAATTCATATGTGCGATATTATTTGACGCTTTAAGGTAAAGGAAAACATCGTGAACCTGGGAACTAAGGCCTTATCGACCTAGTATAGAGTAGGTCCGTGCCTCAGTGGGGACGTAGATGGGCTGCTGATGATGATGATGATGGCACTTTCCGAAGTCGAGCCTTATAAACTGAAAACTTCGTAATATGACGACGCACTCCTGAATTCTTAACTTACAAAATAGATCGGTTGAATTCGCTTGCACCCATCTCTACAGAGAACAACATATCAAAGAATTTCCTTTAAGTATTTAGCTCAGAGGTAATGCTAGCCCTCACTGTCAGCATCCAGGGAGTGGCCCACTTTTAAAGGCATTACCGGAATATTTGGAGCCCGTCCAAGAATTAAATGTGGAACGAATCCATAATATTGCATGCTGTATTATTATGGCGAGCTTCCTTGTGTAGACGACAAGCTAACTTGGTTGTTAAATAAATCGGGAAATGCTGCGTGAATTCCGTTATATTCCAGAATTATTGTACATTAACTGATTTGTTCATTAATATCGTAGTTTATAATTAACATGTATAATTTTGAAGACATATGCCATGTTATGATGGAGCGTGGCCGAAACTAAACTGGGATATATTTTCATTTTGGTAGTTCACTGAAAGGCAATAATCATCTTTGGCGTCATCTACTTCCGAAAAAGACTATGAATAAAATTGTTAAAATATATTCCATTGATAGTATTCAGGAAAGAAAAATATGTCAATTATAGTTTTAAGGATTTGCTATAGAGCGACATGATCACTCAGTGAACAAGCAATTAAATAAAGATTTAAATGAAAACCACATGTATCATACAATAGCCTCAACGAAGGTCTACTCAAAACCTGTCGGCTAAGGCGTAAGCGTAGCATGGTTCAGCTAAGACAAGCAAACATCAGAGCTAATTTCGCTTCGTTAATGAAAATCTATACAACTAAATAAAATTTAAGTCTCTGTAATATGAAAATAACGATTTTAATATTACAGAGAATTACTTTTCACTGAATGGGTGAATGAATCTATATCGTGTACCAATAACAAAGACGTAATCAAAAACATTTTTGTCTGTCTGTCTGTTTGTTCCCGCTAATCTCCAAAACGGTCGGACCAATTTTGACGGGACTTTCACTTATACATAGCAAATGTTACTAGGTAAATTATAGGCTACTAGCTTTCCGCCCGCGACTTCGTCCGCGTAGAGACGTTTAACGGGTAAGACATTACTTCCTTATAACGCAGTCGTTTAAAAAGTAGCCTTTTCTAGGCTATGGACTATAAATGTACCAAATTTCATTAAAATCGGTCCAGTACTCTATGCGTGAAAGCGTAACAGACAGACAGACAGACAGACAGAGTTACTTTCGGATTTATAATATTAGTAAGGATTTTAACTTTCACATTTCCACGCAGACGAAGTCGTGGGCGGCCGATAGTTATAAATTAAAAACGCATGTTCTGTTGCGAGTTAATACAAAAATTTCCTTCCCTAAACAAGACTTTTATTGTTAAAATGATAAGTACGCAACAATCCATGTAACAAAAAACATACGTAAGTGTTTTGTATATAATAATTTTACATTAAAATCTATTGCGTTTAACGCAATTACGTCTCGCTTTAACACTTTTCGTGATATAACAAAACGCGGTTAAATAATGAGATAGGAAGTTGTAACTCAGCATTCATTAAGCAATTTACAGATGAGTTACAGATGTATTATTTTTTAAAGATTGCCTCGATAATTTAAGTTCAATCAACTATGTAAGTATGTATTACATACTTAACTTGATATCATAATACTCGTATCAATGTTGCCAATAAGTCTATGAATTTTTAAAAAATGTTCTCTACGACTTTAGGTTTGTAGAGAATAATGTTTACAAATAATATGCAGTACTGTATTTGTAAACATTACTGTCTACAAAACGGTTTTACTTCATACATACTTCAGGCAATTATACATCCAATTAGATATGTAATACCATAAGAATTGTGATATATAAAAAAATAAAATCTAATTTAAGTTTGTTTTTGTATATTATTTTTTCGGTGGTAAAATTTATTTATATCCTTTAAAGGTTTAAAAAAGCATAAATTCATTTGTAATGCCCATATAAAAAGAGAAAAACACCATAAACAACAATAACGTCCGAGTTTAAAGTGAACTCTCAGAACTCGAGTCCAATTTACACCACACCACTTTTTAATTAAGGTCATAGAACATTCTGGATTGAAGCGCATCGTCCGGCAGCTGCATTGGCGCAACAAGCGCCAGGCAATGCAATTTCATTAACCTCCAAGATCGAGCTAAACCGTAGGTGCTCGTGCCAAAAATGCCCAGTCTCGGCGCGCTCATTACTTAGCTCTATTCGTAGAGCAATTAATAACGTACGACTATTAGACCGTGGTCTTGATGGTGTATTGGCGTCTAGATATTATACACCGTGAAATTTTAATCGTTGTTTCCCCGAAGCAGTAAGACAGAATGAACCTTTCGTAGAACCATCGAATCATGCAGATTTATTCTTGAAAATATAAAAAAAAATCAAGTAAATCAAAAAACTATTAGGTACCTTACTTGAAAGTATTAAGTACTGCTAGCGGCACGATATCTATGTTTAAAAAAACTTTAATCATTGATTTACATACTTTAATCAACGATCGAAACTTTACGCCTAAAGTTATAAAGCTCCAGTTTCAGACGTCCGTTTATAACTTCTAGATTTTAATAAAAATCTGCAAAAATCAATAGTACTCCTAAGATAGAACCATTTTACTGCGGGAAAACAACCAGTAAAATTTCTTGAGGTATAGTCGTCACATTATGATAAACCAAAGATCACATTATAGATCGCATTGCGTCAAATGTAAACCGACCGAAAGCTCACTGCAAAACTGTTGACGTTTGATCAAGAGATCACACAATTATCGGTTTCTCTCGATGCTCCTGCCATGAATAAATCAAACACAGTAGGGAGGCGGGGGAATGGGAGTCACTTAAGAAAAACTGTTTGTATTTTTCAGAAATAATCAGTCTTTAATTTTTCTTTGTTTAATCTTAAACCTATAACTAATGAGGAACATAGTACCACTAGTAATTTTTAGCTGAAGTAATAAAAATAATTATAAAAAATAAAAAACAAAAAACAAAGATTGACTCTCATTTCCCACCCATATGGGTAATGGGAGTCAGTCTCAGGGTCATCATATCCGGGACAAGCCTCATGGGCCCACCCACCACAGAGACGACAGCGATACCAAACTTCTCTTGCCTTTCCTTCTTCAAGGCATATCATACACAGAGACTAATCTCCACGTGCGTTCTCTGTGCTGGTGGGTGGCATTATGTTTTCTATGTCGCTATCACTACTTTCATTATAGGGAACTTCTTCGTCTTCTGATACTCCAGGTGAACTTGACTCAAATAAGTACTTTTTAGTTTTCATTCTTCTTTTCCTTCTTCCCTTTAGTTCGTTTTTCTCCAACCCCAACTTGCAATAGTCGTCTTCCTTTTCCAGTTTCTTGGCATCAGTAATGACCCTGATTACCCCAAATGACGGTTTTCGATTAAAATTTAAAAAATCATTTAAAAACATTACAAATTCAAATCAAACGAAATACTATCTCTAAATTCAATTATGACACAGCAACATAAAATAGTTAAAAAGATAAAAAAAGCTACAGCTATACTTACATTATCGATTAAATTGTTGTAAATATTAGAGCGCCGCCTCCCGCGTGACACACACCTCGCTCCCGATGACGCGAGCGCAACTAGGGGTCGCCCGTGTTTACCGGCGCGCTAGGGGTGCGGAGGAGGATACCATGCGACATAACGTTAGACTGTGCAGCGTTTTATTTCGTTTATTTTAGATTGACTCCCGTTACCCACTGACTCTGGTTACCCCCGTCTCCCTAGTCACATTATATCTACTTTAAACTGCCTCCTTGGTCTAATAGTTCCAAGCGCTGCGTAAGGATCGAGATCTCTTCGGAGGTCGGGCAAAATTTGTGTAAGTTCTTCTGTTAAGAAATTACTCAGCCCGCTCAGGAAGTTGGCGGCACGCCCGTGTCCCGGAAAGCACGATAAGCCACCGTTGCCGTCTCACCGAACTAGGAGAGTAAGGAGACATCCTTCACTTGTGTTTGATAACTATCCGCTTTCTCCCTCGTCCGGTGACGATGACAAGGCTACTCCAAACCTTCATTGTAGTAAGGAACCAAAACACTCGTGCATTGCGATATTATGTCCTGCACAGTTGGTTGATCTCCAATAACTTAGGTACTGCGATACAGGCCTGTGAGCCTAGTGCAATATCTATAGTCATAACATACATACATATGCTCAAATATGTCAATAAACTTTATTAGTATTATTATTATTATATTTCAGACTAGCTGTGCCCGCAACTTCGTCTGCGTGGAATAGTAACTTTCGCCAGCATTTTGATTTTAGGAAGCATTTTTTAAAGTAATTACAGGTAAAATAAATAAAGCCACATAAATTATAAAAACTATAAGAAAAGAAAATATAATTAAACTTAGTCATTGATTAGATTAATATCCAGGAAAGAACCTAAAATTGTTTACTGATTAATAGGTGATAAACAACATACTACATTTTTCATTACAAATCGGCCAACTAAAAGAGGATTCACTCGCCCAATATTTTTTTTGTCCAAGCAATGCTCTAGCCAGATGAGGAGAGTGGTAGCTAGGACTCACAAAATATTTTTCACATTTTAGAACTATAAAACTAAGTTAAAAATTTATTTTATTTGACAGAAACAGGTTTCAATGGTTGCAAACAGCATACTGTACCTATGTAGTTAGTACACAAATCTGATGTTTGATATCAGGATGACTTCAAAAGGTAAAATAAAAAATACAAACTACCGATCCACTGCCTTAAATTATTTATAAAGGATGTGTGTCGCAGTTTGACGAATTATATTAGTGTTTGCTTTGCTACTTTTTTGTCGTAGATTGTATTGTATTCGTAATGAAACAATGAGATAATAACATTAAATTGCATGTTTCGTAAAATGGAACTTATTTATTACTTTTAGTAGGTATTTGAAGCAATTTTGCGAAGTAATAAAGCACAGTGACATCTTTTGAACTAACCAAGAACTAAACACTCATGTCATATCAAATCTGACAATATTTGACATGACTTGCCAGCCAAAAACGTGATAGTTGGGGAGCCCAACGGGGGTTTTGCAGTCTTGATCAGACACAGACTCTGTCTTGTAAGATTTTTTAATGGAATTTTATAATATCCAACATTTTTACCTGAATTTTTATAAATACCCCTTTATATGCTTAGAATAGTGATATCCCTCTATATGTATGAACATTCAGATAATACCGAACTGCCTATCAATTGGAAAGACACAAACCAGCAATGCAAGCCAGCAAGCAAATATAGGACAACTGACCACCTCCATACCGAAAACCAGATAAAAGAGTAATTTAGCGAATTTAATAAACTTTTGTACCTGGTCTTCGTGGATATTTCAAAAGTCTTTGATGGTATCACCCACATCAACCCAATTAGCTTTCTCTTCTTCAGTAAAACGTCGAACCCACATACATAAAAAATCTCCAAATCATTTACCAACAAAGCACAGCAGATATGAAACTGCACACTGAACGCCTGACATTCAAAATACAAAAAAGAGTTAAACAGGGTGACTCCCTATCACCAAAACTTTTAAGTAAAACGCTCCAAGAAATCTTCAGGTCACTATAATATCCTTAGGCAACAAAAACAATTGGTGTAGGGGATAGATGACTGATAAACTTTCGCTTTGCAGATGACATTTTCCTCATCGAAAATGTATACCTCGACAGAACTCGAGTTGATGCTCGAACAAATGAGCGCAGAAACCTTTGAGGTTAGACTGACGATGAATAGATCCAAAACCAAGGTCGTAAGCAACAGCACCAACGATAGGATAGCAGTCAACAGGCAGGTAAAGCAATATAATAGAGGAGTATATACTTGAGCTAGGCAGCCTCCTTCGAAAACAGGCAAGACAAATAAATACTCCGTAGAGCAGACAACGCCTGGAAAAGTTTCTGGTCTATGAATGGGTATATGAAGGGTGACCTTCTTATATATCACTGAACCATAAAATCATCGACATTTTCATATAGGATAGGCAGCCTAACATATTGGGCAGAATCATGGTCCCTCACCGAAAATCAGAAGTATAAATTCAAGGTTTTTCAAAGAAAGAAGTTTTTTTTTATGGAGTAGAGTATCATAGGTATCAGGTTAAAAGATAGAATAAAATATACCACCATCCACTCCCGTACTGGTATTGTTGTTGGTCAAAACTGATGTGAAAGAAAGAACAATAGATGGACCAGAATCGTTAAACATCGCGTGGCTGAAGACGATTTTCGCCGAAGAGAAAGACCCAAGAAAAGGTGGTATGAAGATCTTGTCCATGTATCAAAGAATTGGCAAATCCTAGCATTGGACAGAGAGCAGTAGATGAGTTTGAAGGATACTTTGCCCAGCAGTGAAATGATACAGGTTGACTAAAAAAACTGACAGATTATTATACAGCAGGACTTTGATATCAACTTGAACCTCCTGCATAAAAATGTAACGCGCTAAAGTATCTCAAGATTATGTGTTTTTCAACAGACACAAAGATCAATTATAACTTTCGGGTCCAAATCGTTACAATGACACTTTTTAGGGATTATTTAACATGCACTTTGAATGACTGACAGGGTCAAATAACTTTTTTCTTTCAACAGCTTGTTACCAGGTAGCCCTCCTGTATTAATCGCTTTCCCCCCACTTATAAAGAAAGTGTAATAAACTTTTTTCTTATTTAACGTAATCTTTCTATTCCGATTCCATGTCGTTCGAGTAACTGCAAATCTAGCTATTAACTCCCCTACTATGACGTTTTGCTCAATAAAGTAGTCCGTATAGTCCTAGTCAGAAGGTTTATTTTGGTCGATATACTTTTACCATTTTTGTACGTGATCTAATAAACTTAGATTTTTAACTATCCTACAGGAGTTTCTGTGACTAAAAGGATTTACGATCTTGCCCGGGGATGTATGCTACCACCATGCAAAATTTTATTTAAATCGGTGTAATAGTTTCAGAGATCAGTCATTTATTAAGGTTTTTTGAATATCCCACGGGAACCAAATAACTGTCAGTGATTTCAAGTATCCTATGCATTTTTTCGGAATTTAAAATACCTTCGTGTAAACTTTCATTTAAATTGGTTCAGCCGTTTAGGAGGTCAGTCGAAACAAACAAACAAACAGACAGAGATACAATTTTTTTTTTAAGTATGAGGATGTGTTCTACTACTCTCAAAACATATCCCTGACTAATTTTTTTTCGTTTCTAAGAAAAGTACAAGAATTTTTGCCTCTACGTTTTTATTATAGTATATAGATATAGATAGATAGATAGGCCGCGATACCCAATATCAGCCGTACTCATTATATATCTCTTCTTTATAACGTCAAGTGTAAATGGTCCTGAAGGTCCACACAGCCTGACTGCGGTCGCTAACTCCACATGAAGGGCCACACACCCGCTGTTTACATTCGCATTCCGTCCGTTTTTACTCAAAAACTTCCCTCGTGTTTGCAGGCGATAAATTTCCTGTGCCCAGTTGGTTTTACTTTGTCCCTCTCAAAGGTTAAACGGTATACTACTGTTCCCAGTTCAACTTTCGGGTAAATTTGTCATGCTAATTTCGAGGGAACAACTAAAGTTAGATTGAGGCAGGGTACTGCGTATATTACTTTTTATCAAGCAAAGTTTATGTACGAAGTCAACATACAATGTTCGCTCCTAAATAAGGATCTACTTAATTATATATGTACATAGTAGTGCATTTTACGCAACAGTCTGATTCCGAGCTGGAAATTTTATTATAAAATATCCGAACAACATACAATTACAACCCAACTCCCGAACTTAGGATTCTACAATTGTGTTTTTAGTGCTACACAGAGCTCTAATGAAAATTTAAAATTCACATTCAGGTAAAGCGACGGAAAATTCACATACATTCCGTATCGCCTATAGTATGATTTGTAGTACGTGGGGCGCGTAACCTCTAGATCGAGAGTTCGAGTCCTTGAATGTGAATTTAGGACTCATCAGCTTAGAACTGGAGCTTACCATAAACAGACCAACGAAGCAGTAACTTACATAGGTAAAGTTTCTAAGTTACCAACGTCTATTTGTTAAAGTCGCCTATAAATCAGCTGATTTCGTAGCCACATTAACCAAGAGTGAAAACCGATATCGATCGAATTGCATCGATCAATATTAATCAATCGATCGATACGCACTCATAACGCGTCATTATAATCACTTACCCATTCTAGCCGTCATCCGTGTGTTCAAAGCCTATAATTTAGACCTGAACGTTGATGTAAGTTCTAATACGAATGGATGAGGCATTTTGAAGTTAATTATTCTTCACATTCTGGCATTGAGTCAATCTTGTTACTTGGTTAAGTTGAATGTATGATCTGATCATAGTATCGTTTTCTTTTGCTGTATCTTTAATATGAGTTTCCATGTTTTGGTTTACAATAAATTAATTTTCACAAAGTCATACTGATATCTTTGTGACACTAATAAAATTTATTATTTTTATGGAGTGAAGTATTCTAAAAAAGAAATAAAATATAAATGTAACTAGTTTTAAAAGGCCTCAAATTACGATAAAAAAACAAATATCATTTAAAATATTTTATTAGGTGTCAAGTTTTGCATATTATCAATTCCATCCATTCATATTTCTATTGAAAGAAAACATTACAAAATTCACATACAAACATATTAAATGTCCAAAAAAAAATCACATGCAAAAGCCACATATAATAATAAGCGAATAGAATGTCCAATACTTCTTACGTCTATATTAGTAGCTGCGATAGTATTTTACCGTCTCACAGCGGTTTAGCGGCAAAGAATTTACGATATTAATAACTTTACACTTCAACAAGCCTTTGTTAGAAGTAGAGCAGTATTGCATGGAAAGCAAATATGATTAAACCAATACATGAATCATATTTGATTCAGAAACATCAGATAAAATAATAAAAAATTTATGATGATACCGCCTTAGCAACATACTTTTTTTATTTATGTTACACATCTTTATAGCTAATTAATAAGTATAAACAGTGCTTAAGTACTTGTTTTATTGATATCAACACAAACAGTAGGATATATAAATATGTATTTTTAAATTTATAAATACCTGGACATGGATTTAATACAAACTCATACTACGAGTATACTATTTCGATTTTTCCTGTATGGCCACGAACTGGCAACTATAGATATAAATTTAACCTGTTACAAATGTATAATAAATATTAAGGAATAATTTTTAGATTTATTACACGTAGGTATTTAATGTTGATTCCCTGTAAAACTATAATAGGCAACACTGACACAGAAACTGAAAATGTTATTAGGTATTACCTCATTTTAAGTGAACTGTATTGTATGTGTTCCTATGAGTAAATAATAAATGTCTTTAAACTTAAATCAAAACTGAACAATACAAGTTTTTCTAAAACTTTGACAATTTCAGAACAACAATAACTGTTAAACTTCTAAATATACATGAATCAAAATTAATCTCATTGTAAAACTTGGTCACTATGTAACAACGTAAATGTGTAGGTAAATTTTAGACCAACATATCGCTAACTAAACATCGCTCACCAAAATTGGCAGCGTGTTCAGTGTAATGGAGATTTACACTGTTCTACGTTTAACGAGAGATTGGACGATACCACTACGACGCTACGTAATGTCACTGTGTGTTAGGGGTGAGAGCCATCCGCTGCCCCGGTGTTGACGAGGCTACTCCAAGCCATCATCGTAAGTCAGTTAGGACAAAAACACTATACATATTTTAGTTTAGACCAATCGGACAAGGAAGCTTGGTAATTGTAATGAATTATTTTTAACCCTAGATAACTAATAGCTCGTCGAGACGACTACGCGCTACTCGGCGAAATTCGAAATCACTTACACCGGCCCACCCCCTGTTCTTGAATCTTCTTGTACCTTCCTAATTGCGTTAAATAGTGCATTCAGTGACGCATTTGGGGCCATACGCATAATAAGCCGTGACCTGCGACCATCCCGTCGCCCGTTCGACGAACGTTTAGTTAAATATCGACACTTTTACTGTCAAGGTGTGTAGATTACATATTCTATTTTATTTTTATTTTTTGGGTTGCATATCTACTTTCTATTGATTCATTTACCAAAAAATGAGTAAAGTGTTACTTATAATTATTATTTGTATAATTAATTTGATTGTTAACTGGGAAATCTGTCGAATATGTAATTTTTCTTTATTTTTGATACATACATTCGTAAACTTTATTTATTTATTCATTTATTTATTATGTAACTAGCTGTTTTACGCGGTTTCACCGCGTCCCGAGGGAACTATTACCCATAATACCCATACAGCGATTAAATATAGCCTATGTTACTAAGGGTGAATGTAACTTTCCAATAGTGAAAGAATTTTTGAAATCGGTTCAGTCGTTTTTGAGTTTATTCGTTACATACAAATCGTTTATCTTTATAATATGTATTATTGTATGTAATTTTCATTTATAATATATTTTATTTGTTATAATACGAACATACCTAATAATAACATACCTAGGAAAAGGAACTGATTCGCAGAGGCAACCATTGGCTTAATTTTTTTATAAAGAAATAACTTCCACTCTTCATGGCTCCAATCGTAACATAACAATGAATAACTGGTTCACATCTGTAGCTCTGGCTGTTGAGTTACTGGTTTCACCATATAACTTGACTTTAGTGGGAACATTGAGAAGCAATAAACGTGAAATTCCGAAAAACATGAAAAATTCCAGATCTTCTCTATCGGTACTTCGATGTTTTGTTACGATGGTGATAAAACATTAATTTCATTCAAAGCCAAGTCAAACAAAATGGTTTTTCTATTGTCAACTATTCATGATCAACCTAGCATCAATGAAATAACTGGAAAACTGGAAATACATTTTTATAACAGCACGAAAGGGGCAGTGGACACTGATGACCAAGTGTGTTCAAATATGAGCACGAATCTAAAAACCATGATATGGCCTATGTGTATATTCTATAACATGCTTAATCTTTCTTCAATTAATGTTTATGCTATTTACGTGTAAGGAATAGGAAGAAACCGATGAGTCGGCGTGATTTTATAATGAAGTCAGCTCATGGAGCCCTGGCTGCGACAGCGATTACAGACCGTGAGTTTGAGACGTAATTTAAGGGTCATGATTGAGGATATTCTTGGTGAATCTTCTACAGTAGAAGCTCCAGTTCTATCTACGTCCAATGCGCGTAAAATTTGTTACCTGTGTCCGTCAAAGGCCCGGAGAATGACCAAACACCGTTGCACCAGGTGTAGAAAGGCTATTTGTGGCCCGCACAATGTTGATATGTGTAGTCATTGTGTAGACTGATATAAATAAAGTTATTTTGCATCTTGTTTATTAATTATTAACTTTACTTTTGTGCCATGTAACAAGTTCCTACCTTAAATAAATATATTTGATTATATTTCAGTCTTTTATTGCGTAGTCCGCTCGACGAAGGTGTAGTTATTATGAAACAATGAAAACAGTTTAGTTAACTAGGGTTAAACGTTTTATTCTCAATCCACCTGAAGGAAAGTGGTTGCGAAGTCCACATATGAGGTAGATTCGCACAATAGACCCTAAAGAGCTTTGATGTTTGGTGGATATGTGTAGTAGGATATATAGTATAGTAGGGACAGGGAAAGCATCTTTGTTTGCGTAAGTTAAAAAAAAAAATTTTTAGTTACATGAAGTCTATTAAAATATGTTAACTATACACAGAATATTTTCATGAAGTTTTATATCGTAAATTTCCTTCAAAATAAAAAAAAATACTATTCCATCCGATCGTAATCTATAAAGCTCTGTTAAACCGTTCAATACACAATTTATAGCTCATTGTGGTGTTAAGATTTACACCCTGTATTGTGCTTAGAGAAATTAATTTGCCCAGTGACAAGTGGTTTTATTATGGCCGTTTGTAATTCATGCCTACAATATGGGCAGCAGATTTAGTAGTTAGATTATTGCTAGTGGTTTGTTAAATTGAGACCGTTCATTCTTTTTAACGAATAAAAGTTAAAAGAATCATCATTATACGTCCTCACTGCTGCACTGGGCACGGGCCATCCCTAAACTAGGGCTATAAGGCCTTAGTCGACCAAGCTGGCCAAGTGCGGGTTGGTCGACTACACAACCTTAGAATTTCTTCGAAGGTGTGCACTGTGCAGGTTTCCTCAAGATGTTTTCCTTCATAGTTAAAGCGTCAAATGATGGTACATATGAATTTCAAATTTGAAGAACACATTGGTACCTGGCGGGGTTTGAACTGGCGACCTCTCGCATGGCAAGCAACGACCTTAACCACTCGGCCGTCCACGCTTTTTTAAAAGAATGTCTCGTAGCAATGCATTTGCTTCATTGTTATACATGTCCTAGTGAATGATATTAAAGAGTAAAAACGTTTAACATTAAATTACTTTTGCACTCTCCTACTAAATCCCTCAGCATCACAAAATCAATCATTCTCACGAAAAGTAGGTACTCGTGATTCATATGAAATCTATTTAATGAACATAGTAGTGGGGTCACTAGACCCCACTACAGTTTATTTTACATAAAACCATTTTTTTTATATCCGGAAGCATATCTGAACCAAAATCGTTTTAAAACCAATTTAACTGGGACATTAAACTAAACCCAAAGACAAGACCGCTTAAACTAAATCAGCTGTGCAATTAGCACTTTGCAATTTACGAGCGCAATTAAGAAAATTAACTATCCAAAGTGAATAAAATACAAATAAAATGTGTCCGAATCGGCCACGCGGCGAAATAATACTACCCATTGCATTGTGTTCTAAGTTATGGTCGTTTAAGGTTGCTGAATTTATGTTATGAATATTTGGTGAGTCATGAGGAGTGCACTTAGAAGTATGAGCGAGCTTTTAAAACTGCTGGGTTTGTTTTTGATGCACTTTCAACTGAGATTAAGTTATACCATGATTCTATAAGAGTAGCTACCACTACATATTTAATAAATAATTTTTGGGACACCTCCAGTACTTACCTCCACATACGGACACCTGATATCAAACTAATCAGAGCTTGTACTATGGGTGTCAGAGACTGATATACATACATAAATACATATAACCACACACCAAACACCGGTTTTTATCAGACAACTATGTCTCCGGAGTGGAAATAGAACCCTTGGAACCATAGCCAGGGTCACAAACTTCTGATCCACTGGACCAGTCAAATATTGATTTTGTAAAAGAGTGTAAAAGTAATTCAATATTAAACGTTTTTACTCTTAAATAATATTCACTGGAACTTCACGCGATTTAAAAGTACTGTAGCAAATATATCGCAACGAGACATTATCAGTTAAATGTGAACAGGTAAAACCTGAAATATATCTCAAGCGATTTATGAATTGAAAGAGCCTCTCCGACTCTTTAAGTGACGATGATGATGATGACTTGAACTAGCCTTGACACCAACACCCTTGCAGGGATGATTCACACGCATTATTACAGGGCTACCATAGAAAGCTATAAAGGAAGCATTGCCAGGCAGATTTCCAGGCCATGAATTTGGTGTACCCCTGGCTACATTTTGATACGGACACTCCACACCTAGCCAACGAACATATGTTCTAAGAAACGTCTACTTCCCAGTGGAAAGCACATTACTGAACACATTGACAGTCGCAATCACACTTAGGCTAGCACTTTCTACCGGTTTCCGAGCCGATCAGGCACTTTCCCTAGCCACTTGGATTGACCACCCGATAATAGAAGCTTGCACTAACGAGCGGTTGGTACAGTCAGCCTTGGAATAGGGAATGTATTTTGGCTTACATCTTACTTCTTAGCTATGAGCTGATTAAACTATTTATTTTACATAATAATAAGGCCTGGTGGTCTTAGTATAGAGTAGGCTCCAGTCTGATCCAAGAGTCGATTCTATTCAGTGGCTAAATGAATTGGCAATAAGCATTTTGAGTAGCCTAAACGAAAGTACGATCCGAAACTGCGCATTTGGGTTAAGTAGCAGGTATAATATTTGATTCGGCTACAAAATATGATACGAAATATTTTCCTGTTTGGTAGGATTTTGTCTACACGAGTACGGGATTCGCTGTTACCGCTAAGTAACACATACTTTATAGAACCCAACTATTCTGATCATGCGAAAGTCGTGGTCTTAGTAGAGAAACCAAAAAACTTTCCTACTTTGAAGCTCCTTTCCTCGCCCTCACCTCACGATGGCTACCCCGTGGTAATGAATGCGCGCGCTAATAAAAATCCGGATTGCACTGGATTGCACCGGCGCGGTGCGGATAAATCCAGTTTATTGCTCCACAGAGTAATGAATGAGGTTCGTTACCGCGTATTACGGGGAATATGGCATATTTTGAGGTGAATTTTAGTGTGGCAATGGCAATAAAGAAGACTCATGACTTTTTGTAGGAACTGGTGTAATGAGAATTTTAAAAATAAGCAGCTTTGCATGCTGCTTTTTGCTTTGGAGTGGTTTTATTTCAGTGGCGGTCATTTTATTTTAAGATAATTTTGAAATCGATGTCTGTTATTATATATGTTACGGCTAATACCCGAAGTGCGGCTACACCTAGGTTTAGCCGGCTAGAACTAGGTGTAGCCACTTACTCTTGGCTAAACCTAGGTGTAGCCGATTGTTTTCGGCTAAAACTAGGTCTAGCCTTCATCATGCCGGCTACAACTAGGTCCAGCCATTCCATGTCGGCTAATACTAGGTTCAGAGAATCCCTGTAAAAATTAGATAAAACTTAGATGCGAGTCCCGCCAAGCCTTCCGTCCTTCCCCGCGTCACACTCAGGACTCACAGCATCTGCAGCAGCAGCGCGGGGTGGAGGGCGTAGCGAGACACGCGCCTCTGCAGGTTGTGAGCACCAAGTGCTGCTGATCTACTACAGGTCTACTAGCGAGTGTGACTCATAGCGTCTGTACATAGTTGTAACTGCCTCGTTGGTCTATTGGCAGCAAGCGCTGCGTAAGGACCGAGAGGTCCCCGGTTCGAGTCTGCGGTCGGTGAAAATTAGTGTGAGTTTTCTGTAATGAAATTACTTAGCCCGGAGTTAGGAAGGTGGCGTTCGCTCGCCCGTGCCTCGGAAGGCACGCGAAGCCGGCGGTCCAGCGCCCCGTCTCTCATCGGTCATATCGGATTGCCGACTAGACACCACATTATGAGAGTAGGCGAAAAGAGAGTGCACTTGTGTTTGCGCGCACACTTGTGCACTATAATATGACCTACGCACTTGGCTGATCTTAATTGAGATCGGCTGCCATGGCTGAAATCGGTCGGACGCCTTATCTTACATACTTAGTTATAGCCGGCAGAAGGGGAAGGCCCAAGAAGGCTTGGCTTGACGTCGTAGTGGATGACATGCGTGCCAACAAACTCTCCGTGAAGGATGCCGAAGACCGTGCGAAGTGGAGAGATAGAAGTAGGAAAGCGGACCCCGGGCTCCGCAAGGATGCAACCGGGAAAACGCGGAGATGATGATGATGATGACTTAGTTATAGCCGGCATGCTTTCGGCAGAGCTTTTTTAGATATTACAAAAACATCCAATAATTAGAAACCAAGGTAGTTTTTCATTCTTTTAAATCAAATTGTAATAAATAACACATATTGTTAGGAGTAAATTGTTAAGTACAATAGGAACAATCAGGAACATTTTTTTTAACAACAGACAATAGTTGCATATTATAATTTTAAAGAATATAATTATAAATCACAGGTTTATAAAGTAACATAAACTATTTAAAACAATCTATACTTGAGTGACATTTTGAGTTGCACATAATACCAACAGCTTTGCAGAGGCACTTTATGTTGCCACATTTGGTTTTGTAGTTGCATGTTTTCTAATTAATGGATGTTTTTGTAATATCTAAAAAAGCTCTGCCGATAGCATGCCGGCTATAACTATGTAAGATAAGGCGTCCGACCGATTTCAGCCATGGCAGCCGATCTCAATTGAGATCAGCCAAGTGCGCAGGACATATTATAGTGCACAAGTGTGCGCGCAAACACAAGTGCACTCTCTTTTCCCCTACTCTCATAATTTGGTGAGTCGGCAATCCGACATGACCGATGAGAGATCGGGCGCAGGACCACCGGCTTAACGTGCTTTCCGAGGCACGGGCGTTCAACCGCCAACTTCCTAACTCCGGGCTAAGTAATTTCATTACAGAAAAACTCACACACATATTCCCGGGGACCTCTCGGTCCTTACGCAGCGCTTGCTGCCAATAGACCAACGAGGCAGTTACAACTATGTACAGACGCTATGAGTCACACTCGCTAGTAGACCTGTAGTAGATCAGCAGCACTTGGTGCTCACAACCTGCAGAGGCGCGTGTCTCGCTACGCCCTCCACCCCGCGCTGCTGCTGCAGATGCTGTGAGTCCTGAGTGTGACGCGGGGAAGGACGGAAGGCTTGGCGGGACTCGCATCTAAGTTTTATCCAACAGGGATTCTCTGAACCTAGTATTAGCCGACATGGAATGGCTGGACCTAGTTGTAGCCGGCATGATGAAGGCTAGACCTAGTATTAGCCGAAAACAATCAGCTACACCTAGGTTTAGCCAAGAGTAAGTGGCTACACCTAGTTCTAGCCGGCTAAACCTAGGTGTAGCCGCACTTCGGGTATTAGCCGTAACATATATACTTTATTCACACACGTATGTTTACGACTTTAAAAATAAAAAAAATATGCTTTGAATAAGAAGGTTATAGAGACCCAATTGTTAAACTAAATGTATGATTTCCGTTTCAATTTTACCTAGGTACTCCCTTTATTAATTCCCTTCATAATAAAAACATTTTCTTTTAAAATTCCAGAATCACACGTCTGCACTGTACGAGCGTCGCGCTCGCAATGACACCGTGATTCGAAATTCAAACTGACCGCCAGCATGGGCAGCGGGCTCAGTAGCGCCACCAGCCGGAAGTACTCCCGAAAGGAGGCTCCGCCGCACGCGGAGTCGTCCAGAGTCCTTTTCCTGTTGTACCTGATCCATAGGACTTGGAACGTGGTCGTGGAACATGTTGACTCCAAGAGTGCAAGGTATTACTTTTTTTCTTTTTATTTTATAACTGTTAATCAGGTTTTACCAGGCTTTTTCATTTACATGAATGCTATTTATTTTTAGTCTACGTGATCTACCTGTCTATTTACCTATTTGTAAATGACTGGCTCAGTGTATTAGTGGTTAGTGACCCAGGTTCACTACCTACGGTTCCAAGAGACGAGGGTTCGATTTCCACCCGGGACTAATATTCGTGTGACGAACATCGGTCCCGTGTATGGGTGTTTATTAAGTATATTTGTGTGTCCATTGTTGATTCTGATACCTGTAACACAAGTAATTGAGTTACTTACCACGGGATCAGATCAATGTATATGATGTACACAACATCATAAAGTGTACATAAAAGATTCAACCTGAAAGAAGAATTCAACCTGTCTTATTAAAAAAAAATCCACACTCAATGTGATTCCTTAAACCTTGTTAGTATCAAACAAAACTCGAAATCATTATTGTGCGTCAAGCAAAAACAAACCATATTTATTTTCATTGCAGACTTTACGCAGCTTTCAATATGGATCAGTTAACGTATTGATTTATCGTACCGGAACAAAAGCCACATTTATAAATAAATCATTTCATCCACCGTTTTAATTATAAATTTTCATCATACTTGCTTTTCGGGGAATCCTTTATATTTAAACACTGGCTTAATATAAATCTCCGTTATCGCGACAGTTTTCAATGTGGTTTACTGTCAATTTTTGTTAAGGCAAAATTTGAATATTGCAAATCATTTCATTGTTTATTGTTCTGTCACTTAATATAGTATTTTATTTGCGCGAACACTACACATCTTCTTCTCTTATAAATAAAAATGAATTGCTGTTCGTTAGTCAGACTAAAACTCGAGAACGCCCGGACCGATTTAGGTTATTTTGGTTTTAAAATGTTCATCGTAGTCCAGGGAAGGTTTCAATGAGAAAATAAAGAAAAAGAATCAGTATTGGCGGTATGAAATTCGCCGGGTGCACTAGTTTGAAATAAAACTTTTTTTATGGTACTGATGGAAAATGTTACATAAAATAATTTTGCGGACCGCTAGTTCCCATTAATGGCTATCCATGAGAGTAAAAAGTTCTAAAATGTAATGGCTTATCCAAGAAAAGCACCGCCCTAACTAATCCAGCAACTCTATGATAATAATAATATAATAAGGCGTCCGACCGGTTTCGGCCATGGCGGCCGATCTCGATTGAAATCAAGCAAGTGCGCTAGACATAATATTATTATAGTGCAAAAGTGTGTGCGCAAACATAAGTGCACTCTCTGTTCCCCTACTTTGATAGTTCGGTGGGTCGGCAATCCGTCATGATCGATGAGAGATCGGGCGCAGGACCACCGGCTTACGTGTTTTCCGGGGCATGGGCAGGCCTTTGGAACCGCCAACTTTCTAACTTCGGGCTGATTTATTTCTTTACAGAAAATCTCACACAAATTTTGCCCAACTCCGGACTCGAACCAGAGACTTCTCGGTCCTTACGCTTGCTACCAATAAACCAACGATGTAGTTAACTCTACGATAGTTAACTAGCGGATAGTGGATGATTGGATATCGGGATATAAAGACTCGTAAATATCAATCTGTAGCATAGATTACCCTGCAAGCTACGCTAACAAGGAACTAGTTACTTCCTACAAATAATGGGTATATTGACGCTGGTAACATTGTAGAAAATGTATTCTCGGACAAAATGAGTGCTTGTTAGTATTAAAAGAAAATCCTGCTTATCAATTTCAGCAGGTATTTACATTTACAGCAATAAAAAATTAAACATTTTTAAAACACTCTCGTATTTATATTTCCGTACAATTACCATATAGTTTAAACATTGCACAGGTCATTAATTTCTCACACGTTAACCACGTTTATTTATAAAGATATATGTATGTATATCAGTGTCTGACGCCCATCATCAAGCTCTACTTAGTTTGGGGTCATATATTGACCCTGTGTGGAAATGTCACAGATATTCATTTTATTTTAAGAGGATACTTAAGATTTTCCGTCGTTGATCTATTGGTAGCCAGCGGTGCGTATGACCGAGAGATCCGCGGTATAAGTCCGAGGTCAGGCAAATTTGTGGTATTTGTACTGTAAAGAAATTTCTCATCCCGGAGTCAGGAAATTGGTGGTTGCACGGCTGTGGCTCGATATGCACGTTAAGCTGGTGGTCCTGCGCCCGATCTCTTATCGGTCATGTCGGATTGCCGTCTCACCGAATTATGAGAGTAATGGAATAGCGAGTGCACTTATGTTTGCGCGCACACTTGTGCACTATAATATGTCCTGCGCACTTGGCTAATCTCAATTGAAATCGGTCGGACGCCTTATACTGAGCCGCGACCTTTAAGGTATTGAATTAAAAAAAAATGTTTTATTCTCAATTTCTGTTTCAATTTAAGTTTACTCAGTAATTAATTTCAAGTTTAATTTCATACCAAATAATTTCTTTCTTTCTTTACCTACGCTGACGATCTAAAAATATTTATGAATGTTCTAGACGAGAGGCAACATAAAGCTCTTCAAAGTGATCTCGTACTTGTATCAGACTGGTGCCGAGAATTCAAAGATGACTCTGAATGTGGAAAAATGTCACGTCTCATCCTTTACAAATATAAGAAAAATAAATTACATTACTCATATTTTCTTCAAAACAAAAAACTCGCAGAAAAGGAAATCGTCAGAGATCTAGGTGTACTATTCGACACGCAACTGTCATTTCGTCCTCATATCGAGCATATCATAAATAGAAGCAACAAACTGTCAGGTTTCATCATTAGATCGACCAAAGGTTTCTCAACCCCTCAAAGCACACTCCGTCATTTTTCTAGTCTAGTGAGAAGTGTTTTGGAGTATTGCTGCCCAGTTTGGAATCCTTTCTATAACACTCACGTAATCAATATAGAGAGGGTGCAGAGATTTCTTAGATTTCTTTTCTGCAGGTTCCAAAACGGTCGGTAACTCCGCGACTACAGTGAAAGATTGGTCAGGTTTAAAATGACGCCTCTATCGGTTTTCCGAAAACGTTACGATCTGCTCTGCCTCCACAAGATAACACACTCTTCCTTTGAAGTTCCTGATCTTCTTTCCTCTGTTAGCATAAACACTCACCATAGAATCCGGACACCTAACACCTTTGCTTTAAAAGTGTATAAAAACAATACATCTTATTTTAACCCGCTTATCCGAATGTGTCGTACCTACAATGAACTAGTTCGCAGTGGCAGAGACATCGATGTATTTGGCAGCAGCTTCCCAAAGTTTAAGAAGCACATTTCACAAATACTGGAGGCTGAAGCGTTCTCGGCCTCACACATAAATTGAACTGTCTTTCAGACAATAGCTTAGATTATATCATTTATTTTGTATTTATCCAATATTACCTATAGATTTTGTTTTAGATCCTAATTATTAATCATTATAGCTTTAAATTAATCATGCTGTGTACACTACCTGTGGGTTTCTGTCTTGCTTTTTACACTTAAGTTATTACATATTTCTAAACTGTTAAGTGACTGTAACCTGTAAGTGTACCTTATATAAATAAATAAATAAATAAATATAAAGTTTCCATCCTGTGCATTCCAGGTGGCGCGGATCTCACACCGTCCCCAGCTCTGGCGAGGAGCTGGGCCGGCGCTACGACTCCGTCAGCCTGGCCGACTCCGACCTTGGATCCTGCTACTCCTCCTGCAGCTGCAGCTACTGCCGGCTGAGGGAGTGCGCCCAGGACTGTGTTAGGTATACCATCAGCTTAATCATTATCATCATCAGCCCATATAGGTCCCCACTGCTGGGACACGGGCCGACCGTAAACTAAGGGGATCAGGCCGCGAGTCAACCACGCTGCCCAAGTGCGGTTATCTCTTCATGATTTATCTTCCTCAGTGAATGTGAAGATGTCTTTCATCCAGAAAAAATATCAAATTTGTGAAAGATTGATATTTTTCATATACGAGTAGGTGGTGTTCAGTAAATTTTTTATTTACCTATTTTGCACGTCACATTACATAATATTCTAGCACATGGTACATGATTAGGTACATACGAGTACGACATGCTGTAAGGGCACTGTAACTTTTGATGAATTATATATAGAATGTATACTATAATAAGTTTTAATTATGAGTTTAATACAAATTAATAATAATACTTTTTTCCTTTTTTCAGGTAAGTGATTACACCGAACTTCCCGCCCCGCCTGCTTCCTGAAATCGATCACAACGCAAAAATACTTTTCAGGCAATAATCAGAACGAGAGCAGGCTTACATTCGCAGAAGTTTCATCCCTCAATTTAAAGTTATCTTCCGTGAGCCACGAATAGGTATCATCCCTTTTGCGTAATTTGACCATCCATCTACACATCTTTCGATAAAGTCTACAATATCCATTATAGGTACCTTAGGGTGCAGGCACACTGTTGTTTAAAAACCGGTGCAAGGCGGATTCGCGAACTAAGGGTACCAAAATTGTTACAAAAGGCGTTTTTTGTATGTAACGTGTTTAAATATTCGTATTATTTTGTTTTTAGTATTTCCTAGCCGTAGCGTTTCTTGAAACTGTTGACAAACGGACGCATAGACGGCAAGGAGGTAGCAATTTATTAATTAGTTTGTACCCTTTGGGTATAGAACCCAAAAATGTATATTACCGTAATCACAAGATTAGAAAATTTACATACTGTAAATTACCATAGCGAATACTCGTATTATTAAATTATAAACGTTTTTATCCCCAGTTTAGCCGCGCCTTAAGGGCTACAATCACAATGATTGATACGGAAAGTTCGCACCGATAGGACCATAGATTGTGGACTTTTAAATTAACTTTTCGGACAATTTCCCACCGTTTATGCGTTGCTTAATTTACTTTAATATGGCAATTAAAATTCTGTGCAAAGACCGCGGTATATTTTCGGGCCTGTGGGCGTCGGATACCGTTTTGTCGTCTCTGATTGTTTGCCTTTGTAATTATGATAGGAGAGGAATATTTTAGTATCACAAGGCTTTAGGGTATGTACGGTCAGTAATACATATTGATAGGTTATGCGTGGTCAATATCATCGGATGTTATTAAAAACCACACAGGGGCGAGTCGGGTTGAGCCATCCGCTACCCCGCAAGTGCAGTGTTGATGTCGAGGCTATTATCGTCTGTCAATTAGATAAAAAAAAGACGTGTGGCACTCGGGGACTGCCGCGGTAAAGCTATTGCATAGCATCGTACGATTTCGGAGCAGCTCGTCTTGATTCGTGCGAGTTTCGTAGAGTCGTACAATACGTCGTACAATGCGATTACGCACGCACACAACGCCGTGTCGAAGACTGCCGAACTGAAACGATGTTAGACGAGTGGGAATAGTGAGGTTTTTTTCGTTACGGAATTTCTAGATTCGGTCCCCGCGCTCAAGGTCCGCGATAGAAGCTGTGCAATAGCTTAAAAAGGGCGAGTCAGACTCTAGCGCGAAGGGTTCTGATCTAAACTAATATTGTTAAAAAATCACATTTGTTTGTTGTATGAACCTTGCCTTAAATATTTGTTTTAGTTTATTTTTAGTATTTTTTGATAGAGCGGCCTGTCTAGCTATCGCCGTTCTTTGGATACAGCTTCGTGGTGGGGGTGAGAGCCATCCGCTCCCCCACAAATCCGGTGATGATGACGTGCTACTCCAAGCCATCATCGTAAGTCAGTTAGGAAAAAAAAAGCCTAGTAACGGACGGACGGATGGACGGACAGCGATGTCTCAGTAATGGGTTCCTTTATCCACCTATTGGGTACTGAACTCTAAAAATTGATCAGATCCCCCAGTAGCTTAAGTAATTATACTGAACTCTAAAAATTGATCAGATCATAAGTAAGTAGCTTAAGTAATTATTTTAAGAGGAACAAAATCAATGGTGGAATTTACGGATATCGTACCTACCAAAATGGACAAATAATACCTGATCAGAAAATAAACATACGTGACACTAAATATTTGTGCTTGGTGCTGGTTCGGGGGTGGATCAAGAAATTCACACCCGCTATGGCAGACGAAGACGGGCGGTGCCAGTCCGCCCGCGACCACGATTGGTGTAACCCAGTCGAAACGGCGGGCAGTAAGTAGCTATGTATTGGCTATTTCTAATAACGCGTGTAGACCCATAAAGACAAATATTTAGTGTAATGGAACGCGAAAGTCTAAAATTATACAAAAATACGTGAGTGGAGATCGAACCCACGTCTTTTACCGATAGAGACAGGGAAACTCCAAATGTGCCATCAAACCAGTGACTAGGTTTGCAATACTGCCTCGTTGGTCTATTGGTAGCAAGCGCTGCTGAAAAATTTATGTGAGTTTTTCGCGACCACGATTGGTGTAACCCAGTCGAAACGTCGGGCAGTAAGTAGCTATGTAATTTGCTACTCCTAATAACGCGTGTAGACCCATAAAGACAAATATTTAGTGTAATGGAACGCGAAAGTCTAAAATTATACATAAATACGTGAGTGGAGATCGAACCCACGTCTTTTACCGATAGAGACAGGGAAACTCCAAATGTGCCATCAAACCAGTGACTAGGTTTGCAATACTGCCTCGTTGGTCTATTAGTAGCAAGCGCTGCGTAAGGACCGAGATGTCCCCGGTTCGGGTCCGAAGTCGGGAAAAATTTATGTGAGTTTTTCGCGACCACGATTGGTGTAACCTAGTCGAAACGTCGGGCAGTAAGTAGCTATGTAATTTGCTACTCCTAATTAGACCCATAATGACTAATATTTAGTGTAATGGAACGCGAAAGTCTAAAATCTTACAAGAAATTATACAACCCAGAGTAAGAAAGGTGGCCATTGCATGCTCTTGCCTCGGAAAGCACGTTAAGCCGGCGCCCGATGTCTTATCGGTCATGTCGGATTGCCGTCTCGTCGAACTATGACAGTAAAAAAACAGACAGTGCACTGGTTTGCGCGCACATTTGGGCAAAATAATATGTCCTGCGATCTTGGGTGATCTAAATTGAGACCGGCCGCCATAGCCTAAATCGATTAGACGTCTTATTATTATAGGTCTGAAATATTAAACGTTACGATATTAGTAACTTACGATAACACTTTGAAAGCTCCGTACATTTAAAGTTCATACTCTAGCAAATATAAAGGAACGCTTTGTCGACTCGAGTCGAGTGAGCATTCTTGAAGATGCTCTCGAGAAAAGCAAATAGCTTCATAATGGATTGGACTGGGAAACGATGGAATTGGCGGGATGAGTTGTCTTAGGTACATAGTTTGATGAAATGTAGTATCTTCTATTAATTATAAGTGAGGGCAACATTGAGTGGCACTTTAAATTAAACTAATTTTACGGTTTAAACTCGCGTGTTTTGTTATTATAATCACATTATATACGTATAGACTCGACGTTACCACGATCGCTGTAAAATTTAAACTATTTAAAATGTCCAGTGTTAAATAGACAATACTATTGAGTGGCATTTTAAAATATATGCAACAATTTTTTTGCAGCTGTTGCACTTAAAAGCAAGAAAGACAGTACTGATTTTTTCCACTTCTTTACATTCTACTATACTCGTATTTAATTTGGAACTTTTTCCACATCCTCATAACCAATGAGGACGCATTAATTAGCCGTTACAATCAACAAAAAAATATGAAACTAGAAAAAAAAAACAATTTAAACGAAATAACATTTTTAGGTGCTTTCCTTTCATGTGGCACTAAATGTAACAAGAAATTATAATGTTACAAAAAAAATAACTTGTAGTAACACTAAATCGTTTAAAAACAATTTGTAAAAATCCAAGGTTGCCTTCAAAATTAAAAACATTACCTACTGGTAACGTTGGCTGCAATTCATCATAGCCTTCACAAGCGAAGAAATACTGCAGCATTTTGTTCCCTAAAAGGGAATTAAAATGTAAGCCGTATTCCCTCTATTGCACTAAGCGTTTCTCTAAAAGATTCTACTTTGCTTCTTTGAACTCCCTCTGTGCAGTTAGCTAATGACGCCCGCATGCCTGTAGAAGATAATATTCTTTTTGGAAATTCAATGAATGTTAAAGTTTAAAATGAAGTTAAAAGAATAAAACTTCTTGTTTTGTTCTTTTAACTTATGGTGGAGAGCCGTCTGCTCCCCCGCAAGTCCGATGATGATGACGAGGCTACTCCAAGCCATCATTGTATGTCAGTTCGAAAAAAAAAAATCTACTAATACCTTCAGATCCCACGATGAGTGGTGATCTAAGGAGGACTAATAGTCTTTGGGCTCACCAGACGGCGCCACTGTTGAGTGAGGAGGTCCAAAATATTTCTCAAAAACTTGTTACGGGAGCCAAAACGGGAATTTCAATTTAAATCATATTTTATATATTAAACCGTAAACAGTTTTGCCAAGTAACAATGTTCCCCAGTACCATTTTGCTCAAACTAAGGGCGAACATAAATATTGTCCTCAGGTTTGCTTTTAAAGCACTTACATTCATTGATAATTATATCATTATTGACTTTCAAAATTTGAAATTCATATGTACCATCATTCGACGCTTTAACGGTGAAGGAAAACATCGTGAGAAAACCTGTACACCTAAGAAGAAATTCTAAGATAAGATTGTGCTGTCGACCAACCCGCACTTGGCCAGCGTGGTCGACTAAGGCCTTATCGCCCTAGTTTAGGGTAGGCCCGTGCCCCAGCAGTGGGGACATATATGGGCTGATGATGATGATGATGATATTGACTTTTAATACTGATAAATGTTCAAATATTAATCTTAATAGCAATAAGCTCTCAAAACCGACCCACAAACAGTGGCATTTGTCATTTAGAAAGAAAGAAAGAAAGAAAGAAAGAAAGAAAGAAAAATATTTTATTTAGAGGACCTCACTCGACACAAGCGCCTTTAGCGGCCAATTTACACGCGATAGCCCCTATTAGCCAATACGCCACCAAGCCGGTCAACCATTAAACTTTAAATGCTTCAGCATTTGCTAAGTTTGCGAGGTTTTAAGTTCCGGTACCATGAGTTGGCTATCGAAAACTTACGTACGTTAAAAACGTATCGAGATGTTTTTTTCATACGTCCGATTTTAGTGATATCGTAACCACCAGCGGGCGCTGTACAAGTTTTTCATAGACATATTTACGTAGGCGATATCGAGTCCGTAACTTTTAAACTCATGGTAGCGCTACAGTAGCGTTGATCGCTATGTCTGGGACCTCAACCTTAGTCTATTCAACAGATAAAGCAACCCAATGCATTGGTCTTATTGAATTATTTTCTGGTTTTAATCTGAATTTTATTCCTATCATTTTTGCTGCATTCTCTTTGAATATCTATTGTTGTTTTAATTTTGAGACGGAAAATAACACTGCACTGTATTTTTAAATTAGTCGTGTTTGATCAAAGTCAGCTTGATACGTCATGTGCCTATATAAAAGAAGAAATATTTTCCAAACTATTTTTCATGTTTCGTTTCATCCATGAGAAAACGGTCTGTTAAGAATATGGTAAAATTGCTGAATTTATTGTTTGATTGAATTGTCATCACCACCAAGTCACCAGTAAATCAAAAATATCTCGGGCACAAAGCTCAAGTGGGACCGAAAATATTCTCGTATTTTTTCGCATGAAATAATAAATGACTTCTTTGCATATGACTTCAATTTACCGTAAAAGGTTTCAAATAAAAAAATAAAATTATTCAATAATAATAAGTAATGTTAAAACATCTGACTGTTAACATCATAGAAACAGAAACGAATACTGAAACAACTATAAAATTTCGTTTTTTATTTATATCTAGAAAGGTATTCAAGAATAAAGTTCTAAGACTTAAGATCTAAGCAGCAAAAATAGAAGGAAGATTGAAATGTAGCATTAATCATAATCATCATCAGCCCATATACGTCCCCACTGCTGGTGCACGGACCTACCCTAAACTAGGGCGATAAGGTACTCAATAATCTATACTTTATTGCTTCTATAAGTGTTTACAAGGTGTTGGTGATGATCATCGATACATTATAGACCCTGCAAGGGCAATGCAAATGAAATTAAAGAGTGGACGCTGTATTTTTATGTTAACTCTTAAAGAAATAAAAGTACATAAGAAACTCCCTTAGACTAAACATCATAATAAATTATATCTTTTTATAATTTATTATAACTTATTATATAATATCATATTTAATATTATGTATAACAAGCTTAAAATATTAGTCAACCACCCTGGTCAGGTGGGGATGGTTGGCTAAGTCCTTAATATCTAAGTTCACTCGCGAACACGATTAGTGTAACCCAGTCGAAACGTCGGGTAGTAAGTTGCTATTTGATTTGCTACTCCTAATACGCGTGTAGACCCATAAAGACTAATTTTAGTAATGGAACGCGAAAGTCTAAAATCTTCCTTAATATCTGTCAAATATTGTATTGTATTTTCACGATCCGCCAGTTATTTAGCCCATTGCCCGCCAGCACAGGGCCCACGCACACCTCCTCACATCTGGCGCAGAGAAAACAATTAAATTCCTTGCAACCGAGACTCGGCTGTGTGTAGTGGGGCGGGGACGGCGGTTCTCGGACTCTGTTTACCAAATCACTGTCTCCGAAGATAGGAGAAAAATAAAATATGTAATACATAAATTGTTTATTCGGTACAGTTGTGCGACGGTAACAATGAAAACTCAACTTCAAATAGTACTGATACCATATGCCGAAAAAATAATAATTATATTTGCGTATTTTGTAATTTCATATTATGTCCGATTATTTGACGTTAAAGTTTTAAATTCGTAGGGAAATCTGGGAAATCTTCGTAGGGACCTGACTATGACCCCAGTTTAGGGTAGGCTAGATCATCCGTATAAGAGTTTAAATCAATTTAAACAACAAAGTAATGCCAGTATATTATTCCATCAGCAGAAAACAAAAAAGTAAAATTTTAACGAAACATTTCAAGGCATAGGTGTTAAAATGTACGTGTGCTGTGCACACAACAGAAGGATAAAGCATACGGCAAAAAGCCTAATCATTGCTATGCAATTCCGGGATACTACTGATAGTATAAGATCCCGCTGCAAAATCACTACGTTCATACTGTGGTTAATGAAACTACATTTTTCCATATTTACATGAATAGGAGAATATACTTTCAAGAAGCTGCCAATCGAAAAGTGCCCGCAAGTAATTTTATTTAATATAATGTTAATTAATTTTTGGAAAAAATTTCGTTCACTTATTTGCTTGATAAAATATCATCCATTTCAAAGCAGTGAACGTAAAAAGTAGGGAAAACTATGGTTGCCGCTGCCCTTTTGGCCGCAACCTCATCGCAGCCAGGTATGAACAGGTATAACTTTGTAATATTTTTTCGTTCATGACGTATATTGATAATTTTAATATGAAATGAAAGCTTATTTTTTTCTAAGTATGATATTATGAGGTTGCCTTTGGAAAAGTGACCGCAAATAGGAGTTGCCAGCTTTTAAAAATGCTAAAATAAAAAAAAAAAGTGAATGACAGTGAGCGCACAACGTTGCTTGCTAAACAAGGATGGCGAATGCCAGCTGTATTCGTGTTCAAAGCTATTACGCAGGCGTCAACGAGAGATATGAACTGCAGTAGGAACTGGTCGTTTAATGATCCATATTTATATCACAGTTACGTGTCCAACTTAACCTCCCATCGTGAAAATAAGTACAATTACAACAACAAGTACAAAGGTATATAACCAAAATAATACATCATGCATTTAAGGGCTATATACTTCAATACTTTTAGGCAGGATGGAGATTATTTCTGATCATCTGTATGAATGTTCGGCCTGCTGTATTCGCAAATGCACTAAGACATTGGTATTTTCATTCTGTCTAAGTACCAGGTACTTATTATCACGATGGGAGGTTAAGTTGGACACGTAACTGTGATATAAATATGGATCATTAAACGACTAGTTCCTACTGCAGTTCATATCTCTCGTTGACTCCTGCGTAATAGCTTTGAACACGAATACAGCTGGCATTCGCCATCCTTGTTTAGCAAGCAACGTTGTGCGCTCACTGTCATTCACTTTTTATTTTAGCATTTTTAAAAGCTGGCAACTCCTATTTGCGGTCACTTTTCCAAGGGCAACCTCATAATATCATACTTAGAAAAAAATAAGCTTTCATTTCATATTAAAATTATCAATATACGTCATGAACGAAAAGTATTACAAAGTTATACCTGTTCATACCTGGCTGCGATGAGCTTGCGGCCAAAAGCGCAACGGCAACCATAGTTTTCCTACTTTTACGTTCACTGCTTTGAAATTGATGATATTTCATCAAGCAAATAAGTGAACGAAATTTTTTCCAAAAATTAATTAACTTTATATTAAATAAAATTACTTGCGGGCACTTTTCGATTGGCAGCTTCTTGTAAGTATATTCTCCTATTCATGTAAATATGGCATAAATGTAGTTTCCTTAACCACAGTATGAACGTAGTGATTTTCCAGCGGGAGCTTATACTATGAGTTTGACTAATCTAATTATGCTCTAAGTAAAATATTTGGATTCCAGACACAACCTTAACAATCTTTACGCCTGTAACAGTGGCTGGGTAAAGTTGATCGGTAGAAGTATAGGATATTGTGCACATTGAGTGCCGGAGACCGCTCGGGAGCACTCCGGGCTCCACACCCTGTATTAGCACTATCTATCTGCTATGAAAAAGCACTTACACTCAGACACTCGTAATACCTATAGTAGGTAGAATCGGATCAACTGAATCCTGACCTACCATAAACTCTACACACGCTCTATCATATACAAAATCTATATAAATGCAAACAGCTTTTGAAATACTTTGTTGGTGGCAAAACGTGTTAGTAATAAGACTCTGACATTAAGTTGTGTTTGGTCTGTGATTAAACCGTCGTGCATGAAACATGAAGACCAATAATATTGATAGTTTTAAATTGAATATTAGCGAAGTAGTTCTAGAGTCAATTCAATTGTGCCTGCCTTGTGACTGCTACTAATTGTGAGAAGCTTTTATCGCACCTCTCACCTTACACTCTGCTTTAGTACCATCTTTGAAAGCTTTATGATAATCGGAGAAGGTACAAAGAAGAAAAGGCCTAAGTTAATTTTCAGTGTGATTCTTAAAACTAAGTCCGTCTGTCTGTTTAAGTGTGTGTTGTGATTCTAAGCCTTGAAGTGGGCGTACGCCTAAATGGGCGTAGAGCTACGACTTTTATTTGGTGGCCCAAGTTTTTTATAAATAACACATATTTAGGTATCTATCCTTACTTTATAAGGAGGACGTTTTATCTTCAATATTTTTTTTGCCTTAATGTATGTTCATAAAATGAAATTAGCATTTATTTTTATTGTAATGGTCAGACACAGGCAGATTGACAATATTTAAAATGTACATAGTAATAATTAACATGGTAAAACTTTAGGGGTGAGATCCATCCGGTCCCCGCAAGTCCGGTGCTACTCCAAGCCATCATCGTAATGTATCAATCATGTTATTTGGTAAAACAGCAAGATAACCCGGTCTTTGTAAAGTAAAAGTAATTTGAAGCTTTGAATTTTTTTAAATTTTTTTGGCCGATAATTATTATTTATATAAAGGTCAGATTTGTACTCTTTGGGTAAGAGCTCTAATAAAATTATTTCTGCCATCTATTTTGAGAACAGTGAACTTTCATCAAACTTAGTGCAACTTTACAGAGCCATCTATCGAAGCTGGTTGAAATTAGTTTCAACATGACTGTAGATACATAGTACGCTTTCTGTACTTTCACTATCCATTTTCAACATTCAATCATAGAGGGCGCTGGAAGAATTTTATTAAACGAGATTGTTTAGTTTGTGTGAATTTTTATCAGAATCGCACACAATAATTATTTTATATTTGACACAATGTTATTTTAAAGAAATTTGCAATTGTTCAATTTTTTTTTTTATAATACTTGGTTTTTTAAAAAACTGATACCCAGTGCATTGTCCATATCAATAATTTGGCTTTAAATATAGCTAAGATTGTATGTTTCAGTGTACATACAAGTGAATATAAACTCCTTATAATCGTGATGTGGTGCTACCACCAATTAAGTAAGAAAACGGTTAATCAATGATGACATAAAATATTTATGTTCTGGTTCTCACCGATCAAACAGATTGTGAACTATCGTACGACTGAACAACAATAGCGTTTCTGCGAAGTTGCTTTCGGTCGCCGGTTCGATTCTTGGGAAAGCTCACCGGGACAATAGCGCGTTCAACGCAAACGGCGTCTGATGGCAAATAGGCTTTTATTCCGCTATTCATTTAAATTACAGCTGGTTACGGATTAAAGGAAATGATTACTGGAATTGGAGGCTGAAATGTGTTTGTTTGTTATTAAATTTTCACTCTTTTAATTTTTTTTGTTCACAACATCCAATATAGATTATCTACGAACTACCAAAACTGAACCAATAAATAGGTACAGATTGCCATTTCTACTTAAGTTCCTACTTATTTTTAAAGAAGTGGTGTGCATAATAAGTACTAGTTACAGAGCCCACGACCAAAATTTTTGTCTCATAGCAATACAGCCAAAACCGAATCAAATCGATAGATAAGATTTTTCTGAACTCGAAAATACCAATATCAGACATTTTCCGCGTAGCGTTTGATCTGACTGATTTTTCAAAATTGTCAAAGAATTTTACCGAACTGCATCATAGCAATATGTCTGATTTGCAGACTGTAGTTGAATGATGGTTCTGAGATACCGGAAACATATTTTTCAGACGTTAGTGGTGTAGCGCAAACCCGTAAAATCACTTAAAAAGATTAAAAATGAGACAAAAAAATGTCTCATAGCAATACGTCTGAAAATCTTTTTTATTAGTAAATTTTGGTTATTTGATGCGAACAAAACAATTTTCAGACGGAAATGTGGACGCATAAAATTTTGAGACCGTTTCGAAAATGTTAACAAATTTTACCGATCGGTATCATAGCAATATGTCTGAAAATTGTTAGACATGATAGAATAAGTTGTCCACATGTGCAAAAAATTTATATCAGACAAATTAAGTGTAGCTTAAGCGTAATCTTCTCTATCAGACAACTTTTCGATACTCAGATATCATTTAAGAATCGTATTGAGGCATCTTGAATGAAACCAATGAATAATAGTAAGAAAGGGGCAGGGGCGTAACAAGCGATGAGGCTGTTGAAATTAAATACTGATTGATTTGATAGTTTTGGTTTTATTTAAAGCACACTTGTTATTTTCGTTTTAGCATATACTCCATATGCTACACTTAAAGTGTCTGAAAACAGGTTTTTGGTAATCAAGGCAGCAATACGAAAAGCTAAAAAAAAAATTATCCGTATTGCTATGATACAGGTCGGCTAAATTTGTTGACATTTTCAAAAATGCGCTCAGGCTATGTGCTACGCACAAAATGTCTGAAAACAAACTTTTTCGTAATATGTATAATTATAAAATCTATGTACATTATCACTATCAGACGTATTGCTATAATACCGACTGCCTTTTTTGACACAGCAGAAATGGCCTCCCAGGCAGTTGCTACACTTTCGACCGTTACTATATACCTAGCCGGGTTCAGAATCATACAATCTAAAGATTTTATAGGGTTTTTGCCGTATTGCTATGAGACATGGTTTTGGTCGTGGGCTCTGTAACTATAAGTTATTATGCAAAAATCGAAATGTGCATACTATTACTTCATTGCGTCGACTGAAATAGTTTTCAACAACATCGCGTTTCATGAGATAGTACCTGGTGATTGAATTTTGATTAGGGTTATGTTTTAAACCTAAACAGCCTCGCGTTTTTCGTAATGTAATAAGGAACATTTATTAAAACAAATGAAATCGTCTTTTATTTTAATTTATGAATTAATAAAATTTATGAACATCGCGTAACCTGCCATAGGACAATGTTACATCAACTTAAGCGTTAGCTAGTTTTTTGATGTCTTGTGAAGACGTCAAGTAAGTAGCTCAATTAAAGTCAAATCAAGCAAGATTTGCTACCAAGGTGAGTCTACTCATTATGGTAACAACTGATGCTATCTCATGGGAATACGAATGATATTCAAATAGAGACAAAAGAATTGGTACTTTGTGCCTTGTCTGCCAAAACACTGAGTGACTAATGTTCTGTGAAAACAGATTGGCGTTCAAGGCTCACGGTTGGTGGAACGATTTTGAATTGAGTATATTAACCGTTCTTCAGACGAGTATATCTGGATTGTTGCGCTATCTTACATATTTAACGTCAAGTTAAGCGATCCCCTTTGCATACAGTGCGTAACTTAAACATCATCATTTTGTACCATTGAATAGTACTAGTCGAAATATCTTCTTGAAAGTAAATAAATACAACAGTAAATAAAACAGCATCACGTTTTGATTCTAGAGTTTGAGCACTAGTGTTATAGATATCAGAAACAATAAAGGTATACATAAAATACTTAAACAACAGCCCCAGACTCTGAAAAGACAGCGATGTCACACAAATATTTGTACCGTGTATGGTTTGAATTTGACGACTCAAAAAACAGAAAAGAACAGTTCAAACCCCGCCAGGTACCAATGTGTTTTTCCAAATTCATATGTATTATCATTCGATGCTTTAACGGTGAAGGAAACCTGCACACCTACGAAAAAATTCTAAGGTTGTGTAGTCGACCAACCCGCACTTCAACTATCGCCCTAATTTAGTGGGGACAGTGGGGACCTATATGGGATGATAATGATGACCAAGAGACCGGAGCACTGTCAAATGCGCCATCGAGCCAGTCAAAAGTTTAGGTTGATGGTTGCTAGGGAACGGTCTGTTGTCACCTCACTGTCTCAGTGGAGGCTGTCGGGCTCGCGTGGAGTAATCTCGCCACACGCAACGGGACACCGAGATTGGAGCTGCTTCGATGCGTTTACCGATCCCTACTACGGATACTCGATACATGCATTAAATTTGTATACTCTGTCTTTACTTGATTCTAGCTTCTTTAACGGGAAGCTAGAAAGTTACTTCATCGATTAGACAAATAGTTAATAGATTATTTTGTAAATACAGTACCTACAATTTTAAAATTCTAAATTATACATTGAGAAATTATTCATAAAATATAAAACCGTTAAAAGGCCACTGAAGCTGACACTTACAGCTTAACATTTAAATATTTTTTTCTCATACTTGCGTTTTTTTTTATCTGTAACACGCTTACCCACTATGTCTTAAGTCTTAAGACACTTATTTGTGATGATGACGTATATTTTGCTTAATTATGCAACAACAACAATATTACTTTCAACAGTTATTTGCAGTGAGCATCTTCAACAAAACCACTAAGCAATTCAGTAATGCTTCATAGGACAAGTAAACTAAACTTAAGTGAAGTGGCAGTGAGAACTCGTAGTACCACCCACAGTAGCAATCGAAGGCGAGTAATCAATGGAGACACGGAGTGGTATTCTGACCAACTGTAAACTAAACCACTTAGTACACTTTGCACTCAAATACAATCATTAAAGTTTTCATAGGCGTAGTAAGCTGTCAGCTGCTGTCACTTTTATAGTTGATGACCTAAGTATTATGAAGTTAAATAAAATAATTTTACTAAAAAAACGTTTTAAACGAAAATTTTAAAGTTCTCAGAATGTATTAAGCCTTTTTTACGTGACAAGAAAAATAAATGTTATTTTCCATATATTTTAATTTCGTATACAAAAGAAAAAATGTAATCGTGACAGCTGTTCGTGCGCTTTTATAATTTTATTTAATTAAAAAATTTAGTGTAATGGCAATCATAAATTTCGATCTACGTTACTACAAGCTGCGTTAGCGCTGTCCCTACAAAAGACATCAACGCGTTAGTACGCACGCACAGTATTATTCCGTGATAAAGAGTAAAATACAACTACGAGTACGTTTGAGTAAATGGTTGGTTTTTAATCCAATCGTAATTTTTCTTGCTAAACATGATTGATTTGTACAATTTTTCATCGTTAAATACCTGTTATATCTATACTTTTTCATATCGTAGTAATCGTTTAGACATCTGTTCCGCGTAAACTAAACATTTGAAAAATAATAATAGCATTAAAAACAACAAATAAAAACATCTGTTCTACATCATTATTCACTGAAATATAATTTTCTCCTCGCTTTAACATGGTGTTAACATCGATCGTACATGAATTTTATATCGTTTCAATATCATCTTCGCATCGTTTCAACATCGTTTCTATCCGATTCAAAATACGTCACAATCCCGCGTCGACGGGCAAGTTCAACCGTTCGCCAGTCCCGCACGAGCCCGCGTTGCGCACGCGCGCGCGTTGCATAGTACTGAATGCGCGATTAGTGTTATGTGCTCGCTGTGAAGTATCTGCGTGTTGTGTTGTGCTGTGTTGTGTGTGCCGGTGTTATTATATAAAGGTGAGTTTGTGTTTTTTTCTGTACTTCGCAAAATACAATACTTTAAAAAATCATTTATTCTCCCATCATAGGTTATATTGTAAATAGAACACAAAACAATATTAGTAAATGTTAAAATGAACATGCTATACAAATTTTTCACAGTGGTTTGTATTATGAGCTATATTTGTTCACAGTCTAGATGTGAAAATGTATACAATAAATAAATCACTGATAATAACCGTAACAGACGACGTGCTTAAACAACTTATCTTAGAATCAGTACAAAAGATTATTTTATATTTATGATATCAATACTTTTTAGAGATCTATGTGAACATAAACCTAATAGCTTTTTTATCAAATGTTATCCAATTACGTAAAGTGAAATCTTTCAGCTTACTGCTTAGAAAAGTTTCTTGAGCATGAAAATGAGTTTGTTATGTGACGTTATAATAAAACCCCCATGGGTTAGCCTCATTTCCACCGCACCAGATACAAAGTATTAACGGAATAAAGTCGTTTAAGGAGCTCAATGCTCTAGAAACTCCTGCGCTGACCGCTTGGTTATTACGGGTGTTCAGGTAATTTGAATTAATGTTGATAGATGATCTTATATTTCAGTTATAATTATATTTGTACCACTTATTTCAATTTTTTCCTAACTGACATACGATGATGGCTTGGAGTAGCATCTTCTCTCGTCATTATAATCGAACTTGCGGGGGAGCGGATGGCTCTCACCCCTAAGTTTCATAGATATAATACTGTACCTTTTATTTTACACTCTCATTGCTTTGTTGCCTACTAGATTAAGAAAACGGGACACATGAAACTAAATCAAAGGTTATTATTATAGTTAGTTAATTAATTAACTAATCAAAGCTTTAATACACCTTTTTATCTCTAAGTCTTTACCTTTTCAGCCTTTGTTAATTCTAAATTAATATTTTATCACATCATCAAATGCTTTCTAATGAACGAAAGTGCTGATAGTCATGATGCGCATACACACTCATTACATAGACCATAAATCTATGTAATATTATAGGATTTTCATAATACCTAAGAGGTGTATTCACATTCATGGAGTCTTCAAACTTGTCAACTTGTATCTTCCTCAATAATAAAATATTAAAAAAGCTCCGAACAAAACTTTTCCTTTGAGTTATTTATTCATGGTTTTATATGAGACAACTTTTGGACAAATTACTCAATCGATGAGTGGATATGACTTGCGTTTTTTTCTTGTATTGAAACTATTCACTTTCTCCGATAGAAATGTATAAACAACATTATTTTACTTTGATTGCGACAAATATAGTCTATGTTTTCTACGATTATAATATTTCAGCCAAAAAAAAATAATTACATTGAAACTACTTTCTCTGCTTAATATAATACTATAGCACTGCTGTCAAATAGAGAATATAAAATTCAGCAGATTTATAAACACTATGAATTATCATGGCCATGTAAACTTGTGAACTTCCCGAATGTGACCTTTTAGGATCCAGATTTATGTTTTTAAATTTTTAAACGTCGTAATTTTTATATGAATCATACTATGACTGTATTTATCATAACATCAGAAGCTCCAACGGCAAAAGACCTATTATTCTCTCCAATCAATCTCCAATAATTACCCTAAGGGCTGCATTAGTCTCGTGTTGCCTTCTACAGTTGAAGCTTGTCTATAACATAAATATGACAAGGAGACACAAGAATGCTAACTACTTAAAGACGAAAAGATAATTCTACGTAATCATCATGTAAACTTTTTTTGCACATCAAACGCACAACACCAAACGTTGTGTATGACATACAAATGTGTGGAAACGTCTATAATTATCGGTGCTATAGAGGTTTCTCTCACATCCGACTGTCGTGGGATAGAACCCTCTATCCTGTCCCCAGGCTTTGAAACTGCTAGCTCAATCTAGACCTGATCTTAACGAATTCAAACAAGTACTGGTGGTAAACAGAAATTAATAACGCTATGATAAACTGGCCTAGTCTGCTTACTTTTGCAATATTATTATGATTAAACTTAATGAGCCCTTAGTGGATACCGAAAGTTGTAATCTGAAGAATTTAATCTGTTTTAAATATTGTTTATTGATATTATGATTGTAGGAGTTTTATACCCGTCATAGAGACCGCAAAAGGTGATTAATCATGTAAATCTCCAATGATTTCCATTTCTCAGTTACTTTGATTGAGTAAATTAAATAAATAATAGTAACAAACTAAACAGAGCTTGTACTATTGGCGTCAGACACTGATATAATATACACATATATAATTATAAATACATAATCACACCCAGACATGGAAAAACAACCGTTGTTCATCACACAAATATTTGTTTCGAGTGGGAATCAAACCCAATTCTTGGAACCGCCAGCCAGGGTAACTAACCACTGTTCCACCGTGCCAGTCAAAAAAAAGTTAGAGTTAGAAATGTGTACTTTCCAAGTTTTATATAAACCGAAAGTAACACTTTTATAACTGTATTTAATACGATTTTTGATAACTATCAGTTATATTGGTATTGGAATTAAGTTTAAAATACAAACGACTGACATTTTAATACTGATTTATCAGGTTGTAAAGAGAAGTTTGAATAAATTAATGTGAAATTGGCACCCAAAGATAAACACCTTTAACGTGACTTGCATTTGTTTGTTTTTGCGATAGCGAATTTTATTACGTGATAGTTAAATTGGGTAACAGAATGCACGAGTAAATACTTTCTGACAAACCTGCAGATATTGATAATGCATTGATTTTTCGTAAGTTCTCTCTATGATGGTCGGACGCGCTTGTATAATTCAAAGAAATAATGGTATTGACGAAATCTTCTACTTATTCCATTAGCTGTTTTAGTGCTTCATGGAATTGTAATTTAAAAATTGAAAAAAAAACAAGAAAACCTTTACTTCCTGTTATTTTTTCACAAAAAAGCCGTCTTCACACTAGGCCCGTATCGGAAATGTGAAAGCATATCACCAGCTTCAGACTTTCTTGTCCTCATGTCAGTATTATGCGAGTGAGATCATTTCACACGACATTGTGAGTGAGTACAGATGTTGGAAATAGCTGTTCTTGAAACCGGTTTCATACTTGGGCGCCATCTTGCTTTTTTAATTACTATTTTCAAGTTGTAATTTCAATTTCTAATTAGCTGACTGCATGGGGTGGTTAGAGAACTAGCGTAGGTAGTTCTACATGATGTAGTAGTTTCTGTACTAGAACTAAAGCTAGATTTTTGAAATAAAATAAATGTACATGCTGTTGTAGCGACACTCTAAGGTTCTTTCAGAATATTAGCGCCATCGGGACTTAGCGGCCGCTACGACACATGATGAGGCAGAACCTATTGATCATCTCATTTTGATAATCAATAAATGTTTTCTTTCTATCTTTTACACGTTTTTTTCTGCAAATCTGCTCTTTTATCAGAATTTGTATTCTGTATTACTTACTTTTCAATACAGTTATTTATTCACCCCTTTGTGAATTTTTGGCGCTCAGGTCATATTGTTATTCATGTTTCGAGTAGAGTTTTTGGACCTGATTATGTCTAATATCTATTGATCTTACTCATTCTTCTCAAAATATTTAAGTTAGATGGTCAGATAATGTGTTTAATATTTTTTCTGCAATCTCTAGTAACTACTACACGCAACATTAGCCAATCCGAACTCTTCAACATTTTATTGTACGACTGTGCAGAACAAAAAGATAATCATTTGTACTTCTCACAATAAAATATGACATAAGTACGCAAACAATTAAGTAAGTCAATTAAAGAGAGAGTTATGTTGACTACATGTACCTACAATTAATGTTTGTTAAAACAGTAGGCAGTGGGTTTTTATTTATTTTGCAATATTTTTCCCATGAGTATAAAGGTTGTTGGCGTAAGAATAATTACTATAATATTTATTAGAACTTCATAATTATCTGATTTTTTTTTATTTTCTCAACCAACTTATCATTAATTTTATGCTTATAAGCCTATGAAAAATCAGCCAACTGATTGATGATGAAAGCTGGAAAGTACTTAAAAAGAAGAAATTAGAAAACGTTGTAATCTGAAAGAAGATGTAGTGACTAGGGTTGAGAAGGGTATGCTTAGATGGTTTGGTCATGTTGAGAGGATGAATGAAAGACGATTAAAGAAAGGAATAAATAGAGAAAGTCCTTCCATGACAAAATCTTGAAGAAAGGTCAAATCAAAAGTACCCGTAATCGACGAGCGTGCATGAAGAGGTTGTTGGATGTGGATGAAGCGGTTATGGTGTGCCAGGACCGTAGCACACAGAACGAAGGATGTCTGCCTACTCCTCTGGGAAAAAAGAGTGATTCTTTGTATGTTATCCCATTGGACACTCTTTGGCACAATTAACTATGTAAAGCATCGATAAGTTGCCTACCGACCAACTTGGTAACGTTGTAACGGGCTGATATCCGCAACTCGACGTCAAAACACCTATTTTGCGAGGAAAACGTGTAATAAAAACACTATTTATTCTTCTTTTTGCTGTCACACAACATGAATATGTTCATAAGGATCAACCTGTTACTGTCCAATATCCTGACAACAAAAGATATAACAGATCGAGCCTCATCATAAATAACGTAATAATTATGACTCAAACGGGTATCGACAAAAACTCAAAAAGGATAATGGATTCTCAAGAATCCATATTTAAATATAGGGTGCCCCCAATTCGTAAGCTCGCGGAAACTGGTCGAGTATAAAACGGATCAGTTTGGCAAAAAAATGGGCACGATTGATTACACTTATTGAAAACAGGGTTCCGTACTTTAATACATTATTTTTAAATATACTTCAAAGGCAGAGAGTCCTGTGAGATGTATACCTTGATGTGTACCTTCAAAGTGGCTTCATTGGTAACTTAATTTTAAGGCCTAATTTCTTTTTTTTTAGATTATAATTTAGTTATATAAATTTAAATTTGTCAGCGAGTATTGAATTTATAAAAACTTCTACTAATCTAAATAGGCAATGGCATTCATTGTATAATCTGAGCTTGGGGGTGGAGCACTGGTGACTTGTATCACGGGTTTTTAACGAAACCTTTTTCAAGCACCAGTCTCTCACATTCGGGTTTAATATGATACAAATTGTACTCACCTAGACTAAGCACTCTGTAACCTACTTGTGAGAGAAAATAAAAATCTTTTTACTTTACTTTTAAATATCGGTCGAATATGTTATGTTTAGTTATGATTTCAGAATTTGTATATATGTATTTATAGAATTCAAGTAATTTCAAAGCAAAACAGATGGTGTGATTCAAGGCTTTTCCCCTATGTCTTGTGGAACTCTGAAGGTACAGACTCACAACCGGTTCTCTCAGAAGAAACATAACGATTTAATTGGTACTTACATTTTATTATTCGATTATTTGTTGGTCTTTCTGTACTTGAACTTGACTTCCCTTAATTGATGTTTATTGATGTCACAGAACATAAAAAACTTTAAGGAGTAGGTCAACGCCTTGCCATATAGATGTGTTTTTGAATTTTATGGCCCCGAAGGGACAATGCCATTATTGCCAGCTCGTCATGCTATCATAAATGCTAATATTCTGTTTATAAATTTACAACACTTTATTTCTTTTGAGATAAACATTATCATGTTGAATTAATACAAAATTTGAGACTCTACACCGACTATGGTTTTGAAAAAACTGTTACTTGCCACTGACACTTCATCATCATCATCATCAGCCCATATACGTCCCCAATGCTGGGGCACGGGCCTACCCTAAATTAGGGCGATAAGGCTTTAGTCGACCACGCCAGCCAAGTGCGGGTTGGTCGACAACACAACCTTAGAATTTCTTCATAGGTGTGCAGGTTTCCTCACGATGTTTTCCTTCACCGTTAAAGCGTCGAATGATGTAATTTATTTGATTGCAACATAACCTTCCCTTTGCTACATACAAGCTTTTCCCTAAATATTTTTTTCTTTTTCGTCTTCTTCAGCCCTGTATCACCCATTGTTGGGTATAGGCCTCTTCATGAGATTTCCATTTGACCCGGTCTTTTGCTGATCGCATCCAGATCTTGCCCAATATTTTTGAGATATCATCGGCCCAGCGCATAGGTGGTTTCCCAACGTTTACCTATTCGTGGTTTTTACACCACGCTTAGGTATTGGATGCTTTGGTGAAATTTATAAAAACAGAGTGTTGTTTTTTAGCCATTTACATCTACTGCCGTACCGTTGTAAACTAAGCCATGAAATGGTTGTTATCATTATTAGTATCATAACACATCGCGGCTAAACTTATAACAAGCCTCTTTTCACGCGGTATATTATGTCATTTGATACAGATATTATGTAGAATACTTTTTTTTTTAATTATCAGACAATAATCGATGTCCGGGTGGTTAAGTCCGTCGCTTTCCATGCTAGAGGTTACCGGTTCAAACTCCGCCACTTACCAATGTAAAGGAAAACATTGTGAGGAAACCTGCGAAGAAATTCCGAGGTTTTGTGAAGTCGACCGATCTGCACTCGGCCATTGTGTTCGAAAACCAGCGTCGTTGCATCCCCTCGGGAGGTGCGACACAATGCTGAGTGGGGCTTTTTAGCACGTAAGATTAATTTAAATTTTCTCCATTTTGTGTATAATAATTTGTGCTAAATAAACGTTATTATTATTATTACTAAGGCCTAAGCGCCCTAGTTTTGGGTAGGCTCGTGCACGTCCGTGAGGACGTATATGTGATGATGATGATGATGACTAGACAACGATGTGCAACTGCTGTACTAAAAAAAAACAATTGCAATGTTTGATTGGAAAGATAATAATACTCCAAAACAAAAGGTGAAATTTAATGTTGTACTTGAAACTAAATTAGATATACAGCAACATACAAATTTGTTAAATAAGCGAAATTGGTATTAACATGTTAATTACCCATGCTTTACCTAAACCCGTATTAAAATTATGATCCAACCACCTGTCAAGAATTCGGAAGTCGTAGGAAAACCGCTACTCATGCATACATTACTAACATGTACGCAGTTGCGTACATTACAAGCCTCCAGATCAGTAGTATTTTTACGGTCAAGATAAACTTAATATTATTAACAACTTTTAGTTCTCCTTCGGTATTAATATTGCATAATATCTCATGAATCTTTGAAAATAGAACATTTCGGCACAGTTGCGAGCGCCATGATCACGGGTTAATTTAAATAAAAATATCCTGGGATGAATGTCCCTGACATATTTAATTTAATGAAGCATTAGTGACCCAACATTCCTTCCGAAAACACCTTCCTCTTGAATTCCTCTATCTACTCAAAAAACCCCATCAAAATCCGTTGCGTAGTTTTAAAGACTTAAAAACATACATACAGACAGACGCGGGACACGACTTTGCTTTTTGCTATGTAGTGTACCATTTAAAAGATAGTTTAAAGCTGTTGTATCTACATATATACGAACTTAATAAACATGACATTCGGAGACAGTCAGATGAAAAGTAGAAGAAAATACCGTTTTTCTTGTTTTAACCTCATAATAGACCGGTGATAACTTCGCGATCCAACATTGTTTGTCGTCGACAAGACTTCCAGTTATTCCTTGTGAGAATCAAGTGCTACCCATTATACAGTTATCAAAGCGAACATTCATTCGTCCCTATTGCTTCAACTTTAAAGTCCAATTTTGCGGAAACTCGCGAATTTTCTCCGATGGATTGTGCGATATAAAGATGGCAGGTGAAGAAATTGCCGGGAATGTGAAAAATGTTAATGTAACGGGTTCTTCCACGGCGTTACATCTGTCTCTCGACTGATAATATTACGACGGACGTACAAAGTACTGTCAACATATTATTATTATAGATCACGATATAAATTAAGATTATTTATTTACCAGACATTTTCTATCAAATCAAAATTTTTGAGTAATTCGACTGAGAACTCCTTTCTCGTTGACGGTGTTTAAATCTAAAAAAACAATTTTGCACATAAATTAAATAACAACTTGCTAAATCTTAGACATATAATATCTATAAAAAATGTTGTATTTGGATTACAAAGTAGGCCGTGTCATTAATATCATAATCATCATCATCATCATCCGCCCATATACGTCTCCATTGCTCAGATACGGGTATATCCTAAACTAGGGCGAAAAGCCTTAAAGCCTTAGTCATCCCCGCTGGCCAAGTGCGGGTTGGTTGACTATACAACCTAAGAATGACTTCATAGATTTGCAGATCCTCACGATGTTTTCCGTCACCATTACTAATAATAACCACTAATATCACCCAAACAAATCTCTTAGACAAACGTATATTTGTTTCAATCAGCTTAATAACCAATCATTCAAGTGAAACAGTTCACATTAACATAACATGTAATCAAAACATTTCTATGTATGATCTCTAATCTATTCAGTCTAAATGTGACGCTAGCCATCCTCGGTGTTATGCTAATGTATGGATGTATGTATGTATTCAGATGGACACGCAGGAGCACTTCCTACCACTATGATAATGAGGTAAAAAGGTAAGTGCTAATTAGAATGTATTATGGATGTTCCGTGTATGAGTATAGTCTTTTGGCTTTTGTCATTGATTGAATTTGTCGCGAATGTAAATTGACAGTTACATTTCAATAGGACCTTATTGTATGTGGTAAGGAAAAATAAAGATTTACATATGAAAAGAGTATCATAGTTTAAAGACTACCAAATGACGGTAGTAATTAAACTCACTTATGAAGACACCTGTCAACTTTAGTCTTGCCCGTGACCACGAGTGCTGTAAAGAGCTCGAAACGTCGGATCTCTAAATAATGTTTAGAATACTAATACACGCGAGTTTAATCCGTAAAATTAGTTTTATTTCAAACACTTACATATGAGTTTACATTTGCATTATTTTTTTTATTCTTAATACATTATTAACTGAAATAAAAAAAAAAGTCTGTCAAAAATATCTTTGATCATCGCTGTTATCCTTATATTTTTTTAAAATAACTTATTTCTTTAATTGACTTGTCAGAAGCAAAGTGAATGTGGACGAATAAAATTTTATACATCTCATAACCAATTAAAAGGGTTCATACCCGTTAAAGAATCTTGCTGAGATACTTTTTGTGACACCTTACCCATAACACAAGAAACTTATGAGATTTCTTTTAAAAAGTAACATTTACTTCTGAGTTGCATCTGAAGAAGTTTTTAGGGTACCTTTTTCTTGCTGGTAATATTCCTTACAAATTAAAAATGAAATAAAATAACCGATCACGAATGCCTTCTAAATGAAAGTTATCCTGAATTTATCAGTAAAAGCTATAACCAGTCATCATTCAATAGGTTTAATTTTTTCACGGTTTATGAGATACAGCTTGGAGACAGACGGACGGACGGACAGACGGACAGACGAATGGCGGAGGCTCAGAAATAGGGTCCCGTTTTTACCTTTTAGTTACTGAACCCTATAAATAACTTAACGTTATAAACATTCTTCTAAACATAAAAGAAACGTAATCTAAAAAGCACAAAAAGTAGTATTTTTTAATATTGACAGGCCACCGAAAAAATCTAGATTTAAGATTACAAAGTGCAGTTTTAAAATTTATGTAACCTTAATATTCTGGTTTGAAAGTGGCCTGTAAATAAACTGGGTTGTTTTTATCTTGATTGTTAGGTACATGTTGACAGATCCTTGTACGAAAGTGGCCGGTAGTTAATAGAAAGTAGGAAATGTTAAATTTTGTTGTTCAGAAGAAAAAAACCGCGAAATAAGCAAGATATTTTTTAGAACTCCCTATTTTTTTATGGTTTAAAATGAAGTCCTTATTGCTGATAAATTATGTAGATGTATGTATTATGGACCTTGGGTCAAAACCTACAAATAGAATTTACACAATATCTAATGATGGAACTCTAAAATATTAAAATCTTAAGTGACTAATGTCTTTCGGTCCACTGACTTAGAAACTTATTAATATTGGTTACAGTCCCCCGATTAATATGTTTTGTTTTTTTATTATTAAAGCTTCATTTAAATTGAAACTCGTTTATATCAAAACGATACGCGATGGACATTCATCATTGTTGCAGTGTACCTTTCAACATTGTCATCATCACAAATTAAATAATACTAACTCTAAACTTGGTAACAATTTGTTTTGCGACATTAGACACGTATGACCCCAAAAGCTTCCGCTGCCTTCAAGCGAAGTTCTAAATAGTAATTTAAGCTCTCTTCTTTGGATCTTGTTACGTCGCAATTGTTATCGAGATTGCATACTATTATAAATGCCATCTTTAAAACGGGTGCTGGCCGGTTGCATCTAAAAATAAATCTATACAACTTAATAAAATTTTAGTGTCTGTTTGTAATGTTACAATGAAGACTTTTACTGAATAAGTATGAATCTATATCGGGTACCAATAATAAAAACACAATTAAAAAAATGGTCTGTCTGTCTGTTTGTTTCCGCTAATCTCCGAAACGGCTGGACCAATTTTGACGGGACTTTCACTAATACATAGCAAAATTTTACAAAGTACATTAATACAGTGTTCATATATCTGTTACGGTAAAAGTGGATAGAGTGGTTATTATGTATAATTACCGGTAACTATGCATAATTACTAGTGTTCGTGGTAAAGGTGGTGAAAACTATCGAATTAATCACATTTACCGGTAATTATATAAAATTACCATACCCTTTGTGTAAATGTGGCAAATAATAAAATAATACTGACTTGACTGGCTCGGTGAAACAATGGTTTTGTTTGACCCAGGCTGGCGATTCCAAGAGTCGTGGGTTCGATTCCCACTCGGAACAAATATTTGTGTGGTGAATATCGGTTTGTGTTCCGTGTCTAGGTGTGATTATGTAGTTAAGTATGTATTTCTAAATCAACTTTTCTGAAAACATTTAAACCGCGTAAGATAGATGATTGATATTTAGCATAGACTTAAAGCTTACTTGCGACGCGATATTGCAAAATTCGTAAGGGATCGGGAGTTAGTGGGAAAAACTTTTGTATGTAAAATCCTGTAGTCCACCTGAACGAAGTCACGGGCACAGCTATATAAAATAAACCAGTCAAGTAAATAGAAACCAAACTTCAGGTTTGGTTTTTAAAAAATATTATCTTATAAAAAATAAAGTTAAATAAAATTAGCAAATTGGCAGGGAATTTTCAGTGGAACTCTTAAAATTCTTTCACGTCAATATATTTTTGAGATTTGTGACATTTGGAATTGCAGAGTACTTGTGATATTTGTCAGCAATGTCAACATTTACCACAGTCGAGCGGGAGTTTTATATAATTACCGGTAAATTTGAATAATTCACTACATTTACCATGTGCGTCGGGAATTATCTATATTTACCGGTGATTATAGATAATTACCGATTGCTCACATTGACCGTAACATATCTTATATTATGGTCTACTGTGCCTGTCGACCTCATATGTGGATCTCACTACCGCTTACCATCAGGTGGAGTGAGGTCAACTTGTTAGCCTTTTTTCTTAAAACAAAAACTTTGTTTTTCTGTTCTTCCAAATTATTTCTTTACTTTGTGAATTTAATAAGCATTCATATTAAAATGAGTTGTAAAATAGTAACGAGTAGTTACGTAGGTGGTCTTAACTAATGCTCCATGTTTCTTGGCATGAAAATAAAGAAATACTAAAACAAGAACACTAAACACACATACTGGGGACAGTAAGAGGCTTAGGCTGTAATCATGTAGTATTTTATTTCAATGCTCTCTAATTGGCAACGTTACAGTTAACAGAGATACAGTAACGCATCTTTAACGTATTATTAACTACCTCGTTGGTCTATTGGTAGCAAACGCTGCGAAAGGACCGAGAGGTCCCCGGTTCGAGTACGCGGTCTGCCTCAAATTTGTGAGAGTTTTTCTGTAAAGAAATTACTCAGCCCGTAGTTAGGAAGTTGGTGGTTGCACTCCCGTGCCTCGAAAAACACGGTAAGCCGGTGGTTCTGCGTCCGGTCTTTCATCGGTCAGGTCGGATTGCCGTCTCATCGAACTAGTCTATGAGAGTAAGGGAACAGAGAGTGCACTTGTTTGCGCGCACACTTGTGCACTATAATAGGTCGATCTCAATTGAGATCGGCCGCCATGGCCGCTTTAAATTGTCTTATATTTATTTATTTATTACAAATTTTATTACTTCTAGTTTCATCTAAATGTGAATTTATGTTTTTTCAAAAGACATCTCTACTTAATGTATTTAACTGTACGATGTTGCATTTGTTAATACCTGTTTTTAGTTTCATCATTATTATTAACTCAATACAGAAATAGAATAAAACTGGGTATTACCATAAAACGCCCACTTTATTATTCTAAACATGGTTTTTATCTTTGGTTTGAAATTATGTAAAGGGCTGCCAGTACCTATTCTAAGTAGCCCTACGGAATGCCAGTATATTGCCCTATCTACGGCATGCGACAAGCCCTTCCTGTGGGCTTAAAAGGCACAAAAAGACCTAGGCTAACGGGCGGCCACACCTGCCTAATAAGACTCCTTATAGATTACCTGTGTTTGTAACCTTTTTGCTCGGCTCTTTTATAAATTTATGTTTACACAAACAGGCGCAAAGATGACACATAAATGCTGCGTGATAGGATGTATTTTTTTATATGTTTTGCTTCATTAACATTTATTTCATCATCATCATCAGCCCATATACGTCCCCACTGCTGGGGCACGGGCCTACCCTAAACTAGGGCGATAAGGCCTTAGTCGATCACGCTGGCCAAGTGCGGGTTGGTCGACTACACAACCTTAGAATTTCTTCGTAGGTGTGCAGGTTTCCTCACGATGTTTTCCTTCATCGTTAAAGCGTCGAATAAATATTTATTTAATTAAAATTAAATTAAATAAAATATAACTTCAACTATGTGAATAAACAATAACAAATATATTGAAATAAAAAAAAACATCCTTAAATACGAAATATGTGAACAAAATATTTTTATTTTAATTAAAGATAAGTAAAACACCTGTATGTAAAACCGCTTTTATCTTTGGTAGTTAAATGTTTAATAATGACTGCCTCGTTGGTAAAAGCTACAAAGACCGTGAGACCTGGGGTTCCTGTAACCATCGCACCTGATGGGAGTAAGGATTTCTTTTTGTTTTTCCTAACTGACTTACGATGATGGCGTGTAGTAGCCTTGTAATCATCATCGGACTTGCGGGGGAGCGGATGGCTCTCACCCCTAAAAGAACTGATAGACCTTTGCACACATTATAAGCTTACTCCGCATAGTTAGAAAAGAGATTTTGGCTCTTCAGACGGGGCATGAAACGGAATCTATGCAGGTCTTCAGAGTAATGGCGGCGAGCTTAATAGAGTGTATTGTGCATGTCTACCTCAATATGGACCTTACGACTGCTTGCGATCAGTTGGAGTAATGTCATCCTAAACGTTGGTTTTAAAAGAGATTCAGAAAAATTTACTAGAGGAACAGCTTCGTCTGTTTATAACTACTTGACACTTTTAAGCTATTGCATAGCTTTTATCGCGGGCTTTGAGCGCGGCGACCGAACCAAGAAATTCCGTAACGAAAAAACCTCACAATCGTCTAACGTCGTTTCAGTTCGGTAGACTTCGGCACGGTGTTTGTGTGCGTGCGGTTAGACGTATTGTACGACTCTACGAAACTCGCACGAATCGAGACGAGCTGCTCCGAAATCGGACGATGCTATGCAATAGCTATACCGCGGCAGTCCCCGAGTGCCACACGCCTTTTTTTTCTTACTTTTCATTCCTGTGTAGAGTCACCCAGTGACCCGATCAGTAACACTGGTAATACTCAGTGAGTCGGTACCCGGCTGCATAACAGTGACGCTAACTGTGTGCGCACGCTGCCCCACTTGCAAGAGAAATGTTAGGCTCTACGCTGTGTATTGTCTTTGATATTCGATCTTGGTTGACCACTTTGTACATATTAGTTGGTATTTGTTTATCTACTCGTGATAATCCGAAATATAGCTATATAGCATAGCTATTGCATAGCATCGTCCGAAATCGGACGATGCTATGCAATAGCTATACCGCGGCAGTCCCCGAGTGCCACACGTCTTATTTTTTTACAAATGGGTGCAAACCACATCCACTACTCATCTTTGGTTTTCTGCCTATGACTCGTAACAATTTTCTTGTGGTCGGATGTCGATCCTTGTATCTTTTTAACGACAAGCAGGAGATTTCATTCCATCATGCACTATTGTGTGCATATTATGCACATAAAAAATATTATTATTTTCTGATCGCTTTATCAAAGGAGAAAGTAAACGGATGATCTTATTTATTTAAAGATCAAATTTTTCGTAAGATTTAGTGTTTTCTGTAATGTCGGTAGCTAATTGTGTTCACAATTTCAGATTCTTAGGGAAGCTTGCTAGCTCTCTTGTCATCATCATCATCAGCCCATATACCCACTGCTGGGGCACGGGCCTACCCTAAACTAGGGCGATCAGGCCTTCGCTAACCACGGTGGCCAAGTGCAGGTTGGTCGATTACACACACAACCTTAGAATTTCTTACTAATTGTACCGGTTTCCTCAGGATGTTTTCCTTCACCGTTAAAGCGTCAAATAGTCTACTTACAAATTTCAAATTTGAAAACACAGCTCTCTTGTACATTCTGCCCGGAGTCAGAATTGTGATAATGATCCCTCAGAAATCTCATTAATCCGGTGGTCCTGCGCTGGATACAATCGATCAAACTTGATTATAATCTCACCGAACTATAAGATTGAATGACTTACAATGATAACCGTAACCGAAAACGGTTGAGCAACATTATTCATAATTAAACAGCTAGTCTTTCGAAAAGCATCCCATTGATAAAGGTATGAAAATCGGAATTAACCATTGTCGTTTGACTGTTATCGTCGTAAAATTATGATGCCTCTATAAAATACTTAATGTGACTCTCAATAAGGCCACCGAAACGTTTAATGGCTTCGCATAAAACGATACATAACCACATTTATATTCATTTTAAAAGACCCATCATATAAATTGACATCGACCATTACTCCACGGGCGCCATGTTTATTAAAATGCAATGAAATAGCGGCCATTTGTAATTTACAGTTATTTTTAAACCAAGTTTGTGCAAGTTTTTCATCTATAGATTTTATGTGAGATAAAATAATCGCTGCGGGATTTTAAACAGGTACGTTTACAACTCTTAAAGGTAAAGAGTACTAGAGTAAAACACTTGTAAATATTTTTTCACACTTCCTTTAACATTAGCTAACCATTACAGCACAAAGAAAGTTAACCAGATCAGTCTGATGTTTATACACGAATATTCTAACTAATTAATGGACAAACTTTTCATATAAACCTTCACATATACATACAGCCCATTAAGTCCCCACTGCTTGGGCACGGGCCTACCCAAAACTAGGACAATTAGGCCTTAGTCAACCACGCTGCTCAGTTGCAGGATGATCGACTAAACAACTTTAGAATTTCTTCGAAGGTGTGTAGATTTCCTCACGATGTTTTCCTTCATCGTTAAAAGCGTCCAAAATGAATTTCAAATACAAACCTTACTGAATCTTATTTTTACACAAATGTTATGAAATACACTGACTTATCATGAGTGGGTGGCGATACTGAAGATTCGCATTGAAGATCCGTACCATATCCGTATCAACCCGGAGGCCTAATCAAATTAATTGCTACAATTTGCATTAATTCGAAAGAAAACCACAGCGTATTTAGAAAGTGACGTGGGTGCGATTCACGTAACGCTAATTACAATATCGTGATTTACTAGAATGCGTTGCAACATCGCACTGTGACGGTTTATTTATTGCCGAGATCGAGATTAAATCTTGATGATGATGATCATCGGGAATGGGTGTTCTTAATCTTGTAAATTATCTGTACTGTAAACTACAGTTAGATCAAAAACACGAAAACACGCAACCCTCGGGCATCAACAGCATCTATACTGCCTTCATCATCATCATTGTCATCATCTCAGCGTTTTCCCGGTTGCATCCTTGCGGACCCCGGGCTCCCCTTCCTTGACTCCTAACTCTCCACCTCGCACGGCCTTCGGCATCCTTCGCGGAGAGTTTGTTGGCACGCATGTCATCCACTATGACGTCAAGCCAGGCCTTCTTGGGCCTTCCCATCTATACTGCCTTCATCTGGCTGCAAAATAGTTCAAACGGCATCCCAGTGATTAGTAAGTGCATACTGCGGAAAGTTACGTCTAATATGAACCCGGATACGGTGAGTGTTGTGTGTCAGACCAATGTGGGAAGCTGTACAAATGACATTAGTGCTGGCTCGGGGGTGGATTTAGAAATTCTCAGCCGCTGTGGCAGTCGAAGACGTGCGGCGATAGTTCACTCGCGACCGTGATTAATCTTACCCAGTCGAAACGTCGGGCAGTAAGTAGCTATGTAATTGCTACTCCTAATATCGCGTGTAGTCCCATAAAGACTAATACTTAGTTCAAACGGCTCCTGCGACACGATAGAGATGCTTAAGTTTGTATAACCCCGCAAGCCATCGCCACCACGTACATCCAATTTGCAGCCTCTGGGTGAGGTCAACAGGCTCAATAGGTGTCTATCAACCTCATATGTGGATCTCACGGCCACTCGCCATCAGGTGGAGTGAGATCATACTGAATGTTGAACATAAAAAAAACTCTTCATAGCAATAGTTCGCACAGAAAAGAATAAATAGTATCTCTACTCCACTCTACTCTTTACGCCTTTTGAAACTTACCGCGTGACCTATCGGTACATAAGGGTCCAAAATTAGTGTGGCACGTCTTCGTGGATTGCACTATTTTTAGGTGACTTCGCATGTATGCTTTTCAAAAGCATTATCATCATCATCATCATCATCATCCCTTTCCTGTCACCTGCTGGACCTAGACCTCTCCAAATGCTCGCCACTTCTCTCTATCCCCGGCCACTTGCATCCAGCTCCTACCTGCCGTCCTGCGCAGATCGCAAAAGCATTATACCAGTGTTTAAAGGGTGGTCCTGTTCATTCGCCGTTCAATGCATTTCATACAGTTGCCATCTGAATTTGCACATGCCACCCGAGCCAATAAAACCGTTGCACATCGCAATTATTCCCATAAACACAAGCTGATGTGTCATTCGCGACGTTTTGCATATAAATTGGCGGCCATCTTGGAAGTCATTTTCTATTATATGCAAATATAGTCGGGCTCATTGAATGTTGTCCTGTCATATCCCTTTTAGTCGTGAATGAATACAGGATATGAAGGAAGGCTTTTATGGGAATTATGCGGTTTCGTTTGGAGTGTATTATAAAATTATACAGTTTGCTTTCGTAACCGTTGGTTAGATCAAAAGCACATTTGGTAGTGCCCTTGTCCTTACGCCTAGAGTGCGGGTTCGATTCCTATCCTGGATATATATCAGTGTGATGAACTTTTGTGTTGGTCTTGTAGGGTGTATTTATAACTACATGGAAAACATAAAAGTTCTCGCTGTCTGTCTGTTAGTTTGTACGCTTAAATCCTTAAAACTACTAAATTGATTTTGATGCAGTTTTTCTAAAGATAGAAATTTTCCATGGCCAGATTTTTATGCATAATACACCCGAAGCGAAGCTAGGGCGGGTCACTAGTCTATTTATAAATTTGCCTAGACGATTATTACTGATATCCAAAACACAACCACAAGTTTTTAAACTCTCATCAACAACAATGTAATCAGACCAATGTGTGAGATATTCATTTAAAACATTTCATATTTCATACTAGCTTGGCAATTAATATATTAAGTATTGCCTGCAGAACTCCGGATGCAAGACACTATAGGCCATTATTAGAAATCTAGCCAGCTTAACGCCTAGGCCTCTCAATTAAGGTGCCATGGCAGATGCCGCGTAGCAAGATAGCGTCGATATTATAAACTCGTTCAAAGATTATAAATTAAGTTGCCATGGCAAAAAACGTCGTTAGAAAACCTGAACGCGCTTCGTACAACTGTGTAATTTACAATCCAATTTGTATGGAAGAGGAGTAGGTATAGTTTTAAAAGTAACGAGCGAATATAAAATTAAAAGTGGTTAGATGTGCAGATTAATTGGTACATAAAAGAAAATGCAATTAATTGGCAAGTAATTCCATTAAACTATTACTGTTTTACACAAACACTAATTCAATGACAAATATTATAATTAAATAGAAAGCATGCAAACCTTTCATGTCTTTATTTCTTAAGTTGCTAGGGTTCAACCCCCATGTGGTAAAAAAAAGTGGTGAGCTTTTGTATTTGTTCTGATTGTTTTTCAATGTGTGAGTTAGTAAAGGATATTTTATATTTCCCACTTGTGTTTCTGATGTCTCTAAATACAATTTCTCAACTGCTACTCATCTAAAGATTAAATCATATAAAATCATATATTCAGTACAATTTACAATAAAATACCGGGTCATCCCAGAAAGTAATCAGAAGATAAGTACTTGGAAAAACTTTGCTCTTGCAAAGTAGACCAGTTAAACAGACAGGACATACAATGTTTCCTGATATCTATAATAATATGCTTAATTAAAATATTTTATACAGTAACGAAAAGAAAACAAAAGTGTCCGATTTCATTTCCTTGAAAATAAGCATTATAAAGAACCAAATGAATAGACGTAGAGCATTGTTAACCAGCTCTACTCCGTCGAATGCATCTATGCAACTGCCTGCAACCCACCAGACCAGTGCATCTGATACGTCCCTCGCAACTTATCACCTGACCCAATGATAAACAGCTATACCATTTATAGCCCGCTACAGGATCCTTTGAAAGTGCGAGCATTTATCAAGATTCTTCTATCAAGATCCCGGCCGTTATGTAAGGGGACAACACGCGAACCAAATGTAATGTAATGAATCATCTGATATGTAACTTTGCGGTATATTAAAGGATGTTAATTAAACTTAATATTTATGTTATCTAGCTGTTAATGTACTCTTATTAACGAAAGGTCACAACCATACAGGTGCTTGTAGACTCGAATTTTGCAAAGGGAAGTAAGAAAAGAAAGTAATGGAAACAAGAACTTTTAGTGCCTACTCGCATAGAGGATTTTGATTAATTTTATCTCTAAGAGTCAAAGTCAAAGTCAAAGTTTTTATTGCAAATTAAGTGTTGTTACAGGTGTTGATGTTAAAACAGGATCTTAATACTTAGAGAGAAAGAGAGAAAAAGTAAGAAATCGAGGACGTCATAGTATATACTTCATATAGTTCTAACATACAATAAGACATTAGTATATTCTTTTGAAATAAATTATTTCAAAAAGAATATTCTCCTGTTTTTAAGCCCACTCACTCATTATAAACTTATATTTTAGTCTAATTTACTAGAATACTATGTAATAAGCGCTATATGCACAAATTTGAATTAAAACTAAGTTTAGTTTTGTTTATTAGTGAACCGAAGTTGCTAGCTCTTTACAGCGCTAGTGGTCTCGAGCAAGTCTTGCCATCTCTAAATAATATATTCAGAATAGCAATACACGCGATTTTAATTCGTAAACTTAGTTTTATTTCAAACAAGAACAACATTCTTCCTCATTCTAACCATATGACACAAATAGCTACTTACTGTTGAAAAGGCATTCTTAGAAACTTATCTACGCTGTGTTTCACAAAAATCAGATAAGGACTCTGAGATGTTGGCACGCGATTTCTGAAGAATGCGTTATTAAAACAATACACTGAAATAATAAACAAGTACAAAAACGTCGTTCAGATAATATATTACGTACTATGAAAAAAATATTGACCTACTGATCTCAGATCTGGATAAATAGTATCTCAAAAGATAGTTTCTGGATTTCATGGATTCTGTTGCATTAAAAGCTCTGTTTAGTATTACTCGTGTTTTAAGCACTTTGGTGCATGGGTAATAAAACTATTTTAATTATCATGTTGACGAAATTAAGTTTCAATTTATAAAATTAAAATAGACATTTTGAAGCTATAAATAATAGGTTACACACATTAGAAAACGTAGTATGTGCGGGATATTTATTTTATTTGGGGGGAGTCCAAATAATAGTCTAAATCCGCTTATGAAGATGCCTAGCATAAATGTAAACAGCTTGCTCTGTAGAACCTTTCATAAGAGAAGCTTGTGAAAAGTAAATTCTTCAAATACCCAACTTTCACAGTAGGGCTTAATTTGTTTTCACCGCAACAAAAGTATAACCTTGAAATATGACCTCCTAGTACATGAAAACAAACTTTGGTAGAAACTTTCGTTTTCAAATCTTCGCCTGTTCAATACTTGACAAAAGATAGTGAGTAATCATAATCTCGCCACTTTTATTTGGCAATGACTCTACGTTTTGGGTGAAAGTGTACCAGATGCATGGCTAATGCTGGTTATGTTTCGATTTTTGCACCGATTAGTTGGGTGGATCGTGGTATATCGATTTTGATCGCTTTTGTTCGATCAATCGGTTCCCACAGTTTACCAAGGCAGGGGTGTCTCTTCTTGCCGGTGGTGTGGCAGTAGAAGACTAGGTCAGAGTCCCATGACGCCACCATAAGGCGATGAGGTACACCGCGGAGTTTTAGTCGGTAAGCCCCAGCCGCTGGGGAGTCCGACACACCACTGGGAGAGAACCCCCTCTCCCAGTGACGGTGCGAAAAGCATTTCACCGCGTAAAAAAAGGGGTGTCTCTACTTCACCCCCGCACCCGATGATGATGATACGGCTTTTTGAAGTCATCGTCGTATGTTGATTTATAAAAAAAAACAAATTCCGGTACATGTCAATTGTAAAGTGTTAATTAGGCAAACACAGTTGTCTTCAGTTATTGCAAATAGCAGATTAACATAGACTACTAAACAAATACGCACACCTGTTGTGTAGTCGACCAACCCGCACTAAGCAGCGTGGTTGACTGAGGCCTTATCACCCTAGCTTAAGGTAGGCCCGTGTCCTAGCAGTGGGGAGATATCTATGGTTTATTATCAGCATGGGCTGATGATGATGAAGATGATAAAACAAACACAAAAAAAGAACAGAAGTTCCTGAGGCAAATCTGAACTTCGACAATGCTTATTAAGTTATTTCCGCCGCCCTCTAGCAAAGAGCATTAATTATTTTAATTATTACATCGAATCACAAAAATGGCTACGCATAAAATTAAATTGTGGATAATAACAGTGGCTGAACAAATTACTAAGTGCTTTCTTTTTGCTGAGAGATAATATATCGCTTCATTAGTAATGATTACTTGACTGAGTGGGGCCTGCGATGCGCTTTTAGTAGTCTCTATCAAAATAATGATGTATTATAATAGATACCAGTATTGTTGTGTCTTGAATTAAGGTGTTTTTTATTGGCATGAAAGTTTATTTGACAATATTTAATGGGACTTCAAGCGATACTTTAATTCAGTCGCAACTACATACATAGCTTTATACTTTACATATCGACGTTTCGACTGGGTTAAACCAATGTTGGTTGTAAACGAATTGACGAATAATATTAAATTGATTGGAACTGTCTTTCATATATGAAAAGATAATGTTCAAATCAATACTATGTATCTTTTCTATTTGAAAGTCATAGTTATACACTAGCTAAGATGGTTGATTTGAACATTGAATGGAGGCAAGTAGTTAGATGAATGGTCCGTCCAAAACCAGAGTGTATTTATTCCCACTTAGGTTACTGTAAAAACTAGTGTTCTTTAAAGTAGGAAGGAAAAAAATTAACGAAGGTAAAACAAAGACTTATTTTCTTCTACAGTGAAAAAAAAACAGACTATAATAAAGTATACATTTCAGTGCCTTTACACTTTTGAAAATAATAAAAAATATGTAATAGATGTAAGCACGTAAATTTAGGAAAGTTTACAAAACGCAACAAATGACTATAGTAAACAGCAATTTGTCAAACGCACGTGTCGTCGGTAATTTGGACAATCCACATAATCGCTTCATCGTATGAAATAAGTAACAACTTGAGCAGTCGACTTTAATATCGGACCACATGCGATGGTAAGTTTTGTACAAATGGGTTAGTACAGTTGCTATTATAAAAAGTTTTGTTTAGAAACGAAGCACTCACAAAAGACGTATGTTTTCCAAAAAAGATGGTTGAAATTTGAAACATTTTATGAAAGGGCTTGTTCCGAATACTTTTACTAATGGATTTGCAACGAAACATTAAGTATGAGTTGTTTTCTAAAAAATTAAATCCTTACTAATATTAAAAATTCGAAAGTCACTCTGTCTGTCCGTCTGTCTGTCTATTACGCTTTCTCGCATAGAGTACTGGACCGATTTAAATGAAATTTGGTCGAATATAGTCCAGAGCCTAGGAAAGGTTATAGGCTACTTTTTAACCAACTGCGCTATAAGGAAGTAATGTTTTAGCCGTTAAACGTCTCTACGCGGACGAAGTCGCGGGCGGCGCAACGTGTAGAAGAATTTTGGATAGTGACTAAAATTTACCCTGTACCTACACCCATATTTCAAGATATCAACTTGAATAAAAATCACATAAAGTGATACTTAATCCTTAGCCAAACATTGAGTCCACTTTTCGATAATAAATAAATATAAACAAAAAAAAATTGTTTCATTCCTGCGTACAAAAATAAACACAAAAGTCGTAAACATCTCAGCAAATCATGTTTTAATGATGATGACGAATGTACATTGTGTAACGAAGAATTCACCAGCAATTTACCCTTCAATCGTCTTCAAATTGCGATCAAACGATTCCACTTGATTTGGCATCAACCGGACAAAATAAGCAAAAGTAAAATGACATATAATAGCAGTCTTCGAAGTCCAAACTTACTTGCATATTGTATGATTTTAGACTTTCCCGTTCCATTACACTAAATATTTGTCTTTATGGGTCTACACGCGTTATTAGGAGTAACGGGCTTCGCCAGTTCGCTCGCGACCACGATTGGTGTAACCCAGTCGAAACGTCGGGCAGTAAGTAGCTATGTATTTGCTACTCCTAATAACGCGTGTAGACCCATAAAGACAAATATTTAGTTACTTGCATATTATTATTACTCTATAAGAGACGTAACCAGACCTAAGATTATTTTCACTAGAACAAGTCACGCGGATAAATTGCTATTTCAATTGGAACAGAGAGAATTGGACACCTTTTTTTCTTGTTGTCGATGAAACGGCTTGATTGATACGCAACTTTCATTGGCCATTCCAATTTTACGTACCAATATTTATATTAATCAGGTGCGTATGATTGTTTAGATTATTGAAGATATTGCTGACGCAATGTGCTTTCAAACTACTAAATTGATACTTTTGTGTGCAATTATCTTAAAATATTATGGTAACAAATTTCTTAAACTAATCTTAAAATATATAGCTCAGCTATTGTCGCGACACAGTGTGCCACGACGCTGGTATTCTGCTGATACCCTTTTGCTTACGCAAGCGCCATGATCACGAATTTAGTTTTCTAATGTGTGTAACCATGACAGTTTAAAATTATATATAGATAATTCTATTTTGAAAGACTTATAATTTCTCTATTAAGAAATCAATTAGAACAACCAGTAAAGTCAAGTGTAGTAACACCAATCATCTACTTGTCTTCGCAGGTCTTGCGCCAGATCTCTCCAGCAATTGTATTGCTTTATTTGCCGCTTGACATGGTTTTCTCTAAACATTTGCAAGACGACCGTTGTTATTGGACGTAGATATTAATTATTATAAATAAATATATGATATACCCGATATAGTAGATTTATTTTTAACGTAGGTATAGTATTCGTGAAAAAAAAAGCGGTACTTTATAATTTGTCAACCAATTTTGAAAACGTTTATTTGGTATCAAATTTACAATAGCAATAAGGCAATAAGACCCCAAACTAAGCAAAGCTTCTTCTTTAAGTGTCAAATAATAACTTTAATTGCTAGTGCACAACCTAATTTAACTAAGTTTATAATGTACAATAAAAGAGCTGTATTTTTCCTTAAATAAATAAATAAAATAAATAGGTAAATAAATAACCAAATACATACATAGACATGTATAAGTACATACTTAAATATATTATTCAAACCCAGACACGGAACAAATACAAATATTCATCACATGAATGTTTGTCTCTAGTGGGGAATGGCAATCGATCCCATGACTCTTCTTGACTGCAGCCAGGGGCACTAACCACTCAACAGACACAATAAACTCAAAAACATTGTTATACAAATTAACACATCTTGTGATAACACAGTTTGCTTCTTCTTCTTATCGTATGGTTGATGAACAACCTGGTTTCAGAGTTTTTAAACCGTCCGTAGGCCTCTAACATGACTTACAGTATGCTAAGACTCTAGTACTTTATGTTATATATGCTGTGCGAACTTCTCAACTTAACTCTACTTACAATACAGCCACTGCGTCCCATCTCTACATTATTCCTTCCTCACTTTTTCCCATGTTTCCACGTTTTCTACAGCGGTACGGTGCGTATTAGCAATGATAATTTATCTGCGATTGATACGTCTCGGTGCGCACGAGTGGACATTTGTCACGTTCGCAGGTACCGGGATAATGTATGACAAAACTGTCTTGCTTTGTACAGTGGGAGATGTGTCATCTGGATATATTTTTTCTTGTTTATCTTCTGGATAATCGATTTCTATTGTTTTGTTGGCCCTGACAGCTACTTTCGGTGGGTATACTCAAGTTTAGGTAAGTTACGACGTACGTAACACATTTTATGATTATATATTGTGTTGTCTTTTTAACTAATAACTAGTGTTACATTCATTATTATTATTTTTCACGTAATTTTCTCGTACATTAGCTAACAAAATCCGGGAAAAAATAATAATAACTCCTTGCCATGGCCAAAAATAGTTTAAAAACATTTTGAAAAAAAAAATTACGGATTAAACACGCGTGTATTATTCTAAACATATTATTTAAAGAACCGACTTTTCGAGCTCTTTACAGCGCATGTGGTCACGGGCAAGACTGCCTTGTATTGAATCTACATAAGGTATGATTATACGTTTATACATACATATATTCAGACTATTTATGAAAAGGCTTAAAGGTCGAAAACACTAACACAACCCTTATGAGTCGTCATAAGTAGATCTACACAAGGATCAGCCAGGTACTAACCTAACCTAACAGCAGTAACCTCAAACTCTTATTCGTAGCGAACTGTACAGTCCGCGGTGTCAAAGCAACTAAGTGCAGAACGGAAAATCAATCTATGATATAAAATATCTTCGTCAGTGCGTTCGCACGACAGCCTGTCGAGTTTTTGCTAGTCTGGTGCTTTGTATTGAACGTATTGATGTGGAGTTAGACTGAATTGATGATCACATATAATTTTTTACTTTTTTATTACTGATGCTTAGTTTTTATGTTGGCAAGTAATGTGTATATGTACGTTCGTTTAAGGCTGATATTCTTTGTTTGTAGAGGAATTTAGATTTTTAATCAAATATGCTACGTTTACCAACTTACCCGCACTTTGTTGGCCGGCTTGGTTGACTAAGGCCTGATCGCCCTAGTTTAGGTTAGGCCCGTGCCCCAGCAGTGAAAACATATGTGGCAGAAAATGATGATGATGATAATGCTTTATTTAAATTGGATGCATTAAGTTCAGTCAAGAATCACTTAGACTTGGCCTAATCATTAGAAGGTTACAAGAAATGTATACGGTAATTTCTCTTAAAATCATAGGAAATAAGATAATTCTTTTAAGTTACCTTATAAAAAAATATAACAACCTTTTGTAACTACCAAATTAATAAGTAAATGTTTACTGACTCCTAATGTTCACTGACAGGCTCGGTGAAACAGTGGTTAGTGACCCAGGTTAACTACCTAAGGTCCAAGAGTCGTGGGTTCGATTCCCACTCGGGACAAATATTTGTGTGACGAACATCGGTGTTTGTTCCGTGTCTGGGTGTGTATTAAGTATATTTGTGTACCCACTGTTGATTCTGATATCTGTAACACAAGTGCTTAAGCTACTTACCACGGGATCAGATCAATGTCTGTGATGTTGTGTAATATTTATTTATTTACCTATGGAATAATTAAGAAAACATAGTTAAAGGTCAGAAAAGAAACACGCATATTGGAGCCTTTGGCAACTGTTGATTAATTTGGTATTTATGTTTTATGCCATACCGATGTTTGTCAAAGGTTAAAATAATAGTAGGTAGAAGATAAACGATTTCATCACGTTCAGATGATCCGCGGCAAATATTAAACGAGCGATCAATCATTGTCTTTGGCAACGACCGGTTTGAGATTGACTAAGCGATTGAATGGTGCGAGCGCGTACATACATGCAAATAACGCGTATGAACTCATTACGATTAGAATGATACGAGCCGTTTTTGTCCCATTTCTTATTTAAATTCAGAATCGAAAAGCTATAATCTTAAAGTATAGTCAATGAGTCAATTTGCCTCATGCTTGAATTGATGCGACAATCACTTCCGTGTATCATATGTATTCCACTGTTTGTTGATGATATTTTAACAGAATAGAATAGAATAAAAAGCGTCGATGGCCGAGTGGTTAAGGTCGTTGCTTGCCATGCGAGAGGTCGCCAGTTCAAACCCCGCCAGGTACCAATGTGTTTTTCAAATTTGAAATTCATATGTACCATCATTCGACGCTTTAACGGTGAAGGAAAACATCGTGAGGAAACCTGCACACCTAAGAAGAAATTCTAAGGTTGTGTAGTCGACCAACCCGCACTTGGCCAGCGTGGTCGACTAAGGCCTTATCGCCCTAGTTTAGGGTAGGCCCGTGCCCCAGCAGTGGGGACGTATATGGGCTGATGATGATGAGAATAGAATAGCCGTTTATTTTGCACAGATATTATGTATATTACACATCATATCTAAATATCTTGGAACCAAATCAAGGTTTGCGATTGTTTTTTATTTGAAAAAAAAAATCAAATGTGTGTTGCTCGCGCTAGTAATAGACAATACTATGTGTTTTTTATGTTTTTTAATATTTTGACGTCTATGATGGCTTCACCTCATCTGATGGTAGCCAGCTGCCAAGAGAAGTCTAAGTATAAGGTCGACAGAATAGAACCTATTGGTCCTCGCCAATCACCATCACTCTTAAGGCCCGAAGAAATTTCGTTGATATCTTATATAATACTTCTAAATACACGCCAATATTTTAATACTTGTGTAGGTACGTGTTAATGACTGTAGGTATATGACTGAATCTAGCCAAAGATAGTTAATGACATCTGAATCTATCACACATTAGTCGCCATTCAACTGTCCATGCTTGTAATCTTTAAAGATCATACATATACCATATTATTACACTATATCGATGATTGATTTGATATACAAAACAAAAGAATTACATCACGCTATTACGCAGTAATTACGAAGCAAAGCTGTTCAGTCGTTAAGATGCGTTTCTTGTGAGTTTCTTACTAGAAAAAGCTCCAAGAATTCAGTTAGAGAATCATGTGAAGTTTGATTTGATTGAGTGTACAGAGTACTTCGTTCGATGTTGATTGTATCTTGTTAGTGTGGTTATTTCTTTTTCATTCAATCAATTTATGACTTTATCTGTTTTAGATAATGACGGCAAATGTCTGATCCTAATGGCATGTGTGCTGGCAAGAACTTTTGAATGGTTTAATCGTGTATTAGAGATGAAAGTTGAAAACAAAACATGAAGAAAGATTCTGTACATAAACAATGTGAGAATACTGAAACGATAATTAAAAAATTGGCTTGTACTACGCCGATTAAGAAGGTTTTATGTTCTTTTGCAATAATCTTCGATAAACATTCATTCGACTAATGACTTACTAATTTATAGCGGTGCTATATACGAGATAATAATTTGAACTTGGTCATATACGTTAACACTCACTTTTCGTGAAAACGTGCGTTTGGGAACCCTTTACAGAAGACAGACAAAACAAGACAGTGATCCTTTAAGAGTCCTATATTTCCATTTGATCTCCGATACCGAAAAAATGTTAAACAGTTTGATGAACTCTGAACATATCGAGGTCACATGATACACTTCCTCAATCACTGATCCTATTATGGCTAACGATTGTCATGATCAAGCGACGCCCAATCTTGATAACTTTTGACATTCAAATGTCAATACTCTATATGAATCAAGCCCACGCATATATTAGGTTAATTTATTGTCTGTATGTTTATAATTGACGGATTTCAATGGTTTGATTAGTTGAAACTAATTGTTGTTCGTTTTTGTTGCAGGTACGTTTATGAAATAAGAATACTAAGCTGTTGCAGTCAAGATCCCCTACTAAGTAGTAAGTTAATAGGCGCGAATGCAAGTGTATAAATTACTAAGTAATTATTTAGATACTAAATAAAATATGAAACTTCAAATCTTGTGGAATATTGTTATTCTAAACATATTATTTAGAGTCTTGCCCTTGACCACGATCGCTGTAAAGAGCTCGAAACGTCGGATCTCTAAATAATTCTGTTGAGAATAACGATACACGCGAGTTTAATCCGTAAAATTAGTTTTATTTCAAATGTGTAGTGTTCGCGCAAATAATACTTATGGACAACACTTATGGAATATACTAAAAACTAGATATTTTTAGTAACAAAACCAGTTTAGATGATATATACCATTACATATTTTATTTAACCACAACCATAACAAAATAGGTCACCAGTATGTTTCTCCTTTTCACTAGTTTCTTTAGGAAGCTGTAAAAATACATTACCGATTGTCTTAACGGATTTCTAAATTAGTTCCTAGCACGAAACACAGTTCCGCTTTTAAATGTTGCAAACGAAATCGTCAATATACGCCATTAGTGTTTTCGTTAAACTGTTTCGGAAGGAACAATAGTTCTAATGGTTGTGGTACTTTCTTACGTTTGCTATAATTTTCTTACGAATGCTATAAATATCTGACTCGGAGGTTCATTTTATATAGCGAAAAAACCTACTTATGGTAAGATTACTACTTATAATTTACTACAAATACAAAGAAAACCTAAAATTATTTAGTGAAACATGATAAATATCCTGAATATTTTTAAAAGTTGTGTTACACGTATAATGTTAGATAGTTATTCATACTAAATTAGGGAATATGTAATCGTATCGCAGTGATTACATCAATACATAGTATAAAACAATGTCGCTTCCCACGTCTGTCTGTTTGTATGCATGCTTAAATTTTTAAAACTACAGTGGTAACGGATTTTGATGGGGTTTAATTTAATAGATAGAGGGATTTCAGAGGAAGGTTTTTATGAATAATATACCCGATGCCAAGCGAGGGCGGTTCACTCATATAATATAATTTAATGACAGGGCATAATAATTTATAATAATTAATAATAATTGTATTTATTTCACTTCACAAGATAGGTACATTTCATATTACTTACAAACAGGGTATTTAGAAGCACTAAAATCCCCGGTATGGAATCCCAACAAACACATACCTATAAACTCCCATACCATATGTAATACCATTACCTGTTTTAATAGTACGCTTCTAAATACGTCATCCCATTTTTTGCCGTCGACACCGGCTTGACTTCCTTGACCGTAACGCCAACACGTTGAAAAAGTGGTCTCCCATATTATGGTGGCGGGAACGCGAGTATCCTGTGAGAGTAATGTTAATAACATCATAGTATAGTTTACATATTATGATACTTATCTATGTAATATTTAGCAAATTAAAGACACTTATAGAATAGGGTTTATGATCGTGTAGACTGTAGCTGGTATTCAACTCTCACAATTTTAGCCCTCTCATCTAAGGATTTGTAAAATGTAACTTCTGAATGTTTTTCTTCATCAACATCATCGGCCCATATACGTCCCCTCTGCTGGGGCACGGGCCTACCCTAAACTAGAGCGATAAAGCCACCACGCTAGCCAAGTGCGGGTTGATTGACTATACAACCTCAGAATTTCTTCACAGGTGTGCAGGTTTTCACACGATGTTTTCCTTCACCGTTAAAGCGTCAAAAAATCGTACATATGGAATTCAAATTTGAAAACCTCATTTACGTGGCGACCTCTCGCATGGCAAGCAACGACTTTATCCACTCGGCCATCGACAATTTTTTTCTTAGTTTAACAGATTTAACAGTAGATATGAATGTATCTTGATAATAAACAACAAGATTACACAACAATAGTGAAAAACAATCATAGCTAATCTTACAACCACACATCAAACGCAACACAAGAGGAATTGCAAGAATCACAGTTGCACACAATCTCGCGAACTTTTTACAATCATTATTACTCGAGAAGTCAGCTAATCCCGAGTCGATGGAAACTTTCAGAAGAATCACCCGTCTTGATTCTCACGAGTGAATCGGTTCATATTGTTCTTTTATCGTCTTCTAAATCTTGTACGAATTGACGAAAGTTAGGTGTCACACTGTTTTGCCGCACCAAGAAATGCGGATCATCCGTTTCTCATTTCTCCGTCGAATTCCATTGCGTTACTGATTAGTGGTTAACGGCGTAACGCGTGGAGGAAGCGGTAATGTTTGTCGTTTTTGTCGATACCCCTGAGTGTTGGCTGTAATTGGCTGAGTTGCGTGAGCGCCGGTATGCGGAATGGGTGAAAATGTATTTGGCCGGCAACTCGTAGTTTCTACGGAGGCATTCAATATATCAGCGGGACATTTTATTGGTCTTGAACTTGGTTTGGTTTGTGCCCGTTGTTTTGTTGTTAATGGGACGTTTATTGGAAGATATTGTATTATCGTCCGCTTGTAGGAAACAATGTCTCGCAATGAGTTTTAACGAGCTCAGGGCACGAGACAGTTGATCTTCTAGACAGTATTATATTTCGCACAAATATTTATATGTATATTACCTTGCTTTGATCGGATGAAAAAACCAACAGTCCCTATTCCCATTAATTAAAACTTTGTATTAATTTAGATAAGATATTCAATCTCCTCTTAGAATATAAATGACTAGCTGTGCCCGCGACTTCGTTCGCGTGGACTACAGTATTTTACATATAAAAGTTTTTTCCTGCCAACTCCTGTTCCCGTAAGAATTTTTCAATATCCTGTTCCAACTAAGCTTTAAGTTTACTATGGTACCTGCATGTCAAATTTACAGTATCTTACTTAAGTGATTTAGATTAACTGTTCATATTATTAGATACCACATTGCACACACTATTATACAACAGTACAGGTGGTTACTATTCACACAGATTAGTTTACACACAAACATGAATCCGGAGGATTTGTACTCTCTTCGTAGTAACATAAAGAGCGACTACCAAATCCGCCGACCCATCCGGTCATTCAAGTAACCAGACCTGTGTCTAACTTCAGACCACCTAAGCTTACTTTAAGTATTAATATTTCTATGCTCCTCATTCCAAGAACCAAATGCCATAACCATTTCGTAAAAAGCGGTCAGGTCGAGGCGCGTGCGCAAGTCAGATCGCTGGCATTTGCGATCCGTAAACAAATATCGGCGCGCGCAGCTATGCTTACATACTCGTACGTGACGACCCGCGTTCTAGGTGTACGACAGTGTGGCATGTGCGTTTGAAATGTTACAAGTATAATAGAAGAACTTTTGACAATTACGAACATGCATGAAAAGATTGATGGATGTGAAAGAAGCGATAGTGGTGTGCCAGGATCGCAGCGCATGGCAGGAAGTGATCTCTGCCTACCCCTCTGGGAAAACGGCGTTATTTTATGTATGTATGTTGACAATTATCTGAAATATGTAATATCACAAATTGGTTTCAATGGTCTCATAATAAATGTCACTCGTTCTATTTCAGGGACGTTTATATGAAACTCAGAGTAGTTATACAATTTTGCTTTAGATATACTATAAATAAGTAAGCTCTACCACGCGGTAGATAGAGACTCCATGTATAAGTAAGAAATGGCCCATAGTATTTTTTATCTGCCTTGACTGTAATATAATTTTATCTTTATGCATAGTTAAAACTAGTTTATGAATGAATATAAATAGTATACCTGTATATTAACTAAGCTAGAAACATAACCATGAACAAAAAAAATCGAATACATACATACATACAATCACGCCTTTTTCCCAGAGGGGTAGGCAGAGATCACTTCCAGCGATCCACTTTTCACCTCTGTGGGAAACGTGACGTGACGGGTTGTGGACCACGTCGCCGCCATTCTGCCTTGTGCATTGTTTTAACAAGGTCATTGCGTTCCCACCAGTAGCAAGGATATATGACGGGGGAAGGAAAAGGGGGAGAAGGATACTATCGCCTCGGATGATTTGGGCTGAGTCGATAGTAGCTCGAGGAGCCGGAGTCGCTTACCCGTATACCGTTCACCAACCACCGGACAGATAGTTGTGACTGGTATTCCCTGACTGTCTGTCTGAAAATCTGAATGTTTATCTTAAATGGGGATCAAACACACATCTGATTGAAAAAACGACGAAATAAGCTTCTTGAACATCAAATCTGATCATACCTATTGCCCAAAGTTAAAACCACGGTTTTAACTAGGCCACAGGCGGCCAGGTCAAATAAGTAATCACTATGTGAAGCCACGATGTGCAACATGGTGTTGATTTGATAATAACGGTATTTATTGCGTAGGTAACACCCATAATTGTTCTACAGCGAGCATTTGAAAAGGACTGTATACCTACTCGTATATGATTATATTTATTGAGTAAGTTAAGGTTAATTTTACTATTTATTTTACTATGTATTTGTAAAATATTATGTTATGATGTGTAAATATTTACTCGTATATGAATATATCAAGAATAAAATTATTTTAGTCGGGTTGATGATGATTAAGTAGCTCTATTATACAACCCTTCAACACAAAAAAAGCCTTAAAAGCACCATATTTAGGATACGATCAAGATATTATTTTGAACTGTAAAAAGTAAACAAGATTTCATTATAAAAACACTCGATCAACTTAACATACTACTTAATCAACAAAAATGTTAGACCGTACCGAATTTACTTTAGAATAAGCAGTTTAGTATAAAATTTTGACTATATCACTTTTTGAACCGTGTCAACAACAGAAGCGTATACCAAACAGTATAGAGTAACTCAACTACCTTAAAACCTTATTAGTTAACTATAAGGTTCATTTTTGGTTCAAACTATCAGTGCCTTAACTGGTCTCCTAACGGTCAGTTACCTCTTGCAGAGTCATGGGCGCCTGGTAGCAACGAACTGTGTTTACCTATCTTATAAAAAAAGTTATCTGTCACGTTACTATCAAGATTACATAATTTTTTATCGGCTGAGGTACAATGTATACGGAAAAAGCGGGGCATATTCAAATGAACTTTTTTGGGGGCTTAATCATCGAATAAAATATCAGGTGGGTACTCAGAGTTATAATAAGTAATATGATTTAAGTGCCAGTGTAGTATTTTTTATAAACCTTTTTTTTTCGTGAACGCGGATCTGTTTACGTTTGCCACTTTGTTGTTCATAATAATAATTGAATAGTAAAATAATATCAAAACAAAAATACGCGTTACCTAGCATTATAATATCGCTACACAATTTCCAATAAAACTAAGATGACGGATAAGCAATACACGCGAGTTTAATCCGTGAAGTTAGTTTTAGCTATACGTACTAACTAATCTATACTAATATTAAGATGAAGAGTTTGTGTGTTTGTTAGGTTTGGAACTACTGGAGTTCAAATCGAATTGAAAAATCGAACATGCGTTTTTGTGTTGGATATACCACTTATTAAAGCTCCCGATATTTTATCAAAACAAAACAACATGGTAAACATCCCGGACATTTTCAGTTTTCGAATGTGTGTAACAAGTTCAAAAATATATTCGATCCTATCTCTACTACAGAATGCGAGACACGTCAGTCAATCCCGTCAATCAGTCACAGTGATCTCACAAATATCCAAAGCTCGCTCCAGATATGGACTTTCTAAGTTATTTAGTTTTACGCGAAGATTACGCCTCGATCACTGTAATCACGAAAATTATAGCGTTCGCTCTTCGGAAGCGCATGGTTGTTTTAAAATTTCACAGTGATTTGAATTTAACGGGACCTCTGAGCTAATAAAGCAGGCGTCATAAACCTTTTCTTTGTCGGACGCATACGCGTATGTCTGGGTCCCGTGTAGGGGCACGGGTTACGACTGCGGTTGTTTATTTGAAGTGGTAGAGAAATCGAGTAAATCGTTGTTTGTTGGTTTTAAATATTGAAAAAGTTTATTTAGGCTGATTTTAGAGTCGCGCTGGACGCACGCTGAGCGTCAGCGCTTTAGATCCAGTATGCATAAAGATATAGGGACCGTTTTTAAGTAACGCTGACCGGTCGGCGCCGAAGATCAGTTGTCGAAAGTGCGACTCTACAATCAACCTTAGAAATCCTAGCTTCAATGATCTTTATGCTACAAAAAGTGTAAATTCAATCAATAAATATTTCACAACATCAAATACATCGACCTGATTCCGGTTAGTAGCTTGAGCACTTGTGTTACGGATATCAGAAACGACAGTGGATACAAAAACAAATTTTAGTGTATTAATAGTGTTATTTACGCATTTGTGCGCAAACGCCGATGCTTATACCACAAACGTTAGTCCCGAGTGGGAATCGAACCCACGCCTCATGGAAACGGTAACAAAGGTCACCAACCACTGGTCCACAGAGGCAGTCGTATATCAGTACCTACAGCTTTACATCACGTCAAGTGTTTTGAAATCTAGATAAAAAAGAACATAGATTAGAATGAGTTGGGCTCTTCTAGAACACTTATTATCTATCTTGGTGGTTATAATAACGTCAAAGAAGAATGCTAACCGGCAAAATATGACAGGAAGACAGACTTCCCTATAAAACATTACTTATGCGGACGCACGTTGAGAATGATCGAACAATGCATTTCTTAGAATTGATATTTCCGAATAAAACGAGACGATTGAAAAACCTGAATAGCTATAATTTACTTAAACTTCAGCAGTTACGTAAATAATAACCGCAATAGGAAATATTTTGCGCGCCTATAAAATTCGTTTTTATATCAAATGCGTGTAGTCTAGCGTTCATAAAATAATACTAATGCCGCATATGTATTGTACTGGAAATGTATTGGCTAGATTGAACGAACATTGACGTGTATTAATTATACTATCCTCATATTATTATAACGGTTGGTGTCGGTTGATATTACCTTCAGGAAGCAACCGTGGGAAGACAGAATATCCATTGTTTAACAATAGTCCGAATAATCGCACACATGATATGTGGTAAAGGCACGGACACAAGGTCAAAGTAAGATAGAACATAATAGGAAACTGAAAATGTCCGGGATATTAACGATGCTTGCTTGTTTTGATGAGCTTCCGATATTTCGGCGCTGTTGCGAGCGCTATGAAAACTATGCAACGAAATATTGGGAGCTCGTTAATACAAAACAACATGGTAAATATCTCGAATTTTCAGTTTTCTAATGTGTGTCCATGACAATATAAAATTAGTTAGAACATAATGTTGGCAAAATATGCTTCAATGTTTTTGTTTTCAAATCTTTCAGGTGGCAAGCTGAATGTGTGTACTTATATTTATAAGTATATCTTTGTACATCACTTATTGTTTCTAATAATGTCAATGTTGGTTAAGGAAAAAAGTAAAGACTTTGGAATAAAAAGATACAAAGGAAACTATTGATTACGTCCTAATGTTGATTGAAAACTACAAAATAAGATAAACAGGTCTTTGCTTCTATGGGATCTGAAATATTTTTACAAGAAAAGATTGCATTGGGTGACAAATTTCGTACATTGAATGTTTTCGGTGTAATTTCTATTACCTTAATAAATAAATAAATAAATATCTGGGACATTTCCACACACGGTCATCTGACCCCAAACTAAGCAGAGTTTGTACTATGGGCGTCAGAGACTGATATACATACATATATATTTATAAATACATACTTAAATACATAATCACACCCAGACACGGAACAAACACCGATGTTCATCACACAAATATTTGTCCCGAGTGGGAATCGAACCCACGACTCTCGGAACCGCCAGCCAGGGTCACTAACCACTGTTCCACCGAGCCAGTCAAAATAATCCTTTTATCAACGCTCAAAAATGGCACTTTATAATTAGTTATAATTATTTTAGGCCCTTGCCCAGCAGTGGGACAGCATAGGCTAAATAAATAAAAATAAGTATCATGTGTGCTCAGTACTTTATATAGTTTCTTAGCATATTCTTGTGACCCTACGAAGTGACAGTTACATCGGCCTGACCTTACGTTTAATATCAATGCTGGGAACACATTCGATTCTATTTAAATTAAGCTTTGTTTACCTAACGGTGTATTGTCCAAATTTTAACATCTCGATAAGCAATATCTCAAGCATACTCCATATTAGATGTTTGCAGTAGACAAACGGCAATTTGTTTGTTTATGATAACGGGCATGTTAAAGAGTTTACAACAAAGATGTAAATTAAAATAAAATAATCTAAAACATTTCCACTCACGGTTATCTAACCCCAAACTAAACATAATTTTAGTATAGGCGTCAAAGATTAATATACATACAAATATATTTATAACAAATATATTTTATATAAAATCGCACCTAGATACGGAACAAACACCGTTGTTAATGACATAAATATTTGTCCCGAGTGGGAATCGAATCCACGACTCTTGGAATCGTCAGGCAGGGTCACTAACCACTCAACCATCGAGCCACTCAAATGGTTAAATTATAATTAAATTGAAAGTAAAATTTATCAACTTTCGACTTGAGAAACTCCCCTTATTTGCAGTTACAAATGAATTACTCCTAACTGACATACGATGGTGGCTTCGAGTAGCCTCGTCATCATCATCGGACTTGCGGTGATGCCTTTTCCAAACTTCAACATTCAATCGGAATACTACAACTGAGCTTTCAACTACTAGTGCTATCTCAAACTCGATATTTACATAATTCCCATCAGCCGGCCGTAATAACATAACCTTCATTTAAATACAGCATCAACAACCAGCTATATGGTTTGTTAACCGGTTCCTAATTGTATGTCAAGATTGCGATAAACTTGACGGTAAAATGTCCACCACAGATTGGTTATTAGGCCTATATAGCCTCTGTTTCTGTCTGGGGCCATAAAATTCTGTGAATTATGAATATTATGGCACGGCACTTAAATGGACAATGAGATAACACCGTAAACTTCAATGGCTTAATGGGTTTCAACTATAACCTAGGGTACCGACTCGACTACTTCGGTGGTCTGGGAAGTACTAGGTTCACACCCTGAGTTCAACATGGGTTCCTGACCTAAAATAAATTAAGAAGTTTACTTTTTTCCACATATGAGACGTTTAACGGGTAAAACATTACTTCCTTATAGCGCAGTCGGTTAAAAAGTAGCCTATATCCTTTCCTAGGCTCTTCTGGACTATTATCTGCTGTACCAAATTTCGTTTAAATCGCTTCAGTACTCTATGCGTGAAAGCGTAACAGACAGACAGACAGAGTTACTTTCGCATTTATAATATTAGTAAGGATTCGTTGATTTTATCGTCTGCCTTGTATGTCACTCTTATTATGTTTTGGAACATCTCTTGTTCCTATTTTTTTTTATATTTTTAACCGACTTCATGATAGTGCTTAATTTAGCCATGTTCCATAGAGTTCTGCTTATGCATTAGACAGTTCTTTGCACAATCGTCTCACCTCCTATTGTAAATTATGTTCATAAACCTTAGCTTTTAAACTTTATCTATTGAAACAACACCATTTTATTTTTTAATATCAATAATGTTATTGATGGATTGCTTAATAACAATATACCACTAATTGTTTCTGCAACACTCTAGATACCTTTTTTTCCCTAACTGACGTACAATGATAGCTTGGAGTAGCCTCGTCATCGTCACCGGACTTGCGGGGGATAGGCCCAAAATTACTGATATTTTGGTAATGATTTATTTGCGCTACTGACATTTCAAACAAATTCACCGAAATATCCCTATTATTTCCTCTAATATCCTTACAAAAAACTTGCTAAGTTGACAAGTTAAGTTCAGATATAGTGAATAAAAACTAGGATAGAATATTCACCTGAGGGAAAACGTGAACGAAGTCAAAGATTCAATCTTAACCCATATCTTATAATAGATTATGTTCCAGCCTTTGCCTACAGGCAGTAAAATATGGATACTGTGGAGGTAACAAATTTATTAGCCACTTTTATTGCGTTAAGAGTCGTGGGTTCGAACCCAGTTGGGGCAAATATTTTTCGATGAGCAATCGTATTTGTAAGACTTTAGACTTTCGCGTTCCATTACACTAAAATTAGTCTTTATGGGTCTACACGCGATATTAGGAGTAGCAAATTACATAGCTACTATTGTATACTACGATTACGATTTGTATACCATGATTTTTTTAATGTTACTATTGTTTTCCTTTTTAAGGAATTTGAATCTTGGTTTTGCTAGTAAAACAAATAAATATTATTCGCTTGACGTGGCCTCTAGGTAAGACCTAACCAAAACAAAAGACATCTTGTACTCTAGCGTAAAATTGTCTTATAAAAAGCGGTTGCGTGTGAGACGGATTTACGTAAAATGATTCCGTATTTTCACATTTTAATGAAATGTGATTATTTAAAGTTTTTCCTTATAGTCACGTGACTAATATTATAAACACGTCAGTTGTATGGTAGCGTTCTTTAATGTTGTTTCGTTTTGATATTTTTTGTTCAAAACTGCTTAGAATTTTGTAAGGATGGGACCGGGAGACGTCAGTAAAAGATGTTACTTGCTGAATGTTCTATATTGTGACTGATTAATAAGCCAATACATGTGCTTATATACTAGGTGACATGGAGAGGTGTTACGCACACTACACCTCCCCCGTATTTAACAAAAAAAAATATATTAAAAATATTTATTTTTTTACAGAACAATAAATTTTTTTTGTAGTTTCATAACATTTGTGGCAAATTACAATTAAATTCTAATATTTAAAATATTTTTTTCATAAAGAGATAAAAAAAATAGGATTTAAAACAATTAAACATAAATTTTAAATAATTTAACAAAATGTTTTTTTTTTTTGAAGAAAAATATCAACGTCAGAAAAAAAAATTTAAACAAAGTTACATAATATGATTCTTAAGCTAGAATAAACATTTATTTTTTTAAATATACTAATGCAATATTGATCGGTAGACGGGTCCTTTAAAATTTTAAAACATTTCAATAAAATAATTTAGATTAGATTTAGAGAGAGAAAAAATATATAAGTACATAATTACATTTCCATTTTTATCAAGTATATTTATTTAGGTAGCTATACATCCAAATTTAAATTACTTTTTCCTATACATTACACAAATACCATTTTGTTACCAATTTTTCCACGTATCCTACTTTCTCAGTATTTATTTACTTCTCTTCTATAACATTAACAAACAATTTCATTATCCTTATATTATGGTGGTGGTGGTCGGCACACAACTCTCATTATAACTTAACACACTTGGTACATTTATCATAGTAGGTCTTTCCTACCTATCTAATGGGTTGGCCTATCCCATTTAAAAATACTCTTCATATAGGTACAGACAATTATGAGTCAACTGCTCATTTCATATTTATCATCTCATTTATCATTTCATTGCTATTTGCTTCTCTTGGCAAAATAAACCTTAGGGTCATGTTTTCAGATCAGCGATCTCCTAAAATTTTCACGAAGGGAAACTCGTCCACGTCATGATCAAACAAAGGATCCATGCCCTAGTCTGTACCTTGTACCATTTACTTCATCATCATATTAATTCTTTCATACTACGGCTCAAGTTTTAAGATCTCATTCATCTCCAACTGCTTACACAGAGAAATCTCGTTTACACCATGTTCAAACTGAAGGATCTGACACCGTGTATACCTTTCAGAGTGTGCCCTACCATTCACTCAATATTTTAAATATAAATCATTCATAGACCATCTCTTAATACCAATACTTTCAAAATAAATTATTCAGTAAAAATAAATTACGTTACTCTCAGGTGATCAGTCCAATCGTAATGCAACATATTTCTATCGAAATAATTCCCAACTATAAAATCTGCAAAACCATTCAAATTCATTCATTATTATTCACTATAATTCTTCCTTTATAAACTCTTTATATTAATCCGTTTCAAATATCTACTCAGAACAAAAATATCTAATCCTCACTTGACAACACATATGATTCGTTACTAAAAACAATCTCTGAACTTTGTACCATACCATCTTTAACCAACTAGACAACAAGATTAAATTACATTTCTTTCTGGAACATAATTTCAATAACAATTCTGTAAGAAGACACTCGAAGCTAGAAAACATTACGCTGACGCATTGACATTCGCTTGCGCTAGTCTGTATGATACCTAAATGCCACACACGAAGTTACAAGTGCATTCTCAAATCGAATGATGCAATACAATTATTATTTTAATTTGGAAAACAAACAATGGGGTTACAAACTTATTAAACACGATTAAAATTAAGTTACAATGCTAAAGACAAAAGAAAGTTATTTACCTATACAATTTCCGAAACTGTGACATTGAAAATTAAGTTTCTCACAATCAATAACCTATTTTGTATAGAATTTTCATGAAAAAAAAACATACATTTCTGTTGTATAAAACGTGTATAAAAACGCGTAAAAAATAAAATTCTAAATTACATTTGTTAAACAACTTATTCGCAACAAAAAAAAGGTATAATTTATATTCAGAGAGAAAAAAAATTACTTACGGAATAATAAAATTAGTGATATGACCCGTCTGCGTGCATTTTCTATAAAAACAGTTTGGTTACATTATTACAATAAAATAAAAAAATCGATTACACGATTAAATAATAAAAAAAAAACATTATATTTAACATATTACAAAAAATAAAAAAAAATGTTCAGGCCACTTGGGTAGTTCTTCTTTCGTCAATGGCACCATTGACCCGAACATCACCCGGCGCCCAGGGACGGTATCCTACATCGGACACCATCTACGCCCGGCGCCCAGGATTTTCCTCATCTGACGCCATCAAACTCCCGGCGCCCAGGACTTTCTCCAAAATTATCGCATATCCAGCTTGCCATCACTGGCTATTATTGTCCAAGTTCACTTTTATAATAATAAAGTTTATCACTTATTCTTTCTAAAGTTTCACACACAAAAATATTTATTTTAATGCGCAGCACTGCCCAGAAGGCAGCACTGGCAGGGTCGCCATGTAAGGATGGGACCGGGAGATGTCAATAAAAGATGTTACTTGCTGAATGTTCTATATTGTGACTGATTAATAAGCCAATACATGTGCTTATATACTAGATGACATGGAGAGGTATTACGCACACTACAATTTCAACACCTACAATGTCATGGTAAATTTTAGTCTTTATGGGTCTACAAGCGTTGTTAGGGGTAGCAAATACATAGCTACTTACTGCCCGACGTTTCGACTGGGACTAATATTTAGTGTAATGGAACGCGAAAGTCCAAAACCTTTATGGTTATTGTGATACATCCTGGTGTCAGTCTGCAAAATCGTAATTGTAGGGATACGTTTTTAGTCTTTTGGTACAGAACTCTAAAAAATAAGTATTTCACTCGTCTCACAGCATTAAAGCAGGAAGAGCAACGACCGGCCAGTTCCCACATTAGAGATAACAGGATCCCCAAATACCGTTCCGTTTAAACCAGATCGCTTTTTGTCGACGCACAAACGATATTGAACTTATAATTGATTCAGGAAGTCATGTGTAAGGCTATTTAATATGAGTTAAGCTGATTGGAACTCACAAAAATGTGGTTCTGCCAGTACGTCTGACTAATTTGAGCGCCGATTTTTCTTAATATTAATTAATTAATTTTCATATGCGACTTATCTGTGTTTAAGTATTATAAGGTACAAAAAGTCCTTATACAATTAAGCGCTATCAAGTTTAATTCTATGTTTTTGATTCATTGATTAAATTATTACTAAAAGTAAAATCTATGATTTTTACATCATCATCATCTCAGTCTATTGCTGTCCACTGCTGATAGGCCTCTTCCAAAACTTGTATTTACTTGGAAGTAAAACAGTTCTTTGTTACAAACTTAACTTACCTATTTATCCATATGTCATAGTATGTTATAGTAGTAAAATATTAAAATTGACCAGTACTTCCCAGATATAAATGGAATAACGACCAAAGTATTTATTTAAATATGGTTGATTAAATATATAAGCCCAAACTAATATAATAGTCACCATATACAACTATCTACCCAGTCAGAAAATAAAATAAATATTACACAACAACACATCAGATCAATGTACATCTAATCCCGTGGTAAGTAGCTTAAGCACTTATGTTACGGATGTCAATATCAACAGTGGATACACAAACATTACTTTAAATACGTATACTTAAAATAAATCGATGTATATCATTCCTTAAATACCTATAGTTAACGTTTAAGTGAAAATATTTATTTATTTATTTGTTCCACACTAACAACCATTTTGACAGGTTTTTTCCCTAATACAATAGTGTAACTAATGAAATGCTATATAAATTACTTATAACTAACATATCTAAACATATTCAAACATATACATATAAGTATTAATAACTTATTACCAAAAGAGCGATCCTGGTGAATTCATTCAGAGAACAAATAATGTTATGGATGTTGTCGACAAAATATTAATATTAGTGCCACAAATGTAGTCGTTCATGCAATATTCACATGTAAATGATACCTGGAACATGTCAATGGAATCGACTTCAGTTTATGTTCCAGGTACAACGAAATTTAGTTCATTAAGAACAATGGCTTTCGAGGGAAGAGACAATGGTACCCGTTTCTTGGTATTAACTGGGATCAATAGGGTTACCCACTACAGTATCACTAAAACAGCATTGTTCTGATTCCAAGACACGAAAATAACTATTGTGTCAATTTAACTTAAACTCTTATTTATATATAACATTAGTGTAGTACACAAATGAACCTAATAAATAAATTAGACACACAGAACTGGGACAAACATACATCACACTTCATACAATGCATAATTTACATCACATCCATAAAAAAAATGTTTCGAATCCACAGATCCTTCTCAAGAGAGAAAAACTCTCTAAATGGCTTGCATTAGAACTACATCTGATCCAAAAATTAACAGTATTATTTACACATTTTATAATTTTACCTTCGTACTTACTCACTATAGTGAGAAGTAAGAAAAAACTATACTAATTGCCCGTGACAAAGAGCGCTCGCAAGGAGCCCGAAACGTCGGGTCTCTAAATATAATATTTAGAAGAACATCCGTAAACTTTGTTTTATTTCAAATATACCACAACGTTTGCCAATGAAGAAAAATATTTTGTTTTAATAACAAAGAGTTTCAAATAATATAATAAAACGTTACCAATTTCCTTTATTTAATACCTAAACTGCACATTTGCAATTTTATACATTTCCTTTTGTTGTAGAGTCAACTAACCATTGTGGCAACCCTGCCTGTAATCGAGAAAGCACATTGTGTATCGATTAACTTGTAATCGGTGAGCTACGGGAAGGAAAATGATCCACTTATGGTGTATTACGGCCATTAGGGAAGACAAAGGAGTAATATGATGACCTTGTTAACACCATAGTCTTACATAACTATGGATGGTGCCGTTATATTGCCAGTTTAAATCCAACCTAAAACAATTTAATTTAAAATCATTTCAATTCATTGATTCGCTGAGAAGTTATCGCAGTTTTAAATTCACATTCGTAGCAAAATAAACTCGTGATAAAAATTTAGAGTTAGCTAAACTAACTATTCTACTCGGACGAACTAACACTTCATAGTGATGTTATGATTATGTGTTATCTGGATACCACATGGTAAACGTGAGCACATACAAATTACTGACTATAAAGGAATTTTTAAAACAAAGCAGTAGGTAATTAAATAAATGATTGCCAATTGATCCGTTATCAAAAGATTCACGAAAGATATTTATAACAACATTAGACAGATAATAATGAATAAATAATCAAATTATTCTTAAGTGAAAGTATGCACTCTAAATAGAGTTTAAATAGAAATTCAAGACATTACAAATTCACAGGTAAAAGTATTTCATGAAACATTTTCTGTGATTAATTTTCATTCTTATTATATCGTAATTTGATAGGCGATACGATCAACCTTTGATATAATAAATCAAGCCTTAATACAATGTATCAGAATAAACTTAATTAACAGCAACTTGATGATATCCACGAAACAAACATTGTTTTCTATTGGTGGAGTGGATTATGATGGAAAGAGATAGCGTAACAATTAATGTTTACGGCTTCTTGCCGCGTATCTGAGTAATTTCTCGTACCAAATGCTCCCCAGTGTATTGAGATAAAGAACCGTAAGCCAACTGCCACAGTTTTAATAATAGACATCGAGAAATAACGCACTATTATGTACAGTAGCAAATACATAGATAGTTATTGCCTGACATCTCTACTGGGTTACACCAAGGTAGCCATGGTCGGTTATTAAATCTAACGGAAGGTGTTACTCTTAAATCTACTACTACTGCGAGTAAAACGATTGGAAATATAATTTTTTGACAACTGTTTATATCAAATTATTTATTATACGGAAAATAATGTTAAAATATAGTTGTTTTACAGAAAAGGCATTATTTTACTACTTATTCACTGCATAGGTATTCGGTTTATACAAATACAAAAAATAAAAATATTTTTAATTATTTTTAACAAGTTGGATTACTAATTGGTTTTCACTTTGTTTCCAGTTATTAAGAGCTAGAGGGGCAAGTTCAATGTAAGCTACCTAAGGTTTTAAAAGATGATAGTTATTATTATTATATATCATTATTACATGATTGTGAAATTGACATAAAATTTAACTACGTCATTGCTTTCTCTTGTAATGCATTTATTTTTTTCTTTTGTTCCAATTTTATTGATTCGTGTTACAATTTGTAATATTTTAATTATCTAATGTTAAGTGCAGATCTATAACTTTGCTGCAAAAAACTTTACAAAATGTATCTATATTTTTTTGAATTTAGTTTTAAAATCTTCCTACATTATTATTTTCTATACTGTGACCGACTTCACGGCGCGCGCGCACGAACAACAATTATTAGGGGGCATTGGAATTGGAACCTCACACAAACTGAACTCTTTTTATTATTTTGTTGGGTAAAACGTGTTTAGTATAGTTTACGTATTTTAAAACGTATATTGAAGATGCCTTTAACACTCCGAATATGCATTTATTAAAAAATATTATATTACACAACAACACATACATTGGTCTGATCCCGTGGAAAGTAGCTTAAGCACTTGTGTTACGGATATCAGTATCAACATGGATATGTGCAAGTATACTTAAGTATATTTAATGTGTGTATTATTGAACAGAAAACCTGTAGGCATATTATTATTAAAAATAACATGGTCTGCGTAGTTGATCATTCTGCTTTGAAAAAGTCACATTAAATTAAACATTTTTTTATTTTGTTTCAGGTATGTTGCAACATTCGTTTTGATATAGGTAAATGCTGTAAAAGGAATGGTAAGAATTGACTTTGGCATTACAATTTGTAAAATCATTATAAAGGTAAACTATTGCAAAATCTTAAAATATTTCACAACATCACATACATTGATCTCATCCTTTGGTAAGTAGCTTAAGCACTTGTGTTACGGAAATCAGGATCAACAGTGGATACACAAATAAACTTAAATATATTTAATAACACACCCAGACACGGAACAAACACCGATATTCGTCACACAAATATTTGTCCCGAGTGGGAATCGAACCCACGACTCTTGGAACCGTAGGTTTTGAACGTGAGTAACCACTGTTCCACCGAGCAAGTCAAAGTGAAATCTTAATGTAATTATCGGTCGATTTCACCTGTTCTCTATCGTAATTTGACCCTCTTTCATTTAAACATTGCATTGTATTGTATTACTTGATACATTTTAAATTTTCTTCCAATTTACGTTTCAAGTACTTGCTAGGGGTGAGAGCCATCCGCTCCCCCGTAAGTTCGGTAATGATGACAAGGCTCCAAGCCATCATCGCAAGGAAAAAAAAAGATAGTTCCAACACCAGTAACAAAGAAATTAACCTTTCCGAGGTCACTTAGATTGATAAAAACTAGCAAGCGAAGCGTAAAGCGGAATTAAGTGTCTGGGCATTTTACCCTTCTAGAATGCAGTTGCAATCAGTGGAGTGCATCAGCTTGGAAATTAGTTAAAACGAGGGAATATTCTATGTGCAGTACAAAGCATGTGTCCAAAGCTTAATTTTTTTTCCCGTAATCTTACTAAACCGTGTCCGAATTTATGAAAACAAACGATTGTTTTTTTTTTAACTATGAATATACCTACATGACTTTGTAGTCAAATGTAGCTTAGCATTGAAGTGAAAAATCTACTTTTTTTGTCGCTGTTTAAATAATTAATTAAGACCAATCGGTCCCGTAACTGAAATACTTACCTACATCAAATGAATCTAGGAAATCTATCAAAATTATTTAATTTATTTATTTATATATTTATTAATCACGGGAAGTTTGACTGTCTCGTTGGTCCATTGGTAGCAAGCGCTGCGTTAGGACCGAGAGGTTCCCTGGTTCGAGTCCCTGGTCGGGCAAAATTTGTGTGAGTTTTTCTGTAATGAAATTACTCAGCCCGGAGTTAAGAAGTTGGCGGATGAACGCCCGTGCCTCGGAAAGCACGTTAAGCCGGTGGATGTCGGGTTGCCGTCTCACCGAATTATGAGACTAAGGGAATAGAGAGTACACTTGTGTTTGCGCGCACACTTGTGCACTATAATATGTCCTGCGCACTTGGCTGATCTCAATTGAGATCGACCGCCATGGCTGAAATCGGTCGGACGCCTTATTTTTAATAAGGCGACCGACCTCACGGGAAATTTATCAGTTCACAGATATTCGAGTCTAATTCCAATTTGAAGTGCATCAACGGACATTATGTTTCTGTCGCAAACCTAATTGAAGGTAATACGCGATTAATCATTGGATAGGAAACAACTGCACTAATTGGTGCCTACTCGTCCAATAAAATGACTTAATTCAATGACACTTTCGCTTCATTACCAACACTTTAACATCGAAAGTTAAACTTTAATGACTTGTAATAAGAGCGTTGTAATGCACTTAACAGTGCCGTGACTAATCAACACCCTGTAATTATTATCGATAGAAAGCATAAACATCGTTCGTAAACCCATGCAAATTGAAGTTAACGTGTATAGTCTTCCATTTCATTATTAGGTAATTGATTGGCAAGTCAAATTAGTGACTTTTGTCGATGTTAAAAAAATCAATTTAGTTAACCGGCTGGTTCGGTGAAACAGTGGTTAATGACTCAGGTTCAAAACCTACGGTTCCACGAGTCGTGGGTTCGATTCCCACCCGGAAATATTTGTGTGACGAACATCGGTGTTTGTTCCGTATCTGGGTGTATTTTTAAATATATTTAAGTATTTTGTGTATCCACTGTTGATTCTGATATCTTTAGCACAAGTGCTTAAGCTACTTACCACCGGATCAGATCAATGTATGTGATGTTGTCTAGAAACAATACTTAACGATGTGACGTCACCTTTCTTCACTTTTGAAACAGTTTAATGGTCTAAAATAGTCTGTTTTTCGTTTGTTTGAAAACGCTAATCACAGGTACTGGTTCGAATTGAAATAATTTATGTTGGATAGACTATTTATATATCATCACGCTGCGTTCACTAGGAGCAAATTAACAGTGGAAAATGTGTAAAAAACGGGGGAAAACGCGCACGAAGTCGCTGGCACTGCTAGTTAATTATATAAAGTAAAAATATAACACATTGTCTTTTAAGATAAAGCAGTAAGTCGTCCAAACATAAGGAACAAAAAAAAAATTAAAGTAATTTCAATTTACCGCAATGCTATATAACCTTTAATATAGATTATATATTATATACGTAACTGGGTCTAGGAATGTGATGATTTAATAACGATGATCATAAGATGGCATGTTTTCCTTTGATTAAAATGATATAATCACTTTACCATTAGAAATTACTGTTTACCTCGTTGATTCCTTTTTGATGACATAAGTTGCTGTAATTGATCTTGCGTGATGCCGTTTTCTTTATGATGATACTTAAGATAGTATGCTAGTAGCAAACAAGATTTTGAAAAACGCATCCCTTATTAAAACATAAAATTTACGAGTATATATTTTCCAGCTTATCCCACTTGATGAATGTTATCTTCAAAATGCATGAATCGTTTCAATCGTTTCGTTTATTATTTTATGAATATTATTTGAAAAAACTTATTGATTTTTTTCGGACACAGTGTCCAAATTGACACATTTTAATTTTGTTTCAAATTTTTTTTATCTGACTGAACAGAACAGCTATTTTAAATTGGTATCCGTATCATATGAAAAAAATAAAAAAATTAAAAAGTGTCAATTAGGACAATGTCCGAATAAATTGTGTCATAATAACCGTCTGTAAGTCAGATATATTCTTATTAAAAACCAGATACGGTACAAATATAAAATGCTCATTGCTCATCACACTACTGTCCTAGTGAAGATCGAATCCACGCCTCTTTGCGTAAGTGACAGGTGCAATGCGCAATAGTAATGCATTATTTACTAGTTGCAAGTATAACTTACAGCAGATGTCACTATCGCAAGACTTCTACATAGGATAATGACCGATGGCTATAAATTCATCACCGCACCAAGTAATAAGCCAATAAATTGTCTTCTAGCAAACGCCACGCGCATTCTTAACAGTTTTTCCTGATAATAAAACAATATTTATGTTTGATTGTAACTTTGAAAATAGTACACGTTGCTATTTGCATTTTAATATGTTCCGTGGGAGTCGACGATGCCCAGTCGTGATCGAATTTCCCTTTACATTGTGGTACTTATTGGCAAGGCTTTAAGGCATCCGGTTATTAGATACATGTTTCCATTAATGGAATTAGCTCCATTTTATGACAGGGCGGTCTTGGCAAAAGTGAATTTACATAATGGGCCGGTGGATTTGTTAATCTTAATAACGTTTTTTATAAGCGGTCCATATTTAGGTTTTGTAATCTATTTAGTGTTGGGTAGAATATAAAAGCTGATTAATTAATTATCCTAAAAGACCTGTTCATTTCACACATTCTTTTATTTAAGTCTAAGTAATTACGCACTACAGAAAACAGAAAGAAGGCAACCATCTCTGGATGGAAACCATAAATTTCAGAAATATTTCAAGACATCGGACTGAGTTATTTCATAACAGAAGACTCACACAATTTTTTCCAAGTCCAAAATTTCAATCCTGGACGTTTCAGTTGTTATTTAGTGCCCACGAATACATCAACCACGCAATCAAATGATTTGACAGTAAACTGGTTTTCAATACAAAGCTAAATTTTTACTTTTGTTTCCAATAGACGATCATCAAAAGATTTTTTGAACAAAATAAATAACATTCTAACGCCTCATTAAGTGTTTAATGATGCTTGCCCAAAAACCAATCTCACTTCATTAAATAACATCGGAAAATGCAACTCATCGCAACTCTTCACAACAGTTGTTCAAGTATCGAGTTATTTGGTGTGTAATGTATTTTGTAGGATTACTGGACGATTTCGGCACGGCTTTCTAAATTTTACTGTTTAGTAGTTCATTTGCGCCAGGTTAGTAAATTCGATGCCGGCGGTGTTGTGAGTGAAGGCTATGCCAGGTAGCACGACACCGCCAATAATAGGCGACGAGGTACACCCCGGTGTTTTAGTCGGTATACCCCTGGGCATTGCAGTCCGTCCAGAAGTCGTGGCTGGCATTTATCATCTCTTCGCCAGTCGCTGGGAGACCGACACACCACCCGGAGAGAACCCTCTCAGGGTGAAGGAGCGCAACGCATTTCACCGGGTTAAAAAAAGGTTAGTAAATTCGATCCCTGTCCGGGACAAATAATAGAAATGTCGTACTGGTTCGCCATATCCAACCCCGCCAGTTACCACTGTGTTTTCATATAAGAAATTAATATTATTCGATGCTTTATTGGTGAAGGAAATCATCGTGAGGACCCGTCTACACCTACAAAGAAATTTTAAGGTTGTGTAGTCTACCAACGCGCACTTGGCCAGCGAGGTCGACTAGGGCCTTATCGCACTAGTAGGGTGAGGGAAGACAAGTGCCCCAGCAATGAGGACGTGTATGGGCTGATGATGATGACGATGATGTTGTATGTACTGGTTTTGAAATTGTGTTTCTTTAAACCGCGGTTATTTCAAACCATTACAATTCAATATCTATCCAAGTGTCACGATTATGCTTTAATACACCATATCCAACAAAAGATACAGTTGCTATGATTGCTAAAAATTACCCAAATCGTAGCCAAGTGCAATTATTTTGTACGAGAAATTATTATTTTGTGTACGACGATCTCATATACTTTCTAAACTCCATTATAATCGTGAGTGCTCTTGCTAATTCACTTTTATGGGCTTGTTAACTAATTCAAATTACGTCTTTGTAAGCCCTTCAGAGTTGGAGCCTTCTTGTAATTGCGGTAACAATTGTGATGTAAAAGTTACCGGCCGAGTGTAAAAGTGCACGCATACGTATCTACATAATAACTTGAAAATTATTTAATTGATAGCAATTCTCGGTATCAAATGTTATATAAGTAGAAAGAAAGATGGAGTAAGTTCATTGAGCCTCGTTAAAGTCAGAGCGATGTTAAGTTATACAATAGGTATAAGGCGTCCGACCAATTTCGGCCATGGCAGCCGATCTCTGCGAAAAAAGGCGCATGACCAAGCCGGTGCTTAACGTGCTTTCCATGGGCGTGCACCCAACACCTTCCTGATTCCGGGCTAAGTCATTTACGTTCATTAACGGAAAAACTCACACAAAATTTGCCCGACCCTGGGTTCAAACCCGTGCTGTGCTGACCTCTCGGTCCTTACGCAGCACTTGCTACCAATCGACCAACGAGGCAGTCACATACAATAAATTTAGGTATTTGTGATAATCAGTATTTGCCGTATAGGTCTCTATTAACTCTCATTTCTCTATCGTTGACTGTTTCACGATCCTATGTCAGTTTCTAGTACGAGTATATTAAAGTGATCGACGCCATGATCAGGCGCCACTCTTATACAAGTATTGACACCATTCCCATTCAACCATGCATAATCATCATTTTAATCAGCCTTCCTACCGAGAATACAGTAAACGGGCATTTATACAAAATTACTTGATTTAATCGGCACGTAATCCTCGATTTGATGTCATCCAATTTCCACAAAAAAAATCCTGCATTTTCATTGACAGCAATGCTTATTTATGTACTTTTTTACGTCAATATCGCTTTAAATGATAGCGACAAAGGAATGCCCCAAAAAAACAGCTGATCAGTAATTTTGAGTCACCCAGTGACCCGTGATCAGTAACACTGGTAATACTTAGTAATGCTTGTTTTGATCCTATCCAGCTTACACAAAAACGTCGGGCATTTTCGGTGAGACAGCAATGCTGTTTTATATATTATTTTGGTACGCCAGTAATACTCTGTATGCATGTCCCAAAAAAATCAGCTGATTAACACTAATCAGCTGATTTTTAAGGCTCTGCCAAAATATTGCCACCTAGCGGCCGGTACGGCAAATGCTGAGGCAGAACATATCGACCATGTTTGCTTTAATTTTTGTAACTTTTTCTTCTTCTGCCTTTCTCTACTATTTTGGTGAAGGCCTTCAGCTTCCTTCACCCCCCTCATTGAGCTCCAATCATTCGACATTGTGCTCTTTGCATCCAATTCGAGTCGGCTATTTTCTTTACTTCATGTCCAGCCCATGTCATTTGAGACTAGACACTCGCTTCGTTCCATCTGTGATCTGCTACTTTGCTTTTAACTTTATGATCAATTAGTTTTTAAGCTATTGCATAGCTTTTATCGCGGGCTTTGAGCGCGGCGACCGAACCAAAAAATTCCGTAACGAAAAAAACCTCACAATCGTCTAACGTCGTTTCAGTTCGGTAGACTTCGGCACGGTGTTTGTGTGCGTGCGGTTAGACGTATTGTACGACTCTACGAAACTCGCACGAATCGAGACGAGCTGCTCCGAAATCGGACGATGCTATGCAATAGCTATACCGCGGCAATCCCCGAGTGCCACATGCCTTTTTTTTCTTACTTTTCATTCCTGTGTAGAGTCACCCAGTGACCCGATCAGTAACACTGGTAATACTCAGTGAGTCGGTACCCGGCTGCATAACAGTGACGCTAACTGTGCGCGCACGCTGCCCCACTTGCAAGAGAAGTGTTAGGCTCTACAGTGTGTATTGTCTTTGATATTCGATCTTGGGTGACCACTTTGTACATATTAGTTGGTATTTATTTATCTACTTGTGTATATTTTACGCTATTTTTCTATGAGACCTGTACCTTTTCTAGGTACTACTCAAATTGATGAATATACTTACGCATAAATATACAATAGTTCTAGTATATTAAAAATGTGTTTATAAGAGCTATCAATAAAAAAATATACATACTTTTTTTTTTGTTTTTATTTCGAATATAATTTTTTTTTGCGTTATGTGGCAAACTCTATCACTTTAAGCTAGATAACATTTTTGATTATTTTCCGAGAAACAACACAATTCGCAAGTATCGTATTAAATGACGAATTACATTTAAAATCAGACTATTACTATTTACACATGCAGATCAGTTCAGTCGGACAAGAGATCATCAAGAGTCGTCTCAAGTCGCACAAAAAACCGTTTACTTAAACAAATGACGATACCATCTTTCATAGCACCAACACGCCTAACCTATAAAAATACAAGCGCCACACGCATTCAAAATAAGACTCTACCATCTGCATACTAACGACTAATTTCGTTTGATAGCAAAGACAGTTTTATTGCAACTTTAATAACACTATACCCTTATAGATGTGTCGATAATCGCCCGCCATAAGTTAAGAGCAACGGGTTGCCCTCGTTCATTCGTAGATAGATTCTAGCAATTATCAGTGGCTTTAAAGAGTTTTAAATTATCTTGAACACTATCGATCAAGTCGTAAGCATCAGTTCTGGCTTCAATTATCTCTGGAATATTCTAGACTGGAGTGTTACGGATGATCCCATTTTGAATGCGTAATAAATGCGTATATCAAATGTGTTCCGTTAATTTAAGGAAGAAGATGAGGAGATAGCGTAGGTTCCTACATAAGTCCTACCTAGGGCTTAATGTTCACTTAGTCAATACCTGGGTATTCTAGGTAGGTATTGTAAAAGTTATATTTATAACTGATGATGATGATTATGTCCTATAACTGTACTTAATAATCTCTTCTAGACTGACAAAACAGAGGTCACCAAGACTAGGAGTGCTGTAAAGAGCTCGAAACGTCAGGTCTCTAAATGATATGTTTAGAATAACAATACACGCAAGTTTAATGCGTAAAATTTTAAATGTGTAGTGTTTGCGGAAATAATAGACAATACCTACTACTAATATATGCATTTGAAATCGTTTTAATTCGAACAAATTGATTTGTCGCAAAATAAAAATATGTTTCGGTTAATTTTACGCTTTGTTCTTACATTTTCCCCAATTTTCCTCTCTTTACCTACTCACGATCTATTCTAACCTCAAAAACTTTAAAGATAACACTGTGATCTAAAATTGAATAGCAAAACTGCACACACAAGTTCAAAGTCATTACTTAAGGCCGCTCTCAAGCATCCCAAAGACGAATAGCTTGGCAGCAGACCTTTAGCCCATCATCACATTATTGAGTCGGGTATAACGGTGCTCAGTAGCTACCGAGTAGTGATGCGATCTAATATTGTAGAGGTACGAGATAGGGAGATGTTAATCTGTTAAAATATTATAGAGGTACATCGAAAAAGCGAGGAAGACCGTCGATGGGCGCGTGGTTTAGGTCATTGCTTAACACGCGAGAGGTCGCCAGTTCAAACCCTGCCACGTACCACTGTGTTTTTCAAATAAAAATTCAGATGTACTTATCGTACATCATCATCATCATTATCAGCCTATATAGATACGTCCCCACTGCGGGGGCACGGGCCTACCCTAAACCAGGGCGATCAGACCTTAGTTATCGTACATATGAATTTTTATTTTTCGACGCTTTAACGGTGAAGGAAAACATAAGGAAACCTGCACCTACTAAGAAATCCTTAGGTTGTGTAGTCGTCAACCAACCCACACTTGGCTAGCGTGGTTGACTAAGGCCTTATCGCCCTAGTTACGGAAGGCCCATGCTCCAACAGTGGGGACGTAAAAAGACCAGAGTTTAATAAGTTCAAATATTTGTATCTTTCAATGATGAACGATTGTGTTTTGTTTAGTATATTGTTGAATGTGTAAGATTTTTCTTACGCCGAACACATTTTTATTGGTATAAATGTTCAGTAGATATTAAAGCTAATTTAACATCATTGTAAGGTCTAAATTCAAATGAAAAATAATTTCAATTCAACTAAGCATGAGAGCTTTTTTCGTATCCTTTCATTATCTTTTTTGTAATTTGTGAAACATGCAAGGAAATACGGCAAAGAAAATAATTCGGCCATACTGGCCGCATTCGCTGACTCAGTTATTATCCTTATAATTAAACCTCTTCATTAAAGAGTCAACGTATAGTACAGTACTATAAATAGGTTTTCATTCATAACAAACTAGTGACCCGCCCTCGCTTGGGTGAATTTTGCATAAATACCTTCCTCTTAAATCCGAGAGGGATTCTATGAAAAAAAACGCATCAAAGTCCGTTACATAGTTTTAAAGATTCAAACATACAAGGGATATAGGGACAGATAAAGCGACTTTGTTTTATACTATTTAGGGCTAGACAAAGTGCCCAACACTAGTGTGTGGCTACTGCGAAAGTCCATTTTGTTACCACTTAGGGCTATCAGGTACTTAATGTCAGTCTGATTACGGTAACGTTAGTTCTCTGCGTCACAGCGATTTGCCTGCCACCATTGCATTTTGCATGCTATTTTGCACATTCTAGAGGATTACATAGCTGTCTACTTATAAAGTTATTAGATCAAACATTTTACTTTAAGCATATTAGGGGTGAGAGCCAGCCGCTCCCCCGCAAGTTTAGTGGTGAGTGCCTACCGCTCCCCCGTAAGTCCGGTGATGATGACGAAGCTACTCCAAGCTATCATCGTAATGTCGGTTAGGAAAGAACCTATTAGCATAATGAAGTTTAATAATATATTGTATTGACTGTGTTAGTAGCTAGAAAAGCTGAATATATCCGGGATATCTACCATGTTGTACTATATATTTTTTTATTGAGTTACCGATATTTTGGCGCTGTTGCAAGCGCCATGATCACTGGTCTACAATAGGACTGCGAGAATGACTATAGGTCTAAGAGCAAACATATCGGTAGAGTGTGTATCCAGGACCATTTAAAATTGTAGAAATATTGTGTTAGTAGCTGGTTATAAAAGAGAGCAAAAGAGACATGTCGTTTACGCAGAGCTACAAGATATACAATAGAGTGAGGTCCACATATGAGGTCGGCAATAGACCCTGATGAACCTGTTGTCCTCACGTTGGATAAATAAATAAATAATTCCAGCACAAAAAACCGGCCAAGTGCAAGACGGTCTTACGCACCATTATGTAAAAAAACACGTATTGTATGGGGACCCCCTTAATATTCTATCTTTTAAAAATTTTAAGCTATTGCATAGCTTTTATCGCGGGCTTTGAGCGCGGCGACCGAACCAAGAAATTCCGTAACCAAAAAAACCTCACAATCGTCTAACGTCGTTTCAGTTCGGTAGACTTCGGCACGGTGTTTGTGTGCGTGCGGTTAGACGTATTGTACGACTCTACGAAACTCGCACGAATCGAGACGAGCTGATCCGAAATCGGACAATGCTATGTAATAGCTATACCGCGGCAGTCCCCGAGAGCCACACGTCTTTTTTTTTTTATTTGTTCTTATAGCGGCAACCGAAATAACATATTTAGTATAATTCCAGTTTTAGTTACTTTTTAGGTACGGAAGTCTAAAAAAAAGCATAATTTCCAATATTGTGACAGTAGCCATTTGATAAACAGCACACACAGATAGTATTTATCGCAAACGTTAGCCATTACTGCGCGCCGCGAGTTATGGGACACGTAAACGATCCCACACCGGGAATATACGAGCCGGGCGCTGAATGGGGAATGAATCAAAAACGGGAGCCGAGGGACGTGTCCACTGACCGCTGCGGTACGGGGTCGGTTGAGTAGAGAAGTTATTTATTTATTTAAAAAGGTACACCAACAGTACACAATAAACGAAATAACATTCATAAGGACACATATACCTTTTAGAGGTGCACACAACACTGGCTGTAAACAAAACAACACAAAAAAAGACGTGTGGCACTCGGGGACTGCCGTGGTATAGCTATTGCATAGCATCGTCCGATTTCGGAGCAGCTCGTCTCGATTCGTGCGAGTTTCGTAGAGTCGTACAATACGTCTAACCGCACGCACATAAACTCCTTGCCGAAGTCTACCGAACTGAAAAGACGCGCGACGTTAGACGATTGTGAGGTTTTTTTCGTTACGGAATTTCTTGGTTCGGTCGCCGCGCTCAAAGGCCGCGATAAAAGCTATGCAATAGCTTAAAATTTTAGGAAAGTTATAATTATGACAGTAACTTCCTTTCAAATAAAATGTACTATTGCTAAATAAACAAGATGAGTGAGATGAGACTTAATGATGAATAAGGTAGCCACTAAGAACATATAATAAGAACATTATGTTTCGTTTAAGTCCTTTCTAAAAATGTTAATAGAAAGATTCAAGAGGAAGGTTTTTTTTGTATAATTAGTCGATGCGAAGCGCAAGGGGGTAGGGCCGGTCACTAATTAGTTATAAATAATTGAATCACAAATAAAATAAAATAAACAAGTACATAATTTTTGGATGTCCAAACGAACAGCCCATGTCCATGAAATTTTATCATTCAGGTAGTCTTTTCGTTTGTAGTAACCTTTTTTTACAATGCATGGCTTAATAAAAGTTTTAACAAAGTAAAATAAATATAACACAAAATCAACAGATTTTATTAATTTCATAAATTAACTACTGATTCGTAAATATTAATTGATTTGCGGATCCATAAAATGAAAGATATTGATATCAATAAGGTTAAATCCAGACGTTTAAAAAGCCAAGATAAAGCACGCTTTAGAGAACGTGTAGGATCTTTTTAATAAGCTTCGTTTAGCGCCAGCAAAGATAGATAATCATCGATAAGTAAGCGGTTCAAACAAGGCGCAAATGAAGAAAATAAAAAGGTAACTTGGCGTGCGGTCATGCAACCTTACGCCCGGAGGATGCATACAATGTAAGCGCGGAGGGTGCCACCGAGCCTCTTATCTATAATCAAAATGGAAAAAAAAAAATGCCGACATCCTCGAACAAATCGTGTAGGAGATTTTTGCTGAGGGTCAGTTTCGCTATGCTAATTGATGATGGATTTGATATTTTGTGCGCTTTTGGTGATTATGACTTCCCTTATTTGATATCTGCTAAAAATATTTTTGATCGGAAAGGTACCAGCTTCCACCCTGTCATGCTACCATCAAAAATATTGGACAGGATATTTTATTGACATCACCAATTATAACACACCCGCCTTGTTAATCCATTGGCGGCAAATGCTGCGTTAAGTCAAAATTGGGAAATTTTCCTGTTAAGAATTACTCCGCCCTGAGTCAGGAAGTTGTGATACCCCCGTACTTCAAAATCTCATTAGGTTAGTCAATGGTCAGAACTGTAATAGTGTTGGAGCAGAGAGTGCACATGTGTTTGTGCATACCCACGTGCACTAAAACAAATCATTGCGCAGCTTGCTTATATCCATCAAAATTCGCCGATTTAGCTGAAATCGGTTGAACAAGCTTATCATTATTCCGAGTGGTATGGGCACTCTCAGTATTAATTGATTGAGCACCATATCTTCTTTCCTTCCTCCGACATTAAATTGACATACTCAGAACGTCATTTATTTCAAAATGCAGTATAATGGATACAATTTAACTTGTGAATAGGCTCACTTCATAATTTATAATCAGATGTACCAAGCCCAGGGGCCCGTTGATACAGAAAATGATAAATTCGCATTGGTCCTACGCAGCCGCTGCGATCTGAAAGGATCTTAATCCTATTGAGAATAAGGTTGAGATTTGTAAAGTGACGTTAATAGGATTTGTGGAACCTATGGCGTCTTTTGCGTTAGCCATAAGCCTGAGGAAATTTAAATAATCATAGGCAATGGTGCGGTTTAATAAGACTCGGCTGTAGATCATGATGCAGCTGTGTCGGTAGCAAAGTAAAATACAGAAATGTTTGAATACGGAATCGGGACGTCGTATCGTTCGCTCCTTTGATGCTTTGTCCCATTAGTTTCTTTGGGTAGGAAGTTTGGCTGCTGAAGTTAAGTGGGAGGTTTATTAATTGTGCTCATGAACCATTAGAGTTCGTTTTCGAATTTGGTGAGGTTAACATTTGATTGGATTATGCTTGATTACACAAGTCGGATCTTAATATCAACATAGGATTAAATTTAAAACTGAAATAATATTAACAGTAAGAAATAACAGAGATGGTGGTGAATAATAGTGTTTTTCCAAATATAATTGATCGGGAATATCTGCTATAATTCGTAACTATTACTGATTTATTTTATGTCACACATTGACACTAAATGTTTTATAAAAAAAGTTTTCCGAAGCTGTAAAAAAAGTCATAAAACTAAAATTTTACGAAGAAGTTGAACTAAAAGTTCTGGAATACGTCCGCAGTAACACTCAAAAAGAAAGTTTATTACCGATAGTAGTACTTTAGATTAGTCGAGCAAATATTTGTCACGCGGACAAGCAAATTTATGGCCTCCACCACTTTAATCCCAATCATAACGGTGTCTCACAGCATTTCCACTATCTACCGTTTACGTAGAAGCCGGCAAACACAAATTGTTGTTAATCGGACCCTAAGAAGTCTTTGCTAATTACGTGGACGTAATGGCTGAAAATTGTTTGGAGCCAAGCGCGGTGTACGCTCGGGAATGAACCGCCTGTCCTTTTTCTAGCGAATACTGTTCTTTAACTTGTGTAAGGTAATCTGCTTAACGTAATTTAAACAACTGTACTACCCGTCTGTGTAACGCTGTTATGTGTTAGACAGTGTTCAGTAAACATTTTTCGCTCTACTGATTTCAGTGTGAACAGATTTTCAAAAAATGCCTGGTCGGATTTAATTGGTGTGGGATAATCTTTTCAGCAAATTAAGTGACGCAGTGGCCGCACATAGCTAGGCAAAATGGAACCCTACCAAATGTTGCATAAACATAGGTATATGAAGTCATAGAGCAAATTGAGTTTCATAGGATCAGGACTAAATGTGGTAGAAATTTTTGCTCAAAAACATTTATCACCTATCTCTAACTAGCTTTCATTATCAACACGAATGTCTAAAGAAGCAAACAAGCTAATACAAGCTAACAGTACAGAAACAGCAATAAGCCATCCATATAAGGCTAGGGCTAATAGCATAGCGATTAATTGAACTATCAGCTGTGGCTTCACCGCCGCGGCGGCAGAGCAGCCGGTGGGACAATACTGCACTGGGACACAAAACAGAACCACTTTGTTGTGTTTTCTGTCCGTCTGACCCTTTTTTAGGACCGCGTGGAATGTCAAACGGAGATTATTTTTGGAATTAGACTCTTGATATTTGTAAAGATGCACGAAATTCAATCCCATCAAAAGTTCTGTGGCATGGTTTTGACTGGCTTGGTGGAACAGTGGTTAGTGACCAGAGTGAGTGAGTGAAATTTGCAGAGAATAGTACTGTTTGAAATTAAGAATAGTACTTTTTGTTTACCTACAGTCATTAATTTTGGAGGCTCAACCATGTTACATATAGGCCACATAATAATAATGTTACATCATTGCACTCAGCATACACTGCGACTATCTTTCGTCAAAAGAGTCCATCTTAAATATTATCATCCCATCTCCAGAATCTCAGTGTAGAAGGAGTCCTAGAACCCACATTTTATTTATTCCCCTTACATGACGACATCCTGCCGCAGACGACTTCTAGGAACGTGCAGCCACTTCCGGCCCTTGTTTAGACATGTTCTGTGCGACGAGAAATCATTAGGCGTCCTACATTATATCCTTCGGTACGTATCTCGGGAATGGGCCTTTTTATAAGTTTTCAGGTTAACCTTACTCCATCTGATGGTAAGCGGTCGTAAGGTCCACATATTAGGTCGATAGGCAGACACAATAGACCCAACTGAGCCTGTCGCACTCTCCCTGAAGGCTTAAGTTAAATAGTAAAGATATTAGGTCCGGGTAATTTATCATGTTTTCTTATATTTCGGCACTGTTACAAGCGGCATGATAACTGGTAACTGACATGAAGGGAAACATCCTGGACTCATTTATTTTTCTAAAGCTTGTGATGTTGTGTGATATATAAATAATCTTAATTTATGTACTAACGCGAGAACAGCCAGGCGCCCTGAAAGTTATATAATTAATGTTTATGCCTATGACACATTCATTGCAAACCACATTTTGACTCCTCGTATTTCTCACCCCACCCTGAACAAAATCCGTCTTCAGTCTCTAACGTAGAATTAAAAATAATGTTCTAATCCCCGCTTTAGCAATACAACCGCTGCGCTATGATTAAAATCCGCGGTATTTTTCAATTTGCGTTCCCATAAATGGATATGCGCATACGCAGACTTAGTTTATGCTTATTCGTTTTATGGGCAGATATTTTTTCTCAGGGCTAAGCTCGCCCTTTGGTAATTAACGATATCAAGACGGTGATCTCGTTTTAATGGTTCTTAAACTGTTTAGGTTCGTTTGACTATTTGGTTGATTTATTCGTGGCAAGCATAGCTATTACTATTTTAAGTTTGAAGAAAGACTCATTTAGAAGATTATTTACATTTCAAGTGGAAGAACTTCGTAAGTTAATCCGTTTATATTATGTTACATTTATGTCAGAAAATGTAGTATGGAACACACTCAGGCCAGGTGGAGTGACTATTTTCGTCCAGCAGTGGTCGGACTTACAGGCTGATGATAGCCTTGTGAACATTATGCTAAATCCAATACTATGGCTGCCAACTTATCTCTAGTATGTACAGAAAAGATCTGTGTTTACCCACTCACTTAAAATTTTTGTATTTTCAACATCATTTTAACACTAGTGATTATACATAAAAACCTTCCTCTTGAACCTCATATCTAAAAAAACACCATCAAAATCCGTTGCGTAATTTTAAAGTTTTAAGCATTCATATATACGTCTTTATGTATGTACATACAGACAGAAGGGGGAAGCTACTTTGTTTCATACTATGAAGTGATACACAACATTTTGTATAATGAACTTAGGTACTATTTTTGTTCAAATACTTTGAGGACCGTGCTGCAGACTTAATGCATTTTACAGAGAACACCGCCAAGTGTTAATATCTTATAATGCAGCCGATCTATTATATGCAATCTTATAATGAGCTTATATGGACACTAAAGCTGCAAACCCACGTAACTGGAATATGCACCTTACACAGAAACCCTAAAGAGTATTTCAGCTTGGACTAGATTGTAAGTTAACTGCATCTAAAGAAATCGTTGCGATTAAGAAATGAAATCGTAAAAAACTTAATGAAAGAGGTCTAGAGGTCTAAAGAGTTGATTAAAGTAATTAGGGTATAGTCGGCAAACAGAGTGCATTTATTTTATCCGAAAGAACTAAAATATTGATGACCCATACATAAAAACCTATACACCTTGAAATTTAAGTGGTTGTTTTCCCGTGGCAGATCGATTTGCCTTTAGTAATACTATGGAATAATGCAAATTATTTCATGAAAAATAAAATTTATTTTCCAAATTTTCAAAATAATAATAAATCTTTTATAAGATGTGACGTAATCAGGTACAGCTTGCCGCATGAAATCGATGTTTAAAGCTAAAGAAGCTCTAAACCCTAAGTTATAAAGCGGTACGAACGTGGTTTCGAGTTTCGGTTATACCTTTCGTAAAACGGGCATTCATTGATTTCAATAAAAAAGAACTGCACAAATGTATTGTGCTACTGAGATAGAATCATTTTACTGCGGGAAAACAACCACTTAAATTTCACGGTGTATAGATGACAAGAAGTTAATTTTCAAGTATGTTTTTAAGATTCTATTTTTTATTCGGCTATAGGACTTTAAACCTATTTATTAACCAGATATGTTATGGCTTTTAAAATGTTGTTCATATAAATATTACTTATACATCATGGGTATTTTTGCACTGACTGTACCTACTTACTTGTACACACTCAATATTGCAATCACTAATCTTTAATTACCTATCGCAATGTGTAATCACCTACATTTATGTAATAACGAAAATATCAAAGACATAGCAAATCAGTCTTTGTTTATTATTGATCAAACCTTTTGTATGAGTGGCCTTTAACATTAAAAAGGTCGGCTCCTAACATTGTCTGGTATATTGTTAGTAACTTGAGTGTTGCAGTAATTAATATAAATGGCGATACATTTTTGTCTACCTGAAATATACGAACGCATGTCGAAACCAGAACTACTATCAATTATCAATATAGGCCCAGACAGATATAAAACAACGTTTGTATAATACTTGAAAGCATACTGCAAGACAATAGTCCTGAAAATACATTATGGGCATTATAGTTTTGACTTCTAGGTGGAACAGTGGCTAGTGACTCAGGTTCATAACCTACGGTTCCTAGAGTCGTGGGTTCGATTCCCACTGAATCCACTGTTGATTCTGATATCCGTAACACAAGTGCTTAAGCTACTTACCACGGGATCAGGTCAATGTATGTGATGTTGTGCAATACTTATTTTATTTTATTATTATTTATAGTTAAGCGTAGCATCATTTGTTAAAATTGAATCACAATACTTATTATTTTGACCATCAACAGATTATATAAAAAAGTAAACTAAGCAACATTTTTTTATTTCTTGCTTACAGAAAAATACATACATACTATACTAAATTTGGAATTGAAATAAAATGCGACACAATAAAAAAAATAACAGGTATAATATCTAATAAACAAAGAAATATATAATTGGTTTAATAATTCAATGTTTAAAAGTTATTCTTTCATATTAACACGTATCGTATTCATGAGATTGTGACTAATACGAAAAACATGTGATCACTTACTAAAAGTACTGTTGCCCCAATAAAAAGGCCGATGAGTAAAATGCATACAATTTTTTCATATAAAATTCCACAGGCGTCCGCTGTCATCTTTGTATGTAAATTAATTCCATACAACAATTTCAAAATTGGCTCAATCAAAGTCTGGGAATATGAACCGTTAGTCAAAGCAAATAGAGTTTAATTTGGTTAAACATGGAATATTGTAAGGTTCTCTAGAAATTCGTCGGCGCTTACACAGTATTCTCGTGTGAATTTTAACATTGTGAGTACCTATCATTGTTTTTACTATCATCTTAGTGATGTGCTACAATAAGTTATCGATATTACAATCTTTAAAAAAAGCAAAGTACTTACTTCCAGCTCATGTCTTCCCTCCTATAAAACTGTGTTCTTCAGGCGATGCTTGGAACGCATCTAAGTAGGCCTTCAGTGTGAGGTCGACAAGCTCTATAGGGTCAGTTGTGCCTGTCGACCTCACAACTGATCACAAAGGTCACCCAGGAATTTTTATGTCTTCTTCTTATCGTATGGTTGATATAAAACCTGGTGTCAGAGTTCAAACCGCCCGTAGGCCTCTGACATGGCTTCACACACCGTTGAAAAATCTCTCAGGTTTGCTAGTTTCCTCACGATGTTTTCCTTTAACGTTAAAGCGTCGAATGATGGTACATATAAATTTCAAATTTGAAAAACACATTAGTACCTGGCGGGGTTTGAACTGGCGACTTTTCGCATGGCAAGCAACGACCTTAACCATTCGGCCATCGACGCTTTTTTTGTTAAAAAAAGCAATGCTACTTATATTTTACAAATAGAGAAACAACTGTTTCTCTATCGAGAAATAGAAATCAAGGAACTTTGACTAGCCCGATGGCGCATTTGATAGACCCTATCTCTTATGTCAAGTGAAAAGGGTTCGATTCCAAATTGAGATAAATAATTGTGTCATAAACATTGGTATTTGTTCCATATCGTCATCAAATTTGTAGTCGTCTCGCAAATTATAGACATTAATCCGTATCAGGCTGTTATATTTTAAGTAAAGTTGGCTTTAAAGTAGAAGTTAATATACATACATACATAGTATCACGCCTCTTTCCCAGAGGGGTAGACAGAGTTGACTTTTTGCCATGTGCTATGGTCCTGGCACACCACTTTTAATATAATTTTTTTTTTCTTTCCCACAAATTATCATGCTTAGTCTTTAATTAAAATATGACTAACGTTTCCATCTACAATTCAGCTAGGCCACCCTATAATAAGAGATCAAGGCCCGACTACACGAGATAGGCACAATTATTCACATAAAAATTTATTCCCCTGTCCGTACGCACCGTGCACTTTTATGATCCAGCGGTTTTTGTATAATTCTTCAGTAGCTCGGTTGAAACTGCCATAAATTATACCGATTTAATGGATGGAGGTGGATTATTGAAAAGTATTTTATAAAGAATGTTTAAAGTTGTTGTTTTGGGACCGATCCTGCTTGGAAGGATTATTGTAGGTATCGATAGTACATTGTATTTATAGATAACAATGATAATATGACTACGTTGTTGAACTATTGTAATAAATGTAAATCCTATGTAAATCCTGAGGGTGAAAAACAGACCCAAATTCTGGGTCTGTTTTTCACCCTCGTTGGGGTCACCTTGCGTCGGGGATTAAAAACAGGCCCAATGTATACTATTGTATCAAAATTTACTCGTCAGAATCAGCCGAATGAATAAGTATTCATTTGGCTGATTCTGAAGCGGTCTGTATCTTGAAATATCATCATCATCAGCCCATATACGTCCCCACTGCTGGGGCACGGGCCTACCCTGAACTAGGGCGATAAGGCCTTAGTCGACCACGCTAGCCAAGTGCGGGTTTGTCGACTACACAACCTTAGAATTTCTTCATAGGCGTGCAGGTTTCCTCACGATGTTTTCCTTCACCGTTAAAGCGTCGAATGACGGTACATATGAATTTCAAATTTGAAAAACACATTGGTACCTGGCGGGGTTTGAACTGGCGACCTCTCGCATGGCAAGCAACGCAACCTTAACCACTCGGCCATCGACGCTTTTTTCTTGAAATATATATACCAAAGAATGCTATCTTTTATCATTTAGTTCCTCTGAAGGCTTATGGAGACTAGGAATATATTGCTTTACTGTAATTAAATAGATTTACTAGATCGTTCTTTATGGTAGGGACAGGCATCGGATTTCCGATAAAAAATGTAGTAAAAGACACAAAATACTTCTTTACGTAATCACCACTAAAACCCTCCATGACTTATCAAATTTTGTACATAAATTAACTTCTGTATGTTGTTTTTGTATTACGCAACTCATCTACTCAATGAAATCAGGAAATACCTTAATTCACGACTTAACTTTCGAAGATATAAGTAATAATGTTTTTCATTTCCTTTCTGAGTTCATCCAAACGAATAGCCGTGAAATGCACCTCAGTGGTTTGAATAAATGTCAGAATTCACATTTGTACTTCAAATTAAAGATAATTTGTTTTCCTCAACAAAAGAGCCCGGTTGGGATAAATTTTACGGATTAAACTCGAGTGTATTGTTCTTAACATATTATAATAGAGACCCGACGTTTACATAACGGGCAAAACTAAAGAGGACAGTATTAAAAGGGACTAGTAGCGGTACCATGAGTTGGCTATCAAAAACTTACGTACGTTAAAAACCTATTGAATTGTTTTTTTCATACGACCGATTTTAGTTCTTAGCGTAACCACTAGGGACGCTGTACAAGTTTTTCATAGACATTTTTACTTAGGCGGACTCATGGTAGCGCGGTTCATTTCCGGTGTGTACCATTAAATCCGCTTGAATAATATCCAGGATCCAAAATAGGGTTAAAACATGCTAAACCAAGGATCATTAAATAAACCTCGTAAATACGGTGACGGTAAAATTGTCAAGAGGAGAAGACAATAAATATCAGAGTACCATCTCGGTTCAATAGAAATTTAAAGTTAAATCACGATGGTACTACGTGATAGCAATAGGAATAGGCTAAAATGTGTCTTTAAAGTATAATAAATTGCCTGATCGTGCATGGCGTGCGGTAGGTCATGCTTCGTTGTCGTTTTGAGGACACACGGTGTGTTATTGCGACAGGCCCCGCCGTTGTTTCTTTAAAGGGTTTTCAAATTAATAGAACGAAATAAAAAAAAAATTAACATATATATTTTTCCGTACGCGGTAGAGTTTACACTAAACTACTCTATGTTTTAAATATAGGGTATTTTCACTCTTGTTTTATTTGTTAAGTCAAAAACAGTATTTATACATAGTTTACTTTGCACTTATGTCGGTACGCGGTAGTGTTTAATCATGTCTTTACATTATGTACAATAATTTCACTCTTAGTGTATTTGTTAAGTCAAAAATAGTAATTATAGTTTACTTTTGGGCACTTATGGTTGTATTTTGGTAGTTTGTAAAACTGGGTATGTATTCAAAGTATTTTTACATAGCAAAAATAGCTCTCCTTGCATTGACAACCCTATCAGAATCGCCCAAAAATGATTTTGCACACGCCATACATCGGCTGTGTCGTAATTTTTTGCCGCCTATTCGATATGATAACCAATTATTTTATGTGAACCGGATTAGACTGTTGTGAAATCAATATTTTAATTGGTTTGTAGGGCACCACACAAATTGGTACATTCTGAGATACTGATAAAAAAAGACGTGTGGCACTCGGGGACTGCCGCGGTATAGCTATTGCATAGCATCGTCCGATTTCGGAGCAGCTCGTCTCGATTCGTGCGAGTTTCGTAGAGTCGTACAATACGCCTAACCGCATGCACACAAACACCGTGCCGAAGTCTACCGAACTGAAACGACGTTAGACGATTGTGAGGTTTTTTTCGTTACGGAATTTCTTGGTTCGGTCGCCGCGCTCAAAGCCCGCTATAAAAGCTATGCAATAGCTTTAAAGACGTGATTGTTTTCTTTAGGTACCGAATTAACCGAATTACCGAAATTTCGATGTCGAAACAATATGGGTAAGAAAAGACATATGTACTATCCTTACTGACTTATGTGATGGCTTGGATTAGTCTTGTGATCGTCACCGAACTTGCGATTGCATAAAATATTATTTTGAATTAAAGCATACGTTAAAACCTCGTTTGTAGACTAAAATTAACTCCGTATTTTTCACTTTTAACGGTACGAACAGTTACAATACCAACAATATGTCGGACATTCACGAAATTCTCCAACTGCGTTTAGTGAGGGTGTTTTGAAAATAAAATATAACCACCAATGACCTTGCGTGTGGCCTTTACGCTGATTGGTCTGTTTTAAAACGTCAAAATGCTAATCCATATTTTAAAATTGGAATATTATCGAGATTTTTTCCGAGAGTTGCAATAATTTTTTTCGTACTGAAAAGACATTCATCACAGTTTAATCGCACTTAAACTCAATGTTTGTGCGGTTTTTTTTATTAGAACCTGCTATATCCATTTGGAGAGGCCTATGTCCAGCCATGGACGGAAGTGGGCTGATGATGATGATGATATCCTGTTAGAAGAACTATTGTAACGGCCGCATAAAAGGAAATGTTTACGATTTTAACTTACAATATTTCTTTCATCCATATTAATCATACCTACCGGGTACACTATTGTATATAGTACCTACGGAACGACGTGACCATAATTTTATTATGAAGATTTAGGTGTAAAATGTGTTCATCATAAACACCTACAAATACTGAATGTGCAGTAACTTTTGAATTTAGAGCCCATAAAATATATGTGGGCCTATTGTCCGTGGTCTAATCTCTGGTCAATCGAGATCGTCTTTATGGCGGAATATTAAATGGATTGCTTTGTCGTTTAAAATACGAGTTAAATTCAAAAGATAACCACAACAGTCTAGTTATAAGTCCAGTAGCAAGTTCTAAGCTATTATAATGTGGGAGAAAGAGAAAATGCTATCTATAATGTAATCCGTTGTCTGCTTTATTACTTTGTCTCATACTTCCAACTTCTGAAGGATCATAAAACCATACAAACTATCTTTATTGATCTCTTTGGGAAAAGATTAGCTAAACTGTGTTTTACAAGATAAAGCGAAGTAAAAATTATGTGTTTAGAAATTCGGCTGTCCGTTATTGGGCCTCTTTGACTGTGTACCAAATTTATTTCATTTGAGTTTGAACAAAACTTTTTTCACTTTCCCAATATTAGTAAATAAATAAATAAATATTGCACAACAACACATACATTAACCTAAACCCGTGGTAAGCAGCTTAAGCACTCGTGGTACGGATATCAGAACCAACAGTGGATACACAAATAAACTTAAATATATTTAATAATACACCCAGACACGGAACAAACACCGATGTTCGTCACACAGATATTTGTCCCGAGTGGGAATCGAACCCACGACTCTTAGAACCTTGGGTAGGGTCACTGACCACTGTTCCACCGAGCCAGTCAATTAAGATAAATTAGTATATAAGATTGGTTATAACATTGTGCATTGCATTACCCGACAAGGATTACAAATTGTTGAACATCCTGTTATAAAAATAACACATGTTACAAGAGTTAGTTTGCAAAAAAAACTTTAACTTTGACACTCTTCAAGTTTGCCAATAAACAAGAATGTCAACAGGAAGACGGGAAGCGACATGACATAACGTGTACAAACAGACAGAAGGCACATTATAACTGAACACGTAAGAGCCGGCCCGTTCGCGACCCCGATCGGGTAGCGGGTTCGAAGCCGGTGATTCAGTGCAGCCGTGATAACGTCCGCGTGGCCGACAAAAACATACTTAGCGAACAAGTAGTATGTTGTATATGTAATTTGTTGGGTTCAGTCACCTTTAGTTTCGTGTATATTGTGGTCCAATAAGGGGGCTTAGACAAAGTAACAATATCAAAACGATAACGAAGTTCGATAATAATAAAATGTCCCATACATAATATTGACCACGTGATTTATCGCGTCTAATGTCACTCCCATACATTTTATGCTTTTCGAACTTCGTTATCGTTTTGATATTGTAACTTTGTCTACGGTACCAGGGGATTTTTTGGTTACTACTATAGAAACTACGAACATAAAAAATAACTTCTACATAATTTTCATATTTAACACACTTCCTAGACAATCCCTCCTGGCTCTCTCGTGATTGATCACACTCTTGGATGGAGTGATGAGGGAGTTATTATCCTTAAAATTAGTTAATTTCGAAAATGTAGTGTTCGTACAAATAATATACAATACTATGACATTTTTGACAACAGCAGTACCTAAGTGCATATTATTTCTGGGCACAAATACAAGTGCACTCTTCTTAGCTTCATACCAATACTCAATGATACAGTAATTCAAAATGACATAACAGGATTCCCCAGGTTTTTAAAGAAGACTAATACGAATTGAGTTGATCTTCAAAATATGGCTGCTTCGCAATAACTTTTTTCTATATAGGGCGTTCATGATGACTCACTCTACCTGATGGTAAGCGGCCGTGAGGTCTACATATGAGGTCTACAGGAACAATAGACACTATTTAGCCTGTTGGATATTATCTGAAACCTGAAAACGACGTAAATGTATACAGCTACCTAGCATAAATGTATGTATGTATGTGATGTGATGTTGTGCAATATATATATATATATATAAATCGTATGTATTTAAATGTTTTTCTGCATCCTACATTAGATCTGTAAAACCTGATCGCTTTAGTTAAGGGCAGGTTCGAGCCTCTAGGCTAGGTGTAAGGGCTAATTTTAAAAATCTATTTTCGTACCCTTATTATTTTTAAACCATGTTTAGAAACAGGCCTGGTCTTCACGTGGCGTTTACCACCAAAGATGCTGTCAAAGATGATATAATAATAACGACTTTTATTTATAATAATGCCATTTATTTAACTTAACAGCGCAACATATTGCCTAATGAAGTAGGACAAGTGGGATAGAGTATGAATGTCGTGTGTAGGAAGGCGTAAATTATACTAGGAACGAAGTACCTGGGTAACCACGGATGGGCCGGCCCGACAATCACTTGAATGCAATTCTTGTTTATACACATTTCTGATTATTTTGTTTGGTCCTAGTCAAAGAATATATATACAAAGGAAATTATCCAAATTCTTAATTTCATTAAAACACTAAAAAGATTTTACTCATTTACACAGTTGAGAGTTACACCAGTCAGACAGACAGAGTTGTCAATAATTTCAACCGATAAAAAAAATACTCGTAAGTAACATTAAAGACTATACTTGAAAACGAAAAACGCTATTAGAGATACTTGATTGTTTTAAAAAAGGCTTAAAGCAGAATCCTTTTTTCGACTTTTCTGTAGCAATCTAAGTATAATATAATCGGGGACAGACATACATACATACAGTTAGAAAAGTGAAAATGGCCGGGATATTTACCATGTAGGTTTACATACAAGGTTTGACCAAAGAACTTTGTTTTTTAAAGTCTGTTAATAATTCATACTATATTTATGGCCAGTATTCTAAAATCAAATTCAAATCTCCCATACTCGTCTAAGTTCAGCTTCAAACTGTCAGTACAATGGATTGCTGAAGAGGGCTGACGTCGATATTTGGTCATACAGCACTTATAAATTCAAGAAGACTGTACTTGATTCGTTCAAGACATAGTATCTGGATATATTATTAATTTTTAGTCACTTTTAACTAGTTTTATAGGGGTTTCTTTTTCATTTTTTCTGCTCACATTGCTTGTCGCGGCAGCCTGTAAGTGAATCTGCACTTACCTATGTTCCTATTAAGTACCTTTCGTAAACTGTTGTAAATTAGTGTAAGATTTGTTGGTTGTCCATAATAAATAAATAAATAAATAAATAAACAAACCGTCAAAATGTCTTTTTAGTTCCACTGCCATTCGTCAGTGGTAGAAACGTAATAAAAACTGCAAAGTCTGATCAGTTCCATTGTACAGTACCGTAACTGTCTCAAAGTATTGGTATCACGTCCACCGCTGACTGGTGACCTCGTAAGACGTGGGAGAGCGGACTCGGAATTGCAGTGGAGCCTCCATTGAACATTTTGTAGGGGCTTGATAGTAAGTATTGTAGCTGGCATGTACCTTACGTGGGACTGATTGTACTTTGAATGATGTATTGTCTCAGACTTCGCACTAAATCCCAGTCGGTCAAAATGTTGTGGGATTGTATGTGATGTGTAGAAAATTCCGACCCGGAAAATGAAAAAGACGTGTGGCACTCGGGGACTGCCGCGGTATAGCTATTGCATAGCATCGTCCGATTTCGGAGTAGCTCGTCTCGATTCGTGCGAGTTTCGTAGAGTCGTACAATACGTCTAACCGCACGCACACAAACACCGTGCTGAAATCTACCGAACTGAAACGACGTTAGACGATTGTGAGGTTTTTACGTTACGGAATTTCTTGGTTCGGTCGCCGCGCTCAAAGCCCGCGATAAAAGCTATGCAATAGCTTAAAACTGCAAGCATTTTTTTGCAAAGCACGACAAGCTCTTGATTTTGCGTCGAACTGAACTTTATCCTGATGTGTCATTATCTAAATCTTATGGATGTTCGAAAATAAAGTGACAGACATACACTCACAGGCACAATTAACCGCCCACCTTGTATTTGCTTGAATTTTCGGAAATGTCCAAACATAGACCACATTTTATGAATGATCCGTTATAAACTTTATTTTAGGCAAAAAATAAAACAAGGTTTGATTTAAAAAGTCATTTAATAGGGCATTATTACAAAAATCGATATTTTCGATTTATCGACGAAAAATGTAAATTTGAATTTTGAGAAAAAAGAAGGTCAAAGTAAAACAATATTAAAATTTAAGAATGGGTGTTGCTCCCCTAGCCCTTACGACTTCTAGGAGGCGGTATGATAGTCCATCCATGACATCTTGGATATCTGATTGGGGAATAATGTGCCACTCCTCTACCGCAGCCGTTTTGAGCTCTCCAATAGACGTTGGGGCAGGTAATCTTGTTCAAATACGTCTTTTGAAGTTGTCTCATATGTGTTTATTTGGGTTAAGGTCGGGACTGCGTGCTGGCCATGGCAAAACTTGAATTCCGGTCTCATTAAGGTACTCAGTAACCAATTTTGCGGTATGGCAACGTGCATGTTATGCATTAATCTAAAGTTGTCACCAATAAATGGTGCGAACGGTATGACATGTCCTTGGAGAACTTCTTCCACGTATCTTTAAGCATTTACACTGCCTCTGTCAAACAATACAAGGTCGGTACGAGCCTCGTAAGTGATGCCTCCCCAAACCATAATAGACCCTTCCTTGTAACCCACTGTTTCCGATATAGCGCAAGGAGCAAACCTTTCATTTGGGCGTCTGTAGACAGGCTGGCATCCATCTGGACCTTTTAAGGCTATTCTGCTCTTATCTGAGAACAGTATGACCTTCCATTCTTGTACAGTCCACTCAGCATATTCTCGCGCAAAAGCAAGTTTAGCTCTACGGTGTTGTGGGAGCAGTTCTGGGGCGCGAGCTGGACAAAACTCCCTCAGATATCCTTTTGCCAGTCTTCTTCTTATCGTACGTTCACTAACACTTAGGTTTCGTACTTCAAAAAGACAAATTCGGGCTTCAGCAGCGGTGGAAAAGCGATTTCTTAACACGTTGTCGACAGCGAAGCGGTCTTCTCGAGCCGAAGTGCATCGCTGTCGACCTTGAACTGGCCTGAGGGTGTATGAACCTGTCTCCCGAAATCGTCTGATGGCATCCCGTATGGCAGTTCGTGGTACACCGAGTGCACGAGGGATGCGACGTTGGCTGTACTCAGCGTCAGCAAAGGCAACTGCCCTGGCTATACCAGTTGCATCGGATTGCATTTTTTGCAGACACAAACAACAAGCTAACACTACAAACCCGAATTAAACAATAATCACACACTACGGCAGAAAAGAACAGGAAATGAACACACAGTAACACAACTGCAATAATGTCATACAACGACTAAGTTCCAAAAGCCCGTCATTGTCACAAATTAACGAAACCAAATAAGGGTATAGGTGTTTAATCTAATGCAAGACTACCCACTTAACAAAAAACAAAACACTTGATAAGCCATAGTAAACCAAAACTATCAGGGAGGCGAATTTTAAAGGTGGGCGGTTAATTGTGCCTGTGAGTGTATTTCACATTGTAGTGAAATCGTTACATTAACAATAAAACCGTATTTGGATCAGGACAGAAGAAAGGAAGATGATTATTTTTATACCCCTGAGTGGTAAGGGTTGTCCACGCGGACGAAGTTGCGGGCACAGCTAGTAATTATTTACTAGCTGTGCCCTTAAAATGTTTTTGGTGGGATTATTTTACTGCTGTGTTATACTGAAATAAGTCTTTATGGGTCTTCACGCGATATTAGAGTAGCAAAATTACATAGCTACTTACTGCCCGACGTTTCGACTGGGTTACACCAATCGTGCTGTGTTATAGTCCAGCTCTCATCACTCGCGCCGGCGGGTACCGTAGCAGCCGCAGGCGTAGCTACCGAACGCGTGACCACGTTACTACTTTGCTTAGTCCATGGCCACATTAGCGGCCAACGGCGGATTTATTTTATGTTTTTGATTGTTTCTGTGTTTGAATATTAAGAAAATTAGAAATTTTTAAACTGCTCGTGGAAGCTTTCACAATTTTTTTTTTTATTATAGTGTTTACGTCTTTGTAAAAATGTCTACAGTAATCGGACTATGTGTGTGTATCACTTACGGTTGATGACAACACCTGTGGCTTAACTACTAAAATTGAGGAGATTGATTGAAATTCTACGCCTCTGGTGTTCCAGAGGCGCAGAACGAAGAACGAAGACAAACGTTCTCACTAGTCACCAGTTGAATGTATAATATCTGAACACGATTTTGAGAGATGATTCAAATAATCGTACCTAACCCGTTAAATTATTTCGATTTCTCAAAGTCCACATTTATTCGGGCAGGATAGTTGTACAAATATTCGCTATAGCTCGCTAATGTAAACCTGTCTTTAGGCCACGTTATTACTACCCTAAAGTTACCGTTACAACCACGGCGGAAGTATAGCATAACATAAGAACTAATTTGGGTGTATTTTCTGTGTTATATTCGTTCATAATGCTAGAACATTTGTGTGCTTAATCACGATATAAGGAGGAGTACAAAGCCTAAAGCGTAATGTCTGACGAGCTTGACTGTACAATACTCTTCATCATTCAAAATCATTATCATCGAAACTCAGTAGATAAACACATGTTCGCAATAAAAACTAAAACTTAAAGTAACGTAGAGCACTATATTGCTCGTTCGTGAATATACAGCTTTAGAGTTCGCTCGCGACCACGATTGGTGTAACCCAGTCGAAACGTCGGGCAGTAAGTAGCTATGTAATTTGCTACCCCTAATAACGCGTATAGACCCAAAAAGACTTATATTTAGTATACAGCTTTAGACCAATTTGTATCCATAAATTGAGCTGTCTGCTCCCAACGGTGAGAATCAAAACCGATTCCTCGAAACCCAAACTTATTCAAATGATCCCTCATTTTAAACCACCGGGCAAAGGAATTAGGTCCGTGTTGTTATTCCGCCATTAAAAAATATTTGGGTAATTTACAAAAGTGCTTTTTGAAAATGATATTATTAGTTCCCATCGAATGCTTCATCTTTTAAGGTACTTACAGTTTGTGCCAGTTCCATTGAAGCAGAACATTGCTGCAGACGCGGCGAAACAGCGACATTATGGAAATCGATCGGAAAGATAGACCAGGGCTGCCTCATAACAAAATTGTCAAAAATAAGTCTTTAGTTAATAAAGTTTAAAATCTTTAAATTATAAAAAATAACATTCATACCCGGCTGAATAGGGATTGCCAGTATTTAATCTAATTTTAAATGTATATAAGAGCTCTAAGCAGGAGACTTAAAAAAATTGCTTTCTTTCAACTTAATTGAACTGCAATACTTCCAAAATGTTCACCAGATTTTGTGACAGATATTAAAAAAATTAAGAAATAGAAACAAAAATGTCTACGACGTTTATACCTATTATTACAATAAAACATAACCCGTACAAAATTACTGTGAATCTAAAACCCGTATTTAAAAAAACGTTTGTCTTGTATGTTTACGTCATACATGTCATAACAGGTGTCGAAGCTACGCCTAACGTCATTTTGACAGATAGACAAGCTGCTAGCAAGCCGCTAGAGAATGACATTCAATGAAGACACTGACATTCTCATTATATCTGTTCTGTTAGAGCTATCGTATGTTTAGCAAAGTAACTTTTGAGTGTTTGAAATATACTAATTTAACGGATAATGGGACACTACTATGACATGACCACTACAAAGTGTTCAATACTGTGTTTATTTATTTTATCCAAATAATGTGATTTTACATTTTAATTTAAAAGTGATGGGGGATTCCCGGTTACATAATGAAAAAATACTACTACTACTACTATACTTTTTGTCTTTTTCCAATTTAAAATTAACATTAGAACAACCAATTAAATATGTTAAATCTCAAACACTGAATTTATTGTTTAGTGCAATCTGTCATAATGGCGTTTGAAATATACTAATTTAACGGAAAATGGGAACTACTTTGTGTTAATTATTGTCAGAAAAAGGTTCTTATGAGAAAAGCAAAATAAGAAAATGGCGCAGAACGGTGAAAAAATGTTGGTTGTATGAAGTTCGCCTGAACTACTAGAATTCCATAACCTACTTCCATGCATAAAACTTTCCAGTAATATCCACTATCATCGTGTATTGCATAGTGTTAACTAATCATGTATTTAGCTAAATACCGTTTGTAACTACAGGTGTTCGAGCTAGCGACAGCCCTGTACTTGTAAGATCGATAATGGCTCTCAAACTTTCTTTCGCCGGAAGATTTATGAATCACGGGGTTCACGGTGTGTTCTCGGCGTAATTGGTACAATTTGAACGAAAGTAGACGCAATAACGGGGTCAGTACTGAAACTAGTCTGTTTTAGCGACCTTGTGCAATTTACTTTGTTGGGGACAGATTTTAGGTATAATTTTTGAGTCGGTCGAGCCTTTCCAATTGTTTTACGCGTAAAATATTAATTTTGTTAAGAGGTGAGAGTCATACGGTCCCCCGTTGATACGGTGATGATAACAAGGCTACTCCAATCATCAAATCATTTATTTGCTTACTAAGTGTACATCATACAAAGATGGAATATAGATAAGGCACTTACAACTCCAAGACAAAAAACAAAAATGAATACCTAAATTTTTACATAGGTAATATTGCATGCACCTTTAATTGTTAGAACTGTTTGTTTTAACATATTTTTCTATAGTAATGTATACTTTTAGTTACTTTTTAAATGTATCATTACTAATTTAAAATTGCTAATCGAGTCTTTATAAATCCTTAAATCTTTAAAACTATGCAATGGATTTGGTTTCGATTTTTTTGTATCGATAGATAGATTTAAGAGGAAGGTTTTCGTGTATAACCAGACATATATGCACGAAGCGAAGCAAGGTTGTGTCAACAGTTCGTTATAATATGTTGATAATTCGAGATGTAGGTAACTAAATAAGGAAACTAAACAACCGAATAAATATACGTAAATAGTAGAACTACCACATTATATCAATTCGACTTTTCCACTTGCTCATTATAGGTACGTGCACCTCATAAATCCCCGCAACATAATCACTCAGACGTAACCATTCTTATCCAATATGTTTTTCAGAACATATAATTTAATTACTTGTTATCCAATCGCTTTCATCTATCTGTATCGCATAATCGATCCGTAATATCGATCACGCGAGGATACCGCGGAAACTTTTAATGAGATCTAATTAGGTATCAGGAGTACTAAGTCATGTTTCGTTGTGAATGGTAGAAATATTACAAAACTACTTTGATATAACTACCTACATAGCACAGATGATACACAAATGTTACATAAAATTTTTTAACTGTATGAATTCCAAATTCAATCATGAAATTGTATAAAATTTGAATAATTAATAGTATCATCCATTAATCTCCCTTCCGAAGGTGAACACCAATTATAGGCAGAATAATTATTTATGGCGTGTGTGCGACGGGTTTAACAAGCTAAGTAAAGAACTCGACCTAGATCTCTTCAACACTAGCGTACCAACGGTTGGACGGCTTATGGGCAGGCGGTTCTTTGCATCGCAATAATCATAATCGGATTTTTGTTCTGTTTTTTTTTTTTTTTTTTGTTATGTATAGGTAAAATTACAATGTGACTTTGAATGTGCTCTTAACTGTTGTTATTCTTTTATGTACTAAATTTTTATCTGTGAGGATCTATAAGTGATTTCTTAATTGTTATTATTATTATCCTATGTAAATAATGTAAATCCTGATCTTCCTAAAATAAATAAATAAATAAATCATGGCCTCCTTCAATCGCGCGCGCACTGGCCGCACAGAATTTCATATTTTCTTCTTACAGTTTTTCCGCCTTCTACGTTTATCTTTTGTTTCTTTTTAATTGTAAGTAGTTTCTGAATTACAAATATTGTTCTAAATAAGAGCGTTAATTCAACAATATAATTTTGAATGTTTTGACAAGACATGTTTTTTTCGCATCAAGTATAAAGGATGCCAACATACTGGTACCTCGAGCTACATGAATTCTAGTTTTGATCTGAACAAGAGTCTACACTTACCATGGTTCGATTATTTTATACAAAAAACTCTACCTGTAATATCGTTTAGGTCAAACCCTAATAACACTTTTACCTATTATTACGGAGGCATTATTTATATTAAAATAATTACGCCATGGACGTAAACGTCACAAACACTAATAAAGGCCTTATGTCACTCATTGTCACAAAAACTAGTCGTACCACATTCACTTCGTTTACGCGTCTATCATTTCAATATTTCCCTAGACAGGTGTCTTAACTAATCATGTAATGTAGGGGTGAGAGCCATCTGCTCCCCCGCAAGTCCGGCAATGATGACAAGGCTACTCCAAGCCATCATCGTAAGTCGTAAGTCAATAGTTAAAGACGAGTTTTCCGTTATATTGAGAGTGTTTTTGTATTGTTTCAGTGAACTGACACTGCTGGAAGGCATGGCCAACTGCGGCGGGTGGAACGAGGAGCCTGTCTCAAAGGTGATTAAGATTTTTACTTAATTTTTAACGATATAAAAAAAAATCTACAATAAATTAAAAGAGAAGCTGACTACCTAACTACATCAACGTATGGCATAAAACTTTGAGGGGTAGAACGTTAAAAACCTGCGCAGGGGTTCTTTTTACAACTTAGAAGCCCACTGAGAAAGGATTTTTGAAAATGAGGACTTTTGGTAAAACTAGAATGCAAAAGTTTGTATGAAACTTTGTCGTTTTTAGAATATCCGTTTCATCATCATCGTCATCAGCCCATATAGGTTCCTACTACTGGGGCACGGGCCAACCCTAAACAAGGGCGATGAGGCCTTAGTCAACCACGCTGGCCAAATGCGGGTTAGTCGACTACGCAACCTTCTTCTTCTTCATAGGTGTGCAGGTTTCCTCTAAAATAACCGTTTATTTGGCAGATATCTTATAAATATTGTTACAATTAATGAGACAATATTAAAGATTATTAATGCATCTTTTAAGCACATAAAGGTACGGCCAGAATACCAGTGCTGCAGGAGCTCTTGTTGAGCTTCTGCAGTCTATGCTGAGGCACGTACCTTGTTGGTCACTGATGTGAAATATTCGTTTTATATATTCATCATCATCACCAGCCCATATACGTCCCCACTGCTGGGGCTCGGGCCTACCCTAAACTAGTGCGACAAGGCCTTAGTCGACCACGCTGGCCCAGTGCGAGTTGGTCGACTACACAACCTTAGAATTTCTTCTTAGGTGTGCAGGTTTCCTCACGATGTTTATCACGGTTTGTATCACGGTTTTATATATTATGTTGTGTTAATTTGTATTATTTTATGTTAAATTTATTTTTTCTTGTAATGTGTGTATATGTGACCAATAAATTCTATTCTATTCTATAAAAGACAAGAACTCTCAATAAGTACAAATGAAAACGAAACTTGCAGCTTACGAGTATAATACATTAGAACAGCACAATAAATGCCGTCATGCATAAAAAGCTCGGGTAAAAGTTCACAACCCATTTATTTTATTAGTCATTTGATTGATTTCGCGTGTCGAAATGCCATCGAAAATGAGAGCGTGCGAATTATTGTTCCTATTGTACCGTGACGCGATTTGCGAGCGAGTGCAGATATAAGTATTACCTTTTGCGTAATGATAATAAAGATTTTTACTGCATTTCTGGTGTGTTTATAGCTTATGCTATCCTTATTTTGGAATGGGTTTGATCATCTGGGTTTATCTATACATAAAATTTAAAAAAATAGTACGGATCGCTGTCTGTATGTTAATAATGTAATGATAAAAATATTACAGGATACGTGTATCAACGAAATAGCACCCAAAACAATTATTTTTGCATTTTTGGCTAATTTTTAAAACGTCTTATCCGACCTAAATGTAGTTATCAGTAATATTATTGTATCGTAAGGTTTACGGCGTAACAGATAGGGGTAATAATAAATGCGCCAGTCAATGATTTGAATAGATCGAAATATAAACTATTTCCTTGCTTAAAAATCCAAATATTACATAGATTTTATAACAGCACATTAATTGGGAACCAGCTTGTAACAGATTTAAAAAAACAAACTATACTTGCTCTATTATAAATAGGCCAATAAACACCAGAAGTCATAAGTCATATAGCCTCCACATTTACTGAATAGACCCCAATAAAATAACGTTAATAACATAAATGCTTGGTAGTTTTTTAGATTGCCGCTATTAAAAGGCATTAAACAGTGGTTTCCACTAAATCGAAGGTCTCACCGTGTTTTGAACAGGTCATGTCATACATTTTTTTAAATATCATAACTAGCTAATAACAATGGATGTAAATTTGTATGGATATGGAGGCTTTTAATGTCCTATTAAAGGTATCTATGATTTTAGAAATAACAACACTTTAGACGAAAGTGTCTTTACGCGTAAATATTTGGCGATACTTACTTTTGATTATTTAGTAACAAATTACACGTGTTATGTAAGTAACCAAACCATTATTACCAAAACCGAATTTTTTATTTATTTAACTACAATAATTAATCAATTTTGTCAATATGTCCGTCTAATTCATAAATCCAGGTACATACTTAGATATTATCATATTGCTTTAAATCAGAGAACAAATAGTTACCGATGAGTTACCGTCGTTTTTACTTTAAACCGGTTAAAATCTCTTTGGGTAAATTTAACCCAGCATACTTTTTTTCAGGTTAAATTTTCACGCAAATCTAAATCTTGCTCTTCGAAACCGGCAATCGATTACAAAGCCTATAATTAATTATGATTGGTGACTTAATGTGGGAACACGCACTTTTTCTTAATTATTGAATTAGATCCAGCATTGTCATTGACATGGGAATGTAGCGATTCTCTTTGATTTTGTCATTGAACAAGTTATAATGAAACAATAGCCTTCGATGTCTAAGTGGTTGGTAATTCATCTATTATAGTTAAGGGGATGATGACAGTAATTACTTAGTTACTATAATACTATTCTTCCAACACATCATGTAGTGTAGTGTGTGGAATCTGATGATAGTATAGTTTTCAAGCCCAATGTACTCAGAATTCATTTTATGTTATGCAACAGACATATTATGGAACTTATCTAAATAAAAACTAGTTTGTCCGAGAACTCCTATGTGACAAAAGCTCAATACACAAAAAACACGGCATACCAACCAATAAAATGCAATATGTTTAATCAGCGCTATCTTTTTGTGACGGTTAAAATTAGGATAAGCTCTCAAAAGATCAGTAGGTACCTATCTAACCAAATTACGGAGAAGACAAATCGATTAAATACATTACCTAAGCTTCAACCGGCATTCTATACAATGCCTAGGTAAAGTGTGAAATACTTCAAACATTGAGTATCAATTCATACATTGCCTAAGCAACCTCGGCATTCTATACATTTCCTAGGCATTGTATAGAATGCCTGCATTATACACATTGCCTATAACATATATAACTAAAAGGTGACTGACTGACATAGTGATCTATCAACGCACAGCCCAAACCACTGACGGATCGGGCTAAAATTTGGCATGCAGGTAGATGTTATGACGTAGGCATCCGCTAAGAAAGGATTACCCGAAGCGAAGCGAGGGCGGGTCACTAGTTCAGGTATAAAACCGTATTAATTACCTATTCAATAATAATTTAGTAAATTAATGTAATTTTGAACTTACATATATTTTATTTATACAAACAAATATAAGTTGGTAAAACCTGGTACTATTAGGCCCTATCAATCTTCGGGCAAAAGCGGATTTCAGAAGAAAACTTAAGCTAAATTATGCTATAAAGTATTGTCTATTATTTGCGCGTATTAAACTAGCGTGTATTGATATACTAAACAACGAGCGCTGTATAGAGCTCGAAACGTCGGGTTTCTGTTTAGAATATCTAACACAGGCGAGTTTAATCCGTATAATCTATTCAAATAAATTATGCTAACTATCTGAAGTCAGAAAGCTATGCAGTAAGTATGAAAAACTGCTGTTTGAGCCACGCTAAACTAAGATAGATTAGCTTTTGGTCTGCAAGTTCTGAAGCCCACGATTGAGTCGCGGCACTTGCGGCCAACATGCATTATGCAGTCTTGTTCTGAATACCCTACGCTATTATAGTTGTTGTCACGTGTAAGAATGAAACCTCCAATGATTTATAACCTGTAATTACCAAACGATCAAGTAAAAGTGTAATTAATTTCACACAAATCTGCACCATACACAGTATGTGTGAAAATAACACCGGCATTAATCATACTACAATTATACCAAAGCCGCTCTAAGTTGGCCGATTTGCTACATGTCAGACTGACTGCACTAGTGAGGGACAACGGTAAAATTGCCGAAGTATATAAGTAACAGTTATTTCCACTTTATAACCAAGCAAGGTCTAATTATAACAAATTTTTATTAAAAACATTAATTCACATCCAAAAGATTGAATTTAAGTTCCTTATTTATAAATATATTTATTTTTAAAATACAATACTTATTAAATCCTTCATCCTATTTTTAAAAAATACCTGGTGAGTATTACCCACTACGTCACTATGAAAACGTGTCAAACGGCGTAACCTTGTAAAAGCGTAATACAGAGTGGAAATTTTACGTTTTCTTTTATAATTTATTTATTTAAGATTACCAACAAGATCACATTAACGATATGATATAAGTAACATGACCAGATGAACATTTAGATAAACGCAAACTTAATTATAGGTGACAACTACATGCATTTCAGACAACAGACATATTAAATTTTATCTAGTTTAAAATTCTAGTTAATAATCTAGTTAATAATTCAATTATTTTAGGTAATAAAAGACAAATAATTAGATAATTGGGTGGTAGGTTAAAAGTTGTTCTTTATGATTCGCTAAATATGTTCCTCTTAACAAGGATAAATGCAAAATATAAAATAAAAGTGTCAAATCAGTCTTCTAAGAACGGTTAACTGGCTCGGTGGAACAGTGGTTAGTGAGTAACCCTGGTTGGCGGTTCCAAGAGTCGTGGGTTCGATTCCCACTCGGGACAAATATTTGTGTGATGAACATCGGTGTTTGTTCCGTGTCTGGGTGTGATTATGTATTTAAAAATATATATGTATGTATATTATACCGGAGCCGTTCTTAGAAGACTGATTTGACACTTTTTATTTTATATTTTGCATTTATCCTTGTTAAGATGAACATATTTAGCGAATCATAAAGAACAACTTTTAAAAATAAGACGTTATTTCAAAATGTCAAATGCACCTAATTATCTAATTATTTGTCTTTTATTACCTAAAATAATTGAATTATAAAAAGAAAACGTAAAATTTCCACTCTGTATTACGCTTTTACAAGGTTACGCCGTTTGACACGTTTTCATAGTGACGTAGTGGGTAATACTCACCAGGTATTTTTAAAAATAGGATGAAGGATTTAATAAGTATTGTATTTTAAAAATAAATATATTTATAAATAAGGAACTTAAATTCAATCTTTTGGATGTGAATTAATGTTTTTAATAAAAATTTGTTATAATTAGACCTTGCTTGGTTATAAAGTGGAAATAACTGTTACTTATATACTTCGGCAATTTTACCGTTGTCCCTCACTAGTGCCTTTGAGTATAAAGCCACTGGAGATGCAATACACGGGCGACCCCTCCGGCAAAGTACATTGGTCAACTGTTCAAACACGTTTAATAAAACTACTTGTCGCTGCCATTTTGCATTGATCCCTGTCGCGTGACGTTTCTCTTGAAAAATGATTAGTTGTGCAGTATTCTCATGTAAAGGCGATCGAGAGTTCAAATTCGCAACAAGAGCGCGTTTCGTATCATATCTAAGTGTTTTTATTAACTTTTAAACGTGTATTTAAGAAGAATTGCTATTAAAATAAAAAGTCGTTACGATACGTAAACGACAGAAAAAAATAAACAAGAATACAGTGGTACAGGGGCTGGTGATGTTACAAAGTCAAAAAGAGACTCGACATTTGAATGAATCATTCACTCCCTGCAGTTAGTTTTATAATCCGTTTTTTACTTTAATTTTGAATTAAATAAAAGGTAAACGAATGTTATATTTAAATCTTGTAAGATGAATTTGAAAAATTACTTTTCTTTCCTCTGGTCATACGATATTGAAATTTAGTCTGAATATGAAAAGAATTCTGTGACTCCCTTAGAGAATTTTTAAAGACATAGATATTTTAACCGAAGCCTCTTAGTACATTTTCTCACCATTTTAACACCAGAAATAAACATAGGTTTGCTGTTTCAGGCTTCAAAAGACTGGAAAGTCGTTCTTGGGTTTAAGCACAAAATTGTTTAATAAGATCCCACAAAATGTTATTGAATTACCTTTTTATAATTTCAAACTTTATTAAGTCGTGTCTTGTGAAAAAAGCATATTATAAAGTAGAAGACTACTTAAATGATAAAAATCCATGGACATGATGAGCTGCTCGCTTGGACATCAATGAATTATGTAATATGTGATTAATTTATTTACAACTTGACGTGCAAAAGTATTTCATGAAAATCTATTTGCAGAATTAATTATTATTTCATTATTTCATTTCATTATTAATTGTAGCAATAAAATATTTCGAGGCTATATCCGGGGCTATGAGTGTATGTGTTATGCATACTATACCATAAACTAGTAAACTAGTATTTATATAATAGAAGTGTATGTCCTTTTCGATTTCCAAAAGATCAAAAGATAAAAGATATATGGAGAAAATTTTGTAAGAACGAAAATCATTCTTGGAAACCCACACGTAGGTACAAGTGTTATCTAAAAATGCTAATAGCAGAAAGACATTGACTAAAGGTGCAATACTTTCTTTGCGAACATGTCCTTGTTTGGTAAGTAATTTAATTTCTTTACTTTTCTTGAATCTGTTACTGGTTCTATATAGGAGATTGTATATTCAGTTTTTTCCAATGCAATCAAACTTAGGATTAAATTAAAAAATTAGTTCTTTGTAGTTATCTTCGAAATCTACAGGCATAGGTCATAAATGCACACAAACAGACAGACACACATATAAATAAACATTTAATATCTTAATTATTTTTACATTTAACAATTTTAAAATAATCAGTACAAGATAGTTCAGTTCATTCACCAAACTGATTTTATTTTATTCTTTGTGTCATCACTATTTTTTCGTATGTGTTTTGCGTAGTTACGTGAAAACTTTTTTTGTGTGCGTGTATTGTTCGAAGTGTTGAACATTTTTGTAGTGTGTGTTTATCGTTACAGCAAAATTTGTGTCTGTTGAGTTATTAATTTTTTGGTGGTGTGCTGTACGTGTTTACCTCGCCCCCCGCTAAAAGTGGCGAAAAAATTAGTTAGATGCGTTGACGTTATGGCATCTCCAGTGGCTTTATACTCAAAGACTAGTGCAGTCAGTCTGACATGTAGCAAATCGGCCAACTTAGAGTGGCTCTGGTATAAATAACTCAAACGCAATCAAAACAGAGATAGCGATCGCCTTTCTCTTTTGCACACTAAGTCAGTGACGTAGGCTGTTATTATGAATGTATAATTAAAAGTACATGTACGAAGATGTTCCGCCCAAATTCGTTTGGTATTACACACTGAGATAACATCGGAGAGGGAAACACAAAGGCGAGTACGATTTTGTAACAAATGACTTAGTATTTTATTATTTTAGAGATTACTTTTTTTCAATTCTCAATTTGACTGGCTCGGTGGAACCGTGGTTAGTGAGACTGGCGGTTCCAAGAGTCGTGGATTCAATCCCCATTCGGGACAAATATTTGTGTGATGAACATCGGTGTTCGTTCTGTGCCTGGGTGTGATTATGTATTTAAGTATGTATTTAAAAATATATATGTATGTTTATCAGTCTCTGACGCTCATTTTACAAGCTCTGCTTAGTTTGGGATCAGATGACCGTGTGTGGAAATGTCCCAGATATTTATTTATATACATATATATATATATATATATTATATACATAAGTACCCAAAATCAATTATTGTAGGTATTACAACTCCGAAGGGGAAGGCCCAAGAAAATATGGTGTGAGGATTTAGTCCAGCTATCAAGAAGCTGGCAAGTGCTAGCCTTGGATAGAGAGCGGTGGCTAAGTTTCGAGGAGACCTTTACCCATCGGTGGGATGATACAGGTTAAAAAAAAAATACAAAAGAAAAATAATTTAAATGTATGTTACATTTCGAGGAAATTTTAATGTTATACAAAATATTATAAAACACTCCATTTACAAGTAAAAACTGAGTACTTGTAAGTATGCGAAATAATTAACATGACCACTTAATATCAAAGGAATATTTGATAAAAAAACTTCTGAAAACTGAAATGATGATTCAATGTTTTAGCTCTGATTTGCCAAAATACGGTTGCATATTAAAAGCTTCTCTTGAACTGTCAATGATTAACTAAACGATTATTTTCAGTATCCATACATCAGTTTGTATGCTACAGTTAGTAATTCTGTTAATCTATGTACTGTTCAGACTAAAAAGATCTCGCCTAAAATAGTTTTCATCTATGTCATGATCTGTAGCGGTACCATGAGTTATCGAGCTCGAAAACTTACGTAAGTTAAAAACCTATCGAATTGTTTTTTTCATACTACCGATTTTATTTCTTAGCGTTACCGCTATGGGCGCTGTACATTTTTTGAAAGACATTTTTTTTTAGGTGATATCGAGTCTGTCACCTTCAAACTCATGGTAGCGCTACTGACTTAAAATCTCGCCTAAAATCGCTTCCACCTATGACATGATCTGTAGGCTTCTTAAAACGTATCGCGGATGCCTTAAAGGTCGTTCACCTTCACATATCTGCTTTCTTCTGCCTTAAATTAATTAGATGTTGGCGGTTTATTACGCACTGTGCCTCACCCACGATTGTTTTTTGTTTGTTTTTAAACTTTTACGCATTTTCATATTTTTTTTTTACGTAAATTAGTCATCAATTATTTTTGTTTGTTTCTGCGAAATATTAATCATGAATAATGATTTTCCAGCAATACCTTTTATAAATGCTAATATAACTTAATTGAATTACTTTAGTATTTATAAAAGGTCAGTCTGCCTATCGTCCTTTCATGCTAAAACTAATGAACTAATTTAAATAAAAAACGACTGACAGAAGTCTTTAGCTTTAGGGTATACTTTCTTGAGCTACTTCCTAACTTATTACGTTAATAGAAATAATGTTTTACGCGATATAAGACTATGCAAAGCTAACTACGAGTATAATATTTTATTTCTCGGGAAGGTATAAAAAAGTAATATTAGGTACTTCCCTAGTCACACACAAAGCCAACGGAATCTATCAAATCGATATCGATTAATCCAATAATCTCCATATTTGCTTCTATGGTCTTTTGCCTGATTACCTCTGCAAATATGCAAACTGCAATGGAATACAACACCTTCAGGAACCTGGACAGTCTATAGGTCTATCGTGCCTGTCGACCTCATATGTGGATCTCACTACCGCTTACCATCAGGTGGAGTGAAGTCATCTTGTTAGCCTATTATTAGCGGCTTCATGTTGTTGTGGCATATGCTGAGGCTGGGTCCTAGTTGACCACTGATAAATGTTGTGTTCCATGTTTTTTTCTTGTTTTCTTTGTTCTCTTGTGGTCAATAAGCATCTTTTATTATTATTTATCCTATTATAAAAGAAAAGCACCGTTGTCATATTATTCTCCTTGCCAAAACGGGTAAACGATGAAGTAACACTTACATAACTGTCAAGGTAACTAGGCTTGAAATGTTTATGAGATCCAAACACGGCTCAATTAATGCATCTGTGCCGTGTACAGGCGTTTCCGTTTCCGGGCTGTAAAAATGCGATAAACCACAGCAATTGCAAATAGAGTGCGCTTTTATTGAGTCGAGCGGATAACTGTAAGGGCTTCATGTTTATCTCTGTAAGAGCATATCAATATGCTACCAGTCGCGATCCCTAACCGGAGGATTTTGAGGGTTCCATACCTGAATGGTGCGAGTGGAACCCTATTTAATATGCCATCATTGTCTGTCTGTCTGCCTGTCACTGGGCTCTAGCTATGATTAGCTACGGTCTATCTATACCTGATGATCCGATATTGATGATATTTTTACTGAATGTACAGCGACAAATACTAAAAGAAGAAAAAAATTAAAAGGATAGTAATATCTGTTTTATGAATTGACTAGCGACCCGCCCTCGCTTCGCTTCGGGTATACCTCTATCTGTATATAATATATAGCTGTGCCCGCGACTTCGTTCGCGTGGACTACAGGATTTTGATTTTTTTTTAACTTAAAAGTAGTCTTAGTTCCTCCTTAACATAAGCTACCTGCCACCATATAAGTTAAGTAGGGTGATGGAATGTCGCTAAGTTTCGATCCGAGTAAAACTGACAAATAAAGACAGTTGCATCAAAAATTTATCATAAATTCCCTAAATTATGGCGCCTACGCTTCTTGACACGATCGCGCTAGATTTCCGCAGAAATGAGGAATTTTCCCGCCGTAAAAAGTAGCCTGTGCCCTTGTCTAGAATCCTACATATTTTTAAATTAACCAAGTCTTATAAAAATCCGTTCAGACGTTAAGGCGTGAATGAGGTAAACTTTTAAAACAAATGATTAAAAATCACTAACTTTATTAGTTTTCTGCCTACTGCCTACGCCTTAAGTACGATAGCATGAATATTAATAGCCTATATCCTTTTCTAGGTTACTATCTATCTCCTAACTAAATTTCATCAAAATCCGTTCAGCCGTTTAAGCATGATAGAGCAAAACTCCCAGCAAAAAATCACAAATTCAATTCAGTTTTCTGCCTACTTCCTACCCCCTAAGTACGATGACGTGATTATTTCTAGAGCTCAGAAGCATATGGGCGGATGTGCAGATAGGGCATTATGTTTTTATTGGGTAGCAAAGAAATACACTTCTTTCTCTATCTATACCACTGACAGCTATATTTCTATCCCTTTTCTGGGCTGAGATAATTTCGTGCATAATGTCGGTTCTGACAGGTTTTCCAAAATCATTAGAACCTTAAGGTTTTATTTTCACTTCCATCTCTCTGCGTCTACAATCCTGATTATTTATTTTGGTGGATTGTAAGTTTGGCTCCTATATGCCTAAAAAAATATTCTCACAAAGGCTACGTAAAAGGAGTCACGCCTTTATGGTCTGAACAGTGATTTAAAATATTCATCATAACTAAACTTCCGACATTATGCTTCTAAGTTTCCTTTAGAAACATTTAAACGGTTGCAGATATACGGCTTTATGCATTTTGTTTTACTAACTTTGTGAACGCAATGGTGGGCCAATATGAAAATAAGTCGTTATGGATGTGAACTATTCAAATATGGCGTCAAAAATTAGCGACATAGGGCATTATACACGCCGTGGCCCGTGACCAATAGACCAATACTAATATACATGGAATCCTTAAAGTTAGTTTTTCTATTGTTGTTCGGGTGGTAAAGGTTTTTATACGATGCCTAGGCAGAGGCAGAGTAGTAGTTAGTAGTCTTTCGTTACAGAGTAGATGTATAACTCTCATAGTTGATTATAAGCATATTGATTCTGATGTTACAAATGTTTTTGAAACCTATTTTTCTAATATACCTATAATTACTACAGGCAAACTAAACTCATGCCCACACCATGTTCAATCTCTTCTTATAGGGACTAGGACTGTAGAAAATGTCTAGTATTTTTTAAATTTAACCAAGTAAACCAAAATGTAGTTTTGCAATCCTTTAAAGAGTTAAATTTTAAAAAAACTGACGACGTTTGGCTATCATATTTAACATGTGTATAAAGGTATGTCATTTCCCAATTTTATTGAAGTTTAGTAAAATAATTTCTTTATTCAAGAAATTCCGTTATATAAGTGAATCATATAAGTTCCGCTTTGTTTGCATACTACCTGCACTTAGCAAAATTTTTAAAAAAAAGTTATTATCTCAATTAATGTCTCATTTTAGTGAAAATAAGCTGTTATAAGCAATTTGACTTCACCGAAATAAGATCCACCACTGACGCAAGTGTGGCACTTGGCAAGCATATCTTTGACGCTTGAGAAAATAAGCAGGATGCAATAGGTATCTTCTTCGAATCTTCAATAGCCTTTGATTGTGTAAATCATGAGATATTGCTATTAAAATTGCATCATTATGCAGATAAAGCGATTGATGTATTAAACTCATATCTCAAAAATAGGGTGCAAACAATGAATGTCAATGGAGTTAATTCGTGTGGCGCTCCTATTCTTATGAGAGTGCCTTTAACTATAGTCTTTCGGGCGACTTCTTACTTTAAAGCCTATGTTTTTATTAAACCGCTTACCCCTATATTAAATAATAATAAACTCAAATTTATGTTTTTGAAAATTATGGGAAAATCTCAAATTAACGGAGTCAATTAAATTAGAATAGAGATATGTCAATTAAGTGACACAAAATGGCAAAAATAATAATCTGTACTTCCACCATAAACACGCTTGGGCAAGGCATGCTTAAGATGAGTTCATCAAAATCACTTTGAAAAATGGCCGCCTATGTGTTTTGTAACAAGTCAAAATGTTGTTGTGCAGTATGTATGGTATGCATACTCGGCGGAGCTCTTTTTTTAAGCATAACCCATGCGTGCTCAATTGGATTGAGTTCTGGCGATTGAGCTGGCCACGGCAGAACGTTGATACGAGCTTCGGCAAGAATGCGTGTTACGATTCTAGCCATGTGTCGACGTGCGGTGTCATGCATTAGTTGAAATAATTCACCTAACTGGCCTCGCAAAGGGATGATTATATCTGAAACAATTCTTTCTGCGTAAGCTTGAGTATTGAGGTTACCTCTGATACAAAAAATGAGATCGGTTCTTCCGCCGATCCAAATACCGGCCCAAATCATTATTGTTCCTCCACCTTACGGATGAACTTCCTGACAATATCTCAAACGTTCTTGACTTCCAGATGTTCTCTAAACTCGAGTACGTCTTGTATTCGGTCTCATAGCGAAGCGGGAATCCTTCGAAAAGCACACAAAGCGCCGGTCTTCTCCTTCCCAGTTTCTGTGTTCGCGAGCCCATCGTAAACGGGTCCTGCGATTGCAGGGTGCAATAGGTGAAACTCTCAGCGGCCTTCGGGATCGCAGATCCACTTCATGTAAACTATTTCGGATTGTTTGATCGCTTATTAGCAACTCTTGGGAGATGTGGAGCCTCGTAACAAACATCATGGCGGTCATGGTACGATTCCGTCGAGCAGTATTTTGGATATACCGGTCCTGTTTGCGTGTCGTGATGCGAGATCGTCCTCCATGTCGCTCGGCCACGCTGCCCGTCATGCGATTGCGCGTCCAGAAGACTCATGACGTTCTGTGTAGTGTTAAGAGCGAAAGCTACAGCACGTTGCCTGAAACCAGCTTCCAACATTCCGACGGCTCGCATCATCTCTTCTCGGGTTTTTTCAGTTCAATTGTTTCAGCTCCGATGCAGGCATTTTAATTATTTTCTCAAAACGGTACTTTTATAAACTAGTACTCAGTTTTATACAAATCCACATTGACAGTCTATTTTCTTCTTATTATCGAATTTTAAACAACATTTAATTAATATTTAAATGTTTAAAACTCACTAAAATGTGACAATAGCGATACAAAAGTTATTATTTAACCCTGATTGCAGCAATACTCCTAAACATACTCGATCCCTAGTCACTTTTAATGTGTGTAGTATTTTTTAAGTGATGTCCGACTTTTTGCCAATACAACCAAAGTTAATAAATGAACACGATAAAGTCGCATTAGCAATTTCGTCTCATTAAGTTTTACTAGATATTGGCAAAAATTGGAGGAATAAAGCCGTATGGGCACATACTTATCAGTTGAACAAATAATTTCAGTTATTTTAATGGCATAAAGGCGGATGTGATCATTTATTGAAAAAAAGTTAATTTTTCACTGTTTAGAAACATTGTTTTTAAATTTTAATTTTACAGTTAGGAAATCTTCTTGGTTAGCTAAATAAATGCGAAGAAATAATTTACGTGTTGATTGTACTTAATAAAATATTTGACGATAAAATTGAATTTATATTTTACTCTCTCCTGTAAAGTTGGCAAAATCGACATCCGCCCTAATGCTTCTAAGCTCTAGATTTATACCCTATAACTATTTCTAGGTTATCATCTATCACCATACCAAATTTCATCAAAATTCGTTCAGCCGTTTAAACGTCAAAGAGCAAAAGTCCTAGCAAAATCGACTAAAAATCACTAACTCAATTTAGTTATCTGCCTACTGCTTCCTCCTAAGAACGATGGCGTAATTATTTATAGCCTATAACTATTTTTAGGTTATCATCTATCACCATACCAAATTTCATCAAAATTCGTTCAGCCGTTTAGACGTCAAAGAGCAAAAGTCCTAGCAAAATCGACTAAAAATCACTAACTCAATTTAGTTATCTGCCTACTGTTTACCCCCTAAGAACGATGGCGTGATTATTTGTAGCCTATAACTATTTCTAGGTTTTCATCTATCACCATACCAAATTTCATCAAAATCCGTTCAGCCGTTTAGACGTCAAAGAGCAAAAGTTTTAACAAAAACGACTAAAAATCACTAACTCAATTTAGTTATCTGGCTACTGCCTACCCCCTAAGAACGATGGCGTAATTATTTATAGCCTTTAACCATTTCTAGGTTATCATCTATCACCATACCAAATTTCATCAAAATCCGTTTAGGCGTGAAAGAGTAACAGACAGACAGACAGACAGACAGACAGACAGACAGACAGAGTTACTTTCGCATTTATAATATTAGTAAGGATTGTTTAAAATAATGTTATGTAAACCTTCGTACGCGGGGTCGACATATAAATAAGGTTAAACTAATGAGTCAGTTCGGCGAAAGAATATATAAATCTAATAATAAAAATAAAATATTTTTATTTGATTAAAAAAATTTTTCAAATTATAGCAATAACGCACCTACAAAAAAAAGAAACGCCCAACTCACACACATATTATAAGTTACGCGCGTGCATAGATTTCGGCGATTGCAGTTTTAAATATCCGCTGTTAATCCGTGAAACCATTAACGTAACGCAATCCAATTTGCAGTCAAAACCACACTTTCACACATACCAATTGAATATATCACAATGCTCGTTGGGCTTTCCCCGCTACTGTCATAACTGCATTGTTAGACAAATGATGGATCGTCTTTTGAGCTGGTGACTTGGTGGAATCCGTAGTAAAGAATCAAAGCATTTTCAACCTTAACGCGTGAAGAATAAGGGATTACTTACTCGTTTTTGTTCTCATAGCGCTGCATACAGAAATCGCGAACATTTGACAGCCTTTTTTTTCTGAAAAGGTACCTATTGTTTAAATATTTGACTACTTACTTTAAGTGTAATATTTAGTTATCGTTTCAATATTTTCTTTTTGTGTCGATGACAAAACACATTAAATAGTTCGGCCCAGAATTCTGCCACCTGGACCGCGCTTACTGATGCACCCATCAGCTCAGTTTGCGTGCAGGAGTCAGGACATTTGGGGGATCTTCGATATGCAACAGTAAGATTTCCAGCGGGTGGAAAACACGTCTTATCATTTCTGTTTTCCTAGTAGTTGTTTTTCAGGTAAAACATCACTTCCTTATAGCGAAATCGGTTGTAAAGTTCCTTTATCCTTTCTTAGATTCTAGACAAACTGTGCATCAAATTTCATTTACATCAGTCAGTTTAAGTTGGAAAGCGCAACAGAGAGACATTTAATTTCACATTTAAAATATTATTAAGGATTTAAGAATAGTTGGTCATAGCAGATATTTGGAAAAAAAAAATGAATTCAAATTTTTTCTAATTCAACAGGACAAACAACGACCACCGATATACAACCCGGAAGACTATGCGACTTCCCTGAAGAAATGGGGCAAGAAGACCGGCGGGGGCAGTCTGTACGAGCTGGCGTCAGGGCAGGACCCGACGAAGGCGCGCACCCTGCCTAACCAGGGCAGCAAGGACTTCAGGTATGAACGCAGACCAGAGTACCTGCCTTGCCCTGCTCACCCAAAGTGGGTCTTGGCCTCCCAGAGATTTCGTCTCTGTTCTCACATTACCGCCCGCTTAGTGGCACCGCTCAGACTCATTAGTTTCTTAGTCCCATTTTTCCAACGTTTTTAAGGTTCTGAAAGTGAGAGAGAGTAATCATAAAAATAATAAACATTTGCCGTAGAGCACCTTCCAATCCGGTAGAAACCAAACCATTTCTTTTAATAAAATTTGCCCTCAAATTTGTGGTTAGAATCAGACCTAACTGTTTGCTAAAACTACATATTTCTAAACAGGAGAACTCTTTTAAGGTCCGTTATACTGTTATTTAGATATTAAATGGAATGTTGTTCTTTTAATTAAAATCAGATAAATTCGCAATGTGTCAAATTCCTCAATCGAGATTGCACGTAATGCAATCTATAATCGTTTTTTTTTACTAAACCATTAGATTCAAAGTTGTATCTTTTATTTTTTAAATACAAAAAGCAATCTGCAGATTGCCAATTAAAACTTGTTTTGTTTTTATCTCTAGTCTATTTTTTTTCTATTGTTAATGTTTGTTTATAGATTTTAAATCAGTTAGGTGTAATTTAAGTTTTTTTCTCGTTGAAACATTTTAGTAAACTCTTAAGACCATTTGAGAAATGTACTTTGTTAGACGAAATAATCTGCCTGCAAATAATATTTACAAGACGTTTTGCGTTTGACATTTCAAGCGAACAAGTATGGGACTTTTGTATTTGACTCAAAACATCTAACTACGTATTATTTCAATTAGATAACTGAAAATATCCGAATATTTAGCATGTTGTTTTGTTTTTATAAGCTCCCGACAAACAAAACAAAATGGTGAATATCCCCGACATATTCAGTTTTCTAGTCTAAATATGGTTTCAGTTTTCTTTCGTTATTTTGGAAATCAATAAAAGTATCAGTGTTATTATAAAGAGGTCTATTATACTTTTATAAATAAAAAAATTTACTCTAACATAATTAGGTAAGTATAACCTACTATTGAAGTAGATATTTCCCGCAACGTACACATAACTTTTTCAATTTTCTAACTCAAATGCTTGTTACAGAAATCCATGTTTGAGTGTGGGTGAGGAGATGACTCTGAGGCAGTTTGGCACGCCGAGTGAGTTACTTACGAAGTTGAGAGCTGACCTGAGACTCTCATTCCCAAGGTAAACAAATTAGCATAGCGATTTCTTTTCCCTAGCATGTAGTATCACACTGAGGGCAAAGGCCTAAATATCGCCTGTGAATTGGCCGCTAGGGGCGTTTTTGACGAGTGAGGTCCTCTAAATGTGAAATGCCACTGTTTGCAGGTTAGTTTTGAGGGTTGTTTACTATTAAGATTAATATATTGAAATTTTATTTAGCATCAGAGACCACCATGAGCAGCCACCATGGCTACTTATGTATGCTGATGATATCGCGCTGGTGGACTCGGACAGGGGACGGCTGGTGAGACGTGTTAACACATGGAAGGAATCGCTTGAGAACGGGGGTCTGAAACTCAACGTGGCGAAGACAGAGTACTTGGCCTGCAACACTACAGATCCCATGTCCGTCCGCATAGGCGAAGACACGGTCGAGCGCACGGACCGGTTCAAGTATCTGGGATCTGTACTCCACGCGAACGGCGACATCGACTCCGACGTCAAGGCACGCATTGCTGCTGCGTGGGATAAATGGCGGGAGGTGAGCGGCGTCACTTGCGACCCTAAAATACCGGTTAAGCTGAAGGGACAGGTCTATAAATCCATCATTAGGCCTGTTCTCTTATATGGCAGTGAAGCATGGCCATTACTTGAGCGGCACAAGCAGGAACTGCGGGTCACGGAGATGAAGATGCTGCGCTGGATGTCGGGAGTTACGCGAGCAGATCGCGTAAAGAACTCCCGTATTCGCGGCAGCCTTCATGTCCGAGACATCGCTGATAAACTGCAAGAGTGCCGCCTACGTTGGTACGGTCATGTTTTACGGAAACCGGCAAACTACGTAGGGAACAAGTGTCTAGCCATGTCGCTACCGCCGGGTCCCGGCAGAAGGGGAAGGCCCAAGAAGGCCTGGCTTGACGTCGTAGTGGATGACATGCGTGCTAACAAACTCTCCATAAAGGATGCCGAAGACCGTGCGAAGTGGAGAGTTAGGAGTAGGAAAGCGGACCCCGGGCTCCGCAAGGATGCAACCGGGAAAACGCAAAGATGATGATGATATTGAAATTTTATTTTTATATGACAATGAGTCAATGTGGCAATTAGCAATAAGAACATCTGTAAAAAAAATATTTTTGATTATTTTTTGTGCCTATGCATAATGTTTTTTTAAAACTAGGCATCACATTCATTGGTCTTATTTCCTGCTAAGATATTTAAGCACTTGTATTCCCGATATCAGAAACAATAGCTGTATGATAGACATCGGTTATGTAGTTTTGATGTCAAAATGTAACAGTCAGACTGGGCAACTTTCGCATATTTTTATTATATTAGTAAGGAAGTAAGGATTTTTTTAATAATAAACACGAGCATCCGATAATAGTACTATAAGCAAACTATGGATAGATTCGCGTGTGTTAAAGTAAAGCTTAAACACTTAATATTAGAGATCACTTTTGAATAATCCACAGGTGAAGTAAAATAATTATTTGCATTATTTAACGTAGTAAACATGTCTAATGCAAGCATAAATATTAACGTAATCATTTACGTAGTTAGCTTAGACATTAAGATAGGCGTAAATTACGCACACCAGTAATTTCAAACATTATTACTATTTAGAATCCGGCGTTCGACCTCATAAGGAAAAACGGTACCCTATATGATATATTTTTGTCCATATATCTGATATCAGATGGTATCTGACACTAACAACTGAGACTATTTTTCCTGAAAACGTGGAGGTATCCAGTTTAAATAGATATACAAAAATAATGTATGTAAGTAAGTAAGTTACCCCTTGAATCTGTAAATAAATCAGTTTCGAAAACGTCGGCAAAATTTTCTCCTACACACTTTTATGATAAATCTTCCCGTTTCGCTCAAAAGTTCATAAAACTGATATTTGTGACATTTGACCTTGAAAATTTAATAGTTGCGTACACCCTACCATATGTAGGTTTTAAGACAACTTTTAGGGTGTCAATATCCAAGTATTTACAAACTTACAGCTGGGTATCTCGAATTCCGAGGTGAACCTAGTATGATGACTGGACTATTTGAAGATCATCATTAGCCTTTTGCCTCAGCCTATTCCTAGAGACAGGCCTCTCCAAATGATCACCACTAAAATAGGCATTTGAATCCGAATTTATTTTTATAAACTTTGCTAAAGGCTCAACGTAACTAAAAGAAAAAAGAACTTCTTACACCAGTAAAAATGTTGGCCGGAAACCCTCACGTCGCGAGACCGACTCACACTTGACCAGCTTTTTGTTATTGCAAGTCTCATTATAGAACTATTAATAATCAATTTGTCCAATAGGAAATGAGTTACAGTCTTCTTACCAGCTAGAGTGGTGACGTAACATCGTGTTTTGCCAACTTCCGATTCAATTACTGCAAAATGTGTTTGAAGTGTGCATTATTAAATAAAGAAAGTATTTTATTTATCGACTGCAAAAAGTCTAATCTTGATAAATGGTCTATCCAACATAAAAATATTTTTTCAAGAAGTTCCTGATATTATCGCGTTCAAACAAACAAACTCTTCAGCTTTATAATATAAGTATAGATATGCCAGCACGACTAAAGCCTTATCGCTCTAGTTTAGGTAATCTCGAGTCCCTTAGATATGACTTAGTATGAGACATATTATTATATGGGAGGAAGATAAATAAGTCACTAAAACATAGAGGATGGGGGAAGAAACTAGGTCCTTCCTTCTAATGCTTCATAATGGCATGTGTAAAACATGACTTCTTCAACCGCCGCTGTTTGTGAAACGAGCTCAAGTTCGGTGGTTTTTAAGTACCCATCCAGTCGAGCATGAATAAATATTTTTCCGTCTCTTTTATTTTTAAAAGTTAAATCGGTATGAAATTTTTAATCAAAAGTATAACCCGTAAGACAGACCCGTATCTACGATCTTTTCGAACCGGGGCAAAACCTTAACATTGGCGCCCCAGGGAGGGTTTTTTTTCTAAATCTTCTAGGCTAACAAGATCACCTCACTCCACCTGATGGTAAGCGGTAGTAAGATCCACATATGAGGTTGACAGGCACAATAGGCCATATTGAACCTGTCGTACTCACCCCGAAGGCTTACTTAAATGCCGTTTCACGCCCCGCCTGAAAGGCTCGGGATCATAGGAGGGAGGTAAAATATGAGCTGGAAGCCACCAGCGCCTGCATTGTATGTGGATGGCAGCGCTGACGAGCACGTGTCGTTGGGGAGTGGAAATGCTGGGCGTGGATATGCTTTCTGTTCTACTAAAGAACCCTAAATAAAACCTAAAAGATTATAGGAAAATAGGTTTCATTGATTTTTCGACCGCATAAAACTACCGCCCGGGGCAAGTGCCCCGGTTTACCCCGTCTTAGGATCGAGGCTACCGGAAGACGGTTTTAGAAGACGCGTGGTAGAAAATAGTTTTCTTTTTGTCATTTGTTACGTATGTGCTACGATGACGCAAGTAATGTGGCTAGTGAAGTGGACTTCCGATTCAATTAATATGAAATGTGGTTGAACAGTATTGTTATATTTTTTACTTTTTGACGGAGCAAAAGAACTGCTGGTGATGATTTCATAAAAAATGTTGCACAACTACATAATAGATTCAAGTCGTTCTTTTGGTCAAGTTTTTAATAACCAATAAATACTTAGATATTATTTCAGTCTCATTCTTTACTTTCTAACTACACAAATCGACTTTTTATTGTATCCATTATTTTTTTACTATTCAATAGATAACATTTTTAATTAATAATCAAGATTGTCTAACATCACTGATAAAATAAAAGTCTTATTAAACACACACTCTATTTTCAATCAAACTTAGTCCAAAGGCTGACAGAAAGACATAAAATAAACTAAATTTAAACTTAAATTTACACCTGTATAGCAAAAGCACTAAAACTATAATGCACTGATAAAGTTAATACCTTCTACCGTAAAACGTAGGCAGTTTACCGGTAGCCAACTTAATTAGCCAAATTGACTTTACGACTCAGTAAGTGGACTAAGTTGTTAATAAGTTAGGTTTATGTTACAAGAGATGGCTTGGAGCGATTTTAACCATCGTTTTAATAGGTAAAGGCAATACTAACGGGCGCTTGGGTAATGAAAACTGTTTTATTGGTTGCCCTACTGAAGTATTATAATGAAAAGGATGTAGGTAACCGCACGATAGCATAAATCAAATCATACAAATACGGGACTTGGTGTGTTGTTTGTTGAACTAACAAATATGTACATAGATTTAACACTACTATTCGTATTGAACTAACATTTTCCTGTGACTTTGCTCGAATTAGGACATGTGTTCGTGTACATTAGTTCCATCCAATAAAATTCCCATTTGTTAGAGGAATAGATACAAAATTAATTTTTTAAACTTTTTTTTGTTTGTTGTTATAGCGCCAGTGGAAATACTTAATACTTAAGTAAAACATGGGTTCAATTTGTTGTTGACTACGGCTTGATTGCCCTAGTTTAGGGTAGGCCTGTGCCACAGAAGTGGGGATGTTTACGGGCTGATGATGATGATGATGTGTTAAATTTTGACTTTGATGATGACTATGTCCTAATAATAGATTCCGTTATGTCATTTTACTCTTTGAATATGGCACTCTAAAACAGCTACAGTCTGGAAACAAACATAGCTTATAAGCATTATCTACTTCATCTAATATTCATCAAAAATTAAATGAAAAAGGATTAATGAAAACATACAAATTTATACGGCGCCCAATATGATAAAATGTGTTTTTTTTTTATATAAAACTAACTTTAAGACTTAAGACTGAGTGACTGATGAGTCTTGCCCGCTGCGACCAAACCACGAGCGTTGTAAAGAGCTCGAAACGTCCGGTAGCGCTACCATGAGTTTAAAAGTGACAGATTCGATATCGCCTATGTTACAAATGTCTATGAAAAAATGTAGAGCGCCCCTAGAGGTTACGCTAAAAAATAAAATCTTAAAAAGAAAAAAACAATTCGATTGGTTTTTAACGTACGTAAGCTTTCAATAGCTAACTCATGGTACCGCTACGGGTATCGAAATAATAATATGTTTAGAATAACATTACACGCGAGTTTAATCCGTAAAAATACGTTTTATTTCAAATTTGTAGTGTTTGCGCAAATAATACCTAGACAATACTAAAATTAATTTTATGCTTTCCGAATTAATTCTCATACATTGGACCACATTTTATTCTTAAACTAATGGCTGATCATGATATCGTCCAAATAAACAATGAAAGGGACAATTTTAGTACTTAAGTGCAAAAATTTAAACCTGATCGTAAAATCCTTTATGACCATCTGATGGGCCTAAGTGTTTATAACCGCTGATAGCTTTGTTAATACTTAAAGTTTTATGTGGTGCAAGCTTTATCGTTTTTTCTACTTACTTTGTTAATATTCTCAATTTTCCGACACACAACAGCAAAAACGAAATTTTCTTCTAAAAAAATTTTTAAGCTACAAAAGCTTAAATTTTCTTATAATATTAAGTTGGGACACTCTATACGCTATAAACATGCTGTTCACACTTAAAAGTGGTGTTACAGCCTAAATACAGTATAGTATGTTGTTTCATAATGTACTACTGTAACTCTGTTAGTGTGTGTAATACCTAAATAAATAAATACGAGTAATTCATTTTCCTACTTCTGTGCTTTAAGCTTAAACGCTGTTTTAATGCTTACAAATTACTTCCAATTCTCAAACAAAATGTTATTTGGTACAACCAATCGGCCGTCTCTACCCACTACCTAACGAATCCTTACGTATATTATAAATGCGAAAGTAACTCTGTCTGTCTGTATAAACGAAATTTGGTACAGATATAGTCCAGAGCCCAGGAAAGGATATAGGCTACTTTTTAACCAACTGCGCTATAAAGACGTAATGTTTTAAACGTTAAACGTCTCTACGCGGACGAAGTCGCGGGCGGAAAGCGAATTCTTAATAAACACTAATATTTTGCACTTAACTGCTACGTCCATCGTAACTAAAAGCGGAAGCCACTCGCATATAATCATCTCTTTCTCCCCCCATCTCATGTTGGGGCTCGTCACGGTGTGAGAAACAAAAGTACAATAGTTTTTTGGCATAATTAATAGAATGACGTGTGATTACGTGGTCCAGTTCACACACTGATCAATGCGCCGTTACAAAGTTAACTAACTTAATTATTACCTAAGTATACACGGGCAATTTAAGAAATTAGCTTGCTTAGATATGGTGGAGAACAACATAACAGCTTTGGTTCTATTTAAACGTAGATTGTATGAAGATTAATTTTATAAATGGTATGATTTTTCTTTTATAATTTATACTAATGAGTGACCCACACTCGATCCGCTTCCAGTGAATTTTACATAAAAACCTACCTCTTTAACCCTCTATCTATTAAAAACATACATCCTTACTAATATTATAAATGCGAAAGTAACTCTGTCTGTCTGTTACGCTTTCACGCATAGAGTACTGAACTGATTTAAATGAAATTTGGTGCAAATATAGTCTATTAGAGCCTGAGAAAGGACATAGGCTTTTTAACCGACTGCGCTATAAAGAAGTAATGTTTTACCCGTTAAACCTCTCTACGCGGACGAAGAAGAAGAAAGCTAGTAGGAATATAATGACAGAGAAAGAAACTTTGAACGTGTAGAGTCAATCAGTATTTTTCTTCGTCGCGCCATTATCGCACACACTTTTTCCGTTTCCGTAAGGACTTTATTTAAAAAAAATTGTAATGCCTTTTCGTTTTGTTATCTTGATCATGACCTATTTATTGTGCCACACAGAATCATCTAGAATGTTTATTCATAAAACATAGCCTCGACTTAAGTGAACAGAAACATCTAAAACCAATTAAACCCTAGCATTCTATTATTATCTTACTGGATTCAATTCACCCCAGTCATCAAGTATACGACCGTTCGTCTGTTAACTATTAGAACTGACTGCAGTAATATACATTTAAAAGCATTTTTATACGACTTTTTCCCACATAATGACTGGGAATAACATTGAGAATAAACAATTACGTTTACCCGTCTGTTGTGGCGAATTCTTGCCAGTAAAATGTAAAAATAAGTACATAGCGCAGTATTCCATTAGACTGGAATGCGGGGGGAAATAAACACTGATGTATAATTTGTGGGCATAAAGAAAAATTGCAGTATCCAAGACTTCTGTGAAATCGTCCTTGCAATTTGTGACAAAAACTCAAAATGTGTGGCCACTAATCGCGCGGGAGGTATTAAATAGCGATTTCAGTTTTTGAGCATAAAAACAGATTATAAAAACTTTGGATTTAACGCGTAATAATAGTTTTGGATAATACATAGTCTCCCACAATAATTTGTTTGGTTCTATTGTACAAATCGAAACATCGACATAAAACACCTTAATAATTTTAAGCCATTCGCAAGAAAAGACAGATAAATCAAGTTACTACTACTAGTTAGTAATAGTGTCCAACTACTAAAATTTGAGAAAGCTTTGAATATAAATTTTAGTTACCTACTGGAATACAAAATAATGTAAAGAGAGTAGGTGCTTACCTAACCTCTTATACATACTTTTGTAGATATTTTATATAGGATGGCTATTATGAAACCTTTCCAATAATTTCCACCCATAAGGTTGGAATAATTCTCTGTTGCGTATTTTTTTCTCAACATTTATCGTAGTCATAAACTTCTAGGTAATTATGTTTATGCACTTACTGAATAAATGAATTAAGTATCCGCTAATTATGTGGCCGCATAGGACGGTTAAAAAAACACAAGTTGCATCTTGCTAGAGCTGCCATCCGGACACAAATAATTAACATAGGCTCAGTTAGATGTATTTCTTCGTGACTGCAAGTAATTTTCAAGGCATTTGCGTTTGTTTCGTAAAATGGATGATAATTCATTATAATTAATAATCTTATCTTAACCATATCTTGTCGGTGGCGCCACCGTTTTAATCATGAACAAAATGTCTGCAAGAGTAGGTACTTCAGGTGATTTCGTGAGCGCTAGACTTTCAGCTGGGCGCTAGATAGTGTGTCTCTTGCTCCAATATACCCGCTATAAAAATTTGGCACTTATACAATAAATATAAGTACCTAATTTATTTACACCACCTATCGAATAAATGTTCATAGAATAATATTAAATAGAGTAGGTAAATAAAATGAGGTTCTTGAATTACGATACGTCTGCGATAAAATGTTTCGATTATTTTCGATTCTTAGCCAAAAATTTACTGTGATTTTTTTTCAAAAAACTTATCAGTCTCTAGTAAAGTTTTAAAAGTGGCACTTATCCCATTTGGTCTATGTTAATAAAAAGTTATGTGATGTTGAAACCGAGAGTGTGTTATTTATTATAAAATAATATTGATCAATATTTGAATGCTTTTTCCAGTTTCGTGCAAGAGTTCGCATGCGAGCCGCTAGATGGCGTTACGTTGCTGCTTGAACTCCTGCGCAATGTGCAGCTCAGCCAATCAGGAGAGGGAGCGAGGGGGCCGCCCGCAGTGCGTCGAAGGCCCCTATTGGACGAATTGGCTTGCCTGTGAGTAATGATGAAATTCGATCATACTATGGATAAAATTAGAATATTTTTTTAAATAAAGATATTATTTTTAGACATCATTGACGGTACTTATAATCTTTTAGTTCACTTATAATAATATAGGTATTGTTTTTAAAGTAACGCTGGTAAAATCCATGTTCTTGTGTGTTAAATAAATTTGCACCCATCATAATAATTATTTAATTCTTTATTTTGGCCAAAAGACAACAGATGGCACGGCGTACTTTATACTTTTTGTATATATTTTTTTAAATTAATACATTGATAGCCTTTCGTTTTTTTTTTTTAACAAATACATGAAAATTAAATTACATTCTTCATTTTAAAAAATGTACGTGCTGATCAATTTGTGATTATAAATAAACAAAAAAATAATTTAAAGCGTAATTAATATTTGTATCAGAAATTACAATAATGTGAAGTAAAAATTACAACATACTAGATCAAACAAAATACAAAAAGTTTTTCTAGCAGAGCGTAGTTTCGATCTACGGACCTCTGGCATGGGGTCTCATCCCATACATTGAAAGTGATATTCCCAAAAACTACAACAGATGGCGACACGAGTATTCATTCGTTGATGATGATTATGCAAATCCCAGAAAACGATAAATCCAACCATTAAAAATATATAAGCTAGTATTTAAAAATATAATAATACATAATCAAATAAATTAAAACCCTTTTAGATAAATATTTTCATAAATTTAAATTTTCAATAAAAATTGTAGTTTTCGCGAGTGCTAATTTGGTAGAACGCCATCTAGTTCAAAAAATGACCACAGTCAGTCATCAACTAGATGGCGTTGTTCGCGTATATTTAATATTTAATAAATTATAATAATTCTAGATTATTTGATTTATTTTGTTTAAATAAGAAAATATAGAAAAGAAGAGTTACTTGACTATCAACTACAAGAATGATTAACTCTTCCTTAGATTAATATTTTGTAACATTTCTCCGCATTGTAGGAATTAATATTCCCTAACGCAACAAAAACTATTCAACTATCTTTTAGTTTAAAAATTGGAAAAAAATCGCATTCTTGACCCCGCCTGAACAGGGTCCTCGTTTAAATAGATAAATAAATAGAAATTAGATGTTTAAATTTACATTAGAGCTTTGAATAGCACTAAAACAACAAAATTAATAAAAATATTCGACTATTAATAATTGGGCATAACAATCTTTTTTAAATATTTTTCGAGTTTTTGCTCAAAAAATATATACTTTAAATAAAATAAATATCATACAACATCACGTTCATTGTGTTCATTCCGTGGTAAGTAGTCGTATCACAAATAACCTTTAAAATACGTATATAAATAGCACACCAAACACGGCGCAAACAACGATGTTCGATTAAACAAATATTTGACCCGAGTGGGAATCGAACCCACGAGTCCCACGACTCTTGACGCATGAGACAGGGGCACTATCCAATACGCCATCGAGCCAATCAGCCATCCAGAGAAGAAATATTATACCTATTAAAATTTTTACATCATATAGATATTATTTGACGCAATAACTCGAATTTCTTGTATCGTGGTCTTTTAAGTATCTTCTTGTTTTAAGTACATTCTAGAATAGGGTATTTGACTATTTTTTTATTTTGATATAGTTCGATGGACCACTTGAACACAAAGACACTGTTGAAAGTATCACTTTGATATCTCAATAGCTCGGCGAGATATTACAATTTTAATTGCACATTATTTGGGCGAGCTCAAAAACGCTCCATACAAACCGCCCCTGGCGTGTGACGTCACACGCAAGTTCTTTGTATGCAGATGCAGCGCCTAGGAAGTTTGTTCGGAAGGTTCATCAAAAGTTGCGTTTATGGATATGTTTGCATAATGAAAGTGTTACTAATTCTGTTATTTATAAGATGACAACGAAATTTTAAATGATTTTCGCAATTTTGAAATGGACTTGCCCACCCAACTTTAAATGTCTTTTGCTGTCACATTTCGCCAAATATTTAAGTTTCCATTTCATTAATAATATTGATTTGCTTTTAAATCTTACTGATTATTATACAAATGGGAAGGATAACAACCACTGTCAAATACCCTATTGCTGCATTGTCATAAATCACCATTACAATTTTATTTAAATCAATGGTTCACTACGCATCATAAAATAACAACTTTATTTTAAATACATTTTAACAAAGCCTAAAGTCCGCGCGCAAGTACAACGTCCGCCTCTCGCGCGGCACGATGTACTTGCGCGCGATGATAGCCTATCGACGACCGGGCCGCGCTTGCTCTAAAACTCTAGAGGGCTGCCGCGCGCACACGGCGCTGCTACACAGATTAAAATATTAAGTGCACGCTCTCTGCTATTTTTTTATTGACGTTTTTATTAAATTAAAACGACAATAATACATAATGACTCATCAATATTGAATTAATAAATATTGTTATGTAAATTAGTAAATTATTCTTGTTATGTAATAATTTACATAACAATATTTATTAATTTAATAATTAACTTAGCTGTTTCAATACAATAATTAAAAATAATAATAATTGATTAAAATGTTCTAATAAACAATGTACCTAACAATCATTGTTCTATCGAAAAAGGCCCTCACAACTCCTTTTGTACAAGTGACACGCAGCTTCGAAGCAATATCAACTTCACGAACATATTGTTTTGGCACACTTTCGCACTATGTTGCAGTAGTCAGTCCTTTGAATTTTGCGCGCGAGACGTTTTCCTTAAAGGAGGCAACCCTGCTCTTGTGTGAGGTTCGGTTACTCGCGCGCGCGTTATGTCGTTCCGCGACTCTATAAAAAATAGTAAAGCTGTTTGGGGAGCCTTTACAGCGACATCTTTTGGTGTGCTTTTTCGACATGCTTTTACACTGGATGGGAATGGCTCGCTCTCGCTAGCGACGTCTGGTGTGCAAGACGGAAAACAGACATGGCGCGTGAGATGCCCGAGTTATGATGTCTACGTTTTAATGTATGGGATGGGGTATCTGTATAGTTATGTTATCTGTGCCTCTGGGTTATGGGCCCAGCACGCTTCCACTGCGCCACTCTGCTTGTGCCGGAGCTGACGAAATAGCCGTTTAACAGTAGCGAGTGGCAAAGAGCGTGCGGAGAGTGAAAGTTTTTATTGTAACCTTTTTTTTAACTCCTTTTACTGACTCGAAAAAGGATAGGTATTTTTTAAGTATGTATATTATCTGGTATAAAGTATCATTTTTGTTTCGTGTTTATTAATAATCCAGTTTTTGGTTATACAGTCATTCAAAATTAAAAATGCGGTTTGTCTCGGAATTAGACATTAGTGCGAAGTGCGAACGTTCTCTCAAAACTAACATGAAATCTCGTTAATGTGTTGTATATTATTATAACAATCGATTTTCATTTTGTTACTAGTTTGTTCATTAGTTTCAATATTATTAGATATTTGAATTTAAAACTTTCTATTTATGTCAAATACCTACTTCATTGTCGCTTCCTAAATTGGTAGCTATTTATAATGTAGGTGAATATAATTTTAATGCTTTAAGTCAGCCGGATCAGTTCAACATAAAATATTAATATTTTATATATGTATTATATTTATATCTTTTTTTCCTAACTGACATACGATTATGGCTTGGAGTAGCCTGGTCATCATCATCGGACTTGCGGTGGAGCGGCTCTCAATTTCATACTGAAGTCGGTCAGATCAGTTCAACATAGATAAGATACAGATAAAGATAACAATGTCTGTTCTTCTTCAGGCAATGCTTATGGAGCTGCTGCAGTCGCTACCCTGACTGCGTCCGGAGGCTGGTAGCCGGCTCCAACGGAATCTATACGCTGACCGTGTGCATCATGTCCTCTGTCAACAAGTCCAGGATACTGGCACTGCAGGTACACTCATCATCAGCCCATATACGTCCCCACTGCTGGGGCACGGGCCTACACTAAACAAGCCCGATAAGGCGTTAGTCAACTACACATTACTTCGTATTCTTTTCAATGTTTTCCTTATAGTTTCTCAACAATTAGGTGTGTTAAATGTAGAAAAGAAATATGAAGATCCCACTACCGCTTACTATCAGGTGGAGTGAGGATATCTTATTAGCCTACCTAAAAAAAAAAGTACCTAAGCATAAATGATAGGTTAATTAATCATACTTACCTATGTTTTAAATGCTCAATCTAACACGAGCTGTTCTTCTAAACTGCAGATGATTTCCTATTTTATGTTTTCACTTGTTATTTACTTAACCTCTCAATCCCTTACAGTTGCTCACAAAAGCGTGCTACCCACCAGCCAACGGGCACAGCATGGTCTCCGAGTCCCTATCCACCCTCCGCCTCCGCTACGGAGAGCCGGTTCGCTTCCGTTTCCTGGTGGGGATGCTCCAAAGCACTGGAGGGTCTGGAGAACTCCAGGCTGCTGGGATGGCCTTCATCAATGCCTTGTTGCTGAGCGCACCAGCTCCTCAGAGGAAGCTGTACATCCAAGCCGAGTTGGAGCAGGCTGGCTTCGATATTGTTACTTTGAAGAAGGTTAGTAGGAGCAATCTTTTTTTACATGATAATAATATGTAGGTAGTTCCCACTTTAATCAAATAGATAAATCTGAGATTAGTACGAAAGCTAATACGTACGATTACAAACAGCAGTTTTTGCTATTCGTATTACACTTTCATCACATATTCTCATATTTGCTCAACATTCAAGATTCACTAACCTAAACTCGACAAAAAATGCAGTTCTTTCTAACTAAACCAAAAAAAACTTTGCAAATTTTTCAAATACAATATTACCCAGTAGGTTAAGCATATCCTGCTTTATATATTCCGCAGATGATCGCAAAATTGCCGCATGGGAGTGAGCAAGTAGCGAAAGAGATAGAGAGATATGAAAAGCAGCTGATTGATATCGACACGCTGAGCGAGAAAGCGAACGAAGCTCTGAAAGAAAAAGACGATCTCAGGAGTAAGCTGGAGCTACTCGAGAAGAGGGTCAAGGTAAGAAATATAACTATTTGTTTTTGACAAAAAAGAAAAAGGTTAAGTTGATCTCAAATACATTACCACATGAATATCGAAAATCAACTGTCATCTAATAAATAATTAATATCCAAACTAAGCCGTGCTTGTACTATGGGCGTCAGAGATTGATATACATACATAGATATTTTGAGTGAGTGAGAATTGAACCCACGAAGCTGGGAACCACCTGCCACGGTCACTAACCACTTTTCCGAGCCGAGCTAGTCAAAACTTACTTTAGTATTTCTTTTAATTGCTTAAAACTATTGTTTTGTTTCAGATATTGCAAGAGGAAAAAGGAATATTGCTGTCATTAGAAAAATGCCTCAAAGAGAAATGTTGTGAGCTTCAAGAGGAAGTATCGTCACTTAGATCAGAGCATGGCAACTCAAATAGGAAGAAGTCGTTTGCTATTAAGAAAAAAAACACCGTGCATAAAAATAGAGGTATGTTTTGAATCCCATACCATTACCATTTTATTTTTGACCAGTCTGGATTTTTTCGACTTATTGAGAGGCATTTGTCTTCACTTTCAATAAAAGTTTTAATAAAAATGATATTTTTTTCTTTTCAGACGAGTCATCCCCACCTGAAGATGAAGGCATAAGTTCCTCCGAGCGTTCTTTGAGTCCCGAAGGAGATCCGCAACGTGAATCGATGGTTTACGAAGTATTTAATGTTAAAAACGAAACGTACGACTTGATGCGCAACAAACGTCCATTGCACAAAAAGTTGGAATCTACCAAGAAAATTGATCATAAGAAGTCTTCAGACGACGAGGAAGAAACAACAATTGATGAAGTCATACAGGAACTTAGAAACATAGTCAATCACGCCGAAACAGAGCAATATAACAAAGAAGGCGAAGGATACACAGACGAAAGGTCATCCAGATGTAACCAAACTTCAGAAATCAACGTTTCGGTTAAAACTTTAGAATGCCAAAACCATAGAGATGTGGAGAAGGAAGACTCCATCACCAGCACTAGACATAGCATTCAAATTACCAGTAGCGGCGAGTTCGCTCAAGAGAGCAACGATGACGAAGAAAGCGAAATAATCCCAAGCAAAATTCTTCCTCATCCACCTAGAAAAGCGAAAAGCTTGATACATTTATTCAACCCACCGGTCGACCAAGGTTTTCTTTATAAGTCTCCAGATTTGTACGATGACAATTTCTATTCAAGCGATGAAGGGTCCGATTCTCTTTTGAGCGCGTCTCGATGCCAAAACCCGGTCGCTAAAAAGCCTTCTGGTTCCAGTTTTGACTTTCACGAATGCCGTGCGTTATTTGACACAATGGTTGAAAAAGATAAAACTGAAGGCGGTCGAGGGAAACGACATAGGACTCGTTCAAGAGAAGAAAACCGAAAGACGTCTATCAAAAGAAGTGAATCATTTCAAACTTCAGAGAAAGGTTCTCGCCAACGCGAATACATCGATAGCATGTTTTATAATGAATCTCACAATTCCATTATTGGCTCTGCTCCTTTGCAAAGGTCTAACTCGAAATGTAGCCGAGTTGATGAGATAGTAAACTTAATAGAATCAAAGAAACTAACTAAAAGTCTGGACAGGATCGATGAGGGTCTGAACTCGATGGTGGATATTGTGATGTTGGCTGAGCCCAAGAAACCGTCGTGGCCTTACGAGAGAAGACAGAGGTCATGCTCAAGAACAAGTAGCGACGCTGGAAATGAAACCCCATTGGTTCCGGTGACTAGATCGAATAGTAGACTCAATAGCCTCCACCAGAGATTCGACACGAGACCTGCAAGCATCAAGGGTAAAGATGATCTGCCGAAGGTCGATTCTCCGCAAAAGTTCTTTTTGCCTCATCCTAAACTGAGCACTGGGTCATTTGATAACCCGACGTCATACAACAGTGGTTCGTTTTTGGTGAAACGTGGGCATAGTAATGCTGGCTTCTATTCTGGCACGAACATGCTGAGGGATGCGCCAGCCAGTATGACCAGTCTTGTCATGAACGGCACTCATAGCCATGCCGACTTGAAGAGAACCCTTTCACCCATAGGCTCGAACAACAACTTTGGTCTACACAAAGTAACCGATATGCCTTCAGGATTGTATTGACGCTTTGTATTTACGTTATTAGTAATCTAAACCAACGACTAATTTAAGGATTTGTACCTAAATACGTTGACTAGTGCAATATTATATCCCGTCCGGGAAGGTAATGATATTTACAACCAGTTCTTGGAGAGATGTTTCGTTTCAATGAATCAGCGTGTAGTCTCTTTCAAAAACGGGATTTAAGTTTACTCTTTAACTTATAACGTTTATTTAAGTCTAACGAGTTATGTTACAGTATCTTGGTAATTTTGTTTGTAGGCAAAATTGGCTTAAGATCACGCGATATTGTTTTGATTGCTGCCAGTTTTTGTTTTTTTTTTATCTACATATTCCTATTTAACTGAAGTATTTTTAATGCAATCATTTGGTCGACTTCTAAGGAATAAACTTTTCTTACTGTTTTGTTTTCTTCTTTTTTTTGGTTTATTGTTTAGTCTTTCTTTTGCATACGTTTTCTGAATACATTGCGTATAGTTTGATAATTTCTAAAATTATAATGTATATGCATGATTTCTTTTACATACTTTCCTTGTAAATATTTAATAACTTAAACGAAAACTCTACATCAGTTTTCGCTGAAATGGTTATCGTAAATATACTTATTCATTAAATAATAGCTGTTTTATTAATTTCATCGTTTATAAATTACATAAGAATAAAAAAGTAAAATGAAATAAAAAAGGAAAGACACCAAATACTACTTACATAAATAATGAGACACACCTAAAAACTTTACCTATTTTTATTAATTTTTAACCACATTAATTACAAAAACACCATGTGTCATACACAACAAATTATCCTATCAGTTAATTAGCTATCTTATGTAGCTAACAGTATATCAGTTAATTTTGTTTAAGATCAGTCATTCAGAATACGTTCAATTTCTGCTCAGCCTTTTTCATCAACGCCATAACGTGTTCATACAGCTTCCACCTCACTCCAGATCCCCACACGAAATCCAAATGGTCGAAGTGTATTGAGTCGATTTTGTGTAGCTCTGCATTGGGAAGCCTACTGCCTAGCTGTTCCACATCTTTCCAATGTGATGATATGTCGTTTAAAGAGTAGTGAAGGTATGTAGGAGCGGTGACTTTAGTCAGATCGTAGTCTGGGGGAGTGAGAGTTCCGTAGATGGCTAAGTTTTGAACAGGTCCGTGGTCGAAGCGTCTAAACGTGTCGTGGTTGATCCCTTGGGCGAAGTGGTTGAACTGGCGGATGGAGGCGCCCGCTGGAGAGTGGCCGAGGAACACCGGGATCATAGTCTGTAAATGGAAAAGAAACCGTCAAATATTACCAAGTAGAGTTGACTCTACAATAGCAAAATACGCGTAATATACATACGTATAGATTGGCTACAGTTTTTCCCCAACATCCAAGAACTTTATTGATGTGACACTGACAAAATCAGTGCTGTAAGAATCACCGAATCTTTGTACTTCACCATTAGTAGGCACCAGGGTAACGTGACAGGCCTATTCAGACAGTGCAAAGTCACTAAGGCAATCTATTTTTTTTTTATTTATTTTGGAAGACCAGGATTTATATTTTTAACATAGGATAATATAGTAACAATTAAGAAATCACATATAGGTGAGAGGTCCTCACGTTTAAGTGATATCTTAGTACCTAAGTGATATCTTAATTGTTACTATCCTCACAAATCTCCTCATTGTTCTGGCTACGTGACTGTTATCAGTCTACCTACTTTAAGAAAAGAATTTCCACTCTTCTCTAGACCTGCAGCTCTTTAACGTCAATCCAAATTTGGTAACTATTTTTGTTGCTATGAGCTGGTTACCCGTTGGTAACGTAAGGAACCAAACTCCTCACCTGGTTAAAGTACACGGACATGCCGTCAGCGATGATGGACGCGCAGAAGGGTCCGAAGGGCGACCCCGAGTAGCAGTAGCGGGTGGCGAACCACGTGACCCAGTCCCGATTGCGCATCACTTCCCCACGGGTCAGCGCGAAGATTGCTGGCTGTAGGAGGGATGGAAAAACATGGAGTCAAGTCAAGTACCATTTGGACTCGCGGTGAATATGTATTGTGAGTGTATTTCAAATATTTAATTAGTTCTTTTTTCGCATTTTGTTTTCTGTAACAGTTTCATGCTTCCGTCTACCTTCAGCTTTCATTAATATATTTAGCAGAAATCGCCCAATATACACTTTGTTAATTTGTTAAAATCGAGGAAAAAACGAAAAATCTCGTCAGTTGTATGGCAAAATAATTTCATAAGTTTAAAATTTGTTCTAGCAACAACGATTTCAACATTTTTGCTACCGTAATTCAAGATAAACAACTAATTGATGAACAGAGACGAACAACAGACTACCGTCTCACCTTTTCTTTATTAACTCTGTTGACTTCTGTCAAGAAGTCAAGATGCCTAATTATAATTTACTGAATTCGTCCCTCACCTCAATAATATGAGCATATGGAGCTAACGTCTGATAACTTGGGCTCTCATTATGAGTAAAGAACACTCCAGGAGCCATTGCTTGAAAAGATATAAACTTCTCATTAAACTCAGGCCTCAAAGAGTTCAGTACGAAGAAGTTGGTGCAGCCCTGAGAGTGTCCGATGTAGTGGAGCTTGGTTTGGTTGGTAACAGTCTCTATGTGACCAAGACAGGCTGGCAGGTCCAGGTTTCCGATCTCGTCCCAACTGAATCGCCAGAAGGTGGTGTCTCTTCGACTGTCAGGGTTGAGGGTGAGATGGCGACGGGAGTAGTAGTTCCCGCGGGCGTTACCGATCCACACATCGTAACCGGCGTCGGCTAAGACGTATCCTGTATGAACATAAAAAAAACTAAATGAAAAAATAAATAAAAAAGACGTGTGGCTCTCGAAGACTGCCGCGGTAAAGCTAATGCATAGCATCGTCTGATTTCGGAGCAGCTCGTTTCTATTCGTGCGAGTTTTGTAGAGTCGTACAATACGTCATATCGCACGCACACAAACACCGTGCCGAAGTCTACCGAACTGAAACGACGTTAGACGATTGTGAGGTTTTTCGTTACGGTATTTCTTGGTTCGGTCGCCGCGCTCAAATCCCGCGTTAAAAGCTATGCAATAGCTTAAAAAAAATATTGCTATTTAGGGTGCTGGACCTAAAAGGGAAATAAAATTAAAATCAAATAGGTATCTATTTAATATTGGGGAAATGTAATAAGATATCTAAGTAGTGCTAAAAAAAATACAGATTAATATATATGGTTTTAATGAACCTACTTACTAAAGCTAAAAGTAAAAACAACCTTAGATGTGTCATAATATGAACCAGTCATGTAGTGATCAATCTTAGTCATCGATTAATAAAAAAAAATATGCGCAAACACAAGTTCGTACTTTGTTTATTTATTTTAAAAGTCGACTAAACAGTAGAGATTAAAATATTTTTTCTAATCTTTTTAATTAAATCCCTGCCACGTTAATCGGAAGCAGCGGATTATTATCCACTATCGCATTATCGCTTACTATAATAACAATAAACAATACAATTTGAATGGAATATTTATACCTAGTCTACTTAATGTTTGGATTGATTAGGTACTACTGATGTAACTTATTTTTTACTACAAACTAGCGATATACCAATGAGTAGCGAGTCTGTATGCTGTAGTTTCATCATTCATATATATTATAATAACCAATTAATTACAGTTGTACCTTTATAAAAATAAAGCGTTTGTTGACCAATTTCGGCCGTGTCGGCCTATCCCAATGGAGATCAGCCAACTGCGCAGGACATATTAAAGTGCATTAATGTACTCGTAATTATAGTTCGGTGAGATGACAATCCGACATGACCGATTAGAGATCAGGCGCAGGACAGCCGGCCTAACGCGCTTTCCGAGGCACGGGCGTGGAACCGTCAATTTCCTCATTCCGGGCTGCATAATTTCTTTACAGAAAAACTCACACAAGTTTTTCCCGACCCCGGACTCGAACCGGGGACCTCTCGGTCCTTGCGTAGCGCTTGCTACCAAAAGACCAACGAGGCAGTTCATTAAAGTGTATTAATGTACGCGTAATTATAGTTCAGTGAGACGGTAATTTTGCGTAGCGCTTGCTTCCAAAAGACCAACGAGGCAGTTGATATTAAAATACAAACTCCCTAAGGAATGCTCTAATTTCGTCTACAACGTACCAAGAGAACTTCCAGGTCCCAGCAGAACGTATTCAGCAGATGAACCCATGAGACCGTGCATCAGGTAGACGACCGGTCTCTTCTCCTTAGCCTGAGCATGTTCTTCCTTGCCGTGCGGGATCCGGTGCATGGTCAGCCCGTAGCCGTCTTCGGTGAAGACCTCGTGGACTTCCACAGGGTAGCCATATTTTGATATGAGACCGGGCTGGGGGAGAAAATGAGTTAAAAATATGTCATCGTCATCAGCTCATATACGTCCCCACTGCTGGGGCACGGGAGCTACCCTAAACTACGGCGATACGGCCTTAGACGACCACCCTGACCAAGTGCGGGTTGATCGACTATACGAACGAAAATATGTATTAACTAATAAATTTTAATTTACCATAACATTCTTTGCATTTCATTTGAGACAACCCTGAGTTTAATCATCTCTATTAGCTGACCAACTAAGATTACAGTAGAATTCAAACATTAATCAAGCACGTTCATTGATAATTAATAACCAATGAATAGACAGTCTTAAAATTAACATTACTTTGACTGTACTTTGACAATAAACTGTTCTTTTTTTTTGTTGACATTGTTAAAAATATTTTTCACAAGTATAATTTTCTTGTAATTCTAAATATCTTATATTAAGTTGATATATGAGGCAACACTTCTGGCATATAATATGTAGTTGGCTAAATGACGTATCAATGTTCTACGTACCACATCTAGCATTGCGTCTTCAAGAATATTATCAGAGTATCTAGACTGTAGGGCTCCAAACTGCTCTATATAATGGGCACCAGGTGATTTTCCACCTAACACCACAGCCACAAAGGCGAACAACGCCAAATAAGGTAACATCACTCTTTATTTAACTCCTTCGTTTATTTTTCAACACTGCCAGAAAAAAAAATAAGGACCCTTTATAAAGGGCTAGGTTATAATCCTAGAAAGTACTTCCAAATGATAAGCTATCACTGATTTGACACACGATCAAAACAATAACAATGTGATATGATAGTTTTGGCACATTATTTGTTACAAAAGCACAAATAATATACTAAACCATTAAAATATAAAAAAATCTAGACTTAAATCAATGCACTCAATGTATCTCAATCAAAACTCAATGTATAAAAGTATTTAAGACGAATGCGTTCCTCTCGAAATGTCAAGATGTTTAGACATTCAGTGAAATCCATCCATATCTCGAGTAGATAAACCAAATAGATATGTACCTCCTAGCCAAGGTAAGTTCGATATTGTTATTTGATTTTTGTTTATTAACATGATGAATGTGCATGTGTTCAAATCAGGAAAAGAGAAAATGTGAAGAAAATAAAAAATCTGTCAAGACTTTTTATTTCGATTAAAATAACAATTCTTATTTCTATGTGTGTAGGTTTATGTACAGAGCACAATTTGATTTACCGATCTTAAAATCTAGATTATTTCAAGCAAGAGGCGATTGTACGACATCTTTTTACACAAAGTTAACAAAAATGCACAAAGTTAAGATTTCTTTTACATTATATTCTAAAACAAATTCTCGTGCCTCATTTTTCATCCTTGGCCATTCCTTCAGCATCCTTCATATCAGCAATAACTATATCGTAGACCAGTCGTTTAGCGTCTTTGCTCCAAATGAAATCGACGTGATCGAACTCCTTCGATTCTACGACGTGCACCGCTTTCACATTCTTCATTTTCGAAGCGAGAAGTTTGACATCATCGATGTTAACCAGGGTGTCATTTTCTGCGCAGTGGAGATATGCTGGTGCTGTGGCTGTAGAAGTACAAATAGAAATAAGTATATTTTTTTTAGAAAAGAGAGGTATTCCGGTCTACCTAGACAAAAAATATTAAGTCAACAAAATTCCAACAGAGCAAAATCTTGGTAGAGACATTTGTTTTAGCATTATACATGAGACCTCAAAAATCCTCATCGATCTGCTGTAAACGTTTCAAGTTATCAGGGGGCAAAGTCAAAACTTGAAGTTTTTTGGATTTACATTACAGTACTTAAAGATGATACATTTATATAGATTCGGGTATTTCACGATTTTTGACATGCGAAATTTATGTAGATTACCTGCGAGATTATATCCCTACTACCCGATCAACAATTTACACAAATTGTCTATATTAAAATCATCGACACTTCTATCGAGTAGGTATGTTTATAAGTTACTTAAAAACCCTTTCAAACGATAAAAATCTTTCCTTGAATCTCATTATTTATTAAATTAAAAATAGGTTTGATACAATTGCAGATCTTTGGAAATGCCATTTGAAGTTTTCACACACATTGCGTTAGATTGGAGCAGATTCAAAGCTATCCAAGCTTTATTTTGAACTCTTGTTTCAAACTGATTTAATTCCGTGACCTTCTGAAAACATGGGATTTTTTCTTTAATTCATAGAAATGACTTTAACAATTTGAGCTATCAAGTAAATTTTCATACAAGGAAGAGGTAAATACCTAGGGTGACGTCATAGACTGGTGGTTTACTGGTGCCGTAGACCCTGAGGTTGGTGATCCAGTCGTGGTTGAACCGGCGGAACGAGTTGGACCTCATGACTTGGGCGAAGTGCGCGAGCTGGTGGATGGAGGCACCGGCCGGGGCGTGCCCGAACAATACTGGAGTTAGGCTCTGGGAACATAGGAAGCTGTTACTGCCAATGATAATGGTCACATAATTATAAAAGAAAAAAAATAAACCTTTTCAAGCCGATGGTGGCCGATCTTAAATAAGATCAGCAAAGTGTGCAGGACATTTATAGCGCACAATTGTGCGCGCTTACACAAGTGCACTCTCTATTCCCTCACTCTCATAGTTCGGTGAGACGGCAATCCGTCATTACTGATAAAAGAGCAGGCGCAGGACTACCGGAATATTTAATGATGCTTTCCAAGCGAAATAAAATTATTTCTCGAAAAACATGACATAATTTCTGAAACTCCGATTAACAAGAGTTATAAGTGTTTCTTGGTGTTAGTAGGTATAACAGGTAAACATGTCATGTATCAGGTATAATGCGTAAACCTTTCGATAGCAAACCCGTTTATGTACAAATAAGTAATCTTGACCTATAATAAAAATGATAACTTAGTGACAATTTGCATTTCATTTTCAATTATTTATATTAAGAAAAATAAGGTGTCCAACCGATTTTGGCCATGACAACTGATCGATCTATCAATTAAAGTGAGCCAAGTGCGCAGGAAATATTATAGTGTACAAGTGCACTCTCTGTTCCCTAACTCTTATAGTTACGAGAGACGGCAATCCCACATGACCTATGTGAGATCGGCTCAACGTGCTTTCCGATGCACGGGCATGCAACCGCCAACTTCCTAACTCCAGACTGAGTAATTTCTTTGAAGAAAAACTCTCACATTTATGCCCGACTCCGGACTCGAACCGGGGACCTCATGGTCCTTACACAGCGCTTGCTACCAATAGACCAACGAGGCAGTATTGATTCGAAGGCAAATTATGATAACACACCCTAAATAGGACAACACGACCTTGCCCGGCGCCAGTCTTGAGAGAACCTCAGTCGCGGATCTTTCGGCACAAAACGTTTTTGCATATTAAATCTATACTTATTTAAAAAGCTGAAGAGTTCGGTCGTTTGTTTGAACGCTCTAATCTCAGGAACTACTGGTTCAAATTGAAAAAATAATGTATTTATTTTGAATTGGATAGACCATTAATCGAAGAAGGCTTTGGGCTATATATTATTACATCACATACATGTGTAAAAAACGGGAATAACGCGGTTAAGTTCGCTGGCACAGCTAGTTAATTATAACGTAACGAGCTTACTACTTGATAGATCCGTCAGGAAAGATCCGCGACGGAATTTCCGAATAGTGTGGCCGAAACTTTTTACAACATTCCTTCTTTGTTTTAAGACTTTTGCGATCCTCAACAATTAATAATATTCACTTGGACTGGATGGACGCTATAACTGGGTAAAAATGTACAAAATACACAGCAAATGTCGGGCAGTAAGTAGCTATTTATTTGCAAATGTAAGCGTTATCGCGTACCAAGTAATATTATTATTCCTTCTTTGTAATGTTCTCCGATTCACACGTTTCCCTTTTCTATTGCCATCTTTGTTAACTTGTGCTACAAAGTATATTATATATATTTAATATTAAGAAACAGAAAAATTAACAGCTCCTCTAACAGTTCACAGTATTACATATTAAAAACCAATGCACGCTGTGCAAGTATTAGCCCTTAGGCTAGCGATACACTAGGCAGAATCTCCGTCGCGGATCATCCGTTACAGAACGCCCTTTTAAATAAATAGCAACCGACCTTCAGGGTTAGGGTACCTACTACCTAGTGTGCCCATTTATACAACCACGTGTACCTATTCACGTTCCATCAGGAATTATCCGAGGCGGAGTATCCTAACCTAGTGTGGCAGGTCATAAAATATAAAAAAGAAACCTGATCCGAGGTAGCGGAGAGGCCGGTCATCATGAAGTTCTGGCACAGAGGCCATCCGTAGTTCATTAGGAACTCCTTGCAGAAGTTCGTGGAGTACCACGTGGCAAGCCCACGGTTCTGATACACCTCTCCAGTGTCGAAGGTAAAGACGGCAGGCTGAAAATTACGAAATGACCAAGATCAGAACACAAAGAGGCCCGTAAGGTCGTAGGTTCAAGTCAGGGACTTGAATCATCCATGCGCATAAGCATGAACAGTTTTTAAATAGTACTAAACAATCTGTGTTCCTGTATTTTGTACTTTTATTATCGAACAGCGTGGCTAGCTGCTCCTCTTTAGATTGGAAATCATTATTATTATAAATTCCTGTATGGAAATTAGTTACGCTTACAATAAATAAAGGCATTAATAGTTTAAAAGTGCCATTACTAATTGTAAAAAGGAAAACAGTACCGCCTGATAAATTATATATATTTAACAAGTGTGAGTCTCAAAGTGCTCAAAAGATTCATTAGGCGTAGTAACAACAAGTAAAAAATACTTCCCAGATAAACTAGGTAACGTACCTCTATGATCCCCGCCAATGGTGTAAGCATAGACACAGGATGAGAATTGTGTTGGAAAAACACAGCAGGCGCCAAACCTTGGAACGAAATGAACTTCTTATTGTACTCAGGCCTTAAAGCATTCAGAACAAGGTACGCGGTTCCCCCTTGAGAGTGGCCTATGTAGTGAAGCTTGGACTGGCCCGTGACGGTTTCTATGTAGTTCAGGAAAGCGGGTAAGTCGTAGTTCCCGATTTCGTCCCAACTGAACTTCCAGAAGGACTTTTTGGTACGACTGTCAGGGTTGTAGGTTTTATGCCGGCGAGAGTAGTAGCTACCACGTGCGTTGCCCAGGAACACGTCGTAGCCTTCCTCGGCTAGAAGATAGGCTGCAAAATAAGGAACGGTAAGTTACAGAAAACACGACACATAAGTGAAGTCTACTAAATGGTTCTAGCAGCTCTGAAACGAAGAAGCTAGGGTTTCAAACAAAACACCAGCTTTCCTTCCGCGGATCTGTCCACGTAGAGTCGTTCGTCGCGTACATTATTACTTCCTACACCCGATTAAGGCCTGACTGTGTACCAAATTATTTTTATGTCAGTTATAAAATTTGCTTGAAGACGCGATAGACAAAGTTACTTTGGCGGCCTGCCTGACTGTCTGTATCTTCCCTCCCTTAACCACCTGCCAGCGGTCTCTGGGACCGCAATATATTTACAATTTCTAAAGAAGCCAAAAAATTTTACTTTTTAATTATTTTCCTGAATTATCAGATCTGATTATTTAAAATGAGTACATGGTCTGAAATAAAAGTCTAAAGTATAAACAAGTAATTTACTCTTTCAAAATTTTTTTTTAAAATATAGATAGCGAATTTAATTTGGGTGATGGTTATTCGTGAGCGGTCTCCAAGACCGCACGTAGGTGGTTGAGTAAGAAGAATAGATAGTAGATAGTTAAAGGCTATCTTCATACAACAATTGCAATAGTCTTATCGCTGCGCTTACGCTTTTTTGTGTCAGCTACCAAAAAAGACTTTATTTGCTATCTAGTGTTATTTTACCGTCTTCAAACATTATCAAGAATAGCTGACCCGGCGAACTTCGTACCGCCTTAACGTTGCTTTGATGCACTACTTTATTTTGTCAACCGACTTCAAAAAAAGGAGGGGGTCTCTAAATTTGACCGTATATATGCTTTTTATAGCTGACAGTTGTCCCATATTAGGTATGAGTAAGTAGTACCTATTCGATTTGCCCTGGAATGTATAATATCCTCCATATAAAATGTAATCCTCATTTCCCTGGTCTCGTCATAGCTGAGAAGAACTTTACTAATCTCATTTTTTTACTCACATCCAGCAATACAATAATTGCTTTAAAATGACTTCATTTGGCGCAACAAAACTTATTCGAGACAGTTTTTGGCCTACTTTCAAGGTATAAAAGGATAATGGTAAATACTATGAGTTAAATTTCAGAACCCATATACAAACTTCGCATAGCTTATGTATTTAGTGATCTGTGGTAATTTAACCGCGCCAACAATAATTGTATTAAAGTTTTTGACGTAAACTACGTCAAAAAGTTTAATACAGTTTTGTTTTAAAGACGAAGAAGTTTTTTGTTTGCTTATAAGTGTTTGTTGATCACATTAAGTTCACAGCATAATATTGATTTTTGGTAACTCTTCTACCCAATATTACAATTTTGATATAGCTGGATAAAGAAGGTACTTATACTGTTAAAATAATGGTTTAATATTTGGAAAACTCCCCGAGATATTACAGTTTCAATAGCACATCATTTGGGTGAGCTTAAAACGCTTCATACAAATGTAGCAGCACACTATGACGTCACAACGTGTAATACTGTATGTGTCGCAGTCATCTGGTTGAATCAGCGATTTGATTGGATCACTAGCGAGTTTATTAAATGACGACATTCAATTGAATGACTAGGTCGAACGTTGAATGAACAATCCTCACTCAACGTCCAACAAGTTAGCGGATTGAAACATAGCCCTTTGAACATAGCGGACGTAAAATCAGTCAGGTGATTGTAATTTAGTTCATATTTTTTCCACTGCGGCGTTATTGCTCATCAAAACAAAGATGGCGTCAAACAGCTGGTACAGAACTAATCGAATAGAACTGTGTTGATATTTTTTGAATGAAATTGAGATTTAAAGTGACTTATTCGTAAAAAAATTGAGACAGCATGGATGTTCCGATTAATACGCTGCCGCCGGCTACTTTAAATTTCTGGCAAAACTGGCTGAATACGAAGAACAAAATAAAGATTAGTTGATTATTAGTGTTAATTAGGGCTAATGTGACTAAGTGTTCTTGTTGCCGTGAACACAATTACCTTTTCAGGATCCCAAAGAAAACCTTGGACTACCGAAAGAATATTGGAGGTTATAAATAATGTTCGAAAAGCAAGGGTGTCCATGATTTCTAAGGAAGCCAGGACATCTATGAATTATAACTGGATATCAAAGTACGATATAATGGTTATAGCTAAAGAAGTTTTTTTAATATTTAAAGACCCCTGACCCAAAAAAAGTACGCAATTATTATGACAAAAGGTTAAAAATGCTAACCCTATAAAAAGCACAAAATTACTTTTTACACTACGTCAAGTACCAACTAAAGCGAGGCATAACCGCTAATTTTAAACTGCAAATGGTTATCTTGGCCTGCTGTTGACCGTATGTATGATTTTTTTGATTAAATTTTGTCACGCCGGGGGACCACTCTAATTTATTAGCCTAACATTAGAAGCACACATTAAGAAGTATCTTAAGACTTAAAATTGTTAAAATTTATATTAAGTTGTGTTATGTCATGTCCTCATTTTTTAAATCTAAAGTTAGTTAGTTATCTTTTAAGTTGCGAACTTATGGTCACCGTAATCAAACATTACAAAGTCAGCTATATCCCATTCAACGACTACGCTATATGACGTTCAGTCAAGATGTTGAACGTTACATTCAACAACTTCACGAGTTGTCCTTTAGTCATTCAATTGAACGTCGTCATTCAATGAACGCGCTAGTGATTCAATCAAATCGCTGATTTAACCAGATGACTGCGACATATGCATAACGCAAGAACTTTGTTCAGCAGCTATATCAAATGTTGCGTTTACGAATATATTTTCATGTGAAAGTTACTACTTATTTTGTATTTAATACGATGGCATAGCATTTTTGAAGAATTTTCGCAGTTTTGAAATGGACTTTCTGAACCAACTTCAAATGTCTATTATTATCTCATTTCGTCAAAAATTTTAATTCCAATTTGACTAATATTAATTTACCTATATCTTACTATTAATTGTGAAATCGCATGTAAACTTAGACTTAGGAAATTACCCTATGTGTCGACGGAAAAATGTGTGATGATGTTCCACAATATTACAGATCTTCACCAAATTGTTGTGCAAACGCTGATCAACTTCTTTTGCTGAATTGCCCATAAAATGTATTTGCCAAAATTTCTTGTTTAAGAGATTTAATATCTACTTATCCGTTTGGTACAGGTATGAACCGTATTTATTGTAGTGCGATCAGCTCGCCTTTTCTTTTGAACCAAAAACGTGATGATTGAAAAATATTTGTCAAAGAACCTTCTTTAATTTGGTTACTATAGATATAGAAATATTTGTCAGTAAACGAACATGTCAATTAGATGTCACTCTTTTGCTAAATGAGAATCTCTGGAATAGACAATAATTGAATAATATAGATGAATGTTGACGATTCAGAACCTTTTTAATAATCTGAGGTATAATTTTCGTAAATTAAAAATCAAATAAATTACTTACACAAATTAATGTCTATACCAGAGCCGCTCTAAGTTGGCCGATTTGCTACATGTCAGACTGACTGCACTAGTCTTTGAGTATAAAGCCACTGGAGATGCCTTACACGGGCGACCCCTCCGGCAAAGTACATTGGTCAACTGTTCAAACACGTTTAATAAAACTACTTGTCGCTGCACCACCGCCATTTTGCATTGATCCCTGTCGCGTGACGTTACTCTTGAAAAATGGTTAGTTGTGCAGTATTCTCATGTAAAAGGCGATCGAGAGCTCAAATTCGCAACAAGAGCGCGTTTAGTATCATATCTAAGTGTTTTTATTAACTTTTAAACGTGTATTTAAGAAGAATTGCCATTTAAATAAAAAGTCGTTGCGATACGTAAACGACAGAAAAAAATAAACAAGAATACAGTGGTACGGGGGCTAGTGATGTCACAAAGTCAAAAAAGCGACTCGACATTTGAATGAATCATTCACTCCCTGCAGTTAGTTGTATAATCCGTTTTTTACTTTAATTTTGAATTAAATAAAAAGTCCAAACATATGTTATATTTAAATCTTGTAAGATGAATTAGAAAAATTACTTTTCTTTCCTCTGGTCATACGATATTGAAATTTAGTCTGAAAATGAAAAGAAATTCTGTGACTCCCTTAGAGATATTTTTAAAGACATAGATATTTTAACCGTATCCTCTCAGTACATTTTGGACTGTATCTTATATGTTTACAAGAACATACAATCATTTAATATCGGATCCTCACCATTTTAACACCAGTAATAAACATAAGTTTGCCGTTTCAAGGCTCAGGCTTCAAAAGACTGGAAAGTCGTTCTTGGGTTTAAGCACAAAATTGTTTAATAATCCCACAAAATGTTATTGAATTACAATAATCAGTACAAGATAGTTCAGTTCATTCACCAAACTGATTTTATTTTATTCTTTGTGTCATCACTATTTTTTTCGTATGTGTGTTGCGTAGTTACGTGAAAACTTTGTTTGTGTGCGTGTATTGTTTGAAGTGTTGAACATTTTTGTAGTGTGCGTTTATCGTTACAGCAAAATTTGTGTCTGTTGAGTTATTAATTTTTTGGTGGTGTGCTGTACGTGTTTACCTCGCCCACCGCTAAAAGTGGCGAAAAAATTTGTTAGAAGCGTTGACGTTATGGCATCTCCAGTGGCTTTATACTCAAAGGCACTAGTGGGGGACAACGGTAAAATTGCCGAAGTATATAAGTAACAGTTATTTCCACTTTATAACCAAGCAAGGTCTAATTATAACAATTTTTTATTAAAAACATTAATTCACATCCAAAAGATTGAATTTAAGTTCCTTATTTATAAATATATTTATTTTTAAAATACAATAGTTATTAAATCCTTCATCCTATTTTTAAAAATACCTGGTGAGTATTACCCACTACGTCACTATGAAAACGTGTCAAACGGCGTAACCTTGTAAAAGCGTAATACAGAGTGGAAATTTTACGTTTTCTTTTTATAATTCAATTATTTTAGGTAATAAAAGACAAATAACTAGATAATTATACCGGAGCCGTTCTTAGAAGACTGATTTGACACTTTTTATTTTATATTTTGCATTTATCCTTGTTAAGAGGAACATATTTACGCGAATCATAAAGAACAACTTTTAAAAATAATACGTTATTTCAAAATTTCAAATGCACATAATTATATAATTATTTGTCTTTTATTACCTAAAATAATTGAATTATAAAAAGAAAACGTAAAATTTCCACTCTGTATTACGCTTTTACAAGGTTACGCCGTTTGACACGTTTTCATAGTGACGTAGTGGGTAATACTCACCAGGTATTTTTTTAAAATAGGATGAAGGATTTAATAAGTATTGTATTTTAAAAATTTATAAATAAGGAACTTAAATTCAATCTTTTGGATGTGAATTAATGTTTTTAATAAAAAATTGTTATAATTAGACCTTGCTTGGTTATAAAGTGGAAATAACTGTTACTTATATACTTCGGCAATTTTACCGTTGTCCTCACTAGTGCAGTCAGTCTGACATGTAGCAAATCGGCCAACATAGAGCGGCTCTGGTATAAAACAAACAAATAAAACAGTAGGTACCTAAACTTTCGAGACATTTTACAAAAAAATAATTTCTGAACGCACACATGAATAGTTGTTACAGTATTTGACAGGATTGGACAACTATAGTCATTTTCAGCTAAGATGAGTCCTGTGACACTTCATTGTGATTTGAATGAATGAATTTTATTGCACACTTTTTCATTTTATTGCGGCGTCATTAGGAAAAATATAAAAAAAAAATATATTTTTAAAAGAGAAACAGTATCGTTTAGTTTAATTTAATGAAATAGGAAATTTTAAAAAATTACCGTTGTATACGTAGAACGAAACGTAGTAAGAGCATAGAGCTGGTACTAACATAATCGGGTGCAATATGGCGATCACTTGAAAATCGCTTCAGTCACTCGTGAAGATTGGACGAAAGTAGTCGAAAAGACAAAAAGTACCATATTAGAGGACTGGAAAGACCAACTTATAATAAATATCGGGGATCGTGACTCATCAAGCGATTCTTCTGACAGTGATTTTTCAAATACTGAATGAAAACATTTAATCTCTTCATATTATTTCACTTTACCGCATAGCGCTATGTAAAGCATACATATATGAACAAAAAACATTCACTATAATACAAAAAGACAAATCATGCTTTCAAATTTGGTAGTTTCATAAAATCGATTTCATTTCCATATAAAATATTATCGATTACCAGAAATAATCGAAATTATTTAATTGTAGGACATCTCTACAATTGTCAAAATCGATGTGTCACAGGGATCATCTTAGCTGAAAAGGACTATATAATGTTTGACACAATGACTGACGTTTCGTGTCAAGTCCCACGGGAACTCGGTAGAACGGGATAAAAAGTATCTTATGTCCGTCTTCTGGCTCAAAGCTACCTCCCTACCTACCTATTTTCAGCCAAATTTGTTCTGACCGTTCTTGAGTTATAAGTGATGTAACAAACACGAATTTCTTTTATATATATAGATATTATCTATTTACTCACCCAAGCCATTCTCAGGTCCTAAAAGCACGTAGCAAGAGGAGCTGGCCACCAAGCCATGCATGAGGAACACCACAGTTTTGTTTGGTTCCTTCTGGTTGTTTTTATCACGGCCGTGCGGGATCCGATGCATCGTCAGGATGTAATCGTCTTCCGTGATTATTGAGTACGATTCGATTGGATACCCGTACTTGGAGACCAGATCTTCCTATGTGTGTTTTAAACAATAATTAGGAGAGATAATACAGGCTCAGCGCATTATTGCTAAGGAACAAATTAACTTAATTATTATTTTTTTAGCGTAAGCGGTAAGCGGTAGCGAGATCCAAATATGAGGTCGACAGGCACAATAGATCGTATTGAGCCTGTCGCACTCACCCTGAAGGCCTGTTTAAATGCCGTTTCACGCCCCGCCTGAAGAGCCCGGGATCATAGGAGGGAGGGAATTATGTTATCGTTATGCAAAATTTTTGATTTCAGGTCTTTTAATGGCAATTTTCATAATATATTTTTTTGCAAATATGATTTGTGAGAATTAGCTTCGTCTTTTTTGGGAATTCCACTATGCAATGTAACACGAACGAACACTTAACAGTGCAATCCATAAATCCCAATCTGGAATCCTAATTGAACTTTTATATTTATCAGTTTATTATTTTTTTAAATCAGTTTCATGTTTAGTGACATTGTTATGTAGGATTTGTTGTCATACAATACCAACTACCATTGCTTCTACTACTACTCATGACGGAATATTTAATTTAAGAAGTGGAACAAATTATTTTCAAAATAGTTTATCTGCTTTAATAAAATTTTACTCTACTTCAGTTCTATAGTATATACGTTGGGTTCTTACCATACCAAGCTTCGCATCTTCGATGACGTCATTGGAGTATTGTTTTTTGGAACTCTTGACCAGCGCGTCTATGTAATCAGCATTGGGGGACTTCCCCTCAATAGTGGCTGTGGCAGTAAACACAACCAACAATAATTGCAACAACATTGTAAAAATCTCTTTCCTTACAATACAGCGCAGAGAATCTACAACAAGTAAAATAGATCCAGATATGCCTATCCTAGATTATTTGGCAACTTCACCGCTCCCAAAGAGTTAACAAACAACTTCTTAACTTTTTTAGAAACTGAAATTTTGATGTGCAAATGAATGGTTTTATTTCATTGAGCGATATGCAAATTGGTGATGGGTTTATTACTTTAATTACAGTTAATTGTTAGTTACTTGTTGGAAAGTGACCTACATTTCTATCAGCACATATAAATAATTTATCATTTAGGCATTTTTGTGAATATTGTGAATTGAGTAGAAAAGGGTAAATAATGAATTTCTGTATTCCAAATTCTTACAAACATGAACCAGGTTAACTGTTAGAGAAAAATAAGGTTGAGAGATTAACACATTTTTATTTAGTCACAGTCGTATAATACAATTAAATCATATCTATATACAACTTAGCCCGTATATCCATAAATGTCACAAGTGAATAATTCACGATTGTCCTAAACTGTCCAATTAGTCGTAAGCCTTTCTACAGCTTCAGTATTTCAGGCCCAACTTTTCTTCAGCATGTTTCATGCTCTTCAGCACTCTCTGGTAGACAAGCCTCTTGGCAGAGCTGCCCCAAATAAAGTCAACGTGATCGAAAACCGGGGAGTCAACTAAGTTGAGTTCAACCAAGTTGCCCAATTTGGAGGCTAAGAGGCGGACGTCATCAGGGTGGACGAGAACATCGCTGGTGGAGTAGTGGATGTACGAAGGGGCGGTGATGCGAGACATGTCGTATGCGGGGGGGTTCCTGGAGCCGTATAGGGCTAGGTTGGTAAGGATGTTGTGGTTGAAGCGACGGAAGGCGCCGAACCTGATACTCTGGCCGTAGTGAGCAAACTGGCGAATCGAGGCTCCGGCGGGCGTGTGGCCGAGGAACACCGGGATCATAGTCTGTGGAAAGGAGTAAGGAGATTTAGTTTTCTATGTAATTCTTTTGGTTAACTGCCCTATTTTATCGAAATAATGTCACATACCTATAAGATTTTAGACTTTCGCGTTCCATTACACTAAATATTGGTCTATATGGAATGGAGAAAAATAATGGAGTCGAAACGTGGGGCAGTAAGTAGCTATGTTATTTGCTACTCCTAATAACGCGAGTAGACCCATAAAGACTAATATACGGGTGTAACGGGGGTGGATCATCGTAAGTCAATCGATGGGGACTTCAGTACCTATCGATATAACCCCATGTATGTTCATCGATTTTCAATAGTTCCAAAGTTATTGAGATTTTTGTGAAGTTTTTGTAAAAGCCGGAATTCAGTAAAAGTCTTCACTGTAGCTTAACTACTGGACCTGCTTGCATGATTTTTTCTAGAAATAGTTCAATAGTGGGTCTTTATAATTACGATACCGATTTGAGTCATAACCCTCGCATATTGGAGTAAAAAATAATTCTTCACAAAAGTTTTACGAATCGAATTGTGTCTACCAACTTTCAAAGCCTCCAGTGAAAAAAAGTGCCTGTGTTTTTTTTCTAGAACTTATTTTAAAAACTACCTACATTCATGGATAGTATACCTTGAAAACTTCATTACTATAAAAATTATTAATAAAAATTATGTAAATTTTCTCTGTTTGATTTTCACCCCTTCAATTTGCAATTCTGTAAAGTTACTGCTACTAATGTTACTAACATAGCATAAATTTTCTGAAACATATCGATTTATTTTTTAAATTAAAGTTTTACATAAAAAATAAAAACACTGATTTATGGCACCTGTGCCATTCGCGTTCATTTTTAGTTTTGATGCTCTGGCAGTAGCGGTATGAAATTTTCAGGGCATACTATCCATGAATGTTGGTAGTTTTTGAAATAAGTTCTAAAAAAACACAGGCACTTTTTTCACTGGAGGCTTTGAAAGTTGGTAGACACAATTCGATTCGTAAAAGTTTTGTGAAGAATTATTTTTTTATTCGAATATGATAGGGCTATAACTCAAATCGGTATCGTAATTAGAAAGACCCACTATTGAACTAATTCTAGAAAAAATCATACAAGCAGGTCCAGTAGTTAAGCTACAGTGAAGACTTTTATACTGAACTCTGGCTTCTTACAAAAATTTCACAAAAATCTTAATAACTTTGAAACTATTGAAAATCGCTGAACATACATGGGGTTATATCGATAGGTATTGAAGTCCCCCATCGATAGACTTACGATGATCCACCCCTCCTGTTACACCCTGTATATTTAGAATGTCACATAGATCCTCCGCTAGTTTTCCCTTTGGTATTGCGTTCATTTCTTTCAGGTTTATGTATTTTTAGGAGACACGCTGCCTTAGATTTTCCAAAGGATGTTAGATTCCTTAACGGTTAACGTAACAATCAGCTGTAATATTGTTAATTTTCCAAATTGAATTCTATATAGAGACAGAAAACTAATATATTCCAGAATCAGAATCAGAATCAGAATATTATTTATTCTCTAGTTCTAAATTACAAATCACTTAAAAAAATCTCATTTTACATGTGTTTGTTTCATTTTGTCCGTAGGGTAGGAGCTTTTGAAACCTGTCCTAATTATTTCCTCAATTGCTAGTGCTTATATAATTTAACTTGAGGATAATTGTAAAGCAAGGGGAGTAGCCCCAGCGGCAAGCCGCTTATTACTTAAGTGACTCTAAAGTCAGAGCCTACGCTGTCGAAAGGGCGCCAGTCGTTTGAAGAGCGGCTTGTCCCTATTCTTTTTATTGATGTACTCAATTTCACCTATTCTACTTGCGAGAAGAAAGGGATTGTGTTGTCCGTAGCGCGAGTACTCAGGGTCTTGTTCTTGTAACCCTTCGATTGACAGGGATTTGATATGCTCAATCATGTCGCCGTGGAGATCATGGGCGCGAATATGCCATGGGTCTTGTTGCAGTAGTTCCCAGAGTAAGTCGGTATCAGTGCGTCTGGGTAACTGTGCGGCGCTCTTTAACGCCATTTTATACTGTCTCTCAAGTTTGAGCAGGTTCGTTTTACAGTACCTTGGTAACAGTTGTATTACTCCGTAGTCTATTACTGGCAGCAAGCATGCTTGAATGATAAGTAGCTTAACTTCGATGCTTAGCTTGGATCGATAGCCGATGATTGGAAACAGTGCTCCCCTTACCCTCTTGGCCTTTTCAATGTTTTCTTTGGCATGCTTGTTCATCGAGAGCCTTTTGTCTAGCCATACTCCAAGGTATTTTATTTCCGACTTGAATGCTATGCGTTCGCCACGTATTTGGACATAATTGCGATACCCTGTGTTGAGATTGTTAAGTCTTGGACGCTTGTGCGTAAACATTATGCACTCCGTTTTGTCAACATTGCATTTAAGTCCCCATTTCCTGTAGTAATCAATTATATCGGTGGCAGCCCACTCTGCTCGGCGCGTGGCGTGGTCCGGTTTTTCTGCTGCATTTAGTATGCATAGGTCGTCGGCGTACTGTGACAGCATCTGTTCTGCTATTCTTTCGTTCGGTAGGTCAGCTACATAGAGGTTAAAGATTGCCGGACCGAGTATCGATTCCTGAGGCACCCCGTGTGGCACTAATCGTTCCGTTCCCAGAGTGTTTCTAAAGCTGCCTCTTATTGTTCTGTCGCTCAGATAATTCTCGATCATCTTATTCATATTGTTGCGTGCTCCGGCGTCGATTAGTTTTCGAAAGAGTCCCTTATGATTAATTGAATCGAACGCTTTGCTCAGGTCAGTCGATATCATGGCGACGCTATGGCCCTTAGCCAGCGCGTCAGCGATGTATTTTCCAGTGCGGAGGATTTGGGTAGCGGTCCCTCTGTCTTTCGTGAACCCGTGCTGGTGACAGGGTATCATTTCGCTTAATTCTGTCTGAATGCGATTGAGTATAATTCTCTCGGCCCATTTGCCCATGATGCTGAGTAGGCTAATTGGTCTATATGATTTGGGATCACTGTGATCTTTACCAGCCTTATGTAGAAAGATGCATGTACTAGTTTTCCATCTTTTAGGAAAGTAACCCGTCTCAAGTATGTAGTCCATGATACGCTTGAATATCGCGATCATGGTATCACCGCCTAATTTGAGTATGTCGGCTTTGATGCCGTCAGGCCCAGGGGCTTTTCCGTTCTTAAAGCGTCTTAGGGCTAGTTTTATCTCTTGCTTTGAAGTTCGATCGAGTGGTGCGAAAGGTGTAAAAGATTCTGTACATTCGTCACTTGCATCAATAGTAGCTTCTTTTACTATGGCTGTATCCACCATTCTATCGATTATTTCCAGTTCATTTTTGCAGTCACTGAAATGAGGCAGTTTCGTGACGGCCATTTTCATTGCTCTTTGTATGGCCCACATGCGTTTTCTATTATCTTTAGTATTTTCGAGTACCTTAGTCAGTTCGGCTTCCTTATGTTGGATTATTTCTTTAGCCAATTGATGTTTACAGGCATTGTATTGTCTTCTTGCCGCTGTTCTGAGATCAGTGTGTCTTAGTCTCCATGCACGCTGCTTCTTAGCGTTTCGCTCAGCTATTCTTTCTCTGATGTGTATAGGGAGCGTGTCTTTGGGGTCGACAATTCTCAGCGGTGCCAATTCATCAAGTGTTTTGACAACGGCTGTTTCTACTTCTGTGATATACATTTCGCAAATGTCGTTTGAGGCAATATGTAGTTCCGAGTTCATGTTTCTAGCAAGTAACTCTTCGAAAGCTTGTCTACCTTTTTCGTGTGCTTTTAATTCGTGTCAAATCTCGTCTCATTGGTTTTTCGTAGTCACTTGCGATGATTACATCCAATGTCCATGGGAGGTGATCTGAGGAAATGCATTCTCTCTGCTGGCACTTAAAGTCCAATAGTGTGTGGTCATGGTTAACAATTGCTGTATCCAGTATACTGTTTCCTTGACTTGTGGGTCGGGATGGTTGACCTGTGTTAACTAGCATGACTGATCCGCGTTGGATTGCGTCTCGAAGTACGACCCCTAGGCCTACGTCCCTGCTATGATTAAGTTGCCTCATGCGTAAGTTTGAGTCGCCTATAATGATAGCGCTTTCGCCGAGTATCAATGTCTCGAACTCGTCGACGAGGTCTCCTGTCTCGGTATCGGTATGTAGATGCCTTTAATTGTGATTTTGTCATTTGCTGTGTGTTTGGTTATATATTCCAGTGGTCCATCTGAGTAGTCCTTTGGCACTTGTTGATACTGCAACACTATTATCGTCTCTTGTTAATGTATCTTAATTAGAATGTTACTTACTTGGTTGAAGTAGTCAGACATGCCGCTGACAATGGCGGATTCGCAGAGGGGCTGCAATAAGGAGTCTCCGTAGCAGTAGTTAGTGGAGAACCAAGTGATGAATTCACGGTTGCCGAACACTTCCGCCCTGCCCATGGCGAATACTGCCGACTAAAAAACATACAACCAAAGGTCAATGAAAGTATGGACCAAAGAAATTATAGTAGTTATGTATTATACTCCTAATATCGCGTGTAGACCCAAAAATAAATTATTCAAAAGACAAATGTTTTATTTTCAAGACACGGTTGTAATTATTAACATTAAGAATGTATATTGAATATTCTATCCTTAATAATTCGTAAGTATGACTATTTTTATCAATGATTCTAAGTAATTATTGTGAATCATCAAATCTTAATGAATTGAAACAATGATTTTTAATTTTGTCAAAATTTAAATTTTTTATTCTTAATTTTCTTTTTTTATTTATGTTAGGATTCTTTTTGAAAAGCATTTAATTTTAGAATGTCGATTAAAAGCTACAGTAGAGTTTTAAAATGATAGTTTTGAAAGGAACCTTATGAAACACCTACCTCAAGAATGCTCTCCAATGGAGCCATAGTATTGATAGTCGGCTGCACATTATTGTTGAAGAACGAAGCAGGTGCCAATCCTTGGAAGGAGATGAACTTCTTATTGTACTCAGGCCTCAAGGAGGCGAGAACTAAGAACGAGGTTCCTCCCTGGGAGTGCCCGATGTAGTGGAGCTGAGATTTGCCCGTGATTTTCTCGATGCGGTTCAAGAATGCCGGTAGGTCGAAGTTGCCGATCTCGTCCCAGCTGAACTTCCAGAAATCCTGGTTCGACCTGTTGTCAGGGTTGAGGAGAAGGTGGCGGCGCGAGTAGAAGTTGCCGCGGGCGTTGCCCATCCAGACGTCGTAGCCTTCCTCAGCCAGCATGTAAGCTGAAAGAAGAGGCCAAAAAGCATAAAATTAAAAAAAGTCATTCTTTTTCAAACATAACCATTAAAACGATAATAAAAGACAGTATCGGAATTTTTGAAATCAATTCAGAATTTCAGTGTTTTATAAGTTATATGGATTCGAATTAAATTAAAAAATATGCTATCAACATTTTTTTACTTTTAAATCTCTTTACGTTTGTTAACACGCTCTAAACAAATTCAAAGCCTCATATTCTTACCGAAAGCAGTTCCAGGTCCCAACAGCAAGAAGTCAGCAGAAGACGACAGAAGACCGTGCATGAGGAACACAATGGGTTTATCAGCACTGGGCTGGTTGTTGCGGTCCCGGCCGTGCGGGATGCGGTGCATCGTCAGGACGTAGTTGTCCTGGGTGATGACCTCGTGCGACTCGATCGGGTAGCCATATTTGGAAGCTAGACCTTCCTGGAAAGTTCAAATGCCATATAAATATCCTGCGAAGATCTATCACATTAGGAAAAAATTACGACAAATGAAAATGCTTATAACACACAATTTGACTTGAGTGAGATTGAACCAGAACAATTCAAGTGCAAAATACAAATGCGAAATTAATCCAGTCAAAAGAAATTATGGCTTTAAATTAAGTTGTCCATTTACCACGTAAACAACAACATCATCAAAATTGGGACTAAACTCCCTTCAAACTTAACAGTCACTCACCACATCAAGTTTGGCGTCTTCTAGAATGTTGTTCGAATACCTAGCCCCGGTGTTGCTCACAAGCTGATCTATGAAGTCAGCATTTGGTGAGCGGCCCCCAAAGACCACCGCCACAGAGGCAGCTAGGATCACTAGCTTGAACATGTCCGAATGCCCACAGTTGAGAATGGTATACGCTTTGTCAGTGATTGAGGGGACTTTTGTAAGAACTTTCTCGGTCGGTCGCATCGAACTTGATAAGGTGCTTAACAGAGGATTAAATTGGTAATTTAGATATAGGGGTAGAATATTTGAGCGTCGCATTTTAACAGTAGACTTTAAAATTTATAATTAAAGTAACTGAGCAAATTCAGGCTATACCATAAATTAAGGCCTAGTCCTTAAATTTTCGACTTCCCAAATTCAAATGGCCTCAAATGTTTATAAAAGTATGCAATGACTAACGCATACAAGCACAACAAAGGCTGTGCCGTGAATATGATGGAAACTGCAATCGAAAATCACCACGACGTTTTGTAAAATTGTGGCGAACGGCAAATAAGTATTACTGTCTTTATTCGTCAACAGTAAACTGAGTTATGTCTATAGGACAATGATACATAAATTAGGATCTCATTAGAATTAATACAAGTATTAACAAGATTTTAGACTATCGCGTTCCATTACACTAAATATAAGTACTTGGGTTGTCTTTCAGTCGAAACGTCGGGCAGTAAGTAGCTTTGAAATTTGCTACTCCTAATAACGCGTGTAGACCCACAAAGACTAATATTTAAGTATTAATAACGTTTGTAATCTCACTTGCTTTTATAAAGCCTTTATTGTGAGACAGGGTTCCCAAAGGGAGACCAAAGCGACATTTTAGTTATTTGTGTGCCACAAAAGTTTGGTGTTTGTTTGTAACGAATTTGTTATCGATCGAAAGATCCGTTCATCCGTCCGTCTACTGCTAAAAATTAACTTTGCTTTTAAACAAAATTGGTACGGTCCCCTTCGTGTGCAAGTACGACTCGCGTTAGACAGGTTTGTTTAACATTAGAGTTTAAAAAAATAGATTCTATGGGTCGGGATAAACAGATTCTGATACCTACTATAAGGGTTCATCATCATTATCATCATCAGCCTATATACGTCCCCACTGCTGGGGCACGGGCCTACCCTTAACTAGGACGATAAGGCCTTAGTCAACCACGCTGGCCAAGTGCGGGTTGGTTGACTACACAATCTAAGAATTTCTTCGTAGGTGTGCAGGTTTCCTCACGATGTTTTCCTTCATCGTTAAAGCGTCGAATAATCGTACATATGAATTTAATATTTGAAAAACACAGTGGTACGTAGCGAGATTTGAACTGGCGACCTCTCGTTTGTTTTATAAGGGTTATATAGCTAAAACCATGAATAAGTGGAGTAGAGGTCGCTAAAAATCTCTGTTTTAACTCGAGTTAAATCGTACTTTATTGTTTTATTGAGGCACTCGCCCTGCATTTCTAAATTTCTGATACCTGACGATAAGACAAATATTTAATTTCTCATATCTGATCAATTTGTAAACATGAAAAATAGTCTAGTACAATATAATATAAATAAAAGGATTATCTAGGATTAAAATTACAAAGACCTGATTGTCTTAATACCTGAGTAAGCGATTTGGGTATAATTTTTGTTAAATTTAATTTTAATAAAAAGGACAAAAAATATTATCATAGAACGTAAAGCTCATATAATTTTAAAAAATCTTATAAGCATGTATTTTAAAATCATTATGATTTTTGAATTAATTTGGGATGTAATCAATTTAAATCATGAACTAAGTTTAAGGGTAGATAATAGTCACTGCATTAAATACTAAGTTTACTTAAGTGAAACCTCTTCCATGCCATATATTAAATAAATAAATAAGTACGAAACGAATAAGATAATAATTTATTTCGTACTTATTGCTTTTGCAATAAGAGTTAATTTTCTAAAGTCTAAGTCAGCGTTATACTGCCGAGTTTTAAAGTTGACGTACAACAAATCGCTTCGATACCTATTCCTACCAGATTACATTCCGTTACACTAACACCTTATAATCCGTCTAGGATTAATTTAAGCCGGGCTTTTGTATTAATAACGATAATATTTGTATCAATTATTTAATGTTTTTGTTTTTGCTCTAGTAAAAACAGCTGGACACTTACTTGCCCGTGACCACGAGCGCTGTGAAGAACTCGACACGTCAAGTATCTAAATAATGTTTAGAATCGTTATACACGCGAGTTTGATACGTAAACGTTTTAATTTATTTGCAGTGCTCGCGCGAATAATAGACAATAATACAACTGGCATAACAATAATCATAACAGAAAAAAAAAACACGACGCAAATGTGATTCCGTTAGTGCAATTTACAGGTTTGTCTTTATTTTGTACTAGCTGTGCCAGTGACTCCGCCCGCGTGTTTTCGGGCAGCATTTTTAAATATACACGTGTTATTGTGAGTCAACTATAAAAGATAGACATATTATGCTGTTGCGGGATATTTTATAGACAATTTTATCCTTACTTCCTTACTAATATTATAAATGCGAAAGTAACTCTGTCTGTCTGTTACGCTTTCACGCATAGAGTACTAAACCGATTTAAATGAAATTGGTACAAATATAGTCCAGAGCCAGAGACATAGACTACTTTTTAACCGACTGCGCTATAAAGAAGTACAGTTTTACCCGGTAAACCTCTCTACGCGGACGAAATCGCGGGCGGAAAACTAGTGTAGATTTGTAGAATATTTGGTCACACATGATTTCTATGTAACTTTAACCATTAATTAGAAAACTGAAAGTGTCCGAGATATTTACCATGTTGTTTTGTTTTAATGAGCTCCCGATATTTCGGCACTGTTGCAAGCGCCATGATCACGGGTGAACTGAGCGGGTGGGTGAACGGGTGTATCGGGAGCTCATTAAAACAAAACAACATGGTAAATATCCCGGACACTTTCAGTTTTCTAATGTATGTAACCATGACAGTATAAAATATATTTAACCATTAAAGCTGCACACGCGACGGAAGCTTAAAAAATGGACTAACTTCTCCCGTTTTCCCAACATTTCCCTTCACTACTCTGCTCCTATGGATTGTAGCGTGATGAATAGTATACTATAACCTGCCCAGGGGTATGAATAATAATTGTACCAAGTTTAGTTAAAATCTGCTAAGTAGTTTTTGTTTTACAAGGAACACACAGACAGACAGACAGGCAAAAATTTTACTGACTGCCTTCTTGGGATCAGTAGCGATCATTTTCACCTCCTGCTTTTTTTTCATATAACATCATTCTGCAACCAATAGGAGCAAAGAAACAGTGGAAAAAGGAGAGGTAACACGGACAAAGTCGTTGGCACAGCTAGTATGTAAAATGGATTATAATTTTATTATTTAGTCACATAGCATTTCATAATTGCCTAACAACTATGCCTACCTAGATTGTGAACGTAGTTTTTCAATGAAATACAGGTAATTATCTCTTCAATATTCAATGTAAAGATGAAAAGATTAAAACATAATCTAATCTTCGATTGTGGCACAAGTTTTCAATAAATGTTACCATGTTAACTTTTCTACTGGCTCGGTGGAACAGTGGTTGTGATCTTGGTTACGCTTCCAAGAGTCGTGGGTTCGATTCCCACCCGGGACAAATATTTGTGTAGCGAACGTTGGTGTTTGAACCTTGTCTGAATTATAATTTTACTGTGAAAGCGTGTTTGTTCATCTTCACGCTTTATGTATTCAATAGTAGTATTTTAGAAAAATTGCATATCATACTTCATTTTTACCTTTCTCGATATACATAGATTAAGAGGTAGTTAATAGATTAAGAGTATGGAGAAGGACACAGCGTACCTAGTACTACCTGCCTTTCATTCCAGAAATAGAAACAAAATATTGAATTTGACGAAACAGCATATTCAAGCTAAATTATCATAGAAAGCGCTTAATGCTCAATACAGTGTCCATTTTTTAAAACGTTTTAGTTAAAATAACTAAAAAAATTACGCGTCGATGGGGAAATTTGAAGGAGGCAAAGCCGCGAGCGATAATTGGCTGTTAATGTTTGCAAATTGTTACAAACATGAGGCAGGGTAAGTGTAAGAGGAAAAGAGTTTCAGTTTAAGGTTAAGGTAAGCGATCACACATTTTTATTTCGTCAAAGCCGTTTATTACAATGAAATCATATTTATATAACAACTTAAACCGTAATATTCATATCATATAACGTCACAATGACATAATCCACAATTGTCCAAATCAGTCCAATAGTAAAGCCTTTTTCTACAGCTTTAGTGTTTAAGGCCCCAGTTTTCCTCGGCATGTTTCATGCTCTCCAGCATTCTGTCGTAAACAAGCCTCTTGGCCGAACTGCCCCAAATGAAGTCGACGTGATCGAACACCGGCGAGTTAACTAAGTTGAGCTCAACTACGTTGCTCAATCTGGAGGCCAAGAGGCGGACGTCATCAGGGTGGACATAAACGTCGCTGGTAGAGTAGTGGATGTACGATGGGGTGGTGATAAGAGACATGTCGTATGCTGGGGGGTTCCTGGAGCCGTATAAGGCTAGGTTGGTAAGGAAGTTGTGGTTGAAGCGACGGAAGGCCCCGAACCTGACGCTTTGACCGTAGTGAGCGAGCTGGCGGATGGAGGCTCCGGCGGGCGTGTGGCCGAGCAATACCGGGATCATAGTCTGTGGAAAGAAGTTAGGAGATTTAGTTTACTGTGCAAGTCAGCAGGATGCCATAGGCATTTCCTGCGACCTATCCAAGGCATTTGATTTTGTTAACCATCAAACCCTGCTACACAAATTACGCCACATACCTAACTGGCAGGGCCAAAAATGTCAATGTGAATGGGCCTAGTTAATCCGATGCCCATTAGTTTGGACTGCCCCAGGGCTTGATATTGGTCCCTCTATTGTTTATTATTTACATTAACGATCTTCTTTTCTTTACCAAATAAATAATATGTGAGATAGTTTTGCTTGCAGATGATACATCACTTTTCTTTAGACAGCAAGAAAATGATGACGGCGTAAACAAAGGTCTTTCATGAGTCTTGCACTGGTTTACAACTAACAATCTAATGTAATTGTAATTTTAAAAAAACATTTTATTGTTATTAAATTACTATTATTATTAATGACATGTATGATGATCTTATTGTTCTCTTTGCAAATTCTGCACTATGGAAGGTTCGTCATGCAGATTGGATTTGATATTTTTGTTATATTCTGAACGGTAAATATATCTCTTTAAATTTAATAATTGTTGTTTTTAACTAGAACAATCTCGCTAACAAAGAGTAACTGTTGAGTTTTTTGCCGGAGTCTTCTCTTTTGACTTATCTTTCTTTCATCATTGTACTGGAGGTAAAATCTTATTATTACTTAATTGGCGATTAAGCATGTAAATTCCCAATATAAATAAAGGCAATAAATAATACGATCGGCCATATCATTGTTAATTTTCCGACTCAGGCCGATGCAGAATTAATTCTTGACAGGAAATCAGAAATATTCTCCCTAACCCGTCTGAGTAATCTAATGGCACGCAACAACCTACAATATTGTATACCTGAATGATTGGTAACTTCCATAACAAAGAAAATAGAATAACAACTTACTTGGTTGAAGTAGTCAGACATGCCACCGGCCATGGCGGACTCGCAGATGGGCTGGAATAAGGAGTCTCCGTAGCAGTAGTTAGTGGAGAACCAAGTGAAGAATTCACGGTTGCCGAACACTTCCGCCCTGCCCATGGCGAATAATGCACTCTAAAAAAATGAAACCAAAGGTCAATGATAAAAACAAATTTTATATTCTTTTAAAATCTGAATTATGTGTTTAATTACCTTTTAAAAGTAATTTTCTAAAATTAGGAAGACAGGAAATCTTTGATTAAACTGATGATCCATAATTTTGAAAATAATAATAACCTATATCAGTCCAAATTTTATATTTTATTATTTACTCAATTAATGTTAATAGATTTAATTTTTAGTATCCTTTTGAAACGCCATCATCTAAATGGCGAAACATGATGAAAGCCTACTAGGGCTTTAATAATAATAGTAAACGTATTGATAAACCTTATGAAACACCCACCTCGAGAATGCTCTCCAGTGGAGCGATTCTGTTGATATGCGGCTGCACGTTATTGTTGAAGTATGAAGCCGGGGCCAATCCTTGGAAGGAGATGAACTTCTTATTATATTCAGGCCTCAAGGAGGCGAGAACTAAGAACGAGGTTCCTCCCTGGGAATGCCCGACGTAGTGGAGCTCGGATTTGCCCGTGATCTTCTCGATGCGATCCAAGAAGGCGGGGAGGTCCAAGTTGCCGATCTCATCCCAGCTGAACTTCCAGAAATCCTGGTTGAATTTGCTGTCAGGGTTGAGAAGGAGGTGGCGGCGCGAGTAGAAGTTGCCGCGGGCGTTGCCCATCCAGACGTCGTAGCCTTCCTCGGCAAGCATGTAAGCTGGAAGAAGAGGCCAAAAAGCATTGTTTTTAAACTCTGCGGGATCTAGACGACATCATCTGTCTAATCCGAGATACTGACCCTGAGAATATCCCGATCTTCGTAGCGCGGGATCTGGAAAAAGTTACCACCGGTTCTATTCGACCATGTCGACCTATCGAGACTTTTAAAGCATATAGTGAAGTTACAGCAAGACATAAAGACAATTAAACAAGACTATGCCCCGAAGAAAGAATTGGATGAATTAAAGTGTGAAATGGAAACATTGAAATATACGTCTGTAGTGAATAACTACGGGAATGGGCGCAATGTAAACAACAGGCGCGGTGCTTGTTTGATGAACAGCTTCGAGTGTGCTAGCGGTCCCATGGGGATGCAGCCGCTTAGCAATGAGAGTATAAGTCGGATTGAACAACACACCACTTCATCACCAAAAAAGATGTATCGTGATATCGGGCAGAAATATTTCCCATCGGAGGGTAGTTCTCGCGTGTCTAACGGTCCGCCACCTATACCACCGAACGGCGCGACGGAGACCGTCGACGAAGAGCGAGATGCGGTAGCGATGAGTCAGCCGCTGCCGCTGCCGTCACACGTCGAGAGCGCGGGACACACGGCCGCCTCGGGCGCTAATAATGAGTTGATATCGAAACAAAAGTGTATGGCAGACATTGTACGAAATGGAGTATGGAAACCTGAAGAACAAAAGGTGGAATGGACTCTTATACAGAGGAAAAGGCTGCGAAATAGATTTATGGGGAATAGAGGTAAAGCTATTTTAGAGCCCGGTACAAATTTTAGAGCCGCGGAATTGAAAATCCCATTGTATATCTTCAACGTTGCAAAGGGAGTGTCCGTGTGTGACATCAATAACTACGTTATGAAAAAATGTAATATTGAAGTAAAGGTGGAAAAGATGAATATGAAGATGGAAAAAGAATATGAGTCTTTCAAAATATTTGTGCCTAAACATAAATTGAAATATTTATGTCTGACGACTTTGGCCTGAAGGAGGGCCCTGTACGCGCTTTATAGACTTCAAGAAGCGAGAAAGTGGGGTGGCCGTTAAGGCCAATGATAAAAATCAATGTCCACAATGAATGAGATGGTAAATATAGTAAGTTTTAATTGTAAGAATGTAGTACGATCGATGGAATGTGTGCGGCGATTATGTCGCTCAGCCGACGTGATTGCGCTGCAAGAGACCTGGCTGCTACCTCACGACTTGGCGTGCTTGGGGACAGTGGACGACAGCTTTGCCTACACGGGCACCTCTGCGGTGGATACATCGGCTGGTGTGCTGCGCGGAAGGCCGCACGGCGGTGTGGCCTTACTATGGAAGAAATCTGTGTTCCCTGTGGTTACCGTCGTGAAGTGCAGTAGTGTGCGTCTGGCAGCAATAAAAGTTGCGTTAGATGATCGGTGCATTATGATATTTTCTGTATACATGCCTACGGATTGCAGTGATAATTTGGTGGAGTGCACGGAATGTCTCAGTGAAATAACGGCCGTAATTGAGAGTCACAATGTGGAGTCAGTTTTTATAGTGGGGGACTTCAACGCACACCCTGGTGAGTCGTTTTCCAATGAACTTTTGACTTTTGTGCCGAACAATCGTGGAGCTGTGTAGACATGGAACTATTACCGACCGATAGTTATACTTTTGTTAGTGATGCACACGGCTGCCGACGCTGGCTTGATCACTGTGTAGTGACTAGCGCTGCGCGGCAGTCGGTACTTTCCGCGTCAGTGCTATATGATACGTACTACTCTGATCACCATCCAATTTCTATTGTGTGTAATTTTAATTTAATTAAGCCAAAGATCACGATGCCGGGCGTATGTATAAATAAGGTTATTTGGGGTGAGCGTGATGCTACGCAAATAGAAAAATATCGTGAAATGTGTCATTCTAAACTGCGTAACTTAGATTTTCCTTTAGAACTTCTTGACTGCTGCGACGGTATGTGTAACGACAAAAGTCATTATAGGGTGATCGATGAAATGTACGATAACATAGTTTCTATACTGTCTGAAGCCGCTGTGTGTAGCTGTAATGTTCGGAAGAAACCTAATCTAGACACGCGGTAGCGTGTCAAGCCAAGGTTCAAGAAACAGAACTGGCGAGCCGCATCGTGTGTAATATTACGCGAACCATTTGGAACCACTTTTGAACACCTCATAAATCAAAAACTATTTCACGTAAACGTATCAAATTTGGCTCATATATTGTGACTTGCGAGATAAATATGTGTTCTAAATTTCATAAGCATATCTCAAACAGTTATTTAGATATTAATGTCCAAAAATCCTCATTTTTATCATTGACTGACTGACAGATCAAAATTCTAACCCAGTTCCAAATGACCTAGAGAGTTAAAATTTGGTATGCAGATAGGTAATTACATGAATACAAAGGAAAAAATAAAAAACTGGCAATTTTTTAATAATTAGGTTAGGTTCTATTATGAACGCTTAACATAAATACCTAATTAGTGCCTAATAACGCCTATATACCGGGGAAGGCAGAGCACTAAGTATATATTTAGGTATACTTGCTTATTTACAATTAAGAGTAGGTACTTATAGTCGGTTTTCATATTTATTACTTAGGGTAGGTACCTACATAAAGTCTAGTTTTAGTTTTGAATTTGTCCTTTTCAAAGGACCCACGGCGTTACGATGATATATACTTTTCTACAAAAAGTAATGATATCCAATCAAAAACATAAATGTGAAATGAGAGCCAAGTTCAATATTGCCTTGGTTGTTGACTTCAGCGACAAAAGAAGTGAGATCTAAATGGGTGCCAAGTTCAATGGTCAACCCAGAAATTTATTTATAAGTAACACTATAACATGCCTATCATATCTTCTTATAACATAAGATAATGTATGGTGGTAGCCTATGAAGGTCTGTCTTGGCTAGTTTTCATATATGAATTATAGCCGTCGCAAGTTCTAAGTCTACAAGTATTTGTCGGTTTTTATTTTATAATTCCGAAAATTTGGATTGTTGGTAGAAACTAGCAAGCGAACATAATAATACGTTGGTAGATTTATAAAAACTAGCCAAGACAGACCTTCATAGACTACCACCATACATTATCTTATGTTATAAGAAGATATGATAGGCATGTTATAGTGTTACTTATAAATAAATTTCTGGGTTGACCATTGAACTTGGCACCCATTTAGATCTCACTTCTTTTGTCGCTGAAGTCAACAACCAAGGCAATATTGAACTTGGCTCTCATTTCACATTTATGTTTTTGATTGGATTACAAATACGTGACAGGGTGGAATAAGCACGTTCGTTGCGCTCACGGTCGGGCTCGACTTTGTTTTCAAGAATGGATAAATTGTGGGAAACCCGGAACTGGCCGAGTTTACGATGAAATGTGTGAATCGAGGCGAATTTTCAAATCTAAATTAAAATGGTGCCAGAATAACGAAGTCCAAATAAAAATGAATATAATTGCTGAAAATCATGCTAAAAAGAATTTTAGTCAGTTTTGGAAAAACACCAATAAAATAAATCCTAAGTCGAACCTGCCCGTGAGCGTAGCGGGGGCGCATGAGCCCGGAGAGATAGCCGATTTGTTCCGGCGGCACTTTGAGGTGAAGTCCCCACTGGGGCCAGCGAGCCAGGTGCCTGATTCTGGGGCTGGAGGTGCAGAGCGCAGCGTTAAATTTACCGCGAAGCAAGTGGCGGAGGTAATTAGACGCATGGTAAGGGGTAAATCGCCTGGACATGACAGCCTGAGTATCGAGCACCTGCAACACGCAGGAGTCCATCTGCCTAGAGTGATGTCTATGCTGTACACGTTCTGTTTAGGTCATTCATACCTACCCGATAAATTAATGCGTACTATAGTCGCTCCAATCATTAAAAATAAAACGGGTGACTCATCAGACATACAGAACTATAGGCCGATATCTCTTGCTACGGTAATCGCGAAAGTACTGGACAGTCTGCTTGGTCAGCACTTAGATAAGCACGTCTCGCTGAACGACGCACAGTTCGGTTTCAGGCCCAACCTTTCCACCGAGAGTGCTATCATGTGCCTCAAGCAGACTGTGCACTACTATACCGCAAGAAGGACCCCAGTATATGCATGCTATCTCGATCTGTCAAAAGCTTTTGGTCTCGTATCGTACGATATACTGTGGGATAAAATGAAAGCAGAAGCTAATAGTCTTCCTAAAGAGATTGTATCGCTGCTGATGCATTGGTATAGTAATCAGAAAAATTATGTAAGATGGGCAGGTTCTCTATCGGGGAGTACATGTTGGAGTGCGGGGTGAGGCAGGGGGGGTTAACCTCGCCTACGCTTTTCAACCTGTACATGAACCGTCTGATTGATGAGCTCAGCAGCACCGGCGTCGGATGTCATATAGACGGAGTCTGCATCAATAACATAAGCTATGCAGACGATATGGTCCTTCTGAGCCCATCGATTGGTGCCTTGCAAAGGCTGCTTAAAATCTGTGAGTCCTATGCGGAGGCCCAGGGACTTAAGTACAATGCAAAGAAAAGTGAAATCATGATTTTCAGACCGGACAAAGTTCGATACCAAACTGTACCAAATTTTTCACTTTCGGGTAGTCCCTTAAAAAAGGTCGAGCAGTTTAAGTACTTGGGTCACTGGGTCACCGAGGACCTAAAAGACAATGTGGATGTTGAGAGGGAACGCAGAGCTCTGTCTGTCCGATGCAATATGTTGGCCCGCAGGTTTGCACGATGTACTAAACAAGTTAAGATTACGCTTTTCAAAGCATACTGTCAGTCTTTTTACACGTGCAGCCTATGGGTGAACTATACGCGGAGGGCATACGAAGACATGCGTGTCCAGTATAACAACGCGTTCAGGGTGCTGATGGGGCTGCCGCGATACTGTAGCGCCTCCGGCATGTTTGCTGAGGCGCGCACTGATGGCTTTGCCGCCATCATGCGCAAACGCTGCGCCTCGATGCTGCGCCGCACTCGTGACAGCCCCAACACCATCCTGGGCGTGTGGGCGGACAGGTGGGACTCCCCGATGGTGGGTCGCTGGATACGGCTACGCGCTGTCAAGTAGACATGCTTCCCGCCAGCGAACGGGTCAGCCTGTCTGTCCCCTTATTTACTTATTTTATTTATTGTCTTTTTATGTGCTACTAACATTCGTTTTAAGGTTACAATGTTACTAACAAAATATGGATACCTTATCTGAAATAAAGATTTATTATTATTATTATTATTATTAAACTAAACTAAAGCTTATAACAACAAAATCATTATTAGTTTTAAAGACAGCATCAGAAGAATTTGAATATCAAATACGCTTTTCAGAATATTTACCCATGTGGGTTAAACATAAATTTTGTAACCAATTCGTGTCGCAACATTTGAAACCTCTTTATTTGTATCCTCCTTTATACAAGGTTCTAAATCATCAAAATAAAAAAAAATGTCAAGTGCAGTCTTACCCAAAGCAGTCCCAGGTCCCAACAGCAGGAAGTCAGCAGATGAGGTCAAAAGGCCGTGCATGAGGAACACGATGGGTTTGTCAGCGCTGGGCTGGTTGTTGCGGTCCCGGCCGTGCGGGATGCGGTGCATCGTCAGGACGTAGTTGTCCTGGGTGATGACCTCGTGCGACTCGACCGGGTAGCCATATTTGGCAATGAGGCCTTCCTGGAAATTTTAAAAGCCATGCCTCTAAATATCTTCCCGAAATCTATTAAATTAGGACCAATCTATTTGACTGCTATTTACGACGATGAAAAATATGAACGAATAGTCATGACAAAATATTTGTCTCGGGGGATAATTGAAAGACCCTGATCGACGATTTTCAGATGGCCAGAGTCATCATGCTATAATGCACCTTCAATCTAGTCAAAATAAAGTATGTATGTTTAAAATTAAGCTAGTTAAGTTACTCCATAACAGCCACTCACCACGTCATGTTTGGCATCTTCTAGAATGTTGTTCGAATACCTAGCCCCGGGCATGCTCATAAGCTGATCTATGTAGTCAGCATTTGGTGAGCGGCCTCCGAAGACCACCGCCACAGAGGCAGCTAGTATCACTAACTTTAACATGTCTGAACGCCCACTGTTGAGAATGGTATACTGTTCGCCAGAGATTGAGGGGACTTTTGTAAGAACTGTTTCGGTCGGTCGCATCGAACTTGATAAGGTGTTTAACACAGATTAAATTACAAGTTAATTTAGATAAGGCATGGAACCCGCCAACTCATTGTAGACCAGTATCTGTAGTATTATGTCAAACAACTAGAAAGCCATCACATCCTAGAGCTTGAAGTAAGAGAATAATGGTCGAGCTTCGCACTTTAACATTTTTTTTTCCTAACTGACTAACGATGATGGCTTGGAGGAGCCTTGTCATCATCACCGGGCTTGCGGGGGAGCGGATGGCTCTCACCCCTAAAGTCGAAAAAAGTTGCTATTTTTACTTTTTTTATATTTTGATGAGTAGTTACAGCGTTTATAACCAGTATTACATATTTACTTTATTATATTTTGAAGATTTCGATGTACGGATCTGACTACTCGTACTGTAAGTGTTCTTGGTAGAAGCTGGATGCTAGTAGCCGAGGATAGATGGGTGTGGCGTCGATTTGGAGAGGACTACGTCCAAAAGTGGCCGAGGCTATAGTTTCGGCAACTTCGGCTTCGGCTGGTGATGATGATGATGATGATAATGAGTGTTCTTGGAGCACTAATCATAGAACACTTTGGATCGCAAAAAAATTATCGATTTAAACGCGGATTAAAATCGTACAATACTGTTTGAAGGAACTCGCCCTGTAAATCAAAATTTTAATATCTTACGATAAGACTAATTATTTCATTTCCTTTATCAGATCATTTTGTAAACATCAAAATTTATCTGGTCCAATTTATATCAACAAGAAGATTATTTAGGTATCTTATAATTTCAAAGATACCTGTTTGAAACAAAAAAAAACTGTTCTTGAGCGTACAACATACTACTTAAAAACGACATTAATGTCTGTAAATATTCTCATGACTCAAATGTTACGTACTGCGCCCAAATTTGTATGTTGACTGACGAAAAATCGCTGCGTTGCCTACCTCTGATTTAATTAATGCGTGATTAGGATAAATATTAAGAAACACTTAAGCCAGCCATTTTGCGATATAGTTGATAATTTAATGCTTTTGCTTTGGCCCCCTATGGTAAAAATTGTTTTTGAACACATTGTCATCCTTAAAGTATCATAAATTATAATAATGATACTTTGTTTTACAATTTATTAGGCAATTACGTTACAAGTTTCAACTCCTCCTATTCCTCCAACTCCATTTAAATATCTTCATTCTATTTAATACTAGACGACCACTTTACTTAAAGTTCAGTCTGTGGGGTCATATAAAAGCCTCTGGTCTGCAAAAGGTGGAGTAGAAAATGTTTTGGCGTTATATTGCTTACGTATGGCAGTTTAATAGAAATCCAAGTTTTCGACCTCGGGGGGCGCATGCGCGAGCCGCCATCTTGAATTAAAGGTGCCGAAATTCGTGTTTTTCTAAATAACGTCTAAATAGTTAACTGTATGACTAAAGTGTCTATGAAAAGCATAAAGAAGACAAAATTACTTACATTTTCTTCATACATATTTATTCTGTAAGTCTTATAGGTAAAAGTTTACAAGCGATGGAAAAAAACGAAATATGTTGATCGTCGATACAGCGATTTCTTTGGCTGCAACATTTTATGCAACAGACTATACTCCACTAATAGTTTTAAATACAAGGTTCTCCTCCGTATAAAGTAACAAGGAAGCGTTCTCCAGCGTCTTCGATTTCTTCTGGTCTTGCTGCACCATCTTTGTAGATGCCAATGATATCATTAATTCGAGTGTTTTTCTCAACAAGGGAACAAAATTTCATTTTCCCTTGATTGAAGAGGGCTGATGTGGTATCGCAGCCACTAAACGCGTGTAGAAAAATAATGTTGTAAATAGCCTTGTATTTAAAACTATTAGTGGAGTACGGTATTTCAGCTGTTTTGCCTCTACCGGGTTTTAGCAGGTAGATGTTGCTTTGGGGTGGCGATAGTGCTGTCATCAAAACCAGAAGATCTACGTCTTCACCAACGATAGGTATAAACATTTTTAAATGTTGCAGCCAAAGAAATCGCTGTATCGACGATCAACAAATTTCGCTTTTTTCCATCGCTTGTAAACTTTTACCTATAAGACTAACAGAATAAATATGTATGAAGAAAATGTAAGTAATTTTGTCTTCTTTATGCTTTTTATAGACACTTTAGTCATACAGTTAACTGTTTAGACGTTATTTAGAAAAAACGAATTTCGGCACCTTTCATTCAAGGTGGCGGCTCGCGCATGCGCCCCCCGAGGTCGAAAACTTGGATTCTAATTAGGCAGCCATACCCAAGCAATATGATGCTTAAACCTTTTCTACTCCACCTTTTGCAGAGCAAAAATACCTGCGGACTGGATTATTAATGTTCAATGTTAGATGTAGATACAATAAATTGCGTCGTAAGCAAAAAGGCTTACTTAAAAATACTAAAAGATAATTAATTAGTTAATAAAATGTGATTAAGATTTCTTGATTGCTTGACAACTAGGTCTACCTACATCGATTGCGAACGCGATATATTCATCACGGGTTTTCCCATGAATTACAGCAAATTATCTCTTTAATATTCAATGTAAACAGAATCTAATCTTTGATTTTGGCACGAGACACAGGTGGTCAATTATTGTTACCATGCTAACTGTGTGGTCACACACAAATCACGCCTTTTTCCCAGAGGGGTAGGTAGAGATCACTTCCAGCGATCCACTTTTCACCTCTGTGGGAAACGTGACGTGACGGGTTGTGGACCACGTCGCCGCCATTCTGCCTTGTGCATTGTTTTAACAAGGTCATTGCGTTCCCACGAGTAGCAAGGATATATGACGGGGTAAGGAAAAGGGGAGGAAGGAATGAAGGAAGGAATTAATGAGCTCCCAGATACCGGGTGAACTGAAACAATACAACATGATAAATATCCCAGACAGTTTCAGTTTTCTAAGGTGTGTAACCATGACAGTTTAAAATTGTGTGGTCACTCACTGTGATACAATAAAATTGTGATTAGTGATAAGATTCAAATGACACATTCTGAACTCCATTGATTGAAGACCAGGAAAACTGTCAACCTTTAGACATTACTGCAATCGAGCCACAATTTTTTGTTACATTTTATTAGTAAGCACTTATTATGTACCTATGTAATGTATGAACATTTCTTGATATTTTATGAAGCTAAATTACAAAAAATATCGTTTTTTACAAGTATATATATACTTATAATTAATCTGTAGAGAGGTTAATTTTTGAGGAGAATGATTGGTGATCGATACTAGTGCCAAAAATGAAATCAGGATTAGTCTGTCTGTATGTGTCAAAAACTACTAAATGGATTGTAACCAATCTCGGTACGATTTTACTCCACACTCCCGGGCAGGTTATATAGGCTATTATAAATAGCTAAGACCCATAGAAGCCGTAAAAGGGAATAATGTTTTACGTGACAAACGAGTGGCGGGCGGTAATCTTGTAAAAATAAAAGATTTATCGTATAATCTCATCCAGGCAATTCGCACCCCACGCGTGGCAAATTTTAATCCATATAGCATCAATCGTATAAAAAATACATTGGAAATAGATACCAATTCTAATAATCTCAGCTTAATTTTATCTGGTTATGAAGTGGATCTGATATACCTACCAAGATTAGAGCATAATTATGAATATCGCGGTAGTGAAGCTTTTTTATCGATGTTTAAGATCATAGACTTAGCAAGTTGTTGGCAACAAGATATGCTCAAAATTATGGTTGTCTTATCTAGGCCTTACCATTACACCTACTCGTATCTACTTAAAAGAAAGGCGCGTACAAAACAAAATAACATTTCAAATAAAATTCCGACCGATTTCAGATATGGCGGCCGATGTCAATGAAGATATGCCAATTGAGTAGAATATTATAATAATACAATTTGGGACAACTCCACACACGACCATCTGACCACATACTAAGCAGAGTTTGTGGAGAGAGCCATCCGTTCTCCCACAAGTTTGGTGATGATGTCGAGGCTACTCCAAATTATCATCGAATGTCAGTTAGGTAAATAATAACTATATAGTTAATTCTAAACTGTCATGGTTACACACATTAGAAAGCTGTAACTGTCCGGGATCCTACCATGTAGTTCTGTTTTAATGAGCTCCCGATATTTCGGCACTGTTGCAAGCGCAATGATCACGGGTGACCCCATCACCCGTATAGTTGTCAGACATAAGTGATATTTATAAATGCCTATTCACACCCAGGCTCGGAATTTCTTGACTTCAGGTCAATATCTGAACAGTATTAAATTATATTGTTCGAAATCCCTGAATCTCTAAAGTAACTCTTAAAGACATTGCCAGATTTAAGTTTTCTCTACCGTCTGTATACAGGGAGTACTCTAAACAGCTTTTTTATTCCCGAACAACACGTGCCAGACAGCACTGGCATCAATATACGATGCAAACATTGGTAGTTCGGACCAAGAAGTTTTGTTCCTTTTTTCTATACCGTGTCATTGATGACATAATAGACCCTATTATCCTTATATGTGAACCTCACGAACGCTTACCATCTGGTGGAGTGAGGTCATCCTGAGTGTTGCCTTTATTAAAAAAAACCAGAAAAAATCACAAAAGGCCCTAGATTCGAGCCAGGGACCGTTACTTAATAAAAGAATATCGATATAGCCACTTCTAAAGGAGAAGATGTCTCCTATTGTGAAATTCCTGCTTAGTTTAGAATTAGGCTTTATATATGTATAACTAGTGACCTACCCTCGCTTCGCTTCGGGTATATTATACATAAAAACGTTCCACTTGACACCCTCTATCTATTAAAAAAAAAAAACCTCAAATCCGTTGCATAGTTTTAGAGATGCGGGAAGCGACTTTGCTTTACTATGTAGTGATTAGACGCTTATTGTTTTCATTCTGCATGAAGGTATTGTAATTCATCATCCCCATTATTAGATAATTAGGTACTAATCATAATAATCAATTGCAGATTTGTCTAGATTAATGACTGAAAGGATTAATTCGCTATTTTCAAGGAATTATGCGTCACGAATGTAGATGCTTATCAAAATCACTTGGCCAGTGCATGATAGAATTAATTCCCAATTAAATAGTTATTAATTTAAATAACTTACTGATATTTTTTTAAATATTTATTTTTAAAACACAAGTTGGATAATAAAATAGAATAGTCACTACTCCAACAACCGGTCAAGTGTGAGTCGAATTCATGCACGAAGGGTTCCGTACATCGAATTGGTAAAGAGCCCTATGTAGACTTCATTAATGCAATGATTACAGTGAAGGTCATTTCCTACCTCGTCGTTATTGAGATAGAGTAAGAAAGGGTAAAAAGACACGGTTTCTCCCAGAGGGGCAGGCAGAGATCACTTCCTGCCATGTGCTACGGTCCTGGCACACCACATTCGCTTCTGCCACATCCATCAACCTCTTCATGCACGCTCGTCGATGTTTTCTTTCGAAATTGTCGATACAAACAAACTGTTAGTTAAATTGTAAAATGTTTTCTATCATCGGTAGAGTAGACAAGTAGAAAGTAAGATTGACAGCAATTGTTTTCTGTTTTTATTATGAGTGCCACCCAGATGTAAAGTTACTGTACACCTGTTACGTACAATAGGGTAGCACTGTACCTACCCTAATGTAAATGTTGTTAACAGCTGTGTCGTAAATATAAACAAAACTAAACAGACAACAGATTGAAAAGAACAAAGGCAAGCACAGGGCCGGCGTAAGTATTTTTGAAGTTGATAAATTTAAAATAAACTGCAATAATTGTATCAGATTCGAATAATTTTAGGCCTATGCCCAGCGGTGGGAAATCATAGCACAATAAAGAGAATATTTTTAAACTCCTAACTTAGCCAATATACAACGTTATTTACGATGTTCTTCGTAGCAATTTGTGTGAAACTAAAAATAAATTGATTACCTATTGTAGGTACAACAGGTAGGTCAATCTTTATATTTAGGTGGGTAGTTGATAGGTATCTAAAACATATACTACTCTAGGTAATCTTTATAAAACAATAGCAAGATGCTAAAGCGTAGAGTAAGTATATAGGTATACTAGATTTAAAACCCGCATGAAACTCAGTCATTACTTTTTCTAATATCTATATATATGTCGCAGTCATCTGGTTGAATCAGCGATTTGATTGAATCACTAGCGAGTTTATTAAATGACGACGTTCAATTGAATGACTAGGTCGAACGTTGAATGAACAATCTTCACTCAACGTCCAACAAGTTAGCTGATTGAAACATAGCCCTTTGAACATAGCGGACGTAAAATCAGTCAGGTGATTGTAATTTAGTTCATTTCGTTTTCCACTGTGGCGTTAGTGCTCATCAAAACAAAGATGGCGTCAAACAGCTGGTACAGATCTAATCGAATGCCACTGTGTTGATATTTTTTTGAGTGAAATTGAGATTTAAAGTAACTTATACGTAAAAAAAATTGAGACAGCATGGATGTACCGATTAATATGCTGTCGCCGGCTACTTTAAAGGAAAAAAATCTGGCAAAACTGGCTGGTTATTAAGGTGTGTTATGTCATGTCCTCATGTTTTAATCTAAAGTTAGTAATCTTTTAAGATGCGCACTTATGGTCACCCTAATCAAACATTACAAAGTCAGCTATATCCCATTCAACGACTACGCTAAATGACGTTCAGTCAAGATGTTGAACGTTATATTCAACAACTTCACGAGTTGTCCTTTAGTCATTCAATTAAACGTCGTCATTCAATGAACGCGCTAGTGATCCAATCAAATCGCTGATTCAACCAGATGACTGCGACATATATAAAAGGAAGTCGTGTTAGTTACACCACTTATAACTCGAGATCGGCAGAACAGATTTGGCTGAAAATTGGTAGGGAGGTAGCTTAGAGCCAGGAGAAGGACATAGGATACTTTTTATCCCGTTCGACAGAGTTCCCGTGGGACTTGACACAAAACGTCAGTCATTGTGTCAAACATTATATAGTCCTTTTCAGCTAAGATGATCCCTGTGACACATTTTCTATTTCATTAAATTAAACTAAACGATACTGTTTCTTTTTTAAAAATATATTTTTTTATATTTTTCCTAATGACGCCGCAATAAAATTCATTCATTCAAATCACAATGAAGTGTCACAGGACTCATCTTAGCTGAAAATGACTATAGTTGTCCAATCCTGTCAAATACTATAACAAGTATTCATGTGTGCGCACACAGTTCAGAGTTCAGAAATTATATTTTTGTAAAATGTCTCGAAAGTTTAGGTACCTACTGTTTTATTTGTTTGTTTTAGACATTAATTTGTGTAAGTAATTTATTTGATTTTTAATTTACGAAAATTATACCTCAGATTATTAGAAGGGTTCTGAATCGACAACATTCATCTATATTATTCAATTATTGTCTATTCCAGAGATTCTCATTTAGCAAAATAGTGACATCTAATTGACATGTTCGTTTACTGACAAAGATTTCGATATCTATAGTAACCAAATTAAAGAAGGTTCTTTGACAAACATTTTTCAATCAACACGTTTTTGGTTCAAAAGAAAAGACGAGCAGATCGCACTACAATAAATACGGTTCATACCTGTACCAAACGGGTAAGTAGATATTAAATCTCTTAGACAAGAAATTTTGGCAAATACATTTTATGGGCAATTCAGCAAAAGAAGTTGATCAACGTTTGCACAACAATTTGGTGAAGATCTGTAATATTGTGGAACATCATCACACATTTTTCCGTCGACACATAGGGTAATTTTCTAAGTCTAATTTTACATGCGTTTCACAATTAATAGTAAGATATAGGTAAATTAATAAAATTAGTCAAATTGGAATTAAAATTTTTGACGAAATTAGACAATAATAGACATTTGAAGTTCTGAAAATTCCATTTCAAAACTGCGAAAATTCTTCAAAAATGCTATGCCATCGTATTAAATACAAAATATGTAGTAACTTTCACATGAAAATATATTCGTAAACGCAACATTTGATATAGCTGCTGAACAAAGTTCTTGCGTTATGCATACAGTATTACACGTTGTGACGTCATAGTGTGCTGCTACATTTGTATGAAGCGTTTTGAGCTCACCCATATGATGTGCTATTGAAACTGTAATATCTCGGGGAGTTTTCCAAATATTTAACCATTCTTTTAACAGTATAAGTACCTTCTTTATCCAGCTATATCAAAATTGTAATATTGGGTAGAAGAGTTACCAAAAATCAATATTATGCTGTGAACTTAATCATGCAAACTTAATGTGATCAACAAACACTTATAAGCAAACAAAAAACTTCTTCGTCTTTAAAACAAAACAAACTACGTCAAAAACTTTAATACAATTATTGTTGGCGCGGTTAAATTACCACAGATCACTAAATACATAAGCTATGCGAAGTTTGTATATGGGTTCTGAAATTTAACTCATAGTATTTGCCATTATCCTTATATACCTTGAAAGTAGGCCAAAAACTGTCTCGAATAAATTTTGTTGCGCCAAATGAAGTCATTTGAAAGCAATTATTGTATTGCTGGATGTGAGTAAAAATATGAGATTAGTAAAGTTCTTCTCAGCTATGACGAGACCAGGGAAATAAGGATTACATTTTTTATATGGAGGATATTATGGATTCCAGGGCAAATTGAATAGGTACTTACTCATACCTAATATGGGACAACTGTCAGCTATAAAAAGCATATATACGGTCAAATTGAGAGACCTCCTCCTTTTTTTGAAGTCGGTTGACAAAATAAAGTAGTGCATCAAAGCTACGTTAAGGCGGTACGAAGTTCGCCGGGTCAGCTAGTAATTAGATAAATTCAAGCTCAACCTTAAAAGTGGAAGTCAGATTTGATTAGCGAATAAAAAAATCTGCTAATATATATTTTTTTATCTTTTTACGTCCGCCAATGAGTATATAGCATCGACTGTCACTAATAAGCGCTAATACGAGTTAGTATTATGATGGATGAATATTGTTTATCTAATGGACGATAATGCCATCAAAATGTTTCGATAGGTATTCTAGAAAATTCAAGTCATTGTTGTTTATTATGTTCACAAAAATTACATAAAGAGGATGTGTTTTTTAAAAGGAATTTCTTTTCATTTGACTGGCTCGGTGGAACAGTGGTTAGTGACCCTGGCTGGCGGTTCCAAGAGTCGTGGGTTCGATTCCCACTCGGGACAAATATTTGTGTGATGAACATCGGTGTTTGTTCCGTGTCTGGGTGTGATTATGTATTTAAGTATGTATTTATAAATATATATGTACTATCGGCAACGCTGGCGGTCGACCACCTATAAGGTGAAAATCGCTTGGCGCTTACGCGTCTGTCAGAACAAGCCCCGCCCCATTGTGGTCAAGGAGCTGGCAAGAATTTTTGGGTAGATATTTGAAGCAAGCTGAAAACTTGTCCTGTACCTCTCCTATTATATCCCAACACAAAACCGCAGACCTGGCTGAGTAACGGGGCTAAACCAACCCCCAATTTTGTTTTTTTTTAAATATATCTTTTTATAATCCAAAAAAATATAATTTGTCAGTTCATCTGACAGGTAGAAGTTGCTTCGAAATGATTTGTCTATGTAAGTCTTATTTTTTAGTTATAAATAAAAACATGAAAAATATTCTTGGGGGTTTGCTTTAGCCCCGCTACTCACCAGGCAGGTCTGCTGGGATATAATAGGAGAGGTACAGGATAAGTTTTCAGCTTGCCTCAAATACCTACCAAAAAATTCTTGCTAGCTCTCCTACTATTGGAACGTATTCGTAAACAAAGTTTCGAAGTGCTCTTCTATTGGCTAGTGGGCGGGGCTAATGGCGTGTAAAGAAATCTGTTTGAAAAGTGTACTACCGCCAAAATTCCCGACTGTACATATATCAGTCCCTGACGCCCATAGTACAAGCTCTGCTTAGTTTAGGGTCAGATGACCGTGTGTGGAAATGTCCCAGATATTTATTTATTTATTTAATTGAATAAATACATTCGTGGAAATTGCACTGCCTGCCTATGTACAACATTTACCTACATTTTGCTTAGATACGACTTGATACTTATTGAGTTTCGTTTCGTTTCGTATGAAATCTTATATATTTTCGCAAATGTTGACATCAAGACCTTAGGTATTTGCAGTAGGCAATCTCTGTAGGTACCTATCTATTACTGAAATAAGTCTTTATGGGTCTTCACGCGATATAAAGACTTATTTCAGTGTAATGGAACGCGAAAGTTTAAAATCTTGCACCTATCTATTACGTTTAGTACCGACAGTATTATGCAAGTAAAAAATAACAATCAAAGTCAAAGTCAAGGTCAAAATTCCTTTATTTATATAGGCATTTACACGCACTTATAAATCGTCATTACAGTAAATTGATAAGTGATTTTACCACCGGTTCGGAAAGCTGAATTAGTAAGCCATTATTATACCTTTTCGTATGCACCTACCTAACTACGGCTCTGGCTAATCTTAGACGAACAATGCATACGTGACGTTACCCAAATAAACACGACAAGCAAATCAGACTGTGACCCTGCAATTTAGTATCTCTCTGATCTCTCACTAAACAGGTCATAAAAGTTGAACTCATTGTAGGAAACCCTATATTAGGCTATCCCTACGAGACCTTTACCTTTGATACCTAATTGGTTTGAGAGTGAGTCTGTAAGAGCTAAAATGTTGATGTTACTGTTCTATTTAGCCTTACTAGGAGCAGGGTTTGCTAAAAACGAAAGGCAGCACTTGATGGACGAGAGCTTGGCGATGATCAACGTAGTAGACCTGACGAAACCAACCACTTGGAAACAATTGAACCAATATTTCACATCTGTGGAGAAACATTGGTAAGTAATTGGGAAATAGATCATTGTTTGTGTGTGAATGTGGAGACAGACCTACGATGCTAAGAGCTACGACAGTCACATCGATTTTAGCTACCAACAAATCGACAATATTCTGATTTTGTCCCTCTTTACCTTTAAATTGCAGTCAGTTTAAGAATAGGCATCGACTAACTTCATGTTTTTGGTACACTTGTTACGCGCTACGGTTGTGGAATAATACAGACTGATATAACCCCTTTATCTACATCTACACTAATATTATAAAGAGGTAAGATTTGTATTTTTGTATGTTTGTAATGAATAAACTCAAAAACTACTGGACCGATTGCAAAATTTTTTTCACCATTAGAAAGCTGCATTATTCAGAAGTAACATAGGCTATATAATATCGGCGGTGTTGTGAGTGGAGGCTATGCCAGGTACCACAACACCGCCAATAGGCGACGAGGTACACCCCGGTGTTTTAGTCGGTATACCCCCTGGGCATTGCAGTCCGTCCAGGAGTCGCGGCTGGCATTTACCATCTCTTCGCCAGTCGCTGGGGAGTCCGACACACCACCCGGAGAGAACCCCCTCTCAGGGTGAAGGTGCGCAACGCATTTCACCGGGTTAAAAAAAAAAAAGGCTATATAATATCACGCTTGGTCCTATAGTTGTGGAGCAATAACCGAAAATGTTTCAAAAACGGGGGAAAAGTATCGTTTCTGAGGCCTTCCGTGGCGTGCGCTGAGCATATAGTCAAAGTTATACAAAAATGCTCTATGGATGAATTGTTCATCTTAACATTATCTTTAAAAAAGTCCGCGAGAGCATATGTCTTTTATAGTGTACCCATAACAATCGTTTTAATGATTTAGGTGTTTGCTCCAAAGTAATGTCATTTTGGCGACGGAATTTTGAAGTAAATGGTTTAATAATGTAACGTAAACCTATGTAAAAAATCTTAAGTCCCCCCGTGCGAAGCCGGGACGGGCCGCTTTCATCTGAATAAAATTTTAACCCCACGGCGAAACTCTGAAAGTGAAGAAGTGAAGTGAGTAGTATAAAGTTATTGACCATTTTAAGCACACCTATTCTATCTCTAAGTCTTGAAGAATCTCTCTGATATGTGACGACCTCTCAAGATCTTGCGCAACTACTAACACGGAAGAAAAAACAACTACCAATCCGCCACTTAGTCAGTAAAATGTGCATTTAACTTACAGGAAAGTGTGCATTAACTGTGGCGTTCCCGGTTTGGGCACGGCGATGCACCTGGACTTCGTGGGGACTCCTGGCGTTATGCACCCGGCCATCATACCTGTGGAGTACCTGGTAACAAGATGTAAGTGTGTTTTGATAAAGTTAAGCCGGTCAAATAGAATAGAATAGAATAAATAAAGTTTTATTTAGCACGCAGAGAGGAATCTGAAATAGAATTACGGTCTCAGGGTTTCGGACAATCTACAAAAATGTGGTCCAATGTACCTTCCCTAGATAACAAATTTAGGTAGGTACTGCCCTCGGTTGCATATTTGTCGTAAGAGGCGACTTAAAGAGCCTCTAAGACTGTAGCGCTTTAATGGCGGTAAAACTGTTAGTGGCGTTCATATAGCTTCAGAATTTTACCACTTCAGTCAGCCTCACCTGCAACTGCAAGTAAGTTTTGCATTGCTAATAATCTCAATCTCATTTTCATCTAACTCTTTTCTTTTCACCATTCTCTTCCAGTGTCAATAATAGACGTCAGTTCCCTGACTAGACTGAACCCGGCCCTGATCCTCAGCCTGGACGTGGCGCTGCAGTGGATAACCCTGAAGAAGGACCCTAAGGAGCCGACGCTACTGCTGTTTAAGTTCGGCTGGCGGGAGGACCCTTCAGAGAAGAGGAGTTGTGTCTGCCGGATTCCTGGTCAGTAGGCACATTAATACGTCTCTGAAAGCAAAGCGATTTTATGTTTGACATGCTTGAGGTCGCCGTTACCGAAAACGGTACGGAAATGATGATGATGATGATGATGAAAGCAAAGCGTGAGACGCTCTCAGGCTAGATGGAGTGGCGACCTGCGTAGGATGGCTGGTGGGAGTTGGATGCGAATACCCGAAAAAAGACGGAAGTAGGGAGCAATTGGGGAGGCTGATGAGGAGGATGTCCAGCAGTGGACTGAGATATGTAATCATGTGTTATAATAAAACGTAAGTACATCACAATTAGAATACCTAGGTAGCGTAATAAGCACTTGTGTCACGAATATCAGAAACAGCAGTGGTCCGATAAAGGTTAAATAGATACATAAATCATAGATATTGTACAAACACCGATGTTAACCATACAGATAGGATGGGGATCGAACCTATGACTCCTGGTGTAAGAGACAGTCACCAGATACCATTAGATCAGTCAGACAGACTGACGGACAGATAAGTAAAAAAACATCGAGGACTGATCTCCTAACATTGAGATACCAACACGACAGAGTAAAGTTGATATTTTTCCTTAGTTTCGACCTTTAATCAAAAGATTGAGGTTTAAATTATTATGAAGGCAATAATAGTGTCCAGCCAGTTTCTTCTTTTTTTCGAGTCGATGGTAAAACGTATTCGGCCCAGTCTAAAGTGATCCTCATCATTATTCTCAACCCACTTTCGTCCACTGCCGAACATAGGCCTCCCCAAATGCTATGTCCAGTATAAAGTTATCCTTGAAAATGAAACTCTGCAATTCAGGTATAAGCTACGAGCTGGCGGAGTGGATAGCAGCCAACCTGAGCCACGTGGTGGGAGTGGCGACCGACGCGCCGACCCTGGAGTCAGAGCAGACGAGGGAGTTCACGCGGCGGACCGTCACCAACTTGCTGGGCAAGAGCGGCGTCTACATGATCGAGAATGTCAACATGAAGAGGAAGGTGCCTGGTGAGAGAGAATGTTGATGATTTTACTTAATTATGCAGCTTCAGCAAAGACTTCATCTTTGATAAACTGAATCGATAGTAATTTGTTTGCTCATACAGTCAAAATTGAGAACTTGATGCGTGTTTGAAGTTCTGACCGTTTGCACTTTTCATATAAAATCACCGTAGTGCTATGACGTCATACTACGACATGCAGTACTTAGGTTGAAACAATTTTTTTTTTGTAAATATATAAGTTAGTTTTACAAATATATTCAACGTGCCAATACATAATGTATCTACCATTGTGACATTGAGACACAGTAACATTCTCCATCATAACCAGTGGCATAACTAGCTTTTTATGCGCCCTTGAAAATAAAACTAGATTCCTACTGGTCTGGCTATTTCTGGTCTCCTCTCCAGGGACTGCGCCCTGTGTTTGTGCACACGCGTTGGTGATGATGATTGTAGCCACATTCGCTTGTTTTTCCTTACTGACTTACGATGATGGCTTGGAGTAGCCTCGTCACCATCACCGGACTTGCGGAGGAGCGGATGACTCTCACGCCACATTAGCTGGCTAGGGCGAACATTCGTGCAACTTTAGAGAAGCAGCAAGATGTGGACTGATAAAAACACAAATAAATAACTTTTATATCATGCATGTCACGGTCAAACTTTAGGTTAAGATAGAGACAGATCTTAATTTCCGAATCCATTTCCGCATTACCGTGCAATTGAGGGAGCTGGTCTCCCTTCTTTCAAGTTCTACAAGGTACGCAGTTCGACTGCAATACATTTAGTGGACCTAAATGTACTGGAGTGGAGTGCATAGGAATGAACCACACCAAGACCCTATTGTTGTCACCGACTCCAACTGACTCCCACCTTCCTCTTCCAGACGGCTGCATGTCCATCGCGATGCCTCTAATGATGATGTACAGCAACTACGTCCCGACGCGACTTAGCGCCTTCTGCCCTGCTACGAAGACTGACAAGAGAGTCACCATAGCGCTGAAGACCGCAGCGGCTACTAGGGCCGCCAGCCGCCTTTACGACGTGAACCTTGACGAGATCATGAACTGAAGAATCGCGGCTGATAGTTCCCATTTGTTCTATGGTACCTACATGATCGGGCGCAGGACCACCGGCTTAACGTGATTTCGCTTGCAACCGCCAACTCTCATCGGTCATGTCGGATTGCGCTTTCACCGAACTATAAGAGTTAGAGAACAGAGAGTGCACTTGTGTTTGCGCGCATACTTGTGCACTATAATAAGTGCTGCGCACTTGGCTGATCTCAATTGAGATCGGTCGCCATGGCCGAAATCGGTCGGACGACTTATATTTTTTTTATGGGACAACATGACGTCTTAGGGGACAAAACTTCCCTTTTTATTTCAGCCAGTATGTAGTTCTTCACCGAATGTACTGCCATAACAGTTCGCCCGAGTCTACCGTCATAGAACGAAATGGGAAACATTTGACTTCCAAATTCTTCGGTACCGTTCCATCGCCAATGCTAAAAGTAATGTGTGCTGTTGCTGGAGTGATAATAAATTAGTGTAATTAGGCAGTGGTGCGTGGACTGTTAACGTCTTTAATGTTTCTGGCTAATGGGGTAAGTAACATGTTTTTGTTAATAATAAATAATGCATCGAATTTGTTTCAATTTGCAAATGACTTGCGGGGGCAAGCCTTCTAAAAGGCTGGAAAGGTTAACCTTTATTGGGTTTCAAAATGTATTAAAACATACTCAATCATAACTTTGGTTTTTGGATGATGTTAACAGTGAACGGCGTGACTGGACTTTGAGCAACCACCACATGTCTTGATTGATGTAAATAAAATAAAACTGTGATAAACTATGATAATGTTTGTATTAAATGAAATAAAAAACTTATATTGAATAAATAAGCTTTATTTTTGGCCAAACTATTACAATGCATAAAACTTTACACATCTATTGACATAATAAAAATCATTCATTATTGTAATATTAACAAATTAAATCAATATTTTTATAAAATATAGCACGTTAATACATAATTAAAAACTGAACTAGAGTAATGTAACTCAAAATTTCAAATAATAATATGTATTACAAAGAATCGATTCGGAATATTACTGACCAACATGAAAAATGTTTTATTCAAAAGGGTTCACTATTCTAATAATTTTTATAAAAGGGAAGCCTTATATTTTATTAAAATAAGAAGATCACCAGTGAGAAACCACTGAAGCACCTCCTTTCACATACCAGAACCGTACAGAGAGAGCTTAAATATATATTTTATTAAAGTATTTTCTTATATTTTGTTCTAACGAAAAGTACTTTTTTTACAAATGCTACATTCTAGTACACTTATATGCTTAAGGGATTCTACCCTACGATTACGTATGCGCATATTCTGTGTAATAGTACAATAGAATTCATTATTACTCTCTCTGTACAAATTCATAGTGCATGCTTGCCTCCCCGCGCCAAAGCAATGGCCAGCCATAAATGCCGTTATCATACTGATTACTGCGCTACACCGAATGGACATTGCAAGCGACCCGAGAGTAGTCATCATTTTCTCGTAATACTTTTAATACTTAGCCCAATTAACACATACAAGTCTAATTTAGAGTATTGCAGTTTCAAATGTTAAATCTGTTTGTTTCAACACTGCATGCTAAAGCCAACTTGTACATGCTGTAAGCTTACATTTTGATTGGGCTTCAGTATCGTTTGAATCCATCGACATTTATCAAAGGTTATTGTCACAATCTGGATTCATTAGATACATAGAGCCAGCCGATATAAAAACTATGTTTTACAATACATAATTTAATAAACTTCTCTCGAGTTTCCTTCAACACCCACACCGCCGGAGTTAACCTGAGTATTTCTCGAGTAACATACGTGTACTTTGTAGCCGCTTAGACTATATACAAGGGTTAGCAAAACTCCAATACTAATACTTTTCAATATTATTGCCACGTTACGTCATGCCACTGTTCAGAAGCAATATGTGAAATATTAAAAATAGATTTTCTTTTATTTGGTGCACCGATACCCTTATATACTTTTTAATACTAGATTTTGGTACTTACACTGATGTTTGTATAGACAACGCTCACACAGCGAAACGATAATTTCAAAAAAAGGAATTTTTAATATCTACTAAGCGTCACAAATTAGCTTGGCTCAAATGCTATAGGAATGCTGGTGATAGCATCATGTGTCGAACTAAGTGTAGTGGGCTGACTACGGGAAACTATTCCTTAGGTAGGTATGTGAGAGGTCCGACCAATGTGTGTGTAAATATGACCTTTCGTTTAATGTTTTGATTCACAAATGACAATTTTTTAGGATGAACAGGCAAAGTATTTTAGATTCATTCAATAATATAGGTAAGATATATAACTGCATCGCTTTAAGCACCAAATGCATCTTCAACCGAGGTTATATACCAAAATTCAGTTACATTGTTTTTGCTCTCACATACCAAACGTTCTGATCCTTAAACTTAATCTAAATTATAGAAATATACACTAACATTTAGATCGTAACCACTAGCGCATAATCATTTTTAAAGTAATATTGCTACATCTTACATAATGAATAGAAACATATTTAAAATAGTTATCACTGTAAATATTTTAGCACTTAACGAATTTCATGTGACTTTAGTATTTCATTTCCGTACAAACAACTAGATTACTATACTATAAAAGAAGGGCTTGTAATATGTAAATAAATGTTAAATGTTGCGGTTATCTAATGACTCTTACATTCTAAATTGTCAATAGGTTTCTTTTTTCACTGTTAATTCAGTCAGCCACATTCCGACACATTTCAGACTGGATTGGGCACATTATGTACCTTTAGTACTCAATACAGCATATAATTATACCTCATTACTGTTATATCACATTACTACACGGTAGTGTGTGAGATACGGTCCCAAACAGTTTGATATTTCATCAATAAAGAGCATTACATGCACATTATCTTATCAAGGATCATAGTAGAGTGAAAAATTGAAATTGAGCTTTTTCTTGGACATCTGTAAGTTATACAGATATACCAAAGATAAGTATTGATAGATTTTTGTATAGATACGTCTTTGAGACAGGCATGTAATGCAATAGATATGGAGGAAACAACTATTTAGTATATCTGACCGGCATATGAGTGAAAGCTTTTTCTGGTACATTACTTAGTTATTTATTGTATAAAATTATTGAAAAAAAAAGCATATCAAATGCATAGATAAAAACTTTCAAATGTTCATCATTCAAGATGGTATTGTTAAATGCTACAATATTAAATGAATTGAACGTTTTAGTGATATTTATGATGATAAGAAAACTACTTGTTATGAAAATATGTCTCAGATCGGCTTCTATTCGCCATGATATGGATATTTAAAAGCCACCGATTGATAACATTAACGTTTTATAAACTTAATTTGTCAATCGCGACAATATTTGGCAGTGTTTATTTATAGCATTTTTAGTTTGTTGGTATTATTCGGACATACTTTTGAAAAATTTTATTGCAAGTCCACTCAATCGAGCCAAAATCACTTGCAACTTTATACAATCAATTTTGACCATAACCGGTCGTATTTCCGACGAATACCGGTTGTACAAATGACGATGAGAGTAGCAGGTACTAATACAAGGTATCCTGTACCTACAACTGCTCTTCAGAACAACTATTCTGATCAAGTGACTTGCCTTAGGAGATTTAGAATATATCAAGTACACTATATTGAATGCTATGTAAGGTTAACTCAACAAAAAAAAACGAATAATTCTGACTTCGCCTGTACCGGTACCATGAGTTAGCTATCGAAAACTTACGTACCTACGTTAAAAACCTATCGAATAGTTTTTTTCATAACCGATTTTAGTTCTTAGCGTTACCTCTAGGGGGCGCTTGTACAATTTTTTCATAGAATTTTTTACATAGGCGATATCGAGGATTTAAACTCATGGTAGCTACTGTACACTATATTTAAGCCATCAAACAACTTCCAAACGAAAAAAAAAAAAAAACAGAAAACCTCACCAGAAACAGCTCCCACACACGTCTAACCAACCAACAAGTCACCATATGGCACTGCCCAATCCAATCCCGTTCGCGCTTAGTCCTTCCAGTCCTTCTTGATCTCGAAGCACCACTCCCACTGGAGGTGGGCGTTCTTATCGTCGTCCGTGAAGAGGCTGTTGACGGTGTAGGAGCCGCGCGCCATGAGGCCGGAGGGCGCGTCCTCGGGCGGGGTGGTGTACGACTGGATCTCCGTCTTGGGCGGGTACGAGCCCACCATGTGGGTCATCTTGTCGACTGGAAAGAAAAGTTATTATGAGTTAATAAGATTTACTATGGGATACTGGAATCAAAAATTATATAAGTTGAGATTACAGTAGAAGATATTGAGATGATATGAGTACTAAGATATTGGATAACAGTAGCGACAAAAATGGCGAGGGACAATGGTAGGTGTAAAACAGTCGAAACGTCGGTTAATAGCTAGACATCCGAAAGTCGATTAAGAAGGTCCAAAATTCATACAAAATATGAATGTGAGAGTCGCTTTCGAAATTGATTAACAATTGCAGTCACAACGGAAGGAAGAAATAAATAAATATTCGTTATATCTCCGCACACGCTCTGGCCCCAAATTAAGATGAGCTTTTACTAGGATGGTCATAGATAGACTAATCTGACATTGTACTACATACATAAATACATAATCACATCCAGACACAGAACAAAAACCTATTTTCGAAAATTTTAAAACAAAACTCTTAGAATCTTCATCCAGCCAACTACTGTTTCACCGAGCTAGTCAAAAGGGGAGTTACTTTAAAACACTCGATAAAATTAGAGCTACATGTAACTTATTAAATGACGTGGCCCCAAATTAAGATGAGCTTTTACTAGGATGATTTTATGAAGAAGACATCAGATGTCGGGCCAACAGCTTTACATGTTTTTTGTAAAATAAATGAGTGCAAAATTATTTACTTCTAATAAAAAGCGCTGAAAAAAAATCCCTCAACTAAAAATATACTTAATATTGCAGTAACTAATGGGACTTAGTGAATATCTCAGTGATATTTTGGTAACAGTGAGTGCGTGAGTCATTTTCCCGATTGAAATACATAATATTAAAAAACTACTGATAGCAGTGGTGACGAGCCATGACAAGATAACATAATGTGATGTTAATTATGCAATATGCCGTAATCTAAAAGGCCAATATGAATGACTCACCAAACGAGAAAATGAAACGAAACATTTGATGCCAAACCCAAAATAATAACGTGAATATGTGAGTGATTTTCCCATTCTAAACATAGCTTATGATGATCAGTGATATTAACCAGTATAATCATATATCGAATGGGAGCGATTTCAATTTATCGATTCAGAATACGAAATATGCTTCACATAGGTACATCAAAGCACAATGCTTCAATGGCATAATGAATAGGTGATGCAAAAATGCATCGTTCCTTATTAAAATACATGTCATACACGACGCCTATAAATCAAAGGTGAAACCTTGACTGTTCATGGGCCGCGCGAACAATATGAACGATGACAAATAGGGTGCCATATTCAAACAATACTAAAACGATAGTGCCACACATATGTACATACCAGGGACTGTCCGTTGGTAAGCAGGAAAAATAATAAGCTAATAATTATCGTTATCTCACGTCCGTTATAGGGAATATTACATTGAGGACGTAATTAGCCGTTAACGCAACTAGTAGAGCATTCCGTTGCATTTATCCGCTTCAGTATAATAGACAAACTCAAAACATAGTTATGTAGCTATCCCATAATTCTTATCCTAACAGGAATCGGTTATGATTACCCTATGATTACTTTATTAATCAACATTTTTTTTTAACTGACATACGATGATGGCTTGGAGAAGCCTTTTCATCATCACCGGGGGAGCGGATGGCTCTCACCCCTAAAAAAGTATACATTTCTACTGGTTTCATGCCAACTGTATTACAAAGCACTTTTATTTTGTAAAATATGCTGTTGTAGCTTTTTCTGCACCGTGGGATTTAAAGAACGGGAAGACTTGAAAGAAAGAAAGCTATAGTATATTGAGTAGATATTGCGTATCCCTGTTAGAATCAGTTGCGTAAAACCCGCCAAGTGACTCTGACCTCTCTCAATAAAAATGAATTGCGTTCCGGGATTAGCACTGTACGAACCGAGAGCCAGGGGGACCATTGTTGCGGCAAGCGCTGGACCAGTGGAGTCTTAGCGGCGGTATTGTGCGGGCGGAGCGGGTCAGCCCGGCGGCCAGGGAGACCCGTAGAAACGGTGGTGGTGGTGGTCTCCTCTCTCACGGCTTTCAGGGTGAGTGCGACAGGCTCAATATGGTCTATTGTGCCTGTCGACCTCATCTTATTTTTTAATACAGATGTTCAGGATATGCTCACTACATCTGATAGTAGTAAGGTCCACATATAAGGTCGACAGGCACAATAGAATATTCAGCGCCATCGCCCGCAACCTATAGGACGGCTCAGATGCCGTTTCACGCCTGAAGAGCCCGGGATAACAGGAGTGTGGGAAAACATCTATCGGAATCAGTTGGTTGGACTCATCAGATGATGATGATGAGGGGTACATTACCTGGTACTCCGAGCCGGTAGGTCTTCTGCACGTATTTGAGGCCGTGCACAATCTCACGCTGCACAATGAAGTCGATCCTTATCCTGTACTGCACTCCCTCTTTGATCACGAACACCTGGAAGAGGAGGAGTGGCATAGGTTTAGATAAACAGATTTTTGTTTTAAATTTTTGTGCGTTTGCAAAATTTCAAATTATATTCGGCCAGTCTAGTAAGAAGTCCAAGAAAAAAGGTTATGCAAAGTACTAGCTTTAATGTTATTTTTGTCTGTGCTAGACATTACAGATCATTTTAAGCTAGTCCAGTAAATTGTTCACGGAGAAAAAAAAAATTACCAATACAGATAAATAACTACAAAGTATTAAGATACTTTTGTTTGTAATTTGAACTGTATTGTATGTTACGTCTATAGGAGAAAACTTATAAAATTACCAAAAAAAACGAAGATTGCATGATCAAAAATAACAAAAATACAATTTCAATAACGCTGACGAGGCTCAAAGTTGGACGAAAATATGACCAGAATATTATTTTCCTAAGAAAACGGGTGCAATCAACAACCAAAGCTACATCTACCAATATAGTATATCAATTCAACACGACATATCGTCCCATTTCTCACGTTACGTCTCCAAAATCCGAATGCGTCACGGCATCGCAATAATCCTAATCCTCCTACGTCAAATCCGTCATACACTAACACCATCACTGTTACCTTTCACCTTATATCTATGAGCATAGGGTTGACAATCGCTAGGTGTTGAAAACGCAAATAAACGGACGACACGGGTTTAATTCGAGCACCATTCACCTAGTATTTAGATCGTGCAATGAACTATACTTGTCTTGTCGTAAATCATGCCGCTTAGTATAGAGCGCAATGCAATATGTTTGCCGAGATGATTACGTCCTCTGATTGGGTTTTTTGGTCATGATACTATACCAGAGCCGCTCTAAGTTGGCCGATTTGACACATGTCAAACTGACTGCACTAGTGAGGGACAACGGTAAAATTGCCGAAGTATATTAGTAACAGTTATTTCCACTTTATAACCAAGCAAGGTCTAATAGGGTATTTGACTATGGTTGTTATGCTTGCCATTTTTATGAAAATCAGTAAGATTTATGTAAATCAATATTATTAATGAAAACGAAACTTAAGTTTTTAGCGAAATGAGACTACAAAAGACATTTAAAGTTTATCATTTAAAATTTCTTTGTCATCTTATTAATAACAGAATTAGTCACATCTTTCATTATGAAAACATATCAATAAACGCAACTTTTGATGAACCTACCGAACAAACTTCTTAGGCGCTGCATACAACAAACTAGCGTGTGACGTCACACGACAGTCGACGTTTGTATGGAGCATTTTTGAGCTCGCCCAAATAATGTGCAATTAAAATTGTAATATCTCGTAGAGTTATCCAGATATCAAAGTGGTACTTTCAACAGTGTCTTTGTGTTCGAGTGGTCCATCCAACTATATCTAAATAAAAATTAGTCAAATACCCTAGTATAACAATTTTTTTATTAAAAACATTTATTCACATCCAGAAGATTGAATTGAAGTTTCTTATTTAAAAATATATTTATTTTTAAAATACAATACTTATTAAATCCTTCATCCTATTTCTAAAAAATACCTGGTGAGTATTTACCCATTACGTCCCTATGAAAACGTGTCAAACGGCGTAACCTTGTAAAAGCGTAATACAGAGTGGAAATTTTACGTTTTCTTTTTATAATTCAATTATTTTAAGTAATAAAAGACAAATAATTAGATAATTAGGTGCATTTGACATTTTGAAATAACGTCTTATTTTTAAAAGTTGTTCTTTATGATTCGCTAAATATGTTCCTCATAACAAGGATAAATGCAAAATATAAAATAAAAAGTGTCAAATCGGCCAACTTAGAGCGGCTCGGGTATAAGTACCATTTCATTATACCGGGTTCTATATGTACCTAACTATAATGTAGCATAAGTTTGCGCACATATACACAATTCTTCTAATTGTTCATGTAACCAGGTCAGCTTATTCAGAAACCGAAATATTAAAAGGTAAATTATACGAAAGATAATTAGTATTGCATATTTTTGCGCGAACACATTTGAAATCAAACTAAGTTTAAGTTTAGGATAGCAATACACGAGAATTTAATCCGTAAACTTAGTTTTATTTAAAAAGGTAATTCTACTTAAGCTAAGCAAATGTTGGGGACCGAAGGCCGTGGAGTATTCTACCTAATTAAAATGAAGAAAAATACGTTTTACGTTTCGTCCGTTATTTTGAAGTCAACTAAAGGACGCGTATTCACACTTATACAGTGCAAATGATCTTGTTTCATAATATTGTAAATCGGCGAATATTTTGCCTATCATGGTATAAATAAGATCGCGAAAAACATTATCGATACCAAAGATTTTTATAGAAAGCGCAAATATCTTAGTCCAATAAGTATTTCGTAAAGAAACAAATCATTGAACAGAAAAATTTCAAGAATCTATCAGGGTCTGCCACGCTTTGACATTCAGGGGAGTAGGCTCGATAAAACCTTTTTCAGAGAAAATCATGAGATATTAGCGAGAATTTCATGTGATAAGTAATCGCCCTAAATGTTTGTCTCGGGAGGAATTAGCATATTCTAATGTACAAGCAATAACAAGTCTGTCAATACTCTTATTCCAATTGAAATGATGTAAGTAATGTATAATTCTCAATTCCTATTACATAAAGACCGCCATAGTATGCCATAGACGCCATGTGACGTCATGAACTGAGTATAAATAATTAAAAAGAACAAGTCATAGTTACCACATACGATACAGACAGCGTATTGATCGAACATCCGTAGACAAATCGCTTGATGAGAACCACAAATCGACACAACATGTCAGAAACGTTCAATGAACTCACAAATGTTGCGGGCGTCTAAGATAGTACGTCAAACAATAGGATTCAGTTAATGTTTCTTCTCATGGTAAACAAGCTATCTAATAAGCTACTCTGGAGTGTCTAGCAATCTACAACTGCGGTTTAGACTGACTTGTGGGATCTAGATATATAGCGGGTATTTATTATAAAGCAATATAAAATCAACACCAAAATACTGATAGATAAGAGGATAAGATTTTTTACCGAAATCGGAACTAAAGACATAGCGTACAAGAAATTTATTTTTAAGCTTTTTTTCCTAACTGACATACGACGATGGCTTGAGTAGCCTCGTCATCATCACCGGACTTGCGGGGGAGCGGGTGGCTGGCTCAACCGCTCCCCCGCAAGTACGGAGACGATGACAAGGCTACACCAAGCTATCACCGTAGTCAGTTAGAAAAAAAAACCTTTATCGTAGGAGACGATAATTTAAGGACCTAAAGTACCTCTATATTGGTTGCTTGAAAAATTCTTAGGAGGCTGAGGTAAACAGCTTCAAAGAAATAACGGACCTGCTAAATCATGCTCACATGATAAAGAACAGGAACACATAACATACATAATTTGTCCAGCACTCGATCGAACATCAAGTCTTTGACCTCTAACAATTCTATTGTTTACAATAACAATAGGAAAAATTATCCACTTACACCATAAGCTGTTAAAGAATAATACGTCTACTGTCTGAAGTGATAAAGTACTTTATGCCGCCGCAAATATAGCAGACTCATCAAAGAGGGCTCTTGAGAATGGACACGTCATAGTAGGGATAAAAAGCAGATAATATTGTAACAAACATATTTCAGTACTAAAAATTGAAACTTAAGCATCACTAAAAACTAAAAGTAAAAGCTTTTTTTTAACGACATACGATGATGACTTGGAATAACCTCGTTATCATCATCGGACTTGCGGAGGAGCGGGAGGGTCTCACCCCTAATAAAAGTAAAAGCATAAAAAGTATCCATTCATACTTATTCAATAGCACCCATTATTCTGCTAACCTTGTTAGGGATCCACCTCTATTTCTCCAAAATATCAAAATAGAATCAGGTGATGAAATAGTTTAGTTAAAATAGTGTAAAAAAAATTAATTACAATTGAAAAGTAAGGAATTAAGAATAGCGAAAATGCCCAGTTAACTAAATTTTTATAGCATTAAGCTCAAAATCAATAAATGGACTACTTCCCCCACATACTGTGGCCCACATCCTGTACATATGGCGTGTTGGCAATTCGCCCGAGTCAGCTTTATCGGTTCTTACTAGAGTTTATTGGGCTTCAGTGCTACCAATCACCCTTACTGTTTATGAAAGGTCATTCTGTGGGTGGTGATAACTGAATGACGACTGGCCGTCTGGGAGATCACGATTCGTATGAGGCTTAAAAACTGACGACAAATAATAAAAAAATATAAATCTAACCAAACCAAAAGTAGATCTTTCAGACCTAGTATCAAACCCTTACGTCCCCACGCCCTCACCCACCGGTCTCCGCTGGACATCTCCGGACAAAAGATTTAAAATAAGCCAACTATGAGAGAAATAGCTTACTCAATCCATATTACGTAAGTATATTAAAACACTGGTGCCTACTATGTTGCCAGTAGTCAACAAGTCTTTAACCGCTAAGAAGCTACGGAAACAACAAGATTAGAGACTATTACAAATGAGGCAGGCCTCATATGTGGACCTCACGGCCGCTTTTCATTGGGTGGAGTGAAGTCGTCCTGAACGTCAATTTAAAAAAAAGTTTTTAGATTCAAGTATGTACAAAAATAAGACTCAAAACAGTCACCAAAAGCATGAGACTATTTATTTTTTATTGTTGACCTATATCTAACAATCCAATCTGTCGTTTCACGAACGCTTTCCGAAGACACTTGTTATTAATCATTAAAATAAGTCGTGCGAGACGTTGACCAGTATCTACTCGTATATCATTATAATTTATTATAAAGCCTGAACTAATTGGTTTTATTTATATATTTAATAAATTCAGAGCGTCATTTAATTGATCTCTTTCTCGCAATCGGGTAATATTTAGCTTATTTATATTCATATGTATTAGTAATTTACCAAAATAATGAAAAGGTAATTGAAATTTTGAAATAATTAAAACCAGTGAAATCAAAGCCACAACTGGACAGGGCGTTCTTATTAGTAAAAGACATGACGTAAGTAAAAAGTACATTTAGTAAAAAAACAAAACATATTAATCAATGGAGCCTTACGTACGTGGTGTGGCTAGATCTAGCCATATTCGGCGACCTGAATGCATTTTGTTGGATTTTCCCACAGTTCGTTGAAATGCATGGCTCAACATACCATTTATTGGGGTAATGAGTTGCTAGATTCTAGATTGCGTAGTATGAAGGTATTTGCAGAAGGTAGAACTTATTACTTCAAAGTCTACTATTGCTACTGTATATATTTATAAATATATCATTTTGATGCTATCTTTAATTCCCCAAAGCGCGTCCTTTTTAAAGCACCCCTAAACTATTCCTGCAAACGCACCTCTTAGCATACATATTTCCGTTAGTTAATGCACCATTTCGACACGGTTAGTTACAATATGCGACTTTAGCCCTCTTTTTAGTTTATCTACTGTGAAGATACGGCTTAAAATACTACAAGTCAAACGTTAAATGACGTCAAAAACTTAAATGTTGCAGTTACTAATATTGAAAAGAAACAAACACACATTTCAGCTATCTAGCGATAATGAGTAACTATAGAGACCTATCGGAGTCTTACATCAAAGGATCCTGTTTCCAAAAGGATTTAAACCTTAAAATACAAGAAAAAGAACCCGTAAAATAAGTTCTATTCAGAAACATCGCGAACTATAAAGTCCAAATGTTAGGTGCACTAACTACAAATCATTAGCTGTCTCGATAACCTATTTAACGAATAGGCACAATTAGCAGCGACGCGATGAGAATGCTCTGGCGGGCGGCCAAGTAATAGACGATGCGAGTTGAACCATTCCATTGAACACAAACGTATTAGAACTAATCAATGGTTTAATTACCTCTCTCAATGAGTTCGATACTCATTGATAGACCATTATAGAGTTCGAAACGATCAATAGCGAAAATTGGCGAAACAACTTTATAGAACGCAATATGTATATATGTAATTTTAAACTGTAATGGTTAAACACTTTAGAAAACTGAAAAGTTCTGAATATTTACCATGTCGTTTTGTTTTAATGAGCTCCCGATATTTCAACACTGTTGCAAGCGCCATGATCACGGGTTATTAGACCCGTTAGTTGAGAGTTGACTTATTATAACAAAACATGGTAAATGTCCCGGAAATTTTCTGTTTTCTAGAAGGCATTTGTATAAAAATTTAAATAGCTGCGTAGAGGCTGGTATAAAACATTACAATATACTTTCCAAAGTGGAGGGATCATTGAACTTGTATTACCTACGTCACAAATGCGACAAGTGTCAAGTTCAAAGTTAACTGAACTGATGCTATGTATTCAAAAACATATAGTATTAATCACTATGTCATAAGGACATGTTATGAAGGTATATGATGCAATTATTTTCATATTTACTTTTTGTAGGTGCATTTAGCAGACATTCTGTGTAAGTACAAAAAATCTCATGTCTGAACTTATATTACACGAGTCATCATGGTCAGTCCATATAAGCCCCCACTGCTGGGGTATGGTCTACCCTAAACTAAGGCAGACGCGAGTCAACCATGCTGGCCAAGTGTGGGTTGGTTGACTACACAACCTAAGAATTTATTTGTAGGTGTGCAGGTCCACATGATGACTTCTTTCACCATTAAAGTGTTGAAAAATATGATTTTCAAATTAGAAAAACAATTACATAAGTAATTTTATCTTATCCAATGTCTAACTAATGACTAACCATCACTCTCATATAAGCTATATGAGAGTGATACCTATCCTATAAACCTCACTCATTCAATCATGGTGATTTTCCTATGCATATTTTGTAATATAGGTATCTGTAAGACCAACTATGCAACTATGTGCTATGCATTCACAACAGCTCCAATTCTAGGTTTCCAGAGTCTAGATCCAGGACATTACCTGTTTCTTGAGATCAGTGAGGTCCCCGCTGAGGTCCAGCTCAACATCATCACGGTCAACCACACACAGCGCCAGTTTCTTCACAATCACCTTCCGTGGGTCATTTGTGTCTGTGAGGCAAAAAAAGTAACTATAAAAAACATCAAATTTTCAGATCATTAGGAAACAACAAATGCCTAGACTCAGTTAATCCTGTTATATTTTGTAATAATGTAATAATAAAATACAGGTAAGTTATATTTTCTTTTTCTAACTTAACTTGTAATAGCCACATCATCATCAACAGACTTATAAGGGAGCACATGACTCTCACCCCTTTTTTTTTTTCTAACCCGGTGAAATGCGTCGCGCACCTTCACCCTGAGAGGGGGTTCTCTCCGGGTGGTGTGTTGGACTCCCCAGCGACTGGCAAAGAGATGGTAAATGCCAGCCGCGACTCCTGGGCAGACTGCAATGCCCAGGGGGTATACCGACTAAAACACCGAGGTGTACCTCATCGCCTATTGACGGTGTCATGGTACCTGGCATAGCCTTCACTCACAACACTGCCGGCATGACTCTCACCCCTCAGCTTAAGTTACAGTATAAGTAGTTAAATTACTTAACTATAGAGGAAAATATAAATAGAGGAGATTGTTAAGCCCGCCTTCTAATCTATGAGCTATTATTGCTTAGCGTTAGGCAATCTAGAATGGGTTAACTTAAGAGTGTGACTTCTATTCAAAGTTAAGAATTTTGAATATATTAGACAACTGGCCCGTGTTGAAAAAAATTTGGGTCATTTGAACCACCAGATGACCTATGTAGAACGATATAAGAGCATAAAATAATAAGTTTCAGCATTATTCCGTCACTTGTAAGCTGTCCAACTGAGTGCAGGTGAGAAAATTCAAAAGTACAGGTAGAGTTAGTATATTTTGGTCATATATTTTTGTACGGCATTCTTACCATCGATAGATCCATGAAAAATAATAAGACAACGCGTAGTGCCGTAAAAAAATGGTGCGCCAAAAAGTCGGAATTTATTTTTGATTTTCCGACAATTTTGATTTGATTTTCCGTGAATCTGGTCATTTAATTTTGTACGGCATCAGTTTCATACTATTTCAATACTGCTTCTAATACATTATTCCGCAACGCCGTACAAAAATATATGACCAATATACACCGTGAAATTTTAGTGGTTGTTTTCCCGCAGTAAAATGATTCTATCTAAGTAGTACAAAAGATGTGTGCAGTTCTTTTTTGTTAAAATCAATAAATGCCGGTTTTACGAAAGGTTTAACCGTAACTCGAAAACACGTTCGAACCGCTTTATGACTTAGGGTGTAGAGCTTCTTTAGTTTTAAGCATCGATTTCATGCGGCAAGCAGTACCTGAATACGTCACATCTTCAAAAACAACGATAGCTACTCTCGTTTTCGAGTTGGAAAATTAATATTCTGAAAAATCGAAAAAAAAAAATTTTTTTTTTCGAGGAATAATTTGCATGATTCGATAGTATTACTAAAGGCAAATCGTTCTGCCATGGGAAAACAACCACCAAAATATACTCACTCTACCTGTACTTTTGAATTCTTACCTGCACTCAGTTGGACAGCTTACAAGTGACGGAATAATGCTGAATCTTATTATTTTACGCTCTTATATCGTTCTACATAGGTCATCTGGTGGTTCAAATGACCCAAATTTTTTTCAACACGGGCCTGTAGTCTATATCATTATCTAGCATTTTTATAGGAATACTATGGCTACCTGTTGAAAAAAAGGGACAGATAACAAATAATCTAATCTAATCTACATAGGATGTGGAATGTTTTCTATAGATACACAAAACCAGAACACAACATTATCAAAACTTGTAGTGTTGGTATCAGAATCACTTGTTAAGATAATAAATAAATACATCTGTGGTTAAACTTATTTCTAGTGATTACATCTATGTTATTTAATCAGGATTACTGAGTTATTAATGAATAGATTGTTAGCAAACTAAGCCTACTAAATAAGAGCATGTTTTTAATTATATTATTCATTTTACAACCATCATTTCTCAGAGTCAGTATTCTGAAAAACATAACATTTATTTTTCCAAAGTGAAATATTAAGTTTTTTTCATGAAAGGCATAAATAACAATAAACTCTATGAGTACACAAAATAAATTGAAAGATAACTGATATGGAAACCCCAGACATATCTACACAAAAGTCATTAATTAAATGCCCCTTGTTTTATCATCTCCAATACAATCTATTATCATACTATATTGTATTAATGTCACACGGAATGATAGCAGATATGATAGGAAAACTGATAAGTGTTGAGTGTGTATGTAAACAGTGTTTGGTGTCAAATTGATTGAAGTGTTCTGGAAATTACCTCAGGGCTGATAGCTTACTGTAAAATCAATTTAGTACTTCCATGATGGTAGATTTAAATTCAAGTCTGGTTTCTTTTTAACCTGTTTCCTTAAAAAGTGTTTCTCCATAAATATAATATTACTTCCTGTGTGTATTTCTTACAGATGGTCAGCCAGTCTCAAATGCTTAGTCAGACTTTAAGTTTGGGCTGAAAACTGGTACCTACATAAAATCAATATTGATAAATATCTACATGCTTTTTTTTTATGATTATGTAGCAACAAGCAACAAATAACAACATTATATTTATATTTAGAACCTACTTTAAGAATATATTAATTTAGCTGCTAGTACATACCAACAACAACGGTCCCGCTTTGCGCCTGCCCCAACAACGCCTCTTTGTACTTTCGCAGCGACTCATCCTCCTGGTCTGCAGCTAGGATCTCCTCAATGGTCTTCTCTGGGGGAGGTTTGTATGTCGACTTGATTTCCTCTTCCTCAGTCTCCTCCTCAGGAGTGCGCGCGACCTCAGGTTCCCCAGACATTGTTAGCTAGAACACAGTCAGCCATGTAGATTCGAACGATTCATTACCCCCTACGGCTTGAACTTTACGACTTCAGAAATGACATTCAGAAACGCAAAATAATGATTACGATATTCTAAATAGGATAACTTCTCAACACAAACGTTACTCATGAAAATTTTGAATGTATTTCAAGTGCATTTAGATCGAAGTGTTCTGTTATAAATCCGAAAACGCATGCCGCTAGGAACCGCCCTTACATGAATCACGAGTCAGGAAATCGGCATGCAAAAATTACACATGATAAATGAAACATGAAGATATTTTTAACCGGCAAGGTTCAGCGACAGCGAACCGATACAGCGGCGACAATAACACAATAGGTAGCGGCTTCGTCATTGCAACGACAGGCTTATCAGATTATGGATTGAAACGAAAGCCTAGAAGATAAACAGCAATTACTTACTTTATTTGAAAGGCTTACGGTGCACAAAAGGTGAATCTAATGTTACAACTCTTTCAACGGCAAAAAGCACCAAAAGTTTTTACAATTATTCTGAAATATTAGCAATTTGTAAAATCTATAGATCAAAAATGACGGACGAAACACTTCCGGTTGTCGCAGCCATTAAATTGTCTATGGTTGAAAATAGTCTATGACTTCTTCTGATGTTTGTCTATGATAAAACCTCTTCGTCGGATGACCAATTACAATGAATCAGACTTAGTCGGACTAGAGAACAATTATTTATTATCTGTGGTACAAATTAAAGTAACCTCAAAATATTACGATTGACATAACATTTTCAATTCAAAACAAACAATGTTTTGATTGTGTATTCTACTATTTTAAAACTAATTATTAGGTGTTATCTACTTAATTATAAAATGATTTTGAGTATCCATAGATGTCGAAATTAAATTTCCTACGTTCCTGCTTGTAAGTATTTAATAGGACAACAGAATTTTATTGGATCATCTGATTATTTTCTATTATTGTTACATCTGATTGTTATTTGTGTTTAACAGAAGTAAAACCAAACTATCCGAATATATGGCTTTACCAAGACAACTATGCACCAATCCTCCAGCGGCCACAGAAGAGGAAAAAGAAAAAGAGTTGGCAAGAATTGCAAAAGATGTAAGTATGGATAAAATTATTATGTAACATTCCCAAAATGTAGTCTATTAAAAAACTCACGATCCTATGCAAGTGTTAGAAGTGTCACCAGGGTGTCACTTTCTTTCTTACATTACTTATTGACATGTAATTAATATCTACCATCTATGTTCTACATGAGCCTTGAAGTAGGTTCTGATAGTATTAAATTTTCAAGAAAAGGACTTACAAAACATTGTAATATATAAAATGTGGTTAATTACAGGCTTCAATTGACGACCCACCAACTGCTTGCTGCCAGTCAGGGTGCTCCAACTGTGTTTTCATAGTGTGGGCCGAGGCTCTGGCCAACAAGATGAATGATGCTGGCCCGGAGATAAGTGAAAAAGTTCTGAAGATGGTTGATGACCCATCAATGAAAGCATATTTGGAAATGGAACTCAGGTTACGACTTAAAAAATGATATTATTTAGTTCTGTTAGTGTTGCTAGATAATAAATTTTATACTTTTATTTATGTAATTATGTATATAAACTTAGATGTAAAAAATTAAGCATAGTATGGCCCCATATCAAATATTATTTTTAGTGGTCGTCAATAAATGTAATTAAATGAAAACTATGTAATTTTATTGCGAGTACTTCCTCATAGTAGATTATTAGAACTGTTGTATTGGTAATGTAGAAGTTTTGTAAAGTTGATACCTCTATCTATTATTTTGGGTATTGCACATTAATTAAAAGTAATGTTATCTTAAAGATAGTAGAAGAAGAATTGGTATGTGTGTTCCATGACACAAAGAAACTTAAATTTTAAATTACCATTTTAATAACCAGAAAAACTTTATCTATTTGATATCTGTAACTTACATAAAGATAAAATAAGTAAGTATTTGTAACTATAAACACACTTCATAATTATGTAGAACAATTATATTATAGAAATGGATTAATACAAAAATAAAAAAGCTGATTTATTTTAATATTAAAATTTATTTGTTCATTTATCAATAACCAACATTAAAATATTTTCACATGGCATTATTTTCCATAATAATTTGGTACACATACTTTTACAATCTTAATTAAATTTCATAATCCATAGTGAACATCAAATACATTTAATATTGAATTATCATTTTCAGCATTATAATTATTAATTACATACAGTCAGAATCAATGATCATATAACATTTTATTTGGCAGTATTAATATCTAAATTGGTCTTAATTACTACATTCAAAAATAGTATATCATTATCATCAGTTACAAAATATACAGATAATATTGATACATTTGCATAAATACTTTTTAAGCTAACAATCTTATTCATAATAAATTAGGTACTGTCATCAACAAAAGTAATTGCTGAATATTTTTGACAGTTGGTCTTATCAACACACTTTCAATAAAATTTTATAGCACTGACCCTATACTGACACAGCCACCGGCTGTCAAATGACAGTTCACAAGTACAATCGGCATCAAAAGTAGAATATTAAGATTTGAACACGCGGGAAGCTAGACAATTGACTACTCCAAAATAGTAATTATGAATATTTTCATATACTATGTACCTATAAATGTATAACCTTTTATTGTCAGAATACACTGACGTGCAAAATTGTATATTATTAATATTATTACCTACTTTGGGGGCTGACACATTACGTTACGATGCTAACATTGAGATTTAAGATTTCCGAATTATCAATGCTTAAGTATTTAATGTATGGTTAATATAATGGTCATATAGTTTTGTAGTGTTTTAATATTGCAGTGCATTAATTACGTCATAATTATGTATATATTTTTTTATATTTTAACACATCAAGGAACATATATTTACTTGTGTTAGTGTTCAATAATTATGAGAAAAATATTACCTAACTACCTACCTAAAATATTTCTCACATTTTATATTTAATTAAGTACCATAAACCTACTGTAGAAAATTATAGTTTGCATGCTAAATAAACTAAATTCCTTTACAAGGACTCTAAACAAGCGCACATAATTCTGTACCCTCCGTGAAAAGTGATATAAGTCAAAAAATCATGTTTTGAGAAAATCGACTTCAAAGTTTTAGAAATTTTGAAAAATTACTGTCGTCTCCTTATCAAATGTAGAGTTCCTAATAAAAGCATTTTTATTATATTATAAAAAGAAGTATCTGAAAACATGTTTTTTTTCTTATTAATTTGTTTACATATTTAAAAAATAATAATTAACTATAATTTGTATCAATGACCACAAAACCCGTGAATTGTGTAAAATGATATAAGTTAATTTACATTACTATACACAATTTGTAACGCAATTGTGTTTAATGATACATATTCTTTTTTTACTTGATTAAAAGTAGTAGAAAGAATGAAACAAAAAAGGCCAGAACAAAATATTTGCATTGAAATGTCCTGGTTGCAGTACCCAAATCTGTTTTCAAAAAATATGTGTTTTAAAATACTTATATTAAAATACACCGCATTTATACGCAAATAAAGATGTGTATAATGATTCATGTTAACTTGTATCACATAAATATACGTGTAAAGTAATATAACTACAAATTTTGTAGGTATGTATTTGGTGCATCAGATGAATCGCTTCCCATTATTATGGGTTTTTCGTTAATAATATTTGGTTCAGCATTGAATGGTCTTCTGTTTCGTTCTAATCGTTTATTTTTTTATTAACTCAAGGAAATAAATACTATTTCCTTTGCATCCTCCAACTGCATGTTAGTTAAAATTGTTTAGCTTCAGTTTCTAAATTGTTTTTATCTTCCATTCTATATCTGTTTCACATTCTTCATCAATACCTTTATTTTCCGTGGTACTTTCATCCATATCTAAACCGTTACAATATTTTTCATTTTCTATTAATTTTAAGTCATTCGCATTGTTATTTTCCTTTTATCATATCACTACATAGTATAACACAAAGTCGCCTTTTCTGTCCCTATATCCCTATGTGCGCTAAATACTTTAAAACTACGCAACGGATTTTGATGCGGTTTTTTCCAATAGATAGTGATTCAAGAGGAAGGTTTTTATGTAAAATTTACCAGAAGCGAAGCGAGGGCGGGTCACTAGTATTAGAATATATCGTAGTTAATATTAGGTTCTTAAATATGAAATTGGCGGTTTTCGTACTGGCCACTTTAGTCACGATTTTCTCCACTTGGGTAAGGTATTCCAAATTTAAATTTGTACAGCTATTTAATCATGTATTTGACCTTTCATGACTGGCATTTATTTGTTTTTTTTTCTGTCTATTTTTTTGTCTGCGTCATTCATTTGATGGAAAACTTAAAATATCGGATTATTTACGAGTACGAGGCATTAGTGCTGAGTAGTGAATAATATGTATGGCGGTCGTGTTACAAAAGAAAACACAGTTCGTTTTTGGTTCCAACATTTTCGTTCTGAATATACTGACCTGCAGAACAAGCCCCGTGGAGGGCCGGAGACCCAAGTTGATCTTGAAGAATTGAAGGCTATCGTGGAAGCGGATCCATCGCAAACCATGTCTGAGTTAGCTGCAGGCTCCGATGTTAGTGATAAAACGGTTTTAATTCACTTAAAGCAAATAAGGCAGATTAAAAAGCTTAAAAGGTGAGTACTTCACAAATTGACTGAAGCAAACCGGCAAACGCGTTACATTACTGAAAGGGTACAATAATGAAGGTATTTGAAACCGAATCATTACCTGTGATGAAAAACGGATTCTTTACGACAATCAGAAGCGATCAGCGCAATGGTTGGAACCTGACCAGCCAGCCAAATCCTGCCCCAAGCGAAATTTAACCCTAAAAAAGTTACTTGTAAGCGTTTGGCGGACCAGTGCCGCCCTTGTTCATTACACTTTTCTCAAATCTGGCCGGACTATTGTCTACTGTGAGAAATTTCAATCCATGATGAAAAAGCTAGCGGCTAAATAAACTAGGCTGCTTAATCGCTGCACGCCACTACTGCTTCACGACAATGCTAGACCACACACTGCACAACGGATGGCTACCAAATTAAAAGGGCTTCAATTGTAATGTCTTAGACATCCTCCGTACTCCCCGGACCTTGCTCTAAGAGATTTACATATTTTTCGAAATTTGGATAACTTCTTGCAAGTGAAAAAATTCAACTCTGATGGGGCAGTCCAAATCGCTTTCAAAGATTTTATTAATTCCCGTCCGACTAGTTTTTTAGTAAAGTGATCAACGAACTTCCTTTTCTTTTCCTATGAGATGGCAAAAGTGCATAGAAGACAATGGTTTAAACTTTGATTAATTAAAAATATTATGTTTAAAAATATTCGACTTTTTGCTCCTTTCTTTCTTTTTCTTTCTTTCTTTCTTTCTTTCTTATTCTGCGATGTAATAGGGTTTTGGTTGACTTATTTTTTTAGTTAACTTCAAAGTTTGCTTCATTTTCATGTTGCGATTCGATATTAAAACGGTTTTTGTCACCTGTATTTGCATTTTTCTTTTCTTTACTTCCATCTTCATTATACATCATCTTTTCTTTTATCTATAAAATCAGTCTTTTCTTTTTTTCATCTTTATGTTAGAAAACTGAAAAAGTCCGGGATATTTACCATGTTAAACGCAGGATAGTAGGATAAACACAGGTTTATGTCTGTGTCTAAGTAATGTTCCTTAGTTTCAACTAAATTTAACAAATTAAAAAAAGCTCGTGCTTCCTGCAGCAGCCTATAAAAATGGAGATTCAGAAGTCCTCCTTAAACAAAGGATGCACTACTATCACGCCTTATTAGACAAAGATATAAAGATTTTGGGAGATCAGGATTTCTACATGTATCATTTTACACAATGCGGAAGTATTTTGTACGGTCTCGTCTGGCTATATAATTTTGCTTTAACTTAAGTTGTATTACTTTACACGAATTTGAAATTGTAAAAAATAAATATAAATTTTGATATACCTGAAATAGTATCAAAATACACGAATATTTGTAAATTTGTGATAAGTGTCAGATGATACGATAGCAGTTATATCAATTTTCACAAATCGTATAAATCACAAGACCTTTGTGACTACCAATACATATTAAATTATATCATTATACACAAGATTGCATTTAAAATATTTTATTGCCAAAAGATCTACATACTAATTGTATCATTTTACACTTTTGCAAAATAAAAAAAAGTAAATGTATTTCAATATAAGTGAAGTTAAATCACTATACATTTATGAAACCATTGGATGTATCTCAAAAACACAGTTGTATCATGAGTCCCAAAACTTATCTCCAGTTCTATTAGGGCTAGAGCTACACCGATTAGACAGAAAAATAGCCCATATTTTTTTCTTTACAATGATGTAATAAAACGATAAGTGATATAAGTCGACTCATATCACTGTTCACGGAGGGTACATAATTATACTCAAAAACTACTTGTGGTTTATGAAGATGAGAAAATATTAAAGCAACTGACGGAATGCTGTTTCAATAGAAAATACCTATCTACTGACCAAATGGTTTTTCTACGGTCGACATTTAAAATAGTTATTTAGAAAAACGCCCTTTCAGCCTACCGATGGATAATTTATCGCGTAGGTATCAGAAGTAGAAAAGGAGAAAAATAAATAATTGTCATTTTATATTAGTTTATGCGCAAAAAGGTCGTTGAGTATCATCAATCAACGCGAGGAGGCTTGGCAGCGCCGCAATTCCGAAATAAAAGTGATTTTGCATAACTATTTGTCTATAATGAATGATTGATGACATTAAACCTTCACGATTCATTCCAGTGGGGCTACCATGAGTTTAAAACTTACGCACTCGATATCGCCTACGTAAATATGTCTATGAAAAACTTGTACAGCGCCGCTGGTGGTTACGCGAAGAACTAAAATCGGCCGTATGAAAAAAACAACTCGATAGGTTTTTAACGTACTTACGTAAGTTTTCGATAGCCAACTCATGGTACCGCTACTGTAGTGATGTTAAGGTCACACAATCGATGAACAAAAATTATAGTAGATCAACGCCCTAGTACCCACTTCTAGGTATTTCATGATCTTTTGAGATGGAAAATTCTAGAATTTTTTTAAAGCTCGTCCCCACTTCCGATGATCGAGGGGTAGACCCACTATTTGCTATCTGAAGTAGTTGTTATTTTCAATTGTTTATCTTTATTTTCTTAGATATCTTTATTTCAAATGAAATGAATATTGGAAGGGTGCTTGAGTGTAGCGCAAACAACTAAAGTGGTAGCGTCTGAATATTCTAAGATTCGAATTTACTTTAGTAATTTTTGTGAGCAAATATTTTGATTTCATTATTTTTTATAGCTTTAGTGTTGATACCGGTTCTTGGTTTAAGGGGTGAGAGGCATCCGATCCCCCGGCAGTCCGGTGATGATGACGAGGCTACTCCAAGCCATCGTCGTATATCGGTTAGGAGAAAACAAGGGTTCTTGGCATTTGGACAAATACAATTAGTCAATATTTCACTATTAACGCTTGTATAATTATGATAGGCCTTAGCCTACGATGATAATACCGCAAATGATACAAAAATATATACTTACGCGTTGTCAAATTTACGTCATTTACGCGTACCATTGGTCCTTTCTCGTACAAGCTTATATTTTTAGCGACACATGTACTTACCTAAAACATAGCGACCTTAAACTTCTTAAGAGAAAACGAAATAAAAAACCAAGCACAATACCTACTGAATTTAGGTACAGGTACAAAGTGCTTTATCGCTTCGTTTTTCACAAAAATATAAACTATCACTTTCATAAAATTTTAATAGTTATAAAAGCATTTATTAGATACCTAAATTACCAAATTAAGTACTTCAATACTGACCAACTATAATAATTTGCCTTTAATAATTTTACATACAAAAATTGCGTAACGATTTGCTTAGGTATGCAAATCGTTAGCTAGTATGATTTCTTATAAAAGTCATACCAGGGCCATGTACTATCGGCCATATTCAATGAGTTCAATAAATGCTTTAAAGTATTGTATATTATATCTGTAGGTAGGTGTATTGTTTTTTAAACATATAACACACTAATATTATAATTTACATCATAAATCCTAAATTCTAAAGAACTTAAATTTCATTACTTACCTCTCAATTTTTTATGACACCTAGCGGGATTATCTCACATCATTCCTTTTATTCATATTTACCTAAAAACTTATTGTTAATCTTTATATTGTTGTCGCTTTTCGGTACATTTCGAAAGGTGTTTAAGTGAGGCAAAATGTGTAGGTATTGTGATAGGGATAATACCCTCTTTGACAATAGAAATATTCGAGAACTTTACAAGTTCAACTGTCTAGCAAAATTTATGACAGCGCTAATAGTCAGTGTTGTGTTAAATAAATTTATTTTAGCCCCTTCGCACACTACGCGTTTTTTAAACGTCTCATTAACGCGAGCAAAACGAGCCTATACATTTGAAAACAAGTCCGTCAAAAAGTTGTATCGTTATTCTATCGTTAACAACTATAACGATTACACAAAACAACGCCGTGTGAAAAGGGAGTAAGTAAGTCTTAGTTGATATCAATATTAGACACTTCCGAATAAGCGAATAAGGCCGAACATCAATGTATTCCCTACATACCTACAGGTAATTAACGAAAATAATTATCGGTAGGTATTCTGCACTCCGCAAAAAAGTGGGTTATCAGGTGTAACATTATATTAGCTTAAAAATTTAAATAAGTACAACGTTCAGATTAGAGATAGGTACTCTAAAATAAACACACTTAGGCTTAATCGAATTGTAGTTAACGGATACTCTTTAATGTACATAGACGAACAACAAGTTTCGATAAATACCGCTATGCTATCTATACTTATTAAAGCAACTTTTCCGATACATTTTCGAGTGTCCATACAATTCTAGATTGCAAATTGACAAATTCGTCTCATTGGACTGAAGATTTCTTCGAAGAAGTTCAATAACGACTTGGACGGAATTTTATTTTCCTATAAATCTTGCGTAAAAAAATGAAAAATTGCGATCAAAAGCTCATGTGGAAGCATAATTATGACATTCGCGAGCTGCAACATAATATTCGTTGTTATGTTCTTGAACATTTTCCTGAATAAATTTCAAAATTCCTTTGGATCTGTGTCCTCTTTATAACGTTATGCGGAATTAATTCCCACTTAATTCTAATGATGTCTCAACAACTCTAAGTAATTACTTCCAGAATTTATTTCTAAACGTTACTTGATTTTTACGGCTCCGAGGGTTTCTCAGAAGTGATCACAATATTTCAGTATGTAACAACAAACTTGCTACTTCGTATTTACCTATAGCCAGCATTCGTAGTCTACACAGTAAAGCCGCTTTAACGCCGCCAACCGTTTCGCTCTCATCACCGCGTCTTCCTTCAGATCCTTCTCTTTGAATTCACACTCATAAATCACTCTGTACGTTTTATTAATATCTTGCAAATACACACTATCTACCTCATCAACTTTATATCGTGGCACTTCGTTTTTGTAGTCATTGTCCTGTGATTCCGAAGAATCTTTGATCCAGAAGTAATGTAGCGTGTGAACATCTTGTGGTGGTTAGCGTCAGTCTTCACAGAATGAGACGACAGGGGCGGAGTGGTGGTCTCTGGGGGGTACGAAGCAGGCGCAGGCGGGGGGCCCAGGGGAGGACAACGCGGAGCCAGGGCCCAGGGAGCCCCCACAGGAGAGACGCGCGCGGTCCCTGATGTTGACGATGGACCTTTGCGGACTCCACCACGGCTCGTCGTTCGGCTCTTGGTTGATTGGCCTGTTCTCCATTTGGTCTATAACTGGCTCTGCAATTCGAAGTAATAGGGAATTAGAACTTAAAGCCCTATTCTTAAACAGATAAGGCAACTGGAGAGGGTTAATACTCACGGGCTCTGTAGAAGCAATGTGTCCTTCGGTCGTGATCTTCGCCGACTAACCACCAGGTTTTTAGTTCCCCCTTTCCCTGTTAATAATAAAAGTAAATATGAGGAACCTGAATTCATGCCTGCATGTTAGTATTAGTATTGAGATTCCTGGAACATTTACATTTAGAATGAACCTTTGGCGGAATATATTCACATTCTCAAAATTTAAAATTGTCATAGCACAGTCACCACAATACAATAGCTTTAGAAGGCGAATAATATTCAATTTCATAATCGCCACTATTATTGCTTGAGAAATGGTTCTAGACGATATTTTTTTGCCCTAACTGACATACTATGATGCCTTGGAGTAGCCTCGTCATCATCACCGAACTTGCGGGGGAGCGGATGGCTCTCACCCTTAAAAGAGCAGGCATGTTTTCAGTCGAATCGTAGTTGGGTTTCAACCTTTATACCAAATCTTGCCAGTAATATTTTCACCTTGATGTTGATAATGCCCCTCTCCTTGAAGTGGAACCCGCCATGCTGTTTCAACAGCTTGTACGTATCGTTGCTAATGTGGATCCTCTGGGGCTCCCCGCTGGATTCCATGCGGGCTGCCGTGTTCACTGTGTCTCCGAAGAGGCAGTAACGGGGCATCTTCACTCCGACTACCCCCGCTGCGCACTGACCGCTATGGATGCCTGGTTAGAGGATTTTACAAGATTTGTGAGATTTTCTGTCTCAATTCAAGGAATCCAAGGAAAACATATGTCTCTCTTCAAGATTAACTCACAAGAACCGTTTTTATTTTGTGATCCTGCGCGATTCAACACTTGCTGGGCGTTTATATACACGCAGTGATATTAAAAAATGCTGCCTAAAATCTTTTCGACGCGAACGAAATCGCTGACACAACTCGTGTTTTATAATTATGAGACATATACTTACGCACAGAGCGGGACGGTATTGAGCAAAAGTGCCCGGAAGCCTCCTTAGGTTTCTTTTTAATCTATCTTATTGCACGATTAGCAAAATAGAGTTAGATTTTTTATGGAAAAGCTTTATACAATATGTTATAGAAGCTTAAACTTTTTTGAAATTTAGAAAGCTACTAGATAATGTTCCTGAAAAAATATCAATCGTATGTCGTAGATTACATAGATTACAATCCATCTTATGTGTCCTAACAAAATGTATGGGATTGACCACGTGTTTTATCGCGTCTAATGTAAATCCCATACATTTTATTCTTTTCGAACTTCGTTATCGTTTCGAAGTAACAATTACTTTGTCTACGGCACCTGTTGAGGTTTCTCCTCCATTGATTTATCTATCAATATTACCATATCCCTTATTATATATGTACCTTCAGCGCGGTAAAAGTAAAGCTCTTTGTCTAAGCCCCCTTGGCATGTCCTATGAGGTAAACTCCCTAAAACTGACGACTGGACAACCTTACCTATCCTGATATGCAGCCTCGCAGCCGGCATGTGCCTCATCCTGATCTTGGGCACGGCGTCCAGCACGTGCAGAGCCAAAGAGGCCACTTCAGCAGCATGTCGCGAACATCTCTCAGGCAACCCTCCGACTACCATGTATGCATCCCCTATTGTTTCCACCTGAAAAATTATGTTAATGTGAAACGGTGCTTTAATATGTTTGCAGGCATATCTGTATTGTGTATTTGCGAGAGCAATCTACTATACCAAAATCTGCTCTAAGTTGGCCGATTTGACACTTTTTATTTTATATTTTGCATTTATCCTTGTTAAGAGGAACATATTAAGCGAATCATAAAGAACAACTTTTAAAAATAAGACGTTATTTCAAAATGTCAAATGCACCTAATTATCTAATTATTTGTCTTTTATTACTTAAAATAATTGAATTATAAAACGAAAACGTACAATTTCCACTCTGTATTACGCTTTTACAAGGTTACGCCGTTTGACACGTTTTCATAGTGACGTAATGGGTAATACTCACTAGGTATTTTTAGAAATAGGAAGAAGGATTTAATAATTATTGTTTGTAATAATAATTTTAAATAAGAAATTTCAAGTCAATCTTCTGGATGTGAATATATGTTTTTAATAAAAAATTGTTATAATAGTGTATTTGACTATTTTTTTATTTTGATATAGTTGGACCACTCGAACACAAAGACACTGTTGAAAGTATCACTTTGATATCTGGATAACTCAACGAGATATTACAATTTTAATTGCACATTAATTGGTCGAGCTCAAAAATGCTCCATACAAACGTCGACTGGCGTGTGACGTCACACGCTAGTTTGTTGTATGCAGCGCCTAAGAAGTTTGTTCGGTAGGTTCATCAAAAGTTGCGTTTATTGATATGTTTTCATAATGAAAGATGTGACTAATTCTGTTATTAATAAGATGACAAAGAAATTTTAAATAATTTTCGCAATTTTGAAATGGACTTGCCCACCCAACTTTACTTACTTAACTTTTCGTTTTCATTAATAATATTGATTTACATAAATCTTACTGATTTTCATAAAAATGGCAAGCATAACAACCACAGTCGAATACCCTATTAGACCTTGCTTGGTTATAAAGTGGAAATAACTGTTACTTATATACTTCGGCAATTTTACCGTTGTCCCTCACTAGTGCAGTCAGTCTGACATGTGTCAAAACGGCCAACTTAGAGCGGCTCTGGTATAGGTACTAAGTAAATTCACAAAAAAATTACGAAATAAATATTTAAGTTTGGTTACTTTGGTACTATTATTTAGAAAGAATTTGCCCTTTGATTAAAATCGCTGTAAAATAAAAGGTACCAAAATTGTCGTGGGAACGTAATATGTCAAAGATCATCCGTGAGTTGTAATCATAAAAGAATTTCATTTCAAATGTTTATTGCTTGCGCGAATAATAACGCATGTCATGATTAAAGTCCTGATGTACCTACTATCTCCCATTATTATATCTGTGTGCTAGAGCCGTGTAACGTAAACGGCCAAATATATTAATATCAAATATTCTTGGAAAGTTCGTGCCCCCGGTTACCATTGACGAATTAGATGTACTTACATTCAATATAGCCACGTCAAACGGTTGGTACGTGTCTTCCGCGAAAATAGAATCAAAAAGAGCAATAAACAGTAAAAATGGAAAACATAAAGAAATTGAAACCTACCTTGTAGACGTTGTAGTATGATATAATGGAGTCACAGCACGTGTATAAATCGTTTAAAATCTCCACAACCTGCGAAGGAAACTTTTATGTAAAACAGACACGAAAGTTGCACATGATATAAGAGATGATATTAAACAGATTTAAAATGAAATTTGAAAACTGGGTCGAGCGAGCCCGACCTAGACGAGAAGTTCCGTACATAAATATTTTCTGTTAACTCTTCAACTAGAGCGACTACATGCTATCATTCTTATTGAAGAGGAATGTAAGGTGCCCTTTTTCGTTTTGAGGCACAGATTACCATAAAGGAAAAAATAAAATACGTTTATTACTTTTTTCTTATAACGGGAATAAATTTACATAATCATTCAATATTTGAAGTCTATAAGTACACAATTACACATTCTTGGTGAAAGGCTCTAAAATGTAGATGCGAGTAATCATGGCACGATATTGGCGCCGAACGAGCTACAAGGTATCTACAGTTTGCATCATTATTTGAAGCTTTAACCTTTCATCAAAAGCTTTTGACCGTCTTTATACAGGGTACCTACGATTAGCATTTAATAAATGTAAAAAGTACAAAACTTAGGACCGCTGGCTGTGCATGGAGGACATTTAAAAAAAATACTGCAAAATAATGACAGTGTTTTGAATGTTTAATGTTGATTTTTTTTTTGTTTTTATTGGGGTAGTTTTTCGTTTAAGCATATTTTTGCAGCTTCACTTTTCTCTCTATCTCTACTTTTTTTTAGTTATCTTCATCAGCCCATACATATCCCCACTGCTGGGGGCCGGACTTACCCTGCACTAGGGCGATTTTAGTAATAATATAGCCTGTAAATTTCAAAGACCGCAAAATGAGATTAAAAACTGCTATATATTTACTTCGATATCAATTAAACTTTATATATGGTTGCAATCGCTCACCAATTTCCACGGCCAGTTACAATTTGATTACTTGTACAAATATTAATTAGGTAGTTTGCTGAAAAGGCAAAATAAGGGGTTGTTTAACTAACCAATCAAAGACTGATTGCGGGTCAAAATGTATCGGTTGAAGTAGATTAATAGGAAGCTCAGTGTTCACAAGTTTCGTATTTACTAACACTGAACTTTGAACTATCGGCAGTAATTTGACCCTTTTCACGTATTTTCATGTTACTATGTTGTCCTTTGTTATGATTTCGTCCCACAAGGGAAAAACTATCAAATAGACAGTATTGTTTTCAAATATTTGTGCTAGTATCACAATAGGTAATATTATCCTTACCGAATTTCCAATACAAAAAATACATCGAAGTTATTTGAATCAATCCAATACTTCAATCACAAGAAATCGTTTAATTTTGTAGTTTCTTACTACAGAACCTGACATTAGTTTTCTTTCATGTTTTTCTTCACGACAGAAGAGTAGTAGATAATATACGTAGGAGTTTATCATACTGCTTCATCATAAGTAAAATCTAAAGTTACATAAATTGTTACATCGAATCACAAACTCAATCGGTTACCACACCTCGTTTCTACAATAGTATTATCTTATAATTTACTAGCTTTCCGCCAGCGACTTCGTCCACGTAGAGACATTAAACGGGTAAAACATTACTTCCTTATAGCGCAGTCGGTTAAAAAGTAGCCTATAACCTTTTCTAGGCTCTAAACTATATCTGTAACAAATTTCATTTAAATCGGTCCAGTACTCTATGCGTGAAAGCGTAACAGACAGACAGACAGACAGAGTTACTTTCTGATTTATAATATTAGTAAGGATTAACTATTTAAATACGACACAACCCCAGAGGGATTATCATTTCCTCGTTATCGATACAAGTTGGAGGGGGAGGAGATCACCAAAAATGATTACTAACCAGCTGATTTTTATTATTTTACTTAGTTAATATTTATATAATGTAACGGTCATATTGTCCTACAAATTCCGTGGTACTTTGTCCCGGTCCTACGGTCCTAAATATTTAATCATTGATACCTCTGTTAGCTACCACAATCAAAAATTTTCGCACAGGAATTTTTGGGCGTCTTATCAAAATGAAGCTACTCACGGAAAATTAGCTTGATAGTAATCAAGTGAAAAAATACACCACGGATCCTGTACTATGAGCTTTTTGAAGTATTATCGACTTCACCGTCAAAAGATTTGGTTAAATTTGAAAAAAAAATTCATCCATATAAAAGAAAATCCAGAATAATAAATACGTAGGAGAAAAAAAAAGGACAAATACGAATGCTCTGATCAGACTCTTAAAAATTATCCCTTGAGTTATATCCCTACTAAACGTGCATGTGTACATAATCCTTTTTAAATTTAGATATACATACATTTTACCATTAACTTGTATGCCGAATAAAACTGCTACATTAACATTGAGGTTATGAATTAATCACATATCATAATATGTTAATTTCACCGCCACCCTTTTGACATCGTCCATGGTTTGGAGGTCACATTTGAATAATAACATCCGTTTATTTATGTTTCAAACAAGATTCAATTCTATTTGTGTTATAATGCTATTAAAATGTTATTAGTCTAATTTGGTTGGTTCTGTTACTGTTTACACGTGGATTAAATACTGTTGTAGAAATTGTTATTTGTATTAATATTTGAACGGACGTAATGAATGAGTCTCTGAACAATATTTGGAGACTAAAGATGAATTTTATATGGTGAGACTTGTACAGTCCACTTGTCTTTGTATTTTATATTTTTGTCAATAGATGGAATTACCATCGAACCTTGTGGGACGCGTTTGAATCTCGCAAGCGTTTTGTTTTCCAAAGTGTATATAGCTAGAAGGAATTTTGAAATAAAAAAACTTATACCCAGAACACAAGACGACCAGTGTTTCATCCATTGGTCTTCGAGTTCAGATTTTTGAATTTGGAACCAACTGTCGCGGATAGTGGACCGCTATTGCTAACGCGACGGAAAAGTTTGGTAGCTGTACCAAGTGACAGCTACTCAGCAACGTGACGCTGAAGGAAGAGAGAAGGAGGTTGCAGTCCAGTTTGACTGCGGTGTGGAGTTTCTGCATTTTGGCGGCAAGCAGAGGTGGTGCCATAAGTTTGATGTGGCTTCTATTGGAATCATCGCTTCGAGGTCGTGAGTTGCTGAACAAAGGACAATGGGCATTTTGGGCTAAAATAAAAATCGCGTGGCAGTCTCAAATTTCAATTGCATATCATAGTTCGTGTCATAAATAAAAACTTATTATATGGCAGTTACTTCGAGTCATGGTTAGATATAGAAATATAGAGTGATGAAGATTGTTATATTTCATTAACGTATTATTACATAACTATTTTATTTTTATAATTGTGTAAAAGCAAACAGCGGTTTTTTATTTAAATAGGATAATTCATAATTACAATAAACCTGTGCCTACGAAAAGTGACATATTTTTTTATAGTAAAAACTCCTCTTTCGGAATTACCCAGCCACGGCACGATACCAAGATGAAATTCGATTACCTGCTGCGTTTTTAGACACTATTATTATAGACGAGTAAGTTTTTTATAAAAAAAGCATTTTTTTTAAATATTAAACTAACAAGATAACCTCACTCCACCTGATGATAAGCGGTAGTGAGATCCAAATATGAGGTCGACAGGCACAACAGCCTTTCGCACTCACCCTGAAAGCCCGCTTAAAGAGGAGACTATTGCTGCGGCAACAACGAGACAAGGCGTGGAGTCTCGCATTGGTTTGAGCTGTGCGGGTTGGCCAGTCCGCCGGACGGAAGGGCCCCCGTTTCTACGGGTCTCCCTGGCCGGCAGGCTGACCCTCTCCGCCCGCACAATACCGCCGCTAAGACTCCACTGGTCCGGCGCTTGCCGCAACAGTGGTTCCCCTGGCTCCGGTTCGTACAGTGCTGATCCCGGAACGCGACCTGACCGAGAGAGGCCAGAGTCACTTGGCGGGTTTTACGCAACTGTATGGTGGTAACAGCAACCGGTCGACAAAACTTCTTTGGACGTTTTTATATTGTACCTTTTGTATGTGATTGTATTTATCATAATAAAATCTTAAAAATATGGTCGGTTTTTTATTTTCTTGTAAACCTTTGAAAATATTAGACTTTTTAATAGTTATAATATACACTTAACAATAGGAATATTATAAAAATAAAACAATTTTTGCATTGAATCATCGAAATATACAAAGACAACAATATTCGATATCTCCTAAACTAACCGGTATATGCTCACGATTTTTTTTTTAAATAATGTTGTTTAATAGTGCCTCGCAAGATATACTGATTCCGGAGACTGCCACTCAATTTCAAAAATAGACCAAGCTCCATACATTTTTGCCCATTGTCCTTTAAGCTTTATTTCTTCTGAAGTTTTAACTTTTGAAAATAGTGTGAGTGATAGTGAATTTCGTGTGCTTGAAGATTTGCCAGAACAATTTGAACTTTATATGTATAGAAGATTTTTACTTTGTAATTTTAGCTGTAGCTGTAGTTTAGGACTTAGCCTAGTTTTCTCGAAAAAACGAAGGTACGGGGAACCTATGCCCGATTTTGGTGCGATTTATTAAGTTCAAAAACTTAGAAAATTTTGTATCAATTTGGACTTAGAATAATTACAAAATTTGAACTTTAAGATTTTTTTTAAATTTTGTAGATATAGATTTAACTTGTGTTTGATTTAATTGCTTTTGTTGGTTTTTTCTTGAACTGTAAAAATGGAATCCTTAATTAACAGTCAGGAAAGCCAATTTAACATCTTGCTAAGGGCTAAAGCTAACTTTAAGAAATGTCCCAAAGAGAGACTTACATTATTGTATATTGAAGGTAGGCTTGAGCTCTTAGAGCAAATGTGGTCAGAGTTTGTACTGGGCCACAGGAACTTAATGCATGTTATAACACCTGCTCAAATTAGCCAAGTTAAAACAAAGTATTTCAAAGAGGAATATTATGAGCAAGCACAGGAAATATATTTTGAATATAAGATGGAGTTAAAACATATGTACAATTTATTAAGTCCTAATGTTAAGTTACCTAAAATGAACATACCAACGTTCACTGGCAAATATTCGGAATGGTGTACTTTCAGGGATCTTTTCACTTCATTAATTCACACTAACCAGGATCTAGATAATGTTCAAAAACTTTTGTACTTAAAGGGTTACGTCAAAGGTGAAGCGGAACAATTGTTGTCAAATATTCCGACTACTGACAGTAACTATTCGCGATGTTGGAAGTTGTTAGAGGATAGATTTGATAACAAACGGTACATTAGTCATCACCTTTTGAAGCGTTTATTAAGTCAAAAGAACATCCCATATGAGTCTGCTAGTAGTTTGAAAGAGTTGATGGATACCACCAACGATTGTTTAGCTGCACTGTCTAACATTGGTGTGAATGTAACTAGCTGGGATATAATTATAGTTCACATTTTGTCATTAAAGTTAGATCCAGAGTCGAGGAGGCAGTGGGAGTTCAGTGCTACTGATTGTAATTCTTCAGATGAACTACCCACATACAAGCAATTCGAACATTTCATAACCAAACGTTATCGTGCTATCGAATTCCTCGATTCCAAATCTTATAGTGTAAATAAATTTCAACCTGTATATAAAACTAAGTCAATGCATACTGCCAACGTGTCATGTGCATTCTGTTCTGGTGATCATAGGCTCAATTTTTGTAAAAAGTTTATGTACGAATCAGTAGACTCGAGGCGTGATTTTGTGCAAACGCACAATATTTGTTTTTGTTGCTTAGGTAACAACCACTCTGCCAGGAACTGCCATAGTTCTGGTAAATGCCGTGTTTGCAGGAAAAAACACCATGTTTTGCTACATCCTACTGTTAAACCTAACGCCGATCAGGATGTAGGTAGGTCGTCAGAGTGTCCTGGGACATCCTCTAGTGTAGAGAATGTGGAACCTGTAGTTTCATGTTTTTCTTCTGGACAGTATAAGGTCCAACAGGTTCTGCTGCCTACTGCGCTAGTAGAAACCTTTAGTAACTGTGGGCAAAGGTACATGATCCGCGCATTAGTAGATCAAGGTTCAGAAACGTCATTTGTAACCGAGTCCACAGTACAACGTTTAGGCTTAAATAAAACATTTAAGAAATGTTTTATTTCAGGGGTAGGTGGAGAGAGTGTTATCTCCAAGGCATTTGTTGAAATTAAAATAAAATCACGTATAAACCCCAAAAATGTAATCATTGTAAAAGCGTATGTATTAAAATCCATCACAACACTTTTGCCAACTAATAGGGTACAGTTGGTAGAATGGAAGGAACTCAAAGAAGTTGAACTTGCTGATCCTGGATATGACACGCCAAGTCGTGTTGATTTATTGTTAGGTGCTGAGGTGTACAGCACGATTCTTCATGATGGTGTGAAGAAGGATCCGTCGGGAGCATTGGTTGCACAGTCGACTTCGCTTGGCTGGATAGTTTCCGGAACTGTGAAGATGGCAGCTGGTAATTCTGGAAAAATAAACTCATTACATTGTCAAGTTGTTGATAATGAGGATGATCAGCTGCTCAGGAAGTTCTGGGAAATTAAAGAATGTGTCCAAATGCCTAAAGAAAAGTTGTGTAGCGAAGATGATAAACCGTGCGAACAGATTTATGCTGAAACAACCAGTAGCGACGAAGAAGGAAGATATATGGTGCGTCTACCTTTTAAGTTAGAAAATCCTGAGGTGACTAATTCTGAGGTGATAGCAGAGAGGAGAATTACTTCGTTGGAACGGCATCTGAAAAGAAAGAAGGTTACTGGTAGATACAATGAGGTAATCAAGCAACATTTATCTATGGATCACATAGAATTAGTATCTAATGAAGAAGCTATGAACATGTGTATATTGAAATGTCATCGGGAGAGTTTTAAGGATGATATAGTTGTAACAAAGAAAAGGAAGAACTTACCGAAGCGAAACAGCCTGAGAACACTGGGTTTGTTTCTTGATGATGATGGCATTGTGAGGGTTGGCGGTCTGAAAAATACTCTGTGGAACCGAGAACGTAAACATCCTATCCTAATTGCGAAGAAATCTCGTTGACTGGAGTTAATCATTCATGATGCTCACAAACTCGTGCAATTCTCTTGGAGATGGTATCAGACCTCACAAGTGAAGGTTTTTGCAGGCCTTTAAAAGGTTTGTAGCAAGAAGAGGTTACTGCACCGATATATGGAGCGATAATGCTACTAATTTTATCGGAGCAAATCGTGAACTAAAGCGGTTGTTCACTAATGAAAAGGGGTCCATGGCATTAGAAGTAGCTGAGGCACTAACCACTAATGGTTGTACTTGGCACTTTATTCCAGCTCGCTCTCCCAATTTTGGAGGCTTGTGGGAGGCTGGAGTAAAGTCGCTTAAGTATCATCTGAATAGGGTCATTGGGCAAAGTACCTTGACATTTGAAGAGTTGACAACAGTTCTGGCCCAAATTGAAGCTTGTTTGAATTCTAGACCATTGTCTGTAATTACTGAAAACGATCACGCTACGGTACTAACACCAGGACATTTTTTGGTTGTAGAGGCTTTGGTTACTCCACCCGGTGTTGATTATCAGTCTTCTAACGTTTCTTCTTTGCGTAGGTGGCAATACACTCAGAGGATGCTCCAAGACTTTTGGCGTCAGTGGTCACGCCAGTATTTAAACAAATTCTTCCAAAGGTATCGGTGGTCAGAACAAAGCCCTAATGTTAAGATTGGTGATATTGTCATTATTAAGGAGGATAACTTACCTGCTTGCCTTTGGTTGTATGGCAGAGTGGTTGATACTCATTTTAGTCGACACAATATTACTAGGGTTGTCACTTTAAAGATAAAAAATGGTATTATTAAGAGATCCGTTTAAAAATTTGTTTATTGCCTATTTCCTAAGTAGTAAATAGTTGTTTATTGTTTGTTATTTTAATTGTAATTTTATTGTGTTATGTTGGCCCAAGGTGGGCGATATTTTTGTATCGCAATTAATTTTTAGTTAAAGACAAAAACAGTTTGTCTTTGATGGGCGATTATGTACAGTCCACTTGTCTTTATGTTTTATATTTTTGTCAATAGATGGAATTACCATCGAATCTTGTGGGACGCGTTTGAATCTCGCAAGCGTTTTGTTTTCCAAAGTGTATATAGCTTGAAGGAATTTTGAAATAAAAAACTTATACCCAGAACACAAGACGACCAGTGTTTCATTCAAGACTTTTGTCTCACCACATAAAATATGATTATGATTATGTCAACGCAATCTCAGTTGTGATCTCAGTTCCAGTGCAAGTCTTGGCCTCCGATAATTAGACCTACACACCTAGTCCGATCCTATATAGATCAATGGGAATTTACCGTATTACATTATCAACTTGCCACAGTCGCGTAGCGACCCTCTCGCACCAACGGACTACGAAATTAGCAACTTTGCTACGAAATATGCTACGAGGGAATAGTTCAGTCGCTACTAAGCGCTACGCACATCACGTAGAAAGTTGAACGTAGTTGAACTCTCGATGCAAAGAGCTTGTACTTATATTGTAAGTTCTCATACTACGGCTATTTATAAACCTAGTGTACTATTAAAGTTTACATTCTGCACTCGCAGACAATCTACATATTTATGATCATAAAGTGAAACTTTGTGATGCGTTGTATTACTTCAAGTAGGTACTTATCTAGTGACGAAGTTTACATAGTTTTAAAAGCTGTACGAAGAACAAAATTGTTCTACTTCGTTCCTCTGACTTGGGATACGTTAGAGGGCACTCTAACGAGACTCAATTCTCTCAAACGAAAAAGGTCAATCAATTTGTAGAATATTGTCTGAAATTTTAGAATTCCGTACCCAAAGAGTAAAATTTCAGTCATGTCATGATGAACGTTGATACCTAGAAGGTTGAAATTCTACAGATTACTTATATCTGTTACAGCTGTAACAATGGAAAACAATTCCGGATATAAGTAGGCTTTTGATTGCCCGACCGGACAAAATAAACTGTCTCCGGCTTTTACATTGTGCAAACGAGCGAGCGATGTTGACAATAATCAAAAAGAGCTTGCTTTTTCATGTCGTATCTATTAATACACGAGACAAAATATCCTCAGTAATGTAGTTTTCCGGCCTTTCTACCCAAATATCCGGATAAACTGGCTAGTCTTTTCTAGCTCTTAGGCTTAGGCTGCACTACGGTTTTTTCCCGCAAGCGATAAATTGTGAAATCGAAAAACCGCCCGAGACGCACACACTACGGTTAAAAACCGCGAAACTAGCCACGATTTTCACTACAAATTTTGGCGCGGTTTTTTCCCGCTAACAATTCTGTAACAAAACGCGGTTTTAAAATCAGTCGCGGAAAAAAACCGTCAGTGCGGCCGCTACCATTAATTTCTTTTACTCATAAAATCAGGCGGTTAAAATCTGCTGCGGTTTAGCCGTAGTGCAGCCTAAGCCTTAGTCAGGGTCAAGGCTCCACACACGAACCTGCATGGGAGTGTTGGTGGCCGCCAGTCCGGTGAAGCCCACGATGTCGCTGAAGTAGATGGTGACGCAGTCGAAGCTCTCGGCCTGAACGCGCTCGCCACGCTTCAGGGCCTCAGCCACCGTCCTGCGTATCAGATAGACTGTTAAGGACTTACGTTACATTTCATTATCAACATTCAACAAGCCATATTCGTCCTCATCGAGATGTTCTACCCTAAAACTAAACCCTAAACTAGGGCAAATAGGCATTAATCCATCAACATGGTCATGTACGGATCACATGTCTAAGTTTTTTTCAATGGTGCATATTTATTTCCCACTTCGTTCTCTTTTTCATTGATGTGATGGCACATTATGACTAATCCCGATCTAATACTCAATAATAGCCAGCAAAAATATTCATGAAAAATAATAAGCAAAATTTGTCTATCTGTGTACAGATTCTCACGAAAACTGCCCCAAAAATAACAGCCAATTTGCATGAAATATTTCGTAAATATGCGAAATCATCCATATACAGTAGACAATCCACTCACCTCGGTAGCATCCTGTTTAAGAGATCGTCAGTCCTCCTCTTCTCTTGGAGCAACTGCTCAGTCCTGGCCGCCACCAGGGCTTCCAGGTTCGAAGCGTACTTCTCCATCATCGAAAGCATGTTGTCGAAGATGTTGGTTTTCCTGTTGAAAGGAAATAGTTTATGTTTTTTCAGACAATCTCAAAATTAACGTGCCAATGAGATGAAATGCAAATTTTTGTCAGCTTATAACAATGGGTATGAAATTTCAAGATAGAGTTTGTACCATCTCCTTTGTACAATTTAAAATATACTTAGACAATAAATGCACAGACAATAAGTTTATCAAGAATGTAAATCAGTTCGTTTCTCTAACCAATCTCAACTTAATGCAGTTTTCAAGATTAATTTGAAAAGTGCATTTCTCTACAAAGTCTTTGTTCTGATTGTCTTCTTAAACTATGTTCATAATCTCAGTATTTTATTTATCGTATCTATACATTTTCGAACAATGGAATCGCTTCTATAAATATCGCCGATATGACATTTGAATTCAAAAATATGCAGGTACCTACCAACATAATTATTATAATGCTTTAGGTAACATAAGTCTTTATTCTTTCATAATCCATCAGCTAATATCAAATCAAAAAAAAATTAATCCAAATAGCAGAACCTTTATTCATTCCAACAGTGTTTGGGCAGCGTTACAACAGTTTTACCTAAACACAAATAAACGGCTGTAAAAAATATTCCGCCATTCGTAGGTCAGTAGGGTTCTAGATTACAAAAGGAGAGAATCACTTTGTGGTCCTGTGACGGTACGTGGTCTCAGAGCTCTTTCCGTACGAACGCATATACGGTATTTAATTGAATTTCATATTATAGGAAGGTAGGTAATAGCGGTAATCCATTGAAGCGGTTAATAGTAAATTATGCTACAGAACAAAAACCCGAGCCACCAGGATACATCCCTTAGATCTGGAATCTTAAAATAAATTGCGAGAATGCAGATGTTGGTTAGAACATCGTTAACAAAAAAGTATTCGGAACCCTTAGGGCTCAATAACCACTCCCAGGTCTTGTCCGGCTTTTTTATTTGGCATTGTGGACATTTTTCCATTTACTGTGCCAAATTGCGGTATTCAACGTTGCAAGTAACATGCCAAACACAGAAGAGTAACTGGGTGAATTTCGAACTATAGAATATCAAAACAATAGCAGAGATAATGATCTCAATTTCCATGACCCAATTGTTTATAAATAGATATTGAGGTAGTTTCATCAAACACTTTCAACTCTATCCTGTTACAATTTCAACTTGTATCAAACAAACACCTTCAAATCCCCTTTAATTTCGTCGAAAGTTCAGTCGTTTGACGTCAGTCGGTTTGCAATTAAGCTGAGTATGTACATTTACATTAAAGCTTTTATTTTTATTATTTTTTTTTTTAAATCTTGATTTAGGGGAAACAGAAAGGGCACTAACCAAATCTAGTTTGCTGTAATGATTGGTGAGAGTGACGTACCGACAGACGAATGGGAATGCTACTATTTTAGCCCCGTAGCCTAATAGTATTACCGTGGTTCTGCACAGCGGACCTGTGTAAGGTCATATCGCTAAAAGAAAAAAATATAGTATACTGTACCTAGTTAGTAGTTCCATAGTGCAACCAATAGATGGCACTGTGCATATTTAAATCGCGGTATCAATATTTGTCTTCTCATGTATAAGCAAACAGTTGTAGGTAAGGTCGGGCGTGGCTATCCAACAATGAAATTGACTGCGAACTTGTCTTTTATTAGCAAAGCAACCCAGCTCTCCCTCGACGATTGAACAACCTGTTAATATTAAAGCTACTCACATTCCAGCGTGCATGTCTTTCAGCCTCAATCGGACTAGGCGTAGATCAGGTCTTCGGTCGGGCCGCTCGCTCCAGCATGCGTTCAGCACAGCCAGCACTGAAGGTCTGCAAGCCAGCCCTCTCAGTGGAGGCCTGAAGAGGATCCCGCCGATCGGATGACGCACCCGGCCGATTATTTCTATTGGGAAACACATAGAAACTGTACTAGGTACCATTGATTTATTCATATATTTTGCTAGAGAACAATAACCCAAACCACCAGGATACATCACATAGACCTGGAATCCTATAATAAATTGAGAGAAGGCAGATATTGGATAGTACATCATTTATAAAAAAGATTTCGGTGCCCTTAGGGCTCAAATACGACTTCCAGGCCATGTTCGGTATAGGCAAGTATATGATATTGGTATTTAACACAATCTAGAATATAGGCTTTTGTTCACAAACCACCCTGCTTGAATTCATTCGTGACGGGCCTTATTCTTACCACATGATACATCACCCACCCCCAAACGCGAGGCGTGTGTAATCGACGAGTTGTTGTTTTGGGAACAAGAGCACACAAATTATTATACATTTTCGAGCAATTCACGTAAGTTGTTGTATAATCAAATCAAGATTGATGTGTTTTAAAAAAAAACAATTCGTGTGGTAGAGGTTTTTATGGTTTTTTGATTATCATTAAAGTCAAAATTTATATTAATTATGGTTGTTTTAGGAACGAAAAATCATGATTTTGTGAATATATTTACAAATTTGGTAGAAACGAGCTACGTTTTAAAATTAAGCTTGTTTTATTATCCCCGCAAAAATAAGCGGCGAATAGACGCTCAGTTTATTTGGCCGATACCTCTTTATTATAATTAATGGAAATGATCTCCTTATATAAGCTCCTTAATAAAACAAAAAACGGAGGAAAAACCGCCTGATCTTTTTCCGAGTCGTGAAAAAAATTTTAACATTACAAGAACAACAAAATATTCAAGTTTTATTCTAATATTTTTCAGTATTCCTACCACTATGACAAAAGTTAATTAGGTATGTATTTTTGTAGCAAAAATAATGATGGGATGTTGATAGCACTGAATTTTCATAAAAAAGGTCGTCCTAACCTTTTTAAGGGCAATGCTCTGATTTACACCCAACATGGGGATTTGGCATCTATTGTACTCATTATTCATTATAACTCAACGTCTATCCGATCAAGATTAATCATACCAAATTAAAGCGCAATGCCCTAATACCAAATCTGTCTGTATATTTTAAATATAAGTATGCATTGGAATGATGAAAAATTAGACATTAAAAACCGTTTACCGTAAATAAGGACGTAATTATTCAAAATTTTTTGCTTGCCTAATTTGGTGAAATATGCTAAACACTGTGTATAGGTATAATGTAACAACTGTATGTAACCATATTTCTAGCAAATAAAGTTATTTCATTTCATTTATTGAGGTGAAAATATTAATACCTACTTAAACAAATAGGTAGCATATCTACATGAAATTCCTTGGCGACATCGTAGCATAAGATAACGCCAGTGAAATTTTTTCCATTCATTGCCATACTGATGAACATGACATTAGCCCTACTCTAGTCGATTATGATAACGTTAGACTTATTTTACGAATCGTCCTCGTTTCATAGTTTGTGTCATACGTACCAGCATTAGTAAGATTGGTGTCGCCCCAAGGTCCATTCCTGCCCAAGATCTCGTACAGTATAATGCCGAAGGAGTACACGTCTCCCTTCTGCGACCCCCTGGGGGGAGGGTTTGGGTCCCTGAGGAGCTCTGGCGCCCTCCAGAGCATGCGTCTCTCCATACGCAACGCATCCTCCGCGTCAGCGCAGCCACCTGCGAACAAAACGTTAATTAATGTGGAACTTAAATTAATTAACTGCCTCGATGGTCTATTGGTAGCAAGTGCTGCGTTAGGACCGAGAGGTCCCCGGTTCGAGTCCGGTGTCGGGCAAAATTTGTGTGAGTTTTCTGTAATGAAATTACTCAGCCCGGAGTTAGGAAGTTGGCGGTTGAACGCCCGTGCCTCGGAAAGCACGTTAAGCCGGTGGTCCTGCGCCCGATCTCTCATCGGTCATGTCGGATTGCCGTCTCACCGAACTATGAGAGTAAGGGAATAGAGAGTGCACTTGTGTTTACGCGCACACTTGTGCACTATAATATGTCCTGCGCACTTGGCTGATCTCAATTGAGATCGGCCGCCATGGCTGAAATCGGTCGGACGCCTTTTATTTAATGTGGAACGGAACGTGCAATTAGGAAACGGACGGGTCAACTGACCCGTGATCATGGCGTTTGTAACAGTGCCGAAATATCGGGAGCTAATTAAAACAAAACAACATTGTAAATATCCTGGACATTTTCAGTTTTCTAATGTGTGTTACCATGACAGTTTAATAATTTTAATCAATAACTAGCTTTTCGCCTGCGATTCCGTTCGCTTGAGGTTGTATTTTGTCACGTCTCACGGGAACGCGATTAAATTCCTATATCCGCCTCCCTGCTATAAGCTACCACATCAAATTTCAGCATCGATTAGATCAGATATGTTCTACAAAATAATGTGACATGTAAATAACTCAACCCTCTTTTATTATTAAAAACGTATATTATATTATATAGGGTGTCCCAATAAGTAGTGTCATGCGGAAGTCCTGAGATAGAACACCCTGTGGGGCATCCGAAACACCCCCATGTATGTTCCGCGATTTTTTATAATTTTCGAGTTATGATTCTTTTTCTAAAATTTTGGGAACAACTGACCTAACCGACTAAAAATATTGTAGAGAAAAAAGTATTTTACTTTTTTGAGTAATTCTTTTTGCAAATATATTTTCATGAGTTTTTCTTTAATGCCTAAAATATTTGTCTCCATAACTTATATGGAAGTATTCAAAATTATGGTACAAACTGAAAAGTTACGTTCTGTAAATAAAGTCTTACAATTTCAACGTTAAATTATAAATATTAGGAGGTAGCTGCATGGCTCCTAAGTAACTTTAAAAACTGAGCTAGACTCTCGGCTTTCATAATCATTATTAAAAACTGGTACTTAATGGGCTACTTTTGCTAAAATCGGACTTCAAAGACAGAGAGGTGGAAACATCATAAAATTTGCCATTTGAATACGAAGTATTATTTGGACATTTTATTATTTCTAAAGTTAATAAGATTGTTAACAATGAAAATTATACCAGAAATGCTAAGAAATAACCATTTGAAAGTTTAATTTGTGATACTTAAAAAATGTATTAAGTTTAAAAATGGGAACTTTATTGAAAAGAAAAATTATCGTTTTTGATTATTTTTTGTAAAAAATTGTAAAAGTTTATTAAAGTCCGTAAAGAAAGCAAAGTTCGTCAAGTTCGTCATAACAAAGGTATTGCATGTGAAAACAGTGTTAGCGCAATGAAACTTAAATTAAACAAAAAAAAGCATCCAAATGTTTGCTACTGAGTGCTCCTGTATTAAATTTAGGTTTGTTAACAAACTGACTAACTTTCGGAATAATAAAATGTCCAAATAATGCTTGTTCATCAAATGGCTAATTTTATGATTTTTCCACCTCTCTGTCTTTGTAGTCCGATTTCAGCAAAAGTAGCCCATTAAGTACCAGTTTTTATTAATGATTATGAAAGCTAAAAGTCTAGCGCAGTTTTTAAAGTTACTTACGAGCCATGCAGCTACCTCCTAATATTTTAAATTTAACGTTGAAATTGTAAGACATTATTTACAGAACGTAACTTTTCAGTTTGTACTATAATTTTGAATACTTCCATATAAGTTATGGAGACAAATATTTTAGGCATTAAAGAAAAACTCATGAAAATTTATTTGCAAAAAGAATTACTCAAAAAAGTCAAATACTTTTTTCTCTACAATATTTTTAGTCGGTTAGGTCAGTTGTTCCCAAAATTTTAGAAAAAATATCATAACTCGAAAACTATAAAAAATCGCGGAACATACATGGGGGTGTTTCGGATGCCCCACAGGGTGTTCTATCTCAGGACTTCCGCTTGACACTACTTTTTGGGACACCCTGTATATAGGTACTTATAATTGACAGCACAACTCCTACTCTATAGAGTATAGAGTCAAGTCAAGTCTACTCCTATAGAGTCAAGTGTAGATTTTTATTGTAACGGCAATAAATACTAAAATTTTAATTAAGGTGTGTTTTAATATAATACCTATATACTATACATTTAGCCTAATCAGAAACTCAGAGATATTAAATAGCCCTGCATTTACCCACAGATGACCCAATGAATAGCTTTTCAATTCATATGGCCCATCTGGATTACTTCACAATTTGATTTATAGATCCAATCACGAAAGTAATTACTTGTTGATTGCGAAAAGTGATCTAACAAATTCGTGTATTTTTATCTCGCAATAAATAAAAGAAATACGTATATAATTATATTTGTATCGCTTACGTTTCATTTACACATCATATTTCTCATCGCCGGCTTTTAATAGGTCATTAATAGGTACTTAAGGGTATTATAAACAAAGCTCCATCAAATTAGTATGACTCTTCCCTATTAATCTTATATTAAGGCCGAATGCTCTTTACAATTGAATTGAGATACATATTTGCTAAACAATTCAGTGCCGGATTAGCCATATAGCAGGAGTAGCAAATGCTACGGGCCCCGCGCATTGGGGGGGCCCCGCGCCGCCGCGCTCCAACTCCTATCTGATCGTAAAAAAAAAAATTTTGATAGGAACCTAAAAATAATTTGCATGACTTAAGCGTGAAGCGCTTAGGCTATGCTTTACTCCCATCTGAAAATATAAAACTCGATTTCGTCACGTTATATTTTATCTGAAATTAAACCACATTTCTACCCTTCAAGCGGCCAGATTTTCATTTTTTTATATAGGTATACATTTATTTTGCGAGTTTACGTAGCCGAGATTGTACTTTTTTATCGATTTTAATATAATATAGATTATCAGTATTTCGAGAAAAAGTAGGCAAACTATTTAAATTTTATTGACTCAGTCACGTGGTCAGTCACAATCCAATCTACTGTGGTTGGTTGATTTATTATAAAATATAGATTCATTTTATGAGTGAATATAGCTGACCTTTTTTTGAATCGATTATCATATCGATCATGTTTCGAGAGTATTGAAAGCTAGTAACGGTAGATTAAGAGCAAGGTGTTTCAGAGTCTCAAGTAAAAAGGCGGGTAATTTAAACATGAACTATTCAAATTATAAACAAAAAGTTATTCAATTAAAAATTACACATTTTATGTGTTCGTCGACATTGAATTTCCTTGAATATCAATACATAGTATAAAACAAAGTCGCTTTCGCTGTATGTCCGTATGTATGCTTAGATCTTTAAAACTAACTACGCAACGGATTTTGATGCGGTTTTTAATAGATAGAGTGATTTTTAAGGAAGGTTTGTATGTAAAATTTACCCGAAGCGAAGCGAGGGCGGGTCACTAGTATTATATGTATATAAACATATTTTCAACATTAAAAACGTATTTTAAATGAATTAAGGAACACGATGGGCCAAGAACGTCTTAATCATCTCACTTTGTTGAATATAGAGCATGATTTCCTTAAAGAAGTCGATATTGAAAGTGTTATCTCTAAATTTGCCCATATTAAATCCAGAAAAGTTTATTTGCAACAATTTTGTTTTATTTAATACCCTAAACTTGTGAACCTAAAGCAAAGCAAGGGCCCCTTGACAGAATTTGCTACAGGCCCCGCGCTGGCTTAATCCGGCACTGAGACAATGCACTTGTTTTGGACATTGAAATGTAATAATGTCTGTATTTTTGTGTTGAGTACCCGCCCGGGTATGGAAATGCGTAGGTTTGGAAAAGCATTTCTTTCCATTATTAACGATATAGACGCGGACCAAGGTATTATTTTATTAAGAAAATTTATTTATTTTATTTAAATCTAGGAATCACAAATAATATACTTTATTGAAGAGTAGTGAAATTTCCATGCAAATTCATGGCGGACAGCATGTCCAATGAAAAAAATTTATACATTTCAATTCGCCCAGTAAAGTCTTAGTAGCAAATATACCGCAAACAACCTCGCCTAGCACAAATATCTGTCTCATGAGCAAACATTAGTTTTCCCCTAACGTACGCCATGATAAGACCCGGAAACGACACTCCCATCCTGTATACATATTCCGTGAAAAATACAGAAATTTTGCAACCATATTCGTATGGTAGCTGTATCAAAGCGAACATATTTTTAATTACTTTTTCGATAATTAAATGCACGTTCGTTATTGGTAGAACTGTGCGAAGCCTTATTTGTTCAGGGACATATCGTGAAATTGAGAAGATGAAAGTAGATACAATCCAATTTGTGCTCTATTGTAAGGGCATAACACATGTATTTATATGAACATGGTTAGTTCTTGTATATGTATATATAATAGCTCGAAGTGGTATTAACAGTTCTGCAGAGACGTTAAAGTGTGGTTTTTATACGGTACTTCAAGATGGGAAATCGCTTCCTCGGAAGTGTCAGCGTAATGACTTCTAAAACCAGGAAGTGGTCAATAAAAAGGACATAACCTTATATCTTTTTAAATAATTTATAGGTATATTATTATCTTATTTATTTAGCGTAAACTTTGAATCCTTTGACCTGATTTTTCTAGGTAGGTAAAAAAATGGTATATTAGAACATATTATACCCCCTACTTTAACATTTTAATGGCCTCACTGAAAAGTGTAAGAAATGCTCTTTAGTAAAAATTGCCATTGAAAGACACATAAAACGTAGCCGGTAGCTTTCTACAGAATTAACTTTCGCAATCAGCCGCTCGTAAAACCGATGAGTAAAATTATGAAAAAAATATATATTTCTCACTTTTTTATAATTGTCACAGTGATTTTGGTTACAATAGGTGATCTTTTTGACATCTCCATTATAAACTTAATTCAGTAGACCCTGATCAGAGGCAACAAACCTTCATGTACCTATAAGAAATCTCACGATTCGATTTTCTTCACAAACAAATTCATTCGTATTGTCCTATCATATGTGTTCCATCCGTCTTAACCCTTTCCACGCCACGAGTTTTCGTCAAAAACGTTCACCACACGCCACCGCAATATAAGTGGTTGGTTTACTAGTGCTGACAACGTTGAGTATCGATATTATTCATTTGTTATAAATAAATCATTATAAAAAAATATATATTGTTATTTTATGTGTTATATATATATAGTTAAGTTCTTGGGGTTTATTTTATTATTTTTTTCTGTGAAACATGTATTGAATGTATTGAAATCTCAGTGGCGCAATAATACAGTAAAAAAACAACAAGTAATTATGACGATAATTGCATCACTACGTGTCTGATATATCAGACAGTGGCGTACGCATAATATGTATTTTTAGCGAGTGTTAGTGAAGTGTCAACTTCCGGTCGTAAACTTCGATACCTTACGAATTACTTTTAAGTTATTGATTTAATTACTACATTAATAAAATGATGGAGACGATAATTATTTTACTAGTTCCGATGATCGTATATCTAATAATCCTTAAATCAGGTTATATTAATTTTAACGACAAAAACGATTGCATGTTGTAAAATTTCACCCTACACTACATGACTTGCGGCTTGCCTACCTACATTACTAGCTTGAATCATCTAAATGTGTAATTTTTTGATTCGTCATCTCAATTTTGTTTTTCTTGCAATTGCCATAACTAAAAGCCTTTACTCTATGTCAAAGAGTTATGATTTTTAATTACTTTTTGTAGTAAAATAATGTAAAGTCCCGTAACAATGATGATGAACCCGTTTAATGATGACCTTGCTCGCTTAAAGCACCATTTACATGAAATTTATATCTCTAATGGAAAGCATATAAGAAATAATAAATATTTTCTAAATTCATGTCCAATTTTACAGATAAGAACATTACAAACACTATATATGTATTGTGTTACATAAAATAAAAAATAAAAATGACCGGTAAGTTTTTTTCTAACGTAAATACATCTATTTATTCCAATATTCCAATATAAAAAAATAACAAACACTATACCTATTGTGTCAGAGCATAGTAACCACATTATTTTGAGAATACTATATAGTATTATATTTTTTTATAACTTACCTATTGATTATGTAACAAGACTTCATCACATTCAAATTCAACATCATCAGTTCCTTCTAAAATCCTAATAAACTCCTCTGCAGTGATCATATTTCAATAAATATTAATTTACAATCAGCACAGCAACGCAAAGAATAACACAGTAAATAACATGATTTTGCAGAGTACTTCCATAATTTATCGATATCTCCTACCGTCATTCTACAGCACAAAATAAGTAGTTCTAGAAACATCTATCGCCTCTGACGTCACTTCCGTGTCTGATATATCAGACGTTGGCGTACGAGACTCATGCATGATCGTGTCGCTATAGTGTTGTGACATACTATGCAATTTACTGGATTTGATGCAAAAAAATAATTCGATGATGAAGCGTTTTCTGTGGTGAAACTTCGTAAAATTTCGTCACACCCCAAAATAATATGCTCAAAACAAAAACCTGTATAATTTTTACATTTTTGAATGTTAATTTTTTGAAGTACCAGATTTATAGTTTTGGTAGGAACATTGTAATGGAACATCACTGTCTGTCTGATATATCAGACATTGGCGCTGAGGGATCAAGTAAAAAAAAATTCGAGTTCGAGTCGATTCAACACGGTTTTGTTTTTAATAATTTATCATTAAAATAACATTATAATACTTTGTAAAATTTATATTTTTGATAACTAAAGTATAAACTGTCCGAAACTTGTATGCATGTGTCGTCACGTACTATAACGATAAGAAAAAAATGGTAAGATATACTTGTCTGATATATCAGACTTTGGCGGCGAGGGCACGAAACTTAAATGTCTGATATATCAGACTTTGGCGCTGAAAAGGTTAATCTAAAACCGATCGCATGGCAATCCACTGGTTTTTTTTTGTAACACATTGGAAGATTTCACCTTTGCCGGTACTCGATTTAAAGCGACCCTAAATCTTTTTTTCCGAATCTGATCACGCGTATTGGATCCAGTAGCAAGTCATTTTTTTCAGTAGATCGATGGTAAACTATGACCCAACACAATGGCACGAAACATATATAGCTGTTAACTATTTTACATAATCATCGCCTCAATTAGTTTTAAGCAACAATCTATATATTTTAGTTCATTCAGGATGAGATGGAGTAAATGCATGTTGTATTGTAAGTCCTAGACAACCATTGTTTATTTTTATAAGGCAAAATCGCTATGACAACGACGAATATCCAAAGCAGCCAATGTTTTCCGGTCTTTGTATTCCTGTCCCACCTCTAAACGGATATAATTCCCCGAAAATATCGCAAAAGGAAACAGACTGCCCGTCTAGTGAATCGAGAATATTTAATATTCCATGATAAGACCGAGGGTACGTGCTTCAAGATCAAACAGAATGTTTTATTTAAGTGAGAAAGACAGTTCCGAGGGCAAACTTGCGACAAGATTGTGATTTAGTAGTGGACAATTTAATTTTGAGAGCGAGTGAAAAAGTATAAAGAAAGACGCTTTTAAAGGTATATTAAATTAAATAACTAAAAAATCGATTTTATAAATGACTTAAATTTCATTATTATCTAAACTGTTATCGCAGTTCTCAATGACACAGATCTACGCGTTCAGTAGCGCTACCAATAGTTTAAAAGTAACAGACTCGATATCGCCTATGTAAATATGTCTATGAAAAACTTATACAGCGGTAACGCTAAGAACTAAAGTAGTTAGTATGAAAAAAACAATTTGATAGGTATTCAAAGTAAGTTTTCGATAGCTAACTCATGATACCGCTACAGGTTATCGTTACTAGAATAGGTTTGAAGCTATTGCGAACTGCCTTCATTTTTTATGCAGTAGTTACTCTGTATACCTATTACCAGTTCTTCCCCACACGTAGCCACCAAGTCGCAACACGTCGCACTGTGCTTAGCCTGTTTCTGTGTTCATTCATTGATGTCACCCTGTCACCTGCATTTATGTTGCTATGCTTTCCTTTACTTGTCGTATTGCTTATTATATGTTACTTTGTTATGTCATTGTTTTTCTTGCAGTAAAACGTCTATTAGTACTAATATTGTTACCAGATGTGATAAATATTTTTTGTTCCTTTCTTTACTATTTGCTCTTTATTCTGTATGGTGGGTCAGCTGCTAAACTCGACACTTCACAATACTAGCTGTGTATATGTATATGCAATATGCTAACTTTTTTTTTCTGAAATATACAAGAAATTCCGAGTTTTTTTAGCGTGATACGAAACGTCATTACTATGTTATTATGCAGTTACTAGATGTGCCAGCGACTCCGTCCACTTTTTACCCCATTTTTTACACATATTCCATTCTTTGCTGTTGTTATTGGTCGCACCGTAATGTTATATAGCCTAAAGGCTTCCTTCATAAATGATCAATTCAACACAATTTAAATTCAATTCGAAGCAGTAGTTATTGTCATTAGCGCGTTCAAACAAACTCTTCAGCTAAATTATAATATTAGTACAGATCATTAACACTCACTCTTCAAATTGTGCAGCCCGTAGTCACAGATCTGCAGCACCCATCGGCTGTCCACCAGACAGTTGGACGAGGTCAAATTCCCGTGCGATCCCAGCGCGCTCTCGTGCAGGTACGTCAGCCCTCGCAGCAGGTCCGCCACCAGGCTGGCCACGAACATGTCGTCCAGGTGCAGGTCCCGGTCGGCCAGGACCCGAGCCAGGGACCCCCGGGAACAGTAGGCGGAGACGATGCAAGCGGCTCCGCTCTCGACGCAGACCCCGACGAACGCCGTTAGGTTCTCGTGGCGGAGTTCGCGGATCTAGAACGGAGATGTAGTTCAGTTTTTACGGAAGTAATAATCGATCCAATCAAAAACATAAATGTGAAATGAGAGCCAAGTTCAATATTATGATAATTGTCTTGGTTGTTGACTTCAACGACAAAAGAAGTGAGATCTAAATGGGTGCCAAGTTCAATGGTCAACCCTGAAATTTATTTATAAGTAACACTATAACATACCTACCATATCGTCGATTGTAATATGAATTGATGTAACCGCCAAATGATGATTTTACAGGAGAAGCGAAAAACTGTTTTACAAATCAGAAAAAGTATTATAACTTTGTATTTATTTGTCCAATTTCGGTGTGTTTTTCACCATTATCTTATTTTTGTGAGATCTTTTAGATGAACTGGTTCAAAATAAGATAGCTATTATAGCTTCGAAAATAGCCTGGCGGTTACATCAATTATTTTGCAAAAATATGTAGTTACGCTAGTTGATTTACAGATATAATTTGAAAAACAGTTGGCAGTTTAATGTATGTCACAAAATATCTAAGAACTATTAAAGTAAGGCGCACAGTTTTAGCAAAGTGGAATTACGTTATAAACAATTTGCTAATAAATTTTCACACTTATTCACTTTTATGAAGGTTAAATATTAAATTAACCCATTAATTTAAGATAAACAGCGGCAAGGTAGTAAGTAATTAAAAAACAGATTAAAAGGTACAACATATTTTAATAATAATCAGAAATACGTTTTATTACAATAACTATTTGTTTTTTTTAGAAAAACATTAAATTTACTCAAACATTTAAACATAGTTATTTTAATTACCTATTGACATTTGTGTGTGTTATAATAAATCACAATTATTTAATAATAAAAATTAACTCCTTATTCTTAATAAATTAAACAAAAAGTATAGTTTAATTACTAAAACTATCACTTTTTGATAAAGGTGGAACATAAAATATTGTAATTTTATTTTAGTAAATTAACATAAGAAAACACGTAGTTTATTCTTACTTTTTCGTATTTTACTTCACTCATTTTCCAATTTTTTCTTGTTCTTGTCTCTTTTTAGCCTTATCTACTGTCTTTTCTACAGCTTTTCCTGTCTCTCAGCCCGCTTTCACTGCTTTTTCGTGTTTCTATTCATCCTTATGTATCGTCATCTTAATTAAACTTTTTTTGTATATCTTGATGTTATTTTTTGAATTTCCTACCGCTGCAGTTTTTCTTTTTTTGTCATGTCTTTAATTCCGTCAACTTCCTCACTTGAATCTTGGATTGCCTTGTCATTATTCCAGGTCTCGTCCTGTATAATATCGCCTTAGTAGTCGACTTTGTCGATGTAAGAGCTGTATGTAGTCTTGTACGTACTGTTTCAGTATCACCTCATCGTTACATAGCTTCTTCGGGTCCATGTATTTCTTTGTGGAAATAGGTAGTCGCTGCATGTACTGTTTATGGAGAGAATAATTTGGTTTATTACACTGGCCGACAGGATTTTCGTAACGGATACCAATTTACTTTATTGTGAAAGTATTCTATGTGTTATATATTCTTCTCTACTGCATTATATATCTTCCACGTCAGGTTTCCGAGTAAAATGGGCCTAAAAATAAAAAATATGCATTTTCGGGTCACTTTCTGAGACATGTAGAAAACCTAATAATATTATTTGACAAACATTTACAATCATATCATTTAAGTATAACTGCTGAGCCTTTAAATACTTTTGGGTTTGCTCATATATTATTTTTCTACTACAAGATATACCACTTTGAAATTTATGATTTTTTTTCCATACATTTTTAATCTTCCTGTGTGTATGGGACAAAAATCAAAAACTTCAAAATTGAATATCTTAAAGTAGAAAAAATATATCTTAGCTATTAGATATTTATAGGAGCAAGGTTTATTTTTACATGACACGTTTGTAAATGATAGTCAAAAATATAGATATATTTGCGACATAAGTGACACAAGTGACCAGAAAACGCGTATTTTTGGATTTTTAGGATGAGATATCTCTAGAGCTTAACGTGATAGGGAAAACTTGTTTATGAAGCTTGTGGTTCCAGGGATGAAAAACAAAAACGATTTTTGTTGGCCAGTGTTATGCGCCACAACATCTGCGTATTTGACTGACTTTATCCTTTCTTTGTCGTCTTTTCCGTTCTTAGACCTAACGGTATTTTGTTAGTGTCTCCATTATCTTTCATAGTGTATTTTACTTCCATTTCATTTAGGTTTGGTGTCTTTATTGTGGCAATCCGGATATCATTCAACCTAAAATTTTGGTTTGAAGTCGTTTTGGAAGTAAATATTAATAAATCACAACACACTGTCTGTAGTGTGAAGAGTTGCTAGAACAAACTGCCCATTGATCACTATAAAAAATCATAAACAACGCATTATGGTCATACTTGTTGCTAACCACGAATTGTACGATTGTCTCGCTCTTACCTAACGCATAACAAATGAAAAGAAAAGAGATAATCTGAAAACTATTAACGAGCGTCTTAATGTAAACACCCGATTCGTCCTAAGCCATCAATCAAATGTAATGTAAGCGCCAAAACTTGTGGCTTGAGCACAAAAGTGATAATGTAAGCGACATAAATGTTACAATACATACGTGAAAATTAGCGTAACCGACAATAAGTAATATTATGAAAAATAATTTAGTGAGGTAAGAGTCATTTTTTAATAAATGAGATTTACATTAATTATGTTTTTTTTTAACGTTGTTCTTTACGTTAACCTAATGCCGTATGATTTTACAAAAACGGCCCATAACTTAAAAAAGTCATGTGAATTGAAAAAAACGGTTAAACAGCGGTTAACGTACTCGACATTTTTTAAAAGATATCAACATTTTAACAACACCAATCGATCCGGATTGAAATTTGCAGTCGAACTACATATAATATATAACTCATTTTCGATATTTTGGCGGTTACATCAATTCATATTACAACCGACGATATCTTCTTATAACATAAGATAATGTATGGTGGTAGCCTATGAAGGTCTGTCTTGGCTAGTTTTCATATATGAATTATAGCCGTCGCAAGTTCTAAGCCTACAAGTATTTGTCGGTTTTTATTGTACAATTCCGAAAATTTGGATTGTTGGTAGAAACTAGCGAGCGAACATAAATACGTTGGTAGGTTTATAGAAACTACCCACGACAGCCCTTCATAGGCTACCACCATTTTTTTGTATTTATTCATCGCCTATTGGTGGTGCCGTGGTACCTGGCAGAGCCTTCATTCACAACACCACCGGCGGACAGCCTCCACGGGCTCCCTCAAACCTCCCCGAAGGGGGGTGACGGGGCGACCCGGTACGCAAGGTCGCTCCCGTCTCTCAGCGACGGCCGTTGGTGCAATGCCGACGGGAGTGTCCCCACACCCACCGCCGGCCGGCCATCGTTGGACTGCGGCATGTGGCGCGCATATTCGCGCCTTCTACGCCCCGGTCTCCTTCTGCGCTGGGGTGGCGCGGAGGGGTCGTTTTCACGCTCCCTCTCCGCCGCCTCCTTTTGAGCCATGACGGACTCGCAGAAGGAGGCGGCTGCCGCCCACACATCAACATCCTCCACCATCCCTCGGAGAAGTTGGGGGAGGGAGGTTACCGGCCCGGCCACAGATGTTAGTGCCGACCTCTCTTCGAACCACGACGGACACTGAAAAAGAGTGTGGTCCGCCGTGTCCTCATATGCGCCGCACTCGTGGCACACGGGCAAGTCCTCCCGCTGGATTCGGTGCAGATACTGGCCGAAACAACCATGCCCGGTCAGCACCTGCACCAGACGGAACGACAAGAAGCCGCCCGTCCGCTCGAGCCAGTTGTTCAGCACTGGCCCGAGCGCATCCAGCAGGCGACGCCCTGCCTCTTCCTGGGCTAGCCTATCGGCCCACGCCACCACCATGACCTCTCGAGCTCCACGCACAAATTCGCCACGCTCACTGGATGTCGGTCGAGAACCCATCTCCCGCTGCTCCTGCAGCCACTCGTAGCTGGTCGCCTGCAGCTGCGCTTCCAGCTCCCAAGGCGGCGTGCCTGCCAATGCGCAAGCCGCCGCAAAACCTACGGTACGATAGGCACGCGCCACCCGACACGCTATGGCTCGCTGGGGCCTACGGAGTAGAGCGGAATTCGTCCTAATTTGGAGAGAGTCCGCCCAGATAGGAGCTCCGTAGAGGGCCATACTCCGGAGTATGCCGGCGTAGAGTTGCCGGCATCTGGCCCTGGGCCCCCCCAGATTTGGGAGAAGCCACCCCAGCGAATCCGCCGCCTTGAGGAGGCGCGGCGACAGCCCACTAAAGTGTGGGACAAACTGCCACCGCGCATCCAGGATCAGCCCCAGATACCTCATTTGGCGCTGAATCGCCACCCGGACTCCCCCAACCAAGATGTACGAGTTGGGGGGAGGTCCCTTCCGAGGCCTATGAAAATAGACGGCCTCGGTCTTCTCCAGCGCCAAACGCAGGCCCAAAGAACTGATGCGCTGAGCCATCAGAGCGCTCGCCTCCGTCGCTCTTCGCGCCGCCTCCTCGAAAGTCTTCCCCCGGGCAGTGACGAGTGTGTCATCGGCGTAGCAGATTACGCCCATGCCCGGGAGTCGACGACCGCGCAATACCCAATTGAACCCGATGTTCCACAGGAGGGGTCCCAGGACCGACCCTTGCGGAACACCGGACTCCACAACTCGACTGCTCATTGCGCCCGACCTGTCGATGTAAAGGATCCTCCTGTTGAGGAGGTAGCTTGCCAACAGGACCTTTAGATGGTGCGGGACCCTGTGGTAGCATAGACCCGCCATGATTGCCGAGTGGGGGATGGAGTTGAAAGCGTTGGCGATGTCAAACGACACCGCCATCACTCCACCCCCGCTCTCTGTCGTTCCTAGCACGAGGCTCTTCAGTCGGGACAGGGCATCGATGGTAGACCGCCCTGTCCTGAATCCGAACTGGTCCTCTGAGAGGTCCGGCCCCACGCTCCGCAGATGTTCGTTCAAGCGCGCCGCCAGGACACGCTCGAAAAGTTTACCGGCCTCGTCCAAGAGGACAATCGGCCGGTACGCGGAAGGTGACTGTGAGGGGCGGCCCTCTTTCCTCAGGAGGCACAGAAGCCCCTGTTTCCAAGCTTCCGGGAACCTCCCGACCGTGAGACACTGATCAAAGAGGCCCCGAAAAGACTGCTCCAACTCCGAGCACGCCAGAGCAACGACGCGGGCGGGGACACCGTCCGGACCTGGGGCGGTCTTCTTCGCCCGGAGAGGGAGGACGGCCGACTCAAACTCCTCTGGAGTGAGCGGCGTTACAGTCTCCAACTCCGGGACAGCCCTCAGTCGTGAGGCCATCCTTGGCGGTGCAAAGTCGGGGTCTACAGGTGGAAAGAGACCCCGAACCACCTCTTCCAGCAGCGATGGTTGGAGTGTCTCCGTGACTGGGGGACCGATTGGGCGCAGCTGGTTTCGCGCAGCCCTGTACGGTCTCCCCATGGGTCGTCATTGAGACTCTCAAGCATCTCCGCGCGTGCGGCGTCTTTAGCCTCGCGTATGGCCGTCTTGAGGGCGCTCTGCGCCTCTCGGTAGGCCTCGTGTAGTCGGAACTCCTCTCCAGGGTCCCTCCAACTGCGGCGGCGGTACCGCTGGTACGCCCGGCGGGCCGTAAAGGAAGCCGCGCGTAGGGTACCCAGCTCGCTCGGCCACCAGTAGACGGCGCGGCGTGGAGTCGGTCGACGTGCCCGCGGCGTGGCCGAGTCATACACCTCGGTGAGCGCCTCACGAAGTCGCAAGGCCGACACGTCGACATCCACACCGTCCACCGGGGGAGCAAACCACCCTTGGACAAAGGCGGCTTCCTTCGCGATTCCGCGATCCAGCCGCGATAGGGCCCAACGAGGGAAACGCTGGACTGAGGCCGGTGCGGCGTAAGAAATTTGGGGGAGGACCTCCCACCGGATGTATCGGTGGTCTGAAAGCGTCTCCCCCAAGTCGACCCTCCAATTTGACACGCGTGCGGCAAGGGCTGGGGTCGCGAATGACACGTCCACCACAGACCCTCCTACGTGCCGCACGCACGTTTGGACAGTGCCGCGGTTTAAAACAGAAAGGCCAGACGACGTTGCCCATTCCGACAGGACTCTCCCGCGCATATTACATTTATCGGCGGGATTGCCCCAGGCCACCGACTTGGCGTTAAAGTCGCCGATGAGGAAGGCTGGTCGACTGCCTAACCTGCGAAAGACCGACGCGAGGGGAGTCCAACAGCGCCTCGAAATCGCTCAAAGGACGACTTGGGGAAATAGACACCAACGATGGTAATGTCGCCCCATACGGCGGCCACGTATCCCGTGCCTCTCTCTAAAAGTGAGAGAGGTGGGGAACCAGAAGAAGGCCGCGAGACTATGGCGACCAGATGGTCGCGGTCGCCAAGCCAGTGCGGAGCGACGAAGTATGGCTCCGCGACGACTGCAACACTGATCAACCACTCCGCCATCGCCTGCGACATCATATCTTGGGCTGAGCGGCAGTGGTTGATGTTACATTGCAGGATGGTGACTTGCTGGGCCTGACTAGTCATTAGTGGGCGGTGTTGCAGAGTCTATTTCCATTTCTGCGACCGTTTCAGCCCCGACAGGAGCCTCCGGTGCAGAAGGGGCAACAGGCCGGGTCGTGGGCCTATCTTTCCCTTTGCGCTTTGGGGGGTTACACTTCTGACCTCCCATTGAGTGGTCAGAAGGGCGGCCGCTTTCTGCGCATATAGCGCAATGGGGCCTGCTTTTGCAGCCGACAACTTTATGCCCCGACTGTCCGCAACGGAGACAGAGATCCTCGCGGGAGACAGTGGACGGGCAGCGCTCCCTGGTGTGGCCAACCGCGTAGCATCTGAAGCAGCGTAGGGGCTGTTCTTCAAGCACCCTGACCGCCGCCGAGCTGAAACCTACAAGAAGTCTCCCCCTGTCGGTGACAGCTTTCGCCGCTGTCATGGGACACTGCAAGCGGACGGTGCCTACTCCCCCTCGACCAACTCGTATTTCTCCGGCTTTGATGGAATCCGGAGAGCAGCCCCCGATGGTGCAAAACTTCTCCACGATCTCGGACCTAGAGACTGAATCATCTAGGTCCGAGATGATGAGCTGAACCATTTTTTGTGGCCGGGTGACCACCGCCAGATTGGCTATTGCTGCCCTTAGATTTTCAGCAAAGCGATCGGCTTGCTGAGCGCCATCTGCGCCCGGGAACTCAAATTTCCGCGCACCTGTTTGGGTCTGCCTAACTCTGGCAGGACCGACACCCATCTCCTCGAGGTTCATCGACCTGCGCGCCGTGCGGAGAACCGACTCGTAGGTCTCCCCCTCTATTTGTGCCTCTGCCGTTAGTTTAATAACAACGGCGGCGGTTTTAGGGGGAGACAGACCCTTCTTCTTATTCTTTCGTCGCCCTTGGCGTTTCCTCTTCTTTGAAGCGCTAGGCGCAGCGTCTCCAGCTGAAGGCTTTGCTTGGGCTGCTTTAGGTATGTCCGGGTTGAGGGGAGCAGAGTTCGCCTTCTTTTTCCTTGCCTTGCGCCTTACCACTTCCGACCACTCTTCGCTCCTTGCCGGAGTGACCGAGAGCAGGGGCGGGTCCTCTGCCGCTTGCCTGTGTATCTGGGTCGTGGGGAGTTGAGAAGCGGGTGGGGCAACGCTGGAAGCCGATGCAGGAGTAGCGCTTCTGGCTCGAGTGTTCCTCCTTGTAACCTTCTGTGGCTGTGGGGGGTCAGGGGCCTTGAATACCTCATCCACAGCCTCCCTCTCTTCGTTAGGGTCAGCCGCAAGCGGCGGTCGCAGGCGTTTGGCTGGGAGGAGACGGTCCTCCAGCCCCGCAATACACGTCCGGGTGAAGTCCCTATTTTGCCTCATGATTTCGACCCTCTCCTCGCGCATTACCTTGCGGATAAGAGTCTCCAACTCCGAAAGGTTAGACTTCTCGGGGGACTTCTGGCAGTCGTGTCTCCCGGATAGAAAGATCGGAGAGGACAACCTCTGGATCGACCTGGCCGTTTCCCTGGGCGGGGTAGGCAGATATGTTGGAGGAGGCGCTCTTGTCTCCAGCTCGTCTACCCTGGCCTCCAACCGCCTGCCGGCAGCCTTCCACCTCTCCACCTCCTCTGAGGCCGAGCGTTGTGCGACCTCACAGAGACACTCCTTCAGCCTTTTGGCACACAACTTGAAATCCCTCTTGAAAGTGGTTTTCAAGTTGGCTGATTTGGTCGCCATCATTGTGATAGTGCTGGCGTCCTCTTCGGCCAGGGCGACGAGCTGATCTACTGTCATCGCCGTCAAATCATCAATTGAGAGGCACCCTCCGTATCCACTCTTTTTGAGAGCCTCTTTCTTCTCCTCCACCGCTTTTAGAAGCAGCGCCTCACTGTCGGCTTTGTTGGCTTCACGCTGTGCTTCTGCGTACTCTTTTTTGGCCTTGGCGAGCCCTTTATAATCGCCGGTTGTTGTTGGTTTGCCACGGCGTCGCGGAGTTTTGAAGCTCTTATTTTCCTCCTTTGAGTCTGGTGAGCTACCAATTCCCCTTTTTCGCTTGTGTGACACCAGTCTGTAGCTGCTCGTCGTCGTCACCGAGACCAACGACATTGCCGAAACAGCCGACATTCCGGAGTCACTTTGTGTCCTCGGGTCGTCGTCGTCACTTTGCCCTGCCACCGACAATGAACTGGGCGGGAAAAACATGCTGCCGCTACGCTGCAGCTGCGGACTATCGCATCGCTCTAAACTAATGACCGCTGTTTTAAGCGGGACCATCTCCACAGTCATGGATCCTGCATCGACCGCAATTGCGGGCGCTGGACTCCCTTCCTTCACTTTCTCCGGGTTGCTAAGCCCACCTCCTTCAGCCACGTACGGTTTCTCCGTACTATATTCGCATTTGGTGCCCCCCCCAGAATACGAGGGGCTGCCGCCGCCAGAAGGCGACGGGAGGGATTCTCCCACAGCGGAGCTGCGGGTACCCTCCTGGGGTAATACTCTTGTACCTAGTGCGTCCATAGTAAGAGAAAAAGCTCAATTCACGGGTAGAGCTCCCCGTTAAACCCTCCCCCCCTATTTTTGGATTTTTTACCGAGGTGCTCTCCTCTTGGGGCCGCCCGCGTGATCGGGCAAACCCCCCTACCCCCAGCCGACCCGCGAGAGTGCGACCCAGCTAGGAGCAGGTTGCCCGACGGGACCGCAGAATGCAGATCCCGCCGCGCCGCGGAGATTCTCCGCCAAACCCACGTCAAAAGACCACTGCCATAAAGGCCCACCAAAGCGACAAAAGTCGCAGCTGTACGACGATGAAGTTAAACGACACCATCGCACTGCAACACCACGGTGTGGACAGAAAGGATGGATGTATCAGGCCACTCCACTGCGCTCTGCCACTCTCTCTCTCCAAAACGGAGAGAGACTGGAAGAGCGCGCGCCACCAAAACGGCTGTGACGCCGCAAGAGAGAGATGATTTCCCCCCCTCCTGCCGGTCGGAATTTCAGCCGCGGCCATTTGTCGGCCACGTTGCCCAGGGTACACCACGAGGAGGTATCCCGACCTAGTACCCCTCATAGGCTACCACCATACATTATCTTATGTTATAAGAAGATATGGTAGGTATGTTATAGTGTTACTTATAAATAAATTTCAGGGTTGACCATTGAACTTGGCACCCATTTAGATCTCACTTCTTTTGTCGTTGAAGTCAACAACCAAGACAATTATCATAATATTGAACTTGGCTCTCATTTCACATTTATGTTTTTGATTGGATATCATTACTTTTTGTAGAAAAGTATATATCATCGTAACGCCGTGGGTCCTTTGAAAAGGACAAATTCAAAACTAAAACTAGACTTTATAAATATAAAACAATTGAATCAGTTACTGTATTTTCCTACGTTTACGGGGTATAATTTTCTTCTGAGTGTTATTTTCTATATTTTCTTGTACCTTTGAAATATTATGAGTAGGTAATAATTTTATACTATTGATGGGCGCTAAATATAAAAATAATAATTAATCCCAGTTAATAAAGTAGGTACCTATCCTAAGTAATAAATATGAAAACCGACTATAAGTACCTACTCTTAATTGTAAATAAGTAAGTAAACCTAAATATATACTTAGTACTCTGCCTTCCCCGGTATAGGCGTGATTAGGCACTAATTAGGTATTTATGTTAAGCGTTCATACTAGAACCCAACCTAATTATTAAAAAATTGCCAGTTTTTTATTTATTCCTTTGTATTCATGTAATTACCTATCTGCATACCAAATTTTAACTCTAGGTCATTTGGAACTGGGTTAGAATTTTTGATCTGTCAGTCAGTCAATGATAAAAATGAGTATTTTTGGACATTAATATCTAAATAACTGTTTGAGATAAGCTTATGAAATTTAGAACACATATTTATCTTGCAAGTCACAATATATGAGCCAAATTTGATACTAGAAAACTGAAACTGTCCGGGATATTTACCATGTTGTTGTGTTTTAATGAGCTCCCGATATTTCGGCGCTATTGCAAGCGCCATGATCACGGATGAACTGTAGGACTGCGAGAATGACGGTAGGACTAAGGGCAGACATATCGGTCTACCCTCTTTCTCAGTCTTTTATTACGCACGACACCACTACCCTCGTTCACATTATTGTCACTCAGAATTCGATCCAGACACACTACACTCACGGTATCACTTCTTTTTTCCCTCGAAAACGGACACATTTTTATTTTTATTTTTACATAAACGTATCACTGGATGCCATACTTTCGCTAGTTGAAACCCGTCTTCACGATTGAAGTTTTTGAATTTTTTAATTTCAATTGCTTCCCTGACCAGTCGTGGTATGTAATGGCGTTCTGTCGAAAGTATTTTTGGGTTATGTAACTCAATCCAGTGGTTCGTTCCCGATTCTAAAAGATGTTGAGCGATTGCCGATTTTTGTGCTTCGTTGTTTTTGACTGCCCTGATATGCTCTTTCACCCGGCACGAAATAGTCCTTTTCGTTTGCCCTATGTACGAGCTTCCGCAGCTACAGTCAATTTTATAAACGCCTGGTTTTTCTAAAGGAAAGCTATCCTTCGGTGAGCGTAGAAATTGCGATACTTTTTTAAGAGGAGTGAAGATAGTTTTTACGGAGATTTTCCTAAGTATGTTTGAGATCTTATCTGTCACTCCTTTTACATACGGCAAATATGCTGGATGGCGGTCTACACTATAAACCAGGCGTTTATTACGTGTCGGTCTTGATATTCGCCCACTGTATCCATTCCACCGTAGGACGTCACTTACGTGTTTAAGTTCATCATTTATATGTTCCTCGTCACATAGATTATATGCGCGGTCTGTAAGCGACTTCACTACAGAGTTCAGTTGGCGTGGATGATGATGTGACTCTGCATGTAGGTAGCGATCAGTATGAGTAGGCTTCCTGTATACCGAATGGCTGAAAGAACCGTCCTCACGCACTTTGACCAACACATCTAAAAAGGCAATGCTCCTCTTATCTTCCATCTCGTACGTGAAATTCATCTTCCCGTGGATGCTATTTAAGTGAGCCAAGTAGTTTTGCACGGTACTTTCATCACCCTCTACTATACCAAAAATGTCATCAACGTACCTTTTCCAAATCCTAATACTATAAGGGCTAGTGGCAATGGCTCTGTTTTCAAAATGTTCCATCCATAAGTTTGCAACTACTGGGGCCACAGGACTGCCCATCGCCACACCGTCTATTTGGAGGTAGTATTCGCCTTGGTATATAAAGTAATTAGTAGAAAGGCAATGTTGCACCAATTTGGCATATTCCATAGGGATATCATTATCTTCCATTCTACGCTTAATGACTTCAATGCAGTCAGTAATGGGAACGTTCGTGAACAGTGATTCCACGTCAAAACTGACCATCACTTCGTTCTTATTGATCTTATTAAGTCGCAGAATGTCTATAAAATGCCTGGAATCTTTCACGTACGATGTGGTGCCACCCACCAAAGGCTGCAGGATACCGGCTACATGCTTCGCCAATTCATAAGTCGGAGAATCAATCTGACTCACTATTGGCCGCAAAGGTATATTAGGCTTATGAACCTTTGGTAGTCCGTATAGTTTGGGAGGTTGGAGGTTTCTTGGTCGCAGGAGATACGTAGCCATATCATCACCAATAGCCTCCCTGCATTCCTTTATGAGCTTCTGGGTTGCCCGATACGTCCTACTCGTCGGATTATAGCTCACTTTTTGATAAGTACTAATGTCACTGAGTAAGTCTCTGACTTTCTTGTCATAATCAGTGACATTCAAAAGTACTGTTGCATTTCCCTTGTCCGCTTTCAGCACTATCACGCTCTTGTCATTACGGAGGTCTCTCAGTGCGGAAAGCTCTTCTGAAGAAATATTTGCTTTGGGCGGCTTCGCATGACGTAAGGCAACGGCGACATCCTGCCTCAAAATTTCGGCGTCCGCCGCGGGTATTTTGTTACGTCTAACTACTTCCTCCACTGTGCCTATAATTCCTTCATAAGGGATGCGTTTAGATGTGGGAGCGTAATTAAGCCCTTTCTCCAGTACTTGTAATGCTGCGTTAGTCAACACTTTATCGGAATGATTTATCACAGTGCGTCGCTTGGGTGAGTCATCATGGTAGGGGACACGCTTCTGTTTATACAATAGTGATTCAAACTTACCATTCTGTTTCAAAGCACTTAGTTCTCGCGAACGTTGTGCTTGTAAGTATGTTATACGATCACACTTTTCAAAATCACTCACGGACAACACAGCACTGCATTCCAGGTGTATACTATACAACTCACACTGAATTTTGTCTAGTCGATAACGGCAATTCCTAATTGCCTTACGCAATAATTTTATGCTCGCGTTACGTAGAACGCTCGCGGAGCCGTAAATGTCTGGGCGAGGTTTTATACGCACACATACCGGAATCACGTCATTGTCCCGACACTTCACTAGAAATAATAAGGACTCCGATAAACATTCACACTTTTTCCGCGCGCGCTCAAGTTGTTTGACTAATTTTGCAATATCCGGCCCGTACCGGTGCTCAATATATGATTTTAAACTGTCATGGTCACACACATTAGAAAACTGAAACTGTCCGGGATATTTACCATGTTGTTGTGTTTTAATGAGCTCCCGATATTTCGGCACTGTTGCAAGCGCCATGATCACGGATGAACTGTAGGACTGCGAGAATGACGGTAGGACTAAGGGCAGACATATCGGTCTACCCTCTTTCTCAGTCTTTTATTACGCACGACACCACTACCCTCGTTCACATTATTGTCACTCAGAATTCGATCCAGACACACTACACTCACGGTATCACTTCTTTTTTCCTCGAAAACGGACACATTTTTATTTTTATTTTTACATAAACGTATCACTGGATGCCATACTTTCGCTAGTTGAAACCCGTCTTCACGATTGAAGTTTTTGAATTTTTTAATTTCAATTGCTTCCCTGACCAGTCGTGGTATGTAATGGCGTTCTGTCGAAAGTATTTTTGGGTTATGTAACTCAATCCAGTGGTTCGTTCCCGATTCTAAAAGATGTTGAGCGATTGCCGATTTTTGTGCTTCGTTGTTTTTGACTGCCCTGATATGCTCTTTCACCCGGCACGAAATAGTCCTTTTCGTTTGCCCTATGTACGAGCTTCCGCAGCTACAGTCAATTTTATAAACGCCTGGTTTTTCTAAAGGAAAGCTATCCTTCGGTGAGCGTAGAAATTGCGATACTTTTTTAAGAGGAGTGAAGATAGTTTTTACGGAGATTTTCCTAAGTATGTTTGAGATCTTATCTGTCACTCCTTTTACATACGGCAAATATGCTGGATGGCGGTCTACACTATAAACCAGGCGTTTATTACGTGTCGGTCTTGATATTCGCCCACTGTATCCATTCCACCGTAGGACGTCACTTACGTGTTTAAGTTCATCATTTATATGTTCCTCGTCACATAGATTATATGCGCGGTCTGTAAGCGACTTCACTACAGAGTTCAGTTGGCGTGGATGATGATGTGACTCTGCATGTAGGTAGCGATCAGTATGAGTAGGCTTCCTGTATACCGAATGGCTGAAAGAACCGTCCTCACGCACTTTGACCAACACATCTAAAAAGGCAATGCTCCTCTTATCTTCCATCTCGTACGTGAAATTCATCTTCCCGTGGATGCTATTTAAGTGAGCCAAGTAGTTTTGCACGGTACTTTCATCACCCTCTACTATACCAAAAATGTCATCAACGTACCTTTTCCAAATCCTAATACTATAGGGGCAGTGGCAATGGCTCTGTTTTCAAAATGTTCCATCCATAAGTTTGCAACTACTGGGGCCACAGGACTGCCCATCGCCACACCGTCTATTTGGAGGTAGTATTCGCCTTGGTATATAAAGTAATTAGTAGAAAGGCAATGTTGCACCAATTTGGCATATTCCATAGGGATATCATTATCTTCCATTCTACGCTTAATGACTTCAATGCAGTCAGTAATGGGAACGTTCGTGAACAGTGATTCCACGTCAAAACTGACCATCACTTCGTTCTTATTGATCTTATTAAGTCGCAGAATGTCTATAAAATGCCTGGAATCTTTCACGTACGATGTGGTGCCACCCACCAAAGGCTGTAGGATACCGGCTACATGCTTCGCCAATTCATAAGTCGGAGAATCAATCTGACTCACTATTGGCCGCAAAGGTATATTAGGCTTATGAACCTTTGGTAGTCCGTATAGTTTGGGAGGTTGGAGGTTTCTTGGTCGCAGGAGATACGTAGCCATATCATCACCAATAGCCTCCCTGCATTCCTTTATGAGCTTCTGGGTTGCCCGATACGTCCTACTCGTCGGATTATAGCTCACTTTTTGATAAGTACTAATGTCACTGAGTAAGTCTCTGACTTTCTTGTCATAGGGCAAACGAAAAGGACTATTTCGTGCCGGGTGAAAGAGCATATCAGGGCAGTCAAAAACAACGAAGCACAAAAATCGGCAATCGCTCAACATCTTTTAGAATCGGGAACGAACCACTGGATTGAGTTACATAACCCAAAAATACTTTCGACAGAACGCCATTACATACCACGACTGGTCAGGGAAGCAATTGAAATTAAAAAATTCAAAAACTTCAATCGTGAAGACGGGTTTCAACTAGCGAAAGTATGGCATCCAGTGATACGTTTATGTAAAAATAAAAATAAAATGTGTCCGTTTTCGAGGAAAAAGAAGTGATACCGTGAGTGTAGTGTGTCTGGATCGAATTCTGAGTGACAATAATGTGAACGAGGGTAGTGGTGTCGTGCGTAATAAAAGACTGAGAAAGAGGGTAGACCGATATGTCTGCCCTTAGTCCTACCGTCATTCTCGCAGTCCTACAGTTCATCCGTGATCATGGCGCTTGCAACAGTGCCGAAATATCGGGAGCTCATTAAAACAAAACAACATGGTAAATATCCCGAACAGTTACAGTTTTCTAATGTGTGTAACCATGACAGTTTAAAATTATATATCAAATTTGATACGTTTATGTGAAATAGTTTTTGATTTATGAGGGGTTCAAAAGTGGTTCCAAATGGTTCGTGTAATATTACACACGGTGCGGCTCGCCAGTTCTGTTTCTTGAACTTGGCTTGACACGCTGCCGCGTGTCTAGATACTCGAAAGCGAAAGCACACTCGAACCGCTTTATTACTTAAGGCGTAGATCTTTAGCTTTAATTATTGATTTCATGCGTTACGTCACATCTCGTAAAAGAACAATCGCCACACGCGTTTGAGTTGGATGATTATTGTTTTAAAAAATTGAAAAAATGTTACAAAAATTATAAGAGAAATACGGCAAATATCGTTACTAAGAGACTACTTAGCTGTGTTAAGAATAACAGTTAACACAGTTTCGTTTATTTCGTACAATTCCACAACTAGACCTAAAATCTCAGTCTAGTGGAAAATATAATATGTATATAGTACCTTAATTATATTGGCGCCTAACATGTCTAATACCTACATAGACAAAACATTATACCAAATATTCATAGTATTGTCTGAGTGGATAGATCTATAATATCGGTCCTTGTCTTCGTCTCGATTGAAAGTGTTTAATAATTCATAAGGTGTTCTGTCTGATCGATATGCAAATCAATATTTCCTCATACAAGATTCGTGTGCATTTAGCGAGACCCGCGATTAAAGTAATCTGTTCGAAATATAAACGACTCAGGGCTCAAACTGCTACTTAAAAAAAATTGATAAAGTAAACTTCTGAAAAACAAACATAGAGTTAATAAAACTAGTAGTTAATGTAGTTTAAACAATTTCGACACAAGTTGAAATCTCGCTAACATTATTATGAAAACCCGTGTATGCTAAAATGAAATCATATAGTAGCGCAGTTTTAAAGTGTTTGTCGACTACTAGTTTACTACTCGTGTAGTTGGACCATGTGTAACAATCTCCTATTTCATTTCAAATATCATGTGTTAACTAGTAAAAGTTTTTGTAATGCATAATTTAAGTGAAATTTAAAATAAATAGTGTGAATATTGAAGTGGAGTTTAGATATGCGAACAATTCCAATTTACTCAAATAAATATTATAACAATACAAGGAAAAAAATATATAATGCGAACGCGCTAAAAATAACGAAATCACTTCGCGACATAGTAGAAGTTCTGCAGCCAAAATGTGTTTACATTTATATTTCAATTTGTAGCGTTTGTCTTAATAAAACAATGGGTAATATGAAAAGAGAAAGCCTTGTCAACATACAAAGCAAACAAGGTTTCCGTCTTAACGCATCGTTAGGCCACGATACGACCTAGTTCCATAGTTTTCCCCGCAAGCTTTGCAATTTATCAATTAGCTAATAAAGAGTAATGCACGTAGCAGCACCCACAGGGAAACAGGTCAGTGACCTGTCCACAGGTCAGGTAGGGCAATTATGTTATTGCTTTTACTGAATTGCGAAATTTGATGAAAGGCACTCTTTAGTGAATTAATCACGTAATGACTTTAACCTACATCATTATACATGATCACCTGTTAAATTGACCCCTTCGTTTGTTTACTGTCCGCAAGTTAATTGGAGGTGGTTTGTAGTGTTTAAAATTCATTACCGAATAGTTTTGGCTGAAGGTGCCTGTAACTGTTCGTAATGAATGGGATTATTTCGAAACTAGTGGAGAAAGGCTACTGTTGACAGAAACTTTAGGATCAGATAACACCACAAACGCGAATTTGATTCTCTGATAAATAGTACAAGTTACTGTTATCAGTCCAATCCAATTAAACTTGGAATAAGATAGGTACTTTATACAAAGTTTGTTATGTTAATGTGGAATCACGACTTCAGGCATCTTTATTTTTGTTGTTATGGAGACCTACGTATAAGTACGTTTCTTACATACATCGTTATCAATTTTTTTTATTTTATATGTGTGTGTAGGGAAGCTACATCTAAGATTCCGCAGAAAATAATCTCCAGTATCTTATCGGTTCGAAAGGACGCAGTGCAAGTGCTCGAATGGTCAGAAAAGTATTTTCATTAGTATCGCGCGCGTGTGTGTGCAATATAGCTGTCTAGTTTGTTCTACCAACGTATTCTGTTTGACACAAACGACTCCGATCAAACTCATTTAGGCACTGCATCGGCACTAGTTATAAAGAGTTTATTTACTGCAAACTTCAAAGTCAAAAGAAACGAATGGACATACCAAACCTATATCGTACTAACATTAATATCAAACCTTATAAAAATTAATGTTCATGGAATACCAATATAAACTGCTATTGTAAATTCCTTTTTGTGGAGCATTTTCTGGATTTCTAGTAAGTACTCGCACTAAAATATAAACATAGGGACTTAACGTTGTTTCACGTAACATAGCAGTCAAGTAGCAAGCAAGTACTTACTGCACAACGTTTCGACTGGATTACAACCAGTTATGGACCCGAGCGGATGTACTGTCAGCGCAGTGTTAAGTTTCGAGGTTTAAATTTCAGTTACAATTAACTTCTTAGAGTTCTTAGCTAACTGCCTCGTTGGTCTATTGGTGGCAAGTGCTGCGGACCTTGCTAGTCTTGCTACCAATAGACTAACTAAGGACCGAGAGGTTCCCAGTTCGAACCCGGGGTCGGGAAAAATTTGTTTCAAGAAAGTTTTTCTGATAAGAAATTACTCAGCTTGAAGTCAAGCAGTTGGCGGTTGCACGCCGTGCTTCGGAAAGCATGTTAAGCCGGTGGTCCTCCGCCCAATCTCTCATCGGTCATGTCATCTATGAGAGTAAGGGAACAGAGAGTGCACTTCTGTATCCGCGTACACCTATATAGTCGTATAGTATACTATAAGACTATACAGGGTGTCCCAAAAAGTAGTGTCAAGCGGAAGTCCTGAGATAGAACACCCCGTGGGGCATCCGAAACACCCCCATGTATGTTCCGCGATTTTTTATAGTTTTCGAGTTATGATATTTTACTAAAATGTTGAGAACAACTGACCTTACCAATTAAAAGTATTATAGAGAAAAAAGTATTTGACTTTTTTGAGTAATTCTTTTGCAAATAAATTTTCATGAGTTTTTCTTTAATGCCTAAAATATTTGTCTCCATAACTTATATGGAAAATATCAAAATTATGGTACAAACTGAAAAGTTACGTTCTGTAAATAATGTCTTACAATTTCAACGTTACATTTAAAATATTAGGAGGTAGCTGCATGGCTCCTAAGTAATTTTAAAAACTGCGCCAGACTCTCAGCTTTCATAATCATTAATAAAAACTGGTACTTAATGGGCTACTTTTGCTGTTTGCTGTCCGAACCTTATTATTACCTGTTTGAGCTCCTTCTTGATGGCTCTGGTGACGTCGATGCTCTTTTTCCGTAACCTCTTCACCGCCACTATGTTGCTCCGGTACAGAGCGATGGTAGTGTGCGCGCGACGCGTGTCCATCTCTTGCGATATCGTCGGCTGCAACAGACAACTGACGTTAACAGGTTCAAAGTCTCACGTCTCGCATGTGTTGTGTGAATTGAATTTCTGTTGTGTCTAGTTGGGGGCTTAGACAAAGCAACAATATCAAAACGATATCGTAGTTGGAAAAGAATAAAATGTATGGGATTGACATTAGACATAAAATATTTACCCTTCGAGATCTGAGAATATAAATTTGAAGCTTACTTACTAAAAACTTACTTTATAACCTAACCTAATTTGTGCACAACTTGAACTTGTTCTATACCTACAATTCAATCAAAATTAAAAGATAATTGGAGTTTACAGATTTCCTAGAAGTGGACAATCACATTTTGATGCTTACTTAGAATATTTAATGAAAACATCGAAGTGCCTACGACCTACCTACCTAAAAATCCTTTGAAACCTGTATTTTCCGAACGTTTTTACTTCACTGGTGAACCAAATTTGACAACAAATTATTATTAATCATCAAACTTATAATATAGTTTTGAGATTTCTTTAAGGTTTTGTAACGAAACTTTTAATAATATTTACAAAACTCCAAACGACTATAAGGGACCATTCTACCATATTAAGATTCATTTGTTTCCTTGTATTTTGAATTATGATAACATCCATGGGTGTAGGTAGGTACATACGTACACAGTGTGGGCGCAAAAGGGCAGCTAGGTATCTGTAACGCGTGTGTAATTTGTTACCAAAACAAACAATACGGTAGGTAATCCGCGTTGGAAAATTTGTGATTTTCCGTTTGCCCATAACTAGATTATAAACTGGCTTCAACTCGATTGTATTTTAAAATATTTGGTCTTGGTTAATACAGGTGTATGCTTGTTCTACCGTCAGACCTATGAGCTAATAGTTCGGCCTTTTGGTAAAACAACACTCAAAAACGTTTGTGAATTCGTCTAAACTAAAAAACAAATTCTAGATTTGTGATGCTCGGTTTACAAACGAAATAGCTGTGAATAATGATAGACAATTTTACATAGCAAATCCAGCTAATCCATGACAATTAGTGGAATTAGAGGGGATTTCGTTTAATAGCATTGTTGTTATATAAATATAATCTTTATTATAATTTGACTGTATCCTTTGTTGGGAATTTTATAAATAATTGGTATCCAATGCGATAAACGCTTCGAATTTAAAATATAGGTACTTAATAAAAAAACTTAAATTATTTATTTTTTATTTAGTAGCAAAGATTTTGATGAGAACAAAGAGACGCCAAATAACTATCTCATTTAGGTAGCCGTAGGAGCCAAAACCAAAAGTGATCAGATTCTTCATCACCCTTCAGTTCATCATTCACCCACGAAATGAATAATAATAATAATAATAAAATCTTTTAATGTTCAAATACATACAATGCATTACATGTTTTAAAAACTTAAGTACCTAAACTAGGTCGAACCTGTTCTTATAGGTACTTATGCTCTTCACCTATTGAACAAGTATGTATTAATATGTGAAAATATATGTGTGTGAGAATGTGTGTGTGTTTGTGTTTGTGTTTGTGTGTGTGTGTGTGTGTGTGTGTGTGTGTGTGTGTGTGTGTGTGTGTTTGTATTTGAGTATGTGTTTAGTTTGTCTTCAGGGATGTTTTAACATTATTTAAAAGATATATTTATTTTATTTTATTACCCGTTAGCACAAAATAGTTAACATATTCTCTGTTTCATTGTAGTTTTGTGTAAGTAGCCATTCTTTTAATATAGTTTTACATTTATGCTTAGTTGTATTTTGTAGGTTTAGTTTTTTATTTAGTTTTTTGTATAAAATTGGGGCACTAAAAGGAGAAAAGCGTTCAGAAAATTTTGTTTTGGACGGAACATGCGGGATTTTTATTTGTTTACGTCTACACTTTCTCGTGTTAAAAGTTTTATATCTATTGAAGAATGAAGTTTGAGTGTAACTTCAAGGTAATATAATATAAAATGAATGAACCTATGAAAATATTTCAGCACATTCAACAATTTTTGCCAGTCCTAAAAGGCTACATTTCATTTCACCCTGATTCTGCGGGTAGCCTTGTGAAAAAGATCATCAAATTACGCGAAATAACGATGTTCGGACAAAGGATTGAAAATTCTGAAATTTCAACTGGAAAAGTAACGTTCGGACACGTTCAAAAAAGGAAATGACGGAGGGTTTAATTTTTTTTATATTACTTCTTTATGCGGAAATGCTTTTCAACTTATAATGGTTATATGTTCTTAATCAATGAATCTTTTCGTTGTACCCTCATGCTTTATAATACAAGGCTTGGAGAACATGTAAACAAGTATTGTTACAATCCAATAAAATGCTTACATACGTGGTTTAGTAAACCAAAATAAAGCCTCCGCTCGAGTGCCATTTAGGCATACTTAGCAGTATTACGTGTCTGTGCATTAAATTGAGTCCAAGTCCGACAAGGTTATAGGCAGTATACGACATACAACACATCCGAACCGGGTTAGGTAACGAGCACATCCGACCTTTGAAATGTGCTGTTTTTATTTGCCATTTTTCAACTGTGCAGTGTTGAGTTTTCGATGCTTATTTGAAACTATTTCGTCGCTTGGACGCGGGAGTACCAAGTTACTACATGAAACATTAAACAAACCACATATTTCGTTTGGTGGAGCTTTTACAAAGTCTACTTACCAAAGTATGGGCGTTTGCTGCCTCTGGCAGTTTAGTGAACCGCGGTACCTAGAGTTACAATACGTAACTATAGGTACCGCGATAAGTCCCATTATGTTACCATAAAAGTGCAATCACGTTGAACACTGAATTACATATGTGTCGAATATATATGTGTTGCAAGTGGATATGCAAGTGAGGTCCTTCGCATCGATCCGCTAGAGCACGGAGGCCAGCTTCTGCTCCTAGCGGTAGTGCCGCACGAACAGTGCCGCCGTGAGCACCGCCGCGGCGATCACCGGCAGCAGGCGAGCCTATCCAGCAGGGTAGCTGGCTCCTAGTTACCTACTGTAGCTTATGACGCCCCGATGTCACCGTAAGTTTGTAAATACTTACCTATAGATTACAAACTTTGTCGCGATATTGTAAACTATCAAATATTCGGTCCTTATGACAATCCACCAGCGTTGGCTAGCCAAATTGTCATTACTCGCACTGTTTTGTTGAAAGTTGCTCCAACAAATCCTATCGTATCTAACGGTATTTTAATCAAAATCTTAATGACTCACCTTATCAGCATTGCAAGTGGATATGTAAGTGAGGTCCTTCGCCTCGATCCGCCAGAGCACGGAGGCCAGCTTCTGCTCGTAGCGGTAGTGCCGCACGAACAGTGCCGCCGTGAGCACCGCCGCGGCGAGCACGGCTCCCGCGGCGATCACCGGCAGCAGCCGGGGCGCGCGCGGCGCGGCGCACAGCGCCCCGGTGAAGCCGCACGCTGGCTCCGCCACGGGAGGCCCGGAGCCTATCCAGCTGATCTTGCTGGCGCCTACTAGTTCCTGTTGACAAGAGGGCAATTTCCTTATTCTGATTATACATGCGATTTCATTGACAGTTTATTTTTTCACAATCCTTATCACTCTCACTTCCTTACTCCATACTAATAATATGAATGGGAAAGTAACTCTGCCTGGTACGCAATCACGCATTGAGTATTGAACCGATTTGAATTATATTTGGTACAGACAGATATAATCCAGATCTTAAGAAAAGACATAGGCTACTTTTTAACCGACCGCGCTATAAAAAATAATATTTTACCCGTTAAACGTCTCTAAGCGGACGGGGGAAAAGTAGCTTATGTCCTTTATCAGGCTCCGGACTATGTCTGTACCAAATTTCATTTAAATCGGTTCAGTACTCTATGCGTGATTTCGTAACAGACAGAGTTATATTCGCATTTATAATATCAATAAGGAAAGGATAAGGATAGCAGTGGGATACATGATATAAGCACGGGTGTTGTGTTTATTTCAAGCAGTGAGAGCCACCCGTTTTTACGCAAGTCCGGTGATGATGACATAATACAAAGGTCAAGCAATCGTCGTTATCAAACAGGTACGGATATGAGACGTAACAAGTGGAGCTGAAAATAGAAAGTATTCATCCAGTCGGGATCGCACCCGATACTCCTGGCGCAAGAGACAGGGACACTACCAAATGTGCAATTGAGCCACTCAATAAAAAAAATAAAATAAAAATAAAAAACTTAATGTTATGACTGTGGTATTGCATATAGAGGAAGATCCCAGAGCTGCCAGACATCACTTATTTTCTAATGGACAAAATATATACGATTGAGTAGTGGTGGGGTGTACTATCATCATATGACTAGTTGCTACCTTGACCAGACGGCCATTTTTCAGATATCAACCAATCAAGGTACATAGAAAACCTCACTTAAATTCTGATGGCTGATTTTAACATATATTTCACACAATATCATTAAAAATCAGGTTTCATTACTCCCAGACACATGCGGTCGGCGGTTTTACCTTACAGACGCTTTAAAGCTTTGAAAAAATGTATTAAGTTTACTTATTTTCTGATGCTTGATTTTTATATATGTTATTCAAACAAATTTTAAAACGTTTTGCAAACGGGCAGACCGATCCAAGGGACCAAACATTCACCAGACGCAACTGTTTTAGAAATTTTTTTTTTATTGAATTTAGTTAAGTTTTTCTAATAAAATAGTTTGTAAGGTACAATTCTATCATTATTGCGGTCAGATGAGCACTTTTCAGTTGTTTGAATAACATATATAAAAATCAAGCATCAGAAAATAAGTGACCTTAATAATTTTTTTTTCATAGCTTTAAAGCGTCTGTTAGGTAAAACCGCCGACCGCATGTGTCTGGGAGTAATGAAACCTGATTTTTAATGATATTGTGTGAAATATATGCTAAAATCAGCCATCAGAATTTAAGTGAGGTGAGCAGTCTTTCTATGTACCTTGATTAGTTGATATCTGAAAAATGGCCGTCTGGTCAAGGTAGCAACTAGTCATATGATGATAGTACACCCCACCACTACTCAATCGTATATATTTTGTCCATTAGAAAATAAGTGATGTCTGGCAGCTCTGGGATCTTGGACCAATAGGTTTTATTTAAGTTTTAAAAGGAGATACGACAATAAAAATATATGCCGTTACATCTATAATTAATAGATGATTTATGTAGCATCTCGCGGTCTATCACGGCAAGTAAATAAATAAATACATACCTATTTATTAAGTATATATTTTGATAAGAGATGGTGCCTATCTTTACTGAATATAATGAAAAAAAAAACGCCCAACAACGTTAAAATTTAATATTTTTTGCTGCCTTCATCTGTCTCCGGAAGGCCGGTCACAAAGTGACAGTTGAGGATATTGATGTTAAATTGAATACGGGGTCTCTATATTACTAATTTGGCTGGGGGTATTTCAGCCCTAAGGATAATTTGTAAGCTGAAAGTTTCACGAGACGCGGGATAAATCTGTTTGGGAACTTTTCTCTTATCAGTTTATGTGATAAGTCCGTGAGTTAGGAGTAATTTACTTGGCCCCAAAGTGCTGGTAAAAAGATCAAAGCCTATCGACTAGGACTTTGTAAGCTCATATATAAATAAGTTATGTCGTCATTTTTGTTACCAACAAAAAGTCCTTTAAATTACATACTTTCCTATTTAGATAATGGAAGTAAGGAAGGTTCTAAGGAATTAACAAGAAAAAGATTGTAAATATGAACATAAAGTACCTAATTAATTAGGTATTAACATAAACATTAGACCATTTGAAGTTAAAACTGGCATCTCTTTGTAAATACACGCTTTATCCTGAGCCCTGCCAATTAATTGATGAATACAAACGTAATTCCACATTAAGAACACAGAGACTTTGTGACTTCAAATCAATACAAAACCTCAATCCAAAGTAGGTACCTGTTCGTTTGTATAAGCGAATCTGAAACGTAACGATCCGAGGCACATTTTTATAATGCAAAATGTATTCCACGAATCACCATACCGATCGAATTAATTGCGTTCCGGGAAATTTAATTCGGACTCACCATTCCATTCCATTGTTGATAAAACAGATGAAAAAGAATTTCAATTCAATGTTTTAAAAATAAGCATCTTTTAATAAGATCAAACATACCAGCTCGAAGTGTGAAACATCCTGATAATTTAAGAGTAGGTATAATATTATTATATTATTCGTGTTTTTAGTAGAGATCTGGCAGTAATGTTTGTCTAGGTATATTCCGCGTTCCACTAAGGTAGACACGATACGAATGTATAGAGATAAGTGAAATAGCACATTAGGTACAAATCCTTTCGGCTTATTTGTAAAAAAAAGCCTAAATAGTCGTGATTTTCCTTGAATTGTCTTTCAAATAAAACCAGACTTTGTTATGGTGAATAAAATATTCAAAGTAGCATAAAATTTTAGCATTAATGTGATATTTATAGTATAGACCCTACCTATTTACTTGCCATACATTTAGAACCACTTGGGGTTCTAATTTCAGGATAGGAAAAAAAGTACCTACCTAACTACTTACTGTCTGTTTGAAAAATGTTTTGTGTTAACAAGAACACGTTGCACCGTCTCTGTAATTAATGACACCACACAGACAGCGAACAGGTCAAAAAGAACATGATACTTATAAATATCTACTTTTACTAGTTATATGACTGGAATAGGATGAAGAAATAAATTTATATTTTTGGCAAGTATGAAAAAAACTGATAATAAATCCTTTTTTTTACACAGGTACTTCTGATCTACCACTGATGGGACTTTACAACCTGATTTATTTCCAGAAGGCACCAAGAGGGACCAACAAAAAATTTCAATGTCGTTTACTCTTTGCTGCCGTCGAAATAGTGTTCAATACAGATCCCGTGGTAAGTAGCTTAAGCACGTGTGTTTCTGAATTAACAGTAGATACACAAATATGTTTAAATATATGTAATAACACACTCAGACACGGAACAAACCCGGTGTTCGTCACGCAAATATTTGCAGGTGAGAATCGAACCAACGACTCTTGGAACCGTAGGTAGTGGACCTGGGTCACTAACCACCGTCCATTGCCAGTCATCTAATCTAATTGACTACGATGATGGCTTGGAGTAGCCTTTATTATCACCTGACTTGGGCGTGTTGAGGGATCTTACCGGAAGTACAGCTGTAGAGTTCGCGTATCGGAAGGTGGCAACCGGTTGCGCGCTCCAGCCGCCAGGGGCCGCCTCGTCCACCACCAGTCCTATGACTGTGAAGTTGCCTTCCGCGTCGCCAGCACTGTCCATTTTCACCTACACAGAAATCATAAATAGGTACCTAAGCACTGAGGGCCGGAAAGCATGCGGGACAAGAAATCATAAGATATTACACACATTGAGATAGGTACCTCAAAAAGCTTTTAAATTTTTGATCACCGTGAAGACATGATCTCTCGACCAATATCATCGTTCTCCGTTCACTAGTTTATTGAATATAGTAGTTGTAAGATGTATGTATTTTAAACTATTTACGTAAATAGATAAAATACCTACAACCGTCATGTTCAAGATATTTATATTGCTAAACCTAAACGATGTCCAAAACTTACCTGAACGATTTCTCGGAATATTTACTACACGCGTAGGCACCTATTTACAAGTATCTTCACGATTTCTAAGATTTAACAAGCGTAACGTTTCTTGCAAACGGGAACAATATTGGCCTTGAAGTTTATTTTTTTTCTGCTCCTGTTACCAGTAACCATTCATACGCACATTGAATGGACGAATTGGTAAAATAAGTACAGATACTTTGATCTAAACAAAACGTATTTTCTCATGGAATCCCTGTTTCAAGTGGTAGGTAGTGGGTCTCAGCAGCCTCATCATAGTATCTGTCGGTGGGGAGGGGGAGGGGGAGACCCGCCGCCAGCGACCTAGTTAGCCCTATTCAAATAAACCTAAACAAAACGTAATCTCCCATCGAATCCCAGCACCATCAAACGTAGTGTCTAGGGGAAGTCCCGCTCGCATGGCGGCCGGTGTAAAACGTAGTCACTCTATCTTACTTAATAATTCGACCCTATCTAAACAAAACACAATCTCACATCGAATCCCTGCACCGAGCGGTAGGTGGTGGGCCTGAGCAGCCTCATGAGGGTAGCTCCGTCGGTGGGGGGAAGTCCCGCTCGCATGGCGGCCGTGGCGGCGCGCGCCCATAGCGTCACCCCGTCGTATAGGTGGGCTGCTTCTATTGACACCTGGGAACAATAAATAAATAAATAAACGTGGTTGAAGGTCTGATCACCTTAGTTAAGGCTAAATAAAAAATACGGACTGACTGCTTGAAGCTGTGGCTGCATAGTAAACTACAGACCACTCGAGCAGTCATGACTGCTCCGAGCAGTTACCGCTCTTGCAGTGATAACTGTTGACTATTGAGCGGTCCGTGTATGTTGATCACTGGCTAACCTCTCGAGCGGTCCGTGTATGCCTTAGAGTTAAAAAAACACTCATATTCACATAGACGGGAACTTGCAACCAGGTAAGCCTTCCCCATAATGGGGAATGCTCTTAAGAGCTATTTCAGCTAGTCCCTCCCTCCCCTTTCCACTCCCGAACGACACGTGCTGGACAGCGCTGCCATCCACATTCAATGCAGGCGCTGGTGGCTCGGACTAAGAGGTTTAGTTCCTCTTTTCTGCCCCGCGCGATTAAGACATGGAACGCCCTTCCAACTCATGTTTTCCCTCTCTCCTATGATCCCGGGCTTTTCAGGCGGGGCGTGAAACGGCATTTAAGCAGGCCTTCAGGGTGAGTGCGACAGGCACAATAAAATCTATTGTGCCTGTCGACTCATATTTGGATCTCACTACCGCTTACCATCAAGTGGAGTGAGGTCATCTTGTTAGCCAATTATAAAAAAATAAAATAAATGATCTTATCACTTTCGAATGCACCATTAAGCAATCCAAGTTACCAACAATTGAATTGAATCCGTGCTTATATAACCGTTACTGACAAGATAATTTTAAACTAAACTTTAAACATAGTAGATCTTTCTGTGTTCATTCATGGCTATACAGAGCGTCAAAAAAACTAACTGTGTAAGCTTAAAAAGTAACCTTAGATAATTTATGCCCGACAAGGCAAAGGTTCTAAATTGTTTTTCTATAATTACTTCTTAATTATCCTTTCTGAACTAGTAAGAAAACTTATTCTTCACTAACACTTTTCCATAAAGTTAATTTAATTTTTTTAAGTGCTAAAGCTTGCACTAGCTGTTTAAATATTTTGAAAAACGTTTTTCAAACTTCTCTATAAAATTGAAATTATGTAAGAACTTCAACGTGATTTATTACTTGTTAAAGCTTAGACTCGAGTAAACTCGATTAGTGTTAATCTAAAACGAACTGTGTACGAAGGTCGGAAATCAGTCCTCGTTTCTGAGGAATTCTTCGATGAATTGAGAGAAAAAGCACACAATAACTTAAGGAAAAGCCCTTTTATTTCGTTTGAAAAATGATTGAGGATGGGAAAAGACGTCGCCAGCAGAAGGTAGGTACTGAGTTTGATCAATCAAGGTCACACATCACTGATATTTGATTTTAAACTTTGTACATAGTTCCTATGTATGCTTTCATTGGATTAAACACAGCCTTCACCGTGATTCCTGAGTAAAGAATTTTGAAAAAACAGCCAGACAGAACACAGTGATCTTTCAAGAATACTTACTGTTTTTGAGGTCCAGAACCATGAATATTACAAAAATGTTAAAACAAATATGGTGGCAATATACTCGACATACATATAGGATAGTCCATTTTTAATTTCACCTAGAAGTAGGTAGGGTAGTAATCCATTTCAGTCCCAATGGGTTACGCCAAGCCATATTCGCCAGGATATATTTTCGTGTATTCAGCCTTGCTTAACTACAGGGAATTTTATGTTTGGAAATAATCTATAAGTTATTTTTCTTTTTATGCATGTCCATAGATATTCATTAATTATGGACGGATTTAATCCTTCGGAAGCTTCAGAACTAAGTAACGGTTAAGGGTTGCGATAAATTAAAAACTACCATGCCATGTTTTTTCTTAAAAAGTATTTTTTAAAAATGAATTTATGTTCTAAAAAGTAAAAAATACTACAACAAACATTTTAAGTCTAAAGCTTTTCTAAGTATTTAATTCCCGATATCTTCGGTGTGGCCTACGTACAAGACGGTCTAGAATGCATCCTGAGATGCTTGCGGTGTTATTGTAATATTAGTCTGGCTGGCACAGACTTCAAACATTATTAATATTATAAATATTTCAATAGAATATGAATAAAAACACATGAACGAACACCACTAGTAATTTCTTGAAAATTCTCTGGTATTGAATTAAAGTTATCCTCATAATTAGTACCTACTGGGTAGCCAACAGAAAGTGCGTGACTCGAATTGCAAAAAGGGTACCGGTGAACCTGAAATCGAGTTAAGATTTAAAGCCAACTTTGGTTTCGTTTGGGATTATCTACGAGACGAATTTTATAAAATAATAGGTTATTTACAATGGTCGGGTTGGGAGGGATCATTTGTAAGCCATTCGAGGCCATTGTCTTATTGTGAATAAGTAGAATTATGCATTGATCGTTACTGAGGAGATACCATTATTAATTTGAGTAAAGTTGTATCTCATCGGTCTATTGGTAGCAAGCGCTCCGTAAGAACCGGTAGGTCCCCGGTTCGAGCCCGGGGTCGGGCAAAATTTGTGTAAGTTTTTCTGTAAAGAAATTACTCAGCCCGGAGTTAGAAAGTTAGCGGTTGCACGCCCGTGCCTAGGAAAGCACGTTAAGCAGATGGTCCTGCGCCTGATCTCTCATCGTTGATGTCCGATTGCCGTCTAATATGTCTTGCACACTTTGCTGATCTTAATTGAGAACGGCCGCCATGGCTGATGTCAGTCGGACGGATATTGTGTAGTTAGTTACTTTTAAAAACATGATTAAAGGTTAGTTAGTCACAGTCGTGTTGTGATCTTTTAGTTCCCGTTATTTAGTAAATAATACATAGTACAGTAGAAACTCGTTTATCCGGCCCTCAGTTATCCGGATTCGCGATTATCCGGACTACCAACCGCGACCAACCTAATATATAAAATTCTCGTGTCACAGTTTTCGTTGCCATACTCTTCGGAAACGGCTTGGCCGATTCTCATGAAATTTTGTGAGCATATTGAGTAGGTCTTAGAATCGGTCAACATCTATTTTTCATACCCCTGAGTGATAAGGGTTGTCCGAGCGGACGAAGTCACGGAACTTGCATATCCCGCCACGCCGCGCCGCCCCGCGCGTTTCGTGTGTCACGTCTACATATTTAAACATGTCAAAGCGTAAAAGAGTGGTGTTATCACTTAGACAAAATAAATATTATTGATTCATTAAAAAAAGGAGAAACCGATTCAATTTTGTTGTATACCTGCAAATTAGATAGTGAAGACGGGAGTAAAAATCGGAAAATGATGAAGAAACCGAAAAATGAACTTTTAGAAGAAGCTCTGTATTGTTGGTTTTTACAAAAACGATCAACTGCCAACCAATACCTTTGCTGTGTGAAAAAGCATTACAATTTCTTAAAAAACATTGATTTCCGTTGATATCTATTTTTTATTTTTAATAAACACATAACATTATTTTTCATACATTCGATTATCCGGATTTTCGATTATCCGAATGCCTATCGACAACAATTAGTCCGGTTAATCGAGTTTCTACTGTATGTCTTGCTAAAGGCAAATTTCACCTGGCGACATGCTACGGTATGTTACGGCATGCTACGAATGCTACGAAATATTATTGACGAGTGTTTGGCGCATGAATCGGGGCAAAATCAAATATTTAAATAAAATATGTCCCACATTAACGTTATTTTAAAATCAAACAAGATTAAAATTTAGAATAAAGAGAAATATTAGTTGAAATATTAATAGTTATCCAGACCAAATAATATATGAAATTACGAGTAATGGACCATTCGGATTCATAATCCTGAAACGTTTTTAGTTCCATAATAATATCGAATCTACACCGTGAAATTTTAGTGGTTGTTTTCCCGCAGTAAAATGATTCTATCTTAGTAGTACAAAAGATGTGTGCAGTTCTTTTTTGGTAAAATCAATAAATGCCGGTTTTACGAAAGGTTTAACCGTAACTTGAAAACTCGTTCGAACCGCTTTATGACTTAGGGTGTAGAGCTTCTTTAGCTTTAAGCATCGATTTCATGCGGCAAGCAGTACCTGAATACGTCACATCTTCAAAAACAACGATAGCTTCTCTCGTTTTCGAGTTGGAAAATTATTATTCTGAAAAATAGAAAAAAAAAATTTTTTTTTCGAGGAATAATTTGCATGATTCGATAGTATTACTAAAGGCAAGTCGTTCTGCCACGGGAAAACAACCACTAAAATTTCACGGTGTATATTCAATATCGTCAATTATCACGTTTCAGTGTTTGTACAGTTCGCACGTGTGAGTATTATCAAAATACTTATTTTATTTCTAAATCAAACATGGTAGTTTATGAAATAATACATTTTCATAATCCAATACGTAACAACCCATTCATAGGTACTTTTCGATTACTTAGTACTTTAAGATTCTAGACTTCAAAAGGATATTTTTTTATGTCGGATACCTTTTTATGTCTCTCCATGTGACTGTATGTAACGCCAAAAATACCTTTTCTCTCGAAAAGTGTGAAAGAAGGTAATAGGGTGCTATTATTCACTTCAAATGAAAACCTACTTTAGTAAAAAATTTTACCATTAAACAGGCCTAATGACTAGCTTATTAGCTAAACCTATGTACCTCGCTACCTTCAAAGGTAGTAATTTGCATTTCAAATCAGTGCCGTGAAATTTTTGACTCTCAAATGACAAATAAAACAAAACCACGCAACGAACTTTGATTGGTTTTTTTTTAATAGAAAGATGAAGGCTTTTATCCCCGAAGCGAGGGCGGCTCACTAGTCCTTGTATGTTATGATTGTAATCCGGAGCGGATCGGCAAGGGCCAATGCCCTCCCTCTTCATGGGACTATGGGACTGGGACTCTTTCTGATGTTTAATTTCGGAAAATCTTTATTCCGTCACCTTGACATATAGTGACGGAATATAGATTTTATAACTATGATATGTCTATATTTTAGAATATAAACATATCATAGTTTCCGAATTCAAAGCCGAATCTGACGCGTTGTGAACAAAGGGTCTGGACTGCTCCACCCTAATAGAGGAAGATCCCAGAGCTGCCAGACATCACTTATTTTCTAATGGACAAAATATATACGATTGAGTAGTGGTGGGGTGTACTATCATCATATGACTAGTTGCTACCTTGACCAGACGGCCATTTTTCAGATATCTGGTTGTTTGAATAACATATATAAAAATCAAGCATCAGAAAATAAGAAAACTTAATAAATTTTTTCATAGCTTTAAAGCGTCTGTAAGGTAAAACCGCCGACCGCATGTGTCTGGGAGTAATGAATCCTGATTTTTAATGATATTGTGTGAAATATATGTTAAAATCAGCCATCAGAATTTAAGTGAGGTGAGCAGCAGTGTTTCTATGTACCTTGATTGGTTGATATCTGAAAAATGGCCGTCTGGTCAAGGTGTAGCAAATGATGATAGTACACCCCACCACTACTCAATCGTATATATTTTGTCCATTAGAAAATAAGTGATGTCTGGCAGCTCTGGGATCTTGGACCATAAAATCGCGTTTTCAATACAACTACTGAGAGACGGAATAATACTATGTATTCATAACATGGCAACTGGGACTCTTTTGAATGAAGTTACGTAACAAAGCAACGAAATACACCAAGGAATAAATTTTCCTACTTGATTTCCTGAAAATTGTATCGCGTTAGAAATCAAACGTTGCCATAGCCGAAAAGGTTTCAATTTTATTCCATTGGAATAGGTAATCTACAAATTAAAAGGAGCGTGAATATTGAAACCATCTTTTAGGTATTCAAACTTCAAAGTAAGCTATATCAATATTTTTGTAATAATTCAGGTTCTATCTTCATTAATCAAATATTCTGCCCTTTTTTAATTAATACTTAAGTGTAAAAATGTAGGCCATGCGACGATGTGAAAATTGTACTTTTGGCATACGTCACATATGAAATGTGACACACAATCACCCTATTCACCCTTATCTAGACACGCGGTAGCGTGTCAAGCCAAGTTCAAGAAACAGAACTGGCGAGCCGCACCGTGTGTAATATTACACGAACCATTTGGAACCACTTTTGAACCCCTCATAAATCAAAAACTATTTCACATAAACGTATCAAATTTGGCTCATATATTGTGACTTACGAGATAAATATGTGTTCTAAATTTCATAAGCTTATCTCAAATAGTTATTTAGATATTAATGTCCAAAAATCCTCATTTTTATCATTGACTGACTGACAGATCAAAATTCTAACCCAGTTCCAAATGACCTAGAGAGTTAAAATTTGGTATGCAGATAGGTAATTACATGAATACAAAGGGAAAAATAAAAAACTGGCAATTTTTTAATAATTAGGTTTTTTTTTTTTTTTTTTTTTTATAAGAGGCTAACAAGATGACCTCACTCCACCTGATGGTAAGCGGTAGTGAGATCCACATATGAGGTCGACAGGCACAATAGACCATGTTGAGCCTGTCGCACTCACCCTGAAAGCCGTGAAAAAGGAGACCACTGCTGCGGTTAGGTTCTATTATGAACGCTTAACATAAATACCTAATTAGTGCCTAATCACGCCTATATACCGGCGAAGGCAGAGCACTAAGTATATATTTAGGTATACATACTTACTTATTTACAATTAAGAGTAGGTACTAATAGTCGGTTTTCATATTTATTACTTAGGGTTATACCCCGTAAACGTAGGAAAATACAGTAACTGATTCAATTGTTTTATATTTATAAAGTCTAGTTTTAGTTTTGAATTTGTCCTTTTCAAAGGACCTACGGCGTTACGATGATATATACTTTTCTACAAAAAGTAATGATATCCAATCAAAACATAAATGTGAAATGAGAGCCAAGTTCAATATTATGATAATTGCCTTGGTTGTTGACTTCAACGACAAAAGAAGTGAGATCTAAATGGGTGCCAAGTTCAATGGTCAACCCTGAAATTTATTTATAAGTAACACTATAACATACCTATCATATCTTCTTATAACATAAGATAATGTATGGTGGTAGCCTATGAAGGTCTGTCTTGGCTAGTTTTCTTTAGTTAGTTAGTTAGTAGTCTAGTTAGTTGTCTTGGTTAGTTTGGTATTTGTCGGTTTTTATTTTATAATTCCGAAAATTTGGATTGTTGGTAGAAACTAGCGAGCGAACATAATAATACGTTGGTAGGTTTATAGAAACTAGCCAAGACAGACCTTCATAGGCTACCACCATACATTATCTTATGTTATAAGAAGATATGATAGGTATGTTATAGTGTTACTTATAAATAAATTTCAGGGTTGACCATTGAACTTGGCACCCATTTAGATCTCACTTCTTTTGTCGTTGAAGTCAACAACCAAGGCAATTATCATAATATTGAACTTGGCTCTCATTTCACATTTATGTTTTTGATTGGATCAATTTAACTTGTTTACTAAGCCAACCGTAATTCTATACCTACGCTTAAAGCACCTGTTATACATTTAGCCATGCAAATCCATTAATGATAATATTGTGTAGTAGGAACGGGTCCAGGAAGAGGGTGTGTCCATTCAGGCACTTGGCAAGGTAAAACCTCTTTATTTAGTACTAAACTCATTAAGGCTAAGAATAATCCTGTGCCTCATTATTTTCGCAGTGGATTATAATTAAAATTGGAATTGAATTACATTCTGCCATAATGATGTGCTTATGTAATAGGAAATAAAAGACAGCAAAGTATTAAGAGCTACTCTCTTACACGAGCTTCCCAAATAACCCATCTCATGAAATCAAAACAAACAAACAGGTAAATAACAATTATGAAACCTTTTGATGCGGACGCCAACTCAAATTAGAATAAATTCGGCTTGCTCCGCAATGAAATCAACTGCTGCAAATGGTCGGTGTCTTTCAAATAATTGCTCAATTGCGCATTTGGTAATAAACCCTACCCAAACATTTATTTGGGCATATGCACAATTTGTTTGGCTATATACTACACGGAAATGTGTACTGATGAAATATTATAATTTATTAGTGAAAAAATATACTTGTGTTACGGATATAAGAAACAACAGTGGTAAATCAACACAAATATACTTATATATTCATTATAAAAAATAACACGCCCAGATATGAAAGTAACGTCTTGTTCATTACACGAATATCTGTTCCGAGTGGGAATCGAACCCGCGCCCCTTGACGTAAGACTACCCAACGCGCCATCGAGCTAGTCGATACTAACTACAAACTGCCAATTTATCCTTTTCAATTAATCTCGTAGTTTGGAAAGGACTTGCTTGACTTGTCAACTTGATTACACTCACAGAGGCATCTTCGAAGAGTTTGTGGTAGTTGGGGACGCAGAAAGGTGGCGCTGCCGACAGCTCCCTGATCAGCTGACACAGGACTCTGTGGACAACAAAATAAAGTATAGATTGGCATAGCAATTGCAAGAGAGTAGCTTTACGGGACGCACTTTCTGCGATCTGCGCAAATACATTTTCGCTTTTAGTAAGCTTTCGTAGTCGCTCTCGTAGTCTCGTAGTCTTGGAGTCGTAATATCTCGTAGTCGCTTATTGTGTGTGAATTACGCTTTAAAAAAGCATTATATAGACACTACCTGATTATCGATCAAAGACTACTAAAGTGTGTCTTTGGGCTGACATTGAATGCTAAGTGTTTTAGAAAATTGTAGACTATACGAGTATATAGCTGAATCCTATGTCTACAGACTACAGAAAGGAATTTTCCGACTGCCGAATTCACATACCTAATCAATAGAACTCAACGCGGGCTTTTGTTATAAAATAGGTACTCGACATTGATCTCAATGAACCATGTAACTGATTGTATATCTGTTTTCATTAAAACAATTAGGTACGTAATGTATTCATTCATACCGTTTCCGCTAAACTCTTTTAACTTAGAAGGCTTGACAGGTTTAATATGGACTCCCATTTATTACTTTTACTACAAACTGTAACTTAAACGTTCAAATCAAACACTTTTTAGCTTTAAACTTAAATCTTTTCTTCATTTATTTAACTTAGTTTGCGTTGGGTTTTTTCCTTGAGTTGGAAAACAGTGACAATCGAAATACAAATTTATTTTTATATTCGTTTTCTTATGTGCCAGTAACATTTTTTATTGGCGTTGTAGGTTATACTGTTATGAGTCACGGCTATTAACTTCCATTTTAACGTCTTGTTGATCATCATAATGACAAAACATGAGGCGAATTTTACATATAAAAAAATTATAACACTCAGAAATATGTTTTTTAAAAAGTAAATTAAGATATAAATCAATTTGAGTTTTTGTTTGTATTTGTGTATATAGATTCAAAACAATTTCCGGTCGACTATGATTTGTGGCAAAACATCTAACATGATTGGGTTGTGTATCAAAATTGAGTTTCCCTGAACCACAAACCAGGAACTGCAATACAAAACCTTTTCCTCTTATCCGGAATGGATCAATGAAAAAAAAGCTATTATACCGGCCTCGTTTCGCCTTAATCCCGTGCCTTTCGCATTTACGCCTCACCTACGTGATTGCAATTGTTAATCCACCATAAAGGATCATAAACACGTTTTAGGGAAGTAGACAAATAGATATTTTCTATGCACAAAAAAACTTCTTTAAAAATTGTTTTTACGCGGGAATATATGGGCTATGGACGGGCTATGTCTATTTTTAATTTGCGGCTGCTAGGACACTACAACGCTGATATTCTGGCAGAACCTTAGATTTACTAAAAAATACAAACACAAGAAACATAAAAATAAAAAGCATAGAGACAAAGACAAAAACAGAATCAGAAGCTTTACACTAGGGAAGAAGTTATAGTCTAATAATACTAAATCACAATTTTTTTACATAAATATGAACATATAAAAGAAATAAAACAGATAATAATAATGACAAATAGAAGTTATAAGTACATAATTTATATTTAGTGAGCCAATTCGCTTTTTATCCAAAACCATTATCCAACTACAAACAACTATTGAATATAGAATTTTATCTATGGACATAGGCTCCGGTTCGTAGGTCATAAATAATATACAGAAACAAGAAAAAGTGAGAAAATAAAAAGTAAACAAAAAGTTGTTCACAAAGACACAAACAGAACATTTTGAGAAAAATTTATAATTTAAATTATTACTGTCACTGGAAATTTATGTATGTAGTTAATTTATATTTTTATTTGTCGTTTTTAATGCTATTTAAGTTCAATGAAAATTTAAAATTTGAAAAAAATTGCATTTATGATGGTCATGAATACGATTTTTTTTTAAATTTTAAATTTAGTTAATTTATTTTTTATTTTCTTTATGTGAGGTAACATACAGCACTATTTGCTATTGCTGGTTATGTGGGATTTGTGTGATAGGTAGGTACTATTTTATCAAAGATATACAATATTATTGTGGGGTGGGAAATGTGTTTTATGAATATTAGAAATTCAACTAGTTTTTTTTTACAAAATTTCATCATAATAGGAAGCCTTCATCGAACTCAATCGTTTACTTAAGAGCAATGAACTCCCAAACCCAAATCGATACTCATTATTAGCGAGATAACTTGCTTCGTCATTCGGAAATAAGTGATTGAGTGATGTTCCAGGGTTACTTTAATCTGTTAAATGTAAATTTTTCAACGGATAACAAATCCCATCTTCGGTGATAGATAACATCCAAGTTTTTTAAATAATTGTACGTACTTATCGTGTTATGTATCATGTTTGGTATTTGTTCAAAAAGTTGTACTAAAAATTTTAGTTGATTTTGTGCCAGCAATGTTTTCATATTTAGTTCTAGTTTATAGAAAAAATAGACCTATCCATTTGTACATCGCGCAAGCGTTTTATTTTCTCTGTCCTATAAGAATAGCCGAGAGGCATGTTCGCGGTGTTCGCATGTTCGCGTGTTTTTATAACCATATTTTATTAAGCAGATTTAGGCCCATAGGATATTTACAGTACATGGATAATACATAACTATGATTAGTACAATCATCATAGACCATAATATTCATAAATTATGATATAATTAATATAGAATGAGTTCCAGTACAAGTAGTGATATTAATCTGCGATGTGGAGCAGATTAATTACAATTAGTAGTCTTGTTATACGTACGCGTAATTAGGATTGGTGGGGAAGGAGGGGGTGAGTCGAAGCACTGCTCGGAAGGCCAGTATGTTGCTGCTGTTCTGACCCAGGTGATCTGTGGACAATACATACAACCTCTGTTATAATAATGGAAATAATGGATAAAAATTTGAATGAAATGAAAATGTTATTATTTGGTAGGTACATAAAGAAAAACAATAGGCGAGATGACTAAAAAAATATAATTAATCCGTTATTTAAATAATTTAAAAATATTGTACTCGTACTTTTTATTTTGTTTCACAAACAACAAATTATGAAGATATAGTGCTTAGAAGTTTCGTATGACGTCACGTTATGGTACAATTTTTACCTAGCCGTGACGTCACAAGCCCCCACTCCAGAAGTTTGATAAGCTATAATTTTGTCATTTTTCAATCAATTGAAAAACAAAAAAATATGCGTTCCATATTTTTGTATAAACTAACTTACGGACTAAATAGAATAATAAGATTTGGACCCAGTCATCATGCCTATTAACAACTAATGCAAACAAAAACGTAAATAAAACTTAAAACAAACATTATCATCTTAAATTAAAATGACAGAACATTATAATGCAACCAAATTGGTCTCCACTCTGCACATGTCAAGGGGCCAAGACCTCTTGACGCTGATTTTCAGCGGAACCAGTTATTTATTTATTTATTTATTTATTTATTTAAAATATTTGCATTACATATGACTTACATGCTACATAATAATAACATTTAACATAAACACGTTTTGGTGGCGCACTTGATAGTCCTGTCTCTTGCGTCAAGGGTCGTGGATACAATTCGACTCGAGACAAATATTTGTGTAATGAGCGTCGGTATTTGCCCGTGTCTGGATGTGTTATTTATATATACGTAGAAAGAAAGAAAGAAACTATACCTACACGTGGATATTCAAGTCTATATGGCCGAGCTGCCAATATCAAAAGTCCCATTTTAAAAAGAAATATATATTTTTTCTATAGATTTAGAGCTTATTTAGCCTATAGTTACTTGTCCCCAGCGAGCGCCTCAAGCATACTCTTAGCTAGGACTAGGATACCTCTTAAAATAGATGTGAACGGCATAAACACCGAACACTAATAAATGGGTGAGAGCCATCCGCTCCCCCGTAAGTCCAGTAATGATGTCGAGGCTACCCCAAGCCATCATCGTATGTCTGCTGCTTCAACGTCACCCTCCCATAAATCGTTATCTACTTATACATATATACATTTAAAAGGCGTCTCGACTTCGTCCATGGCGGCCGATCTCAATTGAGATCAGCCAAGTGCGCAGGACATATTATTATAGAAAAACTCACACAAATTTTGCCTGACCCCGGACTCGAACCGGGGACCTCTCGGTCCTTACGCAGCGCTTGCTACCAATAGACCAACGAGGCAGTTATATTAACATTAGATTATTACTGGTAAGCATTTCAAAAACAAATTACTTACCTAAGACGATTTATTCCAACTGTATAATATAGGTACGAACTTATGCTAGTATATAAAGTATGTAGTACGTACTTATATAACTCCGTTCATTGTTGAGTATTGAATAAAGTCATAAAATCGTCCTATTAAACTTTCATTCGAAGCCGAACTCACATTAGCTCCCATAAAAAGGCAGTTCTGAATATATTCACACAGCTCTACCATTTGAGCAAAGAATTATTGGGCCAAATAAGTAGAGTACCTATATCGAATTTATAAGGCCTTTCTATTGGTTTTATACAATATACTTTCCTAGAAGCTGTCTAACATCACGCAGTAAATATCCAAAGTAACACTAAGTACCTTTTGTACATTTGTAGCCTATTTAAATTATATGTAGTAGGTACAACGGACTTTGTAAAACGAATACCTAACCATCCATCCACATACAAGGTAGGCGCTGGTGGCTCGGACCAAGAGGTTCAGCTCCTCTTTTCTGCCACGTGTCATTAAGGCATGGAATGCCCTTCCAGCTCATGTTTTTCTACCCTCCTATGATCCCAGGCTCTTCAGGCGGGTCGTGAAACTGCATTTAAGCAGGCCTTCAGGGTGAGTGAAACACATTCAATAAGGTCTATTGTGCCTGTCGACCTCATATGTGGATCTAACTACCGCTTACCATCAGGTGGAGTGAGGTCATCCTTTTAGAAATTTAAAAAAGCTACCTAATTACAAACGTAGTTAGGTTAAGTATCGTATTAGGAACCAATTGAAGGATACAGCATATTATTTATTGATTATTTAATACTACATATCGGACAAGTGTTGTGAACGATACCTTATTTTAATTAATTTTAAAGTTAGTAATGTTGGGAAATTAAAATTTAAATATAACAGATTTTCTTTTGAGCTAAGTAAGCTTAAAGTAGATATCTTCCTGAGTTAGTGATCACAAAATAATTTCATTATTTTAAAGATAACCTTATACGTATATCTGGGTGACGTCACAAAATAAGTATACCTCCGTCAAGGAGTGTTATTGAGTGACCCAAAGATGCTTGAAAAATGCGTTACGTCAGAACACGACACATTATTATGGAACCGTAGGTATTTGTCAAGAATATATTTGATATTTCCAATTGAACACTCGGGAGCGAATCGTCTTTCGACATGATTAGGTAATTCCGTTTCCGTTTGATCCAATACTTGTAAGTGGCCACTATATTTAGAAACATTTCATGTAAAGTAGAGCTTGAAAAAGTAGTCATTCATAAAAATAGCAGATTGAACCAGATTGACTGCGACATGCTACTTAGATAATTTGGCAGGTTAAGGTTTTATTATTCAAAAAGCGTCGATGGCCGAGTGGTTAAGGTCGTTGCTTGCCATGCGAGAGGTCGCCAGTTCAAACCCCGCCAGGTACCAATGTGTTTTTCTAATTTGAATTTCATATGTAGCATCATTCGACGCTTTAACGGTGAAGGAAAACATCGTGAGGAAACCTGCACACCTAATAATTCTAAGGATGTGTAGTCGACCAACCCGCACTTGGCCAGCGTGGTCGACTAAGGCCTTATCGCCCTAGTTTAGGGTAGGCCCGTGCCCCAGCAGTGGGGACGTATATGGGCTGATGATGATGATGATGATTATTCAAAATTATATAAGACTCCTTGAAATTGTCTTAGTAGTAGACAAACATTTATACATCGTTTGGGACTTCAGCCGTTAGACCAACAATTTAAAATTTCAAAGTAACTTTGTAAGTCATGGTAACTATGCAATGACCATCGCTATTCGTTCGAAGTCACACATTCGCACATTCAGTATTCTGCTCTTGACTTTCATACACGCCTATGACGTCATAAATCTTAAATAAAGTCATGAGGGGTTATTGAGCGTATTTAACGGTTGAGAGTCATAAAAATGAGATTTAATGCCTCAGAAAATGCTCCCGTTTTCGAAGAAAAAATAACAAAAAGGAAGTTTCATGAAGGAAAAACGTAGGTAGTAAAGGTATTTTGATCCGTTTCAAATTGAAAGAAGATTGTTTCGCTTATATTGTATCGCCATATCACATAGCGAGGGTTTTACAATTGGAGTTGCCTAAGCGCTTAGTCAGGAATGCGAGATTTTATTAAATTCTTTCACGGACATAAGCCCGCAGTGGTTGCGTGTGGCAGCTGAAGTGATAAACACTTCACAGGACCATCGGCTTAACGTGCTTTCCGAGGCACGGGCGTCCTAACTCCGGGCTGAGTAATTTCTTTATAGAAAAACTCACACAAATTATGCCCGTCTCTGTACTTGAACCAGGGACCTCTCTGTCCTTAAGCAGCGCTACCAATAGATGAACGAAAAATTTAATACGTAATATGAATACATATACTTTGTAAAGTTTGACCAAAATATTGTTATTTTCATGAAAGTTTAAAGAAGTTTACCCTATTCTAAAGTCAACGTAAATAAGTGGTGTATTGTAATAAATTTTGTTAAAGCTATTTTTTATTAATTAGTTATTGTTACCAAATTATTTAGGCTTCGTAATAATATGTTAATTACAACGCTAGAAAGTAAAAGGCGGATTAATGTCTAGATTAGTAAAAACATATATGGGCGCGTCCTCATTCGGCGACCAATGAAAGGCAATTTTGCTTCCAGTCGGCCTCCCTATACCTTTTTAAACATAGTGTCTATACCCTGTACCCCTGGGTAATGTACGTGTTTGCGACGTTTCACTTGATAGCTGTAGCCACGATTTCGTTCGATTGGACTACAGGATTTTACATACAAAAGTTTTTCCCAATAACTCCCATTCCTGTGGGTGTTTTGCAATATCGAGTTGTATGTAAGCTTTGCGTACATTAGGGTACCTGTGTACCAAATTTCAATTATTTATCTTACTTGATTTAGATTTTGTCAAACAAAAGCATTTTCCCGTTTAGTACCGTTTCCGTGGGAATTTCGCACTATTCAGTTGCAACTAAGCTTTTAGTTTAATAATTTCGGAAATTCCTTTCTTAATACACCTCTATGGTTAGGTACCGTAGAGGTGCACTAAGAAATTCTGTGCGTTGATATGTCAGTCAGTTTTTATTTATGTTTTATATAAGATACGCTATATAGTGCAAGAGCGCTGATGGGGGTCCCCGTGTTTTAATGAGGTATAATGCCTCATCTCCGCCTCATCCGGATAGGTGGGCTAAAATGGTCACCCAATGGCAACCGCTCGATGGACGTCGCCAAAGAGGAAGGCCAAAAAAGAGATGGCGAGATGACCTTGATACCCATGACAGGAACTGGCCGGCCTTGGCAGCTCTGGAGTAAAATGGGGGAGGCTTTGCCCAGCAGTGGGACAGCATAGGCTAAACTAAAAAATGCCTCATCTGTATCTTTTTATAATTAAATAGATTACATAACCAACCTGCATGAGTAATGGCGTTAGTGCTGGGGTCATATATCTCGTCGTCCACCGCTACTACCGCATACTCTCCTTTGTCCAACAGACCGCGCCTTTGCAGAACGCTAGCGAAGTCCACCAGGGCTATGTGCTCTCCAAGGAAAACATAAACTGCGAACAAACATACTTTCAGCTAAAGATTTATATTAACAATATTATCATACTTACACACATTAGAAAACTGAAAATGTCCGGGATATTTACCATGTTGTTTTGTTTTAGCGCCATGATCACGAGTGATCAGTGATCATGGCGCTTGCAACCGTGCCGAAATATCGGGAGCTCATTTAAATTAAGTCATTAGAATAAAAGCGTAATTGGCCGAGTGGTTAAGGTTGCTTGCCATGCGAGAGATCGCCAGTTCAAACCCCGCCGTAAGATTATTCATCGCTTTAACGGTGAAAGAAAACATAACAAAATAACAATTTCTGCAAAATTAAAACTTCCAAGACTCTTATTTTCTATGGTTGTTTTTTAAGTACGGAAAAAACAGTGTATTTTATGCTTGATACCAACACAGAACTAATCTGAATCAAAGTTATCCTGTTATCGGATAAGCCTTCTCACAACTTTTTTCTGGTAGGCGTTAATTTTATAACGGCCATTGATCAAATGAGACAACAGGGGTAAATAAATTTCCACTTTTTCATCATGAAATTGATATTACACGATCAACATCAGGAACATTTATTATACATAAATATAAGGTATAAAAGATACCTATGTAAGAAGTGGACTGAAATAGGCTGATTACGATGAAGAGATACTCTTAGTATCTTCTTAATTGTATTCTCATATATTTTTCATCAATAAAGTGCTGGTAAAAAAACAGTTGAAATCTTTATATTTCACTACTATTTTTTTATATTTTCAGTCATGATATCAATCAACAATAATTTTCAAATTTGAAAAAAACATGAAATCTAATTTTTTTCTTATTTTTACATATTTGATCAATCTGAACTGATACAGCTAGTCGCTACATAAATCATTGTCATAATAAATCTTGTTCGTGTTCATTCCGACGTAAAAATAAATGTCTTCAAACCTTTTAGGTGAAATTAAAGTGATTCACTAAGTAAGACATATGCCTGTTGGTGGGAAAAGCTATTTTAGTGGGTACGTATGTAAATAAAGTAACTAAGAAAGGTGTCAAAAGTTACCCTATAAATATTTTAGGCAGAATAGTTCTTCCAAACCCAATCTTGAAAGTTACAACTAACTTCCAAGATTTACATACATACATAAAATCACGCCTTTTTCTCAGAAGGGTAGTCAGAGATCACTTCCAACGATCCACTTTTCACCTCTGTGGGAAACGTGACGTGACGGGTCGTGGACCACGTTGCCGCCATTCTGCCTTCTGCATTGTTTTAACAAGGTCATTACGTTCCCACGAGTAGCAAGGATATATGACGAAGGAAGGAAAAAGGAAGGAAGGATACTATCGCCTCGGATGATTTGGACTGCGTCAATAGTAGCTCGAGGAGCCGGGATCGCCTACCCGTATACCGTTCACCAACCACCGGACAGATAGTTGTGACTGGTATCCCCTGACTGACTTTCAAGATTTGGTTCTGAAAATATAGTTTGTCTTTGAGATTTGATTTACTTTTTCTACCAACATTTAGTTTGCCTATATTTTTATTTAACTTGAAGGTGACATTTATACTTAATCTGTAATTTATTGAATAACTTCAGCACTATTATTTCTTTTTGAAAGCTTCAGTGGGCATAAAAATAATGTGACTTAATTCAAATTTTCGGCATGTTTATAAGATGATTGTGGCGAGCTTATATTTTATTTAACTGACTTGAACAAAGAGAATTCTTTATTTTCCTTAAAACGGTAGGTTCAGGCATTCAGGAGTTATTTATGTAATCAGACGTTATAGCAACTTCACTCCTAGCAACATATTTAGTGTAAAACAAAATAATTACGAGTAATCATAACTGAATTACTAAAACTTTCATCATTTCAATAAAATGTACATACAATTTAGCACCAATAGTCTCAGTATAATGATGACTGATAAACTGGGTGAAAACCAAATCAAAAAGAATCGCCGGATGAACTGTCAGAAACATTCACAATTTTCACAATTTATCTTTTATTTGGAGGAGACCTTTGCCCAGCAATGGGATGATACAGGTAAATAAAAAAAAACTTTTATAATTCTTTGTAAATAAATATCAATCCTGCATTGATTTAAAGCAGCCTCAACGAAATACAGAGCTATCAGCTGAAATAAAGCATCTCTTCGTTGGAATTATTGAAACATTGCAACTACATAACAAGCATTCAGATATTCAGCATCAGCATTCCAAAATCCTCCACAGTAAAGTAATAAAACAAAGGAAACAGTATAATATGATGTGAGAATTATTTATTTTATGACACACGTAAATGTTAAGATGTACTTAAAGAACATCCTTTACATAAAGCACAGTACCGTTTTCAAATGGAAAATTATGTTTGCGAATAAAAGATTTAACGTTACTGAAACAAAAGTGTTGACAAAATAAGTGTATGAGTTTTAAGATATTGCATAGCTTCTATCGCGGGCTCTGAGCGCGGGGACCGAATCCAGAAATTCCGTAACGAAAGAGCCTAACGCTCACCACTCGTCTAGTTCCTTCAAATAATGTTTTCGTCATTTTTCTTATTTAACTTGCAAACTAACGAACTGGTTACTGTTTGTAAGCATTTCATATTCTTATTGTAACTTCATTTGTTGTAACTAACTTGCTTCCTGAGAATTTAGTGTTACTGTACTGGTTGTTGCATTGTGTTACGTTTCAGTGGACGTATAAATATTTTATACGGCATCTGGGCTATGAAAGCTCGCTGTTCAGAGCTTATGATTCAGTGGCGTTTTGTGAATCAGACAGGTATCTGTTAACAGAGGCATTATTTGTTGAAATTCAAGAGAAACCCGTCACGAAACATAGATGACACATCAAAGACCTGGACTACAAAACGATAATGTGAAACAGTCTGTACGCGTAATCCAGGGTTCCGTAAGTTTTGAGTAGGTATATTAATCCTATTACTAAGAATCGACCGTCAGTCATTCAACCTCCATGTCTGTCGTGTTTTGATTTGTATTTCTGTAACCCCTTAGACGACAGATGTCGGAAACATAGAAATGTTTACTCAATTTAAGCTTGTTTCAGTAAACTGAAGAGAAATTTCGTTCTTTTCTCAAGGGACAATTAAACAAAATAAATAATATTTTAAATTTGATATTAAACTAATTTCTTCTTTCTGAAAGGTCTTGCCCGCGACCATGAGCGATGTGAAGAGCTCAAAACGTCGCGTCGGATTTTACAATAATAATACCTACACGCGCGTTTATTCGTAAAATCCATGTGTAGTGTTTGTACAAAAAATAAACAGTAATCCTTTAATCTTTTACATTGTATAGTGGCTTTCAAATAGTAAATGCGTTTTTTAACGTTCGTGTTACAGCGTCTACAGCGCAGGTCCATTCATGTTGGAAATATGAACGCAGCAAGCTGCGAAATCGCGGCGAGATCGCGGCATGATCGCGGCGGGCTCACGGCGAAATCGCGATCGAAATCGCTAGGTGTGAACACTAACGGAACCCAACGTGCGCGAGACCAATGCTCTGAGTGAGCCTTTTCACCAATACATATAGAATAGAATTTTATTTGATACTAATAACAAAGTGATCAAACGATGTTCCAGTTGTATCGTTATTGACAGATACAATTATCGGTCCCCACGTCGCTTTTGTTTGGCCGATAATTGGACTGACTTTTATGCGTTAGCATTGGTTTCACTGGAACCTTTCATTCGATTTCAAAAACTACCATCCGTTTATTCTTTTTTTAACCCTGAAGTCTGTTAACGAGATCAAAGTGGGTCTGGTGTGAAAAAGAAATAAACTGCAGTTATTGGTTCACTGAATAAGATACTTAGCACACGGCGCGTTATGTTACGTTATCGTTATGGTTAGTTAGTCAAGCAAGATTCTGAAACTAGCCTTAGCCGATAGTAAAACTGGTCAATTTATCTTATAAACCAACCAAAAACCAAAAGACCAAAAAACGTACCTCTTTGAATGTTTTTCAAATTTGAAATTTAAATGAACGATTATTCGATGCTTTAACGCAACAAAAACATCGTAAGGAAACCTGCACACCTACGAAAAAAATCTTAGGTTGTGTAGTCAACCCACCCGCATTTGGCCAGCGTGGTTTACCAAAACCTTATCGCCCTAGTTTAGGGTAGGCCCATGCCCCAGCAGTGGTAGCGTATATAGGCTGATGATGATGATGAGAAAACGTAGGTTCGCTGGGTATCGTCAAGGAAACGATTAAGAACGACACAAATCGCCGTGAGCTTATTTTAAAACTATGATGACTCACACAGGAGATATTACTCTAGAAAAACCCTTGATTTATCACTTATAATCTCTAAAGGTACAAAAGCATCTCAAGCCAATTTAAGCGAATTCAAACACTTTACATTAAGCGTCGTCATCATCATCATCATCATGTGACCCTACATAGGTGATGTAAACACAACAATAAAAATTAGTGTAAAATTAATAAGTAAAAAGTCCTATAGATATCTTATGCATATATAAATTGTTATTATTGTTATAATCATCTTAAATATATATTAATAAATAAATATCTAGGACATTTCCACACACGGTCATCTGACCCCAAACTAAGCAAAGGTTGTAATATGGGCGTCAGAGACTGATACATCCATATATATTTATAAATACATACTTAAATACATATTCACACCCAGACACCGGACAAACACCGATGTTTATCACACAAATATTTGTCCCGAGTGGAATCGAACCCACGACTCGAATATATATTAATAACTGAATTGTAGTCCTCATTGCATGCCGTGGCAACCTCTAATTAAGATTAGCACTCAGCTTTAAGTTTATGTTGTTTTTATTAACTTTTATTAATCTGTACCAGTGTTTTCTTGTTGGCTGTGCTAATAATAAATAAATAAATCATCAGACCATATACGCCTCCACTGCTGGGGCATGGGCCTACCTTAAAATAGGGGTTCATCAATCATAAAATACATCAATAACTCTTTCTTAACGGTTACGAAACCATAATATATTCAACACAGTTTGTCTTTCTAAATAAATTTACTAGAGTATGGTAATAACATTGCACTTTTGCAAGTGCCCTTGAAATGAACTGCGATAATGTATGATGATGTATGAAGACATTTTAATACTGTTTTCTATCCTTTCACCGTGTCCGCAAGATAAGGACTGGGAGAAGTATAAAAGCGCTTATACACAATTATCTTTTATTATTTTCAGTTAAAAGTACTAGTACTTTTGATTTTGTTTATCCTGTTGATAGACAACAAGAGTACACTTTGCAGAAATGTTGTTAATTAGTATATGTGAGTTATGTAATCTTTATGGTAGTAATTGAAAGACTTCACGCCATATATGTAGTACAAGAAAGAATATAAAATCATACACAAATAAATTGTACTTAAGACCTGATGTTTATTTTTCGATATTTCTAAAAGATTTCTATTCGACAAGATGCCATAGAAATACAAAATTTTTTACATTATGACAATAAGATGAAGATCATATCTGTTTAGGTACAAAACCCGACGTTTAAAGCTCTTTACAGCGAATATGCTCATGATAGCAAGAGACGCAATTGCAAGAAACAAAAGCTTTATTGTGTAATACTACAAATAGCCAGTTTATATGCGCCTTAAGATTAAGCGCGGAGAATATTACCCCGCGTAATGTTTGCAAACCTTCTTAAGGGAAGTAATATTATTGCGTGTAAAAGGGGTTTAGGTAAATATTTTGTCAGGTAAAGCACTTAGACAGAGGTTACGCTGGGTGACGTGTTGAGTTGACCCCTTGTATGTTTATGGCTTTATAACGTTGATACGGGGATTCGTGAATGGTTGGGTGAAGGCATGGCCTATTTGATTTGATACTTTTTGGTAAGTTTTTAACCTCTGCATTTTTAAACTTTTAAGTTTATTACTTTGTGATGTAATTAACTTTAAAGGAGAGCTTTATAGGACTGTATTAAATTAATTGCTTACACATTGGGAAAAATGCATAATTTGTCTATTTACTCATTAAAAAACATCATAGGATGCCGAAGCGATTTCGTGTGATGTGTTATAGACAGTTAAGCCTTTTTTCGATAAATAAATAAACTATGTAGGTACCTGTAAACCTTTTTACCTCGTTAATTTTTTAATTTTTTTCCAATCCGTTTTAACTGTTCGGAGCCATTTTTCTACGATCATAAAGCAAATTAGACAAAGTGAAAAATTTGTCACGCCTATGCTATACTAGCAGAGCCAGCGACTTCCTTCGCGTTTCCCCCCGTTTTTTACACATTTTGTACTCTTTCTTAGCTCCTAATAGTCGCAGCGTCATGTTATATAGCTTAAAGCCTTCCTCGATAACTGGTCTATCCAATACAAAACACAGATTTTTTCAATTCGAGTAGTTCTTGAGATTAGCGCGTTCAAACAACGAAACAAACTGTTCAGCTTTATAATATAAGTATACTTAGATTGTGTATTTTTAAAACAACAACATTTTTTTTTTAAAAAACAATAAAATGAAACAATAACACTCGGAGCGGTGTGCCGACACGCGTCAGAGGTGTCAAACCGTCAGTCAAGTTCCGCCGCAGCATATGATTCGTTTAGAATTTCCAATAGAAGAGAGTTCTTTTAGGGTACGCCCTCGTGCCTCTCGGTAGGAACGTATACTTGACATGACGTATACATGACAAATAAAATGAAAGTCAAATTCTATAATATCCGTCCTAGCTTGAATCCCTCAATCTATTAAAAAAAAATCCATCAAAATCCTTTGCGCAATTTTCATACAGACAGACGCGGGAGGCGACTTTGCTTGTACTATGTAGTGAAGTAACATAATATGCGCAGCATTTGATTATTTTCGTTACATCGTGACTTCGCAACGAAACAACACATTGTATGCTACAATACCTGCGATGCGTCGACGTTCATCTTTCGCAATGGATAGATATGTCCCCGCCGGCGGGGTCCTAGAACGCCGCAAATCCGCCCTTCAGCTTCCGCGTCTCTCCTTACTACTCGATACCGGCACGTACCGTCGTTTCTGTTCAAACCTACGTCTGCATTAGGGACCGCCCAAGGACGCCCTGAACCGAGGTCGAGCCCCGTTAGTGGGCACCCTCAGGCAAACGTCGTCTAAATTTGTTTAGGGGTGAGAGCCATCCGCTCCCCCGCAAGTCCGATGATGATGACAAGGCTACTCCTAGCCATCATCGTAAGTCAGTTAGGAAAAAAGCGATAGATATGTCGTTGCAGCGCAGCTCCTTCCTCCCGGTTTACGTCTTGTCCGTCAAACCACGTTAATGTTATCAAACATTACCGTGGTCAAACGGTCTAATGGGGCATGTCATAAACAAAGTATGGATAACGACTCTGCCACGACGCAATATAGCGCAGCGCAGCTCAACGCAAATGCGCGGCCTCTCTCGCATGCCCGTGTCTCGAAAACCACGTTAAGCCGTAACGCTACTAGAGGAAGATCCCAGAGCCGCCAGACATCACTTATTTTCTAATGGACAAAATATATACGATTGAGTAGTGGTGGGGTGTACTATCATCATTTGACTAGTTGCTACCTTGACCAGACGGCCATTTTTCAGATATCAACCAATCAAGGTACATAGAAACACTGCTCACCTCACTTAAATTCTGATGGCTGATTTTAACATATATTTCACACAATATCATTAAAAATCAGGATTCATTACTCTCAGACACATGCGGTCGGCGGTTTTACCTTACAGACGCTTTAAAGCTATGAAAAAAATTTTACTTTTACTTAATTTTACTTATTTTGTGATGCTTGATTTTTATATATGTTATTCAAACAACTATTTTAAAACGTTTTGCAAACGGACAGACCGATCCAAGGGGCCAAACATTCACCAGACCCAACTGTTTTAGATTTTTTTTTAAAATTGAATTTAGTTAAGTTTTCCTAATAAAATAGTTTGTAAGGTACAATTCTATAATTATTGCGGTCAGATGAGCACTTTTTAGTTGTTTGAATAACATATATAAAAATCAAGCATCAGAAAATAAGTAAAAGTAAAATTTTTTTCATAGCTTTAAAGCGTCTGTAAGGTAAAACCGCCGACCGCATGTGTCTGGGAGTAATGAATCCTGATTTTTAATGATATTGTGTGAAATATATGTTAAAATCAGCCATCAGAATTTAAGTGAGGTGAGCAGTGTTTCTATGTACCTTGATTGGTTGATAACTGAAAAATGGCCGTCTGGTCAAGGTAGCAACTAGTCATATGATGATAGTACACCCCAACACTACTCAATCGTATATATTTTGTCCATTAGAAAATAAGTGATGTCTGGCAGCTCTGGGATCTTGGACCATACCGTGAGTTTAAAAGTGACAGACTCGATATCGCCTACGTAAATATGTCTATGAAAAACTTGTACAGCGCCACTAGCTAAGTGACGCTAAGAATTACAATCGGTAGTATAAAAGTAAAACTAATGGTGGTCGATAGCTAACTAATGGTAGCGCTACCGGTGGTCCTGCGCCATATCTCTTATCAGTCATGTCGAATTGCCGTCTCACCGAACTATAACAGTAAGGGAACTGAGAGTGTGTTTGCGCATACACTGGTGCACTATAATATTATGTCCTGTGCGCTTGCCTACCCTAAACTAGGACGATAAGGCCTTAGTCGACCACGCAGGCCAAGTGTGAGTTGGTCGACCTCACAAACTTAGATTTTCTTGGTAGGTGTGTAGGTTTTCTTTACAATATTGTCCTTCCTTTACCGCTAAAGAGTCGAAAATCGTACATATATATTTCAAATTTGAAAAACACATTGGTACGTCACGTTTGAACTAGCGACCTCTCGCATGGCAAGTAAAAACCTTAACCACTCATCCATCGACGCTTTTTCGGACGCATTTTTATCTTTTGTGAACCCTTATCGATCACTGACCTCTGGTCTTGTCGTAGGTCTGGTCGACGATACGCTCCATGTCGGAGATGTGCAGCGGGATGTAGTCTGCGAAGCTGTGCTCTGCCGTTACCGTCATCCCGTTAGCTTGGGCCAGCTCCTAGGGACAGAGGGAAAGACACATACATACATACATAAAATCACGCTTTTTTCCCAGAGGGGTAGGCAGAGATAAACACATAATTATAACCAGCCAAGATCGAGTTAGACTCGCACAAAGAAATACGTACCGATATAACAAAATAAAATCTTGTAAAAAACATGTTTTTTGCAAAGGAGCACCCTGAATATAATTCGTTTTATTTTGTTTGTTGAAATACGTTTGTGAAAGTTTCAACTGTCCATCTATCGTAGTTCTTAAGATACAGTCTGGTCACAGATGCACAGACGAAGAAGTCCCGTTTTTACCGATTAGGTACGGATCCATTGTACTCACTCAAGTTCTTATAGCAAAGATGAAATAAAAAAATTAAAACGACAAAGAAATATAAAAAAGATAGAATCATTTTATAGCGGGAAAACACCCAGTAAAATTTCACGGTGTATTGCTCCTGATGGGGAACTCTAATAAGTTTTACGAAAAATACGGAAAGATAATTCAGTTTCAATTGGAGCTTAATACCTAAACTAAAATCATTTTGCTATCAAAATTACATTTCATGCTCCTCGCAAAAAGCTTTCAATATTGTTAATTGAAACTAGTCGAACGTGATAATTATTATTAGTCGATATACCCAATCTGTACTATTAATTAATTAAGTTTGTAACTGTTCCGACATAATCACTACTTAAGTTACCCAAGCTCTTATCAAGAGGGCGGCTGCTTTGTTACACATCTAATAAAAGAGATTATAATTAATATTGTTCCGTTAGAATATTAAACGAGAATTTGAACGAGATAAATATTAGAATAGAAAAAAAATAAGTGAACGTACTATCGGCAACGCTGGCGGTCGACCACCAATAAGGTGAAAATCGCTTGGCAATTTCGCGTCGGTCAGAGCAAGCCCCGCCCAATTGTGGTCAAGGAGCTGGCAATAATTTTTTGGTCGATATTTGAGGCATGCTGAAAACTTGTCCTGTACCTCTCCTATTATATCCCAACACAAACCCGCAGACCTGGCTGAGTACCGGGGCTAAACCAAACCCCCAATTTTTTTATTTAAAAATATATTTTATAATCCAAAAAAATATAATTTGTCAGATCACCTGACACGGAAAAGTGATTTGTCTTAGTGAGTCTTATTTTTTAGTTATAAATAAAAAGATGAAAAATATTTTTGGGGGTTTGCTTTAACCCCGCTACTCACCAGACAGGTCTGCAGTTTCGTACTGGGATATAATAGGAGAGGTACAGGATAAGTTTTCAGCTTGCCTCAAATACCTACCAAAAAATTCTTGCTAGCTCTCCTACTATTGGAACGTTTTTGCTTGGATTTTGACAGATTTTCTTCAAGTGCTCTTCTATTGGCCAGTGGGCGGGGCTAATGGCGTTTAAAGAAATCTGTTTGAAAAGTGTACTACCGCCAAAATTTCCGGTTGTACATAAATAATCCAATTCCAGACCCACGCTAAATAAGTACTAAAGAAAAACTTTATTTATATTCATATCTTTTATCTTTTTTACCTTACGATCACGGGTGAACCCGTAGTCATGGCGCTTGCAACAGTGTCGAAATATCGGGAGTTCATTAAAACATAACAACATGGTAAATATCACGGACAATTTCAGTTTTCTAATTTTAATGAAATAAAACTAATTTTCCTGATTAAATTCGCGTGTATTGTTAATCCAAACAGGCAACAGGTAGTCTTGCCCGTGACCACGAGCGCTGTAAATAAAACGCTCGAAACGTCGGATCTCTAAATAATATGTTTGGAATAACACAAAAAAAGTTTGATAAAAATGTGTAGTGTTCGCGCAAATATTATACTAATACTATCACTTAGCATACCAAATAAAAAAGGTAATAAATAGGTTCACAGTCACAATTACTGCTGCATTTAATTTCCTATCAAATGCTTAAATAGTCCACATACAGATGAGGATTGACTTCTGCGTAATCGGTTTACAATAGCGGTTTGGTGGACCACATTTAGTATGCCCTAAATAACTAGTAATGTAAAATTAGGGCATCCAATGAAAGCTACAATATCCATTGTGTACCATTTGAATGGATTTACAGAACACCCGATGTTATTACATTTTACGGGCGCTGCGTCGTGTTTGGCAAAATCAAGGCCAATGTATTGAATCTATTTCAATACGTATATTTTCTATCTGTTATTTAGTACACAGTTATAAAGTGATATGTTTTGTTACAACGATTTCACAAGAAGGCGCCTGAAGGTACAAACCACCCACTTTGACATGTGCCACCTAATTTTATTAATTGATTGGTTTTAAAACGGTAGTATTACATTGACATAAGAAGTGGTAAATTTATTAAAGGTCGTCGTGGAAATGAAGATGTTCCAACACATTTTTTCATTTTCAGAAGTGTGTTCCATTATCGATACCTATGCATTTCAGGCGCAGCGCTAACCTCAACGCCAAACGTGATCAACTTAAAGCCTGCACTTCCATTGCCATTACTTTTGTAATATATAATAATATAGTAAACGGCAAGTCGACGTGCCCACTTAGTGCCCAGATCGCCGCGAAGATTGGCTACGATCTTCCTGCACATCAGCGCAGATCATAATGTTTAGAAGACGGAGAGACCTTACAGTACAATGGGACCTAAAAGTAGACTTTGTCAAATATATTATTAAAAAATACACACACACAGTAAAGAGACTAAAAAGGACAAAACTATTTGAGTTAGTGTAAGTAAATTAGTGACAAAAAGTGAAGTGTGTGCCACTTAATATGAATACAAGAACAAAATGTCTTACCTTAACAGAGACGATAAGAACAAGTGTTAATGGGCACATTCTTATAAACAATTATTTTAGCCGTTTAGCTTCAATATTAATTACTCATTAGTCTTCCAAGACTAGATTGTAATCTGATGGCGTAAATAATCCTAATATATAATATAATAATATATCCTAATATATAATATAATAAATAATAATAAGGACATACGCAATGACAAAAAAAAGGAGTGGAGGAGTCCAAAATCGGTCGGAAACTACGTACATACTCGTATAAACCTGTGCATTGATCGTTACTCACACTAAGCTCCACTCGATCAATGGTGTTGAGCCAACCGCTTGCGTAGAGGCGTTTAATCGCAATCCTGGACAAATTCACTTTAATCATAAAGGATTTGGCGGGGCGTGAAACGGAATTTCCGCAGGCCTTCAGGGTGAGGGCGACCCTGTAGGTTCTATTGTGCATGTTGACGCCTTCACGGCCGCTTACCATCAGGTGTATTAAGCTCATTCTTGAAGTAAATACAATTTTGTAAGCCCCCTTACATATAGGTAGGCAACAGAAATAGATTATTATTTTTGCGCGAACACTACACATTTGAAATAAAATTAATTTTACGAATTAAACTCGCGTGTAGGTATTGTTATCCTAAACATATTAGGTATTTAGAGACCCTACGTTTCGAGCTCTTTACAGCGCTCGTGTTCGTGGGCAAAACGGGTTTTGCCCTTGTTCAATCCATAAAATTAGTTTTATTTCAAATGTATAGTCAACTCATTCTTGAAGTAAATACAATTTTGTAAACGAGCCCCCTTACAAATAGGTTTTATTTTGTTTTTGAATAATTTTTGCTGTACCGGCAACAGAAATATATCATTTGAAAAAAAATCAACTATTGAACTATCGCGGTTCTCGAGATACAACCGGGACAAACGGACGGATGGCAGCAAACTCTAAGTAGAGTCCCATTTTTACCCTTTCGGTACGGACTCCTGAAAATTGGACTACTATTGTTTATTTAAACTTACTTTGATGGCGCTCTTCTGTTGAGCGGCGGCGGTGACGGCGTCTCCAACCACTATGGCGAACTTGTTCCACCCGAAGGCCTTCAGCAGAGCGACCACGGACTTGCTGATCTTGTAGGCTGGGGGCAGGGTCCGAGCGAACGTGGCCCCGAGGCCCACGCCGTCGTGGGATGACCCACGGGCCCCGGTACATCTCTGGATGGGGGAAGAAGACATATCTTATCAACATAATCATCATTACACTAAATATTAGTCTATGTGGGTCTACACGCGACACATTATTTTAAGCTGTCGATTGGTGTAACCCAGTTGGAACGTCGGGCAGTAAGTGGCTTAGTATTTGCTACTCCTAACATCGCGTGTAGACCTATAAAGACTAATATTTAGTGTAATGGAACGCGAAAGCTTAAAATCATCATTAGGTCTTATACTATTATCTTTTTTTTATTGAAAGACTCTCAGAATAACCGCATTCCACCTGATGGTATGAGGTCCACATAATGAGGTCGAAAGGCACAATCTATACAACTTAATAAAAATGAAGTGTCTGTTTGTAACTTTAAAATAACGACTTTAAGAAAAACACAACTAAAAACATTTTTGTCTGTCTGTATGTATGTCTGTTTGTTCCCGCTAATCACCGAAACGGCTGGAGCAATTTCGACGGGATGTTCACTAATACACAGCCAATTTTACAAAGTTCGCAAGAGGCTATTTTAATTCGGTCGACCTCACCCTGAAGACCTGCAGATAATATGAGGGAGAAAGAAAACTATGGTGCGATGACGATGGATAGTGCCCCTGTCGCGTTTTGGCTCTGGTTACCTTTATCAACGTCCTTTCGACTGGTCCTTTGGCTTGGTGGAACAGTGGTCAGTGATCCTGGCTACGGTTTTAAGTCTTCGATTCCCACTCGGGAAAAATATTTGTGTGATAATCTTCGGTATTTGTTGCGTGTCTGAGTGTGTTATTTTTATATATTGAAGATTTATTTGTGTCTAGCACTGTTGTTTTTGATAGTTCAGTTACACGAGAGCATAAGATACTTTACACTGAATTAAATCAATGTAAGAGATGATCTGTAGGATTTTTTTAAAATTTAATACTATCTACTAGCATTTAACGTAACAACAAATACTGAAGGAAATACATAGCTATCTACTACCAACTGTTTCGCCTGGGTTACATCAATCATGGTCGAGTGAATAGCAACCTTCGTCTGCCGTAGCAGGTGAGAATTTACCCATCCAAGCCCAAAATAACACTAATATTGGTTTGTGATCGCGTTAAGACCCAACGAATACTATTGACGTAGACGAAGTTGCGGGCACAGCTAGTTTTACATAAATTATTGCTTTACTGCAAGGAATATTTTTAACATAATCTGGTGCCGCCCACGACTTTGTACGCGTGGAAGTAGTTTTGTGTAAGAAGTAGTTGATTTATTAAAATAGGCTATAATATACCTTGTAAAATAAGCTATTTATATGTGAAAGTCCCGTCAAAATTGGTCCAGTTGTTGTCTGCTGTCTGTTTCTGACATAAGCGATAGCTTAGTAGTAAGCAGACTTTTTTTTAAAAATGTTTTTGTTATTTTTACCAGATATAGATCCATACCCACTTAGTAATAACTCGTTATATTACAAACAGACACTTCAATTTTATTTAATTGTCTAGATGTATTGTATACACCGTGAAATTTTAGTGGTTGTTTTCCCGTGGCAGAACGATTTGCCTTTAGTAATACTATCGAATCATGCAAATTATTCCGCGAAAATTTTTTTTTTTATGAAGCTATCGTTTTTTTATAAGATGTGACGTAATCAGGTACTGCTTGCCACATGAAATCGATGCTTAAAGCTTCAGAAGCTCGACGCCCTAAGTCATAAAGCGACTCGAACGTGCTTTCGAGTTTCGGTTTAACCTTTCGAAAAACCGGCATTTATTGATTTTAACAAAAAAGAACTGCACAAATCTATTGTACTACTAAGATATAATCATTTTACTGCGGGAAAACAACCACTAAAATTTCACGGTGTATAGATGCGGCAGTGTGCGACTAATACACCCTGAAATTTTAGTGGCTTTCTGCCACGGGAAAGCAACCACTTAAATTTCACGGTGTATAATGTCATAAACGTCACAAGTACATAAACTTCATTCATCCTTTGTTGGAAACGAACAAAGTGTTGCACAACACTAGCTAGTCTCCTTAAATGAATTTTCTTGAACACACAAGGAGAAAACATAATTTGCAATTGGGTCAAATTTGTCAACCTCAACGGCTTATTTACAAACCAAAAATCACTGATTGCCGTCTGACCTTCTACCAAAGAAAACATCTCATCAGATCTCTCACACATCAACACAATATTACGTTAACACGGCCTAAGTTATCTTAATACAAGATAAATAAAAAAGAAAGTCAATTTCTCGCACAAAACTAGGAGCCTATATAAAGACAAGTATGGCCTAGATAGCAAAAAATAACTAAATATTTGTATTAAATACTTACATTTTCCTATTACATTATACCAAAAAAAAGCGTCGTTGGCCGAGTTATGGGTTAAGGTCGTTGCTTGCCATGCGAGAGGACGCCAGGTTAAACCCTGCTACGTACCACTGTGTTTCTCAAAATTGGAATTCATATGTACGATTACTCGAGGTATTAATGGTGAAGGAAAACATCGTGAGGAAACCTGCACGCACACCTACGAATAAATTCTTAGGTTGTGTAGTCAACCAATCCGTACTTGGCCAGCGTGGTTGACTAAGGCCTTATCGCCCTAGTTTAGGGTAGGCCCGTGTCCCAGCAGTGGGGACGTATATGGGCTGATAGTGATGCTGATGATCTTATTCCTAATCGCTTAATTAATCAATGAATTTTTTTAAAAGAAAAAACAACTTTAATCATTTCATCATTGACTCGGTTGTTTTTTCAACTTTGTTCCTTAATAAAATAATTGTTTTTAAGTTACTACCTGTTGACCATTCCATGCGCGAAAACAAGGGTTCATCTTTAACTTTCATTTTCTTTGACTTTTATTCGACTTTTGACTAGGTATAAGAACTTTCAGTCTTCAAGTTTTCGAAATAATTAAACCCTTCATAAGAATTTATAAACTTGTAAATAATTACTTCAAAACATCAAACAATACTATTCAACACGTGAATGTTATCAAACGAGAATACAAAATACATTTAGAAATAGGGTTGGAATTTTCACTTCAAAATAATAATCTCAAAATGTACAATTTATACTCTTTTCTGAAGATTAATGCTAATGGTAAATACAAAATAGAGGATTCTTAGTACAACCTTTCTTTCTACATTAATATAGAAAGAGTTATTACAAGGAACGTCTTTGTGTTCGCGGATATTAAATAGAATTATAATTTGGGATTTATTTTGCGAACTTTACCAGCCTTACTGTTGGGAGCCAAGTGCTGGGTAAAAATCAAATAGGGGAGATCTATTTCCGGGTTGCGCCAAAATTGGAACTGTTATAGCAGTTACAATATTGCCGTTTTGTTTGAAAATTATTGAAAATTCAATACGCTTGAGGCCTACAAATATCCATATCAATACAACCTACTACATGCTTCTGATACTATGATTACCTACTATTGAAAACAGTAGTTGCATACAATATTTCCCGGTTAAAATTACACGTGAAACATATCCCAGCTTACATCAAACTTGGCACCTCGTATACTTCAAATCCGAAACTTTGACCTTAAGTTACTTCATCAACTGTGAATCCCAGACAAGGCACTTTGATTTCATTATGTATCTAATCCGTTAGATATCTGTGTCGTCGACAGTTTTGTTATAACCCAAATTAATCTGAACAACCTCCCACAGGACAGGCCTAGCCTAATGTGGGGTCTGGTATAGTTGTTAATAATATGCTTTTGTACCTTGAAATTATTCTCATTAATTACTAGCTATGCCAGCGACTTCGCCGCGTGTTGCCCCGTTTTTTACACATTTTCTCTTATTGTTTTGCTCCTATTGGTCGTAGCGATATTGATATTTAAATAAATGAATAAATATCATACAACATTACATACATTGATCTGATCCCGTGGTAAGTAGCTTAAGCACTTGTATTACGAATATCAGAATTAACAGTGGATACACAAATATACTTAATTGACAATACACCCAGACACGGAACAAACACCGATGTTCGTCACACAAATATTTGTCCCGAGTGGGAATCGAACCCACGACTCTTGGAACCGTAGGTCGTGAACCTGGGTCACTAACCACTGTTCCACCGAGCCAGTCAATTTAACATTTTGAAGCCTAAAGCCTTCTTCGATGGTCTATTCAACATTAAACGAATTTTTAATTCGAACCAGTAGTTCCTTCGATTAGCGCGTTCAAACAAACAAACTCTTCAGGTTTGTAATATTGGTGAACCACCAAGTAGTACCATCCAGTGTAGCTTCTTAGAAGTGAGACTGGAAAGTCTGTATTCATATTAAACGAATTCACAGAAGTTTGTAGATACTGTTTTGGTGAACATTATCTGTCTATAACACGCCTGTTGATCAAAATCAGCCAACATTTATGTCGATAAAACGTTTTACATTTTGCCAATCTTCATCAAAGCATTTGAAGGCAAGGAATTGGGTTCAGATAAAACCTTTTGATGTATCAATAAATAAATAACCACATAACAGAGTGCTTATGTAGATTAATACACAGGTTTATTGTTTCCCATGTCTTATTAAAAATCGGTCAAGTGTAAGTCTGATTGGTGCATCACAGTCACGTGCAACTTGTATGTAGAACATTTTTGCAGCAAACACACTTAGTTCTTGTGATGGACAGTATAATAAATCCACCATCCATTTTCTAATTTTTTTCCAGGCCTTGACAGACAAATAGGCGTACAGGTGGATATTTTAATTCAAACACCTATGTCTTCAAGGGTCTTAAAATTGAGCCACAGAGTGGCCCAAACCACAAGTTGCATTTTTTTTTTACTTTGGAAATGTCCCCTTTCAAACACCTTAGGTAAAAGCCAGAACGGTTCAAAGATAGTTTAGAAAACAATCACACTGGTGGTCCCAGCAAATTTCATACCGCCAATACTGATTCTTTTTCTATATTTTCTCATTGAAACCTTCCCTGGACTACAACGAACATTTTAAAACCAAAATTACCTAAATCGGTCCGGGCGTTCTCGAGTTTTAGTCAGACTAACGAACAGCAAATCATTTTTATTTATAATACTAGTGGTCCCGACGAATTTCATACCGCCAATAATGATATTTTTTCTATATTTTCTCATTAAACCTTCCCTGGACTACAACGAACATTTTAAAACCAAAATTACCTAAATCGGTCCGGGCGTTCTCAAGTTTTAGTCAGAGTAACGAACAGCAATTCATTTTTATTTATAAGAAGATTAATAGAGTATAGGTGCACGCAATTACGTGTCACTTGGGCCACTCTGGTTATGGTAGCCTCAATTATAACAACAGTGGCAATACACCTACTTACTGCCCTGCGACGTTTCGATTGCTGCACCCCACCAATCATGGTCGATTAACTAGCGGGTCTACCTCTAACAACAACGTATTTTCTATTGAAAAGTGATAGTAATGAAGTGCATGCGGTATTTTTCACATAGCTCAGGTAACACAGATACTTTGTTTACGTGACACAGGATACCTGCCTCGCTTATGCTAACAAATAGCCTCCCTAGGGCGTAACCCGACTAAAAATAAGGATAAAAATGTCGACTATTACGATAGTCGACATTTTTATCGATATTTTTAGTTTTGTAAATCGGTTATATCCAACCCTGAATATTCACAGAATTTGTTTTAGTTTTATAGCCAATGAAATGTTTTGTTGAACGATGAAGATTCTACGAATTGGTCTCTCCATTAGATTGATAGATAGATACATTTATGGCACATAAAAATCAGAAAGCTGAAAATACAATAACAAATCTTATCGATGGACACTGGAACAGATAAATGCATTATATTAATGGTAATGATAAATACCATCTTAAGGTTAAGTAGTAGTAGTAGATATTTCAAGTAGGTATTAACTGTTAATTTCTTGAATTCATGGTTGTTTATTTATTTTAGCTAGACCATCATCCTTACTAATAAAAATAAAAAAATAAAGGCGTCCGACCGATTTCAGCCATGGCGGCCGATCTCAATTGAGATCAGCCAAGTGCGCAGGACATATTATAGTGCACAAGTGTGCGCGCAAACACAAGTGCACTCTCTATTCCCTTACTCTCATAATTCGGTGAGACGGCAATCCGACATGACCGATGAGAGATCGGGCGCAGGACCACCGGCTTAACGTGCTTTCCGAGACACGGGCGTTCAACCGCCAACTTCCTAACTCCGGGCTGAGTAATTTCATTACAGAAAAACTCACACAAATTTTGCCCGACCCCGGATTCGAACCGGGGACCTCTCGGTCCTAACGCAGCACTTGCTACCAATAGACCAACGAGGCAGTTACCCTTACTAATATTATAAATGCGAAAGCAACTCTGTCTGTCTGTCTGTTACGCTTTCACGCATAGAGTACTGAACCGATTTCAAAGAAATTTGGTACAGTTATAGTCCAGAGCCTGAGAAAGGACATAGACATACTTTTTAACCGACTGCGCTATAAAGAAGTAATGTTTTACCCGTTTAACATATCTACCCGGACGAAGTCGCGGGCGGAAAGCTAGTATCAGATAAATAAAAGTAAAGATATATAAACGTATGAGTTAGCTTTAGCTATGCGGGCTACGCGTAGCTACTGAAGTACAACTGCACAAAATGCTTGTATATTTTTGTGTTTTGTTTTGGTCTTGATAAGGATTGTTATATTTTTACGCCAAGCTGAGCGAGCATACACTATTTCGTTCGGAAATCGACTACTATAAGTTACAAAGCTTTATTTTAATTGTGTTTTTAGTGCTACATAGAAAATGGGATCTAATTCATTCCCGGCTCAACGGGGTTGGTAAGCTTTTTCAAAATTATTTGATTAAACAGACAGTAAATACTTCAGTTTTATAGTTCCTAGAAATCGTTCATTTTCCCGCAGCCTCTTGTTTCAATATAACAGTGCCTGGGTGTACTATAGAGAAAATCAACCTGGCTTTGTTGCCCGCCTCTTTATATTAAAGAGAGTAGGTACTTTCATAAAAAATAACGAGACAAGACAAGACTTGGTAACGTAATAATACAGCCAAGGTATTAATAATTTTCTAAATGATAAAAATCTCGAAAACTACTATAGGTATTTCACTTTTTTCTGAAAATTCAGTGATCCGTATATTGTAAATGAACCTTTATTTTTGGATAACTGTGAGTTCATAGAAATCCATTAAATAGTGGATTCCCAATTTGTTATTAGAAAATCCTCAGGATTCCAGAACAATACCTTTGTGAACTTCTTATATCTAATAAAATTCTTACTACCTACAGAAAATATAAAAAGCGCAATCCAGATAAATAGCATTTTTGTTAGAAGCTCGCTACAAGTAAAATCTGGATTAGGTACATTATAAAGATGTGTCGAAATCGAACAACAATTTGGCATAGAAAGTGTATATTTCGTTTGTTCTGAAAGGCTGTAAATCTTTATTCTTCGGTTCTGATTCAACTCGTATCTGTAATGTTTCAAGCTTAAACAGACATATTTTAATACAAAGCTCCGAAAGGATAGGATTGTCGAGATAAATTTTATTACAAATATGAATCATATCATTGGACTGAACTGTCTCCCAAATCGAAACCACAACCATAACAATAGTCTAGATGTTAATTTTACATTTTAAGTGCTTGAAAACTTGCACCAGCTGTCTTAATATAAAAAACAACAGAAAAATCTCGGAGACAACGCTTTTTATTTTCCTAAATGATATTTTAATGGCATAGTGAGATCATTGACACTCATCACTAGGTACTAGTGCAGGTATTATGATGCTGCAAAGCGTCGATGGCCAAGTGATTAAGGTCGTTGCTTGCCATGCGAAAGGTCGCCAGTTCAAACCCCACCACGTACCACTGTGTTTTTCAAATTTGAAATTTATATGTACGATTATCCGACGCTTTGACGGTGAAGGAAAACATTGTGAGGAACCTGCAAACCTATGAAGAAATTCTAAGTTTGTGTAGTCGTCCACCCCGCACTTGGCCAGCGTGGTTGCCTAAGGCCTGATCGCCCTAGTTTAGGGTAGGCCCGTGCCCCAGCAGTGGGGACGAATGTGGGCTGATGGTGATGATGATGAAGTTTAAAAAATACACACGCTCGCAACTGGGTCGGTGGAACAGTAACCCTGACTACAGTCCCAAGAGTCGTCGGTTCGATTCCCACCCGGGACAAATATTCATATTAATATCAACATCGAACTGGCGACCTCTCGCAAGGCAACCAACGTCCTTAACCACTCGGCCATCCACGCTTTCTACGAGCTTTTATTTTTAAACTTACGTGTGATATAAGCGGCAGGTTCCAAGCTGCGGCCAACTTAGCTTCCGTGTGGCAGGTGCTGTCGGGCCCGAAGAAAGCCACCACGCCCAAGTCTCGCATCTGCGTCATCACCCTATAACAAGCACATTAATTAGTATATGTAGCCTACGTAAGGGAATGGGGGCTATCGCGTGTCAATTGGCCGCTAGGGGCGCTATTGTAGAATGAGGTCTCCTAGATGTCAAATGCCACTGTTAGCTGGTCGGTTTTAAGGGTTTATTCCTATTAAATTAGTCGTTAAACATGTATCAATATATAAGAGTCGATATGACAATATTCATGAATGTGAGTGTTTTAAAAGCAAAACTGAGGACAATTCTTACGTTCGCCCTTTGTTTGAGCAAAATGGTACAGTCAGCCATAAATGTGGTCTACCACTTTTGACAAAAGTTCCTGCGTGATGTTACGATCGCTAAGTCTGACAATAGTCACTGACATAATCTTATTGACAGGGAAAATTGACCTTGTTGTTTCATGACGTTCAATCGAATCTTAACCGTAGGGTGGGAGACTACATTTTTGGCTGACTGTACCCACTGAGGTACACTGACGCTCAGCCAAAAGGTTTACGTTTAAATATATAATATGATTTAAATGGACATTTCCTTTTTGGCTTCCGTAACAAGTTATTACAGAATATTTTGGACCTCACTCAAAAGTGGCGCCGTCTGGTGAGCCCAAAAACTATAGCCCTTATTGACTAGCGACTAGGACCATATGGCGCATGTGGTAGTGATCTTATTATCTTTATTCATCCGTTATTTATCCATTTAAATATATATCCGTATTCTACCTTTGTTGATTCATATAAAAATTAGAATCGGAACAATGTAGTGATGCTGTGAGATATTAAAATCTAGGTACATAAAAGCCTGAGGCCGTCGACACATACGCTGCCAAAAAGTCGAATCTCAAAGCTCATTCCGGCCACAAAGTCTTATTAGATAAACTATTTTTATATAGACAGTTAATTATACAATTCTAGCTTTCCGCCCACGACTTCGTCCGCGTAGAGGCGTTTAACGGGTAAAACATTACTTCCTTATAGCGCAGTCGGTTAAAAAGTAGCCTGTAACCTTTCCTAGGCTCTGGACTATATCTGTACCAAATTTCATTTAAATCGGTCCAGTACTCTATGCGTGAAAGCGTAACAGACAGACAGACAGACAGAGTTACTTTCGGATTTAAAATATTAGTAAGGATAAGGATTATTATAACTAAATATGTCGTCATTAAAAAGTACACTTCGTCATGACAAAATAAACATGATCGTGACCTACACCATTAGGAACCGACATTATCAAGTAATTCGGCCAATCTCGACATTCGACTGATGAATACGTTTTTTACTACTTTCTAAAAGGCGTTTTAGGAAGTAGTAAAAAGCGTATTTATTAGGGTAATGACGCTATCCCTACACCACCAACGCTGTACGCCCACGAAATGTCATGTAATGTAAACACCATTACATTAGTCAGTGGCTTTTACGATTAAGATTCCAACGAAACTGACAGTAGGTAAATTGGTACATTCTTCAAAGTCAAATCGCCTTAGTTATGTCTAGGCCAATCATTTACTTATTACGCCGATTGTCCAAAACATTCCCTTGGGGAGGAATGTTTAACTCAATGGTTTTAATCAATATTTCATGTTCAACCACATTAGTTAATAAAAGATTAGAAATAAATAAAAATATTTATTGACCACGATAAAGACCCGAAATGTTACAATGATACATAATAGATACACAAGACACAAAAACACAACTCAAATAAAGAAAAATCACACATAAACAAGGACTATAAGAAGGGGTCGACAGGTAATTAAAAAATGTTTAGGTTTATATGGTAAAAGAAATCGTATTTTAATCGAATAATAATCCGGGTCTCCTTCTTTTTACTCAAAATAATTAATATTTAACATTTTCATTAATTACGTGTAGAGGAAACTTTTATGAAAGTTAAATTAACTTCCTCATACAAATAGAGCCCTTCTGGGTATTGTTAGGTCGTCAAACCTAACCTTTTGGCAATGAAGGGAAATATTTTAAGGAAAATATGCATTTAACATATTTTCCTTCAAATATTTCTCTTTGGTTTGTACATAAAACAATCCTAACATACTTACTCGGAATATTGTATGATGGATATCCGTACCGCGTATCCATTATTTGAAACTGGCTTACGCCTGTTTTTGTTCATGACAAACACGTCATTTTCAAATAATTAAAAAACAGACTATATTGAATCAAAAGAAAAGAAAGCAAAAAAGAACGCATTTATTGATCACATATTATACAATTAAGAAAACACATATACAATTGAAGTGATCAATAGGTTCTTCCTCAGCGTGTGCTGTAGTGGCCGCTAGGTCACGACTGCGCTGATATTCCGGCAAAATTTGACCTTTGAGTGATACTAATAGCATAAATGAAATAGCGTGCCAAAAAAGAACACTACACCAGAGATTTTTTTTTCCTAACTGTCTTAAGATGATGGCTTGAAGTAGCCTTGTCATCATCACCGGACTTGCGGGGGAGCGGATGGCTTCAAATTCTATACTACAATTAAATACACCGAGAAATAAACAATTTCAAAAGTTGTAGACGATAGGTATGAACTATTTAACACAATAACAAGAATAAAATTGGCTGCTTTCATTTTTTTACAAATTGACAGGCAATCTATTTCAAAGCAGCGTCCTTATAAAGTAGCTACGTAACATTTTACGTGAGAAAATAGACAATAGAATGTCCCTCGTTGTTAGAAAGAACTAATGGCATCCACGTGCACCTTTAGTAACCGATGGATAGACTGGTAATAAAGGAAAAGTAGTTCCATAAATAATTATTTAAAAAAAAAAGATAATATGTTCTTTGTGAAGAAAGTTAATTTAACACCAATATTTAAAAAGGTTAATGTTACTACACTACTTTTATTAATTTCAAGTATTACTTATTTATTTATTTATTATTACTTATAGTTCAAATAAATAATATTCAATGGTACATCAACATAATGTCAAGACAATAAGATAAACCTTAATTATTATTTAGCCGTGAACTTTAAACGTCAATATCTAATGGACCGGTTACCTCGTCTGATATTGTCCACAGACTTGAACATTAATTCGTCTATAACTCTAAACATCATACGTTACTGAAATGTAAACATCTTATATAACGTAACATCCAAGGCACCCGTCAGTTACTTGCCAAACAGCTTGGCATGTTGCCATGCGATATTGACCCATGAAATCATCTCTGACAAACATAAAAAATTCTCATACCTATACATCATATTATACAGTCCTTCATATTTAATATAAACCATTATGGTTCAATTCTCCTCGACCCCTATTTCATCTTACCTCTATATGAGGGAAGTTGAAACAAGCTCGCATGTTACAGTAAGATCGTTTCTCCATTACAATATTCAACACTTATAATTTTTTCCGCAAGTGTAATAAATTACCTATCGATTGGTGACTAATATCATTAGCTTTTTGCCAAAAGCTTTTGGTGTATGAAACAAAATATCAAAATTGTCAAAAACTCCCCTCGGTCTCCCCTGCATAACCAAAAAAATAACTAGATTAGCGCAGCAACTTAAAATGATTCTTGTTCTCTGAAAATAAAGACTTCCACCTAGACCGATCCTGCGCCACTTTTCGCCTGTTGTCCGCTTGGAGCTCGCGCAGATCCTTCACGACCTCGTCTGCTCTCTCATACATATGTATGAAGTAAACGACTGATCATCATCATCATCAGCTCATATACGTCCCATTGCTGGGGTGCTACCCTAAACTAGGGCGATCAGGCCTTAGTCAACCACGCTGGTCAAGTGCGGGTTGGTTGACTACACAACCTAAAATTTCATCGTAGGTACGCAGGTTTCCCCACAATGTTTTCCTTCACCGTTAAAGCATCAAATAATTGTACGTATGAATTTCAAATTTGAAAAAGACAGTGATACGTTACAGGGTTTGAACTGGTTGATATGTTTTTGTATTTTTGTAAATAAACAACCAAAGAAAAAGTACAAAGATACTATGTAGAGTTTAACTAACTAGACGTATGGATGTATAGTAAACATTAGAAGTGAGAGCCATCCGCTCCTCCGGTGATACGAGGCTACTGCAAGCTGTCATCGTATGTCAGTTAGAGAAAAAATAGTTATCATTATTTACGTTTCTGCTTTTTCGTAAAATATGAAAGGGCAGGGTATACCAAGAAACACATTTGATACATTGATCCTTTCACATTTTCATAAATCACTCCATGACGTTAGAATTTAGATAGGAAAGTTAAGACTACTAGCTAAATACATACTATAATGAAACTTTCGTACAGTTTGTAGTAACTACGCAGACTAAATAACCCAAGTTGTAATAATAATTGTCCAAATAACTTTTGAGGTATTGTTAAAAGTTTCTTCATTTATTTTATAGCCTTATTATAGCAATAAACAACTATTTACCTAATATAAGGAAAGTTATTTCAACAAAGCAATAAATCTCGCTCACATAAATCATAATACTTAATGGACTGGCTCGTATATACAGGGTGTAACAGGAGGGGTGGATCATCGTAAGTGAATCGATGGGGGACTTCAATACCTATCGATATAACACCCATGTATGTTCAGCGATTTTGAATAGTTCCAAAGTTATTGAGATTTTTGTGAAATTTTTTTAAGAAGCCGGAATTCATTATAAAAGTCTTCACTGTAGCTTAACTACTGGATCTGCTTGCATAATTTTTTTTTCTAGAAATAGTTCAATAGTGGGTCTACATAATTACGATACCAATTTGAGTCATAACCCTATCATATTGGAGTAAAAAAATAATTCTTCACAAAAGTTTTACGAATCGAATTGTGTCTACCAACTTTCAAAGCCTCCAGTGAAAAAAAAGTGCCTGTGTTTTTTTCCTAGAACTTATTTTAAAAACTACCTACATCCATAGATAGTATACCCTGAAAATTTCATACCGCTACTGCCAGAGCATCAGAACGAAAATTGAACGCGAATGGCACAGGTGCTATAAATCAGTGTTTTTATTTTTCATGTAAAACTTTAATTTTAAAATAAAACGATATGTTTCAGCAAATTTATGCTAAGTTAGTAACATTAGTAGCAGTAATTTTACAGAATTGAAAATTAAAGGGGTGAAAATCAAACAAAGAAAATTTACATAATTTTTGTTAATTATTTTTTTTACAGTAAGTGTTCATAATGGGCACCATTATTGGCTATGCATATACAACACCTTTTTACAAAGGTTTTTCGGATGTTGCAAAATGCTACTACTACATTTTGCCTTATCACAATTTGGGCCCCTGAAAAATTTGACAAGAAAGAAGCATTCCACAACCTCCAAAAAAGCTTTTAAGAAGGTCTAAGCTATGCATAGCCAATAATAATGCCCATTATGAACACTTACTGTAAAAAAAAAAAATTAACAAAAATTATGTAAATTTTCTTTGTTTGATTTACACCCCTTTAATTTTCAATTCTGTAAAATTACTGCTACTAATGTTACTAACGTAGCATAAATTTGCTGAAACATATCGTTTTATTTTAAATTTAAAGTTTTACTTGATAAATAAAAACACTGATTTATAGCACCTGTGCCATTCGCGTTCAATTTTCGTTCTGATGCTCTGGCAGTAGCGGTATGAAATTTTCAGGGTATACTATCTATGGATGTAGGTAGTTTTTAAAATAAGTTCTAGAAAAAAAACACAGGCACTTTTTTTTCACTGGAAGCTTTGAAAGTTGGTAGACACAATTCGATTCGTAAAATTTTTGTGAAGAATTATTTTTTTATTCCAATTTGAAAGGGTTATGACTCAAATCGGTATCGTAATTATAAAGACACACTATTGAACTACTTCTAGAAAAAAAATCATGCAAGCGGATCCAGTAGTTAAGCTACAGTGAAGACTTTTATACTGAATTCCGGCTTCTTACAAAAATTTCACAAAAATCTCAATAACTTTGGAACTATTGAAAATCGCTGAACATACATGGGGGTTATATCGATAGGTATTGAAGTCCCCCATCGATTGACTTACGATGATCCACCCCCCCTGTTACACCCTGTATAATATTATTACTATCAATAAACCATTTGCTGTATTCGAGCATGTATGTACTGAATAATACTGTCTAGAACTCTTAGATAGTCGAAACCGCGAAAGTATGCGAAATTTGTATGGCATAAAGTAGCATAGGATCTCCCGAAACATTCAACAAAGTAACAATAATAAATACTCGTTTGAGATCGAACCGAAAAATATCAATCAAAGCCGTAGTTATCTATCCAAGGAACACCCTTTCTTCTTTCGTTCTTCTAAAATATATTTTATAAAAACACTTCGTCAGCTTTCCTCCACGGTTAAATGCCAGTCTAAAGTCTTATATCTGACCTACTTGCTACGGCATTCCAGGTCATAGAATATGATACACTTATTACGAAAAACAATGCAGCGCTTTCATGTTCCTTGTTTGTAATAAAGTAAAAATTCTGATACTAAGAATATTCTCTGCCCATGTTAAGAAGAGGAAATTTTTTCATTCGTTTTGGCATAGGAAGATCATTGAGAGAAGTTTGTGATTAGGGCGATAACAGCTAATAACAGTTTGTCATAAAAGGCATAATTATGCACTAAATTCCCAAGCCAACGGTAATTTTTGCACTTTTGACATGTTATTTGGAACATAAGCACTTTAAATCTAAATTTGCAGGATCTTCCGGCCTGTGCTAAAACTGAAGCATACGTAAAAACCAAGAAATTTTGAAATTTACGCACTTGTTTATATTCTTGATATTAGTTCCTAGTACAGGATCCGTGGAGTATTTTTTCACTTGATTACTATCAAGCTAACATTCCGTGAGTAGCTTCATTTTGATAAGACGCCCAACAATTTCCTGTGCGAAAATTTTTGATTGTGGTAGCTAACAGAGTTAGCAATGATAAAATATGTCGATTTGATGATTCTTCAATATTTATTACTAACTGAATTGTTTTTATTATATCTTATGATAATTATCTAAATTATTTAAAAAAATATTTGTCCTACAAAATCTATGGTTTCATCAAAGAGTCCTCCCCCTCCAACATGTATTGATAACGAGATCACCAAAAATTATTACTAACCAGCTGATTTTTTTTTTATTTACTTAGTTAATATTTATATAATGTAACGGTCATATTGTCCTACAAATTCCGTGGTACGTTGTCCCAGTCCTACGGTCAAAATCTACCAAAAAGTCAACATTTTTTTTCTCACGCTTGAGAAATGAATTAAATTTTAATTTCATGACTTTCCAATATTTATTCAACTGGAGCACCGCAATAGCGTACCACGCTATTTTTACATCAAGGATCTGTACTACTACTTTTGACCGTAGGACCGGGACAACGTACCACGGAATTTGTAGGACAATATGACCGTTACATTATATATAAATATTAACTAAGTAAATAAAAAAATCTGCTGGTTAGCAATCATTTTTGGTGATCTCGTTATCAATACATGTTGGAGGAGGACTCTTTGATGAGACCATAGATTTTGTAGGACAAATATTTTTAAATAATTTAGATAATTATCATAAGATATAATAAAAACAATTCAGTTATTAATAAATATCGAAGAATCATCAAATCGACATATTTTATCATTGCTACCTCTGTTAGCTACCACAATCAAAAATTTTCGCACAGGAAATTGTTGGGCGTCTTATCAAAATGAAGCTACTCACGGAAAGTTAGCTTGATAGTAATCAAGTGAAAAAATACTCCACGGATCCTGTACTATCCAAACTAAATCTTGATAAATAAAAGATTTTGTTTCAGTTTTTTTATCAATTATTTAATCCGTTTGTTGATAACAGATTCTTCTAGTGAATGCAGCTTTTATACGGATTTATAAATATTTTTTTCCGACAATATCCGTTTCAAGAAGAAATACACCCGAAACAACTTCCTCCGCCTAAATGTTTACAGAGATTTCTAAGAAATTGACCTATTGTATAATACTTCTTGAAAAAAGTGGGTGCATGCCCACTGACATTCCCATTGATTTTTTTTAACGTCCTCCATCACAACTTTTTAATCATATAGTTATATAATAATATAATATAACACAACATCACATACATTAATCTGATCGCGTGATAAGTAGCTTAAGCACTTGTGTTACAGATATCAGAATCAACAGTGGAAAATACTTAAATATACTTGACCCAGACAGATATATGTGTAATTTTGTCTATTATTGTCTATTTCAGCCTACCTAATTACGATAAAAAAAAATTAAATAAAACACTATTATTAATAACTTTATTAAACTAAATAGTGGTTTTTGTGGTCGCTCGACCATGATGATGCAATCCGGTTGAAACGTCGGACAGTAAGTAGCTATATGTATTTGCTAACTCTAATATCGCTGAAAGATCCCAATATTAAATGTAACGAGACGCGGAAATCTTAATTTGTATGATATAAAGCTGTTGAATAGCATAGTGCAAAAAAATTGCTCATTATTATGATCAACGAACTAGCTACTCCTTATAAACAAACAGAAACTTAATACACCATTCGTTGAGTCTCTCTAGGACTACTACTTAGTCGATAAATCTTTTTTATTAGCTTCTTCTTAGGAAACATGCTTTATAAAATCTTTTGCGTACTAATTTCAGTACTAACCTGTTCATAATGCGCTGTTCCAAGAAATACTACCGGCTTTTTACTGGCTTAAAGGGAGAAATCATTTATTTTATTGTTTAAACCTGTATTAAAATAAACGAATATGTATTAAAACAAAAATACCGTTTTATGCACTTTGTTGGTGAATAATAAGTAGGTAAGTTTACATATTATTATATTTTAATCCACACATAACATCTATTCAATCAATCTGCTTTGATATTAAAGATAACAATAAACTTAACACCAACAGAGGAATTGTTGTATGCATTGTCAGATTAAATCAAATAGTGTTTCCTAGGACACAAATTGACAAAGCCATAATCTAAGCTGTTAGAATCCACGTATGACCTATATCACTATCGGATCTAGGTTACCACATTGTTCCATAGAAGGCCTAAGCCAATTATTCTGAGTTTGGTATATGGAAGAGATGAGTGCAAAATCCGATTCGTTCTTTATTTCACAGGTAAAATAAGAGTAACGTTAATATTAGATATCTTGGACTTATTTATAAGCAATTGCAAAAAAAATTACTCCCATAAATTTATTTAAGTTCTATTCTTTGTAGTTATTTTTGTTATGTTTACTACATTATTTATGTTGATAAGCTATTCATTTGCTTGTCTATCCCATCCCAATTTGTTTTTCCTTCCTTTGTTTAGTTAGGTACTAAATAAATACGTTTCTATCTATTCAAGTTATTTAAAGGGCTAGACTGGCTCCAGACTCTTAGTTTCAGTTTTATCACAACATTGGGGCTTCAGTGAGTAAAATATTCCGTTTCTTGTCTCTTGGGCATTACGTTCAGAGTGAGTACTTTGTACTCACTGTGTTTACGTTTGTGGGCGAAAAATGTGACCTATTTCAGTGTTCATAGTACGCATCGTTGCACTGTGTAATAACCCGTCTAGGCTCTAGAATAGGAATACTTGAGCTGTGTTTTGTACTGAAGCGTGAAAGATAAGCCTGTTATATTCGGACACCGCGTTGTCGGAAATACATTAAGGCAGATTATCCAAAGCCTGCGATAATTACTTGGGCTAACATAACGTACAAGATATAAACAATGTACAAGCTAGATACAAGTATGTAAGGTACTATATTATTAGTTAGTTTAACTGCTTCGTAATAAGATTGGTAGCAAGTACTGAGGATCCACGGATCAAATCCGAGGTCGGGCAGATTCTATGTGAGTTTTTTTGTCAAAATTAAATATGGCCGTCGGGCCGTTAGTGACTGTCTTTTTACCCAACTACTGCAAAGCAAAAAGGAGGTTTATTATTTTGACCTGTTTGTAAGTATGTATGTTTGTATTACGACAAAGGCTACTATCTTAAGATCATAATGATAATGTAAGACATTATTACATATTATCTTGATTTGTACTTTTTAGAGCGCGATATTTCAGTAGCCGGTTTTAGTTACTTATTTTTTTTCAGTCTTGCACTAAGCTGGTAACTCGTACTTCGTTAATTGTGATTTTAGTGCTACACAGAGCTCTAATTGTAAATTAAAAATTGGAAAAATTCACATTCATGCCTGACTGGACGGGGATCCCGTATAGAAATATAATTGCCAGGTGCTTCCATTTCTGTATAACATTTCTGTAAAGAAATGTTTACGGACCGATAGTGTTGATCGCAATCGATGGGGGCGCCACCCGTGGCTAACGGGTAAAGTGACGGAAAAATTCACATACATGACGTAACGCCTGGATAGTATAATTGGTAGTACGTGGGGCGCGTAATCCCAAGATCGTGGGTTCGTGTCCCCGTCCAGTCAGGCATGAATGTGAATTTTTCCAATTTTTAACTCGTACTGTGTTAATACCTGAGTGTGAGGCTGTCTTTGTCCATGGGCAGGTGGGGTCGCGGGCGGCCGATGTCCGCGGCCACGAAGCGCAGGCGCCGGCCGGGCAGCAGGCTCGGCTCGCGGTTCACCGCCGCCACAGCTAGCGGCATCGCGCCCAGCACCGTCTGCCAACAAATAGGTGTCATACAATGCAATGTTTTGATGTTTTCATGATGCTAACGACCTGGAATAAAAAAAAATGTCATAGTGTTACAAATGTTCATTCCATATGATGTTTTTTTGCGTCTCCATAAGTAGGATTCGGATATATCGTCCCCGTCGTGGCAGAATTAAACAACTAACAAAACCAAAGTTCCGAGATAATTGAGTTTTTGTGTTTTTTTTACTTAAAAACGGCCATAGATTTTCAAGGTGAAGAAAATTTACTGTCGAGATTTTTATATGTTGTAAAACCAGTTCAACTCGATAATTTAAATAGTCCGACACAATGCTACTTTATATTATTTTAAAAATAAAAATAAAAAAGTAATTATTTACTTTTGCCACAACCATTTTTGACAACAGAATTGCATTTATCAAGTTTTTGTATGTCACTTAGCGAGTTTTGCCACAACCAAGAAGTACATAATACGAATATTTGTAGTGAATAAGGTAACTTGTTTAATTTTACATCGTTTCACTGCCATGAATTTTGTTGTTATCAACTTTTAATTTATTTTGCAATTTCAGTAAAATTTTTTTAATAGCAGTCAAATAATACTACAATATACTTAATGAACAAATATTTAATCAACAAAATTGAATTGGTATGGTTTTCACATAATTTAAAATACTGACACAAGTTTAAGTTATTAAGAACATAGAAAAAATGGTTCATTACGTAACTAGATTTATCTGTTAGATTCCTTATACATTAAAACAACATAAAAACAATCTTGAGCTTTAATTTTGTATAAAATTATACAACATTCAAAAAAATTTTGACTTCTAACATCATGTTCAACAATCAAAGTTATAATGAATGAATCAATTGTCCAGTGTCTCCTTTAAGCTGATCATCAAGTTCTTGCGTCATCAGCTGTGGAGATGTGAGTTTTTCAAAGAAAAAGAATTAAATTTGAATGTCAGTTAGACGAAAGTCATGATTTTCGAAAAATGTGATGATATGACTGTTTGCGATGTCATGATTAGAAGTAAAAAAGTAGAACAAAAGAAAGAATTTGTATGTTTGGGTCTTGGGATCCAAGCTCACAAGAGATAGTAGGTGTGATAGCGATTTTGAAAGAACAGTGAATGCTGGTAACGGTGAAAGGAGCGCTGCCCATCTTTGTAAGCAGTCAAGCAGTCAGAAGGTGTCCAAAAAGACACGTCTGGCGGTTTACAGGAGTGTTGGTCCCGACACTAATGTACGGAAGCGAAAGTTGGGTATGGCAGAAGAAGCACGAAAATAGGATAAACGCAGTGGAGATGCGAGCACTTAGAAGTATGCTAGGAGGGAAACTGAGTGATAGAATCAGAAATGAAACAATTTGAGAACGTTGTGGTGTGAAAGAAAATGTTGTGACTAGGGTTGAGAAGGATATGCTTAGATGGTTTGGTCATGTTGAGAGGATGAAAGACGATTAACTAAAGAAATAGGTATATAGAAAAAGTTTCAATCGACAGAGGAAGACCAAGAAAGACCTTCAATGACCAAATAGGTCAAATCTTGAAGAACGGTCAAATCAAAAGTACCCGTAATCGACGAGGGTACATGAAGAGGTTGACATATGTAGAAGAAGCGACAGTGGTGTGCCAGGACCGTAGCATATAGCTGGAAGTGATCTCTGCCTACCCCTTTGAGAAAAAGGCGTGATACTATGTATGTATGTATTCTGATATAAAATCTGACTCATTGACATCTGGTTGGTGCTGTATTTTCTGACGGCTTGAACTCATAAATTGATAATAAGCTTTCTGACGTGGAAGGAATTTGCAGAGATCTTTGGAGATCCATTGTAGTACAGTGTATAAGATGAATCTTCTGACCTCTCTTTTTATCAATATCTTTTGACATATGGGCTATGCAGCTCATAAGTTATCTTTTCTATCTATTTGTTCTTTGTACTCTATTTCCAAAGCTTCATCACGATCTATAGTGCGTTTATACTTATTATGTGTATAAGATAATAAGACACACATACAGACAGCACTGATCCTTTTTTGGATAAAAGAAAGATAATTTGAATTAATGTTTTAATGAAAACTCTTAAAATAAGAGCACTTGTTTAATTTTGCCACAACCAAATTTTGTAACAATGTTTCCGAGTCAGTTGTGGCAGAATTCAACAAAGTCATTTATTTAGTTTTTCAACGCAATTTCTTGACCAAACCTTGTTGTTGTCCTTGTTGTGTGGTCAATAGAATCACTAAAATGAAGATATCTTTGCGAATATCATACATATTGCAACAAGATAAATACCAAAATGTAGAGTACACTTTCTATTATTGAAAATCACAAAAAGTGAATTTCGGTAAAAGTGTCAGTTATTTAATTTTGACACGACGGGGACGATATTAGTAAAGATGATGCTACCCCTTGGAATAAAAACATCGCAGCTGTACCGACTTTTTTATTTTGCATGCGTTACAGTGTTACAAATGTTCATTCCATACCTAAAGTAAATGCACCAATTATGGACGGTTTAAGGATTTGTTTTTCGTTTTTTCTTCATAGTTTGTATGTTTTGCAATATACGTTCGCAGGGATTTGGAGGTTAATAAAAAGTCCTTTTCTTAATAAGTATTCGATGTTTAAAATCGGTTTTAAACTAGCTTCAATAAAATATAATTTAGGAAAAATAACCTTTGCCAATCTCCAATTATGGACAGGGAAGATCCAGTTATGGACACCCAATTATGGACGTTATCCAATTATGGACACCCATTTATGGACATTCTTCAATTGAATGCTTAAATCTATAACTCAAGAGTATTAGGGTTGAGTAAGTTAGTATAATGAAATAAAAAACATTTAAATTAAATAATAAAATAATGTAATAGGTAACTCAAATATCAATCAACAAACAGTTATCAAAAAGTAATCGGCAAAGGCCAAAGCCTTTAAGCCAAGAAAAACCAAATAAAAATGTCCTCGAGCTAGTTAAGTTAGTATTATTTAAATAGCAGACCCCTTCGTTGGTCTATTTGTAGCAAGCGCTGCGTGAGGTCCGAGAGGGCCCCGGTTCGAGTCCGGGGTCGGGCAAAATTTGTGTGAGTTTTTCTGTGATGAAATTTCTCAGCCCGTAGTTAGGAAGCTGGCGGTTGAACGCCCGTGCCTCGAAAAGCACGTTAAGCCGGTGGTCCTGCGCCCGATCTCTCATCGGTCATGTCGGATTGCCGTCTCACCGAGTTATGAGAGTAAGGGAATAGAGAGTGCACTTGTGTTTGCGCGCGCATTTGTGCACTATAATATGTCCTGCGCACTTGGCTGATTTCAATTGAGATCGGCGGCCATGGCTGAAATCGGTCGGACGCCTTATTATTTAAATAACATTTCAATATAATCATCTTCTTCACTTCTCGATCTTTAAGCAAATTGGTTTAGAGGTTCAATAAATTTTAAAAAACCTTCTCTTTTCTATACACTTTGCCAACAATAATCAAAAATCAAATGTCTTCTTACTAGTTTCATACCTATCAAAATACAGCTATAATCAGTCTCAACAATTACTTATACATAAATACACGCCTTTTCCTAGAGGGGTAGGCAGAGATCACTTCCAGCGATCCACTTTTCACCTCTGTGGGAAACGTGACGTGACTGGTTGTGGACCACGTCGCTGCCATTCTGCCTTGTGCATTGTTTTAACAAGGTTATTGCGTTCCCACGAGTAGCAAGAATATATGACGGGGGAAGGAAAAGGGGAGGAAGGATACTATCGCCTCGGATGATTTGGACTGAGTCGATAGTAGCTCGAGGACCCGGGGTCGCTTACCCGTATACCGTTCGCCACCCACCGGACAGATAGTTGTGACTGGTATCCCCTGACTGTAATATAATTATTATGTATATTACCCTGTCTTAAATTATAAATGTAACATGACATAAAAAAACACAAACAACAAAATAAAAAATTTTTTTAGAAAAGTTATTCTAGTTATTATTTTCTAAATAGTGGATTTTTTCTGTCCTTTTCTCACTTCTTAAATTGCATTTGCCATCTGTTCTTTAGTATAAGCTTTTCTAGTCGCCATATCTAAAGTGAAACATAGTTTATTTATTTAAAAAATTTGAACCTATTTTGGACACCCATTTATAGACACAATGTTCATAATTGAATTATTAAATTTAAAGTCTTACTTTGCGATCGATTTAAAAATAAAGATAAAGGTAAGCGATTGTACAACTACAAGATGTATGAAAAACGTATATTTGTAAAATATCCTTCATGGACAAAATGTCCATAATTGGGGACAGGCTTACAAAAAAATCCAATTATGAACATCGATAAATTCCGAGGCTAAAATTACTATGAGGTTTTAGATTAGAATATATAATTAACCTTTTATTATCAGTAATTCAATAAATAATATCATTTTTAACAACAATATTACACTTGTCATAAAAAAAGCTAATAAATTTACTTACATGCATTGCGCTCCTTATAAGAAGCTTCAAATCTCGACACCAAAACGCACCGCACTAGTAAGAATCGTTATAGTAAAAAATAATATAGCGGAGAGCTGTCAAATGTTGTTTACATCAAATCTAGAATTTTGGTACAACCGATTAATGTTGCTGTTGGAAAAAAAATACCTACCGGTTTCTTATTATTGGAGGCATTTTTGAAAACTGTCCATAATGGGGTCCGCGTCCATAATAGGTGCATTTACCTTACGTTGTTTTTTGGCGTCTTCGTAAGTAGAATTCGGATATGTGTAAATACATTTTATAGTACGTAAAAGACATTTCTTGAATTGGATATCCTATAAATTCTTCAGAATGGAAGACTCTGATATAATGGTTCATCAGCTCGGAACATAGTTCGACACTACTCGCGCTGCTACAGAAAAAAGGGACCATCACTTGATGTTAAGGTTCACGTCGCGACATAGGCGGAGACATACAGTTCCTAAGAAATAGCGACGATGGCCGAGTAGTTTAGGTAGTTGCTTGCCATGCGAGAAGTTGTCAGTTCAAAGACCGCCACGTAATTGTGTTTTCAAATTTTAAATTCTTGTGTACGATTAATATTTACGATATTTGATTACGATTATCAAATCAAATCAAATCAAATTTATTGCACTTTATCACATTACATAATAAGATCTTAAGATTAAAAGGTATACATGTGACACCCTGCAAGGGCATGGCAATCTTATAGATACTTAGGACTATGTTATATTACTTAAGATTAGATGAATCAAGTAAATTTTTCATTAAAAAATTCTTGAACATCATAGTAACCTTTGTTACTTAGAAATGATTTTAAATGTTTGTTAAAGTTTATTGGAGATTCTATATTTTAATTTTATTTGACAAATGATTATAAATTTTTATGAGCATACTATGGGAATTATTATTGATTATTCCTAAAGCTTCGATTAGAAAAATCCACCTAGGGACCATAGGTCCCTAGGTGGATTTTTTCCTAATTAACCATACTTACTAATCAACCATAAATATAGATTTATGGTTGATTAGTCGACCAACTCGCACTTAGTTGACTAAATTTAGGGTAGGCCCGTGTCCGAGTGAGGACGTATATTTGGGCTGATGATGATACAGTTCCTGTTGCCTACCGCTATCGTGATTCTCCTGTAGCGGGCGCTTTTCTTGTCTTGAGCTATAGAATTTATCCGCCATATACGTCAACAATCTCTCATAGTGATCCGTACAATACAACCTACATATTATGGCGACTAAACAGTAGGCTTGCACATCGAAAAGAGTAGTGTGCACAAGAGCGCACTCTCTCTCTCTGTCTCTACAGCTTAAGCCCGTGTGAGATGATAAGGCTCAAAGTTATCACCGTATGTTAGGAATAAAAAACTCAATACTAAATACATTGGCAACCAGAATTTGATGCGTTACGGGTGTCAGAAATAATAACAGTGTTTATAATACGATAACTTATCCAGGTGACGAACCCACGACTTCCGGGCAAGAAACCATAGAAACGCTGCTTTTATATTTTACGGCGACTTTATGACCCTGATAAGTTATAGCTTTGTTTTTTCCATAATCTCCCAACATATAAATGTGAAATAAAAAACTATATGGATAGATTATGTCGTTAAGTAAGACAGTTTTAGCGCCATAACATGGGCGGTCGATTGCCTCTTACACTTTCACTGCCATAGAAACGGTAGCTTTTTGGCGTTCTGTATCAAACCTTATGTGGAATGTATATTTTATGTGCCAGATAAAATTTCATTCTATGCTTAAATGTAAAATGGCATCCATAAAATATTACATACTGTCTATCTGTCCGTTACAAGGCTTTTACTTGGAAACATAAAACGAATTCCCTAATTTATATCGCAGCGCTGTCCCATAAAGCTTTATAAAAATATATTATTTTCAGTCTACAGGTCTTATAAGCTCAAGCCAAAATCATTAAGCTCCATTACGAAGACATGAAATATCATGTACGTTCAGGTAATAATACGAATCTCTTTAAGAAAAAACATTATCTTTAATCTTCAAAGCCTATCTAGACAGTTACAAACCTTGCCACTAGAAGGTATTCTTTTATAAAGCAAAAATATAGATTTCAAGACTATATAGACTATATATAACTTGCAATAAAAATCCACCGAGTATAATAAATAATAAGGTATAATAACTGATAATAAAAGATTTTATATAAAAATAAATGTAGTAATTTTCTGTTTCTCAGTATTAGAAGGAAAGTGGCTTAATTATATCGAAGAACGTTTCATTTTAATTAAACTAATTAGTCAACCTTAGGTACGCAATAGCTCTACATTTATTATGAACAAAATGTCCATATCTAGTCACCTCTACATTATCTAGACACGCGGTAGCGTGTCAAGCCAAGTTCAAGAAACAGAACTGGCGAGCCGCACCGTGTGTAATATTACACGAACCATTTGGAACCACTTTTGAACCCCTCATAAATCAAAAACTATTTCACATAAACGTATCAAATTTGGCTCATATATTGTGACTTGCGAGATAAATATGTGTTCTAAATTTCATAAGCCTATCTCAAACAGTTATTTAGATATTAATGTCCAAAAATCCTCATTTTTATCATTGACTGACTGACAGATCAAAATTCTAACCCAGTTCCAAATGACCTAGAGACTTAAAATTTGGTATGCAGATAGGTAATTGCATGAATACAAAGGAATAAATAAAAAACTGGCAATTTTTTAATTATTAGGTTATGTTCTATTATGAACGCTTAACATCAATACCTTATTACTGCCTAATCTCGCCTATATACCGGAGAAGGCAGAGCACTATGTATATATTTAGGTATACTTACTTATTTACAATTAAGAGTAGGTACTTATAGTCGGTTTTCATATTTATTACTTAGGGTAGGTACCTACATAAAGTCTAGTTTTAGTTTTGAATTTGTCCTTTTCAAAGGACCCATGGCGTTACGATGATATATACTTTTCTACAAAAAGTAATGATATCCAATCAAAAACATAAATGTGAAATGAGAGCCAAGTTCAATATTATGATAATTGCCTTGGTTGTTGACTTCAACGACAAAAGAAGTGAGATCTAAATGGGTGCCAAGTTCAATGGTCAACCCAGAAATTTATTTATAAGTAACACTATAACATACCTATCATATCTTCTTATAACATAAGATAATGTATGGTGGTAGCCTATGAAGGTCTGTCTTGGCTAGTTTTCATATATGAATTATAGCCGTCGCAAATTCTAAGCCTACAAGTATTTGTCGGTTTTTATTTTATAATTCCGAAAATTTGGATTGTTGGTAGAAACTAGCGAGCGAACATAATAATACGTTGGTAGGTTTATAGAAACTAGCCAAGACAGACCTTCATAGGCTACCACCATACATTATCTTATGTTATAAGAAGATATGATAGGTATGTTATAGTGTTACTTATAAATAAATTTCTGGGTTGACGATTGAACTTGGCACCCACTTAGCTCTCACTTCTTTGTCGTTGAAGTCAACAACCAAGGCAATTATCATAATATTGAACTTGGGTCTCATTTCACATTTATGTTTTTGATTGGATTTAATACTACGCCCAAAATAATGTGTCCTGTTCGATTGTTTTTTATACGTATAAGGTTTTCCTGTCCGTTATGCCTACTTTAAAACTGCATAAATGCTCTAGCTGTAGCCATACAGGTCGGCTGTCTTGGCTCTTTTGCACCCGGCTCTTTTAAGGGATTTGTTGTAATAACCTTTCCGACGAGTTAGCGAGACCAAAACAAATACAAATATACAAAATTCAAAAAAAAATATTTTCTACAAGTAGGATAACAAATTGGTTTACACTGTGTATCCAGATAATACCTTCTTAGTTGATCAATACAGAAGTTTACCTATGACACCTACACTATATTTTAATCTGTATTGTGGTGTCTAACGTGCTCATACGTTTTCGGAGAGTTTTTACATTTTAACTATCTTTGGTGTTGTACTTAGACGTCATACTCGTATTCCAACACTTTTCCACAAAAATTCCACTTACCAAAAATATGCCTATTTAAAAAGCTACTTTATAGTACGGTAATTTAGTATTTTTACCTGGAAAGGTAACCTCTATTTTTTCGACCAAATGACTGTACTATTATGTGAAGTCTGGTAATTTATTAAAGTAAAACATTATTTTTTATGACGAACAGAATCACAATTATTTTTATTTACATTTTTTTCTGTTTTTTTTCATCATCATCATCAGCCCATATACGTCCCCACTACTGGGGCACGGGCCTTACTAGGACGATAAGGCCTTAGTCGACCACGCTGGCCTAGTGCGGGTTGGTCGACTACACAACCTTAGAATTTCTTCGTAGGTGTGCAGGTTTCCTCGCGATGTTTTCCTTCACCGTTAAAGCGTCGAATGATGGTACATATGAATTTCAAATTTGAAAAACACATTGGTACCTGGCTATGTTTGAACTGGCGACCTCTCGCATGGCAAGCAACGACCTTAACCACTCGGCGATCGACGCTTTTTATCTGTTTTTTATTGATTACTAATCTAAAAGGTCACCCAACTAACAAAGTTTTTTTTATTTACGTCTAATTATTTAAATTGCTTGTAATTAGTCAGTTTGGAGCTTAAATCGTCGAGGGACTCACAGAAAAGAGCTTCTACATATATTTATGAATTCTCCGAACTGTCACTTTATTATTTTGTTGCTTATATAACAATAAAGAGGCCCCTACATCAACCCGAATTCACAAAATTAAATTAAGCCGACTCGTCATACCCTGAAACGAACTTTTGACTAAAAGCTTTCGTAGTTACGATTGGCTTTCATAGAAATATCCAAACTGTATTTATGTTAAAGTACTGGTTCGTATTGTTAATTGGTTTTTGTTGTTAAACGTGAAATTGTGTCTAATATCAGAGCTATATTATTTTTACTGACCACTTGCTTAATTAGTAACAACATGATACCTAGTACTAGTTTAGATATTTTATAAAATACCAGCAGCGATGGCAAGAGACGATTGCTGAGAGAGATGGCTGACGTTCTGACCTTAATGCCGTGGAAGATGGGAAGGCTCTTAGTGTGAGATGCTACTTGCGTTGACACTCTGGCCCCTTCGCATCTCCGAGGAACTTCGTTAGAGGCCGGAGCCGATGCATATGCAATGGAGTCTCTAAAACGGCTCAAATATGAAGGTCTTAGAAGCTCTTACATGTTTGCGCTGTTTGGGTAAAGACAATGGGCCCGTGGGGACCAGCAATGCACCGTGTTTACCATGACCTAACCAAGCGGCCAATTAAGAGTTCAGGTGACCGCAAGGCGTGTTTTTTTGGCGTATAAGTCTCGCTATCCAAAGAGGAGACCCAGCTGGTCTCTTGGACATTACTACAAAGTGATTTGGGACTATTTTTCCATTAAAAAAATAATAATAATTATTATTAAATAGAGAATCGTCCCTCACTCATACACTAGCAAGTATGAGTGTACATATGTACTTGGAATTTCCATTTAGGTTAAAATGCCCACTAAACGGTGTTCTGCACTATTACATTTGCAAAGTTTAATACCGCATAACTTAATTCCGCAAATCATATCTTCGCATCATCATCAAACTTTTAAATTTGATGTGACGCTGTGTTGTAACTACTAGCTTTATGGTGCTTGGCCCAGTAATCGTTTGATCTCACCCGCGATTGTCCACATACACTTTATGAGTTCGCTTGGCATTCCGTCTGAATAAAGATGGGCGATTTCAAGCTTGGATTGCGAGAACTATCCGAGATAGACAAGGGTCGTCGTCAAACATCCCCACTTTGACGACGCATATTTTACATAGTAACCAAGTCGAAGTAGGAACTATTCACGTGCAAGGCATATCCGGTCGTTCACTCGCGCTCACACGGTACGAGATTAATCGTAGTACGGAACATATTGATACGAAACATCGTCATACACTTATATCCAACGGGACCCTATGCTTTAAAGGTTTAGGTCCTGAATAATCGAATTGGTACATATTTAAAGTTATAATGTTATCTACTAACCAAATATGGTTTCCACATCTGAAATAATATGGAATCAGATGTGGAATCCGTATTTATATCCATATATAATTATTATTATGTTTTATTTTGATACTCTCCTAAGACTATATTATAGTAAGTGCAGGGGCCGTAGCCAAATGCTTATTATAATAATATTCAGTCATTTCCATTTTCTCGGGATGACTGAGCCCGGATTTTCGCAACGCGTGTATGTACGGGGCCAAGCCAACACGTAGAGGCCCTTTAAAGAATGTGATGTGGCACTAGCCGACGATATTATGATTCTACCTTTACCAATTATCAAAAGAAAAAAAGGTGCCATCGGTCCCTTTGTTAAATTAAAAGTTTACAGACTAAATGGATTAGTATTCAAGGAGTCTCTTATTTCTACCTTCCAAATAACTTTTCCCTGCACCCCATAAATATTTTTTGAGAAATAAACGATCGAAGATTTGTCCTTATGGCACGCTGGATATATGGATATAACGTCGTTGGTATCAGACCGAACTATATGAACGAAGGTAGGTACAGCATGTACGTACAGTGTACACGTATATTACGGCATACATCCTGAGGGCCTACCATGAGTTGGCTATCGAAAACTTACGTACGTTAAAAACCTATCGAGTTGTTTTTTTCATACGGCCAATTGTAGTTCTTCGCGTAACCACCAGCGGCGCTTTACAAGTTTTTCATAGACATATTTACGTAGGCGATATCGAGTGCGTAAGTTTTAAACAAATGGTAGCCACACTGTTGCACAGTTGCCTGATCTCCATTGAGAAGTCAAGTCAACTCAAATGTTTTAATTTTTAGTGAGTTCTAAACAAGTACCGACCTAAATGTATTTGATTTTTTTTAAATAATCACTTTTGTGTATAAGCACGAAAAATTAAGTTTTAAAATGGCTGCCAATAAATTTAAATGCTTGATTTTGTCAATAAAATCGAATATACCACACGCGCGTGAATTGCCGGAAGTCCGACCCGTAACACACCGCATAATGAGCTTGGGTAATTAAGTCCGGTCATGTTCCGAAGGTTAATTATATTTTGACAGTAAAGATGTTGTATGAAAGCGCTACTTGGAAGATGAATGAGGTATTATGTTGTCAAGAAAAAAGTAAAGCCATCATTAATTAATTTTAATTTATAACGAAATCTTTTCCAAAATTTAATGTTCAATGAAGAACTTCTTTTTCTCGAACTTTATTAATCGATGTTTAACGCTACCCATTTACCCCATAATAAAAAGTTCTACCAAAAACCTGACGCAAAATAGAAATATGAATTCTTCAAATGCTCCTGAGCGAGTTTAATTATTTTGTCTCGACGACTAGACATGTAATAAAGTTTCAAATCATAAAAAAATCCTAGCGACATTCAGTAGTTTAAGCTCGTAAAAGAGTGTTAGCCAATTTCACGCTTGACGCCCCATGTCCGGAATACAAAGACTAGACGTTTTGTAAGGGACGTAGTGCTACATAGTTTTCAGTTCCTGTAGGATGAACTTTTAGTACATGCCATTTGAACCGTTTAGCGAAACAAGTCTGGTATTTTGCACTTAATACAATGTTATATTATTTTTCATTTGATCCCACTGTTCCTGTGAGCTTACAAAAAACTTAATATAAACAGACGACAAAAATTAATACATTTTGTACAGAAATTATTTTGTTAATATCTGACATTTAGCAATAAGTCATCTGCTTCTATGCGTGTATTATGGCTACAAGAATAAAATTGTAAGTTCTACACTTCGATTCAGATGCCCAATAATTTCATTTAGGTTCTATTCATAAAATACCTACTTCCATTGTATTTTCTTACAGTACTTTTAATAATGTTTGAAAAGGGGAATCGCTAGAAAAACGAAATGAAAATAGTCTATAAAACCGTCTGCTGACCAAATTCACGCATGACGTCACCACAGACAATGGGACTTAGGTCTTAGCTATTTGCCCTGAGAATAAAGAATCTACTTACTAAGTTAAGTACTTTGTGTTAGTACTAAAGACTAACCACAACGTCTGCGAAAAATGTTTACTGTCTGGAACAAATCGGCGAACTGACCGCCAGGGTTCCGTATTCATAATATGGCGTCCGACCGATTTCAGCCATGGCGGCCGATCTCAATTGAGATTAGCCAAGTGCGCAGGACATATTATAGTGTACAAGTGTGCGCGCAAACATAAGTGCACTCTCTATTCCCTTACTCTCATAATTCGGTGAGATGGCAATCCGACATGACCGATGAGAGGTCGGGCGCAGGACCACTGGTTTAACGTGCTTTCCGAGACACGGGCGTTCAACCGCCAACTTCCTTCCTCCGGGCTGAGTAATTTCATTACAGAAAAACTCACACAAATTTTGACCGACCCCGATTCGAACCGGGGCCCTCTCGGTCCTAACGCAGCGCTTGCTGCCAATAGACCAACAAGGCAGTTATTGGGACCGTCCGACGTGGGTGGAGGGAGAAATGGCGCTGATTGTCAAAAACGCATGTAATCTTATGAAATGTCCGTTGTTATTGCTAGCGGCGGCCGTTGGTACTAATTTCACTCCATAAGATTTAACGAAAGAAACGCCCACAAAATGAGAGCAGCACCGTCGTGCACGCTCCCAATATATAATGGCACTTGTATGAATGGTGGTGATGGTAGTGTACCAGGACTGTAGCACTAAGCACATGGCAGGAAGTGATCTGTGCCTACCCCTCTGGGAAAAAGGCGTGATTCTATGTATGTATGTATGAATTGATTGATTGATACTTATAGTTCTGTGGAGATTTTGAACTAAGCGCCTTTATAGTGAACAAACGACGTGACGAAATTTGTAGGACAAAAAGTCTGAACAATAAAAAAGTGTAGTCCTAACTTTTGTAAATAATTTAGAGAATTACTTTTTCTTCAACAGAAACTTAAATACTTTCGAAAAATTCACTCTCAAATATTTTACAACTTAAACAATCTATTTTAAATTTAAATGTGTAGACGTTTGGGCTGGACGTTACTCTACCATTATATTTTTATTATTGGCTGATTATCTAATATTAAATTTTACAGAGCATTTACTCCACCAATAAATTTCAATTTTGTTTTTATTCCATTCGGCAATGGTAAATGAAACCAAAGTGTTCTTACAAAACATAATATCATGGTAAAAGACTTGCTATGAAATTAATCAAAAGTCAAGCAAACGTTTGTTCTGCAAACACATTCACGAGGATGTATTTTGCATAATACGGGTAAATCAATATGATCGAATATCCGCAGACAATGATATGGTACAATCCTGATACGTTTTGTCTTTTTTTTACATTACGAACATCGCTAAACCTACAAACACTTGAAAATGGTCAGCCAACCAGATATCAGAATGGAATATATTTCTTATTACAAATATTAAATGATGGGTAGTGAATATGTACCGAATAGTCAACCTGTACACCTATGAAGAAATTTTAAGGTTATATAGTCAACCAACCCGCACATGACCAGCATGGTCGACTAAGGCCTGATCGCCTTAGTTTAAAGTAGGCCCATGCCCCAGTAGTGAGGACGGATATGGGTTGATGATAATAATAATAATATTATTATTAAAACCGGAAACCATACAACATATAACCAGTGCCTGCCCAAACTTAACCCAAACCGATTACACACATCGCCATAACCAAGTATGTAATATAGTCCACCAAAAATTAGCTATCAAACATCAACTAATCACTAGTCAGCCGCTGCCGTACTACCAATACTCACCAAAACCGGTGCTGGAGACCAACAACTTCAGGATGTACTAAGATAGAGCCATATTAACGGATAGAACCATACATAACAATAGACCTGACATCACTCTAATAGATAAAAAATAAAAATATAGTTTATTTAGTTGACATTGCGGTCCCCAATACGCATAACCTACACAAAACTATCACAGATAAAATCCATAAATACACAGAGCTTAAAGATGAAAAATTGTAAACAAAAACCGCCTTCAAAAACCCGACTCACTAAAAATTACAAAATAATATAATACGAACATTAATCTGGGTATGAATTTGATATGTTGTTGAACGCGGTGCCGTTTATATCTCAGGCAGTTTTCCTCAGAAATGTAATTGGCACCGCCTTCAACAACATATCAAATTCATACCCAGATTAATGTTCGTATTATATTATTTTGTAATTTTTAGTGAGTCGGGTTTTTGAAGGCGGTTTTTTTTTTTGTTTACAATTTTTTTTCATCCTTTTTAGTGTTAAATTTTTTTAACACCCTATTAGTTCAGCTCACCTATAATTCTACTGATAATATAACTAGTAGTATCAATATGTACACAGATTTGAAAGAATTATCCCTTTACTCCCAACTATTAAGGAGTTGACCTTCCATCATCAGCTCAGCATCATAACATTATGATTGCCAGAAGCAAATGCCAATATAACTTCAGAAAATATGTAAAACGCGGTACATGTGCCTATAAAATTTGAGGGTTGCCCTCGATTTCTCCTGGATCCCATCATCAGATCCTAGACTGGTCAACCTAATAGTTTAGCTCACCTGTAATGCTACTGATATAATAACTAGTAGTCTTAATATGTATACAGTATTGAAATAATTATTCTTTTACTCATAACTATTAAGGAGTTGACCTTCCATCATGAGCTCAGCATCATAAGATTATGATAGCCAGAAGCAAATGCCAATATGACTTCATATAATATGCAAAACGCGGTACATGTCCCTATAAAATTTGAAGGTTGCCCTCGATTTCTCCTGGATCCCATCATCAGATCCAAGACTGGTGAAAATGGGACCACCTCGGAAGTGAACTCTACCCAACCAAAAAAAAATTTTTGAAATCCGTCTATAATTGACGGAAATATCGGTGAACATACATAAAAAAAAAAAAAAAAAAAAAAAAAAAATATTATACATACAGACGAATTGAGAACCTCCTCCTTTTTTTGAAGTCGGTTAAAAAATAAAAATTTGGAAGATTAATAAAGTGTACATTGTGCCGCTGGTGATCTCCAGCACTGGCGTCGTCCCTAAACACCTACTTACCGCGTTAAAGACCATTAATTTACCAGAGAACACATACATCACGATGCAAAAGGCCGCAATTCTTACCACCTGCCGCATAGTCCGCAGGTTCCTACAGGACGACTCCTCATCCCAACCAGAGTAGTCTGAAACGATGGCTCACTTGGCTAAGGCCCGTGAGCTATTCGTCAAAATACCGAAATATGTATAATATTTCGAGGATTTAAAAACGCACCCTAAAAATAATAATATCTGGGACATTTCAACACACGGTCACCTGACCCCAAACTAAACAGAGCTGTACTATGGGCGTCAGAGACTGATAAACATACATATATATTTGTAAATGCATACTTAAATACATAATTACACCCAGAGATGAAACAAACACCGATGTTCCATCACACAAATATTTGTGCGGAGTGGGAATCGAACCCACGACTCTCGGAACAGCCAGCCAGGGTCACTAACCACTGTTCCACCGAGCCAGTCAAATATGATGATGATGATGATGAAATAGGTACTAAATTGTGCACATGGTCTCTTGTGCTCACCTCGTATTCTCCAGCCAATCTAACGCTAAATATTATGAATGTCATTTATAGGAAATCTTATTTCCTAGACTCCTGTAACATAGACATCTATTTGTGCAAATCTAACTTATCTTCTAGATTAACCCAGATAAGCCTGAAACTAAAATTTTCTGAAATTTTTGAAAAAAGTTACATTATTTAGTTTATTAGATCATATGTAACATAAAAAAAATTATGAAAAAAAATTAAGTATAAGGCTTTCAGGGAAACAGCCGTCCTATATAAAGGACAGTAGGATAATAAAAGGAAATAAAAGACCAGTTATGACAAAACAGAATGTAAGCAAAAAGAGTAGTTTATTAGATAACTATTGATTATATTACCCATTGTTATATGTAATTTACTAGATTAACACTATTTATGAATGATATGTTTCAAAACACTTGACACACACTCCAACATCACATTTCTTGCAACGTGTCAAACATTTTTTGTGACATTGACGACAGCGTGTTTGCTTCGATTGAGGAATAACCAGATGATTCATTTGGTCTTTACGACTATCAGCATGTTCATGATGGGAGGGTCGGCTAGGCCCTCTTTTGGCATTTTTTCTGTTTGATTCAATCAAAGCAATTGCTACCCTTCTGCGAAAGCCAAGATGATCCAGTTTTCCATGATTTATTTTATATAACTGCCATGCATTATGTTCGGCAAGATCAATCATGTGTGTGAGCAACGGCATGTACCATTTCTTACCTCGTATACCAATTCGGTAATGTGAAATATTTTCATCAGACCGATCCACTCCTCCCATATATTTGTTATAGATGGACACCATATGTGGTTCTTCTATGACAATGTTTCTCTTTTCACTTTGTGAGAAGCGTTTGGCAGATTGTTTAGGGTTTATTCCTACAGCATTAGAAGCAATACTGAATATATTATTGTCATGCCATTTAGCAATAATGAACGTGTTGTCATGTGTCGTTCTGTAATCGATAGCACCACGTTCCTTTTTTTTCAGTAACTTCGATGTAATCAGAGGACAACTAGATGTCCTGTTTTCTCGAACTGTCCCAGTGCAACGAAGGCCTTTCTTTGTTATCTCTTCCAGCAAGGGCGTCCCAGTAAAAAAATTATCAAAAACTACGTGGTAAGGAAGGTTGAAGCCACGTGAAATCAGCACATCACAAAAAGTGAGAACAACGCTTGCACCCAGCCCCAATTCTTTATATATTGGATTGCACATAGTTGTAGCACCTTGGTATGGTTCCATCCATAAAACATACCCTAACCGTGTAGCACCAACCCAAGCTTTGAACCCGTACCTAATAGGTTTACCTTTTATGTGCTGTTTGCAGCCATGTCTACCATAGTAGGGGATCATAGCCTCATCTACACTGTAATGCTCTTCAAGAGGAGAAAACTCTAAGAACTTTTTATTTAGAAGTGTAACTAGGGGGCGTACTTTTGTGTATTTGTCTTGCAAATCCAGATTATCATTGACATGAAGGTGGCGAAAAATAAAGTCAAATCTATCCCTAGTCATAGCCGAGCTGATCAATTCATTCTTTGTATCAGGGGAGTTTTCCCAATACATTCTTCTACGGGGGAGCCATGAATAACCACTAACCAACAATATGCCGATGAAACATTTCATATCTTCAGTGGTTATGTCTCCAGGCAAATTCTTTTTGACAGCATATTTATTGCTCTCTGACACCAACAACGAAATAACATCTTCATCTAAGAAGTTTTCAAACCACTCAATTGGGCGCTTATCTTGGCAAGCGCCTTGAACATCTGGCCAATTCACGGGATTTTTTGCCAAGTCCCGTTTTCTCCATGCGTAGGTACGCCTACGTTTAGTTCGACCTGTAGAATCAGAAGGTTCTTCTTCTGTATCACTCACCATAATCTGCCCTTGAATCCTTACTTCAGCCGGTTGAAGCAGAATGTTTCGTGGCAAATTATTCAAAGTTACATTATCTTCTTCACCCGAATCTTCGTCAGTGAGACAGTCAGGATCAACAGGAGGAGGTAGAATACATATCAGTCGTTCTCTATAATCTTCTTCATTATCAGAAACATTTTCTAAAGCATCTAAAATTTCATGCGCAGCTAACGGTCTGTAAAGAAAAAGTTGTATTATTGTACTAAAATCATGTATATTATCCTACTGTCCTATATATAGTACGCTAGTATTTGTAACAAGTTATACGTAATTTATTTATATTATTTTGCTAGAATATTTATTTAGTACAAAAGTTAAGGTTATCAACTAGATATAAACACAGAAAAAAACAACTCACGAGTAAAATATAACTTTTTATACATACCTGTTATTTGCCATGTCTGCAACGCACTTTTATTACACACTTATAAGGTAAAAATATAAGGTAAAAACTGTTAAAATATCTGTCTTTTTATTTTTTCTAATAAAGCTGACACGTTTCTTACTGCAAATCATATGACTAAATAATCTTAGATAAAGAGGGTATCCTGATATTTTTTTTATTTCTACTGTCCTAAATATAGGACAGTAGGCTTATCTGGATCGTTTCTATTTAATCCTATTACCGAGTCGAATAATAAATTCTAGATCATTGTATTTAACTGCCTCTGGCTATTTGCAGGCTTTCAGTTGAACGAAATGCCCAATATTTTCGATATAGTTCATATTTTATTACTCTTAATAAGTAATATCATGTTTGTGATATAGATATTGACATTGTACTCATAATAAATCAGTATTTATTACGTTGTTTATTCCACTGGAATACTATTTAATTATAATATATTAATGTTAACAATGCATGATATTATCTTCCTGTATTATTTTCTGCTATGGTACATTTTCCCCTTTACATGTCTGAGTCTCTTATTTCACTGTATAGCAAAGTCGCTTACCGCGTCTGTCTGTATGTATGCTTAAATTTTAAATCCGTTGCGTTGTTTTAAAGAACTACACAACGGATTTTGTTTTTTTGAATAGATAGTTGGAAGGTTTTTATGTATAGTACCCGAAGCGAAGTGATGGCGCGCACCAGTGTACGTACGTATAAAGCTTATAAACTGTAAGACGCAAGAATCTAGAAATGCCTTAAAACAATAAGTTAAAACAATATATCTACATAGTTACAAGCCAGAATATTGATGGGACTATAAGATATTACGTATAGGAATTTTGGACATAATTTCATTTACCGCGGACAATGAATTTGGTTTTTTTTATCAAAGGCTAACAAGATGACCTCACTCCACATGATGGTAAGCGTTAGTGAGATCCAAATATCCACAATACATCATATTGAGCCTGTCGCACTCACCCTGAAGGCCTGCTTAAATGCCGTTTCACGCCCCGCCTGAGGAGCCCGGGATCATAGGAGGGAGAGAAAACATGAGCTTAAGAGGCATGCCATGCCTTGATGACACGGGGCAGAAAAGAGGAACTGAACCTCTTGGTCCGAGCCACCAGCACCTTCATTGTATGTAAACGGCAGCGATGTCCAGCACGTGTCGTTCGAGAGTGGAAAGGGGAGGGAGGGTCTAGCTGAAATAGCTCTTAAGAGCATTCCCATTATAGTTATTATTAGTTAGTTTAGGTTAAGTTAATTTCGTAACAATTAATACCTTGTTGTTTAAACATTGTATATTTTGGCAAATTATCTGGGGGCACGGCAGTGCCAAGTCGAGCGCGAAGCAAACACTGCCGTACCATCCTTTACTGGAACCATTTCGCCGCATTTTCAGGCCCCTATTTGAGAACCTCTGGGTAAGACCAGAACGCTGAAATTTTTATCATCCAGTAACCTATGATAACATACTTAAAATCCAAAATTTCAAGTCTGTGGGACTTATAGTTCCGAAGTTAAGCGAAAGCAAAGTTTCGCATTTATGTAACACACTCACACACTCATCTACTCATGATCATCAAAATAGAAGTAGTACTTCCCATAAACTCAGCGCTCTGAAATTTGGTACAGAGTTAGGGTTTAATAGTTACATAAAGGGAAAATTATAAAAACTACGATAATCGAAGATCTGGAGTACCTGGTGATCATGATTAGAAAACAACAGCCTAATATTATAAAGTCGTCTAAAAATATTTAAAAAACGACATACCGCCTTTACAAAAAATATTTAATTTGGTTAGCTGCTTCTACAAAAAGAAGTGAAATCCCATCAAAAACATCCTGTAAAAAAACTAGCCAAGTCTCGATGGAGCAAATTGCTCAACTCTAAAAAGTAATGAAATCTAGACAAAATCGTGCCAAGCCTAAGGTTCCTTACTGCGATTTCTTCATTATTATAGTTAGTGTTGTGTGACTTGGCCGTTGAAGGGTACTCAAGGGTACAAAACCAGTATCAAGCCTTATTTTCACTTGTTTTTTATTTTTTATCGTCAATAGGTAGCGGTTCTGGTGACAGATTGGTGTAATATTGTTACGGAGAACCTGGTTACCACACAATACTTACTATAATAATGAAGAAATCGCAGTAAGGAACCTTAGGCTTGGCACGATTTTGTCTAGATTTCATTACTTTTTAGAGTTGAGCAATTTGCTCCATCGAGACTTAGCTAGTTTTTACAGGATGTTTTTGATGGGATTATTTTTTCGTCTAATGTTTTGCCCAATATTATGAATCTCTTTTTTACGAGCAGCATTTCATTTTAAATAATAAAATTGAGCCATTGAATAACCGAACAAAGGAACGGTGTTGAACTCCGTTAATATCAGATGAATGCGGTAAACATCCTCTAAACATCTTAATTGATACCTCTTTTGGGGTTGGGGCTTTTGTTGACGGTTAATGATTCGTCATTGGGCTGTCATTTGGTCATTGCACCACTTTGGATCTTTTATCCTGATTTAATCACGCCAGAAACGGTCATCAGACCTGTATGGATCAGAGTTCTGGGCAATGGAAAAGACTGAAGAGTAGAAGGTGTATGCGAATGAGATACGTAAGTTCAGATGGATGTGAGGAATTAGAAGGTTAGACAGGATTAGGAATGAATAAATAAGGGGAAGGCTGAAGTTCCACTAATTTTAGAAAAGGTAAGAAGTGCAAGGTTAACTTGGTACAGGCATGTTATGAGGAGGGAAGAAAGCCATGTGACTAGAAGAGTGATGAGTATGAATGTTAATGGACGTTATAATAGAAGAAGGCCAAGGAAGACGATGATATGGGACTGAAAGGAGTAGACACACAGAGCTGACGAATGAGGCCCGAGTGGAAAATACACATGTTGCGCCGATCTCACATAGCGTGGGACAAGGGCAGGACAATGATGATGATGATGAACTAAGGACATGAGAAATCATTTATGCAAAGAGATCTGTTACGTACTCGGAGAACGATTTTTCGAGTGTAATCTCACTTTGTATGAAAGCAAAGAAGTTCCTCTGAATATATTTTGGGGCTAAATAAAGCTCAATGTGGCAAAATATTTTCATATCATTTACAACACAAACCACCCTTTGTAATCCTAAATACAAAATTTTAGAAAAACATATAAATAAGTTTCCTTATCCTCCCGTATGATGTATACTTTTTTATGAGAACGGTGAATATCCCAAACACGTGTTAAATTAATCCTTCTTCTCAAGCTACAAAAATTGTGTTCAAGTCCTGATCCACCAAAGAATTTTATTGGTATACGGATAAACAGAATGATAAAAATTTGTGCGGTGAATGCAGACAATCAAATAATATAGGGGCGCTGGGAATACACGAAATCGCACCACTGCTTTGCTTCAGTTCACACTCCCATAACATGTACCCGATGGAAATAACATACAGACATGTATTTTTATAGTATAACAGGTTGCCAGTATGTAAGGAAATGGTAATCTTAACCAGTACCAGATCCAAGCTCTAGATACATTTTCTTTGTAACCTTCTTTATGGAGTATGTCAACGAAACATTGCAGTAGAAAACGATCTATAGACACTTTAAATTATGTGTGCAATATATGGAAAATGGTGTGCCAGGACCGAAGCACATGGCAGGAAGTGATCTCTGTCTACCCAGATGGGATCACGCCTTTTGCCCAGATGGGCAAAAGGCGTGATTTTATGTACTACTAGCTTTCGTCCGCGTAGAGACGTTTAACGGGTAAAACATTACTTCTTTTAGCGCAGTCGGTTGAAAAGTAGCCTTAAAAGTATAACCTTTTCTAGGCTCTGGACTATATCTGTACCAAATTTCATTTTAATCGGTTCAATACTCTATGCGTGAAAGCGTAACAGACAGACAGACAGAAAGAGTTACTTTCGGATTTATAATATTATATAGTAAGGATAAGGATGTATATGGGTAAGTAAAAAATACTCACTTGACTTCTTCCGTACGCCCCGAGGAACCCAATCATGATGATCTTCTCATCAGTCCAGTTCTGACTGACTACAGGACACAACTTAGCCCCGCCACAGTCGCTACTAACTATATGAAACAAGTTGACTCCATCTTCCTCTATCATTTCAGCCGTCACTCTCTCCTCTATCAAATTCATCGTCACCTTTGAATAACTGTTGTTCAAGTAAATAGAATTCAAATTAGCCTTCGAATTGTCGTTTGCATTCGTGTTATTATTAATTACACAAGCTTTATTTACATTAGTCACTTCTAAAGCGTTCGACGTACTATTTATCTCTTGGGCTATATTATACATTTCCTCGTCCAAGTCTTTTCGTTGGTCTTCGTTAGTTAGAATGTAAGTGGTGTTTACTTCTGTATCTGTGCTGTTCTGCGCCGGCTTAGCGTAGACTTCGTACAGAAGTAGCATCATGAAGTATAGAGGCATTACGTGGGCCGCCATGGTGAGTCAATTCATTTTAATTGGTCTTCTTGTGATGGGATCTGAAAACAAAAGAAGTTTATTACTATTCACGGTTAATCAATCAATACACATTTTATTTAACTGTATGAAGGATTGTGTATTACACAATCCTTCATACAGGTAAATAAATAAATAAGATTAGTTTACTGCAGAAATACACGGCGTACAAAATATATTTCATCGTGTACGCGCCTTAGCAAAGAATATGGTACGAGCTGCTACGATGCCCAGAATATAACCATTAATACAAATTTGATACCTATAGTACCCATTATTTAAAAAGCAGTCTAATATATTATTTAGTATCCTTTCAGTTAGCAAGTATATTATTGAATCAATCATTTTATAATAAATAACTTTTTCCGACAAATAGTACCCTATTAAATATGTCTTTAGTTAATTATAATTACAATTGGGCGTATCAATGATAAGCTAAAGTAGAAACTGTTTCAAAGATTATTAGGTCTAGAATACTTTAAACGGCAAGAACTTAAATTAACTTTATAAAGACTTCAAGCCTTAAAAACCCAAGTAAAGATGTATTACTGGAACTTAAGAAAATATCCACTATGATCCATAATATGTCTACTAGATATATGCTTACTTATGTACTGAACAAACAACCGTCCCTTTTTACGCGACCACGTCGTAGCCAAAAGCAAGAATAATGATTACGTGAATAAATAGTTGGGTCAGAGCGTCCAACTATTTATTTACCCACGAGTTGAAATATAACTTCAGACCCCTCCACTGATCCGCGCTTAGCTAGTTTGCGTCGCAAAAACACGATATAAATCACCCAACTAGCCCGAAACGTCGGCATAAGAGACATTCGCGTCAATCCTTGATCTTTCACACCCGCTTACACGAGTCACCCGGGATTCGCGGATGTGACCAAAGGTTATGTATTACTTGGAGTACAATATAACTTTTAGGAATGATGTGATTCTATTTATGAAATTCGTGGAAATTGGTTAAACTACATGCGTGTAAATCTCTTACTTACATTTTTCTTCTAAAAATGTGAGATTAACTTGGTCATGATGAATGTTGCTCTCACGAGATTTTGGTGCTGATGGTGTTATTTTTGTCGATAATAATCTCCTTACAGTTCTGTTATATTTTTAGATATTTTTACCGGAATACTGTTCTAATATATTGAGTGTTTCGATCGAATAGCCTGTGATATTTATCTCGTGAAGTGGTACCTGATTAATCACAATTTATTTAGACACGTAGGTCCAGTAGTCTGGTAGGATCGAAACCATCTCCTAAATCGGTGGCTAAATCTATCAAACGATCTATCAAGATTGGCGAAAAATAAGATTGATATTGCCTTTCTGTACACTCTCTCAAGATGATACTGAATTTTCCATTACTCTCCTTCTCCGTAAATTATCATTATAAAAAAATATCTCGCAAACAAGACACGTAACAAACCACGATAACTGATTACGTTCATTCGTTTAACGGGTCGAAGTAGCCAGGTAATTGCTTTACCTTTTTAATCTTGAAACATCGCAGGCCTATGATAACAACCAGCCATTCCCAAACACGTGTAGGGTACATATTTTTCTTTGTACCTTTAGGCGGGCGTAGGAAAAAGGTAAAAAATATTTTAATAGAATGAGGGTAGTGACCGTTGAACGTGTCTATAATACCTTGTCATGCATAACTAAACAAAATAAGAAACATAATTTATTCTATTAAATGTATGAGCTGTCATCATATCAGTAGCGATACCATGAGTTAGCTATCGAAAACTTACGTACGTTAAAAACCTTTCGAGTTGTTTTTTTCATACGGCCGATTTTAGTGCCTAGCGTAACCACCAGGCGCTGTACAAGTTTTCCAAAGACATATTTACGTAGGCGATATCGAGTCCGTCACTTTTAAACTCATGGTAGCGCTACTGTTCACTTTCGGTAACCGTATCCATTTTAGGGCTTTCTAACTGCAGTTTCCCGGGGCAACTAATAGAAACTGGCGTGTGTATTTATCAACCCTTGCATAGGCAACAGGTTCTCAGTTATCAGTGCACCATCACCCATCCATAATGGTCATCCACACAACCCGGATCGTTCTAGATACAACTAGGTCGCGACCCGCAGCGACTCGTTTGCGTTACTATTAAATTCTCGTAACCGACAATATTTAAATACCCAATGCAAATGCAAACAGAGTTTAAAGCAAAACAGTACAGCTGTTACCACGTTATGCGATTAATTAAGCTACGTTTGCCATCGGAAGACAGTGAATTACGAAGTTTCAGAGAGAAGCTGTGAAATAGTATGCTTTCCTTAATCTAGGTCATGGAGGTTAATCTTGACTAAGTGGAGTGTAGTATTCGATCGCCTGACGGTGCGAAAATTAGATCACTCGGGACCCTACACACTAAGATGACTGATTTCGGCCATGGCAGCCAATCTCATAGAAATCATCTATTTGCACAGGACATATAGTATTGGAGAATTGTGTGCGCAAACACAACTGCTCTCTGTTCCCTCACTCTCATAGTTCGGTGGTACGACAATCCGACATGACTGATGAGGGATCAGAACCACCGGCTTAACGTGCTTTAAGGATAAGCGCGTTAATCCATTACACACTATTGTTATGATAAATATGCATGCCAAATTATCATATTGGTATTTGCATTGTATTATAAGAAATTATAAGAAATTACCATCTCTTTTTGAAATCGGTAAAATAGTTATGACCGCAATATTGCAGTCGGGAAAATAGTTATGAAAAATAAAAATGTAATCCAAATGGCTTTAAAAATTTACGAGAAACAAGTAACAATACCAATAACAGGGGTTATTGGTATTGTTACTTGTTTCTACGTATAGCTACGTTTAGCTTAGAAAACTTTTACGACTGTGCCGTAATATTAAATTACTATCGAACAACAATTTAACTCGACGGGTAAATACGATTTCATAAAGCCTACAGGATTTTACAAAACTACGGAATATACGATTCTCTAAACGTATATTAAACGTATTTACTTTCGTATTATGTATGTCGCAGTCATCTGGTTAAATCAGCGATTTGATTGAATCACTAGCGCGTTCATTGAATGACGACGTTCAATTGAATGACTAAAGGACAACTCGTGAAGTTGTTGAATGTAACGTTCAACATCTTGACTGAACGTCATTTAGCGTAGTCGTTGAATGGGATATAGCTGACTTTGTAATGTTTGATTAGGGTGACCATAAGTTCGCAACTTAAAAGATAACTAACTTTAGATTTAAAAAATGAGGACATGACATAACACACCTTAATATAAATTTTAACAATTTTAAGTTTTAAGATACTTCTTAATGTGTACTTCTAACGTTAGGCTAATAAATTAGAGTGGTCCCCCGGCGTGACAAAATTAAATCAAAAAATTCATACGTACGGTCAACAGCAGGCCAAGATAACCATTTGCAGTTCAAAATTAGCGGTTATGCCTCGCTTTAGTTGGTACTTACGTAGTAGTGTAAAAAGGTATTTTGTGCTTTTTATAGGGTTTAGCATTTTTAACCTTTTGTCATAATAATTGCGTACTTTATTTGGGTCGGGGGTTTTTACATAATAAAAAACTTCTTTAGCTATAACCATTATTATATCGTACCAAAGTACGAAAAGAAAAAGAAAAGATATCAAAATATCCAGTTATAATCCATAGATGTCCTGGCTTCCTTAGAAATCATGGACACCCTAGCTTTTCGAACATTATTTATAACCTCCAATATTCTTTCGGTAGTCCAAGGTTTTCTTTGGGATCCTGGAAAGGTAATTGTTTTCACGGCAACAAGAACACTTAGTCACATTAGCCCTAATTCTCACAAATACACTAAACAATAATAATCAACTAATCTTTATTTTGTTCTTCGTATTCAGCCAGTTTTGCCAGAAATTTTTCTTTTAAAGTAGCCGGTGGCAGCGTGTTAATCGGAACATCCATGCTATCTCAATTTAATAAGTCGAATAAGTCACTTTAAATCTCAATTTCACTCAAAAAATATCAAAACAGTTCTATTCGAATAGATCTGTACCAGCTGTTTGACGCCATCTTTGTTTTGATGAGCAATAACGCCGCAGTGGAAAAAATATGAACTAAATTACAATCACCTGACTGATTTTACGTCCGCTATGTTCAAAGGGCTATGTTTCAATCCGCTAACTTGTTGGACGTTGAGTGAGGATTGTTCATTCAACGTTCGACCTAGTCATTCAATTGAACGTCGTCATTTAATAAACTCGCTAGTGATCCAATCAAATCGCTGATTCAACTAGATGACTGCGACATGTACAATACTATATTTCCTGTTAGATTTAAACATGTATACATTTATTCGCATCTCTCGTCTTTTCTCAGTTATTCAGACGATTTACCTTAATTCCGCTCTAATAAGTCTTAAGACATACACAAAATGTTCAAGCAATAATAATCTAACATAATCTATATAACTAAATAAACTGAAGTGTTTGTTTGTAATATTCAAATAACGACTTTTACTAAATGGTTATGAATCTTAATCGGATACCATTAACAAATTAACAGACTAGCAGACACACAAATATGTTAAGAAAAAATTCTGTCTGCTTTTCTGTTTGTTCCCTCTTATGTCCGAAATTTACAAGATATATAAAATTATTAGTGCCGTCAAAATTGGTCCATCAGCTTCGGACATAAGCGGGGACAAACAGATAGACAAGTTTTTTTTTTATAGGCTAATTTAATTAATAATTGTTTCCAAAACCATTTCCACGCGGACGAAGTCGTGGGCAGCCGCTAGTACAAATTAATTTTATAACACGGATCTTGTACTTTGTACCACAGTTACTCTGGCCCTCTGCAATTTACGTGGGCCATTACGAGTGTATCCTAAGCATAAAACATTAAAACGCTTTTCATGTACGCATTAAGTGACATTTTCTTCAAAACGACTCCTAAAAATGTGGTTCAAATTGGGCAGGCATCTTAGACACCGTACCTTTTGCATAGGAATTATTGTTTACATTGTAAAATTTTAGTGGTTATTTTCCCATGGCAGAACGATTTACCTTTAGTACCATGCTAAATATTATATGATTATTTTTTGTTCTAAAAAATAATTTTTTTCTAAAAAATAATCATCTAAATCAAAAGCATGAGAAGCGATACTTCTTTTAAGTGATGTGAAAGTAATCAGGTACTGCTTGCCGCATGAAATTGTTGATTAAAGCAAAAAAAGCTTTGAGTGGGATAAATACTGCACAAATCTATTTTACTACCTACTAAGATAAAATCATACTACTGTAAAAAATAAACAACTAAAATTTCACGGTACATATGTATGTCTACAACGATGAACTCAAAAACTACTGTAATGTTTAAAAATTACAATTATAAAAAGAAATTGCCTGATCTCCCTGACATTACTTAAGATGATTTCAAAAAACACCTTGAGAACACACATTATCCCTGATTGACATTACTCTACTCTAAACAATAGGAATCTCAATAAAGCTTTAATATTACCACACATTGGTTATAGCTAAAACTTTTGCTAATAATACAATACAATTGTTTCACAAAATAGTCGTAGAAAGAAAAATTGCTACTATAGAAACCAATTGCTGAAGATCCCTAAATATTATTTCCCTCTACGTTTATTTCATTTAAACAAATAAATGAGTCTCGTGAGAAAATAATTTTCTCATATTTGAAAGCTCTATTGCGCAATTGGAAGTAATTGGAAGTAGCAAGCTTTCTATGTCCCAAAGGTTTTCCTTGTTTTACGGTCCTATATTAGAAAAATATATTCTGTGTCACACACACAGAAATAAGTTCGATCTCCCTTTAAAGACAGTATTGCATTACAAAGACCAAGTAAATCGAATCTAATGCGGATAATACGTACGGATCTGGAAAATTAAAAATTATCGAGAACATGAGATTTATTGACAACACTTCGAAGCCAGAATGAAGTGTCTGTTCAGGTTGGAATGTCTCTCTTTTTTATGACAAAGTTCTGCAAAGTTTCTTTGCAGACTAATTAATAAGAACAATGAAATTGGAAACTGGAAACGTAGAATTGGCAGCTATTGTAAATTTCCGCCTCGGAAATTAGAGCGAGTGCCTCGTTGTACTCGCTCTCATTTCCGATGTTATATTTTATTAATGTTTACTTGTTAAGCATGGCTAGAGTTTCCAATTTTTGGTAATAAAAAACTTTACTTTTATACGCAATAGAAAAAAGGGTGAAAAATACCATTAGAAATCGCAATGAAATTCTGCTGAAATCTATTTTGAATATACTCGTTGTCAAACATTCAGTACTGTAGCCAATATTGATAAAATTTAGGTCGTTATTACTATTGGTTCGACATCAAAAGCCCAAATAAACATCTAAATTTATTTATTCAATCAAAATAGTCTATGGACAATCGCAAGAATAACACAATCAAAGTAAAGTTACCGAGATAACTTTCGAAACTCGTAAACATAACCATTCCATGTTCAGAACTACGTCGTAGTAAAACTGCTACGAAGACTACGTCGTAGCGCATAATTGATGAATGAGTTACGAACGGTGGTCGACAGACTTACCTTCAAGTTAATATCACTTTGTGTCTATTGAATTTTGAATGACTCAATGAATTACAAGGTACTTATTAAGTGCTTTTTAAAAGATTTCATTATAGTCAAAGTGGTAAAGTATTGTAGACTCCATTTGAAGTTTGTTCTACAATTAATGGATAACAAGTCCAATAAACCTTTTTGTAACCGAAAACAAATTTGCTTATTATTTTAGGGCACTTTGGTTAAGGTAAATTAATAATTAATTCACCGGTGCGGGCACTTAAAAGTCGCTAATTTACCGCACTTCAAACCCTCACGGAATTGCCAGACCGTTTAAAAAATTAATGACGCAAAACTATTTTAAAGGATGCAGTTATGCAGTAAAATAAAAATTGCGAGAATTTTACCTCTGAAGTCGGGTTATGAGCTAAATTAGTTTGGGGACACATCCAAATAAAATACGACTGTAGAATCAAAATTTTACATGACTTTTTTTACTGGCTCGGTGGAACAGTGGCTAGTGATCCAGGTTCACTACATACGGTTTCAAGGGTTGTGGGTTCCTTTCCCCCGGGGACAAATATTTGTGTGTCGAAGATTGGCGTTTGTCCCATTTCTGGGTGAGTTATTAAATATGTTTAAGTTTAATATTTGTGTATCCAATATTGATTCTGATATCCGTAACACAAGTGCTTAAGCTACTTATCACGGGATCATATCAATGTATGTATGTGATGTTGATGTTTATTTATTCTCACTTTTAATCAATTAGATTAATGGAAACCAAACCGTCATATAGTATCCGAATATAATAAATGCGTAGAATGATGTTCATCTGTTGACCAAAATTGAATAGAATAATTATGACGAAGTATTTATTTGCCTTGTGCCGTTGGGTACATAAAAATACCTTGTAGGCGCAAAGTAAATAAACAATTGGGCAATCCATTGGGAACCATGCCTAAAAGGGAACTCGTTGAATTATGTAGATGAAACGCCATAGTCCCCGTGCTACTACGCAATGCTACTGCGAAGCTACTGAGTAGCTCATTAATACGACCGGTGTGCTACGAATTTTCTAGTGTCTTCGTCGTAGACTTCGTAGTGTCTGAGACCGTGACTCGTGGCACGGTGCTTATCTGTAACTTGGTTGTTTGTGGGGAAAATGCAATCAGTTTTAATACGTTAACTCGTAAGAAAGAAAAATGCATCAATCGATTAAATAGCAAAAATCGAATTATCTTGAATACTTCGTCACTTTACTCTCAACTCCAATACTTTAAATTTTTTCCAACTAAGTAATGGACGAAAATAAGCTTGTAAACATTAATTACTTACATCACTACTTGGTTGAAAAAATCCTTGATTGTCCATCGCACAAAAACTCTACACAAATCACATCACAAATTAATTTGAACACTGCAAAAGTTAATCCTATTATTACTTAAAATAACATAGTTTTACTAACCGAAAAGTCAAGGAAATTACAGTAACATCTGTGTTAATACGATTTTTAAAATACTTAAAAGTCTCTTTAATAATTTAAACCCAACGGAAATGTTCTAAAGAGTTCGCGTGACTACAAACTTCCGCCCAATAGAAATCGCAGGGCGTGGGAACATGCGCTGCTTTCCGCCGCTGCGAGCCAACTGACGACTCGGCGGGTATCAGAACCTTCCCTTAATTGTCACTTTCACGCGTCAGCAAAATATTACCAACATTGGGGAATATTTGCCCGCATGCGCCAAGGAGTCTTTGGAATTTTTTATATAATTTGCAACTGCTTTTCCTGCGATTAATCTTGATTCTTATCAGAATAAACTAGTTGAAAATGACTGCATTAAATGGAATATAAGTTTATTTGTTCACGTACTTAAGATATGATTGAACCCTCAGTAATTTTATTTATTTCTGGAGGAATGGAGTACTTACCATTAAAAACAAACAAGCAGGATATCTCGTTTTAACTAAAAACTATTCGGTAATCGAGTTGTTTTGGTATTTTACATTTATATTAGATTGGAATTTGAAATAAAACTAATTTTACGGATTAAACTCGTGTGTATATATTCTAAACATTATTTAGAGATCCGAGGTTTCAAGCTCTTTACAGCGTAATTACGTTTACGTTTAAATTTGTTTTATTTCATATGTGTAGTGTTCGCGCAATTAATAGACAATACTAGATTGAAATAATATAAAATTGTCCAACTTTTTCTTATATTAAAAGTTTTAAGTATAATATAATTTATCATAAAAGTATGACAATAAAATATGTGACCTCAAAAATATCCAAGTAAATAATTGCGTGTATGTGCACGTGTACGTGTAGTAAACAAAAGCGTGTTAAAATTGGGCTGTGTTAAATAAGTTTAAAAGACTCGACAAGACTTCCAATGGTATGCAAATCTGGCTTAAACGGATTCCACAGACCAATGTTTTGTATACAGTTCGAAAATCCACACTTCTCCGAATGGAAGACGAATGGGGGCGAATTTGTTCGTAGGTGTAAAAAATTCGGAGAAACTTGAATGATATACGCGTCTTGTTTTGTTTTACAACGCATTTACACAGGACATGTTTAATGTGCCTTTTAGATAGTTTGTTTATTTTGTTCAAATACTTTTCATATCTTTAGAATCAGAAATATACACCGTATTCCACTGAGATTTTAGATTTACTCCCGAAAGCCCTATAAATCTAATTTAGACCCAAATTTTGGGGTTGTAGATAGGATCATAGGGCTTGGTTCCAATTCAACTTTCATGAATACAAATGTTAGTTGGAATGAATAAAACAAGGCATAGTTTGGCATCATTTAATCGATACCGGGCGCGCGCCCTCACTTGCTTCGCATACGAAGAACGTCGGGTCACCCTTGTAGTTCGCAAGGATCTTCTTTTTCAGATTGTCCACTTCCGTCTTCTTCACCTGTGAAATATTGTCGTGTTAGATTTATCCTTTAGTGAACACTAGATTGTCACTGTAACTTGAACCTAAATTTGGTACCTAAATTTCGATATTGAGATGAGACGTCATGTGAAATTGTTGGAGAAAAATACAGCGATGTCTGTCTATTTCTCTAATGTTTGCAGCCTGCCAAGAATAAGTATGATATATTTGGTTCTAATTAGCAAATAAATCATATTTATTTATTCTTGGCAGCATAGAGAAATTTGGTATCAAAATATTCCAAATTGTTCATATCATTTTATTAAAAATAATTACTTCGATGATATTATAATATCATCGCTATATTATTTTGGTCATTTCGGTTGTACAAGGCTATGGCCAAATTTTATATAAATTCATAGTAAGACTTTCAAGAGGACATTAGGGTATATCTTATCATTTTAATCAGGTCTTGAACTTAATATTAATTAAGTTTTCCCACTTATTAACTAGCTCGACGCAGCTTTTTTTACTAAATTATAACTGAAATATTTTCAAAACTAATTTTCTATGAATTAATGTTACAACCGTCTACAGTCACACTAATCAGAAAAAAGAAATAGAGTTCATATTGATGTATCATCATCATCATCATCAGCCCATACTTGTCCACTGCTGGACATAGGCCTCTCCAAATGCACGCCACTTCTTTCTATCCTCTATTGATGTATGTGTGCTACAAATTAGTATTATGAGTTTATTTTTTCATATTTTTAACTAATAATATAATTGCGCTATTGTTTTTGTATTTTCGTACCAGAATTTCAGTGATTTTTGACATAGACATAAGGTCTTACTGCTATGTGATTGGTGAATATGACATGTCTGTCATTGTCACGTCAAAAATAACCAATCATGCTTCAGTTGGACCTCAGGCCTACGTATAAATGTCATCTAGTGAATTTCTCATACACAAAACCCTGATTATTGTGCAAGCGCTGCACCTGCTTGATTAACGGAAAATCAGAACGAATTGTGTTGTCTGATATTTTTACCTGGCTAAAGGTCAAGCCTGGTTAATTAAATAAATCAACCATTCAGCTTTACAAATCATTTTGCATAATTTATAATTTATTATTTGCCTTGATTTTTGTAGGGTCAATGTCACAATTTATTATCTTCCTATTAACATTTTATTACCCCTTATTAGCTTTGAAGCTAACTTCCCTTGTTCAGTTCTCAGGAAAATTAGGAACTTTGAGTTTCAAAGAATGGCAATTTGTCATTTCCATGTAATTCTGTGTCTCCAAAATGAAGTTAACAACGTCCGAAAAATAAGTAAACAAAAAGTTAGGCTTTTACTCTAATACTACGTATTTCACATTTTTTATTTAAGTTTACTTCCATATTTCGTTTTTAAGAAGGTGTTAACAGATGCAGGTGGTGCAAACTACTCTATACGTCTTCCCCTGGACATGTTAAAGTCACATTCGTCAAAGTTATACATTGTATTTCTATGTTTAAAAAATAATTCAAGTAATTTATTTCTCTAGAAATGTTCTTGTAATTAGGTAATTGAATTATATACTTTTAAAATAATCACTTGTATTTCTCGCGAGAATAAGATATTAAACCTTAAGTATTGCAATCATAAATTGAAATTGAAACAAGCCAATGACCCAGGGCTTGTCCCCCACGGGAAATAACTTCAGAAGGCGCGCAGAAAATAAAAGGAGGGAGCAAAAGGTAAAAGAAACATGATACGTGTAAATCCCTATATACTAAACCGTAGTTTGCACATGGACTTTGATCTCATTACTTCCCAGTTATCCTCTCAAATATTTTAGTTGCACACTTACTAAATAAATCTTGGTTTGGTACAAGGGAATAAACAAAGAATAATACCTATTTATTGAACCATTTAGTTATTTGGAAAAACAATATTTTTGTTTAGTAATACATACTAGACCTTTTAGCGTTATTAGCATTCAACCTAATAGAGCACTGTGGAAATCTGCACAGCTGTGTAGAAATCGCAAGGTTGTATACAGTCGACCAACCTCGACTGCCCAGTGTCTTTGGCTGAGACTTTATCGCCCTATACAAGGGCAGGCTAACCCTTCCTTGGGTACGTATCTTCTGACTGAGGATGGTTTAGAAGAATTCCTAAAAATGGAAAATCCTCCGTAGAGCGTAGTGAGCGTGCTGGTCTAATGTACCTTTTCCCTAACTGAGTACGGTGATGGCTTGGAGCAGCCTTGTCATCATCGGACTTGTGGTGGAGCGGATGGTGGTGGTGCAGTACTAACTTACTTCTTATCGAGTCAATGGCAGTAACTTTGACTGCGAGATACAGGATTGCATACCGGGGTGGACATTAGTATGGGAGTATCTGACAGCGCCATCTGTTGGTAGCGGGTCGAACTTGCTAGTCGCATTCGCTAGTATGCTAATGTAACTAACCAGAGCCACAACGCAGCCGCCGAACCCCCCACCGGTCATCCGCGCGCCGTACACTCCAGGAGCGCCTCTGGTGAGGTCCACCAACTCGTCCAACTCAGGGCAGGACACTTCCATGAGGCAGCTCAGAGAGTCGTGCGATTGGTAGAACAGCTCTCCTACCTAATTGAGAAGTAATTGTAATTTAAGTTATCTATATCAAAACTTTTTTTTTCTTAACTGAAATACGATGATCGCTTGGGGGAGCGGATGGCTCTCACTCATAATTTTTTTTTCTTTTTTTTTTTTCCTAACTGACTAACGATGATGGCTTGTATTGTCATCATCACCGGGCATGCGGGGGAGCGAATGGCTCTCACCCCTAATCTCACTCCTAAATTATCAACACTCTATATTTAAGGCACCATTGTACCAATAATTTTGATGAATATACACATTATTTTTGCAAAAAATAAATATTAAGTATACGGTGAACTTCATGCTAGCGTTAAATCCCATTAGGTTCCATACTGAATCCATCAATAAGTATTCACACACATATATAAATAGATCAACTGTATTTTCTGCCTCGCAGTCGTAAAACGAAGTACAGTGTTTGCGGTTTTTAAAAATAAAACTGTACTGTTGCGTACAACGAAAAAAGCAATGTTGATAGTTGAAAAATGTTACGAAAAAATACCGCATGTTTTAAAGTTATAGCCGTCAACCGCAATGCGTTCAATCGTTCACCGTGTTTTATACGTTTTATTTAGCTTTCTTTATGTGTTTATTAACTTATTTCGTTTAATAGTGGTTGTTCAACTAAACCGGTAGAACTAATGAAAGGTCGCCAAAGAAAAGTGCTTAAGTACCTATTGCTAGCTATTTCTTAAGCGGAATCAATACAAAGTATAAAACAAAGTCGCTTTCACTGTATGTCCGTATGTATGCTTAGATCTTTAAAACTACGCAACGGATTTTGATGCGGTTTTTTTTAATAGATAGAATGATTCTTAAGGAAGGTTTGTATGTAAAATTTACCCGAAGCGAAGCGAGGGCGGGTCACTAGTATTCTATAAATTAATATTATTTTCTAAACTAACCCGGTATAAGTCCATTTGTGAAAGACTCTTCGCCACCTCCTCGGTCCGGCTGATCTCTTCGACGACATGCTGCGCCCTCATCACTACCAGCCTATCGCTGTTCTGTTGTTTTAATTCTGAAAGTAGGTAATAAAAAACATTTATTGTAATTAAATAGCGGAAATAAAAAGGGTCTTGCCAAAACATACTTAACATCACAACGTATTTCATCCCAGAAATGTATTCTATGTGTCATCACCAATAACCTAAAATAAGCATTAGGTGACTACTGTAGATTTTTTGCTCAGTACGTACATTTATAACTAAACGCGGTGGAGCGGAACGCATAACGCATTATTATTTTTATCAACAATTCGACCAGAATTCGAATCGGGATCGGGAACATGATTTAGGCATATGAATAAGTAGACACTTACGAAGCCACTAAGCGAAGATCTGCTCAGCCGATCAGCTGGCACTGTCAGCTGAAGCTCACCACAGACGTCATTTAGTTGATAGATACACCTACATTCTGGGTCTTCCTTAGGAGCACCCCTGTGGGATGGGGCCTGCACAACCTCTCTGCCAGTCAGGCAATCTATACTAATATTATAAAGCTGAAGAGTTTGTTTGTTTGAATGCGCTTATTTCAGGAACTACTGGTACAAATTGAAAAATCATTTGCGTAGAATAGACTATTTATCGAGGAAGGCTTTAGGCTAAATAACACCACGCTGCGACCAATAGGAGCAAAAATCATGAAAAATGTGTAAAAACAGGGGAAACGCGGACGAAGTCGCTAGCACAGCTAATGCTACATATTCAGGTCACCAGAGCCTCCATACAGTAGCTAGGTATACGTACCTTGTAGGTCTTACTTTGAAGCGCTCCTCAGTGAGGGTCTGCCCAACCGCTCCGCCTCCTCCTCCACTGTGCCCGCCGCTGAGGGTACTCCATCTAGAGGCTAGGTATATCTATCTTCCAGGTCCTCCTTTGAAGCGCCCCTCAGTGAGGGTCTGCCGAGCCGCTAAGCCACCTTCACACATCATGTGCGCCGCTGAAGGTATTTCTTCTATTGGCTAGGTTTACCTACCTTCTAGGTCCTCCTTTGAAGTGCCCCTCAGTGAAGGTATGCTCAGCCGCTCAGCGACCTCCTAACATCACGTGGGCCGCTGAGGGTACAACATATTATCTAGTGGCTAGGTATACCTACCTTCCAGGTCTTCCTTTGAAGCGCTCCTCAGTGAGGGTCTGCCCAACCGCTCCGCCACCTTCAGACATCATGTGCGCCGCTAAAGGTACTCTATCTAGTGGTTAGGTATACATACCTTCCAGGACCTCCTTACAACGTTTCTCAGTGAGGATCTGCCCAGCTGTTCAGCCATTTCCTGACATCACGTATACCGCTGAGGGTACTCCATCTTGTGACTAGGTATACCTACCTTCCAGGTCTTCCTTTGAAGCGCCCCTCAGTGAGGGTCTGCCCAACCGAACAGCCGCCTCCTGGCACTGTGCCCGCCGCTGAGGGTACTCGCTGCCAGTCAACTGATGCTTCACGTTGGAGTTCACCACCAGGATCGCTGTGTCACCAGTCTCGACTGGAATGTCAGTTGATTCTAAGGACCTGTCGACGAACGTTAATATTGAGTTTTGTCATTTGTCATTTCTAGTCTTAAGATTGAATTAAATTTTGACTTTGCTATAAGGGTACAGCAGTGCCCTTCGAGACTTCAAATCCAATACATCGTTTATAGCAATTTATCACTTGTATGCATGTAAAAAGAAATCTCTATAAGATTTTTTACCATATAAATTTGATGATTATTAAAAGATTTTTATGAATATAGACCGCTATTTGCTGATACCTGTTGTAGCATTTTTAGTGGTGTTTCGAAAACTAAATAAGCAAACAATTTACTCTAACATAATCAAGATTTACATTTTCTCATGTATCTATTGAATTCCATACAATATCTTAATATAATCAACTATACATTAGTCTATTAATACCAAATTCGTGCGCAAAGTGCCTTTTCCGGAATAACTCCGACGCCTACGCTAGGAAAATCAGGACAACTTCGATGATATGCGAATATGATCCCTGAGTCAACACAAATATGTTAAGACAGACATTGGTACCAATACACTAGATATTAGTAGGAACATTATTTTTTTTCTTTTGAATGAATTAAATAATATTAATAGCTAATGATTTAAGTTAAATAAAGATTGATCAAAAGATGAGATGTATTAATTATTTGTGTAAATATAATTTGGTTGTAGCGGGCCAATATATCGCAATAAGTCGCGAAATGACTCATAATCCGCAAATAGTTGTATTACTATAGATGAAAATCTCATCAGTTTGAGTATAACCAAAGTCACTTCGAAACCCATATACTTAGTGGAGTTCCGTAAAACATGAAAATGGTAAAAGCTCGGAATCCAGGGCCAGTCAATGAATCTGTATAGGAAGTGCTTGATTGCATTATTAAAACCTGAAAGAAAAAGTTAAAAAAATTGCCGATCTCGTTTACAACAATTTTTAACAACAATTTATTGAAAAATAAAACGTAGTGATTATATTCTCTTTGAATGAGAGGCGGAAGGGGGAAAAAATTTTTTATAGTAGAAATTTCAATTGTTTATGTGATAAATTATGTTTGATGAGTAATTTCAATGTTAATTTATTAAATTTTTACATTAAATAATGATTTACAAAAATAATTTTACCATTAACTATATGACACAACGACGGACCGCAGCCGCCGCCGCCGCCATCTCTGCCCTCGGCATTGTAAATGCATCTTGTGTATTAATCCTTACTAATATTATAAATGCGAAAGTAACTGTCTGTCTGTCTGTCTGTTACTCTTTCACGCCTAAACGGCTAAACGAATTTTGATGAAATTTGGTATGGTGATAGATGATAACCTAGAAATGGTTATAGGCTATAAATAATTACGCCATCGTTCTTAGGGGGTAGGCAGTAGGCAGATAACTAAATTGAGTTAGTGATTTTTAGCCGTTTTTGTTAGGACTTTTGCTCTTTGACGTCTAAACGGATGAACGGATTTTGATGAAATTTGGTATGGTGATAGATGATAACCTGGAAATGGTTATAGGCTATAAATAATCACGCCATCGTTCCTAGGGGTAGGCAGTAGGCAGATAACTAAATTGAGTTAGTAATTTTTAGTCGATTTTGCTAAGACTTTTGCTCTTTGACGTCTAAACGGCTGAACCTTTCTAACACATTTAAACTCCATACATCCTAGTATTCAGTTTACAATGGAATTAGAGTCAAATAATAAACTAGCTTTTCTTGACATTCTGATTATGAGAAAACTTCCTAGCACATTTAAACTCCTTATATCCTAGTATTCAGTTTACAATGGAATAAGAGTCAAATAATAAACTAGCTTTTCTTGACATTCTGATTATGAGAAATCCAGATCATAGTTTAGGTCATACTGTGTATCGTAAAGCAACTCATACAGATAGGTACTTGAACGGTGATTCTCACCACCATCCTAGTCAGTTGTCTACCGTGGGGAAATCTTTGTTTCAGAGAGCACGAGGCATCTGTGATGACACACACCTGGCAGCTGAGCTTCAGCATGTCAGGCGCGTACTACGGAGCAACAAGCTCCAAATACCACGAACGCGGAACAGAAGCCGAGTGAAGCCAACTACAGTGGAGCGACAGCCAGCAGTACTACCATACATGAAGGGTGTCACTGACAAGATTGGACACATCTTGAAGCGTGCTTCCATAAATACCTACTTCAAGCCGCCGAAGAAGATTAACCAATTTTTACCACCTGTCAAGTGTAATATTCCTCTTCAGGATGCAGGTATATACAAGCTAGACTGTGAGTGTGGCCTCTCGTACATCGGTCAAACAGAGAGAAGTGTTAGTACCCGGGTCAAAAAACACATGGCTGACGTCAAACATAGGGGTGAAACTAAATCTGCAGTATGTGAACATGCACTAGATGGACCCAACCATTATATCCGGTTTGATACTAACCTCAAATCCTCGTGAATGAGCAACATTTTGTCTCTAGGATGCTGAGAGAAGCTATTGAGATCAAAAACATCCTAATTTCAATAGGGAAGATGGTTGGAGTGTACCACTTGCTTGGGATCCTATAATGAAGACTATAATATCCCAGGTCTATCAAAAACTACAACATATTGCAAGACCTTAGGATGTTGTGAGTTCTGTGTTGCGTGAACCGCAACGCACAAAATATCTCACCAAATGACGGTAGTAATTAAACTCACTAATAAAGACACCTGTCAACTTTAGTCTTAACCGTGACCACGAGCGCTGTAAAGAGCTCGAAACGTCGGATCTCTAAATAATGTTTAGAATATCAATACACGCGAGTTTAATCCGTAAAATTAGTTTTATTTCAAATGTGTAGTGCTCGCGCAAATAAAAATAGACAATACTAGATAGATAGTAATCTAGAAAAGGATATAGGCTATTAATATTTATGCTATCGTACTTAAGGCGTAGGCAGTAGGCAGAAAACTAATAAAGTTAGTGATTTTTAATCATTTGTTTTAAAACTTTACCTCATTCACGCCTTAACGTCTGAACGGATTTTTAAAAGACTTGGTTAATTTAAAAATAGGATTCTAAACATGGACACAGGCTACTTTTTACGGCGGGAAAATTCCTCATTTCTGCGGAAATCTAGCGTGATCGTGTCAAGAAGTCGTTTTTCTTCCGTCCGACTGATAACTGTTACGATTACTCTAATAATTTCTTAAGTAGGTACACCTAAATTATACAACTATAGAATCCCTGGAATGTCTTCTTTCCATTATTGAAAACCGCATAGCTATTGATATAGTACTTTTTGAGATCCTAGGTAACAAACACATTTTGGGCGCCCTTCGCAACTTCATTTTATACTATTTATAGATAGAAGAAGATAGAAGATAGAATAATAATTAAAAAGTTGAGATTGCACAAAATATTTTTTTAAACATTTTTTTATATACTATTCTAAACACATTTCAAAACTTGATATAAAGATTCATCGACTGGCCCTGAATTCCGAGGTATAAACCTTAAGGCGCTCCACTAATAGTAACTTGGCTGTTTTTGAATTGACCCAATCAATCGAGACAGACAGTGCTTAGACAGAAGGAAAAATTATATGCGATAATTCAAACTTCACACTTGGCATGACGTTATATCATAAATGACAAAGAGAGCAATAGTAAATGACACAATCTTATTATTGCCGGGGAAAATTGGACCATGTTGTTTCATGACGTTCAAACGAATCTCAACCGTAGGGTGGTAGACCACATTTTTGGCTGGCTGTACCATAAATTAATGTAAGTATGAATTCCTGATTCCCATGATACAATACAAAGTTAAACTTTAGTTACGAAGCGGAATACGAAAATTATTTAAATAGTTAAATCGTCTGGCCATTATAGCCAAAGGCGATAAGATTCCACAAATGGTTGGGAATACTGATTCTGTTGGGAACCAATATGCATCATCCCAACATATTTTAAACCTTACCTTTACTTACACTACAAAAGTACTGATCCGATTAATATTAAATTTAGTACTAAGATAGCCTAGAGACTGAGAAAAGAAAGTCTACTTTTTGACCGACTTTACCTACTATAAGGGAAAAAAATAAATTGAAAGTTTTCAATATTTTCAAACTAATTAAAATTAAAAACAGCCAAAGCATATTAAGATAAAAAATACATTTTACTGACTAGACTAGAGTCTGCTCTCATAATAATGAGATGAGTTTGAGCTATTTGCAGAACGGCGGTCGAAATACTAATAAAGTAAGGCTCAAAAAGTAAAAGACACTACGAAAACAAATATTGCTCATAAACATTTTCCCCGTCTGGTTTTAATTTGTAGAGTTGCTTATTTATGGATCAAAGTCAAAACAAAGAAAACGTAATACAGCTAGACTACCTTATAGTGACGATTTGAAAGTTATGAAAAATCGAGTTGAACAAGGTGTATAAATACACTGACCTTATTCTTTCGGCAGTTGAGTAAAAACCTACTTACATACTTGTACTAATCTTCTTCTTATAAATAAAAATGAATTGCTGTTCGTTAGTCTGACTAAAACTCGAGAACGCCCGGACCGATTTGGGTAATTTTGATTTTAAAATGTTCGTCGTAGTCCAGGGCAGGTTTCAATGAGAAAATATAGAAAACGAATCAGTATTGGCAGTATGAAATTCGCCGGGACCACTAGTATTACAATATAAAGATACCAAAATTGTAGAAACTAAAGTTTGGTAAAGATATTCAATCATAGATAGTAAGAATCCAAGTACGAAGAATATTTAGCGGTGCGGGGAGTTTTTTACATTTTTCATAACTCTATAATAAAGATAATATAGAGATACTGGAAAATGCTAAGTTATCAATAGAGTTTATGTTGAATCGTATCATGAAATAAAATGTATTTATTTACAGAATCACCATATAGTAACAAAATACAATAAATAAACTTAAAAACAATTGTAACACATGATTACAGCATGTTGTGAAAAGCAAAGTGAATATAGATAAAATAAATTTAAAATAGTCCTCTGTGTGTTAATAACAAATTTCAATTATCTTTCACCATATAGTAGCATTTTTTACAAAAATAACTGTTACACATAATTATAGCATGCTGTTAAAAGCGTGTGGATAAAATTAATTAACAAAAAGTCATCTGTATCTTAATTACAAATGCAAATAAATTAACCGTTGATAAATATCTAAAGGACTAAATATAGTTCATTATTTAGAATATACTACTTTTATTGAACTCTATATATTATGTAGCGTTCAATCAATCTATATACCTGAGCACAATATATAATTTTAAACTGTCATGGTTACACACACTAAAACATTCATGTCATTAAAACAAAACAAAAAATATCCCGGACATTTTCAGTTTTCTAATACCAGAGTTTTCACTTGACCACGTGATTTATCGCGTCTCATCAATAACATACATTTTATTCTTCACGAATTTCTTTATCGTTTAAATATTGTTACTTTGTCTAAGCCCCCTGATATGAGCACATTTTACATACCGAATACTAAACAACATTCAAAGATAGTTCAAAACAAAAAAATGTATGGAAAATGACGCAACGACGCCGCAACACCGCGAAACGCACGCGTGCGCGGCTTCGCTCTTATGCCGCTATTTCGTCAGCTCTAGCACAAGCAGAGTGGCGCAGTGGAAGCGTGCTGGGCCCATAACCCAGAGGTCCGTAGATCGAAACTACGCTCTGCTAAACTGAGCAATAACTTTCATAACTTTTTCTTTTTAAATATTTATATGCTTTTCTCAATGTTTAGCGTCCATTTTGTAAACAACTTTAAGAAATCGGACTAGTTTTTTTTACGTCAACTTATTTTTAAACAGTTTTATTTAGCTCACCCCGTTTTTTCTTAGTCAACTTATCGATTACCAGCTGTCCCAGCGACTTCGTCCGCTTTTCCCTCGCTTTTTACACGTTCTCTCGTTTCTTTGCTTATATTGGTCGCAGCGTGATGTATAGTCTAAAGCCTTCCTAGATAAATGGTCTATCTAACACAAACTCATTTTTCAATTCGAACCAAACCAACCAAATAAACTTTTTAGCTTTATAATATTAGTACAGATACTCGTAATAGCTGGCAATTTTACAAGTATTATATAAATTATCATAGAAAATTTATTCAAAAGAACTTTTATGACAAAAGTTATGAGCATTGACGGGCAGACAAACGTACTAAATGATCCTTCAAAAGTTGCGTTTTTCCTTTTGAGGTTCAGAGTAGTAAAAATGTTAAATTTTACAAAGCATTTCAGCAAAGCAAAAAGATTTTTTTTTATTTTTTAGTTTAATTGGGTTAGCTAAATTTTATTTCTTAAAGTATATACTTGATTTTAAATTGATGTGTTACACGCAGTAGACCTTCAAGTGTTTGCCAAATAAATAAAAAACAATTTTAGTATTATAAGAAGCTAAGGCGATTTGATATTATCGACACTCGTTTATCAGAGAGCAGATTAACAATGCAAATCTTATTAAGAGGTACAAAAGGCCCCGATTTATTTTTGACCTTCCACAGAAGTGATTGTTGAACGCCAACCTTGGCTGAACAATTTGTGATAATTCAACTCTTAATGGATTATTTTAAAATTCTGCGCAAGAGGTAGATCAGTCAGATCACCCACGCACAATAGCCGCTTTGACGTCGAGTTGTGAATATCGGCCCGTTGCACCATTACTTTTATTTAGATTAGGGTTGCCTTCACTACAAATTATACGAATTATACTTCTAGATGTCTCAAACCTAGAAAAGATACCAACTAGAACTTTTTTTACATTAATATTTTTTGCTAAATACTAATTGGTAACACTGAGGTAGAGTTCGCTGTTAGCAAGCTTTTTATAGTGCGAGTCTTTAAATTTCCTGAAAAGTTATTTACAGATTTTAATTAAGATTTAGATTTTAAATAAGATAAATAATAATTTAGAAAATTAGATTAAGAATTTTTTTTTAGATTTTCGTTAATTTATTCATACAATACGATTCACATATTTGTCTATGCCGCTGTGCATATGAGATCTAAATTTTAAACTGTCCCCGATATTTCGGCACTGTTGCAAGCGCCATGATCACGGGTCAGTTGACCAGTTAATATGAGATCTATCATATTCGACAACCAACTAAATTGTAGTGTTTAATACAATGTTATTGTCGTATTACCTACGTAAATAGGGTATTCAAATGAAATCTTCACTAATAACTTAAGTATTTAGGTTGCTTCAAAACTTGCGGTTATCACAAATTTAATCTAACGACGACGTACTTACCATTTACGTCTCCTTTGGAAATTCCTAAGGGGCAAATCATATTTTGTATACAATTTTAAGTACATAGAATCTTGAGAGACGTGCCTATTACTCCTTGTTCATGATATTAGCTATTTATATTCAAAGCAAAGCTCCGTATCGAGGCTTCGAGGACGATCGAGTAAAACGTCTCGGCGGATATTATCATAAGAGCGCGCTCGTTTGATTGATGTGTATTTAATTCCTATCTGAATGTGCATCTATGTATTACATGATGTTGAATTGGTTAATAGTAAATAGAGAAACAGTAATGATTCATTACTTAACTGTATCCAAGCCTAAAGAAGGCTACACGCCAACAAAACTTACAACTACATACATGATTACTAATTGTACGATTTTAGACTTTCGCGTTCCATTACACTAAATATTAGTCTTTTATGGGTCTACACGCGTTATTGGGAGTAGCAAATTACATAGCTACTTACTGCCCGACGTTTCGACTTACGTCGTTTCGTTTCGTTTTTTTACTAATGTCCCGTTAAAGGAGTGCCTTGAGGTCATTAAATGTAAACTGGAAGACCATGAGTTGCCTAAAGAGTACATTGTTCTGATCCAAAATTGTTTAGACGGAAATTACCTTTTATTCAGAGAGCTACCTTCAGATCGACGGAGTGGCAATGGGCAGCCCTTTGGCGCCGGTTATTGCCAACATCTGGATGGAGCATTTTGAAAACCAGGCATTACGCAATGGACCGTGTACTGTGAAACTGTGGAAGAGGTACGTTGATGATGTATTTTGCATCATCAGCGGTAGTCAACTGGAGGTCGAACAATATTTGTCGCATTTGAACTCGTTACACTCGAAAATGAGGTTTACATTTGAACTGGAGAAGGATAGATCCTTGGCATTCTTAGATATTAAAATTTGTGCGAAACAGGATGGATCCCTGGCTCACTCTGTATACAGGAAACCCACACACACTGACAGGTATTTACACGCCTCTTCACACCACCACCCCAGACATCTTCAATCTGTTGTGTCGTCGTTGATAAATAGAGCGTATGAACTGTGTGACCCTGAGCATATACAGGCAGAGCTCGTGCATGTTCAGGAGGTACTGAAACGCAACGGATATGGGACGCCGGGGCGGACTAGAAGGCGAAATACAAAGGAGGGGAACCCGGGGGTTAATCGGCAATCAGCATTTTTGCCTTACATAAGAGGTATAACGGATAAGATTGGAACAGTTCTAAAACAATACTCCATTAAGACTGTATATACTCCGTTATATAAAATGTCTAAAATGCTGCGGACACCGAAAGACGTAATTCCCTTCCAATCTCCGGGTGTATATAAAATCGATTGCAGTTGTGGTAGTTCTTATATTGGACAAACCAAACGGGCTATAGCCGAGAGGGTGAAAGAACATATTGCAGCTGTTAAAAATCGACAAACGAACAAGTCTGCGGTGGCTGAGCACCTATTAGACATGGGTACTAATCACTGGATGGAGCTACATGACCCGAAGGTCCTCTCCACAGATCGTCACTATCATACGAGAATAGTGCGAGAAGCTATTGAAATAAAGAAGCACAGGAATTTCAATAGGGAAGATGGATTTAAATTATCGTCGGCATGGAATCCAGTGATTAATAAGTGCATACCGCGGAATGTTACGTCTAAAATAAACCCGGGTACAGTGAGTGTTGTGTGTCGAACAAATGTGGGTAGCTGTACAAATGACATTAGTGCTACAAGTTCGGGGGTGGATCTAGAAATTAACAACCGATGTGGAAAAGACTAATATTTAGTATGATTACTAATTGAAGGTAGCTTACCTTTTGGTATATAGGCTGTTTAAGTGCAGACCATGTATAACAAGTAATGTACAGCTTTACAGCGTATTCACATTAGCGCGATTTTTAGGCGACTTAACGGCGAGGCGATAAGCGGGTAGGTTGGATGATTCGTAACCGCCGCGATATCGCAGCGATATTGCCTCGCTGTAAAATCGCCCAAAAGTCGCTAGTGTGAACAGGCACATAGCGTGTACCATCGCTACGTGGTAACCATGGTAACTGGTACTAACCTGCAGTCTATGAGGAGAGCATGGTTCTTCTTGGCCATCGTGACGACATATTGGTCCATGATCCCGCACGGCATGCCAGGGAACTCGTGCTCCGCTTTCTGGCACAATCTGGCCTTTTGGATAGAGCTGCAACAAAATTATAATAAATACCTTGCATTCAGGTGGGAGACATTTTGTCGACCGGTTGCTGTTACCACCATACAGTTGTGTAAAACCCGCCAAGTGACTCTGACCTCTCTTGGTCAGGTCGCGTTCCGGATCAGCACTGTACGAACCGGAGCCAGGGGGACCATTGTTGCGGCAAGCGCCGGACCAGTGGAGTCTTAGCGGCGGTATTGTGCGGGCGGAGCGGGTCAGCCCGCCGGCCTGGGAGACCCGTAGAAACGGGGGCCCTTCCGTCCGGCGGACTGGCCAACTCCGACCCACACAGCTCAATACCAATGCGAGACTCCACGCCTTGTCTCGTTGTTGCCGCAGCAGTGGTCTCCTTTTTCACGGCTTTCAGGGTGAGTGGGACAGGCTCAATATGGTCTATTGTGCCCGTCGACCTCATATTTGGATCTCGCTACCGCTCACCATCAGGTGGAATGAGGTCATCTTGTTAGCCTCTTTATAAAAAAAAAAAAATTCCATAGCTGGATTTAGGTCTCATTATCTTTCAACTAGTTAAAAAAGGGGGCAAAGGCACATGCGTACCTACCTACCTACATATACAGTCAATAGGTATTCGCGTTAAGGCCAACAAGTAATAATGCCTATGAGTTTATTAAACACGAACAATAACGATACGAGTATGCAATGTGTCTCATAAGTAAAGAGGTCAGAGGCTTAGTAATAGTTCCTAAATCACTCACACAAACACATCCTTTACACTTAAAGATCATATACACTGACTAAAATAAAGGTACATCAATATTAAGCAGACCAATCCCAAGAGATGCTTCGCCTTCAACTATTCCTTAAATACCAAAGTTACCACCTGTTTCGAATCAACACGACATTAATTCGACTATTAAACATGGCTTATTGGTATTACCCAAACTAGGTCTTAACTAGAAAACTCTCAATGTCTAGACTTAGTGAGTAAACAGCGTATCTGTACAACTAATTTGAATTTGAGGATCTAGCCAAGTGCGCAATCTAAACATCTTTAGTCCTTTAAATCTTTAATGTCGTCACGGGTGGCTTGGATGAAAGTGAGTGAATTCAATCCTTGAGCAAATATATACCTTAATAACACATATAATATCGTATGTGTGTGAGTTTTGGTTGACTGCTTTATATTTATTCAAAAGCAATCCGTGTGGCTTGATATTCCGTTTGAAATGTATTTATTTATTTATTTACAAGCTTTCCGCCCACAACTACGTCCGCGTGAAGTTATTTATAGTCAGCAGAGTCGGTTAAAAAGTGCCTTCGGTAATTTTTCAGGCTATATTTGTGTACTAAACTTTTTTTTCAATGGCTATGGCTTAACTATGCGACCGGCAGACAAAGCTTCGCATGTATTTATATATTTATTCTGATCATCAAAATAGAAAATAGAAGACGAAGAATGCTTTTGATGCATACTTAATAACATTTTCAATGAATTTAGAGATGCTGAAATCTTTGAGATTGGACTTCAAATTAATATCACAATCAGAGAAATTTCGCTAGACGCAGTTAAATTGAATAAAAAGATAAATATACCTAATTTAAAGGTATGAACTGTGAAAAAATTATAAAAAATATCTAGAATTGCTTTAGAAAATATTCGAATTTCATTTAATTTGTACCGAATATTCTATCCTTTTCTTAAATCAAATTTGTACACCAGTCAAAAAAAATTCCATCCGATGTTCGGGTATTTCTATTATCACACAATTGCCCTCACAGATTTTGGAGCCGATATTGAAAGATGTTTTTGTACAAAAGTATTACTTTATCAAACTTTTATGTTTCTAAGTATTTTTAACTCAAGATGCTGGTTATTACAACAAAAAGGAGATGAACTACGTACAACTTTCCGCAAGTCTCACTGACGTTTCAAAGGGAACACGAAATAGATAAGATAGCAAACTTTATGTTCACTCAAATTTCTGTGAACGAACATCCAAGTCTTGTAATTTACAATGTAGAGCATAGCTTTTTGAATTTCAGTATTAAGTAATATGTACGTGCTATATGTAAATAATTATGTAATCATTTATATTAACATTGATATTATGTAAAGGTAAGGCAAGTTCGTTGGTGATAACATACTTGTCGTCGTGGTTCTACACGATGTTCATCGCACAAATATTTCTGCCGAGTGGGAATCGAATCCGCGACTCTTTGTGCAAGAAACAGGGTACTATCCAAAGCAAAACACCTGCTATAACGTTCATTATAACTAACGGTAGCGGTAGCGGTGACAACTGCAGTACAACAGGAAAAATGATTAAGTTTGTATTAGCCGGTCGGCACCGCTTGCGACCAGATTGCAGACCAGAACAGTTTCAATAACGTACTTACATATAATATTAGTCTTTATGGGCCTACACGGGATACAAGGAGTACCAAATACACAGCTACTTACTGCTCGACTTTTCGACTGGGTTACACGTAGTAGCTATGTATTTGCTACTCCTAATATCGCGTGTGGACCCATAAGGACTAATATTTAGTGTAAAGTCTAAAATACTACGAATTTACATATATCAGCACGACTTACTCCACGTGCGTACCAGTTAGCTGTTCCAAGAGCGTGAAGGTAGCGACCTCTAGCGACGCGCTGCTGGACAGACCCGCACCCAGGGGCACATCCGACACTACCACCAGGTCGAAACCACCCACTACACCTGGAAAGAAAAAAATAAGATGAATATCAGAAGAAGAATAGAACGGAATATAAGTGCACTTCTTAACTCTCATAGTTCGGTGAGACGGCAAACCGACATGATCGATGAGAGATTAAGCACAGGACCACCGGATCAACGTGCTTTCTCAGGCATGGGCGTATTACCGCCAACTTCCTGACTCCGGGCTGAGTAATTATCAAACAAAGACCCTGGTACGAACCAGGGACCTATCGGTTTTAACGCAGCGCTTGCTACCAACAGACCAACGAGGTAGTCAAACGAGATCTTATCTCATTTTGACAGCTAAGGCCCCGGGAGGCGAATTCCTACGCGCGTTGGTTTGATACTAGCGAGTTGAGACAGACTACGTATATAAAAATAAGGGATTAATTTCGTCTTCCTGGATAGAGCCTAAGCAAACACTTAGCTATTTTTTCAAGCTGACTGCGATGATGGCTTGGCGTAGCTTTATGATCATCACTGGACTTGCGGGAGAGAGGATGGCTCTCACCCCCAAATCATTAGTTTACTTCCTACACAACTACCACCTACTTATTATAAACTTGATGTTGCGTAGGTAAAGGTATGTCTGCTAAACACTCACAACAAGTACCTACATGTAAACATGCAGAAGCTAGCAATTACGCATTTTTCAGATTGCTCAAAACCTCTTATAATTGTTGTTTGATGATTAAAAAATTGTAAACAAAAAAAAAACCGCCTTCAAAAACCCGACTCACTAAAAATTACAAAATAATATAATACGAACATTAATCTGGGTATGAATTTGATATGTTGTTGAAGGCGGTGCCGTTTATATTTCATGCAGTTTTCCTCAAAAATTTAATTGGCACCGCCTTCAACAACATATCAAGTTCTTACCCAGATTAATTTTCGTTTTATATTTTTTTGTAATTTTTAGTGAGTAGGGTTTTTTGAAGGCGGTTTTTTTTTTGTTTACAATTTTTTTTTCATCCTTTGTAGTGTTACATTTTTTTACACCCTATTAGTTCAGCTCACCTATAATTCTGCTGATATAATAACTAGTAGTATCAATATGTACACAGATTTGAAAGAATTATCCCTTTACTCCCAACTATTAAGGAGTTGACCTTCCATCATCAGCTCAGCATCATAACATTATGATTGCCAGAAGCAATGCCAATATAACTTCAGAAAATATGTAAAACGCGGTACATGTGCCTATAAAATTTGAGGGTTGCCCTCGATTACTCCTGGATCCCATCATCAGATCCTAGACTGGTCAACCTAATAGTTTAGCTCACCTGTAATGCTACTGATATTATAACTAGTTAGTCTCAATATGTATACAGTATTGAAATAATTATTATTTTACTCATAACTACTAAGGAGTTGACCTTCCATCATCAGCTCAGCATCATAAGATTATGATTGCCAGAAGCAAATGCCAATATGACTTCAGATAATATGCAAAACGCGGTACATGTCCCTATAAAATTTGAAGGTTGCCCTCGATTTCTCCAGGATCCCATCATCAGATCCGAGACTGGTGAAAATGGGACCACCTCGGAAGTGAACTCTATCCAACCAAAAAAAAATTTTTGAAATCCGTCTATAATTGACGGAAATATCGGTGAACATACATAAAAAAAAAAAAAAAAAAAAAAAAAAAAATATTATACATACAGACGAATTGAGAACCTCCTCCTTTTTTGAAGTCCGTTAAAAAGAACATTTACTAATAAGTTATAGTCCAGTCAAATTAGCTCTTTTAAACACCAATCTGCGGAAAAATTACTAGTGAGCTGAATTTTGGTACACACCTTTATTACGGCATTGTAATGAAGGTGTGAAAAATCGACATTCATATCGTGCCGGCTTAAAAAGTTATAGGGGTCAAAAGGTCGCGAAAATCAGTTTTTCGCGAATATCTCGCGATCTATTGCTTGTAGGTTAATTGAGGTCATTAGAAAAATTATTTGTTATAAAATTATCTACAAAAATGTCCTTTGCATTTTTTGTAGAATTGAAAGTTTTCGGAGGAGAGCGCCGAGAAAGCACTCACATACGGTATTGTATACCAAGGCGTACGCCCTATGCTTTTCATTGATATTTGTAAGCGTGTTGTTAGTAAAATCTACTACATACAGACATATAGCATTAGTAATACTAGTACAGAAAGTTTTCCTTTTTGGAAAAGGAAAACTGAAAATCATGAAGATGTTTGAAAAAAGATCTGATTTAAACAATTTTGCAGAAATATTCCAACAAGAAAATTGCTCTCGAGATGCATTGTCAATGCTAGGACATATTTTCTACCGCTGCAATTTTTTGTACAATTACAAATCTTTTTTTAAACATCTTCATGATTTTCAGTTTGCCTTTTCCAAAAAGGAAAACTTTCTGTACTAGTATTACTAATGCTAGGTATATGTCTGTATGTAGTAGATTTTACTAACAACACGCTTACAAATATCAATGAAAAGCATAGGGCGTACGCCTTGGTATACAATACCGTATGTGAGTGCTTTCTCGGCGCTCTCCTCCGAAAACTTTCAATTCTACAAAAAAATGCAAAGGACATTTTTTGTAGATAATTTAAAAAAAAATAATTTTTCTAATGACCTCAATTAACCTACAAGCAATAGATCGCGAGATATTCGCGAAAAACTGATTTTCGCGACCTTTTGACCCCTATAACTTTTTAAGCCGGCACGATATGAATGTCGATTTTTCACACCTTCATTACAATGCCGTAATAAAGGTGTGTACCAAAATTCAGCTCACTAGTAATTTTTCTGCAGATGAAACCTAATTTGACTGGACTATTAAGACTCTTTTATGAGAAAATGATGTAGCTTGTTTATAAATAAATAACACGTAAATTTTGATGCTCAAATTCTTTTTATAAAAACATATTAAAAGAGTTTAATGTAACTTGAAGATTTTAATCCACTTGGAACATTCTCAATTAAATGAGTCCATTTACGCCGAAATAAATCAGCTCGAGTTTTCTAGAAAAAGTTAATACTTAGTGGCAAATGTTATGGGACGAGTTGAGTAGTGGGTTTGTCTGGAACTGAAGAGATAAAAGACGGGTCGGGTGAGACGGATATTAAATATATGGCGTTTAGTGCGGTAATGTCTTAGCCTTGTTTTATGGTTCAACTCTGTAGGTACAGACAGCCAAAAATGTAGTCTACCACCCTACGGTTGAGATTCGTATGAACGTCATGAAACAACAAGTTCAATTTTTTCCGGCAATAAGATTGTGTCAGTGACTATTGTCAATCTTAGCGATCGTTACATCTCGCAGAAACTTTTGTCAAAAATGGTAGACCACTTTCTTGGCTGACTGTACGGTCTATCATATGTATTCCAGCGCCTTGCGGTTGATTTCTGCATTGTCAATTATATTGTACAGGAATTACTGGACAGAGCCGTGGTTACCTCGAACCCGGACAGTTTCAGTTTTCTAATGATTTGACATATTGCGAAAATAAATTTTACCCCTTAATAACACTCTACACCATTGCATTTAACACAATGCCGTGTTAAGAAGGTAGTTAAACTGGAAACATACTATACTATGAGCTCACTGGTTTATGAAGTCATTAATTTATTTAAAAAAATTAAAATATTAAATGTTTTTTTTTTCAGCATAATATATACAATGTACTATAATTTAGCGAATTATCTGAATTTGGTTAATTATTAAGGTCCTTACTGACGAGCTATCTCAATTTATTGCATTCGATTCAAATGCCTATTTGTCACTAACATAATAATGGCCAGGTAAACAAATTTGAAGATACTATTTTCGTGTTTTTAGAACTTACATAACAATGAATTAAACTTTGTTACCAACGTATAAATAAATAGGAATTTCCATGAAATTATACTTTGTTTTCTTGTTATTTCCAGCCGAATACTGTGAAGAAAAACAAACCAATAAAGTTATCGCCCTATCTCTGTCCATTATATCATCCGCGCGCCTACCACCTATTATCGCCCGTTGAAAACCAAAATGATGGCGAAATTGTGCTCAAAGCTTAAATAAGTAAATTATTTTCCTTGTGTTTTTCATGAGGCGTGATTTTTTTCCAATCGTAACGGCATTTTTTACACCCCCGAGCAAAATTAAGATGACCGGTGGGCGATTCCAAGATACGATACGCATTTAACAAATTGGAATATTTGTTTTTGTTCTCCTTTTGTATGCATCTTTATTTGGTATCAGAAAATATAATAGGTCCATAAGTCACTGAGAAAATATCTTTATTTTCATCTCTCGCCATCGTCGGCCGTAGATTTAGCTGAAGGTTACATACCTAAAATGGTTATTGATTCATTATGTTGAGAATATGCGCGCAGATATGATTACGTGGCTAAGAACAATCTGTAAATAGTTATTTTCGTTTACGTATATGGAAAAGATAGATCGTATATTTGTACCAATTTTGACTGTTGTAGCTGCAACTACATTTTTATTTTTTTATAAATGTCTATATGGAATGTATCAACTCTCACACTTTACTAATTATTATTTTTGACTTCGTAACAATTACGTATCAAACATTGACCCAGTTTATATAGGTATCATCGAAGACCGGACCGTACCGGAAGAAGTGACCGAATTCTGGGCTAAAGACAATTGATTTTGCCATCGACTCGAAAAGAAAAACGATAACTTACCGGGAAAGTTGGCCACGACGCCTTTGATGTAGTTAGCCCAGGCCGGTGAGCCTGGCTTCAGTGGGGACCCCTCCGAAGGCGCAAGGAAGCTGGTCTCCAACTCCTCGCCAGTTCCCAGCACAGACACCACGTTGCATCTATCAGTGCCGTTCAGCGACCCCACCACTAACGTCGAGAAGGGTATTGCCTAGAGATAAAAAATATAAATGAATATCGGCGAGTAACAACTTGAAGTAAGGATTTAATACAATAAAAGGCAAATTTTGCAATCTAGCAACGGTATGTCACAACATTCCTTTTACATTAAAACGTTAGCAACTTGACAGTACCAACAGAATTATACACCGTGAAATTATAGTGGTTGTTTTCCCGCAGAAAATGATTCTACCTTAGTAGCACAATAGATTTGTGCAGTTCATTTTTGTTAAAATCAATAAATGCCGGTTTTACGAAAGGTTTAACCGAAACTCGAAAGCACGTTCAAACCGCTTTATGACTTAGGGTGTCGAGCTTCTTCAGCTTTAAGCATCGATTTCATGCGGCAAGTAGTACCTGAATACGTCACATCTTATAAGAGAACAATAGCTTCTCTCGTTTTTGAGTTGGAAAATTATTATTTTGAAAAATAAAAAAAATTTTTTTTCGTGGAATTATTTGCATGATTCGATAGTATTACTAAAGGCAAATCGTTCTGCCACGGGAAAACAACCACTAAAATTTCACGGTGTATATTATTATAATCTCGCGATTATACGAGTAGAGACGGGCAAATTCTTGATGTCCTTAGGTAGGTACTTTGGGCGATAATAATAACAATAAATATCACACTTATTGATCCGATTCCGAAGTAAGTTACTTTAGCACTTGTGTTACGGATATCAGAAACAACGGCGGTATACACAAACATACTCAAATATATGAATAATACTTCCAGACACGTGTTTCGTCTGGATGTGTTTATTACATCGACGTTCATCCAACATATATGTGTCCCGATGGGGAATCGAACCCACTCTACAAAATGATTCAACGGAACTCGTATTCAATATTTTATTTTATTAGGTATATTCTCAACAACACTTCTTGATAATTCCTATTGCTTGGGAGAAAGCATCAAATTAAAGCACATCATAGCAATTAATTCAAGCTTTTAACGCATTTCTATGACGTGCGAAATATTTTAACATTAAGAAACATTGCTTTCTCCATTTTTGCTGTAGAAAACGTAGCATCAGGTATTATGCAACGAGCCGTAGCCAACACTCCAAGAAAACGAGCACTTAAATGGAATGACATTCTTATTTCTTTCTTTTTTTATATTTTTTCTCCATTAAATAGTAAAATTGTTGAAAACTAGGTGACCTCAAATATAAAACCTGAGACTCATTTAGTTGACCTAGACGCGGAATCCTGTGTTCATTATGTGTTTATTTAGAAACCCGTACAATGAATTGAAAATACTATACTTTCGTAATGAGCTTTATCGACATTTTGACGATGATGATGATCTCAATGCTGTGTTATCCCGTAGTTTTCTTTGACTATACAAATAAAAGCGCCTTAAAGAGTCGGTTTCTCGTGTAGATGAAAATGTGGTAGACTTCACACAACTTTAGTGTGCAGGTTTTCTCACGGTGTTTTTCATCGTTTGATATGTGGCGGGGTTTGAACCTCTCGCGTGGCAAGCAAAGCCTTTAACCACTTGGCCATCGACGCTATTACCCAATTATTATCCACTATACATTCTATCATATACCTAAACTAGTATCTATTTATTTCTAAAAGTTCTATAATATGGAATTATTAATTAGAGATTCAAATACATGTATTCTCATTTATCTATTTACAATTAACATTGAGACGGCTCTAGAACTAAATGGCTTGTATTCATAATTATGTTATAATTGTGTCTAGATCACTAAACGAAACATTACCTAAGGCTTAATCTATAAAAGAACATGATTTATTAGTGTTTGAAACGGACCTGTCTAATTTATTCAATTTTCACAAAAAAAGTATATAAATATTGTCACCTTAAGGTTAATTTAAATAAATAAATATTAGACAACATCGTGTTAAGTTGATTAAGCACTTGGGTTACCGGTATCCGTGTTCCGATGTTCGTGGGATGAACATCGGTGTTTGGAAACTGAAAATGTCCGGGATATTTACCATGTATTTTTGTTTTAATGAGCTCCTGATATTTCGGCACTATTGCAAGCGCCATGATCATGGGTGAACTCCTTCCGGGTGAACTTTCAGTTTTCTAATGTGTGTAACCATGACAGATTAAAATTAAACATCGGTGTTTGTTCGTGTCTGGGTGTGATTATGTATTTAAGTATGTGTTTATAAATATATATTTATGTATATCAGTCTCTGACGCCCATAGTACAAGCTCTGCTTAGTTTGGGGTCAGATAACCGTGTGTGGAAATATCCCACATATTTATTAATTTATATTAAATAACACACCCAGACACTGAACAAACACCGATCTTCATACACACAAATTTTTTTCCCAGGTGGAGCTCTTGAAATCGTAGGAGCTTTTGTCAAATTTACAATTATAAATGTTTTAAAAAATCAGCTGAACGAATGTTATAAATTAGTTATATTTTCAAATTTAAAAACGTATAAACTGAATAAGGCCTTACTGAACTACCTAAATATAAATCATTATTAATCTTAATTCCCAATAATCAAATCCCGATCCGATCAATCACAGCGACTCGTAAACAAGCTAATGACGGTATTAAATGTTGTTAAATTTTCTTAAATCGAATCTTAAATTTGCAGAGGCGAAGGATGATTGAGGATCTGAAATGTCAGCCAAATATAATTACAATGCGGACAGAACAGGCTTTGAACATTAATTTAACTAAAGTAAGTAACGCAGAAGTAAACAGTTTCAATACCTTCCGAAAAATTTGAGAATAATTTGAAGAGAGCGAAACATTTATATTGCTTTAAATTAGGTACTTACCTAATTCGACTGACTACCTTGTTGACCTATTGGTAGCAAGTGCTGCGTTGGGACCGAGAGGTCCCCGATTCGAGTCCGGGTTGTGCAAAATTTGTGTGAGATTTTCTATTGAGAAATTACTCAGGCCGGAGTCAGGAAGTTGGCGGTTGCCCGTGCCTCGGAAAGCACGTTAAGCCGGTGGTCCTGCCCGATCTCTCATCGGTCATGTCGGATTGTCGTCTCACCGAACTATGAGAGTAAGGGAACAGAGAGTGCACTTGTACACTATAATATGACCTGCTTGGATGATCTCAATTGAGATTGGCGGCCATGGTCGAAATCGGTCGGACGCCTTATTCTTATTACTTTTCTAATTAAGTATATCGGTGGACCATTAACACTGGAAAACCTTTCTCATTAACGGCATCGAAAGATATCGCCATTAGTAACCTTGTAATTTATCGGGAATTATCTAAAATTAAATCGTTTAGCAAACCTATCCCCAAAATATACTAGGGATGAGAGTTTTCTGCTCCCCCGCCAGCCCGGTTAAGCTAAAAGCCGTAGCAAGCTCATACACAAAACCATTCCATAAAAAACGTTTGGCAAGAATCCGTCTTAAAATATTTTTTGTCGCAAAATGTTATTTCTTTTTTGTATGCTAATGTGTTTCAATAGAATAACATTTAGATACATAGAAACGAGTTTATCCGGAAGCTACAAAAAAAAAAAAAGAAAATAAGTCAAAATTCAGTAAAGAAAGTATGTACAAAAGTACGGAAAACTACTAATATCTACAACAAAAGTCCTATTCTGCCTTCCAAACTTGAAACCAAAAATAAAAGTGAAAATATCAAATCGAATTTGTTAATTTCCATGCCAGAGACGACGCAAAATACGAAATCTTCCATGCAAGAAAAGCACTCTAAAGTAAACTTTCCCACATGTAACTCATTTGACTCACTTCAAACAGACTTTGAAGAAACTCAAGATGAAGTAATTGATAGCGATACACCTAAAAACAAAATGAGTAGAAGCTGTCCGGATATAACAATAAAAAGCCATCTCAACTATGAAGCTCTACAATCAAAAATAGACAACCTTCAACAAAAATATGATTCTGCAGAGCATCAGATAGACCTGCTTTTATCGGAAAACTTCAGCTTAAAAAAGAAAACAAGAGAATATAAATCTAAAATGAACAACTTAACTGATAATGAACACTCTCCGAGTACAGATAAGATACAAGAATCTATTACCGCAACACCAATAAATAAACATAAGAGAAAATCCACACAGCCGATTACTCATAACAAATTAGATAAGGAATTGTTGACCCATCATATTACCGGTTCAACAGAAAAAACAACCGATAGACCGGTGAAAGAAAATCTAGAAAAAATTGTATCAGCATCCCATGAAAAAAACCATTCCCAATACTTAGAAAAACGAAGCAATCTTTGTATTCTTAGTACAAATACGAGGAATAACATCCTAAAAGAAGCCCTCAATACTTTTCAAGAAGACTTTCAAATCTGTCATTATATAACACCGCATAAGGGTGTGGCTGAAATACTAGATACTATAGATGAAAAAATCAAGCTATTTACGCGTGACGACTCTTGTGTGTTATTGATTGGAAGTAAGGATTTTGAAACATCCCAAAACTACAACGCCCTCGTAAAAAAGATAAGGAATAAACTGTCAACAGTTAAACACACCAATATAATTATTTGCCTTCCTACATTCAGATGTGGTGAATACTCGGGTCTTTTCAATAAGAGAATTGAAATATTTAATAGAACACTCTATTATGATATACAAGAGTATAAATACGCATTCATACTTGATTCTAACCTTCACCTTTCCTATGATTTTAATATGTTCAGTGAAGCACGATATGCTATTAACAATACTGGAATGAAAATTGTACTAAATGACCTAAAATACCTAATTGAGGATACTTTGTATTACTATAATGATAACGTAGATTTAACTAATGTCAAAACAACTCCTAAGAGTAAACATTTTTTCGTTCATAATATAGAAAATGATAAGTTTAGAATTTTACATCAAAACATAGCCAGTGCGTTGTCTAAAAAAGACTTTCTAGAATTAATGTTAGCCGATCTCAAAGAATCTAATAGTACACCGGATATAATTTGTCTGACCGAAACATTTTTAAAGGCTGGTCATGAAAATAGTTTCAAACTTTGTGACTATGATATGGCTGCTTGCTTTAGTAGAGAAAATAAGAGAGGAGGTGTATGTATACTTAACAAAAGGGGACTGGCATTAAAAAAATATGACAGCTTATGCAAACACGCCAGACCTAAAGATTTCGAATGTTGTGCTGTAGAGATTCCTAGTAATAATTTAATAATAGTTTGTGTATACAGAACACCCACATCTGATGTGATTAACTTTCTTCACACTCTTGAGACGGTTCTATATGAACTGACTAGACATAAAAAGAAAAAGTAGTTATTCTTGGCGACATTAATATAAATATTTTGAAAGCTGATAAAATAACAGGCATCTTAAAAGATTTAGCTAAAAACTACAATTTAACAATTCACATTACCGAACCTACTCGAAGACTTTCCTGTATTGATCAAATATTAAGCAACATTGAAAATGCCACAGCAGCTGTATTACCTTTAGGTTTATCAGACCACGAAACTGCCCAAATGTTATATTTTCCGGTTAAAAATAAACGTAAAAAACATGAAATAAACTACATTTACAAAAGAGATTACAGTCATGAAAATATTATTTTATTCCAAAAGAGTATTAGCAAATTATCATTTAACGAAGTGTATATGGAAGAAGACTCTGATATTGCTTTTGAAAAATTTCATGACTTATTTTTGCTTTTTACAACCTCTGCTTTCCTAAAACAAAAAGGAAAGTTCGAAAACCTAATGCTGATAAAAGTTGGATAACTAAAGGTCTTAAAAAAAGTTGCAAAGTCAAGCGGGCACTTCGAATTAAATATTATAAACATAAAAATAATGAAACAAAAAATGACTACCTACGATATTCTAAACTACTAAAAAAATGTATACATCAGTCTTATAAAAACAGGAATAACGATCTAATACAAAAAAGTAATAACAAGTGTAAAGCATCATGGCAAATCATAAAAAGTCAAGATTGCAATGTAAATAAAGAAACTATTGATGAAATTTGTTACTTAAATAATACAATTATTGATCCTATACAAATAGCTACAGCATTTAACTCCTATTTCATTGACTCCTCACAAAATGTAACACAAAACAAATTGTACGATAAAAATGTAAAACAATCAGATGCAGTTAAATCAGGACGTTCTATGTACTTGATGCCCATGACCGAAGATGAAGTAAAAAATATAGCGTTATCTTTAAAAAATACTAACTCTGAAGGTCCTGATGGTATCTGCACTAAAGTTATAAAATATTGTATAAACGAATTATCTTCTCTAATAACTTATCTTATTAATCTAACATTTGAAAGTGGTAAATATCCCAGGCGTTTGAAACATTCGGTTGTCAAACCTATACACAAAAAGGGTAGTAAAAGCGACATTGTAAATTATAGACCAATAACACTTATTCCTATTATAGCTAAGATATATGAAAAGTGTATGGCTACACGACTGATGCATTATTGCTCAGCATTGAAATTAATAAATAGAGACCAATATGGATTTCAGAAGAATAAATCAACTAATCTTGCAATATTTGCCTTATTTAATGAAGTGTTAACTAACATAGACTCGAAAAATTTAACCACGGTTTTATTCTTAGACATGTCCAAAGCTTTTGACCTGGTTGATCATTCAATATTGTTGCAAAAACTAGAATCAATCGGTGTCAGAGGTACTCCTCTTAAATGGTTTGAGTCCTACTTGAGTGACCGACAGCAATGTGTTATGATTACAAAAACAACTGACGATACTAATATAATAAACACTTATAAATCACAATACAGACATAACAGATTAGGAGTTCCTCAGGGTAGTATACTGGGACCTCTCTTGTTCATAATATACATAAACGATATAATAAACATAACACGACATAGAACTATTCTATTTGCTGATGATGTATCCGTAATTGTTGCAACTAAATCAAAAGAAGGCTTAACTCAACATGAAACAGATCTGAACAATGCGCTTGCTGATATTATTAAATGGCTTCAAAGAAATAACTTAAAAATTAACTTGAATAAAACTAAATTAATACAATTCAACAAAATTAATAGAATTAAACTAAATATAGAGTATAATGGAACATATATTGAACAAGCAGATCATGTAAAGTTTCTGGGTGTTACTATAGACAAAGATATCAGTTGGAAATCACAAATAGAAAATGTATGCGATAAAATTAATCGGTTCGTATATGTTTTGAGAAGACTACGACATATTGCCGATCTTACTACAGTCCTTAATGCGTACCATGCCTATATTGCATCCAACCTTCGATATGGATTAATATTTTGGGAAATAGTGTCAATGTACATAAAGCGTTTGTAACACAAAAAAAATGTGTTCGAGCAATAAGTGGTGTGGCTCCTTACATAACTTGTAGACCTCTGTTCCAAAAGTTGAAACTATTGACATTGCCAAGCCTATACATTTTTGAAATTTGCAAATTTGTCAAGAATAATATGTACTTATTCCATAGAGCCGGCGACATCAATCCTCGAAACCGTAGAAATCCGAATAAACTGGTACTTAAATCTGCTCCAAGAACTACTCTATACATGAAAAATTGTTTAATTATGTGTCTCAAAATATACAATAAAATTCAGAAAACCTAAAAACCTTAGACTCTTCTGTATTCTCAAAAAAATTATATGTATGGCTTTTAGATAATAATGTGTATAGTGTTCATGATCTCATTAATCCATAATTTGTATTTTTAGTTATAGTGTAACTATAGTGTTAATGATCCCATTTATCCATAATTCATAATTTGTTAATTTTTTTAGTTATAGTGAATAGTGTTAATGATCTCATTATTTCATAATTTGTTTGTTTTTTAAGAAAGCACTATATTTTAAAATTAATATTTACATGCCACATAGATGGCGAAACATGTGAAACAATGTTTAATGTTAACACCTTATTATGTACCGTGTTCCTTGTAAATAAATACATTATTATTATTATTATTATTATTATTATTATTATTATTACAAAGCGTCAGTTTGAGTCTCATGCAGTGCCGTAACTAGGGCGGTGCCAGCGGTGCCCAGGCACAGGGCGCAGACCCTGGAGGGCGCAGAAATGACCAGACCAGTATCTAGTTTTGTTTCATACATGGTAGTTTGTAGGTACATTTTGTTTTCTGGCGAATATGGTGTAGACGCGCCCTCTGTACTATCTATATCTATATGGCATTTTTCAAGCGATCTTGGAACCACTTGTAAAGGTGGTTAAAAAAGGTATTTTACGGCTTATATTCAAAACGAGCTTGTAGATATTCTTGCCTCTGAGGTCAAAAAACAAATTTTAGACGACTGGACCAAGATCCCAGGGCCGCCAGACCTACGTCATTTTAGCAAAGCTAGAATTTCCATGACTTATAGTAGTATGTACTTAGGAGAGTACGCGTACTCACTTGCTCGAAAGCGGGGCCATTTCACAGGTAGCGCGAACTAAAGGTGTCCCAAAACAGAGGCAAACTACGTCATTTTAGCAAGCCTAAATTTGACGTTTATAACTACGTGGTACTATTTCCAGACTAATTGTAAGCTGCCAGACCAATCCAATGGGCCAATTATTCTGCCAGACACCTCAAAGGTTGTGAGTGCAAGCTTGAGGGCGTATCGACGCACAGCCTAAACGGCTAAAGTTAGGCACTTGAAATTTGGAAGAGACGTAGCTTAGATACCGTAGATGTGCACTAAGAAAGGAATTCCCGAAATTCTCACGGGAACGGGAACAATCGGGAAACTCCTTTTGTATGAAAAATCCAAACCGCTAAAGTTAGACGCTTGAAATTTGGCATGCAGGTTCCTTGGTAAACTTAAAGCTTAGTTGCAACAGGATATTGCAAATTATTTACTGGTAAGGGAATTAGAGGGAAAAAACTTTTGTATGAAAAAATTGAAACTGCATAAGATAGAAGATTGAAATTTGGCATGCAGGTACCCTAATAAACGTAAAGCTTACTTGCAACGCGATATTGCAAAATTATTACGAGTACTTTATGTCATTTCTGTATTTGAGCAAATATTTTTAAATAAACAATTTTTATCTTAAAGAAATCTACTAATAGTCCAGTCATTTAAGCTTAAATTAGGTAAGAATTTCGGAATTCGAGATACCCAGCTATAAGTCTGTAAATACTTAGATATTGACACCCTAAAAGTGGTCTCAAAACCTACATATGGTAGGGTGTACGGAACTATTAAATTTTCAAGGTTAAATGTCACAAATAGCAGTTTTAAGCACTTTTGAGCGAAACGGGAGGTTTTATCATAAAAGTGTGTAGGAGGAAATTACTTATCATCTATTTATCTATGTTCTTCTGTATCTTCATGTATAAAAGGTGTCGTCAGGAATAGGTTTACTGAGGTAACCACGTTAAAAACCGGCCAAGTGTAAAAAAAAAACACAATTTTTGTATGAGAACCCACTTAAACATTGGTTTTAAGCTTTTTCTATTATAAGATGTTATAGAGGCTACTAAAATACATCATCTGTGAAGATTTTAACTGTCTAGCACAATCGCACGTGGGCCTGGAAGCTTTTGAAAATACAACTTTTTCAACTATTTGCATCGCTGTATCTCTGAAATGGTGAATCTTAGGAATAAAACGTAAAGACATTTTTTATAGATAATTAGAAGATAAGTATTTTTCTCCTACACACTTTTATGATAAAACTTCCCGTTTCGCTTAAAAGTTCATAAAACTGATATTTGTGACATTTGACCTTGAAAATTTAATAGTTGCGTACACCCTACAATATGTAGGTTTTGAGACAACTTTTAGGACGTCAATATACAAGTATTTACAGACTTACAGCTGGGTATCTCGAATTCCGAGATTTTTACCTAATTTGACTGGACTATAAATACTTTCGTAAACAAAAATAGATAGATTTACATATTTTTATGCACATTTGTCCACTATATTGTCAGAGCCTGATTAGAGCATTTTTCAAGGGCGCAGTTTTGAAAGCTCGCACCGGGCGCATAAAAGGCTAGTTACGGCACTGGTCTCATGATCAGTTTTTCCTGTAATTCTTCTCACCATTTTGTTTGAAATATGATTCTGTGAAAACATGACTACGATATAGGAAGCTGAAGGGTGAACAACAGGCGTTCTCAGTATAAAGGACACAAAGAAAGATACGTACATTTAAAAAATTCTACTACTTACTATGTGTATTTGTGGCACCGTAGTTCCTAAACGAGTGGACCGAATTGTATGCAGTTCTTTCTTTCTTCTATGTATGTAGTCGTCGTAAATGTGTTTTTTAATTGAATAATCAACTTGTCTAATGCTATATCTGGGTACTAAAAATACTATCTATACTACTACAATAAATACCGGTAATAAACCAACTAAATTAGAGAAAAACGTAGGGATAAAGAATATTATGAAAACTATATAAATATTCTTTCTAAGGCTTTCTCTTTAGAGTCTCTACAGTATTTCTCATTAATATTGAAATTGGTCATCAGCCAACGGGAGCTTCAATCGATTATTCAATTGAAAACGCTTTAAAAACCAATCAATCCTTGTAAGTGATCAAACTTTGTTTACGATTTTCGGAAAGTATTACAATGTTTACTCAATTTTAATGATCTGCAATTATAATTTAATCGTTTTGTTGTTCCAAACCTAAGTCTGTTGAAGATGAATGATCGGGATCGTGGAAAGATACAGATCTTAAAGATTAGTCGTTAGAACATAAAAGATTACAAACTTCTACGAAACAATAGATTAAATAATTGTACCGGGTGAAATTTCAGTCTATAATTACACAAGGATTGATATTATAATTTAATGATTTGCGTCTAACTCGACATGTGCACTGCTGTGACCTTAAATCTATTTTAATGATTAAAAAGCGTCGATATCTAGTGGTTAAGGTCGTTGCTTGCCATGCGAGAGGTCGCCAGTTCAAACTCCGCCACGAACATCTGTGTTTTTCAAATTTTAAATTCATATTTGGATCTCACTACCGCTTACCATGAGGTGGATTGAGATCATCTTGTTAGCCCGACGCTTTAACGGTGAAGGAAATCAACGTGGTGAAACCTTCGAGGAAATTTTTAGGTTGTGTTGTCAACCAACCCGCAATTGGCCAGCGTGGTTAACTAAGGCTTTATCGCCCTAGTTTAGGGTAGGCTCGTGCCCCAGCACTGTGTCGTATATGGGCTGAAGATGAAATCCACTAATTATTTATTGTCGTGTTTTCTATTTTAGAAAACATTAAGAAATTTGCGTGAGAAGTTAGAGAACTTACAACTGGGGTATGTATGTAGTTCGCCTAGTACCATTACTTAGTTATTAGATAAATGACTATTCAAATATACTAAATATCCTAAAGCATTTAAATAAACTTCGCTAATGCGTCTACGTCGCGTCGCAAACGTTCCCGCGGGTGTATTCCTTTTCATTACCACTCCTCTATTGTCGCGTTGAAAGCAATTAAGCAGTGTCGTGTAGCTCTGGATAGGAGCTATTTCTGATACGGTTTCCACATACTGGGGTAGGTACACAATTTGCGCTAATAGCGGGCGGACACATTTAGCGGTATGGAGTCGTGTGGCTATCCGAACCACACAGGAACTGGAATTTACGCGAGAGTGCAACGCACTTGCTATTACGGTGTACAACATATGTTTTTTTGACTTTACATGTGCATAATGCATATCAAATAAAAAAAACACAAAAAGTATGATAATATACAATCGCTAAAAATTTCATGCACATGTGTACGTACTCTACTGTTGTTCCCGATATCCGTGACACAAGTCATAAACTTTAATCCTGGAACCTGATGTTGTGAGATATTATTTATACGATAAGTGAATTACAATTCTCACATTTAAAGCACATCAACTCTAAACCATTTCTTGAAAATTACGTTTTTAAGTTAATAACAACAAATTCAGGTCGATTTCGATACTAGTGAGGGAAAATAAACATTTATAGCCCGGAATTTGATAGGCCTTTGTCAGCTAAAATAGATCGCTTAGAAATGGATGTATTTAAGTAACGCAAACGAAGGATTAAAAGTAACGCATCCAAACTCTCCCCCGTATAACAGAGTAGAACTCTCCGGTCCGGTCACCACGCTCCCCCGCAAGTCCGATGATGATGACGAGGCTACTCCAAGCCATCATCGTGTCGGTTCTGACAAAAAAGGACATGCATACTCACGATAGGCAAGACGTATCCCTCGCAGTAATCAACGTGCTCTCCTATGAGGTTGACGCGGCCCGGCGCCTGCGCAGCCGCGGCCGGCCCGCGCCCGAACCGGGACTCGAACCGGAGGCGCGCGCGGCGGAGCAGCGCCGCCGAGCCCACCGCTGTGGCTTCGTTACTCATCTGTAAGGAGTCCAATAAATAAAAAATAATAATCACACAAACTACAAACTTCAAATATCCATACTATAATAAATTTTAGAGACAATTTTTTTTTTTATATTAGGCTAACAGGATGACTTCACTCCATCAGATGGTGAGCGGTAGTAAAATGCACAATATGCACATATGAGGTCGAGGCACAATAGACCATATTGAGCCTGTCGCACTCACCCTGGAGGCCTGCTTAAATGCCGTTTGAAAAGAGTGCCATGGCAGAAAAGAGGAACTAAACCTCATTGTTCCGATTTCGAAGTAAGTTTCGTAAGCACTTGTGTTACGAAAATCAGAAATGACAGTGGATAACAAATAAACTAAAATATATAAATAATACAACCAGACACGGAACGAACACCGATTAATCATAACAATATTTGTCCCAATTGGGCATCGAACCTACGACCTTGGCGCAAAAGACAGGGACACCACTCAATGCGCCATCGAGTCTGTCAAAAAGTAGTTTCGATCCCCACTGAGTCGAATATTGTGTTAGAGCATTCGTGTTTCTTCGATATCTGGGTTTGTACTTATGTATAAATGTATTTTAACGTATAACATTGTTGTCCCTGATATACAAAACATAAATGCTTAAGCAAACTAAGTTCGTTATAAGTATATTAACGGGGTCAAGTTTACATGAACAATAGGTTACAATATTCTTAGAGAGTAGGTATCAACCCGTACGAGTTGTCCATTGTTTATAATATCGTCAACCTACACAACAATGCTCTCTCTCCGTCACACAAAGTTTCCTTGTAATATTCCAAATTCTAGGAAATGTCTCTAAAGCGACTACGAACTACTGTAAGTAAGTACATGAAAAGCATTTCCCAAGAAATCAATTGAATGTTTCCAAACGTTGAAAAGTTCGACTTCTGTTGAATACCGCTTCAGTATTGAAGTGACAAACACGTTGTGAACTATCGAACCATAACGGACTTGATATTATTGCCAGAAACGTGCACAGACGCGGAGATGTCCGCGGAATCCTTTGGAGCTCAAAAACGGCGATGCTAGGCGCTCAATACCTACATACGCTAGATACGGACGATTTGCTCGACATTTTCACACGAACTTCTTTCTAAACCTAGGCAACACATAGCTGTGTAATAAAACTGAGCATGTGCGAGTAGGACTCGCGTACGAGGGGTTCCGTACTATTTAACTGATGTTGTTTTTAATATCGGGCAAAAATCGAGAAACGTCACGTTTGAACTATAGATGAGAGTCTCCCCTGGATATTTATTTCATGAAATTTTTGGTGAGAAATCACGATAGTTATAAATAATTTTGTTATGAACTCTCGTGGTTTTTAACATTCTACTATTAACCGTCAAACAGTCTGAGTAGTAAGGTCTAGTTATTACCCTTTGGTTACAGAATCCTAAAATGGAGGGTAAAAGGTTGACCGTTTAACCTATTCGTCCTTTTATTTGCATTACGTTTCAAATAGGTTTAGTTACTATAACTAAATAATATATTGGATAACCCTGTATAATAAAAACGACTTTACGTCAAATATGGCTACTCCTTATCTTAAATAATAGTTACAAGTTACAGCTAAATGCGAGTGTAGTAAATAGTCAGTTAACGTTCGTAATAATGGTCTTTAATTTATGTGTACACAAATTGTAATAAGGATTTTTATTATTAAGAGAGTTCCTCAAGAACCTCAACGCACATAACAAATGAGTTGTATTACAAAAATATAATTGGTGAACAACTACAATAACAACAAGTAATTCGCAACTTCAGTATTCATATAAATTCCGTTAAATTACCCGGGCAAAGAATAAAATCTTGATGCGTTTTGACTGAATTCTAAATGCGACCTACTTACCTGGATTGTGAGTATAACGTAGACGAAGAAGTAGTTCTCCTAAGCGAATGAAACGAACCACAGAGCAGTCACTTTGAAACTGACACTGATAAGAAAAATATAAACAGAGTCGTAAAGTAACATAAGAGATTAGACCGAATACCTACGAATGACGTCATCTTGTCGTAGATCTTTACAGTACATACATATATACAATCACGCCTTTTTCCCAGAGGGGTAGGCAGAGATCACTTCCAGCGATCCACTTTTCACCTCTGTGGGAAACGTGACGTGACGGCTTGTGGACCACGTCACCGCCATTCTGCCTTGTGCATTGTTTCAACAAGGTCACATCTTTACAGTATTTGTTTTAATTTAATAATATATGTTTCTGTAATTAATCAGGGCATAATAGAGTAAGTCAAATACAATAGAACCTAATACATTACTAGGTAGGTACAGTAGCGAATTCATAGTTACACCAAACTACTAAGTCCCATTCTATTATTAAATTGAATGGAACGTGAAAGTGTTAGGGGTAGGTATTGTTGTCTTATGAATAATGTTATTAGCACACATTCATATCGTATCTTATACACGCTGAAGGTCTAGTGTCATTGAATGTACTATATCGTCACTCCACAAATCCTTTACAGGGTCTACGGTATGGTAAGAACGGCAAGCGAGAACTGCTTTTAGCTGAAATTCAATTGCTTTAGGAGAAAATTGACGAGACACAATTTGTGACAAGAGGTCTCACCCTCCCGTCTCTGCGTGTGTTATTAAATACTAGTGACCCGTCCTTGCTTTCGCCGGGTATAACTCAAAGGTGACTGACTGACATAGTGATCTATCAACGCAAAGCCCGAACCATTGACGGATCGGGCTGAAATTTGGCATGCAGGTAGATGTTATGACGTAGGCATCCGCTTAGAAAGGATTACCCGAAGCGAAGCGCCCCTCACTTCGCTTCGGGTTACTAGTTGTACAAAAAACTTGTCTTTCTGAATCCCTCTATCTATTATAAAAAAACCTTCAAAATCCGTACTTTTGAAGATTTAAGCGTACATATTCGTACCTACATACCGACAGACTTTGCTTTATACTATGTAGTGATATTGAAGTTTATTTGCGTATCCACTGTGCCTAACTAATAATTTGGCCAGTAGGTAAATGTTATGACGTAAGCATCCGTTAAGAGAGGATTTCCCGAAATTCCCACGGTAACGGGAATTAAGGGGAAAATCCTGTTGTATGAAAAATATTAACCGCATAAGTAAGACGCTTACAATTTGGCATGCAGGTATCTTAATTAATTTAAAGCTTAGTTGCAACAGGATATTGTAAAAGTTCCAGGAAAAAAACTTTTGTATGAAAAAATCTACCGCGTAAGATAGTTGATTGAGATGTAGCATGCCCTAATGAACGTAAAGCTTACTTGCGACGCGATATTACAAAATTTCCAGGGGAACGGGAGATATTGGGAAACAACTTCTGTATGTAAAATCCTGTAGTCCACGCGAACGAAGTCGCGGGCACAGCTAGTTTATTTATATAGATAAACACCTACTTCAAACCGCTTTGCGCTTTGATGCGGACATGAGATTGATATGCGATAACACACAACAAGTAGAATAAATTCCAACTGAAAAATTTTCGCTTCAAATATTCGCTTAATCGGTGTTCTGTCAAATTACCAAAAACACGCCACGATGGGCATAATAATTTCGCCGATAATTTAATCTCGACTACAAAGCACACAGTGCCGAAGTTAGATTACTTACTTAATATTATGCTGTTAACAAACTAATAAAATAAATAGTGCTCAAAAGCGATAACAAGACTGAATTACGGTGTTTCTACTGTTATTGATTCACAGCTTTCGCTAAGTCTCAACGGCTGAGAACGAAGTTAAGACGGGTTAGTCATTAAAAAGTTACTACATTAGTTGGTACTTAGTTAACACCTTCAGTGCAATGTAAAAGAGCTTTTTCTCACTAAAGTGTCATAACTAGACCTAAGTAATTACTGACAAAGCACATTATGCGGAAATACTGCATAGTGTATTTATATAACTAATCGCACATTCAGTAAGATATTCATAATCAAATGTTGATTTTACTCCACGATTTTAGTGTGTGCGAATTTCTGTTATTTGCAGAAACTCGCTTACGACATCCGGGCTTCTACAAGGGAATCAGACCATTAGGAGGTAAGTATTTTAGTTAATAATTAACTGGCACGCATGACGAAGTTCCAGAACCGGGGTATTACTGACATGCACATTACATTTTCCTAGAAATCAAACACAGACTTAAAAAATCAAACAAATACTTATAAAATGATTTATATTACTACAAACACGCACATAGCACGACTATTACTCTATAAACTACTTTTAGTTAAACCGACTTAAAAACTTTAACAAGTGGCCTATATTACCGATTAAATATTTATTACAATTATTATCAAAAAAGTACATACAGACGAATTATGATTGAGAACCTCTTCCTTTTCGTCGGTTTAAAATAATACAATTCATTTACAAGAAAAATATTTATAATACATAGGAGTCACTTAAGTGGACAACAAGTGTGGGGTATTTAATTGATAACCATTCCTTGTTGCATTAAATTATAATTCAAATGAGTACCATACAATTGCCGGCTTTGAGTATGTCTAAAACTGGACCACACGATCATACTGAATCTTCTCGGTAATACCATGATGATAATTGAGGTATTAACTCAATAACTTGTAGGCTATACTCGAAAACAGTGACTAGCAACAAGATTGGTAAAAAATTGTAAATATTTATTTACCTTGAAGATTGAAACTGTAGAACGAGCTGGTATTGAATGAATGGTTGAACGCCGGCGGCACCGCGTACGCACACTGACTTCGATTCGCTTCGTTCAATAACGTATGCTACTAACGACTTATACACACGAGAGTGCCGTTTCAGATATTCTTAAAAAATGTTTTAATGGTAGATAAGCTTGCATTTAACTCTTTTTTTTTTCGTAACTGACCTAACCATGTTGTAAGATTTTAGGCTTTCTCGTTCCGTCATACTAAATATTAGCCTTTATGACCCATAAGAACTAATGACGATGATTGCTTGAAGCAGCCTTGTCATCATCACCGGACTTGCGAGGGAGCGGATGGCTCTCACCCCACGCTAATGTTGCTTCGATAATTTTGATGTAAAATTTCCTCATAAATATAATAGGATTTTGCCTAACAACAACTAGAGGACAGTATTCTCTAACTTGCAAATAACTTAAGGAGCTGGTATTTTATTTTTGAAGTTAATCTACTTTCAATTTCGTTCGACACAGCAAGTTTGAAACTGAAATTACCAGACGCTGAAAACCATTACAATAAAATTAGGTGCCGGTGTGCCTCTAGAACATTTAAACTACCTAAGCTACGTCTCGTCTGGCTGTGAGAATAAAAGAACATTAAGTGCGATTTCATTTTTACTCTAATGTACCCACATAAGTAAGTACCTACCAGTACTACCTTTTCAGATTTCGCTTAATGGAACAAGAAAATTTAAATAGTTATATGTATATCAATTCATTTAGCAACAGCAATGTTTTTGTACATTATTAAAAACTTCACAATATAATAAAAAGTGTTAACCGTTTTCTTGGTACAAAAATAGGTACTTATACTTATAATATACTTTCGCGTTCCATTAGATTTAATAATACTCGCCATTGTACTACAAGACCCATAGTAAATAATATTAACAAATGTTTTTTTCTGTAAACGCAAAAAAGTTTGTCATCACTGTGCACTAAGCTTAATGGGACGGCGGTCATTATCTCTGGTCAACTAGCTCGTTTATTACCCTCCGTCCATTGATAGCACTTATCTTGCGTTGTAAGCTTATAAAACACTTGATATCTACACATGTTATCGCATGCCGTTCACGACCTCACCGTTTAGACATAGTAACTTAGGAATAGCCACACGTAATATGTTAGATGTTTGACTTGAGTACATAGTTGCAGTAGATATATTTGCTTGGTATACCCCTGAGTCACCATCCCAGAAGAAACCGCCGGAAGTCCCGCTCTCGTAATTTTTCGTTTCAACGACTGTTAAGGTTCAAGTTTAGTTATCGAATTTGTACCAAAGCATTTAATAAATAAGCATGAATGACTTTTACCTGCAAGATTCTCCCACTCCTATGATATTTACACTTAATCAGCAACTGACCAAAATATTTTTTTTAAGTAAAAACGTAGTGCCAAACTGAAAAATGACAAAAATGTAGTTATCAGGTTTCTCCCAGATACAGTACATAACAAAAATGTGAAATAAATAATAAATTATTCTGACAACATAATATCTTTAACATAGGATTTATTTTGTCTAGAAAACATCACGTATTATGATGTACCTAAGTACTTAAGTAGCTCATTCGGTTGCAAGATACAAGTGCAGTTACTTATGTTCCACTTGACTGCTTGCACTCGCTGCTTCACCTGATTATGACACGTAAATAGTAACTTATATTCTTAATAATAATCTATACTTATTATATATTAACAAATTGGAGTCTCTGTTTTCTGTTTTCAGAAAGAAATACATTTATTGATATCGACATAGAAATTACAATTACAATGAAACATAAGTACACAAGACACAAAAACTCAAACAAAGAAATAACACACATAGGCAAGGACTATTTAAGTGGTCAACGAGGTACGGGCCTCAGCATCTGTGCATTTAAAAACGTTTAGTCCAACATCTACCAGCTTGTCTAAAAGTAAAGTGTTTATCCCAGCGATGGACCACACCCAGAAGCCAAACCCAGTCACGCCCGCTGGAATTAAGTCTTATCTGATAATCACCTGTCCGAACCCATTGAATGTGTTCAACACAAAATGCACTAAGCGAATCGAACAACAAAATAGTGATGGAAATTGAACTCGAATTTTTATTCAGCAATTTTTTCAAGAGCTGTAGTCGCCTGTCAAGCTGTCTACCTACTATTTATTTAATAATTGTTATTTTATTTTTCTCTATCTTTTTTTAACACGGGGATTGCAAAAATATTTTCGGTGACCTTAAAGGTTCCTCATTCCCTCAAAAGTTTTTCAAAACCTATGTTTAGATATATGGAAAACACCCAAAAAAGCCGGTTAAGTGTGAGTCGGGCTCTCCCCCAGAAGGAAACAGAGTTGTCTCTCAAAAGCCATTGTCGTACATTGATAAGATGTCCCTATATGAAAAAACATAGACGGTTTTGACAGTTGAGTTCACGTTTTCAAGAGAAATGATACGAACTTAAAAAATCATAATAGGTATATACTTCAATTATGAAAGGACGGTATTGTTCAGGCCCACAACTCGAGTCTTACGCTCATCCCTACAAAGGTCATTCTCGCCTGTTGCCAGTGATCGTTACAAAGCCCTGTGGTGCATAATTGATTTGTACTTCAAAGCTGGGCTAGGGCTTTTCATACAGCGGTAATTAAAATCGACATTCATAATCATAATAAATTTGACACTATATACAAAAAAGAGAATTGGACGCTCAAAGTACTTACATTATTTTGGAAATTGTAAATACATCTATTGATTTACAATCTCTATTACAAGCATTAAAAAATAGACACAGCAGATAAAAATAACATTGAAATTATTTATTTTACCTAACTATATACCTTTACTTAATAAGTAAATCAGTATTTTTAGTTAAACAATTAATTTGTGATTTATCAACCATCATGTAATCCGCTAAGCTAACAACCCAACCGCGGCCTATCGGGTGCATTGACTCACTGTTTACTCCCTGGAAAGATTCCATCTTAGGTACGTGGATTTGGCAGACTGTGTCGTTATTCTCTGGGCATACATATTGATGAAGGCTTCTACTTTTTTTTCTGAATCGAAAATAGCGGTCATTGGTTTCAACGTTTACGACCGATTAGTGTCCGAATTGATACAAGTCTGCGACTTAAGTATTCAGACAGAGTAGATTGTTCTATTTTGCCCTATCAAGTCGCTCCACTGAAGGGGAAAAGTATGCCTTTTGCTTTCAGTAGGGCGGCTTGCTGGGTTAAAGTGGAATAATCACAAATTATTAATTGCACATATGAATAACAGAAGAGGACCACGTGTAACATTATATGACAAGTTACACACGTGTAACTTTTCCGATTCTATTTTCCTATTTTATCCATTCGGTCCCGAGAAAAAGGGTCTTGACAGAAAGACAGACAGACGGATAACAATGTGGTCCTAAATCAAGGGTCCCGTATTTTCCTTTAGAAGCGCGAGTTCCCAAAAACAAAGTACCTTATATTAATCAGCCAAACTTTTTACTATTCTATTGCCGATCCCTTCTTATTAAGATACTTGTATAATATTAATCCATGAAAGTACAGAAATTCATTAGCTGCTTCGTTAATCTTCTGGTTGTAATCCCCCCCTGAACATCGACAATTCACGAGACTACATCTCAGCCTGGGCCACAACATAGTAAAGATGTTCATTCTAGAAATTTGTAGTACTAGCTTACTGAATATATGTAAGTACTAGCGACCCGCCCTCGCTTCGCTTCGGGTATACCTCTATCTCTATATAATATATAGCTGTGCCCGCGACTTCGTTCGCGTGGACTACAGGATTTTGATTTTTTTTTAACTTAAAAGTAGTCTTAGTTCCTTCTTAACATAAGCTACCTGCCACCATATAAGTTAAGTAGGGTGATGGAATGTCGCTAAGTTTCGATCCGAGTAATCAAAAATTTTGCATCAAAAATTTATCATAAATTCCCTAAATTATGGCGCCTACGCTTCTTGACACGATCACGCTAGATTTCCGCAGAAATGAGGAATTTTCCCGCCGTAAAAAGTAGCCTGTGTCCGTGTCTAGAATCCTATTTTTAAATTAACCAAGTCTTATAAAAATCCGTTCAGACGTTAAGGCGTGAATGAGGTTAACTATTAAAACAAATGATTAAACTTTATTAGTTTTCTGCCTACTGCCTACGCCTTAAGTACGATAGCATGAATATTAATAGCCTTTATCCTTTTCTAGGTTACTATCTATCTCCTAACTAAATTTCATCAAAATCCGTTCAGCCGTTTAAGCATGATAGAGCAAAACTCCCAGCAAAAACCATTAAAAAATCACAAATTCAATTCAGTTTTCTGCCTACTTCCTACCCCCTAAGAACGATGGCGTGATTATTTATAGCCTATAACCATTTCTAGGTTATCATCTATCACCATACCAAATTTCATCAAAATTCGTTCAGCCGTTTAGACGTCAAAGAGCAAAAGTCCTAGCAAAATCGACTAAAAATCACTAACTCAATTTAGTTATCTGCCTACTGCTTACCCCCTAAGAACGATGGCGTGATTATTTATAGCCTATAACTATTTCTAGGTTATCATCTATCACCATACCAAATTTCATCAAAATTCGTTCAGCCGTTTAGACGTCAAAGAGCAAAAGTCCTAGCAAAAACGACTAAAAATCACTAACTCAATTTAGTTATCTGCCTACTGCCTACCCCGTAAGAACGATGGCGTGATTATTTATAGCCTATAACCATTTCTAGGTTATCATCTATCGCCATACCAAATTTCATCAAAATCCGTTCAGCCGTTTAGGCGTGAAAGAGTAACAGACAGACAGACAGACAGAGTTACTTTCGCATTTAAAATATTAGTAAGGATTGTTATCACAGACACTTAGGTACCGAACTATAAAGGTGCCGGGTGGAGAATTCCTTGGATTATGGTCTTAAACATACTTCAGTGACCAATTTTTTTTATTTATACCTAAAGTGTAGCGGTTAATGTTTAAAGTAACTTTACTTTCAAATTGTTTATAGTTTATAAGTCAGGGGATACCAGTCACAACTATCTGTCCGGTGGTTGGTGAACGGTATACGGGTAAGCGACCCCGGCTCCTCGAGCTACTATCGACTCAGTCCAAATCATCCGAGGCGACAGTATCCTTCCTCCCCTTTTCCTTCCCCCGTCATATATCCTTGCTACTCGTGGGAACGCAATGACCTTGTTAAAACAATGCACAAGGCAGAATGGCGGCGACGTGGTTCACAACCCGTCACGTCACGTTTCCCACAGAGGTGAAAAGTGGATCGCTGGAAGTGATCTCTGCCTACCCCTTTGGGAAAAAGGCGTGATTTTATGTATGTATGTTTATACATTTAGTTTGGACTCGTTTTTGCATTAGGCACCTTATTTCTAAACCGACTCTGTCTAACTTTCCGATATCAATAAGAAGTAGATTTATAAATTAAGGGTGGGGGAGGCTAATTGCTGAATAGATTGACTTTTTATCCTTTGATACTGATTTATGTTAACACATACATCTTACTTTTATGCCATGCCTATCTATACCGACAGCATCGAACGAAAAATATTCTGACCTTGGTTTAAGTGACTTCGTTTATTTCAACGTTTGAATATTCTGACTGTCCTACAGAATTCCTACACACACATAAAAACAATTCAAACAAAGCTTAGTAATGAAAGTGCTCATAACGAAAGATGTAGGGGGTACGTAGGTACAAGTCAACAGTCATGTGTCAAGTCCAGGTCTAGAAACGGTTAAACGTTATCTTTTGTTTCAGTAATCGAATCCCCAATTCATCGCCTTATGGTCCAAGATCCCAGAGCTGCTAGACATTAGTTATTTTCTAATGGACAAAATATATACGATTGAGTAGTGTTGGGGTGTACTATCATCATATGACTAGTTGCTACCTTGACCAGACGGTCATTTTTCAGATATCAACCAATCAAGGTACATAGAAACACTGCTCACCTCACTTAAATTCTGATGGCTGATTTTAACATATATTTCACACAATATCATTAAAAATCAGGATTCATTACTCCCAGACACATGCGGTCGGCGGTTTTACCTTACAGACGCTTTAAAGCTATGAAAAAATTTTACCTAAAACAGTTGGGTCTGGTGAATGTTTGGCCCCTTGGATCGGTCTGTCCGTTTGCAAAACGTTTTAAAATAGTTGTTTGAATAACATATATAAAAATAAAGCATCACAAAATAAGTAAAATTAAGTAAAAGTAAAAATTGTTTCATAGCTTTAAAGCGTCTGTAAGGTAAAACCGCCGACCGCATGTGTCTAGGAGTAATAAAACCTGATTTTTAATGATATTGTGTGAAATATATGTTAAAATCAGCCATCAGAATTTAAGTGAGGTGAGCAGTGTTTCCATGTACCTTGATTGGTTGATATCTGAAAAATGGCCGTCTGGTCAAGGTAGCAACTAGTCATATGATGATAGTACACCCCACCACTACTCAATCGTATATATTTTGTCCATTAGAAAATAAGTGATGACTGGCGGCTCTGGGATCTTCCTCTATTAGTGAAGTCTAGCCTGTCAACGATGGTGGAAGAGGGGCGGATTTACTTTATCAGATCAGTCAGTGAGCGGAGCGCTAATCATACCTACCCAGACGAAGGCTTAGCTCATAAACCTACAGAACCAACTAGACCATAGTTTGTACCTATGGGCTATGATTACCTACTTTTAGATAAGCTTTCCGACCGCGACTTCGTCCACATCGTATCTTGTAAATATTACATCTTTTGTCATTTTCTAGAGCACCGATCGACAATATTCGGCCGGCGGGTCAAGTGCTGCTCTTGTAGGTCTTACTTGGGCCCGTTAATATTTTGTTAATCCTTACTTTAATATTATAAATGCGAAAGTAACTCTGTCTGTCTGTCTGTCTGTTACGCTTTCACGCATAGAGCACTGAACTGATTTAAACGAAATTTGGTACAGATATAGTCCTGAGTCTGAGAAAGGAAATAGGCTTCTTTTTTAACCGACTGCGCTATAAAGAAGTAATGTTTTACCCGTTTTAAACATCTCTACGCGGACGAAGTCGTTACAGCCCAAACCACTGGACGGATCGAAATGAAATTTGGCGTGCAGGTAGATGTTATGACGTAGGCATCCGTTAATTCCGGAAAATCCTGTTGTATAAAAAATATTAACCGCATAAGTTTGACGCTTGAAACTTGGCATGCAGGTACCTTAATTAATTTAAAGCTTAGTTGCAACAGAATATTGTAAAATTCCCACGGAAACGGGAGTAATAGGGAAAAAACTTTTGTATGAAAATATCTAAACCGCGTAAATTAAAGGAGATTCGAGATTTGGCATGCGGGTACCATAATCTAATGAATGTAAAGCTTACTTGCAACGCGATATTACGAAATTCCCAGGGGAACGGGAGTTATTGGGAAACAACTTCTGCATGTAAAATCCTGTAGTCCACGCGAACGGAGTCGCGGGCACAGCTAGTAAGTTATAAATATCTTAGGCATCAAGTACGACCTAGTGTTCATATTACAAGTGCAGCCCGCCTTTAGTTTTTTTTTCACCTTTTCTTCATCGCCAAAATGTTGCCGATCCCTGGTCTAGAGCAGTGGTCGTCAATCTTTACCAGCCAAGGCCCACAAATGACAATGTGGAACCAGGGTCGACCACCAGAGTACGTGATGAAGACCTTGTATAGTTGACAATTGGAACAATTTACCTTGCCGCGGGCCGCAATTTGACAACCACTGGTCAAAAGTATCTGAACTATAAACCAAGTTGTACCTACCTTACTTAAATCGGCTCAGTATCTAGTTTTGCCACGACAGATAGTTCTAGTGACTTTCCTATTTATAATGATAAGTTTTAAAAATTATCATTGAAAGTGAAAAAAATGAAGATAAATAACATTTATTTAAAGTAAATTTCAGCATCAATTAATTTGAAGTACCTACCTACCTATGACCTTCGTAACTAGGTACGCTTTATCCGTTTATCGTAAAGTATCTTTCCCCCTTTCAATAGGTACGTCAAAAGATAATAATCCAAGGTTTGTTTTCTTACCTGGTTCTAACGATGATACTTACACCTACCTATCTACCTCTAAATCGTGAAAGAAAGCTTTGCATTCAAAATATTTCTACAGATCTAGAAGTAAGTAAGTAGGATCTTAGATACAGTGTTTAAGAACGCAGTTATTATGGAATATCCTGAGACAGGCACGTGCTAATGGAACGAATAACCTATTGATCACGTAAACAGGTCAGTTCACGTTTCCTTTTCAATGAGCCATCACTTAGTTTAGTCCTATAGTTAATTTATTGCCTATATCAAAAGATTGCATTACTTAGTTGTATATGTATACCTAATGTAGGTATACTTCTTTCCCAAAATCATATGCGAGAAAAAACCTTAGCTTGTTGTCCTACAGATGTAGGTCTACCTATTTCGACATTACTTGTTTCTAAAAGGAATTTTGAAAAACGAATATCTTCAAACTTTAGATAAACAGAATTCAATGTCACCTTCACAGGGTCCTAATACCGATAACGACGCAATTCTAACATTTGACGCAGATTGTTAGGTACACCCGTCACAAATCTGTACACAATCTTCCTAAAAGGGTTTTACTAGGCACTTCCCGGCCTTTCCCAAACAACGCGAAAACCTACTCAGATCATAAAGTCAAGGTTACAGAGACCGTCAAACGCAAGTTTATTGAATGTGTGCAAAATGTAAGTAGATATTGTTTTCATTTTAGGTAATGCAGTAGACATATTGTCGACGTAATTAAGTTGGTGTTTTTAAGGTCATAAATGGGTAGTTTAATTTTACCTACTGTACAAGGTACCAACTTATGGACTAAAAGTTCAGCTTATTGAGCTTCACGGATGCCCGCCCTTCCAATCTCGCTAAGGTCGATTACGGTCCCTCGGACTTCACTCCGGCGCCAGACGTTCCAAGTGTAAGTAAACAGAGATCCTTAATTTGTTTTTCCAATGCTCATCAATCTTCTAAGAGCCAAGTGTCATAAAAAAAACAAATTAAATACAAAATCACTTTAACATTTAAAATATTGAAATGGCAAGCTTTATCAAAACTCTTCATAACGTAGGTAGGCTACATAAAAAATGCCCGCCATTTTGAAGAATAAAGAATAAAGAATAAAGAATATTTATTTGCTATAATGTGGTTACATTTAGTAGGTACATAGGTCTTAAAAATAATTGAGATCGCACAATTACCAATAATTGGTATGCAAATATTTAGGTATCTTATAGCTAGTAGCTTCTATTTAATAAAATATTTTACAATTATTCTTACTTCAATAAAATATCAACATACAGTAATATGAAACATTTTTTTTTTCACTCGTTACTCCCATTCCATATATTCCTTTACAGAATAAAAACAATATGACATTAGCCATGACTGTAGGCCTTTTTTGAATTGTTTGATAGGAAGAATTTTAATGTGTTCGGGAAGTTTATTGAATAACTCAATGCTCATATTGTAGGCATTCCTTTTATATACATCAGAGTGACATGGTGGTTTATGAAGCAAATTAATAAATTTGGGTCTACATGTACGTAGAGTCATGTCCGAATATTTTTTAAAATAATCTGGATGTGATTTGATGAAAGTGCAAGCTTTTAGAATGTACATGCAAGGAAGAGGTAACACGCTAAGCCATTTGAAGAGAGGTCTGCAACTATCAGTGGCCTTCACGCGTGTTATCGCCCTTATACATTTTTTTGCAGTTTGAAAACCCTTTCAACATCGACAGAGTTACCCCAAATGATGAGGCAATAATTGAGGACTGAGAACACATACCCGTAGTATGCTGTCAATGCAGCCTCTAGTGAAACCGTATTTCTTAGAGTCCTCAAGGCATACACAAATCGATCCAATCTTTTGCAGATATGATCAATATGATCCTTCCAGTTTAAATGTTGATCTATGTAAATACCTAAAAATTTTACGCTATCAGTTTCTTCAACAGGATTATTGTTATGATTAATATTTATTGGTATGTGTTTAGATTTATAAGATTTGAATTGAATGAAATTAGTTTTGGTGAGATTTACGTTGAGATTATTATTATTCATCCAGTTTATAACGTCATTTATAGCTTTATTTATATTATTTTCATATTGACTAATATTATTTCCCTCTACTATTAGTGTTGTATCATCTGCGAATAAAATGCATTTATGTTGTGAAGCTAGTGGAAGGTCATTTACGTAAATTAAAAATAGGATTGGTCCCAAAATAGTACCTTGGGGCACTCCAGAAGTATTAAATTGCAAATGTGATTGATACTTATTTTTCACAAGTTTAGTTCCAGACTCTTCAATTTTCGTGATTTCAGTGACTTGCTGCCTGTTTATTAGATAACTTTTAAACCAATCATTTGCTATACCTCTAATACCATAAGCTTCTAGCTTCTGAAGTAGTTTATTGTGCTCTACAAAATCAAATGCTTTACTCATGTCCAGAAATATTGACATTATTGGTAGTTTCTTGTTTAACGATTCAGTTAAAATTTTTATGAGATTAAAGCATGCTAATTCTGTTGAACGTTTTTTACGGAAACCAAATTGTTCAGATTGTAAAATATTATATTTATCTAGGAAATCAATTAATCTTGTATACATCGCTTTTTCGAATATTTTCGAGACTATCGGAACAATAGTAATAGGCCTATAATTGTTAGGATCATGACGATCGCCTTTTTTGAAAAGAGGTTTGACTATGGACAATTTAAGTTTATCAGGGAAAATGCCTTGTACAAAAGATAAGTTAATTATATGAGACAGTGGACGGGATAGAGGTTTAGCTATAGATTTAATGATTCCAGTTGTAACGTCGTCATATCCGCTTGTCCTACTGTTCCTTAAAGACATTATCAGGGTATAGATTTCTTCTTCATTGGTAGGCTTTAGGAATATAGTTGATTGGTTATTTAAAATATTTGACCTTATATTAGGTTTAGGTTTTGGTGTATTCTTATTGGTTAATTCAATAAAGTAATTATTAAAAAAATTACAAATTTCTTGTGGGTTACTAAATGTTTTATCATTGTATTGTAGCAGACTAATATCATTATCGCGAACAGTATCGGATGTGATTTCACTAATAGTTTTCCAAGTCGCCAGGCATGTGTTTTTATGTGTTTTAATATAATTATAATTACTTAATTTTCTAGCTCTATATATACATTTTTTTAGAATACTATTATAAATTTTATATTTGCATATATTTGTTTTCCTATGTTCCCCATAAGTTCTACTTTCTAAATGAAGTTTCCTTTTATTTAAACATGATTTTTTTATACCTTGTGAAAGCCATTTAATATTTTTTTGTTTATTATTTATCTGTACTTTTATTATAGGAAAACATAGATTATAAAAAAGGAGAACATAATCATAAAAAATTTGAAAAGAAATTTCACATACATTATTGTCTGTAACTTCTGAAAATGAGAGTGCATTTATACATTCTATGAATTTTTCTCTATTTTCAGCACAGTAATCTCTCCTATGTTCAAACCATTTAATTGTTCTGCTATGTTTTTTAACGTTGAATGTCAATGTTTGTGCTGATTCATGATCGGATAGACATAGCTCATGTACTTGTGGTTCAACATCCTTAATATTAGATGCAATTTGATCAATGCAAGAATTTACTCTGGTAGGGGACTTTATGTGTAGTTTACAATTAAAATTAGCAAGAGTACTTTCCAGATCTTGGGAAAATGTGTTGTTTTTTAGTATATTTATGTTCCAGTCTCCGCAAATGAGTATTTTCTTCTTTTTAAATTTATTTGTTAAATAAAGCAACATAATTTCGAGCTTCTGAATAAACATACCAACATGAGCCTTATTTTGCTCTGGAATCCTATAAATAACTACAACAATCAGATTGGCTTTTACTAGTTCTATGCCGCAACATTCAAAGTAATAGTCTACGGCTAGATTTGAGAGATAAGAGATTGATTTATGTTCAATATCTTTTCGAATAAGAATGGCAGTGCCCCCTCTTCCTTTCATTCTACAGTATGCTGACGCTAACATAAAATTTTGTACCTTTATATTACTTTCTAATCCTCTTTTAACAAATGTTTCGCTAAAGCAAAGTACATCTATTTGTTGTTGTTTCTGGTCAAACTCGTTCAAAGTAACATCTATCAAATTTAATTTTCCTAACAAACCACCTATATTTTGATGAAACACACAAAAGTTTTTTAAATTAGATCGGCCAGTGTCTTTTCCAGTATTATTATTTGACGTATTAACATAATTTAAATTCTCCATAGAACAATTAACTACTTTATTTACGAAAAAAGCAACTGTTATCAGCGTTTACACTTTTGCTTGACTTGTCTTCTTTATTAATTGATTTAAAATAGTATGGGATAGTACCCTTTTTAGGAGAGCAAATAGTAGGGATACAATTGGATGGCATTTTATTATTCACATTTACATTTTGCTCTTTTCGCATACAATCCATATGTTTTTTGAGGCTACCCAGGGATAAAAACTCATTATAATATTGGGATGAATCAATAGCTATGTTTATGCTGTTACAGATTGACTTAATATTATATACATGTGATTTATATAATGGAATCGGTTTCAGAAAGGTACAATTGTCGAAATGTCTAGTCCATAGTTTCATATTGTAGTTAAGGGTATTTTCGTTAAGAAATGGGTTACATTTTATAGGTGCAATCAATATCGAAGCTTTACATAATTTATTAATTGCTATACATAAATTTGCGTGCAATCTATTAATGTCTTTGTCATTATTGCCAAATCCTAAGACAACATAATCCTCTTTCGATAGGTTAGTTGCTAACGAATCACAAGATTTTAATAACTCGGTACTAGTTGCACCTGGTATTATGAATCCATTAGGTACATACTTATCGTTCCATTTGCCACATCTAGAATTAAGGAGACAGGCTGATAATCCGCTCAAGTATTCATCTCCTATGATATGTATACGATTCTTCAAGTGCAATGAACTCCTAGCACCTTCTTCTAGTGGAAAAGGTGAGACAGATACCTGGGATGTTGTTTCAGGATTTTTAGAGCTGAAGAGATTTGCTTGTGGTGGAGTTACTAAATTTCTTTGGTGTTTAGGGTTGTCTTTTCTAAGTTCATTACTTGAAACGTTGGACATTATATTAGGGGTGTCACAAATTAGTGTATTCGGTGTGCTAATATTCTGTATTTTGGCTGTCTTCTTCGTAGATCTACTTATATCGTTAGACTTATTTTTACTTTGTTTATAATGTTCTATTAACTGCATAAGAGTGACATTTTTCTTTGAAAGATTATCAATTTCCGTTTCTGCTTTCTCAAGTTTTTCTTCGAGTTTACAAATTTTTTCTTTTAATTCTTCTAAATCGTGGTTGGCATGAGAGCGAATATCCGAAAAACTCCTGTTCAATAGCTGACGGGGTGTTGAAGTAAGTGATGCGTATTCTTCTTCATCATTAGATAGGCTTTGAAATGAATTGTTGATAGGAATATTTACTTTAAATTTGTCTCGAGTCGTATTATTAAGCCTTAAAATTGGGCTAGGAACATCTTGCTGTAATTGTTTACCTTTAGATGTAGATATAATGGAGGTAGATAGCATGCATGTCTGTTTTTTAAAGCTGTTTGAATCTGCAGCAAGTGATGTTAGTTTCTCTAAGCAGGGATGACATCTGTGGGCTTTTTTATGATCTGAAGTCATATTACGGTAACGTGCAAATGAAATACTCGTGCAGTCAACATGAAAGTATTTGTCACAAATAGAACAAATCAAAATTTGCTTATTTGTTATGTTTTTCTTACATTTAAAACATACTAGAGACATCTTGCGGGAGTTATCTGAACTAGCTTCATGCAAAAGCAATTCGTCAATCAATAGGTAGTAAGCAAAACTTCGTTTTAATCATGCGGTATAAAAAGCATCCGGCAGATGGCGGTAATTAGTGAAAGCATCGATGAAGAACTGATATTATCTGTGGTCAAAGTCTTCGATTTGAAATATTTTTCCCAATAACCGTAAACAATTTTCGTATTACTGATTTTTTAACTATTTCGCACTGATTTACACATTAATGAATTCTTTAGATAACTCTGGCGGGTGTTTTGTGTATTTTACTGAGTTCCATTTAGGTTTAATCTTATTGTCCAATGTTTATCAACAACAAACACTAATAGTTCTGGTCACTTTTTTCTGTATTCACGCAACTGATCACTTTACTAACATTAACACTTGTGTATTATACTAAAATTCAATGAAATAACTATGTTTGGAACCAAAGTAAGTGCTAGGTTTAATTTTAACTAAATAAAAATACGGAGCTCAATGTTTACATGACGAAAGCGCCATCTGGAGCAAAGTAAGTAATAAAATAATACGAGTACTTACCTAACGACGACCCTAGTCGTGGTGTATGATCATTTACAGTACAAGATCTTATTTACTCAGAAAATACAAATATAATTACTTTTATTGATGTTTATGTAACTTTTATACAACGTAGGATAAACACAACTAATGAAGAGAGAGAGGGAGGGTAGTCCGATATAAAGTGGTATTCAAATACCTATACAATGTAGGACGTTTTTTTTAACTGCAATTGAATAGTTCGTATTAAATAGATGCCTCTTATAACATCATCTCATAAGAACACCATTCACATTTGAATTTACACTTGAGAGTCCATTCGAAGTTAAAAGTATTTATGTTATTTATTTCCTTTGCTATGTACTTGACATGCACTTTGACAACTGTCATTCATCTACATGACGTTTGTTTTGTCAGTCGATTTCCGATAAACTCGTATCACTTTGCAGTGTAAATTGAATCAATTTTGTGAAATACACCGTAAAAGTCAATGGCTTTCAATACAAAAGATGTGGTTCTCAAAGAGGACCGCCCAAAAACCCTGCTTCTTCAGAAGCATTCGGACTATTTAGCGAGCTACGGCCTGGATAAAGATGACTTCGAGTATTGCATGACTGAGTATCTTCGTATGTCTGGTATTTACTGGAGCTTGACTGCTATGGAGTTAATGGGACAGTCCTCAAGGTATATATAAGAAACTTACTTCATTTACAACAACATTAAACCTTAAAATGTTACCATACATCAGTACTATGTTTATGCCTAACAAAGGACTAAAATCGCCTATTATTATGGTATTTATGACGAATTTGGTGAAGGGAATGTATTTTATTTATCAAATGAACTTAAACATCTTAATTTCGCATATATAACTTTATTTTTTAATAAAATTTCAGAATGCCAAAGGAAGAAATAATAGAATTCATATCTTCATGCCAAGACAGTGAGAGTGGAGGCATCTCCGCTAGTATCGGTCATGATCCTCACATGCTGTATACATTGAGTGCTGTTCAGGTTTGTGAACCCATTAATTAGCATTATCTTACATCCTTGTATTGTTTACAATGCAAATGTTCATAACAAATGCACCAATCTTATCAAATATTCTTCCAGGCAATTTGATACATAGAGACACAATTATAAAATTAAATATGAATAGTAGAAATTAAATATGATATTACAATCATAGAAGTAATAATAATAATAATAATAATAATAATAAATCTTTATTTTGTATAAAGGTTACAATAACAAATTAGTATTCGTAGTCACCTTTTAAGCAAAATAATGCCTGTGTTAGGCGACTACGCTCTTGCATAGCTAAATTATTAAATATATATATATATATATATTTAAATTCTAATTCTTACTTTGTATGTATGTGCGTGAGCGTGTGTGTGTGTGTATGTGTGTGTGTGTGTGTGTGTGTGTGTGTGTGTGTGTGTGTGTGTGTGTGTGTGTGTGTGTGTGTGTGTGTTTGTTTGTTTGTTTGTGTGTGTGTGTGTGTATGTGTTTGTGTGTTAGTATGAGTGTGCTAGTAGTGCCTCTGTTTCGTCGTAATCCAATGGTGATAAAAACTTAGTTACCAATTGTTTACATTCATATGATGATTTACTGTGAATTTCAAGTTTTTTGTTAATTTTTTTGTATAAGGTATCTGACCGTTTTGTATACTGTCTGTCGGCAAATGCGGTATTTGTTTTGACATTAGTGGTTATTTGTTTTCTTCTCTTTTGATGTAAGGATCTGTCATAAATTATGGTTTTGTGCTTTTTTAAAATACAGTTAAGAACGTAAAGTTTTCTTACGGATAAGACATTGCTCATGGTGTATAATGAACTGGTCGGGAATCTTCTTTTTTTAAAATGCATTACTTTTAGCAACGCACGCTGTGCCCTCTCCACTTCTATCACCCGCGTTTTAGCCGCTCCTCCCCATACAGAGATGCAGTATGTTAGGACCGACTGTACTAGCGCAATATAGATGTCTCTGAGGATATTTCTTTGGGAGTGATGGCCAGACGGACCTCCCCCCGGCACCACATATCTTAACGTCTTGAACACCCATATTAATTTTCTTACTCTGCCGGCGACTAGATTGAGATGCGGGCACCAAGATAGTCGCTGGTCGACCACCACCCCCAAGTACTTAACATTATCGGTTCTGTCTATACTAGGGCAGTCACAATCAGTATCATCCATTAGGCACGAGTGAACCCTTAGTCGAAAATTGGGACTAGGTGGTTTATGATTATGAATGCTGAAGCAGATATAGTTAGTTTTGGCAGTATTTAAAGTAAGAAGGTTGCTTCTTAGCCATCTTGCAACAGTGGATATTCCGCGTTCAGCATTGTCCCTAACGGCTTCCCAGTCATTACCCGTGAAAACAATCGCGGTGTCGTCTGCATAAGAGTAAATGCTGGCATTGTTTATTTTCATATTGCAGAGATCGTTTATGTACAGTAGGAAAAGAGTAGGTCCCAGAACGCTTCCTGAGGAACTCCATAAGTCACTTCCAAGGTCCTCACTAGTGTACTGATCTAATTTTACCCTCTGAGTTCGTTCAGACAGGTAGCTCCTAAAGAGTGACAGCTCGGTGCCCCTTATGCCATTTCTCTCCAGTTTTTCTAGAATGATGGGGACAGAGACAGTGTCAAATGCTTTTTTAAGATCCAGGAAGATGGATAAGCATTTTTGACCTTTATCGAGTAACTTAGTTACCAATTGAGTAAGTCCAGCAACCGCATCTTCCGTTGATAGACCCTGCCTAAAGCCAAATTGTGAAGTTGATATTATTTTGTATTTGTTAAGGTAGTCTATTAGCCTAGAGTTTAATAGTTTCTCCAGAATTTTAGAGATTGCTGGCAGTACCGAAATTGGCCTATAGTTACTCACGTCGTCTCTGTCCTTCCCCTTGTACACCGGGGTAATAAGAGCTTTTTTTAGGGGAGCCGGGAAAGAGCCCTGTTGAAAGCAGAGATTAACAAGGTGTGCAATGATAGGTACGAGCTGTTCTTTCGCAAGTTTTAGGAAACCGATACTAATATTGTCCCAACCAGGTGCACTATCGTTTCTTGGACGCATAATCACTTTTTCGACTTCGGTCAAATCTGTTTCTAGGAGGACGAACGAGTTTGGTTGCGTTGGTATGTAATTTGTAGGAGCATTATTTTGAGTGGTTCTTTGTTGTATAGATCTGGCAAGATGCTTTCCTATATTAGCAAAGTAATTGTTAATGAAGTTTGAAGATTCAGAAGGGTTATTTTTAAGATTGATGAGCTCTGTCTTTTCATCGTGTGATATACTAGAGTAGGTTATATGTTTTATATTTTTCCACAATAGTTTATTGTTTTTAATAGAGTTTGCCAGCAGCTCTCTTTCGTATTTTCTTTTCAATTTTTTTAAGAGATTATTGCAGAAGTTGCGATAGCGAATATAGGTAATTTTTAGAATAACATTATCATTTTCTTTACGTAATTTTTGCAGCTTATTGCGATGCTTTATACATCGCAGAATGCCTGGTGATATCCAAGGCTTTATTATTCGTTCATTTCTAGGAACTGATATCAATTTAGTGTTTGTATTAATAGATTCACTAAGCTGGCTTATAAGGCATTGTGTTAAAGTAGTAGGGTCGTTGCGGAAAAGTAATTTATCAAGATTTTTGCTTAAGATCTTCTAGAGCTTTAGAGTAATCTGTTATGGTTTTTGTTTTAGTTTCAGTATATTTATTTTTAGATTTAGAGAGTGAAAGAAAAATAGTAAAATGGTCTGTTATAGTAGTTGGAAGAACTGCAATGAATGCTGAAAATTTATTTTTATTGACTTTGAGCATGAAATGATCCAGGCAATTGTTTTCTCTGGTAGGCAAAGTATGTCCAGCAAGAATTCCATATACCGAGAGCTTATTTAAGTAGTTTGTTCTGTTATTGTACTCACAGGCAGTCTCGGTACTCTTCGGAGTAATGTTGATATTTATATCTCCTGTTATTATAATATTTTTTGCATACTTAGAGTATCAAGATGTTGGCATAGAGAGTTAACAAAGCTTTCAGAGTTAGAGATAGACGGAGAGCGAGTAAATACAGATTATTGTACTGTTGAGCACGTCAATCTGTAGACAGGAGGCATTGGTGAGTCTAATTTCTTTAACTTTAGGTTGCAAGGATTTTTTTGTGTACACCACGACTCCGTCGTTTTGGTTCATCTGAAGTGTAGTATAGTAAGAGTTGTAGTTGTTTAGTTGTGGTAAAGATTTGTTAGAATTAAGTCTACACTCTGTTAATACAACAATGTCTACAGGGATCGAGAGACTTGACAGTGTTATTAGGAAGTCGTCAAAGTTACGGTATATGCTGCGTATGTTTTGAGATATAATTGACAGATTGTTTTTTTTTATTGGGATAAGAGATGTCAATTCCGCACAGTCGCATTCAACAGTTCGCGCTACTTCAATATCGTCTATCGCGTTCGAGTTATGAAAATCGTTATTCATTATAGAGAGAGTAAAAATTACTTAAATGTTCACGTGAGCAGTTTATTCGAGTATGTGTAAAGTGCATGAGTGTTAGGATCATTTGAATATAATCAATAAGTGATTTGATTGACTTTTGTGTTGTTAAGTATAGTGTAAGTTTGCTTGTGGTTATGTATGTGAGAAGATGATCGAGTGAGTAGATATTTTTTGTAGTAAGTTTTACCGTACAGTTAAATATACTTATGAAATACAATAAAAACCTTAATAATAATATGTTCTTATACAATTCAAGAAACAATTTATCACATGATACAATCATTAAACTTCTAAAGATCCGAGGGTTACGTAAATTTATACAGTTATTTGGTTGTAGTCATGAGGCATGTGGTCCCTGTTGTTGGCCATTAGACAGTTGTTGTATTTGACTTTCGTTTCTTATCAAAATTATAGGGGAGTTTTCATTTTCTCGTATATACACTTTGCCATAGGCGGTCCAACAGAATCTGAAGTTTCTTATTTTGGCCAGGTCACGAGCCAGGAAATACAGGCGAGCTGCTTTTGGCGTAAGGTGTTCGGCTAAGAAGATGGGCGTGTCCTCATTCGTTTTGAACCCTAGGTGTTTGGCACATAATTTAGTTTTTTGTCTGAAAAAGTACAAAGTTATTTTGATTGGATATTAACATTTACCATGCGTTTTTAATTCTCACTCACTATATAATGCTGTAATACTTTTATTGTGTGGGACACACCCTTTGACAGATATAAAATTAAATGTTAATGTGTAATAATTTTTTTTTTTTTTATCTTGATTTATAGTGATTTAATCACTTGCATCGTTGTATCATATAGATCAGATATACTTCAAGTTCGCCCATGTGTGGAATATTGCTGTCACCTCTGGGATAGCTCCGCGAAATATTTGCTTGGCGCCCTCGATAGGTTGCAGCGACATGCTATCCGTATTGTCGGTGATGTAGAGGTGTCCGAAACCCTGGAGCCTCAACAACTACGTAGAGACATTGCCGGTCTAAGTGTTCTCTTCCGTCTCTATAATTGGGAGTGCTCTGAAGAGCTATTTCAGCTAGTGCCTCCCGAACGACACGTGCTGGCCAGCGCTGCCATCCACATACAATGCAGGCGCTGGTGGCTCGGACTAAGAGGTTTAGCTCCTCATTTCTCCCCCGTGCCATTAAGGCATGGAATGCCCTTCCAGCTCATGTTTTCCCTCCCTCCTATGATCCCGGGCTCTTCAGGCGGGGCGTGAAACGGCATTTAAGCAGGCCTTCAGGGTGAGTGCGACAGGCTTAATACGATCTATTGTGCCTGTCGACCTCATATTTGGATCTCACTACCGCTTACCATCAGGTGGAGTGAGGTCATCTTGTTAACCTTCTATAAAAAAAGTAAAAAAAAACTTCAATCTTTATACTATAAATTTTGGTAAGAATGTATGAGTCACAACATTGATATAATATTCTGTATCCTTCCAGGTGCTAGCGATGTATGATCGCTTGGAGGCCATAGATGTAGAAGGTGTTGTACGGTATATCTCTTCCTTGCAACAGGATGATGGTAGTTTCTTCGGTGAGTCACTGTTAATTATTGTTTTAATGTTTACACCAGTTAGGGGTGAGAGCCATCCACTCCCCCGCAAGTCCTGTAATGATGACAAGACTACTCCATCCAAGCCAGCATCATCATTAACACCAGCCAGCATTAAATATTTAAATATTTTCTTAAATATTGACATAATATATTCAAACATTATTCTATTACAGGTGATAAGTGGGGAGAAGTAGACACAAGGTTCTCATTCTGTGCAGTTAATGCCCTCTCTCTGTTGCATCGGCTGGATGCCATCAATATAAATAAAACAGTTGACTTTGTGCTTAGCTGTATGAACTTTGATGGAGGATTTGGATCAAAACCCGGGTCAGAAAGCCATGCAGGTATATGTACTAAGATTTCACAATGATACTTTACTAAAATGATGAAAAGCATACAGTAAATAGCATACAGTATAGACACCTGAGATCTAAACAGAATATTATTTATTAGCTGGGCTGTTCTGTGTACATTTTTCACTGTTTCTTTGGTCATATTGGTCGCATCGTGATGTTTATAGCCTAAAGCCCTTCTTGATAAATGGTCTATCCAATAATAAAATAATTTTTCAATTCGAAACCAAGTTCCTGAGATTAGCGCTTTCAAACAACAAACAATCTCTTCAGTTTTATAATAAAAATATCGATTAGAAACAATTGCATTTATTCTAAACCATTTATGAAATTTCTGAATCTTTTTTAACCTACTCTTACTAAAATAATACTTATTTTTTCATTTATAAGGTCTAATATACTGCTGTGTGGCGACATTATCGATATGCAAGCGAATGGACGCCCTGCGCGCCGACGAGGTTGCGTGGTGGCTGTGTGAGAGGCAGCTGCCCAGCGGTGGCCTCAACGGAAGGCCGGAGAAGTTGCCAGACTTATGCTATTCATGGTAAGGATCTAAAAGTCTACTTAGAAAACTGAAAATGTCTGGGATATTTACCATGTTGTTTCGGTAATACAGACATGTTCAGTTTTCTTATGTGTGTTACCATGACAGTTTAAAATTAAAGGTAAGGTAATTAAGGTAGGTATTGAAGGTATACTTGTTTCATATATTGGCTTTTATTTGTATAATATGAAAATTTCATCATTTAATGATTACAAGCAGTTTGTAACTGTAATTTAAAACTTTAATCTTTTTATTTTCAGGTGGGTTATGTCATCTTTATCAATGCTGAACAGAATACATTGGGTGGACAAGAAGAGTCTTGAAGATTTCATACTGGCTTGTCAAGATGCAGAAACTGGCGGGTTCAGTGATCGACCTGGGGACATACCAGATCCATTCCATACACTGTTTGGTCTTACAGGACTATCTTTACTAGGAAACACCAATATCAAACAAGTAAACTCAACTTATTGTATGCCCCAAGAGACAATAGATAGGCTAAAATTGGAACCACAAGTCTTACATATTTAGTTTTAAGTTATACAAGTTATTTAAGGTGTAATAATCATCTCTGACCTAAGGAAAAATAATATATTTATTATTTTAATCAATTACGTTGTATTATTCATCCCCGCTTGTTTCTTCCGAGAGGACCTTTTTAGATCTTACTTGATTATCTAAACGCAATTATGCAATAGTACAGTTCGGTTCACGAAAGATGACCAATGCGCAGAAAGCGATTTTTAGGTCCCTGTTGAGGTGCGGGGTAAGGGGCGGGCGGAATGCGTCAAGACTGGAGCGACGCTATTGGTGCGTGCGCGCCGTGTGACGGACTGCAGCAGGCCGCGCAATCGCTATTCGTCAATTGCGACATCGACGCGCTGTCAGCGCAGTCAAGTGCAATTGAAAAGAAAAGTGTTTTGCTTTAAGATATTTGTTTCATATTTTTTGTGACATGTTAAGTTTTCGTTGTTTTGTTAACCCTTAATCAAATACAGCATATAGATTTTTTTTTTTTCGCCGGTATTACAACTGGATAAGGTTCAAAATCTGGTGGGAATTATTTTCCCTGTGAGCGATTTAAGGGTTAAGTTATCGCTGTTTTTGTTAAAGTTAATAGGTTAAATAAGTGTACCTACAATAATTACGAGTATATTAAGTATATTATTAGTTTAGACAATTAATTATACTATTTCAATTACAATAAAATATTTTTTGTATTAAGTATTTTCTTCATGAATGCACACATGCGCATCGGCCGCCATTTGTGGTCAACTTCCATGAACCGACCTGTACGCGTTTAACTGACAATGACATAAAGCCTTCTACTCATTTTCCATGTGCTGGTACTAGCTGTCAAAATATTTATGAAACAAAAAATGTAAACAACATTCTAACCTAAAATTTTGCATAGAGTTGTTCTTTCTATTGATTTTTTATTAGGAATGTAGCCAAAAATGTCTCCAATTCATATATTCCAATTTGTACTTCTTAGTTTATGTGTGAACTGTTTCTTAGTGCTTATACATCTCTTTTATCATGGACAAAAGATTTCTTCCAAATGGTTTAACGTTGAAGAAGAATACGATTACATTATAGGTAAGTTTCAGTTAAAGAGTATCCTAAGCTGTAAACTTATATAAATCAGCGTAAATGAAGTATCAATTCCCTTAGTTGAAATAGCTGACGTCTTTTCAGCTGCAGGTAAGTGTGTTTAGTATGTTACTTTTTCTACAACATCTCTCATAATTACAGTTGGTTCTGGAACGGCCGGCTCCGTCATCGGCCACAGAATAGCAACAGAAACGAACTACACATTCATAGTGGTAGAGGCGGGCGGCAGGAGTAACCCCCTGTTCGACATCCCAGTGCTTGGGCCAATGCTGCACGGCTCTGTGTACGACTGGCTGTACCGGACTGTCCCGCAGGATAATGCCTGTTTAGCTATGAATGGGAAGGTAAGTTTGTTTTTTATATTTTCTTTGTTAGTGTATTGTTTATTTCACTGCTGGACATAAGCCTCGCCGAATGTTTGCCACTCCCGCCTATTCTCGGCTGCTCACATCCAATGTTTTATATTTCTGTGGGGGTACACATTATTTATGATGGTGAATGATGATCATCTACTATACCTATCTTGTGGTTTTAGTTGTGCACATTTTTAGTGTGTGTGCACTAAACACTACACAGTTGTAAAGTTCATAGCGATTTATTTATATATAGCCTACGAAGTCATCTCCATGATCTTCAAGATTATAAACCAAAAATGTCCAGAATATTTACCATGTTGTTTTGTTATAATAAGCTCTGAACATTTTGAATTTGGTTGCAAGTGCCATGATATTATTTATTTTCCAGAGATGCAGACTACCCCAAGGCAAAATAATTGGGGGATCTTCTAAACTCAACAACATGATACATGTGAGAGGAAACATAACACACTATGTAGATTGGTTCCATGGAAAATATACTGAAGATTACATAACACAACAGTTTAAGTTTATTGAAAATAATATTTTACATTTGAATGAGATACAATACGAAAGTGAGCTAGCAAATGCCATTTTGGAAGCTGCTGAAGAATTAGGCTTCGACACAATAGATGATTTCAACAGTGGTTTCAGAAAAAGTAAGTTATCACAAAACAACGGCAAAAGATGGTCCACCTCTGATAATTTGGATATTACAAAGCATATTCTGTACAATGCTCTAGTCGAAAAGGTAATTATCAGAAACAATTTGGCTGTTGGGGTCATTATTGCACAGTCAGAAAAGAAATATTATATCAAAGCAAGAAAAGGTGTAATTTTGTCAGCAGGCACATACAATAGCCCAAAAATCCTCCAGCTGTCCGGAATAGGGCCTTCAGATGTGCTACAATCATTAAATATACATCAAGTACAAGACTTACCTGTAGGCCACAATCTACAGGACCATATTGCTACTGGACTCGATTTGGTTGTCTTCGATAAACCATTATCAGTGAGTGCTGTCAGCATGCTTAATCTATTTCATGTGTACAATTACTTTATTAATGGAAAAGGGCCTCTTACTACACCTGGCTGTGAAGCCGTAGGATTTCTTTCCACTAATAATGATGAAATACTAGATTTGCAATTCATGGTCATGCCAGTTGGCTTATCAGCCGATAGAGGAAGTCACCTAACTAAAGCTCTTGGTGTGAATAATACTGTTTGGAAAAACTATTTTGCCAAAACTTTTGATAAACAAACAGCAACTATTCTTCCCATAGTTCTTCATCCTAAAAGCAAAGGTTATGTTTACATAAACAGTACTGAACCCAGAAATCCTCCCTGTATAGATCCTAAATTCTTATCAAATAAAGAAGATGTTAAGACTTTGATTAAGGGTATTAAACTAGTAAAACAATTTGTCGAAACCTCTTCCATGAGTAAGTTAGGTGCTCACATAAATCCTTTAATATTTCCTGGTTGTGAGAGATATGTAGCGTTTTCTGATACTTATTGGGAATGCTATGTGAGACATTTGACTTTATCATCTTATCATCCAGTAGGTACATGTTCTATGGGAGTATCGCCTGTCCATAGTGTGGTGGACACTTCTTTCAAAGTTTTTGGAGTAAACAATCTCTTTGTATCAGACGCCTCAGTGTTACCAACATTACCAAGTGGTAACATAAATGCAGCTGTTGCTATGATAGCTAGCATATTTTTTGAAGCAAATATAAAAATGTATTCAATGGAAAAGTTCCCAATTTGCCACAAAACTGATATTTTATATGAATATTTTCATCAATATAAAGATATGTGTTTTAATCACAAACATACTGATTTTAATGGTCATGACGATACAATAATTATCCATTAAAAGCATGTTATATCTTCCATAATTTAAGTTACTGATTAAGCCAAACATTTACTGGATTTATATTCTAATCTCATGTGCCAAATAAATCAATAACCATTATATAAAAACTTGCGTAACTTACATAGCAAACAACATAAATTATTTTAAAGGATGACAAGCTTAAGCTAGCTTTTAGTAATGTAAATAATACTTACATGTGATTAATTTATAGGTATGTCATTATTTTAAATAGGTAAAAGCAATAACATCATGTTAGCATCTAAGTAGAGATCATCAATACTTTAAATATTATGCACTTAGCTATCTTCTAGTCACCATACATTCCTTATATTCCTAAGTATACTTGTTGTTTTTATGTAACTAATTATTGTAGTACCTAGGTAGCTAATATCGTTCCACTGTCGTATTAGCCAAATATGTAGAACGTTAGATCTATGTGTTGAATATTTATCATTGGTATTCTGATTTTCCATATAATAGACTGATTTCAACATTATGTATCTTAGATGATGCAAATAACAATAGAAAATAAGACATCAATCATTTTTTATAATACTTTATTGACATTAGTAAGGACACTTCTAAACATGAAATAAAGCGTAATTACATTTGAGCCTCGATTACAGGACAACCATTTCATGTTAATTATTATAATTACATACATATTTCAATTACTAACTGACTGTATCTTCTACCTACTTACTTACCGTTTATACATAAATAAACGAACGCAAACTATTAATACTGAATAAGTACAGTCAAACACAATGTGTTAACGTAGTTTTTAATTAAATTATTTAAGCTTGTTTTTGTTGATAGGTATACTTAATTATCTATATATATTGGGTATTTATATTTTGAATTAATATAATAAAAGTAATATTATAACTAATCGTGTACCTAATAAACAAAACTGTAACTGTTTGAATATAAAGACTGATCGACTAATATATTATTTATTTAACTCATCAAAACCTCGTAATTACTTCAAGGTCTCTAAAACCCTAATACATAATGATACTTATAAACTTGTGAGGCATTGTTAATGACTAGACAATATAGAAAGCTGCTTCTATCAAAATCAATGGTGGCGCTACCTTTCTTGTTAGCGTAACCTACACTGATTATGCCCCAAGAAAAAATATCCAAGTCGTTTAAAAACAAATTTAAATCAAATACGTAATAATAAATTAAGTTTCATTTAAAATAACAGATATAATTATATAATAGTGTAGGTACAGATCTCAGGCATAACCAACATCATTTTTTATCCACTTACTTCGATGTTTAGATACAAAATTAAATTGTTAAAAATTTAAAAAATTACCCAATTTGTAAACCATTCTAACTTCACCAAAGAAGCCAGTAATAGGTACCGGTTAGTAGTTTAATTACGTTTTAAGACACTCTGGACGGAAGATATCAATTAGATAATAATATGTAATTGCTATAATATACGCCAATACCTATACTAATTATTTTCTTGTGCAAGTTTATTAATATATAGATAGTTCTTTATACTCACACCAAATAAATACCTACAAATATTAAAAATACAGGTAAAATCTTAATAAGTTTTTACACTTCGTGCTGAGCAAACATTACCCAACGCAGCAACTGCGCTCACATTCATAATACTGGACGGAATACTGATAATGCTTTATATTATTTCATTTTGAATATAAATCTCCAAAGGTCCGTAAGAATATTCTCTATCATTTTTAATGCTGTATTTTTAGCGTGCGAAACGCATAAATACGTTAAAAATCACAATACTTAAAAATGCTGTAGTATGCATGTAGCACTGAAAATTAATTAAAAATTCATCACTGATTGTTTTTTCCTCAAATTTCATAACAATAAATAGAGAAGCCTTATATTTTAATTATTTTTACTAAATATTTTAATTTCAATTTTAACTTAGAATCTGTCTCAACCGACGATTGGAAAGTTTTATTCAAAATGCTTTATTCGCTTATTAAATACAAAATACTGCCACACTCAATTTACACTAATAAACAATTTTGTACAGATCAATACTGAGCGGTAAAGATATAACGTTACTAAATCTACAAACTTAAACTCAATCTAATTTATTTATTGAAATAAAGTATTGCTATAGTCGTATATAAAAATTAAAACAATTTAAGAGCGAAAAACACGCCACTCTTATTAATTTAGCACAAACTTGGTACTAGGAGCTCATCTTCGAGGGAACAAGACCTAATAATGAGATTATTTTTTTCGTAGAAAAGTTCGAGAAATAATTTTTTTTTTAACAATCAACACCATCGTTTAGTAAGGATATCTTTCACAATAATATTTTTGTGCGCCGCGAAAATTACGAAAACAGTTTTCTTTTTAACCGTACATTATAAATTTCAATAAATCTATGTAAATAAATTCCGTTTTCATTAAACAACTGAGCCATTCAAGTTGAGCAAAAAAGTTCTAAACGCGAAAAGTTAGTATTTTATACTTCCTTGCCATTCACATCAGCACTGACTTTTCGTAAATGCAAAATGTTATGTTTGTTGTGCAACCTATCACTACTTCTTGTAAAAAAAGAAAACAATACAAAAAATAAATTAATACCTATGTATTCCCTTAGCTCTTTCGCTTAAGCCTTTCGTGACTAGACTATTTTTTATACACCTAACATTGATTTAAATATGAAAAAACTAATTACATAAGTACACTCAGGCACAACGTTACTTTAATATTCAATCGTCTATAATTAGGCACTTACTAAAATCCACAACGGAACTAGCTTTACGTCAAGGTTTTATTTTCTTTGTTAGAAGTCCAATGCCAAAGGGTTTACCTGGGCATAAAAACGTATTTCATATTATATCACACTGGTTCACTCGAGCGTCTTTACATCAATAAAATGTTTTCACACATGTTTAAATGTAGCGTCAGGTTAATTATGTAACCATGAACATTATAGAAATGCTCGTGTGAGTCGACTGTCGATAAATATAGTCGACATCTTTGGGGACTTCTGCCTTATTACATAGTTAATATTTGGTGATCCGCGATTTTAATTACACGATACAATAATTTCATATTACATAGAAATGTCAATATAAAACGAGTAAACAGTCTGGTATTTGACATGGCGTCACTGACCAGTGTTTAAACAGCGAATACCTACTACCAATGTTAAAGAAACTTACTTGAAACAGCAATCTAGGTAGTTATCCAACATGTCTAGCTGGAGGTCGGCCCAATCCGTCGGGTTCAGTAGGAGGGAGGACAGGTCATCTTCAGGGACGAGGGGGGGCGGTGCGACAGGTTCCACGATGACATTAGCTCCTATATCGGTCTCGATCTCGATGTCCATTCCTGACAAGGTTTGGATGCTGCCAAGGCTGAGTTCAGGGAGATGTAGAGTCACAGTGTTGTCTATGTCTGTGGTCATGGACATGGCTTGGACGATTTGGATCTTGGGTATGTTCGCTACGGCTACTCCGTCTTCGTTGGCGTGCTTTGCGTGGGTGTTGTGCGTCTTCTTCTTCTTGTGCGGTCTGTTGGAGATGCGCTTGGTCCCCTCCAGGTGGGCGAGGTCCAGTCTCCAGAAACCTCCTTTGCCCGGCTCGTGCTTCGAGCGCGCCACTTTCACGAACACTTTGTTTAGGGATAGATTGTGTCTTATCGAATTCTGAAAGGGAATGGAAACAGCTTAATTTCTAGTAAGATAATTTAAAAAATAATGAACCACTACCTGAATAACCTAAAAATCTTGTTAAACATTTTGACTGGCTCGCATGGCGTATACATAGTGCCCCTGTCTCATGCGCTAAGAGTCGTAGGTTCGATCCCACTCGGGACAAATATTCGTTTGTTCCGTGTCCACCACTATTTTTTCTGATATCCGTATCACAGGAGCTTTAGCAAATTTGCTCGGGATCGGAACAATGTTTGAGATGTATTAATTTTTAATTTTCTATGATCATAGGCATATGCGATCGTTTAAATTAAAGCTTGAAATAAGTAGGTAGTAGTCAAATTATTGAATTATACCTCACATTGTTTATTGTACAAAATTAAACGTACGGTTCTTTAAAAACCCTCAAATATTTTGATAAAGCAATGCTGGGGCCTACTTTTACGCAATCAAATAATCCGCTATCACCCCTCTGTCAATCCACTCTACTCAAGCGTATCCAATTAACTCTAATCTTATCTTATTTGCTAATCTACCGTTTATTAAATCACTAGGGGTTCCCTGATCACTACTGGGCTATTGAGATTATTACACACCTGCCAAGTGGGATCGGCGTTCCTGTAATACTTGAAATTCTCGCGTATCCAAGAGTATATCGCCGAGAGAGTCATCTTGTCGTTGTTGTACCTCATCGCCATGCAGATGAGCGTGCTGTATGAGTAAGGAGGTTTCTTCTCGCTGTTCGTCTGGTATTCGTGTTTGTTCTCCGTGAAGTCCTTCTGGCACTTCGATATGGTTTGGTTGAACTTTTGCAACCTCGTATTCTGCGGCTGCACCAGCTTCGCCGGCGGGCTCGGCGACACCGGCGGGATCGGGAACTGCGGCACCGACATTATGTTCGTTATATTCTGAAGCCATGTCAGATTCGTCAGATCAGTCTCACTGTCGTCTATCACTGGCTTCTCTTCCTTATGTTCCGTCTTTATCTTTTTGCATCTGTCCTCCTCATCTTCTGTGAGCTTTGTTTCAGTTTTTACTTGGGGCGAGTTTAAATCCGTTGTGGTTTCATTTTGGGCGTAGGTGTCGGGCTGTTCATACACGTATTCTATTTCGACCGTGTGCGAGGATTCTGGCACCGCGTGGTCCACCGCGAAGTAAGTCACTCCGCACTGGTCTTCGGAGTCTCCGTAGAAGTTGAGCGCGGATGTGTCCAGCATCTCGCCGGACGCCGGCGACAGTCCCGACGTTATGTGCATGCTGACTTACATAGCTCACCCTGAAACGGTGACAAAGAAAGCGATGACTCACCAATGAATCAATGTTATGAAATTCTTCAAAATAATCGATGGTGAATTAGTGTGATTGAAAAATAGAGAACCAAAGAAGCTTTTTGGTGGTACGAACAATGGGAGTTTGGTGGTGGTGGTTAAGTACCTTCGGGAGTGCGGTGGTAGTGGTCGGTCCAAGATGCCGGACGATCGATCGGTCAGCGTGACGTCGCGGCGGTCAGCGATCGACCGGGCGCGGGCCGGGCGCGGGTGGTACTGCGGCCGGCGCGCGTGGCTCTGGGCAGGTGCGCGGGCCCCGGCCTGCCCGCACGTGAACAGGTGTGTGCCGGCGGCGGATCGATATTTTTCCGCCGCAAGAAAACCGCCCGCATCGATAGGACGATAGTCCCAGACAATTAGTCACGGTTATCTCCTTGGCCGTTATCGGAGACGCGACCCTGCGGGTACTTCCTTTACGTGCCAATTCCTGACTATCTGCGTATGCAAAGTACATATTGCCTGCGTAAGAATAGGTAGAGACAACGCTACAGTCACATTATTAGCCAAAATAAATGATATTAATATTGTTGTTTTTCGGTTCGTTCTTATATATGATTTTGGGCGGAAAATTGTTAACCTAGCAATTAAGGCCGTTAAAGTACCTACCTAAGAGTCATCGTTACCTAACCGAATGATTGCTTATGACACTTTTCAAATAAATGAACATTAATGGAAATGATTAGCTGCTGTACTGAATACGCGATTAATAATTTTGCAAATAGGTATAAACTACTTTCAATAACTTGGCGGCTTAAGCTCTACCTAACATTGAACCGTGTAATGCAAAGTTCCTAACTTTCATAAGGTGTTCCAACTTGATATTTGGCTTGTATTGTTGTAAACTTACGTTTTCTTCTTTGATGTCAGTATTGGCACAAATATCATATTACATGAGTATTTGAGTTTTGCACTACTTATATAAGAAGTTAGCGCTGTCTTTTGAAGAGTATTAGTATGATAGTCACAAATAGCACCCTTCAACCAACTTCGGTTGTTTTCATAACCACCCCGTGTTTGCGTTGAACTCAATAGTGACATTGATGGTGGGGTGCTGCGGCCGCAATTAAGGAATGGATTTGAGAATCAATTAGATTCTATGCTGTGTACCTATACAAGACTCGTTTCATGGTAAATTCTGGATCGTGGTGTAGTTTGTTACCTTACAAACATCTGTCTCATTTACTTCATTCGCAGGTGACTATATTTAATCGGAGATGTTAATCTCGTATTCGATTCCTCTGTATTGTAGCTCGTAAAAAATAACTATATTCCTATTTTATTCGGGGTTCACATACTTTTCAAATCGTAGTATAATCGAGAAGAGGTATTAAAAGAAAATGCGTTCAATTACCTAAGGCCTAATTGCTTAACCTTCATCCAACTTAAGTTACCAAAACGTTATTAGAAGGGTTATTGGTCAGGTACTCCCACTAATACGCTCGTTAAGTTCTTGTAACTGAAAATGAAAGTATAGAGAACTTTCAGTAAGTAGCTGATAATGATCAGTTGTGTGTACCGCGAGTGTTGACTTCATCGGGCTTTGACTCGAGCCTAGGACCCAAATAAATATGGGATGTCGATGACCTCCCCATGCCCAAAAGGTCGCTAAAGGTCAACGGGCTTTGGTCGTCAAAATGACCTGGTTGTTTCGAACCCATAGACTTAACGGTGGTGTAATAAAATACATTTTTGTATCCAGGGCAGTTTAGAAGTAACCCTTCATTCACATTGATTTCTTGGGAAGTGATTTAATATTTGGGGCATTCCATGCCAAGCGGACAGGTAAAAAATGTTGATGCTTCAGATTTCAATAATATTTTACTATGTTATACCTATATAGGTCCTCAACATATATTATGAATATTTTTACTCTGTGATATATAGTTATAGATTTAGAGGCTAATGAAGTTTTGACTCTACAGCAGGAATGCTCTATTTGTAGTCCCAAAAAACAATATTTATAATGTAAAAAAATTAAACTTAATACATGAATTTTATAGTTTAGTTATTGAGCTTACTTTTGACATTTTTAGAAAATGTTTTTTTATTTTTGAAGAAAAAAAATTGATTTTTATTTTTTATCCTCGATTTTCTCAAACTTGGACCACTTTAATTTTTATTATTTTTTTTCCTCAAATAGCTCATAGTATGTAAATAATCCTTGCTAAGTCTCATAATGGGCCCGGGAGTAGTTTATGAGCTACACCAGTTAAAAGGCCGGAACGCAGCGGTACGCGCCGTGCCGCGCCTGCCGCCCGTAAGTAACAGTTTGCAGAAACATTTGATTTTATAATTAATTAATTGATTTTTCTTAAAAACATTAATAATTCAATAAACAACAGGTTTATTTACATATTTTTACAAGGTTATGAGTCTTAGAATTGCTGGTGCGTTTTATAATAACACCCTGAGCTGGACAAAAAAACTATAGTTGTCGGCAAAACCGCACTGAGTAATGATGTTACCTTCTGTAATACTCTCTTTTAACTGTCTGAAATATTGAGCTTGCTGGTCTGCGATATACGCCTGTCACTTCAGCAGTTCCAAGGCTGTGCAAAGGCTGACGAAATCATCGGAAGGAAGGACTTGAGTGGCGATGGTGAAACGATCTGTTTGCGACTTCTGTGACAATACCCGGTACAATATATGGGTGTTTAGTGTTTACCCGTGGCCCCATTGGGTCGGCCCATTAACGGGTCCACGGGTAATTTTGATTCACATTTTGATTAAACATAAGTTTACTTCTTCGAATTCCATTCATGTATCAGTTATGAATTCAACGTTTTATTAATGGAATGAATAACTGGTGAAATATCAGTCGAATACGCATTAGAAACATTAACATACATACATAAAATCACGCCTTTTTCCCAGAGGGGTAGGCAGAGATCACTTCCAGCGATCCACTTTTCACCTCGTGGGAAACGTGACGTGATGGGTTGAGGACCACGTCGCCGCCATTCTGCCGTGTGCATTGTTTTAACAAAGTCATTGCGTTCCCACGAGTAGCAAGGATATATGACGGGGGAAGGAAAAGGGTATCGCTTCGGATGATTTGGACTGAGTCGATAGTAGCTCGAGGAGCCGGGGTCGCTTACCCGTATACCGTTCACCAACCACCGGACAGATAGTTGTGACTGGTATCCCCTGACCTAGACCGCATTAGAAATGTTAAGATAATTCATCATTACTTCTCTATTGTTTCTAGGGAGTAAATATGTATTTGTTTTTAAGAATGCAATAATTTAATTTGAACAAGTAAACTTATGTTTAGTTAATGGTTTACATTTTTTATCGATAAATTATAAGACCAGAGAGCAATCCCTAACGCAATGGGACCACGGGGAATCAAAATTACCCGTGGACCCGTTAATGGGCCGACCCAATGGGGCCACGGGTAAACACTAAACACCCATATATTGTACCGGGTATTGTCACAGAAGTCGCAAACAGATCGTTTCACCATCGCCACTCAAGTCCTTCCTTCCGATGATTTCGTCAGCCTTTGCACAGCCTTGGAACTGCTGAAGCCACATGCGTATATCGCAGACCAGCAAGCTCAATATTTCAGACAGTTAAAAGAGAGTATTACAGAAGGTAACATCATTACTCAGTGCGGTTTTGCCGACAACTATAGTTTTTTGTCCAGCTCAGGGTGTAATTATAAAACGCACCAGCAATGCTAAGACTCATAACCTTGTAAAAATATGTAAATAAACCTGTTGTTTATTGAATTATTAATGTTCTTAAGAAAAATCAATTAATTAATTATAAAATCAAATGTTTCTGCAAACTGTTACTAACGGGCGGCAGGCGCGGCACGGCGCCTACCGCTGCGCTCCGGCCTTGTAACTGGTCTAGCTCCTAAACTACTCCCGGGCCCATTATGAGACTTGGCAAGGATTATTTACATACTATGAGCTATTTTAGGAAAAAAAATAATAAAAATTAAAGTGGTCCAAGTTTGAGAAAATCGAGGATAAAAAATAAAAATCTATTTTTTTTCTTCAAAAAAATAAAAAAAACATTTTCTAAAAATGTCAAAAGTAAGCTCAATAACTAAACTATAAAATTCATGTATTAAATTTAATTTTTTTACATAATAAATATTGTTTTTTGGGACTACAAATAGTGCATTCCTGCTGTAGAGTCAAAACTTCATTAGCCTCTAAATCTATAACTATATATCACAGAGTAAAAATATTCATAATATATGTTGAGGACCTATATAGGTATAACATAGTAAAATATTATTGAAATCTGAAGCATCAACATTTTTTACCTGTCCGCTTGGCATGGAATGCCCCAATGATCAGTTGTGTGTACCGCGTGTGTTGACTTCATCGGGCTATGACTCGAACCTAGGACCCAAATAAATATGGGATGTCGATGACCTCCCCATGCCCAAAAGGTCGCTAAAGGTCAACGGGCTTTGGTCGTCAAAATGACCTGGTTGTTTCGAACCCATAGACTTAACGGTGGTGTAATAAAATACATTTTTGTATCCAGGGCAGTTTCAAGTAACCCTTCATTCACATTGATTTCTTGGGAAGTGATTTAATATTTACCAGATTGTATGTTAGCTAAGGCGGGTACGCAGAAGTGGAATGACGCAAACTTTGGCCCCGTACTGTAACGCGTTTAGATTTTAACTACGCAGTTATAAAATAGAATGATTTATCATAATTTTATAAATGTATCTACCTAATTACGTCTAAGTTTGTCTAATTTATTCGTACCTACCGGGTTTATGTCAGTCTCGATTCTTTTACGCTAAAAGAATTAGGCATGGAAGTTAGGTCGTCTACATTTTTCTGCTAAGCAAATTAGTATTTTTACAAATCGCGATAAGGCACCAATGCGCAATGACATCATTTGAAAAACACGTTCATTATGTTCCATGTATTTACTATGTATGGAAAAAAATCTAACGTGAACTATCTACCTACTACCGACTTATCTACTTTAACTAAATATAGGATACTTACATAGGTATACTAACATCAATATACCTACTTACATTTCTTAAGGTGCCGTGAAACTCTTACCTGTAAGAAGTTTTAGTATTTAAAGTATTTATGGATTGTCCACATATACAATACGAGTATTCAGAAAAGTACCTAATTACATAATGTATTTTACCTACATTGTTGAATTTAATTATGCCACACATAGGTATTTCTTATGTTTCTTGGGTTTGTCTACATCTGAGATGTGTGTTTGTTTAGTATTTTATTTGTTAAAAATATATATTTATTAACTTTCACTTGTTTCTAGTAAAAAAAAATGCGATTAATTAAAGGTAGTCGTGGGATATTGCTATAAAAATCATATTGCACAGTCACGGGGCTGCCAGCAAATGGAGAGACAGGATAATTTGCGCGTTGAACCCAGCGTTAGAAGGTTGACATTTCAATTGCATTGTGCTGGTATAGTCTAAGGTCCAACGTTATACATTTTTGTGTCTTATGTAATGGGGATAAGGTGTATATTTGTGTGGGTTTGTGACTGGTTGTAAGAATTTAGGGATACCGTTCGGGAGTCGGGACTGCCTGGCACGCTCCGTTCCGCCGCATTCACAGCCAGCACCTTGCTATTGCTACCCTGGGTTGCGTAAAGGGAAAGGGAGTTGAAATATTTGTATGGGGGATGTCTTTTAGGAACCTGTAAAAGATATGAGATATCTTTCTACGTCACAGTTGGTTGACCTGCTCAAAATATCTCCCGAGGTGGTGGAGTTTAATTACCGCACAATAGGTACTTATTAGGCATTATTCGGTATGCTTAATGACGGTTTATTGTATAAGTAATTTTGACGTGATGTAGACTAGGTACCTAATTGGAATCACTGCATTGCAACCTAACGCTCGGAAAAACCGTAGAAAATTGGAAAATAAATTATACTTACAATCATCAAGAATATGAAAGCGAAAAGTTGTTAGGTACTTAAAATATTTTAGCTTTATTTTATCAATCTAGGTACTTAAGGTTATGTTATTAGATAATGTGAAAAAATTACCTTTGTAAATAATTCAAGTGCTTAGGCACTACTAGACGTTTCAAGGTCTAGGTTAGTAGCAAGTTTAAAAAGTTGTAGCCACTAAACACAATATATAGTTGGCTAATAGCTAACTACGTTCAATTTTTTAATTATAATTTATAAATAGGCGATATAGTTATAGTGTAGTTGTTATTTTAAAGCTAAAATAAATGTAGTGAAAAACGCTAGCCAATAAAATCGATTACGAAGTCAATTACAAGAAAGTAAATACTTCGGCTCTTTCGTAATGTATTCCCGTCAATCAAACGGCCCATCGAGCAATCCATTAATTCGATTATTGTCTATGGCTCTCATTAGCTCCAGTTTTCACCGAACACTTGTGCCGCCCCACGCGCCCTCGCCACCCTCGCTCACGCGTGACAGTTAGCATGCTGTAACGTTTGTGCATATGGCGTCCAGTCACCTGTGCTCGGTAGTACACAAATAGTTATTATCTGTTGAACAGATGTCTTGTCACGGTTCTCTGACGGGGATGATTCCCGCCTAAATAACTTTTTAGATATAAATAGCTGCGATCGTCACTATCACCCGCCAGTTTAACGAATTGGCGCGAAAATTGTTTTTATTTTTTATGAACCAAACTTTTTAATATTATAAAAAGTTTACTTTAAATTTACACATCCGTACTCCTACGCAAAAATTAACGGACCTCTTTTGTATAATTTAAGTTTTTAAGTAGATTAATAAAGAAATTAAAAAATTAGGAAAAAACATAGGGCTGAAATAGCGCACAACAAAATATGAAAATAACATCGATTGAAGTCTGCATTTAGGCTAGTTAGGTGAAAAACATAAACTTGTAGTATAAACATTAGAGTTAAAATTTATAAAAACAGCTTTTAGCTGATAGTAATTTGTTGATCCAACACTCCCTCGGGACCGTTCGGTAAGAGGGGGTGCGGACCGGCAATCAGGCGGCGAGTGGCCGTGTCCATTTATTGTTTTATTGGCACTTGTGCAAGTGGACGCACAGGCGGCTGTCTATAACGTATGATTCATTAATAGCCCGAACTGCAAAGCCGCGGCACCCAAATAATATTTGATTGAAAATAAGTAGGTATGCAAGAGTAGGTAGGTACGTAGCAATTTTAATGGAGTTTTAAATTTATTTCAGTTACAATACAATAGGGTAGTTTCCTATTTTTTAATTTTTACATAGATGGATGAACAACACAATTGCAAAGGTGCTGTTAAAATAATGGTTTGATATTTGGAAAACTCCCGGAGATATTACAGTTTCAATAGCACATCACCTGGGCGAGCTCAAAACGCTTCATACAAATGTCGCAGCGAGCTATGACGTCACCCCTCTGTATACGAGTATGAATATCGTAAGAGCTTTGTTCAGCAGCTATATCAAATGTTGCTTTTACGAATATGTTCTCATAGTGAAAGCTACTACTAATTTTGCAATTTATAAGATGGCATACTATTTTTATTGAATTTTCGCACTTTAAAAATGGACTTCCCCGCCTAACTTCAAATGCCTATTATTGTCTCATTTCGTAAGAAATTTAAATTTCGATTTCACTTATGTTATTGATTTACCCATATGTAACTGTTAATTGTGAAATTTTATGTAAAATCAGACTTAGGAAACTAGCCTATTACATAATGTATATTCTGTGATAGGACATTCTTCTTTCAATTTTTTATGTATCTTCCTCAATTGATATTGCTCCATTGAGGATAAAAAATAAAAAAATGAAAGTGATTTTTTTTTTCCGATCTTATCGCCATTTTTAAATTGGTACATTCTCATGTTACCTCATTATTAAAACACCCTTTATGGGGCCATACCATATTCCGTGCTGGCTGTGGGTCCGAATGGTCATTTTCCTATCAAAATTACTAGGTTGGCGTGTTTTAGTGCAAATTATACCAAATGATCACACGAAAAAACGTGGGAGACCATTTAAAAAAAAAACAATATCTCTTAAATTCCGGTAAAATTATATGGTTGATTTGTTATCTGTAATTAGTATCTTGTGTAGTAGGAATGTCTCTATCACTTAGAATACCTATGTAGATAGTACCTACCTAGGTATAAGTACGTTTTTTAGGAATTTTTAAATAGTTGTATAATGATTATCTGTGGTTCTTTTTTTTGTTTAATGTAAGTATTTATTTACAATTTTTAAGATTTTGTTATGAGATATATTTTCAAATAAAATAATAAAGTATAGTTCAAAGGGAAATATTTAGTTCTGCTTGCATAATATACCTATAGGTAGGTAATTGTGTCCTCAACTGATTGTAGGGTTTTGTATAATGATAACAATAATTAAGGTTACTGAGTTTGGGAACTGAGAAATAATAAACACAGAATTGAACATTGAAAATAGCATTTATTACAATAATATACAAAAGTAAGGAAGGCTTAGCCTGATACAAAAGTACATCAAGATTCACTTATCGCTAAAATTGGAGCGTGACTTTATAATTTACGGATTCCGTTAATATCTCATTAGTTTGAAAATTAATACAGTCTGCTTTTCAGCTTTACTTAGAATATTAACATACATGCACTCGAAAACATCACTCTTTATTGCGGCAGTCAAGTAAATATCAAAAAATAAAATGAAGTACTTAACTATAATTAGACTTACATTCTACATCAAAAATTAATTGATAAAAATGCAAAATGGACTTGCAATTGATTTCTTAAACTAATAAACTTATAGCACTCCTTAACCTAAAAGTAGGTAAAGGGAAATATTTTATACTGACATTCGCATAAATTTGAACAAACATTTTAGGAATCCAAATAATTTGAGCAATTTTTTAAATTTAAATTAGGAATAAGTAGATCACAAATGCAATGTGACTAGAATTAAATGGCAAGCTAAACATTTGATTAAGTTACGGCCACTCATTAATTTATCATTTAATTAAGTCTTACATTTAAAATAACTTGCAATTAGGAATTGAGCTTCATCACACATATCATCGAAGCGAATCAGAACGTCAAAACAAATTTTGTGAATAAGGGGCTCAGTTCAGTAGTACCTAAGCATACAAATGACGAAATAAGTAAGTTGATATACTTTCAAGTTCCAGTAGAGTTACTTGAAGTAAGTAAGTCCGTGAGCATGAACGGTGCAACACTATCGAACGGGCAGTACATAAGTATCTTTATACATCTGCTACTTAACGTAACTATAACATGACCGTTTCACAATTTAATAGTATAAAGGAGACAATAGCTGCCCCAGTTACAGACTAACGTACATAAAGAGATAGGGCATCCGTAAAGTATGAAGGTCACGTGGTTCTCCAGGGTGAGGGTCTACAGTCAGGGGCGGAGGTGGTCCAAGAACCAGTTGGCGCTGTTAACTATGTTGTCCATCTCGGCCGGGAGGGACGAGAGGGAGTGGTTGTCGTCGTACATGTAAATTCTGTGGGCAAACGATAGTAATGGTTTATTGGTAACTTGGGAAGAGTTTACTACGGAATAAGTACAAAGAGAAGACGTCCTAAGCAACTGTAAATCGTGATGCCCAACTAGGTCCAGACGTCATCAGGACAACATCGTCGGAAAAATGGCTCAAGCTCTTTCTTGTCACGGAGAATACGTATTGGACCGTTAGACTGGCTCGGTAAAACAGTGGTTAGTGACACAGGTTCATAACCTACGGTTCCAAGAGTCGTGGGTTCGATTCCCACTCGGGACAAATATTTGTGTGACGAACATCGGTGTTTGTTCCGTGTCTGGGTGTATTATTAAATATATTTAAGTTTATTTGTGTATCCACTGTTGATTCTGATATCCGTAACACAAGTGCTTAAGCTACTTACCACGGGATCAGATCAATGTATGTGATGTTTTGTAATATTTATTTATTTATTTAACTTGGTAGGAGTTTATCCAAGAGACTGTGTGGTGTGGACCTTCCGGCAGCCTGTCTTAGATAGAAAGTAATAGGCAGCTTGTAGACTTAGGGGCAATGCCCATGGGTAAAACCCTCTAAACTCCGTGATATCACTCATCGTCTAGGGGCGTCATGCGGATCCGAATGCCAGTCTTGGAATTGCCATAACGCCATCGTGCCCTGGCAGTGCGGCACGCGCTTGTCGCCCAGCAGTAGCACGGTCGGCGCCTTCACAAATCGTAGCCGGCTTCTCCATTCCATAACGCCATCGCGTAGTGGGCGTGGCCTTGTAGCAAGCTACGACAAGTCGTAGCGACGGTGGATGGAGCTCGCTCCCTGCTACGGATCTCAACCTGGGGTTCCTTACCTGGTGTGCACCCCGTTGGCCTTCAGCCGGCGCGCGTACTCGAGCCCCTGGCAGTGCGGCACGCGCTTGTCACCCGCGCCCAACAGCATCACGGTCGGCGCCTTCACAAATCGTAGCCAGCTTCCTATTGCATAACGTCATCGCGTAGTAGGCGTGGCCTTGTAGCAAGCTACGACAAGTCGTAGCTACGGTGGGTGGAGCTCGCTCCCTGCTACGGATCTCAACCTGGGGTTCCTTACCTGGTGTGCACCCCGTTGGCCTTCAGCCGGCGCGCGTACTCGAGCCCCTGGCAGTGCGGCACGCGCTTGTCGCCCGCGCCCAGCAGCATCACGGTCGGCGCCTTCACAAATCGTAGCCGGCTTCTGCATTGCATAGCGCCATCGCGTAGTAGGCGTGGCCTTGTAGCAAGCTACGACAAGTCGTAGCTACGGTGGGTGGAGCTCGCTCCCTGCTACGGATCAACCTGGGGTTCCTTACCTGGTGTGCACCCCGTTGGCCTTCAGCCGGCGCGCGTACTCGAGCCCCTGGCAGTGCGGCACGCGCTTGTCGCCCGCGCCCAGCAGCATCACGGTCGGCGCCTTCACTTTGTGCACGTGCGCGAGCGGCGAGCAGCGACGCATGGTGAGGAGCATCTCCTCGGATACGGGACCTTCTTCGGTGAAATCGTAGCCGGCTTCTACCGCACACCTTTTAGGAACAAGAGTATTGTCTTTATTATTGTCGTTATTCAAATTTGTACAGGCAGAGATCACTTCCTGCCATGTGCTGCGGTCCTGGCATACCTCTTTCGTTTCATCTACATCAAAAGTACCCGTGTTCGACGAGTATGCATGAAGAGGTTGATGGATCATCATCATTATCAGCCTATATACGTCTCCACTGCTGGATCACGGACCATCCTTAAACTAGGACGATTTCTTTTACCAACCTCTTATTTTACATTTTTAGCATAATTACTCTACGGTTTTCTAATATACCTACCTACTTTGAAAACGAGTAAATCCTGCGCTTAAACAGCGCGTACGACCATCATTTTACCTATCACTAATGATACACATATCATGTCATTACTTTTTATCCCTACGATATGTGCCGAAGAAGGAAAAACAGCTGTCGCCAATTACAAATATACTAGGAATAATGTATGTCCTAAAGATACAATGACGTGGCTTAAGAAAAACTCACGAATCCGAATTATCAGCATACATTCCTTTGGTCGCCAAATCGATAAGAGGATTCCGCATCACCATAGCCACAAACATATCCGGGTACTGTCCAGCCAAATGCGCTGTGACGAAGCCACCATAGCTGCCGCCGTACAAGAGTACCGGCGATTCCTTCAGTCTTGCGTCTCCTTCTAACGCGGCGGTTAGAGCGAGAAGGCAGTCGGCTACGTCGTATTCGCCGCCGCAGCCGAGCAGGGAACGAACATTCGCTTCTCCGGAGCCGATGGACCCACGGTAGTTTACTCGAAGGGAGACTAGACCTGAAGAGGATCGCTGTTGTTGTAAAAGGATTCTTAGTCCAGTAGCTACTGTTAAACAAAATGACTTAATAACAGTAATCTCATACAAAGACCATAACTTACATAACTCTTTAGCCTTTGTTAAATTCTGATTCAACTAATTTAAAAGTAGTTTGAACCGAGCTAGGTATTATTGACATAAAAATCAGGATCATGTGATTTCTGGCACGTAGGCGTAATAACTCTCTAAACTTGACATCAAAGCTACTAAAATAAAATGTATTGTTGTATTTGGAGAAGTACCTATACTGGAGCCGCTCTAAGTTGACTGATTTGACACATGTCAGACTGACTGCACTAGTGAGGGACAACGGTAAAATTGCCGAAGCATATAAGTAACAGTTATTTCCACTTTATAACCAAGCAAGGTCTAATTATATTTTTTTTTATTAAAAACATTTATTCACATCCAGAAGATTGAATTGAAGTTTCTTATTTAAAAATATATTTATTTTTAAATACAATACTTATTAAATCCTTCATCCTATTTTAAAAAAATACCTGGTGAGTATTACCCACTACGTCACTATGAAAACGTGTCAAACGGCGTAACCTTGTAAAAGCGTAATACAGAGTGGAAATTTTACGTTTTCTTTTTATAATTCAATTATTTTAGGTAATAAAAGACAAATAATTAGATAATTAGGTGCATTTGACATTTTGAAATAACGTCTTATTTTTAAAAGTTGTTCTTTATGATTCGCTAAATATGTTCCTCTTAACAAGGATAAATGCAAAATATAAAATAAAAAGTGTCAAATCAGTCATCTAAGAGCGGCTCCGGTATAACAGTTTATTTATAGGTATTTTATTCATTAGTATTTTTGTTTACCAATAACTTTTTTTAAATTTGTTTTATAATAAAAAACGCTTTTTATAATTATTTATAAGGTTCAGTCCCGATTACTGGATATTTTTTGACTTATTCGTGTTAGAATCCACTGTACTCTTTTATCAAACAAGCATTAGAATTGCGAATGTACGTACAGATATCTCTATGGTGATACGGAATCCATTGCTTACCATTTGACAACCTTGCTGCAAGGGCCGCATAAATCCCAGTCAGGCATACACAAATAATTTCTACTCACCAATCAGCAATATCCGTGCTGTTGAACATAGAAGCAACATCCACCACTGGATTCCTAGCCACGACCGCTTTATAGGTGTCCGGGTACTGTCCACTGAGGTGGGTCACCAAGAAGCCTCCATGGGACCCCCCAGCGAGTGCTAGGCGACGTTCGTCCAAGCCGAATTGGGTGACGGCCTCGTCTGTAGCCAGCTTGCAGTCGGCTACGTCGGCCACGCCTACTCGCTTGGGCAGGAATCGCACGGACGCGTCGCCGGCGCCCGTAGAGCCGCGGTAGTTGATCTGCAGCGAGGCTAGACCTGCAAGTGCCGGTATGCTCATTGCTCAAATCTATACTTACAAAACATGTCAAGCGCGAGTCGGACGCACGCATCGAGCAGCAATTTATAGGCAACAAAATTCGCAACGCGTTGGGAAGAGGACTGTCTTTAATAACTGGCCAATGGATTAGTACCTATGTTCCTAGACGATTAAAAAGTTATTGACTTTTCCAAAATTTGCTCGATTTTACATAATTTAAGAAAAAAAATTTCAATTGAGACACTTTTATTTTTTTTAAGGTGTGTCTAGATCGAACTGGCTGACGGCCTCGTCCGTAGCCAGCTTGCAGTCGGCTACGTCGGCTACGCCTACTCGCTTGGGCAGGAAGAGCACGGAGGCATCCCCGGCGCCGGTAGAGCCGCGGTAGTTGATCTGCAGCGAGGCTAGACCTGCAAGTGCCGATGTGCTCATTGCTCAAATCTATACTTACGTTTTTTAGATTGTTTTTCCTAACTGACTAACGATGATGGCTTGGAGGAGCCTTGTCATCATCACCGGGCTTGCGGGGTAGCGGATGGCTCTCACCCCTAAAGTTTTTTAGATTGTTTTAAATCAAAACATGCCAAGTGCGAGTCGGACGCACTAAATCGAGCAGCAATTTATAGGCAACAAAATGCGCAACTCGTTGGGATGAGGACTGTCTTTAACAACTCTGACCATCGGATTAGGTATGTTCCAAGACTTTAGTTTACTTTGTTTATACATAGTTTAATTAAAAAAAAGTATTTTAACTTTGACACTTTTTAATTGTCAAAGGAGTATCTAAATCAAATTGACCTGGAGTAGCGGGCATGCTTAATTTTATACTTACAGTTGGGGTTTTAGTTAAAACTAAATTGGTCAAGAGTGTCGGACGCGCACGAAAAATCGACTGGCAACTAAAATTTGTACGGCGCGGCTGTAGAAAGAGCGATTGGTTTTTAACCCTGGCCAATTGGGTTTTAGTTTTAGTTGGTTTTCATACAAGATTAAATGAGGTAGTACAGGATCCGTGGTGTATTTTTCACTTGATTACTATCAAGCTAATTTTCCGTGAGTAGCTTCATTTTGATAAGACGCCCAAAAAATTCCTGTGCGAAAATTTTTGATTGTGGTAGCTAACAGAGGTAGCAATGATTAAATATTTAGGACCGTAGGACCGGGACAAAGTACCACGGAATTTGTAGGACAATATGACCGTTACATTATATAAATATTAACTAAGTAAAATAATAAAAATCAGCTGGTTAGTAATCATTTTTGGTGATCTCGTTATCGATACAAGTTGGAGGAGGAGATCACCAAAAATGATTACTAACCAGCTGATTTTTATTATTTTACTTAGTTAATATTTATATAATGTAACGGTCATATTGTCCTACAAATTCCGTGGTACTTTGTCCCGGTCCTACGGTCCTAAATATTTAATCATTGATACCTCTGTTAGCTACCACAATCAAAAATTTTCGCACAGGAATTTTTTGGGCGTCTTATCAAAATGAAGCTACTCACGGAAAATTAGCTTGATAGTAATCAAGTGAAAAATACACCACGGATCCTGTACTAGGTCGAAATTGCATTATTATCGCTTTGTTAATTATTACAAAAAATCTTCTTAATAGTCAAAGGAGTAACTCAATCGAACTGGCTGACAGCCTCAGTGGAGTCACGGTATTTGCAGCAGGCTAGAATTGAGAATTTTAAGAGAAACCTGGAGAATATTAATAAAATTTACCTAAAGAAGCAAAGCACCATAAATATTTTAAATGTACATTGATGGGTTTAAGCAATATTCTAGTAGATTTGATGTCACGTAATGACAGTTTACTCTGTCAATGCTAACTTTCCAGCTCATAAGGATGTAGTGGTGTGACACACCACTACATACATATATTATATTTTGTGTATCAGTATGTTTACAATTTTTTTTGATAAATGTAAAATTAACAAATATTTTTTTTTGTATCGATAGTTAATTAAATTTAATTTTGAAATTTATAAATTCATGTAAAAAAAATTTTTTTTTCCATTTCAAAAATAAAAACAAGAACATTCTTAATTTTTTTTTTCAAAAATAAGGGGGGTGGTGTAGTGGTGTGACACACCTCCCCACACATAGATAGGTTAAGTACTATATAAGTAGAGTGTAAGTCTAAATTAAGTTAGTAACAATATACATCATCAAGCGCGAATACATCTTTTATTGACGTCTCCCGGTCCCATCCTTACATGGAAATTCGAGTAACATTTTGTCATTTCGAGCCACACACAATAATGTATTATTATGTAATGATAATTTTTCAATATTTTATATGAATCATTCATTACAAACAGCTAATACAAATTTTATTAATAATCATTCTTCTGTGATCTGTATAGCAAAACATGGACTCAGCTTATTCTAAGCAATAAATCACATTATACTAGAATCCGTAATTCGACGGAGTAGTTTGACAACTTCAAATCGCATTATGTTGCCAGGTTTAGCCTAGTGTTGTTTGCATCGATAATTTGTGATCTGATTCGATCAGAACAATAAATCGATTTTTTTTCGAATTAATTTATTATTAAAAAATTTAATGTAGTAGCTCCATATTATATTTTTATGAAATAAATTGACTTGACGTACTAATCAAGAAAATTTCGATTGTTGTTAAACCGAGATACTGGCACGATTTCGCATTACTTAATTGTAGCAGCACTGTTGGCTAGTGAAATAATGGTTGACATGATGACGCTCACCTTCATTTGTAAATCATTCGGCTTCCGTACCTTAGATTGTTTGATGCGATTGTATTTCTCTGTTCATGTAGCATATTATAGGTAGGTATTGTTTTGTTTTTCAGTTAATCAGGGCTTAAACTCCAACATTTTTATACAATACCTCTAATAATGCAGACAAATAAAATTATGCAGACATTTTTAAAATAAATTGAGCGGTGTTGTTAGATAACCGGCGATTTATTCTTAGACCGGATAATTCTGTCGATAATTAATATTACCATTAACCTCATCACTATTTATTTTTTCTAACACATGGTAACACTCTATCTGTCAAACTACTCCGCCGAATTATGGATTCTAGTTTAAGTACAATACATCCTTAAATTTATTTCCAAGATGGCCGCCAACTCACCGAGCATGGCGAACAGGGCCGCCTCGAGGGCGAACGCGTTCACGAAGCCCGAGTGCGGCCCGCCGTGCGGCCACACCACCAGCGGCGACTTGCCCTCGCTCTTCGGCGTCAGGCACAGCGCGGTGAACGAGTCTAGCGGGAATGAATACAGTGTTATGCAAGTGCGGATAGAAGCACAGGGGCGGATTGAAGGGTGGGAGGGCGTCACAAGGGTCATGACCCTTGTTCGTACATGTCACAATAGGTCTAGTTCTTCTAAATCAAACAGTTTTCCAATGAAAATAGCAGAATTTCACATTTTATAAAATGTGGGAAATAATTTGTATATCCCCAGTCTGGGGATCTTTTTATTAAAATCTTTTATGTACGAAATTATAAATACACCAATCTTATACAGTAGGCAGGCGATAGCTGAGCCACGTATAGCTGTGTGAGCACAGTGCAGTGACACTCACCGACGCTGTCCTGCGAGTCGTGCCGCAGCTGCATGTAGCGGACTGTGGCGGCGGCTGGCAGCTGAGCCACGTATAGCTGTGTGAGCACAGTGCAGTGACACTCACCGACGCTGTCCTGCGAGTCGTGCCGCAGCTGCATGTAGCGGACTGTGGCGGCGGCTGGCAGCTGAGCCACGTATAGCTGTGTGAGCACAGTGCAGTGACACTCACCGACGCTGTCCTGCGAGTCGTGCCGCAGCTGCATGTAGCGGACTGTGGCGGCGGCTGGCAGCTGAGCCACGTATAGCTGTGTGAGCACAGTGCAGTGACACTCACCGACGCTGTCCTGCGAGTCGTGCCGCAGCTGCATGTAGCGGACGGTGGCGGCGGGTGGCCGCTGAGCCACGTATAGCTGTGTGAGCACAGTGCAGTGACACTCACCGACGCGGTCCTGCGAGACGTGCCGCAGCTGCATGTAGCGGACTGTGGCGGCGGCTGGCAGCTGAGCCGCGTAGAGCTGTGTGAGCACAGTGCAGTGACACTCACCGACGCTGTCGTGCGAGTCGTGGCGCAGCTGCATGTAGCGGGCGGTGGCGGCGGCTGGCAGCTGAGCCACGTATAGCTGTGTGAGCACAGTGCAGTGACCCTCACCGACGCTGTCCTGCGAGTCGTGCCGCAGCTGCATGTAGCGGACGGTGGCGGCGGCTGGCAGCTGAGCCACGTATAGCTGTGTGAGCACAGTGCAGTGACACTCACCGACGCTGTCCTGCGAGTCGTGCCGCAGCTGCATGTAGCGGACGGTGGCGGCGGGTGGCAGCTGAGCCACGTATAGCTGGGTGAGCACAGTGCAGTGACACTCACCGACGCTGTCGTGCGAGTCGAGCCGCAGCTGCATGTAGCGGACTGGGGCGGGGGCGGGCAGCTGAGCCACGTATGGCTGTGTGAGCACAGTGCAGTGACACTCACCGACGCTGTCCTGCGAGTCGTGCCGCAGCTGCATGTAGCGGACTGTGGCGGCGGCTGGCAGCTGAGCCACGTATAGCTGTGTGAGCACAGTGCAGTGACACTCACCGACGCTGTCCTGCGAGTCGTGCCGCAGCTGCATGTAGCGGACTGTGGCGGCGGCTGGCAGCTGAGCCACGTATAGCTGTGTGAGCACAGTGCAGTGACACTCACCGACGCTGTCCTGCGAGTCGTGCCGCAGCTGCATGTAGCGGACTGTGGCGGCGGCTGGCAGCTGAGCCACGTATAGCTGTGTGAGCACAGTGCAGTGACACTCACCGACGCTGTCCTGCGAGTCGTGCCGCAGCTGCATGTAGCGGACTGTGGCGGCGGCTGGCAGCTGAGCCACGTATAGCTGTGTGAGCACAGTGCAGTGACACTCACCGACGCTGTCCTGCGAGTCGTGCCGCAGCTGCATGTAGCGGACTGTGGCGGCGGCTGGCAGCTGAGCCACGTATAGCTGTGTGAGCACAGTGCAGTGACACTCACCGACGCTGTCCTGCGAGTCGTGCCGCAGCTGCATGTAGCGGACTGTGGCGGCGGCTGGCAGCTGAGCCACGTATAGGTGTGTGAGCACAGTGCAGTGACACTCACCGACGCTGTCCTGCGAGTCGTGCCGCAGCTGCATGTAGCGGACTGTGGCGGCGGCTGGCAGCTGAGCCACGTATAGCTGTGTGAGCACAGTGCAGTGACACTCACCGACGCTGTCCTGCGAGTCGTGCCGCAGCTGCATGTAGCGGACTGTGGCGGCGGCTGGCAGCTGAGCCACGTATAGCTGTGTGAGCACAGTGCAGTGACACTCACCGACGCTGTCGTGCGAGTCGTGCCGCAGCTGCATGTAGCGGACTGTGGCGGCGGCTGGCAGCTGAGCCACGTATAGCTGTGTGAGCACAGTGCAGTGACACTCACCGACGCTGTCGTGCGAGTCGTGCCGCAGCTGCATGTAGCGGACTGTGGCGGCGGCTGGCAGCTGAGCCACGTATAGCTGTGTGAGCACAGTGCAGTGACACTCACCGACGCTGTCCTGCGAGTCGTGCCGCAGCTGCATGTAGCGGACTGTGGCGGCGGCTGGCAGCTGAGCCACGTATAGCTGTGTGAGCACAGTGCAGTGACACTCACCGACGCTGTCCTGCGAGTCGTGCCGCAGCTGCATGTAGCGGACTGTGGCGGCGGCTGGCAGCTGAGCCACGTATAGCTGTGTGAGCACAGTGCAGTGACACTCACCGACGCTGTCCTGCGAGTCGTGCCGCAGCTGCATGTAGCGGACTGTGGCGGCGGCTGGCAGCTGAGCCACGTATAGCTGTGTGAGCACAGTGCAGTGACACTCACCGACGCTGTCCTGCGAGTCGTGCCGCAGCTGCATGTAGCGGACTGTGGCGGCGGCTGGCAGCTGAGCCACGTATAGCTGTGTGAGCACAGTGCAGTGACACTCACCGACGCTGTCCTGCGAGTCGTGCCGCAGCTGCATGTAGCGGACTGTGGCGGCGGCTGGCAGCTGAGCCACGTATAGCTGTGTGAGCACAGTGCAGTGACACTCACCGACGCTGTCCTGCGAGTCGTGCCGCAGCTGCATGTAGCGGACTGTGGCGGCGGCTGGCAGCTGAGCCACGTATAGCTGTGTGAGCACAGTGCAGTGACACTCACCGACGCTGTCCTGCGAGTCGTGCCGCAGCTGCATGTAGCGGACTGTGGCGGCGGCTGGCAGCTGAGCCACGTATAGCTGTGTGAGCACAGTGCAGTGACACTCACCGACGCTGTCGTGCGAGTCGTGCCGCAGCTGCATGTAGCGGACTGTGGCGGCGGCGAGCGCGGCGGGTACGGCGGCCGGCTCGCTCACGCGCGTCCACTGCGCGCGAGCGCCGGCGGCCGGTAGCTTAGCCACGTACAACTGGGTACAAACGTTAAATTAAAAAAATATATACGAATCTATAAATAAAAAGGTGTTCTGTTCGACAGAATTCAGCCAAGAGCTGTAGAGGACATATTGACCTGATCGCCCTAGTTTAGGATAGGCCTGTGCCCCAGCAGTGGGGACGTAGGTATATGAGCTGGGCTGATAATGAATGAATGATGATGAGGACATATTATTGTACACAAGTGTTCCAAACACAGGTGTATATGACTACTAGTTGGATGACTGACGAAATTGGTTTAGGTAGGAATACTCTAGAACTTTCTCTCGATCTCTAAGTTTGCCCTCTCTAAATAATAGGAAAACACTAAGTAGTCAGTGTGTTACAAAATACAATTTTCCTCAAGTCTACGAAGAATTGCTATCAAGACTGAGGACCAAAACCTAACTCTATTATATATAGGTATACCTGTCCAGGCGTGGTCATGTTGCTGAAGGCGGCGAGCAGCGTGTCCCCTGACACGTCCAGGATGGACGTAGACCCGGGGACAGACTTGAGCGAGATATCAGTCAAGCGTCCGCTCTCTGAAAAATGAACGCCAGTTGTTAGTTAGAATGACGACACTTTATTACTTTTTGTTTCTCGTAACTAAAAAATTTTAATGGTTATTTTGCAGTAAATGATTCTATCTTAGTAATAAAATAGATTCGTGTGTTTTTTTTAATTAAAATTAAAAAAATACCGGTTTTACGAAATAGATAAACGAAACTCGAAAGCACGCTCGAACTGCTTTATTACTTAGGGCGTAGGACATTTTTAGCTTTAATCTTTCATGCGGTAAGCAATACCTAATTACGTCACATTACTTAAAATAACTATCGATTCTCACACTTTCGAGTTGGCAGATTATTTTTTAAAAATAAATAATTTTTTTTTTCACGAAATAACCAGCACGATGCGATTGTACCTAGTCACTACAAAAGGTAAATCGTTCTTCTACGGGAAAACCACCACTCAAATTTCACGGTGTATAAAAATGGATCAAAAAAAAAAAAGCTTGACCCTCGCGCTTTAACGTCCCACATAAAACCTGCACTGCCTGGAGAGGCAGTAATGCTTAACACAAAGAAACGAAGACGGGAGGCGCCAGTTCGCTCGCGACCACGATTGGTGTAACCCAGTCTGCACGTCGGGCAGTAAGTAGCTATGTAATTTGCTACTCCTAATAACGCGTGTAGACCCATAAAGACAAAGTTGTGTAAAACCCGCCAAGTGACTCTGACCTCTCTCGGTCAGGTCGCGTTCCGGGATCAGCACTGTACGAACCGGAGCCAGGGGGGACCATTGTTGAGGCAAGCGCCGGACCAGTGGAGTCTTAGCGGCGGTATTGTGCGGGCGGAGCGGGTCATCCCGCCGGCCTGGGAGACCCGTAGACACGGGGGCCCTTCCGTCCGGCGGACTGGCCAACTCCGACCCGCACAGCTCAATACCAATGCGAGACTCCACGCCTTGTCTCGTTGTTGCCGCAGCAGTGGTCTCCTTTTCACGGCTTTCAGGGTGAGTGCGACAGGCTCAACATGGTCTATTGTGCCTGTCGACTTCATATGTGGATCTCACTACCGCTTACCATCAGGTAGAGTGAGGTCATCTTGTTAGCCTCTTATAAAAAAAATTAAAAATATTTAGTGTAATGGAACGCGAAAGTCTAAAATCTTACAAAGAAACGACTTCACATTCACTTCTTTAGCACCCCACTCACCCAGATCGACGGCATAGCTCCGCACTTCCAACTGCTGCGGCGTGGACAGCAGCAGGCGCCCGTCCGCGGCGAAGCAACGAGTCGGCAGCGACAGGCAGTACAGCCCGTGGAACTTCTCACCGCCCTCTATCTCTACCTCCGTGTCGACTATGTCTATCACTGTCCTCACGGTCGTCTGCGAAGGAACAAAGATATGTGTTCGACGTAAAGAGAGCTTTAAAGAGCTCGAAAAGTCAAATCTCTAATGATCTTTAATCTAATTAGGGTTTCCGCGTATGAAAAATTCACTAGATGGCAATACGTAGGCGTTAGGTTCAACAGCAGCATGATTGGTGAATATTGACATGTCTGTGAATGCCACGACAAAAATAACCAATCATGCTGCAGTTGCCCCTGACGCCCACGTATTGCCATCTAGTGAATTTTTCATACTCGAACACCCTAATTAGATTAACAATACACGCGAGTTTAATCCGTAAAATTTAGTTTTATTTCAAATGTGTAGTGCTTGCACAAATAATAGACAATACTACGTTAGAGAGATATTAACGATTCTTGATAGCAAGATGTAGGCTTTGGATACTTATGCTCGTATTATTATGGAGATCGGCTGTTTGCGCCATGTGTTGTCAGATATCACCTCGCCCGTAATTAGTAAAGGTTAGCATCTCCGATCTAACCCTATACGCTAATACCTCGCCCATGTTGGGTCAGCCGCTATGAATAAAAGTTTAAACACGGTCTGAAACACCATCTCTCACTTGTTGTTTGCATACCTGTTTACTGTAAATTGAGCACTCCTCTTCAGTCCTCTTCATTCATGTTGGTATTAGTATTGAGACCGCCTTTAGGCGCCATCTATTGTCAGATAACCTCACTCTTAATTAGAAAAGTTGCACCTCCGATCTAACCCTATACGCTAATACTTCTCCCATTTTGAGTCTGCCGCTATAATGAAAAGGTTAACCACCTCTTCGACTCCACCTCTCACTTGTTGTCTGCATATTTCATGATCCTCTTTATTCATGTTGGTATTAGTACGGAGGCCGCCTGGCGCTATCTGTTGTCGGCTGAGGTGACTCACCCCTAATTAAAAACGTTAAGCATCTCCGATCTAACCCTATACGCTAATGCCTCCCCATGTTGAGTCTGCCGCTATGAACAAAGGTTAACCACCTCTTCGACTCCATATCTCACTTGTTGTCTCCATATTTGCTGTAAAAAGGTTGAGGAGGAGTGCTCAACCTTTTTACAGTCGTATTTATCCGTACCTGCCCCCGGGCGAGCCGCACGAGCGCGTGGCAGGCGTGGTGCGGCCCGCCCGCCGCGCGCTGCAGCCACAGCAGGTCGCCGGCGGGCGTGAAGCGCGGCGAACGCACCGCGAACCCTTCGCCGGATAACTTCTCTGCAAACATCATGTTCGTCCATATAACTCGGTGGGGAGCTCGCTCGTATTTATACCTGCTCTCTGATTGGTGCAAATCGGAGATGTAACGGAGCTTCGATTCCGGTTCCGTTAAGTCGGAACTTCCGATTATTATTACACTTTCGGTTCTGACTTCGGTTCCGATACTTTTGTATCGGATGTTAATCGGAGGTCGAACGAAAAAAAGCGGGCGGCGCGCGACGGCCTGTGCCGAACAGGTTCATACTAAGAACAAAAAAAAAATAAAAGAATTGACTATAAATCATGTTTTATTTGTCCTTAAACATACTGACCCTGCCTCCGATTTCGATTCCGATAAACCAAATTTTAAAACTCCGATTCCGATTTCGGTTCCGATAAAACTACCTCCGTTACATCCCTAGTGTAAATGACGACTTGCCATTTGCACCAATCAGAGAGCATCTATCACACTAGCGCAATTCATGCAGTGGTTGTTTTTACAAAGAATACGTGTCATTATTATTTTGGCTATAAGGTAGTGTATAAATGATGTCGTTTATTAAAGCTTCATCGTCATCAGCCCATATACCTGCACGAGCCTAGCAGAAACTAGTGCAATCAGGTCTTAGTCAACCATGCTGACCAAGTGCGGGTTGGTCGACTACCTATACAACCCTAGAATTTCTTCTTAGGTGTGCTTGCAGATTTCCTTACGATGTTTTCCTTCGCCGTTGAAGCGTCGAAAAAACGTACCTATACATGAATTTCAATTTTTAAAATAACACAGTGGTACCTACGTGATAAGTTTCAATTTCAAAATAAAATATTAAGTTGTTACTGCAACGACAAAGTTTTGTACGCCTATAATAGTATATATTTATAATTATATAAGAACTCTTTTGCTATACTTCATATCCTAATTTTATTTTACCTATATTACACTAGCTTCCCGCCTGCTACTCTGTGAAAACATTGTGAAAACTACACACAAATAATCTACTAAATAGCCCGAACAAAGCAAAAGAACAAAATTTAAATGAGGTGAGCAGTGTTTCTATGTACCTACTTTGATTAATGATACCTGAAAAATGGCCATCTGGTCAAGGTAGCAACTAGTCATATGATGATAGTACACCCCACCACTACTCATTCGTATATATTTTGTCCATTAGAAAATAAGTGACGTCTGGCAGCTCTGGGATCTTGGACCAGTAAGAGTTTTGTCATTCAACATAAAACAATCCAATTTTTTAAACCCAGTCAGTGTTCTAACAGGCTACCTTTTGCTCAACACATATATATTTTGTAATACTATAAATATTTAATTCATTAAACTAAATTTTCCATGAGTGGTTTTGCCGTGAAAATATGTCTTGGTAGTTTGTGAAATATATAACAGATGGCGCTGCTCCCATCAGGTTTAGTCTTATGAACTTGATATTATTTTAATAAATAAATTAACAATTGCGAGTTAATTCAATTCGTTGTCTTACCGGCACAGCATGTAATAATATCAAAAAAACAAATTAAATTTCGGACCTATCAAAAAATAAAAAAATATAAAAAATATATATTTTCGCTCATCATACTAAAAAAAAACAAGAATGAAAGCCATAAATATAAACAAAATTAAATTTAAAAAAAAATAGAAAAGGAAGAGCTGGATAAAGTTTAGCAGAGCGTAGTTTCGATCTACGGACCTCTGGGTTATGGGCCCAGCACGCTTCCACTGCGCCACTCTGCTTGTGCCGAAGCTGACGAAATAGCGGTATAAAACCCTCGTGATTAAATTTTTAGAGGTAGTATTCCATGTAAGTTTAAAGGTGTGTTGTGCTATGACCATAATATCCCACCAAAAACATCCTGTAAAAAAACTAGCCAAGTCTCGATGGAGCAGCTAGCTCATCTCTAAATGTAATGCAATCTAGACAAAATCGTGCCAAGCCTAAGGTTCCTTACTGCGATTTCTTCATTATTATAGTTAATGTTGTGTGACTTGGCCGTTGAAGGGAACACAAGGGTACATCAGGTGGTCCGTAACAATATTAATTATACCAATCTGTCGCCAGAACCGCTACCTATTGACGATGAAAAATTGCCAATTAGACAACGTTGAATGAATAACAAGTAAAAATTAAGGCTTGATAAGTCACACAACACTTACTATAATAATGAACAATCGCAGTAAGGAACCTTAGGATTGGCACGATTTTGTCTAGATTTCATTACTTTTTAGAGATGAGCAAGCTGCTCCATCGAGACTTGGCTAGTTTTTTTACAGGATGTTTTTGGTGGGATTTCACTTCTTTTTGTAGAAGCAGCTATCCAAATTAAATATTTTTTGTAAAGGCGGTATGTCGTTTTTTTTTTATATTTTTAGTCGATTTTATAATATTGGGCTGTTCTAATCAGGATCACAGTTTTTATAGTTTTTCCTTTATGTGGCTATTAAACCCTAACTCTGTACCAAATTTCAGCGCTCTCAGTTTATGGGAAGTACTAGTTCTATTTTGATGATCATGAGTAGGTGAGTGTGTGTCGTAACTTTGCTTTTGCTTAATTTCGGAACTCGGAATGAGTCCAACAGACTTGGTTGGACATTTTCCCGTGAGAGCTAAGCAAATTGTACCTAATGTATACAAATGTGTACTATTGGGAGCGTGCACGACGGTGCTGCCCTCATTTTGTGGGCGTTTCTTTCGTTAAATCTTATGGAGTGAAATTAGTACCAACGGCCGCCGCTAGCAATAACAACGGACATCTCATAAGATTACATGCTTTTTTGACATTTTCGTTTTGTTTCGTTTCTTTTTTTTCCCTATAGCCTGTAAATAACATCTAAGTAAAATAGAATAAGAATAGGTATTTTGTTAGTTTTAAGTACACTTGTATATTGTTAATTGTAAGCCATGTAACGCATGATATTTTGGTGGAAATAAATGAATTTATTATTTATTATTATTAATCAGCGCCATTTCTCCCTCCACCCACTTCGCACGGTCCCAATACGCCTATGTCGGCAGCAGTGGCCTTGAAGGTGACAATGATCACTTACTCATGTTCCCATCGAAGGTGAGGTTGAATATGTAGCTGGGGCGGTTGGTGCAGAAGATGAGGCCGAGGCGCCGCGGCTGCGTCTCCCACGCCACGCCCACCACGCTCTGCCCGTCGGGCGAGAAGCGGACCTGAGTTAAAACAAAACATTACATTTATACTATCCTACTAATGTTATAAATGCGAAAGTTGGTATGGAGTTATCTGACACCCTGGATTAACATAGGCACATTAATTTACTAATTTGAACGTATTATGGGAGAACTTATAAGTGTTTATGGATTTTTATACTGCTGGCACTCCGGAGAGACACCAACGCTATTTTTTTAAAAATCAACCCACATTTGGCTCATTGGGGAGGTGAAAATTAGTATGGGATAATTTTTACGTGTTTGTCGATTTTTATAAAACTTGGTATGGAGGTAGCTTGCACTCCGGAGAGACACCAGCGTTTTTTTTTTAATTCAACCCCCCTGGCGGTCATTGGGGGGGTGAAAATTAGTATGGGAGAACTTTTACGTTTATAGATTTTTATCAAACGTGGTATGGAGGTAGCTGGCTATTTTAATACATCATTGCTACTAAAACCCATTAATACGCGGACAAAGTCGCGGGCGGCCGCTAGTTAGCTATAAAGTAAAGATTTCTCGCCGGCGAGGTCCTAGAACGCCGCGAACCCGCCCCTCAGCCTTCAGCGTCTCTCTTTACTACTCAATACCGGCACGTGGGGGATAATAACGGGTCGTAGGGAGAGAAACGCGGGTCGTTAAAGTACAAATTATTGTCTCTTGCCATTATCTCTTATTATTTTTCGCTGCAGGCATTGAAAACCTATTTATGAAGACTAAAATTATAAAGGTGTAAAGCGGCAACAGACGAACGGTGCATTCTATTTGAAGTTGCCGATGCGAGGGGCGGCAAAACGAGTGCAAAAATGTACCGTCCCTGACACCATATACCTTACACCAACGCCGCTTCGTACCTGTCCCGGGCACCAGGACTCCGGCAGCCCCTCCAGCACGGAACACGTCTCGGTGGGCAGCCGGCACACCACCGCGACCGACAGGTGCTTGCCCACCAACTGCTCGCCCCAGTCCTGACGGTACAGGTATTCTTCGCCCTGCGTATAAAAGACGAGTGTGCACATTCAAAAAAACCTACTAAGTGTAAGATCAACTCATCACTCAACGGTGTGTGAAGCCATGTCAGAGGCCTACGGGCGGTCTAAACTCTGACACCAGGTTATTCATCAACCATATGATAAGAAGAAGTGCAAGTCAGACTTAAGCACAAAGGGTTCCATATCATATCTATAATATACACCGTGAAATTTTAGTGGTTGTTTTCCCGTGGCAGAACGACTTGCCTTTAGTAATACTATCGAATCATGCAAATTATTCCGCGAAAAAAAACAATTTTTTTTTTCGATTTTTCGGAATAATAATTTTCCAACTCGAAAACGAGAGAAGCTATCGTTGTTTTTGAAGATGTGACGTATTCAGGTACTGCTTGCCGCATGAAATCGATGCTTAAAGCTAAAGAAGCTCGACACCCTAAGTCATAAAGCGGTTCGAACGTGTTTTCGAGTTACGGTTAAACCTTTCGTAAAACCGGCATTTTTTGATTTTACCAAAAAAGAACTGCACACATCTTTTGTACTACTAAGATAGAATCATTTTACTGCGGGAAAACAACCACTAAAATTTCACGGTGTATACAGCCCGGTGACACAGACAAACTGCGAAATCCTGGTAATAGAGTCCCGTTTTTACCTCTGGGTGTGGAACCCTATTAAAAGCAAATTAAATTCCCATTCCATTTCATTTTTCCGTACCTTTTTAGGCGCGGTCTCGCCGCTACCATTGGTCTTTGGCTTATCTTCAGCCTTCCGCTTGATGTAGGGCTCGGACTTAGGCAACTTCTTCTCGGCAACATACACCAAAGCGGTCTCATCTTGCGACCAGTCGAGACAACCGAACTCGGCTGTAATAACAAAAAATATCACAATTAATATTAAGTAAGAAAATAACTCAATCAAAATTACAGTTAAGAAAAAAAAGTACTGCGGTTTGTGCGTGTGAAACATAAACTATCAATAAATCCAAAACAGCAGATAGTGGTGAAATAATCAATTCTTTGTGGTTAAACTTGGAAACAACCGAAACCAAAAGGAGATAAACAAATAGTTATCAGTATACCTGCTGTTATCAAAAATCGTAAAAGGAAAAATGCACCATCAAACCAGTTAAATACTTAAATTCATCCATATTCATAACTATATTATAGTATGCCTGCAAAAATCAGTGATGGAAAGACCATGTAGACTTACAATCAGCATAAACATCCCCATGTATATCAAGGGCCGTGAGGTCAATGCTGTGCACCAGCAGGTTCTTCTGCCAGACCTCGAGGTATTGCTTCTTGCCCTCCTTGCCTTCCTTCTCTTCCCGGATCACAGCCTTGAATGTCTCCCGGGGCGAAACCGATGATAACAATCTATAAATTAGTCAGGGGTTTTATGTTGAATTTTACCTGCCCACCTGTGATTAAATTCTAAGGTGTGTAATGTCTACTAACTCCATCTTTTGGAAGTTCTTTTTTATGCTGTATTTCTTTTTATAAAGTGGAGTATGGAGTTCATTTTCAGCCTTATATCATAAAAGCAATATTTATTTTTCTCAACATAAAATATGACTAGTGACCCGTCCTCGCTTCGCTATGGACATATTACACATAAAAACCTTACTCTTAAATCCCTCTATCTATTAAAAGAAACCGCATCATAGGGACAGACTGACACGGAAGCAACGAGTGTAGTGATATTTAAATCATTCATTGTTCAGGACGGCAATAAAATAACAATTAACACAAAGATACTTACTCATTGCTGATATCAATACCAAATTCACTCTCTGCAACCACATTGTGGCTTTCATTCAGTACATAGTTGTACAGGTATTTAGTATTCTTGCCTTTATCCAGATTTCTGATGGACCACTTGGATGTTATCTTACTGCCATTCTTCATGAGCTTCCCGCCCAACACTGATGGTATTTTTGATAAACTTTTATAGGCGCTTACTATTGTTTCTATCTGCGATCAGAAAATAATATTTAGTTACAAGAGAGTTTAAAGTAAAAATTGTATTATGTGAAATTTTGTAGGCAATTGAAGTACTTTTAATAAAAGGCATCAAATTAGGTGTAACTCAATTGTTCCAAATAAGTAAATTACCTGGGTTGTCATCTTGTTCATCTCTTCAATTTATTTTTGTCCTGTAAAAGAGCTTTCCATTTATAAACATATTATATTACTAGTGACCCGCCCTCGCTTCGCTTCGGGTAAATTTTACATAAAAACTATTGGAAAAAACCGCATCAAAATATATTGCGTAGTTTTAAAGATTTAAGCGCACATAGGGATATAGGGACAGAAAAGGCGACTTTGTTTTGTACTATGTAGTGATGATATTGTACAAAATAGTGTTATCAAAATAATGTACATGTTCACATTACACAATTCAAAATAAATAATTATTTATCCAACACCTAATATCTCTGTTGAATAAATTGGTAATTGAAACAATTAAATTCAAGAAATAATAGTACAAGTAGTATCAAGAGATACTACTGCATAACATCGTCTCAAAATACAGTAAGGAAAGTCTTATATAAATATTTAATTAATTCACAAGGTACAATGATAACATTGTATGATGTTCAAGTGTTTGAACATCATTAAATTTTATCTATAATTAGACTAGTACCTTCAATATCATAGGTATTAATTTGACACTTTAAATACGTATCTACAAATTATTTCATTATCATTTAACGGTACATACCTTGGGTATGTATGTAATAACAGTTTTTAATACTTCTGTGTTTTTTCTTTGTGTTTAATTTGGATCAAAAAATAAATAATCTTTATAGCTGATATAAAACACTATCTAAGCAGTAAAATAGTGGTTCTTTGTTATTAACATCTTTAATAGTATACTCGTTATGTAGTTATTTTATCAAGAAAGTAATGATACAGTATTGAGCAAACTTAATGAATGAATTGGATGCCAATTTTAAAAAATATACAAGTTTCAATTAAGTATCACAGCAAATAAACTCACAAGAAATCCCAAAGAGACACACGATGAACTTAAACGTACATGTAAGGTATCAGTACGAAATTCTTGTATAATGAAAGAAAAGAAAAATATCAACAAAGCGTTCGTAAAAAAATATCGACTTGTCTCTTCAGTCCACTGAACAAGTGTCAGTCAATCAATGTCAAATTGACAGCTAGCCGGACATAGAGAGAGATGTATAAATACTCTATGATAGAGAGGCTTTTACTCTTTGGTCAGTTAAGTAGGCTGTATGGCCTTCTTCATGCCAATTTTCAAGCAGAATATTCAAAATTGTTAGAGCTGAGGCAAGAGGTGTCTGAAACTCTTGATTGAACCTCTACAGTTACGCGGACATGGACATTACCATTCTACGTGTTATCTAATGTCTCCGTAACGGGGAGTGCTCTGTAGAGTTATTTCAAGAAGTCCCTCCTCCCTCCCGTTTCAATCCCGAACAACACTGGCAGAACACCTTCCCTCACAGTTCATTGAGATAATAGGTTTAGTTGGATAGGGTTTATATTAAACAAAAGAATAAGTAATGACTTTGTATTTCAGGCTCAGTAGAACAATGGTTATGAGTGATTCTTCCGTTTCGTCCTAATCGCCTTTCCGGGCCAAAAGTCATTATGAATATTGTAATTAACCTTATTTTTTTTATTCAATAAGGTAGGACGTACTTTTATCTTGAATATCCATCATCTATATCAGGTTTAAGATTCATAATAAAAAAAAGTTTAGAACAAAAACATGCATTTTTTTCATTCCTCTCCTTGTTCAAATGGTCCCTTAGAACGTTGTGACACATATTTGGTGACTTTCCTAGGGAAAATGTACACAATTTTTATTCTTATATACTAATGTAATCATTGACTATTATAAACTTCCAATACAGTATTTTTATACGTGTTTAACATAGAAAGAATCATCTTTAAAGTTTTGTCAACCCAAAAACCACATTTCCTCCCACGAAAATTAAACATTAAATTTTTAATGCACGTACTATACTATTTATTTCTTGCCAAAAAAAAGACACTCCCTAGACCATAATGCGTCGATACAAGTCATCAGGACAGGACGCACGCTGCCCGGACAAAATATTTTCACGATTTAATTGCTGAAAACAGCGTTTGTCACGAGAAGTAAACATTACCTTCCATAGTTTTTGTATGTAAGTGTATGGCGTAAAAAAATATATTTTAACTTTAGGTAACAGCCTACTGTAGGGTCTAGTTATCAATTAATTATTAATATCTAGCCTTTATTAATTCACGAGTAAATTCAGAAAATCCGCTCAAACTTCATTCCCTTCCATATCATTCCCTTCCACTCCCTCCAATTTTTTAACGGAGGGGAATGAGTCACTTTGGAGGGTAATGATTTTTTTTAAAATATAAAATTAATAATGTTCCTTAGTATGTCTATTTTTCTTCTATTATTTTGATTATATCGAATTATAACTTGTGTAAGTATATTATGTCAGTATTATTGTACTTGTCAGTTAATAATAATTCCCCGCTGCTTCTTTCTTTCTGTCTGTTCGCAGTAAACTGAAAAACTACTGAACGAACGGAGTAAGTAGGTACCTAATTAATAATGAAGGTTTCGTGAAATATTCGATTATTTTGCTTAGTTTTTGTTTTTTAGATACATTATACATCCGCAACAATGTTGAAGCCGAAGAAAAGGGCAACTAAAAAAGAAAAAATAGCTAAAGACAGATTGCGAAAGAAGTTAAAATACGCAGAAATCAAGGCTGATCATGAAAAATACAAATTAGAGGAGTAGAAACAAAATAGGAAATACTTTGTAAAAAAATAAAAGAAAATGTCCTAAGTATAACAGACATGACGGCACGACAAAAGAGGGAGCAAAGACGAAGATGGCGAAAAAACTCAAAAAATTAAATTAAATAAGCTGAAAGAGCAGAAAAAATTGCAAAGAATTTTAAAAGTTTTTCCTTTCCATCCTGTAGTGAGACTGAGAAAATTATAAAAATGCCAGATCCTACAATACGCGACCCTCGTTACAAGAAGAATTCACATCAAGCCAAAGTACACCGAAGTCACATTTAATGCATAAAAAAACTAATAATCCAACGCAATGAGGAAGCTGCCATTCAGATCTAAAAAAGCAATAACAATTTTACAGAATAATTGACAAACTAAAAAAAGAGAAAGCGATTTGAAGAATACATTATTCATGAAACGGAAGTTACAAAAAGATAAGATTCAGGATAGCAAAGAAAAGAATGTAAATGAAGTAATAAAAGACATAAATAATGAGAAGGTACAAGTAGTGAAAAGGAAGCTATTGTTTCATGAAACAGTTTGTCGAGGTGTATCAGAAAAATACAAAAGCCTTCCGAAAAAAAAGAAAAGATTTTCTGCTGGAGATATAACTGATAATTCGAGGCTCTAGAAAAACTGCGAAACTAGAACAAAGTATTGAAAATTTTCTACAAGAAGATGAAAACAGTCAAATGGCGCCAGGAAATACGATTTTTTTTTTCGAAGAAGCAAAAGTAATATTTGACAATATCTCATATTGTTTGAGCCTTGAATTATCAATTATATCTCCAGTAAAAGATCTATTATCTTTTTTCGGAAGGCTTTTGTATTTTTCTGATACTCTTCGACAAACTGTTTGATTTAAAAAAAGCTTCTTTTTCACTTCTTGTTCCTTCTCATTAGTTATGTCTTTTATGACTTCATCTTCTTTTTTTTTCTATGCTATCTTGAATCTTAACTTTTTGTAATTTCCGCTCCATAAATAAGTGTCTTCTTAAAATCGCTTTCTCTTTTATTTAGTTTGTCAATTTCATTCTGTAAAATTATAATTGCTTTTTAGATCTGTATCGCAGCTTCCTCATTGCGTTTGAAGTAGGTACTAGTTGTTTTATGCACTAAATGTGACTTCGGTGTACTTTGGCTTGATGTGGATTCTTCTTGTAACGAGGGTCGTGTATTGGATCTGGCATGTTTACAATTTCCTCAGTCTCACTACTGGGTGGAGAGTTATCTATTAAAATTCTTTGCAACTTTTTGTGCTCTTTCAACTTATTTAAATATTTTTCGGAATTTTTTCAACATCTTCGCCTTCGCTCCCTCATTTGTCGTGCCGTCATGTCTGTTATACTAATGTTTTTTTTCTTCTTTACAAAGTATTTCCTCTTTTGTTTCTCCTTCTCTAATTTGTATTTTTCATGATCAGCCTACTTAGTTTTTATTCTAGAAGGTTTTTTTGTTGTTTTTTTTTAGTTTTTTATTTTATTCATCATCCTTCTAACGCATAAGCGTTTATGGGAATAGTCCCATATTCATATGGGGTGCGCTTGAATATTTCATTCCTTTTTGATATTTTTTCCATTACTTTATATTCGTTCATGAATAACACATGTAATTAATAAAACAAAAGTTTGATTACAACACACCCACGTCTTTTATTTATAGTCCAAAAATATTTAAAATCATATACTTACCCAAGTTATAGGTACATAAAGATTTCATCTTCTGATTGTTCATTACTTTCCATACAAAATCATTAAACTTCCCTCATATTTAATTTTATTTCATTACCTTCCAAATTCAATCATTACCTTCCGCACTTATTTCATTACCTTCCGTGGGTTCATTACATTCCATCTATTTTCTTGACAATTAAAGATTTTTCATGAAGGCCTTTACTGATAATCTATACTTAAAAGGTACATGAATGATAATATGCAACTTTTTTTGTAAAATTGATTAAAAAAATTTATTTCTCAAAATCTTTGAGATTTGAACGAAACGGAAGAATCACTCTTATAGTAAATTTGAATGATTTGAATTTATTTCAGGCTCAGTAGAACAATGGTTAGTGATCCTGCCTGGCGGTCCGTAGCCAAGATTCGTGCGTTCGATTCCCACTCGGGAAAAATATTTGGTTAATGAACATATTTTTATTTAAGTACATGCTCTGTCTAGTTTGGGTTTATATGACCGTGTGTGCAATGTCCCATATATTTATTATTTTATAAATAGGAACCGGGCCAGAAAACCAAAAGAAAAGTTTACAAGAAATACTTTTGACATGTAGCTGTCAATCTGTTAACTCTGTCATCAAGTCAGTCAATCATCAATCAAGTAAGGGTACCGGTCCGGTCGGTGTAATATTATCCGTGGGTGTATTGTTTTGTGTGTATTCAGCAAGAATAAGGAAATCCCATGAAATAACCACTTCAAGAGATATTTCAAACTATTTATATATTTATTCGGTGGTTTCCTTCAGTAAAAGCTATAATTATAGTAACAGTACATAAATTTTTAAAATAGTATCCGCAATTTTAAATTGATAGTAAAGATGCAAGGTTACTTACACAATTATTGATAATTATAAGGTTTGTACAAATGGGTTTCAAACACATTAATATTATCCCTAATCTCAAGATCACTGGATCTCTGTTGTGAAATGGGTACGAGTTTAGGAACCTGTCAGCGCCACATCTGCCATATGAAGCGCAGACGTTTCCAGGAATATGTATCGCATTGTTAGCATAATTTAATATTCGAAACTATTGTTTAGGTTAATTTTACTTAGATATTTTTAAAATATGTAATTATGTGTAAATATTTAGATTTAACAGTCATAAACTATCGTCCTTTGGCTCATATGACGAATCGCTTTCAATTGGTTAAATTTAATTTCAGTTGATAATTTTTTTGATGATAAATTTACCTGGTGACTTTTTCTTTCTAGGAATTGAATTGGAAATCATTATGATGTAGGGAGTTCTTGAAATCTGAAAAAGCTGTCATTTGGAATTGTAACAATATGGAGTGGGATAACATTGAAGCAGAGAGTCCTGAAAACTCAGCTGAGAAGGTTACCTATGGGCACACAACTGAAGAGGTATATTTATAACTAGTCACCCACACTCACTGAGTTTCGGGTTCATAATATATGTAAACCTTCCTCTTAAATGCCAGTATCTTTTAAAAAAACCGCATCCAAATCTGTTGTATACACACATGGAACAGACATGCGGGAAGCAACTTTGCTTTATATTATATGTAGTGATTATTGTCTAAAGTTATGAAGGTTTCCCTTTAAGACCATTTCTTCAAAATCTGAGATAAAGATAGATGTAGAAATTCATGAAAATCATAAAAATCATGTGTATTTTATAGATTTTATAAACTTTATATTCAAAAATTAAACCAGTAAAAAAACCGCCTTCAAAAACCCGATTCACTAAAAATTGCAAAATAATATAATGCGAACATTTATAATCATCTGTGTATGAATTTTATATGTTGTTGAAGGCGGTGCCGTTTATATTTCATACAGACAAGCACAGAGTGCTTCGTTTTCCTCAAAATTTTGATTGGCACCGCCTTCAAAAACATATAAAATTCATACCCAGATGATTATAAATGTTCGCATTATATTATTTTGCAATTTTTAGTGAGTCGGGTTTTTGAAGGCGGTTTTTTTTTGTTTACAATTTTTTTTTCATACTTTTTAGTGTTACATTTTTTTCACCCTATTAGTTCAGCTCACCTGTAATACTACTGATATTATAACTAGTAGTCTTAATATGTACACAGATTTGAAAGAATTATCCTTTTACTCCTAACTATTAAGGAGTTGACCTTCCATCATCAGCTCAGCATCATAACATTATGATTGCCAGAAGCAAATGCCAATATAACTTCAGATAATATGCAAAACGCGGTACATGTCCCTATAAAATTTGAAGGTTGCCCTCGATTTCTCCTGGATCCCATCATCAGATCCGGACTGGTGAAAATGGGACCACCTCTGAAGGAAACTCTATCTAACCAAGAAAAAAATTTTTAAATCCGTCTATAATTGACGAAAATATCGGTGAACATACATAAAAAAAAATATATACAAACAGACGAATTGAGAACCTCCTCCTTTTTTGAAGTCGGTTAAAAACCTATTAACATGTTCACTGCTGAAAACACACACCCTGTGTTTTCGTCATCGGACCGCGTGTGCTGAGCTACACGCCAGGCGTAAGCGCGAAATTCACAATACATCAGTGCGGCGCCATGCTCCTGGCGTGTAAGATAATCCCATACTCCAGTGCGGACCCACACACGGTTTGTGTTTGACCATACACGCGTGGCCGCACTGCTGTGTGGGATTATCTTACACGCCAGGAGCGTGGCGCCGCACCGGCGTCTCGTCATTTTGAAATTTCGCAATGTCTGTGGGCGACACGCTGAGCGTGTGGACATCCGCACAGCGGGTTCCAATCGATTTTTAGGGCCGCAGTCAACGTGTAAACTATACTATACCCAGTAAAAATATTTGTTGTTTATAATTTTAATATTTCTTTTTTTCCTTTTTACAGAAAAGCCCTTATGAGGAAAATGGTATAAACCAGGAAAACTGTGACAATGTTTCTAATAAACACATTGAACATGTAAGTCTTTAATTTTAATTAAGTAATGATTGACAACAATTAGTTAAGGTCATTGCTTGCCATGCAAGAGGTCACCAGTTCAATCACTGACACATAACATTTAAAAAAAAAAATAGTAATTATCGGCTGGAGGCTAAGACTAGTTTTGGGTTGCTGCTCCAATCAAGTTATGAAAAAATATTAGAATATTCAACGCTTACAGCGAAGGAAAATATAAAAACCGGCCAAGTGCGAGTCGGGCTCGCGCACAAAGGGTTCCGTAGCAGCAAATATAATAAAAATCAACCTATCTCAAAAACTATAAGAGATACTTTGATCAAACCAAAAATCGTTGAAAGAGTTAATTAGCATGCATCACCTCTATTTTTTTAGAATTTTATACCCCGTAGTTATAAAAATAGAGGGGGACATACTTTTTACGACTTTGAGAGCTGATATCTCAAAAACCGTTCACTTTAAGAAAAATGTTTTTTAGAAAACTTTATATCATTTTAAAAGACCTTTCCATTGATACCCCACACGGGTATGTACATCGAAAAAAAATTTCATCCCTCAGTTACATGTATGGGGGCCCCACCCCAATTCTTTTTACTATTTAGTGTCATATTTTTGTAGCGGTTCATACAACACATATTCCCATCAAATTTCATCACTGTAGTACTTATAGTTTCGAGTAAATCGGCTGTGACAGACGGACAGACGGACATGACGAAACTATAAGGGTTCCGTTTGCCATTTTGGCTACGGAACCCTAAAAGGACACCTACACACCTATAAAGAATTTCTTAGGCTGTGTGTGGTGTCAACCACAGTACACCACACTAAGGCCTGATCTTGCTAGTATAGGGTAGGCCTAGCCCATGCTCCTGCAGTGGGGATGTATATGGGCTGATGATGATGATGAAGTAATGATCCCAGTTTCACATTTATATTTTTCTGTACTGTTTTTGAAGATTCTTTAGATTCAATGTTATGAATCTCCAATGATTAAGTATTTACTTACTTTCAGATGATCTCTGCACAAGTTTTATTAGAACGAACCAAATATTATCAGTGTAAAACTTGTGAATGTGTATTCCTGCGACGAGACCAGCTGACTCTTCACTCTGTGTCACATGTAGAACCAAAGTAAGTTAATGTAGCTTTTGGAGTTTCTATTGAAAAAATTACAAATGGCTGAGCAGAGATGACAGCCTATCTTTATTGTTGTTATTACTTTAACCTTAATTCTTTTTTACTAAACAGTTAACTATGTTGTTATTGAACAATACATAATATTAGTCTTAGACTGCTCAGTTAAAGGATTTCTATACATTAAGGCCAACACTGTATTAGCCTTACATGGGGTGCATACTAAAATCCCAAAGTCCAGTCAATTTTGTATGAATCCATAAAATTGATCACACTATAACATAGGCTTTTATTTATACTACTGTACACATAGGTAAGCTTTGAAAAACAGCCCAAGTAACAAAGTGACTTTAACACACTTTCAGAGGGAACACTGACACGGATCGTTTCGTGAAACGGTTCAAATGTGAAGAGTGTGGCGCGAAGTTCGTCGCGATCAGCACTCTGGAGGAGCATGCGGTGCTGCACCAGCCGTTCCCGCACCCGTGCAGCTGCGGCGTCGGCTTCTACCGCGCGCACGACCTCGCCGCGCACGCGCGCCTCGTGCACGCCGCCGAGAGGCGCCGACACGCCGACGAAGCCAAGCTCAACTACTGGCAGCGCCGGGCCATCGACAACGAAATGTGGATCCCGCAAACCACCTACACCGGACCCAAACACAAAATAGACATCAAATCGGACGACGAATCCGAAGAAGACCAGGATGACGAAGATGATGATGAACCAGAATACAAACCCTCCTCCTCGGTCAGACCTAGACTGAGAGCACAGTTAGTCACCAAATCTAATAGTGTTAAAGCAAAAAGAAATAAAAAGGAAAAATCAGCCCATACAGCAGTTAAGAATGAGGACGGTAGCAGCACTTGCCCTATTTGCTTTAAAGTGTATAAATCAGTACATAATCTGAAAACTCATGAAGTGGTCCACACTGGCGAGAAACCATACCAATGTGATTTGTGTGGGAAAGCATTCTCCCAAGCGGGATCTCGGAACTTACATGTTAAAAGGCACACTGGTATTAAAGATTTTAGTTGCACATACTGTAATAAGGAATTTTTTGCCAAAGCAGCTATGCAAAATCATCTCAGGACTCATACAGGGGAAAGGCCCTATCAATGTGCATTTTGCCAAAAAACATTTGGTGACTATTCAGCTCATCAGAGACATGAGAGAATTCATATGGGTATTCATCCATATTCTTGTCAATTTTGTCCGAAGACATTCAGTGATGCGGGTGCGCATATGCGTCATGTTAATGTACACAAAAACTATAGACCACACACATGTGAAAAGTGTCACAAAAAGTTTTCTACAAAAGACTATTTGAGAAAACACATGGGAAGCGTACATAGCCACGAAAAAAATTTCGTGTGTCCAAAATGCCCCAAGAGCTTTAAATTGAAGATATACTTAGATGGCCATTTAAAACGCCATGAAGCGAACGGGAAATATTTTGAATGTGATTATTGCGGGACAAGAGTGTCTTTGAAAAACAATTTAATAAGTCATATAAATTCAATGCATGTTGCCCTTTGTAAGGTTCACAAATGTGACGAGTGTGGCAGAGTATTTAAAGCAAAGCATTTATTAGATAGACATATTGATACAGTGCACAAAAGATTGAATAAATATATATGTGATGAATGTGGGGTGTGGTTCAAAACCAAGACTTGTATTTATACACATATAGCAAAGTACCATCCGACGGGTGTGAAGTGTGATGTATGCAAAAAGGATTTTGCTAACAAGTCAGACTTGGAGAAACATAAATTGAAAGGTTGTATTGAATGTGCTTATTGCGGAAAATACTTTGTTACCAAGGGAATATTGAGAAATCATTTGTCAAGTCATACAGAAAAGCAAACATTTGAATGTGGCAACTGTTACAAAAAGTTTAAAACGAAGCAGGCTGTGAGGAAACACTATATGAATATTCACAGTAATAACTTGCGGTATGAGTGTGACGATTGTGGGGAACGGTTCAGTCTGAAGATGACCTTGGCGCGTCATATATTCAGCGTGCACTCAGTGATGTTGATGTGTGACCTGTGCCACAGGATGTTCCGAACCACTACAGAGTTTCAGTTGCATAAGTCAAAAGGCGGCTGCATGGCACGGGTAAAATGTGAAATATGTGGGAAGGACTATTTAAAGAATTACATAACCAGTCACATGCTAATCCATTCAGAGAATAGAAAATACTCGTGTCATTACTGCAGTAGTCGATTTCACACGAAATCACAAATTGCAAGACACATAAGACTTTGTCACCAAAATAAAAAAAAAGGTCATGAGACAAACAAAAAAAAGAAAATTAAATGTTGAAAGTTTAAGACAAAAACATAATGTATAATTTGTTGATTTCAAAATTGAAAAGCAATAATTCATTGGCGAAACAGAATTTTGTCATTTAGAACTTCATTGGAATTGTTATTTTAGAATAACAAAAATTAGCTTTTTTTATTGATTAGGATTTTGTTAGATTTATAAGTTAAAACCACAGTAATATTTCTTTAATGTTATTCGAAGTTATGTTTATATAACTATATTATATTTAAATGAATCTTAGATTATAGTATAGATAAGATAATATAAGATATAATTTATAAATAGTAACTCCTGACAGAGCTTTATCAAGTTAAATGGTTAAATAAATATTGTTTTGTTTTGTGATTATTGGTAAACCGTTGTTTCGTAACTAAGTTTGTTATTGAATATGGTTAAAGAAAACATGGGATGGCAATGAATTATTTGCGTAAATATATGACTTATTATTCAACTATTAATGTGAAGTAGGTATGATGTATGATTTTATTAAGCGGTTATAATACTGTGTCAAAGATCTGTGCTAGGAATAGACATGTGTGTGATCAGGGTCACATTCTAATATAGCTTCATATTATGTACAACACTGCCATATTGTAATAGTAACATTCATATGGGTACATCTAATTGGCATCCTTTATCCTCACAATCACACATACATTTATACCTTCTTAAAAAGATTTGATTTGTAAGAAGTGGACTGTTATCTATGACTGAATGTTATGTTTATACCAGAGCCGCTCTAAGTTGGCCGATTTGCTACATGTCAGACTGACTGCACTAGTGAGGGACAACGGTAAAATTGCCGAAGTATATAAGTAACAGTTATTTCCTCTTTATAACCAAGCAAGGTCTAATTATAACAAATTTTTATTAAAAACATTAATTCACATCCAAAAGATTGAATTTAAGTTCCTTATTTATAAATATATTTATTTTTAAAATACAATACTTATTAAATCCTTCATCCTATTTTAAAAAATACCTGGTGAGTATTTCCCACTACGTCACTATGAAAACGTGTCAAACGGCGTAACCTTGTAAAAGCGTAATACAGAGTGGAAATTTTACGTTTTCTTTTTATAATTCAATTATTTTAGGTAATAAAAGACAAATAATTAGATAATTATGTGCATTTGAAATTTTGAAATAACGTATTATTTTTAAAAGTTGTTCTTTATGATTCGCGTAAATATGTTCCTCTTAACAAGGATAAATGCAAAATATAAAATAAAAACTGTCAAATCAGTCTTCTAAGAACGGCTCCGGTATAATTATCTAGTTATTTGTCTTTTATTACCTAAAATAATTGAATTATAAAAAGAAAACGTAAAATTTCCACTCTGTATTACGCTTTTACAAGGTTACGCCGTTTGACACGTTTTCATAGTGACGTAGTGGGTAATACTCACCAGGTATTTTTAAAAATAGGATGAAGGATTTAATAAGTATTGTATTTTAAAAATAAATATATTTATAAATAAGGAACTTAAATTCAATCTTTTGGATGTGAATTAATGTTTTTAATAAAAATTTGTTATAATTAGACCTTGCTTGGTTATAAAGTGGAAATAACTGTTACTTATATACTTCGGCAATTTTACCGTTGTCCCTCACTAGTGCCTTTGAGTATAAAGCCACTGGAGATGCCATAACGTCAACGCTTCTAACAAATTTTTTCGCCACTTTTAGCGGGGGCCGAGGTAAACACGTACAGCACACCACCAAAAAATTAATAACTCAACAGACACAAATTTTGCTGTAACGATAAACGCACACTACAAAAATGTTCAACACTTCAAACAATACACGCACACAAACAAAGTTTTCACGTAACTACGCAACACACATACGAAAAAAATAGTGATGACACAAAGAATAAAATAAAATCAGTTTGGTGAATGAACTGAACTATCTTGTACTGATTATTGTAATTCAATAACATTTTGTGGGATCTTATTAAACAATTTTGTGCTTAAACCCAAGAACGACTTTCCAGTCTTTTGAAGCCTGAGCCTTGAAACGGCAAACTTATGTTTATTACTGGTGTTAAAATGGTGAGGATCCGATATTAAATGATTGTATGTTCTTGTAAACATATAAGATACAGTCCAAAATGTACTGAGAGGATACGGTTAAAATATCTATGTCTTTAAAAATATCTCTAAGGGAGTCACAGAATTTCTTTTCATTTTCAGACTAAATTTCAATATCGCATGACCAGAGGAAAGAAAAGTAATTTTTCTAATTCATCTTACAAGATTTAAATATAACATATTCTTAAGAATAGCAGCCCTAATGCCGTCTTAAGAATAGCAGCCCTAATGCCGTCTTAAGAATAGCAGCCCTAATGTCACTTTGACGTCTGTCACGTCACTTCCGACCTGTCATCGGGTTTGCCGTGAAACTAGAACGAGCGAGGATAATGATGGGCCAACTCGGGAAAAACAGAACTCGAGTTAACTCGGGTTAAAATCCACGTAACTCGGGTTGAACTCGAGTTACGTAACTCCAGTTAACTGGCCATCCAGTCAGTAAAAAAAACATTTTCTTGTCCATACAAGTAAATGTTTTTTTTTTTAGTTTATATCCAATTATTCCCTAAGCTTTTCCAATTTTTATCTGTTTCAATTTCTATGTATTGGGAGAGTTATACCTACTAACTAAAGGAGCAAAAAAAGTTATTTTTTGACATCGAATCATTTTTGGCTCGAATTTTATAAAAAATAATACATATTTACTATCAACTAAATTATAATAGCAGTATTTTCAAAATCAGACTTACTTAATTGTTTTGTAATCAGTAATCACAACATATGTACATTTAGTATTTTTGAAAATTATACAATTATTTGTTATGAACGAATGAATATAGTGACTATATCATTTCATTCGTTCATAACAGACTATATTAAATTCATAAATGATCGGCAAACTTCGCTTCATGCCGGCGTTCTATTCGGTTTTCGAACTCGAGTTAGAGAGAATTCAACTCGAGTGGATTCGAGTTACGCCCAACTCGGGTTAACTCGAGTTAGGTACTCGAGTTGACCATCACTAAGCGAGGGGCCGTTAGCGGCGGACTTCACTTTGCGCGCGATCTTTCGGAGGCGACGGTCATTCTTAGGATTTATAATTAGGGCTAACAATGATTTCAATTGTTTCATTTGTATTTAATTAAAATCAACAGTTTGTGCCAATGCCGTGTTCTTTCTTTAAAAAAACAATTTCACCTCTGGTTTATTAGATCAGAAGTGGGATTGCCGCGCGTTTTTGATCGTTTAGCCATCTTTTCATTACGTTATTATTTGTAGTCGGTTTTTAGTGTTTTCTCCGTGATAGATTGCTTCAAATACGTTGATTTTAAATTTATACAAGTGGTTGTGTTTTAGCTTCGGTATTTAGTGTTTAGATCTTTATTTTTATAACCAAATCGGTATGCCGGGTCGTTGTTCTAGGTTAAGGAAGCGAGACAGGTCGCATAGGCATCCCGATAGCGGTGATTCTCGCGATCGTGGTGATCATCGCGATGGAACGCCAAGGGATAGAAGACGTAGGTACTCGTAGTCCGGAACGTTACCGGGGGGCTAGGTCGCCTAGACGCCGCGAAAGATCGCGTAGTCAGGTTAGGTCTCAAAGGCGCCGCGAAAGTTCGTACCTATCTCGTGAGGGATCTCGCGACGGAGCGTTAGGTAAAATTATTGTTAGGCTTAACGAGTTAGAGGGTAGATTGTCTTCGTCAATAGTTCCACCATCCACCCCAACGTCACGTACTGCCCTTGAATGTCATACGCCGCCTGCTGGTAAGGAGTTCACGGGCGCTGTACCCGTGGTGACCGAGGGATCGTCGGGCGACACCGGTGCTGCCAAGGGAGACGCAGCGGACAGAATTGTTGGAGCCCTATTTGCGCTGTTACAAACAAGGTCCAGTAATTTTTATTTCATCTTTTGACCTTAGTGTGCATGATTTTCATTCGCGGTGCGCGGAGGTAGATCGCGCGCGTTGTTTGCATTTATTTAAAATGGGACGACGGTGAATGCCTTGGGCGTATTGGCGGTTGTTTACAAGGCGATGCTAAATCTTGGCTACATGAGTGGGTCACCAGTGAGCGGACGTGGACCAATTTTAAATCCGAATTCTGCTCATTATGCCCACCCAGCGTAGATATAGCATCTATATTGTTTGAAGTTATGAGCTCTAATTCGAATAAGTAGGTATGTAACATACGCGGAGCCATTACTGCGTCTGAAAATTGTTACGGGGCTGTCTGACGAATTGAGAACCGCCATTATAGTACGAGGCATTACCGACCCCCAAGTTAAGGCAACGGCTACGGATGCAAAATTGCAATCCAAAGATTTGGTCGAGTTTTTTGTCTGCTTACGTTAAGCCCAAAATTGATAATTATAAGAATGCTCCCATTAACAATTCTGTTCGTTCGTCTCAGATAAGGCCTTCTAAACCGCGGAAGCGCGATTTACCTTAGTTTGAGGGTACATGTTTTACGTGTGGGAGTAAGGAACATAAGAAGTTGAACTGTCCCAAGCGTAAGCTGTAAGCGGAGCGGGCACGATGTAGATAGATGTTTTGCGAAGCAGCGCTCAATCCTTACTCCTTACTAATATTATAAATCCGAAAGTAATTCTGTCTGTCTGTCTGTCTGTTACGCTTTAACGCATAGAGTACTGGACCGATTTAAATGCAATTTGGTACAGATATAGTCCAGAGCGTAGGAAAGGTTATAGGCTAACAAATAAAATTATAGGCTTTTTAACCGACTGCGCTATAAGGAAGTAATGTTTTACCCGTTAAACGTCTCTACGCGGACGAAGTCGCGGGCGGAAAGCTAGTTCAAAATAAAAATGCGTGTAGCGTAAATTTTTGCTCAGAGGCGAATCCGGACAAAATAACTTAATGCCAGCTGTAATTAAAAGTGTACCGGTTGATGTATTAGTGGACAGTGGTTTTAATATTTCCCTTATCTCGGAATCTGTGCTAAAATATTTTAATTTGAATAGAAAACCATCGTATCGTCTTATGCGTGGAATAGGGAGTCAGGAGGTCGAATCGACCTCCTACGTCACTACAGTAATAGAATTCCCTGAGGTTTCACTGGTTGTGGATTTACACGTCGTATCTGCTGATTGTGTCAATGCCCTATTTTAATTGGTACTGACTGACATGCTAAATAGGAAGGCATAACGTTTATACGCAATAATGAGGGTCAGGTACGGCCGAGCCCCGGTAAGGTAGAGGCACTAGTCAAATCCCCAAAACCCACAAGCGCTAAGGAGGTCAGGCAGTTTTTGGGACTCGCGGGCTACTTTCGTAGGTATATTGCGGGCTATGCATCTAGGACTGCAACTCATTAAAATTAACAGAACGTAAAAAGGTCCTGTTGCCGAGGGTGGCGCGCTGGTGGGTCTACATGCAAGATTTTAATTTCAAATTAGGGTTCAGGAAGGGCTGTCTTATGCAGCACGCTGATTTTCTGAGCCGACAGACAGTAGCCGTTTCTCATATTCGCAACCCCAATAATTGAAGCTCAGACCGCGAATACAGAAACACAAGACCTGATTACTAAATTAAGGGATGGTAGGTTAGGTGGGACGCGATACTTAATTAAAAATTAGATTTTGTTCTTTAAGTATATTGCGACTGGCGAGGAACAGAGATTGTTATGTTTCATACCTAAGGGTCATAGGCTTAGTTTACTAAGAGTATTTACGATCATGACCACATAGGGATTGATAAAACCACGGTTTTGATATTACGCCATTTCTGGTTCCCCGGACTGAGACAATTCGTAAGGAAGTACATCTTACATTGCCTTGTTTGCTTAGCACATAAGAATGTATCTAGGGCACACTCTCAACCTATCGAGTCGTGGACGAAACCTGATGTTCCGTTTGATGTAGTACATACGGATGTTCTATGGGAAGTTCAATTGACATTAAACATTAAAAAAAACATGCAACTACTCAACATCTGCGTTGCAACTTTTGGTTGGTATCGAGGCCGCTACACCTGTTATCAGGTCGTTGATAAGAGACGTGGCATTACAAAACTCTAATCCTAACCGTGATGCCCTTTTAAGTCTGCGAAGGCAGAGCTTCTGAATTGTTGACAGTCAATCAGCAGCGCCAGGACGCTTACGTGAACGAGGGTCGACGGCAGCCACACCAGTATGCTGTCGGCGACTTTGCCTTCGTGAACAAGACATCGCGAAGTGCTGGGAAGCTGGACTCCGGCATGCGCGGCCCCTACCGTGTTGTGCGGGCTCTGCCGCATCACCGCTACGAGCTGGAGTTGCTGGCGGGAGCTTATGGCAAAACCCAGGCAGACCCAGGCAGACCCGGGCAGATCCAGGCTGCTGCCGAGCACATGGTCCGATGGCGAGGCGAGTGGACTCTCGAAACATGCGAGGCCTTTTTCGAAGGTGGTGACTCCAGGCAGACGCTATGGCTACTTTGGGCCTACGCGTAGGTATACGTTCTTGACACGCAAGTATTGCCTCTGTCAGGTTCTGGCTTTGTCCAGGCAGACACAAACCACGCAAAACGTGCTTTTGTGTATGGGAAGCATGCCAATACGGCCTCTGCTTTGTTGGGTGGGTTATTTTTCTGGACTCTTCTGGCTTTGTCCAGGCAGACACAAACCACGCAAAACGTGCTTTTGTGTATGGGCAGCATGCAAATACGGCCTCTGCTTTGTTGGGTGGGTTATTTTTCTGGACTCTTTTGGCTTTGGCCAGGCAGACACAAACCACGCAAAACGTGCTTTGTGTAGGGGTAGCAAGCGAATATGGCCTCTGCAGTATTGGGTGGGAATTTTACGTTTTGACATGTCCCTGTCAAAAGTGTTCTATTATTTTATGAATAATGGAATCCGGAACCATTGTTCATAAAATTTATTTTTGTTTCATTTTAGTACAGTACTTAAAAGTTTTTACGTTAAGATTCAATAGGGGATATTACTGCAAAGTTCTGACGACAGAGTGCAGCACAGCTCTCATTTCACATTTATGTTTTTGATTGGATATCATTACTTTTTGTAGAAAAGTATATATCATCGTAACGCCGTGGGTCCTTTGAAAAGGACAAATTCAAAACTAAATAAACAAAAAAAAACCGCATTCAAAAACCCAACTCACTAAAAATTAAAAAATAATATAATACGAACATTAATCTGGGTATGAATTTGATATGTTGTTGAAGGCGGTGCCGTTTATATTTCATGCAGTTTTCCTCAAAAATTTAATTGGCACCGCCTTCAACAACATATCAAATTCATACCCAGATTAATGTTCTTATTATATTATTTTGTAATTTTTAGAGTCGGGTTTTTGAGTACATAACGGCACGCGGCAGGGATCAATGCAAAATGGCGGTGGGGCAGCGACAAGTAGTTTTATTAAACGTGTTTGGACAGTTGACCAATGTACTTTGCCGGAGGCGGTCGCCCGTGTAAGGCATCTCCAGTGGCTTTATACTCAAAGACTAGTGCAGTCAGTCTGACATGTAGCAAATCGGCCAACTTAGAGCGGCTCTGGTATAACATTTATAGAAATGTAATAAAATCTATTTTGATTATTTTACCACATAGACTTATTTACCTAAACCGCCACACAGAATTTGGAAGCAGATAATGTAAAACTTTTAAGACCCTCAATATTATAAGTGGAGTACCCATCTAATAATATAATCATCAATTTCATGCGACAATCAGTACCTGATTACGTGAAATCTCTTAAAAGAACGATAACTTCTCAAGCTTCCGAGTAGGAAAATATTTTTTTGAAATAAAAAAAAAATTACACAAGTAGGTAATAATAGCTTGATTCGATAGTAGGTACTAAGAAAGAAAGGTGTGCGTTCGCCCAGCAAAAAAGTATCGCCTTTCAAAAAAATAATGATGCAGATATTCTGTGCCTTATCTCGTGTAATTGTGCCCGAAATTTTAAATTTGTGCGTCTAAAGGGTTCGTAGTTATTTAAGATTAAGTGATTCTGCTGCACGAACGTTCGTCCAGCAAAATATTTTTGATTTTTTTAGTCTAGCAGGATATAAAATATGCAAAGAGATAGCTTACATACGTATGTAAATGTGCCGTAAAAATGAAATTTGTGCCCCTGAAGATTTAAGAGATATTAAGTTTTTTGCTGGGCGAACGTTTTGGCGAATGCTATATATCGGAAACTGTTGGACGTGCAGTGATGATTTTTTTTTATACAGATACTGTATATTTGTGCGTATTTGTGCCCAAAATTTCAAAAACATGAATAGCATGGTTCAGGAGTTATGATTTTTTTTCCTAGAAAATGAAAAAAGGCTCTACCCCTTGAACGAACATGACAAAGGACTTCGCGTTAGTGCCAACAGGTACCTATTATATATTCCCACGATCCTATAAAGTTTCACCGGTCTACTTCATATCATTGGCAAGTTATTGACGATATTCCCTTTTGTTTTAGGTTATCTTGATTCAAATTACTTAGAATAGGAAAACGCTAGTTTTCTGTGAGCTGGCTTATTACATTCTTAAACAATAATTAGTGCCTTATTTTAAGAATACGTATACAAAAAATCAGTTCAATATACCCATTAGATTAGACAAAAACGATAAAAAACCATACGACATATTTTTGGTAGATTAACCGACCAAATTCGAGTGAACATTAAAAGGCGGCCGCACGATACTTCAAGCTATTCTTCCTAATTTGATGGCGTTAATGAAATTAAAATACTACAGATACGTGCAGAATTGTTAAGTTGGAATATATTTTATGTTAGGGACACTAAATAAAGTGTGTTTTTTTTTCATTATAATTAAAACACTTATATGTAATGTGTTGTTATTAACAAAATATAATGTCCTTAGAAAACGGCAAAAAATTCTGTTTTGTAATAATACACTACAAATTACAGTGTAGGTAAGTATTATTATACACAAAAAGAGCACATGTTATTTAATTTATCTATTATAAAATATGTTCCAACTTAACAATTAATCACGCATCTGTACTGTTTGAATATCTTTACAACGCCATCAAATTAGGATGACTAGCTTGAAGTATCGTGCGGCCGCCTTTTAATGTTCACTCGAATTTGGTCGGTTAATCTACCAAAAATATGTCGTATGGTTTTTTATCGTTTTTGTCTAATCTAATGGTTATATTGAACTGATTTTTTGTATACGTATTTTTAAAATAAGGCACTAATTATTGTTTAAGAATGTAATAAGCCAGCTCACAGAAAACTAGCGTTTTCCTATTCTAAGTAATTTGAATCGAGATAACCTCAAAAAAAAGACAATATCGTTAATAACTCGCCAATGATATGAAGTAGACCGATGAAACTTTATAGGATCGTGGCAATATATAATAGGTACCTGTTGGCTGTACTAGCTTGGTTGTACTAACGCGAAGTCCTTGGTCATGTTCGTTCAAGGGGAGCCTTTTTTCATTTTCAAGGGAAAAAACTCATAACTCCTGAACCATGCTAGTCATATTTTTGAAAATTTGGGTACAAATACGCACAAATATACCGTATCCGTATAAAAAAAATCATCACTGCGCGTCCAACAGTTTCCGATATATAGCATTCGCCAAAACGTTAGCCCAGCAAAAAACTTAATATCTCTTAAATCTTCAGAGGCCCAAATTTCATTTTTACGGCACATTTACAGCCGTATGTAAGCTATCTTTTTGCATATTTTATATCCTGCTAGACTAAAAAAATAAAAATTATTTTGCTGGACGAACGTTCGTGCAGCAGAATCAGTTAATCTTAAATAACAACGAACCCTTTAGACGCACAAATTTAAAATTTCGGTCACAATTACACGAGATAAGGCACAGAATATCTGCATCATTATTTTTTTGAAAGGCGATACTTTTTGCTGGGCGAACGCACACGAAAGAAAGAAAGAAATAAAGAAAGAATATTTTATGCAACGATGTGGTAACAAATTGGTCTTAAAATAGTTTTATGGATCACACATTTTACCTATTTCTGGTATGCAAATATTAGTCTTAAATCTAGGTTAGTCTATTAAAGCTTCTATATGTTAACATACAATATTATATTCTTTACATATTTTTATGCCTGAAGGTCTTTTTTAAACTGTTTCTTAGGAAGTACTTTGATATGTTCAGGGAGTTTATTGAACAGTTCTATGCTCATATTATAGGCATTTCTTTTATATAAATAAGAATGACTTGGTGGTTTGTATAGTTGAACTTGAACAAAATAACTTCATTTCTTCTTGTCAATTTGGTTTCCGTCGGGGTAAGTCTACCAGTGACGCGGTTCACGAACTGCTCACCAATATCGTGACCTCCTTGGATACAAGACTGAAGTGTCTCACTGAATTTATCGACCTGGCCAAGGCGTTTGACACTGTGTCTATCCCCCATCTCATAAACAAACTCTCCAGACTTGGGATCAGAGAACTACCACTGAGCCTGTTCCTGGGTAACCGAAGTCAGAGGGTAAAAATCCAGGACCAATTAAGCGAGGAGTGCCCAGTTGACTACGGGGTGCCCCAGGGGAGTATATTGGGTCCTACCCTATTCCTGACCTACATCAACGACCTCTGTCAGCTCAAAATGCAGGGTGGACGAATAATCTCCTTCGCGGACGATACTGCCCTATTCTTCTGTGGTAAATCCTGGCCTAAGGTCTTTCCTGCTTTGAGGCTCAGAATGGTTTCATGAAAGTCAGTAACTGGCTGAATATCGACGTCCTGACCCAAATTGTCCAAAAACACAAATATATGGCCTTTGTCCTCAGATCTGACCAACTTCCTCCCTCTTCCCTGTCCACTAGAGCCCACATCCCAAACTGTGACGACCAACTCCAATGTGAGTGCCATCAGATATGCGAAACAGTCTGCATAAAATACCTTGGAGTACTCATAGACCGTACCCTGTGCTTTAAGAACCACATTGAAACCCTCGTCTCAAGACTTCGAAAGCTGATCTACCTTTTTAAATGTCTCAGAAACGTGGCCGACCGCTCTGTCATTAGAATGGTATTATTCGCTCTTTGTCAGTCACTCGTTAACTAACTACCTACTGCATAATAACTTGGGGAGGCTCAGCTAAAACTTTCCTCATTGAGGCTGAGGAGCACACCGAGCAGTACTAAAAGTAAGTGCTGGCCTGCCTTTTCGATTACCTACTTTCGAGTTGTACAGATTCTGGGAGCTCTTAACAATCAGGCAAACGTTTATCCTTCATGCTATCACCAAACAACATGCCCAGCTAGATTACAACCCTCGTAGTGTAGAAGGTAAACGGAGAAAATTCACAGTGTGCTTGTCAAAAAAAAGGAACACCGCTCTTTGTCAAGTTTTCATTCCTCGGTCCTCACTTGTACAATAAATTTAACAAAAAACTAAACATATAAATAAATTCCAAAAACCATAGCATACCTTAAAACTTTAAATTACGAAGAAACTGAGAAGATCCTAGAACTGCTTAAATAATTAACTAAAAACACCCTTCTCTACATTACTCACGCAAACACATAGGCTCAAACCTACACACACTTAACAGACAAACACATTTATACAGGTTGTCCCAAAAAGTAGTGCCAAGCGAAGGTCCTGTGATAGAACACCCCGTGGGGCATCCGAAACACCCCCATGTATGTTCCGCGATCTTTCATAGTTTTCGAGTTATGACTTTTTTCTAAACTTTTGAAAATAATTGGCCTAACCGACCAAACAATTCTAAAAAAAATCTATTAGACATTTTTGAAAAAATCTTTTTGCAAATTAATTTCCATGAGTATTTCTTCAATGCTTAAAACATTTGTCTCCATAACTTATATATAAGTTTTCAAAATGTTTGTACCATACAAACTGTAAAATTACGTTAAGTTAATTATGTCTTAGAATTTCAACTTTAAATATATAATATTAGGAGGTAGCTGCATGGCTCCTAAGTAACTTTAAAAACTGCGCCAGACTCTCAGCTTTCGTAATCATTAATAAAAACTGGTACTTAATGGGCTACTTTTGCTGAAATTTGACTTCAAAGACAGAGTGGTGGAAAAATCATAAAATTAGCCATTTGATTACGAAGTATTATTTGGACATTTTATTATTTCTAAAGTTAATTAGTTTGTTAACAAACCTAAATTTAATACAGGAGCACTGAGATGCAAACATTTGGATGTCATATTTTTTTTTTTCATTTAAGTTTTATTGCGCTAACACTGTTTTCATATGCAAAACAAATCCCTTTGTTACGGCGAACTTGACGAACTTTGCTTTCTTAACGGACATTAAATGCGATTACTAATAAACTTTTTATAATAAATAACCAAAAACAATAACTTTTTTTTTCAATTTAGTTCCCATTTTTAAAACTTAATTTATTTCTTAAGTATCACAAATAAAACTTTCAAATGGTCATTTCTTAGTATTTCTGTAATAATTATGATTGTTAACAATCCTATTATCTTTAGAAATAATAAAATGTCCAAATCATACTTCATAATCAAATGGCAAATTTTATGATTTTTCCACCTCTCTGTCTTTGAAGTCCGTTCTCAGCAAAAGTAGCCCATTAAGTACCAGTTTTTATTAATGACTAGACACAAAAGCTGAGAGTCTGGCGCAGTTTTTAAAGTTACTTAAGAGCCATGCAGGTACCTCCTAATATTTTAAATTTAAAGTTGAAATTGTAAGACATAATTTACAGAACGTAATTTTACAGTTTGTGCAATCATTCTGAAAACTTTCATATAAGTTATGGAGACAAATGTTTTAGGCATTGAAGAAAAACTCATGAAAATTGATTTGCAAAAAGAATTTCTCGAAAAACTAAAATACTTTTTTCTTTAGAATATTTTTAGTCGGTTAGGTCAAATATTTTCAAAAGTTAGAAAAATAATCGATAACTATAAAAAATGGCGGAACATACATGGGGATGTTTCGGATGCCCCACGGGGTGTTCTATCTCAGGACTTCCGCTTGACACTACTTTTTGGGACAACCTGTATATTGCACACACTCACAAACCTACTTATCAATACACTCACACACGCAACCCACAACATCTATCAACATCATTTTCTAGGAAAAAATCATAACTCCTGAACCAAGCTAGTCATGTTTATGAAAATTTGGGCACAAATACGTACAAATGTACCGTATCTGTATAAAAAAAATCATAAAAATCATCACTGTGCATCCAACCGTTTCCGATATATAGCATTCGCCAAAACGTTCGCCCAGCAAAAACGAGATTTAATATCTCTTAAATCTTAAGAGGCACAAATTTCATTTTTACGGCACGTTTACAGCCGTATGCAAGCTATCTTTTTGCATATTTTATATCCAGATAGACTAAAAAATAAAAAATATTTTGCTGGACGAACGTTCGTGCAGTAAAATCAGTTAATCTTAAATAACTCCGAAACCTTTAGAGACACAAATTTAAAATTTCGGGCACAATTACTCGAGATAAGGTACAGAATATCTGCATCATTATTTTTTTAAAAGGCGTTACTTTTTGCTTTAAATTCGGAGCAGACCGGTAGGGTTACACCATCTATGGCAATTGGAGAAAAACTGGAGGAGTCACCAAAGCCGCAGAACAGATGCTCTGTTTTGGTGCGACTTATTTTCAATCAAACTCTCTCCAATTTTTCTTGCCATTTTCCCAGTCTGCTTTGCACCTCAGCTGCATCTTCTCCGACGAGAACAATGTCGTCTTTCTGTAGGTACTCTCCGTAAAGGATTATTTTTAAAGCACGGGCCAAAGCCAAATGCTAAAAAATTATAGAAAGGAAATTAATCTATGTTAAGGAATTTATTTACAAGTATTTAAAATGACTGCTTCCTGTATGAGTTTGTATGTAGGCGAAGGTATGCTGAGTGTAAAAACTTGTGTGTAATTGTGTAGGTAGGGATGACTCCTGTAGTTGACATGATAACGGGTAGGTACTATTTTGACGTCGCCAGTATTTTGTATGCAGCTAGAATTTGATCGGCAGGTTCATCGAAAGTTGCGTTTATGGATATGTTTTGATGAAAGATGTTAGGTACTAATTTTGTTACGTATAAGATGACAAAGAAATTTTAAATGATTTTCGCACTTCTGAAATGGACTTGCCCACCCATCTTTCAATGTCTTTTGCTGTCTCATCTTGCTGAAAATGTAAGTTTCGATTTCATGAATACCTAATATTGATTTACTTAAATCTTACTGCTTATCATAAAAATGGCAAGCGTTACAACCACAGTCAAATAATCTATTATAACACTATAATTCGGTATTAATAAAAATTAAATGATTTGCTGTTACAACTTATGTTTATACATATTTATAAATTTGACTTTATATTTCGTTATTACATACATAATTTACAGGTACTCTTCCCACAAGTAGGTGCAATAGTTATGTATCTATCCATATGCATCCTATCAGCAACACAGATTAATAAGCTAAAATGAGCCAGATTAAATATTACGCGCGCTAAATATTATACTCTATATTCTTTGCTATAAAATCGAAAGTCCAATAGTTGCGGCAACACCGTCAACGCGGCGAACGCGTCGGCGTGCGGCGCCGCTCGATACGCGCGGCGCGCGCGTACCGTGCGGCCGCCCGGCGCCCCAGTCCGGCCGCGCTCCCCGACCACTGAGCCCTGTGCCTTGTTTGTGCCACCCTAAAATAAAAAAAACAAATCAACAACACTGCCTATAGAAAAGATTACGATTTAAAAAAAACGCACAGGCGAACAACGAAATCATCATTTTACACATCTGTGAGATAAATCGGACGAACAAAGAACTTTACAAGCAAAAACTAGTGATTGATCATATTGATTAAAAATATAAACATTATCACAGTTCATTAGAAAACAATATTCAACTAAACGATTCGTCAAAACATTTGACGTTTCTCCCGCGCATTTTCTAACTTTTTCTTACCGCAGACGCCAGCCGGCTGGCCTAAAGAAAAACTTATAAAAAGTTTAGGTCGCGATGAATGAACTGGACTTGATAAAGGAGGTTGAAAAGCGACCGATACTGTATGACAAGTCCGTGAGTGGTTTCAATAAGACCAAGCTTAGAGATGAAGCGTGGAAAGAAGTTCAAGAAGCTCTCAATGTTACAGGTAAATATTAGAACTTGTTCTTACAGTGTTTTGTCAAAATTATGTCAGGTTTCGTACTTTTAAGTCTAAGAAAGAAGTTGTTTGTTCCGTTCCATAAACAAATACATATGCATTGCGTTTATCTAAGTATATTTTGCATTTAACTTTTGCACAGGCATTATTTTAAGCCATCTAATTTAAACTATCAAAAGAATATGAAGGATGTATGTACTCTTGAATGCGACCTTTTAAAAGTTTGTGTTGGTAAATACAATATAAGTACATAGTCACATCAACAGTCGGCGTGTGCAATGCATAGTGCATTGCACAGCTGAAGCTGTAATTGATAGTTATTAATTTAGTAATTTTACTTGACGTTGCCCAAATCATGAATTAGTAAAAAGGATTGGTGCTTTCTTCATTTTAGAAGTTTGTACTGACAGAGCGCCTATTTTTCCGTAACAGTCTAACTTTGGCTGGGTCATAGAACACAAATTGACCTTTTAGGTAGAAATAAGGATGAGCTCCTTTAGAAAACTGAAATTGTCCGGGATATTTACCATGTTGTTTTGTTTCAATGAGCTCCCGATATTTCGGGAACTAAGTTCACCCGTGATCATGGCGCTTGCAACAGGTGCTTCTATAGGCAACATGAATTTGTTATACTGACTTGTATCTTATTCGGTTCAGGCAAGTTATTTTTTTTTTCTGGCAACGATGTGGCAGTATACACTCTGAATGTATATTACCTCATCGCTGGTATGGACTATCGATGTAACTCAGCGCAGGAGATGTATGTGCAGAGTCGGAGTGCAAGAAACGCTGGCGCTCGCTGCGCGATTCGTTCATCAAGCTTCAGCGCACGCACGGCGGCCGCACGCGCTGGCCCTACCACATTGCTATGCGCTTCCTGCTGCCCCACCTGGAGCCCAAGGGGGAGATCAGGTGAGGCGTTTTTTTAATAATACGCTAACACTGCTGCAACTGCAACTGATGACCTCACTCTACCTGATGGTAAGCGGTAGTGAGATCCAAATGGGGTCGACAGGCTCAATAGACCATATTCAGGCCCCTCTTTCCTACTGGGCACTATGGGCACGTGCCCAGGGCCCCGCGATCGAATGGGGCCCCATAGTTCCTGCCAGATTACCAAATAACCGGTATTTAGGTATAACCGAAAAACATTAATTTTGAAATATCTAATGATATAACTAAATAGTGTTTTCTCAAGGTCATAGTGGCCCCATGATCCTAATGTGCCCAGGGCCTCAAATAGTTTGAAGACGGCCCTGACCATATTGAGCCTGTCGCACTCACCCTGAAGGACTGCTTAAATGCCATTTCACGCCCTGCCTGAAGAGCCCGGGACCATAGGAGGAAGGGAAAACATGAGCTGGAAGGGCATTCCATGCCTTAATGACACATGGACCTGCGCGCTGCAAGCTTGCGGCGAAATCGCGGCGGTATAGCCGTGATCGAAATCGTCCAAAAATCGCTAGGTGTGAACACGCTGCTAGTAAATCAATATAACACACTATTAATCTTACGCGTGAGATCGATTCTTTAATGCATGTTATAGAGAGGGTAATCCGTGTCTAATAACTAGCGACACAACAACGGGGGGAGTGGTGTGTCTCGGTCACTCTCAATGTCACCCTATTCAAAAGGGTCACATCTCCGTTGAAGGGAGGGTCAGCAAGCGAAGTTTTTGGGCACTGTGCTATGTTATTAAATGTCATTTTATTTAATTTTTTAATGCTACAGTTATTGATGTTTTAAATATTTAGAATAACAGAAAAAAGTCAACCACCGCGCCATCCACCGCGGATCGGGGATACTTGATTATTTTTTAATGTTAATGTTGGCGCTCCATTTTCCGTTACACTGATTTTTGCCCGCACGCGGTTCAATAATAGGACACTCCTTACATATAGGTTACACATAGGATATATAAGAATGTACTTACTCAGAAATTACCTATACAAAGTAGGCAATCAACATTGCTGATCGCCAATTGTTTTTAGCCCACAGGAGCGTCATACTATAACTAGCTCGTACAAGAGAGATGAGGACTCGGACCCTGAGGAGACGGAGGTGCCCCCGCCCAGGCTACGGGCGATGCCGAGCCTGCCCGACCTGTCCTTCCCGAGCCAGGAGGCTAAGCCCTACGAGGACGACGATGACGACTCACAACCGTCACCTAAGAAGGTGAATACCTACTAGCATTGTAAGATTTTAGACTTTCGCGTTCACACTAAATATTAGGCTTTATGGATCTACATGCGATATTAGGAGTAGCAAATACATAGCTACTTACTGCCCGTCGTTTCGACTGGGTTACACCAATCATGATCGCGCCAGTTCGTTCGCGAGCGAACCCAAGATGTCGACCCATAAAGAGTAATATTTACCTATTAGCATTGTCACTGTCACCTTTAAAGGATGGCAAACATTTTGGGTTTCATTTTTTTTTAATTATTTAGGCCTCCTTTTTTTCCATTCGTTTCGTGTATAAAAGACGGTAATTTTATCCTTGTTTCTTGACCACTTTCACTTGTTTTTGCACAGCCGTCTATTGGGCTGATCTGGTCCCCATCAGACAAACAGTGAGCGGCTAACAGATTGCTTCCAGTTAATATTTTAGATTTTAAATGGAGAGTCCAAACAGCGCATAATGTAGGTACGCTTTTTATTGCCTTATATGCAGCGACGGCCCAAGGAGGCACACTGGATACAAATTGTCAGCCGCTTACTGTTCGCATAATGGGGATGTGCCCTTATATAGTGGCATTTTCGTCTTCAACTCGAGAAGCAGAATAGCCTGACCTCACCTTACTCGACAGGCGCGCGTGAGCTCGCCAGACGACGAGGTGGCCTCCTCGTGCCAGTGCAACCGCAGCGACCCCGACGAGCTGTTCCTGCTGAGCTGCGCGCCCATCCTGAAGCGGCTCAACGCGCGCCAGAACGCCGGCGCTAGGCTCAAGATACAACAGGTGCTTAGCATTATATAGCATTTGGTGGTGACAATTCGTATGTACCATCATTCGATTCTTTAACGGTGAAGGAAAACATCTCGAGGAAACCTGCACACCTGCGAAGAAATTCTTAGGTTGTGTATTTAATCAACCTGCACTTGGCCAGCGTGGTTAACTAAGGCCATATCGCCCTAGTATAGGGTAGGCCCGTGCCCTAGCAGTGGGAACGTATATTGGCTGATGATGAGGTGTGCTGACTCGATGGCTCGATGGCGCGATGGTAACACTAGGCAGGCGCGCGTGAGCTCGCCAGACGACGAGGTGGCCTCCTCGTGCCAGTGCAACCGCAGCGACCCCGACGAGCTGTTCCTGCTGAGCTGCGCGCCCATCCTGAAGCGGCTCAACGCGCGCCAGAATGCCGGCGCTAGACTCAAGATACAACAGGTGCTTAGCATTATATAGCATTAGGTGTGCTGGCTCGATGGCTTGGTCGCGATGGTAACAATCGGCAGACTCGTGACTACTCGACCTACGAAAACGTGGGCTCATCCAGTGGCGTAACTATACCTGTTGAAGTCCGTGGCAAAATTAATCGGATGGGGCCCCGTGCATCCCCCGTTCTTTTTTTTTATCTTAATGTGTATGTGTGTTGGCAGTTGAGATTCTCCTATGACTGGGGGCCCCTTTTGGCTGGGGCCCCCTACCGGGTGGGGGCCCGTGGCATTTTGGCGACTTGCCACCCTGTAGTTACGCCACTGGGCTCATCGTACCTGCATCTGAATTTTAGGATGGCGTCACTCCACCGGTTGGTCGGTGACTGTAAGGTCCACATTTGAGATCGACAGGCTCAAATGAACCTATTGAGTCCCTTGCCCTCACCCCGAAGACTTCCATAGACTACGTTTTATGCCTTGCCTAAAAATCATACAGGCACTCTTGGCTTCGTTTGAAAAACGAAATACGAGTAATCGGCATATGAGTTACACACAATATTGTTAGCTATAGACGCTCAAGCTGCACAGTTACACACGCAGCAGACCAGTGCCTTCTTTGCCTAATCTACGTCCAAGTACGTACGTAAGTGCACAACACTCACAACATATATCGTATCGATTTTGATTCATTTGAATAAACCCCCATCTTTTACCCCTACAGGTCCTCTACGAAGCGGAGTTCGGCCAGGGCGCGCCGTACGTAACGCCCAGCGAGGGCTACGAGCCGATAGACAGCGTCGAATAGCGCGAGGCCGGCCCGTCTCTGCCCACGCTGGACGATTAACGGGCCTAGTTGTTCAAACGGGACGGGTTACGCAGCGGTTGTTGGGCGGCAAATCAATAACTTGGGCGCAGAAAGGATCGGGTGCCGTAGACAAAGTAACAATATGTCGACAAAGTAACAATGACATTAGACGCGATAAATCACGTGGTCTGTCTAATGTCAATCCCATACATTTTATTCTTTTCGAACTTCGTTATCGTTTTATTGTTACTTTGTCTAAGCCCCCAGCACACACATCGATGGCAGATTGAATTAAGGGTTCTTTAGTTTCAAAGTCAAAGTCAAACTTTTTATTCCGAACTAAGTGTTGTTACAGGTGTTATTGTTAAAACAGGATCTTAATGCGTTATAACACCCGGCGTTCCGGCATCCTTTGAGTTATTAATATTAACTCATTTGATTGCAATTTCATCAACGAGTTGACGCAGCGTTACCCGTCTCTATTGCATTCGAGACGGACTTGCTACCATTACTTACATTGTCCAAGCGCCCTTAGGCAAGACGGCCCCGGCTACTTTAGATAGACTAATAATTACAGTTCTAAAGTTCATTGGTTCCACGGATGTTAGTTGGTAAAATATGAGCTTGCAACTAGCTCCTTGCACCCTTAGCAATTAAGATGCCTTTTATGTAGATAGATCAACAAATAATTAGGTATAATATCGAAGTTCATTCATTAGATAGTAAGTACCTATACTTGAAGGATCTCTGATATTCACTCCCTACACGTAGGTATAGTCAGACCTACCCATTTATTAGCAAAGTGTAGGAAACGAATTAGAGTACGGAAAATATGATCTGACTTTCTGTAACGTCAAACTTTTAGATTTAAGTACCTACATTCAGTTACAGAACATATTAAAAGCAACTGTACCATTGGTTGTTTAAGAAATCAGTACCAACAATTCCATGGCCGTACAACAGAAGATGTTGTGGATTCTTAGTTAAGAGAATACTTATCTAATGTTAATAATAATTATGGCTGAAGAAATGTTGAGCGACATTAAATTATTTTTAAGTATTCGGTGACAGGCCTGAGTCACTAGCTCCTTTAGGCACGCTAGGTCGGGTGACATGACGGTAGAACGACGCGCGCCTTAAAGTACTAAGAGTGTAAAAGTAGTAAATTAAACCTTATTGCAACGGCATAAAGTTTACATCGCATGTGACTTTATAGCGTTGAACTTCAGGTCGCCGGAAATCTTAGAACGTGTAGGGGAGGGGTCTAATATTTTAGGGGAGATGAAAGCAGACATTTTCGCCCTTGTGCGTATCAAGTGATGAGGGAGTAAATTCACGCAAAAATTAAGTGAATTTTTTGGGAGCCATCAAAATAAATTGTTTAATGTAATTTTTTATGTGAGTAGGTATCCCAATTTTAATTAGCATGCTATGTTAGTTTGTACATTTATGAGGATAATTGCATTGTTATTAGGTAAGTATGAAAATAATAGTAAGCTAGGCCTTGGTGCCGACTGATAAATATTATGTATTAATAAAACGTTTACCATTTCAGGTAAATGCCTAACCTAGCCTGTAAACCTTATTCCCACTGAGGTATCTAAGTGATTTTAGTAATGTATTATGTATGTCATAAAGAAAGTTGATTGGTTATTGGTTTCAGGACACCTGAATAATAAACAAAATATTAATTAAGGAAATACCTACGTCGAGCCCTACGTTTCAATGGCGGGCGAATACTGTACCTACATAGGTATTATAATTATATTTATGCTTGACTTCTTGTCGTTAAATAGAATTTAATTATGATCTTTCTTAAACGGCAACTATAAGTCAAATCCTACTTATAAACGTGAAAGTTTGTATGTATGGATGGATGTTTGTTACTCTTTCAAGTAAATACTACTGATCCGATAACAATGAAATTTTGTATGCTGGTAGCTAAAGACCCAGAATAACAAATAAGCTACTTTTTACCCCGGAGTTCCCGCGTGAATAGGGTTTCCACGCGGACGAAGTCGCGGGCGGAAAGCTAGTTTGTAATAATAGTTTCAGTATTCGGCCATTGAAAGGATCGCACCATCCAGTTTACCGAAGTGGGAAATATTTCGGATTAGGAAAATCTTCGTTTAGGTTAGGAAAGAGACTATACTGTCCGAATTCATTCTCGACGCTTTATGAATAGAAAAAATCGATCTCAAAGTTTTAAATTCGTTCTAGTCAAAACATCTTAACTACCTGTTTTATTTTAAAAGTAAGTTAGTAACTATGTTAGTTATAAATTTCCGAATAAAATAATAAGTAAGTTTTAACAACGTTTTTCATTTTCACTCAGCTATCGTTTTGTGATCATTTCTAATGTTCACTATAACATAATCAAACATAGGTATAGGCATTCAAACAAATGTTTGCATTGCAAACTCTCTCCTTTCTAGTCTAAGCCAGCTGCACTTAAGTATGCAGTTATAATAATGGTTCCGAACCTACCTTGGTGTTTAACGACTAACGATCTGCGTAGGGTGATCATAAACATCACCCAACGTTTACGAGTAAATGTTTCTTTTATCTGTCTGTGATGAATCACTACATAGTAGAAAACAAATTAGCTTTCTCTTAAATAAATAAATAAATATTTCACAACATCACATACATCTATCTGATCCCTTGGTAAGTAGCTTAAGCACTTGTGTTACGGAAATCAGAAACGACAGTGGATACACAAATATACTTAAATATATTTAATAACACTCCCAGACAATTAAATAACCACACCCACAATTTTTTATTTTGTCGGAACAAACACCGATATATCTTTTTTCCCAAATCACCACGTATCTTTAAAATCAAAAAACTGATTTGGATGCGAATATTTTTAATAGAGGATATCAAAGAGGAAGTTTTATATGAAAAATTCACCCGAAGCGAAGCAAGGGCGGGTCCCTAGTGAAATGAATGAATAAAAAAAACCTAAAAGTTTCCAATTAAAATTATTTTCTGGAATATATCTATTCTTATAAAAAAAAAATCTGATGAAGCTGTAAAATTTTTTGCTAATTTATCAATCGGGGATAATTGAAAAATTACAGTTGCCCTGATACTAGTTCATGATGGGATCTTCAATTCATACGAGCGGAGCCGCGGCCAGGCGATGTATTCTTATCATGAAAGATGCGAGGTATACCTGCATACATATGCAATAATTTTTCGAATAAACAATAATTTATAAGCAGTTATTTACTAAGCATTTTGCCTTAAGTCTATTAATTGTGTGCAAAGCAGTAGTTTGCATTTAGGTTGCACGTTTCAGATTACGATGCGTTTGTTGACGATTTTACAACACGACACTAAATTAAACGTTTTACGAATCAATTAATTAATTGTGTAGAACATGATTCGTTTCGTGACTTTGCTCGCATAGTTTGTATTAGTTTCAATTAGATTGATGAACTTACTAAACTTTAAAGTACACAACTTAAGCTGTCGCTTAGTATTTGTAGTAGATTCATGATTCATTACATATAAGCCTATTAGTGTAATAAAAACTAAATAAAATTTAAATATCTGTTATATCAAAATAACAAGTTTTTGCTGAATGGGTATGAATCTATTTCGGATACCATAAAATAAAACCACTAAATACTACTCGATAATAAAAAATTGAAATAAAATTGTCTGTCTGTCTGTATGTTTCCGCTAATCTCCGAAACGGCTGGACCAATTTTGACGGGACTTTCAGTAATAGAGGGCTAATTTTACAGGTAAAATTATTTAGTACTCGGATGAAGTCGTGGGCGGCCGCTAGGCCTAAATAAACTATTGTAGTTAACGCTACAGTTTTGATTGCTAAAGTGACTGTTTGTATTTTGACAGTCACACCAAAGTAAGTACAATACCACCAGTGGTCAATGACACTAAATTCTGAAACGATATTAAAATAAATTTGTACATACCTACACGATTAAATATATTTGAATTTAGAAACTTCTTAAATCTTAACTAATGATGAGCTTTTGTATTTGTTCCGAGTCTAGGGAAGCTATTTACAAATAGTTAGATATACTGTATTAATTTCCAAGTGAGTAGGCACAATTTTTCTTTAATTTTAATTGAAAACCACGTTGTTTAAGTGCGCACACTTGACCTACATGACTTTAATTATTATGTGCCTACATATCTTCGCTCATAGTTCATAACAACTTTAATAATAAAACATCGCGTATCACTTCCTGTTGTTACCGCGATATATACCTAATTTATTAAATTAGGTACATATCGCTGACCACCGATTCGAAGTTTGTTTATTTTATGAATTTTTATCGTTGTAATTTTGTGCATACATATTAAAGACTTTGGAAAGTTACCTACTCTATATCGATATTAGACTGTTTCAATAGCAGCCAGCATTATGCTATGAATTATATAGGAAAATTATAAATAAAATACAGTCTCCAAAATACAAAAGTGTATTCAAAACTTACATGTATTTCCACACAATGAAACTATTCTTACCTCCTTAATTGATTTACACTATTCAGATAAATTATAATACAATTCGTGATTATATCACATCGTATACAGTTAGTAACAAAAATATGGTTTATCACATTATCTATACGAACAAATGCACTTAATACTAATTGCAGCACATTTTTTTTATCAAGTGTGTTAAAAAAATAATATTCAGGGACTAACGAACTTGTCTAACGTAGGGCAAACTGGAAGAGCCTTGGTCGTCTAGTTCCATCTCTTTGCCATATCTCTGCAGAAGTTCGAGAGCTACCCCATTCGTCCACCCGAACCCATCTTGAACCTCGTACTCCCCGCCACTGCCTTGGTGACCAGGCTTCACCGCACTATACTTCTCAAACATCTTGTGCCACTTTGTAAACCCTATATGGTTCGCCCTAATCCAGAGCTTCGCCTGATCTCTGGCCAACTGTTTCGCTTCAGCATTTCCGCTCACATCCAGCCCTCCGATTAAGATGCTTTGCAACGGCGGCCAAGCATTAGGGTAATCCCACTGCTCACCTGAATACAACACCGATGATGGTATACCACCAGGGTATTCCAAGCCGCCGGAAGCTAAAAGGTATTTCACCAATTTTCCGCCATAAACAGGAGCCTCGGAAGCCTCAATAGCTCCAGCCCACAACGGAGTGGCGCAACTTGGATAAAAGTGTTTTCTAGGAGCCCTGGCCTGAGCGTCGTAGTCGTACCAAACACCGTCTGTCTCGTTCCACATCACGTTCTCTATTGCACTCCTCCAGTATTTAGCAAGGCTCCACCACTTTTGAGCTTCTCGTCTGTCCTTCAAACGGTTCCTGAAGTCACCCGCAAGTTCTAGGGCACCAGCAAAAATGGCGTTTAAGTCAACAGGCAAGATACGAGAAGCGTGGACATCAGTCAAGTTACCAACAATATCTCTCGCAGTGACGAACCATCTCGTGGAAAAATCCCAGCCACTCTCTGCAGCACTCTTCATTTCCATATAGAAATCTTCACGCATGTCTTCGTTGGGTAAACCTCGGGCGCTTGTATAGTCTTCGTAATACGATTCGGGGCGAGGTCCTTTTTCAGAGCTATCAGCTAAATACCGTAGTAACACATAACTCTTGCCATTTATGTCTATGGTCACTTTCTTGTTGCTTAACCAATATTGTAATTCCTTTTCGACTGTAGGTAAGTGTTGTTCGAGCCAAGCGAGGTCTCCAGTAGCGGCGAAGTAGTTGGCCACCATTGCAGTCAGAAGAGGCGGCTGACTCCTCCCGAGGTAGTAGATTCGACTCCCGTTTGGAATGTAACCATATTTATCAACGAGATGAAGTAGATTTTCTATCATACCTTTGGCAGTCTCGGTCATGTTGCTGATGATCAAACCGCGCACCATCCAAAACGAATCCCAATAGTAAAGTTCTTTGAACCTTCCTCCAGGAACTATAAAACCGTTTGGCACATATAAGAAACTATATCTTTCAGGATGTTTAACTACTTCAGGGTCTACTTTCCGTCCCAATTTGGCCCAGATACTAATCACACCTTTGGCAAACTCTTTGAGTTTTGGATCCGAAATTTGGTCAAGCATCGGAGGATCTGGGTCAAAATCCGGTGGCATCCACGGCTTGAGTTCATTGCCTTCCATAAAATGCTCATCCACGAATGCAGCGAGTTGATCCCGAGTTGGATTTTCATTGGTTTTTTGCATCAATTTAGCGAAGTCTGCTAACGTTTCATTTTCCGAGCGAGTAAGTTTTAAGTCCACGAAAGTTTTGGAGTCGGGAAATAATCGTGCGAGCTGGACCTTGTGTAAGAGTTCTCCCGAGCAATATATTGTGGAGTTGCAGGCGGGGACGAGCGACGAGAAGGCCTGCGAGTACGCTCCGAGCAGCCCGAGCACGGGGTAGATCGGCGCCACGCGGGGCAAGCGCAGCAACATGTTTGCGAGAGCTCAGGCGAGCATCAGTCTGCGCGCGAAGTGTCGGAGCGTGTGTTTATAAACATAACCTTTGGTCGCGGCGCGTCGGCGACGGCCGCGGGTCGAGTGGCGAGCGCAGCGCCCGCCATGACTGTATCCGCGCGGCGGCCCCGCGCCCCATCCCGGCTGATGCAACGAGACGAGCCCCCGCTTTCACTCCCGGCACTGACGCGGAGCTAGACGGCGATGCACACGCATGGACCACTTCAAGGCGACCCCGTTTCTCGCAACTAGGGCACGCTGGGAACCGCGTGGCTCCTGCTTGACGGCGTGAGATAAACTGACAGACGTAGTTTGGCATTTGCTTTGGCGTTGTTTACTTCACGGTGACCAATGAGGATTTCGCTTTGATCTATGGAGTTTTGTTGTAGCCAATGAAATCGAGATTCTGTGCGCACGCGTATTAGGAGTTTAATCGTTATGTCACTAAACTTATCAGCTGATATTGAGTTTAGTCATGACCATGTGCGGATAAGATATTAGATACCTACTTAACTACTCGTATTACTCTTGTGTTTACATTATTATGAGGTATTTATGTGTATCGATATATGTATGAAGCAGAAACATGTTGTGGTATTAAAAAAACGCAGGTGGCTATTTATTAAGTTAGGTAGGTACACTTAATTTAATTATATTATAGAAGCTGACCTAAATAAACGAATGTGTAGCCCAAAGGGTGATTGAACCACCGAACCGCTAAGCAGCATACACGAACTGTATAAACAATAGATTTGCATTGATTGTCGCTAATTTATTTAATTATGTATAAGGTGCAGAGTTGAGGTGAGGCCTATGGCCTATAGACACGCGTACCTACAGCTGCTAAGGTATCATTCAATACGTAGGTTTACTCGGCACGAATTCATAAGCAGTACCTAAGCGTGACTTATGTAGGTATTATTACTGGAGCTAATTTGCTCTTGGTTTTCTCACTTAACATACCTATTATAGAGCACTTTAAAATGAGTGTTCAATATCCATAGATCTTAGATTATTTCTTGAAACTATCATGGTAATACCTGAATATGAATATGACCATCCCGGTTTACCATGTTTCCTTCAATTATCGAGGTGTTTACCAGTGATCATGGCGCTTGCAACAGATGCCCAAATATCGGGAACACGATAATTTAATGAAACGTGGTAAATACCCCGGTTACATTTAGTTTTCTAATAGATTTAAATGAATAATATTATAGTCTGTCTATTAGCTACGACAGTAGGTACATCATTATAAGTTATTGATTTTATGGAAGGAGGTGATATTTAAGAAAATTGATAACAGGCTTTGTAGCTTAACGAAAGTGTGTATTAAGATGTACACTAGTGTACATTTATTAGTATGAACACAAGACAAATCAAATTACCTTTTCCTTTGCTAGAGGCAAACAATTTATTGACACGGACAGTATTTATGCATATAAAACTCTATGAGGCGTTAGGCGTGAGGCGCGAACACAGAGTTATAGTGCGACAATGATATTGTACCTACCTACAATACAGCTCTATTATCTGAATAGCAGCAAGTCTTTTTTTTCCTAACTGACTAACGATGATGGCTTGGAGTAGCCTTGTCATCATCACCGGCCTTGCGTGGGAGCGGATGGCTCTCACCCCTGTTATAGTGCGACAAGGATATTGTACCTACAATATCTACATCTCTTTTATCTGAATAGCAGTAAGTTGGATAGCTACCTATTTGCTATTAAGTAGGTTTAGCAAAGATAGAACTTCAGGTTGAAATATGTAGGTATTATTTACATAACTATTTATTGGTAGGAGGAAGGACGGTTTAGATATCCAAAAGAAACATTAAATTAGATACTTTATTATCTTTGCAACGCCAACTTTGTAATAATTTAGTAGGAAAGTAGTTTGAAAAGTAAAACACAAGTAATTTTTACACAGCCTTTTTAATTAATGTAGTGTTTCATAAAATGCATAAATAAAATAAGTAGGTAAACTAAATATTTCTATATAATAACTAGATACATTTTAATATATCACACACTAAGTAACACTTTATTATTCTAAAACTACCTAAAAGAAACATCTTAAACGATAAACTGATTACTTAGGAAACATGTAGGTAAATCATAGGTACCCACCTAAATATCAATGTTTATTTTTATATATTTTGGGAAAATTTAAATTTATTTTAAGGTATAAATATTTTTAATTAAACAATCTAATACGCGAGGTATGTATGTCTATATACTTTACGCGTGGAATTCATGAAAACAGCAATACCTATTCATTATATTATTGAAATAATTACTAACGTAAATAATACAATTAGGAAACAATTAAATTGCTTAAGCAATAAGTAAAATAGGTTATGCATTTATTACTTTACGGCACATTTTATGTATCGTGCGTAATAAATACAATTAAGTACAATTATTATGTAATTAGAAATAAATTACAGTGTCACCGCAGAATAATAACATCTTATAGTACCTGCACGACGTAATTACAGTAATTTCTGTTAACTAATAGTCCTTTGTTACTATGATAATAAAATATGAATATGGGTATAATACCAAATAAGATAACATGGATAAATAATTAATATACTGTAGATTGTAGAGGACGACGACCCATCCTATATTAGGTACCTATTCCTGATTTTGCAAATTAAATTAAGAATTTATATTGATCACCAATAAAAATATAGGTATATAGTATGTACGTACATATTATATTTTAAATGCATTATGGAATACTGCAAAATATGTCAAAACTTACGTACCAACATGTATTCTTAAAATTATGAAGAATAAACTACTTTGTCTTGTGGTAAACCATTATTTCATAATAGGTCAAGTTCGAATATTTAAGGTCAAACTAAGTAATTATGCTGTAAATAACACTTAAAATAATCAACCTAACTCATTTTATAGAGCCATAAAATAAATCTTAGTACATATATTAATTTATTGTGCGTTACTAGTAGGGACATGTTATTTAAGGATGTTTTTGCTTGTAAAACTAATATAATACCTTTATAGTTATGGCACAGCTCAAGTAGTTACTTTCACAACCAAATTGGTTTATAAATAACTTTAACTATCAATAGTTTAACTATCATATTGGTAACTATTTTGTGGTAGGTAAAAAACAAAACCAACACAGTAATTTGAACGTTAGGTCGTATGTTGTACAGCACTTAAGTTGTATTGCTATGTCGAGCCCCTAAGAACAGACCAACAATATACCTACCTAAGAGCTGGTAAAGTCACTTTCTATATTATCTGCAATTAGTTGGTCACTCAGACTATTGAAACAGAGAAAAGGTTACACTGTTTCATTATTTTAAGAAAGTTGTCATAAACGTATTTGCTTTAGAGCTATTTCCGGACCTTAAAGAAATATATTGCATTATTTCGTATCTTCAGCCGTCAAAGTCCTGCCGTACTTAGCCAAGAACTCCAGGACCACTCCATTGGACCAGCCAAAGCCGTTCTGCACCGTGTACTCGCCGCCGCCTCCGAACCGACCGGGCACCTCCGCATCATACTTCTCGAACATCTGCTTGCTGTCCAGGAAACCCTTCCTACACGACCTCACCCACTTCTCAGCCACATTGAACGCTAGTTTCTTCCCCTCATCGGTCCCCAAAGCCTCCAAGGCATTCACAACGATACTTACTAGCGGCGGCCAGGCACTTGGGAAGTCCCATTGCTCCCCACTGTTGATCAGCGACGCCGGAATACCGCCGGGGAAATCAAGCCCGTGCGATTTCTGCAAATACTCCAAGACTTGACCCGATCGCTTCTTCACTAGCTGTTTGTCTACCGCTCCCATCCACAGAGGAGCCACGTTACTCGGGTAGAAATATTTGCGGTGACTATCGAGACTCAAGCTGTAGTCGTACCATACGCCATCCTCTTCATCCCAAAATACTTGTTCAATGTTACTTCTCCACTGCTTAGCGAGATATGCCCAGTGACTTGCTTTACGGGTGTTCTGCAAAAGGCCTTCGAAGTAGGCCATGTTTTGTAGAGCATTCGCAAATATTGCGTTCAAATCCACGGGAATAATGTCTTTAGTGTGAATCGTTGTGAGGTTGCCATTGTTATTTCCATCAGTGTCGACGAACCAGCGAGAGGAGAAGTCCCACCCACTTTCGGCCGCGCTCTTCAAGTCAATGTAATATTCTGTCTTCCTTTCGTCCGACTGGAAAATTTGGGCAGTATTATAATCTTCCACATAAGATTCTGGACGAGGTCCCTCACTTGCAGCATAGTATCGGAGGAGAGTGTGGGTCTTGTCCCCTTTATCGAAGGTAACAATTTGAGTGTCAAGCCAATACTGCAGCTCTTCTTTGAGCGCATCGATGTTATTTCTCAAAAACTCAGTATCACCAGTTTCTCGAATGTAGAGAGACATCATCGCTGACAACAGCGGAGGTTGGCTGCGTTCCTTGTAGTAGCATCTGCTCCCGTTTGGTATGTGCCCCATTTTCTTCAATAAATGAATTAAATTCTCAATGATACCTTTTGCAGTATCATGCATTCCACCGATGAGCAAGCCTTCGATGATCCAGTAAGTGTCCCAATAGTATATTTCTCTGAACCTGCCCCCAGGGATTATGAATCCGTTGGGAATTGGGATGAGACTGTATCGATCTGGGTTCTCGAATACTACTGGTTTGACTTTGCGACCAAGAGTAGGCCAGATGGCATGGATGTCTTTGCCGTACTGCCTGAGCTTCTCATCGCGAATGCCGGCAAGGAACTTGGGATTTTCGGAGTAATCTGAGGGCTTCCAGGTTTCCAGTTCGCTTTCCTGGTTGAAGTTTTCGTCCACGAAGTCTTGTATTTGTTTCTTGGTGAGGTTGTTCTGGTTGTCCTCGAGGAGTTTGTCGAAGGCGTCGAGGATGTCCTGCGGGTCGTGGCGCATGTGCATGTCCACGAAGGTCTTGGAGTCTTTGTAGAGTCGGGCGAGCTGCACGTGGTGCAAGAGGTCGCTGTCGCAGTAGACCGGCTTGTCGCAGGAGGGTGGGAGGTCGTCGCCGACCACCGCTGCGGCTGCCACCGCTAACAGTAGCAGTTGGAACATCTGTAAAGGTGAACACAAAGTAATTAATAATCAGGTTCTATTTCGCAAGCAGCGAGCAAACGTATCACCAGTCGGGCAAAACTTGCTCGTTGCTAGGTAAGATAGAGAATTGCAACTTCAGGTAGTCAAAATATAGTTTCAAAAATAGCATTGATGATGACTTCATGCCTAACAAGAAAAATATAAATAAATTAGGAACATTAAAAATTCAATACCCTCGGCCAGACCTATTGCTAAAACTAATCTGTGCAAATAAATAACTCGTTCCGATAAAAAATACCTATACAAAATTAACATAAAGGACACAAAAGATTTGCAAATTAATAACAGAATTGAATTTTTTTTATTTTTTTCGTGTTGCAAACGATGACCCTGACGTATATATATTATTTTTTATTATTAGTTACGCCTTAGCAAAAACAGAAATCTATTTTTCTAGTATTTTAATGCTTTGACCTTTCGGAGATCAATCAATCCTGCTGTTAATCTCTTATTTAGAATGGTTTATGTTAAATTGATGAATTAATTTCAATAATATTAATATCCAAGCAAGATGTTTAGCAAAGTCATCATGTCTGTCTGCCTGTCTTTTAATGAAGGAAATTGTACGTAAGGACACAAAGGTCAAACCAAAAGTACCCGTAATCGACGAGCGCGCATGAAAAGGTTGATGGATGTGGAAGAAGCGAAAGTGGTGCCAGGATCATAGCACATGGCAGGAAGTGATCTCTACCTACCCCTTTGGGAAATAGGCGTGATGTATGTATGTAATTGTACTTAAATGTTCGTGACTTCAGCTTTTTTCCGCCTACAGTCACAGTTAATTAACTTTTTGTGACTTTGCCATTTGGCTATGCTAAAAACCTATTAATGAATTCGTGTTGATATGTATGTAGAAACCAACCTACAAAAAATTCTAAAGTCTGTTTATAGAACCTACAATCTAAAAAATCTGAATCGGATTATAAATTATAGCCATTTATGCGATAACGAACATGAATAAGAACTTGTTCAATTTAAACACTTTTTTGAGTCAGTTGAATAACTTGAAATAAGATAAGTTGAGATAAAAATACTTATTTATTGTTTGTATAATTATTCGGGTATGTCTTATAAATTCTACTATCGCATTCTATATATGTTGGGCAATTTATGTGGCTAATTAAATTCCAATAATAACAGATACAAATTGATTCACAGTAGAGTTAGTGTTTTCTTATTTAAATACCTATGAAATTTAATTCAATTTACAAACCGTTGCCGCGTTGTTTTAAATAGGTACACGTATAGGTATTCAAGGAGCTACTCGTAAGTTACCAGCTATGTAATTGCCAGGTATGTAACCTTTTTATAATTTCATTTGTTTACCCAGTAGAAGTTATAACAAAGATATTTGTCACTAAGTTAAACAACCGAATGGAAAATGCCAAAAACCATAAGCGTAACTAATTTACCCATTTTGTTTTATCGAGTAAGTAGGTGAGTATTTTCATATGTAAATACACATACGCTATAATTAGCCACACTACGTCAATATTACTTATACTTAGACACTACTATTATAATGCATACAAAATTAGTTATGGTTCGTATGCGAGTTTTTCTCTGTATTATTTTTATTACTCTGTTTAATAGATACAGGGATACAAGAGGAAGGTATTTATGTAAAATTATAGTATAAACAAAGTTGTCTCCACTAGTTTTCTTTAAAACTACGAAACGGATTTTCATGTATTTACGCGAAGCGAAGCAAGGAAGGGTCACTAGTATTTCATAATAAATAAATATCTGGGACATTTCCACACACGGTCATCTGACCCCAAACTAAGCAGAGCTTGTACTATGGGCGTCAGAGACTGATATACATACATATATTTTTTTTAAATACATACTTAAATACATAATCACACCCAGACACGGAACAAACACCGATGTTCATCACACAAATATTTGTCCCGAGTGGGAATCGAACCCACGACTCTTGGAACCGCCAGCCAGGGTCACTAACCACTGTTCCACCGAGCCAGTCAATATATTGTGTTTAATCACAAACTTACACTCCACTTCATCGCTCAGCTTAATTCAGAGCTTACTTTTATTGATTCTGTGCGTAAAGTACCTACTTGTACTGCATGATGCAATTTGCTTAATGTGAATCAAATCTATTTTTAGCCGTAATACTTTCGATACCTCGGAATGGGGGCAAACATTTGACCCATAGAACCTGTTTTAACTGGCGCCAAGATTACTGAGAGTTATATAATAACGAGAAAGATTAATAACATTACTATCACCTTCAATTAAATGGTCAAATACCTACTTGTTGTTTGTATTTGTTTAACGAAATATTGTCTCATATGCAAATATTTATGTAATGAACATCGGTGTATGTTCCGTGTCTGGGTGTGAATATGTATTTAAGTGTGTATTTATAAATATCTATGTGTGTATGACGTCCATATCATATCAGTCTCTGACGCCCATAGTAAAAGCTCTGCTTAGTTTGGGGCCAGGGGGCCTACCATGAGTTGGCTATCGAAAACTTACGTACGTTAAAAACCTATCGAGTTGTTTTTTTCATACCCGATTTTAGTTCTTCGCGTAACCACCAGCGGCGCTGTATAAGTTTTTCATAGACATATTTACGTAGGCGATATCGAGTGCGTAAGTTTTAAACTCATGGTAGCCATACAGGTGACCGTGTGTGGAAGAGTCCCTGATATATATTTATTATTTATTTATTTATGATTGAAATGTAATACCTGCTGATTTCAATAAAACCTTACATCGAAATTGCTGATAATTAAATGTTTGGTGATAGGATATTTAGTTTGTACGACAGTTACATAGTGTGTTTTATACGACATTGTAAGGATTCTTCAATCAAACATGCACCTGGTCTAATTTTGTTTAATGTTGATATTAAAATTATAAACATTTGTATGGTTAATACTAGTAATACGTATCTAACTCGGAACCAAATCAATCCGGTAATACTTAACATACATTTATTTTTATATAAATGATCTTCCTTACTTAACTGCGGATCTATGTGAGATGGTACTGTTTGATGATGATATATCTTTGATTTTTAAGGTAGAGGTAAAAATAATTACGACGAGGTAAATAGTGCCCTCTCGCAAGTTCTGCGCTGGTTTAATACAAATAATTTATTGTTAAATGCAAAAAACGAAATGTATAAGATTTACAATGCCTAATGTAAGAAAAAGTTGATACTAACATTATTGTAAATAAGGAAATTGTAGAAATGACTGATTCTACAAAATTTTTAGGAATCACTATAGATGCTAAGTTACAGTGGGGACCTCATATCTCTGTTCTGGCAGATAGACTTAGTTCAGCTGCGTATGCAGTCAGAAAAATCAGGATGTTGACTGACATTGAAACGGCAAGATTAGTTTATTTCAGCTATTTCCATAGTGTTATGTCATACGGTCTTCTGCTGTGGGGATCTGCTACAGACATTCAAACCATTTTTGTACTACAAAAAAGGGCCATCAGATCCATATATGGTATAAGACCGCGCGACTCCCTTAAAGATATTTTAACCGTAGCTTCTCAGTTCATTTTAGATTGTATCGTATATGTTCATAATAACATGCACTTATTAAATAAAAAGTCGGATTCTCACAATTTCAACACCAGAAATAAATATAAGCTTTCCGTTCCAAGACTCAGGCTTCAAAAAGTTGGAAAATCATTCATAGGTTTAAGTATAATATTGTTCAATAAAATTCCGCAAAATATTATTGAATTGCCGTTGTATAAATTTAAAGTCTATTTTAGAGATGAAACGGATAGCAGTTTGGCCGGATACCGGATACCGGATATTCGGCCTACCACCTGGCCGGATAGCCGGATATCCGGCCGCCGAATATCCGGCGGAACTTAGCCGTTTGGTGCAGCGCACGCACACACGGATCTCAAGTCAGTGCGAATTGATCGCAATCGTGACCCTTATTCTTGGTGGGCAGCTAATGCCAAACAATACCCAAATTTATCAAAGTTTGCCAAAATCTATCTTTCAGCACCTTGCAGTAGTGTGTATAGCGAAAGACTTTTTTCTGAAGCTGGCCTTATTTATGAAGAGAAGCGAAACCGCCTACTGCCTCTCAATGCAGAAAAATTGGTTTTTATTCACCCTAATTTTCCCTTAGTACAGTATGAGTACAATTAATTTTCTATTTTAAACAATACTAAAAAACAATACTAAATAAAGTAAATATCTTTTTTTTTTTCGGCCGGATGTCTATCCGGCCGAATAGTAGTTATCCGGTATTCGGCCGGATAGTATTAAGGCCGCCGGATAGGCCGGATACCGGATAGTTACCGGATATCCGTTTCATCTCTAGTCTATATTAAATCTTGTCTTTTGAAAAAGGGGTACTATAAAGTAGAAGACTATTTGAATGATAAGAATCCATGGACATGATGAGCTGCTCGCTTGGACATCCAAGAATTATGTAACTTGTACATATTATTATTTATTTGTAATTAATTAACCTGTGATTTGACATGCGAAAGAATTTCATGAAATCTACTTGCAGAATAAATTATTTCATTTCATTTCATTTCATTTACCTCAATTTCATGATGCTACTTTGTTATGGCTTATTTAACAAAGTGAGTAAATATAAATTCACTTAGGTACTCCTTAAGCACTTTTTAGCAAAATAGACTTAGATTATAGATTCTTAGAACTGTATCCCACTTAAAATATAAAAGTAGTAGATAATCTACGTCATATCACTCATATAAGTAAAACAATGAGATTTAAAGTATCTATTGTCTCTCCTGAAATGACAAATTTAATGGTCGATCAAACGAAAGGGTGATTCCTAATACCTTCTGATAAACTTAGGTATATTATATACCTAGCTATTTACAAATACATATTAAAATATTGGAAGTACTTTTAAACTCATTTTATCATTGTTTGACAATTGTTAAAGACCGATAAGAACGTCGATGATGGATGACGGAACGCTAGTATAAAGCCATTGCAGCAATCTAGTTTTTTTGTCTGTTAATTGTATCCTTACGATGATGGCTTGCAATTAAATAGACTTGTCATCATCACGGAACTTGCGGGGGAGCGGATGGCTCTCACCCAAAAACAACAATCTAAACCGCCTATATGTTTATAATTATAGAGATTACAAAACCTTTTAAGCATCTTGCAATCTTAAACCAAGCCACTAGTGATGTGGCTTCATGGCATTGAATTGATATTAAAGCACTTCTGATAACAAGTGCATATTGGGAACACACAATGCACATTTACCTACTACTTATTTAAAACCGTCTTTCACAATAGGTCTATCACTAGATATGATTTTATGATTGCATGAAGTACGTGTTAATTCGTAAATACAAAGAATTTTAAACTGCGATTTTTACGCATTTTGCAAAGTGCGCGTAAGTCTGAGGTAATCTAGACCTGTAGCGCTACGGAGTTTAAAAGTTACGGACTCGATATCGCCTACGTAAATATGTCTATGAAAAACTTGAACAGCGCCCCTGGTGGTTACGCTAAGAACTACAATCGGTTGTATGAAAAAAAAACACTCGATAGGTTTTTAACGTACGTAAGTTTTCGATAGCCAACTCATAGTAGCGCTACTGGTATTGAATAGATAAAACCTTTTACTGGCCAAATGGCTTATTTGGTAGTGTGTACTTGTCTGTTCGATTCGGCCTCAGGATTAATATTTTGTGTAATGGCTTAAGGACAAACTTAAAATGATAGCTACGTAAGCTATCTTTTTAAGTTATACCTACAGTACTTTCATTATGTCCTCACCCGTGGTCTTCTTAGACCCTAGTCCCTGCTCACACGCTATGAAGAAAGATGATTTCGCTGATTCATTTATCAGAACAACAGGGGACACAAAAGGTACAACTTATCATTTGTATAGGAATATTTCCACAGAATTCGTTGATACCGATAAGGGCCACTCATCGTAGGAGGTACTTTATATCGAAACGACGCCAAATAGATGTGTCAAGATAATATTGAGTTGTTTTTAGGAAAATATAACTTGCCGATATCTTTATCAGCTACCAAGCAAAATTGCAAAATTATACAGGCACTTGTATTCAGCATGTTACAATACTACTAGATAAGTAAGTTGTTTGTGAACACAATACGTTGAAGAATCTATCTTTAGCTTTCATGAAGGTGTTAAAATTACAGACAATTATCTGAAAAAATAAAGTATCTTTCAACACAATAGTAGCTCACGTTGCTTTTGTTCTACATATATTGGAATATCCTACACACACCCCTGAGCAGAACACCTAAATGAGAGAGAAAATAAGTGTCAACAAATCAGGATCAAATGGTTAATAATCGTTTCAGTAAACGGCCGTGACCTACCAACACGAAATATTTGCATAAATAATTTTATCATTGACTAATTTTACTGCTGACTATACAACTTTTTTTGACTCAACAATGCCGCTGAAGTTCACACTTTAAGCGACATTGTTGATAAGAGTAGCGATTTACAATGCAAAAAGCAGTGCGTACCACGGCCTCAGGGTAAAAACCGCGCGCGTCAAGGCATATCGGACCAAGGCCCGGGCGGCCAGACCAGGGCTGCCACAAAAATACCTGGTTATCAAAAAATGGTCCCCTTAGGAAAGAATGTGGAGCTTAGAAGTCATAAATACTTTTAATTTGTAGATATAAATATAAATACAGGTAACTGTTGAATTTCCTCAAAATACTGTGAAAAAGTGAGTGAAAACTGTGTAACATTAAAATATTTTGAATTTTTGACATCGTTACCAAAGTATATTATGTAAAATAATGTAAATCATAAGACTTAACCTTCATGGTTCATATTCTCTTTCCATTAGTTCTATTCTATCTACTTAAATGTGAATGTTGAGAGTGTGATTGTCATTTAATTACTTCTATCTTTTTTAATATATGCCACAATGATTTTTAGATTCATATGATAAGAGCACTCTACTATGCATATCCAGCCGGAATAGTGTGAACCTTAGCGGGACGGACAGACAGTCATCTCGAATAGGAAATAGGCCTATTTTCCGCAAGAGCAGCGCGTGCGCACGTGACGTCACGTACGGACCATATCAACGAATCGATTCGTTCCTTGAGTGATCAATAGAAGTCACACTGCATGGTTGAATTTGGTATACTCATTGTGCCATTTTTAACAATCAAACAAAACCTATTTCCTCTTACTCCTTGGAATGTCGGAAACGCGTTCAATTTCGGAAACCATTGACAGACAACGAGTATTTTCCGAATACACACGTCAGGAAGACGATGTGATAGAGCCTTGAACATTCACAAAAGTCACCTTCTTGTTTTGAAATCGGCAACGTAAAACTACTATACCTATTTTATTACCTATTATAGATATAAGAATATTCTTTAGTTTCGTGTTTTTTTATTGAAGTAAGTAAGTGAGTACTTGTTATAAGTATCATTAACCTAATTACTAATTCTATTATTATGATAATTGGTCTTGAGTCTAACTATTATTAAACCTTTGAGTGTCGTTAAGGAAAACTGCTTTTGGTGAGGGTTCATTAACCATAAAATTAACAACGAAGGCCAATGCTATAGAAATTAATATACTTTTTTGTGATCTTCGGATCATCCACTTTAGTTTTTCTTTATAACTGATCACGGGATATTGAGAGCCTTTCAAATGTTAACTTATAAATGGCTGTGGCAGCCATGCAAAAGGCATTTGTGAATGGGTCTTTTATTTAGTGCTCCGTTGTTTCATTTTGTGTTTTGGTAATTTTGAAGTACTAAAACACAAAATGCAACACAATAAACTTGATTTTGTGGTATTTTGCTCCATATTATTAATAGCAAAAGGTTAAAATATTGACGAAATATATATTTTCGTAAGTAAATAACATAAGTAAATAAATCAAAATAAACAAGTATATCACAGAAAGTAGGACCCACCCCGGCATGCGTGAGGTCGCCACTCAAATTTTTTACTGGATTTTTTGATACATAATGAAAATATCGCCTTAAACTTTCTCACTATTTTAGTAAGTTAGTACTGTTAAATTAAAAAGAAGCAAATCAATTTAAATCAAATTGTAAAAAATACAAACCTCTGTCGCAAAAGGTCTTTTTAGACTTTCGAACAAATCACACACTTTTTATAGTCACGAAATGAACACAGGTTTCAAAAAACGTGAGCACTATAATGTACCACGTTATGCAAAATACTGATTAGGAACCATACAGGTTTTATTATTTATACAAAAACACAAGACTCGACGTTATAGATACGTCACAGTACTCCCACTAAACGGACCAATTGCCTTTTAGGAAAATCCTTTCATTCCATTACCTACGTACCGACTACGCAGGATTTATTGTTGACTTAGGTATAATATAGGTACGCCTTTAGGTTGTCAATAACAATAAACCCCTTATACATTACGTGAACTTACACTCGCGCTCAGTATTTGCAATCTAACCAACCGAACCTCGTTTAAAACTGTCAATGCTACACCATACACGAACACTAGGTTCGTGTATGGTGCAGTTAAAAAGTTTTAAACATTAACTATTTGCGTCAATACAATTATACTGTCACGTCTCATAAAATGATAAGTAAATGAAATGTATCATAAAGTAAATATCGACCTAGATGCTTATAAAAATGAACGTATATGGTGGGTCAAGAAGACTCTGTTACTTCCGAGATTTCAAGACAATCGATATTTCAATAGGACTATACGTTTCAACTCATGAGTTGTATGGAGAATCCCGTGACTTGGCAAACCATATTATTATTTTCTTGTTTAACCTATGTCATCCCACTGCTGGGCAAAGGTCAGCAATAGAGGTCTATTTAAGGCCAGGACGTGCCAGTTTTTTGAAAGCTGGACCAGATCATCACACCACCTTTTCTTGGGCCTTCCTCTTCGGCGAAAATCGTCTTCAGGCACCCAGAGGGTGACGATTTTGGCCCATCTAACGTCCTTCATTCTGCATCTGCACCTACATCAGCAATGCCGGTCTGGGTGAGGATGGTGAATTTGATACCTAAGATGCTCCGATTATTTTCTTATTGGAGAAAAATAAATTACCTACTAAGTTGACATAAATATTGTCACCACCATTATGTTTACTTTTCGACAATGAGAATTAGATTGTTATATTTAAGCTTTGACAAAAATGTAAGAGTCTTATTAGAAAAGTCAGGTACATGATACAGTTGTTTTGTTTTAGTTTATTTTATCGTAAGTGGATGGCCAGTGATGTATGTAGATATGATAAAAAAATTAAAAAGATCTTGAATCTTTCTGAAGAATTATCACAGACAGAAAATCTTAAACTTACACGTGCGAAAAGTATTTTGAAGTACTTTTTTATTTACAGTCTTATTTTTCTAAAACTGTATAGTTATCTTTTCAACTTGAGGTACTTGAAGTAGTAGCTAAAATATGGTTTAGATGGAACCAAATATAGTGCCAGGATTAACTTACTATCTCAATTTGAAAAACAGCACATTTGGCATTGTTATATCCATTTTACGTCGTAAGCCAATATCGAGCATGTATCTATATAACATAGATTATAGATCTTTATTATATTGTAAAGAAGGTCATTATTGATGTGGTACCTATAGTATGTAGTCATTACCACCGGAATCGTATGTCTCTATGCACGTACGGTTTTACGTCACATATTGTTTGGCACTTTTCCTTCCTTATATTCATGAAGGCGAGGGAAAACTATACCTACTTTGACACTTTGCCCAGGTGCAACCTAATAGACTCTTTTAAATATTATCCTTAATATCACAAAAGGTGCACAATAAAGCGTTTGGTTACTTGTCTGTCTATCCGACTTCTTCAACTGCCTCAATAGCACTTTTGGTAAAGCCCATGTCTCCTGAGTTTACTGCCTATTCGAGGTTTCGATGCTGACCTTAGACAAATATTGAGTGACAAGCCTACTAATGCATATTATTCCTTAATATTCCTTATAGTTATGGATAACATATTTGTTCCGCTACTTTTGTGTACATTGTTGTTTTGTTATTTGTAACACAAATGCAATTTTTGTCGAAATCAGATCGAATGCAATGTATTATGTGTGATATTTATCTATTTATGTTTATTCATGCAAAAATTTCACAATCGAGAACAGCGATTACAAATGCATTTATGCAAGGCATCAACAATTGGTCAATACTTATATTTCATCACACACTAGGATGTTGTGAATGGGACATAGTTTATGCGTGTCGATCGTCTTAGCAGTGATCGGTTTTGCGGTTTGCCAATTCTCAATTACGTAAATGGCTTATTGCAAACCTTGGACCCGTACATCGGTACATACGGTAATAAAGCAATCAATTATATTTGTTTATGAGAATCGCTGTATGTTCAACTAGATGTTAGGAAGTAGAGTAGGTTTTGAATATGGTAAAAACCGTTTTTTTTTTCTAATAACCAAACATCACCCGCACAATGGGATGACCATTTATTATTATTGTTGATGACTTCTTCTGTATCTGTCAAAATAATTAGGAACGAAATGACTTGGCATAAATGAGACACAAGGCAAGTGTTCACGAAATATTATTTAGCTCTACGTTTGATAAAAAAATCTAAAAGCAAAATTTTATTGCGACACTTTTATTAATATGAAAATTAGAAAACTGTAACTGTCCAGGATATATACCATGTTGTTTTGTTTTAACGAGCTCCCGATATTTCGGCATTGGTGCAAGCGCCATGACCACGAGTGAAACAGTTACAGTTTTCTAAAGTGTGTAACCATGACAGTTTAAAATGATATAAACATATTTAGATATACTGATTTAAGCAATTCACACACATGACAATATAAATAAATGCTAACTGTACTATGATGATATGGACAAATCGTGTAAGAATTATAATGTCAAGGATTCACCATCACTAACCTACTACAACAATCATATGTTTTAATTAAAACATGACGATATCTATCTTGGAACAGACTAAGGTACGTTTCCTAGAATTACGTATTCAATAAAATATACTAGATAAATGAAATAAAATATATTGGAGTACGAGCATGTATGTATTAGGAATCAGTCTAGACATTGAACTGTACCGATGAAAGTATCTATAAAAGCAAAGCCTTATTTTTTCATAACGCTACATCGCCCAATACAAAGAATGCAAATTGCAAATCTTACATCTCTATTCTAAGAGACATTCGCGATACACATTAATGACATATTGTATCACTCTGCGTTGCTTTTTACATCGCTATATGATACCATTCGTTCTTCCTCATATGTAAGGTTGCGGCATCTATAAATAGTGCTCTAATGGTACCTTACGAGAATGTTGTAGTCTATACGTGAGCATTATATCAGTAATAATGTCGTTGATATTCTAATACCACGGAAGGAATATCCTAACCTACCTAATAAGTATTATAATGCAAAAGTCACTATGTCTGTAAGTTACGCAAGACATAAACTACCGAAGTCAATCAAATTAAATAAATTAGCGCTGCTATTTGAGTCTACTTTAATAGTATTACTTAATTTAACCTAGATATACGAATAAGACTAATATTTGCATAGCAGTATGGGTAAAATGTGTGATCTCTAATACTATCTTAAGACCATTTTGTTACCAGATCGTTGCAAATAAATATTATTTCCTTCTTTCCTTCTTTCTTTCGTTCTGAGAAAGGATAATGGGCAAATTTTTAACCTATTGCGGTTCAGAGTACTTTATGGGAGTCGCGGGCAGAGGCTACAAAAAAATAAAACGTTGTCTGTTCCATCGTTTGTGTTCAAAAGAACAGAACTTATTTCTTAATGCTGTACCTAGTTGATCAAAGACCATAGTTCATAGTGCAAATTGGCCACAAAAGAGGGATAATCGTAGATAAAAATCTCAGTAATCACACCTCCAGATACCTACTGTTCGGATCGTAATATCTCACTCAGCCACGTGAATAACTAACATAATGATTCCCAATAGCTGTCTGTCGCATTGCACAACAGCAATTACAGAGCACATGCACGTTATGTTCTTATCATACACACTGATTCATTGTATGTTTGTGTCAAAGTCAGGTGAACACCCCGACCGCAAAAGTGGGCGTGTCTCATATACCTAAACTTTTTGCCAAATGGCAACCGCAATGTTAACCAGTTTGGTTACTATGGACATCGGAATCACTTAATGGTAGGTACAATTAATTGAGCGAGTTCAATATATTGAACTCGAAGTATTATATCTTGCGTAGTACCCGGTGCGTTGTGGTATATCAGACAGCTTAACGTACTTTCCGAAGCACGGAGTAAACACCACCAACCTGACTCGGTTTAACAGCGTGTTCATATTAGCGCGTTTTTTGGGCGATTTCACGGCGAGGCGATATCGCTGCGATTTCACCGCGTGCTAATTTTGAATTCTAATCTCAAATTTTTATTCATTCCCATCAGAAAGAACCTGCGCTGTAGAATGCGGCGCATGCGCTAAGCGGGTCGGTTGGATGAGGCGTAACCGCCGCGATATTGCAGCTCGCGGCGATTATTTCATCGCGGCGAACTCGCAGCGATATCGCCACGCTGTGAAATCGCCCAGAAAACCGCTGGTTTGAAGTGCACTAAGTGATTTCTTAACTCGCTCAGTATACACTCACTCAAGCCAACTGCAACCCGGGATTCGCACCTAAGACCACTAGTCCTAACCACAGTCCTAACGCGGCGCTTGCCAGTTAATAGAAGAGAAGACATCAACGAGATTTAGTACCAACCGGCCCATATTACCACATATAAGTACCAATTTTCTTCCGCAGGAAATATAAGTTCTATTGGTGTACGTACATGGATGATGTATTTTTATATACACAAAATAATAAATATACTTTAAAATTAATCTGAAACATATCCTGTATTGGTATCATTGAATCTGTAGGCAAACACGATATATTTTTCTTAATTTATCTACCTAATGATGAATAAGGAACAAAAGTGCAAAGTCCAAGTTTATTAAATTAATAACATTGGTTAATTAGAGGTAGCCGGAACCACACTCATTATTATGCAGAGATTCACTTTACGATAGCTTTGCGGTGTATTTTAGTGGTTTGGAAACAAAAACGTGTCTGCTGCCCGTATCTCTTTGATGATTAGTAATTAAACAGCTTGGTATATTTATATTCAGTAACCTAGTGTACGGTTAGACTCATGATTTCGAGCTTAGTTGATTAACAACATTATTGTTTTACTAATCATGAACAGCAGTGGTAGTGGACACACAAATCTATTTAATAGATAAGAACACACTCAGACAAGGAACAAATTATTACAGACTAGTGACTTGCCCTCGCTCTATTTCGGGTAAATTATACATATAAACCATTCTCTTGCATCCCCTCTATCTATTACAAGAAACCGCATCAAAATCCGTTGCGTAGTTTTAAAGATTTAAGCATAAATAGGGATATAGGGATATATTTATACATAGTAGTGATGCACCTCACACAAATATGTATTTTGTTACGCGTGGGTATCGAACCCACGACTTCTGACGCATAGACAATAACCAAAGCGCCAGTTTTTCAAACAAATGCGCCTGTTTTTCATTCAATTTTAAAGGTTTAGTTGAAGGTAAAATGGATAATTTTTGCTTGAAATTGGCTAATTAAATGGATAAGTTTCCGAGACGTGTCTAATTTTCTCGGAATTCTGTACTGATAAGGCTCCTGATCGATTTCGGTCGTGGCGGCCGATCTCAATTGAGATCAGCCAGCTTCTCATGACATATAATGCACAAGTGTACGCGCAATCACAAGTGCACTTTCCTTACTATCATACTTCAGTGAGACGGCAATCCGTCGTGACCGATGATAGATCGGGCGCAGGACCACCGGCTTAACGTACTTTCCAAGGCTTAGGCGTGCATCTGCCAACTTCCTGACTCCGGGATGAGTAAATTCTTAACAGAAAAGCTCACACAAATTTTGCCCAACACAGCGCAGCACTTGCTACCAATAGACCACCAAGGCAGTCAATTATAAACATTGGCAATATAAAATTAATGAATAGTGTAATTATGCTCTAACTGTATGTTTTAACTTAGGCCATGTTTGAAACTGTACTAATTAAGTGCCAAACTCATGATATGATAATGTGGAATATCGTAACGACCTCAACCACAATGTATTAATTAGAACTCAATTATTTTTGTGTGACCTCAGACACCAATGTATGTCGAATCTTATCATTTTCTTACGCGCGGAAACTTTTTTTGACGCTTATATAAATATTTATAAAGTTGCACCTAGAAGAGATAGTTTCGGTCCTTTAACACAAAGGGATTTAATAATCGATTGTGTATTTCTATAAAGTTGAAAAGGTCGCGTGTTGGTAGCAACGAATTTTTGTTAGAGGACTTTGGTAGAGTTACTTTTTTGTAGATATTCGTTCCAAATGTAGACCATTTATTTACAAACTATTACATATGATTACACTATGATATCGAATAGGTACTACCTAAACATAATTTGATATCGCAATATTTCTGTCCTGGTTATCGTTTATCTTCAAAGCAAGTTGAACGAAGTCAGTTGTTATTATTGTTATATATTCCCGCATACAAAATATTATATTCAATACTAAGTAACAATATCTAACGTTAGGTATAGCAAAACAAAACATATTAATGACTTCAAGTCAGTGTTAAAAATCGATTAAAAACATATTTTTTCGGTTGAAAACTATTCCTCATATCAAAATATTACTTATACCCTTTACCCTTACCCTTAGACCCTTTTAGATAACACCAGTATGTCAGGTTGAAAGTGATAATGTATGAAGATCGATAACATTGATGCTTACCATATCTGCTAGATCCAGGTTCCCACCGACGGACTAATTTAAATCAATATCTTAACACTTCCCGTACACGATAAATATATTAAAAGGAATACTTTCTAATTTATGTACTTATTATTTCAGTCCTTTGAATGGTGAGCAAAATGCAGCATTGGTCTAGTATTTTCAGTTTGATTTTTATCACGGTATTTATATCCTCGATCTTTATGCTTGTCTCGTTACAATAAGTTATCGCGGCATAGTATCGCGTCGTGCGCTTCTCATCGCCGCCTGCGCCACTCTGCCAGTCAGCCTCGCTTCCCCGTCAACTGTTTTATACTCAAACAAGATAACGTACGTGCGAAATTAATCTTACTTTTTATAATGGTGAAAAATCGAGCGACGCCATCTTTCTTTTTTGTGGTGTAACTGCTGAATGTTGGCGTACGCTAGGCGTCCACCGGCCGGCGTCATGCAATAGATGGATCGTTTTAATATTATTAATAGTATATCATTCTTTCAGATGAGTCTACCTATCGCTTCATACGGAATGGACGTCGTACTACCATTTAATGGATGCCCCGGATAGGTAGACTCCTAGAATTAGGCCTGTTCACCCTGTTCGGAGCAAGGCATCAAAGAAAGGGAAAAATTTTTACCAATAGGTTTTCACCAAACCTCGGATCCTTATTTTCTATTGATCCCTATTTCTTAGTTTCTCCACTCTACAGCCTCGCTCCGCTCCACTGGACAGGTAGCTTAAATGAACAACCATGTTTGACCTGTATTTCTTTAAATAGCGTGATACCATGTTTTATGCAAATAAAGAATTTATCTTATCTTATTGTCAGGTCTGCATGGATAAATTACTGAAAACGAGAATAAGGTCATAAAGACAATTTAGAGATCTGTCTGAATTTCACAATAAGTACAAGATTGTGATTAATCTCATTGATCAACATTGTAAACAATTGTAGTAACATGGGAAAGAGCAGAATGTAAAAAGATAAGGGGATTTTTTTTGTAGTTTAATTGACCCATCTAAGTTTTCAAAAGTAAGACTTTATGGGAACTGTACAGTATTTGTATTTACCTATGTAAGTTGGAAAAAGGAAGGATTTACAAATTTAAAATTAACTATTGTAGAATTTATAACAACTATGGTAAGCAAATGTTAGTTTTGGGAATAACTGTTAGGCAGTGACCAACACTAATTAAAACATGCGTGTTGGCAATCGTAAGGGTTAAAATAAAAATAAATTCTTCCATATTTTATAAATCCCGACTTTTTATTTATAACTTATCCCCGGTCACACAAATTGGAATTTGTCATTTTCTAACTACTCTTTACATTGTCATGTCATAGTACCTAAGTACCTACCAAGGTACTACATAAGATTCAACCTTCTACGACCTCAAAATTTTATAATACCGTAAAAATCGAATAATTATCTTCGTAATACAAATAATGTTCTTCTCTAAGGAAAAGACCTTTAGGGCTGCGATAACATCACGCGTTTCATAAAATTACCATTTTATGAACCCCGTAATGACCTACCGGTCAGGAATGCATCCGGAAGGCACGGTATATGGAATAACTTTTGATTGCATGTTATTTCTACCTAAAGTCCTTAAGAAATATCTAATAATAATTTGAAAAAAAATAATTTACAGTAAATATTACTTATTGTATTTCGACGCTTTAACGGTGAAGGAAAACTTCGTGAGGAAACCTGCACACCTAAGAAGAAATTCTTAGGTTAGGCCAACCCGCACTTGGCCAGCGTGGCCGACTAAGGCCTTATCGCCCTAGTTTAGGAAGGGCCCATGCCCCAGCAGTGGGGACGTATATGGGTTGATGATGATTACTTATTGTACAATAGCAGAAAGCTATCTGCACTATATCAACTAGTGCAGTAATAGCAAGTAATCTTTATCCTCAATACTGCAAGGATTAATCGGAATCTTAACGTAATATTAAACCCCATTCCGCTCCCGAACGACACGTTCTGGACAGCGCTGCCTTCCACATACAAGCAAGCGGTGGAAGATCGGACCAAGAGGTTCAGTTCATCTTTTCTGCCACGTGTCATTAAGGCATGAAATGCCCTTTCAGCTCATGTTTTCCCTCCCTCCTATGATCCTGGGCCCTTCAGGCGGGTTGTGGTACAGAATTTAAATAGGCCTTCAGGGTGAGTGCGACAGATTCAATAAGGTCCATTGTTCTTACTTCATATTATGTGGATCTCACTACTGCTTACCAACAGGTGGAGTGAGGTCAGCTTATGTTAGCTTCTTATAAAAAAAAACTACCATTCCTGGCCTGGAATTGAAAAGTTAAAAGTAGCCTATATCCTTTTTCAGGCTTTCGGCTACGTGTTCGAAGTTCCATAATATTTTATCCCATGGTCTTGAACACCCGACAAAATACTTATATGGTACTCGTACTCTATGTACTCGTATTGCCTGTATGTTATTTTTATTTATTACGTTGATGATATTCTCAATTATCTTCTTATAATAAACAAACAACACTGTCCACCTCATTCTTATTTATGTAAATTATGTGTAATAATTATATTATTTTCATAGTGCTGGTTAGGTTTAACGTGTGATAAAATGTTTTAAAAATCACAACAATAGTTTAGTAGTTTTAGGTGTAAAGATAGTAATTTAGTTATTTCACGCTTAGCGAAGAACAGAAAATATTTTTGTTACAATTATTATCCAATCGTTAACGTTTTCGACCAATCGGACCAAGACGGCAAAAACACATTAAAGTGATATTGATGTGACTTTGAAGATTAATTCAAATTCTTGCTTAGGTATACCACCTACCACATAAAAATACACAATTTGATAATGGCTACCAATCATAAAATTATGTCTTAGGTCAGCAAGACATAAGTCATTATTCAAGAATAGGAAGACAAAAATATCCATTACATAAGCTTATATTAGCGTAACATTATCAATCTGTACGTACATGGCTAAGTTTCGGAGATTATGTCATTGTAACTGGACCAATGACCAGTACATATGGGCGCTAACTTGTTATAAATGTAAAGTAGCCATGAGATAAGTAAGTATAGAGCTGAGAAGTAGATAACTCAGCGAACTACATACTACAATTTAAAATTAAGTTACAATTACCATTATTACTACAAAGTTACAATTAAGCTGAACATGCATTTTTTATTCTTGAGAGCTGACATTCCCATGTTTTATTAGAATAATTAATTTAGAAATAGGTTCGAATATACAATAACACTTACAGATTCATTGAATTGATGTTTATTCGAATATAAGAAAACGTTATCGATTCAAGATTTCTGAATACTTGTCTTAGGGATATCAAAAACGAAAACCAGTCGTGCCAACTATTTCAATTTGTTTCTCTACAAACAAATAAAATGTTTCCATTATCATGTAAATAGGTAAAGGCTATTTAATTTTCCAAGGAAATACAAAAACAATTCAAAGACTGTTCCGTACCTTGTGTCCTTTGCTATTCCTCATTTTGATGGAAGATAGGCGAAAACAAATAGCTTATTTATCATAATGCTTGTATCGACACAGAACGACCTACATACGACACATTTCTTCCGTTCCGCGTGCTATCGACAGCCCTTGAAATACTTCCGTTCAGGTTAAACTTATTATTATTAATTTATTGAGTCATTCGGTCTACTATTCTTAACAGCGATTAGGTAATATTCTAACAAATGTGATCGCAAGAGCAAGTGCAGATTTTTTCAAAAGTTCTCTTTGATACATTAGGTAGACCTCTACCGACTTTAATTTATTATGGTTTTTATATACCGGGATCCAAAATGGAATACCAGTTTTATATTCTTTGGAGAGTAAATGTTGATTTTTGATTAGTCAGGTAGCAACTAATGAGGTAAGCTGGTACCTTAGCAGAAGTTATGTTTTCCTTAACTTAAGGAATACCTAAGTTGCCAGTACCAAATACTTTACAGAATGATATGTAAAGAAATGTTTTGCCCAGTTTTCCTTAAAATGTGTCGTAATCTTTGCTTAGTACCCAGCTGGGGAATACCACGGGGATTGAAGGCAACATAATATAATATTGTAGCGGTTTGGAAGCAGTAAATATTCATGTTGGCTGAATGTGATTTATATTGTACCTACACAAATAGGTACCACCTATGTTGTCCTGCCAGGAAGTAGGTACCTTGGTGATTGATGTCTCCGAACAATAAGCCATTATTTGGAACATTGTTTGTCATTTCATGCTGTACAGGAAGATCATGCCCATCGTCAAGTCTAAAGGTAAATTGTAAGCTATACATAAACCCTATCCGAGTATTCGATTTTCAAATCTTATTTGTTCCAATTAAGAAACCCTGAATGGATGTAATACCTATTTTGTGGAGACGAGCCCCCAAGTTAAGGAAAACTCCTTTTCCTACAGCGGAATGACGTAGAGAGCGGCGGGTGTGTGACGAACTACACGTCTCATCGGTGCCTACATCTCAAGACACATATGTACGACGTATGTTTACATTATTCTGTATATTACCGTTTTTATAGGTAGATCTTTGTTTATGCCATGGGTGTGGTTTTAAATAACAATGTATAACATTCCATGTATGACATTCAAATTGTACTCTTGAAGAACTTACGGCCATTCGTGGCAACGACTACCTACGAAGAGTCGAGCTCTAGCTAAATATGAGTATGGTAAAGAAGAAATTAAGTTTGACCACCCAGTCTCGGAATGGAGCAGATTTGAGGATTTAGCAAAATAATTAGGAGTAGCAAATACATAGCTACTTACTGCCCGACGTTTCGACTGGCGTTATTAGGAGTAGCTATATATTTGCTACTCCTAATAACGCGTGTAGACCCATAAACACTAATATTTAGTGTAATGGAACGCGAAAGTCTAAAATCATACATTTAGCAAAATAAGACGCAAAGATTAGCGTTATTTATTGCAGGATTCTATAAGAAGTAGTAGCAATTGTAGAAAGTAGAGTCTAGAGGACACATTACGAATAACACTATATGACATAATGAAGATAAAAAATACCACCTGATTAGCTTAAGGAAATGTTTCAGTATGTAATTTTAATTTGTTCAAGGCGAACTAATTTGTCGATAAAGGTGTAATTATCACAAGGGGACTGGTTGTGCGTCAGATGCGGGTAGTCTGACACTGCGACTGCGGCGAAGGTAACATTAACTTGATCACTTAATGTGTACCGATATAGAGTTGTATAATGAATCTGGGGGCTCGCTTCGATATCAGTACGGTCGACCCATAAACTGCTCTACCAGTTATGACAAATTACCAAGTGAAGTAAAATTACAATAAGGTTGAAGATTGACGTCATGTAAATAGTGTCTGAATATTCCGTCATGGGAAAATAGACATTGTTGTTCTGTGACGCGCGAATGACTTTCAACCGTGGGCGATAGATCACTTTATTTTCTGATCGTACACATGACGGCTGGTTGCGGGTGTATGAAGCAGTGGTAGGCACAGCGGGATATCCCAACTTTGTTCATATGTGAATTGTAGACCAGTGGATAATCCCTTGAGTAGGTATTACTTTTCCCATGATATGGTTGCAATGATATCACAATGTTAGATATCTTTCACACAGTTTGCGAAACCGCCATTATATAGTTAGCTGAAAATCGACTTGTGTCATTAGTCAGTTGCCAAGGCGATTAAAATGTGTATTTTTAGTTAGCTACTTCATCACCAGGTATCAAAATCAAATCGGTCGCGTAGTTTTAGAGCTCTAAAGATATGAAACGTCAGACAGCGTGTTGCGTGATAACAAAGGTCAGATTACCATTAATCGACGTTTCTGCGATACTTTTCCAGGTGTGATCTGGGCCCTGCCACTAATTCAACCTAAAAAGTTGCTTATAAGTTTTCAATCAAAGTCTAATTTTTGGAGCTTTTTTGTAGTTGTTTAATAAAATGCTGTACATACTTATAACTATTTATTTATCTTATTTTTTAACATTTTTTTTTTAGAATACTTTCACATTTAAGATTTTCGCGTTGCGTTAGATATGATTAGATACCTAAACATATTCAGAATCACAACTATTCAGAATAGGGAACACAAACAATCATACGCAAAATACTGTAAGAAACAGCTAGTAGGTAAGTACATCCATAGGATATTTAAGGTATTATCTTGTGTCACTACTTAGTAATACTTAGTCTTTTAGAAACCCTTTAAGGAAACGCAAATACACACCCCACTAAGGAAGGATTCCACAACTTCTGATTAGATAAATCACAAAACTCAAATGCTGGTATGAGGTGGTTGGTTATCGTAACCGAGCTTCCGCAAATCCTTGGACACCATAGACAGAGTAGCTGCCACGGTGCCATACGACTCTGTGCGAAGTACTGAAACAAACAGACATAAGGATATAGCAATTGGGTGATGATAACATCTTATCTCTTATCCCAAGGTTACTCGAAGCCATCATAGTTTTACATTTAGAAAAAAAAACATAGGGATATCCCCATGTTTTTTGTTTTATTCCATAGTGTACTGTGTAATGTTCCGATTCCGAATTACGTTGCTTAAGCACTTGGATATCAAAAACAACAGTGGTATACACAAATATTCTTTAATATGACCTGGTGACCTGTAACACAGGTTATTTTATTAACCTACTTCAGGCATACAATGCAGTCGCTGGTGGCTCGGACTAAGAAGTTCAGCTCTTCATTTCTGCCCCGTGCCATTAAGGCATGGAAGCCCTTCCAGCTCATGTTTTCCCTCCCTCCTATGATCCCGGGCTCTTCAGGCGGGACGTGAAACGGCATTAAAGCAGGATTTCAGGGTGAGTGCGACAGGCTCAATTATGATTTATTGTGCCTGTCGACCTCTTATTTGGATCTCACTACCGCTTACCATCAAGTGGAGTGAGGTCATCTTGTTTGCCTATTATAATAAAAAGGCACCAGCGATCCTTAACTTAACCTTTAACATAGCTTTAGTCAACTACAATAATGTAACTTGAGGTTGATGGTAAGAAATACATTATTTTTATTTTTTATTTTATAATATACAAATAACACACCACTCACGGAACTAACGTACGATGTTCATCGCATAAATAATTGCCCTGAGAGGGAATAGAACTCACGACTCATAACGCAAGCGACAATATCATATGAGCACTGTCCAATGCGCCATCGAGACAGTCTAAATATAAAATTTAAAAAAAACTTCTTATCTGCATAATAAAAACCAAATATTTGATAGACCCAAGCTCAGTTCCCAATCGAAGTCAAACAAAGCCCAGTTTTTTTACCTAAAATCTAAGGAACTCTACCATCTTAATTATACCTGTTGATCCACACGTTTGACCGTTCTGCCACGAGGATATGGGTTCATTATCCTGTCATTTTTTTTGATTTTAAACTAATTAACATATTAAGTGCATTTGAACACGAAATAGATCAGCTTTAAATGCAATAAATAAAGGTCACACACGCCTCTTTACAAAAGAAATCAGAAATTTGAGGACTCACTAAGACAACGCTTATAAGGATATAATACTGGGGGCTGGCACTAAGTTCTTGACCGAAATCGCGTGCAATAGTAGTATTTATTTTTTATTTATGCAGGCTTTTGCCAGGATTTAAATGTCGTCAAATACAGAAAGCAATGATTCAAAACAGCCTATTAAGGTTTCTAGACCAAAACTCAACCTAGACCTAGGCATTGACACGTTTACCATTTGTAATTGCCATGATCACGCCAAAACCATTATTTATTCATAAATCAACTATCTATTAATTGTCAGTGCGTAATCTAGAGTGCCTAATAATAATAGGTAATTTCGAATTCACGACTGTTTCAGTGAAAATCGTGATCATAATGAAATTAAATCATTCAATATAGTACTAAATCAGACCATGAAATCCTTTGACGTTAATATTCAAACTGGGTCAATTACTTACTTTTTTACCTATTTTAATTATCCTTTAATTCTAAGGCACCTATTTGTTTATGAAAAAAGAACCTTGGCATTTATCTGTGCCGTCGAGTCCGAAAATATCCTTGCAGTGTCTCAAAACAAGCTCTAAAAGTTTGCCTAGTATGTATAATGAATGTAATGTTCATTAGACATACCTAACCCGTTTTTAGATTTGGTTATGTACATAATAAATATATTTTTTATGTAGATGATTACATCGATAATGGTATTATACAACCCGTTTTGACCATGGTCGATCTGGACGACGCTTTAGCGGTGAAGGAAAACATAATGAGGAAACCTGCAAACTTACGAAGAAATTCTTAGGTTGTGTAGTCAACCAACCCGATCTTGGCCAGGGCGCGATTTAGGCCTTATCGCCCTAGTTCAAGGTAGGCCCGTACCCCAGCAGTAGAAACGTATATGGGCTGATGATGATGGTCGATCTATCTGGATGAAGATCAGCAAACTGCGCTGGTCATTATAGTGCAGAAGTGTACTCTCTATTCTCTTACTCGCATAGTTCAGTAAGACTACCTATACTCTTATACACCGTGCAATTTTAGTGGTTGTTTTCCCGCAGTAAAATGCTTCTATCTTAGTAGTTAAACATATTTGTGCAGTTTTATGTTTATACTATTTATAAAAAAAAAAAATTTCAAGATAACACAAGCATGGTTCGATCGATGGTACTACTAAAGGTAAATCATTCTGATACAATACATACAATATGGAAAGTGCTACGCCCGAAGCTGGTAACTGTACTAATATAAATAAATATTAATATCTTACAAAATCACACAACATATATTCCCTGCTAAGTAGCTTACGCACAGTATACGGATATCAGAAATAGTGCAATACATTAATGCATACCTAAGTATACTTAACTGGATAAATAACACCTAGTTATGAACAAACATTCATGTTCGTCACAAAAAAAATTGTCGGATGGGGATCGAAGTCACGACTCCTGCTACATGAGACAGTTTAGCGGTACTATCGAATAAATGCGCAATCGAGTCAAGTAGCTGTAGTGTAGCTACAAAGCTTATCTAAAGTCTTACTTACAGTAATTCTCCTTGCCGCCAGCGAGCATCTTAGGGTCGGCCAGTTCAGGGTACTTGCCGGTGAGCCAGGCCAGCCACTCGCCGAGTAGCGAGGCGGCGCGCGGACGGACCAGCGGCGCGGCTACCGCCCTGGCGCCGGCTACGGGCGGTAGCCGGATGAGGGCGTAGCCGCGGAGCGAGTCGCCGCCGATCGGGTTCTGGGCCCTCACTGTCACTATTAGTTGGGGCCCTGGAAGATGATGATTACTTCTTTGTGGGCGCTGGATTGGCCTCGCAATAACAATTACGAAATTTAAACAAATTATAATTGCGGTTAGAGCCGTAGAGACCGGGGGATTTTCAGGGCAATGCCTTGCCAAATATGATTGACCTTATCATTACACATGTCTGTCTGTATAGTACGAATAACATCTTGATAGATAAGTAGAAAAAATGTAATCAGTACTACTCTGTAATACTCTAGGAATTTACCTATAGTATAGAACTTTCATTTTTAGTTTAGGTACGCCGCAGCTGCAGCGAATTTACACAAGTAGGTTCTAAGGTAATTACCACGAAACGATTGTCACCATAATTCAACGACTTCATACCCAATAGACACCTAATAGAGGACAAGCGTTTTCAGACAACACATCAGATAAATAGATCTTATATTAAACCACGCCCACTGATGCTTCGTCAGTAACGACCAGATCTGAGACCCGTGAACATCTCTGCGCTCGCTTCCAGAAAAAATTAAAAACCTTGTTGCCATGGCTCCTTGTAGCATAAGATGGTGTGGAAAAGATAGCAAGAGCTCAAATTTTAAAATTGATGGCATTTCGTTTCACCGGTTAGTGTTTTTAATCAATTAAAACTAATATTTTTTGTTTGACCGGAGGCCATCTTAGATGGCCGGTCGGTCGGCGTCATCAACTGCCCATCTCTTTCTTTAACATGCAGTTTTATATCCTTTATCCTTATCGTTCTCCGTGCACGTGTACGTAGTGCTGTACCGTACCAAATACTCAGAATCGATCGATTTCGATTTTTAATTGGATAATTCTTAATTATATTTTGCTAATAAGAGTTGACTTTAATTTTTCATATTTTTGATCAAATAAAATTACCTCGCTAAAGGTTATCCCAGTAATCCCCATTGGAAATCCCCATCAATGGGGATAAGTGAACTTTTTGTCCACTAATCCCTATTGATGCCTCTGATGGGGATTTGTGAAAAAAGTTGTTGATAAAGTTCACAAATTAATTGAAACAACATATTACATGTATAGATTTTTTTAAATAAAATCGCGGAGTACAGGGATGAGAAGGTGCCCTTGTTTATTTAGGTATATAATGCAGCACTTTTGTCCAGTAGTTTCTAGTCCCTTTAAAGAAATTACTTTCGATGCCTATTTGTTACTAACATACAAATCTTAACTGTTACTGTAAAATTTTCGTTATGTCATCTTCAGCGAACCTGTATCGGTATCCCAAAGATAGTGAAGTGAAAGAAAAATAAATCAAAGCTGGCGGGAACACTGGTTACCATCAGCGTATGATATATAGCGTAATTTGCTCTCGACATTTTACTCAAGACTGCTTTATTAATATGAAAAAACGTCGGAGACTCCTCACATTTGCCATATCTTCACTGTTTTACCCAATATTGGTGAGATAATTATGTCTACACTAAGTAATTAGAGGGTGCCGTACCTAAATAAATTTCACTCGGAAGACACCAATTATGTCGTTGACCTGGCAATGAGTGTGATGCAAAAATATGTATCAACAAGACTTGCATTTTTATCCAAGTCCGTCGATCGCAAGCCCTCAGTCTGGCGAATATTTACAAAATTAATTAATTTTAAAAACGATTAAATAAATTGTTATACGTAAAACTACAATATACTCTCTTTATTTCACTAATGTTATTCACACGCAATAAAAATAAATAATCTTTTAAAATTTCACCTAGCTATCCGATACAAATAGTGACAGACAGACATGCTTTCCGTCTATTTGTCTGTTACCAAGTTAGGCCTCTACCACGGATGTTCATCACACGTCCAACAACAAAGGTGGTCTCAGGTTTAGGGCCCATTTTTACCGTTTGGGTATGGAATATAACATTATAATGTAAAATAAATAAATCAATCATGTATTCCAGATATATCTTAAATCAAATGAAATCCATTAAATGTAGGTAAATATAAATTATATGTCCAAGAAAAAGGTAATTATCTTTTATAATATTTTTAAATTATGTTACGAACTGCATCAATTTATCGATTACCTATTTTCAAAGAAAACTTATGTACCCCATCCCTATGTTTTGTGGTGATTTTGTTGCGACCAATTAGCATTCAGCACCCTCCCCCCGCGTACCTCAGGTAGTTGACTGAAATGTTTGCATTGCGAATAATTGACATTAGGTGTCTATTGGGTATGAAGTCGATGCCATAATTCTATGAGAAACTCGCTACCTTAAATCTCAAATGGCGTAACCGCCAATTTGGTCAAAATGACTTTTTGATGCAGTTTTATTCAATTTTTTTTTTTCTCTATCGAACTGTATATTTAAAATCTTGAAATTCGCAAAAAAAATGGTTATTACGACCCAATGTTTTTTATAGATTTGAACACTTTTCAGCAGGTAAACAGGTCGTAAAAGGCTTAGTCTAATTTACTTGGTGGTTACGCCCCTAGAAATTATTGTGACCTGAAAAAATGTCAAAAAAAAGGGTGTAAGGGACATAATTTTCCGGCGTAACTTGTAAGACACGCTATTTTTCGAAATTGCAATACAAAAAGAAAGGCGTTTTCACCCAAAATCGCTGAACACATGATTGTCATTATTATTGTTAGTATTGATGCGCGGGGGGATTTAGATTGCGGAGACATTGGCTATTTATTGCTTATCCTTGTTTCGGTATTTTAAATCAATGTCCAAACACAAATCAGAATCAAAGACCAATAACGCGCCAAAGTCAACGTAACGGTCACAAAAAATAATAAATACACGGAGGAACGTAATCTATGCGCACAAGTACGCAAATGGCTGAATACATAGATAAATGTATGGTGAATATACAGCAGCGGGGGTTACGAATGACAAAATTAATCGAATTACGTATAACTATAAGTGAAATTTCCCATGTACAAAAATTCTTCATCCTGTTATAAAACTTACAAGGTGAGTATTACCCATTATATCACTATGAAAACGTGACATATGGCGTAACTTTGTAAAAAGCGTAATACAGAGTGGAAATTTTACGTTTTCTTTCATTATTAAGTTATTTTAAAACACAAAAGACAATTACTTTCGGGGGATACGACCTTCACCTCTTAAAAATCATATTTTTTATGAGACGTAAACTCCTTTTCGTAATGTTTTCACAAGCGTAACCGACATCTAGTTTGTTAAATATAAGATTTAGGTGCAAAGAGTTCTTACTGAAGCCTTTATCTCAAAATTCTAAGAAGTTTGATGTATAAAACATTTTCACTGCATTAAAATTGACAAAGTTATATAAAAAAGAAACTTTTTTTTTCGTTTTTTTGCTCTCCTGAAAAGTTGCGTTTTGGTGGTTACGCCATTTGAGATTTAAGGTATCGATTTAGTAGTTACTTACAACCATAAACATTTGTACTGCTCAGCACAACTTCTATTGGCATATTGAAGACCACTTTCTCGGGGTCGCTCCCGGAACAGGCCATCTGACTGGTCCCGCAGGTCAACCCCGATACGGGGTCCCAATCCGGACCCCACACCACCTCGTACTGAATGTACATCTGCTCATCGAACACGCCGCCGGGGAACTGCGCGAACTCTATCTGACCGCTGAACGAGACGAGGAACTTTGTAATGCCATTTTCTTTCATTTATAATCACTGAACTTTTCATTCAGCAAAATCGTATTAAAATGAAGCGCAACTGTAGCAGCAAATCAAAACAAAACAAACGTTGCTACGGCAACCGGTGTTACCATATCAATAAATATCCATTACAAAACCGGTTTTTTTTTAGTTTTCCGTATAAATCAGATATTTTTTATAATCAATCAAACAATTAAATTTCATTCAAAAAAGTTAATTTATATGTTTGTACAATGAAAACAATAAAAATTGTATTTTTACGGTTTTCGAGTACCATAAACAATACAAGCTAGTTTCCGTTGTGCTGTTTTACCGACCAGTTTCCAAAAATCATCACAAGATGGCATTGGATTGCTTTCAAAATCCCCGTCGGCCACCATTGTTGAAGGCGATTTTTATTCAATAGTTTGACGAATTTTTCATTTTTTGTGATACTTTTCGGTGAAACAAAACTATAAAATCGGCAAGGTATAGTGACCAACACCCAATAAAGTTTATTCAAGTGTCTACAGACCCTAGAAGTGCTTATTTTCGAAACGTAAATGCGTTCAAAATGTCACGCGAAGTGAGCATCAGATTCGAGAACACCTTACCATGCACGAAATAAATCTAGTTTTCTTTGAAATAAGTGCTCGTAGACTGTGAAAGAGTAGTGTTCACCGTACGAAATACTCATGGAGTGCAGTGTAAAATATGATTTCTAATGTGCGTGGATGAAAACGTTTCAGAAGTTTCTGTACACGTCGTAAGCGAGCGCAGTTACGCGGGCGAAGGCTTGAAAGCTGCCGGCATCATTATGGTGGACTGAGAGAGTGTTTGTTGTCGCGTTAGTGTTGAGTACGTGTTGTAAACAGTGCCGCGACGGGCCCGCGCACCATGTCGGGCGGCTCGCAGCACAACCCCAACGGACGGCAGTCGCAACTGGGCCCCGGCTGGAGCCCTCTGCAGGTGCTGCTTATTATTCTCATTGTCTAATTACCAACATTATTCAACAATCAAAGTCCAAAATCCACTTAGTTATTCAATAGTTCGATTTCGTAGTATTACAAGCGCAAAAACAATGTGGTCCAGATGTTTAATACAAGCTTTACATACAAACATTTTCTTTGTGCACATTGTGCTAGTTGGCAATGCGTGTGTGTGCGTGATGCAAGCAAATCAGCTGTTTGCATTGACAAGTGGGAAGTTAAATTGTAACAACACAGTTTTTATCATCAAAATAGTTGCAAATAAACTTGTAACATTTATATAACTCATTTGGGTATAATTTTAAAATCAGAGTTCAAGTAAGTTTTTAATTAGATATTGAACCAAATTCAAGGTTGCATGCCATGAACTGCATTGTTTTAGTGGTTAAATGAAACCAATTTCTAAATCCAAAGCCAGAACACTTAGATGATTATGCCTTGAGATCTATAATTTGGTAATGTATCCTTAAAGATATGTAGATAAAAAAGATTATGCATATTAACCTGAATACCAGCCTATGTGTGGATTTAATGACTGATGTTATCAGAATTATAATGGAATGTTGTTAAGACATGAATTTTATGAGTAAATGTCATGTGTACACAGTGAGTGTGTTCACAATTTTGTTAAGTGTGTTTATTAGACTGTTCTTATGTTTTTTATTCAAGGTTAGCCTTGAGTGATTGATGTTATTTTTCTTATGATTAAAAGTTTGTATTTAAAATACAGATAATGCAATATTGGCACTCTTCTAGATAGGTAGTGATTCTAGGTTAAATAGTGGTTAAAGTTTTTTTGTTATAGGTAATATTAAATCTATAAGCTAAGGGTTTGTAAAACTGGTAGGAATAACTATAATGTACTCCCAGGTTCCTATTTGTTATAACCACACTTTCCGTAACCATATGATAAAGTGGATTGTGACATCATCATTTGAATAATTTATTGATAATTTGTTATCTTTTAATTACTCAATACAAATAAAATCATTTGAGTCATCTTTTTTTATCTTCTTACTTCTAAGTTTTTAGTAAGTACATACCTGCTATTATGTGATGGAATTTTGTGGCAAATTTAATAATACTTAATTAGACACACTACATACAGTCATTCTATTATAATTTAGTCACAAAATTAATTATCAGTTCATAAGTGATAAAAATGTAAATTATATGTATATTTATAGCTTTCATTTTCATTCCCCAATCTCCAGTGTTAAACAGCTGATTGTGTATTGCACTTTCCAACATTCTAGACACCAATATTACGAAAATTTTATTGACCGTGGGTTGGGTTTACATAAAAAGTTACATTATTGCTTCAAAAACACATGATTTGAACATGAATACACGCTGACAGGAGTAACAAGCATTTGGGGAGGCCTATTCTAGCAATGCAGAATGCTAATTACACATACACTTTGAAGAACCAATCAGTTTTATAAGTACCTACTAAAAATGAACTGTATAATTAAAATAATTTGCCTTGGCAACAGCAGCAAGCTAAAAGCCAAATAAGCCATACCGTCATGGCCGTTCATTAAAACAATGCGCAAATCAGTTACAGGTGGCGAACTTCCTGGCTCGAGCGCCGCAGGTGCACCTGCCGGCGGAGCGCGGCGTCACGTGGCACACGCCCACGCCGCCGCCCCACCTCTACCATGTGCCGGCGCCTTCGCCCCCAGACCCGCTACAGGTATGTGTTGAGTAGAACATGAGTTTTTAAAATCTTCATATACATTTACATGATCTTGGGCTGAGTAGCTAGCTTGATTACCGAATACATGACAATAGTACACAGAATAAACAAACAAACACTGATTTTCATCACACTAATACCAGTACTACTGGGTAGGGACCAAATGCAAGTGCAAAATATGTGGCCAGTCTCAAACATTACACTGAACCACACGTGTTCAGTTTCAGTATGGATACAGACTCATCAGCATTGAGACATCACATCATTTTGTCTGAGTGTCAACTAATGAACATGAATGGTGGGGGGTTGAGGGGTGTGGATGTGGGTTAACTGAGGGGGATGGAATAAAGAGAAAAAAAGATAGAAGCGAGACAACTAAAAAACACATTTTAGTAAGTCTTGTAAAAATATTGTTGCCTTAAATCCTCAATACAAAATAAAGGCATGTGTTAATTCGCAAGGGAAAATTAATAATGTTAAATAATACATTTCAACTACTGTTTTTTATTATCTGAGAGTTTATCAACTCCTTTGAAAGTTGATCAACTTGCTATTTTCTGGTGAAATACATATTAGCTACAATCTTAAAAAACTAGACTTTTGATAGAAATTGATTCAATATTTAAATTTTGAATCAATTTCTTCTTCTCTATTTTTAAAATAACAAGAAGTTATTTCAATTTGTCTTCAGCAAACATAATGCAAATTTTATTCTTAAATATTCACAAATGTTTCGTGAAAATGCTGAATTGATTTAAAGTTAAAGACAGTTCCATTGTTTTAAAACCAATATTTAATGTTGAACACTTGTGGTAGGATTTCCTAGTGTACAGATAGCCAAACGCAATCAGTGGATTTACAAAGAAAAAAAAATCCCACTTAGTTTAGTATCAAAGAAATGGAATAATCTCACATTTAACTTGGTTGGTGATTGCATAAAAAATGACATACATTATTTTAATGTGTTTATCTTCAGACTTTCAAGTATGGAGTTATGTAGACCAGTGGGGCTACCATGATTAAAAGTTACGCACTCGATATCGCCTACGTAAATATGTCTATGAAAAACTTGTACAGCGCCGCTGGTGGTTACGCGAAGAACTAAAATCGGCCGTATGAACAAAACAACTCGATAGGTTTTTAACGTACGTAAGTTTTCGATAGCCAACTCATGGTAGGCCCTCAGATCCATTTCAAGTGTACATTTGTCTATAGAAATCGGTTATTTCGTGAACGCCGATGCGTAACTTCCTAATGTCGAAAGGTGCATGTTGTTACAGTACCAACAATCTGCATTACTATGCAACAGATACTACTGTACAATAGCTTGTACTCGATATATGTCTCAAACCCTTTTGGATAGGTAAATATTTCATAGTATGGGTATTCAACTCATACTTGAGACCAGATGTTCAAACTATACATATAAGTGTCTAATTGACAGTTGTTTTATGTCAATGGCAAACGCTTTTGCAGGAAGCTATATATGTTTGAAATATAATAAAATTAAATAAAACTCCAATCAGTCAATTGTTGGTTAGTTGTTAAAAAATTTGGAGATCTTATCAGTATCAGATTTATAAATATTTCTTTAAAATAAAGCTCTTAGTATTACATGATTGTCATTTATGACCCATTTGGTGGAATAAACTCAAAGTACTTACATAACATTTGATCTACCAGGGACAGATAAGCTCATTGTGAGAATTACATCATTAACATATGACCTTCAATTTAAATTTAACAAGTGTCTACCTTGTCTTACATAGTACACATACTAACACATCATAGCTTCTAAGTAGGGACCATTTTAACAACAAAATCCAAGTAGTCGTATTCAGACATCTTTTGTGTTTTGATATATGCATGCATTGTGAGTTTTAAAAGATTTTATCACATGAATTGTATGTTAATCAGTGATGTGCTGGATCTTCAAAAATGTATATCCGCAGATACGGATCTGAATACGGATATTTATTGTCAAGATCCGCGGATACGGATACGGATTTTATAACTTTCTATTGATTAGTCTCATAATTATAAAAAGGAGATTTAGGTTTTTTATTTTTTCATTTACATAGAAGTGAATTGTGATGTTATAACTTATAATATTCCAGTAATCACAATATAAAAATAAAGATTTAAGTTTTAGTTATTTCATTGTCCTAAAAGTGAAGTAAATTATAACTTTCTCTCATTATAAAGATATATCCATCTATCTATCTAAATGTTTGCATTATAAACGTGCCAAATATTTGATTATCCTTACTTCCTTACTAATATTATAAATCCGAAAGTAACTCTGTCTGTCTGTCTGTTACGCTTTCACGCATAGAGTACTTGACCGATTTAAATGAAATTTGGTACAGATATAGTCCAGAGCCTAGGAAAGGTTATAGGCAACTTTTTAACCGACTGCGCTATAAGGAAGTAATGTTTTACCCGTTAAACGTCTCTACGCGGACGGAGTCGCGGGCGGAAAGCTAGTATAAAATAAATATAGTCTGAATGGACTTTTAAAGCTTATTTATTCTAATAATCACCAGAAAAAGATCCGTAAAAGATCCGCATGAAAAGCAACGGACCCGGATACGGATACGGATTTTTCTTTTCCCTCGGATATCCGCGGATACGGATACGGATACGGATATTCGGAACATCACTAATGTTAATTAACATCATCGTTCACCAACTTTTTGTTACGAACGATGTTACATTCCGGGCATCTTAATAGCTAAAACACATTAATGACATCATTTTATATTGAAAATTTAACTAAAATTCCATTGTGTGTGTTCCCGAAACCGGATATTACTATGATAATTGTAAATTATTATAATTAGACATTGTGGGTCAATTAACATGCCTACAATTTCCATTTCTGTAACACTAAATTGCATACATTTAGTTTGTAGGTATTACTTTGGGTTAGGTATGTGAATGATATCTACTGATGATATAATTTTGATTTGAAGTTTATTGTAAGTTTGGGTATGAATAAAATCTTAATTATTTGCTGGAGTATTAGCTTCGATCATAATGGTGATGGCCATAATATGTTGATTCACACCGATAATCACTGTTTACTTTAGTCTTATACAGCGCGGTTGGCTGTTTCACGCGGTCATGTGTACGAAGCCTTATGCATTTAGGCCATTAGGCCTATACTATCACTAGTCCCATACAGCATCTATTTCAGCCTGCTAGACATTACACCCAATTTGTATATTGTCATGTCTGTTTATGTGTTTGAATTTAGCATTTGTTCCAGGCTATGAAGAGCGCCGGCAGCAACTCGGTGTACCGGCACAGCGGCACGCCGCCCGAGCTCTACCGACACACGCCCACCCCGCCGGACAAGCATTTGATGAGGTAACTAACCATTGACTCTTAAGGCGACCCCATTAACCCTTTAACCAGTATACTATTAAGAAAATTTCATTGCTTTTGGACCTTATCTTGAGGGAACAAGGTTTAAATTATGGTGGCAATATGGTTGCCACTGCCAGGTAAAGGGTTAAGTGCAGTTACCAAAAACTCCTCAAAAGAAAAGACATTATATAAGTGTGTCGCCTTAAATATGATGAGTGGCGTCCTTGCTGGAGGATGAACTTGACCTGCCAAACAGCACACAAAATATCTGCTTATAGTTGATAACTGATTGCAAATGATCCCAAAAAAAATAATTAAGCTCGCAGTGAGCGACTAACATTTTGTTTCAGTTTGTCTTCTTATACATTTTATACCGCGCGGCTTAGTCGCTGCGTATCATGCTCATACAGATGGACATGTTGATAATTGATTAATTTTATTGACAGTTACTAAGTTGTCTTAGATATTGTAGTCGACCAGTCTTTCATATGTTATTTCTAATGTTAGTATTTTCTATATTAGTAGGCACACCCCATCGCCAGGAGATGTGAAGGCCGGAGCGGCGTTGCCTCCTTCGGAGCTGTATCCACATTTAGGTCCGGGAAGAGGTGAGCTTTTTTATATTGATTGTCCTAATGTTCTTTATAGGTACTTATTATTAGTTATCATCTTCATGTGATCTCTGCCTACGGGCGTGATTTTATGTATGTATGTATGATCTTCATCATACTACTTACACACTAACTTTCAAATCAGTTCCAATACAACTTTCACTATTCATGTTAATCAACTAACAAATTTTTGTGTAAATAATGTGTGAAAGTAACAAAGGTATTTTTTTATCTTACTGACTTTGTATATTTAGCTTTACTTCAATATAAAACACATTAGTGGTGCGCCAGGATCGTAGCACATGGCAGGAAGTGATGTCTGCCTACCCCTCTGGGAAAAAGGCGTGATTTTATGACATCACATCGCCATCTATCATCATCGACTGGCTCGGCTAGTGACCCAGCTTCACTACCTACGGTTCCAAGAGTTGTGGGTTCGATTCCCACTCGGGACAAATATTTGTGTGACGAACATGGGTTTTTGTTCCGTGTCTGGGTGTGTTATTAAATATATTTAAGTGTATTTGTGTATCCACTGTTGATCCTGATTTCCGTAACACAAGTGCTTAAGCTACTTACCACGGGATCAGATCAATGTATGTGATGTTGTGTAATATTTACTTATTTATTTAAAATGTGTGAAAGGAATAAAGGTTTTTTTTATCTAGCTGATTTTGTATATTTAGCTTACTTCAATATAAAACACATCATTGGTGTGCCAGGATCGTAGCACATGGCAGGGAGTGACCTCTGCCTACCCCTCTGGGAAAAAGGCGTGATTTTATGTATGATTGTAAACGTATCGTCACCTATCCGCAGAGAAACTCCGTCCGGAAGACCTGTTAGCGTACGGGCGGGTGGGCGTGGACCTGTCGATCGGGTCGCGCGCGTCCAACGGCTCGCCCGCGCCGCCCGCGCTGTCCGTGCGCGACGCGCCCACCATCAACAGCCTCATCGCGCGCGCGCAGCCGCGGCACCACGCGCGCGTCGACGCGCTGCTCGAGCGGCTCGGCCCGGCGCCCGCCTCGCCGCACTCCGTCATCGTGCACCCGCGCGCCGCGCCCACGCCCTCGCCGCCCTCCTCCAACGAGGTGCGTGTGTCTGTATGTACCAGGCTCGTGCAGCCGCGGCACCACGCGCGCGTCGACGCGCTGCTCGAGCGGCTCGGCCCGGCGCCCGCCTCGCCGCACTCCGTCATCGTGCACCCGCGCGCCGCGCCCACGCCCTCGCCGCCCTCCTCCAACGAGGTGCGTGTGTCTGTATGTACCAGGCTCGTGCAGCCGCGGCACCACGCGCGCGTCGACGCGCTGCTCGAGCGGCTCGGCCCGGCGCCCGCCTCGCCGCACTCCGTCATCGTGCACCTGCGCGCCGCGCCCACGCCCTCGCCGCCCTCCTCCAACGAGGTGCGTGTGTCTGTATGTACCAGGCTCCGTGCAGCCGCGGCACCACGCGCGCGTCGACGCGCTGCTCGAGCGGCTCGGCCCGGCGCCCGCCTCGCCGCACTCCGTCATCGTGCACCCGCGCGCCGCGCCCACGCCCTCGCCGCCCTCCTCCAACGAGGTGCGTGTGTCTGTATGTACCAGGCTCGTGCAGCCGCGGCACCACGCGCGCGTCGACGCGCTGCTCGAGCGGCTCGGCCCGGCGCCCGCCTCGCCGCACTCCGTCATCGTGCACCCGCGCGCCGCGCCCACGCCCTCGCCGCCCTCCTCCAACGAGGTGCGTGTGTCTGTATGTACCAGGCTCGTGCAGCCGCGGCACCACGCGCGCGTCGACGCGCTGCTCGAGCGGCTCGGCCCGGCGCCCGCCTCGCCGCACTCCGTCATCGTGCACCCGCGCGCCGCGCCCACGCCCTCGCCGCCCTCCTCCAACGAGGTGCGTGTGTCTGTATGTACCAGGCTCGTGCAGCCGCGGCACCACGCGCGCGTCGACGCGCTGCTCGAGCGGCTCGGCCCGGCGCCCGCCTCGCCGCACTCCGTCATCGTGCACCCGCGCGCCGCGCCCACGCCCTCGCCGCCCTCCTCCAACGAGGTGCGTGTGTCTGTATGTAGCAGCACCACACAGAGAGCTGGCCTCAAAGGAGAATATTTTGTATAGTACAAATCTTGATAGATTTGTACGCGACGTGAATTTCAAAGTATGACTGAAAACAAAAAAAATGACATTTGTTATCTTATCGAATATTATGGACCTTTGTGTTCAATTACATGAAATAGAGGCTTTTATGATTCACGATATTAGGAGTAGCAAATACATAGCTACTTACTGCTCGACTTGTCAACTGGATTGCACCAGTGTAGAACGAAGTCATTAACACTGTTCATGAATGATTCCAGGACTCGGCGGACTCGTGCGGGGCACCGCCCGGCTCCAAGAGGAAACGGAAGCCGGAGCGGACGATACGCGTGCCGTCCGCGCCGCCGCCGCCGCTGCACCCCGCGCTGGCGCAGCCCGAGCCGCCGCGCGCGCACCCCGCCGACCCCGCGCACCCCGCGCACCCCGGACACCCCGGGCACCCCGCGCACCCCGCACACCCCGCGCTGCCCGCGCAGGCGCACGCGCTGCCCGCTCCGGAGCCGAGCGCGTCGCCGCCACACCCACCTAAGGTACGACTGGTATACTTATTATAGTATAGGTATGATAACCCCCAGGCGGCCCATGTTTAATTGGAATATATAAATCCGAAAATCCCCTCATAGTGACATACTCGTCGAGGATATTAGTTAATGCAAATCCATGCCCTTTGAAGGTTTCCCCCATTGGCCCCATATTACTAAGCCACCTGTCGCATATTACCTGTTAAACTGTATGTAGCCACCTGTCACTTAACAGGTTACATACCAGCACTCGATTTTCAGCCTTCTGAAAATCGAATTTGGGGTTAGATCCAATTTTCGAGCTGCATTGGAGGTGTTCGCCGTGGGGTGCCGGCAGAATAGAATAGCACCTCCCCAAATCTTCCCGCGGGTGTCGTAGAAGGCGACAGAGGGACTACTGCAAGGCATGGAACATGATCGGAGATCGGGCAGCAGCGCTCTCCGCATCACCTCGAACATGAAAACTGCGATCACCAACCCGCCTGCCCAGCGTGGTGATTATGGGCAAACCCTCTAAATGGTGTACAAATGGCCACGGCCCCCAGTTCCCGGCAGCCCCGCTATTCCTGGTCACGGTGGCGACCATGGTAACGGCGGAGCGGGGGGTGCTAAGAATCCCCGGGCTACGAGAGGCCACCAAAACACACTGACTCTGGCGACGTATAACGGACGCACGCTACGGCTCGACTCGCATCTGGCGCAACTTGAGGTAGAGCTTGAGAAAATTAGGTGGCACATTCTGGGGTTGTGCGAAGTCCGAAGAGCGGGGGAGGACACCATAACCCTAGAATCAGGCCACCTGCTGTACTTCCGCGAGGGAGACAAACATTCTCAAGGTGGCGTCGGTTTTCTGGTCAATAAGTCCCTCTCTGACAACGTGGTGGAAATGTCTAGTGTTTCGAGCAGGGTAGCGTACCTCATCATTAAGCTCACCGAGAGGCTTAGCCTCAAAGTGGTGCAAGTGTACGCACCGACCTCTTCACACTCAGACGATGAAGTGGAGAAAATGTTCGATGACATATCGAAGGCCCTCCACTCCACCACCAAGACCCACTACAATGTTGTGATGGGGGACTTCAACGCTAAAGTGGGAGTACAATTTTGCAGTGAATCGGTAGTAGGGTCCCACGGTTTTGGAGCTAGAAATCACAGAGGGCAAATGCTTGTCAACTTCCTCGAACGGGAGGGGCTCTTCTTGATGAACTCTTTCTTTAAGAAGCAGCCTCAAAGGAAGTGGACGTGGCAAAGTCCCGATACTGTGACTAGGAACGAGATCGACTTCATCATAGCGGATAGGCGGCACATATTCAGAGATGTCTCCGTGCTCAACAGGTTTAACACCGGCAGTGATCACCGTCTTGTTCGAGGCACTCTGAATATCGATTTTAAAGCCGAACGTGTTCGCTTAGTGAGGTCGAGTCTCCGACCTACTCTGCTCCAGACCATAACAGGATCCGAAACGTTCCAGTCAAACCTGGAGAACCGATTTGCAGCTGTGGAAACCTCAATTGACGTTAACCAGAAACTTGAAAATATGGTTCGTGTCCTCAGGGAGGAAGGATCGAGATTGTGCAGCAGAAGGCGCGGAGGTAGGAAGTCTAAACTTTCCGAGAAGACCTTAAGGCTAATGAGGCAGCGACGTGAAGACCCACCCGCTACTGCACTGGAAGCTCGGGCTCTCAACCGGGAGATCAATAAATGTGTGCGACGCGACCTCCGGTGCTACAATACTCTTCTGATTGAAAGAGCTATTGAACAGAATCGGGGGTCAAAGGTGTTTGTACAATCTCTCGGAAGAAGCCACCTAACGAAGCTGACCACAGCGAATGGGGACATTGCTGCCTCAAAGCCGGCAGTCCTCTCGGAGATAGAGGACTTCTATGGCCGGTTATACGCCTCGCATGCATCTCGCCCTGATCCCGGCAATGAGGACACTAGAGCCATATTGACACGCCACTATACCGAAGACCTACCAGAAGTTAGCAATAACGAAATTGAGATTGCTCTTGGGCAGCTTAAAAATGGAAAAGCCCCTGGAGAGGACGGCGTTACAACAGAGCTGCTAAAGGCTGGAGGCAAACCCGTACTGAGGGAGCTTCAAAGGCTTTTTAACGCTGTCCTGTTTGAAGGGAGAACTCCGGAGGCGTGGAGTAAGAGTGTGGTCGTCCTGTTCTTTAAAAAGGGTGACAAAACCCTTTTGAAGAACTATCGACCTATTTCCCTTTTAAGCCACGTCTATAAGCTTTTCTCAAGAGTAATCACAAACCGTCTTGCGCGAAGACTCGACGAATTCCAACCACCGGAACAGGCTGGATTTCGGAGCGGATACGGCACCATAGACCACATCCACACAGTGCGGCAGATTATACAGAAGACTGAGGAGTATAATCAGCCCCTGTGCCTAGCATTTGTGGACTATGAGAAAGCCTTCGACTCGGTTGAAATCTGGTCAGTTCTGGAGTCCCTGCAGCGATGCCAAGTAGATTGGCGATACATCCAGGTGATGAAATGTCTCTACCAAGCCGCGACTATGTCCGTCCAAGTACAGAATCAGCAGACAAAACCCATACCATTGCATAGAGGAGTGAGACAAGGGGACGTCATCTCCCGAAGTTGTTCACAAATGCAATGGAGGATTTGTTCAAGACGCTGAACTGGAAAGGACGTGGCATTAACGTAAATGGTGAACATATCTCTCACCTGCGATTTGCAGATGACATCGTCATTCTGGCAGAGACGCTGAAGGACCTACAACAGATGCTGAATGACCTGGCTGACAATTCTGCGCGCATCGGCCTACGGATGAACTTGGACAAAACCAAGGTCATGTTCAATGAACATGTACTACCGGAACCGATTGCGATTCACGGCACCGTCCTCGAAGTTGTTCAAAAATATGTGTACCTTTGGGCAGACTATGCAGTTGGGTCGAAACAACTTTGAGGACGAGGTGAATAGAAGAATTCAGCTAGGTTGGGCAGCGTTTGGGAAACTACGTCGAGTCTTCTCATCGTCAATCCCACAAAGCCTAAAGACGAAAGTCTTTAATCAGTGCGTCCTACCCGTCATGACGTATGGAGCCGAAACGTGGACACTGACGGCACGGCTGGTCCACAAGTTAAAAGTCGCTCAGCGGGCTATGGAAAGAGCTATGCTCGGTGTTTCTCTGCGGGATCGAATCAGGAATGAGGTGATCCGTCAGAGAACCAAAGTTATCGACATAGCTCATCGCATTGGCAAGTTGAAGTGGCAGTGGGCTGGCCACATCAGCCGTAGAACCGACAACCGTTGGGGTAGACGGATTCTGGAGTGGATACCGCGTCTCGGCAAACGTAGTGTAGGACGCCCGCAGGCCAGGTGGTGTGACGATCTGCGCAGGACGGCTGGTAGGAGCTGGATGCGAGTGGCCGAGGATAGAGAGAAGTGGCGTGCATTTGGAGAGGCCTATGTCCAGCAGTGGACAGAGATGGGCTGATGATGATGATGATGATTGGAGGTGGCATTTTGACTGATTTTATAAATATTGTTATCTCATAATAACATCAGTAGATCATTGCATAAACTGAAATCCTTGGCCATTATGATCATGCAACCTCTAGTATTATCTCATTATCAGACCTTATAATTAAGTATAACATAAATAGATAAAGTTAAAAGGCTTGGATGTAATCAGTGAATACCTTAAAACTTCAAAAAAAGAGGTTTCTCAAATCGACCATATACCTATATGCTTTTTGGTTTATGTTTGTCGTTTATGAACCGACTATTAATTGCCACTTCCAGCCAGTAGAAAACGGCGACACACCGCACGCGAAAGCGAACGGTCCAGAGAAGCCGGCCTCACCGCCGCCGCCGCAGCCGCCGCCGGCGCGGAGAAAAACGCGCTCCGGCTCAGCAGAGACCATAGACGATATCGCCGCTATGATCGCTGCCACCGACCGGGCCACCCCGCCGCCGCCGCCGCCGCCGCCTCCGCCGGCCTCGCTAGACAGCCTGAAGAGTGTATTGGCTAGCCCCGAGCCTAAGGTAAACGCTTTTATAATTATTCGCCTGTATTCCGTAAGACCACCTCCAGAACATAAACCCTTCTCACAAATTCCACGAGGTAGTGAAGTGTGCAATGGACCGCAATCAATGGCGGAAATGCATCCGCACTTATATGAAGAACATCAACCACGGTCATCAGTCATGATGGATACGACCAAGAAGAAGTATTCTGTAATCCGGTTTGGGTGTATATGTATTATTAGTGTTGGGTTTAATCTGTAGAATCACAATATACCAGAAAATTTCTCATCCCTATCAGAACCCATAAATCTGGATATGTTTTTTTTCTAACCAACTTACGATAATGGCTTGGAGTACCCTCGTCATCATAGCTGGACTTGACTTTGACGGATGGCTCTCACCCCTAAGCTCTGAGTATGTTAAAGTTCCACTGTAATGAACGGTAGTAATCACATGATACATATATTTTATTGCACATTTATCAAAACAATTTACTGTGCTGATATTACAATAGTAGAAGAATTAAATTCAGGCGTTTTAATATAATAAACAATGGTACTTACAATGTGGTGTCACGTTTATTTCCAGAAGGCAGAAGAGAGCAGCCAGTCGCCGCGGGCAGCGGAAGCGACCGCCACCGCCACCGCTACCGCCACAGCAATCGCGACCGCCACTGCGACGCCGGCGGTGACCGCGACAGTCGCGGCGACGAGCGCGCCAGAAGCGGCGGCGGCGGCGGTAGCGGAGGCAGTGGCGGTGGCGGAAGCGGAGAGCGCGCCTCACACTGCCGCCGTGATGGAGGCGGCGGCGGTGACGGACGCGGGCGCGGCGGCGCCCAGGCACCTCTCTAACGTGCCCGTCGACTCGCCCTACGAGGCCAAACCGGCGGAGACAGGTACATATGCATGCTTTTTTTTCACTGGATGAGAATACCTATATATAGTTAGGAGGGACCTTAACCCAGCAGTGGGATGACACGGGTTGATAAAAAAAAAGAATACCTATATGGTCGGGAGCCATGAAGATTAATTAATAATTCATCAATACATAGTATAAAACAAAGTCGCTTTCGCTGTATGTCCGTATGTTTTTTAATAGATAGAGTGATTCTTAAGGAAGATTTGTATGTAAAATTTACCCGAAGCGAAGCGAGGGCGGGTCACTAGTAATTTATAAAACTTATGGCCCCTTCACTCAGTATCAGTGGCAAGTATTGTGGCTTTAGTCGAATAATTTTTTTAAGTGTTTCATCCTCAAGCTCTTGACGCTGGTAGTGTGTGTAGTAACATCAAGAACCAATGCTACGTCACGCGCGTGCGGACTCGCGAAGAATTTTGTATATGAATTACGCCTAAAACGTCGGCTAATGCCGGCGGACCGGCGGGTTAGATGTGCCATAAACGTAGCTTTGGTAGTGTGTCGTGTTTGTATTGGCAAATATAAGTATTTACTTCTCTTTGGACCAATTCTAAGAGGAATATGATATACTCCTACTAACTAAAACTCCGAGTTATAGACTCATACTAACTAAAACTCAGAGTCTTAGATGGAGTCTGTGTTGAGGTGTTCCTCCTCGTCGCTTGTAGGAGTGGTTCTGGGAACGCACCGCCTACCAACGTAATCCGCCTGCCTCCTTAACCCGGCATGTAGAAAATGCTCATTGGTTTTAGAACTTCACACTTCAAGGTAAAAATTATGTGGTCCCTACAGAGACCTATTGTACCCATGTTGGGTTCCTTACACCTTCCTTGCAATAAAAACAATATTTCAGAGTTTTATTTAACGCATTTACCGCGGATTGCACGTGTATAAAAGTCACGCAATGCGACTTGTAGACGCCGAGAGCGTAGTGATGCACGCGTATGTGTGTTACTGTTTTTTATTGCATACACAATCTAAGTAAAGTTTATACGCACTTCTGTGTTATTCTTAAAACGTGCGGTGTTTCTTAGCAATTGATGTACATTATTGTAATCAAAAACGCGAAAAGGTAAGAAAGTAGTAGAAACATTTCATAGGTAATAAATTTGCAACTTGTAGTAGACGACACGTGCAGGACAGCGCTGCCATCCACATACAATGCAGTCGCTGGTGGCTCGGACTAAGAGGTTCAGCTCTTCATTTCTGCCCCGTGCCATTAAGGCATGGAATGCCCTTCCAGCTCATGTTTTCCCTCCCTCCTATGATCCCGGGCTCTTCAGGCGGGGCGTGAAACGGCATTTAAGCAGGCCTTCAGGGTGAGTGCGACAGGCGCAATATGATCTATTGTGCCTGTCGACCTCATATTTGGATCTCACTACCGCTTACCATCAGGCGGAGTGTGGTCATCTTGTTTGCCTATTATAAAAAAAAAAAAAAAAAAAGATATTTTTAAATTAAGTAACAACTCTACATGAGTAATTGTAATAATTAGAATTTATTTATTTGTTAAGAAAACCTTGAAACTTGTATCTTATAGCCCCACATTACTAAGAATTAGCTTATCCAACAGTAGCAACATGCTTTTCATTAGTTTTTGCAATGGTATGGTGCTTTTCGCGAATTATAAATTGTTCATTGTGCTACCTATAGAAAACTAAAGGCCAACTAAGTTCTATGTACGGTCTGTACTTACGCGAATGACGTAGTTTGCGAGAATAGACAAACTTGGACAACACAAGACAACGAATACTCACGCCACTTGGTGGCAACGGTTGAAACGATCTAAGACTTTCTGCTTTTCTCATCTAAAACGCTGATGTTTGGAATACCTAATAATATTTAAAGATGGATGCAATTCAAAATCATGCTACAGCTTGTTTTATACCACCAATCATATTCTAACATGCGTAAAAAATACAACAAAATATTTTGAAACACACAGTATATAGAAGATTTTAGACTTTCGCGTTCCATTACACTAAATATTAATCTTTATGGTTCTACGCGCGATATAAGGTACATAAGTAGCTATGTAATTGCTACTCCTAATATCGCGTGTAGAGTAAGACCCATAAAGACTAATATTTAATACAGTATATAGGCCCTTCAACGATGCATTTGGATGCAATTCATAATATCCCGCGCGACGCATCCATACCGATCTCACGTCGCTGTGACGGCTGCCCTGACAGATCCGCGCAGGGCATGCGCCCAGAGGCCTGCCTCCAATCCCCAGCGTTCTTAGCAACATATGCCTCGTCTGGATACCGCGGGATTAGCCAAGATAATAATGTGAGTGAGACGGAGTTAAGTGGGTTCGAATCCGAGTTGAGAACTTACGAAGTACTCATAAAAGTTAAGAGTGATAATAATTCGCAAGTGTTTTCACACAACAAACGATTTAAAGTGAACCTTATTGTTCGTTCCGCGAAACAGATGCTAACTTACTATTTTTGCTTTTGAGGTCGTTTATTAAACTTTGAAGCCTCTAAAAGTGATTTAATATTCAGAAATATAATTTTCAAATTATCATCAATCATTTTTTATGAGAAAATCGTATAATATGTGAGGATTAACTCCCACCTGTTGAGCTATATTGTTCAATGCAATATGGTTACCATATACGACAACTTCGATAAATATTATTTATTTTCGTATCTTCCAAACTTTTACTGGGCTTGTTTAACTAATATTGTCGAAATCAAACTAGTTTGAGAAGTGAAAAGTAATAAGTTTATTATTTTACATTATCTTTTAGGTATCTGTCATCGGTTGATATAACTGTAGCATCATTACGTAACAAATTGGAATTTCTGAAGTCAATAGGTTTTAAATTAAATTGGTTAGTTAAGCTAAGTTCGAAAGTTAACTTTTGCCTGTGACCACGAGCGCTGTAAAGAGCTCCGTTAGGCCTCTAAATAGTATGTGTAGAATCGTAATACAGGCGAGTTTAATCCGTAACCTTAGTTTTATTTCAAACTAGCTTTCCGCCCGCGACTTCGTCCGCGTAGAGACGTTTAACGGGTAAAACATACTTATTTATAGCGCAGTCTGTTAAAAAGTAGCCTATATCCTTTCCTAGGCTCTGGACTATATCTGTACCAAATTTCGTTTAACTCGGTTCAGTACTACTCTATGCGTGAAAGCGTTACGACAGACAGACAGAGTTACTTTCGCATTTATAATATTAGTAAGGATGTGTAGTGTTCGCGCAAATAACAGACAATACTATTTAGAAGTGAAGTTTAGGTAAGGTGCTTATGAGAGTACTCATAAGTTGTTTTTCTTAGCTTCGCCTTTAGGCTGCACTTGCACCAGAATTGTGTGAAAATGCGTAGCAAAGGATATGTTTGTAAAGAACCAATAAAATCACAACCTCGCCTCTCGCCTCGTTCATCACAGCTCTGGCGGAAACCGCTCAGAGGGGCTAGATTTTTGCGAATACAAAACAATCAAAGAGAAAATTCAATATATGTGACATCACACTAGTGAGGGGAATCTATGCTATGTGCTATTCCAGCTAGTCCCTCCCTCCCCTTTCCACTCCCGAACGACACGTGCTGGACAGCGCTGCCATCCACATACAATGCTCCTCATTTCTGCCCCGTGCCATAAAGGCATGGAATGCTCTCGGACTAAGAAGGTTTAGCTCCTCATTTCTGCCCCGTGTCATTAAGGCATGGAATGCTCTCGGACTAAGAGGTTTAGCTCCTCATTTCTGCCCCGTGCCATTAAGGCATGGAATGCTCTTCCAGCTCATGTTTTCCCTCCCTCCTATGATCCCGGGCTCTTCAGGCGGGGCGTGAAACGGCATTTAAGCAGGCCTTCAGGGTGAGTGCGACAGGCTCAATACGATCTATTGTGCCTGTCGACCTCATATTTGGATCTCACTACCGCTTACCATCAGGTGGAGTGAGGTCATCTTGTTAGCCTTTTAAAAAAAAAAATCTCTGGGAGCAGCGGCAGCAAAACAAAACATGCAAATCGAAGTACTCAACTTACGATTGGCCCCTGACGATGTTGATTTCAATTCCAGAAACGACCGCAGCACCCACAGCGGAGCCGACGGCGGCGAGTTTCGTCGAAGTGGAGAACCAGTTGGAGAAGATGTTCGCCGGCATCGAGGAGCAGCCGGAGCCGAGTGCGGGCGACGCGCCGCCGCCCGGCAAGCCGCAAACCGCTAAGGCGAAGAAGCGGAGAAAATCCGCGCCCACTAAGGTGAGAAGGGGCGCTGTTGTATATTGGAGGGGGGGGGGGGGGTGACGTCATTGCACAGCCTTTTGATAACTTTGGGTATGGGAAGGGCAGTTTTTCATCTTTCTATCTGCCATCATCCTCTTGTGACTATAATCCGATGTGATGACAATTATCCTGGGTATCGTGAGAATGCACCTCCTTTGATGTGTCATTTCATAATTTTTCATTTCAAGAGCGTTAGATGGAGGCCAGACGCATTCTTTTTAGTCTGAAGGTTCTTCAACTAGCATTGCATTGTCAATCTTTGGCACAGCATACTGACATTTTTCATTAGTTTGGTGATATGGTCTATGTTGTACTATTGCCTGGTAAAGGCTTAAGTCCACCCCTTAACCCAGAAACCAAACCAGGAGGGACTATAAACCAATCACAGCTGAAAGTGACGTCATAGTTCTTGTTATAAGGAATACGAAAGGAGTGATTATTTCATAGAACATTAGATATTTTTTTCTGACGATTATTATTATCTTGTATATAGGGCGACAGAGGCGCCGCCCGTCGCGCGAGCCGAGCGTCCACCGACGAGGGCGGGCTCCGTCGCAAGGCGGCGCGCAAGAAGGACGCCGCCAAGAGCCGGCGCAAGGAGCCCGTGCGCGACGCCTACGACTCGGGCAGCAACGCCAGCTCCGGCCGCTCGCGGGGGCCCTACATACAGGTGTGTACTAGTGCGAGCCTCAGAGAGAAGGACGCCGCCAAGAGCCGGCGCAAGGAGCCCGTGCGCGACGCCTACGACTCGGGCAGCAACGCCAGCTCCGGCCGCTCGCGGGGGCCCTACATACAGGTGTGTACTAGTGCGAGCCTCAGAGAGAAGGACGCCGCCAAGAGCCGGCGCAAGGAGCCCGTGCGCGACGCCTACGACTCGGGCAGCAACGCCAGCTCCGGCCGCTCGCGGGGGCCCTACATACAGGTGTGTACTAGTGCGAGCCTCAGAGAGAAGGACGCCGCCAAGAGCCGGCGCAAGGAGCCCGTGCGCGACGCCTACCACGACTTCCGGGCAGCAACGCCAGCTCCGGCCGCTCGCGGGGGCCCTACATACAGGTGTGTACTAGTGCGAGCCTCAGAGAGAAGGACGCCGCCAAGAGCCGGCGCAAGGAGCCCGTGCGCGACGCCTACGACTCGGGCAGCAACGCCAGCTCCGGCCGCTCGCGGGGGCCCTACATACAGGTGTGTACTAGTGCGAGCCTCAGAGAGAAGGACGCCGCCAAGAGCCGGCGCAAGGAGCCCGTGCGCGACGCCTACGACTCGGGCAGCAACGCCAGCTCCGGCCGCTCGCGGGGGCCCTGCATACAGGTGTGTACCAGTGCGAGCCTCAGAGAGAAGGACGCCGCCAAGAGCCGGCGCAAGGAGCCCGTGCGCGACGCCTACGACTCGGGCAGCAACGCCAGCTCCGGCCGCTCGCGGGGGCCCTACATACAGGTGTGTACTAGTGCGAGCCTCAGAGAGAAGGACGCCGCCAAGAGCCGGCGCAAGGAGCCCGTGCGCGACGCCTACGACTCGGGCAGCAACGCCAGCTCCGGCCGCTCGCGGGGGCCCTACATACAGGTGTGTACCAGTGCGAGCCTCAGAGAGAAGGACGCCGCCAAGAGCCGGCGCAAGGAGCCCGTGCGCGACGCCTACGACTCGGGCAGCAACGCCAGCTCCGGCCGCTCGCGGGGGCCCTACATACAGGTGTGTACTAGTGATGTTCCGAATATCCGTATCCGTGGATATCCGAGAGAAAAGAAAAATCCGTATCCGTATCCGGGTCCGTTACTTTTCATGCGGATCTTTTTCTGGTGATTATTAGAATAAAAAAACTTTAAAAGTCCATTCAGAGTATATTTATTTCATATAATCAAATATTTGGCACGTTTATAATGCAAACATTTAGATAGATAGATGGATATATCTTTATAATGAGAGAAAGTTATAATTTACATCACTTTTATGACAATGAAATAACTAAAACTTAAATCTTTATTTTTATATTGTGTTTACTGGAATATTATAAATGAAAAAAAAATAAAACCTAAACCTCCTTTTTATAATTATGAGACCAATCAATAGAAAGTTATAAAATCCGTATCCGCGGATCTTGACAATAAATATCCGTATTCAGATCCGTATCCGCGGATATACATTTTTGAAGATCCGGCACATCACTGGTGTGTACTAGTGCGAGCCTTAGGCCCGCCATACACTAACCGCTGGAGCAGTTAGCCAGTAATCAACATACACGGACCGCTCTTGCAGTCATAGTCAACAGTTTAAAGCTGCCATTTTATCGTGCTGCTAACTGCTCGGAGTTGTCACTACTGCTCGTCCGTTAGTCTACTATGCATGTAGCTTCAAGCAGTCCGTGTATGTCGGCTCTTAGAGAGAAGGACGCCGCCAAGAGGTAATAATATAGGTGGTATTCATGTGTACTATAATTATAGTCTGTAACTGTACATGTCTATAATAAAAATTTTTTTTTTTTATTTGAAATAAATTTTTTTTTATAATTGTATTTTTTTTTTCAAGAAATTGCTATAACGATTCTAATAGTACTTACTACTAAAGGCAAAACGTTCTACTACGGGAAAAACAACCATTGAAATTTCACAATGTATGTGCTGATGACGACACCAACCTAACCCTGCCCCCGCCTTCCAGATCCGCGGCCCCCGCGACTCGCCGCTGTCTGTGAGCGTGATCAACGCGTCCACCGGCGAGGAGGACGCCGACGCGGGCGCGGGCCGGCGCAAGGGCGGCGAGGAGTTCCGCAACGGGCTGCGCGCGCGCGGCCTCCACGCCAGCACCCTCGGGCTGCGCTACGACGCGACCACGCCCGACCTGACCTGGCTGTGCGTGTTCTGCGAGCGCGGGCCGCACGCGCGCGGGCTCGGCGACCTGTTCGGGCCCTACACCGTGGACACGGACTGCGAGGAGTACAGGTGAGTGTCTTACTTTGGAATGTTCACTCTAACTAACGGGCTGCGGTACGACGCGACCACGCCCGACCTGACCTGGCTGTGCGTGTTCTGCGAGCGCGGGCCGCACGCGCGCGGGCTCGGCGACCTGTTCGGGCCCTACACCGTGGACACGGACTGCGAGGAGTACAGGTGAGTGTCTTACTTTGGAATGTTCACTCTAACTAACGGGCTGCGGTACGACGCGACCACGCCCGACCTGACCTGGCTGTGCGTGTTCTGCGAGCGCGGGCCGCACGCGCGCGGGCTCGGCGACCTGTTCGGGCCCTACACCGTGGACACGGACTGCGAGGAGTATAGGTGAGTGTCTTACTTGGGAATGTTCACTCTAACTAACGGGCTGCGGTACGACGCGACCACGCCCGACTTGACCTGGCTGTGCGTGTTCTGCGAGCGCGGGCCGCACGCGCGCGGGCTCGGCGACCTATTCGGGCCCTATACCGTGGACACGGACTGCGAAGAGTACAGGTGTGTTCTTATATAGTCTGTCTTTGTTTAGTGGGTTGATAGGTAAACATGGTCAGTTTGTTTGTTTAGATAAGGTATGCAAATAGATTACTATCATAAATATTGATTAAGAAATGTATTATGTTTATATTTTAGATAGAAATAAGTCAACTATGCTGGCCAAATGCGGGTTGGTCGACTACATAACTTTAGAATTTTTTCGCGTCGCTTCGCTCTCGTTTTCCTTCACTGTTAACCCGTCGAACAATCGTACAAATGCATCGAAAATTTTAAAACACAGCGGTACGTGGCGGTGGTTGAAATGTTGACCGCGAGCGATGGCATTACTTTTTAGTATTTTATGTGATGTCATAGCATAAAGTAATATAACAGTGGGTATTTAACACTAAAGTGTTCTTGTTGTCCGTGCTCCAGAGCGCTGGACGAGGCGACGCGTCGGCGCTACAGCGGCACCACAACCGACACCGGCTCAACAGACGCGGAGTCGCACTCGGTATGGCTGCACGCGGGCTGCGGCGTGTGGGCGCCGGGCGTGGTGGCGGCGGGCGCGCGCGTGTGGGGGCTGCGCGGCGCCGTGTGGGCCGCGCGCGCCGCCACCTGCACCGTCTGCGGGCGACGGGCTGCGCCGCTGCACTGCGCTAAGAGGGGATGCACCCGGCGGGCCCATCTGCCTTGCGCGAACGACGCCGCTTGGACGCTCGACGAGGACGAGCTGCGGGCGCTCTGTCCCGATCACGCGCCGCAGCGAGAGGAGTAGAACACCGAAACAAATGAATAGCGGAGATCTAGTGTGCGGTCGGTAGGTGCCCTCTAAGCGATATGTTGTTATGGCGCGTGGGGGCTGCGCGCCGCCACCCGCCACGTCTGCTTGCGACGAGCCGCGCCGCTACACTGCGCGAAGAGAGGATGTACGAGGCGAGCCCATCTGCCTTGCGCGAACGACGCCGCTTGGACGCTCGACGAAGACGAGCTGCGGGCGCTCTGTCCCGATCACGCGCCGCAGCGAGAGGAGTAGCACCGAAACAAATGAATAGCGGAGATCTAGTGTGCGGTCGGTAGGTGCCCTCTAAGCGATATGTTGTTACGGCGCGTGGGGGCTGCGCGCCGCCGCCTGACACGTCTGCGTGCGACGAGCCGCGCCGCTACACTGCGCCCGCAGGGGATGTACGAAGCGAGCGCATCTGCCCTGTGCGAGGGACGCCGCTTCGACGCTCGATGAGGATGAGTTGCGGGCGCTTTGTCCTGATCACACGCCGCAGCGAGAGGAGTAGCACCGAAACAAATGAATAGCGGAGATCTAGTGTGCGGTCGGTAGGTGCCCTCCTAAATGATATATTGTTACGGCGCGTGGGGGCTGCGCGCCGCCGCCTGCCACGTCTGCGTGCGACGAGCCTCGCCGCTACACTGCGCCCGCAGGGGATGTACGAAGCGAGCGCATCTGCCCTGCGCGAGGGACGCCGCTTGAGCGCTCGACGAGGATGAGTTGCGGGCGCTTTGTCCTGATCGCGCGCCGCAGCGAGAGGGCTAACGGCAGCGAGTGATCTAGTGTACAGTCGGTAGGTGCCCTCCCCCTACGGATTATGTTGTTACACCGGGACGACCGGATCTAAATTCGTAAACCGATGGCGTAAGGAGGCACGCGCCGCGCGCATCTGCCCTGCGCAGGAGACGCGCGTCCCGCCTGGGCGCTCGATGAGAACGAGCTGCGGGCGCTCTGCCCCGACCACGCGCCGCAGCGACGAGAGTAACACCGAAACGCCCGGATCCAAACTTGCAAACCGATGGCATGAGGAGGCACGTCACTTGCTGCACCACTTGCCTCACAGAGACCGTGCGGCCGCCAGGACGGATAGAAGAGAGCTCCGCGCTTTCTGCCCCGACCACGCACCATTGATACAAGAATAACACCAGGACAGATGTGACGCGATTAGGACAAACAACTGATTCGAACTGATATGCTATCGGTAGGTGCCTCCGACTGTCGTCCCGGGTTATGTGTGGTAGAATATGTACTTGGCGCTCGGTATGTCTCGACTAAACGCGCACGCACAATGCCGTGTAACATCGATTAACAACATCAAACTGATATGTGGTTGAAACAAAAGTGCCGAATGCGGTCAGGACGACGAACAAATCCGATTTATAATATGGTCGACGGCCGGTCGTGTGCCTCCTACTATCTTCTCAGTTTATGTGAGATGTCAGTGTGTGTGCCACACTCTGGATGCGCTCTATCCAGACGACGATAATCTGATCCAAACTGGTAAGCGGTCAACAAGTACTTCTGACTGTCAGTCCAGGATAGGTAGGAAAAAATATAAATAACAGCCTTCAACCTCCAACCTGCAAAATGCAGTGTTATCATCACCGACCATCTAGTAACTCCCTAGCCTATATGCCTGGTCATATACACGAGACGAATTGATAAAAGCGACCAACGATGCGATCTGCGATCGAATGTTGTGGCATGAACACCGACAATTCTTTCCAAAAATAACGAGTTCGATGGTATAGCCCATCAGTGCCAAAACCTACCTACCTGCTACTCGTATTACGCTTATTATTTATCTTTAATTCATATCGACCAATGTAATTTCAAAATTCACACTTTCTCTCTGTATTTCTATTCACTTATTCACCTTGCACAAATATTGTAATTGATTTGACCAACTTCATTGTATCTCTATCAACAGCGTTGACAAAAAAATCGTCACTATAATCTAGTAAACCTACCGACCGCACCAAAATCTGCGTATTGATTGAAATCGACTAACATTTAAATCGAACTACGTTACTTAGCGATAGCTCGCTTAGGAGGCACTCGGACTCTAGCACGTGTAAATATAGTTGTACGTTGTAAATAGCTCCCGCCGACGCCGGCGCGATCTGACATCGGTTATGATTACAGTATTTAGTAGCGTACGGTACGCGAATACAGATTATGATTCCGTGGCTTGAACCCGACAGTAACACAGCTTGGAATGGACAGAGAGTATCTCAGTTGTGAAGGGATTTCAAACAATGAATGCCAATAAACAGATTTTCGGCCACATACTGACACCAAAATTAAATATTTGACGTAGTAGGTTCTAAATTCACCAGGTCATGAATTTGGATTTACAACCTGCTTTGTTGTAAGTCAATTATTTAATTATCGTTTCAGTGTCCCGACACAAAAATAGAACGGATGGATATTCTAACATTAAATATGGATGAAAAATAAATCTATTGGTAAAGAATTTATTCTTTCCTCACTGTTTATTTGGCATTCACTGGATGAATTTCCTATTGACGCTTATCTAGATGACCGCGACCAACCAAAATGTACATATTACGTTTCTGTAGATAAATAAATAATCGTTTACTATAAATATAATGCAACATAATTGCATTCATGTAAATCAATTTGATTGGTTGGGCGTGGCATCGATTGACGTCTGTCAAGTCCTAATTTCACATGTGTTAGGGCCATCTCCCTATCTGTTCCTAGTTTAGATGTTGAATTAAAACCATTGGCATAATAATGTAGTTCACATTAAAGCGGAGGCGAGCCTCGGAACACACAGTGTACAATGAGTAAAATATCATTTAATTTCTATTTATTTTCGTCGACTCTATCGTGTCACTGAATTTAGACTAGGTAATTACTTATGTTAGACAAGTACCCTTTTCTATGTATAAGTACCATTATTAAAGTTTCACTCTCAATGTAAATATCTTACTCTTCTACTCATTGTAAACTGTCCGAAAGGTGTAATCTCGATTACATGTTGTTTACATAATTATGTAACAATGCAGTGATATTAAAAGTAATAAAAGCGTTACTTTGGTGTATTGAGTATATTTTTACGTGAGACAAACAACTGTTTAGTTGCCATTTTAGAATCAAAACTAGTCTAATGGATAGTGTCTTGTGATTTAAAATTTTATAAATCGTTTGGGATCTTATTAAAATTTACAATTGCATTTTATAGCTTCGTAACTTTGTATGCGGATACTGCATTGTTAGGGGTGTACACATTCGTGTATTGTAAACTTAATGGTATAATACCGTGAACTTACGCTTACATTTGTAATTGAAATGCCTCAAATATTTTACGCGAATTATTTTTATGATGTGATAGTGTTATTGTTCTCACGACGCGCGGGGCGGCGCCGCGGGCTCGCGGGACGGCCGCGGAGACTTGGGCGAAGGATTGAGCGGATAGTTAGTGCACCGTCAAAAACATTCAACTAATAACACCCCTTAGACCCTATAAGTGATTATTTCCCCCCGTCCTTGTCTCGGCGGGCCCAAATTCAACAGTTGTAGGTTGATAATCGAAAATCACAGCCAGACGATGTCAAGACCAAAATGTAAAGACAGTTGTACCAATTGTAATGCCTTAATGCTTCTGTTCGTGTAGAACCGATACATAGAATTTATTTTTATATAAACATAATAGAATAGTGACAGAAATGACAGTGGGATGCTTTAGGGTTGTACAATTTGTTTTTTGAGGGAATACTTAGTGAATTTTATAGATTACCTTATTTCATGATTTATGAGGTACATGGGGAGAGAGCTTCAAATAATGTGTTTTTGCTTCGAATTTAACTGGCATCAATAAAGCACAATATCTGAAATTAAATACGTGTACTCAATAGTAGCAATAAATGCAAAATATATCCGCTATATAATAAAACATGTCATGTGAAGCATTTCCCTGTAATTGACTCATGTAACCCAATTGGAAATTGACAAGTACTGTAAAACATTAAGGCAAAATGTGTTACCATTTAAATATTTTACAGAAAGCCAAGTTAATTCAATGATAGTCTCTATGAATTTGTTATTAAAATGTAAATAAAGCATCGATTCAATTTATTTAATTTTTATTATGTGTTTTGAGCACATTTAGTGTTCGTAAGTAAGTACATACTAAATTAACAACAATGTTTCATTTTCAACTATATTCAAAGGTGTGCTTAAGAAATCATTTAAAAATATTTATATTTGCTGAATCTAGCAATTTATTTACAATACAAAATTTAGGTAAATTAACTTAGGTATTCGTTAGAGCCACGGCGTGTGGAAAGGGTTATGGAGTATGTGAACACAGGCATTTCTATCTACATCTTTCAAGTATGTGTTTGAAAGTAAACTCACTATTGTTGGTTTATCTGTCCTATAAAACTGCCAAACTGACTTAATTAGTCGTGAGAAAGCATGTATATGTGTTACCGTTTGTTGTTGAGAGCACCTATAGGCGACAATCAAATTCTATTTAGCAATTTAATTATAAGGTAGTTTTTTTTATTGTTAAAACAGGAAAACAATTTATCATACATTATTAAAGATTTTAAACATTCAGTTGTATTAGAATCGTATTTTAAGCATAGTAATTTAAAGTAAATTTCATTATAGGTATCTTTCGATATCGATGTTCTCTCTCGTTATACGAGAGCTAATTTAGGCATAGTTAGTAGATTGCACATAAATTAGTATGGAAGAGTTAAAGTGAGAAGTGGAAGCATTACATTTTTGTTGTGGTCGGCAAGTTGTTACCAATAGTTTGATTGACCTCTCATCGCCTACAGATGTATCTCAACGAACCTATGATATTATATTTGCAGACGTTTATCTACCAAACTTGTAATAATCTCGTATAAAAACTTTGAAGCATTTCATATGTTAGGGGTGTGAGGGACTTCGTTTGCCTGGCGAAGAGTAAATTGTACTTTAATTCCAGTGAATAGAAAATAGACTTTATTTAGAAAATGTTAAGGTACAAATTTATAGTAGGGAGAATCAGGCCAGTTTAGTGTTTTTAAAATTTATCCAGACATTAAACGCGAGAACAGAAGTGGACGGAACGATGACATCCCAAAGCCTTTCATATTGTAAATGGTGTAAGATTTTTTTATCACTTACGGCAAATGATTACTTTATTAAGTATGTAATTGTTATAAATTATATTTATCATGACATTATAAGCAAATTGAAATACAACATGTTTAAAATGAATTTGTATTGTTTTATTGGAACACTTTCTAAAACACAATATTTGGTAACATTCAAAGTGTTAACTTGTAAAGCTTTACCGAAATCAATCAACAACTATATTATAAGTGTAGTTATTGGAGATCGTTATCATGTAAATCTGTAACTTCCGTAAGTAATGTAAGATTTTAAACTTTCGCGTTCCATTACACTGAAATAAGTCTTTATGGGTCTTCACGCGATATTAGGAGTAGCAAAATTACATAGCTACTTACTGCCCGACGTTTCGACTGGGTTACACCAATCGTGGTCGCGAGCGAACTCAATCTTCCGTAAGTAATCTGAGGTGTTAAAGGACTTACTATCCTTATTTTGTAAAAGTATTAGTCTAATCATATAAAAATAGAAATGCAAAAATTATATTCTCATTTTGGTCAAGCTTTACTACACACAAAAATCATAAACTAATTTCCCCGATATGCATCTTGCAATCGTAGAACGAACAAGTGGCGATCAGAGAGGTGTTATCGCCGAACTGCCAATCGGCACCGTATGCTATGCTCTCATGCTCAAGGTATTCGCATAGGACGGTGACGTCACTGTCTGCCCTCAGGACCCTGAAGCCCCCGTACATGCAGGCCGCCAGGACGGTGTCGGCGCGTCGCGGGTGCCACTTGAGGCGCCACACGCCGCCGCCTACGTCTCCTTCTGTGAGCGGCCTCTTTAGGGCTCTTGTGTCCCAGAGACGGACTTTTTCGTCGTAGCTGTGGTGGAAGTTATATCAGGTATATTAGCAGTGTGATAAATAATATAAGCTTCAGTAGCGCTACCATGAGTTAGCCATTGAAAACTTACGTACGTTAAAAACCTATCGAATTGTTTTTTTATATTACCGATTTTAGGAAACTTTCTTGCTAACGTGAATGTCATCTACTTAATCGCGAAAAATTTACTTGAATGTTGAAACGACCACACTGCCCACAGCGGACACTAGCGTAGCTCATGTCTTCATCTAATAACGCCTTCACAAATCGTTTCTAATGAAAGGTGTAACTGAATGATTTTTATTTTTAACAACCGATTTTACTTTATCTGCATTAGTTTATTAAAAAATCAATTAAATGTAATGAAATATGGGAGCTGGAACGTAAGGGAATAATTTTAAGGCAATATTAATTTTGTATAATTTCATATTTATAGTCAAAATTTAAATTTTAATCAGTGATATTTTTAAATGAACATATTATGTCGATCCAATGAAGGCTAAACTCGTCATAGTAATTTGTAAGATTTCGATATTTGCTGAGAATAACCCTTTGTTTACGAAAACGTTCCAATAGTGGGAGAGCTAGCAAGAATTTTTTGGTAGGTATTTGAGGCAAGCTGAAAACTTATCCTGTACCTCTCCTATTATATCCCAGCACGAATCTGCAGACCTGGCTGGTGAGTAGCGGGGCAAAAGCAAACCCCCAAAAATATTTTTCATCTTTTTATTTATAACTAAAAAATAAGACTCACTGAGACAAATCATTTCGATGAAACTTCTACCCGCCAGGTGATCTGACAAATTATATTTTTTGGATTATAAAATATATTTTTAAATAAAAAAAATTGGGGGTTTGGTTTAGCCCCGGTACTCAGCCAGGTCTGCGGGTTTGTGTTGGGATATAATAGGAGAGGTACAGGACAAGTTTTCAGCATGCCTCAAATATCTACCAAAAAATTATTGCCAGCTCCTTGACCACAATTTACGTTTTGGGGGCGGGGCTTGCTCTGACAGACGCGAAATTGCCAAGCGATTTTCACCTTATAGGTGGTCGACCCAAGTTTTCCCACTGTACTTAAAACATTTGAACATTGTAACTTATTTTGAAGATTACCGTTAAGATGATGTTATGTTTATAATAAAATTATGGCAATAAAACGTAGGTAGGTGTCTAACCTACCTAAATGACGTACTGCCAAGGTTGTTCTTGCCATATCTACCATTTAATTATCCTCCTGCTCTTTAACAGTACTCCACTACCAACCTGCCAGTCAAGAGCTGGTGCTCCACATCGACGTGACTCCTCACAGTGGTGACACCGGCCTCGTGGCTCCTGTTGGTGGTGACCGCCACATCTGGGACCCTGGCGTCATAGCTCTTGAACACGCAGTCGTCACCACCTAGAAGGATATGAGTGATTGATGCATACCTGTTTATATCTATAAGTAGGTAATAATCTTAAGGCTTATCTTAAGCATTTGTGTTAAGTATCTACTGATATATGTTAAAGGCGTATAAACTTCCTTGCCTAACACTTTTTTTTGTTTTCACTTATAATAATAATAATAATAACGCCCCCCTCAAGTCCAACCTTACGTCCGCGCTTGAACATCTAAGCCACGTGGGGGGCGGACATCTGCCAACAAATGACCAGGCAGATGACCCACAAGGCAATGGCATCCACCCTATATGGAGAATGTCTAATAGAAAATATAATTTGCGGCCGCTTCCCGGGGTCGCCGGGGCACACCTGGAGCCGTTGCTGGGTGTTTCAGCATGCGAACCGACGGCGACGGGGGGCTGACCCGGCGGGCTCCCCTCGATAAACATGTTACACCCGATATCAATGCGGAATATTCAGATCCATCCGACAACCAACCTCTATTCTCATCACTAAACCGATCAGACTATATACCCACTCCTTCATCACTCAATAGTGAACAGACCGTGGATGTTGTCCAGGATACAGTAACCACTGTTGGATCTGGACCCACCACAGCACAGGTCTGTAAGCGCAGAAGATGGTCAGAAGAAATGAACATGTTTATTCTGCGTACATACTTAGAAATAACTAATTTAGGCACCAACGTAAAAAAATACCTGGATAGTTTGTACCAGTTTGTACCAACAATTCACACAAAGATTCCCCGATTTTCAAGTCACTAAACAACGACTCGGAGACCAAAGAAGAGCAATAGTACAAAAACTTTTATTACCACAAACTGTAATAGACGAAATTTATAAAGACGTTCAACAAAAACTTAATACTGCCACACCCTCACTTACACCACAACCAGTAACATACACTCAAACACAGACAAGACTCAGATGGACCAACGAACAAAATGAGGCAATAATTAGATTATACATGCAAATAACACAATTAGAGACAAACAGAACAGCATACCGAAAACCGTTACACCAACAATTTATAACGCAGTTTCCATCTCTTGCTCACCTAAGCGAACAAAGGATAGCTGACCAACGACGTATTATAATATGCAGCAAGTATATTAATGACGACAGACTAAACGAGATACGCCAAGAAGTAGCTGAAAATCTAGGATTAAATTCACAAACATACGTAAATGAAACAACAAATAATCACACATACAGTCAAATACCAGAAACAGACATACCATTAACTTTTAATATTGAGAATAATAACCACACCGACACGACTGTACCTAGACCGACACCACCACAACGAAAACCAGATATTGATAATTTATTCATAAATACACTTGAACATTTTAAAAACACAGATCCTACTCAAAGACCATACATACCAAGGCAAAAACCTTCCAAGAAACTAGCTAATATAGTAATGTACATAGATAACGTTTTACTTCCAGAACATACCAACGCGGATACTAACTTTTCAACTTTACAGACTATTATTTACTCTGCTGCCTGGACTACCGCTAAACTTAATGGAGCTAAAATCAGCTTGACACCAAGGGAACGAAGAAGAGCATTGGAACATATACCGAATTGGCAAAGAAGACTGGAGAGAAAGATCGAAGATTTAAGGACTAAGATAGCAAGATTAACACAGTATATAAACGGTAACAGAGGCAGGATTCTCACAGGACAGGTGAATAAAATTGCTGAACAGTATAAAATTCACTCTACCCATGAAGGGTCAAATACACAAATGTCACAATTTTTGGACACACTGAAACAAAAACTTGCTGTTTACTCAGGCCGCCTTAATAGGTATAAAGCATGTACACTACGGAAACAACAAAACTCACAATTCATTAATAACGAGAAACAATTTTACCGGAAGCTTACAACCTTATGCAGCAATAACCAAGAAAGTAACAATAGAAATTCTCAAAGACTAGCAGATTCAAGGCCAGACAAAGAAGAACTACATAGGTTCTGGTCGAATATATGGGAGAATTCAGTTGAGCATAACACCCAAGCTCCTTGGATTCAGGAAGAAATCGAACGCGGATCACAAATCCAACAGATGGAATTTGAAGTCATACCTGTGAAATATTTGAAAGAGTTATTTACAATCTACATAATTGGAAGGCGCCTGGATCAGACCACATACACAGCTACTGGTATAAAAAGTTTACTACAACTCTCCCATATCTGTACAAACATATCAATAATTTTATCCAAGATCCTGAGAGTATGCCACAGTACATCACATCGGGTACAACATTCATGCTCCCAAAAGATCAAAACGACTTGCTAAACCCTGCTAAATTCAGACCAATTACTTGTTTACAGACTATTTACAAAATAATTACCAGTTGCATCGCCGAATTAATTTACAGACATTTAGATAAAAACTGCATTCTAGCTGAACAGCAAAAAGGCTGTAGAAAACAGAGCCAGGGCTGCAAAGAACAGCTAACGATCGACTCAGTCATACTTAAACAAGTGCATAAAACTAAATCCGAATTATTTACAATGTACATCGACTATCAAAAGCATATGATTCCGTTCCTCACTCCTGGTTACTAAAAGTCCTCGATATTTATAAAGTTCACCCAAATATAGTTTTATTCTTAAACACTACAATGCAAAATTGGGCCACTAAACTCAGACTGACAACCCCCACTGAAACTATAGACACTGAAAAAATCAAAATACAACGAGGTATTTTTCAAGGTGACGCACTAAGCCCTTTATGGTTCTGTTTAGCTTTGAACCCACTGTCTAACATACTTAACAATTCGCCAATAGGATACCCACTCAAACATTCGATTAACAGTACCGAACCAATAGAAGAAAGCATAACTAAATTAAATCACTTACTTTATATGGACGACATAAAACTTTACGCTGACAACGAAAATGAACTTGTTCAACTCGCCAATTTAACCGAACAATTTTCAAATGACATTAATATGAAATTTGGAATAGATAAGTGCAAAATTAACTCTGTCAAAGCTAGAAAGACCTATGGCCATCAATACACACTACACTCAGGAGAAATTATCGACCCACTAGATGAAAAATCTTCATATAAGTATTTAGGTTATATACAATCTCAACAAATTCACTTCACTGAAATAAAAAATAGATTAAAACAACAATTTAGGCACAGGTTGAAATCTATTTTGAAAACACAGCTAGACTCACGTAATACTATCAAAGCCATCAACACCTATGCAATACCCATCCTGACCTATTCCTTTGGCATCATAAATTGGAGCAAAACAGACCTTAAATCCCTTCAAAGAATGATAAATACTACAATGACCAAATTTCGAAAGCACCACCCCAGATCGTGCGTCCAAAGATTAACCCTACCCAGAAAAGAAGGTGGAAGAGGCCTGATTGATATAAACAACCTACACAATAAGCAGATCTTAACACTCAGACAGTATTTCCATCAGAAAGAGAACATTTCAAAGATCCACATGGCCATAGTACAAAATGATGTTAAACTTACACCACTGAACTTACATGACCATCAACAACAAAACAACGAGAAGACCGTTGACCATCGAACTAAAATAGCCGAATGGAGTGTCAAGTCACTGCACGGAAGACATCGTCAAGATTTATGCCAACTAAATGTCGATAAAGAAGCATCGAACAAGTGGCTAAATCGCGGCGAACTCTTCCCAGAGACTGAGGGCTTCATGTTGGCTATACAGGACCAAATCATTGAGACCCGAAACTATCAAAATTATATAACAAAAAGCAGAGCAATAGACACTTGCAGAAAATGCAGTAGTTCCCCCGAGACTATCCAACATATAACTGGCGCATGCAAAGGAATAGTACAAACCGATTACAAACACAGGCACGATCAAGTAGCCAATATCGTCCACCAAAAACTCGCCATAAAGTATCAGTTAATACAACCACCAGCAACCCCCTACTATAAATATAATCCCGAAGCAGTTTTAGAAAACCAAACACATCGTATGTACTATGACAGAGCCATCCTTACAGATAAAACCACTCACTACAATAGACCAGATATTACTGTAGTAGACAAGACCAATAAAACAGCCCTTTTGATAGACATAGCGATCCCTAATACACACAACTTACAAAATACCATAGCTGAAAAGTTAACAAAATACGTAGATTTGAAAGACGAAATAACCAGAATTTGGAAGCTAAATAGTGTTACAATAGTACCGATAGTCTTGTCTACCACAGGCGTAATACCCAAACAAATCCACAACTCCTTAGATTTACTTTCCCTGCCACAATCTACATATATCTTAATGCAAAAAGCAGTAATACTAAATACATGCAGGATAGTCAGGAAATTTTTACAAATCGAAGCACAACAACCCGCACCGACAGATCATCATCACCATGTTTCATCAACCGGCAATCACCCATCTGGTATGCACTTGGCCTAGGTCCGTGTAGTATCTTTATGAGATGCTGAGAAAAGTGAAGCTTTTAGAAATAATAATAATAATAAAATCGTTTATTGTCTCAAAATCTGCTACAATAAGAAGTACACAACATAATGCAGTAAGTATAATGAAAACAAAACATAAGTAGGTCTTAACAGGGATGTAGGTACATACAATAAAATTTTTTAGTATCACGCACGAGACAAAGGGATGAAATTCAGCTTATGCTGCCTCGAGAGTCACTCTCGATCAGCGCTGGTTTTCAACTTCATCCGGCTCTCTAAGGCGGAATTTGAGAGCTTATGTTTTGGCTGGTTGACATCTAAGTACATATATATGTATTAAACATTTAAAATTTAAAAAAAAACTAAACCAAAAAACAAACTTATATTGACAGCCTTCCCAAACAATGTAATTCCGTGTAAAATCAACTAACGTCTGATGTTCAGTAGGTATTCTAGACCACATTAAGCCACTCACCAGAATAAAACACACTCGTGTTCCAATAATTGAAAGCAGCTATCCATGCCTCGAAGCCATGAGACTGCCACGCGCCCACCCGCTCCAGGCCATTGTCAGCCAACTTCAGCAAAGACACATCACCCTTGGAGTCGCTGACTACCACCGTTGGCTCACCACTAGTCTTGTTCGTAGACCAATCGAGTGACAGGGCTAGCAAGTCACTCCCAATCGTCTCCTTAATCCATAACTCAAGCCTGGCTCCACACAGACGGTAGAGTTCCAAGACACCTTCAGAGGTAACTACTCCAAGCACCGGGTATCCTTGCACGGTGTGGTAACACCACTTCTGGTCTAGAATCCCAGAGGTATCAATAGTCTGGACCGGCGTCAAGTCGGCTGTGTCTTCATTGATGATGAAGAGGTAAATACGGCCCAGCCTCTTTTGTTTCTTCGCTTCTTGATCTGCAAGTAAACAATTAAAATACTTACTTGCAAATAAATAGGTACGATTTAGACATTCATGATACATTCACTTGCAATGTTCTCTATATGTTCTCTGGCTCGGTGGAACACTGGTTAGTGACCCAGGCGATTCCTATCCGGAACAAATACTTGTGTGTCGAGCATCGGTGTCTGTTCCGCCGTGTCTAGGTGGGTTATTAAAAATATTTAAGTATATGTATTTGTGTATCCACTTATGATTCTGATATCTGTAAGCTGTTACGCTTTAACGCATAGAGTACGGGACCAATTTTAAAGAAATTTGGTACAGATACAGTCCAGAGCCTAGATAAGGTTATAGGCTACTTTTTAACCGACTGCCCTATAAGGAAGTAATGTTTTACCCGTTAAACGTCTCTACGCGGACGAAGTCGCGGGCGGAAAGGTGGTTTAAATATAAATTAGACTAAAATTATATGGATCATGAACATACCCTGCTCGTCTTTCTTCTCAAGCTGATAAGTGCCGCAGACCAGTACATTTGTGTAGGGCTCCACGGGACACCACTCCACGGAGTCCGCGCTGTATCCGGTGCCCCAGCGGCACTTGGTGCTCCAACTCATCGACATTGTTCTAGAACTTAGGAAAGCAATGGATTTTTACAAATGACCATCTCTTTACTATTAAAGTTAGGTATTTGGTATCTTTCTCAATGAAGATAGGTAATTTCATTGAGAAAGATGCTAGCAGGAGCATTAATCGCATCAAATATTGTCGGACGAGAAAGGCGATGTGTTCGATTCCAAGTCACACAATAATACCCTTAAATAAAATGATACAACATTATAAAGTTCTAAGTGAACTTTATAAATGTTGTGTAGGTATGTGCTAAGAGCATGCAATGGATACTTGAAGGGAAAAATAAAATCAGCAGTACTCTATTTTAGACCCATTTATTTTATTTATAATAAAAATATGTCCATACAATACATGAATAAATACAGCAAACTAACGCTATATCTCGAAAACTGTAATGGTATAACATTATCTGTTACATTGTCAACACACATGTAATAATTTGCTAAAATTTGTACTGTTTTATGGTTCGCCACTTACACAATACGATGGAGACTATAATTAGATAAATTTTATCTTAATATTCAATTATTTTTATTATTTAAAGGACATTTCAAACAGATGAATAAGACGCAAATGTGATAATAGTAGAGGGAATAAAATATTCTTTAAATTTAAGTGATAATTTTAATATTAAATATAGGTAAATAAAATATTTTATGTTATGAAGCGTATCTACTATCGGTTTAATTTGTAATATCATTTATTAGTAATATTTAAAAAACTCAAGGCAAATCCGTATACATTTATATCAGGTGCTTGCTAGACATAGACACCATAATAATCTTTGTAAGATTTCGATTGTCAAATTGTTTGATAATAATGTTCGATTTTTACAAAATTTTAAATGTTTACTCAGTGGCACCAAAACAGTCACAAAACAATGTTAATAAATTGTTCCATATGTAAATAATTCTAGGGTAAAAATATTGCTGTATGAAAAAGTATGTAAAACAAATATATTCTTTAAATTACATTATAATCTAAAATATGAAAATAGGTATTAATTGAAATGGACTTCAAAGAATTACATTTATCAACATTTATGTAAGTACATTTACTTGTTAATGGTAACTTATTTTATAAAGTTAAAACTATTTCGTAATTTCTCCTTAACACTAACTATGTTAAAAGTATACTTTACGGCAGTTGGACCAACATATTTCCTACTGTATGAATCTACATGAAGAAAGGTTATTAGCATTACAGTTACAGATGGTACTTGTAAAAAGCATATTACTTAACAAGTGTGTTTGAATAATGTTTTCTGCTCGCCAGTCATGTTTTAATTATGTATAATCAAGACATTTACAAATCAACCATTTCCAGAACATTGAATTGCTGAAACTAATTTATTAAAAACTAAATTATATACAACTTAACTCTATTCGAAAAGGAAAATTAAAAAACAATGAGCACATTTTTCTTAATTACTATGTTATCATTTATTATTAAACTAAGTTGAGGTCACGAGATTGGCTTGAGTCACAATATAAGCATTTTTAATATCAAATATTGCTATAGATTTTACTAGCAATACTAAACTTTAGTGCAATACTAAGGGACCAAGATAAAGCTAATAGATGACTTTAACCAGTCTCCTGTTTATAGCTCTTCTCGGTTCTAAATAAAATTGCTTAATAAATACAAGCCCATGATAGATTTTAGAAGAAAATGTATAATTACTTTGACTATTCTTTTTAATATCTATGTAATCTGTAGCTATCATATAAAAACATCAAAATGACATCACTGCATAAACATACATATAAACATTAAAAATATCAATATTTGTTGAGTTTGAGGTAGATGTTCACAATAAATGTTGCAATCACAGCCTGTTTCATTCAGGACACACATTCTGTTCAATGAAATATCTATTTTAGGTAATAATTGAATTCACAACTGCCAGGTTGCTTACTTCTTCATCTATACTTAAACTATCAAATGTTGAAGACTTCTCAAAGCAACAATATTAACACCTGTTCACGGCCTGTGGCCAAAACACAAAGTGACTTCCTCTCCCAGCATTTGATTGAGACGGTATTCATAGAAGTATGATGTGTATACAACATGGGTACCCCAATCTATTCCAGCTAAGGAATAAACATAACATATTTTTATTCTTTGGAATTCTACACCATTTCAGCAAAATTAATATGGAATCAATTTCAAATAAAAAATTAAATCTTATTTATGCCTACATACCCTGAATTATATTAATTCTAACAAATAGACCCTAACTCTGACAGAACATGAAACTTTTATGCAATAGCTAACTTATTAAATCAGGACAATATCAAAACTAACATGGAACATGACTATATGAATAAGTATGCTGTCTGGGACCTTCAGACAGAAAGCTATGAAGAGACAATTTAGTATAGCAATAGATTCTTGTTAATTATGACAGTTGAATCACACACCACATGGCCTTCAGATAGCCAGTATTCATTCTTCAGTAGCAACCTTACAATTTAATGGTAACACTCAATGTTAATTAACTACAGATAAAATTATGACTGAAAAATATTGGAATGACAATTAAATACAATATAGAATGGCTATTGGTAAGCATGCTACAATATAATTATGGGCCATGTTTTTTTGTATTCAATATTTCATAGTAATACAGATCATATTCATTCCGATTATTATTATTGTTCATTTAGGCTATGGCCAATATTGAAAAGATGACATAAGCAACACAATTGTCCTTATGCAAACCATATTTCATAGTATCATTGCTGTGAGTCACAAGATATGAAAGTAATTAATCTGAACATTTCTTCAGTCTAGTTCATACCTGTAATAAAATAACATTGTCGGTAACAACTTGTAACTGGCAGTTATAGGTAAACAATCAGTTTTATGCAAGTTATACAATACCTTTTAGAGGTATCATAAATTGACTGTGATTATGTTATTGCAGCAAACTACTGCCGCGCTGACCGCTCAGTTTCGATCAGACATTCTCTCACCAAGATGCGCGCATGGACGATACCGCGTTTCAAGCGTTCAGCTGAGCTGCGGCTGCCTGAGTAGCTAGGCCGGACTTCCTTACCCATCTCTTCAATGACGGCCAGCAGCTGGGCGTACTTGGAGGTTCCGTTGTCTTTGTCCTTGCCGATGGAGGACGGCGACGAGGCCGGCACGGTGGATATGGTCGCGTGGCTATTCCCGCCGTGACCCAACTCCTTGTGCACGTTCTTCCCGCTCATCGGGATCGCGGTCACGGTCACGTCACTCAGTTTTGACTCCACAGCCTGAATGTCCATCGCCTCCATTGCTGAAACATTACACCGCTTCAGTACAACAAAAGAAGCCGAAAGAATTATCAACAGAACAACAACTTACCGAGTCTAAAGTAAACAAAGATACATAATATATCGCTAAACACGTTCTGGTAAAATGTGCGCGCCTTATAAAACGTCTAACATAGATTCGGCTTATAAATTGTAGGTAATGTAGGACATACCTAATCGGATCACCTTCGGTCTCTCGAAGACAATGAATCGATGCCGCTAAGCCCGCAGTCGATTATGTACAATCAGTTATAGTAACTAACGCAGGAATGTTATGATTTCTTTGTAAATGTATGTGAATTTACTAGATAAAACCCGTAATTATACTATTTACTGTAAAATAATAAACAAGTCCACAAATCACCACATTGACAAGTATGTTTTTTTTTAACCACGGCTGTCAGAAGAGCGAAAGAATCATTTCCTTAACGTAATAAGAATCACTATAACAATGGGAATTTTTATGTTGATAGAAATAAGAGCAGACCTTAAAGGTTCTCCAATCAATTATTTTAATTTTTGAAGCTATTTTGAAAAGCAAAGCATTAGAAGAACATTTATTTTTAAAGTAATTATTTTGCAACGTTCCATTCAACGCAGGACTGTGACGCATCGTAAAATGCAGCTGTCAGTTCATCCATGGAATGTCAAAAGAAATTGACTTTATAGGCTGGGTACCTATCGGTTTTCTTTTCTGCTTTTTGCTTTTGTCTACGAAAACCTATTTTTATGTGTACGAATGTGTCCAAAACGGCGTCTACGAGACACATTCCAAGACGGAAGTAAATTATATTTAGCGGAGCGCCGATAACGTGTCGGACTTCGTTGATCAAATGAATGTAAATATTATAAGAATAAGTCGGTGTCAAGTGATTTCTCCGCCCACTGGAGTGTCTGGGATCATTATGCGATTAGCGGAGTCCCTGGTGAGCAGATGGTAGTGCAGTGGCTGGGCGTGGAGCGCGCGGGCCCGGCGATGGCGGCGGGCGCGGAGGGCGAGCGCGCGTCGCGGCCCAGCTCGCTGGTGCTGGAGGCGCCGCCGCCGGAGCGCGAGCCGCTGCGCTTCGACGTGCAGCTGGTGGGCGCTCCGCCGGAGGTCGAGCAGCTCGTCAACAACATCAAGCAAGTGGCTGAGGACTTTCTCTACCACTGGAAAACTTTCCCTATTGGTGAGAATAGTTGTTTCCCTATTGTTATTCTGATGTTAACTCTCACTGACTGTGACAATAAATGGAAAAAGATTCTTCAAATTTATACCATCCATGCCAGCTTATTATAATTACTCTAATAACAAAATGTTCAAGAAGTTTAGCTTTTATTATCTCAAATTAATTTGACCTCTGATCAACATTGATAATAGGTCTTTCTAGTGAGAGACAGCACTCCATGTTTACATGTTCCGAGATTGGGTTACTTAACTGTAAGCTGGTTTGCTAAGTATCAAGACAAACTTGTTTGCAGCTGTAGGTACTTTATAAATGGTGTTTTTTTCATAAGTTCTTTTAAATTTTCCCACACTTCTTTAACATATGAAATTATTTTCCAATAAGATATTTTAGTGTGAATACTTAATCCTTCTTAATTCTTTTAAATTTAATTCTAAAAATTGTACAAAAAACAATAATAACTGATAAGCATAAATATGCTCTTGAATCATCCAATTAATTGCCTAGTCAAATATTAATTCAAACTATATAACAAAGTAGTCATTTATCATCAGTAATTACTGCATTATGTTTCAGCTATTTGAACAAATAAATGCCTATTGTCTAATTATCAGCTATTATTGTGATATATAGCTTGAGCTAATTGGACATGCAACAAGCATAACTAAAATTATTACTGTGTTTTTCATAGCTGTTCAATAAAGCATGCACTTTACTTATACATGACACTTGAATGGTTTAGTTTTTTTATTAATTAATAAACACAATATCATAATAAAGGAAATGAGCAGAATATATATTAATTTTCAGAGAGAATATGATGCAAATTTGATTTTTGATTGACACAAGAATTATGAATATGAATATTTTTATACAAATTTAGAGAAGGGAATAAATGTAATGCAAGTAACATCACCCATAAGTTTTTGTTTTAAATTTCCTTTGAAATTATGATGAAGTAATATTGGCTTGTTATATTTTTATTGTTAAGATTTCAATTTATATTATCTTATCACCAAATGCATCTCTTATAGTAAGGTCATATCATATCAGGATTGATTTATCAATATCACATTAATAATAATTTATTAAGGACATGTAAAAGTTCTTCTTCCTTAACTGAAACACCTCATTACATGAATCTAATAGGAAAAAATATAATCATGCTACAAACATTGTTCATCTTAAATGATATATTAATTTAAGAGCATTGCATGAGCACTTATTTACAAACAGTTCTAAAGGTGACAGACATAATAAATTTATTGTAATTTTTTCTGACCTCCTTCAACCAATGTTTTCACTAAACCCCATAAATATTTGAGTAAACAACACCATATTACAGTGTGAGTGATTTAAACAACCTTCATTGTGGAATCCATTTATTAACTTAAACTAATCATCTTATAACATAGAAGTGTTATCATATATACATGTTCAGGGTAGCGATTCCTAATCATGCTCAGTTATCTTTATCGATCACATAAGGACGTGATTGTCAACATTCATATACCATCACAATGATTACAGCCAACTTCTCTGTCCCCAGTTCTCCCCCCATCCCGGTTCTCGGGTCCAGGGAACAGGCCGTCGGACATCATCGTCGCGCCGCCGTGCGACGAGCTGGACGCAGCCGCCCTCGACGCGGGCCTTGAGCCCCACCCGCTGTCGCCCAAGCAGCTCCACGCGATCAGGGAGAAAGGGTCAGTTGGTTAATGGACATTTTACTTTTTAAAACTCTGCATTTGATTGGAGTGAGAGCCTTCTGTTTTTAAGTAATTCTGGTGATCATGACAAGGCTCCTTGAATTCATATCGAAAAACAGTTGTCATTTGATAATGTTTTATTGGTTTAATCTTATTATTATTGCAAAAGAAACTCTGTCACTCAACACACTTAAACTACTGAGACAAATGATATTACAACTTGGTACAGTTTTTGATAGACTGTGCTACAGTAGCGGTACCATGAGTTGGCTATCGAAAACTTACGTACGTCAAAAACCTATCGAGTTGTGTTTTTCATACGACCGATTGTAGTTCGTAGCGTAACCACCAGCGGCGCTGTTCAAGTTTTTCATAGACATATTTACGTGGGCGATATCGAGTCCGTAACTTTTAAACTAATGGTAGCGCTACTGGAGAGTGTTTAACGCGATATACGATGGACTATGCGGACAGAGTTCGCTGACAAAAGCATCGTAAATAGAAAACCAAGCGATTCGCATTGTTGAAACTACGGAAAAGTAACAAATCGAAAGTCTGTCTTTGAACTGTTCTATGTCGTGTATATTTGCTAAAGTCATAGCGCTGGGTGCGGTAGGACGACTTAAGGCATAGGTAGGGCCTATTTTACTATCTGGACAAGCTGTCCCATTTTGCTTATAAAGTTTTAGTTACCAGATCTATGTTAAAGTCGGTACCGAGTAATAATACCGAGCAATTGTAGCCTTTTCAGTCATATAATTAACAACATTAGTCTTCCCATATTCCATTCACCTCATAATTGGAGTTCTGAGTATGATCAGCAACAAAAATAGAAACACGCTTCATTGTGACTCTTTTGCAAAAGAAATAGAAGCCACTAGTGTAAAGCTTCTTTTGTGGCTTTTGTATGTTTACACTTTTATGTAAGTTTGTTTGTACACAATTCTCATTTGCATATCAAAAGCAGCGCCTGTTTTATTTATGAGGCTCCGTCCTCTTATCTGAATGGCCATCATTCAGTAAGCAATATGCTAGCCTTCGTTACTGTATTGATTCAAAGTTGAAAAGACGAACATAAGCTTCAATATAATGCTGCAGTGAATACTGGAATCACAATGAATGGTTCTGTTCGCATCATGTTCTTGAAATGTAATCGATTTAGCAATGATATTAATCAGTTCATAATTACATTCGATTTGCATAGTCTTGTCTATTTGCGTAGTTATAAACGAGCCTAGGTTTAAGCTCAGATGTTACGGCTCACTGTATTTCAGACACAAGTATCTTGGTCATTCAGGTCACGTTCGGCGCGTCGGTACTCGAATATTAGCAGAAGTTTGGAGCGATAATTGTACATTATTAGCATCATCAAGCTAACACATTACATTAAAACTGAGCGCGTTCTATTAAGTATTCGTTTGTTTCAATAAAAAAATGTGCGTTCAACAAAGGATATGATCCCCTTCGGCCTTTGAACTCGTTAAGTTCAATTAGTGTTCGCCCTGTTAGGGTTGACTCCATCACTTTTTACAACTTTCTCTTGATATATTTAAAAGAACATGGGAACATTAAGTACCAATTTAATGAAAATACGGTCATGATAATAACAGTATTTTATGTAAATTTACGGGTATAGTTTAGTAGTAGGTTAGTTAGTAGGTAGGCCACGGGTACTTAGTTCCGCAAAAGTTTTATTCCCAGAACTTACAAAATATTTAATGAGTTATCCTTTCTATTAGGCATAGGTAGATACTTTCAATTAGATTCTAACCTTAGGATGTAAACATGTCCGTATCTATATACTTATTTGTTACAAAGTTACTGGCAACCCTAAGACGAGACGCTCTCAAATCAGTCGTCTGGGTAGTTGAGCCCTCCCTTTTCACTTCATGTGTTTAAGTTTTTTTATTGGAGCAATGTCATGCAAAAAGGTCGTGACTAAAGCACATATTTTTCTTATGGTTACAATGCTCTAACCCTGCTAAGTCTAGACAGATAAAATTATAAATCTAAATATGCAATTGCGGAGAATATAAAAAGTTCTAGTAAATGTTATATTAACGAATGAAATATAGTCCGTATTGTATGCATACAAACACATCTGTAATTTATTAGCGGGTAGTTAAAGTGAAAAGTCCATGATGCTGTAAGTTTCTAGGATCTAATCTAATTACACCATTACACCTTCGAAATGCTGAATATATAAATCGTTTTACAATCAATAGTATGTGATAATACTATAATGTAATAGGTTGTTTTTTATACGTAGCTTATCCCATAACAGACCTTCATTACAATCATTGCTTATCAATTCGAATCCCTAAAGATCGTGTATTGTTATGGAGTCAAGTGCGTGCGACGCGACTGGAATAGCAACTGCGATCGTAACACAATACGCGAGAACTCGCCCGGCTCCAGTTACTACGACAATATCATTTACACAATGCTGTATATAGAACAATCAGTGCCTTGGTAGCCTTAAAATCATGACTGGCACAAGCACGATTATGGAGCCCTTGGTAGAACTTAGATTTGAAATGACCACGTAATCATGGCGCTTGCGACAGTGTCATAATATCGGGAACTCGATAAAATAAGAAAAAGTGGTCAATATCCCGAATATTTTTAGTTTTCTAATAGGCAGATTGTTTATGGAGCTCTTGGCTTATGGTCCAAGATCCCAGAGCTGCCAGACATCACTTATTTTCTAATGGACAAAATATATACGATTGAGTAGTGTTGGGGTGTACTATCATCATATGACTAGTTGCTACCTTGACCAGACGGCCATTTTTCAGATATCAACCAATCAAGGTACATAGAAACACTGCTTACCTCACTTAAATTCTGATGGCTGATTTTAACATATATTTCACACAATATCATTAAAAATCAGGATTCATTACTCCCAGACACATGCGGTCAGGGCCGAGCCGCCCCTATGTGCAAAGTGTGCGGCGCACACAGGCGCCAAGACAATAGGGGCGCCGCGCCGCCACTGCCACCTAAATTATTTTCATGAAGGAAGACGATAATATCCCTGGTCCGTCAAAACAAAATATATTATTGATTTCAGTCTAAATTAACAATTAAAAATTTTAATTCGTTTTTCATGATGTTTCGTTAAAAAAGGCGCTTCATAGGTTCCGCACACAGGCGCTGCCGAGGGTCGGCGCGGCCCTGCATGCGGTCGGCGGTTTTACCTTACAGACGCTTTAAAGCTATGAAAAAAATTTTACTTTTACTTATTTTCTGATGCTTGATTTTTATATATGTTATTCAAACAACTAAAAAGTGCTCATCTGACCGCAATAATTATAGAATTGTACCTTACAAACTATTTTATTAGAAAAACTTAACTAAATTCAATTTTAAAAAAAATCTAAAACAGTTGGGTCTGGTGAATGTTTGGCCCCTTGGATCGGGCTGTACGTTTGCAAAACGTTTTAAAATAGTTGTTTGAATAACATATATAAGAATCAAGCATCACAAAATAAGTAAAATTAAGTAAAAGTAAAAATTTTTTCATAGCTTTAAAGCGTCTGTAAGGTAAAACCGCCGACCGCATGTGTCTGGGAGTAATAAAACCTGATTTTTAATGATATTGTGTGCAATATATGTTAAAATCAGCCATCAGAATTTAAGTGAGGTGAGCAGTGTTTCTATGTACCTTGATTGGTTGATATCTGAAAAATGGCCATCTGGTCAAGGTAGCAACTAGTCATATGATGATAGTACACCCCACCACTACTCAATCGTATATATTTTGTCCATTAGAAAATAAGTGATGTCTGGCGGCTCTGGGATCTTCCTCTATTAGGAAAATTGGCCTGCCCTAAACATCTATTGATATTAGGAGGTTTCGAGTAGAGAGGAGGTATTACAGCCATTATATCTTCGGAGACCTAACTACAAAGCTTTGGATGATCGTACTATACAGATAATAAAATACTGCTGAACTAGCTAATGACAGATAACTAGAGAGGACCCAAGCCGTTGGCTTATCCTAGCCTCCTTGTTTACTGGCGAACTATCTGTTCAATCTCTTATACGTTTTAATAAGTTATAATTACAAAGTAATCTAGTTTAGTTTCCTAGAAAAAGCTTATTAATGTAGATGTCGATTCATACATGTATGACATCATACAGACATGCAGTTAACACATCTTCATACACATTACCTAGATGAAGTGTAGCTTCGGGCTTATAGTGGAAACGCTCCGCTTACTCCCCTCATGTACACAATGCTTAGGTATATACATTACGTAATTATGTATTTTATGAAGACATGCATAAGGTGTTGATTTATATAGAATATTTTCTTTCGTTAAGCTTGCACAAGGACAGAATATTTAAGCCGAAGAAACTAAGTGTTAAACAATTGGAATCGATACGCGAATGGGGGTATGTCGCCCTATATGTTATTATATTTTATTTATGTGTATCCATAATATACATTACGAACATTAGCGTCAACATTTGTTGTTTCAGTTTGGCCTAGCAAATGTTGGCGCCAATGATTTTGGCCCTCTAGCATGATCCGTTCATTAGAAGTGCTTCTATCTGTCTATCGTATTATGTTTATGTGTATTTCCCGCATTGTCTCATATAGCCCCATTCCACTGACTAGGCATAGTTTAGACTTCTTACAAAGCATGGTCCTGGATGTTGTATGATACTTGCCACGGCTTTATAACAGCGGGGAGCGGACCAGTGGCTGTGCAAGTGAAACAAACGCTTACTGTAGGTAAGTGTCTGTGTCACTGGCACACGCATCCCCTCCTAAGGTGCTCCCAGCTGTTGTTGAGGTCGAGGTCTTAGAAAACCTTTCTTCGGACGTAACTAGGAAGATGTTCAAGTCAGAAAAGTGTCGTGTTTACCATCATAGTACCTGATCTTCTCGCAGCTTAGGAAAAAGCACCGCCCAAGTAGACTTTCTTCTAAACGTAGGATTGACAAGGTGTTGTTTGCTAAGCTTTAAATGTCTCTTCTTGTAACAATTTTGTATTTGTAAATTGGCTCTGCATGTTCAGAAACTTGATGAGCAAATAATTACCTTCAGCCCAAATATAGTTAATGTAAAATCTTTCCTAGTTACGTCCACGTCCGTCCAAAATTCGACCATACCACCCATCTTACAAAGTTGAAAATCCAACAGCGAGTTCGAAGTGCCTTCCCGCCACTTCCCTGGTCAAACACACGTTTGGCGCGTGGCCGGGTGGCTGCAGCGGGGTCGGGCGCGCGCGCGCGAAGATCTCTACTGTCATGTGGCCCGCGCCGTGGCGCTGGTGGTGGTCGTGGCCAGGGACCGGCTGCTGCGGGAGGAGCCGCTGTCCGTCATAGCGGGCGCGAAGTCCTTGCTCATGGGCTTGCACAGGTGAGATCTTTGGGGTTAGATAAACAATCGAAGGCTAGGTTCACTTACCTTTCTGTAACGGTCTGAAACTAACGTCAATTAGACAATGTGAATGGGGGGGCTGATTTGGTATTCACACAACGGGAGGAGTGCTAGAATCAGAATGCTGATAATGTTTGTACATGTATGTACTTGAATCATTTTACAAGATCTTTAGGATGCTTAATTACCTAACAAATATTTATACTGACTAATGACTACTGATGTAATCCATTACTAAGTAAATTTATGTAAGCTTATTGTTTTGCAGGTTGTTGGATCTCATTTTTGGTATGCCGTCCTTAGAAGCTCGTGATCTCGAAAAGAAAATACGCGAGGAACGATCTCGATACTTAGTAGCCGAACTTATTTGTAAGGTAAGACATTTTTAAATTAAATAATTCCTTATACATATTTAACTTGATTACTTGCTTCAAGATAAATTTTGTAGAAGCAGTACAGATAATAATACATATGTTCATCCCTTTCTGTCGTATAGCCAGAGCACCAGGAGGACATAGCAGCGCTGGCGGCGTGGGTGACACGTGCCATGCGCCGCGCCGCGTCGGAGAAGACTGACGCGCGCGAGCCGCCGCGGACCGCGCCGCGCGTGCCCTGCCTCTACACCACTCCGCAAAGGACTGAGGTACCGACGTCTCAGCTCAGCTCACTGTAGTAGCTGCCGAGGTACCAGGAGGACATAGCAGCGCTAGCGGCGTGGGTGACACGTGCCATGCGCCGTGCCGCTTCGGAGAAGACTGACGCGCGCGAGCCGCCGCGGACCGCGCCGCGCGTGCCCTGCCTCTACACCACTCCGCAAAGGACTGAGGTACCGACGTCTCAGCTCAGCTAACTGTAGTAGCTGCCGAGGTACCAGGAGGACATAGCAGCGCTGGAATCCTAGGTGAAGCGGTATAGTAAACGCGGCCTCTACACCACGCCGCAGCGGACTGTGGTACGTCTCACAGCTTAGCTCACTGTAGTAGCAGCCGAGGTACCAGGAGGACATAGCAGCGTTGGCAGACTGGGTGATGTTAGTATAATAAACACGGCCTCTACACCACGCCGCAGCGGACTGAGTTACCGATGTCTCGAGCTTAGCTCACTGTACTGGCAGCCGAGGTACCAGGAAGACATAGCAGCGCTGGCAGCCTGGGTGATGCGGTATAAGAAAGACGGCCTCTACATCAGGCCGCAGACTGAGGTATCCCATCTCCACTAGACATAATACACACTCTAAATATTTTAGTAAATTTTTTTCTACGCATCATTGAAGTAGCTAGTGTCTTAGTCGGTACTGTAAAACTGTCCGGCTGTTGCCGCGGTTAGCCGGAATGCGTTCAGCCGTCCGGCTTACCGCAATAAAAATGGTCTTCCAATAAAAAAATCGTGCAAGGTTTACTCACAAGCTTCTTGTCTGGCAGGTGGACTTGCGGCTCTACCGGCGGGAGACGGTGAGGCGCGCGGCCGGCGCCCTTCAAGCGCTTCTGGAGCGGGAAGCCCGAGGATGGTTCCTGCACTTTCGCGAGCGGCGCGCCGCGCATCTGCACACGCAGAAGATGCCGATGAAGGATATCGAGGAGGTGACGTTAATGTAGTTGGATTCCTTCACTGTCTCTAGCTACTCCCTATATTTCTGAGTGTGATTTGGAACGCACAAAATATCTCACCAAATGGCGGTAGTGATTAAACTTTCATATGAATACAACTGTCAACTTTTAGTCCTGCCCGTGACCATGAGCGCTGTAAGAGCTTGAGCAAATTTTCTAAATCAAATACATGAGTAAATTAAAATTATTTTTTAATGATATATTTTTAATTATTTTTCTTTATCTCAAAGTTAACTTGACGCGTCGTTTACAGGAAGTGCGTGTAGCGGCTATGAGGGAGTACGTGTCGCGCGTGTGCGCCGCGGTGATGTCGTGCGAGCGGCTGCGCGCGCTGGGCGCCGACGTGCCCGCGCTGCTCGCGCAGCAGCTGCGCGCCGCCGCCATCGTGGACAGGTACGGGACGTGATGTGACGGTGATGTCGTGCGAGCGGCTGCGCGCGCTGGGCGCCGACGTGCCCGCGCTGCTCGCGCAGCAGCTGCGCGCCGCCGCCATCGTGGACAGGTACGGGACGTGATGTGACGGTGATGTCGTGCGAGCGGCTGCGCGCGCTGGGCGCCGACGTGCCCGCGCTGCTCGCGCAGCAGCTGCGCGCCGCCGCCATCGTGGACAGGTACGGGACGTGATGTGACGGTGATGTCGTGCGAGCGGCTGCGCGCGCTGGGCGCCGACGTGCCCGCGCTGCTCGCGCAGCAGCTGCGCGCCGCCGCCATCGTGGACAGGTACGGGACGTGATGTGACGGTGATGTCGTGCGAGCGGCTGCGCGCGCTGGGCGCCGACGTGCCCGCGCTGCTCGCGCAGCAGCTGCGCGCCGCCGCCATCGTGGACAGGTACGGGACGTGATGTGACGGTGATGTCGTGCGAGCGGCTGCGCGCGCTGGGCGCCGACGTGCCCGCGCTGCTCGCGCAGCCAGCTGCGCGCCGCCGCCATCGTGGACAGGTACGGGACGTGATGTGACGGTGATGTCGTGCGAGCGGCTGCGCGCGCTGGGCGCCGACGTGCCCGCGCTGCTCGCGCAGCAGCTGCGCGCCGCCGCCATCGTGGACAGGTACGGGACGTGATGTGACGGTGATGTCGTGCGAGCGGCTGCGCGCGCTGGGCGCCGACGTGCCCGCGCTGCTCGCGCAGCAGCTGCGCGCCGCCGCCATCGTGGACAGGTACGGGACGTGATGTGACGGTGATGTCGTGCGAGCGGCTGCGCGCGCTGGGCGCCGACGTGCCCGCGCTGCTCGCGCAGCAGCTGCGCGCCGCCGCCATCGTGGACAGGTACGGGACGTGATGTGACGGTGATGTCGTGCGAGCGGCTGCGCGCTGGGCGCCGACGTGCCCGCGCTGCTCGCGCAGCAGCTGCGCGCCGCCGCCATCGTGGACAGGTACGGGACGTGATGTGACGGTGATGTCGTGCGAGCGGCTGCGCGCGCTGGGCGCCGACGTGCCCGCGCTGCTCGCGCAGCAGCTGCGCGCCGCCGCCATCGTGGACAGGTACGGGACGTGATGTGACGGTGATGTCGTGCGAGCGGCTGCGCGCGCTGGGCGCCGACGTGCCCGCGCTGCTCGCGCAGCAGCTGCGCGCCGCCGCCATCGTGGACAGGTACGGGACGTGATGTGACGGTGATGTCGTGCGAGCGGCTGCGCGCGCTGGGCGCCGACGTGCCCGCGCTGCTCGCGCAGCAGCTGCGCGCCGCCGCCATCGTGGACAGGTACGGGACGTGATGTGACGGTGATGTCGTGCGAGCGGCTGCGCGCGCTGGGCGCCGACGTGCCCGCGCTGCTCGCGCAGCAGCTGCGCGCCGCCGCCATCGTGGACAGGTACGGGACGTGATGTGACGGTGATGTCGTGCGAGCGGCTGCGCGCGCTGGGCGCCGACGTGCCCGCGCTGCTCGCGCAGCAGCTGCGCGCCGCCGCCATCGTGGACAGGTACGGGACGTGATGTGACGATTAATAATAACAAGAGTTTGAATATTTTGTTTTAGTAGTGGCTAGCGACCGCCAGCAACTTCGTCCGCGCTGAATAGTAACTTTTGGCAGCAATGATATTAGTGAAAGTCCCGTTAAATTGGTCCAGCCGTTTCGGAGATAAGTGACAGACACTTTAATTTTATTAAGTTGTATAGACTAGCACTTTCTTTGCGCCGTTTAGTGCTTACGCCGCCCGTGTGGAGTCGTTTATCGCATAAAACATTCAACATAAAGTTCGTTCGGTCAAAAGTAGCCTGTAACCCGGTCGAGCTTGACGAATGACACAGCCAATCGTGTCATTCGCTTTTATCACATAAATATAACTTTTCAATCAATTCCCCAACAGAGCCGAAGAAGGTGTCCAGCGCAAGCTAGAAGCGGGCCTGGCTACAGCCGAAGCGAGAATATGCGCGTCCCACCCGATCCTGTCGCGCGCGGACGCGTGGCGCAAGGAGAAGCTCGCGGCCGCCGCGGAGCGACTCAAGAGCGAGCTGCGCTGGACGCCCGCGGAGGACGCGGCGGCCGCGATGCAGGCGCACCAGCTGCACCAGCACCGGTACTTCCTGCTGCGCGACCTGACCTTCCTACGCGACCGGGAGCCGCTGCTGATGAAGGTGAGACGTACACACTATGAGCATACCGTCTGACTGTACCAGGGCTGAAGACACGACGTAGGTTACGCGCGACCGGGAGCCGCTGCTGATGAAGGTGAGATCAGACTGTCTACTAGGGCGACAGACCCTACGCATGTCACGCGCAGATCTCAAGGCACTTCATGTTTTCGCTCATTGTTGAATGAGTTCTTGTCTTATCTTGATAGTAAAATATTTTGGAAATTATATGGCTTTTGGATTTTATCTTGAGCTAATAAGGTTTAAATTATGGTGGCAATATGGTTGCTACTTGTAATAAAAAAGATAATGGAACAAAAAACTTTGAAAAACGAAATTGTATGCGGCCAGTGTGCGCGCACGCCAAGGAGGTCGCATCACTAAGCGCGTTCGACTTAATCAATCTCTTATTTTACAGGAACTCCGCGCGGCGAAGACGCCGACGCGCACGTTCACGTGGGCGAGCCGCATCTGGCGGCCGCAGCACTGGGTGGTCGTGCGGCACTTCCGCGGGCGCTCGGAGCGGATCCCGGCCGTGCGCAGCGCGCGCGCCACCAGCATCGTGACCCCGCGCTCCGACCCCTCGCAGCCCGTGTTCCTCGTGCACAAGGAGCGCGTGCGCACCTCCACCACCCGCTGGCCGGGGTGGCGGCTGCTCAACCTGGCTCACAGGTGACGCGCCCACTGCCCGCTCCAGCATCGTGACCCCGCGCTCCGACCCCTCGCAGCCCGTGTTCCTCGTGCACAAGGAGCGCGTGCGCACCTCCACCACCCGCTGGCCGGGGTGGCGGCTGCTCAACCTGGCTCACAGGTGACGCGCCCACTGCCCGCTCCAGCATCGGGACAAACCGTCCTAATAGTTTAACTTTATGACGATAAAAGTCGACCAAACAAATAACTTTTTTCTGCCACGTGTCATTAAGGCATGGAATGCCCTTCCAGCTCATGTTTTCCCTCCCTACTATGATCCCGGGCTCTTCAGGCGGGGCGTGAAACGGTATTTAAGCAGGCCTTCAGGGTGAGAGCGACAAGGTCAATATGGTCTATTGTGCCTGTCGACCTCATTTTTGGATCTCACTCTTACCACCAGATTGTTAGCTTATTAGAAAAAAAATGACTAAAGAAAAGGTTTTAGTGCAGCCACCTATCACAAGGAAGACGTTATAATCGTAACATTCACTCTTTTGGCTCCATGTACGTACATTTTAACAAGCGATGCCGAACACCTTTAGACCAATATTGTAGCCAACCAAAATAAACCTTATGCGTATTGCAATAGGACCTGGTGTTGGAGCTGGAACATGATGTTCCTGCTGGGCGTGGTGGTCCCGTGGTGCTCGCTGTTGTCGCTGCGCACGCTGCTCTGCGTGCGCCCGTTCGTTCCCGACTTGGAGCTGTCGCAGGTAAACATACGGATTAAGTAGATCAATTTTCTATAGACTGACATAGAAAAGTCCTAGCGAATAAGCTGAAGTTGGCACCATGTCGTCAGTCTTCTTCTTATCGTATGGTTGATGAACAACCTGGTGTCAGAGTTTTTAAACCGCCCGTAGGCCTCTGACATGGCTTCACACACCGTTGAAAAATCTCTCAGGTGTGCTGGTTTCCTCACGATGTTTTCCTTCACCGTTAAAGCGTCGAATGATGGTACATATGAATTTCAAATTTGAAAAACACATTGGTACCTGGCGGGGTTTGAACTGGCGACCTCTCGCATGGCAAGCAACGACCTTAACCACTCGGCCATCGACGCTTTATGTCGTCAGTGATTCCTAATTTCAAAACTGTGTTTTATTGTTATCAGGTGAATGGCACACTGTTCCCGAAGCGCAGTAGCGAGACGCAGACGATGTGGTCGCGGTTGTTGAAGCTATGGCGACATGTCTCTAAGGAGCGAACGCGATTCGAGACTGAGCCTGACACAGGTAAGGTATTTAAACTGTAACTGCCTCGTTGGTCTATTGGTAGCAACTGCTGCGTTAGGACCGAGAGGTCCCCGGTTCGAGTCCGGGGTCGGGCAAAATTTGTGTGAGTCTTTCTGTAATGAAATTACTCAGCCCGGAGTTAGGAAGTTGGCGGTTGAACGCCCGTGCCTCGGAAAGCACGTTAAGCCGGTGGTCCTGCGCCCGATTTCTCATCGGTCATGTCGGATTGCCGTCTCACCGAATTATGAGAGTAAGGAAATAGAGAGTGCACTTGTGTTTGCGCGCACACTTGTGCACTATAATATAATATGTCCTGCGCCACTTGACTGATCTTAATTGTGATCGCCGGCCTTGGCTAAAATCGGTCGGACGCCTTATTATTTAAACTGTGACAAAATTAAATTAAAAAAATATTGTGTACTAGTTTTCTGCCCCGACTTAATCCACTTTCAGTCTTTCATCGCGTCATATCTGTCTGTAAATAGTTTCCCTACCACATTAAATGTTAATTTCGGTTAAGAAACGTTTGAAATTAAGACACAATATCATTCTCTTTTGTCATCTACCAGGTTTACTGGGCAAAGGTCTAAGCAGACAAGCGAACCGCGTGTGGAACTACGGCGTGATCGGCGGGCTGGGCTCGCTGGCGCTGCTGCTGGTGTTCCCGCTGGTGGCGCTCGGCACCAGCCTGGCGTCGCTGGCGCTCGCCGCGAGCGTGCCGCTGTGGATGCCGGCGCTCACGCTGTGCGTGCACGTCGCGCTGGCGCTGCTGTACGAGCTGGACTGTCCCGACCCGGCGCGCCTCAACAGGTCAGTGACCCGGGTGTGGTGCTACAGAGTGATCGGCGGCTGGGCTCGCTGGCGCTGCTGCTGGTGTTCCCGCTGGTGGCGCTCGGCACCAGCCTGGCGTCGCTGGCGCTCGCCGCGAGCGTGCCGCTGTGGATGCCGGCGCTCACGCTGTGCGTGCACGTCGCGCTGGCGCTGCTGTACGAGCTGGACTGTCCCGACCCGGCGCGCCTCAACAGGTCAGTGACCCGGGTGTGGTGCTACAGAGTGATCGGCGGCTGGGCTCGCTGGCGCTGCTGCTGGTGTTCCCGCTGGTGGCGCTCGGCACCAGCCTGGCGTCGCTGGCGCTCGCCGCGAGCGTGCCGCTGTGGATGCCGGCGCTCACGCTGTGCGTGCACGTCGCGCTGGCGCTGCTGTACGAGCTGGACTGTCCCGACCCGGCGCGCCTCAACAGGTCAGTGACCCGGGTGTGGTGCTACAGAGTGATCGGCGGCTGGGCTCGCTGGCGCTGCTGCTGGTGTTCCCGCTGGTGGCGCTCGGCACCAGCCTGGCGTCGCTGGCGCTCGCCGCGAGCGTGCCGCTGTGGATGCCGGCGCTCACGCTGTGCGTGCACGTCGCGCTGGCGCTGCTGTACGAGCTGGACTGTCCCGACCCGGCGCGCCTCAACAGGTCAGTGACCCGGGTGTGGTGCTACAGAGTGATCGGCGGCTGGGCTCGCTGGCGCTGCTGCTGGTGTTCCCGCTGGTGGCGCTCGGCACCAGCCTGGCGTCGCTGGCGCTCGCCGCGAGCGTGCCGCTGTGGATGCCGGCGCTCACGCTGTGCGTGCACGTCGCGCTGGCGCTGCTGTACGAGCTGGACTGTCCCGACCCGGCGCGCCTCAACAGGTCAGTGAACCCGGAGTGATAGATGTGACGTCACTGCAAAAAATTTGCACCCATTCCTCCAACTCTGACATGTGCCCGACACACGGTCATTAGGATATCTAGTTTGCTGTCCGGCAGCAAGGTTAAAAAGTTTAAGACTGCGGACTTCTTAAAAGACATTCACAAATAAAATATTTAAGCATTCTATCTATATAAATAGTTCGAAATACATACATAAAATCACGCCTTTTTCCCAGAGGGGTAGGCACTAGGCAGAGATCACATCCAGCCATGTGCTACGGTCCTGGTACAACACTTTCGCTTCATCCACATCCATCAACCTCTTCATGCTTGCTCGTCGATTAAGATTTGAAATTGACCAGAAAAAATTGTTTTCTACCGTGCAATACTTAGCGTAAATTTTATGGTACTTATGTACCTAAACGTGATTCGCAAGCCGCTAGAGGCGGCTGTACATTTACTGTTCTGTAGTCCTTCCAATCACTATTCTATAACGGCTGAAGTATGTGACGTGTGCGCAGATGGTTCGTGCTGTTCGAGGTGGTGTTGTGGCGCATCGCGGTGCTGGGCGTGCTGCAGCCGTTACTAGCACTAATCGTCGCGCTCGTCGTGTGTCCGCTCTGCGCGCTCATATTGCTCTTTGGTGAGTCTGGAATTACTTTATTTTGTATTTTTTTTTTAATGGAAATAAATCCATCATACAAGGAATCGCATAGTAGCAAATTGTAGTTGGATGTAAGGCAGTAGGCTGGTAGAATATAATGTGATTTGACTTCTTAGATAGTTATTTTTGTTTAGAAAACTTAATTTATAATTTGTAAATATTAGTCTTTATGGGTCTACATGCGATAATTGGAATAGCTACATAGCTACATATCGGTCGCGAGCGAACTCCATAACACCTAGTACAAAATGTATGACATTTTAGGAATTATACATATAGCGCAAGCCAAAATAGACTTTTAATAGATATGTAAGATTTCAAAAGTATATTTTGGCTTGCATGGATATGTAAGATAATAGATATTACTTTGAAACATGAGAAGAAAGCACATAGATGCACACATGCATACATACACATATTATATATTATCATTGCTTCATAATCGCATAATATGCGTAATATTAAGCGTAAGTCTAAATTATAATATAGTTTATAATATAAAGTAAGTCTAAATTATAATATAGTTTATATTATAAGCTATATTATAATTTAGACTTTAATTTACATATACATTTTACTATAATTTCCTTTAAATGTGAAAACAGTAGCTTATATGGAAGGGAAAGACTTCTAACACAGGCTCTTGCTTAAAAGAAGTCACTAATCACAAATCAATGTATCCAAGTCTTTTAATGAATAAAAACTATTTTTATTTTATTTATTACATTAGAATAATTAGTATAAAGAACACTGTTTTCCGTTATATAGGGTTATCTATTGTTTGCCCGAAAGATATATGCCATAATATACATATGCCCGAATTTCATTTGTCATAATTTCATTTGCCCGAATGATATGTTTGCCATAAAATACAAATGACATAATTTTATTTGCCCGAACTTCAGACTCCATAATGATTCGAATGCCATACGTATTGTTATCCATATTTTTTAATTTGTCTTTCATGTTTCTAACCTAACCTAACCTATTTTTTTATCATTCTCTTAACCTATTTTACAAGCTATTTCGGTGGAAAATGATGTAATAACACGAAAACAAAGTTTCTAACACGTAACTAATATAGTAAACAATGAGCATAATATTATTGCAATTAAAATATGGATAACAATACGTATAGCATTCGAATCATTATGGAATCTGATGTTCGGGCAATTAAAATTATGTCATTTGTATTTTATGGCAAACATAACATTCGGGCAAATGAAATTATGGCAAATGAAATTCGGGCATATGAATATTATGGCAAATAAAATTCGGGCAAATGAAATTATGGCAAGTGGGGGTATACCGTTCTATAGGCATTTGCTTATTTTGAAGCATAAGCATCATCTTATCTAATTCTACAATCATTTTGTTCTCCACAGGTGGCGTGTCGTGGTGGTCGGTGCGCGGCGTGTGGGAGGCGCTGGCGTGGCGCGCGGTGATCTCGCGCGCCGGCCGCGTGCCCGCGCACGACTCCGCCTTCTGCCGGCGCGTGGACGGGCCCGGCCTGCGCACCAAGACCTACTACCAGATCACGTGAGTATCTACAAATGACTGCAGCCATATTGGTTAAACTCGTTTAAGATAGGTAGCCACAGACAGAAGTGTTGCTCGACTACTACCAGATCACGTGAGTACTACTACGTTTAAGCTACGGTGTCCCACACACTCCACACCATAACAGTCTAACTTATAACACTGAACCGCTCCTTTTTAACCGACTTCAAAAAAAGGAGGAGGTCCTCAATTTTGAGAGGTCTGTATACTTTTTAATTTTTGTTACCTCATAACTTCCGCCTGGGTGAACCGATTTGGATGTTTTTTTCCGCCTTCAAAAACATATCAAATTCCTATTGAGATATATTTAAATGTTCGTGTTATATTATTTTGTAATTTTTAGCAGGTATGTCGGGTTTTTGAAGTCGGTTTTTATTTTTTTGGTATTCCTCATGAAAACATATTCTGTAGCCGTTTAATACTGATTTTACTTTCTTCATGGAACAGTGGTTAGTGACTCTGGCTAGCGGTTCTAGGAGGAGTGGGTTCGATACCCACTAAGGACAAATATTTGTGCGTTGAGCATCGGTGTTTGTTTCGTGTGCAGATTTTATAGTTTAAGTCGTATTTAATAATAGTTAATCTGACAAGCGATTATAAAGTTTTAGATCTGCAATGTAATTTTAGTAAGACAGTATCGTTGTCCAGGCGCAATTACACACATCATCAATCATATGTCTTTAAAATTACAATTACTTTTACTCTTTTGTACAACAAGATTTTTTGTGTGCGATTTTGTAGTCACCTCCCTTATAAATGTTATACAAAATTGTGTTTTATCCCTTACTCGATACGGTCTACAGTTGCGCGCAAGCCGTGGCCGCAGTGGTGGCCCGCGCGGAGGCGGAGGCGCTGGCGCAGTGGGCGGGCGAGGCGGAGGTGGCCATAGAGCGGCCCCTGAGGGACTACGCGCACTTCGTCGACGCATGCTTCGGACCCTTCTCTGTGCAGATCGCTAAGGTGAGTGAGTAAAGTGGTGAATGAGTTATTATAGAAAAAAAATATATGTCCGGTCATGACGACTGGTTATGACGCTTGCAACAGTGCCGAAATATCGGGATCTTATAGCTTTTTAGTTTTGTAATTTGGTAACCATCACAGTTTTAAGTTATGAATGGGTTATTTACTGAACACGTGACTCAGTAAATGATAAAATTAATAAGCGATTGATTTCACAGACTGATTAAATTCACGACTACATTAGTTGATTTGATTAGATAGATTCGCCAATGACTTAGGATCTAAATTAACTTCATCAATTATTTAAATGAGTACACTAGCTAGATTGATGAGTTAACGCGATTGATGAACGTGTACGTAGTATGAGTTTGCAGGATTTTGGAGATAACATGCATAAGCACTGCGTCCTAATTATTGAATAATCATTTGCAGACTGGCGCATACAAACAGCTAGAGAAGGAGTGTATGGAGCTGACGATGTCCCTGCGCGAGAAGGTGTCGAGCCGGAGGCGCGAGCTGGCGCTGGGGCTGAGCGACGCCGCGCGCGCCCGCGTGCGCATGACCACGCAGGACCTGAGGGTGACTCACATACATACATACACACACACACATACATACAGGAAGACATGTCAAGGGACTTTAATAAACGTTAAGACTAAATCTGGAACTTTTATAAAATTAAAAACTAGAAACAGCAGACCAGAAAAACAAAATAGCTTGTTAAGAAATGTTAATCAACTTAAATCTTTACTTAACTCATATTCCGACTCCTAATTCAGAACTAAAAACTAATGATCCGATCTTTCGTATTAAGTAACCGTGAAATTCAATAACGATGTCTCTAAAGTTACATCAAATTTTATGAAATTGATGACTGATATAATGCCATAATAAAAACCTTTAATTGTCAAAATGATTTCGTTTCTAACTTCTACTGTCCTTTCACAGAAAGCGGTTCAAGCGTGCGCCAGCGAGCTTGGGCGTGTGTTCGCGACGGCGGCGCGCGCCGAAGAATGGTGGACGGCGCGTGGCCTCGACCCTGCCGACTGGCACGCGCTCGCTGCGAACATGCTCGTAGAGGTACGAAGTTTATACAGTACAGCGCCATCTATTGGCGAAGTACAGTATTAAGTACTCGGTTAAAATGTCACTGTGCAACCTACGCACTCAAATTTTATATGAAATTCGATGCGTAATGTGAGGATAAGTGGGAAGTACCTGTATAAATATAAAATATAATAAATTAGGATAAAAGTACTATAGTTGTGTCAAACACTCGCTGCCCGCGGGGCAATAAAACGTGGGACTACGACAGCGAATATTCATCTCTCTGTCGCACTTACAGGTCTTATGGGGAGGCGTAGTGTTGCACCAGTGTGGTGTCGATATTAATACGATAAATACTTTGTATAGTAATAAAAGTTATGGAGTAAATGATTATGTAATTATTTTCAATATTGAATATTTGAATGTTAATTGTAGTTTATCGTTATTAGTGAACTAATTCGTAAATAACCTATTATTTAAAACATTTATAAGTTGAGTTTCTGACAATTTAATTTACTAATTAATTACCATTGCCAGCTCAAATACCTAGTAAACAATCACGATGCGCACATAAAAACGAATGTACAATTTTCTGGAAGAATGCATTTGTCGATAACAGTCCATCGACAAGTGCGCGATGCGCATGGGCCGCCCTTGCATACAGATGATTTATGGCATCGCGGGCAGCGAGTCTTTGACACAACTATAGTATTGCTTTTCTGTATGTGAGTTGGCTCTTAATATGTACTTACAAATATAAAATTATGTGTAAAAAATATATTGTAATAGTGTCATCAATCAATGTTCAGTATTTAACCATATAACGGAGCACTTACAAACGTCGTAGACGTAATATTAATTATTATGTCACGCCTACTGCGACTTGTCGTCAGGACCCAATGCGCCGGTCTGCACATAGCAGCGCCATCTCTCGGCGCCGAATAGAACTAAAATGTTTGATCGTGCAGCGCCATCTCTTAGCGGCGTGCAGTAACTACAGTCTGTTCTCGCTACAGGTGTTCGACGCGGAGGTGCTGGTGTCGCTGGAGGAGGGCGAGGCGCGCGTGCCGCTGGAGGGCGGCGAGGCGGTGCGCGCGTGGGCGGCGCGCTGCGGCCGCGACACCGCGCCGCCCGACGTGCTCGCCGAGCGCGACGACTGGCGCCGCGACACCGCCGGTGAGGGCCCTAAGTCTTTCTGTACTCTTTTACAGATGAGCGGCGTTGCGTCAAGTCATTTTATTGCGCGGATGTGTAGGTAATGCGTGAGGGGATTCACAATGAGCGTAAATATATCCAAATACGGAACATTCCCTCTCCATCTGAATTTGATATGTTTATTCTACTTTTTCTATGTTTATTAACCTTATATTACTTGTGTTGTGAAGTGTAAAGGCTTAAATTATGGTGGTAATATTGTGCCCATTAATGTTTAAAGTGTTATTGAAACGGGATGGCGTAATTTAAAGCCGTAGCTTTCTACATCTCTATCCTTATTTCTCTATTCCTTCCATATAATTGCGGAGATAATTGACTCTTCTATATGAGATATCTTTATGTCCAGGCGTCTGGTGCGAATGGGGAGGCGCGCCGGCGCCGCGCGTGTCCGCGCCGGTGCTGGAGCTGGCGGCCTTCAGCCCGCGCGCGCCCTCGCACCCGCCCGTGCCGCACCCCGCCGCCGTCGCGCTCGTGCTGCACAACAGGTACGGGACCGACGAGCCGCCGCTAGCTACAGGCGCACGGTGCGAGCGGGGAGGCGCCGGTGCCGGAGCTGGCGGCCTTCAGCCCGCGCGCGCCCTCGCACCCGCCCGTGCCGCACCCCGCCGCCGTCGCGCTCGTGCTGCACAACAGGTACGGGACCGACGAGCCGCCGCTAGCTACAGGCGCACGGTGCGAGTGGGGAGGCGCCGGTGCCGGAGCTGGCGTATCGTATCATCAGCATATATAGCTATGTCCCAAATGTTGCAGCACGGACCTACCCTAAACTAGGGCAGGTCAGCCGCGAGTCAACCACCCTGGCCAAGTGCGGGTTGGTTGACTACACAACCGCAGAATTTCTTCGTAGATGTGCAGTTTTCCTCATACATACTCGTACATATGCATTTGAAATTGAAAACACAGTGGTACGTGGCGGGGTTTGAACTGGCAAGCTGCGACCTTAACCACTCTGTCATCGATGCTTTTTTTTTTGGCGTATGGTGCGACACAACAGTTACAAACAGCGAATGAAGACTATAACACTCGAGCGGCGAGTTGACGACTTAGATGTAATCGCTATACGCTCCCCCGCAAGGGTTGTACTATTCCAAGCCATCATCGTAGTCAGTTAGGAAAAGAAAGTTGGCGACTACAGTTGATTTGCGACTATGAGAAGGAATAGTAGACGCGGTTAGCTGGCACCATCGTTGCTGCAGTCGCAAACGAGTCTACAGCTCAAAAGACAGTCAACCGGTACAGTACCGGTAAAAAAGCGTCGATGGCCGAGTGGTTAAGGTCGTTGCTTGCCATGCGAGAGGTCGCCAGTTCAAACCCCGCCAGGTACCAATGTGTTTTTCAAATTTGAAATTCATATGTACCATCATTCGACGCTTTAACGGTGAAGGAAAACATCGTGAGGAAACCAGCACACCTGAGAAATTTTTCAACGGTGTGTGAAGCCATGTCAGAGGCCTACGGGCGGTTTAAAAACTCTGACACCAGGTTGTTCATCAACCATACGATAAGAAGAAGAAGAAGACAGTACCGGTAGTCATACCGATGGTTATACCGCGCGCGCACCCAACGGTTTCTATGAGGTGTCTAATGAAGTGAAAGCCAATCTTGTCGCCCTAAAGGGTTTCGATCATAAACAAAAACGGCATTACAGCTACAGGAGGCTAACATTGTAGCTACTACATTTAGTGTATAGTATATACATACGATATTTTTCTTTTGCAGAGAATCGGATAACCCGGTGCCGTTAGATTCAGAGCTCTGTGCAGAGATATTGAAGTCGCTTGAAGACGCGCCTGACAGCGACGACAGGAGGGGTAAACAAACATTCCGCCCTTATTTTACTACGTGGTTGTAGAATTGTATACTAATTGTAGTCTTAGTATGAAGTCAGCGCGGTATAATCTTTGAGTCAAACATTCTTAACAGAGAGAGGCTTGCATCATACGTACAAGCCTACCCTAAACTAGGGCGATCAGGCTGTAGGCAACCACGGCCAATTGCGGGTCGGTCGACTACATAACCTTAGAATTACTTTATAGGTGTGGTTTTTTTATAGGTATTTTTCCTTCATAGGTAAAGCGTCAAAAATCGTACATACACCGTGAAATTTGAGTGGTTGTTTTCTCGTGGCAGAACGATTTGCCTTTAGTAATACTTACTATAGAAATGTGCAAACTATTCCTTGAAAAAAAAAAGGTTTTTTTTTCAAATTTTCAAAATAATATTTTTCCAACTCGAAGACGAGAGAAGCTATCGTTGTTTTTTAAGATGTGACGTGATTAGGTACTGTTTGCCGCATAAAATCGATGCTTAAAGCTAAAGAAGCTCTACGCAATAAGTAATAAAGCGGTTCGAATTTCGGTTTTTGGGCTTTCGAGTTCGGTTAAACCTTTCGTAAAACCGGCATTTATTGATTTTAACAAATAATAACTGCACAAATCTTTTGTACTACTAAGATAGAATAATTTTACTGCGGGAAAACAACCACTAAAATATCACGGTGTATAAATTTCAAATTTGATAGTGGCGGCTCGAACTAACTTGGTGGATGCAGGCTCAATATTATGTATCATTAAGGCATGGAACGTCCTTCCAGCTCATGTTTTAGTCCAGTCATTTAAGCTTAAATTAGGTAAGAATCTCGGAATTCGAGATACCCAGCTGTAAGTCTGTAAATATTTAGATATTGACACCCTAAAAGTGGTCTCAAAACCTACATAATGGTAGGGTGTACGCAACTATTAAATTTTTAATGTCAAATGTCACAAATATCAGTTTTATGAACTTTTGAGCGAAACGGGAAGTTTTATCATAAAAGTGTGTAGGAGAAAATTGCTTATCATCTAATCATCTATAAAAATTGTCTCTACATTTTATTCCTAAGATTCACCATTTCAGAGATACAGCGATGCAAATACTTGAAAAAGTTGTATTTTCAAAAGCTTCCAGACCCCGGTGCGATTGTGCTAGACAGTTAAAATTTTCACAACTGATCTATTTCAGTAGCCTCTATAACATCTAATACTAGAAAAAGCTTCAAACTAATGCTTAAGTGGGTTCTTATACAAAACTATGGTTTTTTTTCTAACACTTGGCCGGTTTTTAACGTGGTCACCCCAGTAAACCTATTCCAGACGACACCTTTTATACGTGAAGAACACGTTGTTTATATGGAAGCCTAGTTAAATAATTGTTTTATGTTGTTTTTAGTACTATACATATACGTTTCAGTACATTTAAACTGCTTATTATGGGTCAAAAAGTACGAAATAACCAATTATTAGAATTTCTGTTTGAAGTATAACTGAAAAAAATACATTTTAAAAATGTTAACTGTCCATCTAACTCTATTATGAACGTGAAGATCCATATTAACCAAATTTAATTTAATGAAACGCAGAAATCTTGAATCTTCTGAATACTGAAAACAACACAAAACAATTATTTAACTAGGCTTCCTTATAAACAACGTGTTCTTCATGTATAAAAGGTGTCGTCTGGAATAGGTTTACTGGGGTAACCACGTTAAAAACCGGCCAAGTGTGAGAAAAAAAAAACCATAGTTTTTGTATGAGAACCCGCTTAAACATTGGTTTTAAGCTTTTTCTAGTATTAGATGTTATAGAGGCTACTAAAATACATCATTCGTGAAAATTTTAACTGTCTAGCACAATCGCACGTGGGCCTGGAAGCTTTTTGAAAATACAACTTTTTCAACTATTTGCATCGCTGTAGCTCTGAAATGGTGAATCTTAGAAATAAATCGTACAGACAATTTTTATAGATAAATAGAAGATAAGTAATTTTCTCCTACACACTTTTTTGATAAAACTTCCCGTTTCGCTCAAAAGTTCATAAAACTGATATTTGTGACATTTGACCTTGAAAATTTAATAGTTGCGTACACCCTACAATATGTAGGTTTTGAGAACACTTTTAGGGTGTCAATATCTAAGTATTTACAGACTTACAGCTGGGTATCTCGAATTCCGAGATTTTTTCCTAATTTGACTGGACTATTTACCCTCTCTCCTATGATCCCGCGCTTTTCAGGCAAGTATGAAGACCTGTCGCGCGCCATCTGTCGGTTGCGGCTCGAACTTACTTGTCGCCACAATAGGCGAGACGACTAAAAAAATATAATTAGTCTGTTATTTAGATTATTTAAAAATATTGTACTCGTATTTTTTATTTTGTTTCATAAACAAGAAATTATGAAGATATAGTGCTTAGAAGTTTCGCATGACGTCACAATTACGTACAATTTTTACGTAGCCGTGACGTCAAAAGCCCCACTCCAGAAGTTTGATAAGCTATAATTTTGTCATTTTTCAATCAATTGAAAAACAAAAAAAAATATGTGTTCCATATTTTTGTATTTAAACTAACTTACGGACTAAATAGAATAATCAGATTTTGACCCAGTCGTCACGCCTATTACACGTATGTTTGTTTTCACAGAGTGCGTGGAGCGGTACCGCGGCGGCGGCAGCTCGGAGGGCGGCAGCTCGGGCACCAGTGACGCGAGCCCCGACGACGACGAGCCGCGGCCCGTGCTGCAGGACGCCTCCGCCGCGCCCGCCACTCCCGCGACTCCAGCTCCGCCGCGCGCGCCTAGCCCGCAGGCGCCGACCGACTCGCTCTGCCGGTACGTACTCTATACTCTATTCCAAATATGAAGTCCTTTTTGACAGATGTGAATTTTTCAGTATTAGGGAAGTACCCTTAGAAATCGATACTCAACGGCAACGATTCTCGATTTGTAACTAATTTTAATTTACTTTGGATTTACTAAGTTAATCTTTGTAAGTCTACACGCGATTTAGGTTACACTAATCATCCAGTCTAAACGTCGGGCAGTAAGTAGCTATGTATTTGCTACTCCTAATATCGCGTGTAGAGTGTACACCCATAAAGACTGTTATTTAGTGTAATGGAACGTGAAAGTCTAAAATATTTTGGAACGTTTAACGTACTAAAAAATATCTTTAAATCTATCAAACTCGTTACCAATGAGGGTTTTCACGTATGAGAAATCCAATTGGTGACAATACGTAGATATGAGGTCTAACTGCTACGTGATTAGTGAATATTGACATGTCTGTCATTGTCTTGTCAAACATAACTAATCATGCTGCAGTTGGACCACACTCCTATGCATTGTTATCTAGTGAATATCTCAAATGCGAAAAGCCTTATTATAGAATAGAATAGAAACCTAGCTTGTTTATGAAACAACTTTCCTTTTGGAAACGTCTGGCATGGACCCCTTATGCGAATATGATTCGAATGCGAATACTCTTTTTTTGATTTTTCCTAACTGATTTGACAATGACTGACGATGATGGCTTGGAGTAGCCTCGTCATCATTACCGGACTTGCGGGGAATCACCTCCCCGGCTCTCACCACTACAACTATACTCTGTTCAGAATCAGAATCTCAACGCAGCCAATTTGTCATAATATCCGTTCCTTTCAGAGTGTCCCCCAGCGCGGAGCGCGCGGCCTGCCGCTGGACGCTGACGGGGCGCGGCGTGCGGCTGCGCGCCGACCTCGCCAGCCCCGAGGACGTCACGCTCGACGCCGACCGACACGTCGGGACGTCCGTATGAACCCTACCACTCTACGAATAAGGTCGATATTCTAATGCAGCTGATTTGAGTGGGCACACCCGTACGACGTGGTGACGGCAGCTATAGGAACTCTAGCACTCTACGAATTAGGTCGATATTCTAATGCAGCTATGATGAGTGCGCACATCCGTCAGACGTGGTGACGGCGGCCATATGAACCATACCAATGTAAGAATAAGGTCGAAATTCTAACGCAGCTACATCTACTTACACGGCACCTCCGTATGAACTCTAACACTCTACGAATAAGGTCGATATTATAATGCAGCTCCGAGGACATCACGATCGACACCAACCGACACGTTGGCACCTCCGTATAAACCCTAGAACTGAACGAATAAGGTCGATATTCTAATGCAGCTATGATGAGTGCGCACACCCATCCGACGTGGTGGTAGCTGCACGAATGAGGTCGATATTCCAACGCAGCTACATCTACTCCATATAAACACCTCCGTATAAACCGTACAGCAGAACGAATAAGGTCGATATTCTAATGCAGCTGGAATAAGTAGACACACCCGTCCGACGTGGTGGCGGCGGCTATAGGAACTCTAGCATTGTACGAATAAGGTCGATATTCCAGTGCAGCTACATCTACTTACCTCACCACCTACGCACCTCTACTTGTACCCTGTCTTCGTAACAATGAGGTTGATATTCCAATGCAGCTATAAGTACTTCAGGCCACCGATTTAGCAAATCGCAACGTCGCTCATACCAGCTTCTGAACTTTACCACCCAGCCGATAAGGTCCAAATTCAAACGCAGCTTATATCGTTTCCTTTCCCGTACAAAAGACTGAGTCAAACCGTTTAGTTTTGTACGTGATTACGTCAATAATAATATAACAAAACAGTACCTTTATGATAATTATTGGATTGAGTTTTAATGTGTGACGGATGACGTAGATAACCAAAATATATTTCTGGTTACTTTAAAGAGTAACCTTTAATATTTAAAGCCTGTTAAGCTCTAAATTATCTAAGAAATCAAAACGTACCCAACATAAATTGCGTTATCAAATATCACGTCAGACATGAAATATTGAAACGACATGCCAAATTAAAACTATGGAGGTGGTATTTATTGTGTGTATTATGAATCGCAAGTAGGTACCTACTTCAAAAGAAAGTGCCGATTGAATCTCCTTAATACGACGACATTACGAAACAAATAAAAAAATACTTTTAGTTGATTTGAGGGTCTTCTTTTTGAAGTCCGTTAAGAATAAAGACTAAAACACACAATTGGGTACCTCTCGATATAGCGATCATATCATGCAAAGACTATGTAAATATCGCTAAACTCGTCGCCCTCAGGCTTTAGACCTTAAAGCTTGAGCTGTAAAATCGATTATCGCTTCGAGATCGATGTTCATCGTAGTTGCCTTTTGTCACGCCGAATTTGTACATGGTATCAAAAGTATTGGAGTGTAGAAAATTACGCTACAGTTCTTGTTTTACGTAACAATCGTCGAAATATTTCGAAAGAAGCCTAGTATGTTTACAAAGTTTAAAAAACTCCTTCGTTGTAAGACGATACTAGTGCTTTATTCTAGGGACTCAATATTGTACATTAATACGCCCAATACTTTTGCTATTACCAATACCTTTACAGCAAATTATAAAATCAAAACTCAGCCAATTACTGTGTAAATTGTCATTTTGCGCTACTTGTTAGAATGAATTTGTAAAAATTGTTTTAAAATTTGCTGCAAGCGGAGCTTACTGTGAGATAGCATCAAGTTCCGTAACTAATCGTTTCGATTAGAAATAAGTTACTATTTATGTAGTTGTAAGAGAATTATAAGGGGGCGGAATAGGCTAGTTAAGGCTCGATAGGTGCGGTACTAAATTGTACCTTAATGTTATGGAAGTATGGCGGTTTATACGTTGACTACTGACATGAGGAATTCTACAAGTTCTAGCTTAAAAAATCGCACCTACCTTTTAATCGTATATGAGATGGGACCTTAAAGGCACATGGCGCCCAAACTTATAACATCGGAGCAAAAATTTTACTCCAGTTAAAATCGTGTCAAATAATACAAAAACAATTGAAATCAAATTACAATTATACCGTCCTTTGAAATTGAGAATATAATCACATTAATAAACATAATATATACTTACTAACATGGAAAATGCATGTATTATGTGTCATCATCATGACATGAAACCTCATATTTTGGCAACGGTAGTGAGCGTATAAGAGGCCTGCTGTAACTGCGTGCAATTGCTAATTTAGAAAGTTAGTTAGAGTGGAATTGAAAAGACTCGGATATTATACCTCGGATCAAGTGCACTTGTCTCAAACAACGATAGTGCGTATTCGTAACACGGTAAGGTTGAAAGTTGTTTGAAATTTAAATTAAGGATAATTATAACTAACAGTATTTAGGTAATGATTTGGGCATTATAGCGCATTGAATTTTGGCATTTATTACTCGGATCTCTTGTGAAAATTTGGACTTTTATTCTATTAGTGAAGCTTATTTAATGTAGCACAAATTTCTTTTTTATTTACTTATATCATGAAGTATACAAAATTAATATTAAGTAAATGGATTATTTATCGAATACATTAAATTTTCAGCATTTATTTTTATACGTGTTTTGTCTCGAGCTAAATTTAGTGTTTAGTGCCATTTAGGACTCCATCCTAGGGGTAGTCTTCGTAATGTAATGATTATTCGCCTGTTTGGGTAATATGAGTAAAAGAGATTTTATTTAATAACTTTTAAGACTATGCCGCTGACAAAGACAAATCTTGTAAAGTCTTGACATTAAAGTCTAGTAAGCAATAGTCGCAAAATTACCATCATTTATTTGAAAACATCAAATTTGTAATTGTTAGCGGCGATAAGGCATAATAAATCTTGGCTCGTCTCTCTCATTAAGTCTTACTTTTGTTTATGGAATGAAATAACTATTATTACAATGTAATATAAGTTTGTGTGTTTATCAATTTGTTTGTCAATATTGTTTCCCGTATTTATGGAATGTGTACATGTGTATCATAGTGCCTAGCTATTAACTTAGTGTCGTAGCTTTGCTGGCTCCGAAAGTATGAAAGCAAATAATATGTAACATGAACTGCCTGCATCCGTAATAATAAAATAACGTATGTAATATACACGTAAACGTAACTTATGGCTAATATTAAGTATATGAATAAGTTCGTTAATGAAGTATTACAAACAGTAACAGACCGTGTCATTTATTTCATTATATGACAAGTATCTGTTTAAATTTGAGAAAAAAATGTGTTGTGTGGGTTGTATGTTGGCAGCTTTTATTTTATATTTAATTTGCTTACATTATACACCGTGAAATTTTAGTGGTTGTTTTCCCGTAGCAGAAAGATTTGGCTTTAGTAATACTATCGAATTATGCAAATTATTCCGCGAAAAAAAAATTTTTTTTTTTCAAATTTTCAAAATAATAATTTTCTATCTCGAAAACGAGAGCAGATATCGTTCTTTTACAAGATGTGACGTAATCAGGTACTGCTTGCCGCATGAAAACGATGCTTAAAGCTAAAGAAGCTCTACACCCTAAGTCATAAAGCGGTTCGAACGTGCTTTCGAGTTAAGGTTAAACCTTTCGTAAAACCGGCATTTATTGATTTTAACAAAAAAAAAACTGCACACATCTTTTGTACTACTAAGATAGAATCATTTTACTGCGGGAAAACAACCACTAAAATTTCACGGTGTATAGATGCTGATAAGTGTCTATACTAAATGCTAATAAGTTTTATAACAATTACCTTAGAAAAGGGTATATTGAACATCTGAAACATTTTAAGACGGAAAATGATAGAGCATATTTAATCGATTTTAAGTTCAAACAAATTATGCCCTTTTTTCTACATTACACTATATTAAATTATTTATATTCTGAACACTTTGATTATGAATCACCTATGTGTAGCACATCACCACCGATTCTTAGAATAAGTGCACCAGTTCAAACGCTTTATTTGTATAGACGAGCTCTATTGTAAGAGGTCAGTGAAGTGAATCGGTGTCCTAATGAAATTAACTAAATGTTCAGAGTCTAAGAAAGAAGAAGTTTTTGTGGCGTCTTTTTCATCTGCAACTTTTTGAATAAATTCGTTTTACTTATCTCTCTCAGAGCTACAATTTGAGTGAGAAACAAATTATCTATGTATATTTAGTTAAATGTTAAAGAAATATTTAATATGCTCTGTGACGGTCCTATACAGATTGTAAAAGCGTTTTTGCCTTTATATCCTTGCTGTATCTACATAAATCTCTATAATATGAAACGCCTTGTAAGCACAAACAAAGTATACCTACATAATAATTAGTCGTTTACAGTTTACGTAAAGTAAGTGAAACTTGGCCTAGTGTAAACAGTGCTGCCATCTTTGTTTCTGATATACGAACCGTTTACCCACGTTGTAATGTAAAACAAATTCTAAAATTACTCCGATAAATTAGTAAACCTTAGATACCTACCTCATAATAATTTTGTCCTGTAAACATTAAGATGATTATAATATTTATACACGTTTCATTTTGATGTTAGTTATACAGAAGATGTGGTATTTTCAACCTTTACAATGACATTACTACCATCTCAATATGAAATCGGCAGGATTTCAGTAAAATTAACAATTTTTAAAATATTACAAATACACCAAGACATCTTATATGTCTAAATGTCATAACGACAAGCTTTCCGGTGAGACCGGTGTAAACAGACTTCGTAATTCGTGTGTAGTGTTTGGATGTTGCAATATGTAAGAGACCATGACAAGTAAGCTTTAGTTAGGTTAGTATAGGCTAGATGATTTAATGTATATCGAAACTTCGTCTCTTTGGTGAAATTATATTTAACAGTTAAACGTATGTACGTCACAGGACGGGGGAACATCATTACTCCTCATAACATCTAGGCTCCTGGCAAGAGGTGGGATAGCCATAACACATACAAGCGACCTCATTCAACACGTAGTCTCTCAGTTATGATAGAGCGCTCTTGACACCAATGCTCTCGTCCGTGACAAACCGTCGAAGCATTTGACAACATAATGCATAATTATATAATTACTGTCATTATCTGCCCAAAGCGCCTCCGAACTCAATGAGTCACAGCCATTTGATCACTATGAGAATAAAGCTATGACAAATAATATAAACTTTCTGAAATTAAAACTATTTGAGAAGAATAGGGTAGTTTCCTATTTTTTAATTTTTACATAGATGGATGAACAACACAATTGCAAAGGTGCTGTTAAAAGAATGGTTCGATATTTGGAAAACTTCCGGAGATATTACAGTTTCAATAGCACATCATTTGGGCGAACTCAAAACGCTTCATACAAATGTCGCAGCGAGCTATGACGTCACCCCTCTGTATACGAGTATGAATATCGTAAGAGCTTTGTTCAGCAGCTATATCAAATGTTGCTTTTACGAATATGTTCTCATAGTGAAAGCTACTACTAATTTTGTAATTTATAAGATGGCATACTATTTTTATTGAATTTTCGCACTTTAAAAATGGACTTTCCCACCTAACTTCAAATGCCTATTATTGTCTCATTTCGTAAGAAATTTAAATTTCGATTTCATTTATGTTATTGATTTACCCATATGTAACTGTTAATTGTGAAATTTTATGTAAAATCAGACTTAGGAAACTAGCCTATTGTATCATAACGTCTATAAAAATACCTACTGCGTTGAGTTTAGGTTGTCTTTGTAAAATAATTTTAATGCTCTCTATAGATTTTAAAGCCAAATACAGATATAATTATATGTCGCGTCAGGAGAGGCCGGTGGCGACATCAGAGGGTCATTGCTATCGTCAGGTTCGCTACTTCTCATTCTGTGGGCTGCGTAGGGTCTTCAGGCAACGAATAACACCACGTGCAATAGTTACAGTTTTATTCTTGCTCAACAATCGTAAGTACACATTGACGGAATCACATGGCGGTCTGATATAATCACAATAACTAATACTGCCCGGTCACAGACAAGTCCCGGAGACGGAGACGACCTTTCGAAGCTAATTCCAAATCGTATCCCTTTCCTCAGCTCCCTTATGTCAAGAGGTAAACTAGAATCGTAAAACAAAATGTCTCGGGCCATGTCCAAACGAATTCGAATCCCTCGAACGCGTCTGAGTGGCCGGCCAGTATTATTCGAATGCAACAAACATTATTTTATCAAGTAATCATTGCTAATATGACTTCCTAAAATCAAGTTATGATTTACAATAATAATTACAATATTATTTAGCACAACTTATTCAATTTCATAAATCAACCGAAACTCCTTGCTACATAGCGCCATCTAGCGAAGATCATAGACACTTATTCAGAAGCGGCGCTCCCGCTATCCGACACGGCCATTCTGACAGCATCACGCGTCCACGCGTGGGTGTTTAATCTGAAATAGAAAGTATTCACCGCAGTACATACTACGCTCGGTCACTCCTGACCAGTAAAGAGAGCATTTAACAGAGCAAGGTTTTGAATTTGAATATGGTACTTCAATAATTGAAGACTGCATCAACTTTAGGTTTCTCTAAACATTACTAATTCTCATTGACTTGTAATTACAATCAAATACTAAAAACAAAACAACAATCAACAGCAAACTGGGTTTAGAACCTGTTGTATCCCTTAACCAGCGATACAACCCTTTTTCTCAAACTTCACTTAACCAGTGATTTCCCTCGTCACTTAACCAGTGACCACTTCAACCATCATTTCGCTTAACCAGCGACTTCGCTTAACCAGCGATCCGTTTCAAAACCAGTTTGACAAAATTAAACGGTTAAATCAACAATGTACACAAAATAGTCATTACAAGCAATGGAATTTTAGTTTAAGGTATTCGATTAATCATTGTTTTCAATATCTTGCTCTTTAGAAACTCTTTCAACAATGGGTTCAACTTGTGCAACAACAACAACATTTTATGGATTATGAATGGCAACAATATCATCAGCTTGTGCAGGTGGTTTAATATCATATTCATCAGACAAATCATTAGGAATCCTCACTAATATTATAAATGCAGAAAGTAACTCTGTCTTCTCAGTCTGTGTGTCCGTGTGTCGGTTTGTCTGCCTGTCTGTCTGTCCGTGTGTCTCGTCTTTCGGTCTGTCTGTGTGTGTCTGTCTGTCTGTCTGTCTGTCTGTGTCTGTCTGTCTGTCTGTCTGTCTGTCTGTTACGCTTTCACGCTAAGAATACTGAACAGATTTAAATGAAATTTGCTGGCTACTTTTTACCCAACTACGCTATAAAGAAGTAATGTTTTACCCGTAAACGTCTCTACGCGGACGGAGTAGCGGGCGGAAAGCTAGTATGATAATAAAGCTTTGACAAGATACCTATCACTATTTAATAACTTAACATTGAAAAGTTAGACCGACAAGTTCCCAAGTTCAAATCTGCAACTAAGGCATTACTCAGTTTATCCAATTAATTAATAACACAAGTCTAGACACACGCAATCTCTGGCCAGTCCGTCGGCCTAGAACCAGTACGTCGGTTCTCCGTGTTCAGTCCATCGAACACACACACACCCCGGCCAGTCCGTCGGCCTAGAACCAGTCCGTCGGTTCTCCCAGTGTTCAGTCCATCGAACACACACTGCGGCCAGTACGTCGGCCTGGAACCAGTCCATCGGTCCTCTTATCACAGTGCTCAGTACAACTAGTATCCAGTCCATCGGATACTCTCACAATGTTCAGTACGTCGAACACAACTACTATCCAGTCCATCGGATACTCTCATGGCTCAGTCCATCGGCCATTTCAACTACAGGTAACTCAGTCCGTCGGTTACCCGTACCATCAACATGTGTCATTAAATAAACCAACAATCATCATCGTCAACAAAATCATTATCATTAGCATTGTTCAACTATTTGGGAACCTATCGTTCTACTAGAATTCAAAGATTTCAAAAAGTATCGTATCCCCATACAAAACCTCAATTACTTTAAAAGGGCCTTTAAACTCAGGGTCCAACTTGGTCTGATTTCTTTCCTCATTTTCAAGGACAAACATAGCGTTCAGTGAATATCACATACTGTGACGCTGAGTCACACTTCCTAGGTAAATCAACCTCAAAGGATGTCTAAGTCCAAACATAAAAACAAATGCACCTGAAGTAAGATATTTGAGGATATCATCATCTGTCTTGCGTTCACGCTTAAGGGAGGTGTCGCTGCTCCTGTTCTCCTCCAGCTGGTGGCTTCTCGAGTAGACGCCTGTTGCGCCGCAGCTCAATATCCAAGCAGAGTCTACAGATGTCTTGAGTACAAGGCATGGTATCTAAAACAAAGATTTTCCCACAGTAGACAACTGGTATAGTGTTGAGAATCACCGTTCCTATCCGTATGAGTCCGAAGTGGAATCATTAATTAAACTACATGTTCGAGAAACTAAAAGATTTGCTTTCTAATGACAAGCGATATTTTCATGGCACTGACATTGACAGGAGAAAAACTATTTTCCCTCTTTTTACAAACTGCCAGTAGCAACCAAAGTTGCTGTAGGTCTAATAACTTTAATCAAGCACTTCATAGGTTGCATAATCTCTCATGTGGCTACTTGTAATTTACTGAAACACTATTTTGACCATTACTATTATGAGAGATATCTGCATTGAAACAGACTACATTAAATTTCAAATAAAATCGCAACAGTATGAAAACGACTCACAATTATTCAGCGAATGATCCCATGGCTTGCTAACAAAGCAACATCCACTCGACACTGGCTGGGCACGTTGGTAGAGGCACCGTTGCTCGACGATCGCTGGTCGCCGTTGATTGCGTGAAGACATCTCGTTACGTAGTGGCCCTAGCATCCACATTTGAAGCACGTCACATCCTGCTTTTCACGTCTGGTGGTAGTTGCAAGCTCCGTTGAGGGGCCGCGGTTGGTCCGCTTCTCATCAGGTCGCTGACGGCAAGCTGATTGCCCTGCACGGTGTCCGGGTTATCCACAGTTTTGACATTTGATGGTTCTCAATACCCTCTCCTCTGTCGCTTCGCTCTTGTCAGAGCGGTCGTGGTCATGTCGAGGCGCCCATAATATTAATGTTAGGGGCGGACACAGCTTTCTTCACGATCTCCCGCCATCTTTCTCTGTTTGCAGACTGTCTGGCGCAGTCTGGCATGCGGCTTCCTAAGGCGGATTTCACTTGATCAGTCCAACGCATAGGTGATCTGCTGCGTGATCTGGTTCCCTCTACTTTTCTTTGTACGACTAGCCGTTCTATGGAGTTATTATCACGTCTAGAGGCATGGCTACTGCAGGGTGCACGTCTGTACTATGGTCGATAGACGTTTTGTGATGCCAAGCTCCTGGAGTATGGACACGTTGGTGCGAAACTCTGTCCACGATATGCCAAGCATCTTCCTCCAGCGCCACATCTCTAGAGCATCCATTTTTCCCTTTTCCAACTCACGCACTATCCAAGTTTCTGGTGCTTAAAGGAATATTGGTTATACCAACGTTCGCATGAGCCCGACTTTGGTGGTTTTCGTGATGTTGCGATCCTCCACACTCGCTCCATTTTATGAAGTAATTCCTGCACGAGGTACGCGTTACTCTCAAATAAGGTGGCGTCATCTGCGTACCGCAAGTTCGAGATCTTGTATCCACCATTTACAACACCATCGGTCCAGTCTTCGAGAGTAATCAGTTCTCAATACATATGGCTTCATACGCTTGCTGCCGATAGACGCATCAGTCATGGTATTCTCTTTTCTCTTCATATGCGAGAATGCTTGAAGCTCTCTTTGCAGATTATGGGTAGTTATTTCAATAGTAAAAGCCAGACGCTGCAGTCTTTCATCAAGACTCAAGACATTAGCGAGGATCGTAGAAATTGCGATCTGCTCGACACTCATACCTTGCCAGCGTGACGATAGTGAAGTCATCAGTCGGGAAGCGTAAGCAGCAAAACATTCGCCCTCCTTTGGGTGACCATTTTGCAGGTTGATAAGCGTAGCAGCTGTCGTGTCTATACAGTCGTATCTCGCCTTGTCCTTGAATTCGGGCCAGGTCATCCCAGCATAGGATACCTGTGACAGCCATCGCGATGCGCTTCCTTTAAGTGCTTGACTCAAGATAATTATCAAAACGCTGCCACGAAGGTCACGATCAGAAATACCCTCTGTATTGCTGATACGATCAACGTTGTCACACCAAGCACGCGGGTCGTTGTCGGACTTGTCCGGGTCAAATTCGGGCAGTGAAACCTTATCCACCGATGCAGTCGGCTTGATTGCATCGATCAGGCTCATTATATTGCGGTTCTGCGACTCCAATAGACTCGCAGGACAGATTCATCTATTCCGGGTACATTCGTGGTATTTCTTCGATGATTTCTCCATCGTGGTATCTCTTCGAGCCCGAAGTGAATCCCACTTCTGATGTCGCGTCAGGGGAGGCCGGTGGCGACATCAAAGGGTCATTGCTATCGTCAGGTTCGCTACTTCTCATTCTGTGGGCTGCGTAGGGTCTTCAGGCAACGAATAACACCACGTACAATAGTTACAGTTTTATTCTTGCTCAACAATCGTAAGTACACATTGAAGGAATCACATGGCGGTCTGATATAATCACAATAACTAATACTGCCCGGTCACAGACAAGTCCCGGAGACGGAGACGACCTTTCGAAGCTAATTCCAAATCGTATCCCTTTCCTCAGCTCCCTTATGTCAAGAGGTAAACTAGAATCGTAAAACAAAATGTCTCGGGCCATGTCCAAACGAATTCGAATCCCTCGAACGCGTCTGAGTGGCCGGCCAGTATTATTAGAATGCAACAAACATTATTTTACCAAGTAATCATTGCTAATATGACTTCCTAAAATCAAGTTATGATTTACAATAATAATTACAATATTATTTAGCACAACTTATTCAATTTCATAAATCAACCGAAACTCCTTGCTACATAGCGCCATCTAGCGAAGATCATAGACACTTATTCAGAAGCGGCGCTCCCGCTATCCGACATATATATTATCTATTTAAATTATATATTATGATGATAGATGCTGATTTTATAGCATATATATAACTATATATTTGAGTCGGGCCTAAGATGTTGATCTATTGTGTGCATAATAGCGTCTCAGTTCGTTTCTCTTTCCATGTTAGGGCCTTAAATATACAAACAAAACAAAGAGAAACGGCCGAATTATCATTAGATAAGTCACCACACTTGCTCATTAAGTTGTAACATAATTCCTAGTCCTAAGATAACGCCACAACAAGTTACATTATGATTTGTTATTATGTATTACCTAATAATGTATAGACACCGCTGACCTGATAACCAGTACCTTTACTTGGGTTTCCTAACCAAAGTTGTATAAGTCACAAATAACAGAATGCACAGTTGATAGTATTTATGTTTACCCGCGTGGATGAACTGAGGTGAATGTTAATTTTATAATTAATTTTGTAATAGTTTTTGAGTCATATAGAAGCAGTCGAACAACCCATTGTGCGTGAATGTGACCGACTTTGCTTCTATATGACTCTATCATAGTAATCCTAAGCTCGAAAAGTCGTTCATAAACGTCTTCAGTAGCGCTACCATGAGTGTTAAAGTTACGGACTCGATATCGCCTACGTAAATATGTCTATGAAAAACTTGTACAGCGCCCCTGGTGATTACGCTAAGAACTAAAATCGGTCGTATGAAAAAACAACTCTATAGGTTTTTAACGTACATAAGTTTTCGATAGCCAACTCATGGTACAGCTACAGAGCTCGAGTAAGTTAAGCTTTGTTTCAATAAATCGTAATTAACGCTTCCATGCCCGTTTGTGTTCTGGGTACAGTCACGTCGTAAAGTGCCGCTAAATGTATACCAAAATCAGCTTATGGAGCTAAACCACTTTGGCCCACCAAGCCGCCTGACTAAAACAGAGATTACCTTTTAATTGTGGCGACTTTGTAGGGCAAAGTTGAATAGCCAGCTTATGCAGGACTGCTCTTTAGTCTCCATCAGACGAACATGCCCACTGTTTGGGGCTCGCCCGAGACCTACATGAGACTTCCGCTGATTTTTTTTTCTATGAATTATCAACATTTTTATCATGAAAAGCCTTGCTTCCGACTTGTACACTCTTAAACTAATCACAATACCTACCTACTTAAATATGTATGGGCGAGCTTATCAGTTATTTTTTTATCAGTTATAAGCACCTACAAAGCAATGAAATTAGTTTCTTTTATATGTAGATACCATTCTGATTGTAATTATTTTATACAGAATCTTAGTTCAATATGTAGTAAAATTTATTTAAGTAATTATTTTATAATTGTTGTTTTGTTAACATTTCAATCAATTTAGTTATACCTTCCTTCATGTCACAAATTTAACAATGCAATATTGTGAATCTTATTTATTAAAGAGATTAAACAAATAAAATAAGTATATTTTATTGATATTAGACCTATTAGTAAACTCCCTTCTGTTGTCTTAGGTGAATGACGAACCCGGCAAGACGATGCGATTAGATAATATCAATTAAGTACCTATGTATTAAAAATGTGTGTGTGTGTGTGTGTGTGTGTGGATTGATAATTCCCAAACTACTGCAATGAATTAATCGGGCTTATTGACTACTAGCTTTCCGCCCGCGACTTCGTCCGCGTAGAGACGTTTAACGGGTAAAACATTACTTCCTTATAGCTCAGTCGGTTAAAAAGTAGGTAGCCTACCTATAGGTAACCTTTACTAGGCTCTGGAGTATATCTGTATACCAAATTTCATTTAAATCGGTCCAGTACTCTATGCGTGAAAGTGTAACAGACAGACAGAGTTACTTTAACCCTAGTTCTCACATAAACTATTGAACCAAAGGCCAATGCTCGAAAATGGCGTCACAAATGTTCATCACAAATCCTTTTTCTCGAGTGGGGATCGAACCTACGACTCTTTGCGCAAGAATCAGTAGGCAACTTTTTTTTTAAATGCATTAGCGGCACTAGTAGGTATGCATGCTACACAGCCGGACGCACGGATTAACACTTTGAGAACAATATTTTACTGCAATTTGTCACTCACTATGCCTTAAAGGCAAGATATGCATTCCTATGTTTAGAGGTATACATGCTGTACTAAGTTTGGTTCCTTACCCTATTCTGGCACTAGAAAGATAAGGTTTGGTTGATGGCTCGAAAAATAATGACGCCACTCCACTGCCCCATACAATTCGGGTTATTCCCATTGTGTCCCTTTTCGAGATCCACTACCTACGACTGTCTAAAAATAGTGAATCTGCCCAATATTTGTGTTTATTTTTAACTGTCCCATATAATTATGTACTTGAAATTCCAAGCGTTATTTTTAAGAAAAACTCAAGAGGATATTAAATGGGAATTACCCTACAAATCCCCCTATTCCCAGTAGTCTTACCCAGTAGTCTTACCAGTAGTACTCATGGGAATTTTCTTCCCAATAGACTTACTAGTAAGTCTATTGGGAAATTTGTTCCCAGTAGACTTACCAGTAAAACAAAACAATATTATAATGTAGACCTAAATACCTAAAGATATTCCTTATAAATATGTATTTATCCTCTTTATTGCATTTGACTATGAAATATTATAAAACATTATCCTTGACATCTTGTCACTTTATATCTATCAAATCAAGAGGTACAAATTATTTTGAAATTTGTTCTGTTAAAATTATATTCGTCTCTAAAATATGTGATATAAATATAATTAAAAGAAGACGAGGTGAAGTATTACTGTTGAATGGTTATCAGTACTATAAACTAAAGACTTATAAAGATGGAGGAATAATATGGCGATGTGCTCTATATCGTAAAAGCAAATGCGTTGGATCGGTAACTATCAAGAATAATAGTATTGTGTACAAAACTATATCTCATTTACCTACATGTTTTCCTGATTATGCTCAAAACGAGATAGATATGAAGTTAAATGACTGTAAAGAACAAGTCAATAAATCAGATACAGTCTCTGTACCCAAGATCTACAGAAAAGCCGTGGGTTCCCTCGAAAATAGTGGTATTGACATAATAAAGAAATTACCTCAGTTCTCCAACATAAAATCGACACTTTACCGGCAAAGAAATCGAACACTTCAAGTAGACAAATTATATTATAATAAATTTACAGATATTAAGGTTCCATCTAAGTTCGATTCATTTCTTTTGGCGGACTACCATCGCGATGACGGTGCAAGAATTTTAGTATTTGCATCCACGGAGGCAAGAAATATTATGACTGAATGTGAAGACTATTTCAGTGATGGCACATTTGGTGCCATTCCTAAACCATTCCTGCAACTCTATACAATTCATTGCGACCTAGGGAGTTCTCAAGATATTACAAATATAATACCTGTAATATATGCCCTCCTTCCGGATAAAACTACGGATACATACATTACATTACTACAATTAATAAAAAGCCAAATACCTAACTGGAACCCCAAGCAATATAAAACTGACTATGAAGATGCTATTGTAAAGGCTATTAGATATGTTTTTCCACAAATTGTACCCAGCGGATGCTACTATCACTATTGTGAGAGCCTAAAAAGAAAAACAAAGTCTCTAAAATTAAAGGCGTACAGAATAGTGGCACTATGCAAACTTTTGCCTTTATTACCAAAAGAAAATATTTTGGATGGTTGGAGGTACGTAACAGGTGAAATGGAAAGCATAAATGACCAAGAAAAAATTGAAGTTTTCAAAAAGTATATGAATCGAAATTGGTTAACTAAAAATATAATTGAAAGAATGTGCGTTTTCGGCCAACGGCATCGAACTACCAATTATTTGGAATCATGGCATTTTGTCTTAAACGGCGACGTTGGTAAGAAGGCCTGCAATTTAAGCCAATTGTTGGACATTTTACTTTCTGACGCATCTTATCAAAAAGTGCGTAGCCTCCAGGTTAAAAATAAAATTAATTTAAAAAAAAGAGACACAATTTACATTGAACGCGATCGAATTATTCAGTTTTCTCAAATGCAACTAATCAACGGCGATATAAGTGTTGGACATTTTTTGGAGAAGCTCCGTTGGTAAAAATATTTATTTAGATTGAAGACGAATGAATCAGGGAATAAGTCAGGGAATACCAGTCACATCTATCTGTCCGTTGGTTGGTGAACGGTATACGGGTAAGCGACCCCGGCTCCTCGAGCTACTATCGACTCAGTCCAAATCATCCGAGGCGATAGTATCCTTCCTTCTCTTTTCCTTTCCCCGTCATATATCCTTGTTACTCGTGGGAACGCAATGACCTTGTTAAAACAATGCACAAGGCAGAATGGCGGCGACGTGGTCCACAACTGGTCACGTCACGTTTCCCACAGAGGTGAAAAGTGGATCGCTGGAAGTGATCTCTGCCTACCCCTCTGGGAAAAAGGCGTGATTTTATGTATGTTATGTATGTACGAATGAATCACTCAATAGAACTGAGTTGTTGAATCAAAGATATATTGAACTTTACTGAGATAGTGAGTCAAACGAACTACGGAAGTAATTGAACTAAATGAACTAATTGAACTAAATGAGTGATAAAGTTCAATTGCATCAAAATGAACTGAATCACCCTTTTCATCTCAGTGAACTGATTTGCGCAAGTCTAATCCCGAATGGGCGAGCGCTGCGGCCTCCGCGCGCTTCTAGCCGGCGTGAGCAAATCGATGCACTGCGCAGAGCGAGACAGGACATCTACCTGAGCCACGAGTGCGAGAGGGACAGAACATTCACACATCGCAGAGCAAGACGGACGCCCAGACGACCACGAGAGCGAGGGAGATAGAATATATCTAGTTAATTTGAATTACATTGTAAATAAATTACATATATCGTTATAATAGGCACTAGTTGTAAGTTAGATTTTAGTACTTAGGTAGGATTTTTAGCCAAATAAATAATTCCATTCACTTCACTTCGAGTTTCACTTATCGCCAGATGCAAGATTCCCAATTACATATTTATATAAAATTCTTTCCTTCCTCCTTCACCCTTGGGCCATAATAATCCATGGGCCCAAGCCAACGCCACCGGCACGTGGTACCTACCCCCTGCTGACTTACGGACGGAGCCATGGCGTCGTCGGTTTCCTTTCGGGGTTGGAAGGTCAAAAAGACCGCATCAAGAACTCTTCACTCCCAAGGATATCGACGCTCTGACAAGGGGGAGAAGAAGATGCAGGAGAGCGGATTCTGGGAGCTCCCCAAATGCACGCCACTTCTCTCTCTCCGCGGCCACTCGCATCCAGCTCCTACCAGCCGTCCTGCGCAGATCGTCACTCCACCTGGCCTGCGGCCGTCCTACACTACGTTTGCCGAGTCGCGGTATCCACTCCAGAACTCGTCTACCCCAACGGTCGTCGGTTCTACGGCTGATGTGGCCAGCCCACTGCCACTTCAGCTTACTAATGCGATGAGCTATGGCGATCACTTTGGTTCTCTGACGGATCGCCTCATTTCTGATTCGATCTGATAGTGGGGTTACTTACCATAATAGGGTAAACATTCAAGTAGCCCATAGAACTACTTCCTTCTAAGCCATGCTACCCTGGTACTCCGAAAGGCGTATTGTATTAATTGCAAAAGCAATTAGAAAAAATATCTAATGTATTTCAGCTCAAAATATACTACTTACTTCTTAGAAAAAATCGATTATGGGGGGGACAGCCGACACGTTTTTTAAATATTTGATCAAAATCATCAGGACTCATACAATATCTATTTTTGGTATGTCTGTAAACTCCGAGGTCTACGTGTTATTGTTTCTTTTTACAGTAGTACTACTGGGAAAAATTGGCCCTAATATGACAACCGCGAAGTCTTACTATAAGTAAGTCTATTGGGAAGAAAATTCCCATTAGTACTACTGGTAAGACTACTGGGTAAGACTACTGGGAACAGGGGACAAATCCGGCATTGTCCTTTGTGAGAATTTTTGAAAACAATATGCTTACTATTTTGCAATCTAACTTCAAATTGGGCTGCCTATATTGGTATACCTATAGGTATAGGCGTTTGCGTTGTATGAGGTAGTGGCCTACGGTAGCGTCGCGCGTACCTACATAACACATCCTTGATAAGGATATTTTCTCATTGCCGGTTCCTCCTAGCGGTAATGAAAGGGTAACATAAGGATTGATTGTATAAATAAAACACTTTTGGTTATTGAATGGAATTTAAAATTTATTAAACCTACCTATCTAGTAATAATTATAATCTTCATATCTGTTACATGTTTGTATCACATGGATTTGAAAATTATTTTGTTATAAAATACCTACTATGATATTAATAGAAGCTTGAATGCATATTTCGTAGTAATAAATATAAAAATTGAAAACATAATTTATTTGATCTTCTCGAGCGACTGTAAACGCACAATTGGTTTTCTACTACAATATTATCTATTTCTAATTTAACAATAATAATTTGAAAGAATTTGTTGGACCTACCTACCTAAAGATTAAATAATTGAAAAAAATATAATTAATTAAAATATAAAAAAGGGGTTATTCATTATTATGCGTATGCAGAAAACGTGAAAGCTGTAAAAACAACGTTGGTCCTAAGTAAAGTAACTAACATAAAATGCAAACAGTATGTAAAATGAAGTATAAATGTTGATTAATATGATTGCTTAAAACGAAATAAGTAAATCAACAACAAGAACACACCACGCCTGTTACAAACAAGTTCAGTAGGTATCCCGGGGAGGGCGAGGCCTCGATAAATATCTGTGGGGCCGCGCGCCACCACCGCAGCGGATCCACACTTTGACAATGCCGGTAGGCCATAAGAGATGCAACACTCGAGCGTTCCATTCAAGCGATAGTATCCTGTCTGTGCCCGCGATACTTCAATAATGCATGCGTGGGTGTTACACGACCAATCGTATGACGTCACCGCTAAGGTTTTGTCAACAAGTACAGCGCAATACGATATCCTTATTGACAAAAATAGTTGTGTCAACATATTAAACCACGCATGCATGCAAGCTCAACATTCAAGTGAACTTATCATGACCACTGACACAACACTATGACTTGAATACCGTTAGTGTGGCAACTCTATGAGGTAGTCAAATGCATGCATCCACTTGTGATGCTGAGAGACCCGCGCACCCAGAGGGAGCCGCGAGCGCCACGCAGCCCCATAATACCAATAACTATTAAATAGGTACTCTGCATCTATGGTTACACTCCATTACATTGAATAATTTTATATCAGCAAAAACTACATATTCCATGTGATAAAGACTATATATAAAAATAAATATGTCTCTAATACACATCTAAATTTTAAAACATTAGAAATACTAGCAAGCTATAATATAAATGCAATGGCTACACAGTACATTTTGTCTGAAGAAACACCTTGTTTTGAGACAACATTCCAATTTTGTGACCTTTTTCCAAATGAGTCGCTTGCTAGCTTAGGACTTTGTGTTTCAATGTTTAACGTCATTTATAACAATGCCTTGATAATTGCTTATTTGTAAACATGTAACTGTAATAACGATTCATGATGAATATATTCCTTTTCTATTAGTCTCTGCACTTAAGGCTGCATTTAGAATCTCAATACTCCTCATCTCGTCTTGTAACTGTTGAGAATAACTTTATTTGTACCAAGTCTTCAGTACATTCTCATTTTATCAACACACAAGTATTAATAATTCCAAAAAAAACAGACTTAAGTATAGAGACGGTACAACAAGAATTATATTTGTATAAAAAGTTTGGTTATGGTGTCAGCGAGCACATACTCAAAAAAGTAGTAAAGTGACCAGCCATCTTCGAAACTCTTGGCGTCAAGCACTTTACCTCCAAAACGGTATATTCCCACTAGTTCACCTCTCAGTCCTAGAAGAACGAAAAAGTACTGCAGTGGAACTACACAACACTAGTGTGAATGTACCCTCTTACAATCGCCGTAATGGTGGCGCGCCGGTTTCTCCATAAAATAGAGATTTCAAATTACTCTATTGATTACGTGTTCGCCGATTGTTCCCATCCATGTAACAAGCGCTCCTATTGCGTCCGACCCACAGCTCCAAAATGTGCCGTGTCGACATGTCAATAATATAAAGCGACCGTCCACTTAATAAAATCTCTTTCGTATTAGGTACTAGTTTGTTAACGGGTGTCCCGCTCCGCTCTGAGGCACTGCTAGGCTACGACGGGCTCGCGGCCCGACGTCTGAAGCCTCCCAGCCGCCACTCACCACGATAAAAAATAATATTGAAAATAAAAAAGTATTCTAGCAGAGTACCTTGTGAGTGGTCACAAAAGTATTCTTGAAAAATTGAGAAATATGAAAGACATAATCAAATAAAAAGGGAGACATATAGTCCACCTTCACAATGATTGGTAAATTAGAATAATAATAAACCAAACACTCCAATAGCATTGAAGTTGAACTGCGCCAAATGTACCTAACGCCATCTGGCGGTCTATTCTGACACACTTGTGGTATTCCTACCATAAAGACAAGAGCATTCCATTGTAATGCAAACGTTGGAATACCCTAAACCTAAAGAATGATTCGAGTGTGATTGGCAGCTGGACGGCTTATAGAATATGAACGTCGTGAGGCGGAGTGGAAGGTCGCTGCTACTCGACGATGAATTCGAAGGCGGTGGTGGATATTGCTATTGGTTACCATATAATACGCTGCAACTACACACTTAAAAATAATGTCCAATACAATTTGAAAACACTACTTATATCTATGTTATACCTAAAGTTAAATTTGTTATTACTATTATCATTATACAGATACAAAAACTTTTTTCCAAGATTTTCAAAATATATAAATATTTCAAGTATTAATATTTTCAAAGTAGTAAAATTGAAATAAAAGTTTTATATAAAATGCGATTGTTTTAAATAGAAATATAGCTCAGTATATACTTATCGCGCGATCAGACTGCAGTTACCATCAGTAAAGGAGGTAAAAAATGTCGGAGCATCTTTATACAAAAATAACTAAATATCGCGCACACATCCAAATGCAACTGCATGTCTGTTAGTTACTTATAATTGCTTGTAAACAAATAATAAATTATCGATAATTCTACATCGCTCACGCAGAAATAATACTAACATCCAACGCGTTGTAAACGGACAAAATGCTGTTAAATAAAAAACATCTAATTATCTTAACACAGATAAAATAGCGATATTGCATTTCACCAATAAAAATAATCTGATCTTTTAGTATTTCAAATTTCCCTCTGTATACACACACACAATCCGCTTACTTCTACATAATATTAAGTCCGTCTCATCACACCCTAAACATACTTTAGACCTAAATGCAATTCGTTCAAGTAAATAAACCCCCACCTTGAGTAAATACTAACACATACAAAACATTATTCGGGAATGTAAACATATAGATGTTCTACAATCTAGTAAAATCCATTTGTTTGCATCGATCGGAACTAACTCCAGTTATTACGATAAAGACATTACTTTTCATAAGTTCTGTGAAACGAGTTTCTTATCAATATTCCTCCGCCATAGTCTAGTCAAACTTGTAAACAATAACTAAAAAGCTTTAGTAAGACTGTAAACTTTATAGGGAATAGGATATTCAGTGGATCAGATATAGTACAGAGGAACGGAGCCAGTGACTCAATGGAGTTCGTCCACTTACTGAACAAAAGAAAACTTACGAGCTTTATTATTGCTTAAGTCATTTGAGGGTTTTCGCCTCGCGCGGGGACGCCGACCCGGGGTCAATAGCTGGGCAGAGAGGGCGGCCGCACCGAGCCGCCCGTCTGCGCTAACCTATTCCACGGTCGAAAGGGGCCGTTCCTCTCTACACACCCACAAAGTCCACACTATTACGATTCATTACCATTAGAAAAATCTCAACTCGAGAAAATCTATTTACAAAGCTACTGAACTGATCCATCCCAACTGACGGGGCTGATAATACAAAAATCTGTCAACTGCATAATTATTATTGCTTAGAAAATACGATATATCAATATTGGTCCTTACAGTGGCTAAATTGAGGCAAACCGAACGTTGTGCTAACGATTGAGGGCGTCTTACAATCACACTTACTACTCCTACGAATATATTTGTTTAAAAAATGTAAAAAAACGTAACAATAACAACTCCCGATCAAAGATGTTCCATTATAATTCTAGTTAGACAAATCTAATCTGAACATGCAAAATCTGTTTGAATATCCATATAAAACTAAAACTACTTCAATTATAGTACTAATGATATATCGTCGTAGCCTTGCTTCCATCAATGTCCTTATAATTACTTACTGTCATGCTAATGAGAATTTCATCCGAATCACTATGAATACCTTACCTTACGAGCCACAGAATTGGTGAAAGCAAGACCGTGGGCCGCGCGACGACTGCGTAACGTGATAAATACCTATAATATGTTCATATATCAGTAAAAGCAACAAGTCCACTAATACACGAGTCAGTAAACAAAATTATTTAACATCAAAAGCATAATATTCATTAAACTTCTACAGCGTGTAAAACATGCACTAAATATTTATATTTGTTTTATGAAAAATATTTTATCATTAGATATATAATATTTCTATTTACGAATATCTGTCTATGTATCGATTCTGACCAGTCAAGATAATTGCTTTGCTTTGGTGTTATATTTTTTGTATTCTAATCAAATAAAGCACTCTATAATTTATAAGCCTTTGATAATGTTATTTTTCTCAATTCTTTGTAACTTTCCTATGGTAATAAAAAATCTGTATTCAATTCTTTGTACAAAATGTACGCGAGTCTATAAAGTATCTTCGAATGATAAAGATTTTTATCTGTTAAATGTGCCATCTATTCTAATATTCAAGGAAATTTCTCACCTCTACCTTACATAATATAATACGTTTACCGTTACACAAGTGACAGTGGCAGTTAATTTGAAAAATCCTAATACATGCTTTAATTTCATTCAATAAGTTTATCAGAATAAGTCTTGCTCTTTTCTCTAAAATTAAATATCCTATTATTATCGAGTCGTAAATCCCGTCGGACCGCATTTTACCATTACAAAAATATCAAGAAGAGCGTATTTGAGTTCCGGATCCCGAGGGACCCCGTCGGCGGCAGAGAGCTACTGGTGGTGCTGCACGGGCGTCTGGCAGTAGGGGCACTCCTTGGCCGTGGCGGCGCACGCGTCGCACAGCACGTAGTGGTTGCAGGGCGCCAGCGTGACGGCGCGCGGCTGCTCCTCGCAGCCCATGCACTTGGTGGCCGTCTCCAGGTACAGCACCTTCTCGATCTCCTCGAGGTCGCCGCGCGCCTGCGCCTGCAGCGTCTTGAGCGCCGGCAGCGGCAGCCCGCGCAGCTCGCGCCGGGGCGCCGCCAGCGCGCCGCGCGCCGCCTCCAGCTCGCGCCGCAGCGACAGCGCGTGCGCCAGCGCCTCGTCCCGCTGGCGCTCGGCCAGCGCCGCCGCGCGCGCCGCCTCGTCCGCCTCGCGCTGCCACGCCGCGCACGCCGAGCGCGCCTGCGCGATGCGCTCGTCCCAGCGCGCCGCCGCCGCGCGCGACGCGACCACCTCCACGCGCAGCCGCGCCAGCTCCGGCGACGTCGCGAACTCGAACCCGCCGCCGGCGCCGAAGCTGCCGGCCTTGATCGCGTGCGCGCCGAACGGCCGCTCCGGCTCGGCCGCGTAGCGCAGGAACGGCGGCAGCGGCGAGCCGGCCGCCGGCGGGCTGAAGCCGCGCAGCGCGCCGCGCGCGGGGATGTTGACCGGCGCGGAGGCGGGCGGCGCGTCGTCGAGGTCGCGGTCGAGCGAGGCGACGAGCCCGAGCGGGTCGTCGAGGTGCAGGTCGTCGAGCGCGTTGCCGACCACCTCCTGCAGCACGGCCGCGTCGAAGGCGCGCGGCCAGGCGGGCGCGGCGTCGCGCTCGAAGGCGGCGAGCGGCGCGAGCGGGCGCGAGCCGCCGCTGGAGGTGGAGGCGCACTCGGAGCCGTCGCCGCTGCCGTTGGTCTGCGCGGGCGCGGGCGAGGCGGGGCGCGCGCGCTCGAGGCTGAGCGCGGTGGAGAGCATGCTGACGCTGTCGTTGGCCTTCTTGTCGGAGGGCAGCGCGGAGGACAGCAGGTCGGCGAGGTTGGTGCCGCACTCCAGCGGCGCGGTCAGCTCGCGGGCGCCGCCGAGATCCTCGGCTGTTGGTCAAAAATCCAGTACTGTGACTTCGGACTAGAAACTTAATTTTAAATCCGCACTGTAGAGAAATTACCAATAGAATGATCAATGCTAAGCTATACATATCAGCATCTAAAGATACCAAGTACAAATCCTGACTTACATTTGATGAACAAAACAGCAAGTTGTTGCACTTGATGGACTTTCCTCCAGGTAAAAATGCTAATGTTAGTAAATTGCACCCTATATAAAGCTAAACTGTCATACAGTAGCCAAGAACTCCTAGGTCCCAGATTCCTAACTTACGTTCGACATGGGCGAAGGCGCAGAACAGCCCGCGTGGGCAGTACCCAGCCTGCTGCACATCATTACACTTGGTGGACTTGTATATCTCCGGGTGGAACTGCTGCTCGGTGCGCGTGTGACAGTAGCCGCAGGCATCTCCCGCTTCGCAGTTGCTGGGCTCGCCCCACTCCTCGCCGTGCTTGACATTTGGACATGGTGTGCTGCGGTACTTATATTTCCTTGGTGATCTGCGTTTATCCTAAAAATATTGTCATAACTGTTACTACTTGTAACTTATATGTTTTTCAAGATCTATATGTATCTTAAAATTTTAGTGAAACTATTACATTTTCATTAGTGTCTTTCATTGATTGTTATTAACAAAATAAATCTGTGTAGGTCCTCCAATAAAAGTTACAGAATACTATTTATTCAAATCTATAGTTCATTTAAATTTAGAAGGTACAGTAGAACTCCAGTTATCCGAATTAATGGGGACCGGGACCCATTCGGATAATCAAATATTCGGATAAATGGAGATTTTTTTAAAAATTGCCATTGGAGAGAAAAAAAATTATGTTTTAATATTGCACTATTTTTTTATTAAATTAAATGAAAGAAACATGATATTTTCACATGCTTTAAATATAAAAAAAACGGAGGGAGGACAATAGTGAGCGAACACGCAAACACTGGCTTCGCGGGGGGAAGGATAATAGCGCACTTAGACTTTTTTTGGACAATTTTTTTTCTGAAAGTGATTCAGATAATCGGCGATTCGGATAGTCGGAGTTCGGATAATTGGAGTTCTACTGTACATAAAATCTTACGCTAAAATTTTCAAACCAATATACATTTTATTCAATATTTTTTTTATAAATACAAGAATTTGAGTGAGAACAACTTACTTTACTATTATGGTATTGAGGGCATGCATACCCTTGTCTACATAACCTAGGTGGTCTTTTACATGGCTCTGTTTTATATGATGATAGTACATAATTTGTATCTGAAAATAAAACAGGAAAATAAAAACATAGTTCATTAAAACAATTAAACAACAAAGGATTTTATTACATTTTAAGTAGTATGGTTCAAGCTATCATAGGACAAGTTCATCCAACTGATACTGAAGAATAATGATAGACAAACCTTGCCACTTAGGGTCTTCATTCATTAAATTCCGTTCCCTATCTAACGCATTTGGTGCTGCCGCATCTCCATCAGCGGAGTCTGGGTTTTCTAGTGCCTGCAGCTCGCGCATGTCCAGTACAGGCGGCCTCAGGTCGGGTGCTCCATGGGCGAAAGCACAGTGAGCCCCATTTTTGGTACAGAGCCCTCTGGCATCCGTATCGTGCACGCACATGCAAGTCTTGTAGTAGCGGAGGTGATACCGGCGCTCTGTGTCGCCAGCGGTGCGGTGAAGGTATGGACACCTGGAATAATAATTACTTGTTCCAGCCAACTATAATTGTGAACACACCTCAAAAGACTCATTTTCCCATTTAAAATTTCTTTTAAAAGACATATCAAAAAATTTTGATAATCATTTTTGTTGCTAAACCTCATAAAATGACCTTGGCACTTATTGTTACACTTGGGAAAATAAAAACATAATAGTAGACTTATTAATTAGTCATACGGAAGTTCATAAACAAATAGCGAAATTCAACATTTTCAAAGAACAATGGAGTCTGAAATCCGACCAAATCAAAGAGTCCAACTTCGATGCTTGAGAGGTAACTTTCTCAGACCTCTTTCTTTGGTCGGGTTACGTTTGTACAATAGTAAACAATATTTTTTCTAGTTGGATGTCAGTATAGGATTGATTTTTTCGTGATGGTTGTGTGAAATCTTACGACTTTACATTCATTTCACATACACACCGCTGAAAATAAGCTAGAAAATATGATAAAGCTTCTCCATGAAAACAAAGCAATGACAGTAGTCAAGTACTCACTCGTCTCCATCCTCGCATATCCCCGATGTTTCGTTATATTTGGTACAATAATTATCAGCGCTATAATTAAAAGTCCCATCTCTTTTTCTAACAGGTCTTCGTCTTCTCTGGTTATTAAAATGCCAATGAAAACATGTGAAAGGCCTATGTTGTGTACATTTATGCTGTAGGAACGATGGGCACTGCTCTACTCGGAATTCCTTTAGATATCTGCAACACAAGACTCTGATGCTTAGTAAACACTAAAAGCACATAAACTAAGTATTCACAGCACCAAAAACACCAATATTTACTTGTAATGATTAGGTTTTTCTGTTTGAGCAGCCAACAAAGGTTTAGATTCCGACGGCATTTTGGAAAACTATTATTGCGCCTCTTGCGTCGCGCAGGGCACGCTCACCGTCGACCAATTAAAATTCAATAGATGATCACGTGATACAAAATATTTTAGAAAGGTAAAAAATGTAAATAGAGGCCGAAAAATGATGATAAACTTGCAAATACACGCCACATTTTAGATTAAAATGACCTTGAACTTAAATAATCATTTCTCAGCTCCCGATGAGTTTTATGACACGAAAAATAATCGCATCGCAACCACCATTGACAGACCTGTCACGTAGTTGTTTTCTATCCATCTCTTTCTTGTAGACTGTTTACAACGTGTGTAAAAGGAGGATAAAAAATGGGACAGTGCATTCTTCTTTCCAATGCTACTCAGCGTCATGACAATGAAAATAAAAACTATTGTTTTTTTATTCTTGTATTTCAGATTTGTTATTATTCTCAATAAATCAAATTTCTGAAACAATTTAAATTGAAATAGTTGATTAATTGTAATAGTAAATACTGAACAGGTAAAAACTGAGCAATTTCATTCATCCTAATGTTTGCGCATAAAAGTTGCTGTATTTTTAATATAAATAGCATGGATATAAAAATAATAAATAGAAACTACTTCCCTAGACATCCTTACAGTTTGTGTTTAATGTATGATTGCGATATTGACTGTTAAATAATTTCATTTATGTATTGACCGTGATCATGTTTACGTGATTAGTAAAAAAAAATAACTTTTTTAGTTTTTACGTAACTTTATGGCAACACCTTACATATCCTTCGACCAATAGCAGTCCTTCCGAGCGGATAAACATTTTTTGTCGACCAATAGTAGTATCCCAATTTCCACCAATAGGGCAACCTGAAAAGAACCAATGAATGTTCAGTTCCTTGGCGTCAGTAGGTGCCCGCCATTCTCTCAGTCGCCATTTTGAGCATATGATCGTTGTTGTGAAGCTTTTGCCCAATATTCATTAAACTTCGTAGATTTTGCTAAAAATCAGACAAAAAGTACGTAAATTTGTTATTTAAAACTTGTGCTACATATTGGTGTATAAATTTCTTAGTCTTGTGTTCGGTTTTCCCACTTTGTGAAATAGTTTGTATTGCTTGGATGTCGCAATAGTTGTTTTGTGTATACCCAACTTCCAATTTCACCTTTTGTTACAGTAACATAAAACATGGCACGTACAAAGCAGACTGCCCGTAAATCCACCGGAGGTAAAGCTCCCCGCAAGCAGTTGGCGACCAAAGCTGCCCGTAAATCGGCGCCAAGCACTGGTGGAGTCAAGAAGCCCCATCGTTACCGCCCGGGTACAGTGGCCCTCCGTGAAATCCGTCGTTACCAGAAATCGACTGAGTTGCTCATCCGTAAGCTGCCGTTCCAGCGGTTGGTGAGAGAAATCGCTCAAGATTTCAAGACAGATCTTCGTTTCCAGTCTGCTGCTATCGGTGCTCTGCAGGTGGGAATTATGCTAAAATAACACGTGTTTCTACCTTATCTTACTAGGTTTTCTTCAGATTCCTGTCATGTTCTTTTTTGACACCCATTTTTGTTTGTTTTAGGAGGCGAGCGAAGCGTACCTCGTGGGTCTCTTCGAAGACACCAACTTGTGCGCTATCCACGCCAAACGCGTCACTATCATGCCTAAAGACATCCAGCTCGCTCGGCGAATCCGCGGGGAGCGTGCTTAAGTTAGCTTAGATTTAATTTAACTTTAAATTATTGGTATAATTAATCCATAATTTTTTTATATTGTCTCATTTTTTCACCGTAACAATGTAATCTTTATTGTAAGGAGGCAGCAGAACTGAATTTTTTTATAAATAATATGTTCTTAATGTAAGTTTTGCTGTGCATTTGCATAGGATACTGTGTTAATATTGACTTGGTTCATCTTCATAATTACTTGATATCATCACTTGTATTAACAAGAGTTTCCCATGTAAGAACATGGCTGTTCTACGTTAGTGATCCGTGGTATATTCTGTCTAGGTAGTGTATTAGGCAATATCGTCAACCACATGTCAGTGTGTGAATTCTGTATTAGAGTAATTTGAGCACTCTTATATTATTATGATAATGTGTAATGAGAATTTGGTGTTAAATAAATTTAATTAGAGGTATTTTTGTATTTGATTTTATGCCCAAACCCCAAACAAACTAGGTATAACCATACACAAACAACTAGAAGTAGTTAGATCGACTACTAAACAGTAAATATTAGTCTTCATCGGACTACATGCAATATTAGGAGTAGCAATTACATAGCTACTTGCCATAAAAACTAATATTTAGTGTAATGGAACGCAAAGTCTAAGATCTTACTAAACAGTACTTACACATGAGACATCTTGAAAGCTGTGACTAAAGAATTCTGTGAAGTGCACACATGGATTGCACATACAAAAAATAAACAATATTTTGTCCTAGGTTAAAGCTGTAAAAACTAGCAGCAGCATCATCAAGCTCTTTGGCGAAATGTGTGGGTTACCTATGTAAAGTAATCCTTTATGTATGAAGACCCTATAATATACTTTTCTAAGAATCTCCTGCAGTATAATAGACATTCAGCTTAGGGTAAAAGCCATTCCTACCTTAAACAATGTGTTTACTGGTATTCTCTAAATTCTTAATAGTTGGAGTTTTCTGAAATAAACTATTGTGTGTTTGACATACAACCAAACTGAGCCTCTTTGATTTTCGCCATGAGAAAAAAAACCTACCCACTTAATGTGGGGTTATTCCACTTTATGTCGGTATATTTGATGCCATCAGTGATGTCTCAGTAGGTACACCAGCACCTACATTGCATAGTGATTTTAATAATAATTAACAAAAAAAAAATGGTAATTATTATCATACACCCTACACCAAATTTGATAGGGGCCCTCCAGAACAAATACAAAGCCTACTTAATTCCTGCCACATCACCAAACAATAACCAATAGTAATATTTAGTACCTTTGCTATCTTTATATATTATAATAGAGCCATGCTGTTCTGTCTGTAATAGGGGCCTTGTTATCCTAATCCTATCTGGGGCGCAAAGATGGCCCTGTGTAACACATTGTTCATTTTGTCAAATCTTGAAGTGCATTTATTTTATTTGAGTGCCACCTGTGTTTTATTACTAACTCTATGGACACAGAATGGTCAACTGTAACCCTGACCAATGAGGGACCGCCTTCGGACAGTTGACAATTTAACAGTTTCACTTCGATAGATTGTAATCTAACGAATAATAACACGTTAAATTGTAAGCAGTATGTTATGGTTCAAAATTTTTGGACAGTTTACAATCTCGCGAGATAGATTGCAATCTAGCGTTAGTTACAATTTTACGGTGACATATATACCTACTTAGACAGAGATTTACACATGTCTCCTAATATTCAGATAATCTATTTTTCTCTATGTATATAGTATAGTTTTTGAGTCTGATTCTGCCATGTTTTGAATAGCTGGTTAGATGTATAACATTATTAATTAGGGCAAGTGGGTAACATTGCCCACAATTATAATTTTACCTGAATAAGATACAAAAGAAAAAAGGAGATAAACTTAATTTCAATTTATTCAAACAATACTACAGAGATAATAATTTACAGAAAATAATTTTAATCTTAAACTATGCTACTACTTTTTCTTCTACTTCTAATTCTTGAAGTCTTTGTTCTATGTCTTGCACACTTTTTCCATGTTCCTTATTGAATTTGTAGGACTGTAGCAGTTGTTCTTTTTCCAAGCCTTTTATTCTATCATATAATGTCTTACTAAATTCTTGGTCCACATCATTTTCCTCTCTAAGATAACAGAAGTAAATCAAGAATGCTGCAAGGCTCCCAACAACTGAGTATGGCTGATACCATGGCATATTGATTGTTGGAGATTTCTTAATAACTGAAATTGTAGTTTTTTTGGCTGCAGGACTAGTGGAAAATTTGATTGGCTGATTTTCACTAACTTCGGCTTTACTGCTAAATCTCCTGTTGGCCCTGCTGACTCTAAAGCATTTTCTGAAATAATTAATGCACAAATAAAGATTACTCATTAAACAATAATTTGAGCAGATGACTCATAGTACTCGGAATTTGAATGATGACTGCATAATATTTAACATTTACCTCCACAACATATTATTATAAGCCTACTAATATACTGTTTGTTATTAACTTATTATTTTCCTTAATTTTTTTTTTTTTTTTTTTTTTTTTTTTATAATAGGCAAACAAGATGACCACACTCCGCCCGATGGCAAGCGGCAGTGAGATCCAAATATGAGGTCGACAGGCACAATAGATCATATTGCGCCTGTCGCACTCACCCTGAAGGCCTGCTTAAATGCCGTTTCACGCCCCGCCTGAAGAGCCCGGGATCATAGGAGGGAGGGAAAACATGAGCTGGAAGGGCATTCCATGCCTTAATGGCACGGGGCAGAAATGAAGAGCTGAACCTCTTAGTCCGAGCCACCAGCGACTGCATTGTATGTGGATGGCAGCGCTGTCCTGCACGTGTCGTTCGGGAGTGGAAAGGGGAGGGAGGGATTAGCTGAAATAGCTCTTCAGAGCATTCCCCATTAAAGAGACGGTAGAGAACACTAAGACCGGCAATGTCTCTACGTAGTTGTAGAGGCTCCAGAGTTTCTTAATCAATACAGAATACCACTGCAACGGTGTATATTGTTACATATACTATAGGGAAATACATATTACTGGGTAAAATATTTGGATTTCACTTTAATATTGGCCTTCTGATCTAAAATGTGTTTGAATTATTATGTATTAAAATTAAAGTAATGGTTCATATAAATAAAATACTTTATGATACCGACCTGAAGAAATCCATATTTCTGTTCATTTTGAAATAAAGAAATATCCTAAATATTGAAGAAAATTCTAAGAAAACCTCAACAATAATATCGTAATAGGACAGGTGATTTATTGACAGTATTTGACAGTGGACATGCTAAGTGACATTGACTGAATATGACAGTGTTGCCAGCCCTCAATGTATCGGTAATTTATTAGCAGTATGGGTAATTTTAATGTATTTTGTTTATCATTTGGAATGAATACTGAAGAGCATTTTTAATCCTGAAAACAAAGGCATCAGGTTATTATCATCATATTTGCTATGAGCTACGGTGTCCAATGATATCACTAAATACTAAATGCAATTCTTAGAAAAATAGACCTAACAAACTCTTCGCCTGTTTCAGGTTCGGCCATTAAACGTTCACGTTCCCTTATGACTTTCTCTTTTCGTTCAATAGCTTTTTTCAGACGCGTCTCATTTTGAGAAATTTGACTTTCATCGATACTAATTGCCGTCTTAACTGGTGCTTTGGAAGGTGGAGTCAGCTCACGATGAATAGGTCTTATGAGAAAAGCGCGAATATCGTATTCGTCTGCAAATTCATGTACTGAGGTACATAAGGACGAACGCAACTCCCACACTTTCTTTATGTCTTGGTTCTGGAATATTTTTTAAAGTTCATATTTTTAGTCATCAGGTCATAGAGGCAACCTATGACCTACCTACCTACTTACTGAAAAAATGAGTATAATCTTTTGTTGAAGCTGTTGTTTTCAAGCAGATAATGATGATTCATTTAGAGTAGTAGTAGGTACGTGATGAACTTATTTATCGTCTCTCTTGTTAGAGTAAAAATTCGTATCACCACATGGTCTAAAACGAAGTAGCTTTCTCTATATCCTTATGTATGCTTAGATCTATTTAAAAGTACGCAACTAATTTTATCGGGTGTTTTACAGGTTAATTCTCCCTGTATTATAATGTAATATTCACCTTAAGTGAATCGATGGCAGGTCACTAGTAGTTGCTAAATCAAGACATCATATCAATTAGAACAGACCATCACAGGTTGAGGTAGGACCTATAGTTAGCTAGCTATCATTTACATATCGTGTACTTTTCAACAACAGAAAAAAAAATTACGGATGTAGCCCTCAGCTCTTCTAGTTCCTTATTGCAAGCTTGTATCTGAGCAGCCAGGGCGTCTCTCCTCGTCCTCGCCAATATTACTTGCGAACGAAGAGTGTCAACCTTCCCCTTTAGCTGTGCCTCCTCCTGATCGGATTTCTCAATTTGCTGTAATGTTTCTCTTATTGCCCGCTGAAGAGAATTCACAGTGGCTTCATCTAGAGATAGTAATAAATGTTAACTAACTTTAATAAACCCGGCTTAATGCAAGTCGGATTCGCCCCAAGAGAATACTTGCCCTCCTACCTAAGTACTTGTTTTGTTTTAAACAAACAAACATAACCACCGAACAAATTTCTTACACAGAGAAATCAATCATCAATCAATCAATCAAAATCAATCAAATTTCGCACGTAAGGTTAACTTTTATTTTGGCTAGGCATCAGCGTATCCTCCATATCTATGAAACTGTACCTAAGTAACTACCTATAACCTACTTTTGGTCCAAGATCCCAGAGCTGCCAGACATCACTTATTTTCTAATGGACAAAATATATACGATTGAGTAGTGTTGGGGTGTACTATCATCATATGACTAGTTGCTACCTTGACCAGACGGCCATTTTTCAGATATCAACCAATCAAGGTACATAGAAACACTGCTCACCTCACTTAAATTCTGATGGCTGATTTTAACATATATTTCACACAATATCATTAAAAATCAGGATTCATTACTCCCAGACACATGCGGTCGGCGGTTTTACCTTACAGACGCTTTAAAGCTATGAAAAAATTTTACTTTTACTTATTTTCTGATGCTTGATTTTTATATAAGTTATTCAAACAACTGAAAAGTGCTCATCTGACCGCAATAATTATAGAATTGTACCTTACAAACTATTTTATTAGAAAAACTTAACTAAATTCTATTTCAAAAAAAAATCTAAAATAGTTGGGTCTGGTGAATGTTTGGCCCCTTGGATCGGTCTGTCCGTTTGCAAAACGTTTTAAAATAGTTGTTTGAATAACATATATAAAAATCAAGCATCACAAAATAAGTAAAATTAAGTAAAAGTAATTTTTTTTCATAGCTTTAAAGCGTCTGTAAGGTAAAACCGCCGACCGCATGTGTCTGGGAGTAATGAAACCTGATTTTTAATGATATTGTGTGAAATATATGTTAAAATCAGCCATCAGAATTTAAGTGAGGTGAGCAGTATTTCTATGTACCTTGATTGGTTGATATCTGAAAAATGGCCGTCTGGTCAAGGTAGCAACTAGTCATATGATGATAGTACACCCCACCACTACTCAATCGTATATATTTTGTCCATTAGAAAATAAGTGATGTCTGGCGGCTCTGGGATCTTCCTCTATTTAATGTACTTAATATTGCAGACTTACACTCTCGCCGCTCTTTTAATTTAGCGTCGTTTCCTTGCTCAAGCAGTTTAATTTTCTCAATTGCTGAGCCAACTGAATTATCCATTCTGTTTTTATTTATACCCGTTAAATCTGGTGTTATAGAGTGAAGATCGAAAATCTTTTGCCGCCAAATCGATATTCCACTCCTTTACACGTAATTCAAGATATGCCTACACAATATTTTTTGTAATAGGTGAATACCCTAATTTAAACGTAAATACCTTAGTCATAAAAAAAACAGTAATCTTAATTTCTACAAGTCATTGACTTACAAAGTGACCAAATTCTTATGGGCATGTTTGAATGAAACGGAACGTGTTTTGTCAATTCACGTTGCCCGGGGAAATTAAAAACCAATAAGAAACAAATATTTTTTTGTTACGAAGCGACATTTATGAAGGTTTTCTGAATTACACTTATTACAAACAACATTGTAGACTAACAAATAATTATGGAAAAACCCGATGCAAATGGTTTTGTCACTATAAACTGGCCCAGTAAGAACATTCCGCATGGAGGTATTTTTCATTCAAGAACCGTACAGCCCACCGTGGATCAAACTCAACTCCTTAGAGGTAAAAATTGATGTAGCATTAAACAATAAATAAATGAAAGTAATTACCCAAATACTTTTTGCAAGCCTAAATACCTACTGCTATGGCACTGCGCGCTTATTTCAGTTTTGTTAGAGGAGTCGAAGTTGACCATCGCACAGCGTAAGAAGTCTGCTTTGGCTCTGCGAGAGTATCAGGACAACAAACCTCAGCGGGCCCGTCCCCAGATGCCGATGGTCCGTCCGAGGACTTCTAGGCGTCGGTCTTTATCAGAAATCAGAGAATCTGGCGCTTTTGAGTTTGAACCGTAAGTAAAGCTTTACCTACCTTCTTAATATACATAAATGGTTATGGTGGTACGTTTCATGACAATGGTTGTCATGAAACGTACCACTAAGATCTTATTGCAGCTGTTGTGAGTACCTAGTAGGTACTGACTGTAGGAAAAGGTGTGTCACTATAACACACACGGCCATATTATACTATAGCCGTAGCTCAAAAATAGCAAAGAATATTATCTTTAATTACATTATTTATATATAATTAACTAACTACCTACCTGTACACTATGCTGCCCTTTCTCAAATGGACTATAATAACTTCCTGCCTACTTATGAAAATGATAGATATACCTAATACCTAATATAAATATAACAACGTCATCCTAACCCTTGGTGGCATGAATGATGATGATGATGAATGATGGACCTACAAACATATTGACCTACAGCTTCTAGTATCCAAGAAAGCAATATCTGTTAATCTTCCAGTAGGTAAAATTTATGTACGATTTTCAGGTGGGAGAGATTTTTTCGACCGGTTGCTGTTACCACCATAAAGTTGTGTAAAACCCGCCAAGTGACTCTGACCTCTCTCGGCCAGGTCGCGTTACGGGATCAGCACTGTACAAACTGGAGCCAGGGGGGACCATTGTTGCGGCAAGCGCCGGACCAGTGGAGTCTTAGCGGCGGTATTGTGCGGCGGAGCGGGTCAGTTCGCCGGCCAGGGAGACCCGTAGAAACGGGAACCCTTCCGTCAGGCAGACTGGCCAACTCCGACCTGCACAGCTCAATACCAATGCGAGGCTCCACGCCTTGTCTCGTTGTTGCCGCAGCAGTGGTCTCCTCTTTCACGGCTTTCAAGGTGAGTGCGACAGGCTCAATATGGCCTATCGAACTCATGAGTGGATCTCACTACCGCTTGCCATCATGTGGAGTGAGGTCATCTTGTTAGCCTCTTATGAAAAAATATATATAGGTACTATAATGCAGGGTACGTCCACTTAAACGTGGAGAAGATCGCGAGAAGCTGAAACAGAAGTTGGCCAACCTGATGGCGTACGGAGACGTGCCGCAGCAAGCGCCGCCGCCGCCGAGCCTGCCCAAGGCGGCGCCCAAGCTGCCCACTAACAAGGAGAAGTGGCACGATTGTAAGTACTCAAGTACTTATAAAAATCTTTACTTTTGTTTGTAGGTAAGTAGGAACATTGTAGATGATCAGAGGCCAAACTTTACTTACCTACTTACTTGCTTAGGTTAATCTGATCTAACCTAATCGGCAAAATCAAGGGACTCTGTCGATACTGTACGATTGGGTTATTCCACTTAGTAATCTCTAGTACAACCTAAACCCAAAACAAAAAATTCACAATCAACAACTTTTTTCCACAAATCCCCATCATGATCACAAAAAGTCAACTAATCCCCATTGATGGGGATCTCCAATGGGGATTAGTGGAATAACCCGTACGATTGTCATGTTTCAGTGGTGACCCAAATCCGCGAGCGGGCGGAGTGGCTCGCCGAAATGGAGTACCTCGGCCAAGCGGCGCCCCACCGGGAGATCATCAAGGAGCAGATAGCCGAGCGGATGAGAGCCCTGGACGCGCTCGGGATCGACAGCGAATGCTCCACTGACCGCTCCACGGACTCGGGATTTAGCACGCTCAGGAGCAGGGAGAAGGTGTCGCCGGCCGGGGAACCGAACGCGCCGAAGACTGGTAACTATTGAATACTTAGTTAGCCAGGGGTTGTTCCACTTTACCTTACCAAGCTGCACTGCTTAAGGCGAAAAGATTGCCTTTTGCTTTCAGTGGGGTGATTTAGTAGGGCAAAGGGGACGGATTTTTTCGCTATTAATTTATTAAGAAATGTTTACGGATTAAAGTTGCGTGTATTGCTATAAAACATATTATTTTAGAATAGCAATACACCCGACGTTACGAGCGCTTTACAGCGCTCCTGGTCTACTACTAAAACCGCCTTCAAAAAAGGAGGAGGTTCTCAATTCGTCGGGATCTTTTACATTACCTAACTAGGTGAATTTATAGATTGTAGGATTATTTTAGAGATTAAACCCTAATTAATAAATTACTAAGGCTTAGCTGTCAATCTGGCCATCTGTGTGTATGCTGGATGGTCAGATGGTTGGTTCCTGCACCATGAACAGGAAAATAAAATATAAGGCTTTTTATTGAATCTACTTCCTTTACAGGTCGGTCTACAGGCAGTAATGGTTCTCAAAAGAAGTCTAAACCTGCTTCAGTCCGCAGCAATAAATCTCAAGAGAAACTTAAAGCTTCGATTAGCTCGGGGAAAAAGATCAAAGATGAAAATGTGGCATCATACGGCCCATTATCTCCATTGCAGTACTCGCCCCGAAGGCGCCTGTAAATGAAAATGAAGTTTTGTGAATTTAATGAAATAAAAAAGTTTTTGATACCTTCTGCACAATTATATTCAATGTTTTCCTTATTAATCTAAATTTTACTCAATAAATATCATTTAGTCGTCATCATCATCAATGATAATGGGTTTTGACTTCTTTTTCACAGATTCATTTAATGAACTAGATTTTCTTTTCTTTGCTTCATTATTATGTTTTTTGCTAGAAAAGGCTTCATCATCATCTTCATCAATAATAATAGGCTTGGATTTATTTTTTGTTGTAGCATCTGAACCATTATGTTTGCTTTTCTTTGTATCTCCGCCATTTTTCATTGACTCATTTTCATTTTTAATTTTTTTGTCACTTAGCTTCATTTCAGACGGTGCCGGTGACTCTAATTCAAATGTTTTGTATTTCCTTATGGGCATTTTTAATACAAAATCTGAATCACCAATACATTCCATGTGAGGTCCTTTCTTTATGTAACTAATTGTGGAATAGGCAGTAAAATGGAAATCTTCTCTAAGATAGCCTTCTATTAAAAGGTAAGCAATCACATCTTCTCCTAAAGTCCTTGAGAAGTTGGGCTCTGCTCCTTTATGCCTCAAATTCACTGGACCTTTCAGAAACCAAGCATCTAGAAGCTTTTGAGCTGTTAGTTTTGTGTCTTGTTCATCAGCATTTTCAAGTACACTAGAAATTGTTTTGCAATGAGATTCAAGGCTCAATTCCTTAACATTTGAGTTTGGATTGCTACATACATCACACATTTGGTTGCAGTCATCACTGCCCCAATCTTCATTGAAATGTTCAGCTATCAGCTTTCTTCTGCACACATTGCCAGTAACACAGTACCTGATCATGCCATACAAATGGTCCAAGCTTCCTACAGATGAGAAAACCATTGTGCTAACTTTGAAGATGTCCTGCATTCTATACAAAGTTACACATTCTGCCCTCAAGCCATCTCTGCCTGCTCTACCACTCTCCTGGTAGTAATTTTCCATTGATTTACTAATGGTATGGTGGATGACAAATCTCACATCTGGTTGGTCAATCCCCATCCCGAAGGCAACTGTCGCCACAATCACCTGGTAGTGTTTCTCATGCCACTTCAAGTGTACCTTGGACCGTGCTTCAGCTTCCATGTTGGCATGATAGCAAGCCACTTTCAAACCTCTCTTCCGTAGCCCACCAGCAGTATCTTCGGCATCCTTTATACTATTTGTGTATATTATTCCAGTCTTATCTTTGTATCTGTATTTTATAAGTTTTTCTAACATATTTATACAGTCTTCTTGGGATGTTGGTTTCTCCAGAATTTGATAGAATAAGTTTGGTCTGTTGAAATTGGTTTTTATAAGTAAGCAACCAGGTACATTTAGAATTTTCTGAACATCTGTCAACACATGATTTGTGGCTGTTGCAGTCAGACCTAAAATTGGCACATTTGGGAACATGCCTGATAAAACACCTAAGAATTTGTAGTCTGGTCGAAAATCATGACCCCACTGTGAGCAGCAATGTACCTCATCTATTGCGATCCTTTGTAGTCTCCCAGATGCATGGCACTTCTGCAAGTTGGCCATAAACCGTTTGCTTTTGGCTAGTCTCTCTGGTGTTACATACAATAATTTGATTTTTGTATTGCTGTCCTTCAGTAGATTAAGAGCCGCCTGATTGTCTTCCTTAGAGCTTGTGCTTGTCATTAACATAGCAGGTATATTCTTTTTGGTTAGAGACCTTACCTGGTCTTCCATCAATGAGACTAATGGGGATATAACGATGGTTACTCCGGGTTTGACTAAAGCAGGGAGTTGGTAACAAAGGCTTTTGCCGGCTCCTGTGGGCATCACCACTATGGCATGCTGGCCAGAAAGCGTAGAGTTTATAGCACTAAGTTGCTGCGGTCTGAATGATTTTAACTTAAATACATCTTCTAACGTCTTTTTTACATCGCCGGACCACTCGTACTCAGTGCCAGCCCAGTCTACACAAGCAAGGGACTCAGATTTTAGTTTATTTATATTGTTTTTCAGTGAAATCTTTCTCTCTTGTAATCGAGCCTGTAATGACCTCCATTTTTTCAGCTGGGCGTCTACGTTAACTAGTTCTTTGTCTACCTCCTTGATTTCTGATTCTAATTCTGCTATTGAAGTCATTGTTTCGATATATATCTTTTCTAGAAGTTTTTAAATAATTCAGCAGCTCACTCATGTGTTATTCGGCTTTTGACAACTGTCAAAGTAATTTTTCTTTTTGTCTGTCAATTTTGCTTAAGCAAACGAATATTATTATTCAGCCTTTATAAAGATGGATGGATATGTCACCGTAAAATTGCAAATAAGGATAGATTGCAATCTATCTCGCGAGATTGTGAACTGTCGAATAATTGTGAACTATAATTCACGGTTGACTTTAAGGCCGACCAATCAGGCATTGACATCATTGACAAGTGACATATTTAAGATTGCAATTTATCAGTTTCACTTCGATAGATTGCAATCAGATAAATAAACACACGATAAATTTAAGCATCACGTTCATCATCACAATTATTCGACAGTTCACAATCTCGCGAGATAGATTGCAATCTAACCTTATTTGCAATTTTACGGTGACAGATACGTCCTAAAAATACAGATAAGTATTTAAAATCTTATTTACGTATAATCGTATCTGCAATTTATACTGTTGTATATTTTGCAAATACGAAATCAGAAATACCAAAGCACAGTTTTGTTAAATATATTTATTTAACAGGGATTAACGTCCTGGTCTACGCCTTAATTTAAAGTTCTTAAATATAATTTTCATTGTAAGATTAATGTGAACTACTTAGTTTAATTGAGTTAGAGCTTAAGATCTTGTTTACTAGTGTTTTCTTCAACATCTTTGATAGGTGCCTGTGGGGACGGTTTGTTCAGCTTTCGATCGTCTGGCAGGAATGCTGCTGCTATAGCTGAGGCTGCAAGAAGAAATTATATTTATAAGTTATAACTAAGTACTAAAACATCAATTGACTAATAATTAAATTATCTATCTATAGTCTTAAACAACTCCTTAGAGATCGTCCCTCTCATTCTCCCACTAGTAACTAATTCAAAATGATGATTTGATCGAAAATAAAAGATATTGGCAGCAAATTCAATAGTTATTTTATTATTATATACATTTTTAATTTACCTACTTAAAATACCAATCAGTCGAGTTTTAGATAAATCAACAGATATAAAAAAATTATTCAGTCACGCAAAAAAACAATATTACCATTAGAGTAATATCAAATTCGAATGTAGGTAAGTATGTTATTAGCTCTATCTGAATTTTGCGATAACAATATCTTTCTCCATATTTATTGCCACCAGCAAAATAACTTTACTACTTCTTACTTTTGTTGTGTTATCAACTAGCGAATCTCAATTAGATTATTAGGTACTCGTACTACTTGTTTATTTGGTAGATATCTATTCTAATAATTGGCCTGAAAACCGTAGGTATAGTTCATCATCAGCCCACATACGTTCCCACTGCTGGGGCACGGGCCTACCCTAAACCCTAAACTAGGGCGATAATGGCAAGGCCTTAGTCAATCACGCTGGCCAATCGCGGGTTGGTTGACTACACAACCTAAGAATTTCTACGTTGGAGTGCAGGTTTCCTCACGATGTTTTCTTTCACCGTTAAAGCGTCGAATAATCGTACATATGAAATTCAAATTTGAAAACACAGTGAACGTGCCATTACTACGTGGTGAGGTTTGAACTAGCGACCTCTCGCATGGCAAGCAACGACCTTAACCACTCGGCCATCCAAGTATTTTTTTAGGTAGGTATAGATACACGGCTAGAATAGTAAAGTGTCCTACCAATTTTGGCTTCTAATTTTATGTACGTACTAAGTGAGTTCGGTTCTTACTTAAAATCTCGACTAGCGATAGAAAAAACTGAGGAAGCGATACTTACAAGCGAAAACCGAAGCAAACAAGTAAAATCCCACGTCACAGTTGTTGACCAGGAGGTAGTTAGACACCTGCACTGATATGACTTGTCCAAATCGCGCCACTGACATCGTTAACGCGACAGCCAAAGCCCTGGAAGTATTAAATCAACACCTTCTAAGATATGTATTAAAGTTAGCTAGAAATTAGTATAAGGGTATCCGCAGAATACCAGCGTCGTGGCACACTGTGTCGCGACAATAGCTGAGCAGGGACCTATTTGGTACTATTTTTATTTTATTTTTAAGATTAGGTTAAGACAATTGTTACCATATTTGTATACATTTGTACCAAATAAACAATTCTTCTATTCTATTCTATTCTATTCTAAATTTGATCAATGAAATCTAGTCTTATTAAAAACCTTTCTAAATTGCAAATACCGCATAAGAGTCAGCAAGAGTACAATTATCATTTCGTTGTCGTGCCGTGAATAAAGCCTATTGAGAGTAATTATTCTGCTTGCGTGATGCAGGTTTACATACTTATTTGGTTACAGTATGAATATTGTCAGAAAGCGCCATCTGTTGGTTGCGTTCGTATTTGGTAGCCACAAATTCCAATTTATTGTTTTACCTCAAGTGTGTAGGGAAGAGAGCGACGCCGATGGCGGTGTACAAGCCCAGCACCATGATGCCCAGTAGGAAGACGATGAAGAGTGACGCACTGGCTATGGTGTTGGGCACCAGGTTGACCAGGATGCCGGAAAGGCCGCATGTCGCCGTCACGGCTATCACTGTGTTCCTCCTCCCGAGAGAGTTCACGCCCTAAGAATTGAGATTACGATCGTCAGATGTTTTTAAGGAGTTTAACTACATACTTATACTTATATGACGACTACATTGAATCTTTGGTATATTTTCATTAGTTCTACTACGCAGTTCAACTGCAATCTTCCAGTAGAACCATATTGAAGTTTATAATATTTAAATTCTGTGTAAATATTAAACATCTCATAAAAAAAATCTGATTCGTTTCGAGAGACACCTACTATTTCGTTATTTTTGAAGTCCGTTATACTTATTGACTTACCAAACTGACTAACCCATTAACGAGTGATTGCAATGCGGCAGTGCACAACACAATTATCATGGCAGTGTTGTTTAATGAACATGGTACTCCATCAGGCTGTAAAATAGAAAAAAAATGATTAAAATAATAACCTATTTGAAATAAAACTAATTTTACGGATTAAACTCGCGCGTATTGCTATTCTCAACATATTGTTTAGAGACCCGACGTTTACTAATTAGAAATACCTAAAGGAAGACGCGGCCTTTTCCATTGTAAGACCCCGGGAGGGGCAAATGTTCGCGAGGTCCTTTGCCGTACGTGAAAATTTTTTTTTTGGTCAATTTTAAAAAGTACAACTTTGGGTGCGATACAGACATCTATTTAGTTTTGTAGGTAGGTACTTACGTTAAGAGGAGCGTCATTACTGGAGCGGATGACTGAGCAAAGCGTTTGGTTCATCGGGGCACCGTCTTCTACCATCTGTAAAAACTGATTCGCGATTGTTGGGAACCACACTTGAAGAGCGCTGACTCTGTAATGAAATAATAAAATTTCAGGTTTTATTGGAATTCCAAAGAAAGTGTCTCAACAAGGGAAACAAAGTAGGTATTAAAGATGCTGTTTTAAAAGTAGGTATCTAACACGTTCATGACCACGCATGAACGGGGACTTGAACCACCGGACCTTCTGATATCGCGTCGGATGCTCTTTCCTCTGAGCTAACAGTGTTAACACTGTAGGAAAGAGCATCCGTTCAAGTCCCCGTTCAGGCGGGGTCATGAATGCGATTTTTTCATATTTTAAATTTACATTGTGCTTTAAAGGCATTAAAATCAACCAATAAAAATATCCAACACCTGTCGAAAACTTAGTTCGCAATGAAAACTTTGACTTAAGAATTTTGAACAAGATTAGATTTAGGTAAGTCATATTTCTATAGATACTGCTGGGGTGCTTACTTGTATTTTCTTTTATAATGTTGTAACTTAGGTTATTTAACCGTTTAATCCATCCATCACATCGGTTAACATCCTGGATGAAAGATAGGTACAGCCAATAAGACCAATTTTGAAAAAAAACAAAAAAATTATATAACTAAGTACTTACTGTTGGAATAGGAAAAGAATTGTAACTATAATTGTGTACTTGAGCAATGGCATTCTGAAGAGAGGTACGATTTGATCTTTTATTTTATTTTCAGATTTATTTTCAACTTCTTTTATGAGACCCTTCACCTGAAATATTTAGAAACGTTACTAATTAGTAAACAGAAGATGAAAAGCCTGTAACGTTTTATGTTTGAACTTCCGAGGGTTATATTTAACGGTGTGCGATTTTGTTTAGATAACCTGTGTGTTGATAAAAAAAAGTTCATAATATTGGGTTAGATAGAGATGATATTTTTTCAGCATCAAAGCCATACTTAATAGCAGTATCTACTAACCTGAAACTCGTCCTTCATATTGTTCCTCTTATGGATTGTCCTAAGAATGTCCAGAGCAGCCTCTTCGCTCATCTTGGCAAGTGCGTATTTCGGGCTTTCGACCATGAAATACAGCCAAATGGCAGTAAGGATACACGGGGTGGTGTATATCACCAGTAGGGTCCGCCATGAGTTCCAGTAGATGCCCAAACCGGAGATATAGTATGAAAACGATAGTGGTATCACTGGTATAGCTATAGCTGTAATTAAAAATATGCTACATTTATAATCGTACTACGTACGAAGATCGAACTACACTGACAAATACCTAGAGAACCAAAACGGCTCTTATAGGGAGAGAGCTCTAAAGATCCCAAAAGCACAGATTACAAAAGGTGGCCAAAAGATGGTAAACAGGCTTTAGGTAATTTTTTAGGATGAGTTTTACAACTTCAATGTCTTTTCATAGACGGGTCTTTCTTTACCTGCCATTATTCCCTGAGTCAGAAGGAAGATGCTCGTGACCAGGAGCACCACAATATTCCTCTTTGACATGGGAACGCTCTCACTTAGGAGGGACATTGATATGGAATACTGGCCCCCTGCTCTGGTAATGGAAAAAGAAAAAATATTATAAATTAACGGGCAAAACATTACTTCCTTATAGCGCTGTCGGTTAACCTTTTCTAGACTCTGGACTATATCTGTATCAAATTTCATTTAAATCGGTCCAGTACCCTATGCGTGAAAGCGTAACAGACAGACAGAGACATTAGATATTCTCATTATAGACAGACAGACAGAGTTACTTTCAGATTTATAATATTAGTAAGGATGTAGAATTGTCGACTCATTAACTAATCCATTACGCAACTGAAACAGATAAATAAGTTATTATATCAAAATTCACTGCCATTGATCTGATTCCGAGATAAGTTGCTAAGTATTACGGTTATCAGTGTTAAAGGTGGTATTTTGCAAGTGTATTTATTTGATAAATAGATAAAACTGATGAGAAACAAACAGACATTTTAATTACCTACATTAATAATTATCCTGAATGGAAATCGAACCCATAACACCTGAAGCAGCTGGAGTACTAATTTATAGGCTCCATAGAGCTATTTATAGTCTCCATGCATGTGCCGATCGCCCTAGGTTTGGGTAGGCCCGTGCCCTAGCAGTGGGTACGTGTGTGGGCCGTTTTAGATAAAAATTGTCCTTATATTATACTGATTACTTACTCAAGGTAGGCCCTAGCAGTGGGTACGTGTATGGGCCGTTTTAGATAAAAATTGTCCTTATATTATACTGATTACTTACTCAAGGTACAATAGGAAGCCCATTTCCCTGCAGAATCCTACTATATCTAGTAATTTGGTGATGATGATGATGACAAATATAGTAGGTAGGTACTCACACGAACGTGGTGCAAAATAATACAATAAACAGCATGATCCAGTTCACTGAGAAGCTGGCGATTACGTTGACCACAGACGTAGCCAGAAGCGAGATGATGAGGGTCTTCCGGCGCCCCCGAGTGTCGGCCACTAAACCCCATGGGGCGGCGCCTAGCGTCAACCCTGGAACAAACAACATGGACCTGGTAAGTGGTATATGTAAACATAACTTATCTTGAGAGTTTAGGACAATAAGTACGTAGCCCGTAAATGTGTTTTTGCTCCTGCGACAGAGAACGCTGTGGATATGTCGGACTCTTACTAGCTTAATTCCCCGGGATACTGTTGTTCAACCGCTGGTCTTCTACGTGCCATTCAATTTGATCGCACTTCCATTACCAGACGTTCGAACGACGAGTGAAATAAGAAAGTCCAGGCCCGGATCTAAGGAAGGGCAAACCGGGGCACTTGCCCCGAGCGGTAGTTTCATAGTGGCGCCATATAATTAAGACTAGAATTCGAAATATGGAACAAATGTAATCTAATCTATGGAACAAATAGGAAAAGCCTATAATCTTGAAGGTTTTTAGGTTCTCCAATCCCCTCCTCCTCCCACCTCCCTGTAAGGGTGCCGCTACCAAGGCTTTGCCAAGAAAGGTTTTTGGTTCGAAAAAGTCGTAGAGTCTTAGGCTACCGAGCTTTTTGCTTGCGAAAAAGCTTACAACGCGTCTTTGGAAATGGTTAGCGTCCAAATTAATCTAAATGGTCATGTATTGTTTTAGATGTAAAGTTTAAACTTACAGTAAATGATATCAAAACAATAGCATCAGGTATTACCAACGACAGGCGCCGCTGCGATGACTCCCTGCTGACCAGTGGTCGTCTGAAGCTCACAGGCGCTCGTGGGCAATATGATGGTGCTACTGAAAGCCACCATGGCGTATGCGATGATCGTCACTCCTGTCACTGCCACCAAGTTCCAGCTGTATGCGCCAAAGCCTTTATAAACAAATAAATAAAAACCATATAAACGAGCTTGAAGACGCCTAAGTCTTGTCGTTGATAACCTATAATCACAATGCCAACGCAAGCTTTTGTTAGTATCAAGATTCTATAGACAGAATATATAAAAATATCTGTATAAGTTACATAATTAAGTTAAGGATTTCGAACGACTTCTTAAGAAACAAGTTAACATTAGAAAACTGAAAATGTCCAGGATATTTACCATGTTGTTTTAATTTTAATCCCAATAATGAACTTTTGGCACTGTTGTCGTATAATAAATAATGAGAGCTCATTATAATAATTAAGTTAACATTGATAAAAGATAAAGTTACGGGAATAACATTTATGAATAGGCTTTTATTGTACCTATTATACAATGTGTGGCTGTGGCTCTATTTATGATATTAATAAAATTTTGTTTAATTAACTAATTACTTATACCAACCTATTTTTAAATAAATTTATTTCGCTTTAAATACCTGCTTTTTCAAGAGCATCTTCAAATGAGACTTTTTCATTTTTATCACTAGCGTCGTAGGTAGACATATTTAAAAAATATTTTTTCACTGGTTTAAAAGAAATAATAACTTATGTATCTCAACGGTATTTAATGTTTACATTTTGATCACACGAGACAACATGTTCGAAGGATAAGCAAAACGATTTGATTTAAGTATATTGAAACATACATTTGTAGAATTTTCATTAACTGATATCGTAATGCAAAATTTGATTACAGATAATTTATTGACTGATATCTATACTAAGCAAAACTTGTTTATAAAACGTATCTAAATAATATATATCTAAGTAACCAAAAATGACGCACAGGAAATTTTAAGCCAATTATGTGTGCAGGTATATTAATTTTTCATTGGTTTTGTTATCATTCAACTAAGTTACTGCCTCAACCATCGCGTGCATCGTGACGACCCACTCAATATTATTACAGTAATTTATTTTATACTTTGTAGTGTTTGCTAATGGTATGCAAGTAGGTACTTATCTTCCGGCTTCGTCAGACTTTAAAACCTCTCTATCATCAGATAGTACCATATGATTGTATTTCAGGGCTTAAAACCTAATCGTGGTCAAAGTTCATTACAAGACCTTTCTAACAAGTCCAAACACGGCTATGATATCACCTACGATATTCCATCATGGAATGCTTGTGCCTATCTTCCGGCTTCATCATCAGACCTTGAAACCTAATCGTGGTCAACGTTTATTACAAGTCCAAGTACGGCCAAGATACATCCATCCATCATGAAGTTCCAGTTCATATCTTCCGGCTCCATCATCAGATAAGCTCGACAATACGATTATTGTATTGTCAACAAAATCACATATAAACTGTGATGATCTTTAGAAAATGAATTAATTCGGTTTCTTAGATTTCATTACATAGTTACATGCAGGTCGATCTAATAAAAGCGTGTAAAAAATAAAGAAGAAATTTATTGATCCCACGCAATAATACAATTAAGCACATACCTAGTTATAATTAAAATGATCAAAGATTCCGCCTCAGGATGAGCTGTAGCTGCCACCAAGCTTATTTACTACCAAATGTTTATTACATAGCAAATAATAGTATCGTAGAGTAAGTACAAGCAATTTGGCTGATCAAATAATGTCCTATCGGCGACCCAAAAGGAAGTGACCTCTCGGAGCGCAGTATTCTTTCAATCGTTCAAAGAATAAGCATGTTGGTGTGGACCATCACCGTGTCGCTTTTCACATTGTAAGTCAGCAATTTTTTATATAACAAGCCCAAAAATCTTTCAGCCATACTTCCTTAAGAATAGAATAGAATAGAATTTATTGGTCACATATATATACACATACTACAAGAAAAAATAAATTTAACATAAAATAATACTAATTAACACAACATAATATATAAAACGAATATTTCACATCAGTGACCAACAAGGTACGTGCCTCAGCATAGACTGCAGAAGCTCAACAAGAGCTCCTGCCGCACTGGTATTTTGGCCTGCTGGTATTAAGAGGGGCAATAGGTTAAAAAGTAATTAAAACACGTATTTGATAATTACAAATAATTGTGTATTCAAAAGTGGTGCTGTGAGTAGACTAGTCTAAAATTTGTAGCGACGAATGTGTTTGCTAGCCATGCGAACAAAACAGGTAGGTAGGTCATTATCATTATTTGGTTGAAGAAATTCTAGCTAACTAACTTGGAAATAAAATTCTGACTAACTGAATTTAAATACCGTATCATAGAATAAAATTTAACATATTATAATAGGCAAATATGTAGGTATCTTATTATGATATAAGTTACTACGTTTGTAACGATTTAAGAACCGATATTATATTTATTTTATTTTGAAATAGACAGGACGCAAGAGTTTTGAATCATCAGAATTAGGAAAGGGAAATGACAAATGAAATGGTCAACATAAGAAAACTTTTTCACTCTACGACTGTATCCCTATACCCATACATAATTATCAAAAATCAGTGAATAGGTAATCGGTGAACCGTGAAATTGTGAGTGATAGCCTATTTTTATTTTATATTATTATTCTAAGCGTAATGTACTTTCTAAATAAGCTAGAAAGAGAGCAAGGTGTTTTGCGATAAACATAACTAGGGCATCGAGCCCGGGTTTACCCGGTCCTAAAAACCCGGGTTTTTCCGCGTTTTAAGAGTCACAAAAAACCCGGGTTTGAAAAACCAAAACCCGGGTTTTTCGGGTTTTTTAAATTCTTCAAAAACACGAACTATTCTGTAAATGTTGGTGTTGCCATCACCATCAGGTGATCCGTCTGTTCGTCGACCACCCATCATCATCATTATCAGCCCATTTTCGTCCACTGCTGGACATAGGCCTCCCCAAATGCACGCCACTTCTCGTTTTCGGCTACTCGCATCCAGCTCCTACCAGCCGTCCTGCGCATATCATCACTCCACCTGGCCTGAGAGCGTCCTACACTTCGTTTGCTGAGACGCGGTCTCCACTCTAGAACCCATTTACCCCAGCAGTTGTCGGTTTTATGGCTGATGGCAGCGCACTGCCACCTCAGCTTGCTGATGCCATGAGCTATGTCGACTTTGGTTCTCTGCTGGATCGCCTAACTTCCCGATTTGATTTGATCCCGCAGAGAAACACCGAGCATAGCTCTTTCCATAACCCGCTGATCGACTTTGAACTTGTGGACTAGCCGTACCTTCAGTGTCCACGTTTCGGCTCCATACATGACGGGTAGGACGCACTGACCGTCTTTAGGTTTTGTGGGATTGACAATGAGAAGACTGCGTAGTTTCCCAAATGTCCAGCTCAATTCATCTATTCAACTCGACCTCAAAGATGTTTCGACCCAATTGCAGAGTCTGCCTAAGGTACACATATTTTTGAACACCTTCGAGGACGGTGCCGTGAACGTGACCTTGGTTTTGTCCAAGTTCATCCGTAGGCCGATGCGTGCAGAAGGTTCCGTCCTGTCGCTGACTTTGTTTCTGCTGACCTGGAGTAAAGCAGACCGAAACCAAGGAAAAGAGGAACCTTCTTCTCGCCGAGCTTGACGGCGTCTTGAAGCGCATTTCCGAAGGGGGTGCATGCGATCTTGTCTATTTCAATGTCAAGAAGACACAGGTGTGTATTTTTGTGGTAGAGTGTCTCCTTTCCTTTCCCATTCTACTCTTCAGAGCCCTTACAGGACAATACAGGATAGCCTTAGCATCCTGGGCATCGATGTTCGTTGCGACCTGAACCAGCGGGATTACAATGAGAGCGTCATTAGAACAGCCTCCCGCAAACTGGGGATCCTGAACAGAGTGCAGCGATTATTCACACCGGTGCAACTCTGCCTTTTGTATAAGGCACAAGTTCGCCCATGTGTGGAATATTTCTCTCACCTCTGGTATGGCTCCGCAAAATACTTGCTCGATGTTCTCAATAGGTTGCAGCTATCCATGTTGTCGGTGATCTGGAGGTGTCCGAAACCCTGGAGCCTCTACAATCACTTGGAGACATTGCCGTTCTAAGTGTTCTCTACCGTCTCTATAATGGGTAATAATTTGAAGAGCTATTTCAGCTAGTCCTTTCTCTCCTTTCCACTCCCGAACGACACGTGCTGGACAGTGATGCCACCCACATACGATGCAGGCGCTGCGCTTCCTCACTTTTCCTGATGGTAAGTGATAGTGAGATCCACATATGAGGTCGACAGGCACAATAGACCAAAATAAGCTCTCAAGGGCGCATTTTTGCACCTCGCACCTCACACCAGGCGCATTAAAGGCTACGACACTGTTACAGACACTTCGAGATCACCGACAATACGGATAACACGTCACTGCAACCTATCGAGGGCATCAAGCAAGTATTTTACTCTTGAAAATAGCTTGCAGACGTGGTTTAACACGGAAATGGGTAGATAGTTCTTCAAAAGGGTTTTGTCACCCTTCCTACTCCAGAGTTCTCCCTTCGAACAGGACAGCGTTAAAAAGCCTTTGAAACTCCCTCACTACGGGTTTACCTCCAGCTTTTAGCATATTTCGTAATAGAAAGAAAGAAAAATAAACAAAAACAAGAAGCTCGAAAAAAGCTCGAAAACCCGGGTTACCCGGGTTTCAGTTACATTGGAAACCGAAAACCCGGGTTTTGAAAATTGAACGGGTTTTCGATGCCCTAAACAGAACACACGTGCGAAGTCACAGACGGAAGCTAGTGCATATCTTATAATAGATTAGATCTTGCGTTAAAGATTTTAATGTTGTGTAAGTATTGAACCAAAAAATTGTAAACAAAAAAAAAATCGTCTTCAAAAAGACGACTCACTAAAAATTGCAAAGTAATATAATACGAACATTTATTATAATCATCTGGGTCTGAAGTTTATATGTTGTTGAAGGCGGTGCCAATCAAAATTTTGAGGAAAATGAAGCACTCTGTGCTTGTTTGTATGAAATATAAACGGCACCGCCTTCAACAACATATAAAATTCATACCCAGATGATTATTATAAATGTTCGTATTATATTATTTTGCAATTTTTAGTGAGTCGGGTTTTTGAAGGCGGTTTTTTTTTTGTTTACAATTTTTTTTCACACTTTTTAGTGTTACATATTTTTTTTCACCCTATTAGTTCAGCTCACCTGTAATACTACTGATATTATAACTAGTAGTCTTAATATGTATACAGTATTGAAAAAATTATCCTTTTACTCCAAACAATTAAGGAGTTGACCTTCCATCATCAGCTCAGCATCATAACATTATGATTGCAAGAAGCAATGCCAATATAACTTCAGAAAATATGTAAAACGCGGTACATGTGCCTATAAAATTTGAGGGTTGCCCTCGATTTCTCCTGGATCCCATCATCAGATCCTAGACTGGTCAGCCTAATAGTTTAGCTCACCTGTAATGCTACTGATATTATAACTAGTAGTCTTAATATGTATACAGTATTGAAATAATTATTCTTTTACTCATAACTATTAAGGAGTTGACCTTCCATCATCAGCTCAGCATCATAAGATTATGATAGCCAGAAGCAAATGCCAATATGACTTCAGAAAATATGCAAAACGCGGTACATGTCCCTATAAAATTTGAGGGTTGCCCTCGATTTCTCCTGGATCCCATCATCAGATCCAAGACTGGTGAAAATGGGATCACCTCGGAAGTGAATTTTTGAAATCCGTCTATAATTGACGAAAATATCGGTGAACATGCATAATAAAAAAAAAAAAAAATATTATACATACAGACGAATTGAGAACCTCCTCCTTTTTTGAAGTCGGTTAAAAACAGAACTTACCTAATCATCAAATCGTAAAGATAATGATTTGTAATATGTTTTGGACTTTCCTATACTTATTTGTCATAATAATGTGCAATACTAACAAGTATCGTGACGGCATTAGGTAGAATATAATTATATATTACTACCAACGGTCATGATTTCCAATGATCTAATCTAATTTTATCATATAGGTAATCTCTTTTCGCATCGCCTGCCACCTAGTCAGACTAAGTCGAGTGGAGATAGGGTAGATACTGCTAGATCTATGATAGATACTTAGGTACTATTTAAATCTCAATATGTATTTCCAGTATCCCTACGTATGTTTTCGGGTATACGTCCGTGCTTATTCTGGCGAGAGGAGGCTCAAAAGGCGTTCCTCTGAAGAATCTTCGAGAAGTGGGAGGAGTGTCTCTAGTGGGCCGCTCCATCAGGACTGCGAAAGGAGCTGGCGTTGATGACGTCACGGTCTCTACTGATCATCCTTTGATAGCTCTGGAGGCGCTCAGGCGTAAGATATTTTCCAAGCATTCCTCCACGTGTATCTTATCTGACTTGTGTTGTGCTTATCAATAATCATTTGACCTATCGGCTTACCTATCCAAATGAGGACCGCGGCCGGTGGCAAATATACTAGCTAAAAATAAACGTAATATATTTCTAGTCTAGGAAGACTTTAAAATCTGGCTATTATTATGCCGTTAAAGTTCAAAATCGTTAGAGTGGGAACCCGTACCCAAATTTCCGGGAGTTAGAATATTTGTAGTCCATCTACAAACAGTATGTTATGTGAATGTGAACCTAAGTATAAGAAAAAACTTAAACAACAGACGGTGCTGTACCATTATATCGGAGTAGAGTGACAGCAACAGACTGGGCTCCGTCCATCTGGGGAGCCGCCGAATTCCTCTCCAAGAGGCCTGGAGTAACCACCCTGGTGTTGCTGCAAGCCACCTCCCCATTCCTGAGGGCAGGACTACTACGACTGGCTCTAACGAGTTTGGATCATCCAAAGAGTTATGATTGTGCATTTTCTGCTGTAAGGTAAGAGTCAAAATTTTAGGTATGTTATTGATCCAATAAAGAGTACCTACCTACTTAATAAAATAATAGAAGTTCTTTATTTTATAATTTGGCACCCTCCCTACTAAATTGTTACAGTTTATCAAGGGTACATAATACTCGTTTACGATTCACCTTTTCAATGTACGAAAGATATCTAATACCCAGTTAATACACATTTACTGAACTTTCTCTTAGAAGTCACAAGCTTCGATGGCAACAAAGGAAGGATGCTTTCGTTCCAATAAACTTTGATACCCGAGCGCGACCTCGCAGGCAAGACTGGGATGGAGAGTTCATTGAAACAGGAGCATTTTATATTGCAAGGCGACATGTCATAGAAAGCGGCTATTTCCAGAACGATAAGTAAGTATGTGTAGGTTACACAAAAACATGAAATGCTAGGTTAATTCAAATAATCAGGTTTGTTGGTGCTCGTATTATGCTTTTTAACTGTAGTAGATCCTAAAAAATCGGCTAAGTGTGAGTCTGACACGCGCACGAAGGCTCTGCTTTTTGTATGGGAATCCCCTTAAAAATTTTTTTAGTATTTGTTGTGATTGCGGCAATCACCATTCTTGAGACAGACGGACGGACGGATGGACCTTTTAGGTACGGAACCCTTATGAAAGATTGTAAATGTAGGCCTACTGTAGGTTTTCGATTTGTAAGAAAATATTTTATGTGCTAATATAATTAGAACTTTATTAAAATCGTCATTAATAGTTTAAAGACTATATAACGCATTTGTGCAATATGTGTTCGTGTGTGACTAATGTATCTGTGAAACATTTATTTCTGAACGTTTCTGTTTGACAGTGTCATGTGATGACAAATGACAGTAAACCAAATGTCAGTATTGTGACATTTCCCGTGCGAATACTTCGAATTTTCCACGAAAAATCGGCGCAAGCGCTGCCATGTGAAATTGTTTACGTGTTTCCTCAAACGAAAGTTTTTGCATTGTTTCTTCAACAAAAACAATATTTTCAGCTGTACAATAGTCGCCGTGTCAGATCCAGAAAGTTTAGAAGTGGATACTTACTACGATCTTCAAGTTGCGAATGCCCTACTTAATTCTAACTTAGTGTAGTGTGTAGTGGAGTTATAAGGTAATTAAATGAATATTTAGATTATTACATGAGAAATATATTTACGTATTGAGTAAATATTAAAAGTAATAGTTACTAAGTTACTATCGTATTTTTGCTACTTACTGAATACGATTAGTTTTTTTACTTTAAATGGGAATTTTAATTTATTCAACAGCTGTGTGTAAACAAGTTTTATGAACAGCGTAATGAAAAAAGAACATATTATCTACCTGTTCGAATGTTTACAACTTAAGTTTGGCATGCAAAATGCTTTTTTAAACTTACCAAGATAGTCAAAATTGTTTTAATTTATAATATTTTTTATTGAAAAGATAGAATAGGTACCAAATTTTGTTGAATACTTTTGGAAAAACGGTAGGGTAACTTATCAAATTATTAGGGTACAGTCTACTTTTAAAATAATTCAATTCCAGTCATGTAATCTTGTGTATCTTATACCTACATTTTCCTAATTTACAGAAATCACAACAATGCCTAACAATAGTTCAGAAGCTGGAACTATTACTTATGAAGAGTTAGAAGCCACAGATGTTATCAGTGTGGAGCTAGTTCCTGAACGGAAAGGGCTGATTCTGAAGCATTGTGAATACTATGTGAGCTCCCGGAGACATGGCACCACTGTCACCAGACGTTATAACGATTTCGCTCAGCTATACGACGTTTTGTACGCCAAATATCCTTATCGGTGAGTTTACATTGTCTGTCCTATACAATATTAAGATGTTTTAATTAATCTCTGAACCCCTGAATATAAAATAAATTTTGTTACAAAGTACCTAGTACTATATCATGTTTTATCTTGCTGTTTATTTCTGCTACATACAGGATCTATTTAAAGTGTTCTAAAACATACCAAGTTTATTACGATTATGTGCCTAGCCAAGAAATAGATTTTTAAAGTTTTATATGTGAGCAGGTACAACATATTCCTTCATCCAGTATTTTTTTAATATTTGGCTAGCTAATGAGTTTCACTATGTATAGAAGTGGTACCACTTATACCAGAGCCGCTCTAAGTTGGCCGATTTGCTACATGTCAGACTGACTGCACTAGTGAGGGACAACAGTAAAATTGCCGAAGTATATAAGTAACAGTTATTTCCACTTTATAACCAAGCAAGGTCTAATTATAACAAATTTTTTATTAAAAACATTAATTCACATCCAAAAGATTGAATTTAAGTTCCTTATTTATAAATATATTTATTTTTAAAATATAATACTTATTAAATCCTTCATCCTATTTTAAAAAATACCTGGTGAGTATTACCCACTACGTCACTATGAAAACGTGTCAAACGGCGTAACCTTGTAAAAGCGTAATACAGAGTGGAAATTTTACGTTTTTATAATTCAATTATTTTAGGTAATAAAAGACAAATAATTAGATAATTAGGATCATTTCACATTTTGAAATAACGTCTTATTTTTAAAAGTTGTTCTTTATGATTCGCTAAATATGTTCCTCTTAACAAGGATAAATGCAAAATATAAAATAAAAAGTGTCAAATCAGTCTTCTAAGAACGGCTCCGGTATAGTGGTACCCAACTTCATTATAGACAACTGACTCAGCAAGTACCCATTGCAAATGTATGAGGCTATTTGCATAACTGCAGCTGCATCTACATACTTAAATATCCAAAGCATATAGCATGTCCAAATGAGATTTTCTTTAAAACATCCTAAAGCCAACCAGCATTGGACTTAAATGGGGTGATGATGATGATGATAAAGATGATCCTAAAACCTGTTTGTGGTGAGCCGTATATTGGCAACATGAATCTTTAAATCACTTTATGATGGACTTTATATTTTAATACTAGTTAGTTAGTTAAATCAATGAATAAGCATGTTTTCTGCGCGCGATCCTAAGTGTTAAATGTAACACACAATACTATAACCATAAGCAGGCAACTTGGTTTAAACTCCATCCAATCAAAAACATAAATGTGAAATGAGAGCCAAGTTCAATATTGCCTTGGTTGTTGACTTCAGCGACAAAAGAAGTGAGATCTAAATGGGTGCCAAGTTCAATGGTCAACCCAGAAATTTATTTATAAGTAACACTATAACATACCTATCATATCTTCTTATAACATAAGACAATGTATGGTGGTAGCCTATGAAGGTCTGTCTTGGCTAGTTTCTATAAACCTACCAACGCATTATTATGTTCGCTTGCTAGTTTCTACCAACAATACAAATTTTCGGAATTATAAAATAAAAACCGACAAATACTTGTAGGCTTAGAACTTGCGACGGCTATAATTCATATATGAAAACTAGCCAAGACATCCCTTCATAGCATACCACCATACATTATCTTATGTTATAAGAAGATATGATAGGTATGTTAGAAATTTATTTATAGTGTTACTTATAGCATATATATTAGTTGACACACCTACTTTTTATTTGCTAACCGTACTTACCAAGCGTGTACTGTTTTTTACCAAAATCATTATTTTGCATCTAAATTTGGTAGACTGCGAAGAACTAAGAGGTACATTGGAAAAACATAAAAACTGTATACTTTTTTTATTCCTTTTCACTTTAATTACAGAGGGCCCAGCTAGGAAGACAGAACTTTAAAGCATAATTTGTTCGGTTCTATAAAAGATTCCTTGAATATGGTTCATAAATCGGAAGGTACATTGGAAGTATATTAGATCAGTATATTTTTCATGTATTTCGAACGTTAAACAGACGAGGGCCCAGCTGGGAAGATCAGTAACTTTATCGTAATTTCTGCCAAAACGGTGGAGGTACATTTAATTCTGTTGATAAACTCGAAAGGTACATTGAGCCACCGAAGCATTGCCATTAGTTTTACAAGTCTAGCTCGGGGGGGGCCGCTAGGAAGGAACACATGAACCTAACCTAATTATTAAAAAAATGCCAGTTTTTTATTTTTTCCTTTGTATTCATGTAATTACCTATCTGCATACCAAATTTTAACTCTCTAGGTCATTTGGAACTGGGTTAGAATTTTGATCTGTCAGTCAGTCAATGATAAAAATGAGGATTTTTGGACATTTATATCTAAATAACTGTTTGAGATAAGCTTATGAAATTTAGAACACATATTTATCTCGCAAGTCACAATATATGAGCCAAATTTGATACGTTTATGTGAAATAGTTTTTGATTTATGAGGGGTTCAAAAGTGGTTCCAAATGGTTCGTGTAATATTACACACGGTGCGGCTCGCCAGTTCTGTTTCTTGAACCTTGGCTTGACACGCTACCGCGTGTCTAGATAATAAACACACAGAAAAAGTTATAGCTTTTTACGCCTCATCATATAATATGTGTAATAAGTCGTACCATGTATTTAAAATAAGCGTCAGGGTAAATTCATTAGAAGAACCTAGCCTGAGTTTTGGGCAACAACTTTTCTAATATATTAAAAGAACAAAACCACACTCGTCTTTCTAACATCCTTCATTTATCGTATAAGCCGAATAAATTGTCTGAACGCACACATCTTATCCTTAGAAATATTTTGTACAATATTAATGTCGTCGTAGCGTTACGTGCGTATTGAGAACAATAATATTCCCACAAGCCTTGTGTCGGATGGGAGGAAATGTGATAAAATGGGCGGATGATTTTATTATCTGGAGTTACCTAATACCACTGAGTATGGCCCAAGCTACACGCTTTTAGCTAAGAGCTAAAACAGGGTTTATATCGTCGACGCGTCAGCAATGAGAATTTGAAAAGATGAGGGGACTTAAAAATAAACTTAATGTCGTCTTATCTCCGCGTCCTATAAAAAATAAAACCATAAGAAGCTTCGGCAAATAATGGTATTTGAACATATTCCAAAACGTATGTTGAATTAGGTAACCTAATATTGTTTGTCTATAAAAAAATATCATCATCCATCTCAGTTTTTTTATCACATAAAGTGATTATTAAGTTGATTTCAATAATCGAATTAAAAGTAAAGTTTCACATTTATAATCAAATTTGAAGCCTCGCAACGCAGGTCTGCATCTACAAAAAGTGGAGAAGTCTCACACATAAACCTTAAAGATACATACGTACTTTACGTAACAGTAATCACTTGTAGAACTTTTCCTTCATTCGATTTCCCGTTTCGTAACCTATTGGGTATACGGGTAGGTACCGGAGTGTGTCATTCACAGCATCCGTACGAAGCACGATACGGCCCGCCCGACTGGCGCGTCGTGGCCTGGACTTGGGTATTCCCACGCGTTTAGATATACATAATGTATAACGTATATACGTACATATTAACGTTGTTAGGTACTTATAAGCGGGTTTGCAGTTTCTTAATTTATGTTAACCGTTGATCGTGAGCGCTAAATAGAAATGTACCTATTATACTATTGATCGGTTGATGATGCGAAGATATCTTCTACTAGCTTGGACTGAACTGGCTCACAAGTACAAGTACCTACTATAAGTAGACTCTAGATTCTGGAAGTTGAACATACATAACACTTTTTTTATCTTTGATTAGTTATAATATCCGCACCGTTAATTCGTAAAACAAAACCATTCGTAAAACAAAAACAAACAAAACTCGTGTAAAATGCGGTACCTATAATAGCAGTAACACTGTTGTCGTTATACTGCTATTATAGGTACCGCATTTTACACGAGAAAGTTTCTGATAAATAACTGATGTTTATGAGCAACTGATTAGCAGTTGATCACAGAAAGTTCAGCCATTAGTTCGAACTTCTAATCTCGGTATAGGAGAATATGCATTTTGTAATGCAAATAGATTGAAGTTTCTGATTCATAAGAATTCGACATCAAGTTATAATAAATTAATTAAAGGTAAGAGCTGATACTGTTTGCTGTGTCGTTGACGACGTCTACTGATGTTGGTTCGTTAGCTCCCCCAGTCCACTCCTTATATACGAACACATTAATACTACAATGACATGCTAATAATGTGTATTAAGTACCAAGGCTCAAATTAAAGCTTCACAAAGATTGGTGTAAATTTTAAAATGGAAAAAAAAAACATTTTTGCCACACAGCCATGGCCTGAACATTATCGTAGTCCTCTGTGCTAACCTCGTAACACCAAGTTACGACGGTGGTTATTTGTAACACTTGTTCCTAAACAAATGGATCCTAAGAAATCTGATCGAAAATTCACCTAACCGATTGCACGTGTATCCGCAGCTCAGTCTGCCGGCTGCCGCCGAAGCGAGTGGTCGTGGGCGGCGGGAGCCCACGCTTCCTTCAGCGGCGGCGCGCGGCGCTGCAGCGCTGGCTGACGCTCGTGGCCCGGCACCCGGTGCTGGCGCACGACGCGGATCTCCGCAGCTTTCTCTGCGAGACGACTTCGAGGCTGGACAAGCCCAAGCACGATGAGTTTGTGCTTGCTGGCACACAGGAAGACATAAGGGTGAATCGACCAAAGAGTTGAACAACTCTTAATCACATACACACACTATTGGGTTATCTATCTACACCAGACTACATACACTAGTATTATAAAGTGGAAAGATTTTGTACGTATGTAACGAAAAAACTCGAAAACAACGTTGCCGATTTCAAAAATTGTTACACCAACAAATTCTCACCATTAAAAAGCCTAATGGACCCAAAGTAACATAAGGCTAAGTATATTTATTGCTTGCTCGAAAATATTCAATTGTTTGAGCACAGAATCCGATGTATTTGGTTTTCCGAGGATTGAAATATATTTGCACGAACACTATCTACACATTTGAAGTAAAAGTAAGATAAAACAACGTTTCGTGATTAAAGATGACAGTAAATGTATTTTGTTTTAGAGAGAAATGACAACTGATGAAATGCAGGCAGCTTTCACAATCGACCAGGAGCAGCTACGACTAGCCCTTTTGGGTATTGACAGGCTCTACCAGATATTCGACAGAGGTTGGTCCTTCGAGCCGGATAACATTTTTACATAACAGATAATATTATTATTACTGATATTTGATCCTTTATCGTCTTATTTTACAGTTGAAACCAGATATGAGGCAGAAAGAGCCGATATACGAGAGTTGGGAACAGGATTGAATGCGTTGTCTACTACGTCGGCCGCGGATAGTCCGAGATGGACACAAGTGAAGTTGTCTATGAAGGCTGCAGCTGAGTAAGTAAATTTGATTTACAGTTATCGTTGTGTAGGTAGGTATGTCGATAAATAAATGTTAAGGTAGCAAAATGCCCTTCGCAAATGCCAATTACCTACCTGTTCCTATTTTTACGCAAGTGCCAATTACCTAGGTATTATAACCTACCTATTCCTATAGTTTATTTCCTTTAAATTAGTAGGGGAACCTGTTGTACCTAGGCCAGTTTTTGATATTTTTATTTTTTAAAAATAAATGGTATGAATAAGATCCAATCAAAAACATAAATGTGAAATGAGAGCCAAGTTCAATATTGCCTTGGTTGTTGACTTCAGCGACAAAAGAAGTGAGATCTAAATGGGTGCCAAGTTCAATGGTCAACCCAGAAATTTATTTATAAGTAACACTATAACATACCTATCATATCTTCTTATAACATAAGATAATGTATGGTGGTAGCCTATGAAGGTCTGTCTTGGCTAGTTTCTATAAACCTACCAACGTATTATTATGTTCGCTTGCTAGTTTCTACCAACAATCCAAATTTTCGGAATTATAAAATAAAAACCGACAAATACTCGTAGGCTTAGAACTTGCGACGGCTATAATTCATATACTTATTATGAAAACTAGCCAAGACAGACCTTCATAGGCTACCACCATACATTATCTTATGTTATAAGAAGATATGATAGGTATGTTATAGTGTTACTTATACATAAATTTCTGGGTTGACCATTGAACTTGGCACCCATTTAGATCTCACTTCTTTTGTCGCTGAAGTCAACAACCAAGGCAATATTGAACTTGGCTCTCATTTCACATTTATGTTTTTGATTGGATATCATTACTTTTTGTAGAAAAGTATATATCATCGTAACGTCGTGGGTCCTTTGAAAAGGACAAATTCAAAACTAAAACTAGACTTTATGTAGGTACCTACCCTAAGTAATAAATATGAAAACCGACTATAAGTACCTACTCTTAATTGTAAATAAGTAAGTATACCTAAATATATACTTAGTGCTCTGCCTTCCCCGGTATATAGGCGTTATTAGGCACTAATTAGGTATTTATGTTAAGCGTTCATAATAGAACCTAACCTAATTATTAAAAAATTGCCAGTTTTTTATTTTTTCCTTTGTATTCATGTAATTACCTATCTGCATACCAAATTTCAACTCTCTAGGTCATTTGGAACTGGGTTAGAATTTTGATCTGTCAGTCAGTCAATGATAAAAATGAGGATTTTTGGACATTAATATCTAAATAACTGTTTGAGATAAGCTTATGAAATTAAGAACACATATTTATCTTGCAAGTCACAATATATGAGCCAAATTTGATACGTTTATGTGAAATAGTTTTTGATTTATGAGGGGTTCAAAAGTGGTTCCAAATGGTTCGTGTAATATTACACACGGTGCGGCTGGCCAGTTCTGTTTCTTGAACCTTGGCTTGACACGCTACCGCGTGTCTAGATCCGTCAAATATGGAATAATGGAAAGATCAGTTACTCAACTATATAATAAATAAATAAAATATGAGGATTTTCGGTAAAGCTGGAAACAAAAGCAACTTGAAAAAAAAAGGGAAAACTGTCCAAGGTACAACAGACCTGATGTACCTTGGACCGTTCCAGTTGTACTTTGGACTTTCCAGGGTAAATGAAGATAAACATTAGCAATTGCAGCAGAGTTTTATTTTTAATATAGGTAAGTACAACAATAATGCTTATACCTGTAATCAACAAAAACATTAATGTAAATAGCAAATTAACAGCTACCTTAATTAATAGTCTCTTGTCTCTTTATTTTGTTTCAATAACATAAGAAATGTTTACATATTTCAATATTTATTTTTTGCCTTATATAAATAGAATAAAAATATAAACAAAAAATATGTTTTTATAAGGTTATATTATCTATATCAAAATTATCTATCTATTATCTATGTCCAAGGTACATACTCAGTTGGGGGGCCAAGGTACAACATCATAAGAATTTTTAGTTACAACTTGTTTAAACACACTTTTAATTGAGGTTGGTTTCTGACAACTATACTGTCTAAAACCTTAATAAACTGAGATTATATCGGAAGTAAAAGATATTTTATAAATACATATCGTGACAAATTAAGAGGCCATAAGTAAATTCCCAAAAACGAACTTTTAAGGCAAAAAATAATAAATTACCTTTTTTAACTGCATTGACCCGGCGCCGGCGAATCACAACTAACTTCACGTAAGTCTTATCAAAGCAGGCTTTGACTGCCATATACAATATTATTCTAAAGCGCGGGAGTTTACGAAAAATTACAATTGTCCTAGGTACAACACTGTCCAAGGTACAACAGGTTCCCCTACTACTGATATTACGAGAATTATAAAAACCTTCTATGAAGGAAATCGATCAAGCGGTCAAATGATTGGGCAATTTCAATGGGAAACTTAGTATGCCACCAGGGAAGGATAATATGAATGTTATTGGATAAATTCCAAAACCAATTTGAATAGGTAGGTAACTTTTTTTACACCTTTTTATTTATTGAAGGCTGTTGTCGCCTTTTCTGGTAGGTTAACTTACTGACTGCCATATGACGTGAAAAAGAGCTTGTTTTGATATTGTAGGCATTTGCTGTTCCATAGTATACTTTATGTATGCATACCTACTGTCAAAAAAACCATTAAAAAAAAAAAGGTATAGAAGAAAAAGTAAATATTCTATGCAGCCAGAGCGCGCACTCAAAAATGATGGCTTCATAGACATTATGTAGATTTGCTCACTTACTAACTTAACACAAGTGCTTAAACAATTGTTTATTATTTGCTCGAGCACTACACATTTGAAATGAAACTAATTTTATGGATTCAACTCGCGTATTGTTAATCTAAACATATTATTTAGAGATCCTACGTTTCGAGCTCTTTACCACGAGCGCTGTAACTGTTACCACGGAATCAGATCAATGTATGTGATGTTGTGTTAAAAATTGAGGGATGTGCGTCATCCGCTCCTCCGCAAGTCCGGTGATGATGACGAATTTACTCCAGGCCATCATCGTATGTCAGATTGGAAAAATAAGTGTGTAAACAAGGAGGGTTTTCGCGAATGAGAAATTCACAAGATGGCAATACGTTGGCGTGAGGTCCAACTGCAGCATGATTGGTTATTTTTGGCGTGACATTGACAGACATGTCAATATTCACCAATCACGCAGCAGTTAGACCTTATGTCTACGTCTTGACATCTAGTGGATTTCTCATACGCGAAAACCCTCATTCCCGTTGCTCGGTCTTTGCAGCCTCGTGACCGAACTCAGCGAGTCTCCCCCCGAGGAGTTCGACTTCACCGAGGACGGTCCCGGCGGCAAGCTGGTGCTCGCGCTGGACGCGCTCGGCGCGCACCGGGAGCTGTGCTCGCGGCTCACGCGCGGGCTGCACGCCGAGCGCGCCGCCGCCGCCGCCGCCGCGCCGCACTCCGCCGCCTCGCAGCTGCTGCGCGAGCGGCACCGGTACGCGCTCCGCTGCTCGCTGGAGGTGAGGCTGGTTAACTAATAGGTAGTTCCACTGCTGACGTCACAGCTGCTGCGCGAGCGGCACCGGTACGCGCTCCGCTGCTCGCTGGAGGTGAGGCTGGTTAACTAATAGGTAGTTCCACTGCTGACGTCACAGCTGCTGCGCGAGCGGCACCGGTACGCGCTCCGCTGCTCGCTGGAGGTGAGGCTGGTTAACTAATAGGTAGTTCCACTTCTGACGTCACAGCTGCTGCGCGAGCGGCACCGGTACGCGCTCCGCTGCTCGCTGGAGGTGAGGCTGGTTAACTAATAGGTAGTTCCACTTCTGACGTCACAGCTGCTGCGCGAGCGGCACCGGTACGCGCTCCGCTGCTCGCTAGAGGTAAAGCTGAGTAACTAATAGTACCTAAATTGTAGTAGGCACGCGCTGTCAATATGTAGTATCCAGATTTTGAGTTGCACAGGGGAGGAATTTACTGTGATTAATGGTAGGTATTTTACTGTAACACAATAGCATGTAATTGAACAGCATTTGGGAGCTACCTAAGGTATTTAATTGTTCGACCGCTAACCAAGAACGACAAACTTGAAACTATAAACAAATCTGCTGCATCTGCACGCGCTCCGCTACTCGCTAGAGGTAAGACTGATTAACAAATAGGTAGTTCCACTTCTGACGTGTCAGCTGCTGCGCGAGCGTGGCGCCGGTACGCTGCTCCGCTGCTCGCTGGAGGTGAGGGCTGGTTAACTAATAGGTAGTTCCACTTCTGACGTCACCAGCTGCTGCGCGAGCGGCACCGGTACGCGCTCCGCTGCTCGCTGGAGGTGAGGCTGGTTAACTAATAGGTAGTTCCACTTCTGACGTCACAGTTGCTGTGTGAGCGGCACCGGTACGCGCTCCGGTGCTCGCTGGAGGTGAGGCTGGTTAACTAATAGGTAGTTCCACTTCTGACGTCACAGTTGCTGTGTGAGCGGCACCGGTACGCGCTCCGCTGCTCGCTGGAGGTGAGGCTGGTTAACTAATAGGTAGTTCCACTTCTGACGTCACAGCTGCTGCGCGAGCGGCACCGGTACGCGCTCCGGTGCTCGCTGGAGGTGAGGCTGGTTAACTAATAGGTAGTTCCACTTCTGACGTCACAGTTGCTGTGTGAGCGGCACCGGTACGCGCTCCGCTGCTCGCTGGAGGTGAGGCTGGTTAACTAATAGGTAGTTCCACTTCTGACGTCACAGCTGCTGCGCGAGCGGCACCGGTACGCGCTCCGGTGCTCGCTGGAGGTGAGGCTGGTTAACTAATAGGTAGTTCCACTTCTGACGTCACAGCTGCTGCGCGAGCGGCACCGGTACGCGCTCCGCTGCTCGCTGGAGGTGAGGCTGGTTAACTAATAGGTAGTTCCACTTCTGACGTCACAGCTGCTGCCCGAGCGGCACCGGTACGCGCTCCGCTGCTCGCTGGAGGTGAGGCTGGTTAACTAATAGGTAGTTCCACTTCTGACGTCACAGCTGCTGCCCGAGCGGCACCGGTACGCGCTCCGCTGCTCGCTGGAGGTGAGGCTGAATAACTAATAGGTAGTTCCACTTCTGACGTCACAGCTGCTGCGCGAGCGGCACCGGTACGCGCTCCGGTGCTCGCTGGAGGTGAGGCTGGTTAACTAATAGGTAGTTCCACTTCTGACGTCACAGCTGCTGCGCGAGCGTACCGGTACGCGCTCCGCTGCTCGCTGGAGGTGAGGCTGGTTAACTAATAGGTAGTTCCACTTCTGACGTCACAGCTGCTGCGCGAGCGGCACCGGTACGCGCTCCGGTGCTCGCTGGAGGTGAGGCTGGTTAACTAATAGGTAGTTCCACTTCTGACGTCACAGCTGCTGCGCGAGCGGCACCGGTACGCGCTCCGCTGCTCGCTGGAGGTGAGGCTGGTTAACTAATAGGTAGTTCCACTTCTGACGTCACAGCTGCTGCCCGAGCGGCACCGGTACGCGCTCCGCTGCTCGCTGGAGGTGAGGCTGGTTAACTAATAGGTAGTTCCACTTCTGACGTCACAGCTGCTGCGCGAGCGGCACCGGTACGCGCTCCGCTGCTCGCTAGAGGTAAAGCTGAGTAACTAATAGTACCTAAATTGTAGTAGGCACGCGCTGTCAATATGTAGTATCCAGATTTTGAGTTGCACAGGGGAGGAATTTACTGTGATTAATGGTAGGTATTTTACTGTAACACAATAGCATGTAATTGAACAGCATTTGGGAGCTACCTAAGGTATTTAATTGTTCGACCGCTAACCAAGAACGACAAACTTGAAACTATAAACAAATCTGCTGCATCTGCACGCGCTCCGCTACTCGCTAGAGGTAAGACTGATTAACAAATAGGTAGTTCCACTTCTGACGTGTCAGCTGCTGCGCGAGCGGCACCGGTACGCGCTCCGCTGCTCGCTGGAGGTGAGGCTGGTTAACTAATAGGTAGTTCCACTTCTGACGTCACAGCTGCTGCGCGAGCGGCACCGGTACGCGCTCCGCTGCTCGCTGGAGGTGAGGCTGGTTAACTAATAGGTAGTTCCACTTCTGACGTCACAGTTGCTGTGTGAGCGGCACCGGTACGCGCTCCGGTGCTCGCTGGAGGTGAGGCTGGTTAACTAATAGGTAGTTCCACTTCTGACGTCACAGTTGCTGTGTGAGCGGCACCGGTACGCGCTCCGCTGCTCGCTGGAGGTGAGGCTGGTTAACTAATAGGTAGTTCCACTTCTGACGTCACAGCTGCTGCGCGAGCGGCACCGGTACGCGCTCCGGTGCTCGCTGGAGGTGAGGCTGGTTAACTAATAGGTAGTTCCACTTCTGACGTCACAGTTGCTGTGTGAGCGGCACCGGTACGCGCTCCGCTGCTCGCTGGAGGTGAGGCTGGTTAACTAATAGGTAGTTCCACTTCTGACGTCACAGCTGCTGCGCGAGCGGCACCGGTACGCGCTCCGGTGCTCGCTGGAGGTGAGGCTGGTTAACTAATAGGTAGTTCCACTTCTGACGTCACAGCTGCTGCGCGAGCGGCACCGGTACGCGCTCCGCTGCTCGCTGGAGGTGAGGCTGGTTAACTAATAGGTAGTTCCACTTCTGACGTCACAGCTGCTGCCCGAGCGGCACCGGTACGCGCTCCGCTGCTCGCTGGAGGTGAGGCTGGTTAACTAATAGGTAGTTCCACTTCTGACGTCACAGCTGCTGCCCGAGCGGCACCGGTACGCGCTCCGCTGCTCGCTGGAGGTGAGGCTGAATAACTAATAGGTAGTTCCACTTCTGACGTCACAGCTGCTGCGCGAGCGGCACCGGTACGCGCTCCGGTGCTCGCTGGAGGTGAGGCTGGTTAACTAATAGGTAGTTCCACTTCTGACGTCACAGCTGCTGCGCGAGCGGCACCGGTACGCGCTCCGCTGCTCGCTGGAGGTGAGGCTGGTTAACTAATAGGTAGTTCCACTTCTGACGTCACAGCTGCTGCCCGAGCGGCACCGGTACGCGCTCCGCTGCTCGCTGGAGGTGAGGCTGGTTAACTAATAGGTAGTTCCACTTCTGACGTCACAGCTGCTGCCCGAGCGGCACCGGTACGCGCTCCGCTGCTCGCTGGAGGTGAGGCTGAATAACTAATAGGTAGTTCCACTGCTGACGTCACAGCTGCTGCGCGAGCGGCACCGGTACGCGCTCCGCTGCTCGCTGGAGGTGAGGCTGATTAACTAATAGGTAGTTCATCCCAATCATCGTTCCAGCTATATAATTCGCCATCGCCACTGTTGACGTGTCAGCTGCTTCTCGAGCTGCATCGGTGAGTGAGCTGCTGCGCGGCATCCGTAAGCGCTCCGCTACTCGCTAGAGGTGAGGCCGAATAACAAATAGGTAGTTCCACTTCTGACGTCAGCTGTTGCGCGAGCGGGATCGGTTGGCGCTCCGCTGCTCTTTGGAGGTGAGACTGAGGAACTAATAGTCTCCGTGCAGTTGACGGCTGATATAAGGATACCAAACGCCACCTTACCACCTTCTAGCCACAGAGGAGCTATCCACTACGATTGATGGTTGGTATTTTATTGTAAAATAAATCGGATGAAAACTAGTAGGTTGGTTTAACAGCATTTGGAACACCGCCAACGATGATCGAGCAACAATTCTTACTTCCACGCACAGCGTGTTTGAGATTTTTAAGTAACTTTTTTGGTTAACATTAAAAGGTAATCAGCCTTTAATGCTCATGGAACAAGTGCAAGTTTCAAACCGTACCTACCCTATGTTGATAGTGGCTTCTATTGCAGGAGGGGCGCATAGGGCGTCTATACGCTCTGGCGGCGCTGGAGGCGCTACCGGCGTTGTTCCGCACGCACGGCCGCGCGCACGCGCGCTCCGCTGAGCTGTGGGCCGCGCTACACAACGCGCTGCGCCCGCGCTAGCGAAGCCACTAGCAGAGGTGGCATACATACCCAATGGAATGGGCTCCCGGACTACTACACAACGGTGTTAAGATATGACGAAGCATGACTCCTGCTACACAACGATGTTAAGATATGACGATGCATGACTCCCGCTATACGACTTCTTATGTCATACATAACAAATGGAATGAGCTCCCGGACTATGTTTATGAGTGGACTACACTATAAGATATGACGAAGCATAACTCCCGCTACACGACTACTTGTGTCATACTTACCAAATGTTATGGGTTCCCGGACTATTTTTATGAGTGGACCACACTATATAAGATATGACGAAGCACGACTCGCGACGCTCCCGCTACACAACTACTTTTGTCTCACTTATAACGGAACGGGCCCCCGGCTTTGTTGATGTTGCTGAGTGGTCCATACTATAAGATCTGGCGCTGCACGACACTCACAGGTGTCATACTAACCAAATGGAATGTCTTCCAGGATTATGGTAAAACCGCGTTACGCCCGCGCTAGACACTACCGTTGTAAGTAGCACAGGTGTCATTTTCAATAGAATGGGCTCCCGGACTATTTTGATATAACGGGATGGACCACATACCCCCATACAGTAGTACCTTGCACAATAAAACTGGTTTCTGGGCTATGTTATTAGATGGTGGACCACGCGTTTAATAGATATATTAGTTTATCTCTCCATTACATTTAATAACGAGCAGCTATTGATGTACAGCCCGGCGATTCTATTGAAGACAAAAGCCTTAGGATTTTTTTTTACTCTGTTAGGCACGAAGAAGTATTATGTCCTATTGAATACATATGTATCACGAAAGCTATAAGCTTTTATCTTATGTTGAGAGCTCGCGAAAAATGGAGTACGTAATTTAATTTGGGTACTCTGTTTACGTCATATACTAGCTACGGAACGGATTTACCTACACGAACACATTGTTATTTTCGAATAAGTATATGAACCTAAACATAAATTCTCGAATTATATAGTATGTAAGAATACGATAAATCTGATATGATATTTTATTTAATAAAAATTTACCTGATACCATAGAAGGCAGCAACAATAGAGTATTTACTTGAGTAAACCGAGTATAAATAATAACGAGTGGGTCAGCACGTTATAAAATGACATTAATAAATAAATAAATAATAATAATAAGCTTTTTTTCTATGCATTACTTTAATTATTTTGTTTACGCCCTCGCTTCGCTTCGAGTGAATGAAAAATTTTAATTAAAAATATCTATTTAAACAAATCCGCATCAAAATCCGTTGTGTAGTTTTAAAGATGTAAGTAAGGATACATAGCTCTCTATGTAATCCTTACATCTATAAACATAGAGAAAGCGATCTTGTTTTATACTATGTAGTGATTGAAACTACAAATCAGTTCGATCTTTTTAGCACTTGCGAAAATGTAGTCATTATAGTGCTAAAACTATAAATTACATATGTGTATATCATGCCTAAAGAAATATTATCGAGCATAAGTAAATATACTAACAAATTTTATTACCTGCATTGTTATTTAGGGCTGAGCAATAAAATCGAATATATATACCTATATTATATATGTTTTTAATAATGTGAACGTGCAATAAACACTTGTTGACGATACGAGGAATGCAATTATAGAAGTAGAGTAAGAATAACAGTAGATGATAGTAGTATGTAATACTATAGTTAGAGAAAATAAATTGTATCGCCTGGCGAGTTATGAGTTGATAGTAGGTACTTTACCAGGTAAAATTAGTCTACCTTCTGTATTTCAGATACTGATGATAAATAGATGTTATTTTATTAATGGATTATTACTATGTTAATGATTTAGGTAATGTATCTCTGTATCAGTACCTTTTACCAAGTGTAATAATAAGCCATATCAGGTATCGCTCTCTTGTTATTATTACTTTTAAGGGATATCTACAATTCATATGATATAGAGTCTAGACATACCTATAATATGTAATATGGTAAATTGAGTTTTTTTTTTTTAAGTAAACTCACTATTGTGTTACCTACGATTTTTATTTAGACGCAGAAATACTGTGAGTACTAGATAGCTTTCTGTCGTAGTCATCGGCATTTATGTTTTAACTGTCAGCCTGTTTCTAAACAGAGTGTAAATTAGATATTCAATTCTATTTTAGACTTTCACTAAAAAGCTTGTAATAAAGATGTCATCTTCTTTACTAAGATGAACTGTCAAATTACTGTGATAAATACTGAAGCTCGAATTTTTACTTTACCATACATTATATAAACAACCCATCCGTCCAATTTAATAATACATTGACTTGGGTTTAAAATTGTTTTATAAAAATATTATATCTATGTATTAATTAATAGCTTTTACCGTATATCAAATTAGTAAGTGTTTCGATCTTGATGTATTTTATCGAATATTATAAAACATTATTATTACAATCGCAATTTGTTTTAATTAATATTTACCCGAAAGTCAACATGAACGCACCTCTTCAATAAGTAGATAGATACTGCCCAAGAACGGAATAGGTATATTCAATCCCCACACTTATTCAAAATAAGTATTTCTATACTCTTAAAGTATGCAAAAAAGTATGTTATTAGAGGCATAACATTCCTTCCGAGTCCGGTTCTTATTTATCTTCATTGTTCATATAGTTAACATATTTTCTTGTGTTAGATCACAGTATTCGCTGTGGTATTCACCTGGTTATATCTTTCCAGGACAGACACTGGGGCGACACTTTAGTAATGTTTCCCTTAGGATGAGCGTATACTAAAATAAGCTCAGGGCCTTTTTCAAAGAAGTGAACAGCGTTCATAAGATTTTCTTCATAACAACTTTGCTCTTATAATGAATCAGGCACTTTTACAAACTACTTATTAATGTCGCAGTCGTATTGTATAATCCGCTGTATTACATTACGGCTAGCCGTTATCAAAAACAGGGCCGTTATGTATTACGGCGGATAAACGATTAGCCGGATTGACATAACGATACGTTCTACATTTTGGCGACTCACGATCAGCCGTATTGCACTTTATTCAATATTTTAGGGTGACTACGTCATGTGATAACAAAATAAAACAGGGTTCAATTGAAAATCAATTTTAATGAGAAAAATAAAGGTTATGTACCTACTCGGTATGTAATAGGTTTGTACTTTGTATTGCGTAGGTGCGAAAGTATAATACATAATATAAAAACTAACGTTTTTTTTAAGTAATTAAGAATTAGAAACTAAGTAACTAATACACTTAATATTTGGGTTTAGTATTTTCGAGTACTTATTTAGAACACAGAATTCAAAATCTTTGGTAAGTTGCGTTTTGATTCGCAGGTTGGGCATAGGAGACAAATATTTCAATGGCCTTTTTTTGAATATAAAGTTTGTTTTGTACAGCATTTTGTCTCGCCCGACGTGGCCAATTTCCTTATGAATTTCCATCAGAGTATCGAAATATTGCTCCATGGGTATTACGCGAATGGTATGGTTCCAGGATTATTTTTCTTCGAGATAAGATAATCTTCGCCAGCAACATTCATGAGGTCATATTTTTTGCATCAATTATATTGTGTAGGATTCCGCTGAATACTAAAATCCATAGCCACTTTAGCGGTTTTGATATGCAATATAACCTCTAAAACTCGTTCTTTTGTCCATGGATTTTTAACTGTTCCACACTCAGACGAATAGAAACAGTTCAATTGCACGTCAAATTTATTCTTAAAGTCACTATTTACACTCGTATTTGTTTATTTCTTTAAAACCACTGTTAAAATCACATTTTTGTGAAACATTTTCTGTATTCAAGGCCATTGTTGTTGTTATAACAGGCAGCGCCGCGAGCGCTAAACATAGGAACTAAAAACTGTCAAAGAGGCGGTTAACGACCCGCTCTTTGACATTACGGCTAGCCGCATTAAAGAACGTTTAGCGCCGAATACATCCCGGCGGAAATTCATTCAGCCTTATTCAATCCGGCTAATCGTTGATCCGCCGTAATACATAACGGCCCTGTTTTTGATAACGGCTAGCTGTAATGTAATACGGCGAATTATACAATCCGACTGCGACATTAACATACCAAGGGGTACCATGATATTACAAAAGGGGTTTTTAATTTAAGTAGGTAATATGACAACACTTCAGAATATTATTTACACGCTTGTAAAGTGCCGATCCAGATTACCTCATTCAATTTTTGATTCGTAATCCCCAAAAGTATTCCGTCATAAATTTACAATATTATCCGTAGTTACAAACGGAATTGTCTCGCCCTACGCAATGGGACGGCGTGTTTACAAATAGAACCTTTTGTCTGAATAGTTTTCTAGTAACGATTAGATCACTACAATGCGAATAAGATGTCAGTCTGCAGACGTTCTCCCGCCTAGATGGAGGTGTTGATTCTGATATCTCTGCTGTGTGTGGCTGCGGCGGAGTACTCGCACGACTTGGACCACGTCGAGGCTTTCATCAAGCAAAGGAGGTACGTGCTGAAGAAGAAGTATCGGCCGCTGTACCACATCTCGGCTCCTATTGGCTGGCTGAACAGCCCGGCGGCCTTCACATACTTCAAGCATCGCTACCACGTGTTCTACCAGTACCACCCGTACAATGGCGCGTGGGGCGCCATGCACTGGGGCCAGGCGCTCAGCGACAACCTCGTCGACTGGGTGCACTACCCGCCCGCCGTGCTCCCCAAGGACTTCTACGACAGGCACGGCTGCCTCTCCGGCTCCACGGTAATACATAACAATTACCTAACCATTTTCTACACCGGTCACGTCTCAAGCAGCAACCACACGTTCGAGACGCAGAACATAGCGATCAGCGCGGACGGGATTATATTCCAGAAGTATTTGTACAACCCGATCATACGAGAGAAGCCGTCACCCGACATGTCGGAGATCAGGAATCCAAAGGTGTGGCGGTTCCGCGGGAGATGGTACATGGTGTTGGGCGGCGGGTCCGGCCGCGGCGAGCACAAGCGCGGCCAGCTGCTACTCTATGTGTCCACTGACATGTTCCACTGGAGCTTTAACGGAACCATCTCGAGGTCTTACGGTGACATGGGATACATGTGGGAGAACCCAGACTTTTTCGAAATAGATCGTCAACACGTGTTAATCCTGTCGATTCAGGGCATACAAGGCGATAGTTACAGATTCAGAAATCTGTATCAAACCGGCTATGTGGTTGGAAACTTCAATTACCAGTCGTTGCAGTTTGAGAATCTGGAGGTTTCTATGTCGACTTTCATGGAGTTGGATTTCGGGCATGACTTCTACGCTGCGCAGACGATGCAAGGCATGGACGGCAGGAGGCTGATGATCGCGTGGCTGGGGATGTGGGAGAGCGAGTTCGAGGAGTCGCGGGACGGGTGGGCGAGCATGCTGACCATCATCAGGGAGCTGCGGGTGAGCGCGGACGGGCGGGTGCTGTCCACGCCCGTGCGGGAGATGGCCGACCTGCGCACCGAGATGTTAGAGAACGCCTGGTACAGCCCCGGGGAGGCGTTCCTAGCTGGGAGCAGAGCGTTCGAGCTGATAGTGAACGCGAGCAATCCGTGGTACGACGCAGGCTTGTCGTTTGAGTGGAATGGGGAGAAACAATACACTGTGATGTATTCAGCTGAGCGCGGTCGCATATCCGTGGATCGTGGTGGCATAGACGGGGTGCGTCGCGCGGACTGGGGGCCCACGGTTCCGATCTACTGGCGAATATTCATGGATGCGAGTTCAATAGAAGTGTTTTGCGGGGAGGGCGAGGTGGTGTTTTCGAGTCGTGTGTACCCGAAGAAGGGCGTTCGCATTCGGGTGGAGGGGGAAGCGCAGTTGCACATCACGCAGTACAAGCTGAAGCGGAGCGTCGTCTACGACGAGAAACTGCGCCAGTATTTGAAAAATAACTTTGTAAACGTTAATAATACTCATTAAATTAGCTTTTTACAATTTTATTTTTCCTATATAAGTATAAGATACCTAATTAAATAAAATGTGTATTAGATAGTTAGAATATAAACAGATGGGTTACATAATATGGAAGACAACACAACAGTGGAGCCAAACAGACTTTCTTACGGGTCCGTTATTCTTAAATGTAAAATGTATGCATCTTACTCTTAAAATAGATTTCTATGAGTGAACAAAAAATAAACCTCCTAATTTATATACGCACTCTGTTAAGAAGTTAAAAACTAGATACGAGTACAATCGTAACATAGGTATTACGTTAAGCAAGTTAACTTGTTAAAGCAACTCCAAAGATCTAAAGGTTGGTATGTAGGTACCTAACTTTTTTTTTATCGCGGTGGATTGCTTTTCGCACCGTCACTGGGGGGTTCTCTTCCAGTGGTGTGTTGGGCTTCCCAGCGGCTGGCGAAGAGATGGTAAATGTTGATGTTTACCGATTAAAACACCGCGATCTAGGTACCTCATCGCCGTCATGGGTCGGCATCATGGGTCTCTGACCTAGTCTTCTACTGCCACAACGCCACAGGCGATTGCCCAAGCCCCAAAACAGGCCCTACCAGGCTCCCCAATAAAGGGGGGCATACCTATGTAGTAGGTACCTACCTACTACACCTTCTTCACTTACTCAAGTATAGGTACCTATAACTTTGTTGATATTTATAAACCACCACAAAAATAGCAACATTCCACAGGAGACTTATCGTATATAATTTTACGCAAGAATGAAAAGGGAGTTACTAACCTAATCATTTCAATTTCACCCACGCTGAATTTCACCTACTCGTGCAAAGGACTGCTGAATGCTGGTCGTATTTATATATGAACTATCAGTTAATAATGGACCTTAAACCAATCGTATAAAGTGTAGATTCGTTTTCTGGTTTCAATAAAACTTGACACTCGAATCGCACTTGACGTTTAATACGTCAGACAATGCTGTGACGTCATTCTAAGTTATTCATAGAGTAGTAAATTAGAGACAGGTTAGTACTTACAAACTGGACATACAGGTCTCTTAATAATATTCTAAATCAAATATGCGCTCGTGTAAGTAAATATTAAAAGAAGTTAAAATAATCATTGTTACTTTTGATAGTATAAATTAAAGTAGAACATCCACATAAAAACATTATAGGTAAATCTATTAGGATAACAATATTTAATTAATACAAATAAGATTACACATATGTCTAAGTAAGTAAGTACATACTGTAAGAACATTATAATTGAGTAACTAAGTTATTATTTATTATCCATTTTTATTTAAAGAATGGAAAAATGTCTCATATAATAAACGAAAGTTCTATTCCTAGGCACATGATGTGTTATAAAATACGTATAAGAGAAAAAATAAATGTGAAAAAAAATATCTATCTTATTTACTTATATTTTATTTTCTGTACATTAATAGTCTATCCACCGAGATTGTGATATCAATAAAAATACCTACAAAATCGGGAAATGTTATTTTATTTGTGTACCTCTTTTTGTAAATGAGATGAGATCAGCGTTTTGCAAAAAACGTTTACTTTATTTTTTACTATAGTTTCCGACCAGTTAATCTGCATCAGTACTCTGATGCAGATAAAATTACTTTTCTGGTTTCATCCGATCTAGCAAATAAGTGGATTCATATAACATAACTTTTATTAGTTTAATTTTCAATATATTTATGCTGAAGCTTAATCTTGAAATTCTATTTGCTTGATCTAGGCAAGTAATTATTTTGGGGTAACTATTCATATCATATGGCAACCCAAACTGCAAATGTCAAACTCGTGTCGAGACTCGAGGAGGCGGGGAAGAAACAGTTCCAAACGGGGGGTGAAGCGAGAGGGGCGCAGGCTGAATGGGCAGCTGTTTGGGAGCGAGTGAAATACCTAGCACAATCTGCCGACGCGACGTGTTTCCCTGGCGACCCCTGCCCAGCCATAAAACACCGGCACACGCATTCGCCAACTAGTGCCGTCACCAATAACGCAAAATGATCACGTATTTTGCGATTCTCGCGTTAAGTTTCGCGTTCGTGAACTCGGACGGTGCCATCAAATTTTACCAAGAGAAGGTAAGTTTTACACTATTTTATTTATAAAACTTAAATGACAACTGGCTGTAAGTGAACGCCAGATAAATAGAAAGTAAGTTTACTGTAAGTTGACCTCTCGCCCGCTCTATGATCCTTGAAAAGTGAACTTGTAAATAATGAATTGATCTGGTTTGTTAGATAACTTATGACGTTGAATAATTAATAAACTCTCGAGACAGAGTTTTGAACTTTTATATAGCAAAGTTATGAACTTTGTCATAGTAATTTTGTGTTATTTTGATTCATGCCTTATCTTTATAAGCAACTTAGAGCAATGTTTCTATTGATAAGTAGTATAATCTAATTTATCATTCATAATAATTGCAATAATTACTATGTCATATCTATAGTCTTTGTGACATGAACATTTTTTATTTTATATGTAATAAGTGTCCTTAGTTACCAATTTAAATACATTTGTTCCAGAATTTCCATGTACACCAAGAACTAGGAGATCAAAATGTTATCAATATATCAAAGTTATCGGACATGAATAATTTTAAGGCGATACTGAATGAAATTCTCATACCAAGAGTGGTTGGTACTCCAAACCATGAAAAAGTTGGCAACTTCATAGTGAACCAGATGAAGGGCCTGGGTTGGGATGTGACGGAAGATGTGTTTGCTGATAACACACCTGTGTTCGGGACATTGAACTTCAGGAACATCGTTGCAAAGCTGAACCCAAATGCCGATAGGTACTTGGTACTTGCTTGCCATTATGACAGCAAATACACAAGGGAACATGTGTTTGTTGGTAAGTAAACATTTGTTTCTATAAGCCTCTGAAACTAATAATAGTAAATAATTTATATTCTATTTATATTAACAATAAAATGTTAAGCTAAAACCATCTGTACCATGTGGCCATTGGACAGAGCATTGACTCGTACTATAGTGTTTTTTATTATTAGATACATGGTATTTTATTTATGGGTATGAAAGTTGTATAAGGCTTTACTTATGATAGGACCTCCAATGTTTCTCTTAACAAGCCCTGGTCAAAATTATGAGGACATTCAAAATATCCTATTTACCTACTTTAGTTACCTATTTGTATTAGTAATAAACATTTTCAGTCTTAGTTAAGGTAACATGGTTTTCATTCAGTATTGAAAAATATCTGTCCATCTACACTCCAAGTAATAGATAATGAAACAGATTTGATAAGAGATCTTTGTCAGAAATTTGATAAAATGCATGGTTTAAGATTTTCAAACAATTCAGTGAACAGTAAATACTATTTCAAAGGTGTCTTAAATGTGTAAATTGGCCTAAATTTTATCAAAACTTGTGATTTATTACCAAGGATTTCTGATATTTTTTTCTCTTAGAGATGTCTAAGAGATGAACAAGATTTTTTTTTTCATTTGCCAAAAATGTTTGTTTGGTTAATGTTTTTATTATTGAGTCAAAAAAATCTTTATTAAGTCGTTAATATGTAAAAACTTATATCTTTGTACCAACGACAATTATATCCTACCTATTGCTTAAACAAAGTTTAATGAATTTTATTCAAATGATTTCTATGAGACTCGATCATGACTTATGTTTAAAATTCACTAACAGCTACTTATTGTTTCGTTTATCTTTTTGTACCAGGTTCATTGAAATGCAACACACATACTAGAGTAGTTATAAATACCTACTAGATAAAAAAGGCTCAAATATAATTTCAAGGCCAGTTACTTATAATCGTGATTGCATTCAGTCTGACGGAATTGTGTTTATCAATACATACGTAAAGATGCATGGATCGTAATTAAATACTAGAGGTTTCTTTGTACGTCTTTGCAACTCGTATATATTTGCATATTTACGTACAGCGTTAAATTTGAGTTTATATAAAAAATGCTTATGCCATTTGCATACTTATCAATTAGGTAAGCGTTTTTTAAGTTTGTTCCATGTTTTCACATTGCAACTCAAAATGATTTAGCAGTCCCAATGTGTTCGATCGGAATTTCACAATTTAACTTAGAGAGTTACAATTGTTTAGTCTCAGCCTTAACTAAGTTAGGGCCTACTAAAGCCAATAATATGCCGAAGGTACACTCCCGAAGTACGGTACCATAACTGCAAATAGTAGCGTAACTATACCCGTTGAAGTCCGTGGCAAAATTCATCGGTTGGGGCCCCGGGGACCCCCCGTCTTTTTTTTTTATCTTAATGTTTATGTGGGTCGGCAGATGAGATTCTCCTATGACCGGGGACCCCTTTTGGCTGGGGCCCCTACCGGGTGGGGGCCCGTGGTATTTTGCCGACTTGCCACCCTGTAGTTACGCCACTGACTGCAAATAGCATAGCAGTCGTAATACCCCTAACGTTTGTTTCAGGCGCAACCGACTCGGCAGTCCCGTGCGCGATGATGATCAACCTCGCCCAAGTGATGGCTACCAAGCTCAACAAGTTGAAAACCAGCAACCTGAGCCTCATGTTCATCTTCTTCGACGGCGAGGAGGCGTTCCGCAGCTGGGGACCCAAGGACTCCATATATGGAGCCAGGCACTTGGCCCAGATGTGGCAGAGCACGCCGTATAGGGATGAAGCCAACCACTTGCAGAGGATGGTGAGTTTTATTACTGGCTCTAAAGCTCTAATGTGGAGATGGATGGTGGTTTCTGGCAAAAAAATATTGTCGGCATGTATGGGGCATATACGTTCTCACTGCTGGGGCACGGGCTTACCCTAAAACAGGGCGATAATCCGCTTACCGCAGTTTTATTAGAAACTATAAAAAAAACGCATCCAAATCGGTCCGCCCACTTTAAGAGATACGGAACACTTAAATATCTATTAATGTTTTTGCTTTGGGGGTTTCCAATACTTTACTCAAAACCACAGGTTCCAAAATACGAAGATTACTCAAAATCACAAAACTTTTGAGTAAACATTTTTTACACTAACATTAGAGAATGAACGAACCGGGATCCTATATTCCTGATAGCTTTATGACTTATCCATCTTGGTAGATTCCACCACCTTATAGCCAAAATGCGAAAACATATTACATTTTCGTTTACTTGTCCTTTGAAAAACCGCCCTTTCCGGAAAACGCCCGCGCGGGCTTAAACTTAATTTACGAGGAAAAAAAGCTCGTTTGAAAACTTCATGGGGTTTTGTTAGAATAATATTTTCCGCCCACATCTTGTTTATCTGGACGGGAAATTGTGTCCTTCTTGAGGAGTAAAAATAACGAATCCATTTGAAACTACACCTTTCTGTACCAGCGCATTTAATTCATAAACCGTTTTTTGAGTAATCTGGTAAGACTGGCCGTCTTCCATTTTTTTCTATTAAGATTAAACCTAGGAGCAAAATGGAAGTGGCTCAGGTGGTGCTGAATGCTGACATGGCACCGAGATCCTGGTCAGCGCTGATTTTCAGCCACTTCAATGTCTACAAAGTTGGTAGGTGTGACAATGAAACAAAATGACTTGTCCAAAGATATGATCCTTCCATTGTATCATATTGTCAACTAGCGTCTGCCACTCCAATCGGGTGATGTAGTCTATAGCTTAAAACATTACTCCCTTATAGTGACATTCTCGCCACCTTAGACCAATACAAAACGTTAGATTCACTATTTTATGTGCCTTGTCATTTGCTCCCTAGCATTCGATAAGTACAAAACTCTATACGCTTGTTCTTGTTATGTAAAGTTACTTCTTTATCTGAGTTGCCGTTCATTGGTTGGCAACGGTGTATTGCGTATTAACAACGGTGAAAAGAAAGTGCTTTGCATTTTTTACAAAAATAAATCGCAGGGTTTTTAAATTACCTTAAGGTTTTTAATTTACAAGGTATTTCTGACGTTCGGATTAAGAAAGTATGTCACTATTAATCGCGCAGAACTGAAATGGACAGAGCATAGTTTCCTAATTCCAATCCGATTCCGACCCGTTGTGAATAGGTTCATAATTTCTAATAAAACCTTTTGCTCGCTATCGGTAATTAAGAGCGCTTGTTTTGTTACACTTACAATTTACACGGTTGTCGGAATTGACAGACGTTTACTTGATGTAAAATTGATATTTCATACATGGCGTCACAATTTAGCAAAGTTGATTGATTAGGTATGGTACGGCACCTGTTTGTATTCGTAATTTGGTTTAATTTCTTACTAATTTGTATTACCAGTAGTGTTACCAATCAATGTTTTCGACTTAGACCCCTTTAATCGCTGCAGAAAACATACACGAGTAGGTAATTGTAAATGCAAATTGTTATGATGTTTGCACAAATCGTCAGCACACATTAAGTGTTTTCATTGTTACTCTTAGCTAATCAACGAGGGCCATACGTCTGTTTTTGCTGACTGTATATTTCAAAGTACCTATGTCAGTTAGGTGTCCTATCGATTTCGGCCATGGCTGCTGATGTTGATCAGTTAACTGCGCAGGATATATGTTAGTGCCAAATATTGTAGGTTCTCATAGTTTAGTGAGACGGCAATCCGCCCTGCCTACCTATAATATTCTAATAGGTGAGAGATTATATTTTAAGGACCATGTAAAGGATAAGTCACCCATATTATTTAGGTAAGCAGGTATTTCCACTAATATCCGTTCAACGAGGGTGTCAATAAAAAGTGATTAACGCGTTCTCAGAACAATCCTTTCACAAGTCGCGCTAACAAAATCAGATAAAATATACATTGACGTTTTTCCCCGACCAAAAACCGCGAATTAAAAACGGCATCCGAAAACTTATCGATACCGAGTAAAAGGATAAAAAATGTGCATTGAAACGTGTGAGTCATCGGGAGCGCGGGTTATACCCGGCATTAAAACGGTATCGCGTTAACAGGCTAATCGACCTTATCTGACACTACGAGGAACCCCCCTACGAGGAAAATTAACACATTTTCAATTGGGTATTCCATTTCTCCCAACGGGCGGTGTTTGTTCAGTACTGGACTGGTTCCTATTGGCTCAGCGTGAAGATGGGAATACCTAATTTGTTTGGTACAGTCAACCAAGAAAGTGGTAGACCACTTGATGACACTAGACAAAAGTTTCTGCGATATGTAACGATCGCTGACACAATCTTATTGCCAGGTAAATTGACCTTGTTGTTTCATGACGTTCAAACGAATCTCTACTTTGGGTGGTAGACCACATTTTTGGCTGACTGTACTTTATAATAGTACTGCTGTTTAGACATGTTTACAATTTTTTTTCAATCATTTAATAACAATCTTCTTCTTCTTCTTATCGTATGGTTGATAACAACCTGGTGTCAGAGTTTTTAAGCCGCCCGTAGGCCTCTGACATGGCTTCACACACCGTTGAAAAATCTCTCAGGTGTGCTGGTTTCCTCACGATGTTTTCCTTCACCGTTAAATGCAGAATGATGCAATAAGCCAGTATAGATTTCAAATTTGAAAAACACATTGGTACCTGGCGGGGTTTGAACTGGCGACCTCTCGCATGGCAAGCAACGACCTTAACCACTCGGCCATCGACGCTTTTTTTTATTTAATAACAATGTTGGACTAAGTTTTCATCTTAGGTTAGTTAGTTTTAGAATTCATAGGAGCGAGTGGTGATAGCCTATCGTTGACATTTGGAGATTCCTCGGTTTCCATTTTACAAAAAGATGATAAATTTTAAGAAATAAATTATATTTAATCTTAAAACATATTTAATAGTCACAATGTAGCACTGACTTCTTCTATGGGCTAGAAGAAAGTGCCTCAAAAGAAATTAAAAATGTTTTATTTACTTAAACGTACAGTTACTTTATGAGCGACCGAAGCCTCTTTTAAACCTAAGTTAGCCAGTTTTGTAACATTCTTTATTGGCCCTGATTTATCGCAGATCCTCGATCCCGTATTAAAGAACGCTCAGAACACAGGGTGTTTCTCCCACATGAAATGTTTAAGCAATTCAGGTCAAGGGGATGTTGCCACCCCCGGCGATTCGTACTACGCAGCGCCCTCTGGCGGGAGCGCGGTTAAGTGACTGGATTCATTAGTCGTTTAACGCCACGGCCACATTAGCCGCTCCGGCGGTTATTTTTGAAACTAACCCGCTCTACAATAGCCAGAGACAGCGAAAAACCGGCTAAGTGCGATTCGGACTCAGGCATATAGAGTTCCGTACCAATTTGTTGGGAGTGCGTTTTTTGTTTTTGCGAACTCCGTTTAAAGTATTATTTTTATTTTAGTAATCTATACTAATATTATGAAGCTGAAGAGTTGGTTTGTTTGATCGCGCTGATCTCAGAAACTACTGGTTCGAATTGAAAAAAATATTTTTGTTGTGGAACATTTATCGATGAAGGCTTAAGGCTACTTACTTATATAACATCACGCTGCGACCAATAAGAGCAAAGAAACAATGTGTTTGCAGTGCAAAAAAAACTGGGTGAAACGCGGACGAAGTCGCTGGCACAGCTAGTTAAATTTTGTGAAAATTTCAACTGCCTAGCTATTGCAGTTCTTCTCTACTACATCTACATCCAGGTCTGGTGACGGACATCGAAGCTTTAATAATAGGGTCTTCTTTTAATTTTTGGCACGGATCCCTAGAAACTTCGCTGCAGCCCTCTAATATAGTTATGCCGTAAGTGATTACAGTTATTGCTATATTTCAGGCGTAAATGGAAGTGATATTGCTATTTGCTATTAGTGTCGTGTTGGGTTTCTAAGCAATAAAAGCCAATAGTAGCATGTATGTACTTAGGTACTATCATTTCCGCATTTGATAAAAAAAATATGAAGTTATCTTCTATTTTTAGTGAAGAGCAATGTTAGTTATAGTTTAGATGTGCTCCTTTTTAATCCCAATTTAGTTTTTAGTCGCCGACGTACAAAAATTGGTTTCATAAACATAAGTTTGACTTAACCGTCAAACATAACCACTACTTACCGCACCAAAGCTCAAACGGATGAACATATTTGGTTGGAAGCGATTGATTGGAGACGGTTTTCAGACAACTAAGTAGTTATTGGGTATCTCTGTGACTAAGTCTGTTTGAACGAAATAACCATATTTTAACGACTAGGTAAGTGCGATGCAAAAGATATTTGATACTAATTGCAAAATTATCAATTGCATCTATTTGATAAATCTGTCAAATTATTCAAGTAGTAGATAACAGATAAATTTGTATTTCGTGGTTTATATGTTTAGCGTGGTTTTAATTTACATTTTTAGAACATATGTACCTGCCTGATTTTACCACTTGTTCAATAAACCGTAATTTTATATAATTTAATTTATTACACTTATAAATATACAGGTATATTTAACGCATGCGTACACAATTCACGAGCACGTACAAATAATTTGTTTCACGGCGATCGCAATACCGTACTAATCAAATTAAAGTAAATGGAAAATATGTTAGTACTTTAGTAGTACATATATATGCAGTTACGATCGTTACTTATTATAATGATCTTAAGGCTAACCGTGTGAACTAAGTTTTTTAAATGCTATAGGTATATATTTTAAAACGGATTCGGCAGTATTTCTGTAAAAGGCAATACTCGAGAGAATCGTTTCTCATACCTAACGTTAAATTACAATTTTGTTATCTGTGGTTAAAGCGTTATTAAATAATTTTATTCATTAAGATTTGTTATTATAGGCGATACTTATAAAGCGTATTCAAAACACTTACTGAACAAGCCAACCTTTACCCATCAAACACCTTATTAAAAATATAATTTTACTCGTTTTTTTTTAATTAGAATTCTTTTCGGTATTCGACTAGTACCATCGACTAGGCTCGATTGGATTTCCATAAATAACGTTCCGCATCAAAACTCTTATAGCGAGATGACGGACTGGCTCGGTGGAACTGTGGTTAGTGACCCAGGTTTACTACCTACGTTTCCAAGAGTCGTGGGTTCGATTCCCACTCGGGACAAATATTTGGTGTTTGTTCCGTGTCTGGGTGTATTATTAAATATATTTAAGTATATTTGTGTATCCACTGTTGATTCTGATACCTGTAACACAAGTGCTTAAGCTACTTACCACAGGATCAGTCAATGTATGTGATGTTGTGAAATATTTATTTATTATTTTTATTATGACATGATTTTAATGTCCTTTGGGCCAAACTTTAGTTTGCGCAGAACCAATAAGTTTGCACGTTACACGTTCCGCAACTGGCCTCTGGGACGTGGTCGGAACTTATTTATTAGTCAATTAGAATTTTCATTAGCCGACTTCGACATCTGACGGGGAAACTCTCCGACGACCCCTTATTGGTTTGCCGCCGACCAAAATGGCGGGGAAACAATTAAAATGAACCACTAGAGATTATCGCTGTGTTCTTCTATGTACCTATGTAATTTTTTTTAACTTCATAGAGGTAATTTACTACAAGAAAAACTCTTAGTAATTAGTTATGTGTTTTTCTGTTGAGGTTTTATTTCTGTTACTTTACTTTATACATCTTTATGGGTACGCACAACTTTTTTGTATCAAATCAACTTGCTTCTTTTTCCTAATGATACAAAAAAAGTGGCATTGGGCTGGTCACATCAGCCGTAGAACCGACAACCGCTGGGGTAGACGAGTTCTGGAGTGGATACCGCGTCTCGGCAAACGTAGTGTAGGACGCCCGCAGGCCAGGTGGTGTGACGATCTGCGCAGGACGGCTGGTAGGAGCTGGATGCGAGTGGCCGAGGATAGAAAGAAGTGGCATGCATTTGGAGAGGCCTATGTCCAGCATTGGACAAGTATGGGCTGATGATGATGATGAGGAAAAAGAATTGTGTCATTTGAGTAATAACTATTAAGCTATGCCTTTTACAGATATACAATTATACATATTATGGAAAACCTATGAAATAAACTTTTTAGGACTATGGTCCCTAGTTACTAGAGACCATAGTCCTAAAAAGTCCTAAAAAGCACTACTGTAGTGCTACATGGGTATCATAATATCTACTTGTAAGGAGACAGATCCATGAATACGCTAGTTTTTTTTTTATAATAACAGAATGACCTCACTCCACCTGATAGTAAGCGGTAGTGAGATCCACATTGTGGTCGACAGGCACAAAATACTTTATTGAGCTTGTCGCACTCCCCCTGAAGGCCTGCTTAAATGCCGTTTCACTCCCCGCCTGAAGAGCCCGAGTTCAAAGGAGGATATGAAATAGGTTCATTTCACAACTAGTGACCCGCCCTCGCTTCGCTTCGGGTAGATTTTACATACAAACCTTCCTTAAGAATCACTCTATCTTTGCGTAGTTCTAAAGATCTAAGCATACATACGGACATACAGCGAAAGCGACTTTGTTTTATACTATGTATTGATATTCATTGAAACTTTAACTTATAACTTGCTTCGATATCTTTCTAACACATTTATCTCACCAACAATGGAAACTGACGTATGTATTATATTTACACGCGTGTGATGTAGGTAATATTATGGATTTTGTAATGCTTGAGAAACGTATTATCAGCTTGCTTATAAATTAGTTGTGGTTCATGTGCGTGTTTAATACTACAATTATAATAAATACATTAGTATATAATATACATATACAATGTAGGTAAGCAGATAGGTACTACCTGATGGCCGTTTCTTCATTTGCTTGAATAAATCTAGTACATTACATAATAGTTATCGGATTCGTTGTTAAATAAATGTACATGTTTAAAATTGCTGTAGGTATTGCATTAAGCGCTTTATGCCGTTTTTTACGGAGCATTTACCATGCATGTAGGTACCCCTAATTGCGATTGACTAAGTTATTCTGACAACATATGTCCTTGAAATTATTTCAGTTTTATTTATTTATCATCTCACTATATTTTTATTAATATAATCCTATAATAATTTATTCCCTTAGACTTAAATTCTGTCTATACCCCAAGCTGGATCCGTATTTTCTTTCAGATTTCTTTCTTCTTTATAATATTTGTATATCTAATACAAAGATAACATAATACTATAGTAGGTATTATAGATCAATCTTATACAACTAATACTTGGGTACTTTTAAGTAAACAAGTGCTAAGAATGCTAAATATGCATTCTATATAGAAGAATAGGCTTTGTTGACAAAGTTTACCGCCCCTTGTGTTTGTCTAGACCTGTCGACTTATCATCCCAAATAAAGAGTTGTTATTTTTCGCTTGACCACATACCTATTTGAAAAATCACAACAATATTTGATATTAGTAGTATTTGGTTTTTTTTTTGGTCAGTGCTTGCACCCATATTTACCCATTTGTCTGGCTCGGTGGCTCATTAGATAGTGCCTTGTGCTAAGAGACGTAGGTTAGATTCCCATTCGGGACAAATAGTAGTGTTATATGAAAATCGGTGTTTGTTCGGTGTCTGGGCGTGTTATTTTAATAACAACATTTAAGAACCTTTATAAATTTCTATGTACCACTTTTGTTTATGATATCCTATAATACAAGTGATTAAGCAACTTCCTTCGGAATCGGAATGCATGTGATGTTGTGTGATGTTTATTCGCTACATACGGAGATACACAACACAACAAACATGCTTTCACGTGTGATAGGCACTTCGTCCTCACAATATCTACTACACACATGATTTTCATATTTTCCTCATTGGAATAGAAAAACAAGTTTAATTAGATCGTTGTCTGCGTATGTTCGCTAGCCGTCAATAGAATTGTTTATCGGCATGTTGTTGCGAAATTATTTGACAACTATCGGAATATCGCTTAGGTCAGGCTTCATCCGTAGGGACTAATCGAGAGGTCAATTTTTATCTTTATTTGTTTGCTTTTATGCAGGAAAATGTAGTGTTTACGAGTCTAACTGAAAGCGTGATTGCTTAATGTATTTTTATCGTACAGCCACTAACAACATTATATTTGACGTAGGATAATAATGTAGAGACCGTGATGTCGCATGTTCGAATCCTGGGTAAAGCCTAAAATTGGTGCTGTCAATACCAACGTAACTACTATTTTAGGAAAATGGTTTTACACTACTATGCTTCGGAGAGCACTTAATACCTTTGATTCGGTCGTGCCTAATCTTATTAACATAACATGTCATTTAAACACAACCTTACTTCTTATTTACATTCCAGCCAGTTCCACTGTCTTATTCGACCTCTTTCAAAATACTTCACAGTTTTTTAAATTAGTTACACCTTTCTGCCAGTCTTATTTCCATAACCACACTATTTTAATATTCTGGTGGAAAATAAAAACAATTTTATGATTTTTTTTTTCAGGACGTCCTGGTCCTCCTAGACTTACTAGGTGCCCCGGACCCAGTGTTCTACAGCTACTTCGGTGCCACTGAGAAGTGGTACGTGCGCTTAGTGCGCGCGGAGCAGCGGCTTGCGGAGCTGGGCCAGTTCGAGGGGTACTCGCGGGGCAAGCAGGATCAGAAGTACTTCCGGCTGAGTAGCTCGGGCGCGGTCATCGAGGACGATCACATTCCCTTCTTGAGGAGAGGTCAGTATGCACCGAGTGGTGAACTCTTCCTTAGATAAAGAATGATCTCAGTGGCGTATCGTTGGTTTACGTCACCCGGGGCGGAAAAAAATTGCACCCGTTTTGCCGCCACCGAGGCGGACCCTCCCCTTGCCCCTACTACGCTACGCCGTTGAATGATTAATTATGAGAGGCTACTGTGGAGTATTCCATTACCATTACATACAGCTCCAAAGTAGTAAGCTTTCTGGTTACCATCTAGAACGGTTGTCTGGAAAGTACTGAGACTCGATGGAAGTTAACAAGCTGGGCCAGATCGAGGGGACTCCCGGGGTAAGCAGAACCAGAAGTACTTTCGGCTGAGTAGCTCGGACGCGGTCAGTGACCGCCTGATGGACCTACCTACTCTTCCTGGAATTTTGATTTGGATATGAATTCTGACATTCGCTTGCATCGATTCAAGCAACTATCGTTGTGGTCCTGGTTTGGAAAGTAGGTACTGTGACAGTATTACCAAAAAAGTGGAGGGAGGGGTGTCATCAAATTGTCTGTTCTTGAACCAATCGTGCCAATATCATATGTGGTTACTGCGCCTCGTTAATAGTTCTAGCATTATGATTGAGGACAACGGTCATGTAGGTAATATTTAGAAAAAACCATAAAAAAAAAACACCGCAACGCTCTAGTTATGCAGATAAAACGTATCATACCAATAAAACCTGCACACACAAAACTCGTCAATATCCTGTGTTTTGTATCAACAGATATGGCGGCCTGTAATCAAACGGAATGCGGGTCAGGTTTTTCATATTACAAGTATTGTAGTGCGACATTATCGCATTAGTCTCGTCCGCTGCCTTTATATAGAGTGGATTACGACAAACGTTTGATTTGAATCGTAATTATGTTACCTATTTTCTTTATAACCAATGGTAGGTAAATATTGATGCAATCTATGTCGGAGCATCCCGAAAGTCTTGGTTTAAGACGTTTAAGACAAAATAAATCGACTTTACATTGACAAACATATTTTGCATTCAAATAGTTTAATGTCTATGGTTTACTATGATTTGCGTAGTGGTTAGATGTTCTTACGGTAAAGGAAACCTTGTATTGGAAAATCGCACACCTGTGTGAATTAATTTAAACGTTGTGTGTTAACAGCCGCCCTAGTTTAGGGTAGGCTCTAGCGGCTATGTGGGGACGTATCAATATGGGGTGATCATCACGTTGATTGATAGAGAAGGAAAAGGCATCAGTCATTTCTTTAAACGATATCAATTAAAATAAATAATTAATGCTTTTTCCTTCCCGTTGCATCTATTAGAAATTACGGAATACTGAATTTGTCCGGGATTTATTTATTTAAGATCATCACCAACAAGACACACAAATACGTTAACAATATTTACCATATTGTTTTTTTTTAATGAGCTCCCGATATTTGACAGTTGCAAGCGCCATGATCACAGGTCAACTGTGGAACTGCGCTGGCTCGATGGAACAGTTTTTAGTGATTCAGGTTCGCAAACAACGGTTTTAAGAGACGTGGGTTCGATTCCCACTCCGGGACAAACATCGGTGTTTGTTACATGTCTGGATTCTGGAAATATATTAAAGTATATTTGTGTACTTATACCTACTTACATATAGTTGATTCTGATATCCGTACCACAAGTGCTTAAACTGCTTACCACGGGATCAGATCAATTAATGTGATGTTGTGTATATTTATTTATTAACTGTGAGAATGACGGTAAACCTCGATTCGTTTAACATCTATCTCTTTTCCGCAGACGTGGACGTCCTCCACGTGATCCCCAACCCGTTCCCGAGCATCTGGCACACGGCGGGCGACGACGCGGCCGCGCTGGACTACCGCACCATCGACAACTTGAACAAGATCTTCCGCGTGTTCGTGGCCGAGTACCTGCACCTGGAGCCCTAGCGCCGGCGCCCCGCGCGCTACCGGCTGGCCGGCGTTTACTTACTAACCGTGTAATGTGCACAAGTAAGTAATAGTTAGTAAGAGACGGCCTACTGTGCACTACCTACTGAAATAGATATTATAACAACCACGGAGAAAGTAATATACTGTGTATTGTGATTTTCAAAGGAAATTAGTAAATTGAGAAGTGAGAAAAAATACTTTATTAAGTTTGTGTTAAGGTCGTTTCTTCAGTGCATGTTTAGAAATCCGTGTCAAATATAATGTCTCGCTACACAAAATTTTCACAGACAACAGCGCTCTCAAGTAGCTCCTGACGTCATCACAACATCGTTAGGGGGCGTGGCCACCATAGAGGGCGTGGCTTAATAGTCTGTTGTCATGGCTGTAGTATGAAGAGTACAACAAATCAACAAATAGCACCTCATCGTAAATGACACGCATTGCTCCATAGAAATTACTAATTACAATATCAACTTCTAGTACTTGATCCATGATTTAAAATATGAACGCAACAGTAGGTCTTACGACGTATATGAGCGAAAGTGGATACGTAACTCGGTAAGTCTAAATTTGGACATTGGTTGTAACTCTGTTACACGTAACATGTAAGTAGGTACTGTGTTACATAGGCTCATATCTAATTTATCTAATAAAAGCCAACAGAAGCGTGTAACTTCTCCCAATTATCTCAGTTGGACTTCACAAATAGTATTGAATAAATAAAATATAATAGTGGTTGTTTAATGTATACCCATCTATCCTATCAATTTCCCAGAATAATTCATATCAAATCAGATTTTTTTGTCAATTACATTATACTGAGACATGTCAATTTAAATCTTCATGGAAAATTAAATTACTATGAACTAGTTGCATTAAGATTGTAAATATAAGGAAATCTGATCTACAATGACATTATTTCTAGAGTTTTTAATATTATGCGTTTTCCGTAAATATATATTTTGCTTTAATTGTGACGAGTTTAAAAATGTTGTATGTGGCAAAATATTCCATATTTATTGGTGTGCTATCGATCGGTAAAATCCTTATAAATAAAATATTTAAAAAAAAATAACTACATACATTTACAAAATGTATGTGATGTTTTAATATAATACAGTTATTTTAGTATGTCAACACTGTACTTAAAGTTAAACAAATTATTGCTATAAGAAATACTCTTTTGCAATATGCCTACTTATAATATGAAAAGAGATGATGATTTCAAATCATTGAAATCCATATTTATCCATAATATTAAGAATGTATGTTTATGTATGTAAACGAAGATTCGGCCTGTAAAAAGCATTGGTGCTTATGTCCAAAAATATATAATAATATATTACATTGTTATTCATTTGTACAGTTTTGTAGAGCGTAAGGATATTTTGTAAATATATATTGCAACATGTTACTCATATTTGAATTAAACAATTCAAAATATAGTGTTCGTTGTTGGTAAATGAAATTATATGTTAAGTATGAACATATAAATTCATAGATGAAATATGAACTGGTCACAAAATATCTTCTTGTATTGTGTGTGGGTTCATTAATCTTGGTCTCCATAATACAAGACAAAATCTCTCTTGGATTACAAAATGTTTGTGATTGCTTAATATTTTACTTATGTACTCTGTATTACTCAAATTATGTTGTATTTTAAAATAAAAATGATGTCATACATGTTCATAAAGTGTTCGCACATGAGAATCATCTTCATTGAATTCATCAATATGTTCCTGTAATGGTTGTGTGAATAAAACGTCAAACATAATATTTCCATCAATATTTTCTGAGATTTTATTGGTACAAAGTTGTTTGTATATATTATGTAATTTTTATCATATTTACAATGCAAATATTTTAAGTATACAAGACATTAATTATACTAACGGCAACGGCATTATTTTAATACGAAAAACAGATTGCAGCAGAATGGTGGTGTATTTTTTTTATAAATGATGGCTCTAACAAATAAATTTTAAAACAAATCTTTTTATTTATGTAGAGGCAGTATAGATATTTTTCTATTTTGTTACTGTTTGGCATTTCTTTTATTTGCCTCTATTATATTATTTCCCTTTCCTTAATAAAATCGTAATCACTATTTCTGCTGCCAGATGTATTTCTTGATAAATCTATTTTCGTTATTATTATACATCTATGACATGAGATTTGTTATACTAGAATATATTCCTACGCTGAACGGTTAAGTGATAGTAATGAAATTATAATTAATTATAACATTATTGAAATAAAACAATATTACATGTAGCAACTTCACGTTTTATTTCATTGTAAAATGTATAAAACCTTTCCCACACCTATCCCATACTAAATGCGAAACAATTTATTGAAATCTTACTTATTCAAATAGTGTGTAACATATTGACTTCTAAAGTTTTTGATATGAAGTACTTTACCATGATCCTACCTACGTTCAAGTTAGTAATCCGAATTTTTTATCGCAACTCGATCATTTCAATTTCCGTTCTGGTAAAGAAATGGAAGTTGTACAATATTTTGATGTGCTTGTGAAACTAGCATTCAATAGTTTGTTTTAATTATTTTCTCTATTTTGGCTGAAGTACCTATAAAATACAAGTAAATACCGAATGTTATGCACTCTTTAGATTACCAAGCGACATAAAACAGGATCGCTTTTATATTGTAAATTACCAAAATTCATTACGATAAGCGCGTCATGTATGTTGTGTTGGTTTGAGTATAAAGATAAATTATATAGAGTGATTAGGACAATGTTAAATCGTGTGCGTTCGCCCAGCAAAAAAGTATCGCCTTTCAAAAAAATAATGATGCAGATATTCTGTGCCTTATCTCGTGTAATTGTGCCCGAAATTTTAAATTTGTGCGTCTAAAGGGTTCGTTGTTATTTAAGATTAAGTGATTCTGCTGCACGAACGTTCGTCCAGCCAAATATTTTTTATTTTTTTAGTCTAGCAGGATATAAAATATGCAAAAAGATAGCTTACATACGGCTGTAAATGTGCCGTAAAAATGAAATTTGTGCCTCTGAAGATTTAAGAGATATTAAGTTTTTTGCTGGGCGAACGTTTTGGCGAATGCTATATATCGGAAACTGTTGGACGCGCAGTGATGATTTTTTTTATACAGATACTGTATATTTGTGCCCAAATTTTCAAAAACATGAGTAGCATGGTTCAGGAGTAATGATTTTTTTTTCCTAGAAAATGAAAAAAGGCTCTACCCCTTGAACGAACATGACCAAGGACTTCGCGTTAGTGCCAACAGGTACCTATTATATATTCCCACGATCCTATAAAGTTTCACCGGTCTACTTCATATCATTGGCGAGTTATTAACGATATTGTCTTTTTTTTGAGGTTATCTTGATTCAAATTACTTAGAATAGGAAAACGCTAGTTTTCTGTGAGCTGGCTTATTACATTCTTAAACAATAATTAGTGCCTTATTTTAAGAATACGTATACAAAAAATCAGTTCAATATACCCATTAGATTAGACAAAAACGATAAAAAACCATACGACATATTTTTGGTAGATTAACCGACCAAATTCGAGTGAACATTAAAAGGCGGCCGCACGATACTTCAAGCTAGTCTTCCTAATTTGATGGCGTTGTAAAGATATTCAAACAGTACAGATGCGTGATTAATTGTTAAGTTGGAACATATTTTATAATAGAGACATTAAATAACATGTGCTTTTTTTGTGTATAATAATACTTACCTACACTATAATTTGTAGTGTATTATTACAAAACAGATTTTTTTGCCGTTTTCTAAGGACAATATATATTGTTAATAACAACACATTACATATTAGTGTTTTAATTATAATGAAAAAAAAACACATTTTATTTAGTGTCCCTAACATAAAATATATTCCAACTTAACAATTCTGCACGTATCTGTAGTATTTTAATTTCATTAACGCCATCAAATTAGGAAGAATAGCTTGAAGTATCGTGCGGCCGCCTTTTAATGTTCACTCGAATTTGGTCGGTTAATCTACCAAAAATATGTCGTATGGTTTTTTATCGTTTTTGTCTAATCTAATGGGTATATTGAACTGATTTTTTGTATACGTATTCTTAAAATAAGGCACTAATTATTGTTTAAGAATGTAATAAGCCAGCTCACAGAAAACTAGCGTTTTCCTATTCTAAGTAATTTGAATCAAGATAACCTCAAAAAAAAGACAATATCGTCAATAACTCGCCAATGATATGAAGTAGACCGGTGAAACTTTATAGGATCGTGGGAATATATAATAGGTACCTGTTGGCACTAACGCGAAGTCCTTTGTCATGTTCGTTCAAGGGGTAGAGCCTTTTTTCATTTTCAAGGAAAAAAAATCATAACTCCTGAACCATGCTATTCATGTTTTTGAAAATTTGGGCACAAATACGCACAAATATACAGTATCTGTATAAAAAAAAATCATCACTGCGCGTCCAACAGTTTCCGATATATAGCATTCGCCAAAACGTTCGCCCAGCAAAAAACTTAATATCTCTTAAATCTTCAGAGGCACAAATTTCATTTTTACGGCACATTTACAGCCGTATGTAAGTTATCTCTTTGCATATTTTATATCCTGCTAGACTAAAAAAATAAAAAATATTTTGCTGGACGAACGTTCGTGCAGCAGAATCACTTAATCTTAAATAACAACGAACCCTTTAGACGCACAAATTTAAAATTTCGGGCACAATTACACAAGATAAGGCACAGAATATCTGCATCATTATTTTTTTGAAAGGCGATACTTTTTTGCTGGGCGAACGCACACATGGTAAATCATAACCCAACATTTACAATTTCTACACTGTAGGTATATTATTTTAAGTTGTCTACTACACAATTATCCGAAAATATGCAATACATTAGAAAACTGAAACCATGATCACGGGTGAACTCACTCACTCAGTTCACCCGTGGTCATGGCGCTTGCAACAGTGCCGAAATATCGGGAGCTCATTAAAACAAAAAAAAAACATGGTAAATATCCCGGACACTTTCAGTTTTCTAATGTGTGTAACCATGACAGTTTAAAATTATATATTATACAATACATTACAATTCAACAGAGTACCAAAGCCGATAGTCTTTTAAAATTCAGAGCATTTATTTTTTGGTTTTATTGCAGATACTTCCAATATGAAATGCTCTAAATATTATGTATAATATCTATATTTACTCTAAATAAAATTGTATAAAACGATACTGCAAAAGATATTGTATAAAAGATAACATATTTCGATATTATAATTTGTTGACTGTGTTATAAATATGTAATAGTTAAAATACATGATTCTTGATCCAATACTTTGACAATATCGTTTTATGGTATAGTCTGCGTGTATAATGTATACAATTATAAATATACCTACCTACACATAAATATGATATTACTTTTAAATTCATAGATACATAATAATGTGTATAAAGGGGAATTCGATCGACAAATTAATATCAGGTACTTATTAAATGCCAAATCATAGTAATAAATAGAGTTGTAACAAAATGACATCGCAAATTTTCAAATACTTACTTACACGTATATAAGAATTACATCTAAGCGGCGTCAATCTAAGATGTTTTAATCCTATTGCATATCATTAAACATATCAGTCGCACTGAGAAACATTTAAAACAGACTATCTAAGATAGAACCTTGGAATTTCTTAAAAGCTCGTTCATCCATTTCCTTCAACTTAGCATCTAAATCAATCTTGCGAGGACTCTCTTTAGTATTATTATCAGACTCATTCGTTGACGCACCAGGCACCTTGTCTTCTTTATCCGAATCCGCTTTCGTATTATCTGAATCCTCGTAAACCATATCGGGGGTCCGATTTTCTACATCACGATCCTCACTTTTATTAAGCTCTTGCGATTTATCAGACTCAACACTTTCATTTTGGTCCTCTTCTTTATTATCTTTGGCTGGCGATTGCTCGTTCTCGTCGTCCACTCTATAATTATCCTTAAACATATCAGAGTTGTGGCTCTCAGACATTTCCTCCTTGATTTCATTTAGAATGTTATCAGTGAGGAAATCTGGGGTGGACCGTTTTCTTTCCACGTAATCACTATCGTCGCTGACTTGGGAGGTGTCGTCGAACGTTTTCGGGACCGGTAGGAGACTGTCCGAATTCGTGTCGCTGTCGATGAAACAGAATTCGGGGTTCTCGACTATGTCCATAGGGACGTTGGACTCGAGGAGTCTATTGAGTCTATCGGCGGTGTCGAACATGGGTTCGTCGTCCATGAACTCCGTTCTGCTGTCGGGGCTGTTGCGGGACACGTTGTCGAATTCGTTGAACGGGTCGAATCTGATGGGTGGTTCGGTGCGTATGAAGGTTTCGACGTCGGAGGTGTTATCACTCTTCCGGTCGTTGCTGCTGCAGTTGCTAGTGTTGTGTTCTGTGTCGTCGGTCCGCGGCGCTTTGGCGGCGCTGGGTCCGGGCTGAAGGTCTCGGTCGGCGGCGGCCATGCTGGGGACATCTAGAGACCGTTTGGATCGCTTCACCTTGGTCCCTGTTGCGTCTTTGTTCTTTTTAGACGCTTTTCTGGGTGTGTCGTCGCATTTGTCGAACGGATTCTGGAAAATGTGATATTGACATGAATCAATTATAGATAAATATTAGAAATGCTACAATTACTGTTTCATAATACAATTTAGGGGGTGAGAGCCAAACGTTAAATTACAAACAAAACGAAAAATTTACTTAATTCATTTAATTTTAAGTAATATAACACAGCCCTAAGTATCTATAAGATTGCCATGCCCTTGCAGCAGTGGCGTAGCATGGCTTGTCGGGGCCCCGTATAAAAAAATGTTTGGAGGCCCTTATATGGGGGTAAAGATTGCTTTATAGAATTTTGTCATATGTAAAATAAAATAAATTAGAAAGTTTTTATTTTTTTCCTTACACACTTTGGGGGGCCGGGGCCCCGTATAATTGATACGGCAGATACGGCGGTAGCTACGCCCCTGCCTTGCAGGGTGTCACATGTATACCATTTACTTTTAAGTACTTATTATGTAATGTGATAAAGTGCAATAAATTTGATTGATTTGTTCCCCAGCAAGCCGGTGATGATGACGAGGTTCCTCCAAGCCATCATCGTATATGAGTTAGGAAAAAAAATACAATTTAAGAAATCGGCTATACTTTGGCTTGACGGCCGAATTGAAAAGATAACTAATAATTAACGAGAATTTTACGAATCTTTACTATACTAATATTATAAAGCTGAAGATTTTGTTTGTTTGAACGCGCTAATCACAGGATCTACTGGTTCTAATTAAAAAATCTCTATGTGTTGTATAGACGATTTATAGAGAAAAGCTTTAGGCTATATAACATCTCGCTGCAACCAATAGGAGCAAAGAAACAATAAAAAACGCGGACGAAGTCGCTGGCACGGCTAGTTTGGAATAAGGGTCAAACGTCATTTACATTTCTCCAGTATTTACCGGTACAAAATAAAATTCACTTTAACTTACCTCAAAAGGAGATTGCAGAGTGGTCCTGGACACAATATCCTCCAGGAACGTCTCCAGAAGCACGGCTTTAGCGACGGCGTCAGGCAGGTTGCCCGGCTTGGCTTTGAAGACTTCTAACTCCAACTTATTCTTAGGGAAAATCCACTTGTATATGGAAGCAAATGTGTCTAAATTCTCCTGTAATAAAGAAAACATACATCAGTTCTGAAATTTTAAAATTTACATTTTACATTCTAACATAATAATATTATAGTCCCCATTTTGGCGGGGCCATGAATGTGATTTTTTTTTTCATTATTCGAATTTACGTTAAAGCTTTAAATAGCACTAAATCAACAATTAATTAATATGAATATAACATATCAGAAGTGGTAAAAACTGGTAACATCCCAAACTTGTCGAGTGTGTATTAGTAAAATCACCTCTCGTACCTTCATATCAACGGGTGTGATCCAGATCTTGAAGTCAGCCTTAAACTTGCCCTGAAGCGCCTTCTCCTTCAGGAACTGGTCGTTGTCCACGACCAGCACGCTCCAGTCGCGGCGAGCGAACGTCTCCAGCCGCTCCATCGTGTTGATGAAGATGGACTTCTTGACGAAGGGGCTGGGCGCGCCCACGCCCACTGTTGGGAACAACCGCCTTTGAAGAACATTTATGGGAGACGTTATTGTTATAATAATAATCATGTTTATTATAATCACAAACAGACATAAATAAATAAATAAAATAAATAAATATTACACAACATCACATACATTAATCTGATCCCGTGGTAAGTAGCTTTAGCACTTATGTTACAGATATCAGAATCAACAGTGGATACACAAATATACTTATACCTAATACACACCCAGACACGGAACAAACACCGATGTTCGTACATGTTTACAATAAAAATATAGAGATGACATACATACAGGTAACTTGCTCAGTAACTCTGTTATAAAAGAAGTATTTTAGGCTGCCCAAGTCCGATAATATCGGTGACCGATTTTTGTCGAAGAAAATTGGAACGAACTGATTGCAATGGAGCAACGCACATGGCCTACAAAAAGTCGGTCGAATAAATGATACAAAATAAATACGCCCCGACTATCGGTCTTACAAAAAGTCGGACGTGGTCGGGCAGCCTTAGTGAATCTATTTTATGGAATAGACTATGTCGTATATTTTAAACAAGTACCTGCCCAATTTTAATATATTGATGGTAAGACCAGTAAGGAACCTGTCCTTAGGTCGGTCAATTTAAAGGCAAATTACCAGATTTCACCTAAACAAATAGATAAAAAGAGTAAAACATCTAAAGGTCATCATTTTTGGATTCAAAATTTATGTTATATTTATTTTTTTGGATAGGATTCAAAATTTTTGCGTACATACAAATAAATACATACTACACGATATCACATACATTATTCTGATTCTGTGGTAAGTTGCTTAGCACTTGTGTTTCGGATATCGGAAACAACACACACATCACACATCATCAGCCCATATACGTCCCCACTGCTGGGGAACTACCTACATAAGGCCTTAGTCAACCCCGCTGGCCAAGTGCGGGTTAGTCGACTATACAACCTAAGAATTTTTTCGTGGGTGTGCAGGTTTCCTCAAGATGTTTTCCTTCACCGTTAAAGTGTCGAATGATACACACACACCCAGACACAAAAGGGTCTAGTCTTCTTATTTCCTCTCCGAATTCAGTGAATCCAGTGAGTGAGGTTTAACGCGTATGAGATATCACTAGATGGCAATACGTAGGCGTGAGGTCCAACTACAACATGATTGGTTATTTTTGACGTGACATTGGCAGACATGTCAATATTCACCAATCATGTAGCGTCGATGGCCGATGGTTAAGGGTTGTTGCTTGCTATGCGAGAGGTCGCCAGTTCAAACCCCGCCATACGCCACTGAGTTTTTCAAATTTGAAATTCATATGTACGATTATTCGACACTTTAACGGTGAAGGAAAACATCGTGAGGAAACCTGCACACCTACGAAGAAATTCTTAGATTGTGTAGTCAACCAACCCGCACTTGGCCAACGTGGTTAACTGAGGCCTTATCGCCCTAGTTTAGGGTAGGTCCGTGCCCTAGCAGTGGGGACGTATATGGGCTGATGATGATCATGTTGCTGCAGTTGGACCTCACGCCTACGTATTGCTATCTAGTGAATTTCTCATACTCTCATTCAATCCTCACGCGTTATCCATCATCACTCCTGTGAGGCTACAACGAGTTACGCACTCGATATCGCCTACGTAAATATTTCTATGAAAAACTTGTACAGAGCTGGTGGTTACGCGAAGAACTAAAATCGGCCGTATGAAAAAAACAACTCGACAGTCGAAACGTCGGGCCGTAAGTAGCTATGTAATTTGCTACTCCTAATATCGCGTGTAGACCCATAAAGACATATTTTAGAACAACTCGATAGGTTTTTAACGTACGTAAGTTTTCGATAGCCAACTCATGGTAGGCCCTCTGGCCCCTGCACTCACCGTTGTAACACTGCGTCAGCTTTTGAAAGTGCTCGAGCCAGTTGAGCTCCTCGCTCTGCTCGCACAGGATCAGTATCGGCTTGTCGAGCGCGTGTCGCGTCGCGCCAAGGAACAGAGCCACCTGGAGTGAGTTGCCGTATCCGAGCGGGTTGTTTATTATCACTCCTGGTTCCTTCTGCAAGTTAGGAGAAGCATTTTAGATTGCGCCCCTATCAGGCTTTAAAACAAGGGTAGACGAATCTTCGATCCCTGCATAGTATTAAGCAGAGGCGCGTTCCGCGTCTTTCTGTCCCAATGTATGCTTAAAGCTTTAAAACTACACAACAGATTATAATGCGGTTTTTTTTTAAATATAGAGGGTTTTAAGAGGAAGGTTTTGATGTATCATGTACCCAAAGCGAAGGCGGGTCACAAGTACCTATTAGATAATTTAGTCTCCAAGCAATTATCGCAATAGAAAATACATACATCCATGGTTAGGGACTAACGTCGGCCATGACTCTGAACTACATAATGAATTTGTATGAGGGTAGTTGCTGATAAACTAAAATATTTGAATATTATCTGATACTTAGTATATTTTATGAACACATTTTTAACACATAAGCTGAGCACATTACAGTTATTCATAATGTTAAGCATTCCCCAATGGCTTTTGTTTAGTAGAGCTACATATTTTGAAAATAAAATATTTAAACATGATGAGTTTTTTTTTTGCTCAATCAGCTCGGTTTACAAATTATATCCATATCATTAACTTGCAGTGACCTTCCTTTATTTAAACAACAAAATTGAATGTTCACAAAACAATATAAATAATTAAGAAAAGAAGTTTGATTGTATGTAAATAACCAAGCTCTTTCTTGAATAAATAATTTCATATACCTGTTGTACATTTTGCCAATTCATATTAAATAATTATGTTGCTAAATCACTTCCTTAGCCATAGTTGACAATTAATTTAAAAACTACTTGTACAACCTGTTTCCTTATTGGAAATAATACATACACACATAATAAAGTAAACATAATAATAAATTAACAGATTTTAAATTGGGTGCCAAATGAAGTGTAACATGTAGATGAGATGTTCCATGTTTGAAAACAATTATACATAGATCTAGTCTTTAGATCTATCTAATCTTTAAGGGGTAGTAAAGGTAATACAAAAGATCCCTATGGTTCAAAGTGAACAATTTACAGTCCACACTTAGATAAGATGAATAAATTTTAACTGCCTATCAAACACAGGGCCTTTACCAATGCAAGATGCAAGGGGTGCGTGCGCAGGGCGCCCGGGGGCTACTGTCGGGCGCGTAATATGAAAAAAAGGTCATGAACAAAATTTTTTTTACTTTTTTTTATGTGAGAGCCCATACGCTCCCTGTCCGGCCTAAGTGTGCTACGCTGCAGTGTAAAAAAAAGAGGATGCAGGCTGAGTCCCGCACCCTAGCGCAGAATAGACTTAAGACGGCCCTGATGCTTTTTAACTGAATAATATTCAAATGAAGACGATACAAATCAAGCCCTAGTTAAGAGTAGAATTGTGCCCAAACAGCGGAGATGTATATGGGCTGATGATGATGATGACGAATAATAAAATAATACATTACCTTTTTGAATTGCTTGTATAAAAATCTGATCCCATCAATATGGTGTTGATGGAGCATGGAGTCAACATGAATGTCATTGTTATCATTATCATCTTGGTGAAGGTACAACCTTTCAGAGCTCGGCTTAGTATTCATTCTGAATATGTACTTTAATTTCTCATATGACTCTGAAAAAAGAAAGAAATATATATGATTAGGAATATTCTGACAGAAAAATATTTTTAACTATTTTCCTATACACAAAATAAGCAACCCTTTTTTTTACATTATTTCCGACACCAAAAGGCTGAAATATTCAGTTTTTAGGAGATGATAGAAAATAAAAATTATGTTGACAAGCTCTTCAACATTTAGTAAAGAATTGAGTAGTAGTAACATTTGTAAAAGTAGGTATATTTTATTGTATTCCATGGAAGTAAAAGACTGTATCAATAAATTAATATTACAACACCAACCTACCTAGTACAGCAAATAGAAATAGAAATATGTTTATTTGTTGGAAATGTAAATATTACCAATATTATTATCAGCTGAGTGCAAAGGCAGAGAAGCTAATCATGTTGTGATAAGTTAGTCAATTAAAAACAAGCATTCGGAATTAGCAGTATGCAGAGTGTAACAGATTAATATTAAGGAATTAAATTGATGTTGACTTTAACAGGGGCAACCAGACCAAATAATACAAATATTGTTAGTGTTTTTATTCCAAGAAACTTGTTAATATCACAGGGATACTGATAATTCAGCGATAATCCTCTTATTGTACCTATGAAACCTGAGAGCAGAGACTTAGGAGGGCAACTGCTGATTCAGTCTGTTCAGAATCGACAGCGTCATGATCAGGATATACAGCATCTCCAAGTAAAACAACGCCACAAACACCGATACACTAGTTTTATGCACCTCTATGTCCTCAAACTCCTGCATAATATGTCTGTTTCGGTAAACATGGTCCCAAAACATGGAAACTTAAATCAAGACACTTTGCACTTAAAACAACGTTTCCACACCAAATTCCGCGTGGTACTAATCCAGCTAACTTCGCATACTCGCTAAATGACTTACATATTATGCTAATTAATCAATTTAAGGTAGAAGATCACTTCGTTTTCCGAAGATTTTTTGCGATACACCATATTAACTTACTAAATTGAGTATGTCATCATAATAACATAAGATTATATTCGAGCGCTAGTAGTAATTCCTTACTATAACGGACTGGAAAAAAAATCAATGTTAAACCTTTTTTTTAGTATACTCTTCAATTTAGTCGCATTAATCAATGACATTTCTCAGGGAAAAGACCACAGAGTAAAAACATGAATAGTTTGACATCTATTCTAGTGATGTGCCTATCGATAAATTATGTCTCTGTTCGTACCATTTGCGGCAAGTGAAACGACGACAATTGGAAAACTATGAAAACAATCGTATACCTACGCATTACAATGCATTTTTCCCCGAGGTTAAAATAAATTGTCGTTAAAGTTTTGTACAATGAATGCAGCCTCCCGACTCGCTTCCTCCTCTCGACACCTTTATTCTGCCTTCAGAAAGCCTACTCGTATAATCAGATCACGATTTGCCATGACCATCCAGCAATCAATTGACCGGTTGCTGTTACCACCATACAGTTGTGTAAAACCCGCCAAGTGACTCTGGCCTCTCTCGGTCAGGTCGCGTTCCGGGATCAGCACTGTACGAACCGGAGCCAGGGGGGACCATTGTTGCGGCAAGCGCCGGACCAGTGGAGTCTTAGCGGCGGTATTGTGCGGGCGGAGCGGGTCAGCCCGCCGGCCAGGGAGACCCGTAGAGACGAGGTGGTGCGGGGATACCCTTCCGTTCGACGAACTGGCCAACTCGGACCCGCGCAGCTCAATACCAATGCGAGACTCCACGCCTTGTCTCGTTGTTGCCGCAGCAGTGGTCTCCTCTTTCACGGCTTTCAGGGTGAGTGCGACAGGCTCAATATGGTATATTGTGCCTGTCGACCTCATATTTGGATCTCACTACCGCTTACCATCAGGTGGAGTGAGGTCATCTTGTTAGCCTCTTATAAAAAAAAAAAAAAAATCACCAGTTCATGATGCAAGATAAATATTTATGGTGGGGGTTTATTGTATGGACACGCGATATCGGCCCGACTGTCAGGCTACAAGAGTGGGGGCATGGAGTGTGGGTCACAACAATCCATGCCTCACCTTATATCTTGCCCCCTGAGCCTAAACACACACGGAGTGAGCTAATAATCAGCGATATGTTACTTCTTGCTTTAATCTATATTGCTAAATAAGAATTAAGTTATTAATAGTGTCTATAAACACGGATTTGAACGAGGCATGCGAATGCATAACGACTCTCACTAAGTTTAAAAATGTAGGTGTATAGTTAAAATAAAGCACTTGAAAAACATCTTTAAAAATAGAAATATTTTTTATTTTATATACGATTTTTACAGTAAAACATGTATAAAAGTAGAATAGAACAAATTGCACATTTTATCTTAATTCTATCGATCCTTATCCACTGTTAACAATATCATTTTCATATTTTAAAAACAATACTTTAATAACAATTTGTTTTAATAGGCAGTGAAAAACAAGTTGCATGTCCTACTTTTAACTTCACTCTCTTAGTGATGGCTAATTCTATTACAAATCGTAGGCATAAATTCGCAATGAACATCAATTATGTAACACAAATTATTCATTCTTGAAGTTTGGTGCCCTCTTCTCAATGAAGGCAGTCATACCTTCTTTGCGGTCCTCCTGAAAATGGGAAAATAAAATAAGTACATTATTCAAATATGTGATGTACATGAATTGGGCAGTAAGGTATAACTTTATTATTTGTGCTAAATAAACTTTATTTTATTCTAAACATGCTTTGACTGGGGGACAGCAGCTAGGCTCTTTAGGTACAGTCAGCCAAAAATGTGGTCTACCACCCTACGGTTGAGATTCGTTTGAACATCATGGAACAACAAGTTCAATTTTCCGTGGCAATAAGATTGTGTCAGTGACTATTGTCAACCTTAGCGATCGTTACATCTCGCAGAAACTTTTGTCAAAAGTGGTAGACCACTTTCTTGGCTGACTGTACCTATTTGCAAAGGGCCACAATTCTTTGTTACCCGACTGTGCCAAAAGGCGGGAAGAATGGTATTTAAATCATATTCTGAGCAAACAACTCACAGTCGCAAAAGTGCCGTAGAACACCGACTTCTCGTATTGCAGTCCAGACTTGAGCGTGGTCTCATAGGCTTGGTTGACCGCTTGCTTGGCCATCTTGACAATCAGAGGGGAGTGGGTTCCGATCCTTTCAGCGAGCTTGATCGTCTCCTCCAGCAGTTTGTCCACGGGGAACACTCGGCTGACCAGACCTGGTGGCAGAAATGAAATTTATCTAGGCTGAGCAATGATTTTAGATTTAGGACTTTGCATTCCATTTGACCTAATAAATCATATTCAATGAGACATCGCGTTTTTTATGAGCAGATATTTTCACTGGTTCTATTTTTGAGGTATTAACTGGTTTTATTTTATATTTTTCACATTATTACACAATTAAACAGTTCACGATGCGAAAAGGCCCTAAAGACGGCGTGTACCTATTTCCTTGCCATAAGTTCCCAAAAAAAAACACGATATAAAAAAAAAGATAGCTCACCCATCCTCTCAGCCTCCTGAGCGTCGATGAAGTTGCCGGTGAGCACAATCTCCATCGCCTTGGACTTGCCCACGTACCGCGGCAGGCGCTGGGTGCCGCCCGCGCCGGGGATGGTCCCGATGTTGATCTCGGGCTGGCCGAACTTGGCCTTCTCGCCCGCGTAGATGATGTCGCAGAGCATGGCCAGCTCGCAGCCACCGCCGAGCTGAAAAGAAAAAATTTGGTTTTTGTTTTCTGGTTGTTGTTTGTAGAGCCAAAATGAGTTCGAATGTAAATTTAAAATTGGAAAAAATAATTTATTGTTTGTGATAATGAGGTCCAATTAAAAATATTCATTTACAATTTTTGCTTCCTCTTTGAAAATTAATAAAAAAGAAACCCGGACAGTGCCATATTCCCATATAATTTAACAGTTAACTGATAAACAGTACTCCCCAAAGACCATGAGATTCTCCAAGACCTTCAAAAAGTAAATCTTCATAGACAACAAAGTAACTTTTTCCTTTTTTGTAAGAACAAGTATCACTTTTAAACCTCGCGGATCGTTCTCTGCAAACCAGGCGCTTACAGAACGAGTGGGTAAGCGAAACATCGCTAACTGCGTACATTACGCGTTGTATGAATACTCCATCTATACTAATATTATAAACCTGAAGAGTGTGTTTGTTTTTTGATTTCTTTGCATAAGCAACCAATTGCCAACAAACAAACAATTGTTTGTTTAAACATGCTAATCTTGGAAACTATTGGGTTGAATTGCAACCAGTAGTCGGATGGACCATTTATAGGAAGCCTTAGGCTATATAACATCATGCTGCGAGCAAAGAAACAATGGAAAATGTGTAAAAAACGGTGGTAAAACGCGGAAGTATGAAGTCGCAAACATTTAGGGTCACAATTTAGGGTCGCCTCCCTAGCGCAAATTGTCCGCCCACTGTTCGCCCAATGGGCCTTTTGCCATAAGAATGCTTACAGCGAATCCGTTGACAGCGGCGATGACAGGCTTGCCGCAGTTGCTGATGTCCTCCCACTCCTGCAGGAAGCCGGCGCGCTGGTTCGAGCTGTATGTGTTGTTCTGCATCTCCTTGATATCAGCACCGGCGGCGAAAGCCTTCTCGTTACCTGAAAGAAGAAAGATATACAAAGATTAATGTTAGCAATTAATAAGAAATCCTGATGTAAATATTTTACATACATACATACATACATAAAATCACGCCTTTTTCCCAGAGTGGTAGGCAGAGATCACTTCCAGCGATCCACTTTTCACCTCTGTGGGAAACGTGACGTGACGGGTTGTGGACCACGTCGCCGCCATTTTGCCTTGTGCATTGTTTTAACAAGGTCATTGCGTTCCCACGAGTAGCAAGGATATATGACGGGGGAACGAAAAGGGGAGGAAGGATACTATCGCCTCGGATGATTTGGACTGAGTCGATAGTAGCTCGAGGAGCCGGGGTCGCTTACCCGTATACCGTTCACCAACCACCGGAGAGATAGTTGTGACTGGTATCCCCTGACAAAACATTTTACATGCAATAAGTTGGCAATTTGATTAAAGAAATTATTAGACTTCCCATGACTATGGCGAGAAACTCGATAGTTACTCTTTGTGCTCTTTATAAACAATAATTAATGTATAATTCATTAAGTAACCCGATTAATTCTTATTATCAATTGAGAGCTGAGTCTTCGGTATAATGATGAAGAAGCTTCTAAATTCTTAAGTCACTTAAGATTACTGGTGTTCTATTAGTTGGTTTTTTATATGTATTGTTCTAATTTTATGAGTATTCAGCCAGTAGTTTTCAATTGGAACAAGTGGGAAATCCTTTTCACACAGAGTCACAAGAAATGGACAAAGTTCAGAGTCAACCAACTAATCCATGATAGTAATTTTTTATCGTAAAAAGAAAAGTATTTTTTTGTATTTAAATATCTATAACCTCCTCCACAAACTTATCAGATATAGGTACATAGTAGGTAATAAAAAATAAAGCAATATTGTTATTTTATTGCTCAATAAACAATATCACTTAGTGACTATTTAAAATGTCAACAACAAAATGTTGGCATTGGTTGCCCATCCCCTCTTCCATAATATAGCAAAAATATTGTACACACCGGTGATGATGATGGCAGAGATGGAGTCGTCAGCATCAAAGTCCCGGACGGCTTTGCCGAGCTCCACAAAGAGTGGCTTGCAAAGAGCGTTCAGGGCCTTGGGCCTGTTCAGCTGGACCACACCCACATTCTTCTTGGCGCCCACCACATCGATCTTAATGTTTTCATATACTGGAGCTATGGAAGATAAGACAGTAGGTATTAAATTTTTTTTATTTGGGACATCTCAGTAGGGGTGAGAGCCATCCGCTCCCCCGCAAGCCCGGTGATGATGACAAGGCTCCTCCAAGCAATCATCGTTAGTCAGTTAGGAAAAAATAAAGGGACATCTCAATACTCGGCCATATGACCCCAAATCTAGCAGAGCTTGTACTATGGTAGGCAGAGATATTTATAAATACATAATCAGATCCAGACACAGAATAAAACTAATGTTCTTAATACAAATATTTGTTCTGAGTGGGAATCAAACCTACATCTCTTAGAACCTGGGTCACAAAAAATTATTAAACTAGCTTTCTTCAATGTTAAACGATATTTTTTATTATGTATTATGTATGAGGTCTTTTAAAAGTGTATGCATTTTATTATACTGCAATAATATTTCATGACCATAAGGATGATGGCTGTTGCATGTTTTAAAAAAGCAATAAAATATTAAAAACCTAGTCAGTACAACTAGGTTTTAATTTACACTGATATAAAATGTTCAAAACAACTTCATCATATCCTTTAAATTATGTTATCTTGGCAACAAAAGATAAACAAGATATAAATTGGCTTATACAGAGCAATTGGTATTCATAGGGGGTGCCTGTATTTATAAAAAAGAGATGTAGTTGTAATAATAATTTGTACATCATCATCTTCAGCCCATCCTTGTCCACTGCTGGACGTAGGCCTCTGCAAATGCACGCCACTTCTCTCTACCCTCGGCCACTCACATCCAGCTCATAATTTGTACAATGAGCATCATTGTAAGTAGTTATTAGAATTAACATAATATAATATAAAACTAAACAGAATTGAATAAACACAAAATCATAGTATTATTATCAGTCATGATGATGAAAAAATGTTAAACATTATATAATATTATGTCTGATCTTATCAGTTTTTATTGTAGAAGCAAATAGGCACTGTAAAGATAAGATTCAAGTTCGAACTACCACACACATGCTTTAACATTATTTATAATTTGCCAAATATGAAAAAGTGGGAACACACTTGGATTATTCAGTTCCAAATGGTAACTAGTTATTTAGGATAAGTTTATATGCCTAAATTAAATTATTAAGTCCCCTTTACCTATTCCTAAAGTGGAAAATATATCTCTATCTACATTCATTCTTTTTAAAAGTTTTTTTGTGGCATAAGTATTAATAAGTGAAGAAAGTTAGTACTGAACTGTACGTACTGAACCATATGGTATCATGTTTTACCAACCTAACACTACTTGACTACGAAGAAGTTCTGCTTTTAAGTAGGTACATTAACTTTACAGCTTGATATTCTGTTAAATAGCAGTAGGTACATGTACATACTTAAATAATCTAGAACAGATATTGACATAGGTAGCTACTGAATAATTAAGTATGTATTCATGTGGTATGCATTAAAATTTATTGTTTTATCTTCAAGGTCACAATATTTTGGTAGCCTACTTGAGAACTAATATCAAATGTTGTATCAAACCTAAAACTTAGTCAATATTCTTCAATACATCATACATTAAATAAGTAGGTACCAAATAAGTATATTTAAAAATAGATTATAAACTTACCAGCGCTGTAGAACTTTACGAGACCGGTATTTGAGAGTTTCGATACTTTGCCGGTGTTGAGGACGCTTTTGCCGAGCAAAACACGGGTAATAGAGCCGACTGAAGCCATTTTATTTGAGATATTTGCCTCAGGAATTACTTTTAGGTTCTTACGGCTACAACAACTCCGGCAAAGTGATAAGTTCAGTAAGGTGTTGAACTTTGATACGCCAGAAATGCCGCTGATAACGAAAACGAACAAGACAAGTAACCTTGTTTTTAATGTTATAGTAATATCTGTGGGTATGAGGCCATACAGAAAAATCCATTTAAAACTAACGTGATTTTATGAAATCATAAAAATGTGAGGTTCACAGTTCTAATTAGTTTTATTATCATCCAAAATTTTCCAGGAACTCATGCAGATAGTTGGGACTGCCACCACCTTCACACGACCATTGTACAAGCAGCTTTCTTTGCTATAGCGTTGACTTAGTGATGTAGTCAGCAGTGTTATGTCAGTCTAGCGAAAGCTCGAACAAAAAAAGTTTACTATGGAGTTTGAGCGGCAAATAATGGCGGATATATCTGACCTGCTCACTCAGTACGATTTCTCTTTCATTCATTTTCAGATCCATAGTGATTATATTCTTTTTGGTCGGAGAGTGATTATTTTCTCTTTGGGTCGGATCTGTCATTTTATTATGAATGTTGAACGACATTTTGTTTGCTTAGATTTCAATATAATTTTTTTACAGTAAATCGTGTTTTTATAAGCAGATTCCGGTATTATTGCATTAATTGCATAAAATGGCACCAAAGAAGCGGTCTCTAACTTGTGAAATTTGTGGAGATCGTGCTCAACGTATAGACTGCGAAAAAAGGAAGTTCATGGCAAAATTTCCTTTGGATGAGTCCCGGTAAGCATAGAATCAAATACATTTTACCTTCTGATAATTAATTACTCGATAAGCAAGCCAAATACAAACATATTATGCTAAAATAGATTTTCATTCGTATTGTGTACTAGTGTTGTACTGTTACTAATAACTTGTAAGAATAAGTAGGTAAAGATCACATTCAATCTAAGGGAGCACTTTGTTGCATGAGGCCCGACCACACTGGCCTGGGGGCATAGAAAAATAAAAACTATATTAATAAGAAATAATTAAAAATGTGTGAAAACCAAGGGGAAAAAAAGTTTAGTAAGTACATTAATAAATCTTTTAACTTATTTTCAGATGCCGACGGTGGGTGAGTTAGTGGGAAAGGAAGACTTAATATATGTGCCCATAGAAAATCAATCACCAGACCAGAATCAAGTGTGTACCAAATTTCAGATCAGATCGTACGGGGCGAGCTAAATAAACCGTTTAATAAATCCGGATTATAAAAAAAAAGTGTGCATAGTGTTTTATTTTGTGTCCACATTATTTTCAACCCTGTATTATTAATACATTAATATTACATTACATCCTTTTTTTTTTAAATGAAAACGTACTGATATTTTCTTTGGTATACTGTAGCACTATTTGGTCCGTCATATTGGCACTACTGCCATTTGACATTTAAATGTTTTATGTTGGTATTGAAATGCCATCTAAACTGATTCTATTGGCTAGAACGTGAGTCCCGACTCTTAAAACGTAGTGATTATATTCTCTTTGTGTTATGTTATCGATAAAATTACTTGTACCTTTTTAATGCATCTTCAAACAAATCTAGCTTACTCAACTTTCTTGTAATAGAGATTTAGAATCTACATTTAAAGTGCATTATTTTGATTCAAAACTTCTTCCAGTTTTGTACTCCAACTTCAGTTCGAAAACACACATGTATCTGACATTGACAGCTATAAAAAGGTTGATAATGACAACAAAATAAACAACAGCTGTTTTCGACTAAGAAGGGAAAGATTAATATTTTTGATAATATTGTGAAGTGACGAATAAATAAACGGATGAATAGACGTACAATCCTGTCTTGTTCACTATTTATTGCATAAAATGGGGAGCGTTAGGTATTTTATACTGACCGGCGACCCAGGTTAGGTTACTTTTATAATTATGGAACTATATACATAATATGTTTCGTCTTTAATATAAACTAAGGGTCGGTTCGTAATTTTGCTAATGTTAGTTTTATTTTTAATTTCAGGTGTAGGAAAGACTACCCTAACAAAGAAGTTAGCTACTATTTTATCTAATAATGGGATTAAAACGACAGGATTTTATACCGAGGAAGTTCGAAAGGATAGAGTACGAGAGGGTTTCGATGTAGTCACTCTGGATGGCCAGCGGGGGCGGTTGGCTCGGGACGTGGCCTTGCTCAACGGTCCTGTTAAATGCAGAGTTGGGAAATATGGAGTGCTTGTTCAAGAGTTTGAAGATCTTGCATTGTCTGTGATGAAACAGGTATGTATAATAAACTAGGCTCAGAACTGTGTACCAAATTTCAGTTCGGTACTTTATTGTGAATAGGGTCACTTAGTTGAGCCAAGCACCATCTGGTTTATTTTCTGCTACTATTGTTTACATCAATTAATAAAAAACAAAATTATGCATTATTTTAAACATGCATGTGCTGCTCATTACCTATATTTTATTTTACTCTTACTTCTGGGTTATTCTAAATTGCCCCACTGAAAGCAAAGATGTATATAACTGCAGACTTTCATGTATTCTTTCCAGCCAGAAGACACTCAATCCCATTTGTTGGTGATAGATGAGATTGGCAAAATGGAATTCTTCAGCGCACCATTCAAGTCCAGGGTTAAAGAGATATTTGGTCCAAGCTCTAAGTCAGTTGTGTTAGCCACAATACCAGTGAGGAAGGGTGATTTGCTGATAGAGGCTATTAGGAATAGTAGTTATGCTAAAGTTTGGATGGTGAGTTAATAAGGAATAGTCAGGACTAACAATTATGTAAGCTTATACTCCAAAGTGATGTGGGAAAAGAGAGTTGCACTGGGGTAGGTTCTTGGTTAAAGCCATGCAACAATTAGTGTGCACACTTCACTTGGTGAAGACCTTAAAAGTCATTATGTATGTATGTTTTAGCATTCACAATATAATGCAAACTAATTTTCATTTTTCAGGTAACCAGAGAAAATCGTAACACCATACATGAAGATATACTGAGGGAAATAAAAACAACTCTGAACTGTAATTAATGTAATAGTATTAAGAGTTGAAGTGACAATTATTTACATCTGTGTAACAACAATGTTAACAAAATGGAAAACAACTGCCAGTTACAAAACAAGTTTACAAAAAATATATTGGTGACAAGTTTGTGTAATCTTGTGTTAAAGATGTATGTATTAACATGTTAACATTACATGCATTCATTTGTAAACATAAGATTGTTGTACTTTTTTGTTTGTTTTTGCTATAAGATTGATTGACACAAACATTAAATGTTGATAAATATTGTTTATGTAACACTTTATTTGACATTTTTGTTGACTCTTGTCTTTTCATAATTATACTTTATTAAAAAATATAGCAAGGGTAATATCTGTTATAATGAAGGTAGTGTTAGAATAGGATGTTGGGTCTTATTCCTTAAATATCTCAATATTATACTTTCAAGTTTAGTAAAGACTAGCTGTGCCAGCGACTTCGTTCGCGTTTCCCCCGTTTTTTACACATTTTCCATTGTATATTTGCTCCTATTGGTCGCAGCGTGATGTTATATAGCCTAAAGCCTTCCTCGATAAATGGTCTATACAACGCAAAAATATTTTTTCAAATCGAACCAGTAGTTCCTGAGATTAGCGCGTTCAAACAAACAAACAAACAAACTCTTCAGCTTTATAATATTAGTATAGATTCACTCAAAAAACTGATTTGATAGTGGCTGGCATATAGTTCACATTTTTTAGGCTGTGGCAAATATTTTAGGCATTAAAGAAAAACTCATGAAAATTTATTTGCAAAAATAATTACTCAAAAAAGTTAAATACTTTTTTCTCTAGAATATTTTTAGTTGGTTAGGTCAGATGTTCTTAAAATTTTAGAAAAAAAAATCATTACTCGAAAACTATAAAAAATCGCGGAACATACATGGGGGTGTTTCAGATGCCCCACAGGGTGTTCTATCTCAAGACTTCCGCATGACACTACTTTTTTGGGACACTCTGTATAATAGCCTACTCCTTAACTTAACCATGGCACAAAATTCAGGTGTATAATATATTGGGAAGAGATTAAACCCTAACATGCAAGTGCAGAAAATTCCGAATGGTATCAACAACTACATAATATTTTAATAATGATTTATCAGCTCTCATCCTCAGGGTAATCGTCAAACTGTCCATCTGACTCATAATCAATTCTATTTTGGAATTGCTTTTCATATCTCACTCTTTCCCCTATTGATACCATGTGTGCATCCATTGGGCAAAAGTTGCCTTCAGCCATTTTCTTTTTGACGAATTCCAGCCAGGCTTGATGTCTATTAGTAGGAAGTTCTGAGTACCCCCAGTGCCGTGGCACCCAGTAGTCATCAGAGTCCCAGTCTTCCGGTGAACTGGGTCGTTCATATGTTTCTGAGGGAGAAGGAAAATAATAAATTAAATCCAATCCAAATATTGAAGTCATATCTGGAATAGAGTTGTTGGTTATCAATAAGATAGAAATGAGCTTTACTTATGCATTTTTTTTGGAATCACTACATAAGTTTAATATGAATTTTTACTGTGCCAGATAAATATAGTAGTGAAATATTATTAGGTACATTATAAATGCTTTTACACACTCATAAATTTTAATAATTAAAAATTCTTACCCATATTTGAATTATTGCTGACACTGGTACACTCATCATCAGAAGTGCATGGGGAATAATCACTGTCGGGCCTCACAGCCTCGATCTTCCTGTAATCAGTAACACAGATTTGTTTGCTTTTATTTTAAGAACCTTTTATTTTTTTAGTTTGTGTAATCTTAAACCTAGTTTTTGCAGTAACTCATATGTTTATAAATAGTTAGGGACTGATTGATGGATGGGGATGAGAGGAAGTAATAATAGATTTAAATTAAACAAAATCAATTAATTAGACCTTGTATGATTTTGAGACACAAAACCTTAATTAACAACAAAACCAAATGTTAAATTATAAGAACAAATTGATATTCAAAGGCTTATAAACTACAAAACATACGGAAACATGCTATATACCTTCCATTACAACGGCCAGAAATGGTAGATCTGATTTTCTGCTTCATATCAATGTACTCAGGATTATTGGGCTCATCAAAATAGTTCTGTGCATAGTCCACTTCAGTTAGGCATGGTAACTCTACAGGGTATTCATACAAACAGTTATTGTATATATCCAGGCACTCTAGTTTGTTTAATTCAACCAAACTTTCTGGCAACAAACAGAGCTCATTGCTATCTATGCATAGCTTTACCAGATTTTTTAAATTTCCAAAGTCATCTGGTAAATACAAGATGCTATTGTTTGACAAAATACAGGTTTTCAAATTTTGTAAATTACAAAATTCTTTTGGTAACCCAGAAATATAGTTCTGTGAAAGATTAATCTCTATTAAATTACTCAATATATCTATGTTACTCTTGATATTATACAAATGTGTATTTCTCAAGTTCAGACTTTCTATATTATCACAGCATTGTTCAAGACCCTCAAACGGAAAATCTATGATTCTATTTACAGTTAAGCTGGTCAATATGTCTGTACCTAACTCTAAACCTTTAATATTAGTGAATGTTGTTATTAGTTTCAAATGTTGCTTCAGGTTGCAATTGCTAATTTTCAAATAGCTGACCGGAGATTGGAGTTTCAATAGCTCTTCAAAGTATGACAGCTCTTCGTGAAATGAGGCAGTAATATATTCATTGAAACTGAGATCTAAACTAACTAAATTAGCTGGAGATTCTACCCAAATCCAAAAGGGAGGTCCTGATAATTTGTTGTGAGACAAATTTAGGTCTACTATTGAATGGCAGAAATTGGGCGTCTCGTCAAAGTATTCCAGTTGATTGTAAGACATATCCAAAGTTTTTAAATTCTGCAGACTATTTATAACATCAGGTATTGCTGTAAGTTTGTTATGAGACAAGTTTAGTTCGATTAGGTTCGGTGGGAAGTTCACATTATCGATGGTGGCAAGGTTTTTATTACTGAGGTTTATTGCAGTTATGTTTTCTGCCCATTCAAGAGGGCTCATGATAATTTCCTTCGTAAAACCATTATTGTCCTTTGGTTCAGATTTAGAGGTTCCCTCCATTTGTGTCTATTGTATGTCTGTCTAAACCAAATAGACATAAGGTTTTTTGAAAACTTTTTTACAAATTGTAAAGTGGAATGGTAATACAAATTAATTGATTTGTTATTTATTGTTGGTAGCCTGAAGAATATATTTCTTGATTTGAACTGAAGTTAGAGTTGAAAACTTGAAAATATGAGTTTTGACAGTTAAAACTGACGTTTGCTTTTTTTAAAAACAATGTGACAGAGATATCGTGAATTATTTAATCTCTAAAATGATGGAATGTACATATACCTAATGTCAAAATAGTGCAAGTTTTACATAAAAATAAAACTTGTATTATTTAGCAGAGACGATGCACAGCATCTGTGAGAGTGCGTCCTCTTCCGGTCAGCAATTTATGGGCGATCAAAGCGCCCTCTATATTGAAATATCTTAATTATTTTAGCAGTTGAATTCACTTACTTCCGTTTGGCGCCATTTTTAGTCACCTTAATGGGTCTCGTGCCGAGGATCCTCATAGCAGTCTCTCACCAGGAGACCTTAATGGGATGCTGTGCATCGTCTCTGCTAAATAATACAAGTTTTATTTTTATGTAAAACTTGCACTATTATTCGGCATGTGACGATGCACAGCATCTGTGAGAGACGTGTTTATTAGCTCCTGGTGACTTACCCGATGACGCTATGTGATAGGAATCAAATAGAAGTACCTGAAACATAACTATTGTAATATGTTGTCTTGAAACGTTGAATTAAATCTTCATTACAACTATTACGAAGTCAATTAAACAATATAAATTAATATATGTTTGTTAATCACAAGCTTATGAAGCACAATGTATAAAAATTATAGGTGTTTATTCAAATTTACTGGTTGGAAATTTGGTAAATAAAGCATCTGATGAAATATCAGCATTACTTTTCTCTTTTATTTGTTTCAAATAAAATCTTGAAAGTATATTCACTAACAACCTCGTGAAAAGCAAGGCTGATAGGCAAATTATCCCACCAATTTGATGATGTTATAGCGAAGCACACACAACCTAGAAATGCCATTATGCCGGCGTCTAAAATACGACTTTTACCCTTTGGAATACCATTAATAGATATACAACGGTCAAAGAATTACATCCAGCTGTCCTTCTCTGCTCGCTCGCCGACGGATTGCTCAGGCTATACTGTAACAGTTTTTGAGCAATAAAGTTAGTACATAACGCAGATATTGTAAATTTTTTTGGATCAATTCAAAACAGTGCCAAGTCATAATTACATCATTTGACCTGATGCTAAAATTAAATTACCTGCCAATTTACTTTATGCCTCAACAAGCTTATGAGTACGTAAGTGTACTTAAACCAGGAAATTAAGAAATCTAATGGAGATGTGCAATCTACCACATATGGGTGTTTAGGGTCATGATTACGAGATTGTTTATCATTGAATCCAACGCAACCAAGCTGTTGTACAAATCTAGTGTATATGTACTCCCTCCAGCCTCGTTTTAGAAGAGATTATTCAGCTTCTGTCCAGCCTCTGATGGTGTCTGCCCACCACCAAGTTACCATATGAAAAAATTCATGTCGTGTGTAGGTAGGTACTTTACTCATGGACTGAGCTACAGTCATATGCCGGGAAGCCAGAATTCATTTTTCCAGTGGTGCTACATGTAGTTGTGTCCGATGCCGTATTAAGGTAATACAGTACCACAAGCGAGTACCTATCACGGACGATGGTGGAAATAGCCATGCTTGAATGTCCAAATTCTTCTGAAAGCTTTACAACAAACCCGAGAGGTAATTTTCAAATCTAATTTGAATACACAAGTTACTATACTACTGCTTTTGACAATTTTAGAAGCAAATATAGCCGGGTCACCGTATTTCTACAGTGTAATAATGGGCACCACAGATTCTCTTTTCAGACGCCATTCCGCAGCTTATTTGCCTTGTAACAGACGGTCGGCTATCTGAATGAAGCGGTCAGGTATGTGACCGGATTAAGAAAATTATAGGAAGGAAGAAGTGAGAAATATGTTCCATTGGCCTAGAAGGCGCTAATAGGTGTTTCAGGTCGAGCAGATGGCTAGAGTCAAGGGCATCCCCTCCCCCCTCTTAGTTTTGGGAGACTGATTTAAAAATTACTTACGCAGTTTTTTAAATGATTTCATATCGAAATGACAGCTTTTCTGGTCTAGGGTTCAGTTTCGCGACACTTCAGTCGGATTCGTTTAGTTAGGCGTATAAGGCGTCCTTTGTCAGAAAATATTAAACAGGAATCTCGTATGGAGGTTTCCTTAAAAGACCTTGCCTTGCGGTCTTAAGCCACGATTTGATATGCGCACTCATTTCTGATATGAAGGTAAATTCTTGACAGACTGTTATCGCATCAAGAGAATGAGATATATGGAATCCCGCATTTTCTTTCAGAGTTACAAAGCTGGCAAAGTTTACTAATTGTATGGCCAGAATTTGCTGGCGCAATTACATATGCATCTAGTAAGGTAGGCAGGACCTCGCTAATAAACGAGTATATCTTTTAATAATTGTATTGGACATTTAAACATACGGTCATCTGACCCCAAACTAAACAATTAGTTATGAATACAATACAAATATACACGTGCATGCATATTTACCCTTCAGATACTTCAGACGCTCGATCAAACTCAAATGAAGCTCACTTAAATGTTTGTCCCGGGTGGGGATCGAACCCACGACTCTTGGAACCACTGGTCACTAACCACTGATCCACTGAGTCATGTCACATATATGTTTGCGGAAGAACTTATGACTTTCCTTCCGTATTCCATACAAAACCTAGGTACTCTTATGTCCTGGGTGAAACAATTAAGGACTTTTCGATATCGATAGTTCAATCTAATTGCTGTAGGAGGAGAACATAAGTCACTAACATAAGTCACACAACATAATTCACATGAAAATATTGTTCTCACCTGCTTAACGATTAAACTGAACCGTTTTGACATTAAATTATGTACTTGACCACTTACTATTATATGAATACCCTCATACCTTCGTTTCAAAGTATCCGAGCCACCCAGTAATTAACTGTTGCAATGATTTTGGTACGCAGGATAGGCTGTTCATCAGAAGATTCGTCTTTGATATAAACCTGCGATGACTTTTCGTTATCGACACGTGGAACTATAATTTTTCCCATCAAATAGTTTGCTTAGAGGTTTTCCGGAATTTGGTGATGCGAAGATAGTTCAACTTTTTTAGTACAATGTATTAACTGTGGAGTTAATAATATTGGTCTTTCGCATCCATCGCTCTTTGTGCGGATAACATAAATGAGAAGAACCTCATTGATTCTCCTTGGGCTTCTCGAGAACCTTTTGTTCTAAGAGGGTTTTGATTTGTCCGCTCATTTCTGTACATTGTCAGGTCCTGAGACGTAGTAAAAAGCTCTGTGTTGCAAGACAAGCACAGGCTTGGGGGTAAATGGCAGACACATCCCCAGTATCATTTTCTAGTTGGCCTACGGAGCCAGATATGCCTGCCACTGCCTCCGATACGCTCGGGAGGCAGCCCCCTCTCTGAAACACTGTAGATTGCTCTGTGTTGGTAAGACAAGCACAGGCTTGGAGGTAAATGGCAGACGATTTCCCAGCATCATTTTCAGGTTGGCCTTCAGAGCCAGATATGCCAGCCGCTGCCTCCGATACGCTCGGAGGCAGCCCCCTTTTCTGCAACGCCGTATATAGCTCTGTGTAGGTTGATGAGACAAGCACAGGCTTGGAGGTGAATGGCAGACGCTTCCCCGACATCATTTTCAGGTTGGCCTTCGGAGCTTCATACGCCTGCTCCTGCCCACGATACGCTCGTAGACAGCCTCCAGGAATGGGTTTCGAGGTATGAGGTATATTTTGATTTGGTTTAGGTATTTATGAGTGGTAAAAAAAAAAACATAATTAATGAACAATTACATAATGTGGCTTCGGTGAGATTTAGAAGATACTCGTCACCGAGAACAGGAACGTTAAACCGGTGTTGTATCCACTGATCCATTCTATTTGTGTTTGTATGCGAGAGCTCTTATCTAGTGAGGCATCTCCATTTAACAAAAAGTAAAGATAAGTAAAGTGTATAGTTAAGTATAAAACAAAGAGTGACCTTACGGCTACGTAGACGTTGCCTCTCATACATATATATAGACATACAAAAAATCACGCCTTTTTCCCCGAAGGGTAGGCTGAGATCATGAAGACGTTGCCTCTCATGAACTGACGTAGTTCATCGTTAATGCAACGTTCCACAAAATCTGGTTGTGGACATAAGGTTACAAATTTACGAATAACGTACCTCCTTCCAGTTTTTATGATATTAGCTTAATTTGAAAAAAATCGCATTCATGACCTCGTCTGAACGGGGACTTAACTTAATTTATAGAGCATTTTAGGTTTTCGATGCTATTTTAACTTCCCCAATGTTTGATTGTGGGTTATTTAAGTTTATAGCAAAAGGTAGTTATATGAGAAAAATTATAATAAAAATAAGTTTCTGAATGTTCGAACGTGAACGATTCGTTATTTTTGGTTGGGGGTACCTTATTCAAAACGTGCATTAACAATTTGTTAAAACATTCTTTATTCAAAGAGATCACTCATTATATCCAAAAGAAGGTTAAAATTTCAACACTCGAACGTACCTTGTTTTGGTGTCTTACTTTGTATTTTTGTGCCACCGTTGCGCAGCTTAAGAACCTACACGCAGGTCATCGCATGCCTCCTTCGAGGGAGACGGCGGCGGCGTGGTCTTCATTGACCACCATCAATACACTTTCTATCACTTGATTCACTTTTTCCCGTTTTACAAACACTTCTTACTAGTGAACTAGTGAATTAAGGATAAGCGGATTATATATTTAAATTAAAACAACTTTCGGGAACGATTTAAGCAGAGTTTCTGCTTATGATATTGCTAACACGAAAGTTGAAGACGCTATGAGGATCCTCGGCACGAGACCCATTAAGGTGACTAAAAATGGCGCCAAACGGAAGTAAGTGAATTCAACTGCTAAAATAATTAAGATATTTCAATATAGAGGGCGCTTTGATCGCCCATAAATTGCTGACCGGAAGAGGACGCACTCTCACAGATGCTGTGCATCGTCACATGCCGAATAATAAACTATCTTATAATTACCAGAGTTAAGTCTATTATTTCAATAGGTACAAAGGCAAGTTTATATCCGTACCAATGCTTATCGCATTGTGTTGTAACAATCATTGGTTATGAGTGTGTGTGTTTACAAAACACCACACAGATTTCTTCTCATTTACCTGTTACTAGCTTCCAATAAGCTGAACCGTGTGGTACTGCTACTAACTGTTATTGTTATGTAAATATTCGCTAAAAGTTCTGTTGATTGCCCGTGTCCATTTCAGTGAAGAATGATTTCAAAAAAATATATTATTTTTAATACTCTTGTGATTGTAGTTTTAATAGGATTAGTCAACGGAGGGAAAAATTCTGATGAGTCCAAAACAGATGTAGCTAGATTAGGAAAAACAAGAAAAGCCAACAGGGGTAAGTACGGTTACTGTTAATTCATCATCATTAAAATAAAATGATGCAGTGTTGGTAACTTGGTAAGGTAAACGACACAATATAAAACTGAATATTTCTTACAGTTGATAAGACTGCCGTTGGGACATTCTCGAACGTTATTACTCAGATACAGAATTTGCCAAATATGGATTTGGGTAGAAAATTTAGGACACCCTGTAAAACTGGCAATCGATGTGGAAAGGTAAGAACTAAGTTGGAATTAATGATTCTTGTCGAATAAAATATCTAATCATCGTTTTAATAATATATTTAGGTTCTTCTATAAACGATTTTCTAATAGCTACGATACGAAAAGTATTTTAGTCTAAAACTAAACTTTAATTGCACATTAATTAAACTTTGGTTGCACACTGATATCTGAAGCTAAGCGTCCACTGGTCAGTGTCGTGAGCATCAGAAGCCGCTGAATTGCACTTTACTCGTACTTGACAACTTTTGCCTATCAAGTAAAGTGCCGTAAGTGAGTGGTAATCGAGTTTTACTAGCTTCATAACTACGATTCGTTTAATGCTTACTATATCGACGTGTGGACACTCCGCGTTGCATCCCAAGAGTAAGTCATTAATATTTTTTTAATTTATTACTTTCTAGGTAATAAAAAGACTTATGGTGCCGAAATTGGCCCAGCTGGAGAATACCATTATGGGTATTATGAAGGAGCTTGCTAAGATGCCACCGGGGTCTCGGCTGCCGGACAAGTTTACCAAAACTGAACCAGTCAAATTGCTTCTAGACCAGAATTACAAGTAAGGCCTAAATGAACCTGTATTTATTCAGACGGCATTTTTTTCGTATTGATATATATTTTAACTTATGTATTACAAAGATACAAAGTATCTTTCGTAACCTTAAGACGCGGATCAAGTACGATTTCATACTAGAATCTCAGTGAACTACACTTTGAAGGAGGCAATTATCAAAAGTAGCAATTCTACCATAATTTTCAAATGTTGTATTGACTTTATAGGGATTAATTCTCCTTTTTTTCTTTAGAGAGGATGTCTGCATGGACAAGCTAGAGTCGTGCCTGAAAGAAGATAAGCGTCGAAAGCGTATCCTGAAGAAATTGTTTTTCAAAAAGTACAATGCGTTAAGACAAGAGCTGATTGGCTACGGCGGCAGGAGACTCTGGGGTGGAGAAGGAAACTTATTCTATAGAAAATAAACACTTTATGTTAAGTTTGTCAAAAAATACACATATTCTAAAATTATTTTGTAAATCACTTTTTTACTAACTGTACCTACCCACCTCTTACGAACATAGCTAATAGATACCTACTAAAACTAGTATAATGGCTCAGTTTTCAATAAATGTTTGAAAGATCCTCTTGAGTCCTCTAAAAGAAAAATGTTTATTTGTCGCTGAAATGCAATGGAAGCTACACTAACTAACTAAGAAGCAAACTAAAGCTACACTATAGGATCATTAGGATTAAATACCTACGTAAGTATTAGGACTGTACTGTGGGACTACCATGAGTTTAAAACTTACGCGCTCGTTAAAAATATGTCTATGAAAAACTTGTACAGCGCCGCTGGTGGTAACGCGAAGAACTCGATAGGTTTTTAACGTAAGTAAGTTTTCGATAGCCAACTCATGGTAGGCCCTCACAAGATAGTTGTAACTATGAATGCGATTTGCCGTCTAACCTTCTCAACCTGAAGTACATAGTTACTTTGACCCCAAGGACACCCACATTGGGGAGAAAAATATTGCTTTATGCTTTTAGTAGAGTAACTCAGTGAAATATCCAACCAACATGCAGTTGGTTCAGAACAGATCAGATTCTAAACAATGGCGTAGCGTGAGTGAACCACGTTTGGACTAAACTGAGTGCAAAAATTTGATATTCCCTAACTATTTTATACTGTTAACCGTATTCATTGAGTTCTCTTGCTGGAAAACTAAGAAGAAATCGGGTGTCCAAAGGATGCTACTGCAGTTGTCAAAGCTCAGTTTAAGGAGACATTCAGATAACTAAACAGAACAGCTAGTAGGCAATAAATAAATAAATAAATATTACACAACATCACATACATTGATCTGATCCCGTGGTAAGTAGCTTAAGCACTTGTGTTATGGAAATCAGGATCAACTGTGGATACACAAATAAACTTAAATATATTTAATAATACACCCAGACACGGAACAAACACCGATGTTCGTCACACAAATATTTTTCCCGAGTGGGAATCGAACCCACGACTCTTGGAACCGTAGTTAGTAAACCTGGGTCACTAACCACTGTTCTACCTAGTCAGTCGGGGATATTAAAATATAATAAGACAGTGAGTGGGACTGCACCGTGACCATTTTTGTAACTTTTTTTTGCTAGATATGGATCTGAATTACTCTTCTGTTTTTGGTTCTAAGCCCATTCTATGCGTAGGGTTTAACTTTCTGAGTCGTAATCAGTTATCCAGAAGAAGAAGATTTAAATCATTTCAATATTCGGCCGTGAGGGTTTTGAAAAGTTTGCATAAAACTCTTTAGTACAATACTTATATTTTAACCAAAACCTCTACATCAGAAGCTTAGATTACCTTCTCAATCAGCTACCACCACCCTTACAAAAAATAAAGTACCAGTATTTGTCCTAAAAATCACGTGATCAAAGTCACGAGGCAACTAAATTGTGTAATTCTATTGTTCTGAGCCTAACTCGCGTTTTGGAAAAACACTAAACGAGGGCTGTTTACCAAACTAGGAGTCACAAGGAAGTTTACATTACTTTTTCATTTCCTTTGACCGTTAGTGGCAAAGGAATCAGTTATACTTCGAATTTGAATCTGAACGCGTTTTAAAATGACCTGAAATTTCGTCATTTTACGATTGAATTACACTGAAGACTGGTTATTGTTAAGTGTTTATAATTAACTTTAATTTAAAGAATTATCTATTTGGAACACGTAATAATGTGTGAATCTAAGTTAAATTTACATGTAGTTTTAATAGTACTGTGCGTAGTTATTCGAGGGATATGTGCAGTAGATGATTGTAAGTAAATTGTCTATTTTATCTATAGAAGGTTTGTAACAAATATATGATATGTCCGACACGTCACATATTTAGGCTTGGCTTAATAATTAACGACATTTACGTCGCTAATTACTAAAGCTAAACTTAGCTTTAAAGTCAACTCCTACTCTTTACTAGGGATAGAGGTCGATAATCATTTAAACTGGAAAAACCACACTGAAAAACTAAAATCTAAGCTAAGTCGGTTCACCTATGCACTTTTTGAATTAAAACTCAACACTGATGCAATACAGCGATAACAGCATACTATGCATATGCCTACTCATGGTTAAGTTACGGTATCATTCTATGGGGAAATAGCACTAATGTTAATGATATCTTCATATTACAGAAAAAATGTATCAGAATTATTATGAACATAAGCGTACCGGAATCATGCAAGCCTCATTTTATTAAATTGAAAATAATGAGCCTCACTTGTATATATATTTATGAAATATGTAAGTTTGTTAGAAAAAATTCAAATTTATTCGATAAGTTTTTAAGTCATAGTCAGCATACTCGCAGAAATATTAATAAAAACAAAATTAAAGTTCCCTATAGTCGTTTAGAAATATATAGATCTAGTCCTTATTGCTCTGCCATAAAAATTCACAATAATCTTCCATTAGAATTACGATTAGAATGTGATTTAAACATTTTCTTAAGAAAATTGAAATTGTTATTAATTAATAAGTGTTACTATGATCTCAATGAATATTTTAGTGATAAGTTTATTAAGTAAATTATAATTAGATATTTAATATTATATAATAATTAATGTAAGAATTTGTTGGTTATTCACTCTAAAAATACATATATAATAATAATTTTTATGTAATAATTAATTAGTTATAATAAAATGTAACTCAAATTGCTACGCCTAAAGGGGCACCATGATGTACTTAACTCTAATTTTACCACCTGTAACCCATCATGATAAGCAATAAATGATTTGAATTTGAATTTGAGTAACATTTTGAACTATTTTCTAATATGTTAGAAGCTTAGTTAGCAGGCAATCAGCGTGTAACTTATTGAGAGTTGGGGATATTAAAATATAACACGGTAAAATCTATACAACTAAATAAATTTGAAGTGTCTGTTTTAAATATCAAAATAACGACTTTTTGCTGAACGGTTATTTTTTCTCTTATGTCAAAGGGTTTTTAACAAATGCATGATTTTTATCATAAACGTCTTGTTGGGGTGAGAGCAATTTGCATCCCCATAATTCCAGTTATGAGGACGAGCCTAATTTCTCCAAGCCATCATCGTACCTAGACAAAAAAAAGCAGGAAAATAGGTTGATTGTGCAAGATTAGATAAAGTTGGTGTGGAAATGTATTGTTACTACCATTTCAGCACTCCTATTTACTGTAACGAGACCGCCCCGATACTTCGGGATCCTTCAGGACCACCGTGGGCAGCCACTCTCCGTGGAAGTCTCCGAAGAATACATGGATCAAGATTACATAGCTACGAATAGGTAAATCCTTATCTACTAATGAAATTAACGTAAAGTAAGTCGTGTTTGTCTATCCATCGCACTTACACAACCAAAACTGCTGAATCGATTAAAATTACACTTGGTACACAGTCTAGTGTCTATGAAAGATACTTTTTAAACGACTGCGTTACAGAGAATTATGTTACACGCGATAAATGATTTCACGCAGATGCAAGCTTTGCATAATTAAATAAAATGTATATAGCCGATGGTGAAATACCCGCAAAATACCGAATCGTGGAAAGGTATGGTTTTTTTTAAAATGCGCAATGTAATTTTTTCTGGACACATTAGGCCGAAAAAAACTGAACTTAAGTTTTGTTTTTAATTAAATCAGTAAATTGATAATTATCCAAATGTAGCTATTGCCATCAAAAGGCCAACGCACGACATACTGGGTAGGCAATAAATAATTGCGACAGATTTATCGGAGCCTGCGAAAGTGGAAATTATTAACAAATTATCTAAATGTAAATCAGTTTACTGATGGATGCTATCGCTCTTTAATTACAGGAAGAGGCACAAGATCGATTGGAATAAGTAAGTTACTTTTTGTATGTTAACTAATGTAATTAATTATTACGGTGTATCTGCGGCGGTGACGAAATCATCATCTCAATGGAGTAATATGTTGTTTACTTAAGTATTTGCTAGTTAGTTGACACTTATCTACTAACCCTTGCCAGCGGTTTCACAAAGCGTCAAAATCGAATTTGAATTCGGAAACCATGTTCTGTTTCTTTCTTAACCTAAGCGATTATTTACCGACTATGATGTACTCTGAGTAACTTAGTCATCATCACCGGATTTTCAGTGAAGCGAATTAGTGTCCGACCGAAACTAGTTTTACGACCGAAACCGAAACCGAAAACGAATTTCGTAACGGTGTCTGTTTCGGCCGAAACCGAAACCGAATGAAAGAATATCTGTTAGGTATAATCTATACTTAATGTAAGGGGATCTTGCATTTAATAAGCAGATATTTGGTTTGGACATTAACACGGTTAAACTAACAAGAATCGCCACATAATTCCTAGTTTTTTTTTCTGGTAAAATTATAATTATACAGGGTGTCCCAAAAAATAGTGTCAAGCGTAAGTCCTGCGATTTTTTATAGTTTTCGAGTTATGATTTTTTTTATAAACATGTGAGAATAATTGTCCTAACATACTAAAAATATTCTGAAGAAAAAAGTATTGACTTTTTTGAGGAACGCTTTTTGCAAATCAATTTTCATAAGTTTTTCTTTAATGCCTAAAATATTTGTCTCCGTCACTTATATGAAAGTTTTCAAAATTATGGTACAATTTAAAAAAATACGTTCTGTAAATAATGTCCTACAATTTCAACTTTATATTGAAAATATTAGGAAGTAGCTGCATGGCTCCTAAGTAACTTTAAAAACTGCGCCAGACTCTCAGCTTTCGTAATCATTAATAAAAATTAAGGTAAAAAAATCTTTAAAAACAAGCTTTTATTTAAATGCGCTAAAAAGAAAAAAATAAACTTTTACACTATTACTTTACTGTCAACTTATAACATTTCAAATTCAACATATTTGACACAATTTATATGTTTTAAAAGCTTGTCGCGAGATTTAAGTACTCGTATTTACTTTCTTAGTTTAAAATTTTTAATAGGCAGGTATTTTAAAACTTGCTTTTAAAATTACGAGTAGGTACTTAAATCTCGCGACAAGCTTTTAAAACATATAAATTGTGTCAAATATGTTGAATTTGAAATGTTATAAGTTGACAGTAAAGTTATAGTGTAAAAGTTTATTTTTTTCTTTTTAGCGCATTTAAATAAAAGCTTGTTTTTAAAGATTTTTTTACCTTAATTTATTTTATACTTTTTTTTCATCTAAGTACTCATCTAGGCGAATCAAACGAGCCCAAACTCGATTTGGTTGTGTCGTTTAAGTACTGAGTTCCTTTGGCTGTCTTCCGGCTCCATCATCAGACCTTGGTTACTATCTAGCACCAAAGTACTCATCTAGTCGAATGAAATGAGCCCAAACTTTTTCATCTAAGTACTCATCTAGGCGAATCAAACGAGCCCAAACTCGATTTGGTTGTGTCGTTTAAGTACTGAGTTCCTTTGGCTGTCTTCCGGCTCCATCATCAGACCTTGGTTACTATCTAGCACCAAAGTACTCATCTAGTCGAATGAAATGAGCCCAAACTCGATGTGGTTATGTTATTTAATTACTGAGTTGCTATGGCTATCTTCCGACTTCATCATCAGATCAGCTCCATGTCATAATAATATTGCATTGTCATCGGATATACACGTGCATGCAAAATTTCAGCTCAATCGGTTGAGGGCAAGTGCCTTAAAATTGAGTTATAAAATTCCACCCGAACACACAAACATACATACATACATTGCAAGTTAAATAAAAGCTTGTAAAAACTGGTACTTAATGGGCTACTTTTGCTGAAATCGGACTTCAAAGACAGAGAGGTGGAAAAATCATAAAGTTATCCATTTGATTACAAAGTATTATTTGGACATTTTATTATTTTTTTCCCGAATGCACATTCGGTTTCGGTCGTAGTTTCGGCAAGTTTGCCGCCGAAAACGAAACTAAACCGAAACTCGTGTTTTTACCGAAACTCAACCGAAACGAAACCGAAACCGAACATTCGGTCGGACACTAAAGCGAATAGAAGCGATGGACAGTAACAGAGCACAGATTTTACGATTCCAAACATCAGAAAGATGTTGTGAATACGCTACAGTGTTGTCGATTTTAATAATAATTTTAAAGTACACTATCAAGTCGGGTTATGTTAATGGAAAATAATGTGGTAAACAAAACTTATTGGACCTTTGAGTATATTTTAGTTTCCCAGCACATGCTACTTTTAGCTTGGATGACCGGTATTTTTTCTAAAATAGAAAAAAAATACTGGTAGCTGTTTGCCGCCAGTTGTGTTGCCCCTATTTACTTACCACCCAGACCTATTGGTATAGGTATTAATGTCTTAATTAATTTACAGGAATCCACTTGATATGGACGACTTCGATGATGACGACACAGAGGAGATTTTCGATGAGAAAGACAAAGACGTGAAATTACCAAACAAGTACAATTTACAAGCGGGCCCGGTGTAGCTACAACATTTGACATTAATAAAGCATATTATACAAATTGATGGTTATCTAATTTTGCCGTGTACTAAGTAAGCTTAAGGTAATGGTGATGAACAAAATCCTTGGATTAGATACCAGCTACATTTCATTGCGGAGTTTAGCTTCTACACTATCGTTTTCGATACAATTTCTGTTTGAAAAATAAATTCATAACTACATCAATTTGAAGTAGTAAAAAACGCTTAGAATATTCCTAAATAAATAGTTTTTTTTTCAATTATTTTGATTCAGCTCATAACTTACGTTGGTTTTTCAATGTCTGTTTTGGGGTCAAAGTACAATACACCATAAATTCGTTTCGATCTTCTACCTAATTTAAAAAAGAATAGAGTCAAACAACCTGCACTTGGCCAGCGTGGTTGAATAAGGCCTTATCGCCCTAATTTAGGGTAGGCCCGTGCCCTACCAGTGGGGACGTATGATGACAAAAACACTCCAGTCATAAAATTCTACATCGTTTATTGACTAAGTAATAAAGTACAAAACTGAAAAAGCCCTATCCCCATCCTAATCGTCGTCGTATAGATTCTCCAAGTGCATCTCGTCAGGGAATCGGGGCGCCGGCCCGGGCGGGCCCAGGGGCATCCGCTCTACCTCCAGAGACTCTTCGGAGTAGTCCACGCTCTCGTCAGAGTACTGTTCGGCCAGGTGGTCCTGGTATATCTTCTCGCACTCGGCTGGATGCTCGCTCTTCAGTGTGCTTGGGTGGTAACCGAGAGCCTCTATCGGGCCTACGGTGAGGTACGGCACTTGGGTTGTCACTTCGAAGTGTTTTCCTGAAAGTGAGTGAGTTAGTTAACTCATGGATCACTGATGGCACGGGTGTTCTACGCGACATATAACTCTCAATTGATAAAAATGAAAATGAAAATATAAAAATGCAACCATGACCGGCATCCCCATTTAAACGTCGAGTAGTAGTTATATTTTCTACATGATCTATACACCGTGAAATTTTAGTGGTTGTTTTCCCGTGGCAGAACGATTTGCCTTTAGTAATACTATCGAACCATGCAAATTATTCCTTTAAAAAAAAATTTTTTTTTTAATTTTTAAAATAATTATTTTCCAACTCGAAAACGAGAGAAGCTATCGTTCTTTTATAAGATGTGACGTAATCAGGTACTGCTTGCCGCATGAAATCGATGCTTAAAGCTACAGAACCTCGACGCCCTAAGTCATAAAGCGGCTTGAACGTGCTTTCGAGTTTTGGTTAAACCTTTCGTAAAACCGCCATTTATTGATTTTAACAAAAAAGAACTGCACAAATCTATTGTACTACTAAGATAGAATCTTTTTACTGTGGGAAAACAACCACTAAAATTTCACGGTGTATAGGTGTGTATTAAATATCGGGAGCTCATTAAAACAAACAATCAAAATGGTCAAATCTCAGTTTTCTAATGTATTAAGATAATATCATAGAACGGTGTGACAACAATACGATATATCCTAGGAACCTCCATTAATACCTACCGTATAAGGCTCAGGAGCACCGGTTTAACGTGCTTTCCAGGGGAAGGACCCGATTCGGGACTCGACAGTGGACCTCACGGTTATTAAACTGTGACAAACAACTGACTAAATAATGTAGCAAGCAACAACTCACGATCAATGTGGTCCGGAAAGATGACCGTAGCAACAGTCTTAGCCACCTGGTCGTCGTAATACTCTCCGAAGATGTCGACCTTGGCTCCGCCGTGGACCTCCCTCCAAGAGGGTCCTTGGGTGCAGTCTTCCATGTGCCGGCGGCCGGATGGGTGACCGGGGTGCACGTGCGGGGGAGGGATCTCGGTCAGAGGTATGAAGGTCTTCGCCAGGTTCGCACCAACTGGTTTCACTTTGACCAATCTGGGGGTGTTAGAAGTAAAATTGTCATTAAGTCCTTACAGCATTCAGCATTTTTTTTATATAAAAGGCTCACAAGATGACCTCACTCCACCTGATGGTAAGCGGTAGTGAGATCTAAATATGAGGTCGACAGGCTCAATAGACAGCATACTTAATTTCCTCGGTATCCAAATAACATACATATATGTGTATTACACTTTGCTGCGGAAATCATTACATGCACAAGTTTTTGATATGAGGGCTCAATAACACCGACGTATACAAATATTTGTCCCGAAATAGAATCGAAACCACAACTTTTCACGCATGAGACATAGTATAAAACAAAATCGTGTCTGGTGTTTGTCTGTCCTTATTCATTTATCATAACGGATCGCACGTAACGGATTTTGATGGGGATGCTTAAGCAAACAACCCCATCAAAAGATTTATAAGAATAAATAAATACTTTCTTAAATACATTTCATAAAGGAGCAAATACAAATGTTCAACTCATAAATGTTTGTCCCGGGTGGGGAATCGAACCAACGACTCTTGGAACCGTAACCAGGCCACTGTTCCACCGGACCGTCAATAAATATATGTAACTGCCTCGTTGGTCTATTGGTAGCAAGCGCTGCGTAAGGACCGAGAGGTCCCCGGTTCGAGTCCGGGGTCGGGCAAATTTGTGTGAGTTTTTCTGTAAAGAAATTACTCAGCCCGGAGTTAGGAAGTTGGCGGTTGAACGCCCGTGCCTCGGAAAGCACGTTAAGCCGGTGGTCCTGCGCCCGATCTTTCATCGGTCATGTCGGATTGCCGTCTCACCGAATTATGTGAGTAAGGGAATAGAGAGTGCACTTGTGTTTGCGCGCACACTTTCGCACTATAATATGTCCTGCGCACTTGGCTGATCTTAATTGAGATCGGCCGCCATGGCTGAAATCGGTCGGACGATTTTTTAAAATATATGTACTAACTTGTTCAAAACCGCACTCTGGGTGTTGATCGCCGCGTGGCCGCAGCCGAGCAGCATGAGAGCCACCACCACCACCAGCGCCATCTTGGCTCGCCCTCTACCACCTGGCCACTTATATCCATTCACCATTCCATTTATTCCTTTATCTCGATAAGGCAACAACGGCCATTGTTACAAACAATGAACAGGTGGTGCCTCTTTTTATTTGGTCGTGAATTCTCAAAGATTGCGGTCGGGCAATCACGCTTTCGGCTGGATTGTTATTCCGATGTTTGTTAGTTTAATGTTGTTTTGTCGGTGAGCTTTGATGGTAAGTACTTAGGTAATATGTACGTAATGAGGGTTTTAGGAAGGATTTAATCAGGGGTGGACTATGATCATAGATACTTGTCCATGTTAATTGGACGACTGACGCGACAGTTGATAACCTTCTTTTTTAAACAAAAAAGGGTATTTAAATTCTTCCAGATATAAAATAACTCGGTAAAAGCATCTATGTCTCTTAAGATACTTGTAAAATATAATAAGCACTTTAAATGACTAATCTCTGAAAAAATACTAATTACCCAATTAATTCATGTGCAAATCGGTATTTCATTATGTGTCAGTATTACGAAACGATACTTTGTTCTACAAGTACTTATTATAATTGTAGATTTGTTATCTCTAAGCCACATCAACGCCTCCCCCTTATTCTCCACTCCAATGTCCCATTAACAACCCTAGTTATCTAGCTGACGTCTCTAACTTATACTCCTTCATACTTAGCTTAAAGGCATCATAAAAATGGGACTACCAGCGGATGTCTTGGCGAAAGCCCTGGATTTACGGCTCCGGTATATTTTATTGAGAGATAATTGTTTATATCGGACACTAGTATAATAAGTTATTTATAGTGCCCCGGCGCCGCCTGTCGTTTATCTTGATTGCGGCATTATGTGTTTACTAATGATTGTAATAAACGCCTTCAGCTAATGAATTATAGGTCTGCTTGTGTTCTGTTTGGCACTGTTTGGTATAGCATTTGTTCTCTCGCGACTGATGTGGAAAATTTTATTCGTGTTAGGTTTAATATATACATATTTCACAACATCACATACTTTGAACTGATCCCATGTAAGTAGCATTAGCACTTGTGTTACAGATATCAGAATCAAAAGTGGATACACAAATATACTTAAATATATTATAACACACCCAGACACCCAGTTAAAGTGATCAAGTTCTTAATTACGTAAGTTATTTAAAACTTAATCGGACTTGGGAGATTTCACACGCATGTGTATCTGTCGCAGTAGGATTGTATGATCCGCCGTAATACATTACAGCCAGCCGTTATCAAAAACAGAGCCATAATGTATTACGGCGGATCAACGATTAGCAGGATTGAATATGGCTGAATGAAATTGCGCCGGGATGTGTTCGGCGCTATACGTTCTTTAATGCAGCTAGCCGTAATGTCAAAGAGCGGGTCGCTAACCGCCTTTTTGACAGTTTTTAGTTCCCATTTTTAGCACACGTGGCGCTGCCTGTCATAACAACAACAATGGCGGAATGGAATCCTACACAATATTATGGTTGCAAAAAATATGTCCTTATGAATGTTGCTGATGGGAATTTTTAATTCCGTGTTCAACATAAGTACTCGTAAAAACTAAAGCCAAATATTATATTTAGTGTTTTACTTAATTTTTAATTCTTAATTACTTAAAAAATAAATGTTAAGTTTTTATATCATTATACTTTCGAACATACGCAACGCAACGTAGAAAGCTATTTGTAAGTAGGTCCATGTCCTTTATTTTATCTCAAAAAAATAGATTTTCAATTAAACCCAGTTTTATTTTGATATCACATCACATGATCACCCTACAATCTTAAATAAAGAGCAATACGGCTGAACGTGAGCCGCCAAAATGTAGAACGTATCGCAATGACAATCCGGCTATTCGTTTATCCGCCGTAATACATAACGGCCCTGTTTTTGATAACGGCTAGCCGTAATGTAATACGGCGGATTATACAATCCGACTGCGACATATCTATTATTAACAAAATACAAACGCTTGTTAGCAACAAGCCATAGCCATATTTTACGAAACTTTTTTTTAATTTATACTGACTAGTCCAGGTTTGTTGACAATTCTTCTATACCTACCTTGATTGGTACCCTAAAAAGTTCTTAGTATCGTGGATTAAGCAAGTATTCTAGAAGATAGGGTACAATGAAACGAGTACGAGGATAGAAAATAAAATAGTGATGTATCATAAATAGGTTTATTTTTATTTTGTCGGCTAAGTCGGTTAATATCGGTTCTTCTTCTTGTATCGGATAGGGTCCAAGTGCCAAGTCTGGTTGCCCCCGCAGGAGATGAGCGTGAAGCAACCGCCAAGCACGATTGGCGGGTCTGTGTCTGGCACGCAGATGTTGTCTTGGCAGAACGTCGCCGTTCCTGCAAAATAAAAGGACATAATGTTTAATATTGAAGTTACACGATTGCAAATACTGCATAACAAGAGGTTTGTTGTTGTGAGTCAAGTAGTGAGAACGATTTACTGTCATTATTTTTCCATAAAATTGTTATTGAGTTTTCTGTTTTAAAAGCTTAAGACAGAATAGGTAGGCATTAATAATACTTTTCATTTATTATCTATCGGCTAGCTAAACAGATCAGTAAGGTGAGAGTAACAAGATCTTATATAGTCCCAGGAAACGCTATATTAAATGTACAACTGTACATATATGTTGTACGTTTTTATCACGTGCCAGGGAATAAGTGCATTGGTGGTTCGAAGTATTAGAACATAAGCCGAGATAGACTGTGGGTCCAAGTTCCCGTCTATGTTTGCATGCGCAACTCGATGCATGGAAGGCACGGGAAAGTGTATTATCAAAATGTAAAGAAAATCTTGCTGTCCAAATGTTTCATACCAACGTATCCGGTGGGTCTCGCTTGGCGCTTGTTCTTCACGTAGTCCACGACCGCCTTGGAGAGAGCGTAGAAGTGCTTGCTAGCTTTATATCTCATCTTGGCTAGAGCGGCGTCGCAGTCCGACTTGTCTGCTCGGCAGTGGTACACCAGGTTCCTTGTGTTGGCCTGGTAGTGAGGGCAAGTTGACAAAGTTGAGGTAAGATAATAGAGGCGGTTTTGTGAGAGAAGGCTATGCCAGGTACCATGACGCCGCCAATAGGCGATGAGGTACCCTCCGGTGTTTTTGTCGGTATAACCCCTGGACATTACAGTCCACCCAGGAGTTGCGGTTGGTATTTTTACCATCTCTTCGCCTGTCGCTGGAGAAGCCGATACACCACCCGGAGAGAACCCCCTTTCAGGGTGAAGGTGCGCAATGCATTTCACCGGATAAAAAAAAAGACATGAGGTTGTAGCCAAATCTGCAATGACTTAATAACACTCCGGAATTCTGGCTTGGAAGGGGGCTATAGGGACCCTTATCACAATATGTTTTGTATGGATTCAATTTTGGGAACTGTCTGAGTGAAGCTTTTCCGATACCGGTACGTCAAAAACGGAATTGTTTTTGTTGAGAGAAAATTACAAGACTACAATCGTTTGCGGTAGGCGCAAAAAGTGCAAAACTATCTAACTAGTGTCATAGTGGTCCAAGATCCCAGAGCTGCCAGACATCACTTATTTTCTAATGAACAAAATATATACGATTGAGTAGTGTTGGGGTGTACTATCATCATATGACTAGTTGCTACCTTGACCAGACGGCCATTTTTCAGATATCAACCAATCAAGGTACATAGAAACACTGCTCACCTCACTTAAATTCTGATGGCTGATTTTAACATATATTTCACACAATATCATTAAAAATCAGGATTCATTACTCCCAGACACATGCGGTCGGCGGTTTTACCTTACAGACGCTTTAAAGCTATGAAAAAAATTTTACGTTTACTTAATTTTACTTATTTTCTGATGCTTGATTTTTATATATGTTATTCAAACAACTAAAAAGTGCTCATCTGACCGCAATAATTATAGAATTGTACCTTACAAACTATTTTATTAGAAAAACTTAACTAAATTCAATTTTAATTAAAAAATCTAAAACAGTTGGGTCTGGTGAATGTTTGGCCTCTTGGATCGGTCTGTCCGTTTGCAAAACGTTTTAAAATAGTTGTTTGAATAACATATATAAAAATCAAGCATCAGAAAATAAGTAAAATTAAAATTTTTTTCATAGCTTTAAAGCGTCTGTAAGGTAAAACCGCCGACCGCATGTGTCTGGGAGTAATGAATCCTGATTTTTAATGATATTGTGTGAAATATATGTTAAAATCAGCCATCAGAATTTAAGTTAAGTGAGCAGTGTTTCTATGTACCTTGATTGGTTGATATCTGAAAAATGGCCGTCTGGTCAAGGTAGCAACTAGTCATATGATGATAGTACACCCCACCACTACTCAATCGTATATATTTTGTCCATTAGAAAATAAGTGATGTCTGGCGGCTCTGGGATCTTCCTCTATAGGTTTACCTTCACCATCTCCTCACGTAAAACCTGGTATTTGCTGTCTGTGTACAACATCTGAGCGAATCGGACGTTTACTGAAATAAAACAATCAAAGTAAGTTTGTATTAATGTTTTAATTAAAAAGCGTCGATGGCCGAATGGTGAAGGTCGTTGCTTGCCATGCGAGAGGTCGCCAGTTCAAACCCCGCCAGGTATCAATGTGTTTTTCAAATTTTAAATTCATATGTACCATCATTTACCGCTTTAACGGTGAATGAAAACATCGTGAGGAAGCCAGCACACCTGAGAAATCTTTCAACGGTGTGTGAAACCATGTCAGAGGCCTACGGGTAATTTAAAAACCATTCGATAAGAAGAACAATTAAAATCAAAATGTATTCCCTCTAACGAGTACCTAGTACCAAGTGAAATTAGTGCATTCATTTTGTTATTAGCGACTAAAAATACCTAGAATACGAGTTCAAATGTGAAGTACTATACTCCTCATAAATCTATGGCCATACAAACGTAATTTATACGTTCGCCAAACAAAGCAGACGGCTAGAATACGGATTGACGAGCAAAGACAGATATTCACTAATGCATTATCAATGGTCCGTTTTGATTTACGTTTCCTCTTAATATGGCTGGCTATCAATCGGTGATTCCTGCTCCGTTTGTCGCACTAACTGGCCTATCCGCATTCAATAAGCCACCGTGGGAAGTATATGTTCTTAGACGAGGAATTAAAGGATCGCAATATTAAAAATATAAGGTTTGCTAAATAAAAAAAAGTTATAAAGTGGAAATTTATTAAGAGCGACGGTTAACTCACCATTCAAAGTCAAAGTCAATCATAAATTTGACTCATTCGGTGGAATAGTGTAACTCACCATTCAAAGTCGAAGTCAATCATAAATTTGACTCATTCGGTGGAATAGTGATTAGTGGCTGGAGGTTTCAAGAGTTATGGGTTCGATTTCCAATCGGGACAAATATTTGACGGTGACGAACATTGGTGTTTGTTCCGTGTCTGGGTGTGATTTATTAATATATATGAATGTATATCAGTCTCGCCCAGAGTACAAGCTCGGCTTAGTTTGGGGTCATCTGACCCCAAATCGTGTGTGGCAATGTCCCAAATATTAATTTTATATATTTACATGTATTTTTTTTAAATTTTATATTGACTGTTTGTGCCTGATTATATGAAAAAGAAACATTTTAACTATAATAGTATTTAAAAAATAATTTTAAATATAGATATGACAGTGACGATACGTATAGGTATGTTATCTATCTTTATACGCATAGACCTACACCAAACCATAGTAACAGCTTATTTTACAACATATCATCTGTGATACAGCCCTTCGTTATATCACGGGCCATAACTCGCGATCGAGATTATGCTAATGAGGAGAGCTCTTCGACCATTTCCCCATGAACTCAAATTAGTGGGAGTACCCGAGCTTAAAGCTAACGCTATGGCTACATAAAGTACTACGGCGAACATTTATATTTCCATCTCTTTCAGACTACGTAGTTTGGAGCAGGATAGCTGCACGAATATTCGCTGCACCCAGCTAATGCATCCGAAGCATAATGCCATTATCGGTTTTGATTGATTCGATGATAACGCTAATGGAGTTGGTGAATAAAGTAAGAGTTTACGGTCGCAATCGATTTGGAGGCACGGACGAATAAAACGATCGAGTAAATCTAATCTGTTAATTGAATTGAGACAACATTACATTATGTTCTTTCGGAGAGATGGTCTCGATAAATGTCGACGATAAAATTCATTAATTGTTTGTTGGATATAGATAGCTATACTACGTTAAGAGGAAAAAGTGTTTTTTTTTATTACTGAACAATGATTCATCACAACTTAAGACTGCCAATGCATCATTCTTAAATCGTAAGAAGAATATCTTGATAAAGACGAAAACGACAAAAAAGAATTAACAAAATTGGTTGGAATTTGCGCTTAGCAACACATTGATTTATCATTAATTCATTTTTATATTATAGGTTCGTAGATTTTTAAGATATGTAGATCGACTTCTAAAATCTGATTTATGTAAATAAACAACTATACTTGACTTCTATCAGATCATATTATCTATTAGAAACATCTTAATATATTTCCCCCCATAAACGCCGAATCAAACGACCAGAGAATAAGACAGGCATAAGATTTACAATATCTACTTACGTCCAGCCCCGACGATATAGCCATCAGCCTCCCACACATAATTAGCCAACACAACTACCGTTATTATAACAGTTTTCATCTCAAGTGGCCAGGATAGCCCGACTTCCAATCTGTCCACAGAAGGACTAAGTACAAACTGCCAATTTAGAAAGAGCTTTATGTGATTTTCATGGTCCAATTAAAGGTTCTCTTAACGAGCCGTAAATTGGCAATCAAAGTACGAATTGTCGGTTTATTGCTAAGATTTGAGATACGACGGAGTTACTAGTCAGCTATGCAGTCTGTGATATATGGGGTTGAGATTAAGCGAGAACTCCGCTGGGGTTAAATTGATGTTTGAATGGGAGAAGTGAGATATTTAAGATATTAGTTGAGAGGGGTTAATCAATCGACATTATTATAGTGTATTTTAACAGAAAATAGGTATAATACATGTTTACAGAGATGTATAATATTATTTGATAGGTGGAAAAAATCATACCTAATTTAGATAGGATTATAAACTTAAACAACTTTGTGGGATAGTTGTTTAAATATTATGATGACGAGATTTTGCTACTTAAGTTATGTAATTTAAAATATGACCTTATTTACCTACCTAAACGTAACTCATGAAGTATTCTTAGTTAAGTACATACCAAATATCTGTAAGACTTGTTTGTAAAACAAAAACGAGTAGGTATATCTCGTTTCCAATAAAGATTACCTTTGCCCTCACGAAATGCAAAGCGAGCATAAATTACGGCCAGTTAGCAGCCAAGAGTCAGGAGTAAAACAATCGAACTCCCGCGATCGGCGAACACCAAAATAAATCAAATCGGAGTACATTAGAAATGCCACAAAGCATGAGATAACGCGATCTGAACAATTAACAATAAGAGTTTCGCAAGCGGTCGTGAGTCAGTCCCCTGGCAGAGTACAACGAGGGAAAGTAAGATGGGTAGTACAGAATAATAAACAATACTAAGTCCTACGCCTTATCGCCCTAGTTAGCATTAGCACCCTAGTTTAGGGTAGGCCCGTGCCCAAGCAGTGGGGACGTGTATGGGCTGGATGATGATGATGATGATGATGACCTAGTCCTCAAGTTGGATAATAATAGATTAGTAGAAGTAGTCCGACAAGTTAGTGTGCAGAAACACTGCTCTAGTGAATAGGTTTGGAGGATAACTTTTCCAACAATGGGAACACACGTTAAATAAATAAAAACATGATGGGTAGTGGTCATCCGAATGGAAATATTTTGATAGGATGAAGGGTAAATGAAACTGTACGAGTACATGGGATTCATACTATTACTAGCCGCTAGTCCGCTAGTAAATACTACATAGTAATTTTCGTCTTTACCTGGGTTAAAATTAATATAAAACAGTTTTACTTTATAAAATGTACTAATGCTAGATATTTATTTTTGGTCTGCATATACGAACTATTGCTGGTAAAATGTCGTTTACTCTTAATTTTGTTTACTACGGCACAAGTCCCATAACTTGTAGGTCTATAATCCGAGGTCCTAGGTCCCATGGTCCTGTTAATTACGCTGACAGCAGATAGCGCCGAAATATAGCTGCATTTCACGCTTCGGACCCGTGCCTCAAACATAATCTGGGAGACTGCCTTTTACGGCGATTTGAACCGACGTAGACTGGTGAATATGTAGAGTCAACAATGGGTGGAGATTTTTTAGATATCAGATGATTGCAGCGCCATGATACTTGACAATAAAACGATGCCATCTTATGGTTTTGAGGGAGAACTGTAGCTTAACAAGTCTAAGACGGAAAATAATAACAACCAACATCGTCTTTGTTCGTATAGAATGTAATAAATAAATATCTGGAAATAAAAGTTTTGGGCATATAGAAATTATACGGGAGAGAATTAAAGCTAAACTCATGTGTTGAAAGGTTCGGACTCGGCGTTGAGTCATGGCTCCCGTGGTCGTAGGGGGGTAGTCACCACGCTGATTTGGGTCACTCCCCGAGGGCCACGTTCCCGGAGGGCCACGTCCCGGAGGGCCACGAATGGCCAATGGAAAAGTAAAGGGCATTCGTGGCCCTCCGGGACGTGGCCCTCCGGGAACGTGGCCCTCGGGGAGTGACCCGCTGATTTTCAGTGGTTGCCCTTTGATAGACGGTCGTATTTATTCCATAAATTATTTAATAAAAATAACCAAGTTTATTTTTATAATTTGTTTCGAACTATTCTTTTATTTCAATCAGTAATCAGTTAAGAGACGCTTGATTCATGTCGTCAGAAACGAATTAGTAGGGCACACTACAAGTGACATTTAAAATATTCACAATATCTAGTTTTCTTTTGTTTTCGGATATTAATTTTAAGACTGGTTACTGCTAGGCACCTCTAAGTAGAGGTTAGGTCTGCGCGAGTCCATGAAAGGACAGTACGGCACGCGCTATCTATATTGTCCATCGTGTATAATATCGGCCGGCCGAGACACTCACATGTTTATGTTAATGGACGAAATCGTGTGCAATTATTATTTAGTGTTATGCACCGTTCAAGAATTCTGTACCGCTACAGGGTGAATCTAGATAAAATACGAATGGTATTGGAGGCCGCTAGTAAAATGTAAGTCTGAATGACCAAAGAAAAATTGAAAGGTTTGAAATCGTCAGGCCAAAAATATCTCGTTGGTTATTCTGTAGGGATTTGACCTATGATATCTAAAAAATTTAACTGACTTTGATTCAAAAAATCTATGCTCTGTCGCTGTGAATGGCTTAGATCTATGATAAGAAAGACTGAATCTGAAATGGTTTTAGTTTTTGTAAATGGTGGAACCGTACTGTATGCCAGCTGTATTTCACCAATGTCGAAATGCACATTACGTGCATATATTTGTCCTATTCTTAAATTTAAACCACGTTGATCTCTATTTTACCTACTTTCGGTGCGCTCATTTCATGCACACTATGCGAACAATGCGTCTACGCAGAAATGCAAAATAATACATCACCAAGTTATCTCGGGAGTGACTCGCTGCCGGCGCCACGAGATAATTAATTGTCGCCCTATTGTTATTTCTAAGGTACTATCGACATTTTCGGCGGATAGAGCTGTCGAACCAATAGCGGCATTCCGAAACACCTTATCGCTCTGTGGAGCACTTAATCACATTTACAGAGTGCTGCCTTCAATAACCTCATGTTTGGTGTCAATTTGTTGAAGTTTAGAGTGTGCCCTTTGACTCGTGAATAAAATGATTCAAGACGTAAATTTCTGGACACGACCAAGGAATATATTTCCGAATTACACCCTCGGATAAAATGGAGTGAACATAAGTCGGATCTGCATCCTAACACGCTTGTTATTCTGAAAAAAGATGATTGTTCGTGTAATTACAAAAAATACAAAAATATTTGTGGTGTCTTTATTGGTTGTATTCCGAGCTTATATGCTAAAGCAGTTGTCGGATATTGGAAACGGCTGTGGAATACATTAATTAAGGTACTTGAATTAATTAATATCAAGCCCAGCCCCAGAGCAAACAGATTGAACGACCGCTGTTGGAAGAGACATGTACGGATATACATGGAGTGAAACATTCTGCGTTTCTCATATAGATTGAGAAAATCGTAAACGAAAACTTCGTTCGAGTACCTTTTCTATAAATCGTGTAATACAGTGAATCGAAATATTCTACGTCTGTAATCATGATGGCTATATATAGGCTATCCTTGATAAATAGGGCTAACAGTTACGTTTATGTGTACGAGTATTTGATCTTGCAATAAATACGACTTTACGAAATGATTGTATGTCCATACACACAGTCGTTACATAAAGTCGTTGCCTATTACACAGCCGTTATCGATTACAGAAAGACAATTCTTATGCAGATGCATTTTAATAAACGCCCTTACTATACCCACGCAAGAGTCCTTTATACGCCAATCATAACAATTTGCCTTCGCTCTTACATAAACCAGCAATCGTTTTCAAACACACGACTGCCTTGTGTAATGACAAATCATACAATCCGACATATACCTATACACACGGCTCGGCTGATCATAGTGGGTGTCTCGGCATGACTTATAGTCATGACGGACAGACGAACTATGGCCGGTACAGGTGGATTTATCGCCCGTTTATCCATTATGTCTGTACCTTGTTACATTCTACCAACATAACATTCGTTTCAAATTCAATAACCCATCTAATAATACACCTTAACAATATATACTTTAGGTGCCTGTTACAATTCCTGGGTGAATGATACGCCATTGAGATGTGCTAACACATCATAAGTGGGGTGGTCGCGTCAGTAACTTAGTTCTATTGGCTAATAAAGTATGATGTGAATTATTACCAGTTTAGAAATATTTGGAGCAAGATGTGCTTGGAATGTTTCGATTCCGTCATCTTTTGTGTGAGTAAAATACGTGTTGAATAGAAAGCAGAGCTAGAGATTACGTGCGCTTTGTTAATGCATTAGGTATATGATACGAAACATGAAGGACTCTCAGGCTTGGGCAAATTAACCGCCTGATATACCAGTATTAATGTGCAAGGATTTTATCCTTCACTTTCTCTAAGCTTATAGCTTTACAAAGCCTTCGAATGTCATCTTACCTAAAATTGTGTTGTAAAATCGTTAAAATTTTAAATATGAATCTATCATTGAATTGTAACAACAGCTGACCATACCGCATTATAAAAAAAAAACATTCAAAATGGTTGTTCAGTGTCTAAGAAGTCGCAGATAAGAGATGTACTAACAGACAACCTTTAAGAAAAGTCTAGATCTACTTAATGATCTAGTCACTAGATATGCTTCATGAATGCGGTACATTTTTTTCATAACGCAACGTACATATATGCAAGTTACGTCTGACTTTACCTGTTTAGTAAACATTCTGGCGATATAGGAAACTGTAAGCCAGTATGTCTGTTGCATGAATAAATAGATAAATACTCCAATACTACAACACTTCAGAGCCAGCGATATGTATAATTCCCATCTGTGCGCTGATCTGAACCTGTTGCGCGCCCCGGCGCTGCTCGCGTGCGCCGCGGGTGCCTCCGCTGTGTGTGTTGGCCTCTTTACATACCGCTACCATGGGCCTGAAAGACCGAAGTTACTGCAAAATTTTTCATAAAAGTATATCCAATAAAGGTTTACCCAGAAGGGTTAGAAACTTGTAGCACAAAAGGTTTCTTTTATAATGTAGGTCAGCACTATGAAAACATTTAGAAAATTCACCCTCTAAGCAAAGGCATAAAAGTCGTGAAACACATTGTGTGAAAAATTTTATAGAAAATCATCAACTGGGCATCATCAGGCACTTTGCCTTTTAAACTATTCTCTGAATTCCGGTTTATTAGTAAATCAGATAACTGGAAAAGTGCACTATCTTTTACTTGAAGATGTATGTGTCAAACCAATAAGATTAAAGACCTTTTTTTAAAATGTTGGTTCAGTCAGTACCTTATTCTACTTTTACGTGCCAGCAAAAATATTCTCTCTGTACTGTCATCGAGAATCAATAGTACCAGCAATCGAGCCACGAGCCTCTAATCAGATATCAGCTGTTTACATTCGGCCCGGGGATATTCAAGCGCATTTGAACCCGGGTCGCGCGATGGCCGATACGAGCCGATACGCGCCGATAGCCAGGGATTGAGAGATTTAGAACCTCCACGGTAGACGATAGCCCGCGGAGGCGATCCCTAGATACGGGGCTGAGCGAACAGGTGCACGGGATGGTATGCGCCTATTAAATGGTTAGTGATGTCCGAGGGTGAGTGTAAGTTAGTCTTAGTTTTGATTCTAAATTTACTGTTGACGGCTCATGAGGCAGGGGTTTCTTGCGTCAGCAGCCGTATTTTCATCGCACGAATATTGATAGTAGTCATCTCTTATGACTTTAGGTCAGGCTGATTCGATGGTGTATGTGAAATTGCCAAGTCTCTTGCCCTTGATAGCTATCAAGGCGCCATTTTTGTGTGACGAGCATTTATTTTTGTTCGTTTGTGGTTTCTTTCAAATATATTTGTGGATTACTGATATTCATGAGATTTAGAACCTCCATAGTAGACGATAGCCCCGCTTCCAACAGAGTGGGGTGCAAGCTCGTCGTAGCGTTCACTCCTTTGAAAAAAGTAAAGCTTAACAAAATACTTTTTTGATTTGAATATCTAAAACCCCTTGACAGTAAATCGACAAAAATAAATTTTTACTTGGTTTATACCTAGGGTTATACACAAAAAAAACTACTTCTAGCCGGAAAGCCTAGATTTCCCTTTACTGGAAGATCATGGAGGTGTTCTAAATATCGGGTCTCCAAATAATTATGTTTACAATTTAAACACGAGTTTCGTTCGGGACATTAGTTTTATTTCAAACCTAGACTTCCCTTGGAACACACTTAACCACATACACTTTAGGGAATATTAAGAAGAAAAACTTGCCAGGAAACATAGTATTCCCTTAGAAGCACTATTGAAAATATTCCCCTACATAACCCTAACATTTGAGGGACAACTGACACAAGAGACCGGTGCAGCGGTGTCTCTTACACTTCGTAAGGGACAGCATTATTTTGTTTAATGATGCACGTCGCAGCCAAATACGACGATCGTGATAGCCCCCGATCATTTATTGTTATCTTCCAATTGGAAACCAGTGTCAGGTCGGTGAACTGAGCGAATGTGGCTTGTGCTGTTTTTGTATTGTAACAATGTGTTTTGATATTATCATTTTGAGTTTCAATGTCAACATTTTATTAAACTCTTAGTTTAAGTTGACAATCAAGCCTGCATATCAGCAAGATGAAAGAATTGAAAAAGAAAAACAATTGAAGATTTCTTTTTTAGCTTACGCCATACATATTTGATAAGGGATAATCAACGGTTTGAATATTTTTTTTGCGACGGGATTTAGTCCGATCGATATTTATATTATTTACTAGTAGCCGTTCGTTTATCACGTAAAATATTATCTCTTATGAAAATCGTTTTAAAAGTCGCCTATATTCTGTCTCAGGATAAAAAGTAGCTGTGTGTGTGCCAAATTTAATTTAAATCGGATCAGTAGTATTACAAACGTGCAATAAAGTAACGACTTTACGCACTTACACATGACAAAGTATTTTTTTTTTATAATATGCAAACAAGATGACCACACTCCACCTGATGGTAAGTGGTAGTGAGATCCAAATATGAGGTCGACATTAATAGATCATATTGCGCCTGTCGCACTCACCCTGAAGGCCTAAGTTACTTTTGCATTTATAATATTAGTATGGAAGAATGGATTAATCTCACTCTATTCTACCATAACCACGGCAGCACACTGATGGGCCATGTAAAATAATCTAGACACGCGGTAGCGTGTCAAGCCAAGGTTCAAGAAACAGAACTGGCGAGCCGCACCGTGTGTAATATTACACGAACCATTTGGAACCACTTTTGAACCCCTCATAAATCAAAAACTATTTCACATAAACGTATCAAATTTGGCTCATATATTGTGACTTACGTCACAATATATGAGCCAAATATATTGTGATAAATATGTGTTCTAAATTACATAAGCTTATCTCAAACAGTTCTTTAGATATTAATGTCCAAAAATCCTCATTTTTATCATTGACTGACTGACAGATCAAAATTCTAACCCAGTTCCAAATGACCTAGAGAGTTAAAATTTGGTATGCAGATAGGTAATTACATGAATACAAAGGAATAAATAAAAAACTGGCAATTTTTTAATAATTAGGTTTGGTTCTAGTATGAACGCTTAACATAAATACCTAATTAGTGCCTAATCACGCCTATACCGGGGAAGGCAGAGTACTAAGTATATATTTAGGTTTACTTACTTATTTACAATTAAGAGTAGATACTTATAGTCGGTTTTCATATTTATTACTTAGGGTAGGTACCTACTTTATTAACTGGGATTAATTATTATTTTTATATTTAGCGCCCATCAATAGTATAAAATTATTACCTACTCATAATATTTCAACGGTACAAGAAAATATAGAAAATAACACTCAGAAGAAAATTATACCCCGTAAACGTAGGGGAAAATACAGTAACTGATTCAATCTATACTAATATTATAAAGAGGAAAGATTTGTATTTTTGTATTTTTGTATTTTTGTATTTTTGTATTTTTGTATGTTTGTAATGAATAAACTCAAAAACTACTGGACCGATTGCAATAATTTTTTCACCATTAGAAAGCTGCATTATTCAGAAGTAACATGGGCTATGTAATATTTTTTAAAAAATTAGGGATCCTTACTAAAACTCCAATAATGTAACCCAAGGTGTAAAAAATTTACCTGAAAAATTCCTTACGTCGCGTACGCTGCGAAAACTATTGATGATAGAACAAAATCATTTACTACGACTTTGTAGAACTTATCATTATCTACAAAAAGTGTCGCGACAGCATATGTCTAAATATTATAGTTATGTCACAGTAAGCGGTTTTTTATTCGAAAAATTTAATTTATATGCCGCCACATGAAAAGGCTCTTTATTTGTACCTTGGTATTAATCCTTATCAAAATAAATTACTTTATATGCAAGACGGCTTCAATACCTATTTATGACTTTTTGAATTATTCAATTCGGACATTTCATTCGGAAGATATCACGAGTTTAAAAATGCAAGTATTAGAAAAAAGTCGCGTGGTTGCCGCCACCGCGCTCAGTTAGCCAGCATGCGATGTAGGCTCCATGTAAGCATCACTGGGGTACGGGGGAGTCAATGTAATATGTAATATAATATATATATATATCATATAATATTATAAAGAGGAAAGGTTTGATTTTTTGTTTGTTTGTTTGTTTGTTTCGAATAGGCTCCGAAACTACTGCACCGATTTGAAAAAATCTTTCACTGTTGGAAAGCTACACTATCCCTGAGTGTCATAGGCTTTTTTTAGATAAAAATAGATTTCTCTTACGGGGTTAAAATATATTACATAGAGATAGAGATATCCCCGAAGCGAAGCGAGGGCGGGTCGCTAGTTGTTTTATATTTATGAAGTCTAGTTTTAGTTTTGAATTTGTCCTTTTCAAAGGACCCACGGCGTTACGATGATATATACTTTTCTACAAAAAGTAATGATATCCAATCAAAAACATTAATGTGAAATGAGAGCCAAGTTCAATATTATGATAATTGCCTTGGTTGTTGACTTCAACGACAAAAGAAGTGAGATCTAAATGGGTGCCAAGTTCAATGGTCAACCCTGAAATTTATATATAAGTAAAGTAACACTATAACATACCTATCATATCTTCTTATAACATAAGAATAATGTATGGTGGCCTATGAAGGTCTGTCTTGGCTAGTTTCTATAAACCTACCAACGTATTATTATGTTCGCTCGCTAGTTTCTACCAACAATCCAAATTTTCGGAATTATAAAATAAAAACCGACAAAAACTTGTAGGCTTAGAACTTGCGACGGCTATAATTCATATATGAAAACTAGCCAAGACAGACCTTCATAGGCTACCACCATACATTATTCTTATGTTATAAGAAGATATGATAGGTATGTTATAGTGTTACTTTACTTATATATAAATTTCAGGGTTGACCATTGAACTTGGCACCCATTTAGATCTCACTTCTTTTGTCGTTGAAGTCAACAACCAAGGCAATTATCATAATATTGAACTTGGCTCTCATTTCACATTAATGTTTTTGATTGGATCATTTCTACGTCATAACGTCAGGACTTAGTTAATAATGACAGTGCACAGTAGTTTAAGCCATTATCTGTTTGTACCTGCTCCTTCCAACCTATTGACACATAGGTACTATGGGGACAAGGCGTGGGTTCGATAGGGCTATCGCAATCGGCCCAATGAGCAGTTGCCCAACAACTACATTAAACGAGGTAAAACTAAAAAGTTATTAAGGCAATAAGAGTAAGCTGGTTGCGTCGGAACACCCAGATGGTCAATTTACTGGTGCGCCCGCGATTGTGGCCTGAAGCTCTAGTGACGAGCGGTTTATTTTGCAACACAAGTAACGTCATTAACGTCAAGCCATTTTAATTGGAGTACGATCCGGGATAGTGATCTAATAATATTAACTGGGCCTGTAAACAATGCTATACCTACCCTCAGTATTTTTTTATATCAGTAGGTATGTGTAACAACGCATGGGTCAAAATCAATTTTAAGAGATTTTAAGCAAACTTGGTACGGTTGGGTGGCTATAGTCCATACTTAGGCTATATAGCATAACGCCAAGACTCATTGGAGCCGAGCAGTGATGATAAATTTGAAGCAAGTTGGGTAAAATGCTCTATATCGTACGTTGAGCATACACGATAAGTATGTAAATATTACAAAGATGATGGTCTCTAAAAGATTTGCATAAAGGTCCTCAGTGACAAAGCTCTTATATATGTCGCAGTCATCTGGTTAAATCAGCGATTTGATTGGATCACTAGCGCGTTCATTGAATGACGACGTTTAATTGAATGACTAAAGGACAACTCGTGAAGTTGTTGAATATAACGTTCAACATATTGACTGAATGTCATTTAGCGTAGTCGTTGAATGGGATATAGCTGACTTTGTAATGTTTGATTAGGGTGACCATAAGTGCGCAACTTAAAAGATAACTAACTTTAGATAAAAAAATGGGGACATGACATAACACACCTTGATAACCAGCCAGTTTTGACAGATTTTTTTCTTTTAACGTAACCGGCGACAACATATTGATCGGTACATCCATGCTGTCTCAATTCTTTTACGAATAAGTCATTTTAAATCTCTATTTCACTAAATTTGAAGCAAGTTGGGTAAAATGCGCTTTGAAGCTTCTATATCGTACGATGACCATTACAATCACCTGAAAAGTCCGCTATGTTCAAAGGGCTATGTTTCAATCAGCTAACTTGTTGGACGTTGAGTGAGGATTATTCATTCAACGTTCGACCTAGTCATTCAATTGAACGCCGTCATTTAATGAACGCGCTAGTGATACAATCAAATCGCTGATTCAGCCAGATGACTGCGACATATACAAGCCTTAGTTATAGGACTTTGGCGCGTGAAAGATTAAACTGACTATCTGAACGGAACTGAACGGTCGCCAATCCGAGAGTCATCCGATTTATTTATTTATTATTTATACAATCCTATGCCTTGCACCACGCACCCTGAACCGCACGAACGTAAAATATAGCGCGTGCTTACGCGCGTGCCCAACATTTGTACACGACAACTCTTAGCCAGGTCTCCGATATTAAACCTGCCGCCGATAAAGTGATAGCTAAAAAATTATATTGATACAGATTCAATTTCAACTGGCAATTTAGAGCTAAGAAATCTCTGTACACCTGTTTAGTTGATACGGGCAGATATATTAAGTGAGCCTGCACGGATCTTGGATTTAGGTGCGTGGGTCTTGTAAATTTGAGATTAGGCAAATATTAATGATGGAATTGACTGTAGTACGGCTTTGTATCTCGTAATATCGTAAAGTAGGCTCTGGTTCTGCTCACTTGATTATATTTTGACAAGTTGATCCCTCATTTCGTAAAATTGACAACTTATTTTACGCCAATTCTAAGTTATTAGAACTAAATGTATCTAACATATTCTAAAACTATTAAACCCTTTTGTAGAGAAAATATTATGTTCCAGATATTTGTCCAGCCGGCATCATATATACTTACCAAAGTAGATGCAGCAGTAATAACATACATATTTCTAAATATAGTTTTGGACTGGACTTTGTGTGATGTATACCCGAATGCATTATTTTACGTATGGATAAACACCCCATCTATCCTTCGGCCTTGCTTTGCTAAAGACCATTTTGTTCCCAGATATTTCCTGCGCACATAGCTACATTCATACATTACATATTGTAGCTATTCTATAACTTACAAAACAGTGCAAAAAAGTTTAAGTTACGAGGGTCGTATGAGATCCTTTAGTAATTACAAAGGTATGGTCGGAATGTCACGAGTTCCATCGGACGGCGGATCGCGTAAAACCGAATGTCTATTAAAACTTTCTATTCTAAAGCCAGACCCCAGACACAATTCGGAGAATCTCGTTAGGGCGCATTTGCTTTGGATCCGCAGCATTAACTGTTTTGTTTAGGTTTAAGGAAGGTACTGCAATGCGAAGTTTATACAGCGTAAAGATAAGCGGCTGTATATTTTGATGTTAGTGAAGAGGCTATATCTAATCTGTGGGTGCCTATTGTATGTCAGGTGCCAAAGTTCAATGGATTTTAGTCAGAAATGACAAAACTTTTTACTGCCTCAGCGGGGTACGTTGAATATAAATGAATTAATGTTGAATATACATCCACTGAATTCTCTATCTCATCTAAAAAATTCAATTGATACTAAACATCGGTTCTGAAGTAGATAGGTGACTTAAATTAATTATATCAAATGAAAGACTAAATCGATTCGTTATTGTTTTCGCACAAGAAGTAGCTTACAGGCGACATAACCTCGTGATAATTGATACTTTTCATAAAAAAACCGTTTAAAAAGTACTAGCTTATACTAGCTTAAGTAAGAGAAAATTTACAACGAACTGATTTACCAATCATTCTATTGTGTCCTATAATAAACATGAAAAAGAATGCTACGAAACGGACAAATGTAGTTTGCAAGGAAACATTAAGTCTGTAGTAGATTCTGTGAGTTGATAACCAGCAATATATTTCAGGGATTTTTAGATTCCGCAGCCTCATTGGCATCCAGATCTATGAAAGCAACTACATACACCGTGAAATTTGAGTGGTGGTTTTCCCGCAGCAAAATGATTCTACCTTAGTAGCTCAATAGATTTCTGAAGTTAATTTTATTAAAATCAATAAATGCTGGTTTTACGAAAGGTATAACCGAAACTTTAAAGTACGTTCGAACCTCTTTTTTACTTAGGGCGTAGAGCTTTTTTAGCTTTAAGCGTCGATTTTATGCGGCGAGCAGTACCTGAATACGTCACATCTTAAAAAACAACGATAGCTCTTCTCGTTTTCGAGTTGGAAAATTATTATTTTGAAAATTAGAAAAAAATTTTTTTTTTCAAGGAATAATTTGTTGATTCGGTAGTATTACTAAAGGCAAATCGTTCTGCCACGGGAAAACAACCACTCAAATTTCACGGTGTATTACACAGTCTTTTCCAGAAACGATTCCAAAGATAAGATACCCAGCAAGGTGTAAGGATAATAAATCGCAGAGAAATCTTGCACTAAAACAAACTTGTCTTTAAAGCCAAGATTGATGGAACGAGTTATATTTGCGTAGGAATTTGAGGTAGAGTTACGATAAATAGTCCAGTCACCTATGACCAAGTGGATTTATTGGAACGATATGAAATGAGACAAGTCAAATGACGAACGGTTGCGGATCATAGTATCAATATCAAGCGATCATTTGCTACCGAATGGCTCTTAACGATTTTAGGAGCAGCTTTCGGAGTAATGCAGAGAAGCATATTTAGTAAGATTGAGACGATTGCGTTAATCGTTAAGTCCTTATCGCCCTAGTTTAGGGTAGGCCCGTGCCCCAACAGTGGGGACGTATATGGGCTGATGATGATGATGACGTTAATCGTTGACGTCGAGAGCGTCGATGGCCGAGTGGTTGAGGCCTTCCCTTGTCATGCAAGGGGTAGCCAGTTCAAACCTAGTACAGTAGTACAGTAAAGGAAAACATCGTTGTTAAAAGTCTGCAATTAGGTATACTAATATTATAAATGCAAATGCGCGCGGTCTAAAAAAAAGGCGCGACACTGAAAAAACTTACTTTTTAACAGACTGCGCTACTCGGTAGTATTGTTGTATGCGAAACGTATTCACGCTACGAACTAAAAGATATTTTTGAATGTAATAAAATCTGTCTCAATATCTACCTATTACATAAAATATTCGCTTCAGATGAATTTTACATAAGAACCGCCTTCTTGAATGCCTCTATCTATTGAAAAAACAATATCAAAATCCGTTGGGTTGAGTTTTAAAGATATAGGGATGTAAGGACTACGTTGTGAAGAATATTAGTCTTGGTTGCTACTTTAACTGCCGTCTAATGAAAGAAACAAGCAATTTCTACATATAAACCAACAATTTTCTCCTCAATTTTAGGTATAAGGAGGTATATACATTATAAGGAGAATGTGGAATCAAAAGGATTGCGTTAGCTTAAGCATGTGCCTTCGACATCCAGGATAAAGGTGAGGCGACAATGTAAGGAATTCGAGGCATTGCAACTGTAATATACGAGTCCGACACGTCGGGGCGATACTAACAGCGACATTTGACATGACAAACGGCCGCAAAGATCACAATATCAATTTCAAACGATTACGGGCGCCACTGAACGAGCACAAATCATTTTGCCTCCGAATAGCTTGAGGGACCCGCGGATAGAAATAAATCATTAGTGTGCTTGCGAAACGCTAGATTGGTATGGTCAGCATTAATAACTGGGAAACTAATTGCACCTATTGTTGTAAGTTAAGGTTAAAAGGCTCTAGTCTACATGTATCCGTATACTTATATGTAGTACATTTTATGCTCTGAGCGTTTGAACGCGCGAACGATTTACTACTCTATGGTGCAGTCGGTTAAAAATAAATAACTAATAAATACATCAAATACGTCGATCTGATCCCGTGGTTAGTAACTTAAGCACTTGTGTTACGGATATCAGAATTAACAGTGGATTCACAAATAAAATTAATTATATAAATAACACATCTAGACACCGATTAAACGCTGATGTTCGTCACACAAATATTTGTCCCGAGTGGGAATCGAACCCAGGACTTCTTGGAACCGTAGGTAGTGAACCTGGTTCCACTACTGTTCCACCAAGCCAGTCAAAAGTAGGGAACCAACTAGATACACTCGTACGAGAGTTTCTGTTTAAATTTAAATTAATTGGTTCAGTAGTTTGGCGTAAACGTATAATATAATGACAGAAGGACGTATCTAGGTGTAAGTACTACACAAAGTTTAACAAAATTGTATACGATGTGTGCAAATATGTTGCATTACAGTTCCTTTATGTATGATATAACTATTATGCACTATCTGACTGTGCTGGTTCCACTCTGATTCAAATATTACATTAGTAGTTTTACAGTTAGATAGAATTAAAGTTTCCAATAATAATTGCTAAACATAAACAAATAAACTATTGATTTTTTTTAACAATTCGATCTAATTGCATCTCTGCATCCAAAACAAAATAAATATTCTTTACCATTGTGACTCCAGCAGTTGCGACGTAAAGCGAAGTTCAGATTAGACTTGATTCGTTTGCGCCCTCTCTGCAAGGCATTGTTTACCAGCACGACGCAGTAACTCTTGCTATACGTTTATGGGCAATAAATACGGTTTATGATAGAACACTGGCCGGTATAATTAATTACTTCACTTCTGCCGCTTTGATCTCACAGTGGAACTAATCGGTGGCTGAGCGAAAAACAAACTGGGATATTGCGGCCATTTGTCGGATTTGTTTTGCACGTTTTCGTAGGGGGTGACAAAGTCACATTATAAAAGTTTAGTTTTTAATAGAATAAGGTTCGTTCGGGTAGTTTTAAAAACAGGTGAAGGTTTTTGTTTTATCCCACTAATATTCAAAATGCGAAATTTTGTATGTATGCTTAGTGCTCTTTCACGAAAATAAGTAACTGAACTGTGATAAACTTCATAATGACGATAACTACCTCTACAGGTCTCCACAAAGTCGCAGACAGCTGCTTATTAATTAAGTAAACAGCTAAACAACCTACCCTGGTCTAATAACAGACTATGCCCCACAAATAAATACAGACATATCCTACCCAGTTATCAATTGCAATGTTGTAAGGTTTCTTGGAAGACACGCATATTTGTAAAAGCCTTCCCACCAGTAACTTAAACAAACTAGCATCAAATCGGGCCTAGGGTGCCCCTTGGAACTAATCAGTAAAGACCGCCCTATGTTACGCGTTTTGAAATGTACAGGGAAACATTTTCTACCCATCCATGTTTATTTCCTCGTCAGAATCTATGTATATCCGTAACAAAGTTACTTTGTAGGAGTTTACCTGATACTGAAGCGATAATAAGTTACCAAATATTATGAGTGTTGCTTATCTGGTTAACATTAAAAATCCCATCCAAATATTTAATTAAAGCGTAGCAACTGTCTAATATTTTGTACAGTATCTAATAGTCTTTTCAGTTCCGTTTTATGAGTAATGGAAAATTATAAAATGTGAACTCTTTTGATAAATCCTTTTTTACTAATGAAACTCTCGTGTTTACATATTTCTTAAACTAATTAAGAGAAATTGTTTTCGAACTCTTCACAAGGCTTGTGTTTGCGGAAGTTGAGGTAAAAAAAGTACTTAAAAATGTAAAGTGTTCGTGTAAATAATAGTCAATACTACACACACACTACCTTCCTGCTCTTCAGCTTTTAATTACTTACTTGCTTACGTGTTATCTGTGTCCGATTTAGTGTTTTTACTTCTCATAAAAATGTTACCGCAGATTTGGTCCTGTTGACAAAACGATCATTAGACCTTAACACAGCGTGCTGTATGCGTAGAGAATTGCACTATGATCTACAGTATTAATCAGCATGGCCGCCCGCAAATCGCCACCGTATGTTTCCTCTTAATGTCTTATTTAGTCTGTAATCCGTAACCGAAGGACTTGCGTGCGTTGAAAATGCGGTAATGGCTGTGCCGATGGAGTATCGTTCGCTGTAGCCCGTTGCGTGACCAGGGTTCGATTAAGATTCATCGAGGAGCCAGCACACACGGTCAGCTCACAATAGGAACTAGAGGTAATTAGGAGAACGTTTCAGAAACATTTTTGTTTAAATATAGAAGTTCATCTGGTATTTACAAGGTATGGAATACAGAGAAGCGTACGAATTTTGGCATTATAATAAAATTAGTTATGAGATCAAAAAGGTACGTGCGTTTCCATCGGGTCCATATTGCAATTTTGGGCTTTTAGCAAAAGTTCTCAAACTCTACTTTGTAAAAGTCTCCACTCAAAGGTTCTATTCGGTTAAATGCGGTGCGTCAGTCGTGACTAAAATATATCTTTATCTTATAATCTAGTAAAAAATAAAATTTAACTTATAGGTTGCTCTTATTAATTAAAACTTAAGGAAAAATAACGCCCGGTCACTGTACAGACAATGAAATATAAAATAATTAACTTTATTCAGAACTCCCATAACAATTAGAAGTAGATAACTTCTAATTGTTATGGGAGTTTTGCAAGCACTTATTAATCGGTCTCAGTCAGCGCTAATAATCGAATTATGTTTTTCTAAGACTTTTAGTATTAGGTCATTTAGAATATAAGTGCTATAAGTTTAGTAACTAATTTAAATCAACTACATTTAGATGTTCATAAAGAAATCTCTTTTACCTCATTGGATTTTGTTTTAAGTATTATAGTAATAGAAATGTTAACAGAAATTTACAACGTTTCATTAAAAAAAAGTAAGATGGAATTACGGCTATAACTAGATTAATTCGTGTTATTTTTATTTCCACATTAACATAAACGTGTAAATAACTTGATTGCCAATATAATAACTTATTTAGTGTGATACCTTAAGTAAACAAGCTGTAAAGGTAGAAATAACACAGCACAAACATAGGAGGTTCATAAAACTTGAATGTTTTAACTAGTTGTAATGAAAAGCTGTAATTTACGCTTGCATTTCGAATGAAAAATATATTTAATGTAGATAGCTTATAATGAAATAGGTTTATGAAACATTAAATAAAACCTAAATGTGATTGAGGAGTATTATAGGTGCGGTTTGTAGGGACACCCTGTGTGGATGCTGATGATGTTTGCATAAATAAATGAGTATGTAACTTGTATATAGTGCTAGTGTATTTTTAGGTGCTGGTAGATGAAAGAAAAATAGATATCTATAGAAAAATAGAATGAAAAATACCGAAATTTAGATTAAATATTTATTTTATCCGACTCAGGTTACAGGCTACAGATAGCATAGTACATCCGTGTAGGTCTGACTTGTCATCAACGACAAGTTACTACTAAAATATTAAGCCCCATACATTTTCTACGTAGGTATGCCTTATCACCCGTTGCCTTGCCCTTCTATTTCTTCCTCCTTACAGACTTCCTTCCTACTTTAACACTAAGAAAACACAATGACCACGTTCTACAAGTATACTCGTATATCTATCCCAACAAAACGCATAGTAATGCATTGCAACCGACTTATACGTAAATACGGTACAAAGTTGCCATTTCAGAAAGCCTGCATCTTCAACAATACCGGCCCATTACTGACTTTCTTTATCAAACGCCATCCGTTTCTGGGTGGCATATTTAAACCACCCCAACTTACCTTATATGAAAACACGGTACACCTTTACACACAAACTTTTAAGGAACAAAATCCCATCAACATATTGCGTAGGAATAGTAAACACGACTTGGCGTCTGGAGGAGTGATGCATACGATATTGGACCACAATGACTATTGGACATGTCAAGCAATTGAAGGTTTCCAATAAAGCTTAAATTGGCATTGTCGATTTCTCACGACACCAAGGAGGATGCTTATGCGAAATGTGTTTGGTGGATTCGATTTTGCTCTTTATGAGATAGGCGGGTTTTAGATTGAATGTGTCGGGCTAACGAAGTGGCGATAGGTGGTAATGGACGGTTTTCACGGCCGATGTCATCTCGGCCTTTGGAGGTGAGATTCAAAACGCTCTTTTCTACTCAACATTCGGAGTAAATACGCCATAGGAGTATCGTAAACATCTGAATGAAGTTTAAAATGTTTTAAATATTATTTGGGTACTTTTTAAATGTCGAAAAAATAATAAAATTAATTATAGAGAGCAATTATTTTAATTTTATATAAACCCTAGAAAAAGATAACGGTTAAAGATTGAAATACCTAGCTTATACTTTATTATGTTATACAGGGTGTAACAGGAGGGGTGGATCATCGTAAGTCAATCGATGGGGGACTTCAATACCTATCGATATAACCCCCATATATGTTCAGCGATTTTCAATGGTTCCAAAGTTATTGAGGTTTTTCTGAAATTTTTGTAACAAGCCGGAATTCAGTATAAAAGTCTTCACTGCAGCTTAACTACTGGACCTGCATGCATGATTTTTTTCTAGAAGTAGTTCAATAGTGGGTCTTTATAATTACTATACCGATTTGAGTCATAACCCTATCATATTGGAATAAAAAAATAATTTTACGAATCGAATTGTGTCTACCAACTTTCAAAGCCTCTAGTGAAAAAAAAGTACTTGTGTTTTTTTTGTAGAATTTATTTTAAAAACTTCTCACATTCATGGATATTATACACTAAAAATTTCATACCGCTACTGCCAGAGCATCAAAACGAAAAATGAACGCGAATGGCACAGGTGCCATAAATCAGTGTTTTTATTTTTCATGTAAAACTCTAATTTACAAAATAGATCGATATGTTTCAGCACATTTTACAGAATTGCAAATTAAAGGGGTGAAAATCAAACAAAGAAAATTTACATAATTTTTGTTAATTATTTTTTTTACAGTAAGTGTTCATAATGGGCACCATTATTGGCTATGCATAGCTTAGAACTTCTTAAAAAGTTTTTTTGGAGGTTGCGGAATTTTCTTTTTTGTCAAAATTTTCAGGGGCCCAAATTCTGATAAGTCAAAATGTAGTAGCATTTTGCAAAATCCGAAAAACCTTTGTAAAAAGGTGTAGGATATGCATAGCCAATAATGGTGCCCATTATGAACACTTACTGTGAAAAAAATAATTAACAAAAAATATGCAAATTTTCTTTGTTTGATTTTCACCCCTTTAATTTGCAATTCTGTAAAATTACTGCTACTAATATTACTAAAATTGCATAAATTTGCTGAAACATATCGATCTTTTCTGTAAATTAGAGTTTTACATGAAAAATAAAAACACTGATTTATGGCACCTGTGCCATTCGCGTTCATTTTTCGTTTTGATGCTCTGGCAGTAGCGGTATGAAATTTTCAGGGTATAATATCCATGAATGTGAGAAGATTTTAAAATAAGTTCTAGAAAAAAAACACAAGTACTTTTTTTTCACTAGAGGCTTTGAAAGTTGGTAGACACAATTCGATTCGTAAAACTTTTGTGAAGAATTATTTTTTTATTCCAATATGATAGGGTTATGACTCAAATCGGTATCGTAATTATAAAGACCCACTATTGAACTACTTCTAGAAAAAAAATCATGCAAGCAGGTCCAGTAGTTAAGCTGCAGTGAAGACATTTATACTGAATTCCGGCTTCTTACAAAAATTTCAGAAAAACCTCAAGAACTTTGAAACTATTGAAAATCGCTGAACATACATGGGGGTTATATCGATAGGTATTGAAGTCCTCCATCGATTGACTTACGATGATCCACCCCCCCTGTTACACCCTGTATATTGTTCTTGTGAGTAACTGATCTTGTTCTATTTAATAAATTGACTTGAAAATTCTGGTTATTAATCTAGTATCAATGACCTTTTAGCGTGTCCTTTTCCTCTGTGAACTTTAATTATACCTGATATATTATGTAACTTTAACAAATAAACTATAATTATATAGCTGGGTCATTTATTTGTGTTAATTAGGTAAGCTATTTTGCTGGTCTAAACAAACAACCAGGTTAATCTTAATGAGCCAATTTGTAGTACCAATCATGAGCGAAACGAAATGGACTACACCGTGAAGTTAGAAATAATTAGCGGAGACAAAGATATAGAGCAATGGAATGGTCTAAGACTTCACACCTGATGCAGATGATCTTATATATAACTAGCTGTGCCCGCGACTTCGTCCGCGTGGACAATCCTTATCACTCAGGGGTATGAAAAATAGATGTTAGCCAATTCTCAGACCTACACAATATGTTCACAAAATTTTATGAGAATCGATCAAGCCGTTTGGGAGGAGTACGGGAACGAAAACTGTGATACGAGAATTTTATATATATAAGATTTAAACTAGTTACACACATAAGAAAACTAAAAATGTCCGGGATATTTACCATGTTGTTTAGTGGTGTCGTGCATAATAATAAAAGACTTAGAAAGAGGGTAGACCGATATGTCTGCTCTTAGACCTACCGTCATTCTCGCAGTTACAGTTTATCCGTGGCGCTTGCAGCAGTGCCGAAATATCGGGAGCTCATTAAAACAAAACAACATGGGAAATATCCCGGACATTTTCAGTTTTCAGATGATCTTTTCTTTGACATACATACAGATAACGTGATCTGGTTAGTACGAATACGTACATTGTAGTACCCACACACACATTCTGATTTCATAGATTTCAATCAATGGTATTATGATGAATTACAATTGTTAATAAATGTTTCCTTATAATTTATTGTTAGGATTTTAATCTGTTATGATATGAATAGGGTGTTTAAGTCACGCTAATACGTATTATAAAAATAAATTATGTAACTGCGTTGTATTCAAAGTTTTTTATACCTACAGCAACACACATTCTAGTTAAAGTTGTGTAATTTATGATGTAAAAGCTGTAGTAATTCAGATTTTTTAAAGGACTCTGTAAAGTTATAGATTGAAAGACATTTATTCCACCAAAAACCACTCAGATTTCCTCATTTCTGCCCCGTGCCATTAAGGCATGGAATGCCCTTCCAGCTCATCTTTTCCCTCCCTCCTATGATCCCGGGTTCTTCAGGCGGGGCGTGAAACGGCATTTAAGCAGGCCTTCAGGGTGAGTGCGACAGGCTCAATACGATCTATTGTGCCTGTCGACCTCATATTTGAATCTCACTACCGCTTACCATCAGGTGGAGTGAGGTCATCTTGTTAGCCTTATATAAAAAAAAATAAAAAAAACAGAAGTGGTTTTTAACGACCTTATCCCAATGAAAGTAAAATTCAAAAGATCTGTTGTGTTGAGTTTGTGATGTGACAAATCTTAAATAGCATCGGCTGCTTTCAAGGCATATCCCACTCATATGAATCTGTGTTCTAATCAAGCAAAGCAGTGTTAATGGAAGAACCTCATTGGCCCTCCGAACGAGGTAGTTAAACCAAATTATTTCACCACTCAGTAGTTTAAAGAGAATGTGCTTCGTATTGGCATGAAGGAATGGATAGGCGGTAACAATTGTAGTGAATGGGGTTTCTACGTCAGAATGGCTTTGGATTTGTTAGAAATGTCGGTCAATTACATACGAATATTTAATGAGTACCTTAAGCAAGTAATTAACATGTTAGGGTTCCTAAGCCAAATGGCAAAAAATATAACCCTTTTAGATCATCATGTCTGTTTGTTTGTCTGTATGTCACAGCCACTTTTTGAATTACTGACGGCCTATTTGATAGTGCCATTTTTTGCGCCAGGAGTAGGTTCAATTCCTATCTGGGAAAAATAATTACTTAGTTATTATTTTACTTAGGTATTTGTTCCATGTTCGTGTCTGGTCTATTATTTTTCTATTTATGTAACATCATCTTCATCAGCCCATATACGTTCTTACTGCTGGGGAACTTGAATAGGGCGGTCTGGCCTATTTGGATATTTATATATTCCACTCTTATTTCTGATTTCCTTAAGTGCTCAAGCAACTGACGGAGCCTTAATAATCTTAATAATGTACCATGACATATAATATATTTTTTATTTTTTAGAACGGGAGATCCACCAAACATTTGACTTTAACAAAGTCCTAGCTCATCCGTTGCACTAAATAAAGCGTTAAATATGAAACTGTGTCACACCGGCGCACTCGTAAACACTGCGCAGACGCGCTTTATGACGCGGTCAGCTGTTTATGGCGCAGCTCCGATATCCGTGGTTCGTTAATAATCTGCACCCAGAAACGGATAGCTGTCATGTGAGTTGCAAATAAAAAAAAGTGATCCGTCATTTGTTTTTCTTACGGACCTATAAGTAGCGTTCGAAAACTTTTGATTGTCATTTGTTGACGTGTTAAGAAGTGTGGTGGAATGCTACGACTGCTGTCAACAAAACAAATGACGAGCGATTCATTATAGCCAAGTGTGTCCATCGTTTGTTTATCTCAAACCGAAATGTCAGCCGCCATCACATTACCAAAGCCTTTATCGCCCGCTTAAACTACTGTTCGCACCTAACATAAAACCTTTCACACGTAAATCAACACAGTGGTAACGAGGGACAAACTCACGCGAACGCGTGAAACGTGTATCCAATACATTGTATCGTATTACGATCGCCTTTTAATTATTACCATACTTAGAGGCTTTGTATCACCAAGTCCCTTGCATTACTCTAAAATTTTCCCAACATGCAAAACTTAACACACTGGCCACCATTGTGAACCAGATTGGGGTACTATGGGCCATTGTTAGGACCATTGTGGGTTTGTAATTGGATATTTTGCGCATGGCCCCGTAAGGTTGGCTCAAATTGAGTATTCATAGACTAAAGGGAGACTAAAGACTAATTGACAGAGTGTGATGTGAGGTTAGTGGTGGGTTAGGTTAGGATTATTGTGTCGATTAAACTTTCTTGAAATTACTTTACGTCAGTAAAATAATTTTAACATTAATATTGGCAAGAAGTAGTTTTCGTATAATTTTATTTCCGTGAAGAACAGGTTTAAATCTACAGTTAATGGTACATTGTTATAACTTAAAGTACATAGGTAACTTTTATTCTTCAGGTTTGGACGTGGAGATTGACGTACATTCATATTAAAAAAAAGCCTGTTCTTTTCCAAATTGATTTTGCACTCATTACTTTTAGTGTAGTTATTGAAAGGAGGTGGAATGTCGGTCGTAAGGAGTCGATACTTTTGGCATAAGTTTAGATCATCACTACTCGTATCAATCGCTTGGCTTCCGGTGTCGAGAGACGACATCACGAAACGTCATGACACGAGTTCGAATCGCGCCGGACGCGCCAAACGGACAGCATTTCTCGCACTGAATTTAAACGCATCCCCTTACAAAGACGTCACGCGGAATGCGCGTTGCAATTAACAAGACAAGCGAGAGGCGAGGATTCGTTAGCGATGCATCCCTTGCAGATGTTTTGTAAGTACCTAATTATATTTGGAGCCTGTTTGTTTATACTCATTGTGTTACACTGAGATTACAGATTACAGTTTCTGAGCTGGTACGTACCGAATTACACTATTATCAATAAATGAACATCTGGAATCAACAGGTAAATAATAATATTAAATGGATTTCGATGGCCTAGTGCTTAAGGCCGTGGCTTTCCGTGCGAGAGGTAGCGTGTTTAGACCGTGCCACATTTGAAGTGTGTTTCATACACCGACGTATAAATATCTTTTATTTTTTTTTATTTACTTATTTTAGGATATATACAATGTGAAATCAATTATTTAAAATATATGAGTAGGGTTCACACCTACGAAGAAATTCTTAGGTTATGTGGTCAACCAACCCGCACTTGGCCAGCGTGGTCGACTAAGGCCTCATCGCCCTAATTTAGGGTAGGCCCGTGCCCCAGCAGTGGGGACGTATATAAGCTGATGATATAAGTATCTACGAGTGTAAACACATCAACTACAAATTAAATTCAGTTGTGATGTATCAACGTCTGATCATAAACTCAGAAAAGGAGGCAGCGGTTAAATGTCACTATTTCCTTCGTACACTGTATCAACATCCTTATTTATTTATTTATTTATTTATTATTTATAGGAAAACACAACAGACTACAATCATTATTGCACATACAGACATTCCAGCTTAGAACTTAAAAACAGAACTGTAGTCCTAAACGTGTTTACACGTAAAACATATAACAAATCGCATGGTGAGCAAACAAACTTTTTAGATACTAAATTAAATAGGATTTAAGTATAAATATTCTGAATTATGTCAATAAATTACACAGTTTAGTCAACAGTAGCAGTTAACGTTAAGTCCCAATGTAGATTGTGCGTATCATCGTATGATCGATTTCATATCCATATGCATATTACGGGAACGAACACGCGAACCCGGGACTTTGTAAATCCAATCAGCATGCAACACCCGATAACCAGCCAGCAGGAGACGTTGTAAATTGCCCTGATTGGTCCCCAACGGACACCGAGACAATTTGGTCGGAATTGGTATCACTGGCATAGTGAATGGCAATTAATTGACTGCAAAAACTTGACCAATTACTCAGTTGGTTTGACAATTTGGGTTGTTAGCAGCTTTCGTGTTGGGCCACATAGATTTGCTGTATTTTTCTTCTTGTGCGGCTTCAGTTTCTTAACTGGTTTTTGACTAAAATGTGTGTTTGTGATGTGTCCTTTAAAATAATGTAACTGGTTGGAAAGTAATTAGTATATTGATAACTCATACGGATAAATTGTCGAGGCAATTTTAAGTGTTTAACCGATTTAAAAGATGTTTCACATTATTTTTATTCTTTCTTCTCGTCTGCTTTAGAGGTAAAAACTATCTGTTTTCCCGCAAGTCCGTTAAAGATGAAAAAGATACTCAGGCATCATCGAATCAATCAATGTAGAAAAGATTTTTTACTAACTGACTAAATACGAAAAAAAAAACTTTCTACATTCAAAATTGTTTCCATTACTTTTAAGATCCCCTAGTAAATCGCCACGGAATCAGATAGACATAGGTGTTGCTGTCTAATAATAATTTATTTATTATTTAATATTAGCAATACCCAACTGTCCGTGAGGCCGCCGCACAGAGTAATTCCCCGTATTAGGTTGCGCGCGCATTGTACTCTAATAGTATTGTATAATTGTGTTCAGCGGCTGTAAAGAAGACCTATCATTGATCTGGACGCAGATAGCAACGGTTCCGACGTAATGATATTTTATTTGAAGAGATTGTGAACTGAATTCGTAAACAATGATGTAGTACGATAGTACTATTGTAATCTAGGTAAGTAGGATATTATTGGAATAGTCCTGTTATTTTTCTAGGCCTTTTTGACATGTTTATTATGTGAAAAAACCCTCGATAAATATTTTGATATACGGAAATACATAACACATAATATCAACAGAGCGTGTTCAGGCCTCAAATTCAATTCAAATTCAAATTCAAATTCAAATATATTTTATTTTCTCCTCACAAAGGTATACACAATTAGACATATAATATGGATGATCTTAACAGTAAAATAAACATACCTTTGTGAGAGACTGGTGTCTAAACTAGGGTATTCCCTGTGTGATAGATCACCAGGCCCTCACATAAAAATCTATGGGACGGTATATGCGACTTTGTTTTCTTAGCATAAATATTAATAGTCAACAACTGTGCGAGAAAATACGTTACATTACAGGATATAATATTACACAATCAGTAGAGTACTAAAGTTTTAATAACAGGAATGTGCAGAAGCTAAGCAATTAAAAATATAAATAAATAAATAAATAAATATAAATAATATAATATATAAGTGTGTGTATGTGTGTGTGTGTGTGTATGTATGTGTGTGTTTGTGTGTATGTGTGTGTGTGTGTTTGTGTGTGTGCGTGTGCGTGCGTGTGTGTGTGTGTTTTTGTTTCATGATTGCACTATAAATATCAAAGATAGATTTAATTTCAGATTAAAATACGGATCAAAACCTAATGTTTTATGCTACTGTGCTACCACACTTCTTCATGGTACCAATTTACCACTACTGATGGAGACCCGTTAACTACGCAGGACATAATATTATAGAACAAAAACACTAGCCCGCTCTCTTTTCCTGATTCTTATAGTTCGATGAGTCGGCAATCCAACATACCGATAAGGGATTATAGGTGCAGGACCACCGGCTTAAAATGCTTTCCGATTAATGGACATTATGCGTGCATACGACTTTCGCACATTTGACACATCCAAGTTTCTTACTCCGGGCTGAGTAATTTGTTATAACAATAACTCATACAAGTTAGGCCAAACCAGGGTATCGAACCCTGACCTGACCTAAAACTATCCAGGATCTCTAGGTCATTAACTCTCTTTTGGAGAGTGGAAAGAGAAGGGACTACAGATGTAACTGACGTAGATATCAAATAGAATAATTTGAATTATGTAGGTAGGTGTTGCTGTCCTGATTTAGGTTTTGTGTTTAAAATTGGCTAAAGATGACTTCACTCCACCTGATGGTAAGCGGTAGTGAGATCCACACATGAGGTCGAAAGGTACAATAGACCAAATTGAGCCTGTCGGACTCACCCTGAAGGCCTGCTTAAATGACGTTTCACGCCCCGCCTGAACAGCCCGGGATCATAGGAAGAAGGGAAAACATGAGCTGGAAGGGCATTCCATGCCTTTATGACACGGGGTAGAAAAGAGGAACTGAACCCCTTGGTCCTAGCCACCAGCGCCTTAATTTAGTCCAATAGTTTGCTACCCAAAGACCAACGTGGTAGTTACTATAGTACCAATATAATATCTATATATGTCATACTAGCTAAGTCTCAAATGTCTCAAAATGGCGGAGTGTGAGTTGTAACGTCCCATATTTAGCGGCGCGTGCTCTCCTCCTATAATAGTATTGTTTAATTGTGTTCGGGCGGTTGTAAAGAACACCTATCTCGGATCTAGCCAGTTGCGGAGTATAAGCGCTATGGAAATGCCGTGTGCGGTCTTACGCCTTAGTCTATGATTGACGATTGGTATAATCATTTGGCAAACCCCAATGATATTGTATGCGTGGACCAATAGTTACATATAGAAATGCGCGGAATGCGGATTTGACTATTTAGTAATTGTTTTAATAATTTAAACACAGATATACTTTTCGAACAATAACATTTTCTTTGTTTTAGCTTTATACATATTTCATGAATTTTACTTTGTAAGTACTGTTGTAAGCAATTAAGTTGGCAATACTTTGGGTATTACTGCATAGTTTTTCATCCCTACCTACATATCTTAATTGTACCTACTTACTATGTGGCATATGAAACGAATCTTGTCCTTATTTTGCAAAAATCTCAAAGTAACTTTAAAGTCATCTCTATTAATATAACGAAGAGTTGCCAAGATTATTCATGTTATGTTTATTTTTTTCGTGCATCAAAGACTAAGTACATCCGAGCACAGAAGTAGCGAAGAGTGTTGCATAACTCCATCACAGAACACATGAGCCCACAATAACCATTGTTGCATCCGATTGTACCATTCACGTTTCACTTGGTCCGTGTGTTGCTATCTCACAAGTTATGAACTAGTGGGAATTCAATGTGTATCGCGTCTGAATCAGGGGAAGGCGGTACGTTTGTGTATCGAGTAAATTACTGCTGTTGTGTTCGATTTTAGAGTTTCGCATGACATTCGATTCGATTGCGAGAATCGAGTTAAAGTTAATGTTATAGATGGGTGGGCAAAATTGAGTCCCATGTTAACGACAGTCACTTGTTTATTAATGTGAAATCGGTCGTCTAGTCGCGTTTGCTAATTGGGTAGACGCACTCCAGAGGTAGCAGTGAAATAAATAAGTATTTAAGATTATACTTTTTTATTTAAGGCCTTTGCTTTTCATCAAACCCGCCACTCAAAGATATTATTTCTGTTTAATGAACTTGATTATTATAACAATGTTTTGATGATAATTTATGATACACACATCGAATTACGATCGAACACCTAGACTGTACAGTTTGAAAAAAATAACAGCGCTAAGCCCTTTGGTGCAACCTTCGTTTAAACGGTAGTCTAAAGTAAATTAAGTAAAAAAGCTCAAATTAAAGTAATAAGCGGAAGCCTACTGAAGAGCAGATAAGTTTTTCCGTTGTTTCCCCACAAGCCAGGTAATATGAAAGGTTAAAATAAATAGATTAATAATATTAGATGCGCCGCGCGTTGTCACGGCGGGCTATCAAATAATAACATCATTAGGAGCCGTAAATTGCCTCGGGCTGATCTTAATAATCTCTTAATTAAATCGCTCAATTACTGCCGGGAACAGTTAGCTTGATGCGTTATATTGTGGGCCGATATTAAGCGGGGAATATTCAGTTTGCTTCGGTTATATTCCGCTCCCTGATGTTAGAGCCGTTTTAGCTTTTCTGTTTTTTTTCAATGTAAATAACGACGGATAAAAAATCTGTTTACATTATTTACTTACTTATTCATTGATGTAACACTGAATTGGTTTTAAAAAATAAAGCGTCCGACCGATTTCAGCCATGGCGGCCGATCTCAATTGAGATCAGCAAAGTGCGCAGGACATATTATAGTGCACAAGTGTACGCGCAAACACAAGTGCACTCTCTATTCCCTTACTCTCATAATTCGGTGAGACGGCAATCCGACATGACCGATGAGAGATTGGGCGCAGGACCACCGGCTTAACGTGCTTTCCGAGGCACGGGCGTTCAACCGCCAACTTCCTATAGTACAGTCTGTGGGGACATATAAAAGCCTCTGGTCTGCAAAAGGTGGAGTAGAAAATGTTTTGGCGTTATATTGCTTACGTATGGCAGTTTAATAGAAATCCAAGTTTTCGACCTCGGGGGGCGCATGCGCGAGCCGCCATCTTGAATGAAAGGTGCCGAAATTCGTATTTTTCTAAATAACGTCTAAACAGTTTACTTTATGACTAAAGTGTCTATGAAAAGCATAAAGAAGACAAAATTACTTACATTTCCTTCATACATATTTATTCTGTAAGTCTTATAGGTAAAAGTTTACACGTGATTGAAAAAAAACGAAAAAATTATTTAAATCTAGTATGAATTTGTTACTACGTGTTAGGTCTGGGATAAAAAAAAACCAGAAGACTGCGGCTGGAGATATAACACCAGTGGGCTCAGACCAATAACAACAACTGAGAAAGCTGCACCCCCAACGCTTTTAAAAGTAATTTCTTGCCACTGTAAAAAAGGATGCAGTAGAGCATGTAGTTGCAGAAAAGCTGGATTACAATGCTCTATTGTATGTGGGTTCTGTAGTGGTCAGTCCTGTGGAAATGCGGTAGAGATTCGGATAGATAACGAGGACAACGATGACGATGAAATTTCATTGCTGGAAACCCATTTTTTTAGAAACAGCGTCATTGAAACTGAAAATTCTAGCGAGATTAATGGAGATGTCGACATTCACCTACCTGGGCCATCAAAAAGGTTTAAAATATAATTAGTAAAATTTTTAACCAAAATATTAATTATATTGATGATTTTTGTAACTTTTTATTTTTCAACTGCTTTTATCTTTTTACCTATACGACTTACAGAATAAATATGTATGAAGGAAATGTAAGTAATTTTGTCTTCTTTATGCTTTTCATAGACACTTTAGTCATAAAGTAAACTGTTTAGACGTTATTTAGAAAAAAACTAATTTCGGCACCTTTAATTCAAGATGGCGGCTCGCGCATGCGCCCCCAAAGGTCGAAAACTTGGATTCTAATTAGGCAGCCTAACCTAAGCAATAGGATGCTTAAACCTTTTCTACTCCACCTTTTGCAGAGCAAAAATACCTGCGGACTGGATTACTAACTCCGGGCTGACTAATTTCATTACAGAAAAACTCACACAAATTTTGCCCGACCCCGGACTCGAACCGGGGACCTCTCGGTCCTAACGCAGCACTTGCTACCAATAGACCAACGAGGCAGTTAAAATTTAAATTTGTTCTATCCCTTGTCCAATAATCGAAAACGACTATTCGTTTTTATTCTACTGTCCGTCCCTATGTATGCTTAAATCTTTAAAAGTACCAAACGGATTTTGATGCGGTTTTTTTAATAGATAGAGGAATTCAAGGGATTTTTTTTATGTACTTAATATACCTACCCGAAGCAAAGTTAGGGTACTAGACTTTATAATAAAACGTTGGTGGATTGAAGAATTAAAACCTGTGATACCAGAATTAGGATTCGTGCTTACCATGAAATAATAACTAAACGCGGCAATATTCAAGGGGCGTTTTATCTTACCTCTCATAGGTATCTCAATTACCTACATCCTTCAAAGTCGATGGGTAGACACAGGAAATTACGGCGGCAAAACCATAGCAGCGGCGTAATGTAATCTAGCGGCTGACAGCGCTTAAGAGTGCTTAATTTGCCTGGACAAACCTCGACGAGTCTCCGATCGATCACTGGCTGCGACGCTGTCATTTGCTTAAAGCGCTTAGTGGTACAAGTTAGAAGATGAAGGCTCTACCTAATGGCGTTACAATAGCATTGCAAGATGGCGGGATGGTGCATTGGGTCTCTTGCGTCAAGTCGTGGGTTGAATTCACAAGAACCCAGTTTCGGAACAAATACTAATGTTCATCATACAAATATACTCCCGGGTAGGGATCGAACTCATGACTGCTGGTGCAAGTAATATATACGTTCAATAACCAAATGGACACGTCACTTGCATCGAAGTGAGTATTTGCTCTACATATAGTAAGATAGTCGTAGGGAACCAGAACATTGGTCTTTCAATGGATTTTTAAAACTATGTCACACATAGAAATGAAAAAAATAATTATACTTTCAGCGTTTTTCATGAAAACTTACTAAACGCATTCCTCTCTGTTAAAAGCCCGCTCCCTCCATTAAGTTAGCCTTAACCGATCCTCCTATCATTAACATGGATAATGAAATTAACCTCCGATAATGTCGTCGACGCGTGCGCAGCGGGCATGTCGATTTATCACTGTGGAGGCGGATCGCTAATATAATAGACTAGAAATAATTAATGGAATAGTCTCATGCTGGTCGGGTACAAAAAATGATGCGCCAACTATGGTTTATAAGACTCTTATAGCCGGCCAACGATGTTCGATTTTCAAATTCAAAGTCAAAGTATTTATTGCGTACCTAATAGTACTTACTGTACATATTTTAGGACTGAATAGTAACCTGAGCTTAACAACTTAGTTGCCCTTTTCAGGCACTGCAACATGTTTCTGATTTTAGAGGTTTCTACTCTATAGAAATACTAGCTGCATTGTTGATTAAATTATTATTTAGGGGTACAATGATGATGTTGGCCGGATTTTAGATCTACCCGATATGCAGACAAAATTAAAAATAATAGTATACATAAAACTCTTCACTCTCAAAATCGGTCCAGCTGATTCGGAGAAGTTTGGTACAAACACCGAAAACATAAATTAAAAATAATAGTATACATAAAACTCTTCACTCTCAAAATCGGTCCAGCTGATTCGGAGAAGTTTGGTACAAACACCGAAAACATAACGTCGATTGTAATATGAATTGCTGTAACCGCCAAATGACGATTTTACAGGAGAAGCGAAAAACTGTTTTACAAATCAGAAAAAGTATTATAACTTTATATTTATTTGTCCAATTTCGGTGTGTTTTTCACCATTATCTTATTTTTGTGAGATCTTTTAGATGAACTGGTTTAAAATAAGATAGCTATTATAGCTTCGAAAATAGCCTGGCGGTTACATCAATTATTTTGCAAAAATATGTAGTTACGCTAGTTGATTTACGGATATTATTTCAAAAGCAGTTGGCAGTTTAATGTATGTCACAAAATATCTAGGAAATATTAAAGTAAGGCGCACAGTTTTAGGAAAGTGGAATTACGTTATAAACAATTTGCTTATAATTTTTCACACTTATTCACTTTTATTAAGGTTAAGTATTAAATTAACCCATTGATTTAAGATAAACAGCGGCAAGGTAGTAAGTAATTAAAAAACAGATTAAAAGCTACACCATAAATTAATTATAATCAGAAATACCTTTAATTACAAAAACTATTTGTTTTTTTTAGAAAAGCACTAAATTTACTCAAACATTTAAACATAGTTACTTGAATTACCTATTAGACATTTGGTTACTCGATGATAAGTGTTATCATCGAGTAACCAAGCATTATAATAAATCAGAATTATTTAATAAACAAAAATAAACTCCTTATTCTTACTAAACTAAACAAAAAGTATAGTTTATTTACTAAAACAATCACTTTTTGATAAAGGTGGAACATAAAATTATAATATTTAACTAAATTAACATAAGAAAACACGTAGTTTGTTCTACTTTTTCGTATTTTTTCTTCACTCATTTTCCTAATTTTTCTTCTTCTTGTCTGTTTTTAGCCTTTTCTACTGTCTTTTCTACAGCTTTTCCTGTCTTTCTGCTGGTTTTCACTGCTTTTTCGTGTTTCTATTCATCCTTTTGTATCGTCATCTTTATTACACTTTTTTGTGTTTCATGATGTTATTCTTTGAATTTCCTACCGCTGCAGTTTTTCTTTTTCGTCATGTGTATGTTCCTTTTGTTTCGTTTCCTTCATATTTTATTGATGTCTTTCTTTAATTTCGTCAACTTCCTCACTTGAATCTTGGATTGCCTTGTCATTATTCGAGGTCTCGGTATCACCTCATCGTTACATAGCTTCTTCGGGTCCATGTATTTCTTTGGAAATGGGTAGTCACTGATTCTACTGTTTATGCAGAGAATAATTTGGTTTATTACACTGGTCGACACGATTTTTGTAACGGATACCAATTTACTTTATTGTGAAAGTATTCTATGTGCTTAATTTATTTCTCTAATGCATTATATATCTTCCACATCAAGTTTCCAAGTATCATGGGCCTAAAAATAATAAATATGCATTTTCGGCTCACTTTCTAAGACATGTAGAAAACCTTATATATGTATTTTTTGATAAACATTTACAATCATATCATTTAATTTTAACTCTTGAGCCTTTAAATACCGTTGGGTTTGCTCAGATTTCTATTTTCTACAAGATATACATCTTTGAAATTAGTGATTTTTTTCCCATATATTTATGATCTTCCTGTTTGTATGATTCAAAATTAAATATCTTAAAGTAGAAAAAATATATCTAAGCAAACCTAATGATATCTATAGGGGCAAGATTTATTCTAACGTGACACGATTGTAAATGATAGTCAAAAATATTTTTTTTTAATAATATTTCCTTGTTTTCCTTGTTTAGTGCATCGAAAACTTTCGAAAAAGTATACTTTCGTTCCAGGGATGAAAAACAAAAACGATTTTTGTTGACTAGTGTTATCCGTCACATGTGCGTGCGTATTTGACTGACCTTTTCCTTTTCCTTTCTTTGTCGTCTTTTCCGTTCTTAGACCTAACGGTATTTTGTTAGTGTCTCCATCATCTTTCATCGTGTATTTTACTACCATTTCATTTAGGTTTGGTTTCTTTATTGTGGTAATCCGTATATCTTTCAACCTAATATTTTGGTTTGAAGTCGTTTTGGCAGTAAATATTAATAAACCACAACACACAAATGTCTGTGTAGTGTGCAGAGTTGCTAGAACAAACTAGCCATTGATCACAATAAAAAATCATAAACAAACGCATTATGGTGATACTTGTTGCTTACCACGAATTGTATGATTGTCTCGCTCTTACCTAACGCGTAACAAATGAAAAGAAAAGAGATAGTCTAAAAACTATTAACGAGCGTCTTAATGTAAACACCCGATTCGTCCCAAACCGTCAAGCAAATGTAATGTAAGCGCCAAAACTTATGGCTTGAGCACAGAAGTGGTAATGTAAGCGACATAAATGTTACAATACATACGTGAAAATTAGCGTAACCGACAATAAGTAATATTGTGGAAAATAATTGAGTAAGGTAAGAGTCATTTTGTAATAAATGAGATTTACATCAATGATATTTTTTCAACGTTGTTCTTTACGTTAACCTAATACCGTGAGTTTTTACAAAAATGGCCCATAACTTAAAAAAAGTCATGTGAATTGAAAATAACGGTTAAGTAGCGGTTAACGTACTCGACATTTTTTTAAAGATATCAACATTTTAACAACACCAATCGATCCGGATTGAAATTTGCAGTCGAACTACATATATAACTCATTTTCGACATTTTGGCGGTTACATTAATTCATATTACAACCGACGATAATTATGTCCAATATTTTCCATAATACGGTTGTTTTGTTGTAGTTTAATACAAGTTAAAATAAATAAAACCAACCTAGTCCCTCTACGATACAATAAATACTCTACTATAGATAAATGCTACTAGTGACATCTAACTTGATTAATATAAATTGAAAGTTTTAGTTCTTGTCTTTGTTTGCATGCCTGCCTACACTCAATAGAGGTTTGTTATTCTTAAGTACTGGTAAGTAGCTTTAATATACTTGCTTAATGGTATAAGGTTTAGCTTGTAGTATCACATTACCTATTGTTACAAATTATTTTGTTTAGTGCTTGTCTTAACTGCCACTAGTTGCGTGAATATCTCTGTTCCCTCTCACGGACAATAGCGGCTTTTGCTCCTGTAATCTCGATCCAAAGTACTTTACACTTCACGCCTCGCGCCTCAATTAATCGCGAGTTTGATCGAAGCCAGCATGATTAGTTTAGCATTTAGCCCCTGTCGAAATACTGTGTTTAGCTCGGTGTTAAATGTCAGCGGGTGTCGATAAGCGTATATATTGATTTATTTTGTATGCAGATGTGCCCAGCCTGTATAGCATTCCGTTCGGCTGTTCTCCGAAATATGTAGTAGATAGTAATGTGTAGGTATTTTGGACTTTGTAAGGGATTGGAAGGGGACCTTGGATTTGGATATGATAGATATTAGTGATTTCTGTTGAACAGGACAGGCCGTGAAAATTCCAATAATTGTCCTGAATATCTACAAATGTATCTCAAATATAAAGCGCGAGCCAGATTAGAGAAATATTTCATGTTAATAAAAAAGGCTTCATTATTTGATACATTAATGCATAACAATGATTATTTACATAATATTCTGTTGTGCCCGAGATTGGGTTTCCTGCGTTAGATAATTCCATCTCTATAGATAGGTATGCTGAAACACTACAGAGTTGACCTAACCAAGCCAAGGTATTATTATCCTATTGTTATTTCCTAAGGAATATAATGTTCTTAAACAAGTTATGAACCTTAGTCCAGTCCGGGCAGATTCCTAACTGACCACCCACTTGGTGCATAGTGGTCATATAAATGTAGATGACGTCATAATCTTACCGATGTTATGATCTCCTATTTACGATTACGTGTTCAATAGAATTGCGATTTTACTATCGGAAATAAGACGTTTGTTGTGTACTGTTAAAGTGGTGTACTACTCGTGGAGTTGCTAGTGAGTATGTAGGCTTTCGCGTCATCGAAGATTTACTGTAAAAAGTATTTTATTTTTATTTAACTTTTAATATTAGAACACTGAAAGTGTCCCGGATATTTACCATGTTGTTCAACACACACAGTTCACCGTGATCACGGCGCTTGCCATGCCGAAATATCGGGAGCTCATTAAAACAAAACAACATGGTAAATATCCCGGACACTTTCAGTTTTTTAATGTGTGTAACCATGACAGTTTAAAATTATATATTGATTTTTAATAGCCAACATTGAAACAAAAGTCGCTCGATTCTCAAAGCTCAAATGATAGTTTTCTATTCAAAACAATATGAGTTGTCCGAATAATGAGGAATATGCACACATTTTTTTTATTATCCTAAATAAATCTTTAATATTGAAGAAATATGAATATAATTTTTATTATTCAATTTACTTTAACGACAGCAGAGATATACCTGTTTAAAGTTCCTGAGTAGACAGAGAGATCCGATACGTTAGGTGACGTCAAATTACACTACGGCCATACGCAATCCATGCAAAACTCTGTTTTGTAAGAAAGAGATGAAAAATTAACTTTAATTCATTTTAAATGAATTGCCTTCGTTTTTGAACCGATTTCAACTTCAAATTCACATTGTATCATATTTTGAAGTCTATGTGCATAAGTTGTTGAAAAGATTGCCGGTTTATGCGTATTCCTTATTGATATAGAGTACGATGGTTAAGTAGATACTTATCTGATTACTGTGTTTGTGTGCAATTACACCACCATTAAGTGCAGTATGAAACAATAGATACTTAAATGAGGCTGTGCTTGTACGTACGTATTAATATCCAATACATTTTAATAGTGTATCGTGTGAGCAAGGAGCCCGCCCGAAGTCGGCCGGATTTTACTGGAGATCAGCTTAATTTCACATATAAAATTTGAAAAAAAAAAACGCGGTCATGGCCCCGCCTGAACGGATCTTTTTAATATCACATCGGATGTCGGATGGAGATCAGCTAATTTTGCAGGACATATTAAAGTGGACAAGTGCACTATCGGCTTCTTTGAACTCACATGCTAAGGCCTAAGATGCCGTCTTAACGTGCTTCACGAGCCACGGGCGTGATAAATTTCTTAACCGAAACACTCACACAAATTTGGCCCACACAGGACTTGAACCCGGGACCTTTCGGTCCTTACGCGGCGCTTGCCACCAATAGACCAACGAGGCAGTATCGTGTACTACTAAAGGGTACCCCGTACGGTAAGAATGCTCAGTAAACCACATTGAATTCATCCATGACCCCATAAAGTATGGACACCCCTATTAGGCACTCTCCCAAGCCGTTGCGTAAACGCTAACGTCTCAATACGCATTATTTTTCACCCTTCCGAGCGCATTTACAGCATTCCTTCCTTAATGTCGCATTGTCCCGATCGCCGGTGAGCTACAGTCGCTTGTTTGTAAATGAGCAACGCAACGAGTATTTTAAGTGATTTTAACATAGACGTCAATTGTGGGTTTGGTTAGGAGAGGCCTACTGGACCCATTCCCAAAGAGATTTCTTAGCTCGAAGAGAGAATCTTGGCAAGGTACGCTACGTCGACAGTTCAGTAATGTTAATTCGTAATTTTTCACCATAAGTATAAGGTTGATTACAGTTTGTACATGAGTCGCCTAAAACCTTCAGGGGACTATTGCAACAACTAATATCTTATACAGCACAGAAGCAAAGTTTTTTTTATAGAACTGCTACTCGTCAGATTCTTTTTTTTCAGCTTTTCAACTTTTTATTATCTACAACCTGTTCCGACTTTCACTTGAAGAATCTACGTCTGACATTTCATATTTGAATTAGATATTTAAATTTTGAGCTACCGTAATGCTTGACAGCATTGATACACATGTCTTGATAACGCGCACTGTGTATTTACATGCCTAATTGGCTTCATGGAAGAGAGCTGATGGGTAATTTTGTATGGATTCGAGGTAGATGTATAATATACAAATTCGTTTAGGAGCAATGAACTAACAACGCGTTGTAACGGAAGATAATTTTAGGTCACACATCATCTTCAACATATTTCTTCTGTACTATGTATTTAAACAGAATTTTAGAATAGGTTATGTTGCTTATTTCTGGAAACTTGAAAAGTACCAAAGACAGGTTCAACAATATTTATGTTAGGCTGCAATTAAGTTTGACACATGTAAAACTCTAATTATCCAATCCCTTTTAAACGGTATACGGACACCTACAGAAGTCATAAAAAGGAACACCCAGTCACTTATAATTACTGGACCTGTCAGTTATTTAGCTACTCAACAGGTGAGAACGATCTCATATCTTTAAACATGCGTAGTCCGCGGTTTTTGTGAAGACACCGACAAATCGTAGCCAATTTAGTTAACAAATAGTCGTGTCGGTAGCCGCGGCATTGAAAGCTCTTAAAAAGCCCACGATAGGGCCTCGGGCGGACCAAATGATATGGACACTTGGACACGTTAACACAAGTGGGTAGTGTGTCCACGCGATAATGATAATGTGGACACACCTATTTGACACCGTTTAACTTAGGTAATATGTCCAATTGGAGAAATGTTACGTCTAGCGTAGGAATCAGTGCGCCGGCACTACTTTATCAATTAACAGAATACGTTTACAAAAAAAAATGTTTTGAAATCGACATACATGATGATATAATTTTTAAAATGATGCGAACAGGTATGTCTGGTCTCCCTATTTTATAATTTGATATCAAAACTGATAAATATAATATAAATATTACACAACTTCACATACATTGATCTGATCCCGTGGTAAGTAGCTTAAGCACTTGTGTAACAGATATCAATATCAGAATCAGAATCAGTGGGTACACAAATATAATAAAATAAATTTTATAACACGGAACAAACACCGATGTTCGTCACACAAATATTTGTCCCGGGTGGGAATCGAACCCACGACTCTTGGAACCTTTGGTAGTAAACCTGGGTTACTAACCACTGTTCCACCGAGCCAGTAATAAATATAAGACATGTATCACTAATGTATCAAATCATGCATACCTGAACAACATGAATATATAATTACAAGTACATATCGTATCCCAGCTTAATAGCAATCATAATGCATAGACCGTCCGCGAGAGGTTTGTTCAGCAATATGTCTTATTATAAGTAGCCTTTTATCGATAGCTCCGAGGCACACTTTAATATAGTAAATTACGATAATGTATCTTAAAAATATTAGGCGATGTAATGATGTAAGGTTGCGTACACCTGTTAAATTAAATGCTTATACTGTGAATAAGAAAAATGTGCCCATCCGAGTAGACAACCACATTTTTCTTATTACTTGATACTCAAGCGAACACCATAGGTACGTAATGTGGACGAAAGGTAATTTATTTTATTTGAAAAATGGTTCTGCGAAATAACACGGTGTTGGATTAATTACCCAACTGTGCATTTTTATTTTGGTCCACTTTAAAATAAAATTTACGATGAAAACGGGTCCCATTACCTTGAAGCGGGAAAGTTATTGGCTATTGAGTGCAACCTCTTAATATTTTTCATCATTTAAAAAAACAACCTGCCTGATAAATCATTTAGAGCTTAGATAGCTGTTTACAGTGAAACATAGAAATATGCCTATTATGTTCAAACAGATTAACACACTCGGAACGAACTAAAATGCCTATTACAGACTATATGTCCCGGTAGATAATCGATCCCACGACTCCCAGGCCAAGAGTCATATCAAATGCACCATTGAGCCTGTTCAACGTTTCTTTGGGAATCTGATCATGATGACTCAGAAAATCAGGTGGGAGACGTTTTGTCGACCGGTTGCTGTTACCACCATACAGTTGCGTAAAACCCGCCAAGTGACTCTGGCCTCTCTCGGTCAGGTCGCGTTCCGGGATCAGCACTGTACGAACCGGAGCCAGGGGGGACCATTTTTGCGGCAAGCGCCGGACCAGCGGAGTCTTAGCGGCGGCATTGTGCGGGCGGAGCGGGTCAGCCCGCCGGCCAGGGAGACCCGTAGAAACGGGGGCCCTTCCGTACGGCGGACTGGCCAACTCGGACCCGCACAGCTCAATACCAATGCGAGACTCCACGCCTTGTCTCGTTGTTGCCGCAGCAGTGGTCTCCTCTTTAAGCGGGCTTTCAGGGTGAGTGCGACAGGCTCAATATGGTCTATTGTGCCTGTCGACCTCATATTTGGATCTCACTACCGCTTTCCATCAGGTGGAGTGAGGTCATCTTGTTAGCTTATTATAAAAAAAAAAATGACGGTCTGATCTAAACACGCGGTAGACAGCCCTTAGGCTACAATAGATTATCTTATGTATTAAGGAGATCATCATCATCAGCCCATATACGTCCCCACTGCTGGGGCACGGGCCTACCCTAAACTAGGGCGATAAGGCCTTAGTCGACTACGCTGGCCAAGTGCGGGTTGGTCAACTACAAAACCTTAGAATTTCTTTTTAGGTGTGCAGGTTTCCTCACGACGTTTTCCTTCACCGTTAAAGCGTCGAATGATGGTACTATGAATTTCAAATTTGAAAAACACATCGGTACCTGGCGGGGTTTGAACTGGCGACCTCTCACATGGCAAGCAACGACCTTAACCACTCGGCCGTCGACGCTTTTTAAGAAGATAAGATATGGAATACTGTTATTTATAAATAAATTTCAGGACTGACCATAGAACTTGGCACCCAGTTAGATCTCACTTATTTTGTCGTAGAAGTCAACAACCAAGGCATTTATCATAATATTGAACTTGGCTCTCATTTTACATTTATTGGATTTGTTTTTCTTCAAATACCTCTCTTTGCCCTTCGGCCTTCACTGGGTAACAGTTTGATATCAAGTGACCGGCTAGGCTATTGACACCAGTTTTTAACATTATTGCAAAAAACGAACAATATAGGTTTTAATACAATGGATCTGGTATGCTTTTGTTAGATGGCGGATCTGTTAGTAATGTATAGCATGTTCTTTAGTTCCTACATATTAAACTTGTCATTAATTATAAATAAGAACACTAAGAACTAGGTAAGCTAGATCTTTAAGGAAGAGGTGAGGATGAGCACTTGTTTATATAAAATACCAACTGACAACGAAGAATGTCTCCCAAGCAGCCAAAACATCTTTTTATACCGAAATTCTTATTCGTCTCGTTCATTCTTGACATGAGCCTTCCAGCGAAGCTTTGCGTCTAGTGTCATTAAAACATGTACATGTATGAAACCGTACTTCAATAATTAATATTTGAGCAATGAAAAAGTTTATTGATATTAACCAGGACGCCATTGATTAGTTCATGATTCTGCCTGCCGTTTATTAAATCAAAATAATGTTCCTCTCTTTCGTATTTCGTATACACTAGTTATCGCATAGTACATAATAAAAGGAATTCTTCAGCAAACCTCATTAAATCTTACTGTATTTAACCCAACTTCTAGCGCTTCATTTCTTTTTATATAGAATCACTTCGACCAGTCCCGCAGTCAGACAGTGTAAATTGTCTTGTGGGTCAGAATGTAAAAATAGTTGTCTAACACATTCTGTTTTAATAATAAATAAATAAAAAATATAAGCTCCTGCATAACACAGCAAGTTACTAAGCTCGCCACTCAAGATCAAATAAAGAGGTATCATGCCTCCGTGTCCGCTCGCCGATAAATTAACATCTCCAACCGATAAAAACGTTCAATTCACAGAGGGGTCCCATTTTGCTCGCGAGGTAATAGCGAATTGCCATAAAACCGTCCATAGAGCATTACTATTCTTTATAATCATAGTTGGGGACATAAATTACGCGGAATAATTTATGGGCCGATCGCTGATGTTGGGAAGGCAATCACAGTTGCACAGCACGCGATTCGGGAGCCAACAATGCTAAATAATTTATTTTAATGGGCATTTATTAAGTTGGCTGTATAATATCTGCGGTCGCGGCGGGCGGCGCGATTATCTGCGTCATGCGCGGCGCAGCAGATGCGTATCGGGGTTATTCGGACTATTCGGCTCGTGGTAGGGTTGCCTGGCTGTAAAATTCAGCCTTTAAAACCCAGTCCACTGCTGGACATGGCCTCCCCAAGTACTTGCCCCCGAATATTCTCGGATATTCGCATCCAACTCCCACCAGGCGTGTTGCGCTGATCATCCCACCTGGCCTGAGGGCGTCCCACACTACGTTTGCCTAGTGATCCACTCCAGAACTCGAATAGCCCAGCGGTTATTGGTTTTACGGCTGATATGGCCAGCCTACTGCCACTTTGATTACTGATCCGGGCAGCTATGTCGACTTTGGTTCTCTGCCTCATCTGATCACCTTTATTCTGGTTCGATCCCGCAGAGTATTGTTTTATTTATACGTCATGACGAGTTGGCACGGGGACGGCACTGTTGGATGACTAACGTCTCTTGGTATTGTGGGATCAACGATAAAACAAAAATAATCGATAGCAATTAACATGAATAAATAATACAATAATTAATAATTTACTCACATGAAATGAAAAATATAGGCATTGTATGTTAATACATTTAAAAATCGTCAATTCTGTGGCAATATAATTCCACTCGGAGGGATGCCGATTCTTATAAGAGAAACTGGCACGAAACTCATTAGTTAGTTAATGTTTATTATTTAGCAGGTTTCCTAAATGTGGAAAATCTTTCGTCAAGCTAGAAGATATAAAAGGAAAAAAAATTTAACCCCGAATTTGACTTGCTAATACAGCATCTTCGTATGCATACCTTGGCACTCGAGAAAGAGCTTTTTAATTATAAGATGAAAATATTAACTTCTTAAGTACAGCCCTAGTAGAGCCCGATGACAATGGTGGAACAAATGCGAACACGTTCGATCGTATTTCTATGTAAACTACGACTCCCATTGGCGTCTTGTGCGCGAAGAGAATGCGCAGGCGCATTAGCTGTTCCCGACCAGATATCGGTTGGTTCCCGACCAGATATAGGTTTGTTCGCGACTCAGTTTTGCATTGTGCACTTAGAATACTTAGATTTCGTTATTTTATGGCCTTTTGGTGCGGGTTTAAGTTGGAAAAATCGATAAACTCTGTTTACTTTAAGTATTATGTGTGGACTTGCACATATACAGTGTAACTATAGTCTTAGGATCAAATGAATAAAATGATGTATTATACACACACGCACACACTATAAAAGATATCGCATCGCCGTCCATGTTCATACTGATCAACAGCGGCTCAAAGAAATTAAAACACAAGAAAATCGAACCTGAATATCGATGAAATACTGATTTATGGACGAAGATTTATTCTGAATCGGCCATGATTCCTCCCCTCAAACCCGGAATGGCAGCAATTTCATAACGCAAACGATCCCGCCCGGGGCCCGTGTATCAATCAGATTAAAATATATTCCAACTCGACAAAGGAGAAGTAAGCATGATATCTAAACCGCGTTTCATGTTATTAAACTTCACATTCCACGCCAAAAGTTAGAACACTGTGCAGAAAAAGTGGTACATTGCTGGACACTGTGAGCGTTGTTGGAAAACGGTCGGTCGAACAATAATGTTAGACTGTAAGCGGCTATTTAAATTTGAGCCGTAACGTCTAGTGACCTCGTAGATGAGACGTTTCTTTTCAGAATGGCTGTTTGGGGTGATGTCCAATTAGGAAGTGGCAAGCGGAAAAGGCACCTGATAGAAGCTTAGAATAATACTGGAGAGAACGTTCCGTTCTAGCGCGCTTGTCTCTTTGCCAAGAGTGTGACGACAGAAAAGAAGTGTGTTGCATGGTGTTGCTTAAGAAATGTTATTATTCTGATCGTCGACTTATTATGGTTCTCACAAACCGGTAGACTGGTAAGTTTTTCCTTCACTGTAGAAGGGTTCTGTGACTGTCACCGAAGATTAAGTTACAGAGAAACGTTTGTGTGGAAGAAAAGACGAAATTAAGAAAGAAACCGGAAAGTAGCTTCAGTACTTGTATTACGGAATCAACAGAAGAGTATACAAATATACTCGTACTTAAAATATAAATAACACACTTTGTAACTAAATAAACACCGACGTTATTTCACAGTACATGGATACAATCGGCACCTGGAACAAATATGTTCCAGGTGCCGATTGTACCCATGACTCCTGTCTTAGGAGACAGAGCCCTACTGGAGTCCATACTCATGACGCTTCAGCTCCTCACTCGGCCACAGATACACCAGCAATTTAGAGTCGGCAGCGAGCGTAACTCTGGTCAAGTGCGCTCTCTAACTCATCCCTGCGGCTCAATAACGCTCGCATTACTCACGGCTCAAAGGGCGATCCCTGATAAATAAGGCATAAGGGCACCCATTCACGCGATCTCACATTGTAGCCCGTAGCGATGCACCGAATAGGGCCGGTTGTAATCGATGGAAATGGACTCGATTCTTGTTTGGGTCGACTTGACCCCGGGTGGGTTAATGTGGTTTATAAGCATTGTTCATTATGTTATTAATTGTGTAGTTTCGGTTCGCAACTTTTCTGGGTTGTTTATGTGGTTCTTTACTTTTGAGTTGGGTACATCCGACGTAGATGATATTTTGTGATTAAATAAAATTATACATACAAGTATTGAGTAAATGATTGAATAAAGAAAAGCATAATACATCCAGACACGGAACAAACACCGATGTTCGTCACACAAATATTTGTCCCGAGTGGGAATCGAACCCACGACTCTTGGAACCGTAGGTTTTTAACCTGAGTCACTAACCACTGTTCCACCAAGCCAGTCAAACAGAGGACGTTTCCAAAGACACTTATCATTAGGAAACCTCGTAAATCGTTTTATTGAATTGAATTGTTAGGTGATGATAAGCAAACTGCACTTCTAACGTTCGGTATAAGATTACTATCTACTAACCTACAAGTTTATTCTGCAGATGTGCGTCGAACCTTTATAGTGAACGGAATAAAAAACCAATCAAAGCAACAAGTTCCGTCAAGTGATTCCCAGAATGGCGGGTTAAACGTCCTGAGCTGATCCAAGGCTCCGTTTTTGCCACAACGTCCGGAAGAATTTCTAATATTCTCTGACTCATACGCCCAAGGTCGGATGGTAAAAACTTAATTGTGGAAGTCAGGTCAGCGTCGACATTGTCGAGCTTGTTTTGTCATATGGTGTTCAGTTGCAATCGGCAAAAACGAAGGTCATTTGATCACTGTAATGCTGGCTAGGCTTGTTGGATATCGGATCGCAGCTAAGATGTTTTTTAACACTGTGGGAATCTTTATTAAACGACTGTTATTTCATTTTATTTTTAAAAACGAGTATAATAAAGTATAAAACAAGGGACCAACTACTTATTAAGTTATTTAGGTCAAACATCTTATTCAAGTGAAGTGAAACAATTGAATAAAAGAAAATAAAGTAAACATATTCTCATTGCGTTATGTAAGTAGTATACTCTTAGCAGTATTCCGGAAATATGTGTTGGGGAAGCGGTATATGAAAACTATTTCGTTAATATTTATGGTATTCTTCTAACTTTAAAAAATAAAGTCGATTGTCTATGCTCCGGTGCGACTCTAGTGCTACAGCCGGATGGCCTGGTAGGGGGCGCTCTTTGTACGCAGAGACAATAAGGCTGCCATAGAGAAATGATTAGGATTTACCACTTGCTGGTAGCTATTCAGATCGCCGCCGATTAATATAAGACTCGTTTGCGCATGTTTAATGGCAGACATGTTATTATCGACAGTGAATTTTATATAATACTAGCTTTCCGTCCGCGACTTCGTCCACGTAAATATGATTAACGGGTAAAACTTACTTCCTTATAGCGCAGTCGGATAAAAAGTAGCCTATAACCTTTCCTAGGCTCTGGACTATATCTGTACCAAATTTTATTTAAATCGGTCCAGTATTCTATGCGTGAAAGCATAACAGACAGACAGACAGAGTTACTTTCGAATTTATAATATTAAGTAAGGATATTAACTGTGAACTGTAGTCAGTTTATTCTGCTCAGGCCATCATTATCAACCTTGACATCAATGAAGTATTTTTTTGTTGTAAGTGAGTAACTATAAAAGGCAACTTAACAATATGTATTGTAGTAGGAGGAAAATGTCGCTGTAATTTTTGTAATACCAGTAACTACTTCAATATTCAGAAAACGCAAGAACTTCACGTAAGAGGTAATTCATGTTATTATAAACACAATAATTTGATTGATTAAATGCACAAATGATATTGTCAAAACTTCTCATTTTTTGACTTTATTCATTAACTTGTGACCGTCTAGGTAATTGTATCAGCTATTGTTCGGTTGTCAACTGTAAATAGGTATGTAAAAATACAATTCGCGGTATTATGAGAATACTTTCACTTATTTTCAACACAGTCTAATGTACTAAAAAAATCTAAGGCAATTGAATGTCTTTTTTATTCGATTTATTATATTCTAAAGTAATGGCAACTCTTTTATTAACGTAGTTCAACAAGGAATTTGACAATTATTTGGCGACACTTTTAAATGCATTTCCCATTTTCAAATGCACGCTATGTAAGCCTTCGAGTTACTTTTTGGTGCATTATCAAATAAATGATTTTTAGTTCATAGCCACGCAACTACTTATTATTTGTCTAGCTTCTATCTAAGAGATAGGCATTTGTGATTATGCAACATCACATACTTCTGATTCTGATATAAATGACTAAAAACCACTAGTGTTACACATATCAGTAACAACAGTGGTATACTTCAAACACATAAGTGATTAATATTTACCTCCAGACACGAAACAGGTATAAAACAAAACACAAGATAATATGACCTGGATTGGTATCGAATCCAAGACTACTACGCAAGAAACGGAGACACTACCATAAGCGTCGTCAAACCAGTCAAATCGTAGTGATCATGAATGGTAGTTATAGGATAACATGTCAGGCATTAACTAACCATTAATTGCTACTGTACCTAAAATTGTTTCACTATAAAATGAAAGGGTACAAGTTAACACACCAATAAAGGTTTTATAGACCTCATCTGGGTAGAAAGTATACAGTTCCTTACACGTGGGCTGATCGGCTTTACACTCCGGGCTGTTGTCAATTTGCAACGATCACGAGAGAAGTGCCTCGGGAGGCATGCTGACCTTCTAAGGGTGAGGTGGTGGCATACGCTGAAGCGGAATGTTAATGGTATTGATTATATGTATTAAAATTACTAAATTGCTTGCCTTTTTTTCCTATCTGAAATACGATGGAGTGGAGTGGCCTCGTCATCATCACCGGACTTGCGGGAGAGCGGATGGCTTTCACCCCTGAAAATTGCTTGCTATATGGCAGTCGATCGCCTCTTTGACTTCTTTTCTTCTTTTTTCTCTCTTCGTGATAACTTTGGCTGCTGATTTGAAAGAGTGGATAGAAAAAATATAATGTGCAAGAAATATAGTGGTTTTCATCTGCTTTTTACAGTTAATTAACTCTTATTATATTTTTTGTAAGAAAGACTTACATATATACCTATTTATTTATTTTATTTATTTATTTATTAAGTATGTATATAAGCTCATAGCAAGCTCTTTAGCATAATAATTATGATGTATAATTGTATCCATGCAAATCCATATCTATATTTTATATCTCTTGGACCACATGCCTTAAGCAAATAAAAATATATCTTAACTTTTTGCTGTATGACCTTGAAATATGTCTAAAAATGTTATGAATCGAATTGGAACTCAATCATCATTCTCCTGCCCTTGTCCCACACTAAGTGGGGTCGGCGCAACATTGGAACACGAATTGGAACTCAATAATTCGGATAAATCTAAACACACCACTATGCTACTCGTAAAATCACACTAAAGTTTGATAAGGTTTTTAAATACTTATATCACGTTCGACTTCTCCTATAAAAATCTTCTCATAAAAAAGAAACCTTATTAGATACACCGCTTCACCCGCCATCGTATTTCAGGCTTACTTTATTAGCATGTGGTTCGCATATCACTTGCCGCCGCGCGCAGAAAACACCTGACGATTTGAGGCCATTTGCACGGATAAGTACGAATGCCTTTTTCTAATTTGAGTGTGTAGGAGGCAGTAAATAATATTGAGTGTCTGTTTGAGGGATTGTTAATGCGATGTTGCTCGCGGAACATGTAGAGCGTTTTATATTGGTGTACTTGTGATTATCCTTATAAGGTCAGGCATTGTGGCATTGTAAAAGATGAATATACTGGTAAGATTTGCGATTTGGATTCGAATTCGTTAGTTCAAAGAGATTTAGAGTAAAAACGATTAAAGATCGTTTAGAAGATAGAGAAAAAAAGTTTCTAAAGAATCCGTTCAGAGGATTCAGATTCCGAACAAAGAGTATCAAACTATTATAATACTAGTGGTCCCGACGAATTTCATACCGCCAATAATGATTCTTTTTCTATATTTTCTCATTGAAACCTTCCCTGGACTACAACGAACATTTTAAAACCAAAATTACCTAAATCGGCAATTCATTTTTATTTATAAGAGAAGAAGATTTCGGTGAACTAGTGGTGCTTCTTTTCAAATGTATTCCTACAAAATATCCGATCACACCCTTACAGAAGAAAAGTGTTACAAAGTCTACAGCTGTTTCAAACGCCACTCACTTCGACCGTTAGCTCTCCTGTAAACTGCGATCGCATTTGACTCGGGTTCGCTGTTAACATTTAATGTGACAATAATAACTGTTGGTCGGCCTCCGAAGCCTATATTTAACGAAGATACAGTTGTACACGCTTGTTTGTAATTACGCGTAAGTGTCAAAAGCCTGTCATTATATTGTCACGTCTAATACACATTTTCTTTTACCATTTTTAAATTCGCACCTTGGTAAAGGGAATTTCATTTGTCACATTTGGTTAGCCGGTGATGTTATAAGTCTTCCGGCAAAACGTAAGCGATGGCCATTAAAAATAATGTCCTCGTTTACTTTGAAAAAGTTTGCATCACCGCTGCGTAGAGTATACTCCATAGTAGCGTCTAATGTGTGTTTTAATGTCACCCTTATCTACCCATAGATGAACACCAGACCGTTAAACCATAAATCGTCGGCTAACGAAGTTGAATTTGTTAACTTTTGTGTTAACTTTGAATATTATTAAGGGATTTATAGCTAACACAATATATGTAAAAGTGAAGTCGTCATTATTGTGTAACGACGCAGTTATACAACGTGAAATTTTAGTGGTTGTTTTCCCGTGGCAGAACGACTTGCCTTTAGTAATACTATCGAATCATGCAAATTATTCCTAGAAAAAAAAATTTTTTTTTTTTGATTTTTCAGAATAATAATTTTCCAACTCGAAAACGAGAGAAGCTATCGTTGTTTTTGAAGATGTGACGTATTCAGGTACTGCTTGCCGCATGAAATCGATGCTCAAAGCTAAAGAAGCTCTACACCCTAAGTCATAAAGCGGTTCGAACGTGTTTTCGAGTTACGGTTAAACCTTTCGTAAAACCGGCATTTATTGATTTTACCAAAAAAGAACTGCACACATCTTTTGTACTACTAAGATAGAATCATTTTACTGCGGGAAAACAACCACTAAAATTTCACGGTGTATAGCTATTGAATTTATGTTGAGTTTTAAACATTTCTGCATTTGTAGTTCTAATCGTTTTTCACATACATGTTTGTGAAAATAAACAGCAGACGGTTGTTTATTTTATATGATAGCAATGAAATTAAAACCATTTTTATATCTCAAGTCAGCTCACTTATGACTGTACGTACCATTTATTATTTGTAGTCATCTCCAATTACACGATTTTTTTAATAAGACAAAGTTAAACGATTAACATAGGATTCTGTGATTTATTGAATAACTACGCTTGGCAAAAATAAACAGTTATGCGTAGTGTAAACCTGCGTAATTTTAACCATCGTTTATTATTATTATTAATAAGACGTAAAATACACGTAATAATATGTATCTATGTGTTATTACTTAAATATATTGTGTATGCTACTGTTGTTTCAGATCCGTAACACATTTCCTTGAGCTACCCATCTCAAAATTAGAACAATGCAAGTGACATGAGAAATTTATATTTGCATGTGAACTAAACAATCCAAAATAAAAACAAAAGAAATATAATCAAAAGATCTTATCATCAACTCTTGTATCATTCATAGGCTGCGGTTCCTTTAGACCTAGTTTCTAGGTCATATCGGTATTTATTTTATTGTATTCTCTATTTACGACGGTGTTTAGCGATGGGGCGATAGGGATTGCTCGCTCGTACGTTAGCCTCTAGTTGGATTGACAGTCTTTTATACATGTTTTATTGATGAGCCTGGCCGTTGGTTGTTCGTTAACTATGGTGATGTTAGATATCATTCATAGGGGTGATGAATTCGATGGGGCGAAAGGCAGGGTCTGGTGTGAGTACTAGGTTAGATAACGACTCAGATGGATGCCCTAAAATGGCTAAAATTGTTTAAGCTGACACAGAAGGTATATCTTTTAGTAATTGAGGCACTATCTCAATCGTGTTAATCCAGTATTGGTATTTTTATTCGAGATGCATGTGCAATTGTGCATCGATGATGTAGATTTTATGAAAAGACAATATAGACATTGAATTTTGAACTTCATTGCTCGCCAATTGGCCCTAATAAACGGTCCATTCTATCATCATACCGAGCACACATAGTTCAACTTAGGCAGCTAATAGACAACCAAATATCCCATTTACGGCAAAATTGATTTCATAGAAATGGATCTTACACATTGTTTGCTCAATCAAACGATATCTTTTAATGCAAATTCTTAACCTTAAGGCCTTAACTTAAATTTTGTTTGTTCCAAAATAAATTCTATTTTAAAGGCAGTTATGTGGTTCAATTGAACTGATCTTGGTGCCCTTTAGAGTAATATAATAAAGTGTACTGGCAACTTTGTGTGGTTAGCTTCATTATAATGTAAGATCGGGTACGTAAATGTCTGATCTGGCTGTTTTAGGCAATAAATTAGAATCTGACGGCAATCAAAGGCAATTTCTGTAATAAGTGCAAGAGCGGTGTAATGCAGCTACCATTTCAATGTTACGTTTGAACGGACACTATGATAAAGCTTGTTTTACATTATTGCAACTGATTAAATTGTTAGATATGCTCTTGTAGTTTTGACAAGAGGTGATATGATGTTAAAAAAATCAGTCATATAAAAATAATGAACTAATGACTTTATTACCATCTTTACCATTTTTCAGCTTAAGGACTAATTTACGGGTTTCATAAATATAATGTTTAGACTAAGTAGATGTTGACGTTTAGAGACGTACCCCAACATACTTATGGGGCAAATATAACACTGTAAAAATATAACGTTAAATACATTTATGTATTATAGGGTCCGTCCCCCACTTTGCTTCGGATATATTATACATAAAAATCTTCCTCTTAAATCCTCTAGCTAATAAATAACACAGCAACAAAATCCGTTGTGTAGTTTTAAATTTTTAGGCATACATAGGCAAGCAGACGCGGGAAGCGACTTTGCTTTATACTATGTACTTAGTGTTATGTCTAGGTTTGTCAGGGCCCTATCTAAAACTTGCCTACTTTCACCGTTCGATTATCTGAATAATTGCGGCTTCAAGCCAGTAAATATATGTGACAGATGTGTTATTAAGTCCATAATTATAAAGGGATCCGATTAATATTATATACCTAGTTTATCAATGGGCGAACATATTGCGGGACAAATCAATATATCTATGGCTAATGTTTGTTGTGTTCAGTATGATTAGTGTCAACCTTTGTTGTGCCGCAAGAGGTTAGGGTGGCCAGGCAATCGAACATCGGCGGTCTTTGATTGTATCCTGATAAACTAGCAATAGTGTAGTCCCCAATATGACTTATTTTGGACCCGTATTCTTCAAATGAAGTTTTCTAAGGACCATCATGGCTATGACAATCGACTAGAGTCTTCTGTCCAACAGACATGGCATTGTAGCTTAAGTTTCTTACTATTGGTGCCAATAAAGTGAAGGTATCGCAAACCACCAATAAATTGCCACGACGGCGCTACAATTCTAAAAATCGCGTTAAATTAAACGAAACTTTTAAGTGTTCGCAACAAAGTTCCCTTTTTAATGAAGACCTTATTTGTGAGGGCAGTATATTTATTTAATCTGAATAGTTGGGGTCTGCTGGACAGCGCAGTTAGGCTATCATGCTGGAGCCAAATACGGTCAGGTTTATTAAGGAAGTCAGTCCGTAGATGATTGGTAAACTCGCTCTGGTATTTTTGTAATTGATTGTCATCTGTTCGCATGGTCTTGCGCATAAGTGTGACGCAATTAGGTAAGTGACTTTCGTTGATTAATTGGACATTAGATTGTTACGACCGCATAACTACTGATAAATATAGTTTTTTTTTGATTGATCTCAGAGTAATAAAACCATGTAATAGACAATACTCTTAGTAATTTAAATTCTGCATTGATGAAATATGATGAATTTGTAACGCAACTATCAGTACAAATGCACATCGCGTGTGTGCGAAGGAAATCTTTAGAATTATATATATAAAAAATGAAGTCGATCTACTATTACCCTTCAGTCCTATTGCGACGTAGCATTTATTGCTGGCCATTGATTCCAACATTAATATCTCATTGGTTTCTCCAATCGGCCCAACCCGCTCCTTCTCAATACAGTTACTCTGTATGCTTCCACCCAATTAAAATATCTGTACCAGTGTTAATATTTCAGAGCTGAAGATGTAACTTTTCATAGCTAAACAAGGTCCGTGGCGTCGCCCGGGGCAGCTCAGTTGTGTGCTGGTTTGATACGGGATGTTGTTTTGATCGGCCATTTTGAAAGTAATCTAAGTTTCAATTTTTGTCGCAAGATGGCGGACGGTAGACCGCAAAGAAGCTTATGCACAAGACGCGGAGTGTGACGCGTTTATGAGAAAAACAGAAAAAAAATTCAGCAAATACACTTCACTACTACTACTTTTAAACAATAAAAATCGTTGCGTCAGTACAAAATGATTGTCTTTTCTGTGTAAGCTGTCCTTGATATTTTGCTACCGTGCCTGAATATGAATAAATAAATACTTATTCGAAATTATATTTCAAACAACACCCCATATCAAAATGCCCTGGATTAATCAAACAGGACAAGGATGTATAAAATGTTATAAAAGATATTTGCCGCCGGGTAACAACTACAACATATAAAACGAAGTGAACCCCATTAAGATCAATGAAATTAAGGTACCTCGACTGTTAATAATTAACACAAGATTGTTGTAATGAAAACACTAATAAATCGGATTCATCATAATATAATTCAAAGTCGATTCCCGCGACCTGTCCACCTAGGTCTTAGATGTGTAAAAATATGCTGATTTTACGTTTTTTTTTTAAAACAGAAATGTGATATAGGAGTGAGGTTTATAATATAATAAAAAATAAGTACATGGATGCGTACGTACGTGCGAATCGAGGCGCGTCACTAGGAATTTAAATAAATAAGATGTCCGAGCCATTTCGTTTACAGCGGCAGATCTTAATGGAGATCAGTCGAGTCAACTGGCCAGTACATTTATAGTACAAAAGTCTCTGATCCCCTAATCTTATAGTTCGGTGAGAAGGTTTTCCAACACGAAAGTTAAGAGATTAGGCGCAGGACCACCGGCTTCTCCTAACTTCCTGACTCTAGGCTGAGTTATTTTGAACTGACAAATACTAAAGGGTTTGTATTTGGAATTTAAAACCGGGACTATCGGTACATACTCAACCCTTGCGACCAATAGATCACGAGCTACTATTGAAAATATACTTATAAATACTAGGTCAAGACCCTACCTACTAACTACGTGGAAAACAATACAATCTACTCCGTTCCTTACCGTTTGTACATAGAACATTATGAGTTCTGACATATCTTTGACATTCTTGACAATACACAAGAAGGCTAGCCTTACTGGCGAACTCTAAGTAAATGTACTTAGACAGATATTGACTTTTAAGTCTTTGCAGATAGGCACTTCTCATGCTGACTGTACCACAGTGTAATCGTGGAAATCAGTGAAATACATAACTTTGCCGATCTTCTGTTAATGACAATGAATTATTTTAATCCATTGTAATGATTTAGTGAACGTAAATCACATAAATTAAATACAGAATATGTTTAGTTCGTACTTTCTTCGTAAAATTAAATTTCTTCAATCTTAACATTTTCATTTCGACCTGGATCTTTCGTCAGTCTTAATTTAGAATATCGATGGAAATTGTCAATGTACTTCCGGCAAGTAGAAAGTAGCAGGATACAATAAAACAGGGTTTACATACGGTAACAAGATGAAACTTATTTCAGTTTGCTGATGTAAGTTACACAAGTATAGGGATGCCATGAATCCGAGATTTTCTGGATTATTCGTTGTTATCTAATCTATCTCCACATTTTTGTATGTTTGGAGAAATGGTTTTGTAAGTTCAGATTTATTTATATTTCAAGTCGTAGTAATAAATATATTGTTCCTCGGTTACTTATTATAAGGCATTCAAACGGAGAAGTATGATTTTCTTATTATTTATTAATACCAGTACATTTTTGGATTTGGTATTGCTTAAAAGTGAGTAATGAAAAAACCCCATTTATAACATACTTGAGATCGATGGGATTCATGTATGCTACCACAACTAAGTTAAGTACGGACTTTATGGTCAAAAAACTTTTCGTTCTTTGTCCCTATTGTCACATTTCAGCCATGGCAAGTCTAGCACTACAATAAGCGAGCGGTTTGTATCTCCAGCACGGACGGTATCTCGTTCTGCGGTGCGGCGATTCGTTACTGTTATTTATTGCATTGTGCGAATGCAGCGCTGCTATAAATACATTACGTAGTGCACGCACAACAATTAAATTATCATAGGAAGTCACCGCACGCGATGGACGAGTTATAAACAGCGGTGATGTGTACAACTGTGTAAGTAGGAAAAATTATGTTTTTTGCAATAGGTGATGTAAGATTTATGGGTCTACACGCGATATTAGGAGTAGGAAATACATGCTACCTACCGCCCGACCAGTCGAGCCTTAATATTTAGGTGTTATATTAGTTACTAATACTATGTCGATGTTCCAGTAAGGTAACCGTACTGAATGTCATACAAATGGATATGTTTTAAATCTAAACGTGAGGTTTGATAAAAACGCACAGATCAATGTTGCAAAATAACATGAGAAAATAATTAATTAGTATTTGGTTGAATTGATCTCCTTTTAAATATTATCTTTCAAGTCACAACGTATTGTAAAACATAAAACTTGATTTAGGCTCTAAAAAACGAACCGCTAGTATGATTTAATAATAGTTTCATTTAATTTAAGAAAAGTTAGTTACATCTCAGATGAAGGTTCCATTTTAAATATATTTTACTTATTTAGTATGGATTAAATACTTTTTTCATTGAATGGCGCAAAATTGTCTTTCTGGTCTACAACTGGTTAAGTCTGATCAGCCAATACGTAGTTACATGCTGGCTGGTCAAAAAAGAAAAAAAAAAACTTATTAAAAAAAGTAGTTTTAGACTTGAGGACTTACACTCGGCGGCGGCTCGTTGGGTGGCTGACGTCAGTTAGCGAAGTTATTGGTGGGACAGATCGTGCGCGCCTACCCGCGGGTATGTACGGTACGGCGACGTACGCCGGCCTTTGAGGCCGTCTCAGCTTTGCGCTGTTTCTGCAAATACCGCATTCTTTGTTTTGTTGCTAGGCTAGCCTCGTTGATGGGGAATACGTTTGTTCCCTATTGACATTTGCCGGGTAGGATGACAGTTGTAGCATGTAACATGACGTAGTATATAAGAGTATCATTGATTGCCAAAAAAAGTTTAATTTACTGTTTTATGAGTTAACCTGCGATCATGGCGCTTGCCTAAGTCGTTGATATAAGGAAATTTGGTAAATATCCCGGATGTATTCAGTTTTCCAATTTATGTTTTGCACAGAATTTTTTTTTCCAACAAGTATATATGCATCGCAAACTTATTTATACCGCTAATCCCACGCGTGGTGCCATCTGGGATATATGAGTGATAAATCTGTTATCTACCGAAATACTGGTGTAAAGCGAATTAAGACCTCACCTGAAACATCTGTTTTTCTCGCCTGATTCTATGTATTAATACTAAAATGTTGTAAAGATAAAATTTTGAGTAAGTCCTTACCATACTTGGTTATCATATCACCAGTCTCGTTGCAAACATATCCATACTGTAAGCTTTCATGCTAAGCAATAAAGTTACAAAGAAAATACTCACTTATTCGCTTAACAGATAACATTCAATTTGTTGAGGATATGAACTTTAAGTACAAAATACCGTTGCAAAGTCAAACAACCTTTTTCATGTCTTTTTGATAACGTACACATTAATAAGTAAGTTTAAAACACCGCACAAAAATGTGCTGGTAATTAAAGTTCACAAAACACAAAAGTTGGCGAGAATTTAGCTTTTAAAAACGATGTCATTTTTATACTATTAATTTCTATACGACACGGTTTAATTAAAGAGATAAACATCTCGCTAAGAACTCTATATAAGTCTTAATTAAAGGAAATACTCAATTACTTATAAAATACAGACTTGTTTTAATAATTGGCAGAAGAGTTATGAAATTAATTGGATCTAGGACGACGGTAGTTTTTGAGTTCAAGTGTGATTCAGTGTTTCTCAATGATCCTTTGAACTGTAAAAAAAGGAGGATTTTATTAGTCGATCGTCTCAATAGTCTATCTGTCTGTCATTTAGGTAGAAATTTAAGTTAAGTACAATTATCATTTACATAATTTTAGATGAACGAGAAATCTGAATTCCATAGCTACTTACTGCCCGTCGTTTCGACTGGGTTACACCAATCATGGTCGCGAGCGAATTGGCGCCGCTTTAGTGTAATGGAACGCGTAAGTCTAAAATCTTACAAATCTGAATTCATTAATATTATTATTTTTTATGATGATAATGAATACAAATACAAATAGACAAATACAGGAAACATATGAGGAAGTATATTTTCATGCACGTGCAGTAATTGCGAATTTTTAAATTTTCTCCTATCTAAATAATTAGTACAAAAATTGTGAAGTTAGTAAAAATATTTGGTAAGTAAGTAATTTTGATGATTGTTATCTATGACTATATGCCCTATGGATAGATACTTATTTGGCCTCTCGATTGCAACAAAAAGGCCTACCTACGGAATTAGTCCGACCTAATTATAACTTACAACATTTTAGCTTAAGCTTTGAGAAACACTGGCAACTTAACTTCTTAAGAACTTCAATGATAAGTAATGCGAGTAGGCGGGCCACTTTATTATGTTAAATGAATACTCAACTTTGTTTCATCATTATTGAGTAGGTATTTATCAAACAATAGACCGGCTATTGTACTATCTTGATCATATAGTCATTAGTATCATTAATATTGATTGTCGATAGTACTGGTGTGGTCTCCTCATTATTTTTAGTACCTAATGGTTCTTAACATCCGGTTCCGTGTAAAGATAACTACAAATATATATGTACAGTATTTTGAGTGTTAAAATTATTTTTCTAAGTATCGACAATGCTTTGTAAATTGACTAAATAGAAGTTTACAAAAATGAAAATAAAAAAAGAGCGGTCGAGTTTAGTAAAACCGTTTAATAAAAGACAAATTGATCGATCGCTGTAAAAGCCGCCAAGATGTAAATATTAAATACCAGAATGCTGTATTAAAGAAAATAACTGTTTTTCTTGCGACATCTTCTTTACTTGAGCCATTGACAAACGATGGAACATTAGTCAAAATTAATAAAGTTCGACAATTGGTTGTTAAAACTATTCAAGTGCAAGTTGGAACTACGTACCGCGGTTCCGTACAATTTAACTTAATATCTGAACTCCTTTGCTCTCTGAGAAAAAGGAGCTAACAGAGTGATGAACAAAAAAATGAATGGAATTCGTTTTGCCTTTGAGATAAGGAACCTTAAGAAAAATAAACTCCATTTATCGCTAAAGGACATTTGAACAAAATATATCGTGAATCGATAATTATTCATTGAAATCATATTTTATATGTCGGAAACTATGTTATTACGCAATGACACATAATTTCATACATTATTTTTAAGGGCATTTCATTAATGAATAGGGACAACATGCTATGTAATAGGAATTAGAGATGGAAAAAATGAAGTCGTTACTTTGTCCTTATCTGATATAAAAAGTACTTACGTAATTATCCTTGGTAAACAACAATATAAATAACGATAACTGTACCTATGAATGTTAACGGATGGTGATAAATCCGCTCACAATTTTAAAGATAATCGAACTGTGAAACTTTAATGTCAAATTGACGGAACAATGAAAGTCTGCTTGGAGATTGTAAGTGAATTATGTTTCTAAGAGAGGAAGCTGTTTATATTTATTTATTTATTTGGTAATAGGTACACCAACAGTATATACACAACTTAACAGAAGATACATTATATGGTAACTATTTCTTAGTGATGTACGGAACCCTAAAGATAATTTTATTATTTATTGCAGTTAAGTTGATATACCTACGTATTTTTCATACCCTGTTCTTTTCTTTTAACTGCTAAATCGTTAAATTTGTCCGTGAACTTGAATAAAAGCTTTTAAAATTCAGAATATTTTTTTCTTGTTTTTCAGTAGCACTAACAAAATAACAAATATTTAAACAACAGTACACACGAAAGTTAAAAATAAACACTACACTACACATAGGTTAGGACTCTGACTCGTTTGCCGGCGTTCTATTTGCTTATCTTTGATCTGCAGGCGTTATCCTAATGAAACGAGCCTCTGTGCGAATCTCGTCATATTTTACGCCCGCGTTTAGAGATAGTTCAGTAATTACCTGCCTTAATAGGCGCCGAAGAGGTACGACCACCGCTGGTTTATGGATGTGGCAATACTCTTTTACGTGCAGTTCAGCAGCAGTGAGTTTGTTACATATTGCCGAATGACGAAAGGTCGAGAGTCTTATGCTAGGGTATATACTTTGTACTGTGTGAACGATAATGTTCTTATTACAAAGTAGTTAACAGAAAGCTTGCCGTTGTAAGACAAGACTCATAAAACCACGTCTGAAAAGATCACTAATCTCCATCAAAAATTATGGAAATTCAAAGGTTATCCCAAAAACAACAATTACAACAATGCGGACACATTTCATATATGCAATTTGATAATAAATAAAATAAATAAATGCGTATCAGACAACATCATGTACATTGATAAAGCAAATATGATAGGGAAATCAGGATCAACAGTGGAATACGCAAATATACTTAAATATATAAGTGACACACCCATACTTACAAACGCCAGTGAGACAAGTCAGATAGACAAATGGAGTAGGTAATAGTTTGTTACTACTACATTACAGTATATTTCGTTCTGTTATTTCCTTTTACTGCTTCATAAGTTGTTATTTTACCGATAGCATATCCACACTGTATGAAATCCAAGAAGTTTGATCGCACAACTAAGTGCACATATTTGTACGGTGCTTTCACACATAACCACGCACATAACTAGTCATATAAAATTTCTAATAAACGTCTTATTCAGAATAGCTCGCATACCAATGAGGTATTTTATACTCTATCACGTTTGAACAAGGTTAATTTTGCTATGACCAGAAGTGAAAAAATATAGAAATGTAACGTTACTCTGTATGGGGCAATTCTTTAACAATGTAGGTTTTATAGTAGAAAATATGAAACAATAATTTTGAGTCGGCGAATATGGCGTCGTTATGTCACCACGCCCCACCGATGTTTGAATATTTCTAATCATTAAATGATCATTAACGTAAGTTATAGTTCTACAGTGAGTGGTAATAAATAACGAAAATTAGCGTGGAACAGTGTTAAGCAAATATGTATAGGCAATTTATCTTACATAATGAACTACCGCTTCTATGTACTTACCAGCTTGGTAGTGCGAATAAGAAATATGAACGTTACATTAGTGCGAATGTGTAGGAGTATTAGGTATAAGGACCCATTCTGACAAAATACTAAATCGACTCCGTCTAAGTAGGGTCGGTGACTACAAAACTGAAAAGTCCGGGATATATGTATATGTACTATGTTGTGAAGACATGGGTGAAGTTTCAGTCATGATCATGGCGCTTGCAACAGTGCCGAAATATCAAAATCTCATTAAAATAAAACAACATGGTGTAAGTATTCCGGGCATTTTCAGTTTTCGAATGTGTGTAACCATGAAACTTTAAAATTGTATGTACATATACGAATCACATACTCAAAATATGTATATAGAAAAATGCTCACTTCGATTTTCTTGTTTTCTTATTTCTTAATGTGATTTTTAGACTCTGCGATTACGATTTTTGCTGGAAATAGTCCTTAGTTCTCAGGTAATTCAAAAAGTTACCACGATAGAATTGGTCTATACAAACGGAAAACGCTTCCATGAATACGTAGCTATGGCAATAGAATGTTTGCTTGCTACACGCCTAGGCATTAAAGAATTCAAAACAATAGACACTCTGGAAATTTCAGCTTCATTTTATGCTTTTTTTGACACGGTGAAAGAGAAAGAAGAGCGTCATAACGCATATTATTATGCTTTTTCACTGGGAAAGGGGGTTCTCTCAGTGGTGTCTCGGACTCCCCAGCCACTGGCAATAGGATGGTATATGTCAGCCGCGACTCGTGGGCACAAAAGTGACCATGAGGTCTACCGTCTAAAACACCGCGGTGTACCTCATCGCCTTGGCGGCATCATGGTGCTCTGTGTTAAGTATGTAAGTATATACGTAAGGAGCCGGCGATGCGGGGAGCGGGTGAGTCAAACGCTGGTTCGTTGCGCACTGGTTTATTCGGCGCCGCGAAGTGCGGGGCCCGACAAGATGGCGCGCGGGACGCAGCCCGCGCATGCGTACTTACGACTAGCTTAATATTAGGTATACATATATAACAATCCTCCCCCTTTTATTCATTACATAAATTGCAGTGTTGACGTTTACGTCTCTGCCTTTTGGGTAAATCAATTTGCACCACATGAGACCCAACCCCGTCCCTTTCATCCGACAATGTAGGTATTTGTTGTCCTTCCGCACTACTCGTCGTCTCTTCTCGTCGTTGTTGCGACGACTGTGACGGCGTATGAGCGGCTGCTGTTGTCGGTATCGTTGGCGTACTTGGCCGCGATGGTGATAGGTGCGGCGTCGGTAGCGGGGACGCCGGCGGCGACGGCGGTGGAGACGACGGTAGGTATGCCGGCGGGCTTGAGTCAGGTATGTTGGTTCCATTATCAAATTTCCCTTTATTTAACATTATTTGATTTTTATGCCTTTTAATCTGAACCCTGGTTACATTATCTTCCAGCAAATAAACTACTCTACCTAATCTTTTAACAACTGTCCCTTTTATCCAATTGTAATCGTCTTTGTTGACATATTTTTTGAAAAAAACTTGGTCATTTATTTTAAAATGTTTGATTATTTTATTGTTCTTGTTAATGTTAATACTCTGTTTCTTACATTTAAAATCGTTAGACGTCGATGACGGTGACAAGGGTGGCGATGCCTTTGGATTAATTATATCCAATCGCGACCTCATCTTGCGACCAAATACTATTTCAGCAGGCGAGAGACCCGTGGCAGAATGAACTGAATTACGGTAATCCATTAAGTATTTTAGCAATCTAAGTTTCCTCGTGCGTATAGAGTTATTTGTGAAAAGACATGATTTTATGCCCTTTTTTACAATTTTCACGAAGCTCTCCGCTTGGCCATTGCTGGCCGGGTGATACACCGGGGAGGTGATATGTGTAACACCGTTTGATTTACAAAATAGTTGAAATTCTTGTGAGCAAAAAGATGTGCCATTATCACTAACCAACGTTTCAGGGACTCCGAACCTGGATATAAAATCGCATAGTCTCTCAATTACTGCGCTCGAGGTGGTGGTCTGCTTCATGTCGTACACTTCGACCCATTTGCTATACGCGTCTACCACGACTAAATACATCGAACCTTGGATTGGGCCAAGAAGATCGAAGTGAACTCGGCTGAAGGGCGCGGGCGGGCGGCGCCAGGCGGCGGGCGGCGCGCGCGGCGGCGACGGCCGTAGCTGAGCGCACACGTCACACGAGCTTATCATGCTTTCAAGCGCGTCATCAATTTTTGGAAACCAAAACCTGGATCGTGCTTCGGCTTTGGTTTTTACAATACCTAAATGCGAAGAGTGCAGCTGTTTTAAGATGATTCCGTGTAAGCTCTCCGGTATGACTATTTTATGCCCTCTCATTATGCATCCGTTTTCTAAAGATAATTGAGCTTTACATAAAAAGTAAGGCCTTAATCTCATATCGCTTATTTTAGCTGGCCAACCGTTCGATATAAAATCAGAGACTGCCTTAAGGATCGCATCTTTGTTGGTAGCATCCTTCAATTCGGCCAGAGTGACCGGCATGCTGCCGTCGACGACGAAGCAGACGTAGCTTGCGCGGTCGCACGGCGGCTCGCTCTCGGCGCAGGGCTCGGCACACGCGCAGCCGCGGCCCGCGCCGCGGTTGCTAGGCAACGCGTCCGCGCGCGGCTCGGGTAAACTCGCTCGCGAGAAATAGTCAGCACTATTATGGACGCTACGAATATATTCGATCGTATAATTGTACCCGCTTAAGAATAAGGCGTATCTCTGTAACCTGTTGGCCGATACCTCCGGTATACCTTTGTGTGGCCCGAAAATCGAAATCAAGGGTTTGTGATCCGTTCGTAAAACGAATGGCTCCGATCTGCCATACAAATATTGATGGAACCGCCTCACGCCATAAATAATCGCGGTAGCTTCTTTCTGGATTTGAGCATACCTTTTTTCCGCGACGTTTAATGTACGCGACGCATACGATAGCGGTCTTTCGACTCCGTCCGAATCTACCTGCGAGAGAATCGCGCCTAACCCCGAAGGCGACGCGTCTACGGTTAAGATTATTTTCGCTTTCGGATTAAAATGTGTTAACACGGCGTCAGATGTTAACATCTTTTTAATTTCCTTAAATGCTTTATCGTGCTGTTCCGACCAATCCCATTTTGACCCCTTTTGTAACAGATCGTATAACGGGCTGAGAATCATAGATGCGTTTTTAACAAAATTACGATAATAATTAATTAGACCTAAAAATGATTGCAGCTCATTTACGTTAGATGGAACGGGGCTTCTATCATAGCTTTAACCTTTTCCGGTGACTTCTTTAGACCCTCTTTCGTGATGACATAGCCAAGGTAACTAATTTCGTCCTGTAGAAACTCACATTTTTCTTTCTGTAAGGTAAGTCCCGCGGCCTGCAGACGCTGCATGACGGCGTCCAGGCGCTGCAGGTGCTCCCGGCGCGTCCGGCCCGTAACCAAGATGTCGTCCAGCAGGCACAGCACGCCGTCCATGCCCGCCAGCACGCCTTCGATGGCGCGCTGGAACACGGCCGGCGCGCTGGCCAGCCCGAACACGAGACGCGTGTACTTATACAGGCCGCGGTGCGTATTGATGCACGTCAGCTTCTGCGACTCCTCGTCCAGAACGAATTGATTGTAGGCCATGGACAAGTCTAACTTACTGAATTGTTCACCGCCATGGATCTTCGAAAAGAGCTCGTTAGCCGTGGGGAGTGGGTATTGGTCGACAAGCAGTTGTTTGTTGAGACTCACGGAGTAATCTGCACACAACCTCACTGACCCGTTGCGCTTCAGCACCGGCACTATGGGCGAGACGTAGTCCGCGTGCTCCACCGGCACGAGGACCCCCAGCGACACCAACCTATCTATTTCCTTGCCTACTTTATCGCGAAGCGCGAAGGCGACTGGACGGGGTTTGAAAAAAAATGGTTTTGCATTATCTTTCAAAATTAGTTTTACTTTATGCTTGTTAAATGTACCTAACCTGTCCGACCACAGCTCTGAATACTTATTTTGTAGCTTTACGATAATGTCTGTATCGGCGCAATAATTCACTCGCGTTAACTCTAATTGAAAAATAGATAAGAAGTCCCGACCCAAGAGCGGTGGGCCTCCGTCCCGGACGACGAACAGGTCGAGCGCGCGCGTGCGGCCCCCGTACGAGACCGCGCGCCGCAGCGCCCGCGCACGCGATGCGCGCGCCGGTGTACGACATGAGCCGCTTGTGGGGAGCTGATAATGGCACATGTTTGAAATGAGTGTTATAAAAATCCTCCGATATGACTGACACGGCAGACCCGCTATCGATTTCAAACTTTAAGGGCACTTTTTCTATATAAACCGTTTCTACCATGGGCTCTCCCTTAAAGAACGTATTTGAAACACCTTACCGTAATCGTCAGACTTGTCACCGCCGTCGACCTCCACATAATTAACTTTGGAGCACATGCGACGCAGATGACCCTTTACATTACATTTTCTACACACATAAGTAGCATATCTACATTCCGACGACTTATGGTTGGTAAACCCACACACACTGCACTTCACTTTGCCACGTTTCGCGATGTTGAAGAGCTGCGTGTCCGCGGGCGCGTCGGGGCGCGCCGCGGCAGGCGCATGCGCGTTGGCGCTGGCCGCGGCGGCCGCCCGCGCGCACCGACAGTTTTCCGCTTTCTCCAACGCCTTTGCAAGTGTCAACCCTTTCCAAATCTTGCGCATATAAATGCTCCTTTTCAGCTCCCGGCCGCATTCCCATAATGAATTTGTCACGAAGAGACTCCTCCATGTTGGCGAAACCGCAATGCGCGGTGAGGCCGCGCAGTCTCGCCGCCCATTGGGAATGCGACTCGCCATCTTGTTGTGTGGCCGCATAAAACTTATGGCGCTCACCAAACCCAATCCTTTTGGGGTGAAATGGTCGTCCAATAGCTTTACCACGTCATCATACGGCACCTCCTCGATCGGTTTCGGCTGGGCCAAATTTAGTACGAGGCCGTACGTCTGCTCCTCGAGTGCACTCAGCAAAATTGCCTTCCGCCGATTCCCGCCCTTGTCCGACTCGTCGTTTATCCCGTTTGCGATGTAAAATTGTTTTAAGCGTCCATTGTACGTGGCCCAACATTGGGCTGTGTGGTCGAATGTTAAAAAGTTTCCGATTTGTGAATTAAACATTTCTATTGATCACTAATAAATACAACACGCGTAACTGGGTAGGTAAATGTTTAAAAACGTCGCCACTGTTAAGTATGTAAGTATATACGTAAGGAGCCGGCGATGCGGGGAGCGGGTGAGTCAAACGCTGGTTCGTTGCGCACTGGTTTATTCGGCGCCGCGAAGTGCGGGGCCCGACAAGATGGCGCGCGGGACGCAGCCCGCGCATGCGTACTTACGACTAGCTTAATATTAGGTATACATATATAACACTCTGGCTAAGCCCTTAAGATACGACGCCACCGGAGCTTAATTTTATGCTAAATTAACGTTAGACAACTTGCGTGCTATATCCATCGCAACGGAAGGCGAGCCAGTAATAACAAACAATATTAATTTGGCGACCCGTTAGCAGAACATAAACTGACACCAATGAACACAGCTGCACAGATTTATGGCGTGGTATAAGGCAATGGATGGTGGGTGATTAAACATTTTGCTTGTTACACTCTCACACAGCTAGTCGTGAAAAATCACTTACCTAGTTTGGAGTAATTAACTTCCCGTGGCCAAGATCGTTGTAGTGTTCTTAATATCAGAGTTAGTTTTGTGTTGTAATTACAAAAGTAAAGGCAAAATAAGCATTGTTAGGCAAATTACCACAAAAATGATTTTTTTTTTTTATTATTATCGTACTTCTTCAGTGACTGTCAATGGAAAAATTAAAATACATTTTTTTCAAAGATTCAAATGAAGTGATGGGTGAAATGTGAATGTCAGTTACACAGTTAAATAGTACAATATCGTATGATTTATTTTAAATTAAAGGATAAAAATGTATTTTGAAACAGTATGGCGGTGGCGGTCGCCCTAATAAGAATAAGTATAATGCCTGTAAAAATTTAAGCGGTAATAGGTATTAAGATAAGCCGCTTTACAAAAGATACGTTGTGTATCTTTTCGTTGATAAAACCAAAACCAGCCCAAAACATTTGAAACTTCTCTTTTGTAGGCCTAGGGCCAATTCTGTCTTACGGGGACGTAGACGCTCCCACAAAATTGAAGTCGCGGGGCCCTTTTCACGGGAAATTTTACTTGAATATCGTAACACAGTACTGGCTTTAACGCAGCAATAACGATACGAAAAACAACCTAAGGACTAAATCTGTTAAAACTTACGTATTCATTACTCATATTCAGGCGTGGTCATAAATGCGAATTTTTTCAAATTTTAAATTACATTAGAGCTTTAAAACAACACACTGTCAGTAACCTCAGCTTATAACTTACTCCTCATCCAAATGCCCAGATAATCGTTCGTGTTAGGCATCTATTGCGCTCCGCCCTCCCATAGCTGAGTCCACAATTTGTGATCGTAAAACCGAAGGTCGAATCCATCGGAAATGGGAAACGGAGACAAAGAGGATTGCTGAGTGCTAAACACCGTTTTCACTCTGTAATTTGGTTGAAGGATTTTGCTCGTAATCATTGATAGGTGGGTCGGTTCGCTAGGGCTGAGAGTATTTGGTGATTGTAATTAATTGTACTATTATAAAAGGATTGATGGATTGATGGATGAAAGTGCCTCTGTCTTTTATGTTATGAGACGTGGGTTCGACTCTCAGGATGAAATATTTGTGTCTTAGTGTTTGTTTTGGGTGAGTTTATTTATAAATATTACACAAGATCACATTTAGTTAAGGTTTGGTAAGGTGCATAAGCAACTTTCATGTGATATGGTGTTTAATTTTCAAACTTATTATTACATTTGTAACGGAATCACGTAATAATACACTTTATTGTTGCAATAAAAATTTCCAAGTGTGTATTATCATTATTTTCTGAATAATGACGCAACTCTACGGACACGGCTTTATTAAACTTGATATTAACCGTAATCAATACTTATTCTTTAAAGTGCTAAAGTACATGTAAAATTAAAGCTTACAACGTTTTCTACCTGTTACACGTAGCGATAGTAAATAACTTACCCAGGGTGGATAAAGCGTAGTGCTGGAACATCGGGATTCATTGAGTCGTCGGGCTAATTTAATCGCTCATTGTGCGCGCGCGCACCGTAGTCAGCCAGTGAATATAACCTATTGATTAGGGAAGTTTTACCCTTAATACAATACCGGACACAGGTGAATATGTTAGTCCATTGCAGAACGCAGTTAATGTGACTTGCTATGTCGTCATTGGAGACAGTATTGGTTAGATGTACCTACCCATAACTGCCTCGTCGATTTATTCCATGGCAAGGCAAGTAAGGATCGTGATGTCCCGGGTTAGAGTAACAGTTGTTGGGTTCGTAAATGCCCGGAGTCAGGTTATTTGTGAATGCATTCATGTGCTTCGGAAAGCACATTAAGCTGGTGGTCTGCGCTTGATCTCTTACATCGTCACATTGACCATCGTCTTGCCGAACTATTAAAGGGAACAGAGAGTGCACTTGTTTTTATTAATATGTCAGTATAGTTCCAATACAAAGAATGTAAGTTATAAAGGTAGATATGCGCATCATGTTTTTACACCATAGAGTTGAACTTTCGATTAGTTTAAACAAAAAAGTGATTACTATTATAAATGCTTAAATTCATCTGAAAACTCTTGTTTGTTGCTTGTGAGTTGTCAGCTAGGGGCGCTTGTTTCGAGTGAGGTCTTCTAAATGTCAAAATGCCACAAATTGTGGGTCGCTTTTGATGTTTTTAAGCTATTGCATAGCTTTTATCGCGGGCTTTGAGCGCGGCGACCGAACCAAGAAATTCCGTAACGAAAACAACCTCACAATCGTCCAACGTCGTTTCAGTTTGGTAGACTACGGCACGGTGTTTGTGTGCGTGCGGTTAGACGTATTGTACGACTCTACGAAACTCGCACGAATCGAGACGAGCTGCTCCGAAATCGGACGATGCTATGCAATAGCTATACCGCGGCAGTCCCCGAGTGCCACACGTCTTTTTTTCTATTAAGATTAATGTTTACATACACATTTAATCATGATGTAAGAGTCATTATGACAATTAATTCATCGAATTTGACTGTTTTAAAAGCGAAGCTGAGGAAAATATTTATGTTTGCTCTTGTTTTGAGTGAGATGGTACTGAGAAACACTGTTGTTTGGTTTACGTTTCAATGTATGAAATATGATTTCAATGTAATTTCCGTTTTGGCTTCCGTAGCAAGTTTTTACAATAGTATTTTCGGTCCTCACTCAACAGTGGCGCCGCCTGGTGAGCGCAAAAACGATAGCCTTCATGGCAATAAAAGAAAAAATAACGAAGACTGTAACATAAAATTAGGTTCGTTAAAGCCAATATTACATAAATTGCAATTCAGAGCGAAGAACATTGAATTGGCAAATGCCGTATCGCAAAGGAGGTACGGTATAAATATTCCGATAATCCTAAACACGTTAATGCTTTCTGTAAATGCTGAAAGAGCGATAAATCCGCACTCTAATGGGATATCATTTCTGAATGAAGACTGATATAGCCAATTAATATGTGAATTATAGCGGCTACTGCCGGCTTCGATCATAAATATTTAATTGGACACGTCTCACACAAAATGTTCTTGAGTAGACGACAGTGTTCTTTATTTGCGTTGTGTAAATGGAAAGACATGAAGATTAATTTCCCGCCTGACACGGGATTTTAAAGCATCTTGGTAATATTTTTTTTCTACGTCATACCTAGTTTAGGATACATTGTTGTTTTCTATTTGTTTCTGCATCTATACATTTTCTAACGGTTCCTGAGAAATGGTTTTATTTTTTTAATATCTTGTCTATCCTCATGTTGGTTTGGCATCCTTGTCATCATCACTGGACTGGGGTGCGGATGGTTCTCATCTTTTTTTGCTGGTCACTACTAAATGCTACTTTGTAACGAAAATTCTATCAGTGGATTTACATCTCTGAGCTCTATTCTAATATGGAAGCCATAGTGTAGTTATTATGTAAAGGAATGTAAGTAGTCTCTGATGATATCCGGCGTGATTCGGTCTGCTGTGTCAAAGGTGAGCACGCATTAAGTGTCGCACCCAGTAACTTAGTCACTAGTGATGTGCTTTTATTTACAAACGAAATATGTATCGAGACAAATATTGCAAAGGAAAAACTTCAACATAATTAAAAATTGGAAAAATTCACATTCATGCCTGTCTGGACGGGGACTCGAACCCACGATCTTGGGATTAGCGCTCAGTACGTGGGGCACGTAATCCCAAGATCGTGGGTTCGAGTCCCCGTCCAGACAGGCATAAATGTGAATTTTTCCAATTTTTAATTTACATTAGAGCTCTGTGTAGCACTAAAATCACAATAAAAATATCAACATACTTTCTTTGATAGGTATGTTTGAATGGAAACTTCTAAATATGCATCCGTAGGCAGGGGTAAATGTGAGTAGCCGAAGATAGACGGGAGTGGCGAGGCCTATGTCCAGAAGTGGACTGAGATGTACTGATGATGAAGACACCTTGCAATGACATGTCTTTAGCCGACTTACAGGCCGTTGAATAGTGTTTAGATTTTTAAGGGTCGCATGACAATTGAATCGTAATACCTTTACTCGTTCCTGAGGCAAAAGGCTTTGACATGCGGACAGACTGAGCTCCTAACGGACAGATAAAGAAAGCTCGTAGAATGGCTTCATTATCTCCCTAATAAGTAAATAATGTATCTGAATAAGATCAGTAGCAAAGCTGTAATAACTCTTCTGCACAGCTGTGGTGGACGTAAATCTCCGTAAATCTATGTCTCTACTAAAATATCGACAAAAACTTTAAAGACATACGATTTTTAGCTTCACTGAAGGGCGGGGTACGGTACATTATACCAGGTCGCCTTATCTAGCCCGATATCCGGCCAGTTTTGTATCTAGCTGCTAAATATTTAAACCTCTGAAATGGGACGTGTTACACCAGATTTATCTCTGATATTTTGTTAAATCTAACTTCTGTATCTAAGAAAACGCAACTTACTAGTTCTTTGGAAACAAAATGTTAAAGTGCATCTAAGTTCAAGTTCAAATAGAATAACGGTAAGCATTAATAAAATTATATTAACAAAGTCAACTTTGAAAAAGCGAACTATTTTATTTAAGAATAAAAATGTATAGGAAACAGCACGTGAGGCCAAACACTGATAATTTTTAACTGTCATGGTTACACACATTAGAAAACTGAAAATGTCCGGGATATTTACCATGTTGTACCCAACACTGACAGTTCTATATTAACCTTTATGCTCACGACTAAGCATGGCATAATGTCCAAAGTGTTACTACTGACAATTTTTTGACTGTGCTTTTTGTTTAAAATCGATTTAAGTATCAAATAAATAGTATATATCCATAAAATCTTTATTTAACTCAACACATTAATATAATATTGTACTTCCAGCATTTAAAATTACAAATGAGGTACAAAAACGAATTAAAACGGGGATGCGAGGAAAATACTAAAGTTACTAAACCAAATTAACTTACTATATCATTATCGTACTAAGCTTACTTAATATTAAATAATAATTTATAAATGAAAATGATGCAGTATGTTGATTATGTAAAACAATATTAGCCATCGCCTCCAAGTCCATAAAATAGAAATAAAATAATTACAGTAACACTCAGAATGATGAATGAATCAAAGATTTGTGTTAATGTTCACGATATCCTCTCGTTATATTGTCTTTAATATTCCATAATGTCTAGTTAGTTTAATTATTTAAACCAAGTCATATTTCAAAATAATAGATTAATTTAGGTAACCCTTAATTTCGAGACGGCATATTTAAATACGGTACGTTAAGAAAAATCATTATATAAATTGCAGCTGGACAATTATGCCGCAAAATAATATATCGCGAGTATATAAAAGCTGGTTCACACAAGCCGCAGTTTTTCAGTATTACTGTAATTAAAAAATTGATAACAGTTAATAGTTTCTATCTGAGTGAGAATCCGTGCATGGCCTCGTCCAGATAAACGGGCATCGCAGAGAATCTTCTGCATTTCGTCTTCTTCTTCTTCTGTGTATCTTCTGGAAGGAAGTTCCAGATGATCAAGTCCTCGTCTGCTGTCGCTGTAGCTGTGGAAATTAAGTGTAATGTTCAAATTGAGTACTTATAAGTCCTAATGTAGGTAGGCAACTTAATTAAAACTTCTTAATAAAGTAATAAAACACACCATTGATTTATTTTTCATTGACAGAAATCTCTCTAGATGTGGAAAATCTAATGATCTCCATAAGAGTGAAATGATGATGCCACCAGAAACGTTGATTCGATCCGATACGAAATTCACAAATTTGTTTGATTAACAATATGCACGCCAAAGGTAATTCAAAGACAAGGTACCAAGACAGAAGACCGTGAGCATCATCGCAGGTTTCTCTCTCCATTATCGTCTGTAGCGCTACCATGAGTTAGCTATGGAAAACTTACCTACTTCAAAAACCTATCGAATTGTTTTTTTTATGCAACCGATTGTAGTTTTTAGCGTTACCCGAGTCTGTCACTTTTAAACTCATGGTAGCGCTACTGTTATGTTGCTTCCAGAATGTGCTTAGACGTATTATTCAAGTTATTTACCGAGCTTAGTCCCGTCGGGGCTGAAGATCATGGTCCTAATGCGGTCGAGGCCGGAGCGCCCCTCACCCCAGCGGTCCACCACCGTCTCCGGGTCGCTCATCACCACCAGATGAGAACTGGTGTTCTGATATGAAGCCTCTGGGTCTAGAAATATAACACACAACATCTATGTGTACTTGTGAATTCTACCATTGCATTGTGGTGGTTGTCGTTTTTTTTAATATTCAAGACCCAAGTGCGTAAGCAAAACAATTCCTTGGAATGGAAATAGTAAATGTGATATTTATTTATAAATCAACCCATATACGTCACCTTCGTAGGGCTCGAGCCTACTAAATAAGGCGATAAATAAAAATATTTTACACTAGGTAAGTCTTTTTCTTTTGGAGTCGAAGGAAAATTAAAAACTATTTGGAAACTAAGACTCAGAGAGAATTGACATAGCCTGTGGTGATAAATGGTGAATTTGATGTTAGTTACATATTTATATATAATTTTTTAACTATCATGGTTACACAATTTCCGGGATATTTACCATGTTGTTTGCAAGCGCCATGAACTCGGGTAAACTGTGAACATGATCATGGCGCTTGCCACAGTGCCGAAATATCGGGAGCTCATTAAAACAAAACAACATGGTGAATATCCCGGACATTTTCTTAGACATTTATTTATACCAGCATTCCACAAGCTGAGCACCAGCTCGCCAGTTCTGTGGCTGAACAGCATGGCGTCTAAGCAGTAGTGGCACCGGCCTAGGCTGGTGTCCCGGACCCTTCCCGTAGGAGCATCCAGGAGGGCGATGCGAGCGTGCCGGTGTGACGTCACCGCGCCGATGCCTAGCAAGGCACTGCGCCAGGGATGCCAGGTTAGCGCCTGAGAATTAAGCAAGTGAGATCTACTAAATATTTGTCTTTATGGGTCTACACGCGTTAATAGGAGTAGCAAATTACATAGCTACTTACTGCCCGACGTTTCGACTGGGTTACACCAATCGTGGTCGCGAGCGAACTGGTGTATAAAAAATCGATTGCAGTTGTGGTAGTTCTTATATTGGACAAACCAAACGGGTTATAGCCGTGAGGGTGAAAGAACATATTGCAGCTGTTAAAAATCGACAAACGAACAAGTCCGCGGTGGCTGAGCACCTATTAGACATGGGTACTAATCACTGGATGGAGCTACATGACCCGAAGGTCCTCTCCACAGATCGTCACTATCATACAAGAATGGTGCGAGAAGCTTTTGAAATAAAGAAGCACAAGAATTTCAATAGGGAAGATGGATTTAAATTATCGTCGGCATGGAATCCAGTGATTAATAAGTGCATACCGCGGAATGTTACGTCTAAAATCAACCCGGATGCAGTGAGTGTTGTGTGTCGGACTAATGTGGGTAGCTGTACTAATGACATTAGTGCTGGTTCGGGGGTGGATCAAGATATTCACAACCGCAATGGCAGACGAAGACAGGCAGCGCCAGTTCGCTCGCGACCACGATTGGTGTAACCCAGTCGAAACGTCGGGCAGTAAGTAGCTATGTAATTTGCTACTCCTATTAACGCGTGTAGACCCATAAAGACAAATATTTAGTGTAATGGAACGCGAAAGTCTAAAATCGTAAGTGAGATCTACGTTACTATGTAATCTCAAACGTTCATACAACTTATACTTATGTACAAATACTAATCTACTTCTGACAGAGACATGCCACTATGAGAGTGATTTATCGTTGCTACTAATCAACACAGCTATTCATAATCTGATCTATTTATCAAACTACTCACTGAAATAATAGAGCAGTGGACAATTTTAGAGGAAAAACCAATTAAAAATCTGTTCAATGATGAATTTAGACCTCAATATTGAGTTGTCGTACATGTTATTAATCCGTTATACATGTCTAGCCACTACACTCGTAATACGTAAATATTATGCGAAAGTACCTTCCTTACTCTGTTTGTCTGACCCTCACGCATCATGACAATACTTTAGTAGTTTTGCAATGAACGTGACGGATGCCGATTATTATAAAATTTAGCACACATAAAATAAAATCTATCTAGGGACTGAGGAAAGACTGCATTTTACTCCGGTTATGTTAGGCTAAGCAAGTAATGTTTTACTTGATAAACGACTTCACACGATGGAGTCGCGGGCACAGAGCTAGTAACTTAATTAAATAAACGTCTAGCTGACCGCGGTCACCTGATGATTAATGGCCACTTCATCGGCACTGATGGGCCATTCCGCTCAGCAAAGATTCAATCGCCCTGACGGGTATAACAAGACGTTAATGCGGATACAGTTAGATGTCTCCACTGGCCACTTGTTTTATGGCGGACATTATCATTAAACCAAATATGCCGATGGGAATGACGCACTTTGATTGACTTTGATGGCTTTTGAGATATTATTCGATTCGGTCTTGGAATTTTGGGTGAATTTAAAAAGCTGCCGATTGTTCGATATACAATATTTTTGCGTGTCTTTTTGTTTCAAAGACAGTATCTGTACCTATTTATATACCAGTTTATTTTGGTTTGGTTTACGGTAGATAGAAATGGTAAAGCAATGCTGCTGGCAACTTATCAAAGTACTATTAGCAAGACATTGCTTACTAAAGATAAGTACGTATTTACGTGTCTACCTTTACTACCTAACAAATTAAAACTTAACTAATCTATTTGACACAAATGAACTCTCAAAAAAGGTTCTCTAGCTACTAGTTATTGGTTTTAAGGCATTGCCTACTAAATATTGCATTAAAAATCTACTATCATTGCTAGATCCCGTTAAGATGCATGTCATGGCAACCTTTAATAAAGATTATCACTTAGCTTTAAGTTTATGTTGTTTTGATTTTTTTTTAACCTAAACCAGTGTTTTTCTTGTTGGCTGTCCTAATATTGATAAATAAATAAAGATTTCCTGTTTCACATACCCTGACAGTCCATTCAGAGTTCAGACTGGAGACGAGTTCAAGTCCTGGCCAGGTGAGCACGATGACGGCAGGCGACCTGAGCGCAGTGGCTGCGACGTATCGCGCGTCTGGAGACACCCTCGCCACCAGGATAGGTCCTTGGATGACCCTCCTCCAGCTGATCACGGTGGCGTTACGGTCAAACGACATCATCATGCCTCGTACGCAGCCTCTGGAAGTTGAAGAAATCGTTGAGAATTGAAGAATTTAATGATTTTTGTCTCTGATGCAATTCACTTAAAGTTCGAGAATACTTTGTAACTCCATTGAGAACATGGACTCAGTATGTTTGGACTCGTAGTACTACATAAAAGATGTGACAAAGTTTACGCTATAATAAAAAAAGAACATAATTTAGGCGATCTTCTAAGTCCAACTTCCTGGTTGACACCTCTGAATTCATTAAATTACACACATAAAATTGGGGTTATGAAAAATTGAGATAAAGTTTCTGGCACGCAAAACTGTTTTAGAATTAGAAGTATAAATTCTACGTTCAGTGTACCGAATCAGATCTTATTTAAAATAAATCAAGTCAGCTTTAAGCAACCTGTACTTTATATAGTTTTAAACTATCATGGTTACACACACTAGAAAACTGGCGCCAGTTCACCCGTGATCATGGCGCTTGCAACAGTGCCGAAATATCGGGAGCTCATTAAAACAAAACAACATCGTAAATATCCCGGACATTTTCAGTTTTCCAACCTGTACTTTGTACACAAGGTTACTCATAAAACTAACGTGACAAAGGAGTTCCCGGTGGGGCTCCAGTCAATGGCAGTGATGGCGCAGGCCTCCCCGCCGCGGCTGCAGTGGCAGCTGTTGCCTGACACCCACTTGCTGAGCAGGTTGTTGTGGATCTCCAACATTTGCTGGTTGGTCCCCAACTGCAGACAGAATAAAATGCAAAAGTTTACCTTTGTTAGCTGTTAGCAAAATTCATCATCATCAGCCCATATACGTCCCCACTGCTGAGGCACGGGCCTACCCTAAACTAGGGCGATAAGGCCAATCATGTTCGCCAGTGTTGGTTCGTTGACTACACAACCTAAGAATTTCTTCGTAGGTGTGCAGGTTTCCTCACGATGTTTTCCTTCACCGTTAAAGCGTCGAATAATTGTACATATGAATTTCAAATTTGAAAATCATAGTGGTACGTAGCGGGGTTTGAATCGGCGACCTCTCGCATGGCAAGCAACGAACTTCACCACTCATCCATCGTGGCTTTTAGTTAGTAAAATAAACGTTTATGTCTTTACTCCTGAACTTAAACAATTGAAAGAAGCATACGCTGCGGGGTTGTAAAAAGTGATGATTACCTCCGACCGATTTCGGCCATGGCGACCACTTCGACTCCTAATTGAGTCTGCGCTGATGCGCACGAAGATGACTTATATAGCCGATCTTCGCAGCAAACTCCCGTGCACAATGTGGGCACGTTAGTTTGCCGTTTACCATATGGTAGGTAATGGCTGCGGGTGCACGGGATTTGATCTCGTCGCGTTTAGCGTCGAGGTCAGCTTGACGCTGTTCCTCGAAGACGCGTACTTGCCGCTGCACATGCCCGCGCCATTCAGGCCGTTGCGCTGCCAAACTCTCCCACAAAGAGGGCTCTATGTTGCATCTCTTCATGTGACGCTTCTGAACATCTTTGTATCGGAGGAGTTGTCCGCCGCGTTTCCGCTTGCCTTCCTCAAGTTCAGAATAAAAGATGCGCTTCGCCACTCTTTCCTCCGCCATACGGGATACATGACCGCACCACCGAAGCTGACGACGCATTATGTAGGCCTCAATGCCACCAACATTGGCTCGTCGCAAGACTTCGGTATTACGCACGCGATCAGACCATCGGATGTTCATTATTTTACGCAGACATTTTAGGTGAAAGCGGTCTAATGTGCGTATTTGGTGGCGATACAAGCACCACGTCTCGGAGGAATATAAAAGGTTTGGCAGCACAATCGCCATGTACACCGATATTTTTGTGGACAGCTTTATGTCGTGCGAGCAGAAAACCTTGGAACACAGCCTGCCAAATGCTGCAGCTGCAGCCCCGACTCGGCTGTTGATCTCGTCATCAAGGTCACACTTAGAAGTCACTGTGCTCCCCAGGTATCGGAATTTATGCACCTGCTTCAAGACGTCCTCACCAAGCTTTATGATCAGTGTCTCATGACCATGCGTGTCTACGGACATCACTTCCGTCTTTTTGACACTGATCTTTAGGCCGAACTTGCAGCAAGCTTGATGAAAGGTGGACATGACTTGCTGCAGGGCAACTGGGGATTCTGCTAAGAAGCACAAGTCATCAGCATACATAATGTCAGTAATTATCGTATGTGAAACTTTAGTGCGTGCCCTGAGTCTGGTCAGGTTAAATAGACCGCCATCCGTGCGAAAGCGGATGTGCACACCCTCGGAGACTGAGTGCAAGACTTCCCTGACTACCACTGCAAAGTATAAGGCGAACAGTGTGGGTGCTATTACACACCCTTGTTTCACTCCACAGGTAACGGGAAAGAAATCTGACTGTTCGCCGTCTACGGTAACGCAGCACTGCATGTCGTCATGCAGGAGTCTTAGAAGCCGCACAAATTTCTCAGTGCACCCCAACTTTCTAAGCACCATCCATAGGGCTTCACGGGGCACACTGTCAAATGCCTTCTCCAGGTCAACGAAGCAGAGGTACAGCTTGCGACCTTGCTCTCTGCTTTTCTCTTGCAGCTGACGGAGGGAAAATATAGCGTCGCAGGTGCCCCTATTCGGTCGGAAGCCAAATTGGGTTTCTGGCAGTATCTGTTCTGATACGGGGATCAAACGGTTTAATAAGATTCTGGCGAAAACTTTTCCCGGGGTAGAAAGTAATGAAATACCACGATAAGAGTTGCAGTCGGAACGGTCCCCTTTGTTCTTATAGAGAGCACTTATGCAAGAGACCTTGAACTCTTTGGGTACTCGCTCTTCTTCCCACATTCGAACAAAAGTTCCCAAACCCGCGTGTGCAACTCATCACCGCCGTACTTCAACAATTCTCCCGGTATAAGGTCCACGCCAACCGCTTTCTTATTGTGTAGCTGCTTGATGGCAATAACAACTTCATCACGTGTCAGTGGCTTGTCCAGCTCAGTTGCAAAGGGTACTTGAGCACATAAGCTGATATGTTGCAAATCAGCTGTTCGATCTACATTGAGCAGGATATTAAAGTGTTCTGCCCAACGTTTCAGCACGCCCTCCTTGCTAGTTAGGAGTAGCCTACCGTCTAAAGACCTTAAAGGCAACCTCGCTCGGTAGGACGTACCGATCAGCCTACGTACCTCTCTGTAAAATTCCCCAAGCTGGTTAGTGTCTGCAAGCCACTGCATGCGACAAGCCTTGTCATGCCACCACCTGTCTTTGAGATGTCGTGACAGTTTACGCAACTCTTTGCTACTTTCTCTGACCATTGCATCGCTTCCACCTCGCCGTGTGTTCTGTTGCAAGAGAACTCGATGTTTATCAAGTGCAGTCCTGAGGACCGTATCATTCTCATCAAACCAGTCTTCAGTGCGACGGTTTTGGGATCCCAGAGTAGTTAAAGCGGTTTCTGTAAGGTGAGATGATAGCGATCCCCAGTCGGCCCTAATATCATCGGTCTCATTGATGGACAACAACTTATCGGCCAGAGTATCCACGAATTTTTCCCTCACCACGTGATCATTTAGCTTGTCTAAGTCTAAGCGTGCAAGCTTTTGCACTCTGGACCTGCGCGGTACATGGAGGCGTAGACGCAGCTTAGTGACCACGAGCCGGTGATCAGTCCAGCAGTTTGCACCACGCATAACGCGAGTGACTTGGACTTGACAGATGTCCCTTTGTCGAACGATGGCATAATCAATCAAATGCCAGTGTTTGGATCGTGGGTGCATCCACGTCGTCTTGTGCTTGGCGGGAAGCCTGAACATAGTGTTCGTTATTGCAAGATTATACTGAGCACAAAAAGAGAGCAGCAAATGACCATTACTGTTCATTTTGCCAACTCCGTGGCGACCCAAAACTCCAGGCCAAGCCTCATAGTCCCGACCAACCCTGGCATTGAAATCGCCTAGCAATAAAACCTGCTCTTTGGCGTTTATATTTTCAAGAAATCGAGACACATCTTCATAAAATTGTTCCTTGATGTCATCAGACTTATCTAAGGTTGGAGCATAGACACTGATGACATTAAGAAAGTTGTCTTTGTCCAGGTGAAGGCGCAGTGTGGAAACACGATCCGAGATGTGTACAGGATACTCCTCAAGACGCTTCACTAGTTGGTTTTTGATTGCAAACCCTACACCAGAACGCCTAGGGTCGGAGGAGGCGGTTCCTTTCCAGAAGAAAGTGTAACCACCCCCATCTTCAACAAGTTCTCCTTCATCAGCAAGATGTGTCTCACTGAGTGCAGCTACATCTATGTTATAGCGATGAAGTTCGCGAGCTACAATTGCGGTTTTACGTTCTGGGCAGGAGTTGCAATCTCGATCTATGAGGGTTCTTACGTTCCACGCGCCAAATTTCAAGTCCGGTGTGTTATATTTTAAATTAGGTGCATTTCGGTTCTTTCGACCGCGATTAAAATGATGCGATGGCAACCGCGGTTGCTACCACCTCTCAAAAAGGGACGAGCATTTGTTTAGGGCACCTTTTCTAGCCCCCTCCTCGGCTAAGCGAGGAAAGCAGTACCTCCCTAAATAGGGCTGCTTTGTCATCCTGGGTGCTGCCGAATCCGTACTGTCGCCCCAAATTTGCAGCACAGAAGCGACCACGGTGTGTGATCACACCCCCAGGACCGCCCGTGTGCAGGCGTTGGCCAAAGCCCGGCTACATCAGGCCGAACCTCTCTACCTCATCCCATCGCCACGGGACTTGAGCGTCCTCGGAGTCCATTATGCGGAAGCGGTCAAGTGCGCAGGATATATTAGGGTGCGCAAGCGTTTGCGCAGACGCAGGCGCACACTCTCGTCCTTCCTCCCCCTGATTCAGTGGAACGGAAAGCCGCTACGACTGAGGAGGAGGTTGGATGATGTGTCTGGCCGACGACAACTTTACGCCCTCTGCCATCGCCCTAGGCCATCCACCTTGCCTTGCTAAATCACCGAGTCCGCCAAACCCTTTTGCATATCTGCGTTGGGTTGCCTTCCTCGATGAATCAGACTTTGGGGACATTTGCAGGAGGGAACTGCATTTTAGGGGATAGGAAAGTTGGATTAGGGAATGGGAGAGAGAAAGGGGGGGGGGGGAATGGGATACCACAGCAGCGGATAAGGACAGAGAGAACTGGTGCGGTAGCTAGGGTGCTCCGGGGTTGCGTACCCGTATATTCTTAGGATTTAGAATACCCCTGGAGTGTAAAAAGTAACAATCCGGTAAATCGTTAAAATAATTTTAAGGTCCATCATCGATAGTACAAACCAATACGCTCAGCCAAAGGCCGATGAACCATCACGGTTTGTCGTACATCTGATTTGTGTCACTAATAGAAGCAATAAAGTATTGAGTATTGAATAATTTCGATAGGCCATCTGAAGGCACCATGTGTTGACTTCTATATTTAGATTTAGAATTTAGATTTATTTCATACACACAACACATTACAATCACAGAAAGACAAAGTACAAAGACAGTTCTGAGCAAGTTTGCAATACAGAAACAATGTGTACAATAAAAAAAGTTGAAATTAAGTTTTTAAAAAAAAAAAAAAAAATATTACACAACATCACATACATTGAAATAAGTCTTTATGGGTCTTCACGCGATATTAGGAGTAGCAAAATTACGCACCGCGAGCGACCACGATTGGTGTAACCCAGTCGAAACGTCGGGCAGTAAGTAGCTCTGTAATTTTGCTACTCCTAATATCGCGTGAAGACCCATAATGACTCATTTCAGTGTAATGGAACGCGAAAGTTTAAAATCTTACATCACATACATTGATCTGATCCCGTGGTAAGTAGCTTAAGCACTTGTGTTACGGAAATCAGGATCAACAGTGGATACACAAATAAACTTAAATATATTTAATAATACACCCAGACACGGAACAAACACCGATGTTCGTCACACAAATATTTGTCCCGAGTGGGAATCGAACCCACGACTCTTGGTACCGTAGGTTTTGAACCTGAGTCACAAACACTGTTCCACCGAGCCAGTCAGTCAGTTCTATAAAACATGGCAGAAACAATTATTATTTATGAACAGAAATTGAAAAAAAAAAAGGTATTATGCTAACACATATACAACAGTTAAGACTGGATAAAATCGAGCGTCTCCTGTTAAACTGGTCAACCGTTCGTGTCTATAATCGTTAAAAGTCTATCTACTCACGATAAGCAATTCACCTCGAGGATCGAACTTGCAGCACTGTATCCTGTTGCGGGCGGCGCCCTGGCTGATGAGGCTCTGCGTACGCCAGCTCCACTTGTGATAGTGCCTTCCCAGAGCCGCCACCAAAATGTTATCGTTACTCCAGTCTAGCAGTTCTGGAACTGAATAAAAAAATAAATAAATAAAAATAAATAAATATTACACAACATCACATACATTGATCTGATCCCGTGGTAAGTAGCTTAAGCACTTGTGTTACAGAAATCAGGATCAACAGTGGATACACAAATAAACCTAAATATATTTAATAATACACCCAGACACGGAACAAATACCGATGTTCGTCACACAAATATTTGTCCCAAGTGGGAATCGAACCCACGACTCTTAGAACCGTAGGTTTTGAACCTGAGTCACTAACCACTGTTCCACCGAGCCAGTCAAAATAATAATAATGTCACCACAACACACCTTGTTCTCATTTTTATATGTAAGTTTATACTTATTTTATGAACTATTTAAGTATGCACTTATGTTAAGAATATCAGAAACAACAGAGGCATTTACAAATATGCTTAAATAGATATTTAATATGTAATAATACCCAGCCACCAAATATTTGTGATAATAAACACCGATGTTCATCATCACAAATATTTTTCCGAGTGAAAATCAAAGACAAACTCCTGACTTTTTCAGAAGAGATAAGGGTTGCTTAAAGCGCCATCGACCACCATATCCAATCTTGTCACTGAGATTAAAGGTTACAAGTCACACAAGTTTTAATACATAATGCAGGAAAGTAATATCAATATTTATTTATTACTAGCTGTGCCCGCGACTTCGTCTGCGTGGACAATCCTTATCACTCAGGGGTATGAAAAATAGATGTTGGCCGATTCTCAGACCTACACAATATGCTCACAAAATTTCATGAGAATCGGTCAAGCCGTTTGGGAGGAGAACGAAAACTGTAACACGAGAATTTTATATCTAATATCAACAATGACAAGCGTCAGATGTGGTCCATTAAGATACGTCTCATTTGACCACGTGAGCCATGAAGTTACACATCTAATCGCTTTAGAATCTCTTAACACAAGAATGTACAGTTCCGCCAGTCGATAAAGTTGCGATTTTATCGCGATACATGAAGAATTCGCTAATTAGGTAAGTAGACATATTCAATCAGTTATAGAGTGGTATACAGACCTACTAATGAGTATCGTTTATAAGATAGAAAACTTTGAAATAAAACCGCTTTACTAATTCATCCCATACTGCCGACGTACGTTTCTCTAATATATAATTAAAGAACACAAAACTAATCTAGGGAATATAGCCTTACCATGTACCGCTTGGTTATATTAAATTCGATGTTCAATAGCGAATTATTTTATTAAATAACGACTTTAGACAATCGAAAGTCGTTTTCTTATTATTTTTTTAGTGTAAACACCATAATTGCTACTAGTAACTGAAACAACTCGCAACAAAGTAAACATGTAGGTAGGTACACAGAAGCTGTACTTTGATCATTAAGTTCGTTAAAACCTAAAAGACTGTGTTTACACCAGCGATACATTTTTGGTTCGTTCTATTAAGAATTAGATCCATCGCAGACGAGAATATTTATTGAGTGGGTTTTCCTCTCCGACATACCAACCACACAGCAGCAAAGGTTTAAGTTGAGTTTTGAATATTGCTCTAAATCATGTACTCGATCTTATTAAACATGTTGTATAATAGAACGTAGCATTGAGTTGAAATCTTTGAATGCAAGCCTGATTATTTCATATGATATACATCCCCACTGCTGGGGCACGGGCCTACCCTAAACTAGGACGATAAGGCCTTAGTCGACTACGCTGGCCAAGTGCGGGTTGGTCGACTACACAACCTTAGAATTTCTTCGTAGGTGTGCAGGTTTCCTCACGATGTTTTCCTTCACCGTTAAAGCGTCGAATTCATATGTACTAATATGAATTTCAAATTTGAAAAACACATTGGTATCTGGCGGGGTTTGAACTGGCGACCTCTGGCATGGCGAGCAACGACCATAACCACTCGGCCATCGACGCTTTTACAAACGTATCATTTAACGAGTTTAAATCTTGAATCCAAGCCTGATTACTTCATATGACATTCCAGATACCTCCACATACACCCTGATAAAACAATCTTAAAACGATCGCAAAACGTATGTCAAAATACGTAACCCTCAGAACTAAAACAAAAGCACTCCTGTTATGGTTTGAACTCGTCTATTGCAGACCCTTACAGTGTAAAAGGTAGTCGAACACCCGGTATCAGGACAAGATTGTCAGATAACACGTGTGAACGTGCGAGCCCGTCGGCCCTTTGGTTTATCGCTACAGCTGATATCGGGCTTGTTTTTGGCTGATTGTTGCTTGTATTGGCCAATAGATCGTAGGCTGGAGCAGTGCCGGATTCGCTGTAGGTTTGAGTTAGGGTAGTTTTGAGATGCACTTTGTCTTTCTGAAAATCACTTCATGTGGTCAGAACTAGGCAGTTAAGATAGAGATGGAAAACGTGTATGCTTAGTTAGTTAACTATAAGTAAAGTTTTCCTAAACAAATCATTATACACTTCACGCAATAACTATAAATTTTTGCTCTAATTACACAAACGTCAGTTGTAATAGGCTAACTTGTCTTGAAGTGAAACCTAAACATAAATAATAATCATTTTTTTTCACAAGATTTCATCTAATAACCATATTTTAGTCTCTATCTTGTTTTTGCTTGACCTTAAGCTTTTTTATCAACGAGGCTAGAAAAAAATACCGTTTAATCAAAAGGCAAAATAGTCACTTTTATTCAAGGAAGTGTCAGATCCGTCCCTGTCTTGTGCAAAGGTTGTCGCAACCAGGGTGGTCGATGAGATAAGGGCCGCACCTAGGTCGGGTATTTTCGGTGCATTCGCAGATAATCGCTACCGTACAGACCACTCCCTCATTGACCAATATTACACGAAATGTCCCGATAATAATTGTAACTTCACAAACGGCCGCACTCTGATTAATAAACTTTACTATTATTTGTTGATTTTGTATAATCACTTGCTTACAACCAAACTTTTCGCTTTTCATCAAGATAAGAAGTTGGGAGATTGTAAGAGTCAAGTACTACGTAAGTAATATGGAGAGAAGGTCGTGTCGTATTTTTTAAAAATAACTTCATACATACAAGTGCCACATTAAGATTGAATAATTTATTTACGATTTTGCGAAATATATAAATAAATAAGGTTTAGTTGACAAATGACAGATTCTAGAAATGTCAGACGAGTTTAAAACGCCAGATTCTATGTATGCCAACTTCTACAAACGACAGATTCTACAAATGACAGATTCTACAAATGCCGGATTCTACAAATGCCGGATTCTACAAATGCCAGATTCTATAAATGCCAGATGTTGTATTAATTGCAATGTGATTAATCCGTTCAAGTATGCCACCCATATTCGAACGTTTTTACGTTTTGCGGCACATACTTTCACCGTACAGCGCATTATATTTTTCAAATTCTTGATATTTACAGAATCGTACCTGAATAAATATTATTATAATAAGGTACCTACGTACATGTTTGCTAAGATGCAATTCCTTCTGTAATGTTTAATTACTACCTCACCGTATCACACTATGAGAGTGAGGATATAGATACAAAGATGGTTTAAAGGACAAAGGCTTCTCATTAACACCCTTCGGTATTAGTGAGTACTTTTTTACGCGATAAACGACTTCACGCGGTGGAAGGCAGTCCATTTACATACCTAATTTCTTTAGTCAATACTTATTATTGTTTTTAGTTTTTGGCCCGCACCTTTAATAGCGTGAAGGCGCGAAATTTTCATAAACCATTCGCTTCTCTATTTTATTAAGTGAACCACTGAGCAGAATATTCAGTTCCTTCTCCCTTATAGTCCAAGGTCGGCACCGATATGTAAGTCAGTTTTCCGTTTAAATATGAAATTAATATATAAATATAAAGATTATTACTATCGCCTTATTTTTTTAATAATGGGCTAACAAGATCATCATCATCATCATCATCAGCCCATATACGTCCCCACTGCCGGGGCACGGGCCTACCCTAAACTAGGGCGATAAGGCCTTAGTCGACCACGCTGGCCAAGTGCGGGTTGGTCGACTACACAACCTTAGAATTCGTTCTTAGGTGTGCAGATGACCTCATTCAAACTGCTGGTAAGCGGTAGTGAGATCCATATATTAGGGCGATAGGCACAATGGACCATGTTGAGCCCGGGATAATAGGGGGAGGATATTTTATGATAGACCCGTGCCCCAACAGTGGGGACGTGTAAGGGCTGATGATGATGATGACGATGATTACTCACACGCAGCACTGCTGTAGGTAGGCAGGTCCAGGATGCTGTCAGCTGATGAGAGGTACCTCTTCTTCCGGGGCACGCACGGCCAGCCGCCGTACTCCTGCACTGACTCCGGAGTCTCCAGGGACTTTAGAGGCTCCAGCCCAAATGCTTCGTCTAGGTAGTTGGTGTACTTCTTCTTTTGAATGTATTTTTTGTACTGTGGATTTGAAATAAAACTAATTTTACGGGGTTAAACTTGCGTGTATTGTTATTCTAAACATGGTTATTTCAAATGTGTAGTGCTCAGGCAAATAATAGACAATATTACTGTGACATAGACATTTCCTTCCGTTACCAACATAAAATTGGGTACCTACGTACGAAGTAGAAACAATATTTTCCATTGAAAGAGACACTATCATCATTGTTAAATGCTGGAAACTGGGTACCGGTACATTATTTAACGATTGATCAACTCTCTACTCACTGAATCTATGTTTACCATTTTAATTTAAAGATATCACTATGATGATGATGAACTTCTGTTAAATTCGTTTATACATTGTATTGCAGACATATCTGGATAAACTGTGTGTCAATTTTATACAAATTTTATTATAGCTAGTTTTTAGTTTAGTAACTTTCGTTTCGGGGACGCACGTTCATACAAAACAAACCCTCCGTCTTCGACACGCATTGGAAAAAGAAGTACCCACCCAAATATCAACGGGCTGCTGGTCGGGCCTGTTCTGCCAGGAGTTGCGCCGGCGCATCTCAGCGAACGCGACGCGCGGCGCCACGAATCTATCTACCCTCTGACCATTACACTGAAAATAATTATATTAAGTACAGTCAAAAGTACCCGTAATCGACGAACATGCATGAGGAAGTTGATGGATGTGGAATAAGCGAAAGTGGTGTGCCAGGACCGTAGCACATTACCATGTGCTCACTTCCTACCGGAAGTGATCTCTTCCTACCCCTCTGGGAAAAAGTTGTGATTTTATGTATATGTAAGACCCGTGCAATCTACTTACCTACTCCTCCCTTCCAACCTCTTTATTTCCTCTACAAATTGAGGTTTACCATACTTCGTGGATGTTAAAACTGTCGATATTCTAATTTAAATCTTAAATGTATTATGCGAAGCGACATCTCGTAATTGCATGATTCCACGGATCAAACATCGTCAAAAAGTATGAAAATAAAACCTTAAATGACGAAAGGTTTAATAATTTTATTGAAATTAGTACCAAAATTTACTTTACAGAGTAAACTTACGTATATAATGAGTCTAAACATCATTATTTTACTTTGTACATTAGTCATCAACACAATCTGATTAAATAACTACAATGAGGAAAGCCCGCACGGCTGTCCTCTGACAATTTTCAGACATTGAACAACAATTGGACTCAGTCGGTCCAGTTTTTTGACGCAAATTTTCGGAGAAGACACATTTTACTAGCTCATTATTGATGAATTGACCTTAACGAGGATAGCAAAATGAAAATAGTTGATATTGTATATTGACTTTATCTGTCCCCTTGGTCGGTACGTTCACCTACAAACGCGTGTATGCACAGGCATGCACAATGAAAATTATTCTTTTTTTGATTTCGGCCGCTACCTGTATGGTATCGCAATTTTTATAGAGATAATAACTATTTCTTTTGAAGCCGACTGACCTTTGGTTGATTTGACCTACACGAAACAAAAAAACATCATTACCCAACAGTTTATCATTTACAATCTCAAAACAAAAACATTAAAGTACCCAACATCGGATGTTTTCCGCAAAAAGTGGTATGTGGTACAATTTGAAATTGTAAAACGCAGTTGTAATTTGTAAAAATAGATTTTTTTTCCGGTCACCCCCTGAGTATGGCGGGTTAATTAGCTTAATACCGCGAATAACGAAGCTCGTTCTCCTTAAGTGAGGTCCCAATTCTCGGAAAGCTGGCTGGCAAGTAAGTAGTAAAGGCTGGCTGGTTCGGCCTACCGTCGTTTGGATTCTCGGAAAACGCAGCGCGCCAGGTTGGCTTCTCGGAAACGAGCCCCTTGGAATACTATAAACCGTAACAATAGATGCGTCGGAAAAAAAAAACGCGCTAAGGGTGAGTCGCGGGAAGCAAAGGATTCTGTAAAGAATAGGTACGTACGCCTTATTAATAAATTTCTTTGAGATATTCTTATTTTAACAATTAAAAATAAAGTTAGAACAAATTGAAATAATTTTGGCGATCTCATTAAATTTTCCTTTATGGTAAAACTAGGAAAATTTAAGGTTTACAATGAGCCTAAATTCGGAATTGCAAGCCATAAAGATAAAATACGCTTGATTTTAATTTGGATTTTATTGTACACTTACATAAATAACCTTTATGAAAATTTACTCCATAGACCAGCAACAGGTATAAACTAAACATTTGTAATATTTTGCCTGAGATAATAGACATGGCTTGTAACGAAGAGAATGGCCACTCAAGCTTTAATTACATCTATAAAGCTCAATCTTTATGAATATTATATGTACTCACTGAATGTTAGGCCTACCTATGAAACCTATTTCATTTAACATTATTTAGATAAGTAATAAAGTAGCTATCAAATATTATAGACAACTATAAAGTCGCTTTGGGCTAATAATCTTGATTTAAATCTCTATTAATGAAAGACTTAAAGAAAATAACGCTAACGCTGGTTTATTTGTGATTTTTTTGTGTCATCAACTTTTATTAAAAAAGGTGAAGTGTTGAGGGCGAGTACATTCTATTACAAAAGGTTTATTTATTTTCTTTTTCACCGGACGTCCCGCTGTGCGTAGCCCGCGGCCTATTGATCCCTGGCCAGTACAATAAACTCCAAGCCATTAATACCATGTGAAAATTATTCTCAATTAATAATTAAGCGTTGGTAATGACAGAATAATGTAAAAGCATTTTGTCGTTGCATTCCTAAATAATTAAGTTGATTTCCACGAAATGCGTTCTACAGTTGATAATAACAATTATTTTTATCTTGGCCTTTTTAGCATGTTCGACAATGTTTGACTAAACACTCATTGAAATGGCATTGATGTATTCAATAAATATTAATAAAAGCAGACATTTGGTTTCCTTATCATGATTATCGTATTAATAATGAGACCACCGTGTAATGTAGTATTATGACATTCATTAGCAACTAGTTAGCTTTAGAAAAAATGCAAGAATGCTGGGATATTCATATTTACCTCTGTTTGGAAAGCTGTATCTTCAAGTAAAATTAGTCTTTATGGGTCTACACGCGATATTAGGAGTAGCAAATTACATAGCTACTTACTGCCCGACGTTTCGTCTGGGTTACACCAATCGTGGTCGCGAGCGAACTCTTTGTATCTTCAAGATCCGAGATAGGATTCTGATGTTAATTTTGTTGTATCTTTGTATAAAAATAAAAAAGACATGTTTTTCTTGCGAGTATTATCTTTTAAATCTTTTATGAAGTGAATTATTTGATATCATACTTTTTTAAGATAGGCATTAAATATTTGGGGAGGCCTATGTCCAGCAGTGGACAGGAATGGGCTGACGATGATGATGATGATTAAATATTTCTAAAACAGCAAATTAAAACTAAGTTTGTAATTCGAACTATAGAATAGTAAACAGCGTTAATCCGCACAATAAATTTCGTAGGTATATCGTTCCAGATTGAATAAAGATTGGTTTACTGACTACAAATTCATGCTTTTCCAGTTGCATATCAATTCATCTGTTCTGCATCGACAAATTTGCGATAACGTTTATGTCAGTTCAGTGATTGGGCCACCGAGATAAAACTACCAGGATATCATGTTAAGCTGTGCTTAATGTTTTAAGCCATTTAAGTAGTTGGTCCAATGCCATAATTTAAATAAAGTACTAACGTTATTAGTTCTTGTAAACGCTTTTTTTTACGTTTCCATAGAAAAAGGACAATATTAATTCTAATCTTTAATAATTCTATATTTCCTATAGTAATGTATTAGGATCTACTTTGCCCAATTTAATGATTCTTAACGTACGAGAAGTATAATAATATACGAGTATATTGTGTGGCTCGTAAAATATAGGAAAATAAGATTTCAGATGGCTGCATATTTGGATTGGATAACCTTGTTTTTTTATCAATAATAATTTATTATGAACCGTTCAATGGTTTTCTTAAGTGAACAACTTAAGAAAACCATTGAACGTTTTCTACGGGATTCTTTCTTTTCGCGTATTTCTAGGGAATACGCAAAAAGATGAAATTCAAAGAAACTAAAGTGACGAATAGATCCAGTTTACAATGGATTATGAAACCGCTAATGAAGTTCGCAATTGAATGGTTACTTACAATTTTTTTCTTGAACACTGTCCTTTCCATTATATAAGGGGTAAAAACTATTTTACCACTAACACTTTGACGCTACAATAAATAATGATCAGCTATTTCAATTTTTGCTATGGCCTGCGTTTGACAAATAAGTAAGAAATAATATGAATACCCTCGCATAAGTTAATATCTATGTGACATGTCATATGCACAATTGAGTGTTCAGAAACTTACATACAAAAACTATCATCAATAATGAACGGATAAAATACTTAGTTCATAAAAAATACATTTGTAGTATTTAGAATATGTTTTAGAACTAAGTATACTGATAATTTTACTTGAAATTTTAACTAGTTTTCTTATGAATAATTTCGAGATCAATTATTCTCTTTTTTTATTTTTGGTACGTGATGTGGCGGCCTTGAAAACAATTTTATATTATGTATGTTGCATAACCTTTATTGAAGTGGGTAAAATCTAACTTCATACATTATGGAAAAGCTTGTAATGGGTAATTTTCTCGGTCTATTCACTTAAATAAACAAATACATACATTTATTTCTAAGTCATTACTGTAAGTTCTATTAGTTTCATATAATTAACACTTGGTATACCTATGCTATCGTAAATAAAGCAAAATTCAGTTGATTTGATGAATCTAAAAACTGTTTATATAGTACAAATTAATAAAAAGTATTTTAATTAAGTCTTAAAACTAAATCAAGAGTTTATTCTCAAATACAACTAAAATATTGGATAGTAGTCCACTCCCGCCTGAGGATATATCCGCCGTCTTTCTAAGCTGACGTAGCTTTTACGACTGACCAATTAATGCTGCAACAGTAACTCTCATTATTGTGTTCGTCTGTATTGTGTGACCGGACTCTTGAGGAGGTAGCCACCGGTATACCAACGGCCAATGGAGGTGGTACAAAGGAGGTTCCGCCCACCGCAACACACGTCATCATTGACCATGATTTATTACACTTCTTGTGTCTATGCAACTATGCGACTGCATACGAGCAGAATTTTTTGCCAACACTTATGATTTATCATATCAATTACTTTTAAATTACGTTTACTAGTTACAACTTAACTGACAGTAAAATTGTCGGGGTTGATGATCCGTGTCCGTAATGATAGTAAAGTGACTCTGTATGTCCGTAACGTTTTCACGCTTAATCTACTGGACGATAATTATATATATTTGACTTCTACTGAGATGATTAACAAGATTCTAAATTTTAAAATTTGTTGCGAGTTTTTCTACAATTAAGTTACATGTTTGTGATGTTGTGAAATATTTATATTTATTTGTTCTCTCATATATCTAATCTAACTCGTTCTATTTCTCATGGACTATAGATATGTTCCTAGGCATGTTTGAAAAATATAGGCTATCCAAAACTGCTAGTTTGTAGATTGCGTTAAGTAATTTGCTCAGTTTTAAATGTGTGTAAACTTTATTAAATCCTAAGATTTGATACGTCTACGGAAACCAATGAGAGATAGTACATAAAAACAAAACAGATTATTTTTCTTAGATAGTTGCATTCCTTAGTCTATGGGGTAACTAAAAGGTGTTACCTCATCTTTTTACCAAGGCAGATGACTTTTATTCGGTTATTAGGATTTATAGCGTCACTTATCTTGCATCTTAAGTAAAGCCGATGAAACCTTACAGCTATGTTTTCAGCTATTGCGAGATTATTATCCAAAATTTATTAAGTAATTGCTGGTAGTCCTATAACGAGAACTAAGTCATATTAACTAATTTGTGATTAAAATACGGTGTTCACGGTGTTTTTCTGTCTTTTTCGTGTTTGGTTGTTGGTTTCGTGTCTGAGTGTGTTATTTATATCATTATATTAGCCCATATACGGCCCCACCGAAGGGACGAGTCTACCTGAATTAGAGCGAGCTGGCATAAGTCAACCACGCAGGCCGACTTCAAACAACCTGAGAATTTCTCCATTTGTGTGTATTTATTTATCTATTTAAGTTTATTTGTATACACTGTCAAATTTTAGTGGTTGTTTTCCCACTGCAAAATGATTATATCTTAGTAGCATAATATATTTGTGCAGTTCTTTTTTTATTAAAAACAATAGGAAATTTATTATTTTGAAAAAATTGAATTTTTTTTTCCAAGGAATTATTTGCATAATTCGATAGTACCTATTACTAAAAGCAAACGTTCTGCCACGGGAAAACAACCGCTAAAATTTCACGGTGTACATCAGTTTCGCTTCTGATATCCGTACACCGGAGTGATTAATTACTCACCTCGGTATTAAAACAATGTATGTGATGTTGTTGGTTATTTATTAATTTCCATTTTTTTCTAAACACTTTTCTCATGTCAGTTCGCGGAATGCTTACTATGTAATCCACCGTTCAGGAAGCGTGGTAAATGATGCGAAAGGTTTTTTTTTAATAGTGCGTTACGCACCTTCACTCTGGGTAGGGTGTGGTCAGTTGTTGGAGGGACTTACTTAGCAGGAACTTAAACTTAAAGTAAATAAATAAATAAATATTACACAACATCACATACATTGATCTCATCCCGTGGTAAGTAGCTTAAGCACTTGTGTTACGGAAATCAGGACCAACAGTGGATACACAAATAAACTTTAATATATTTAATATTACACCCAGACACGGAACAAACACAGATGTTCGTCACACAAATATTTGTCCCGAGTGGGAATCGAACCCACGACTCTTGGAACCGTAGGTTATGAACCTGAGTCACTAACCACTGTTCCACCGAGCCAGTCAATAATAAAATAAATGTTATATAATACATCACATTTATTGATCCCATTCACTGCTAAGTAGTTTTAATGCTTGTTTTACAGAGAGCAGATTCCAAAGTGATAATAACAAATATGTTACGGCTAATACCCGAAGTGCGGCTACACCTAGGTTTAGCCGGCTAGAACTAGGTGTAGCCACTTACTCTTGGCTAAACCTAGGTGTAGCCGATTGTTTTCGGCTAAAACTAGGACTAGCCTTCATCATGCCGGCTACAACTAGGTCCAGCCATTCCATGTCGGCTAATACTAGGTTCAGAGAATCCCTGTTGGATAAAACTTAGATGCGAGTCCCGCCAAGCCTTCCGTCCTTCCCCGCGTCACACTCAGGACTCACAGCATCTGCAGCAGCAGCGCGGGGTGGAGGGCGTAGCGAGACACGCGCCTCTGCAGGTTGTGAGCACCAAGTGCTGCTGATCTACTGCAGGTCTACTAGCGAGTGCGACACATAGCGTCTGTACATAGTTGTAACTGCCTCGTTGGTCTATTGGCAGCAAGCGCTGCGTAAGGACCGAGAGGTCCCCGGTTCGAGTCTGCGGTCGGTGAAAATTTGTGTGAGTTTTTCTGTAATGAAATTACTTAGCCCGGAGTTAGGAAGTTGGCGGTTGAACGCCCGTGCCTCGGAAAGCACGTTAAGCCGGTGGTCCAGCGCCCGATCTCTCATCAGTCATGTCGGATTGCCGACTCACCAAATTATGAGAGTAGGGGAAAAGAGAGTGCACTTGTGTTTGCGCGCACACTTGTGCACTATAATATGACCTACGCACTTGGCTGATCTTAATTGAGATCGGCTGCCATGGCTGAAATCGGTCCGGACGCCTTATCTTACATACTTAGTTATAGCCGGCATGCTTTCGGCGGAGCTTTTTTACATATTACAAAAACATCCAATAATTAGAAACCAAGGTAGTTTTTCATTATTTTAAAACAAATTGTAATAAATAACACATATTATTGTTAGGAGTAAATTGTTAAGTACAATAGGAACAATCAGGAACATTTTTTTTAACAACAGACAATAGTTGCATATTATAATTTTAAAGAATATAATTATAAATCACAGGTTTATAAAGTAACATAAACTATTTAGAACAATCTATACTTGAGTGACAACGTCCTTACGCAGCGCTTGCTGCCAATAGACCAACGAGGCAGTTACAACTATGTACAGACGCTATGAGTCACACTCGTTAGTAGACATGCAGTAGATCAGCAGCACTTGGTGCTCACAACCTGCAGAGGCGCGTGTCTCGCTACGCCCTCCACCCCGCGCTGCTGCTGCAGATGCTGTGAGTCCTGAGTGTGACGCGGGGAAGGACGGAAAGCTTGGCGGGACTCGCATCTAAGTTTTATCCAACAGGGATTCTCTGAACCTAGTATTAGCCGACATGGAATGGCTGGACCTAGTTGTAGCCGGCATGATGAAGGCTAGACCTAGTTTTAGCCGAAAACAATCGGCTACACCTAGGTTTAGCCAAGAGTAGGTGGCTACACCTAGTTCTAGCCGGCTAAACCTAGGTGTAGCCGCACTTCGGGTATTAGCCGTAACATATACTTGCACAGACGTGGAACAAATCCCTATGTTCATCATACAAATAATTGTCCCGAGTATGAATTGAGCTCACGACTATTGGAGTTGGAGACAGGGTCAAGTCAGTCAGACTTAACTTAACTTCCTCGCCTCTTAATTTTAAAATCAACAAAGCATACATAAAGTAATCTGTATGAAGTATCATCAAAGTGTAATTTATTAAGGTTACGCATAAATGAGGTTGTATCAATGCAATCATATCTATCAATTTGATAAAACAAATAACCCTTTTCAACTACTGATTAGAATGTGGGCACAATAAAATAAATATACACTTATATAGCTTATCCTAAATCCACATAAGCCTAAAGTATTTTCCTAAAATACTAAATCGCGTTTTACGTCCATGACAGGCTAGATTGATATGAGATTTTTCAGAGAATTGAAGTGCAACTTTGTTATTTTCCGATATTACAATGTATGTGTGGAGCTTAGGAGTAAATTGATTAAATAATTATCTGATTTTGATAGGCCGATACGCTGCTGTCCGTACATAAGAGTACATACACTGGTAATTGTAAGCAGAAAGAAACGTTAAAGCTTACTCAACGATTTAATTTGTTTGTTTCTACTTAAAAACAAATGCCTTACGGAATAGTTGATTAATTCGAATCAACCATAAACAAGATCATGCATTTGAGATAGATGATAATGGGACCGGATAGAGGAATAAAATAAAAAAAAACACGCTTATTTTCACGGGCGACCAGCCAGTACGCTGGTTGCTTACTAACGTCGTATTGTTAACGGTGCGCATGAGTGTATGTGAATATGCTACAAATTGCGGTAATTATGAACCGTATGTCGCTCCAGCGACGCCTTGAGGCGTGTAGTTGAGACTCCACCTCTTTGTGCGGTAAATGTTTACTGTTTATCTATGTATTCATTCATAGAGATAGGCTAAATTTTGTTCAATTGGATTTTCGTCACAAAAAATCAGTCGGTATGCGCTAGCCAGTGACTGTCTTGGATCTGGCGTCTCATTGGAGTATTTAAGTAATAGAACAAAGATTTCGATCCCAATGAACAGACAAAACCTACTTTGATCGAAATTATATTCATCTAAGCTTAAGATATTGTTTCACGGATAGCAAAATTAACGGTAAATTGTAATTATATGCTGAAATTGAACTATATAGACAATTTACTGTGCTCTTTAACAATACATTTCTTACTTATAAGGCTATACTCTATAAAGAAAAGGTTCAAGGGAAATGGCGAGAAAATTGAGATGTTGAACCATAGCCTCTGGGATCGCGTAGCCGGTGGCACTACGCCTCAGGCCCTCTATATAAGGCCCTAAGGCTGTAGCCTTAGGCTCCGCTAGTATAAAAGCCCGACATCCTATTAATATTACGATTGGCTATTGACAAAAAAAGCTTTCAATGCATAATCATCATTAATGAAATTACATTATTAAGCAAAATTATGACATTAAATTATTGCGGCTGTTATCCCCTTAGGCATAGGACAAGTGCCCGGGGCGGTAAACGTCTTGATACACATTTAGCCGAAAATAAAAAAAAATATATTAGATGGAAATTTGCGATAGGTAAGTGACGAGTTGATAGCCACTTATGATTTTACAACAAGACTATGAATATAAATACTTTTTAAATTGTTGAGAATCTTAACTAGAATGTTACTTTAAATCAAATTAATTATTTTAAATTATGCATGCTAGATTAATAATAAATTCTAGATTACTGTAATGCTTAAAAATATCAATAACTACTCATGAAAGCTGGGGCGGGTCGCTAGTAGCAGTTCCTTATAATACGCGAGACGTTAATCTCAGATAGTACAATATTTCATATCCATGAATTTGGGACAAAACAAAAAGATAATAATGTAAGCTGCTGTTAATAGTACAGAATTGACGTATATTTATTAACTAGTGACACCCCGTCGCTTCGCTTCGGGTATATTTTACATACTTAGAAACATTCCTCTTAAACCCCTATCTATTAAAAAAAATTCGTTGTGTAGTTAAAGATTTAAGCATACATAGGAAGAGACTAAAGCGGGAAGCTACTTTGCTTTAAACTATGTAGTGATATAATATTAATATGTAATACATACTTGTAAATCGATCGTTATTTGCATTGTTGAGCGAGAGTATTTCTCATTTATTTTTCCACAGAAATAGGCATTTTCATCGATAACTTATCCGTCTATAAAAATGTGATACTGACCAAAAGTTTCTGTGATTTTCACCTACTTCTATTTTATTGCAGATGAAAATCAATATCTAATAATGGATTAATGTAAATTAGAAAGAGAATATTATTCTTTTTTGTTTTCATAATCTTCAAAGACAAGTCTGAAAGTAACGTCAGTAAGTAACGTAAAGAAACATCTGAAAGTAACAAGAACTTTCCCGGTCGTCAGTGTATCAGACTTCAATAAGCATCCAAACTTTACGCGCTGAATACAACTCTATAAGTAATGCAATAATGTCGACAATCGATTGGCAAGACATGACAGATTAGGATAGCCTGTTGTCCGTACAATTCTCGAGGCATGTTATTGTCTAAAAAATTAACAATATTTTAACCACGTACACTAATCGACATTTGGAATACCATTTTAAATGATCGACAAAAAATCGGGATTACCAGACAAAATGGACGGTTGGTAGACAATTTTTTTGGGCTTCCCTTAAGGTCATGCAGGTGGAGACATCGTCACATAAAGTGCAATTGCTAACAACTTAAACATGTTAATTATTAACACAACAATATTACAATAGTAGGTTATAATCAGCATCAATGTCACATCAAAAATTTACCAGTTGTAGATTTTATTCCCAGAGCAGTAAGATTCATTTGGTGTCGAAAGTGTCGGTTGCTTAATGATTGTGATCATCGTAAAAAGTAAGACGAATTAAAAAGTACAATTTCTAAAATAGTATCATTAAGGCCAGTTGCATACTATAAATCTATCAGCTAAATTGCTCTCCGCTGTTTTAGTTCTTATTGGAAAAAATGTGTTTGTGGACATTGTAGACATTGGAATGAAATGCAGTTACAGATACCTAGGTATTATATGTTAGAAATTTGCACCTGACAAGCATTTTTTATGGGCAGAGATACAGCTTGCGAACGGTTGGTCGGCTGGGGGTTATCTGCTTCTTATCGACCATTCCACAGAGACGTATTGTAGATTAGCGCTAGTTGGCTTTGACGTCCCTGAAGTGAAGATAAAACATTTTACACATATGTAATGAAGCAAGAATTGTATAATAATGACTTCATATAACAATTTTAAATCCACTTTCGACTTATCTTGGCCAAAGAAGGCGCCTTGGCTGTAGATTGTTCAGGGCGCTTCAGACCAAGACCCCCCTAGGTGTGAGGGTAAATACGGCCCTGGATAGAAGGCATGTTAATACGAATGGTATACCTACAGTTACGATATTATTGATGAATTAAAAAACGGTTAAACCGTCTCAATTGAATTGGAACTGTAATTCAAACGTGTAAAGTTCAAGATTCAGGACGAGCGGAAGTTGGTTAGTATGTTATACAGTGAGCCGACAGAATTCAGGATGTTCGAAGACGAATGGTGAAATATCTTTGCAGCTTAGGTAAATTAGTATTTCCAACAATAGACCAGGATCCACGAGTAATAACTATGACAGGTAATTTCAATAAACTAGGTAGGTGCGCTTGATCTAATAAAATTGAAGAAATCATAACGCTGTATGTGTTTCAATGTGAATAGTTTTATGCGAACGAAGGCGGGGACAACGCCTAGTTGTAAATATTGTGTAATAGCTTAGATTTTTATGCTATTTCCTATCGTCTTTTTTCCTTCATTAAGCAATCATGGGTTCAGAGGCCGAAGTTATTGTCTTCAAAGCTACCACCATTGTTTCCATATTAAGATACCAAATAATTCATCGTCTATGATAGATGTCAGAAAAAATATGACATACAAACTACCGTCTCCCCCTACTTTACGTGGCTAACGATCCACCTACTAGATTTTATCGCCCAAAACAAATTATCATTGGTTTACGTGTTTCCCACAATTCAAAACAGATGTTACATCTGTACATTACCGATAGACTTTGGGCTTAGGAGATACAGTCGAGTTTTGCTTGGCAATGGTTCAGTAATGTTCGTTGAAGGTGTGACCAGCAATGGGAGTGTCACATCCGCTAGTTTGTAGTGTGATGTGCGTATGGGTGTGTGTGTCTAAGGCCAGGCATCCACCGGGCCGTATCGGAAGTATCGCATCGAAGTAATCATAGTATTCTTTGTAAAGCGCCTCAAACAAGTGCGTCCATCTATCCACTTGGTACGAAGTGCATGTTAGTTCAAGTATGAACTTCGATTACCGATGACTTCGAGCCATGCGACGCGGACAGGTGGACACCTAGCTTATTGGTCAGTAGTGGACTAGTGTTTAGTTTGTCAATTTATATGTAGAAGGCGCTTGTGAAGGTTTTTACAAGACCTGCGATTACTTTGGTACTGGCGTAAACACAACAGTTTCAGGTGGGAGACGTTTTGTCGACCGGTTCAGGTGGGAGACGTTTTGTCGACCGGTTGCTGTTACCACCATACAGTTGCGTAAAACCCGCCAAGTGACTCTGCCCTCTCTTGGTCAGGTCGCGTTCCGGGATCAGCACTGTACGAACCGGAGCCAGGGGGGACCATTGTTGCGGCAAGAGCCGGACCAGTGGAGTCTTAGCGGCGGTATTGTGCGGGCGGAGCGGGTCGGCCCGCCGGCCAGGGAGACCCGTAGAAACGGAGGCCTTTCCGTCCGGCGGACTGGCCAACTCCGACCCACACAGCTCAATACCAATGCGAGACTCCACGCCTTGTCTCGTTGTTGCCGCAGCAGTGGTCTCCTTTTTCACGGCTTTCAGGGTGAGTGCGACAGGCTCAATATGGTCTATTGTGCCTGTCGACCTCATATTTGGATCTCACTACCGCTTACCATCAGGTGGAGTGAGGTCATCTTGGTAGCCTCTTATAAAGAAAAAAAAAAAAAAAACACATTACAATGATGAGTATAGCGCATTTATACATGGGGATTTTCTTTTTTCCATGTATGAAGAGACACAAAATAGAAAATAAATATTAGATAATTCCAATACATTTATGAAGTAACTTGGGTATTTCGTTTGTATATCTATAATTATTCAGGGTTCGGTAAAGTATTTTTAGGTCAACTTTTATGGGGAGCTTGCACAGAGTATAGTAGTCGTCTGTATAGGGGAAACGTAACGACAAAGAATAACTTAGTTTCTAATTAAAAAGGTTCAACGTTTGAAAAGGCCTGACCAGTTCACTTGCAGCATTTACGTTATTTAAAATGCACTGTCGATGTACAAAAAGCCCGAATGAAATTAACACCATCGATTAAGTGTTAATTAGAAGTTAATGAATTTACAAAATAGAATTACCTAACAACGGTTAACACCGTATGATTCATGGATAAAGGTCTAAATTACTTTATCTTGTCACAACTGAGGAAAATGCCGACCGCCATTTTAGTGTGTGTATGTTTTTTTTTATAAATAATGCATTAGACATTGCAAATTAATTGTTTTGTTTAAAAACTGGATCGTCGCTGTATTTAAAATATTTAACGGCTTCTCCAAGCATGTTAAAACACCTTGATTTGAGGTTTATTCGTTTTTATAAATTGATACATACATACATAGAGAGCTTCATTAGATACCTATTTCCTGCGGTGTTATCCACAAAACACCGGCTTAGCCTAGGCACATAGGCCACATTAACCAATCTTCAGCTGTATTTTTGGTTTGAAGAACGAATTTTTCCATATTTTGATGACATGATGATGATGATGCTCTTACCGACGGTAGCGTAAGGAAACCTGGGTTTAATAGACCTGGAATTTTAAGGCTATTGTGAAGTTGAACAAACTACATTTAGCCAGCTTAGTTGGTTGGCTTAAGCCTTTTTACCCAAGTTCAGGGTAGTCTCATGCCCATAGGTGGAACGTATATGGGCATATTAAATAACAATATTTTATCGTTTTTTATGAACCAAACCTGCGTTAAAAACATAATTATCTAAAAGTATTTATTTTAATTTCCGATTTCAATCCTCGATAGTCACACGTGTAACGGTTAAATAACACATTGCAATATAAACATTTTGCGAAGTACTTCTACGGTCATATAAAAGTTCTAAAACATTATATTCCTCCGAATTGGCTACCGGTGCGATGTAATAAAAACTTTATAGCAACGTGGAAAAAAACGAGTCATTTTTACTGGTTTAGTTGCTGGCAGTCACAAGGTAGCATTTGCGGATATAGGGTTTAAGAGCCTTCAAATGAAAACGGTACCCTTAAGGGATCACTTTGTCGGCCGTCTGTCTATTGGGATCTAGGTATCATGTGGATATTAATGTCGATTACTAATTTTTGTAGCACCTTGCAATTCATAATCAAGCTCAACTCTCAACGCTATTGAAAGATACGACCATTCTTAGATATATGACCGAGGTCACTTCAACCTATGAGGCAGATCCTATTGATCATCTTTTTGGTTAATAAGGTAAGTTTATATGTGTGATCAATAATTGTTTTCCTTCTTTTTTATTTTAGTTATTTCAAAACCTGGGCACTATTCCGAATTAACACCACACGTAGGTACACTAAAAGAAAAGCACTAGTCGTTATATCGATCTTAAGTACGAGCGTTTAAAATTACAAGTTTGCGCAATGCGAAAAATATGTAAGTTTGAAATAAAACACTATCGATAATTAGGATACACACGAAATTTTAAACAAATTGAAATGTTAGCACTTAGGCACGCAAAAAAGAAGAAACTTCAAGTCCTATTAAGAAAACATGAAAATTCCGAATTTTTGTACTCACAAAAAAGTGGGTGTAATTAACACATAGCAATTTGAATATTTTATCGGACAGAAAAAGATATCTACTAAACAAAATAATTACGTAAAATGTTTAAAATGCGGCTTGCGATACAGCGGCTCGTAAGCAAGACCATATATGTAGATAAAATTTAATCGCGCGATAAGAATCGGATGATATATTTAGATATTATCTATGGTGTTGTAGCTGAATTATTCGAATAGAACAGTTGTTTATGCGTTTAATTGGTTGTTAGGAACATTTTTTGAAATGCCAAGTGTGTAAAAATAGGTTAAACGGAATGTAACTGATAAACAAATAAAGTGGATGTATTATACTTATTACCATCGCAACGGGCAGGGAGTTATCCTCTTGCTATGGAGCTAAGCCATTTGTGTTGTGCAGTTTCAGAGATAAGTAGAAGAACTATACTGACAAGTTAGGCGGCATTCACCATAGCATAGCTCACTTATGTATTTTATCCCTAGTATACCGATTTGAAATGGCAACTATAGTTATCATGTGTCGATCCACAAAGTTCAACAGCAATTTTCAATCTGGACTATGCTAGCACCTTCACTGAAGTAACAATAAATATTTTAATGCCGGTTACCTCAGTAAAAATAACAAGAGAACGCATCGTTCATGTTATCGTATCGTATACTTCAGATATTGCAATCCTTTGTAAACTGAACAGTCATTTATCATCAGACCTAGCAAATTGGCATAGGTAATTCAGTGACGTTGTATTTCTGATAAAAGCGCCGAAGGCCGAGTGGTTAAGATCGTTGCTTGCCATGCGAGAGGGTGCCTGTTCAAACCCCACCACGTACCACTGTGTTTTTACAAATTCATATGTGCGATTATTCGACGTTTTATCGCTGAAGGAAAACATCGTGAGGAAACCTGCCTGAAGAAATTCTAAGGTTGTGATGTCGACCAACCCGCACTTGGCCAGTGTGGTTGAGTAAGACCTGATCGTCCTAGTTAAGGATAAGCTCGTGCTCCAGCCGTGGGGACGTATATGGGCATCAGTCCATCATCAGATGATGATAATACATCTGAGATCCTCAAATAGATTTATAAATTAATGGATCATTGACTCAATCATGCGTTGGATAGTGCCTCCGTCTCTTGTGCTAAGAGTCGCGGCTTCGATTCCGCCTTCCCTGTTTGATTAGGTCTGGCTTTGTAATTTTGTGTATATTTCGTTTATTTGTGTACACCATTGTTGTTTCTGAAATCCGTGATACAAACGCTCAAGTTAATAGCTTGAGATCATTTCAATGTATGTGATGTTGTGTAAGTCCAAAAGTCCAAGTCCAAAGTTGAAAATGTACTCGTATCTATTAAATAACCTTTATTAATTGATATTTAATTTAATTGGCCATCTATTTGGCACTACACATTTCAACCAGCTTATACTTCATACAACATTTTACTCCGATAATACTTGCGTACCTTTATTAAGATGTTACTTTCCTAGATATATACTTACATTTTAAAACCCGACGAATTGAACACTCACTTTACTGCACGCGAATGTTTTTTTTATAGATAAGTAAGGCAGTATTATTTTTGTTTAATTCAAGCGCAGAGTGTTGAGCCGTGTGTTAACTCAAATTTGCGTAGTGGTTCCAAAACCACCAATTAGGTCGATTAGGTCGGTAAATTAGGCAGTGCTTTTGTATGCTGTATAGCTCAAATAATACCTACTTGTCTAAGATTATAGTCTTAGTACTTAGGCTAAATTACATACTTCTTGAGGCTTGCATCGAAGATCTATTAGGCCATGCCAACAGTAGACAGGGCATTGCAATGAACCGATTAAAAATCAACACCATCCATATATCATTTAGCTAAACAGACTATGCAACATAGTAATGGCGAATCTCGATAACCCCACTTCCGTACACTTGCCACACTCACGCACACTTGCGCGGGCGCAGAAGGATTAGAGAAAAGATGTTTGAAATAGTTCTTCGTCTCCTCATTCGTTGCCGCGAACGCGCCCCGCGAACACGCCTGCGCGCTGCGCCGTAGCATGCCGGCGTACGCGCATAGAAAAGACTTCAACGCGCTAACAAATGACTTTCCACCCCAAACCACCGCGGGCCACGTCCCTATTTAAAAAAAAATCTCGGAAAAACAATCCGACCATGTGACCGTTTTCGGGGCAACGACCTCTGTTATGTAATTCGAACATCTTTTTTTGGAACGTCCTTGCGCACAGCTGTTTCCGAGTGGTTCCGAATTGAGTGTAGTGGTTTCTTGTTATTTTTTTTTGCTTTTTTTTTGTGCCTGTGTTGTGAGTGTGGCGGCGGTTTCAGTGGCAGAGGTAAGTGTTTGCTTTTCCTTTTTGAATACTATAAGACAATGTTTTGTGTATATTTACTTTGTTTGAACTGCTATTATATACGTTAAGTATGGTTCGCTCGTCCGAGTTGTAGATGATCCTTATGTAGTGTGTCATGAACATGATGAAGCCGATTATACATTTTGACAAGCTAAATTGAATTAAGTGTTACATTTAATAAAAAAGAAAAACCTTAAGTTAGATGTTACTTTCTATTGATTGCAGGATTTAATATGTATTATCAGAGACGATCAATCCTCAAGCATTAATTAGTACATAAAACAATATTTGCGAACAAATACATTGAAATGAAAAGCGGAATGCGAAAAATCTGAAACTTTCTTTTAGCCAGTGAATCATAAGAATTGTTGAATTCTCAACATGAACAACTTTACTAAAGAATTTAATGTAATTAAACCGCAGTAACAATCACGAAAACAGACTCATAGAAAACACATTTAGCAATATTTGGTTATAATATCTTTTTCCGTTTTCGAACATATGTCAGAACCTTTGCAAAATGCGTTGGCAATCGATATTTTCTGATAAGTATTAAAAAAATATAATACGTGTGATATGCCCTTGCATTAAAATGATTATAATTATTTGATTGAATTCCAGAAATAGTAAAAATTGCGTCAGGATTAATTCTGTCTCAATTAAATGCTTAATAAATACATAAAACGAAAATTACATTCTTAAGAATATTTATAATATATGTAATTTCAACTAACGTCAAGTACTTCCTTTTTAATTCCCTTGTAATATAATAAAATAAATTAACTCTATAAAAATAATATTGTCTATTATTAACGCGATCATGTGCACTAAAATGGTAGTCATTTGAAATTAAACTAATTTTACGGATTAATCTCGTGTATAATTCTAAACATAATTATTTAGAGACTATTTCATCCTTTCGAATTATTTAGAATGCTTGTGGTCACAGAAGACTGTAAAAAACACAAAATAATGATTATACACCATATAACATATAAAGTTTAAATATTATAAAAGTAATTTGAGTGCTTCTTTTTGACTACAATTTGAAATAACCGGAATAATTTGTCAGATTAAACTCAGTCTTTTCATGACCATGAGACTTACGTAGTACTAAATAATTATATTTAAAATTGTATATGCGAGTTTAATCCGTAGAATTAGTTTTATTTCAAATGCCTTGTTGATATATTGGCAGTGGCAAGTGCCGCGGAAATACCGGTCCAGGGTTCGAATCGCAGTGTCGCGGTCGAACCAAAAAGTATGAGATTATAAGTAAACGAATTATCGCTGTCTGTAAGTTAATAAACCTCCGTGAATTGAAAATGCAATTCCCATCGGTAATGTCAGACTTTAACGGCGAAGGAAAACATCGTGACGAAACCTGCACAACTACGATGAAATTCTTAGGTTGTGTAGTCAACCAATCCGCACTTGGCCATCGTGATTGACTAAGGCCTTATCGCCCTAATTTAGGGTAGGCCCGTGCCCAGCAGTGGGGACGTATATGGGCTGATGATGATGATGAAATGTCAGATTCTCATGCGTCTCATCCGCCTCGTTGTGCACACTTTTGTGCATTATATTAATGATATCCGCTCCCCCGCAAGGGTTCGCTGATGATGACAAGGCTACTTCAAGCCATCATCGTAAGTCAGTTAGGAAAAAAAATGTGCGTTAGTATTATAAAAATAAACATTTCGGCATAAGTTTACTCATAAGAATATTTGCTGGTGGTCACGAGATGATAAGATACTCCTTTGATATCTTCCTCGTTTAAAATGTTGGGGAAAAATTAATACAAATATAACGCTTTCAATATTTTGATAATCATGAGTGGTGGCTGCTAATTTAGCACAAACATATACTCCCAAACCAGACACTGGTCATACATACCTTCTACGTATACACCGTGAAATTTTAGTGTTTGTTTTGCCGCAGTAAAATGATTCTATCTAAGTAGCACAATAGATTTGTGCAGTTCTTTTTTATTAAAATCAATATTAACGTATATTAACGTCACATCTTATAAAATAATGATAGTTTCTCGCGTTTTCGAGCTGGAAAATTATTATTTCAAAAAATTGAAAAAAAAAACTTTTTTATTTAAAGAAATAATTTGCATGATTCGATAGTATTACTAAAGGCAAATCGTTCTGCCACGGGAAAACAACCACTAAAATTTCCCGGTGTATATGTGTCTTTTATTTGAGCGAACTCAAGTATTTAATTTGTAATAAAACAGTTTTTAGGGATTATGCTCACGTCCAATAAGACATCATATTCTGCATTCGTTTAGAATAGGATATTTCTTACATTTTATAACAATCGTGGTCATCGAAAGATTTCTTGATTTACCGTAGAAGTAGAAGATCGGATCAACAGCAAAAGTAGTTATATTTCAGTAAGTGATATAAAAATATATTTGAAAGTGTTTTTTTCGACGTGAATATTAAATTAAAACATTATATATTTACGCAATATAATTTTTGGAAGTTAGCTTTTTGAAACACATTTTTTTATATAATAACACATAAATTGTAAGATGCTCTGGTATTCTATGGCAAATAGTTATTAGTCACATCCAGGAATAGTAATATATGTTCTGGGATATGTGAATAAATACAAATGTTTGGTATAACGACCTCACAAGTGCAGCAGTACACACAGTTAAGGACTATATTATTTTAGTATCGGTGATAAACATTACAATTTATTTAATGTTATTTTTTATGTAGGACAGGTGCAAACCTTAATACGAAATAGAAATAAAAAGCATTACTAAAGAATTGTTGGTAAATAAAAAAATATTTGTACGTAACATTAAGTAGTATAAAATGTCAATAGGCTTGAGTAGAAATAGATAGTTACTATGTCAATTATAAAAGCGTTAGCTCGGTATGTCGTATTTTTTATGATATTATTTCACTATAAAATTCATGTTTACGTTTTAAGGTTTAAGGCCTATTTAATTAAAAATATCTATTTATTTTTTTATTCCTTCCGTCTAGTTATAATACTTTAATTTTAAAACAACATCAATCATCATTAACTTTTATAGTATGACTAAGATGGAAAGTTCCTATTATTATCATGGTTTCTTGTGATTTACTAAACCACAAAGATTTTTTTTTTGACAAGTATAAGTTTACAAAAATAAATTGTATTTTATTAAGTACTATTGGAATTCAGTAAAAGTTATAATAAATTAAGGCGTCCAACCGATTTCAGCCATGGCAGCCAATCTCAATTAAGGTCAGCCAAGTGCGAAGGACATATTATAGTGCACAAGTATGCGCGCAAACACTAGTGCACTCTCTGTTCCCTTACTCTCATAGTTCGGTGAGACGGCAAACCGCATGACCGATGAGAGATCGGGCGCTGGAACACCGGATTATCGTGCTTTCCGAGGCACAGGCGTACAACGGCTAGCTTATTTACCTCGGGCTGAGTAAAATTTTACTGTAACTGGAATTTCAAATAATATTGGTTGAAGGCATTGAACCGTTGCCTTACGAATATACGCTTTTTCTTTTTAGTAGGTAGGCCCTTGAAAATAATTAATAAGATGATGTATGATTTGGAATTGATAGCCAGTTAAAATTGAATGTAGTTAATGGAAGTCATTCAATTATAACTTAATTATAATTATAGCTGTCCGCACAAAATATCCATCAAGTTCACTATGCACAATGTCATAGCAATCTATACTTGTCAACTGTGAAATATTTTCTTACGACATCTTACCATCTTTGGGCTGATACAACGGTGCTTCGATGTCCCACACATTATTCTTTTAAGTACCAAATTATTGTTATAGGAGAAATTATTTATAAGTAATAAGTGATATAGAAGACTGATTTGGTGCTCCTTTGTTGGTTAACAAGCACCGTAAAAAGACCGAAAGGGGATTATCAATTTATATAACGTTACCAGCAAATAGTTAGGTCTAAAATGATAGTTATAGCATTCTGCATAAAAGTCCTTAACTATTTTATCATCACAAACATATCAACCGATAGAGGTCCACTGCTGGACATAAGTCTCCTTCAATGATCTCGCCAACGCTCAGACTTGTGGTACCATGATCCCACATGCCCCCGATTTTGTTAAACAGGCTACACATACGTTTTAGTACGCACAAAATATTTAGAGAAATAATTTCTCATTTATAACTCCGTGTGAGTCTACTTCTAGGACCGCAGGTTGAATATGGCTGGCATCTAGCCATCGAATAATATTGCCGTTTTATGGTACATTCAAACATTTGTATCCGTAACATAAATTATTACTAACGTAGTAACATAGATTAAATTCGAATAAAGTTAAGTGGTGTGACAAAAAATACGTTTTCTTGAATTCTTATTTGTAACTTGAAATGCAAGTATCCGAGGATGGGCTGACCTTTATTTGTCATATATTTATGTATCTCAAAAGTAATACTAAAGATAATATTACGTTTAGGGATCGAGTTTGCGTAATAATTAACATGCAACTTGTGAAAAAAAATGTTTTGTTTTGCAGGTGGTATTGCGGCAGATATAGCATCTATTAACTTCAATATCTATATTTATTAATTATTTGAGCAATACACAAAAAAATTATAAAAGTGATTTGTTGAGAATTGCTCTGAGGATAGCACATCGAAATTAATATAGTTTAGTTCATGAAAACCTTAAAAAAATCAAACCTTTTAAAATGTGTTTTTTTTTATTTTATTCATGATATACATGCATTACGTATGATTTTAAGCTTTTGCGTTCTATTACACTAAATATTAGTCTTTATGGGTACGCGTTATTAGGAGCAGCAAATACTTAGCTACTGCCCGACGACGTTTCGACGGGGTTACACCAATCAAGGTCGCGAACGAATATCGCGCGTCTAATATCGCGTGTAGACCCATAAAGACTAATGTACATGCATTCGATTTTGGCGCACTGTAAAAATGCATTTATAAAAAAATCGGCGTCATTTTAAAGCTATCAATATAATAAGTAAAAATTCAACGAATTTATCAATTTTTAAGGAAATATGCCTTTATAGATTTTGTGGCACCATACGATTATTCGATGCTTTCACGCTGAAGGAAAAATTGTGAGGAAACCTACTCACCTACGAATTTTAAGCTTGTGTAGTCGACTAACCCGCACTTGACCAGCGTGATTGACAAAGGCCTTATCGCCTTAGTTTAGGGTAGACCAGTGCCCCAGCAGTGGGGACGTGTGTGGGCTGATGATGGTGATACGATGGTACTATTTCCATACAATTTAATCAGTGGATCAATTCCTGCGGACATTAGTTTAAAACAATTTTCTACGTACCGAACTAATAATTACCTTATCAAAAGTTCAGGCTTATTTCCTTGCAGCTAATACGAGTATCTTGAATTTATCTTTGTTCTGTATCAGTGTTGTGCATTTTTATAATTGCATAGCAGGTTGCCTCTAATTATTAGGTTGAATGGCTATTGATTCCTATGTTTAAACAGGTGATAGTTTATTAAGGAAGATGATAATGTCTTGGTGGTAAAGATAGATCCAAAACCTATTGTGTAATCAATAAAAGAGGACATTAGTTACAGATGTAGATAACATTTTTTACTTTGTTTTGACAATATCCATTATTGACGATAGCGGCGAATTTAGCATAGGTTGTAACTGTTTCACTAATATATTGGCAGATAGACATTTTGATAGGATATTGCTGGTATATTGCTGATAGGAATTTCCACAATTATAAAAAACAATCACCTTTTCATTTTTCTTTTCTCCGTACGAAACAAAAGTTATTATGTTGTGGATTTTTACACCTACATCTAGAATAACATTGTATAATCTTTATATGTATATAGATCCTTACTTCAAGCTCGGAAAATCAATTATTCGTGTGCAATATTTCTATATCTCTTGACCGTGTACATTACCTGTAAAAATTATTTATGCAATATTTTTGATAAAATCACTTTCTGCCATGTGCCAGGAATCACTTTCGTTTCAAATTCAAATTCAAATTCAAATATTTATTTGCTTTCTAAGTGTAGTTACATATGTAGGTGTTATAACAAAAAGTATATTGCACTTAAAACTTAGAGACCTTTTACAGGTATTGCAAACGTACTAAACTATACAATCATATTTTTTATTCATAGGTTTTATTTATGAATGTACACAATTGTATTTTACGTGTTTGTTTCTTCCACGTCTATCTATCTCTTCATGCATGCTCGTCGATATCGGAGTACCCGTAGTACTTTTGATTTAACCTTTGGTCATGGAAGTTCTTTCTTGGCCTTCCCCTGTTGATATTTTCATTTATACTTTCCTTATATATTCCTTTCGCTGATCATGTTTCATTCATCCCCTCAATATGACCAAACCATCTAAGCATACCCTTCTCAACCGTAGTCACTTCATCTTCTTTCACACCATAAATTATGCATATTTGTAATAAAATAAATTTATTTTTACCTAATATTATATTTACAAAAATAAAACCTTACAGTGCTACAACCCACATTAAAGTAATTAACTAGCTTTTAAATAGTTGACCTATACATGAAATCGACTTTCTACCGTCTCTCATAGTTGATCAAACGGAAAGATTAACAAGAAAAAAAGATAAACGAAAGGAACTATTTAAATTTAGGTAACCATTGTGACAGTCAGCAATTGCTTATTAAGCCCTAATTGTGAGTTAAAAAGCGTTCAAACAAATAATAATTCTTTGTCTATTGAAATTAAATTAATGAAGAGACAGCCGTTATGTTTATAAATTCCTATTTGCTATTGTACTGTCAATTAGAAAACGGACTTGTTATATGTTGACAATGCATACAGGCGAGTAAAAGAATTGGTACCTAGTAATTAAGAAGGCAGCCGAAGAGGTTTCAGGCATTTCGTCGAATTAACTCAGTGTTCTCGTTACTTCGTTATCCAATGAAATCGTTGAAATGACAATTAGTAGTTGGAGTGTGCAGCTGTTTTTGTGTGGAAAAATATATATTTATTGTAACAAACTTCCATAATTTAAGACCATAAGTTCAGGTGGGAGACGTTTTGTCGACCGGTTGCTGTTACCACCATACAGTTGCGTAAAACCCGCCAAGTGACTGACCTCTCTCGGTCAGGTCGTGTTCCGGGATCAGCACTGTACGAACCGGAGCCAGGGGGGACCATTGTTGGGGCAAGCGCCGGACCAGTGGAGTCTTAGCGGCGGTATTGTGCGATCGGAGGGGGTCAGCCAGCCGGCTAAGGGGACTCGTGGAAACGGGGGCCCTTCTGTCCGGCGGACTGGCCAACTCCGACCCGCTCAGCTCAATACCAATGCGAGACTCTACGCCTTGTCTCGTTGTTGCCGCAGCAGTGGTCTCCTCTTTAAGCGGGCTTTCAGGGTGAGTGCCTTTTTGGCAGACATACTCTAAAGACGTTGTTGATTTTATGATAAGTACCTTCACTTACACAACTTTAGGGGGCGGCTAAACGGGTGCAAACATTTACTGCCCGGGCAGCATGTACCCAAGCTACGCCACCGGGCAAAAAGTTATTAATATAAATTTAAAATTTGAAAAAAAATGCATTCATGAACCCGCCTGAACGAGGACGGGAATTTTTTTTCAAATTTTAAATTAACATTGAGCTTTAATGGCATTAAAAACAACAAATAAAAAGTTAGTAATAAATAAAATACCTTCTTGATTCTGACATCAGATCTCTCCATTTGCTTCATAGGTGTAGTAACATTGACTTTAACTTTAACTGCCTCGTTGGTCTATTTATAGCAAGTGCTGCGTTAGGACCAAGAGGTCCCCGGTTCGAATCCAGAGTCGGGAAAAAATTCGTGTTAGTTTTTCTGTAATGAAATTACTCAGCCCGGAATTAGGAAGTTGGCGGTTGAACGCCCGTATCTCGGAAAGCACGTTAAGCCGGTGGTCCCGCGCCCGATCTCTCATCGGTCATACCGGATAGCCGTCTCACCGAATTATGAGAGTAAGGGAATAGAGAGTGTATTTGTGTTTGCGCGCACACTTGTGCACTATAATATGCCCTGCGCTCTTGCTGATTTCAGTTGAGATATGCCACCATGGCAGAAATCGGTTGGACGCGTAGTCATCGACTTTATGACTCTAACTAAATTCTGGCGATAAAGGCATACATCGGTTCTAATTCCGAATGTTCAGATAAACTCACGGTATTTATGCGGCGCTTGCCACCATACACCAAAGAAGTGGTCAAACCATAAATCAACTGCAAAACCATACACGGCCGGACACATTCTTCATCAGTTTTTAGAAGTATTTTCGCATTCCATTGAATGCTTCTTGTGACAATAAAGGCATCCCTGTATTGCACAGGTGCAACGCAACACCACTCCCCACTGTGACCGACGTATGTCTGTGACATTAATTACACGCCATTTATATTTATTTCATCATACATACCTATATACATATATATATAGTGCATTTGGTGTACCTATCCTTTGTGCTAGGTACCCTCAATCCTTCTACGAATCTTCCGTACAATCTGTATAACTATTAGGGACATTTTTATTTGTTCCGTGGATCATTATATTAAATCTATTTAAGTAACATTTGTCTTAAAACTCAGTTGCATTTGGTAAACGTTAAATCATACATCGTAGTCTCTTCCTGCTATCTGACTCTCTCACTTATAGGCATAGGTAAAATGTACGACTTACGAACATACAGTACGCACGGACATTTGTATAAATTGTGCAGGCCTACTTGTCGACTACGCAGAAAACTTAAAACAAGTCCAATGCCCTAAAATGCATCTACTTAATTTGATGCAATCGAAATCAATGCATAGAGTGCCATCAATATCGCAGTATTCGTTTATCCAAACCAAACTCATGAAAACCACAAACAAATCTTTACGGAACGCCAACATGTGGCAAGCCGGTTATTTACTATACCTATGCATCGTAAGTTCAATTAACAATCCACGGGAAGGCACTGTCCTCATCTTTAAACTGGACAGATTAAAATAGCGGCAGATCCGTGGAATATGCAAATAATCTTGATCTAGCGGGATGGATTAGACTAGTTTTAATAGATTTTATCTACATATCTACGAGTGGGTAGTTCCATAATGCATCGGCCACAGTGTTCGAATCTGCAGTGAGAATGGATTCCTCTCAGTTACACTATTTATTTATCTAAGAATCCTTGTAATCTAAAGTACCAAACTATTTATCTGTCTGAATGTTCTTTTAAACAAGTTACCAGAAATATCCAAGTTAGATTTGTTGCACATTAAAATAACCTTATATTTCCGAAGAATTTGGATTATAATAACAATAAGCGACTTCTTTCAGACCACTGGAAAGGAAAATAAATGTAATGCACGTGTAAGATTAAAATTATATACTCATAAATGGTTGTTAATAGCTATACTAATGTATGTACATAATAATATACCCACCAAACTTTTAATTGGGTTTTATGTTTCTTAAATAGATACTATATTTCTTAAATAGGAAAGTAACTAGGTAGAACCAAAATAGTAGATAAAAAAAGAAGAATATAAAGATGTTTATTTGCTCGCACTATTACTTTACTATAATAATAATTTAGACTTAAACGAAGTGTAAAAAAGAATATAGGTAGTCCATAGTTTACTTCTAACGTAATCAATAGTTTCGGCAAAAATAGTATGTCGTAAATGTGCATGACCATACTGCCAATTTGTTTGTGTTACATCGTGTTGAATACTTTAACTACATTATTGAAATGCACTTTTTAAACCCGTATCTGTTATTAGCTCGGTGTTAACTTGATTCTGTTAGCACCCAGTTAGTGCCTAGACTTAATCATCTGATCCATAAAGTTAGTAAGTGCGTATTTATAAGGGTTTAACATAAAATCTCGAGAATACGGTGATCTCAGCTCATTAAATATGTTCTTAAGTAATTTTCTACCTGTTAATATTAAAATGTAAGGATTTAATGTTATTAAATACCACAGAAAACCTAACTACTATGACGGTGCCCAAAAAGATCTACTATTTTAAGGAGCAACTTGAAAATGAAGTATGTAATTTCTGCCAAATTCCCATATCGAAACTATTGAAAACTTGTTACGTGATAGTTGTTTAAATGTGTTAATCGTTAACTTCGTACTGTGTCCATGTAGTAATGTTTCAGTTATATTTGAAGAGATGGCGCTAGGTGTACTTACTGCATATATCGTAGTTACTTAGCTTTTCGCATTTACTGTACCCAAGAACTAAAAGCAAAAAAAAGAACAAATTGTCGAAAAATTACCCATCCCTTTGACGCAGTCGGCTAAAAAAAATTTAGCTTGTGAAGTTATTAAAAGTGGTGAATGGTGATTGATGATACCAAATAAATAGTTATTAGGTTTCGAAAGACTGGATTCTTGAAGAGAGAACGTCTCTATGTTAAAAAAATCTTTAGTTTATTCCCTTTTAGTGTTTTCGTTAGTGAATTCGGGGTATTTGTAGCAACACATAAAGATTTTTTTAAGTATCATTGTATCCGAACGATATCGAATATGGCAGTCAATCTCAATAAACATATTGGTATGTGTGCAAACACAAGTGCTTTCTCTGTTCCCTCACTCTGATAGTCCAGGGAGTGCGTGCTTTCATTAGCACGGACATACATACTTTATCTTCTATCTCTGGTTTCAGTAATTTCTTAAAAAAAAAATTACACAAATTTTGCATAAACCCCGGACCCTTCGGTCCTTACGCGGCGGTTGCCACAAATCCGACACGGCTGGGACCACAATGTAGACCCATCTTAAATAATGAAATAAATATTTAACAACAACACGTACATCGATCTGATCCAGCTGTAAGTAGCTTAAGCACTTGTGTTACGGAAATCAGAAACGACTGTAGATACCCAAATATAGGTACTGAAATATATTTAATAACACACCCAGACACGGAACAAACACCGATGTTCGTCACACAAATATTTGTCCCGAGTGGGAATTGAACCCACGACTCTTGGAACCGTAGGTAGTGAACCTGTGTCACTAACCACAGCTGTTCCACCGAGCCAGCCATCTCAAGTATACACCGTGAAATTTTAGTGGTTGTTTTCCCGCAGTAAAATGCTTCTATCTTAGTAGTACAAAAGATGTGTGCAGTTCTTTTTTGGTAAAATCAATAAATGCCGGTTTCACAAAAGGTTTAACCGTAACTCGAAAGCACGTTCGAACCGCTTTATGACTTAGGGTGTAGAGCTTCTTTAGCTTTAAGCATCGATTTCATGCGGCAAGCAGTACCTGAATACGTCACATCTTCAAAAACAACGATAGCTTCTCTCGTTTTCGAGTTGGAAAATTATTATTGTGAAAAATCGAAAAAAAAAAGTTTTTTTTCGTGGAATAATTTGCATGATTCGATAGTATTACTAAAGGCAAGTCGTTCTGCCACGGGAAAACAACCACTAAAATTTCACGGTGTATAACACTAGTACACAACTAACTTTGTTGTCTCTATCGTGGAACTACGTGGTTCGTGTGGAGATTTTTTCCTCGAGCCAAGACTACCCCGGAGCCTTCACCCCGGGAACCAACTTAACATAATCACCACAATCAATTACTATTTCAACAGCTTCATTAGCGCTTCGACGACTCCAGCTGTGATTGCTAACAAGATAATCGTTTATGGAATGAAATCTCCAAAGTAAGCTTGGTATAATGCTAAATGAATATGTATGTGTGATTGGTTTTTGGACGATTAAGTTCTTTCCTAACTAGGGATTCATTTAGTCATTCGTTTAAGTTATTTAGTTTTCGGGAACGTTCCCGGAGATTTCGGGGGGCTTTTAGTTGTAGTTCAGGTTTCGTAACACTGTCGTTTTAATACTTTATAGTTTGCATGCAACTTTGCTGTAACTATTATTTACTAAAGGTGGCTCGGATTTCTATATTTCATGTGAACGTATGAAATATTTTCTTTTCACTATTATTCTATTGATTGTTGCTAACCATCATTCATTTTAATTGAATTGAAATCTAAATTTACCGAAAGATACCTAACGAAACATCTTTCATGTGCTTAGATTTGGTATTCACTTTTGACATAAACCTGTTACAGTTTTACAGTTTTAATGTCTGTAACAATGTGTTTTTTAATTCCATGATAAACCACATGTAAAAAAGTCATGTCAAAGCTAACATTTTTAGGCAATTTGGTGGAAACTACCCATTTACCCCATAGAATGTAGTAGGCGGGCCTACGAGTACATACATACATATATAAAATCACGCCTTTTTCCCAGAGGGGTAGGCAGAGATCACTTCCTGCCATGTGCTACGGTCCTGGCATACCACTTTCGCCTACGAGTAATTGTCCCATAAATACAATTTAATCTTAAATAAATCGGACTGCAGATGTTTCAATAATACGGCATTCTTATGTCAAACTTATGACAGTAATAGGCCCAAATTGAGCTCCAGCATGTTTGCCGTCAAATCTAATGGATACTTCGGACCAAAGGGACAGGCTAGGTAATTTATACACGTAGTTACACTGGAACATTAGTTTCTTTAGCCGAGCATAAGACATGAATAAATCCTTACTTAGTTGTACCAAAACATGATACACCCTACTGCAACCGTTTACGTTTATCAGGGCTTTGGTTAAGTTACAGTTAGTCGAAGTTTCGGAAATTCTCAGTCTTCTATTGGATATCTCCTCTTATTACAAAAATACATTCGCATACACAAAAGCTAGTGATTTAGCCAAACACCTAGGATCTCCAAGGCCACATGTAGTGTAAAAAAGCTGTTGGTTTTCCTCAATGTGCTGGAATGGTACAATTCCCATCCCACGCAAAATAGGTGCATTGACGTCGAGTTGCGGATATCAGCCCGTTGCACCATTACCATTACTAAGCTATTGATTTTTTAGCAAATTAACCCTATGTGTTAATGCTTATAATGGTATCATTTTTAAAATAGGTACCTAAAACGAAGTCTAACATTTTATTTGATTTATAGGATGCATATAAAACAAGGGGAAAAGGCGTGATTTTATATTATGTTATATAAAATAAGGAAAATATGGTGCGCAACATTCTCTACCGTGAGTCCCTCGCATTACACAATTTGAAGCTAACTTTATACGAGTAGACTTTTGATAGTATAAACACATTTTCAACCGCGGGTGCCTTAAGTAAACAACGTTAATTGTCACAACATTAGCACATAGGCTTCAGTATATTAAGAAGCTGCTTTAAAAACATTTTTACACAACCAATGTGACAGGAGCGCCTGGACTTTACGTAATGATGCATAATGATGTCGTATTACAAAAAAAAAATAGAATTAAGTTCAAAAATTGTATACCTGCTTCAATTATGCTAACCGGAAAAAAATGTAATGTTTTTTAATGTACCAAGTTTTTTAAATAAGTTGACTTACGTAAGTCTAGAAATGTTAAATTCATGCAATTAAACGCGGCTTAGGCCATTGGATTAAGCATAAAAGGGGCTGTGGGTGGTATTCAGCAAATAAGTACGAACATAAAATAATAATTTCTTCGTCTGACTGTAAAATTCGTTCGTGCTCGCTTCATAGTTTTATATCTCAATTAACTACCATTTAATTACTTCATTCCCTGAAACTACGTTTATGCGTTAAAGTGCTATTTGTTACAATATTGTTTCCACGGGAGTTGTAAGGTAAAATTTGCTAAGTAAATAAAGGTCGAGGCACCTTATTTTTTCTTTTTTCAAATTATGGTAAACGAGCTTTCTACGGGGCATTATTGGTGTTGTAGTATAAGATAATATTAGTATAGACAAGAGATAATGAGTCGGGTTTTGAACTCGCAGCATTAGCAAGTATTTTTTTTATTGTCTTGTGGTAAACCATGAAGTTTTTCGGTCCGTAGAGCCACTAAAAGAATTTTCCACCATACATTACACAATAATTTATTTAGTAATAGACTCTGAGGTCAACAGGAATATGAAAGACTTTTACAGTACGCCTTCAACCTTCTATTGCTTGTCTGAATAATTATCAGGTCTGAGAGGGTCTAGGTAGATGTATTAAATTAAAATTAATATTGAAACTTATGACATAAGCCGGTAAAGGGCAAAATCCTGTAAAGCGAAAATCGTGAAAAAAACTGCGATTTATCAAGAAAAAAGTGTTCTTGATTCAAGTAACCAAAAAGGTTGCTTCTTTCATGAAACCTCTATGCGTATTAGAATGAATGATCGATCGATCGATGGCTCTTAAAAAGTTACATTTAGTGTGTCAAGTCTCGCCAGCCTGTCGGTAGGCGATGTCAAAGACACGGGCGTTCGTGCGTGACAGAGACGGCACGTTTTTTGCGACGCCATTTTTTTTGTCGTCGATTCACGGTTTGAGATTCTCCGCAGAGAATGTTTGATGATAATTTGCTCGTGTTATTCTTTTGTATGAATTGCTTTCGATGTATTTGAAAACTGATTGCATTGATTTTTTAAACGTTATGGTTTTTTGTTGTCATATGATGAAGCTAAGATACCTTCTTACCTTAGATGAAAATCGTGGTGGTGCGATAGGTAGCGTGTAATTGAATTTCATGAACTCTACACCTTTCAGCTATTGTATAGTTAGAAACTCTTCACGAGATCTAATAACTTATTGATACTTACCCTTTTTGGCAACATTTAACTTGAAAATGTTTTAGGTGGAAACCTATCCTGTCTGACTGAACACTTAAGTTGTTGTGTTGAGCTCACATATAATAGGTCTAACAGAAAATTTATAAGATATTGTAGAGCAATTATGTTACGGATATCCGAAACCACTTGACAAAGCATTTCACCATTAAGTGTATCACATGTGAACCTAACAAAGTAACCTCTCACGTGTAGAATAGATTTATACGAATGCAACCATTCCCAGAAGCGTTCCCAGTTAAGAATGGTTTATGCGATCAAATTAACAGCATCCTGTACATCTCGATTTGCCTCTGAGGTACTAGCCATATCCGTTGTACAGTCTACCCAATAATTGGGCTAATACCTCCGACTTTCCGCCTTATTCCGTTGAGGCAAAGATCAAAATAATACTTATAGATTCTGGATGACTGTGGTTTATTGTACGCGTGTTCCTATCAAAACGCTGAAGTAAATGTAACTGGTAATGGTTTTTATTTTGAAATAAATGTGCATATGTGCAGCAAAGTAAAAAAAGCAAGTATGCATACCGTCAGCATCGAGTGATCAGAGTCAGGTCTATGCTCTGATCGGTCTGCTATTTTAAAAAATGATCCTTGTACATGCATTGTTATGGATCTGTCAGTGGGTGAAGTCAAAAAAGTGTCTGGTCTTCGAAATGTTCTGAGTGTCATTCGCACACTGATTTTGTTATAAACACGTGAGCTCATTAGATCAGGTGAACATCAATTATGAAGCTTTAGTTCAACAGTGGACGTCTCTCAGCTGATGCGCTTACATGAACAGCCAAACATATTTTACTTTGCAAGACATGCAAATTAGACATAGTTAACTAGCCCATAAAACCTGGCTAGGTTGAGACTTTGACATAAATCGTCAGACCCCCGCGACCCATTAAAAGAAAGCCGACTAATTATTTTAATTAAGCGCACAGTTTGAAGCCTATTTAAACACAAGTGTCGACCACACATAACTCCGCATCCCACCTGCTCTAATTACAATCAATTAGCTGGATTTATCGGATCGTTCGCGTCGACCCGGGCTACCCTAAATTACGAGTAGGTATTTACACATTTTCCGCTTAGGCATTTCCACGAGACTAGAACGAACTAGATTTGTGATATGATAGTGATGTTTTTGTTGGTAAATTTATATGGGATATTAAATGTTTATATATTCAGGGGAAGGGCAAGGGGAGAAAGTCAGGGAACAGAAAGTACACTTATTTCCGAGCACACTTGTGCATTAAATGATGTTCTGCGCAGTCAGCTAATCTTCATTGAGATCAGTTACAGAGGTCAAAATCGAAAAATTTAAGAATAAATGATGTTTAATATGCCACTTTACACTACAGCTTGCCAATTATTTGATTCCTGGACCGAATTGTGTTTCGGTCCTTGTTGTTTAATTCCTGGACCCAAGCTTAAACGAAAATATCGAGTAAATCTGAAACGATTTTGCAAATTCAAATTGATTTTTTTGTCGTATTTATTTATTGCCAAGAGACGTTTCTCTTAAAAAAAAGAAGAAGAAAAGTAAAAAAAAAACTTAATGAGAAACAATAATATTTTAATCAGCATTGCACCCATACAAAGCTGTTCCTAAGAAAGCGTCGAGTGCCATTTATATACCTCTATTATGTATACATATTTACATTCCTTACATGTACCATAAGAGCATGGGACATGTTCAATGCTGACAAAAAATGTGCATTACCTATTTTGGACCCTAGGTGCATGTCATGTGTTGGTGACGCCATGTAAAATTATAATAATGATTATTCGGTAGTGTATAATTTCGTCTATGAAACTGTTTCATTCTCGGAAATTATATGGTGACATTAATTAAAAGATATAAAAACAAATATAATTATATGTTGGTACAGCAGTTAGCTCTACATAATGATATAAAATGATTATAATGAAAGGCTGATGATCTCAATTATGAATTGCAGTGACACGGACAAGTGAAGACGTCGATGTTTATGCATGAATGGCTGTGACTTAAGACTTAACTAATTATGCAGTTATAAGTGATGCACTTAGTCGGTATGAAGACTGAAACCGACAAAAAAGGATATAATTAAATTATAAAATTATTGGAAATCTCCACCCTTATGGAGTAGCTTGCAAAAGCGAAATTATCTACCAGCGAGTTTAAGTTTGGCAAAATTGGCAGATTTGGCAGCACTAATTATAAATTTAAGAAGGTTTAATGAGTAGAGCTTTCCACACGCATCAGAGGCGTCGTTTATCGTGTATCATAATACTTTCGTATAGCGAACTTAAATAAAAATAGCTTAAGGACATCTCTAGACGAACTGTTTACCAAATTTCATTCAAATCAGTTTAACAGTTTTGGTGCGAACGCGCTGAAGACATACATAATATATAGACATTCTTCTGAATTTATTAGTTTTCTACTTCTCGTGTCTATGGTAAATCACTTTAAATTAGTTCGACCCAGACATATAAGAAGATATTTTGTCTAACTTTAAACTGTCATGGTTGTGTAACCATAAAAAAACTGAAAGCTGAATACTTATTATATTAACTGAAATATCGGGAGCTCATTAAAACAAAACAACATGGTAAATATCCCGGACACTTTCAGTTTTCTAATTTTGTCTAACTTGTTGAGAAAAATGTTTCAATGACAGAAATATTTAGATAATTATATAAATATGAATCAAAATTAGCATTTATGCGAACTTTTTATTTTCGTGTCAAATGCAAATCATAAGGAGGGAAACGGAATGGCAGGGTTTATTGAAGCGAAGTGTATTGTATTTCAAAGTGAATTAAGTAAGTGGCTCTTTGCACCACCGCTAATTATGCAGGCGTAATTGATGCACATACTTGCATAAACCTCTCCACCCGATCTGAGATTAAGTGAATATCTTAATTTGTAACGGCAGATGCATTCTAACAAGATGGGTATTCCGGTTTTATTTTGCCCGACTACAGATAATTCAAAAGGGAGAGTTATTGTTTTTCCAGGCTGTCACATTAACATGCTTTGAAAAAAAGAAACGTGTATTGAAACTTATATTAGTAATTCTGTGGTTAAACAAACTCAGTCATGCTGAAATCAAAGCAATCTAAAAATGTTTCCTACACGGCAGAAAAAAACAATGTCAAAGTTAATTGCAAAATAAAGTCATTTGATGATAAAGTGTAAATTGTTATTTTTTATTTGGGTACATTAGCGATATCACGGTATCAAATATTTCCTTCTTAAAGTTATACTCATTAAGTTACCGATAAACTCAACAGTGTGAATGTATAAAAGATACAATAAAATTTTACTTCCTGCCATTTATTCAAAATAAAGATAAAATCGTTATAAACTTTTAATAATAACGGACTGTGGTCCAATTTGTAAATGACCTGAAGATGATATAGATTGGTACAAATGAAATTATTTTTATTTGGTTTTGTTAATTAAAGAAACCAGCTCAGAGTTTCTAATGATCTAACTTTGGATACTTTCAATTTTGGCGTAGTTGGAACAGAGTGGTTAGTGACCCTGACTACGGTTCTAAGAGTCGTGGGTTCGATTCTCACTCGGTATAAATATTTGTGCGACGTACATCGGTGTTTGTTTCGTGTCTGGGTGTGTTATTAAATATATTTAAGTATATTTGTGTATCCACTGTTGTATGTTGTCTACTGTCTTGCTGTATTCTGATATCTGTAACTCAAGTGCTTAAAATATATTACATGTAATAGTTATTACATGAGTAGAATACTTGAACTAAAATATATTACATGTAATAGTTATTACATGAGTAGAAAGAAAAAACCAAAAATGGTAATTTATTTTTATAATAGGTATAATAGGTATTCAAGAGCAAACAAGTGGCATATAAACTAAGTGATGGAATCAGTGCAGCCTTTGAACAATGATAACTGGGGCACCGATTTGCTGTTCTTTAACGAAACCTGTTTTGAGGTCAACGTCTTGTCCATTCAGTTCTTGTTTATTTTTTTCTTTTGTCGGTGATAAATAATGATTCAGGTGACAATGAGTTCCGGCACCCGCTCCGACGAGTTGTTTTTTTTTAATTGTTAGGGTTCCAGTTCTGTAAAAGTTATTTCTTGTATTAGGTACTTCACACAATTTTACAGTTGGCGTTAAATCATTAAGATTTTTTCGGAGAAACCTGGAAATATTGTTCTATTTGTAGGTCATGTATAATTTACTAGTGACCCGCCCTCGCTTCGCTTCTGGTTATCCTTTATGAGCGGATGCCTCCGTCATGTCATCTACCTGCATGCCAAATTTCAGCCCGGTCCGTCCAGTGGTTAGGGCTGTGCGTTGATAGATCACTATGTTAGTCACTTTGGAGTAATATGTACTTAGATACTACTCTTTGTGCCGATATCCGTCATACCGTGTCTGGGTGTGTTATTAAATATATTTAAGTATATTTGTGTATCCACTGTCGTTTCTGATCTTCGTAACACAAGTGCTTAAGCTACTTACCACGCGATCAGATCGATGTATGTGATGTTGTGAAAATATTTATTTATTTATACAAATTAATGCTGCTTATTTATGAGTAAAATCAGTAAGTGATGTTACCTACTAAATGAATAACTAAATTGAAATTGTCGTCGTGTTTGCTTAAAAAATGCCTCACCGCCCAGTTCCCAGACTTCACACACCCGGCCCTCCTAAATTTGTTACGCGCACAAACTCCAAGTCATCGAGGCATTCGACCAATCCCAACAAGTTGATTGGCCATTTTTTCTTCTTGTTCAATTTCTTGGCCGTTCTAAAGCAGCCTTATTACAATTTAGATTACATATAAATTGAATTACTAGTACAGATAGTGGAAAGATGAGCTCGCGTTTTTTGGGAACCGGTTAGTATATTTCTGTCAGTTTGTAATATAATGTACTCTACACAAACACATACAATGTTTTTTAAAGGCCTGAAAGAACTAATTATCTTTGATGTGTCTTGGTTATTAAAATTAAACATGTACTGAAGTAATAAACATATAAAGAGCTCGAAATGTCGGGTTTAATCGCATTTAATCCGTTATTTCAAATGTGTATTGTTCGCGCAAACAATAGACAATACTTTTATATATGCAAATAAGTTTTCCTACTGGCGGTTGATCACTTAACGTTTGTTTAAGTAATAAAATAAATATTAGATTATTTATCGTTCCATGGCAGTTTAAATTCAATAATTTCTAAAACCTTTTAAATGTAACTGTTCCACCGTAGCATCGTCCTAAGAAGTCAAACAAAAAAGTCGTTCATGGTAAATCAAGTCATATAAAGACAAAAGTATTCTATATCATCATCATTGAAATTAACACACACTAAAGTTAAAATATAAATAGTAATACAATAAATAATTATCAATTTTAAAGAAAAAAGTTGAACCGCCATCGATCTGTCAAAAATAAAAACAGAGCCAGAACCAGTGTTCAACTTGCAATTCACATGTGTAATTACGATTGAAACTTTATTCAGCATTGAAAAAACGTCCCATGGTCCATATAACCGCCGCCCTAGCCCGTCAAACGAGACTTTACGATCTGAGAAATCAAAGAATGATGTGTCGAGTCCAATGCGTAGTTTATGTGCCGTGTGCTTTTATCTCTCGAGCGCTGAATGGTAATGGACGACGTGTGGAATTAAATTAATTTGAACCAGTGTATGGGAACGTTATGGGCGGAAAATTGTTGTTTATTGGTGCGCGCTCAAGCTTGCTCAGGAATGGGAGCTTTGCGTAGGGAGATTGTGTGACGTCATACATAGTCGTACATAGTACGAAAGTGTTTAGGTTTATTACGAAAAAAGCTTATATCTATTAGAAATACTTTTTTGACACCAAGAAAATTTCTAAGGCCTAATCTATTTCCTATTATTTTAAATTTCTATTCGTTTTAAAGATAAATACATTTAATACGGCAGACTTTGATTTTATCCAACACTGGATTAAGAAAGTGGTTCACATAAGGCATACTTACATGCAAGCAGCATGTAATGTATTTCAACAGGATGCTAGTTACATTGTTACGTCTTCAACAACTGGACACAGCGACATCTCGAAAGCTGCTTAAGCTCGAGCAGCTTTAAGAAGTATATTGAATTCTTGATCGCATACCGACCTGCAAATGGAATTAAATCAGGTGGAGTGAGGTCATCTTGTTAGCCTTTTATAAAAAAAAAATAAAAAATTCTTTTAAAAATTGCTTAAATATCAGATATTTTATTCGGCTTAAAGCTATAGGACGAAAGTACGAGTAGTAAGAAAGTAAAACTGAAAGTGTCCGGGATATTTACCATGTGGTTTTGTTTTAATGAGCTCCCGAGTGAACAGTTCACCCGTGATCTTGGCGCTTGCATCAGTGCCGAAATATCGGGAGCTCATCAAAACAAAACATCATGGTAAATATCCTGGACAGTTTCAGTTTTCTTATGTGTAACCATGACAGTTTTATATATTAAGAAAGTACATGAAAATCTATTCATTAAAATTTTGTCTTGAGTATTTTTAAGGACAGTCGGACAATGGACATCAAGTTAAGATATTAATATGCCATTAAGGGTATGCATTACGAAACTTCGTACAATGAAAATTATCGGAACCATTCTTTATTCAAAATCACGAATTACGTCGTTACATTATTATCGATGCCATCGATATGCCATCGACATCTCGATACAATGTTCATATTAAATCACCGGCGGGTCGGTCGTCAGTGGATGAGCCGCGAGGGACTGTCGTCGGCAAATAAAACAATAACTCAGGTTAAGACATTTCAATCGGAACGTTGGCATAAGCTGCTTAGGAATTATTGATTCGGACGAGGGGACATCGGCGGAGATCGATAGAGTCGTGACTGAGTGAGGGGGGAAGTGAGCAACGTAAGAGTATGCACTCAGGTTATAGGTATATGTTTTATGACGAGATTCCAAGCCCAAATGTGTTCCCATAAAATTGCTGTTATTTATTATAGACAAGATATGTTTTTAGGCCTATTTTCCATGTAACTAGTCACGCGCACGCCTTCATCAATTGACGATTACGTTTGCGTCTTGCTTGTGTCTTGCGTAGATACCTCTAAAATTGTCTCCACAGACAATTTTAAAGATACTGCCGTGCACGATGAACGAACGACACAGTTTGAAGGTTTATTCGCAAAGTGTATTGTATCTAGAGAATTTCTCTCATACGCAAAAACCCTCATTGTTATGCCAAGCCAAACAAATAGAAACCAACATACAAATACACGTTTTCATTAACGCAAGAAAATCCTTTTCGTTTTAAAAAAAATATGTGTACAGTCTACCAAAAAATGTAATACACGCTATCGTATTTGACTGCAATAGGGTTCATTCTTTAATTGGTTTTTAAACATATTAATGCTTATGACTGAACCTAACGGAGTTCAGTAAGCAGTTAATTAGGTAAAAGGCTTATTGCTAATGACGTAAAAGAGGCTTATTCTTTTTCATAATACATTTAATGTGGTTTAAAGAGCTTAACACACCATTGTGCCCGTTTACCCTTTGAAACTATCTGACAGACAGAAGCAGACTGTTTAACTAATTAAAAGAGATAACCGTCCCCGTAAGACCGTTTTGAAAGAAGTCACTCGTCGTGTAGGATTAGTAGATTCTACGAAATTTATGAAAAAATGCACTTGCGTTATAATTTGACATCGACAAAATCACTAATGAGCCTAACACATAAGCTAGACTGCAATAAAAAAAAGACATGCCCAGAGGCCATATTTGACACGTCCGGCATATAAAGCCTATGTTACCGCTTCTTTATTGACAGAGCAAAAACATGAAAAAAAAAATTCTGAACTATCCATGGCGCCAATAATCGTTTAAATATGGCCTATTATATTATGTTCATAACCGCACACCGCTGTAACATAATGTAATGCGATAATTGTGAACTTGGGATCATAATTATTATCTATTACAAGCTTATGTTAGTTTTCGCCCAACTGTGCGTGACGGGGAGGGTTATGTGTTTATATCCTTAGGAGAGAGCTACAGGATGGTCTCGAAAGCTATGTTATATATTAGAAAAGTATAAGTATTTTTACTAACATAAACATAAGTATAGTGAAACAAAAAGAAGCGTTTGTTTCCTTCAGTACACAAAAAAACTTAAAATTGGACATCCTTATGCTAAATTTCTGGAATTGAGGCTAAATACATACTACTGTAGACTCTGTCTAATAAAATATATTTTGCATATAAATACGACAGTCGATGGCTGAGTGGCTAAGGCAGTTGTTTTCCATGCACCAGATAGCCAGTTCAAACCCGCCACGTATCATATCCAATTATCCATATCTACATTTATTCGTTACTTATACAGTTAGTTTAAGGTAAGCCCGTGCCCTACCGAGGGGCAATCGTATATGGGCTGATGATGATGATAATATTATTATTTATTGACGAAATGCATTAAGTTAACGAATGCAAAAGTTTGGGTTTCATAAGATATTTACATGAAATTCAGAACTCCTATTGATACAACTTGCATTCAGGTTTGTTTTTATATTGTCTTAAACAACCTTTACATCTCTATTGTGGTTAAATGGTAGCCGCAAACAATGGAAACTCAATATTTTTAACGATAAACACCTATACGGTTTTATCGGTAATTTCATTTGCAGGCCATTTATGTCTCCCCTGTATATTTATCCTATAAACCGCACTTCCGACGCGACAAGGCGTCTCATTGGCTTTTGGTTACCGCAGCACAAAAATTATCATTTAATTGGGCGCAACCTGTTCATTATGGTTACAAGGTTACATTTCAAATTGTAATGCCTGACGGCGATGGCATTTTAAACGTGGTTAATATCTTCATTATAGGACACATCGCAAAAATATAAGCAAACTGCTATGTACTGTGTTTACCCGCATTTACTTAATGACTTGTAATGACATTTTCTCAGGCCAATGAGCCGAAGCGTGAACAGAACATGAGCGACAATGTTCTAGCTGGATGGATTACCTCCTGAATACATAGGCTGAGAAAGTACTTGGGGCGTTGACAGGAATCATTAAAGTTACTCGTACGTACATTGTAGAATATTTTTCAGGATACTGATAGATAGGCTTTAACTTGATCGATATAAATCATAAAAGACATTGTATTTAATGATGGACGACATTTGTAAATCTCTACTCGAAGCAAATTGGTTGCAATATTAAAAGAAAAGACAAGTAAATATTTTAATTAACAAACAATTTTGCATTGTACATTTTATACTAAGATTATTAAGTAAGTAAGTATTATATTAATTTAGAATTAAGATATGTATGTACTTGTTACACCTTCATACGGCGCATTAAGTAATTTGTAATATTTAGTATGTAACGTGATTGTATGTTTGCAACTAACAAATAAATGAACAAAAGGTAAAAGTAACATAACGACATTGCATTTATTTGCAGTTATTAATTCGTCAGTTAATTTCATTGGCTCAAAGTTATGACTTAGTTATTTATTATGTTTCACAATAATTACAATCAACTTACATTTTCAAACAAGTTCGTTCGTTCAGTAAATTGATTTCGTGTATCATATGTATACAAATTATGAATAATTGCTGTATTATTTACTTAGCACAATTGCGTACTTGCATATGACGGCCAGTACTTTTAATTAAATGTTAATGTTATCGCCTATTTGATTATTTATGGCCAGTCATCTACGTATCGTATTTGAGAATGCTGAGTACATTTGACATGCACGGTAAATGACTAATGTTTATTTATTACGTGTAATGGTGATAAATATTTTTAATTATGGATGGTGTGTGACATCTTTATAGCATTTTCAGTATCCGGCCATTGGATTGCGATGCATAAGCTCATAAAGTGATGTTTGTACATAACAATATGTACCTATGTAGCCTATTATAGGTAACATAAAAGGTAAATCATCAATAACACAAATTAACATGCAGAATGATGTTTTTTAAGGCGATAAAGTACAAGTTTGAAAAAAATATTGAGCCATTCTTAACTAGTTCTTAATTAGCATTAAAATGCTACTGGTATTTTTTCGTGCAAATGTTTTATTACTTATTTAGTCCGGGATGTCCCGCTGCGGGGCAAATGCCTGCGGTCGTCGCGCCGCATAACCTACCATGAAGTTGTAATTTACACTTTGTAGTCATTTTGGCCTTAAATTTGTTCGGCATTCATCAGACGTAGGCAGTGGACCGCCAGATTTCACTCAAGCTTAGCAGAATTTCGCAAAATTACGTAAAAGCTGTCAATTCAAATCACGTTACAAATGTTTGTTCAGTCAAGCTTTATACGTGCCGAATTCTACGTGTATAAAAGGAATTGGATGACGAGTCTACAGATAAAACACCATTAAAAACCTCGAAAGTTACTCTTTCTATGAGTCATCACGTCTATTTTAATTATAAAAGATATAAATATAAAATCACTCTTAATAACGTGTGTAGACCCATAAAGACAAATATTTAGTATAAAATCACCTTGTCGTCCTGAAAGATTGTCAATTCATCAGTTAAAAATAAAATGAAATAAAATAACATACGTTTAACAAACATGCTCGTATGACTGGAAACGTCAGTGATCTAAACGTCCAACTCGCACTTGGCTTCAATTATTCTTAGTTCAGATCACGCTGTTACTAACTTACCTAATTCTATGTGAGTTGGTTAGATTTATGGAGAGTTCAGATTAAGTATACAACGTGAAATTTTAGTGGATGTTTTCCCGCAGTAAAATGATTCTATCTTAGTAGCACAATAGATTTGTGCAGTTCTTTTCTATTGAAATCAATAAATGCCGGTTTTACGAAAGGTAGGTATAACCGAAGTTCGAAAGTATTTCGAACCGCTTTATTACTTAGGGCGTAGAGCTTCTTCAGTTTTAAGCATCGATTTCATGCGGCATGCAGTACCTGATTACGTCACATCTTATAAAAGAACAATAGCTTCTCTCGTTTTCGAGTTGGAAAATTATTATGTGGGAAATTTTTCAAGGAATAATTTGCATGATTCGATAGTATTACTAAAAGCAAATCGTTCTGCCACGGGAAAACAGCCACTTAAATTTCGCGGTGTGTAATTGATCTTTTCACGAAGTGAAGTCGTCAGTTTTGCTACGGAATTGGTCCTTATGGTCATAATAGTATTTTATTTGATTACCAGAAATATAGTCAGTAGAAATGTGAGAGCTATTCGCTTTTGTTCGTTCATCTAATTACGGGTAGAATGTTTGCTATGCAACATTTAATTGTTAGTTTCGTAGTTATGCTGCCGCTTTCCAATTATAACTAGGGCTTTCGGTTTCTAGATATAAGTTTTGTAGTTCATAGTTTCAATATCAACGTATTTAGATTGCCCGACAAAAGGACAATTAAAAAAAACATATGTTTTTTAATGACCCAGTTAAAGATTATCAATAAAAGTTATCAAAAAAAGCAATAAAGTCAAAATTATGGATCTTGTAAATAATTATGTTTATGAATATTTATGTAAGAGATTGAGGGTAAAAGTTATTGAAAAATAAAATAATAAAAACCTTTGGTATCCTTATTTGACCTCATTAAGAGGAAGTTATACAAAAGTTAGTTATATAACGTTAAAGCGGGGATTTCTGACATGTTGTTTAATATTATCAAACAACATCACATACGTCGATTCGAAGATAAGTGGTTAAAGTATTTGTTACGGATTCCTAATCCAAAAATGTTAATATTTATATTTGTGTATACCACTTATGTAACTGATATCCGTAACACAAGTGTTTGTGCAACTTTTTTCGGAATCGGAACATTGTGTGTGATGTTAAGTGATATTTTTACTGTTTTTTATTGATTAATACATTTAAATAAATAAATAACAAACACGACACAAACTTTCGTCACACCTATATTAGTAGTGAGTGGAAATCGAACCCACGACTCATGACTCTAAACAGGGGCACTACCAAATACATGGTGTATTTTGTTGTGAACAAATCAATATTATATATTTATTTTTCTATCTTAAAATCGGTCGGTGGTCGCCTAATAGAATTTACATAACTTTGCAATATTAATATTTACGCTACAAACAATTACGTTTAATGAAGTTTCACTTTTTCAGTCAGTTCCAATAATGGTTATTCTGTTTAAAAATAGCTCGAGCGAAAGCCCTAAGTACAATACGACATTCCAGGCATTCCAGACTAACTATTAAGAAGCAAAAATAATGATAAATGTCGTTTGTTGAATGCATTTTGTAAGTTACGGTATATTTTCTGAGAGACGCCGCTAATGCCTGTATTGCATTCTTAGTAAAAGTAATATGTTTTTCGACCGGGTATAGTAAAATGAATTATTTGAAAAAGGAAAAAATAACGAGTAAGTTAGAGATAGAGAGTTGTAAGCTACTCGTATAGGTATATGTTTGAGGTGATATGTGGATTTATGTATTACTATCTGTGCCCGCGACTTTGTTCGCTTGGACTACAGGATTTTGCATACAAAAGTTTTTTCCCAATAACTCCCGTTCCTGTGAAAATTTTGCAATATCGCATTGCAAGTATGCTTCACATGGATAGGTACCTGCGTGCCAAATTTCAATCATCTATCTTACGTGGCTTAGATTCTTTCATACAGAAGTTTTTTCCCGCTAACTCCCGTTACCGTAGGAATATTGCAAAATATTTTTTTTATTTTTCTATTTTTAACTAAGCTTTAAGTTTACTAAGGTACCTGCATGCGAAATTCCAAGGTTAAGATTTTTCATACAAAAGGAATATTATCCCATAAATTCCTAATACCCGTTCCGGTGGGAGTTTTGGGAATTCCTTTCTTAGTGCACCTCTACGGTACCGAAACTACGTATCTTCTAAATTTCAAGTGAATCGTTTAGCCGTTTAGGAGGTGCGTTGATATGTCAGTCAGTTAGTCAGCTTCCACTTAAATATTGATTGATAATTCAGGCGGGGCGTGAAACGGCTATCAAGCAGGCGTTAAGAGTGAGGGCGACAAGCTTAAGTCTATTGTGCTTGTCGACCTCATAAGTGGACCTCACAGACGCTTACAATCAGGTGGATTGAGATCATCCTAAACTTCTATTATAGAAAAAAAATCTATGAAATCCACATGTAGTCGTTATCCTTGATTTACCTACTCACAAAGAAAATTCAAACGCTCTACTGTACCAAAAAAATCAATATGATTCATAAATGTTCCATTTTTTCGTGTTCCAGATACGGCATTAATGTATCTCATCGATTACAATGTAATACGAGTGTTTCGCTGCTTCGGGCGGCGATACAAAGCAATTATAGCCCCTGGGGAATAATAACAGGGGATGTCCATAATGTAATAACGTGATCATGGCTCCCGGTAGTTTGCAGTGAGACAGTGCTTCTGTCATTCCACATTGTATTTTAATAAGCGGTTTGTTCTAAACACAGGTGAGAGAAAACCATCTTACAGTTCTCGTGTTAAGTCGGGTTATTTCAAAAAAGTAAAAATTATCCTTAGGTACACAACGTGTTTCATAAAAATCATACTTTTTGATAATTGGACCGTGCATTTTCAAGTAGCTCGAATTGATAGCAGTTTTGATTTCAATGTATTATTGTGCAAATGCAAGGAACATTGAACATCCATCCATACAAAAATAAAACGAAAATACACCCATGTCCGGACGGTTTCACCGAAAGCAAAATTGCACAGACGATTGCATTGTTAATTGGACAGACAATAACAAGGAAAATTCAAGGAAATTCATCTTATTAGCCATATTGTATAGGTGTGTTATTTATATTAAAAATATTTGTGTACTTGACTGGCTCGGTGGAACAGTGGTTAGTGACCCAGGTTACCTATGGTTTCAAGAGTCGTGGGTTCGATTCCCACTCGGGACAAATATTTGTGTGACGAACATCGGTGTTTGTTCCGTGTCTGGGCGTGTTATTAAATATATTTAAGTATATTTGTGTATCCACTGTTGTTTCTGATTTCCGTAACACAAGTGCATAAGCTACTTACCATGGGATCAGATCGATGTATGTGATGTTGTGAAATATTTATTTATATTTACTCAACTGTTCTAACATTCTCAACACGAGTGTTTATGCAAATTACATTGCTAGGAATACTGAACAATGTGTGTTATGTTGTGCGGTACTGGTTGTTTTATTATTTGCACCTGCTATTATATATACATTCATACATATACAGGGTGTCCCAAAAAGTAGTGTCAAGCGGAAGTCCTGAGATAGAACACCCCGTGGGGCATCCGAAACACCCCCATGTATGTTCCGCGATTTTTTATAGTTTTCGAGTTATGATTATTTTTCTAAAATTTTGAGAACAACTGACCTAACCGACTAAAAATATTGTAGAGAAAAAAGTATTTGACTTCTTTGAGTAATTCTTTTTGCAAATCAATTTTCATGAGTTTTTCTTTAATGCCTAAAATATTTGTCTCCATAACTTATATGGAAAATATCAAAATTATGGTACAAACTGAAAAGTTACGTTCTGTAAATAATGTCTTACAATTTCAACGTTAAATTTAAAATATCAGGAGGTAGCTGCATGACTCCTAAATAACTTTTAAAACTGCGCTAGACTCTCAGCTTTTATAATCATTTATAAAAACTGGTACTTAATGGGCTACTTTTGCTGAAATCGGACTTCAAAGACAGAGAGGTGGAAAAATCATAAAATTAGCCATTTGAATACGAAGTATTATTTGGACATTTTATTATTTCTAAAGTTAATAAGATTGTTAACAATCAAAATTATACCAGAAATGCTAAGAAATAACCACTTGAAAGTTTAATTTGTGATACTTACAAAATTAATTAAGTTTCAAAATGGGAACTTTATTAAAAAAGTTAAAATATTAGTAAGTTGCTGACAGCTACCTCCTAATATTTTAAATTTAACGTTGAAATTGTAAGACATTATTTACAGAATGTAACTTTTCAGTTTGTACCATAATTTTGATATTTTCCATATAAGTTATGGAGACAAATATTTTAGGCATTAAAGAAAAACTCATGAAAATTGATTTGCAAAAAGAATTACTCAAAGAAGTCAAATACTTTTTTCTCTACAATATTTTTAGTCGGTTAGGTCAGTTGTTCTCAAAATTTTAGAAAAATAATCATAACTCGAAAACTATAAAAAATCGCGGAACATACATGGGGTGTTTCGGATGCCCACGGGGTGTTCTATCTCAGGACTTCCGCTTGACACTACTTTTTGGGACACCCTGTATTAACATCATTTTCTAACGCATCGCATTTTCACCTTCATATCAGAACTCGCCATTACTTTCTCTCTTCAAACGCAATAAAACAAAAGCAAGACGATCAATGCTGTGCCGTTAATACGCTATGCACTTTTTGCACAATTTTTTAATCAATTAATCACCGTTCTTTACTGTTTTTATCACTTGACTCTACCTCTCCCTTTCATCTGGGAGGTGTAGAAAAAGACGGGACACACCGCGGGTAATGTGTAATCACGATAATTATTTTGCTCGGCTTTTTGTTGTTCGCGCTAATTGTTACCGCTGAATTGGTTCAGCTTGTTAATACATTTTGGCGTTTTTACCACTCGCGCGGAGGGAAAGAGATAGTTTGCTGTGAATGTAAAAGGAAATGGTGGATTCCACGGCCTCTTTAGTCCGCCGTAACTACCATTTTATACATTGTTTATAATAAGTACTAATTTGTTTGCGCGAATAATGAATACTCAAGCCATATATAGGTTACTTTAAAAATATATTTTTTTAAAATTTTGACACCCAATCTCACTTATCTGTGATTCGCTGCTGTAACCGAAATAAGCTGGAGAGAATTATTATTATTAGATGTTGCCTGTCTACTAAACCTAACAAATACGGGATGTAAGACGTGGGTGCCGCCTACTTCAACACCTATTGTTTTTATGTAACCTGTTCTTATTATATGTACTGAAACCTGTAGCATTCCACCGTGCCTCGTATATTTAGCTAATGCAGTGCAAACACAGATTTTCGAGTCACGGGCGAAATTATTGATCGTCGATAACGATCGCTAGACTAGAGATCCCACGCGTTCGGGGGAAAGCTGGACAGGCGTGGAATGTGGTGTCTGTTTTGTCCCGTTATTGTTTGGACTTTGACCATTATTGCTTGTACCGTTATTAAATGGAATTTGACCACAATGGGGTTAATTTGTATTGAGCATGAAGCTGGACACTTTTGTGTGAATAAATCTTTACTTCTGCGGTCTGTTAAAAGTAAAACTGCTTTGTCTGTTTCATGACATCATTCGTATTTCATCAAAATTTGAACATGCTGTCATAGCCTTAGTAGCTGGTTATCAGTAATAAGTTTTGTTTTATTTTTTGATTAAAAAATATTTTATTGCTTCTAAAATATATAAAAAGCAATAATGTGGTAAATATTTTAATTTGAAGCGAGTGCTCCTGCTTTATATGTATCAGAATTCAAAAAGGGTTACTAAATGTTGCAAATTGTTTCCACCGCTACAAAAACATTTGAATGGTAAAAATGATAAAAAAACAGAAACGTTTCTTTACATAGTTTAATCGTGAAAGTATATGAGGGGTGAGAGCTATCCGCCAGACAAGGCTACTCTAAGCCATCGTTGTAGTTAGAAAAAAAAAACACATGAAAGAAGTCCTCCATAGACCTAAAGTGTGGTGTCCCCACAGCGCAGTGCAGGATCTATCGTGGGTGTGCGGTGTCGGAACATCTGTTCCCGTGTCCAGCGATGCCTGTAGATAGGTCCCGGTATTGTTGTGGAATATTCATGATCACCTGACTGCTAGGACTTGAGATCGGTATAGTGGTTGTATATATGTAGACGAATGGGGGATTGGGATTTGGCATGTATAGATGAATGTGAGATTTAGTGCTTGGTGTCATATTATCAGATGGTTTTGTGCAGAGTTGGGTTAAATGATAAAGATTCTCAGATAAGGCTGAATACTGTAATATTTATGAAATGTTTATTTCTATAGGTAATTAAATAACTACAATCCAAAATTTTATATTATGTTCAAATGTCTAGTTTATGAGTGTGTGTGTATGTGTGATTGTTATGTAAACGGAATACTTATCAGATGTTTTGTGCAGATAACTTAAGAATCATATTTGAGGCTGTCCCAATCATAACTTAAAAACTTAAATTAACTTTAGTTAATATGTTAGAACTAAATAGACTTTTTTTCATGAAGGTGTTAAACCTTGTATGCTGTAATGCTTACCCATCATCAGCCAGTATACGTCCCCACTGCGGAATACGGGCCTAGCCTAAACAAGGGCAATAGGCCTTCGTCAACCAAGCTGGCCAAGTGCGGGTTGGTTGACTTCACAACCTTACAATTTCTTCGTAGGTGTATCGTTCATCGTTAAACCATCGAATGAATTTTCTAATGATATATGATTTTTTTTTTCAAAAGCGGATGTGGCCTTGTGGTTAAGGTCGTAGCTTTCAAGTTCAAATCTCGCCACGTACCGATATGTTTTTCAAATTTGAAATTCATTTGTACGATTATTATTCAACGCTTTAGCAGTGAAGGAAAACATCGTGAGGAAACCTGCATACCTACGAAGAAATTCTTAGGTTGTGTAGTCAACCAACCCGGAATTAGCCAGCGTGGTTGACTAATCGCCCTTATTTAGGGTAGGCCCGTGCCTTGGCAGTAGGGACATATGTGGGCTGATGATAATATGAATTTACGAATTTGAAAACACAATGGTACATGGCGGGGTTTGAACTAGCGTGGTATGGCAAGCAACGACCTTACCCACTCGGCCATCCCAATCAGGTATAAATCAAATCGTGCACTAGTATGCCTGTCGGTACGACAGTTACCAACTTATCCCATTTCCCGTTATCCGATACGAATTTGACATGAGCGTCGCACTATCGTAAGACGATCTGATAAGAGCGTCGTAGAGTGCTATTGTGTATTCAAAAGCCGATCAATGTGAGGCTTTGTCAAAAAGAACCGGTTTGAAATATGAAGAGAGGTCTGGCAGAGATTCCAACTGTATTATCGAGCTTTTGCACAGCCTCAGGCATCCTACGTGTGATTTGGTTTTGTGTAGATTTTTGTATTGTTGTTAATTTTGATTTTGGCTAGTTGTAGCCTAAGATGGAAAGCAGTGGTCAGGTTTGGAGATTACTCAAGCAGTGGGATGATACAGGTTCAGGGGTTGAAAATCCGTGACAACAGTTTGACCCGACTTGTAAAAAAGGGATCCACATGTGGGATTTTCTTTAAAGGAAATTTGAGTTTATGTCATCATTCCTTAAAGAGATTTTGAAATATTTTTAATTAAATTTGAGAAGATTCTTGAAATCTGTTTAAACCTCTTTGCAAAAAATAATTTTGACCGTGAGGAATATAAAAAATAATAGGATAATGCTCAATGCAGGTGTCGCTGGCTTATAGCAAAGCCTACAACATGCTACTTCACGCTTCGTTCGGTAGATCCCATAGATGATTGTAGAATTATACTGAAGCTACATACGATTGCCGTATTAAGTGAAGCTTATTCCGAGTCCGGAGACATTGTATTATAATATTTAATCTTATGAGATATCCAAGGTAACTTATCATTTGACCCAGACTGCTAGCGCCACGGCCAACAAAAACCCGTCATTGGCCGCGGTTCGCACGCTACGAGTGTGCACCGAGCCTTATGCGGAGCCAGCAATGTAACTATTTCAATTGATATTAACGTTAGTCCGATGGGTATGAGAAAACCTAGAAATATTTCATGCCTGAGAAAATTACTAGGTAATGTATTAAGAGGACTTAGCTGATGTGGCCGCGTTTTTCTTGCGACTTGAACAGTGCGTGGGTCTAAGTCTTAGATACTTAGGTAAGGTACATATAGAGTACATACTGTGAACAGAGTAAATACTGTGAACATTTCTCTCAGGCACAATCGAAAAATTCTGGTACAGCTATGATAATTTTTAATCTTTATTTTTTTATTATAACCATGAGGTTATAATTAAAAATTAAGTCAAAATATAGCAGTAGCCTCCTCGAGTTCAAAGCAAAGGGTTACAAACATTTGCATCTAGTTAAATTGGTTGTAATCTTATTTTCAGCTTAGATGTTTTCATCCCACAACTACCCGTGCACTTCAGTTGACTTTCGTTATTAATTACTCCTTCTAACGAAAGTTGGCTTGAAGAAAATAATGAAAGGTTTAGCTTATGCACTTTCTAGACAATCTGGAACTCCCTAATACATTTGATCAGTTTATTTAACTGATCAAATGTATTTTGCGTTTTTACGCTCGACAGCCGTGATACGGTCTATCTAACTTTTCGATACTTATAATCAAACTGTTTATAATTAGTAAGCAAGTAAATACGAGTATGTGTTCAGCGTTAGCACAAGTACAACACTATTTTATTTCTGAACTTTAAGTAGATAATGATTATTTTAATTTTTTTTATATAATAAGTTTTCTAACTGACAAAATACACACAAGGTGTTAATATAAATTAAAACTAGATGAAATCAACCTAACGTAACTAGATCCATTCTTATTAATTAAAAAACATGTCCAAGATCCCAAGTTCATAGGCATCGAGCCCAAGAAGCTACCTCAGTTACCTCACATGCTAGCTTTTTGTATTCTTTACCCATCACTGCACGGATTACGTCTGAAGACCGTATATAAACGGCTCATTTAAGATGATAAAACAGGAATGAAACGCATTAACTTAATCGGTTGAGATGCTTAATCCTAAAAAAAACAATTTAATAAATCAACAATCAATTAAAAAATGATCTCCCGTACCGTTTATAGGCAATCCTCAATTGGTAGATATTTATTATACTTTTTCTAGAAACACGCAGGCAAAGACATGACATTAACCGCATTTCCTCAGACCATAGAATGTGACTACAAATGTCCAATATAATTGTAGTCATTTAAAAACATTCCGGGAACTGAAAAAGGCTATCTTGAAGCTTTTTGTGGCAATCACTCACGAAAGAACAGCATGGACAGGTATTCATCGGACTCCCGTCGGTGAATTCTTTGCATTAAGAAAACTGGTTTTTGATTTGTTAACGCATGTTGAGTTGAGTTCTTTATTCATTAATGTTTGTTTGTTTTTTTTTGCGGCCCAATTTCAGGTGTTCTTCCGGGATAGTGTATGTGGCGAATACAGTTACTGAATGAATAAGCTAGAACTATGCTAGTCCATCTGCAAAATTATTGCTAATTTTATCTGCGTTTCATTTAAAGTTCTATAAAAAGGCACAATCGAGATTGAGTTTACAGTCTTATAAGTACTTTTAGTTCCAGCAAACATTTTTCAATTGATTTTTTATTCAACCCCGTATAAATGATAACGAATCAGCATTAAAATTCACATCACAAAACTTTGTAACCATTATCATTTGCAGAATTTTAATGAGAACCCTGATATATGTACGTACTCACTTTAGTAATCTTTCCGCTGGAGGATAACATACCTATGTGTGAATTGATTGCATACCGTACGTGCCTTCACTAACTATAAAATAAAAAAAAAATTGGCGAACGAAGCTATTCTGAAGGACATGACCAACAACTCTAATATGTCATCGATTCTTCAGACAGACTGTATTGCGTTTGTGAAATATACGAGTTTTACGCCTGTCCTTCCTTTACTGAAGGCCTAATTACATTTATAGTCATACTTTTTTAAAGATACGCGAGAATAAATAGCCAAATTCTAGAGTCTAGACTCTATTGTAGTGTGATGTGATAATTAAACGATGATTGTAGAGCAAAATATTATTAAAATAAAATAAAAGACTTTACATTTTTATTGAGCATGTGTTGACGCGTTGACACATACCTATTGCCCATATACGTCTAGAATATGTCAAATAACTTCATTTTAAAATACTGTGCACTGTCCATCGTACTTTTATAAGCACTACATCTTGTCTAATGCGTGTAGCGAAATACGTAATCAAAATTACCAGTAATTCAAAACAACTGGACATAATTTACGCACGTTGCATTTCTTGAAGAGCTAATAAATATTTTTCACACTTAAAAGGTTAGTGTGGCGCAATAGATGCACCTTATACTAACACAAATTGGGCTTAAATTTGAATGACAAGTACAGTACAGGTGTGAAAACAGGTGGCCATTAGCGCATATGCAGGACATTTCAAGACAAAAAAACGTAGCGAGCGTAATATGAAGTTACTTAGAGAAAAACCAACAAAAATAGTTTAGTATTTCGCAAAATGAATAATTTATTGCTTCATAGCAGTACTGAAATGGCATCTCTTTGGAGTAAGGATTTAATTGTTTTATGGGATCATACCTATTTGAGCTGTAATAATCTCATATAAAAATCATGTATTCAAACAACTACTCTTTTTACCAATCTCGTGAAAAAATAATGTGCTGTAACATAGTACGATAGAGACAATTTATCTGAATGCAAAAAAGCGTATAAAGCGCTGAATATAATATTTTTTTTTCATTTCATTGGTTTGAACAAATTTAGTTTAATGGATGTAAAATTTTTGTAATGTTCAATATCATAATCTATGGTAGTCAAAACTTTAAGGTATTTGTGATTTTTTTTGATAGGCTAACAAGATGACTTCACTCCACCTAATATGGTAAGCGGTAGTGAGATCCACATATGAGTTCGACAGGCACAAATATTGAGCCTGTCGCACTTACCCAGGAGGCCTGCTTAAATGCCGTTTCACGCCCCGCTCGAAGAGCCCAGTATCATAGGAAGGAGGAAATGTTGTAAAATTTATTTCTATAACTGAAAATATTTGGCTTTTCGCTCAAAGTTAGTAAATAGTAGTATATGTACAAAAGTACACGGGTATAAAAGTTAGTACATAAACTTAGTGTACTTATTTATGGAAAAACATTCAACAAAAGCTCAATTATAAGAGATAAAGGCTTCAGAATACTAAGTGAGACGCTCGGATGAGATAATTAATAAACATTTTATCACTACGTATATCGTTTGGTCTAAATTGAATGATTCAGACGGTGTTGTTATCGAGTATGATCGATCTGCGACTTTTTTTTAAATGTATAGCTGGTAGGCGATGAAGATTAAAACCATTAAATATCGACGCCATTTTAAAACATGCATCGAGTGCCAAGCCACTAATTACGTTGACAACTTTGAAACAGAGCCACACCTTGTAAAGATGCGGCAATTTTTTTTATTTATTTATTAAATTCTTACTCTTCCTCTCTAATTTACATATAGGTACTTTCAACTTAAATATTCGATTAATGGTAAATACCGAAATATTATATACTAAAACTGAAGTACTTCCTTTATTTGCACTCTTTATCGAACATTAGACAGTTTTTATCGATTGATAATTTTTTTTTTTTTGGCTAAACCGAAGAACCGAGAAACTGATAAGAGTTTAAAAAAAGCCTTCAGATCGTGTAAGCAGGAACGCCTCAAAAACAAGACTTTCGAAACAGTCATTGCCATAAACTATATCAGATCACGATAGTGTCCTCTCATAAATAGCACGTTTAACACTTCATTACTCAAAACAACTGCTTTATAATGAGCAATGATATTTGATACACCATGGATTGTATGAGAATGCGATAGCATCGTTGGCTCGGAAAAATTATCATGATTAATGCCATAGAGAGTCCGCCATTATGAGAGAGTAATTTATTCTTTAGGTGAAGGCAAATTGCGTGTGGAACTTTTCGTTACAAATACATTCTTGGTTACATACACATCCTTATGTGGTCCGGTATGTGCAAGAAAGCTGCTATTGATGTTGTAAATCAATTCAGTTTGTAATAGAAACTTTGTTTACATTTCAAAGAATTGTATCTTACTTATCAACAATACATACATAATGTATTAAATCCGTACGCATAGTATCATGCATTTCAATTCAATACACAAAGTCATCATTATAATATCAACTAACGATCCGCCCCGGTTTCGCATGGGTGCAATTTGTTAAAAACTAACAGTGTTGCCCTACTATACGTATATTATGAATGAGTTATTATATATACATTAAAGACATATAAAATTTCCACTTAGATCACACAAAGTTTACATTTGAAAACCGTAAAACTCCGATGTATGCTTTTTAAATACATAGGCTTAGCATATAGTATAGGCATAGTTATCGGGAAACCATTCAGCTGACTTACAATAAACTTTCAACATTTGGAATTAGGAATGTCACAAAATTTCGTAATAAATTAAAATGAAGTAAAAAAATATACCGATCAATTATACTCACTGGCTCTTCAGGTACAATATTCGTATACTGTATCAAGCTATACTACGAGTATACATAACGCCGAGTATAACAACAACTTCGAAGACTTACGATTGCGATTTTAGCTTCTTATTTTATACATATTTAGCACTAAATCATAATTAATTTTACTACTTAAACCAATATGGGTGTAGATTTAAACTGACTATCGATAGTGACACCTGTTTTACGACCTTAATTGAAATTTCGTGTTCTTAATTAAAACTGGTCTACATTCATCTTATAATGGGTTAGGCTTGCATTTTCCTACTAATTAGAATTTAAACAAGAATGATAAGTTGAATAGATAACTCCCTACCACCCATCAGAATGAATTATGGGGTAAATAAGATGTTTTAAATTGGCACATTGACGGGTAACCTGCAAGATAACATCTACATTCAGTCTAGAATTTTATTTAGCCAATTACTTGTGGTCCGGTATCATTCAGGCCTTTTATAAATTTTGCCGTTTACCTGTAGATAGTTTCGAAAGACCGATAGAGTGTTTTAATAAAATTCTACTTCCAATTATTTAGTTCAAAAATTTAAATAAAAGTTTAAATATTTTTTTAAGTTTATTTTATTAATATTGCTAACATTTAAGGGTCTGAACATTTTGTAAAGAAAGTAAGTTTAATCATTGTTACACAAATACATTCGTAAAAGGATGACGTCATGTATTTCAATACATGTTTTAATTATTTTTATTTAATTGAAACATCTTCCTACTTCACTCTACATCCTGCTAACTCGTAGTAGAGATACATTTGAATTGCCAAATTGCCATTTTATCAAATTAATTTAAAGATAACGTAAATATATAAGAAAATTAAAATATATTTGTTTATAAATTTATAATATCTGATGCATTTTGGCAACACCGTTCGTGCATAGGAGCACGGATGTACTGTGCCTTGCAATGTTAGAAAAATATCAAACTACAACACTATTACGTTTTTATAGAGCTCGAGGTAATCAATTGACAGCATAACAGGCACTAAATTTCCGCCAACCAACATATATTATGTTCGTAAACACTTCCAATTTGTCTGTAAACATCTAAAATGCACCGGGTATGCTATGAACTCAAACTATTTTGTTATGTTGTTAATGCCTTTGAAAAGAATATCAAGTATCGATAGCAGGGCGTGTGGTCTGGTTAGCATAAGTTGTTTATGTGGTGAAGAAAAGACAATTTTGAAATTGCCCATCGATTTTCTTCGCATGTAATTTGTTAGCGCCTTTTTTACAAAACCTTTTTCGTTTATATTTTAATACCAACCCGGCCCGGCTCGAAGGGAGGCTAATTTGTTAAAATATCTCTATTTTTCTACTCAGGTAATTTTATATTAAGCGGGTAATTTTTACATAAACTTTCCTGTGAAATTGCAACATCTATTAAAAACCACATTAAACTCCGTTGTTTATATTGAAGATCTAGCATAAGTAGGGTCAGACGGCGAAAAGTGACTTAGGTTTATATGTATATCGAGCATATGGTCCTAATGTCGTATAAAGCGCGATGTGTAATCGTATCGTTATCAATCAATTAGACGACAGCATAACGAACCCATACATTTAGTATTGTCTCTTATTTGCTTGAAAATACCACATTTTATAATAAAATTAATATTACGGTTTAATCTCGCGTTTGAACTTATAAAGAGAGACCAGTTCTCGTTGTGTTTTAGGAAAGACTACACAACAACGCTCCGTATGCTGGGGGAGAGAGACATCCGCTATCCGCTCCCCCGCAAGTCCGGTGATGATGAAAAGGCTACAATCCATCATCGTTGCCTGTAGGCAAAAATGGGTATTGTTAAAGCAAGCTTTATAATATATCATCATCATCATCATCAGCCCATTACTGTCCTGGACATATCCAGCAGTGGACAGGCCTATGGGCCTCTCCTATAATATATGATTCTATTAAATAAGATAAAAGTATTTATGCATAAAAACAAAATCAGGATATGACCTAATTTAGTTCACTGGCGTCATACATACTGTTATAAAGGGTGTTTGATGCGCCTTAATAACAGCAAGATACCACTTTAGACCCATTACATCATTAAGAGTAAGATAGCAATCGAAAGGATGTAAGTTGTGCATGAACGTTGAACAAATCGCTGCATATTAATTAATGGAGATAATTTTACTTGAAGATCCTACTTACGGGTGCGAGTGAACTTTAGTAAGTATAGGTACTAACCGATTTGGTTGTGATACATATTATAAAAATTAATGATTGACAAATTTAGTATGTTTTAATTATGGCATGAAGAACCATTTAGTTTGACCCCTAAGTGAAGTTTTCAGCCAATCGTGGGGTTTCAAAACTTATCTATCGGTTCAAAATTAATAAGAAACGTATATTTAATCTCCGACACCATTTTATTTCCATGCCTGCGATCGGTGTGGAATATCTTCGTAAATTTGTATAAGGTTATTGAACTTTTGTGACAATTAACATGGATTTATGACATTTACCTTTCGAACTATAATAATATTTAAATAAATTTCTAATAAAGACCTATTGCTATGTTTGTTAGCAAGTTTTATGTAAAGAGCGGTGCCAATCTAACGTAAGTGTTGCAAACTTAAAAGAATGGGACACATAATTTGCTATAATAGACTTGTATTTTATGAATAAATATGTATTTTGTATGTTTTATCAGTCTTAGCGGCGTCATTATACCGAACTATAAGGATAAAACCTCCTTTATTGTCTCGTTAGTTGCGTAAAAAATGGAACGGTTATCGTTATTAACTGTCACCCACTCGTCACCTGCCGGGAAGTGAATTTGAGTATTCTAAACCTCATAAAAAGACAAAGCTATACCAGCCCGCGTGTCCTTTATGCTCCAAAAGGTTGGACGGACGGGAAAAAATGTCACTAAATACGGCACCTCAAAGTAATTAATATTTTTAATTGGAGGCCGCTCTCTATACTATCGCATAATCTTTATAATTAACCACTAATTAAATGTTACCATTACCATCGAAGACTGTCGCCGACTTTTGTTATAGACTCATTTACTTAGGGGTCCGTTGAGACGGAAGAAAGCCTTATTTTTTCGAAATGAGAGGTTTACTACTTAATATTAATGGTCGTGATGTTTATTAAATAACTTCTCCAATGTTAAAGTTAACGTTACATAAAATGAACTTTGCAAACTTTAAGGTAGGTAGAGTCGTCATATTTCTGTGCGACATGATATCTTTAGTTGCCTACATATTTTGATTGTAAATTTAGGAAATTGATATCAAAAGATTTCTATTATTTAGGGTGAGAGCCATCTGCTCTCTCGCAAGTCCGGTGATGATGATGAGGCCACTCCAAGTCGGCATCGTATGTCTCTTAGGTAAAAAAAAAAGCTTTCTATTATATATTTATTTTTATATTAAATACAAGATGCAATTTCGAGTTGTTCATGTTTATGTTGCTCAATAAGTAAAGAATTTTATTAAATGGATGTCACAGCGAAGGAACCTGACTTCCACCAAGGATCGCGCTTGACAGCTTATTCAATTCGCAAGTCGCTTTATTTTGATAAATGTAAATGACATTCTGTTTGCAATTTCTTTATTCCGCGGTTCATCCCGCTATTTATAGGGTGTAAATGTTTACATCGTATAATTATGTTGTTCATTACAATAAACAGTAAGAGATGTTGAGTAATTTATATACTCAAACGCACGAATTTGAATTTCAAAATGTAATGTGAATTTTATACAGTTTGTACAGCTGCGGCGTATTTCAATGCTATGGTAGTTCGGAACTGGTATTCGGTTTTTTTTTCAATTGTAATCAATCTTGTTGCAGTAAAATAATTCTGTTCTCATAGTTTCGAACATACTTTCTTGTGCATGTTCTTGTATATCCTTTGACCTATTTTTGCTTGTTGGATGACTGCTAAAACGATGGCCACTTATCTGAAATCGATTCTCTGTCGTTCCGTAAAACTATGTAAAGTGTGGAGGTGAATTAATGTTTGAAGTGCAAACACGTAAATGATCCAACAATTTAGCAATGTGTAAATGAATGCAATAAATTGTAATATAAGCACTGTGTGGATCTGTGCCCAGATAGTAAATTATTTTCAGTGTTCAAAGAATCTTGGACTCTTCTACTACGCTAGGTATTTATAGTTTAGGCGTAAGTCATTTCTAAAATCAAATAATGTGTTGTTGCTATTATTCAAAGAGCTGATTTCGACTTATTTCTATCCACATCTTAAGACATGAAAAGTAAATTCAAAATGGACTACACACTTTTTATGATATTAACATACTATTGCGAAAAGTGGGGGCAATTTGTCATAATTATGCTGAAACCGTAGTTTATCTTATGATAAATAAAAGCTGAAATTTTTAAATGAGCTTTTGTTATAATATCGTGGCTGAAAGGGCCTTTAACTCACCCGTTCACCGATATCAAGTGTCTACAAAATTGCATTCGACCCGTATAAGTACAGGTTCTAATACGGTTATATTATAGCCTTGGGAAGCACTGGAGTACTTTGCCTTTGCAATAGTTAGTACATTGTAAGCAAGAAGATGTTACCAGTGAATTGTTTCCCAAACAACAGCCGCAAGAGAGTTGTTTGCGGCCCTGGCGGTCCGGTCCGTCTATTAGTTGAACTATAAATATCCCGGTATACTCCCATAATTCTCGCAGAAGATATGTATGACTCTATCCGTACGGGCCGCTTTGGGAACGATGTACACTCGGATGTATTAAAGTCTATTAGGGTATCGTCAAAATTAGTAATATGAAGTGCAACTTCACGCCATCTATACAACTAAAAAAAATCGAATTGATTTTTGTAGTATTAAAATAACGACTTTTTGAGTGGGTATGAATTTATATCGGGTACCATTAACGCAATCTCCGAAACGGCTTGACCAATGTCGACGGATCTGACGGACTGATATATAGTATATTTTGCTGCTAAAAATAACTAATTCACGCAGACCAAGGTAGGAACTTTCTGTACGACGTTTCGATTGAGTCGCATCAACTGACCGATCGAAATTGCTCGCGACCATGACCGATCATGGCTATGAAGGACCAATATTTTAATTTGCGTAGCGGTGTTGTATTTTTATGTTTATTACAAATTTCAATAGGAAATTAACAAAAGACGATCTATATTAGATCTACTTTTTATGAATGTAATGGCTGTCGTCACTTCCGGCGGGCGGTCAGACCAAAGAGGTTTCAACATAAAGTTTTCCTTGATCCGTAATCCAACCCTACATTTACAAATAACGTTATAATAAGACAACTAAACGCGAGGACGACTGTACCCTCGTGTTTTTTCAAGGCAGCATCCCAGTAACGAGTTGAGATGTAAATCAAAGCTGTGATCTGCATACGCCGCGTTCGTTACTGTAGGTACAACTCTAAAATACCTAAAACGTACTGCCGTTTTACTGTTGGGATGAGAACCGGTGCCGATATTAGTACTGAATAATGTGATGCCGCCGTAATAAGATGAATGCATGGGAAACATGCGTCGGAGATAGATAGACATTATACTATACTGCACACAAACACTATACAATTATCATATTAAGTTACGATTTTATGGCTGAGCGATCTTTTCCAGACAACCCATTGTCATAATGACATATTCAATGAGAGTGTGACAATGGATGGATACCGCAGAAAACCTCTGATCGTCTATTGCTACCGCGTAAGGACTGAGAGTCCTTTCCATTCCTGGGAAGATCAATATTCTGTAATTTTACCGTAAATAAAGTAAAACTAATATTTAATAACGTCATAACGTCATTTACCTACTGACATAATCCTAAGAGCAGATTTTTTCCAAATAATAATTTTTCATTATCTCATATTCATTTTTATTCCCTATGAGACAATGGTAGTAATAAGTGTCGTATTCATCGTTATTTACAGATTCGACCCTGAGTTTTATTATTTAAAATTCAAACTTGTAATCAAAAAATGTAGTGCGTAAACAATACAAAAGTTTCAAAACATTTCAATGCGAGTAACATAAATTGTTAACAATGCTCATCTTGTCATTTACCCATTTATGATTAAACGTAATTTCGATGCAAAATAGCACTAACGGTAACCAAAAGAGATAATGAGATAAGTGCGTCTAGATCGGACGATAAATGGATAAAAAATATTCAATTAGGCGGCGGCTGGGCCTCACTTAATGAATGCTACATTTACAATTACAATTCGTAATGACAATTTACACGGTATATGAAATGAGAGCCTGAAGGTTTCTAAGGCAATACAAACGACGTGTATTGTCATTGATATTTTATGGGTTTATTTTGAGTCAAGTAGGAGGTCGGTTTGAATAGGCTGGAAATGAATAGGTTATGCTTTTGATAGGTACTAGCATTGAACTTATTTCGGTTTTTTATTTGTAATTAAAAAATATTTGGTGAACGTCAAAGGATAGATAGTGTCTGTTGAATGAGAATCAGTTGTGTGCAAAACTTTTATGTAAATGATTTCACAGTGAGAAATAAATTCCCATTTAGACCTTCTTCCCTTGGTAAAAAAATCAATATTTTGTCCCCCAGTCCAAGGGTAAGTATACAATTAATTATATGATCTAAGATTGGCAAAACAGCATATATCCTGTCATACACTAACAGGATCCTATGCCCAGGAGGTAGATGATGGCCGCCAATGTTGATGATGATGATGACTTTATAATTCCATAATAATGACATTTTTCATCGACATCAATTGGTATGTGCCGTAAGCTTTTAGTTTTAAATGCAATTATGCAACTGCAAAAGGGCATCCAAACTGCAATTTTGCAGTGGACACTTTAAGCAGATGGCGTAAATAAGTATATTATAATTAAAAAGCATTTATTACGACTGATAAAAACGTTTTCATCAATTCACCGATGAGTAAAGAATTTTTATATCTCCATATTTAAGTTGCGTACGCGTTTCGTTACAAAAATAAAACTGTTAGCTCTGTCGTATCTAATAAAAGTCTTATTCAATTACTTTAAAGTTTAAATGCATTCGAAGGATACTAGTGTCGTGTGTAGATTATATATAACGATATACAGGGCAGAGCATTCCGCTCGTCTCTAGTAGCGATGATGACTAAGCTCTTCCAATCTACTATCGTATGTAAATTAGAGTCAGCCCTTATTGGCCTTCACTGAGGGGCACCAGTCTACCCAAAACTAGGATGATGAGGCCTTAGTCATTCGCGCTGATCTAGTGCTGGTAGTTTGATGTCACATTACCTAAGATTTTTTTCACAGAGATGCAGGTTTCCTCGAGATGTTTTCCTTCAAAGAATCTTAGTCAAGAAAAAATCGACGGGAATGCTTAAGCGTAACTATTAACAAAACAATAGAGTAAAATTCGGGTAATCTTAATGCAATTACCGTACCCATATTTTTCAGGTTATCTACAGATAAATTAATTTAAAGGAAGGAGCGTTTGAAGTGAAATTACTATTGATATTAACAAACATTGTGACAACAGTTCAGTGGATTTGTTATGGAAATGTGACTGACATGAGAATTTCATTCCAACTAAATAATATTTATATATTAGATGATATAATAAAGTATTATACTTGATCAAACTTATCTACACCAACGCCATTTATAAATTAAATATGTTTTGTATTATACCTTTTTAACACTCAATATAACATAGTAGATAAATTAAATTATTATGTGATAAAACAGCGGGGAGTCTTATTAAAGTTATTAGCGCCATACATGGTGAAGTATGGACATAATTCAGAACTAGTTTCACAAAGGACTTACCACTAGGTCCTATAATTGTCATGTTTTTTCAATTTTACCCAGTAGGTGATATTTAGTTAAAAATATATTATTTCTAATATGGTATATAGGCCACGCGAACGACTCGTGGGGCATAAGTAAATAGAAAAATTTAGGATTCAAATCGCGTTTAGGGTTCAAAACTGGTTAATAGTCCGTTATTGTCCCATTAATCATTTACCTACATGGAGCTCACAAGATTAGATTTCATTAAGTAAACCGTAAAAAATATCTCGAACCTTTACTTCATTTTGTTTTGCTATTATGAAAATAAATTTCGTGTATGGTATGCCTACTGTACTAACATACCTACTGGCTGAACGCGCTTATTCTTTAGATTATTATCATTATTGATTTCATAACGGATGACAGTCTGTTGAGAGAATATATTATTTACTTTACTTTACTTAATAATAAGTTTATTTGATTGCTCGTGATGTCACATGAAATTATTTGTATATAAATTTGATTAAAGAGCTTTCACGCGCCTTTTTAAGAAATATTATTCAAATGACTTGTCCCATTTATTTGTTCTCTATTGTTACAGGTAAGCTTGCATCAGTGTCACCTTATGCTCCTGGAGACTATCCTGAAGACCTGGAGATGTAATAGAGATTAAAATCCAATGAATTGACATAAACAAGACATATTATTGGATTTATATTTTATGGATGAGGATTCAGTTATTTATATATTATTTTTAATTATCTATACTAATATTATAAAGCTGAAGAGTTTGTTTGTTTGTTTGTTTGTTTGTTTGTTTGTTTGAACGCGCTAATCTCAGGAACCGCTGGTCCGATTTAAAAAATTCTTTCACTGTTGGATAGTCCATTTATCGAGGAAGGTTATAGGCTATATAACATTTTCAGAAAAAGTAGGGATCCGTACGAAAAAAACAAATTTGTCACCCAAGATGTAAAAAAAGCAAAATGTAGGTGTTCCTAACGTCAAAAATTTTTACAATTTGTTTTGACATAACGAAGTCTGTTGGGTCAGCTATTGTTCATAAAATTACACATAGATGGCATCGTGCTTTGTACAGCATGCCATAAATGATGTCAAGTTTGATATAACATGAGTACCTACGTGATAAGTTTTTTGGTAGTTCAAAAGATGGCACTGTGCTCTACGTATTACTTCGATATTATATTGTGGAAAAGTTTGTATGTAGGTAAACCATACGTCAAATATGTGAAGTTTGTCTTTTAGAATTGATAAATTTGGAGTGCCATTAAAAGCCATTAAAAGGGTTCTGAATCGACAACATGTATAGAAAATATTCTAATTGTTGCCTTTTTTCTATTTTAATTTAACAAAATAGAGTCATCTAATTGAAATAATTTTAAGCTGTCAAAATTAACGAGAGCATTCAAATTTCCATAATTGCCGAATTGAAGAAGGTTGGTGGTGAAAATACATTGATATTAATACACAAGGGTTTGGTATCAGAAAAAAGGATGAGATGATCACAATGCGATTAATACATTGTATGCACCAACCGGGTATTAAATATTCAATCAAATTGAACAAATTCAATATTGAGTTCAAAAAATAATATGAAAATCAATATAAAAGTATAGCATCAGCGAAATTCGAAAAGAGAAAATGAGGGGTTTGCCAGGGATAAAGAAAGAACATGATTCAAGCACACAGTAAAAGCGTCGAATAATCGTACATAGGAATGAATTTAAAATTTGAAATACACAGTGGTACGTGGCAGGGTTTGAACTGGCGACCTCTTGCATAGCAAGCAAATACCTAAACCACTCGGCCATGGACGCTTTTTTCCTCTCTAACTATAAACTGCTTTCTAACTCTTTCTTTATAAATTCCAAAGCCAGGTGGCTTTGTAAAAGGACGTCCTTTATTTCACTTTCATCGATGAACAATTAGGATTACTTGAAGATGATCTATTCAATATGAGGAAGCTGTTCACTATAATGTCTGATTTTAGGATTTCGTACGTCGAAAAGAATAACCAAACCCCTATATAGGATCCGTTTATCATCGTCAATTTTTGTCAAGGAGAAAAATATCAAACTGAAAGTTACACCAAATAGTCAGGTCTCCTGCCCCTTCATCTGAGCCAACACAATCAAAAGAAACATTCATTTATGCTGCCAATTTTTGACACTCGCTAAGGGAAGTACTATCTGCGAAGAACTCAGATTCTCAAAATTTAGAATAAAGCAACGTCAACTAGAGAGAATTGCGTAAACTTTAAAAATAAATTGCCTTGAGCGAGTCCGTCTTACACTTGGCCTTTTTTTTTTTTTTTTTTTTTTTGGGTTCTATTCCCACTCAGCACAAATATTTCTTCAATGAATATCGATGTTTGTTCCGTGTCTGGTTGTGCTATTTAAATATTTAAATGTATACCACTGTTCTGATAAAAACAAGTGCTAAAGACAGTGGTGGTTAAGACAATTGTTACCATATTTGTATACATTTGTACCAAATAAACAATTCTTCTATTCTATTCTATTCTATTCTAAAGCTTCTTACCACGGGATCAGATCAATTATTGTGATGTTGTGTAATATACTTATTTATTATACGATAAACAACAGATGATGGTGATGATGTAAACCAAATTATTTTGTTTTAAATGTTTCTTCCGGTTGACTAACTTCTTAAGTGGCAGAAAAGATTTTGACGGGATTACGACTACTTTTAAGTTAAAAAATTCAAAATCCTGTAGTTCACGCGAACGAAGTCGCGGGCACAGCTAGTTCAGTTATTTATATTGCATCTCAGGTAACAATGTATGTTGAAAAACTATATACATTTTCTAGAAAGGTCCCATGTTGAGTAAAGACGAGTTCAAACTGATCCTTGTATGATGTTTTTCCAGCAACAAAAAACCGCAGACAAATTGTTTGTCGTAAAACTAACGACATTAATTTCATACCTCGTCGTTGGCGACACATGGAATTATCGTAACAAGGTATCGGTGTTAGAAGAACAGAAATAGAAGCACATTGTCGCATCAGCGTAGCTTGGGATTAAGCCATTTATTATGAGTAGGAATAATTTATTAAGAAAAAAAATTGACGTACACTTCTGATGTCTTCTAATTGTATAATCATTACTAAGTTGAAATGACGAAATTGATCGTTGAATAAACATATCACCTTTGAAAAACGAGGAGCGAATGAGACGGGCACGTGTGTGAGCAGAAAAAAATTGATAAGATGGTAGACATTTATTTTATATACTGTGTTCCGTACGAAGTACGTTGAAACGAATCGTTTTTACGAGTAAGTCACACATTAAGAAAGTAAACTACTACTATTTACCTTCGTCTATTATTAGCGCAAATCGCATCCGTAAAATCTGTTTTATTTTAAAAGGATTACAATGTAATGTGTGATAATTGTGATGATCAGCATTAGCCAGTGCTGGTCCGTGTTTTTTTTTTAGATTTTAAAGGACTTTTTTCTTTATTTTAACGATATGACCGAATGACATGAATGAGATTGTAAGCCGTGTATTATTCTATTGCTTACCTTAGATATGCCATTCATCATCAGCCCATATACGTCCCCACTGCTGGTCAAGGGACTACCACCTTAACTAGGGCAATAAGGCCTAAGACAACCACGCTGGCCAAGTGCGGCTTGGTTGACTACACAACCTAAAATGTTCTTCGGTGTGCAGGTTACGATGTTTTCCATAAATCGAAAAAAGAAATGTTTATTCGCTTGTAAATAGGGTAGGTTACAGTATAAGCGTCGAATAATCGTGCACATGAACAACACTATTCAAAACTTATAGGAGTAAACAAGTATACTCCTGTATGAAGAAGATTGCTTTCCACTCTTATAATGATTTCATTGCGTTTCACAGTTCTCTTTATGTACCCTAAAATGTTTGGACCGGTCTTAAATATGCAACGCGGGTCTTTCTTGCGCGTCGATGAGTCAAAATTTTTGACGCTTTCAATATTTTTTTCTTGTATGGTGTTGTTGGTGCTGAGTATCAGTAATTAAGGACAGTTACTTTAAACGAGATTTGACGTTAAATTTTATTTATTTTAGTTTTAATATAAAGGATTCATATAAAGTTTACTACTTAATCTTTCTAGGTCTAACTATTTAAGTTAATAGGTAAAGTATACCATTATTTTTTAAAAAACCCCTGGTAATTGTTTGAAAATATCATCGCAATTTTGGATGACTTATGATTACCGATATTTTTTCTTGTCAACGCCTCTAACATGAATAAACAAAATTTTAATTGTAGTTGTTGACATCACACTAAATTAAATATGGCCGCAAAAAAAAAACAACAATTAAATTATAACAAACATCCTTATAAAGACAAACTTTTATTTAAATGTGTAATATGAACTATGCAGGAGTCCTTTTATGTGTCCCCTTCCAAACATTACCTTACATAGAATCGTACGCATGTGTGAAAAAAACATATTCTTCTCTCCTTCTTTGCTTACGATTTAGATAGAGATGGAAGGTTTTAGTCAGGTGCTCATGCGCAGGTGGAGCTCTATGAATTGTATTTGTCAAGAATAGGTATGTAATTAATTTTAATTCATCGGTAACAACACAGGGCAGCGAGGAATATTTTTATTCCTTTTAAAATGGCGCCACTTGATTTTTATTTTTGCGGTAGTGACTTTCTGGAGAGGACTTTGACCTATGACACTTGAGTCATCGATTTAAATCTGGATCAAGATGTGTTTCAGAATTTATCTGTTCATATTATAATGTGGGATCTTATTTACATACTAGAAACCGAGCAAAAAACAATACATTTAACTATCCGGATGGAATTATATATATTTTTATTTAATTCATTCAGGACTGTTACGTATATTAGCATGAGAATTTATGAACAGTCTAAATCAGTACAACAAATAACGTTTTGTCTCAGAGCACTAATTTTATGATGTCTTAAACTATTCCATAACCTGCTACGTCTATTTGCAAGTGAAATAGCAAAAATAATCTTCGCTTGGCGTTCTGCGAACATTTCATTGAACTGAGGTGACACTATCAAACTAGTTCTGTCGGAGTCGTTTAAAAAATCACCACCCGTTCATTCATAACAGAAAACTAGCCTTGCTTATGTTTACCGGGAGGATTCCACTTTTTTTCCCACTTAAATTATGAATTTATACAATGTTTGAGATTTATTATTCCCTTGTAGATGGTAAAAAGTTGATCGAGACGAGGCACTTCCTCCTTGGCTATTTGCTACAAAAAACCGCTAAGATCTTCGATGTAAGAGCTCTGTAGGTCCTCTATACTTCCGTTCAGTTTGGACCGCAAGGAATTTGGTTGCACTGGATATCTTTATCGAGAATCTTCATCTGAGTCATCTGCTGACTTACTCGCATGTGTCGTTAAAAAGTTAAAAAATATGTTTTACAATCTGGTCAATCTGGATAAATCGGTATATTTTTTCATTCGAATGTTAATGAAAAGCATCAAAAAGCATTTTACATTATATAGGTGTTACGGTCAATGTGAGCAATCGGTAATTATCTATAATCACCGGTAAATATAGATAATTCCCAACGCACATGGTAAATGTAGTGAATTATTCAAATTTACCGGTAATTATATAAAACTCCCGCTCGACTGTGGTAAATGTTGACATTGCTGACAAATATCACAAGTACTCTGCAATTCCAAATGTCACAAATCTCAAATCTCGAAAATATATTGACGAGAAAGGATTTTAAGAGTTCCACTGAAAACTCCCTGCCAATTTTCTAATTTTATTTAACTTTATTTTTATAAGATAATATTTTTTTAAAAACCAAACATGAAGTTTTGTTTCTAGATACTTGACTGGTTTATTTTATAACTAGCTGTGCCCGTGACTTCGTTCGCGTGAACTACAGGATTTTACATACAAAAGTTTTTTCCCAGTAACTCCGATTCCTTTCAAATTTTGCAATATCGCGTCGCGTCGCAAGTATGCTTTAAGTCTATTAGGGTAGGTACCCTAATAGACTTAAAGCATACTTGCGAGTATGATTGAAATTTGATGATCCAAATTTCAATCATCTATCTTACGCGGTCTAAATGTTTTCAGAAAAGTAATTAATAAATACATACTTAACTACATTATCACACCTAGACATGGAACAAACACCGATATTCACCAAACAAATATATGTCCCGAGTGGGAATCGAACCCACGACTCTTGGAATCGCCAGCCTGGGTCACTAACAAAACCATTGTTTCACCGAGCCAGTTAAGTCAAGTTTTATTTTATTATTTGCCACATTTACACAAAGGGTATGGTAATTTTATAAAATTACCGGTAAATGTGATTAATTTGATAGTTTTCACCACCTTTACCACGAACACTACTAATTATGCATAGTTACCGGTAATTATACATAATAACCACTCTATCCACTTTTACCGTAACATATGTACTGTGAAGCGCGGAAAATTTTGCTTGTCATAAAATAATAAAAGGATTCAGTAATCGTGGGATCGCTTCTTAAGCAGGTCAAAAATTTTGTTTAATGAATACAAGGTGCCTTATTTACATTTAAGAATACCTACGTGTTTGTTTCGAAGTTGATTCTGATTTCCGTAACTCAAATGCTTAAGTTCGTACTTTCCCATGGGATCAGATTTTTGTATGTGTAGTGGTCTGATTTTTATTTATTTAATAGTTATGAACTCTTTAATATAAGACAAGTTCTAACAGCTGTATCTCGTAGCCTTCTTACGCATGTACATAACTTGGTACTCAATTAACGACGTTTATCCTGATTGAACGTCCACACCCAGACTATTATTACGCCTAACCCGCAGTTCAATGTAATATATGTGACTTAGCCATTAAAACCGGATACTACAACGGATTAAGTCGACCACACCAGGTGCTTAAATACTTTTATGGTTTGATTAGGTTTTAAGCGTTTGACTACTTTGGCCGAAATCTAATTTGGTAAGATTTCATGTGAAGTAACTACTGGCCGGCATGCTGCCATATAGGCGACGAAAAAATATTTTCTGGTCTATGATTAAATAACAATCACTGTTATTTTTGTAAATGACTAAGATGGTGGCTCGAAGTAGCCTTGTCTTTATCACCAGACTTGATTTGGGTATTATTATTTTTAATGAATCTATCGGTGGTAAGAATGCCGTACAAAAATATGTGACCAAAATGTACTTACTACCTGTACTTTCAAATTCTTACCTGGGGACTTAGACAAAATTACAATATCAAAACGATAACGTTACTTTGTCTCCGGCACTTGCACTCAGTTGGACAGCTTACAAGTGATGCCGTCACAGCCGTTGCAGTGCTGAATCTTATTATTTTATGTTCTTATATTGTTCTAGATTTGACCTGGTGGTTCAAATGACCCATAACTTTTTCAACATGGGCCTGTAGTCTAATAGATTATTTGGTTAAAAAAGTCCGATCGGGATTAACAAATTTGAAACGACGCGATCGCACAGCCCTCTAATTTCACAAGAAAACTAGACAGTATAACTCGGCATATTGCTATTATACGCATGGAATACAGTTGCATGTGTACAACTATATACCTATTAAGTAAGATGTATCGTCAAATTAAACTGCAATAACGTTTACTGCGATGGAGCAAACCGACCGTGGCCGGTCATTACGACCGACGGATACTGCCAATTTAATTGAATCATCTCTGATCGGGGTTGCTTCGCCTGTGTCATTACAAAGAATGGACCCACGGGTCAGCTTCTATTGTTTGTTTCACATTCGCTATCTAATTAGTCGGCGATTTGTTCAATACGCTCTGATTTCTTAACCTGGCCAATTAAACTGGATAAAAAAATAAAAAAAATGTATTTATTAGAAGTAAATCTTTACAAATTAGTTGCCGGGGCTTCCCTTAAAGTAGTCGAAAGACACTTGTGTAGGGAACACCTCGCTCTTCCTTATTTAACATATCAATTTCGATCTACGTAGATATAAAACTATGGTAAGTAAATTAAGAACTTAACTATATAAAACTATGGTACCTAAGTAAATTAAGAACTTAAATTTTAACTGCGAGATTTGTCAAGAAGTGTGTGTGTGTGTGTGTGTGTGTGTGTGTGTGTGTATGTGTATGTGTGTGTGTGTGTGTGTGTGTGTGTGTGTGTGTGTGTGTGTGTGTGCGCGCGTGTGTATGTAGTGGTGAGTGAGTATATATACATAGGTGTACTTATTATGTGGGTGCGTGAGGATGTATCTGTAGGAGTCACTTTACCAACAGCAGCGTAAAGTATGTTTATAAACGAGTGTTATTTAAACTGGATAATTAGATATTTGACTAACTGGACAAGTTAGGGAAGCAAAAATCCAAAATAAAATGTACAAATTGGATGGCTCATTGGATATTGTTCCTGACTCTTGCACTAAGATTTGTGGGTTTATTCTGTATCTGAGTGTGTTATTTTTATATTTAAGTATATTTGTGTATTCCACTGTTTTAGATACTCGTGAAACGTCAAGTGTTTTAGTAGCTTTCGCAACTTAATTCAGAATCAAAACAATGTATCCCAATGCCGTGCGTGTACATCACATTATTGTGTGATATTTATTTAGTTAATTTTGAATTTAGATTTTTTTTAAATCATGGCCTAGACACTATTTTTTCTCACTCTAGCCCTACGAGTAAACTGCACGATTGCACGTTTATCAGGATGCAGGTTAGGTACCTAAGTACCTTACATACCGGCCGGACAAATCCGTTAGTCACTTCGTCAGATCTAGAATAATACAAATATATTGATCAGGATATTATAATCCAAAGGCGGCGTTTAAGAGATTAGGATCTAATAGAGGAAGATCCCAGAGCCGCCAGAAATCACTGATTTTCTAATGGACAAAATATAAAGAATTGTGTAGTGCTGGGGTGAACTATCATCATATGACCAGTTGCTACCTTGACCAGACGGCCATTTTTCAGATATCAACCAATCCAGGTACATAGAAACACTGCTCACCACACTCAAATTCTGATGGCTAATTTTAACATATATTTCACACAATATCATTAAAAATCAGGTTTTATTACTCCCAGACACATGCGGTCGGCGGTTTTACCTTACAGACGCTTTAAAACTATGAAAAATTTTTACTTTTACTTAATTTTACTTATTTTGTCTTGCTTGATTTTTATATATTTTATTCAAACAACTATTTTAACACGTTTTGCAAACGGACAGACCGATCCAAGGGGGCACACATTCACCACTCCCAACTTTTTATATTTTTTTTAAAAAATTGGATTTAGTTAAGTTTTTCTAATAAAATAGGTTGTAAGGTACAATTCTATAATTATTGCGGGCAGATGAGCACTCTTTAGTTGTTTGAATAACATACATAAAAAATCAAGCATCAGAAAATAAGTAAAAGTAAAAATTTTTTCATAGCTTTAAAGCGTCTGTAAGGTAAAACCGCCGACCGCATGTGTCTGGGAGTAATGAATCCTGATTTTTAATGATATTGTGTGAATTATATGTTAAAATCAGCCATCAGAATTTAAGTGAGGTGAGCAGTGTTTCTATGTACCTTGATTGGTTGATATCTGAAAAATGGCCGTCTGGTCAAGGTAGCAACTAGTCATATGATGATAGTACAACCCAACTCTACTCAATCGTATATATTTTGTCCATTAGAAAATAAGTGATGTCTGGCAGCTCTGGGATCTTGGACCATAAGAAATTATCTGAGTTGTCAAGCAGCATTGAATTGTTATGTGAAGGTATATCTAGTAATGTCTTGTACTTGTCAGTTCTTATCGGGTCACTTTGATTAATTCAGTTAACATTATAAATTGACCGGTGCTGAGCAATACCGAATGTAGATTTCTACTTTGTCTCCAAATGACATGACATACCCAACTAAAAGGTTAAAACTTGGAATTTGTTTATTATTATTTGTTCTAAAAATGTTAACATAGATTTGAAAATGAATGGATACTTTTTGATAAAACAATGCACAAGGCAGAATGGCGGCGACGTGGTCCTCAACCTGTCACGTCACGTTTCTCTCAGAGGTGAAAAGTGGATCGCTGGAAGCGATCTCTGCAGAGGGGTACCTCTGGGGAAAAGGCGTGATTTTATGAATATGCATGCATATACTCAGCTGCCAGCTGTGTGCCATAACAGATGCCATGTGCTCTCTGAAACAAAGATTTCCCCATGGTAGACAACTGACTAGGATGGTGGTGAGACAACTGTCATCTTTGGTCTTGCCCGTGACCACCAGAGCTGTAAAGAGCTCGAAACATCGTGTCTCTAAATAATATGTTTAGAATAGCAATACATGCGAGTTTAATCCGAAGTAGATGAAATATGTAACACTTTACAGATAAACTATTTACCACATAATGTATGTATGTTTTGTTGTCATAATAAAAGTCGTTTCTATCACAGATTCTTATGTGTCCAATATAAATCATAAGCTGTGGTGACAACTCAATTACAACACTTACCATTAATAAAAACGCAGTTCAAGTCAACATCTTTTAATTATGAATTATTTATTTTCATTTGGTACAGCGGAAAAAGTATATTTAATGGCCTTATCCAGAACAAACTGGTCTAACTTGATTCAGGTGCTGACGAAGACTAGGAATGAATAGAAATTTTGCAAAAACTAAATTGCGATAAACTGAGTTCCTGTTTTAGGCGTGAGCACAGATCTTGTTATTCAACGGAGCTTATAGTAATAAGATCAGTCCATTCTATGAAATCGATTGAAATATAAGCACACACATAGAATTGTCACACCAGAAAAAAAAGGATTTCCAATGATCATGACTAATTAATGGTACCTACTTAAAATAACTGCCTCGTTGGTCAATTGGCAAACGCTGCGTAAGGACAGAGAGGTCCCCGGTTCGAGTACGGGGTCGAGCAATATTTGTAAATTACTCAGTCCGAACTTAGGAAGTTGGCGGTTGCACGCCCGTGCCTCGGAAAGCACGTTAAGCCAGTGGTCCTGCGCCCGATCTCTCATCAGTCATGCCGGATTAGTGTCTAACCGAACTATGATAGTAAGGAAACAGAGAGTGTACTTGTGTTTGCGCGCATACTTGTATATGCCCTTTGCACTTGACTGATCTCAATTGAGATCGGTCGTCATAGCCGAAATCGGTCAGACAAGGCGTCCGACCGATTTCAGACATGGCGCGATATGATATATTATGTAGATTTTATTATCCGTAATACAACTTCTTAAGCTACTTAATTGTAACTTAACAGTGATGTCAGATATTTAATTTGGTATTATTTTACTTATGTTGATGTCCTGGATTAAAATCAAATACTTATTAATATGTTCAGTTTTTCTCTTGGGAGAGATCATTGTAAAATTCAAAAATATATTGATTGAAAGACTACTGAAAACAGCCTTTAGGAGGTACAGTTTCAAATTTACGGCGAAAGAGTATCGAGTTAAATTTAAATGTAAACCAGATAACTGACATCGTATTAACCATTTAATGATACAACAAATAACATGATGTTAACAACTCCACCGCGGTTAAAGACTTTTTAAGGAAGTGGCAATTATTACGCTGTCATAAATTGGACCTTAATCACCGGTAATACCGACGAAAACTAATTAATACTCAGCGCCATAAAGGTTTGAGTAACCGCGGGAAATATTAACACCCATAACAAATTTGCGATTAACATTAATATTATACGGTCAAGTAATAAACTTACGTATATTTCAGCTTGTATCATGTTCTGCCTGAGATTTCGATTTATTAGCGTTTTTCACTTGCTTGTTTTATTAATGTCGCGACAAATTTATGTGTAGGCGACGTAGTATCCTACGTCTCGTTAGTTCTTTCGTTGTAAGTTCATTTTTTAAATGTGCTATCGCATGTATTTATTTTTTATTAGCAGTTTTTATCGTTCCTAAAATAAATAATTATTATATTACAGACAAAGATCAAGAGGCAAGCACACAGATTTAAACAATTTTGCAGAAAAATAGTTTTGATATATTAACAGCAAATCGTAGAGATCTGGCGTATACTCGTATGCATAATACTTATTGCGGTATTTAGATTCCAAACCTTCAAAACAAAAACGAAATTGTTAAGAGCTTAAAAAAACAATAACGGAGAACGTTAGTATTTAATTTTTTAACAAAGACTCTCAGGATGCTCTCAATCCACCTGATGGTAAGCGGTTGACAGGCACAATAGACCCTATAGAGCCTGTCGACCTCACCCTGGAAGTTTGCTTCGATGCCGTGTCACACCCCGCCTGACGAGCCCGGGATTATATGAGGGAGAAAAATATGAGCTCGAATTGCGTTCCATGCTTTAATGGCACGGGGCCGAAAAGAGGAACTGAGCCTCTTGGTAAGTAGGTGAATCTTGGTAGTCTGTTTGAAGTCCAAATTCATATCTCATTCTTCTTCATATCGTATGGTTGATGAACAACCTGGTACCAGAGTTTAAACCGCCCGTAGGCCTCTGACATGGCTTCACATACCGTTAAAAAATCCCTCAGGTGTACTGGTTTCCTCACGATGTTTTCCTTCACCGTTAAAGCGTCGAAAGATGGTTCATATGTATAAATTTCAAATTTGAAAAGCACATTGGTACCAGGCGGGGTTTGAACTGGCGACCTCTCGCATGGCAAGCAACGACCTTAACCACTCGACAATCGACGCTTTTTCATTGCCTACCAATGATATCTTAAAAATAAAGCCAAACATTTCAATCATTCCCAATCTTCTTATAACAGAACATCTAACTCACACCTACTTTGTAAGAAAGTAGTTGCGATCGTCAGATGCATATAACTATATAGATACCGTAGCACCTCAGTAACTAGTTACCATTTGCAAAGATAAATTTTCACCTTTCAACAGCCACCGCACACTAGCCCCACAATTTCGTCCGAATTCGTGATCCGGCCTCCGCCAGCCTTATAGCCCCGATAGTAATCTCTATTGTACCTAGCGCCGTTATAACTCATCTTGCGGTTTATTTATAGCCACATTATCACGTCCAGTGGTTATAAATTTACGGCCAAATGTTTACTTAGATGTATGAAGCTTTTGCAGAATCAATTTATATGTATCTGATAACAGGGCGATAATAAACTGTTTCTCGGCCGTCTTAACTGGTAACAGTGTGGTTTGTATTAAAATAGGCTGAGGATATAGGTACTTTGTGCTTTAAATGTAATGGGACTGTTTTAAGGTTCAGTTAATACCTGGTTTTTGATACTTTTGCGGTCTATCAGTTTTATATTATGTGCTTTGACCACTCAGTTGCTATATACTTGTATTTTACTTAAAAATACTATGAAAAAATATTTTTGTGTTGAGCAGACCAGACCATTGAGGAAAGCTTTAGGCTATTATATACATAATATCACGCTGCTACCAATAGGAGCAAAGAAACAATAGAAAATGAGTAAACAAGTTGCTGGCACAGCTAGTAAATTATGTTTAGACATCATCAAAACATGTAGGTACGTATTTGCTAAGCCGAATGAAAAAGGCACAACACTATAAAAGACATACGGTTGCATTCGCAGGCAAAAGCTAGCTGTCTATATGAATACGTGGAAACTCCTGTTTAAACATGTGAAAATCAATCGTTTATGGATTATATGGTATCTGTGTAAATACAAATACTGTATAACTATTATAGTATTATTGTAAGAACTCTTAAGTGACATCGGGCGGAACAAACGACCAGGATCAAGTGCACATTCCTGTGCACCAGACGTGCACACTCTGTATACTGACTTAATTATAATAGCAGACTGTCTGCGTATCATGGTTGAGCGTTCTCCTTAACAGGAAGTGAAAAACACATAAGGAAAGAAATAGGTACGGCCAAATGAATCATAACGAAAAGTAAATATATAATACATGGAATGCGTAAACAAACAACTACATTGTTCTAAAGTCCCTTGGTACCTAGTATTTTATGTGTATGTATGTTATTTGCAGTTATTCTTGCGTGGCAGACTGTTAGGGTTCCGTAGGTAAACGGAGCTCTGGAAAGATCACTTTGTTTCACTTCTGTCAGGACATTTCGGGACTTAGGTTAATGTAAAGCTTTTACAATATCTTACAATGCAATCAAGCATCTGAAATTTTATTTTCGTGCTTGTCATAAGATCAAAGTATCCTCAAGGTATTAGACTAAGAATAAAATTTTACTCCAATAGACAAAGAATAAAATTTTATTTTCATACTTGTCATATGATCAAAATATCCCCAGGGTACTTCCAATAGACAAAGAATGGGAATTTTAGCAAAAAAAAATCTACCATAAAAAGCAACCACTAGCTTTGTCTAATACGGCCATAGATACCATAACGGTCACACATAACATAACATACTATAGTACCTACAGTAAATAAGCTATACATACATTCACGTTTGACCGGAACCCTAAGGACACGATTCTGACTCGCTCTTAGCCAACTTTTTAGATGATGCGTAAGCGCAGAATGCCTTTTTAATAAGGCTATAATGAGCAACGATTGGTCGAACGCATTTTCACGTATGACAAAAAGTCGATACACAATGTGATAAATGTTGCGTGTCCATCCTTGTGGCCATTAATCAATTATGAAGGTGATTATTAATTAATTTACAAAGTATATCTTTCGCATGTTCACTGTTTGCATTGTAGGGCTGTGAGACGTATGCTTCAGCAAGTAAATTGTCCTACTTGTAATATTTTGTATCACCATCCTCAACACCTCACGAACAATCTGATATATCAAGACTCAAGACTCTTTCCCATTCTTTTTCGTTTTAATCATAAAGAAAGTATTTATGCTCAGTATTTTCCAATATACGTAATAGTCTGCAATTATAGTTAATAGTAATAGAGTTTAATTGTTGTGAAATTAATTCAGTTTTAAACTTGAGAAGCTTGTGCCCTCCATTCAATTTAAGAAAGAATACTTTGTTAGATTATAAGCAGAATAATATGTGCAATATTAATACCTAACAATACCGCCAATAATTTAGTAATTAAGTGAGGCATAATATGCTAAGAAATTACAATATGTATGTATACCCTTAGATATATACCCTTACAGGGTTCATAAACTTTACTATAAACTGTACTTTTATGTGTGCAATAAATTAATAAATAAATAAATAATTAATTATATAATCCATACATTTGCTGTGATAAAACAAATATATATACACTTAAACTAGCACTAGAAATGCTTTTCATCTCTCATCCCTTTGAATAATTTTGGGGCGAAACAACCCTACACCCTAGACATTTAATTACATATTATTATCATCTTTTACAGCTGCAGCCTATTTTCCGCCATTAAAATACCATTATTAGGTATAATGGTTTTTTAATTATTAAATGAGCGCAAATTTTAATTGTCTTGACTTTTGGACACAGTTGCAAAATGTACCTAAATAAAATTAGCGGTTATGAATTTTATGTGCATGGTGTAGAGTTTAAAATCGTTTAATGTTCACTGGTTTATTATTTGAACTAGGTAATTCTTGCGGTAGCCTAGTAAAGGGATCGATGATGTTTTATTTTCAATTACCTTTCCAGGACCACACATCATCATTTAGAAGTACACTAGACCGGTCTATAATTTTCAGAGTATTTGGTCACGTAAAATTGTTACCAAGAAAAGAAAAAAATGTGCTTACGTCGTGCGTGTTCTGAACATATGCGGTAGAGTTAAAAGACGTTAACGATTGTATGATGTCTCAGTCAATAAGAAAAATACCACGGGATCAGATCAATGTATGTGATGACACTTTTAATGATTTATATAAATATTCATATTAAAAGTTGGTTATAAAAATAAACATCTTGATAGATATTCGTAGTTTTTACTAATAACTCGTAAATATTTTTATTTGTGGGTTTTAAAGCTTTTAAAGCTCAATCTTAATTTAAAATTTTATAAAATTTGCATTCATGACCCGCCTGAACGGGGACTTGAACCACCGGACCTCCCGATATCGCGTCGGTCGGTCCGGTGGTTCAAGTCAACATTTTAAACTTGTAAATAATAAAGTAATAAAGAAGTAAACTAGTTCCACTTTTATTATTTTACTGAGTTTCTACTTCATAGACTATACCACCTAAGATGATCCTGAATCCCACACCTAAGGTCAAAAATTTCCAACAAACCAGTTATTTATAACCTCATTTTCCTAATTTAACCCGACCGGGAGTCAAATCCGGGACCTTGCTACAAGGCGCGTAAAGTAGTCGCGGTGGCTGAGTTACGTTCGCGGCATACAATGGCGATTCTTATCGTGGCGTGCCATACTAGCTGTTACCCGTAATAATAGTTCATATCACACTTTAAGTGAGTTACCATCGGAGGTTAGAGTAAGGACCAGTTACGGTTTGTACAGTTCAGCACAGCAAATATAGCTTAATGGACTCTGTACCGCCCTTATGTGCATTGGCTGTTAGAGTCACCTACTGCACGCTGTGAACTGTACATGATCTAGACCATTTTTAATAATATTTGTTCTGCTAAACTGTCTTCATGTATCATTTTTTATGGTATCATAATGCCCCTCGCCATGTTCAACATCCCTTATTAAGTACCTGGACTACAATGTGTGTTACATACAATTAAATTTTGTAACAAAAAATGGAATTGGGAAAATCTTTGATACACCCAGCTAAAAAATATATACAAATATCATATAATTTTGAGTCACATTTTCGGAGTGGAGATCGAACCCACGACTCGAAGCACAAGAGACAGAGATACTAGCAAATGCGCCATCAAGCCATTCATTGCCTTTACTCATCCACTCTATTAAGTTTTATATAGAGCATTGAAGAGTGTGTCATCATGAATATCAATACAATATCCAATCCCAAAAACTGAATGGAAACATTAATAACCGACATAACTCCGTGCGCTGCCAAAAATAAATTAAAACGCCACACAGTGCTGTCTATAACTTGTTACAAATGTAATCGAGTATCGAGAATCGAGCATTGTGCGGCGTCATCATAATTCATCGAAGGTTATTTATCGACTATTATAGTTCAGAATCCAGAGGGAACGGTAGCTTGCGGCGTGGTCTAGCGAGTGACGCGAAAATTACTAGGAAAAATGCTTGGGAGATACAATTTGTGTCACCTTCAAAGTGCTTTGAGGCGAAATTAGTGTGATTTGGAGTTTTTATTGCTGGTTGCAGATAATTTTCTGTCTAGTACCTTAGTCCTTCTTTATAAAAGAAAAGGAAATTTACTTAAATTGAGCTTACAGTCTACCACCCATAAATTTTTTTGGCTATAAGGCAAATGCCATGAAGACTTCTTGAGATAAGGATCCCGGTACTGTTTCTCCATACTAACAAATCATCTCGAATAAATTATATGAATAAATTTGAATAGTAACAAATGGCTATCTGGTACCATTAGACAAAGTATACAAGGACGTCCTTTAGTACTAAATCTTGGCCGGCAATCTCTGGCGCATGTCTTGACTAACAGTCGTTATTTGTACGATGTAATTACACTTTACGATATTGCCCGTCGATCTACCAGCAAATGTTCTACCGCACTAATATAATCAATCGTTAACAACAATAATTATCATTGTCATCGAGAAATTAATAAAGCATCGGCGACTATCAAAGTGATCGTAAACAAACAAAGACATGTCAATATTATTCCATTAAAGTCATCGGACATACATTAATGACTAGGCTAGAGTTGTAACTGTCGTTTGGCACAACACTGTTGAGTTATAGCCTCGTAAAAGACCTGGCACGCGTCATTGAAATCCTAGTGATGTGCCGTGTCATCGGCTCCATGTCGATGAATGCCTGAACCCAACCTCCTTTTATGATATGTTATGTTTTCATTGACACGTCAATTTCGTGGCTACTGTTCCCTGGATGAGTTATCGCCAGCCAATAAATACTGGGCGTGTGTCAACATGGCGTTATTTATGTACTGACATCTAGAAATGAAAGTTGAAACGAGTATAAGAGTTTTTAGCCCTGAGAATTCCAATTCAATATTCATAGCAGTTCTTATTGACATTTGCATGGTGTATTAGTTTTGCGAACTGTGAATAAATTGCAGACCCATGGAAAAACTAAAAACCTGTGTAAACTACCTTACTATCAAAACAGATATTCCTTTCTGAATTAGGTAATGACGGGAGTTACCAGAATATCTTCATGGTATGAGTAAGTATTACAATTTCAATAAAAGACTTACTAATCATCGATTTAATTCAATAAAATTTACTTTCCAATCTATCTGTGTATTTAAATACACACATAACCACAAAATTGTAATTTTACAAAATCGCATTTACTATAAAACCCAATACATACAGTTAATATAGTAAAATAACAGTTATCGGTAAATAAATCCAATTGATGGCATATCCGCAGCTACCGGCTACTTAGCTCACTATCTACATGATACGGAAATACCGAGAGTTCACTGGATGCCATTTTTCAAAACCTTCCGGATAGATTTATTCTATGTAGTAGCTGGTAGCAGATAAAACTCGTATCGAATCGCTATTTATACTACTGCCGTGCGTGAAGGAAAATTAGTAAAATATGTAAGATTGTTAGTAGATGAGTTCCATAAACATTGAGACTGTTTTTTGGGCTTCCTTTTTCTTATTTGACCATTCGTTGAAACTGTATGAAAGAAAATGGTTAAAAAGGATATTTTATGACATCATCATCATCAGCCCTTATATGCCATACATCCTCACTGCTGGGGCACGGGTCTACTCTAAGTTAGAGCGATAAGGCCTTAGTCAACCACGCTTGCCAAGTGCGCGTTAAATGACTACATAATATCTCTTCGTAGGTGTACAGGCGATCTCTCGCATGGCAAGCAACGACCTTAACCACTCAGCCATTGACGCTTTTTTTATTTATTTCATGACACCAAAAACTCAATTATTCTCTGAATAATAATAAAATAGGTATATTTGTTCTATCTTCTTTTGATATGACTTTTTGGCATCTACTTTCCAAACAGTAATTCCTCTATTGAAAGTTCTTAGTTCTAAGTTAAAGAGCTGACAACTAAAAATAAGTGTTTTATTGAAATTCCTTTCTCTGATACTATAATTTTGTTACATTAATAGTTACTCGACTATTTTCTTGAGTTTATAATAGAGTTCGTGTAAAATAAAAATGCTTTTTAATACGTATGTATTAAAAGTATGTACAACCGGAATTTTTGGCGGTAGTACACTTTTCAAACAGATTTCTTTAAACGCCATTAGCCCCGCCCACTGGCCAATAGAAGAGCACTTGAAGAAAATCTGTCAAAATCCAAGCAAAAACGTTCCAATAGTAGGAGAGCTAGCAAGAATTTTTTGGTAGGTATTTGAGGCAAGCTGAAAACTTATCCTGTACCTCTCCTATTATATCCCAGTACGAAACTGCAGACCTGGCTGGTGAGTAGCGGGGCTAAAGCAAACCCCCAAAAATATTTTTCATCTTTTTATTTATAACTAAAAAATAAGACTCACTAAGACAAATAATTTCAATGGAACTTCTACCTGTCAGGTGACCTGACAAATTATATTTTTTTGGATTATAAAATATATTTTTAAATAAACTAAATTGGGGGTTTGGTTTGGCCCCGCTACTCAGCCAGGTCTGCGGTTTTGTGTTGGGTTATAATATTAAAGGTATAGGACAAGTTTTCAGCTTGCCTCATATACCTACCCCTTCCTTCTTGCAGGCTCTCGGACCACATTCGGGCGGGGCTTGCTCTGACAGACGCGTAAGCGCCAAGCGATTTTCACCTTATAGGTGGTCGACCGCCAGCGTTGCTGATAGTACATTCATAAAACATTTCAAAACTATGTACATTCATATAAATGAATGTACATAGTACATATAATACATATATGTATTTATCCCAATCATAGTATAAAGTAATCTCACGATTCAATTACAAGTTGTAACAGGTCATCCCGACGTATTTAAATAGTACATTCACGTAACATAAATCTATTTAAATTGCTCGCAAACTATTCCTTAGCGATCTTAAGTACATGTCTGTAATTGAAATTGATTTAGAATCCTGAGATGTTTCCACATAACAAGAACGCCGATAATTATGTGTTTAAAAATAAATTGTTAAAGCAAATAAGGTTACATTACTAGGGTTTTGTTATTTTTTTTGTTTTGGTAAGGTTATTTCTGTCAAATTTGTATAAGTTTTATCGTTTATACTTTGGGCATAAATCACAAAATACGCAAATGTGTTTTTATTATTTTACAACCATTCGTAGACTGAGGCTTGAAATAGTGCTGTGTTCTATAGGTTCGATACAATCACAGTATCTACTATCTAATGTCATGTCATGTCATGTCCCATCACTAAATGTAACGCGAAAAGCAGCGTTGTCCCCGCATATTATCACTTCATTTGGCATACACCTATAATTTATCGGGACAATAAACAGATTTAAGGGTGTCTAACAATGGAATGGCATTCGCCATAGATTTATAGAGAATCCGAGCGATAGTAAGCCCGTTTGGATTGTACAGTCAGCACAAAAAAATGCCAACTAACGACTAAGTAATTGAAAAATGATTGCGTGTAAAAGTCTTTGTCATTATTTGGGTACCCATCTGATTTTCCCATATCCCATTTTATTTTGATTTTGGAACCTAACTCACAAATGTTTACATACAATTTTATGAGAAATATGATATAAGTAGCAAAGGTTAAAATAAATAATACTAGAGATCAAATATTTACGTATTTATGACAATCGATAAAATGACGGTTAGTTATTTAATAAGAACACTATGGTGTTTTCCCTTGTAATGGGTAAGTATCCCTATAGATTTAAACTTCACTAATATAATACAAATTGTGTAAGTTTTACGCCGACGACAGTACTTACTTGATAAATTGACTAAAAGCACCACTTCATTCAGAGGTGTTAGTACAGACACTTCAGTCTGAATCTAGCCTCATATGGAGATAGCTTCGGAGTAACCACTATAAATCTTGTTTTGAAACAATGCAACTGTAGGAGTGCTATTAAATATGCAGGTAATACTTGTGTTATTTTATGAGTCACGCCATGCTCTTCGGAAAGAGAAATGTCCATATTATTATTCAATATCGGCCTGGGTTAGTGTAGCATGAAAGATATCGCATTGTCATCCAATTTACATTTATGAATCGGAAATAGGTCAAATCGTAGTCAGATAAAAAATAGAGCAACATGTAAAAAGAACTGGTCTCGAATCGTACGAAAAACCGGTCAAGTACAAGTTGGACTCGCGCACAATGGGTTCCGTACCAATTATGTAAAACTTTAGTTATTGTATGGTGACCCTTCCCCTTAATATTTTTGTTATAGCGGCAACGGAAATACATTATTTGTAAAAATTGCAGCTTTATAGCTATTATAGTTTATGATATACAGCTTGGAGACCGACAGACAGACAGACGGACGGGGGAGGCTTAGTAATAGGGTCCCGTTTTTACCTTTTAGGTACGGAACCGTAAAGATGACATCAAAAGTAGTTTTACCTACAGTTTTTACTGTATTTGTATTTTACATGATGCCGAATAAAATGTTCTTAATGTCCTCATGTCCAATTTTTCCTTCGTAACTGAAAAAGGACTCAAGTCGAATTGTCAGTTATAATATTCACGCAGCAACGCATTTGCTTCACAGATGGGCAATCTATTTATCGTGGTCAAATGTACCTATTACAAGGAGTGTTCAATATTCTGAGAAATTCTCATCAAATCGTCATTGCATTCAGTAGTTTCAATAGCTTGCACTAAAATAAACCCAAGTTCACAAAGCTCGCTAGATTATCGGCCGTACAAATGGCTACCGAGGACGGTATCAGAACATCTAATTTCATTTGTTGGGAACGCTGCATCGCATCGGAAATTACATCTTGAGCTTAAATGGCAACGCTTACTTATACTCATGTTCTCATTACCGAGCTGCGGACTAAAAATGTTGCGTAGAGTTTGGTTGGAGTTAATAATAATAATAATAAAACGCATTTATTGACCACAAACAGAAGAACAACAACAAAAAAGAAAAAAAAAACACAATAGAACACAACATAAATTAGTGGTCAACTAGGTCCCAGCCTCAGCATATGCCACAACGACAGGAAGCCGCTGGGGCGCTGGTATTCTGGCTAGGGCCTATTTGAGCAACGTTTTGTTGAGTTAGGAGATTTATAGAGATCCTTACAAATATATTGTGAAAGTATTATTTTTTATTCACGCCAAAACTGGTTTAATTGCGCTTTGGATAGTCTTCCTGTTTCTTGCGACAAGAGTAGCAGAGGGTTTGATTCTCACTCGGGGCAAATATTTGTGTGGTGGACTTTGTTTGGAAGTTTATTTGTGTACACCTTTATTGTAACACCTTTGTTTTTGATATCTGTGAAACAAGAGCTTAAGCATCCAACTTGGATAACGGAACAATATTTATGACATTTATATTAATTTAGATTTTGATCAAGAATATATACTTTTTAACAGACGTCGCAATTAAGGACATCTCTATCGCACAAAACATTACGATGTTGCGCGTCAAATGATTAATACTCAATACTCAATACTTCACGCGGACCAAGGCGCGGGCGGACAGCTATTCGTACTAACTCACAATATATCACCACGCCATAGTCTTAGAATGTAACGTTCAACGCTCCTCGTACGCTCGCTCAGCCAGCAGGCATCAAATCAGTCGCACGCACTCCCCACCATTATTGCGATTTGCGACACCTCCCACTTATTAACTTGAAGGTAGATCCCCATTCCCCCCATTCGGTAAAAGTGGGGAGGCGTAACTAAGTGGGTAATGTAATCGCCGCGTAGATATAAGCAGTTAAACTGAGTTAGAGATAGTGGGGCCATGCGTGTGGCGTATGTTAGGATTTTATCATGAATTACGTTGTAGTAAAATATTTTTTCTTGACTGCAGAATTTTAAATACACACTAAATCATTTTTTTTACTGAAAGTGTGAGTAGTTAGTTCTTCTTCTTTAAATATTGTATTAAATGATCATTTTAAAAGTTTTTAACTTCTATTTAGATTAGAAAACTAAAAATGTTCTGGATATTTATCATGTTGTATTGTTTTAATGAGCTCCCGATAATTCGGCACTGTTGCAAGGGCCATTATCACGGGTGAACCCGTTTTCTAATGTGAGGAACCATGAAATTTTAAAATTCTATTTAGGTTTTAATATAGGTTATTTGAGATATTATCAATATAAGAGATTATAATTTGGATAATGTTTTATTTATACTGGCAATTACACTATGTTTATGCTATGCCGTTCTTGATGAGATTAGAGAATTATTACCAACTAATTTTCATTGTGTCAATTATTTCGAGACCCATAATACTCGTAAATCTACCAGGGAGAATTGGATTCAAGTATTTACTACCAACCAACGATCGTTTATTTAGAGATTTGTCGAGGCAGTCTCCTAGGAATGGGAGGGTGTGGTCATATTATGAATATTTTACGGCGGCGTTATTTAGCCAGTGGAATTAATACAGCTCAGTAATAGTTTAATAACTGTTATTGTTGTTTTACATATTAATCTTACCAGTTAGTGCACCCTACCGTAATATCGCCTAGAGGAATAACCTAGCGTTCGCCAGATACGAATTTCCATTTAAATTTTATAACTCCGAACGTATGGGTTCATTTCAAAATTGGTTACGATCAGATTTTACTGGGCCTGATTGCGGGCAGTTATAAATATTTGTAGTTGTTTAATTATCTATAACTTCCTGCTCAATGTAAGCAACGTTTCTTAATTAGTAACTTCAGGTGAGCGCAGGAAATAATGCGAAATATAATTTGCGTTTTGATTAACAAATAAAGTTTGTTTTATTTTGTTCAATATGTTAGGGTTAGGTAATAACTTTGTTACCATTATTGAATTTTATTGAAGTGAATCCAATTTGAACATCTGTAAATTATTTTATTTATATTTTCGACTCACATACGTATCTAACTATATTAATTAAACTTTATCAAAGGTTGAACATAAAATTCCATATTTACCTGAATTTGGTGTTGCACTTACTTAATTATAGCAATTGTCGAACAACCTTAATTTCTTGAAAGCCTATTTTTACTGTCAAGCATTTTTATATATTTGCTTGGAGTACCTGATTTTTACTTCTTTTCAATCTATTCACAAGGCAAGCTCTAAACGTTTTAAGAACGACGAAAGCGCTAATAAAAGCAAAAATCCCCTAGATTTCTACATATTCTTTCAAAGTAATGCCGTGAAAAGTTTTTTTATAATGGCAAACAAGATGACCACACTCCACCTGATGGTAAGCGGTAGTGAGATCCAAATATGAGGTCGACAGGCACAATAGATCATATTGCGCCTGTCGCACTCACCCTGAAGGCCTGCTAATAATACACCATTGTTACAATTACAGGAAATAATGACGTAAAATATGCGCTCCCGCCTTTGCAATGTGCCAATAACGTCTTCATAATGTATACCAGCGTTTTCACGATACATCGTTGATGATACCAGCATTAGCTGTGCTTTATTACACGCGAACCCAAGAGCAAAATAATGATTTTCCACAGCGTCCGTTGCAGTAATTTAATTTCAATTATCTAGAACATGACTTCACATCTGAGCTTAATTTCGTTCAACTATCTTTGTTGTTAGTTGCTGAGGCAAAAAGATTGTTGCAGCAAGTTTAAAGCTTGCTCATACTACCGTTAAGTTTCATGTTGGATTTCATGCTTTTACTTGTTTCCTTTTTATGCGAGTTTAAAAAAAGGGTAAAGTGCGTGTCCGCCTCGCGCTCTGAGACTTCCGGACGAACTTTTAATTTTGTAAATTGCGTTTTATTTCAAAAGGTTTGTGCTGTCAAATTTTGATTTTATCTGAATATCTTGTCATCATCGTATACAAATATCAGGATTTTTCCTCCCTGAAATTTTTGCGTTCATGTAGAATGTCCAAGGACAACCGACATGGGTTTAGATAAATAAAACACATATTACAGCTTACAACCTCCAAATGTTTCGGGAAAAATTCTCTTAATAGATGAACTTACAAGTCAGTATTAATTTTGGCTTCCTTCTTTGAGGATCGGAGTCTCTAAAGTAATACTTATCAAACATTTTGTCTGTATAACATGTACAGTTGACAGCTTGTCACACGTAACACTATAGACTTAGCACCGTCCTTATTTCGTAAGCATAAGCATGAATATCGCACTGTCAGTATTACATCTAACATGTTGTTGCTGTACGTATGCACTTAGCAAAATACATGAGAAAAGCACGAACAAAATGATCTCATTTGTTAGTAATCTGCGAGTTTCCTGTAGCTTATAATTACATAATTTGTAAGCAAATCTAATTAAAGATTGCTGGCAGTTTCTTTAACTCCTAATTACATTTTAACAGAGCTTCGTTTTTATTTGCGATTAAGTAGTCATAAACAAGATGTAATAAGCTCAACGAGGTAACTATCTCATGCAGAAGAAGTTATAATGAAGATTGGTCCTTAGAACAGAATTAGTATTTTATAACTTATAGTTAGAACATATTGACAAAGTTCTTAGCAATTGTAAAAATGAGCTTCGTAATAAAATAATGTATAGGAATATTTTTATCGTAATATGATTTCTTGTAGATTGTATAAAGTGATGTACTCTATAATTAGTTCTAAGTTCAACTGGAAATGTTTAAATTAAAAGCAATAGAGCGGTTATGGTGAAGTTATCTAATGGGTACAACCTTCATTTTGTTTTGTAATTTAAAATATGTTTATGGAATTTCACGGTTGAATACTAGAAATGTTAATAAAATAAAAATGTACTTTATTAGATTTTTTTTGGCTACAGTTCATGTTTATTTGTATTTTAGGTTCATTCTATTCAAGGATGAAACTACAATACAAATATATACGAGTTATAAACATCGTAAGGTTGCAGTCAGAGAGTTACGTACATCGGATCTATAACCGAGCCATTTTGACCGCATCTGCTTAGACACACCCGAACTAACCCAACGCATATCGGAAACATATTATATACCAAATCAAAACTCTCCATTTAACGACGTTGCCATAAAGTTTCTTCAATCAGCAATAAGAAACAACATTAGCAAATATAAATTTGTATTCATTACTCGCAGCGGGCATCGTTTAGTTGGTTGGTTAGAATCACAATTAAAATTTATGAACGCAACGTAATTATTGAGGAGACGCGGTGACCGGGTACTGTTGGTATCACTTGGGAATTTCCTCATGAATAACCAATGTGGTCGACCGGTCCTCCAGCTGCCTTTACACTGTGCGATGGCAAGCACGAGACGAAAGGATTTCAGTTAAACAACGTGCACACGTAACAGGCCGTTAAACAACGGCCGTTACCTATTGATATTCCGTGAAATCCTATCCTAATCCCTCGTTTTCAATTGAACATGAGATATTTGAACTCTGACTTGCAGATTCATTAGGTTCTAAATTTCAATTCGACGATTAAACTGACTTATATTTAACTAAGCATGCATTCATAGTTGAGCTTGCAAACTTTCCCAAAGGAATATGTTAAATATGAACAAACATTAAATATTGTTATGTTTCTGATTGAAACGCAATCACAATTTATTTATGGACATTTTTTAAATCCAAGAGATAGCATAAGTTATAATATATTTGAAATGATTCAAAAAAATATACTTCAGATGTAAGTTGCTGAATGTATTCAAATGTTCTAAGAAAATGTAGACAATTTTTTGTGCGAAGATCATATTATTCATATCATGTGACTTTCCTTATTAGTATACGTTTATGACTATAAAGGTCTAACAATAAAAATTATTTATATACGGCATTGCGTCGTTAGATGTAAAGTTCCCGAGTAAATTATTGAGTTGTTGCTCATCTATCGTAATCGTTTGCTTATTCAATAATCCGGCCATAAGTAAGACAAAGGGCTTTAAGCCCAATCAGACTAACTCAGTACTACAATAAAGCGCTGCCTTGTTTCTTAATGTATTGGATTATTACCTTTTGGTAAGGCTCTCTGTCAAAAGAGATTTTATAATAGAATGTACTACGTATCTAGTTAACAATCACTATCATTTATTAGTGTATTAATTAATGTACAACCGGAAATTTTGGCGGTAGTACACTTTTCAAACAGATTTCTTTAAACGCCATTAGCCCCGCCCACTGGCCAATAGAAGAGCACTTGAAGAAAATCTGTCAAAATCCAAGCAAAAACGTTCCAATAGTAGGAGAGCTAGCAAGAATTTTTTGGTAGGTATTTGAGGCAAGCTGAAAACTTATCCTGTACCTCTCCTATTATATCCCAGTACGAAACTGCAGACCTGGCTGGTGAGTAGCGGGGCTAAAGCAAACCCCCAAAAATATTTTTCATCTTTTTATTTATAACTAAAAAATAAGACTCACTAAGACAAATCATTTCGATGGAACTTCTACCTGTCAGGTGAGCTGACAAATTATATTTTTTGGATTATAAAATATATCTTTAAATAAACTAAATTGGGGGTTTGGTTTGGCCCCGCTACTCAGCCCGGTCTGCGGTTTTGTGTTGGGTTATAATATTAAAGGTATAGGACAAGTTTTCAGCTTGCCTCATATACCTACCGAAAAATTCTTGCAGGCTCTCGGACCACAATTTGGGCGGGGCTTGCTCTGACAGACGCGTAAGCGCCAAGCGATTTTCACCTTATAGGTGGTCGACCGCCAGCGTTGCTGATCGTACTAAATTAAGTATCACACTTATACGTTACATTGTGAAATGTAAATGCATGATAAAATGAATATTTCTAATTATCACGATCAATTATAAATATCATACACACTTCTATCATTATGCAGGTGTTATATTATTTATTATTATTAAGAACTATGTTATTTTTAAGTATCATACCAATACACCATAGTTATAACCACACCATGGTTATAACCATAATAAAATTTACACTGACAGACTTCAATTTGACTTCAGAACTAACCTGTAACATAAAATGATTCAGTATAAACGTCGCTATTCCATAAGCTCAGATATAAACGCCACACGCCTATAATCATAATAAAGGGTGCTGCAATCTCGACACTCCTGCGCATCTTGTAATTAGACGCAATAGCGACTTACGATTGGCCACGCGTGACGGTGATTATGCTAAGCACGATCATGCTAATATCATAATGCTAATCCTATCAATGTAATATATTGACGGGTTGGAATATGCAACGACGTATGGAACAAAGGTTGTCTTTCTGAATTTCGGATCATGTATTTTCATTTGAGGTTCTGTCTGACTTTGTAAATTGTGATTTCTGTAGATCTACATCATTAATGATATTATACAGTTGAATACTTAATTTTAAAGATACACTTATTTTCCAAATTTGAATGGTTTTCAATTTGGAACCTTAGAGTACCAAAAAGATTTACTCTTAAAAATTTTGTCTACTTGGGCTACATTAAGAGAGAAGGGTCACACTCATAACTTGATAAATCTGGAATTCGACATGACAAATGAGTGATCAATCTGGACCAAAACGTCTTAACGTGATTGCCTGACATCTACTTTACTCCGTTTCGTAGTATGAGTGTTTAATTTATATATTTAAGTGTAGGTGTACAACAGTTCTTTCTGGTATCCCTAACACAAGCATTTAGCATTGAATCAGATCAATGTTGGTTAGGTATGTGACGTTACAACATCACATACTTACATTGATATAGATTTTTGCTTGTGACTCCTTCCACTTTAAGTCGTTTATAACATAAAACAATACTCCCGTATAGCAAAGTGGGTTACAAAAGCCTTATTACTCTCTCAGTCTCTCTCCTATCTAGATTATCTCTATGTTAAATTTCATTTCAATCAGTCTAGCAGCTTTAGTGACAAAGTGTGACGATAGAGAGATATTATTATTTTCGTAATAACAAAAGAAGTCAGGATTTATTTATTTACTAACAAAAAATACCTCCGCTAATATTTCGACCGAATATATCACAAGGTACCAGGGTAGCATAACACGCTCGGAGGCAGTATGGGCGGGCTGCGTCACGTCGCTGGGAGCTAGAACCAGAAGCGCAAGTTATTACGAAGCTGCTCCGCGATTATCAAATCAACATGAAGCTTTAATTTTGCACCGCGCTTGCTGCCCTGGTACATAGGCGAGAACAGAGATTGTTTCATTTAGAGTGTAGGCAATACGTTTCTGATAGTTTGAAAGTGGGAATAGATAGTAGTTATGAGTAGGATATAAGACACTCGCAATGATTTGAATTATTGTAAGATGTATTATAGTATGCATCCCATAATAGTATTGTCTATTATTTGCGCCGAACTCTACACATTTGAAATAATACATTGTTTACGGATTAAAACTCGCGTGTATTGTTATTCTAAACATATTATTTAGATCACGAGCGCTGTAAAGAGCTCGAAACGTCGGGTCTTTAACAATATATTTAGAATACATGTATCTCATAATTTAAAATAGTAATTAAGTTACATTGTTGACAAATATGATCGATTTTTATAAATTTCGGACAATTTTAAATACAACCAAGAAGTTTATTTTTAAATAACACACAAACATATAAATATACGTTTAAACAATATTTTATCGATTATGTATTATATATTTACTTGTATAAATAATAATGCACAGGAATTTGAATACTTGAAGTAAAATACCACACATTCACACCATTTCAGCATAATAAAACATTTGTTTACGGTTTTAGTATAAATACGTCGTAAGTTATCAGTATAAAACCGTGAGATTTTCAATACGATCAACAACTGTGCTTTTAGTTCTGATATTCTGCGTGCAAGACATGTCGGGTGCATAATTTCCCGTTAAAGCTCAGACATGTTTGGAAAACATGATTTCTTAGCAAATTGCATGCCCATATTAGACCAATGGAAACTATGATGGCGGGAAATGTCATAATTGGATTAAATTAAACCTGGCAAATTTTATAAAATATTATCTATTTAAAAAGTTGTTTACTCCTAACTAGGCAGGACTATTTGGCTACGTTAAGCAGTATTTCCACTAAATTAATTAAATTTATGGAAACTGAACCTTCTGAATATTTATAAAAGTTATAAATGTGCCTATTTAACCGAAAAAGAAGGAGGTTTTCATTATATATCAATAATGTCCCGCTCTCGCTTCGCTTCTGGTACATACATAAAAACCATCCTCTTAAATTCCTCTATATATTAAAAAACCGAATCAAAATCCATTGTGTAGTTTTAAAGATTTACTCGTAAGCATGAATAGGGATAGACAAACAGACGTGGGAAGCGAGTTTGCTTTATACTACTATAACACTAGTTACCCAACTTACAAACACAACTCTGCATAAACGCTAGTAATTATTACAGTGTCTATCTAACAATTCTGCCTTTTATCATTTGTTTATCTTGTCTTATGATACACTTTCCCATGCACCAAAACTACTAACCGCGCATCACTCAGCTAAACAGTTGACAAATGAACTGGTATCATCAAGATACATAATTAAAAAATGCATGCAAAGTACCATAGTCAGTCATAGCTGTCGCCTCCTCTAGCCTAGAACCAGATATACAACTTCAAACGCTTCCCAGCGATTATCTAACCACCATGAAGTTCTAATGTTCAGCCACTTACGAAGTGTTGCCATGTAATTTTAAAGCTATTAGCGTTTACATTCTTACTCTTTCATTGGGAAATATTAATACGTTGCAAAATCCAGTTTCACATAATCACCTCAAATTTCAATGTAGAAATGCGTCGGTTTAAATGAAAATGTTTAGCCAATAGGTAATGATTAAGTTCTGACTAATGTTTTTCATGGCTGCATCCCTGTTCAAACGTGCATATTATCTGGTCGTCAATATTAAGTGGTTAAGCACAAATTTAGTTTAAGAATAAATGCCTTTTTATTATTAACCTTAAAATGTTGCTGGGAAGTTGGGAGTTTACCCAGCAGCCGTCGCAATTGGGTAATTACTAACCTGGAAATTGGTGATTTTTTATGTATCTCTCTGTAGGTATAACAGGATGGGCAGATGCAGACAGATGTATTGGCAAACCAGTAATTAAGTAGTTACCATTTGGACTTGCCCTACGCCTGTCACACGAGATGACAGCAGTTAAGTCTCGCATAGCCAGTAATTATATTAGTGACAGTGCCCTTTTTCCTAAAGGGCCTTCTACAAAGGCAATGCGGAGATCACCGATGTAGTTTAAGGTAATTTATCTTTTTCTCTCTGAATCTATCAAAATGAAGCGAATATGTTATTATCGACATGAAGATGAAAACTAAGTATATATTTCTGCGTTACGCTTGATGTGACATTTTTTTTCAGTCTATGATGAAGTTGAGGGAGGACAAGAAGTGTATAAATAATGATTAATGGCATAAACAACACTCCCTTATTATTCCTTACATTCTCTTTATATATGTTACCGGCCAAACCCGATTTCAGGACAAACTAGTTTAGCCTAGTCCAAACTAGTTTGTCCTAAGCCCGTTAGGATAAACCAGTTTAGCCTAGTCCAAACTAATTTGTCCTAAGCCCGTTAGGATAAACCAGTTTAGACTAGGCCAAACTAATTGATCCTGATATAGATACGCATACTCTAGGATAAATTGGTATAGCCTAGTCTAAACATTAAAGTATGTCAAAATAAATATTAATCCAAATAAAATCATCCACTATTGGAAAAATATTTTTTTTTATTAAACTATAATCTTATTTCTTGTTTCTTATAAAGATTCGTCGTTAAAGTGTTAATATGTATAATCATACTATATTCACCAAATGCACTGCCTCGTTGGTCTATTGGTAGCAAGCGCTGCGTAAGGACCGAAAGGTCCCCGGTTTGAGTCCGGGGTCTGGCAAAATTTGTGTGAGTTTTTCTGTAACGAAATTACTCAGCCCGGAGTTAGGAAATTGGCGGTTGGACGCCCGTGTCTCAGAAAGCACGTTAAGCCGGTGGTCCTGCGCCCGATCTGTCATCGGTCATGTCGGATTGCCGTCTCACCGAACCATGAGAATAAGGGAACAGAGAGTGCACTTGTGTTTACGCGCACACTTGTGCACTATAATATGTCCTGCGCACTAGGCTGATCTCAATTAAGATCGGCCGCCATGACCGACATCGGTGGGACGTCTTATTATTCAACAACTAATATTTTTTTTTAAAAGAAGCAATAACGTTTCAATTATTATGTCGTTAAAATTTATAGATATCATATGGTAATACAATCAATCATACTATGACAAATAATAGGTACTATAACAAATTATAATTGTCGATGTTCGCCGCAACCTGAACCAGCGGGATTACATAGAGAGCGTCATCAGAACAGCTTCCCGCAAACTGGAGATCCTGAACAGAGAGCGGCGATTTTTCACACCGGTGCAGCTCTGCCTTTTGTTTAGGGCACAAGTTCGCCCATGCGTGGAATATTGTTCTCACCTCTGGGATGGCTCCGCAAAATACTCGATAGGTAACAGCAACGTGCTATCCGTATTTGTGATCTAGAGGTGTCCGATACCCTGGAGCCTCTGGAATGCTCTGAAGAGCTATTTCAGCTAGTCCCTCCCTCTCCTTTCCACTCCCGAACGACACGTGCTGGACAGCGCTGCCATCCACATGCGATGCAGGCGCTGGTGGCTCGGGCCATGAGGTTTAGTTCCTCTTTTCTGCCACGTGTCATTAAGGCATGAAATGCCCATCCAGCTCATGTTTTTCCTCCCTCCTATGATCCCGGGCTCTTCAGGCGGGGCGTGAAACGGCATTTAAGCAGGCCTTCAGGGTGAGTGCGACAGGCTCAATATGGTATATTGTTCCACAAACGTCAGAAGATGCCAGTGCAAGAAGGCAACGTTACTCTGCAATTCTAAATTCTAATTGGCCACCAAAGGCAACCATGTAAAATTAAATAACAATTTTAATAATTGACATAATATTCGTATGATTATTGCTTTTTATTATTATTTGTTATACTATGATTGTTTGTACTACCATTTGTTATCCATAACTTTTAATCACATAATAATTGTAATAATTGATACGTTATTGCTTTCATTTAAAAAAAATGCATTGCTAAATATACCTAGCATGATTGTACGTATTAACACTTAACGACAAATCATTATAAGATACAAGAAATAAGATTACAGTGCAATGAAAATGATTATTTTTCCAATTGCCAAAAAAATACCAGTTTATCCTAGAGTATGCGTATCTATATCAGGATCAATTAGTTTTGCCTAGTCTAAACTGGTTTATCCTAACGGGCTTAGGACAAATTAGTTTGGACTAGGCTAAACTGGTTTATCCTAACGGGCTTAGGACAAACTAGTTTGGACTAGGCTAAACTAGTTTATCCTGAAATCGGGTTTGGCCGGTAACATATATACGTACTATACATATGTATAGTACGTTTACGTTACGTTATGGTGACGTTATGGTCTAATGGTCACCTATTAATTTGCCAATTATGTTAATATGCGCATGTGCAACTATTAGTTTCGATTGGGCTACCGATGCCGAGCCCGTATAATATGGCGTCCCGGATTTTAACCCTACCTTTATTGGCAAACTCTTCCTCCAGCAAACACCGGGGCTGGCTCGTTATGGTCGTACAAATGGCTGGTACAAGCTCGATTTTTCTTCGCTACGTGCTACCGAGCGGTGGCTGTGCTTGCGATAGGTCGGCATGATTTGTTCATTTGAATGTTGTCCTTAGGGTTGGGAGCTTTACACGAACTAAAGTGCTAGTTACTCAATGACCTTTCTCAGTCTCAAGGCTTTTTAAGTACCAAATTTACAGTAGTTTTGGAGTCAAAGTGCAACATAGAGACAGAGTTACTTCCACACTTAAAATATTTGTTTGGACTAGCTCGATAGCGCATTACGTCTGTCTGTTGCGCCAGCAGGAGCGGTGGGTTCGATTTCTACCCGGGATGAATATTTGTTCAACGAACATCGATGTTTGTTCCGTGTCTAGGTGTGTCATTTATTAAAATAGCACTGTTGAATGAATAGTGGCTATTTGTGAAAATAACAATGTACGTGCTTTTATGTAAAAAATATTCATAAAAAGCTCAACTAAATAGTGTTTGCGGCCAGCCCTAAGCCAGTAGCGGCCGCTGTAGGCCGTATCAAATGGTGATCATTTGCAATATTAATCTACCGCTTGTTCGATGATCGGCCGATACACGCATTGTGCCGGGAGCCGACATCTGTACCCGTGGTGCGGATTTGCTACTCGTGTTTGCAATGTTCGGACATCGTTTCTGCAAAACCTATGCCTAAATAGTAGTGACTCCTGTTTGTGTTTCTTACAATACAACTTTTAACCAACCAAAAGACATTCTAGCCTTTTGGTTGTGCAGTAAAAAAATCTTTCAATCATCTCCTTGGTTCTGAGAAATAAGTAGGATGCGTTTTATTTCGAGGCATTTCGGGGCCCGGCCGGGGGGTAATAAACTCGAATCTTAGGGTCAGATAACTCGTAATTATGTTTAGATTATATGTTACCCGAGTTTAATCTGTAGGAGGACTTGCTCAAGTATTTTATATAGAATACTGCCAAAACAAAGATTAGGCGTTGGAGCAAAAAGATCCGTGAGTGGAGGCTACGTACTGGAAAGCGCCGTGTGACCGACTGACCGACGATCTGGTGAAAATCGCTGGAAAGTTTTGGAAGAGGCCTATGTACAACTCAACAGTAGACAACAATAGGCTGGGATGATGAATCTTCCAAAACATAACTTACAATTACACATAACCTTATATCCCGTTCGCTTTATCATTCTTATATCGTCAATTTATTACACAGTCACTTTTAACTTAGTATGAGGTAACTTAATAGTTGGTATTTTGTACATAGTGTAATTTTCGGATATTTTTCCGTGCAGCGATAGTCAATTTCATATTTATGGCATGTCTTATGATTAAAAAGCGAATCAAAAGATAAATAGTACACAATGGGTGCGCCCGTGCACCAGATGCAGCCAAATGGAATAGTTCCCACTATCAGCCATCTTCAGCCAAGCGGTCACGCCAGCAGTGAAATATGGATCAATTATTGCCACTTAGATAGCGGTGGCGTTAAACTTCATAACATTTTGAAATAAGACACTTAGTTAACATAATAGGTGCTGCCTGTTTGTATTTTTGTAGCAAGCGCTGCTAGAGGCGCCTTCGAGTCCTGAGACGGGCAAAAGTTTGTAATATGACTTCAACACCAGCACAGCGTCGTATAGAACTAAATCGCTGTGTCTGTTCTTTATTCTTAGATATGTACAAGAAGAATTTTAGATGATGCAAGAGAAAAAAATACTCATTTTTTTTTCAATTAGGTTAAACAAACTGCCGTTAACTTTAAAGTTTCCGGTAATCTTTCCATTTCTATAACTAACAACATCTATTTTCCGTGCTATTCAAAGGTACAAGCCAGAGAAGGTTTCATTACTGGAAGGCTATAAGAGACGCCTCTGCGGCTTTGCTCGACAATTTGTTCAGTGATCGCATTGAGATCTCTACATCTAGACCTGCCACAGAATATATAGCCTGCAGAGGATACTTTTTTTAAATACGTGCATTTGTAATAAATAGATGTGTCAAGCTTTTGTTTTCTCTTAAATAGACCGTAAAATAGATCGTAAAATTATTGAATAAAATTGATCTGATACAAACAATTTACAAAATATACTATACCTGTATTCCTTAATGTGTGCGTTCTTAAAATACCTATCACTACGTTTGTTGTAATTATAATTACTTTAAAAACTGGAGAATCTAATTAGAAATGTTATTTCATTTTTTATTCGTGGATAATGACATAACCACTGAAAGCTATAGACTTTAGTTGTTGATCGTGCTCTAGCTAGAACCAGAAGCTTGACAATTGGACTTCGTCGTACTTCTTACGTCTTTCACGTACGCTTAAATAAAGTTTTAAATCCGGGATATAATCATCTGTACTGGTATACTCTGTGTCAGGACAAAATTGAACTAACTGTATACAAACCGCCGATGCTACCGCCTGATATATGGCCATTAAAAAGTATTATTGGAAGCCAACATTGCGGTGAAGAATTGTTTTCAAACCAGAACCTTTCCAGTTTAGAAGATGATTCTATCTGGGAAGTTATTTGTCCAATAACAGGTAATAAGTTGCAGTTTCCGAACAGCTATAATTGGTTATGGATGCGCTTGAGCATTTTCTAGATAGCGGTGAACATATTCTGAGCTATTTCTTTGAGTACCTGAGAGGTAGGTATGACCGACTGTAACATGCACTATATACTAAGATACCTTGTAGTTATAGACTTTTTCATAGATAACAGAGACAAACGCGTGTATTAACTATTTATGAAGAAGTCCTGAAAAAGTAAATTTTATTTTCATTTTCACTTCGGAAGTTATTAACGGCACATAGAGGCGTAGCAATCTCGAACTTTTGTAGCGAATTAAACAAAGACATTTTCATCCGGAAATCTAAATCTAACCAGTCAACTTAACAGACACTTGAGACTAGTAGTTTATCTCAACTAATATTCTATCATAACGAAAATTGCTATATATCTTACCATAAACACGGTAAGATAGAAGCTAAACTGCTTCCAGCCCATAAATAATGGCAGTGAAAACGGCTATTAGCGAACAAAGAGTAAATGAGAGAGCCAGCAGCCCTTCACTCATGCAATCTAGGCACCAATCTAGCGCACCTAAGACACCTGCCCATAAATTTCGCTTGGCCATCTTCGTGACAAACCCCCATTTTCCGTTAACGAGCAGTGCGTAAGATCTGGAATAGGTATGTACCTGTTATCTCTAAATGGGACTGCCGATTGGACACTCGAGTTTCGGAGTTTGTTAAGTCGGTTTTCGTTAGGTTTGGCATTTTCATAGGTTTACGAAAAAATGTTTGACGGTTTTAAAAATGTTACTTGTTCACTAACAGCATGATCGTTCAGAGTACATTTTCGCCATAAGTACTAATGTGGATAACGGGATCAATATTTTAATGACATTGGTCATATTTAATTGCCGTCTCAGCGAATTATGAGAGTAAGGGAATAGAGAGTGCACTTTTGATTGCACGCACACTTGTGCTCTATAATATGTCTTGCGCACTTGGCTGATCTCAATTGAGATCAGCCGCCATGGCTGAAATCTGTCAGACGCCTTTCATTATGTTCGCGAGAATAAGTACCTATGACAAAAATTTTATCGATTTGTACAACTTGATACACATAAATTAGTAGGTACTTATTTTAGCCCTATAACAAAGGTATAAGAATAAAGTGTTACAAATGTAGATCAAAAAAGAAACTATCGCCCACACGGCTACCAATAATATAATGGAGTAAAATCCTGTACACCAAAAAAGCCTACGGTTTCACAGATCTGATCCCGAACCGTTTCCTACTATTTGTCTAATCCAATCATTATCAAACCCGCACCCTCCATTATTAATGGCCAGTCTTAAACAGTGTAATTATCTAGAATTGTACAATAAAGGTGGCCATTTATTTTCAGATGTTCAAGAGATCGGTGATACCACAGGCCGGCTCATACTTCATGCAAATCTATACAGATCTCGCGGCGAACGGACTCAAGCCGTCTGGTCGGTAAGTTTTAGATATTAATATTGGGTAATGATAATAGGACTGAGTGATAAAGTGACAGGTCTGATTCAATTTGTATAGGTCACGCTGGGAAATTGTGTCAGTTAGGCCGTAATTGTGAAAGATCAGACTGGGCTGAGTCATCTGGCATCAAATTTATTCTAAGTTTAAAATGAGACTGGAAATCATGATTAGGTGATTGAAGATTAAACGTCATTCAATTTATCACTTTATGGAATTTATATTTCACGTTATTTCATGTGGAGTTTTATTATATGCAAAATATTAAAATCAAATAAATAAGGTGTCCGAATGATTGTTTTAATAGTAAACACAGGATCTATATAAATATTTTCAGGGGGTATTTCCCATATTTTCTTATTTAAATCAGTAGATACGCAGTATTTCGGCACTATTGCAAACGCCATGATCACAGGTCAACTGCCGAGCGAATGTGTGTACTTAACCATGACAGTTAAAAGTTATATTCACTTTTATTTATTCATCATCAAAGTGTTGCCTAATATTCATCATAATTCACAACCAGCATCCATAGATCACTTCAGTAGCTTCACAAACGACCACAATTACTTTCCATAGTAATTTCAGAACGGCTAAAGGTCGAGATAGGTATATCTGTTCTATTGTTAGCTGGCATTTGAGCTTGCGTAATACTGGCAACGGCTACACCTGATCTATTACTGCCATTTAAAGTTTAAGGGAAATTAACATCGACCAGATAGAAACACCCACCCTATCTAGATTTATATAATTATTGAGCCCTCTATGGGCACCTCATTCCCGCCTGGGCTTGTAAAATTTCGCTTTAGGCATAGGGCTTACCTTTCATGGGCTAAGCTGGGCCAAAGGTCCTCTGCAACAATGATTGGTGGTCATGCTAATATTGGTATGTTTGGTTATACACGGGAAGTGCTTTGCAAAAATCAAGATAGTGGGCGGATTGTTGATGGCAATCGAGTCATTGTACGGCTCATTTAAGTCACCATTTAGTCTTAACAATAGAAGATTTTCATCGAATTTCGCTTGACTGGTTTTTTAACACTCTGCATTAAGATGATAATAGTTTATCTACATTAACAGTATTCTTTAGAGTGTTATTAGTATTATTCAAGTAATTTCTGGATAAGACTGGCGCAGGACAGGAGGAGGCCTATACCCTGCAGTGGGATATAAAAGGCTGATGATGATGATTCCTTAGAGTTGAAATGGTTAATAATGAATTATCGTTCGGAAATTATTCTCGTCTTCTGTGTGGCCAATCCACTCTTGGCTTACGCGGCTAATTAAACAGTCTTGTAATACAATAAAAGGTTATTTACACGTGTAAACTTAACCCTCAGTCCGAACCAGTCCTTTGAACTATCAATTCTAACAAGATAAAGTCTAATTAAAGATAGCAATCTCAAACCTACGGCTTTCAATAAAACTCAGCGGAATTTACCTAAAGATATCGACTTACCTTCAAGAAAGTTCGCTAATGAACCCTATACTTAGTACAGACACGATTGAACAATCGATAACATGAGTAATTTTGTATGAAAATAATCGATTAATCGAAGTCGATTTATGCTACAGTAATTTGCAATCAAACTATTAATATTAGTTTCCAATAGACAAGGCTGTTAATATTTAGTGCAAAGCGGTGTAATGTTGGAAAGTGTAACGGTACTGGTCGCAGTTATAAGGTAATAGGTAGAAGAATACTAAGTTAGGTTATCTAGATGAATCGGGAAGCCCTGTGACCGTAGGCGAACTTCTAAGAGCTGGGAAGATAATTTGTGATTCCATATTAACTCAAATTGATATTATGAGGCACGGCATACATTTCAGGTTACACAGATAAGCTTAACATACATTTCAGGTTAAACAGTTACTGTAGTATCCTTTATCCTCAATATTCTACGTCCTCTAGCCAATATTTTTATTTTATTTTATTTATTTCAGGAAACATACAGCACAATATATTACTAATGACAATATGATAGTGATAATACATAAGCCAAAACAATATCCACAAATTATATTATCACACTATTGTGTGAATATATAATATTTATTAATATTTTGGCACTATGAGTCGGAAAATTAACATTTCATCAAATTATAACGTATAACGATCATGTAACGATAAAACAAAAATCATATTGTATGCAGATTAACAGATCAGAGAGTAAAGTTCCGTTATATATATTGTTTTGTGGTATGATACATGGTAAAACATCTGTAGTTTCGGGTGGTAGGCATTTAGGTTATGTTATGTTTTATACCCGAGCGGTGGAGGAGCAGCTGAATTCATTCTGATTTTTTTAATACGTTTGTATTTTCCTATTGGTAAAGTCACGTAGGTATCGATCTCCGGTACACCAAGTATATATTCCTCCATCATCATCAGTCTAGGTTCTGCTTTACGTCTTTTACTACTATTTTTCCGTTGTTAGGTGAAATTCCAAATGCAACCTTTTCAAACCCGGAATTCCGAGCATCAAAGTTGACTCGACCACGTAATCCGTGGCTCCCGGGACCTAGAACATAAACTAGCGGCTATTAGTGATATAATGGGCCTACGATAAGGTCTAAACGCACAGTTTAGAGGGAAAGCTTTATAATGCCTCACAGAAGGCGTAAATGACAGATTTAATGCTTACTAATTAAGTGATTCGAGATATTACTTCCCTTAACTTGTTTATCTGATTTTTAGAGTTATTTACTGCGTGTTATCAGTCTCCTCCGATCCAGAATTTGAAGATAATTCCACAGTTACCAGTTTAGTTAGTAGCACTAAATTAAATGTAAATGCAGGTATTTGTCTGGTCATTTCGATAACGTTAATTAATAGCTGTCAATGCAGTGATAAAGACAATTTATTGTTGGGCGTCTAAACTCAGGCACGATGTTGACTTATCGTGGTGCAAAGCGGAAGCCTTGGGGTAAATTACTGATATATACACACATAATACCGCAATTGTAATATTTTAGGGTCCATAAGCTAGATGAAGCCCAAGTTCCATAAATACCTTTCCATTCTTAGGGAAAAATAAAAGTGTGTCAAATTATGCCAACCTTCCAAGCTATGCTAGACAAAAATTGATCCAAGATAATATTAGGAAATCCTGTGTGATCTTTAATACAATTTTTAATGACTATCTTTGATATCAACCACTAACGCACTATTTCACTTTAAAACAAAATAAAACTCAGTCAGTACATACGAATAACTTTTTTTTGTACTTTAAGCGAGAAGCCTTACCTTTACTAATGAATTTACGTTTATATTAATATATTTTGATAGAGAACACGTTTACAGTTACATAATGCAAAAACAAAAGTTAAAGAGGGTCGATGTTAGTCAACTTTTCACAATAATTAAATATCGAATGGCTGAAAATAAAACTGCAAAAAAAAAGTACATAAATTCATAGAAAAAGATTTAAAAATGTTCATTGAATTCCATAACTCTAACCCTTTACCATTACTTACTCTGTCCACTTTTAACATAATTAATTATGGAAACAAAAACTGGTTCGAATTATTCTCAGAATTACTTAGCAGCTTCATGTAATACAAAATTATCTTACCTCCTTAAATTTACTTACGTATTACCGTGCGTACGTACAACAACTTTGAATAACCTTTTTAACAACAAGTTTCGACAAATCCATTAAAAGACGATAATGCTCCAGTGTCAAGCATGTGTAGTATACAAACATACGTGAACTTCAGCACTAAGTAAGTAATTTACACATCATCGCAAGGAAATGAACAGCGGCAATTAATAGAGCATAAACATTACAGCTGAAACTGGAGTAATAACAATGAGTGCCTCGGAATCGTTTGGCTTGGCTGTGGCCTTAATACAGCCATTCGTGGGCTAGATAGAGTCTCGACTGATGTAGGTTAATAAAGGTCATCTTTACACATATAATTTATCTATGTATAACATATAATAAAAATGTAACGTGATAGTACAATGAATTTTGGATTTTTTGTCTGTATGTCTGTGCTTTTGTACACGCTAGTCTCCGAAACGGTTTATTTGACCTAGTAGTTAAGTAAAATATTGTGCTAAGTTCTACTTAGGTTTTAGTACTTGTTTCATGTCAATCGGTTCATAATTTGAAAAAGTAAGGCTGATTTATACAATCACGTCGAACGTGCCGGGCGTTTGTAGGCGCAGAAATACAAAAAATACTGCCTAAAGTATCTTTTTCCACGCGGACAAACTTGCTGGCACGGCTAGTACATAAGATAAGGCGTCCGACCAATTTTGGTCATGGTGGACCATCCGCGCATATTATAGTGCACAAGTGTGCGCGCAAACACAAGTGCAGTCTCTGGTCCCTTACTCTCATAGTTCGATGAGAAGGCAATCGGACATAACCGATGAGAGCTTGGGCGCAGGATCACGGGTTTCTCAACGGTTAAATAGAAAAACTCACAGTAATTTTCCGACCTAGGGTCTCGGGGACCTCTCGGTCCTAACGCAGCACTTGCTATCAGTAGACCAACGAGGCAGTTAGTAAATACATATTATTATACGCCCGTCAGACGTTTATAAATAGATAATTTTTCTCCGACTTCGCCTATATTTTTTTTCACTACTTCTTTCATGTGATTTGAATATCGCTGATTTGCGTTAACATGCTGAGTATGTTAGTAAAAGCTAACAGAAGTTGCCTGTTATCTTGTGCCACAGAAAACATGTGGTCTGTTCTAATATGACTTCCAGTTTTTCTATTTCCCAATGCTATAAAATAACAATATAGATAGTACTTATGTACATACTTACACTTTTTATTTGGACCTTCACCCTCACTTAAAACTCTTACTTAAAACTATCATTTAATTACCATAGAAATATTGGACATCTTTTTTTTCGTTCGTTCATCCACCCTTACATTAACTGAAGCAGTAACAAATGTCAGTGACATTACGGTCCTATTTGTTTTAATGTTATAAGGTGTTTATTAAAAAGTCAATTGGAGGGTTAATACAGAAGTGTTTCATCAGAATAAGGACAAAAAATTTTAGTTGGATATTGGAAAAGAATATAGCCTTATTAGCATAGGTATAAATACTAATAAATAATTAAGATAATTGTATTGATTTAATAAAGAGTATTTATTGGAGACCAATTGATATATTACTACAGTATATGCAAAATATCTCGTATACCTACCTACCACAATATTGTGTTTGTTCACAAGAAGGTATCTGCCAGTTTTTTCGTTTCCCGTTTTGAATTATTACGATGTAAAGAATGCAATAAATCGTTTGTCAACCGATACAAAAACAAACAATTACATTGTTCTTTATCAACAACGCATAATTATATATATATAAAGCAGAAGAATGAAATTGTATTAAAAGTTTTGCATAAATACATACAATCTATATCAAAAATCTTCTCATTGGTTCGGGTTAACATTAGAATAAATTAACTTTACAATCAACCCCATAATTGCATAATGCAGCAGCAACAGCTGATAATATCAAAGATTTAGTAAGCCACTTCTATTAATTCAAAATTAAAAAAAAAAAATGGGCTAGCGGGCAAAGTGATATAAAAATTCGCATTGATGACTCAACACCTGTGAAGCTCAGTTGGAAGAGCATCCAACGCGATATCGGAAGGTCCGGTGATTCAAGTCCCCGTTCAGGCTGGGTCATGAATGCTAATTTTTAATAGCATTAAAAACATCAAATAGAAATACCACTTCAATAAGTTTATAATGAGCAAGTAAATAAAGATCGGGGGCCTATTACGACCTTTTAATTTCAGTCAGATAATACGTGTAACTAAGTGTTAGTTGTGCGCTATGGTTGTGGAATCATAGAGACAGATATAACCCCTTCATAATCTATGAAAATTTTAAAAATAATTGTAGTAATAACAGCTCTTTAACATTTAGCTACCGATGTACATTTTAAACTGACTGGAATTAAGAAGTCGTAATATACCCCTGATCTTTTTTTTCAGCAGCTTTCGGTAGCTACGTCCTTGTCAACTGTCTTTTTGTCACACAAAATAAACAATCACTCAGCGTTTTGCACATTTGGCACCAACTATGTATAATCAAGATAACGGTGTATCACAAAATATTTTTTGCATATTTTCAAGGAGACATAATGAGACAAAGTGTGAAGAGGTAACAAACACACTTTCGCATTTATAATATTAGTAAGGATTAGTGGTGCTGATAGAGGCGCTGATAAATGAACCGACTGGTATACTTGTCCCTGTTAAGTAATGGAACAGCTCGTTGAACGCACACTTGAGATTTGTTCTCTTTTAAATACGAGACAACACGTTACTATAATATTCCTACATTGCGCAATTACGCGTTCAGTCCTAATTTATTTATTATAAACTAGCATTGGGCCTTGAGGTTACTTTTCATTAATAATATTAAGAGAGATTTAACGAACCTCAAAGTATTTAGTACGATGTTCCTACTTCGACGAAATAGACAAAATCTAGTGTGGAAGTCACTTACTTTTTTAAATGCTTGTGTATTTATGGTGAAAAACAACAATTACATATGTTCCTAAAGTTTTTTCCTTTATGTACGAAATACTGAAAAAAAACATTTTTTTAAAGAAAAAGAAATAGCAAATTTCTTTCTTTCAGTCGCCCGTGTGCGTCTCGGTCGCAGCAAGCTAAATCCGTATATTAATCCAGTGGCAGGGTAATTAGAGTGTGTCCACTTGTAATGCGCCAATATTCTGAATGTCCATTGAATGTTTGCATGCTGCAAAATGTCCAGAGACGTTCACAACTTGAAATTATTTTAATAAGGTACAAGATTGATGATCGTCGGAGTGTTACGTTTGACGGACACGTGTGAGAAGTGGCGGGAACCAATGTTTAAATCGTGTAGAAAATGAGATACGCTGCGGGGATTGGTGGAATTAAAATGTTGACAGACAATAAGATGGGAGTTATTAACGCGGTATCGCGCTAAATGTAGGTATCGATGGTTTTCTCCTATGTCGTATGGTATGTTATTAATGGGTTCGCCTCAAGATGTTACTGCTCGTTGTAAAAATATGCATTAGATGCATCTTTGAAGGTCTGGTCTGTTTCTAAATGATCATTTGCATGATGAGCACCTAACGTAACATCGGCAACGACAACATATAATCTAATCGAAGCTAGCGTTCTCTATATTATTAGGGATCAGAATACCTGTGTACTTATTTGCTTGTTACGGCATCAAATGTTTAGGTTATTCTGTATATATTACAGGACTCTTAATTTTTTGCTTCAATACTCTCCAATCAATTATCGTGAAATTAGGAAGGACCAAATAAACTGTACCATTTTTTATATATTACCAATTATTTTGTTATTACCATTACTAAAGTTATAACGAAATTTGTCACAATAGGTACCTATTTCAAAATAAATCTATGTTCACGTCTTCTATATTATATTAGTGTCATAGCGAGCTATCGCAGTCAACAAAAATAAGAGTCAATTTGCGTTTAATATTAATTTTATTCAAATTAATAGCATTGGACTTATTATGGATTTATTCGCTTCAATAAGGCAACAATTAACCTAAATATCCACTTACGTGTATTATATATTCATGTCGGTTTATTTGATAGATCCTAGAAATATTCGTGATAACAGACTGATAAATAAACCAGACGAACCAGTCCAGATGTATGGTCTGGTTCATTAGATATAATTTATTATAACACAACATTTTGAATAACAGCGAAACTAAGTAATCTGAAAACCTGTCAATGCGACTTGGCCTCTTGTTCTCAGGGCAAGGTAAGGTTGTCAAAACTTGAAAAGATTCACAATCAATATTATGAACTAGTGGCCCCGGGGAATTTCATATCGCCAATACTGATTATTTTTCTATATTTTCTCACTGAAACCTTCCCTGGACTACGACGAACATTTTAAAACCAAAATTACTTAAATTGGTGCGGCCATTTTTTTACTTTTTTACTCTTTTTGCAATTTGCATTTCAGGATTCCTATTCAATATTAGCTACATTTTTTTAATCAAGCTCAGCGCTCATTAATATCAAGTTCCCTAAAAAGTAACAGTTAGTCTTCTTGTGACGTAAAGTACCGCCGGCCGTTGTAAAGTATTCGAAACGTCTGTCAAAGACCATCAAAAAGGTTTTATTTCAATCCAAACTCGCCGAGAGTCTATAAATGCGACAGGCAAACAGGTGACATAAATCAAATCGAATTGATTTAAAGGCATCGCGCATGCAGACGACTTCATAATTCATTAACCGACACTTTTAATTACCCAACACGTTCTAAGAACACCCACCTCCGGTCACGAAGCCACGCCATTCAATTTACCATCAAATCGGCTTAATAAACATATTTGCATACTTTCCAGCGATTATCTAAAAACAGATTATCCAATCTCAAGAACACTCTATCAGAGTAAGTGCTGTTTATTAACCTGTCATGCGGATTGCAGCTTCAGATTGCTATCTCGATTGGAAATACATTGTATTTTATCTATAGGTAATGGGTAGAGGAACGTGGAAAGAATGCTGAGGGAATGCATTAGTGGAGGAACATATGAAAAACCTCCTTACTTACAGAACCGGAAGTCGATCGGGTTCGGAAACTATCACTTGTGCCGTTCTGAATGAGAATGAGAATAACAGAGCATATGTCCGAAACAACGGTAATGTTCGAATTGATTAGGAATTTAATACTATTCCTTTCGTATTTAAATACTATGACTCACGTAACCACACTTTCAAATGAGACATAAAAGAATTATTATGACCGGAACATATTCATTAGCGGCTTATTTGATTGATCATTACATTATCTCCATATCTGTCAGGTTGGGTAAGCGACGCACCGTGAAGATACAAGATACAGTCGGTCCCACAAAGGTCAAGATATGTCATAATATTGTTATCTTTTTGATTTATTTTACTTTCTTCCTGGCCGTTGGGTATCGATCGCATGTCAGTCACAAAGTCCGTTTAACTATGAGAGTATACCATTGAAACTTAATTTGTCTTTGTTGGAGCATCATATATAGACACACATTGTATTGTATTTATTCACTTTGAGTGAGAATGGTACAGCAGTGTTGGATAAAAATGGGCGGATAAGTGTTTGATTAAACATCTGGCCCAATTCTTGTCCATCGGATATTGGCATTTAATAACGCTTGCCTCCAATTACCTAACAAAGAGAGCCAGTCAATAAAAATTCTGATTACTTGATTAAGCAAACAGTTCACGCAAATTACCTGGTCCTTTCGTTCCTACACAGCCTTCCAACCGTCCAGATAATCGCTTAGCCGTCAGTGCGATGAGGAGCTCGTGATTCATTCACCTGTGTTGCCTGGCTAAGAGGGAATTTATCAGTCTCGCTCTTTGAGGGGATTATCAGGGCTGCCAAACTGCATTATTGATGACAAAAGTCTATAAGTAGGAAGCTATGATTTTGCTACTTCGTCTGTTGCGCGTCCTAATGTTTACATTTTCAATATATGTACAATCTGTAGTACCTATATAGTAAGATCGATTCGAAATGTCAATTTTATATGACTTCAAATAAAAGCTGAATATGGCGTGACAGTGGCTGGTATAACCCGGTCGAAACGTCGGGCAGTAAGTAGCAATATATTCGGTATAGTTTTTATCGACTGTAATTCTATCCCCATATTTAATTTTAATAGTAGGTATGTCATAGAAGGCAGAAACTATCTAGACTTGAGTACGTACGAAAATAAATAAATAGACATTGGTCTCATCAACTAATTGTGTATACTGTCATCCCTGAGGATTAGTTTTATTGAGAACGCGCGGGGCACGCGAGTACACGCGCCACCATTCAGCCAATAAATATCGGGATTAAAATATCTTCCGCTCCTGCACTTAGATGCTTGTTGTACTGAGAATCCTGATTCCGTAGCTAGTCAGGTAAATCGATATGCATGTTTGCTAAATGATGTTTTTCGCAGCTCGACAACCGTTCCATCTACACCGCGAAATTTGACTGGTTGTTTTCCCGCAGCAAAACGATTCTACCTTAGTAGCACAATAGATTTGTGCAGTTATTTTATTAAAATCAATAAATGCCGGTTTTACGAAAGGTATAAACGAAACTCGAAAGTACTTTCGAACCACTATATTACTTAGGGCATAGGGCTTCTTTAGCTTTAAGCATCGATTTCATGCGGCAAGCAGTACCTGATTACGTCACATCTTAAAAAACAACAATAGCTTCTCTCGGTTTCGTCTCGGAAAATTATTATTTTGAACATTTTAAAAAATATTTTGCATATTTCGATAGTATTACTAAAGGCAAATCGCTCTGCCACGGGAAAACAACCACTCAAATTTCACGGTGTATATTCTTTCAAGATGTGCTACTAAGTAATATTTAGTTAAATAATTACGAAGTTGTAGCATAACATTTAATCAAATTATTTATTTATAAGTTAAGACATTATATAGAATGTAATGAAATAGCCTAACCTGCAAAAAAATTACACGAAATACTTTTGCCCGTCATAATCTACACTAATATTATAAAGCTTAAGAATTTGTTTGTTTGTATGTTTGATAGTTTGTACGCGCTAATCTCACGAACTACGAGTTCGAATTAAAAAAATCTTTTTGGGTTGGATAGACCATTTATTCATTGCCACAGATCACACGCCATTCAGCCCTCGCTGGGCGTTTGTAGTTGTAATGCTGCTTAAAGTCTCTTTTTCCACGTGTAACCAATGGTTTCATATAAAACTATTCAACTGTATATCGTACAAAGCAGAGCTATTTTTCTGGCTCTGCCTCGATGGAACAGTGGTTAGTGACTCAGGTTCATAACCTACGGTTCCAAGAGTCGTGGGTTCGATTCCCACTCGGGACAAATATTTGTGTGACGAACATCGGTGTTTGTTTCGTGTCTGGGTGTGTTATTAAATATATTTAAGTATATTTGTGTATCCACTGTCGTTTCTGATTTCCGTAACACAAGTGCTTAAGCTACTTACCACGGGATCAGATCGATGTATGTGATGTTGTAAAATATTTATATTTATTTTTATATTTATTTTGCTTCATTTTGGGATGTCCTGTATCTTTTCAAATCAGGTGGTCAGCCCACATGTAGTATTTGGTCAGTGAGAGGGATAGGGCACGCGCCATACCGTATACATAATGCAGTTATTAGGTAAACGCTTACTCTATGCCGACGTCAATTTTTACTTCCGATGCAAAATGAGGTATCCGTCAGGATGGCGGACGTATGACGTCCAAATAAATCACAAATAATGTGCTTTAGTTTGACCGTTTTGTCTATATGTAAGGTCTTTGTTTAAGGTTAAGCGTTTATTTCTAAGGCAGCATTTGGAAGTATTTATTTTTTAAGCAGATTTTCAAGTTGTCAAACGATGGCTTGATTAAAAAAGGATTAGTGTAATCTAAATCGGTTCAGCAGTGTAAATGTTATTCTCTTAGGGGATTGAAGTTAAGCTAAATTTGCTTATGTATTACTTTTAACATATTGTGATGTTGGTGAGTCCGTATAGATAAAAAATTGAGTACCTATGTTAAGAATAAAACAGATAAAAGTTAAATTTAACATTTTATCCACTGAGTAAGATTCATTTCATGTATGTTTTGATGAAAATTTAACTTTTTTGAAATTTTCGGTTAGTCACATTAATTCAATATACTTTTTTAGGTTAACATCGATAAAATATAGGATTACCTAAGAAGGTACTCGTATTTAAGTACCTAATCCGAGTAGGTACCTATGTACATAAATATATACGACCATCGTGACCGCGGCTGAGAGGTAGAGCGGTGTTAATTAGGCGAGTAATTAAATCGCTCGTGATGGAAGTGCCACAGCGGCTAAACGCGATTTAGAAAGGCGCCTAATGAAACTGCGGGGCAGGTCGCATTCGACCTGGGTGCAGTGTAGAGCGAACCTTTTTGTTTGACCGAGACGAGGGGAGTAGTTTTTTTTAAAAGAAGCATAGAAAACTGGGATAAAGATAACTTGTAACTTAATAGAAAGTTATGGTATTTATAATTATATTTCACTATATCTCGTTTTTATTTTGTGCCAGTAACCGCCTTTAAACGACAAAAGTTTTTTCATAGATTTAAAAGTAATAACTTTACCAAAAGCTTTAGACAAAAAATTGTAAACAAAAAAACCGCCTTCAAAAACACGACTCACTAAAAATTACAAAATAATATAATACGAACATTAATCTGGGTATGAATTTGATATGTTGTTGAAGGCGGTGCCAATTAAATTTTTGAGGAAAACTGCGTGAAATATAAACGGCACCGCCTTCAACAACATATCAAATTCATACCCAGATTAATGTTCGTATTATATTATTTTGTAATTTTTAGTGAGTCGTGTTTTTGAAGGCGGTTTTTTTTTTGTTTACAATTTTTTTTCATCCTTTTTAGTGTTAATTATTTTTACACCCTATTAGTTCAGCTCACCTATAATTCTACTGATATTATAATTAGTAGTATCAATATGTACACAGATTTGAAAGAATTATCCCTTTACTCCCAACTATTAAGGAGTTGACCTTCCATCATCAGCTCAGCATCATAAAATTATGGTTGACAGAAGCAAATGCCAATATAACTTCAGAAAATATGTAAAACGCGGTACATGTGCCTATAAAATTTGAGGGTTGCCCTCGATTTCTCCTGGATCCCATCATCAGATCCTAGACTGGTCAACCTAATAGTTTAGCTCACCTGTAATGCTACTGATATTATAACTAGTAGTCTTAATATGTATACAGTATTAAAATAATTATTCTTTTACTCATAACTATTAAGGAGTTGACCTTCCATCATCAGCTCAGCATCATAAAATTATGATAGCCAGAAGCAAATGCCAATATGACTTCAGATAATATGCAAAACGCGGTACATGTCCCTATAAAATTTGAAGGTTGCCCTCGATTTCTCCAGGATCCCATCATCAGATCCAAGACTGGTGAAAATGGGACCACCTCGGAAGTGAACTCTATCCAACCAAAAAAATTTTTTGAAATCCGTATATAATTGACGAAAATATCGGTGAACATACATAAAAAAAAAAAAAAAAAAAAAATATTATACATACAGACCAATTGAGAACCTCCTCCTTTTTTTGAAGTCGGTTAAAAAGGATTTTCGATTATTTTTTCATTTGGTGCATGTTTTGGTTTACCCTGTGTGTGGTTTATATAGTTGTGCTTATTGCTGACGTAGATTTTTTATTGCCTTTGACTCTGTCTATAAAATCTAGTCGAAGACACAAGAAATTTTAACGTCATTCTGAACAACTGAAAATTATAGTTTGTAGGTTCTGCCAGATCTATGTACAGTTGAACCGTCTGAATCCTGACTCATTTCGTAAATACATATATCCTTCAATTTTAAAAAGCGTCGATGGCCCAGTGGTTGAGGTCCTTGCTTGCCATGCGAAAGGTCGCCATTTCAAATCCCGTCACGTACCACTGTGTTTTTAATTTTAGATTTATATGTACGATTATTCGATGCGCTTTAACGGTGAAGGAAAACATAGTCAGGAAACTTGCACACCTTCGAAGAAATTCTTAGGTTGTGTAGTCAACCCGCCCTTGGCCAGTGTGGTTGACTCTTGACTAAGACCTTATCGCCCTAATTTAGAGTAGGCCCGTATCTTCAGCAGTGGGGACATTATATGGGCTGATGATGATGGTAATGATCCATCAGTTATCATGCATGATGCAGTACCATACGTTTTACCACTAAAAATGCTGTCAATACGACTTTACCGGTTAAGCTCATCATCATGCAAATTACAATTTAGATGGGTTCTGATGGATTAGAAAAAGGAGCTTTGACCTACGTCAGGAATCGGTTTTTCAATGTTACCGATGTTTAAAAGGATCTCTGTTCCCTAACCACCATTCTTAGTCTCTGTCTACTCTCGCACATCCAGGATGTCTCGGTGACTCAGTAAGGCTGCAATCAGCTTAATGCAAATGGGAACAGCACCAGCAGATATTAGCACAATTAGTCACGCCGAACTCGCGTAGACTGGATTCCTGATGCTCGCTTAGTAATTAGTTTGACTTCTCAATCTGAAGTTTGTTTAAGGTCTCATAGACTTGGCTGCAATTAGTTAGTTAGATTGAGTTTGTTTGTAATATGAAATGGTTTATTGCTCACTCAAGTTTGTAATTTACATATTAATACCAATATTTGATAATAATGACTGACTCGGTGGAACAGTGGTTAGTGATCCACCTACGGTTCCAAGAGTCGTGGGTTCGATTCCCGCCCGGGACAAATATTTGTGTGACAAACATCGGTGTTTGTTCTGTGTCTGGTGTGTATTAAGTATATTTAACTATATTTGTGTATCCACTGTTGATTCTGATATCTGTAACACAAGTGCTTAAGCTACTTACCACAGGATCAGATCAAGGTATGAGATGTTGTGTATTATTTATTTATTTATTTAAGTGTTATCTTCACGTTTTAGTAGTAAGTTTCTATAATTTGAAATTTTGAAACTCCCTAAATAGATCTAATCTAATTCAACAATTCATGTTGGAATTCGTAATTTTATATGGCCATTGTGTCAACTTATTAGACAAACAAATTATGGAAGTAATATTTTGACTAACAAACAAAAACACTTTAAATATGAGCCGAAAGCTTTGTTTCATTTTGCCCTTCATGGTGGCAGTAGTAGTCCCCTACTCAATTATTATTTACAACTGAAGTTCTTTGCTACTTAATTACCTCCACTACCACCTAACTCGGATATTTTATATAAAGCTGGTTATGAATTCTTCCTTCACGGGGCTCTTCACTCGGCCAAGGAGAGGAACAAGTAACGAAAAATTGTCCGGAACTAGATCATCCCGCATCTAGGGAATCACGACCCTCAACAATAAGGATAGCGACGCGAGGAGGAAGAGGTTATAAATTATGAGAAAAAACGCCACACAACCATGATTTATATTTGCCTAAATTTTAAAATGGCGGCTAGCCTGCAAGGAGCCTTAACTCTGATCATTCGTTTTCGCAACATAATTCAGGATTAAGTGTTGTTTATTGCGGCATTATTGGGCGCGGAAAGGGTTAAACCTTAGGTTATTGTCAGATAACATACTTACGTGGAATCCGGTTTAGTGTTGATTACGAAAGTAATCTGTAATTGACATTTCAATTACTTTACTTACCTACTGAAATTCTACCGGTGAGTGAGTAATGAACGACTTTTGTGATACGGTCGCTGAATAATTTAGCTTTGATTGTTGAATGATAAGATTATTTTGATTTGAATAATATGATAACGACTTGTATTTCAGCGTGAGTCGATATGGTGTTTCTTTGAAAACATATTTAAATTTTTGATGGAAGACTAGAGCCTAAAAAGTTATAAGCTTATTGATACAATTTGTATCAATGTAAATATAAGGTGAAAAATAAAAAAAAATAACACCAATAAAATTTTTTGGTACTTTTGTGAAATTCGTGTAATCTATACTATATATTTAATATTATAAAGCCGAAGAATTTGATTGTTTGATTGTTTGAACGCGCTAATCTATGGATCTGGCTGGCTCGGTGGAACAGTGGCTAGTGACCCAGGTTTACTACCTACGGTTCCAAGAGTCGTGGGTTCGATTCCCACTCGGGACAAATATTTGTGTGACGAACATCGGTGTTTGTTCCGTGTCTGGGTGTATTATTAAATATATTTAAGTATATTTGTGTATCCACTGTTGATTCTGATACCCGTAACACAAGTGCTTAAGCTACTTACCACGGGATCAGATCAATGTATGTGATGTTGTGAAATATTTATTTATTTATTTATCTACGGTTCGAATTGAAAAAATATTTTTATGATGCATAGACCATGCATCATAAAAAATATTAATCGAGGAAGTCTTTAGTCTATAAAACATCACAAAGCGACCAAAAGGAGCAAAGAAACAGTAGTTAATGTATAAAAAACGGGAAAAAGTCGCTGACACAGCCTGTTTAATATAAACAGATACCTTACATGGCAGTTTTAACCCATTACGGGTTAAAATCCCCATCAATGCTCTATCTAAAACTCTTATCCTTTGGTTTATGAGAACCTGAAATGATAACTCGAATCATTCACAGTAAGTAGTCAAGAGTGTAAATTAGCGACACTTAGGCAAATTCTCTAGCATCGTTCCCAGCACCAGGCCCAATACAGGTCGGGACTATAAATTATTACTCGCACGTATTGACCAATCACGATTACCATCAGAACTAATTTTAATGGTAATTTGCGTCGTTTTTATCACAAATAAATATCTTTTCGGCGACTTCAAACGTTACACTTGCGTGCAAACAGTTGGTGCTTTAAGGATTTCGAATTTGTCCGAAAAAGGTATCTGAAGATGGACACTCCTTGCAATGGGCTTTTGCTACTGTTTACATGAATGGATTGGGCTGAATTTACGAGAATAGCATTATAAATATTACCATGCTACTAAGAACAGTAGATAAACTATGTGTAGGTATAATAAGTATTCTGGTACAAATCAACATTTAAAAGAAAGTTAATTATTTTCTTTCTAATTCGACATAATATTGGTATTTCTTTGATACTTACCATAATTTCACCCTGTATTAATAATAAAAAATAACAGTTATACTCCACAATAAGGCATCTCTTATCGTGTATCTGTACTCCACAATACTTGTAAATCTAATAATTAAATTCCACCATAAGTTTCTAAGCAAGCCTCGGCCTGCTTGATAAAAGAAATCACAACAAGAAATTTTACGCTATCTGATTTTCTTGCTCGCAAGTGTACTCGTATTTGCCCGATCGTAAATTAACAGTCATAACACTACGGTTAATTGTAACTGTGAATTAAGTTGTTAACATTTAAGTTGACAAGAAAATTATACCTGATTACACTGTCTCAGAATTTGTATGCTAAGATAGTAGAAACTATACAGGATGAGGCTACTACGGTGACTCGATAATGAGGCTTGATTACTATTTTTTGATTATGTGTACGGTGAGTGAGAGACTGGTTAGTATCTAGACTAAGGCGCTGCTAATGTATTTCTTTTATCCGATAAATTATCTTCGACATAAAGAACATTTATCTCTTATTGAATATTGAATATTTTACATGATAAAATGCCTGTAATTTTGCAATAGGTACATTCGTAGTTTACTCGCTTATTTATAATGAGATGATTAAGTTATTTGATATCCGGCAACATTTCTCATGTGAAGACTGTTACTTTTATGTTATTTTCACGTTTCAATATGATAATTATAATATGATATTTCACCTACCCAGCGTAAAGGTTTTTCACTTAGCACATGTCCATCTATGTACCATCAATGATTAAAAATCTAAAATTTATCATCAATATACATAGTATACCGAAACGTGGACACTGACGGCATGGCTGGTCTACAAGTTAAAAGTCGCTCAGCGGGCTATGGAAAGAGCTATGCTCGGTGTTTCTCTGCGAGATCGAATCAGAAATGAGGCGATCCGTCAGAGAACCAAAGTCATCGACATAGCTCATCGCATTAGTAAACTGAAGTGGCAGTGGGCTGGCCACATCAGCCGTAGAACCGACGACCGATGGGGTAGACGAGTTCTGGAGTGGATACCGCGTCTCGGCAAACGTAGTGTAGGACGCCCGCAGGCCAGGTGGTGTGACGATCTGCGCAGGACGGCTGGTAGGAGCTGGATGCGAGTGGCCGAGGAGAGAGAGAAGTGGCGTGCATTTGGGGAGGCCTATGTCCAGCAGTGGACTGTAATGGGCTGATGATGATGATGATGATGATACATAGTATAAAAACAAAGTCGCTTTCTCTGTCCTTATATCCTTATGTATGCTTAGGTAATTCTTTGTAACTACGCAACGGATTTTGATGCGGATTTTTTAGTAGATAAAGGCATTCAAAAGGAAGTTTTCTATGTAAAATTTACCCGAAGCGAAGCGAGGGCGGGTCACTAGTTATGTAATAAAATACTATTGTATTACTACTTACAAAGAAGTTCGTTAGAAATGTTAATAGCCATTGAATTAAAATTTAGTTATATTGCTAACGGGAATACGAATAATTCTTACTAAATTACTCTTACACACCAATATATACGTTCTTACTATACTTTTTATTTAGAACCCGATATTATAGTTTGTAAAGACTTCATCGGTCAGCCTTAAGATGACTTCTTGAAATAGTGAAGTTGACATGTCACTTCTCAATATCGAGCCGAGCCAGACAGAAAATAATAAGCGGTACCTACAAAATAATCGAAATTCCTCGCCATTATCCATGCGCATGTCCGAATCTCGTTTGCGACACAAGTCACGAGCGCCCATCAAAGAGTCCGATTGCCGTCGAACACGGCAACTGCACTTTTCTGTGAATCCTGGAGTGTAGAGAAAAAAAGTGTCTGCATTCGCGCAACGCCTCAATAGTGCTCGAACTAAGTTGTCGGTCAAGAGGAACGCACTAGGCGGTAGTTATCTTTCTCGGTAGGCATCGACGCGGTGCCAGACGTATTTCTGTGAAACAGATCGCAGGCGTAGTTTCAGGGAAAGGGCACTGTAGCCAGTAATTGCAGGGTATATGAGACGTAACAAGGTGTAACGAGCGTAGACTAAGGTTTACCACGAAAGCTAATACCAGACAAGAGACGACATGATGAGTTGAAGGCAACCGTAACATTTTCATTTACAACTAAGGGTAAAATATGTCTCGAAATAAAAAAAATACTGAATAAAGACCAAGCTAGGAGGTAAGAGGAACATATCACTTAACGTAAATCGACTTGACCATGTTTAAATTGAATCCTTAGTATCATACGCGGTAGTTTTTTTTTCTGTAGACAAAGGCAGCTCTGTTCCTACTATAAACTAAAATATAAAATCTTTTTTATTTTATTTTACATTTTCAAGCTGCTTTTTTATGCAAACACGATAAAAATTTACCGATTTTTCGTCATAGGTACTTGTGCCGTAACAAAAGTGTTCACATTATATTCCAAGATTTAAAAATATTACGATAGATCAAAATAATAATTGTAATAAAATAAATAATTCTAAATAACAAACGTCTTTATCAATAGTCGTAACAATGAATATGCATCGTTATGCCGAAGACACGTTGCACCAGTTTCACGGAAAACTAGCAAACGCACTTTAATAGAATTATCCGATTCTATGAAATGTCCTGCGCGGGTATTCGCGGGTCAGGGCTGTGACAAACAGCTTTGTCTTCACTTATAACAATCGTATACAGTATAATTTAGCATACTGTGAAGATAATCAATTTAGGTATAGGTAGAGTCAACCACGTTAATATTGGCTGACTCTATTAAACGAAATACAATACAGAGTTAGGTCCAAAAAGACACTGAACTACGCTCAGAGTTGCAGTTACAATTTAATTTAGGAAACATGTTCAGATAATGTATGCCTACATTAATAATAGGAATAGAAAATAAATTGGTTTCAGAATATACTAGATTTATCTTTATGTATAATTTAGGTTTACAGTGGCTCACTGTGATGTAAGATATGATTAGTTCAAAATATTACGCTTAAAATCTCATGCAAATAAAGAATTGGGCTGGAAACCTATTTTTACAAAACGTTAAACTTTTACGTTGGCTTAATGCAGCAGGCGGCAGCCCTAAAATATATACTAACAATCTTCCCTTGTTATAATTTGTACTAATAGTCTGTCCAAGCATTGTTAGCAAATATGCGAGACAAAAATGCTTCGCCGTTGTAATAAAACACAATTTTATTTCGTAGAAGCACGGCTACCGTTGATACCAGCTAATTCACAATTGAATACTTATGAAGGAGCGGAATTTTTCTTGATAAGTCTGCGCGGAGTGTTCATTTTGGTCTGCAGATAAGGTCATAGAAATAATTCAATGAAATTGTCTTCCCTTGTAAGCTAATTAACGACAAAGTATTAATCTATTTGTTGGCGGCGTTAAGTAGGCTTTTTGTAATTGACTGTTTTTTTTTCGGGTTCTACCAACGGTCGTTTTGCCTGGTGACCTTAGGTTGCTTATCACTAACCTTTAGTTTGGTCTCTTACGCCGCCCTATACACTACTACAAAGTTATAAGATCTATTATGTATTCTTAAATATGTCTAAGATTATTCTTTTGCATTATATTATATTATGTAATAATAATAATAAAAAAAATTTATTAACCACTAAACAACAAAAAAATACAAGAAAACAACATGGACCATAACATTTATCAGTGGTCAACTAGGTCCCAGCCTCAGCATATGCCTCAACGACATGAAGCCGATGTGTGTGTGTGTGTGTGTATGTGTGTAGATATGTTGTGATTCGAGTATAGTGACTGTACTGTTTTATCTCTTTGAAACGCTAAAAAATAATATCGTCATTGTTTTTGGTCGCTTTTGGCATTGAGTACAAACAAACAGCCATTACAATAAAATTACCCATACTATTGAATTATTACATTGAAGTTATGGACATAAATAATTAATATGGTTATGACAGCAAAAAAATTATTCTTCGCCACTATGTAATTAACACCATACTATAGATCTTAAAGATATCAACTCGTTATTATGCAAATATGTTTATGTTCATAGCTCAATTCCATCTACTGCATATAAGTACGTCATGCGCCTAAACGTCATACTTTTTTACTTGGAATTTCAAAATTCCATTTCTGTACCCTACACCTAATAACTTACGTGAATTTAGTAATACAGCGCTAAAGGGTGGTATGCAAGAAAGAAATATCATGTCCACAAAAACTACCCCTGCATTATGTAAACATGCCCATACTAATTAGTAAACTATATACGTTGATGAAAGGAAAGACTGGTCGGCTGGCGTACGCACAACCGAAAATATTTTTTAATTACAAATAATTAAAGTCGCGCTAAGGCATTTCAATCATTATAGGTCACAGCCACTTAGACTGTTTAGTACTATAATTGCCATTATATTTATTTGTATGGACTGGGGCTAAACGCTGTTGTAGACACAGAAGAAGATATATAGCAACTTTCAGCTGTAAGTTTTTGACTGGGTTCTACCAATCTTGGTAGCGAGCGAACTCTACTTTATATAAAACTAATCGGAATCAAACCAATTGACAGTCAACCAGTAGTCGGTGGTCAGTTGATCACTAGTTAGTGATTAGCGGCGAACCAGTGATCGGCGATCAGTGATCCTCGGTCAACCAGCAGCGGTCGCCGATCAACTAGCTGTCGGCCAGGTTGTAAGCGCGGTTGCTATGCCTTTGATAACGTGCCAACGTAAGGCCTGATTGATAACGAGGCGAAATACCTCTTCAAGTTGATATGTGTAATCTATGAAAGCGGTGTAATCGAGGTAATACCTTCATTTGTTCTTACTACAAAAGGATTCGATGTAGCTCTTTCCCGGACTTCCCAGTTATAATTTTTGTGAAGTTACCGAAGCTTTTATATTTTCTGTCATGCTTAGCTTACTGTACGATTGTAAGTGGGAGGTGCAATTAAACAGCAGAAGCAAACCGTCTGACTATCTATTCGTCTATTGAACTAATACTGATTTTAGTCTCAACAGCGATGATGTTCATCAATGCTAACAAAATAATTTGTATCAATTTACTTTTCAAGCCTATTCATAGCCACATTAGACAAGTAAATATTGTGTATACGTTTTCGTTATATTACAAACAAATTAAAGCTATCTAATGAATGGTATACTTACAACAGACAAGTCCAGGCAGACATAACCGCGGGCAAAAGTTAGTACTTCACAGAAATTCTTTTTACCATCAACAGACGTCACATAATGAATGTAGTATGTAAACTTATTTCATCGTAACTCATGGTTCTAAGTAGTAATTGATATTTAATGAGCCATTTCGTTCACATAGCTCATCCAATAAGGGGATAAAAATACTAAACAGTTTCAGTTAACATATTTTTTCATGCAATAATTGTGCGTAAGCAGAAAAAAAGTTAACGTGCGTAAAATTTGTGGAAGCAAGACCATATATCTGTTACGATGAAATCGTTATGACTATGTTTGTATTGGATTAGACATAATCTCCTTGAACAAGGGGTCGATAGAACTGTCGTAGCCGATGCCTTAATAGTTCTTGGGGTCAATGTGTTCGACCGCGTCGGGGATCAAATGAGAAGGAAGGAAGAAGTACTGTCTGTTTACTTCGTTCTAAAAAAATAAGAAGTTTATTAACCACAAAAAAGAAAAAATAAATTACATAAAAACACAACATTGATCATTGATTCGTGGTCAACTAGGTCCCAGCCTCAGCATATGCCTCAACGACGAGAAACAGCTGGTACCGCTTAGTAGAAGTTTAACCGTATAAACTACTTAAATCTAAAAAGGACCACCACAACGTTATCTCTAATCATGTGTATATAAAAATAGTTTAGTCATTAGCAATACCAAAATCTAGCACTTGACTAGTCGTCTCATAATACTTGTGTAACATAAGTACATGGTCGGTTTGAATTTGACATGTTAATTACTTAGAAATGACTTCTCAAGCAAAGACGTTGTCCACAGCCACTGCTTAAGGCAATAAATCGCTCAAATAAATCTAAATACCTAATGACAAGTCGTCGCCCCCGCACAACCCACGAAGCCTTAATTTAATTAGCAACATGAGTACCAATCGTATAATTTGAACAGGCTCACTGATGACATTTTAATTGTAAAATTGGTAGGTGAAAATTAATAGCAGCTTATGAAAGGTTGATTTATTAACTTACTACTTGTACTTTGGACGATTACATCGAATATATTAGCTTTGGTAACCGTTTGTAAATGATTAATCGATATTTTAATCCATTTTAGAAACTAGAGTTTACCTTTAGGCCATGTGTTTCAGTTTTTATTGAGCCATGACAAATCTGACGTTGTAATCATCGCCTCAGTCAAACAAAGAAGTGTATGTAAGTGTATGTATAACCATTGGGTACTTAAGTTTGTAACTACTATAGCACTTTGACTTCCAAGATATGAAAGTCGTATAATTGTTACATGTGTCTAGATCTCCAATGCTCCCATTCTTCTTTAGGGAATTCTTTTGTATTAGTTCTGACCAAATAAACATTTTTTTGTATCTTATCAAGTCTAGGATTAGTAAGAAGATTGGCACAAAGACTTTCATTAGGACCCATTTAACAGTTTTCTAGTTTCATATCTTGGCACAAACATCAAAATCACCATAAATCAACTTATGTATACTTTCTTATTTGTGGAATTCGCAAAGTAGTAAAAGCAAATAGAAGATAACATCTCTATTACGCAAACTGAACCACTTTACCACAGCACCCAGGAAGTTTACCAAAACCCACACGGCAAATTAAAACAGCGTTTATCCAAACAAGTAAATTATAGGGGCTAGCCTTCGGTAGACTAATTGTGGGGCTCGGGGCAACGCGATTGGTCACCGCGGATTTACAACAGGTGTCTGCGGCCCTTGCGCAAGTGCACCGATCGTTGAAGAGTTGCCGGTTTGTCTGTGATCTGAATAAATTGTGGGTGCGTTTTTATTTTGCTTCCTTTTTGGGTCAGACATGTAATTGCTGAATGTATTGCTTAGCGCAGATCTTAAGTACTTGTGCATCCTCAGAAAAATGGCAACAGAATTTGCGCTTCGATGTATTAATTATATTGATGAATTGGTTTAGTATTGCGTGATCCGTGATCTTACTTAGAAAATCAATTCACTGGTCCTACAGATAACTCTATGAGTAATAATTATTACTTAATATAAATAAGGGCCACCATGTATGCTTAGTTTTTTAATACATAGCGAAGAACGACAATGCGGGCGGGTCTCTAGTCATATATACAGTAAAACCTCAAAAATCAAAACCACCATTGATATAAATTACTATGCAGTAGAGCCGTAAAAGTAAGTAACTATACCTAGTGTCACAGTTTCCAGTTTTGAAAAAACGCCCTCCAATAACAAACTTATGGTTCTAGTAGGTGCAGTTTGAGTTCCTATACATGCAGAGTGCGATACTAAAACGCCAGTCCATAATCGCCCCTGTCCAATACATTCGATTCAATCGCTAAGTCGACGTGGGACGCGCGCGTAATCTTTGCGTCGGCATAATTGGTGCAAAGCAGATTAACCATAATCGCATTGCGAATTTATTTACCTCTATAAATATGTAGGTTAAGTTTGTCTACAAATTAAATTAAATAAATATCGAACAAAATATCACATACATTGCTCCGATCCTGAAGTTGCCTAGTAACTTGCGTGACGGATATCAGAAGCAATAGTGGTATTCATAAAATTATTTCAATACATATAGGGCACACTCAGATACGGAAACACCGATGTTCAACACACAAATATGTACCGAGTGGATATCAAATCTACACTTGGCGACAGGAGACGGGGCACTATTTATTGAAGTATTCGAGCCCATCACAAACCAGGCAGTGTAACTCATGTAGCGTGTTTCTGATTTTCATAACACGAGTAGGTAGGTCACTTTTTAACCTGGCATGTTTACACACATAAAATTTCCGGGATATTTACCATGTTGTTTTGTTTTAATAAGCTCCCGATATTTCGGTACTGTTGCAAGCGCCATGATCATGGTTTACCCGTGATTTTCTAAGGTTACTTACCATGAGATCTGTTCAATATATGTGATGTTTTGTAAAGATTTGAAAAATAATTTGTACAAATCCACAATAGACAATTACATTAAAAAGCATTATACATTCATATTTTGCTGTCTACCTATCGATAGATCAGCAACACTACCACAAATTGTAAAAGTGAGTTCGACAATTTGCAGTTGGCTATCTAATAACTTCATATTACCGTCTCCAATTACGCTTTTATACAGTAATCGGCTGTAAATTGTATGAAAAGCAGCCGTGTATATTTCTGCCAGAGTTCCCATTCTCGCAAAATGATCGTTGCTTATACAATTCAATTTAAATTCACCCACACTAATTTAAAACTGTCATAACTTCAGTTATAGGAAATATTTATATTGATGGTAACAAATACCGTGTTGGACTACAAATTCTGCTGAATCAATTGCATACAATTCAGTAAGGAATAAGGGCAATTTGGTCGGACAGATACATAATAAATAGTTTCCTAGCTAGACTCTCTCTTTTTGTATTTACATATTCACTTATAATACCTTTGTTGATTTATAGAAAAACAATATCTTAATATGTTTATGGACTAAGTCATCTTCGTAACACATTTTGCGGGAGAAATGATATATCTTGGGTTAAAAAGCAAAGCTAACTTTTTTTAAAAACCCTGAAAACTAAAGGCAAATGCATAATGATGGCAAACTTGTAGCAAATTACATGTCTAGGGTTCTAATTAAAAAAAATAATTGAGGCATTTTTGTCCATTGCCCCTATAAATAAGGCTCTTAGATCGGAATGCATCTGTACAAATCTCAGAGCAAAATATCAATAGCCAATAATGAACATAACTCTTGTTTAATTCGCATTGGATTGAGTTAGATTTTCTTAACAACTCTTGACAAATATTGCATTCATCCTAAATTATGTCCTTTCACGGGTATTTCCATTAGAGAGATCGGCCTACATTGCCAACGTCTGTAATACAGATTTATTGTTCTTGATACACGTATAATGTGGTATAGAATCGATAAATTTGAGCAAAATAATGCACCATTTTGACGTTAAGAGCAGAGGCAGAAATCAGTGGAGTTTCAAAGCAAACTGAAAGAAATCAAAAATGTTGTTTTAAGGTATAGAAAAAAATCCGTTCGAATTTACCAATCGCAATTTAAAGGAGAAGCCGGATATGTCTTTGAACTTATACACTCAAGTCGATAAAGCTAGGATTCGATTTAAAGTCAAGAAACAATTTCAAGTGTCAAAATTCCAATAAAATGGAAATTCATTGTTATTTGTTATTTTATTGTGGGCTAACACGCCAGTACAGTAAAAACAAACGTTCTTAAGTATATTATTAATAATAGTATGGGTTTGATATTGGCGTGCAAAAACTAACGTTGACAAATGCAGCCAAACTGGTTGGCCGCCATGCGTGGGCACCTCTACAACATATTCGCTATAAAAACCGCCGGACAAGTGTGAGCGAGACTTTCAATATGATAGTTCCGTATAACCCTTTTGTATGAAATAAAATTTTACGGATTAAACTCGCGTTTATTGTTAATCTATATATATTATTCACAGATCAGACGTTTCGAGCTCTTTACAGCGCTTATGGTCACAAACAAACACACTCTCGCATTTATCACATTAGTTGAGACTAATATAAACATTGTGCCCTGGGCGCCTCCATTAACTTACCATCGGACAAAGGGGAGTCAATATTCAGCGTGAATATAAAAAGGGTCTTAATAAATTATTAAGTAATATCTAAGTTACCTCGTGACTATGATTGGTGCAACCCAACCGAAACGTCGGCCGGTAACTACCTTTGTATTTGTTACAGCAGTTAATAACGCGATAAGTCCCTTTTTATTTACTTTATACCTATATAGGTAATACTATATGTTTTGCTTAGGAACAATTACTCTAGAACTTTTGTTAGTTAGCCGAACATGATAGCAATTCATGCTTATGACACGTTGCATTCTATTATTATAAAGTTATGCACACTTGTTTTACGTTCATTAAGATAACGATATATGTATTTTAAATATAAAAAACTTCCGCAAGGAACCCTACATTTTAATGATTCCATTTGTTAACACAAAAGATAATACGAGCATAAAACATAAAATGATTTAAATATATCATTGTTGCGAAAACCGACAGGTTGAATCAAGATGGACATTTATATTTTATTTTGCTGTTATAAAGTCAACTAATGGATGGTTTATGCTAAAGGCGACGTGTGTCGTAAAATTTAATTTATTACTGTATGAAACAAATACGTGTTATAATGCACCTAATAAAATTTTATATGATTATGTTAAAACAAATTTGTGTACCTAGTTGTAAGCTTTCAAAAGACACCTGTTTGGCTGTACTAAATAACTTCACGACACTTTTCTCAATCTCATCATCATCATCATCATCTCAGCGTTCTCCCGGTTGCATCCTTGCGGAGCCCGGGGTCCGCTTTCCTGCTCCTAACTCTCCACCTCGCACGGTCTTCAGCATCCTTCGCGGAGAGTTTGTTGGCACGCATGTCATCCACTACGACGTCAAGCCAGGCCTTCTTGGGCCTTCCCCTTCTTCCGGGACCCGGCGGTAGCGACATTGCGAGACACTTGTTCCCTACGTAGTTTGCCGGTTTTCGTAAAACATGTCCGTACCAACGTAGGCGGCACTCTTGCAATTTATCAGCGATGTCTCGGACATGAAGGCTGCCGCGAATACGGGAGTTCTTTACGCGATCTGCTCGCGTAACTCCCGACATCCAGCGCAGCATCTTCATCTCCGTGACCCGCAGTTCTTGCTTGTGCCGCTCAAGTATGCATGCTTCACTGCCATATAAGAGAACAGGCCTAATGATGGATTTATAGACCTGTCCCTTCAGCTTAACCGGCATTTTAGGGTCGCAAATGACGCCGCTCACCTCCCGCCATTTATCCCACGCAGCAGCAATGCGTGCCTTGACGTCGGAGTCGATGTCGCCGTTCGCGTGGAGTACAGATCCCAGATACTTGAACCGGTCCGTGCGCTCGACCGTGTCTTCGCCTATGCGGACGGACATGGGATCTGTAGTGTTGCAGGCCAAGTACTCTGTCTTCGCCACGTTGAGTTTCAGACCCCCGTTCTCAAGCGATTCCTTCCATGTGTTAACACGTCTCACCAGCCGTCCCCTGTCCGAGTCCACCAGCGCGATATCATCAGCATACATAAGTAGCCATGGGGGCTGCTCATGTTGGTCTCTGATGCTGTCTGACAATACGTCTAATATCAGGCTGAAGAGAAACGGACTCAGGACGGAGCCTTGGTGTACTCCGACGGTTATACGGAAGGGCAAAGTGTCGCCAACAGCGGTCCTAACTACAGAATCGGAATCACAGTACATGTCTCTAATGATATCAACATACGTTTCTGGCACTCCCTTGGACCTCAGGGCCCACCAAATCATCTCACGCGGAACACAGTCGAAGGCCTTCTCCATGTCCAGAAATAGGAAGTGGAGAGGCGTGTTCTTCGTCCTGTATTTCTCCATGATGATTCTTAGGGCAAAAACGGGCTCCATAGTCCCGTGACCGGGGCGGAAACCATATTGACATCCAGAGACAGTGCACTCCTGACGGATTCGAGAGTCCACTATCCGCTCGAATAGTTTCATGGTGTGGGACATGACCTTTATACCGCGATAACTACCGCACTCCTGCACTGATCCCTTGCCCTTGAAGACTGGGGTGATAACACTCAGTCTCCATTGGCGAGGAATCCCGCCGGTGCTTAGTATGCGGTTATAAAGGTTAGTTAGGATGCCCACACCACGCCCACCCATTGCCTTCCAGGCTTCGATGGGGACTCCATCGGCTCCGACAGCTTTCCGATTCTTCATGCGGCGAAGAGCCTTCTCTACTTCTTCAGGCGTTACCGGTGGCACAAGTCCAAGATTCGGAGGGAGGTCCGGTGGCTGCACTTCTCTATGCTGTTTGTTTAACAGCTCGTGGAAGTAAGAGCGCCATCTCTCCTTCACCGCGAGGTCCTCGCATAGTAGGTTACCGTGAGAGTCTTTAACACAGCGGCACTTGGAGATATCCTGTGCCGCTTTGACCCTCGAACGTGCCAATCTATAGATAAGCTTCTGCCCCTCAGACGATTCCAGCCTATCGTAGAGCGGTTGTAGGTGGGCTCGCCTGGCTCTGGCAACAGCTTTCTTAGTAGCACGTTTTGCGGACCTGTATGCGTCGCGATCTTCGGGAGAGTTGGACGCTTGCCACTTTTTAAAGAGGGTTTTCTTCACCCTCGTCTCCCTCTGGACTGTGTCGTTCCACCACCAAGTCTCCTTGTCAAATTTGCGTCCACCCTTAGACGTGCCAAGCACTGACTTCGCCGCTTCGGTTATGGTTGCCTGAATCCTGTCCCAGTGGTTCTGAACTGGTTCGTTCTCAGACTCAGCGCACTTGTCGCCGATAGCTGAGACGAACACCTGGGATTTGTCATCGTCAAGCCGCCACCACCTTATTTGACGCCGACAGCGCTCAAAGCTCTTGGCTTTGGGCTTCACGCAGAGATCCATGACAAGTAGACGGTGTTGTGCAGTGAGACTCTCTCCGGGTATGACCTTGCAGTTGACTACTTTGCCGATGTGGTGCCTCCTAGTGAGTAGGAAGTCGATCTGGGTAGCGTGCCGCCCACTCCTGTAGGTGATTAAATGTTCAGGCCTCTTCTGGAAAAACGTGTTCACAATAGCCAGGTCGGCAGCCGAACACAACTGGAGGATGTTCTCCCCTTCAGCGTTGCGGCTGCCGAACCCATAGCCACCATGAACACGCTCGAACTCCTCAGGCTCCTCACCCACATGACCGTTCACATCGCCCCAGAACGACTCCCTGAGATGGTGGGATTCCACGCAGCACCTCTCCAAGTCTATCCCAGTATGAAGGTTTTCCGGTGTCGCTGCAACCAGCCTGTGGAGCGTATGCGCTTATCAAGTGGGTCGTAACCCCTTCGATAAGCACCGTTACGTCCATTAAGCGGTCGCTGTAGCGTTTCACCTCCAACACGTCATCCTGCAACTCCCCGGACAGCACTACCGCAACCCCGTTCTCTCCACTAGGTGCTCCTGTGTAGATCAGCTTGTAGTCATTCCCAATGGCCCGGGATCTGCTGCCTTTCCACCGAGTCTCCTGCAGGAACGCCACTGCCACCCTCCGCCTGGTGAGTACGTCGGCCAGCTCTCTCGCGCGACCGGTGAGCGTGCCCACGTTCCACGTCGCGAAGCGGAGTTTCCGTGGGGTTGGGGCTAACGTCTTTAGCCGCGTCCGTCCCCAACGCGGTAACCCTAGCCCACTTGCCACAGGAGTCGGGCGAAACTCCTGCGCGCCGTTTTGCGGCGGCGCCCTATTCCTGGCACTTTCCTTGATCTTACTTTCCATTGTTGAGTGGCGTGTTTCACTTTTACGGGAGCGACTGCCGTCCGACCACCCAACCCCGGAGGGAAAGCTGGTGCCAGAGCCTCACTTTTCTCAATCTCAAGTTATAAATATTTTTAAATTGAGATTTAATTATTTTGTGGAAAATGTAGGTAGGTGATTTGAATGGAGGAAATCTAAATAGATATCAGCTAACTACTACTGCGCAGGACATTATTATACGAACTTCAAATACAATGGCAATATTTCGTGATCAGAACCATTCAATAACCATTTTTTTTTGTTATCGACATTCATCGAATAATTTACCGGTATAATCGTATTTCTATGCAACGTGTTACGATTAGTCGGATATAAATTGAATAATTTGCTAAACCATACTAAACCTATTGGCAATAAAATTTGAGTTCAAATTCTCTTGGTTAGTGTTACAGTTGACAAATCCTTGGATGTCACTCGCATCGGCGTGGGAGGTTTTCACTATACAGGGTGAATTATTAGTTACTATCTAGTTTTTTTCCAATATCAATCATCTACAAAACCTGATGTATCAGTACGTATTACTCAGTAAAAAGCCCAGGAGTATATATTTTATAATACTCTAGTTTTACAAAGTTATCAAAAAATAATTTACTAAAATGGACCTTAATTATTTGAAAGTGCATGCATAAATATGCAGAGTGTGCATTAAACGAACGTAGTAAATAAAACTAAAAACTTGTTAAAAGAGACATAATTAGGGTTCATTCCCGAAAATTCCCAAATCGTTGGGCTTTGTTCCCGGGAAATCGAGCTCGAGAAAAGTCGAGAACTCGAGAAATCATTATTCTATGTAGAAATTAAATCGCCGTTTGCTGTGTTGCGTGGCGGCGTGGGCCAAAGCACAACGGCACCCTTTGAACTCGCTGCAAGCGCTTTGCGGCGTCATTTTTACACGTTCATTCGTGTTTCGAATCTAGCCAAGTATTTATAGCCAACTATTTACTTAGTGAGTGTTTCACATATTATGCGATAAATTGAAATTTAAAAGTTTCATTGACACATCATGGCTTTATTATTCATATTATTTTTATCAATAATATAATCTGAATATTATGATCTTCAATTTTACTAGGTACGAGTACCTATCATGTTCTTTTCTACTATTTTTTAGTCAAACTTTATCACATAAAATAACTAATAGTCCAGTCATTATAGTAAGTTCACCTCGGAATTCGAAATATACAGCTGTAAGTCTGTAAATACTTGTATATTGACACCCTAAAAGTTGTCTCAAAACCTACGTATGGTAGGGTGTACGCGACTATTAAATTTTCAAGGTCAAATGTCACAAATATCAGTTTTATGAACTTTTGAGCGAAACGGGAAGTTTAATCATAAAAGTGTGTAGGAGAAAATTACTTATCATCTATTTATCTATAAAAATTGTCTCTCTTCGTATTATTATGGGTCAAAAAGTACGAAATAACCAATTATTAGAATTTCTGTTTGAAGTATAACTGAAAAAAAAAACATTTTAAAAATGTTAACTGTCCATCTAACTCTGTTATGAACGTGAAGATCCATATTAACCAAATAATGAAACGCAGAAATCTTAAATCTTCGGAATACTGAAAACAAGACAAAACAATTATTTAACTAGCCTCCCATATAAACAACGTGTTCCTCACGTATAAAAGGTATCGTCTGGAATAGGTTTACTGGGGTAACTACGTTAAAAACCGGCCAAGTGTGAGAAAAAAAGAACATAGTTTTTGTATGAGAACCCACTTAAACATTGGTTTTAAGCTTTTTCTAGTATTAGATGTTATAGAAGCTACTGAAATACATCAGTCGTGAAAATTTTAACTGTCTAGCACAATCGCACGTGGGCCTGGAAGCTTTTGAAAATACAACTTTTTCAACTATTTGCATCGCTGTATCTCTGAAATGGTGAATCTTAGGACTAAAACGTATAGACAATTTTTATAGATAAATAGATGATAAGTAATTTCTTCCTACACATTTTTATGATAAAACTTCCCGTTTCGCTCAAAAGCGCCTTAAACTGCTTATTCTGACATTTGACCTTGAAAATTTTATAGTTGCGTACACCCTACCATATGTAGGTTTTGAGACCACTTTTAGGGTGTCAATATCCTAGTATTTACAGACTTATAGCTGGGTATCTCGAATTCCGAGATTCTTACCTAATTTAAGCTTAAATGACTGGACTATAACTGTATTTAGACTTATTATATTACATTTTTTTCTAAAACAACAACACACAAGCTTAGTTTTAAATTATTCTGATATGTTTTTCTTATGTAGGTAATTTGAAATTAATTAATGTGCCATTTCAAATTTGTTAGACGAATATTGCCAGTTGTGTTGCGTGTGTATCACATATTAATCCTAGGACGTTATTGGAACCAAATAATATGAGAAAACGTACGTGAATGTCAATTTCTCGACAACCCGAGAAGACCCGAGAAATTAGCCTCGAGAATTCTCGAGACCCGAGAATTTGAAAACCTCGAGAAATCATGAACCCTAGACATAATATACCATGATCAAAAAATCAACCTGTATAAGCGTCTGTCAAAAATGATCGATTTCGCGGCATCGAGACGATCGGGAAGTGTAAATTATTCGAGTACGGTGATCGATTTTGTGTCGTACCACGTGTTTGACCGACGTGGGAACTAGAGAGCCTATTATTACGTGAAGTGTTTGGGGGCATCTAAATCATCGTGGGTTGTTGTAACACGTTTCGTGCTATTAGTCAACAACAACACGAATTGCGCACACGCTTGATTTCTGATTTGCTTAAGATTATTATTATTCGTACAGTGTTTCTATAAGGATGTTTTTTAACTGTAGAATATATATTAGGTACGTTCAAATAAATACGATACTTTTACTTCAACTGGGCCGTTGGAGGTAGAGTATTAATCAGTTACTTAGGTGATTCTAGCTTCACTTTTGATTTACTTCCACGCAAACGATACCACATTTTACAAATTAAGCCAAAGAAACGTGGAGCAATAAAAGAAATCGTAAAGGATAAAATGCTTAAAAAGAATGATTTGTTGATCTATTACAAACATCACCCTGTATTTGCAAGGCCGTGCACGCGCCGCGTGGGCGGCGATTTACATTGAATAAATAATCTCCCCCCCCCCCTTACTTCGCCGCACTTGTGTCGGAGCACAGGAATTCCGCGGATTTCCCCACACTTTTGACTGAAACCGTACTCTGATCTCTTTTTAGATTACCTCCCACTTTTACCTCAACTTACTACCTCTTTTAGCTTATTTTAGAAGAAAAAATACCCAGGTCGCATGGATGAACATTAAATTCTTGAAGCTTTTTTTCTAATTGAAAAATAGTTTTTACAACTTCAAAGTGTATTTATGTGTTTTTATTTTTGTAACTCACATCAATTAACCCATTACAATAATAGGTAAACATATTTTGGGTTAATTTCAAAGTTGTGACAAAAAATTAAATACGAGAGAATCATAACCTATTATGATACTCTTTGTCGATGTTTTATATTCTATCGTAAAATTAAATAAATTTCAACAAAATTTTGATATATTCTAGCGGGTCTCCACATTAAGATGTATTTTTTATATCCGCGATCAAAAGATAGCTTGAATAGTACACGTTACATTTTGAGCTCTACCTACTACCACATTCAGAGTCCTTATTTGCTTCGTACTCTATTGTATATTGATTAGACTTTAAAAAAACATGTCACTATTACAGTCATAACAAATTGACCAGATATTTTTATTGATTCGCATTTCAAATTATATTCCAATTAATAATTGGAGGTATTCGTAATTTATACGATTATCCTATAATTTTGACATAACGTATGTTCGTTATATTATATCTGTCCATGTAGTATTGTGATTATGAGTGTGACAGATGTCTGTCTAAAGTTTTGCAAATGCACAGAACTTGAATTTTTTACAAATTTTTAAACTATGCTTTTCTTATTTTTGTGCTAATATCTGCCAACAATTCAAATACAAATGTAGAACTTAAGTTCTGAAATAAAATATATAATTATTCATATTTATAGATTTTGTTTTCCTAGAAGAAAACATACACTTGTCAGTGAACGTCAGACTCAGCGTATATTCGACAGCTAGATACAATTTTGAATATTAGTCTTTATGGGTATTGACGCGTTATTAGGAGTATCAAATTACATAGCTACTTACTGCCCGACGTTTCGACTGGGTTACACCAATCGTGGTCGCGGGCGAACTGATACACTGATGATAGATACATTTTTATTCCTCTATTACGGGTTATGTCAAAAGTGTCCATCGTCTTTTGAGATAGGTCTATTATAGTTCCTTTTTAGAATTAGGAAGTCAGCAAAATCTACGTAGATTAAAAATTTTAAAAAATTCGCATTCATGACCCAGCTTGAACTAAGTATAACGGAGTATAGCTAACGGGTAATAAGTGATGGAAAAAATCACATGTGTGACCCGACACCTGGATGGCTCAGTTGGTTATAGCATCCGACGCGATATCGGAAAGTCCGGTGGTTCACGTCTCCGTTCAGGCGGGGTCATGAATGCATTTTTTTCAAATTTTAAGTTTACATTAATAGCATTAAAAACAACAAATAAAAAATCCTACGCAGGTTTATATTACCATACTGCAGGAGTATGCAACCATTCATTTAATTACTCCCTGCAAATCATAGAACAATTAGGTTTCAGTAGGACCGCCGCCGCCACTGTCATTGTTAGCCGAGTTTTAATCACCCTCCGAGATTTATGCGCCTGCGTTCCAATGAGTTAGGGCCCAGAGGCACTTGTCGCCTATGATTAAGGGTAGCCGGTTCGACTCCGGGCTGAGACACCTGGTTTGCCTTAATAAGGCGTCAGATTTAATCGATAATTGCAATCTTAGACGATTGTCATCTTAAGATGGTGATCTTGAACATAGTAAATCAGGGAAGTAGGTGATCTTTATCTTAATAGCGAAACCCAAAAGAAGATGACATAAGAACGTATGTATTTTGTTTATAGTAAAAATGATTTACATTTGAGATAATTACATGCAAACTAAATCTAATTCCCTATGCATTGGATTTATTTTGCATTATTTAATAGAGCCACAAAATTCGACGCATTTTTGGATTTGTTTATATTTCATGGAGATGGTTATTGTTTATATACGCATAAAATTAAATGTTTCAAAAACATGTACTAATTTAAAGTGTTTTTTAATTAATATTTTAGAAGCATTCTTCCTTAATTGGTTGTGACAGCGTCCGAATCTGTACCTAACTACATTTTAGCCCAGAATTCGCAATCATAACTGAACTGTTAGATTTATGCATAAACTTGTGAGTTTACTAATTAAATACATGGTGTCATAAATAATATTAGAAGTGCTGGCCTGAAGGCATCATAAATTATGTTAACGATTATTGCTGGAAATAGCTAAAAGGATGTGAAGAGATTACATACATGGACCAGTATGCGAAGCAATTCCAGGATCTTAGTGTATGACAGAATTTTATAGTAATAAAGAGATTTAATCAGGAACATCTTGAGATTTTCAGATTGCATAATGTAATCCTTTATTTATAAAAATGTGGTTTGTCTTCAATATAAAACGTGTAACAATACCTTAATTTGAATTCCTTAGAAATGTTAAAATTTTATTTTGTGTATAAAATGATGCTGTTAGCAACTATCAAAGGGCAACCACTGAAAACCAGGATCGTTGTTTCCCCACGGGAGTCACAATGCTGATTCTGATCAGGAACCTTTTTAGCACGTAAGACTAGTTTAAGTTTTCTCCATAGTGTAATTTTGTGTATTATTATTTGTGATAAATAAACGTTTTTTTCTATTCTTTGCTATTATATTCTAACAGGTCAGTCAGTCAGGGGATACCAGTCATAACTATCTGTCCGGTGGTTGGTGAACGGTATACGGGTAAGCGACCCCGGCTCCTCGAGCTACTATCGACTCAGTCCAAATCATCCGAAGCGATAGTATCCTTCCTCCTCTTTTCCTTCCCCCGTCATATATCGTTGCTGCTCGTGGGAACGCAATGACCTTGTTAAAATAATGCACAAGGCAGAATGGCGGCTACGTGGTCCACAACCCGTCACGTCACGTGGAAGTGATCTCTGCCTACCCCTCTGGGAAGAAGGCGTGATTGTATGTATGTATGTATATTCTAACAACGCCATCTGATGTCATTAATATGATCAATTGATCGTGTTGTTAATATACGGTTCGAGTGCTCTATCTGACATATCAAATATACTTCCCGTCACATATAGGCCAATGACAACAAAATGTAAAATAATAAATAAATAAATCTTTTCAAATGAATGTGGCACGATATAGAGGTCTCGTAAATATGTTTTCATTTGTTGATTAGCAAATACTTTGCATGAAACACTGTGCGCATCTTAATCACTTCATAACAGTTGATATGACGACCGCGCGGTGCGGATTGCCAGCGTCGCCTAACGAGCTTCACAGGAATCCCTACTCATTAACAGCACTAATTAACCAACACTATTTGCAATTGAGAACGCATGTAGCAAAAACCAGATCCAACCCTTAAACAGACGAAATAATTTAATCAGAACAATATGGACCGGTCAAGGAAATTGTTAAAATGCCGATAAGCTGCAAAAACTATGAATAATCACGCCGTGTGATGATTCTGACACGTTCTTGCGGCAAAAGGTATGCAATAATTGCGTTCTTTGCCTCTTAGGCAAGGAATTATGACAGTGCAGTGATGTATTACGCCGTCTTTGGTGAGTTTATGACAAGTGATGAAGCGCCACCAAGCACGATCGACGATTATCGAAAAACGCAGGTAAGATCGGTGATATGTTATATCGTTGGAAAAGGTTTAAATCAATGTTTTTTGCTGATTGACACCTAAGACGAGCTCATGCTGAGTAGCCATTGCTCGCATGTAGAGTGTACGTGTTTGTTTTTGTGGGCAGTATTAATTAAACTCTATAAATATATCAGTGTAGTATTTCTTTCCCTGGATCTTAAAGAACATTGTAATTATACCAAAAGTAGGTAACCTATCATTTTATTATATTACGTGCATATACTTATTTTATTTGCACCACTTATATCTAAAATGATATTCATCTAGGACTTTCAAACACATGTACACCACTTTATATCAGTAATTTTCCAGGTCGATTTAATAAGTAGAAGGTTCCTGAAAAATAAATAAGAAATAAAATATTAAACATATGTTACGGCTAATACCCGAAGTGCGGCTACACCTAGGTTTAGCCGGCTAGAACTAGGTGTAGCCACTTACTCTTGGCTAAACCTAGGTGTAGCCGATTGTTTTCGGCTAAAACTAGGTCTAGCCTTCATCATGCCGGCTACAACTAGGTCCAGCCATTCCATGTCGGCTAATACTAGGTTCAGAGAATCCCTGTTGGATAAAACTTAGATGCGAGTCCCGCCAAGCCTTCCGTCCCTCCCCGCGTCACACTCAGGACTCACAGCATCTGCAGCAGCAGCGCAGAGTGGAGGGCGTAGCGAGACACGCGCCTCAGCAGGTTGTGAGCACCAAGTGCTGCTGATCTACTGCAGGTCTACTAGCGAGTGTGACTCATAGCGTCTGTACATAGTTGTAACTGCCTCGTTGGTCTATTGGCAGCAAGCGCTGCGTAAGGACCGAGAGGTCCCCGGTTCGAGTCTGCGGTCGGTGAAAATTTGTGTGAGTTTTTCTGTAATGAAATTACTTACCCCCGGAGTTAGGAAGTTGGCGGTTGAACGCCCGTGCCTCGGAAAGCACGTTAAGCCGGTGGTCCTGCGCCCGATCTCTCATCGGTCATGTCGGATTGCCGACTCACCAAATTAGGGGAAAAGAGAGTGCACTTGTGTTTGCGCGCACACTTGTGCACTATAATATGTCCTGCGCACTTGGCTGATCTCAATTGAGATCGGCTGCCATGGCTGAAATCGGTCGGACGCCTTATCTTACATAGTTATAGCCGGCATGCTATCGGCAGAGCTTTTTTAGATATTACAAAAACATCCATTAATTAGAAAACATGCAACTACAAAACCAAATGTGGCAACATAAAGTGCCTCTGCAAAGCTGTTGGTATTATGTGCAACTCAAAATGTCACTCAAGTATAGATTGTTCTAAATAGTTTATGTTACTTTATAAACCTGTGATTTATAATTATATTCTTTAAAATTATAATATGCAACTATTGTCTGTTGTTAAAAAAATGTTCCTGATTGTTCCTATTGTACTTAACAATTTACTCCTAACAATATGTGTTATTTATTACAATTTGATTTAAAAGAATGAAAAACTACCTTGGTTTCTAATTATTGGATGTTTTTGTAATATCTAAAAAAGCTCTGCCGATAGCATGCCGGCTATAACTATGTAAGATAAGGCGTCCGACCGATTTCAGCCATGGCAGCCGATCTCAATTGAGATCAGCCAAGTGCGCAGGACATATTATAGTGCACAAGTGTGCGCACAAACACAAGTGCGCTCTCTTTTCCCTACTCTCATAATTTGGTGAGTCGGCAATCCGACATGACCGATGAAAGATCGGGCGCGGCACTTGCGTTCGGGCACGGGCGTTCAACCGCCAACTTCCTAACTCCGGGCTAAGTAATTTCATTACAGAAAAACTCACACAAATTTTCACCGACCGCAGACCTGACCGGGGACCTCTCGGTCCTTACGCAGCGCTTGCTGCCAATAGACCAACGAGGCAGTTACAACTATCTACAGACGCTATGAGTCACACTCGCTAGTAGACCTGCAGTAGATCAGCAGCACTTGGTGCTCACAACCTGCAGAGGCGCGTGTCTCGCTACGCCCTCCATCCCGCGCTGCTGCTGCAGATGCTGTGAGTCCTGAGTGTGACGCGGGAAGGACGGAAGGCTTGGCGGGACTCGCATCTAAGTTTTATCCAACAGGGATTCTCTGGACCTAGTATTAGCCGACATGGAATGGCTGGACCTAGTTGTAGCCGGCTCTAACTAAATGTAACTTGCATGTAACTAATTTTACGAATGTTTTTGTATAGATCTATTTTGAGAAATGTATGTGTTACGGCTAATACCCGAAGTGCGGCTACACCTAGGTTTAGCCAAGAGTAAGTGGCTACACCTAGTTCTAGCCGGCTAAACCTAGGTGTAGCCGCACTTCGGGTATTAGCCGTAACACATACATTTTTCAAAATAGATCTATACAAAAAAACATTCGTAAAATTAGTTACATGCAAGTTACATTCAGTTAGAGATTTATCCCCGTCATGCATTCGTCCCGTTCTTGACTTCGCATTCGATGCCGAGTCATGGTTCGACAAAGCACCATGACTGCCGCAACGAAACGATACTGCTAACTAAATGATAGGCGTAATTGTGGTAACTTAACGTAGACGTTTCCGACATCGCAATTTATGGACTTGTGTGTGTTCTGATTATCTTCGTATTGTATGTGCAAACTATAAGATAGCATTATGTGGTATTGATATGATTATAGAGATATTGTGTGTGTGTGTTTTATTACATAAGTATCATACACAATGACGAAAAAAACATTAGTGAAAAGTTCTAAACATTGTCATTCTTCTTAATCGTAAAATGAATTAGTCTTAGTATTGTCAATTATTTTCAGGAACACTATACATCTGAAATAATACTTATTATTCTAAATGATATGTTTACAATTACAATCACGCGAGTTTAATTCGAAAAATTAGTGTGAATTAAAAGGAATTAGTTACTTTTTTTAGTTTACACAGGGAACAAAACATAACACAACAAAATTAAATTATTGAATACATTTTTACCCTAAGTACTGTTTTTGCGCGGCTATTCACAGTTACCTGCTTTCTCTATAATTACATAATCACGACTATTATTGAATAAATAATCTAGAACCAACCTCAAATACTCCTGTTAAGACCTCTAGTTCTGACACCCGGAGTGCCTTACGAGCCGAGCCCGCGGCGACGCAATAAACCTCACCGAGACTTTATGCACAATTAATTGATATTACGCCTCCAATCCGATGACCTTAACTGGAGTTCCCAATAGTAAATCTCAACCTGTAGGAGCATACATAGTGATTAACGGTAATAGTCCATTAAATCATGCTAATTTATGAGGTGACACAGAACGGAATTAAAGTGATTGAAATATTACTTTAATATGCAATCAATCAGCTTTCATTGGCCGAAGGTGTCTATGAATGCCTGATGCGTCCAATTCAATGACAAATCGGTTTATGGATAATAAATTCCAATAGCCGATTTAACATTTAAATGGGTGCAAACCGTGCTTCGTGTAATTCAAAACAATTTTACCATTTCATCCAATTAGAGCGTCTTATTTGGTAAGGATCCATTATAAGGCAACGTATGACTATCATATATTATATTATTATTGGCGCTGTTGTCGCTTGCTCTTTCATGAATATATCTCTTTAAACAATTAATTATATAATTAAAAATACATTATTCTATATAGAATAATGTATTTTAATTTGACCTTATTGAACGTATACAAGTAAATATGATATTGGACGTGTCTAAAAATAAAAGGTAAAAATGTGTATAGGTATAAAATTCAATCAGAATTAGTAACATAAAAACGACTGTCACTTTATTGTCATGTAATGGTCCGATATAAATTCCATTTAAAATGTTCTGTTTGGCATTTTCTATACCTTTTTAAATTTTATGTCTACTTATGTACAGTTAGCAATTTATTGCAATAAAGCCTAACAAAGGAATCCTATTTCCTATACAGGCACGCATAGTCTATTAAACATGAACCTGTAAGTGGATGCTGACAAGAATCCATAGTATCAGGGTACATTTACGAGTATCGTAACTACAGAACCCTTAAAAAACAGCTAAATGCACAGCATTCAGTGGGAACGCGGCGCAATGCAAAGAGCATCCTTGAAAGCGAATATAGCTCCGTTTTTGCACCTTGTTACATCGTAACGAACACGCGAAAATGTAGTTCAAACAAAAACCAACCAGGAATGTGCCGCGGCGGCCTCTGTTATGGGTGACTTTGGCGAATCACTAATAATGCAATCATTTACTATTCAAACTGATTAGTGATCGATTATACTTGAGTCTGCTTATGGGCATTTCCTTTTCGCGAAGATTTCTTTGATTGAATCTGGAATTTGCTGTCTCGCGATCATGCGCGAATGCTGACAAGTATGTACAAGAAACTGCTTAATTACCAGACCTTAGCTGAAATGAGTAAGAAATTGTTTAATTATCAGCTTTGACCATGTTTGTATTAGCTTGACTAATCACTATTAAACTTCAGTACCAGTACTACGACAGCATGGGAATAGCCATGATGTTACCATGGCTAGTGAAGTCCGCCGCTGTTAGGAAGTGAAAATATTCAAATAATATGTTATTATTTTAAATATTGTAATTTTTTTTATATACCCACCTACTATTTATAATTATAAAAACTTCTAAAATTACATGTAAACCACGCACAAAAGACGTTTCCGTATTGTAACAACTACAAAGACTATTGACGTATTTCTATTTACATAGTATTGTCTATTTTTATTTGCGCGAGCACTACACATCTATACTAATATTATAAAGAGGAAAGATTTGTATTTTTGTATGTTTGTAATGAATAAACTCAAAAACTACTAGACCGATTGCAATAATTTTTTCACCATTAGAAAGCTGCATTATTCAGAAGTAACATAGGCTATATTATATTTTTAAAAAAAATTGGGATCCTTACTAAAACTCCAATAATGTAACCCAAGGTGTATAGACCTGAAAAATTCCTTACGTCGCCTGCGCGGCGAAAACTATTGAAGATAGAACAAAACTATTTACTAAAACTTTGCAGAACTCATCATTATCTACAAAAAGTGTCGCGACAGCATATGTCTAAATATTATAGTTATGTCACAGCAAGCGGTTTTTTATTCTAAAAATTTAATTTTTATGCCGCCGCTTGAAAGGGCTCTTTATTTGTACCTTGGTATTAATCCTTAAAAAAATAAGTTACTTTTTATTCAAGACGGCTTCAATACCTTTTTATAACTTTTTGAATTATTCAATTCGGACATTTAATTCGGAAGATATCACGAGTTTAAAAATGCAAGTATTAGAAAAAAGTCGCCTGGTTGCCGCCACCGCGCTCAGCTAGCCAGCAAGCGATGTAGGCTCCATGTAAGCGTCACTGGGGTACGGGGGAGTCAATGTAATATGTAATATAATAATATAATAATATTATAAAGAGGAAAGGTTGATTTTTGTTTGTTTGTTTGTTTCGAATAGGCTCCAAAACTGCTGCACCGATTTGAAAAAATCTTTCACTGTTGGAAAGCTACACTATCCCTGAGTGTCATAGGCTTTTTTTAGATTAAAAAATAGATTTCTCTTACGGGGTTAAAATATATTACATAGAGATAGAGATATCCCCGAAGCGAAGCGAGGGCGGGTCGCTATTTGAAATAAAACTAATTTTACGGATTAAACTCGCGTGTATTGGTATTCTAAACATCTCAGTTCATCTTGGATCTCTAAATAATGTTTAGAATACCAATACACGCGAGTTTAATCCGTAAAATTAGTTTTATTTCTATTTACATATTTTCTTAGATGCCCGTTTAACCTCATCGGCTCAACTGACTGGAGGCTAAATTTGATGCGAGGAGTTTTCCAGCAGAAACGGGCCTATATACCCCACAATTTGAATAGAACCAACAATCGAGATCACCCTGTGTGGTCCCCGAACCACTCTTTACCTTCCAGGCGCCACTTTGCACTGCAAAACTGCTCAAGTCGACTTACCATCCACATCTACTCCTAACACCCTATTACCTTCGTAACAAGGTTCAAATTGTATTAGAAAATTATACACAAATGCACACTTGTAATACCAAAAGCAGGTTGTTACAGTATCCATGGGGCGATGAGGATAATCAACCAAATGACAAGTTACTGGAAACTATAAAGTTTAGCTAAGTGCCAATCGGAAATTACGTACCAGACTATGGCCTCGGGCAATAGAGTTTTTGTTACGAAGGAATTTTCTTGGGAAATCTTACAAAGTTAGCGATGGTTGCGGTAAAATTACATGGAGCTATGATTACGTTTTTAATAGGATTGTGATACCAGTACAATGTGATTGGATCTTGCTTTATATAAGTACGCAAATTAATCTAGGCTAATCTAGTTAGTCTGCTATATTCAGTCCACACAACAGTAGGTATAAAAGCAATAGTTCACCTGAGTGTCTAATAACAACAACAGTATTGACATGAGATGAATCGGTTAAGTACACTACTCATCTCTCGCCATTTGATCTAGCCGGAATATAGTATTTAACACGTTTTTTACAGGAAAGGACTATATGTGATAGTAAAAAGTCTATCAATGTTACCAACGCCAACACACTGTATCATGTTCACTCTCTCCGTAGCAACACAGAGCAAAAAAGCTTCACGCTAACTGTCTGCGGCGATTTATTTTTTTAATGTCAATCAGCAAATAACAATAGTAAGCGCTCTATCACGAAGTATCAACTACAAGCGACACGTGCCATCTCTAAAAAGATCACGAGCTCAGAACCAGTCTTAATGTAACGGGGCTTTAAACAAAATACTATGCGATCGGTGATAAAAAACCAAAATACCTATAAGCCGACACAATTGACCATTTTAGTTTAAAAGAAAAAATAAAAAGAAAACTGGTTGGAAATGGAATGAAAAAGTATGTTTCTCAACGGAAGACCTTTTCAAAGAATACCTATAATTTTTAGTATAACTTACATTGTACCTACTATGTAATAACTTTTGTAATATATCTGATATTTTTTTTATTTCAGATATAGCGTAAACGAACATTTCTAAATGTGGCCTGTCTTTTCGGTAAGTTTTATTATTTTGATTTCGTATTCATAATTCATTTTTGGAAGCGAATCGAGTTTACTTAGAGTCTATGATGAGTCGAAGAAGGCTCTACTACCCATTGCACTAACAAAGAAATTAATAAAGATTTTGAATTTTAGAAAAGAGCAGTAGGCGGGGGCCGCCCAGGTAAACACTATATCCAGTAAAGTCAAAAGGTGACCAAACAAACCTAACAAGCATGATTGACTCTACATTGTAACACCGGCGGATCGCGCGCTAGTGACGTATCTACAACATGCTTTCCGTCAGGGCGAAGATCAGATACGCCATTTTGGTTGCCAAGACAACGGGGGCGATGGCGGCGCCTTTGATTAACACGCGCCGTTTTTGTAGAGGATAATGGCGGGCCGTTACAAGGCGCATTAGAAATCTGCGGTGTAGGCGTGGGGCGCCTGCATTGTGGCAACGGGCTATTTTAACAATGGCGGAGATAGTCCGTCAAGTGTATCCAGTTTTTTTCTAACATCGGATGTGTTGTTGGGAATTGAATTTGATTTATGGCATGACTGTTGGTGCTGTGCGATTGGCTCTTTTTGAACAATATTGTCTGTTGTTTATTCTGTTATTTACAGTGTTAAGTTGGTGATGCACAATTTAAAATCATCAGATTTTATATGGTTGATTGACTGAGTCGATATAAAATATATTGAGTACAAACACATAAAAGTCACCATTTAAAACATATTCATACGTTTTAGTGTAAAAGGACAAATAAAACCTGCTTACCTACATACATATACTGCCAGTCATACACTGATTCTATTTTAACGCGACAATGATACAGCATAATACCAAACATTATACTAAAACAACAGAATTACTCTGTCCTGTTGCAATATTGATCGTGTGAAACGTAATTTCCTCGCGAAATGAAGTCATCCCGGTGAAATTATTTCAAAAACGCCCGTCCCTTAGAATAGTGCATTTTTACGTGGCTTCGGCACGTGCGCGCCCCGCGGCGAATATTGCCTAGAGTTACTGCTTCGAGGCACGTGTGGTCTCGTCATTGCATTTTTGCAGGTTTTTACCGGCGCCCATTTACCCCCTGCTGCTTAGGTGTGACGTCACGGAATCTCGAGCGCTAATCGGCACTGTTTTGTTTTTAACAATTAACCCCCCAGGGATGGGGTATGGAATAATGATGTAATCTTCACTGCCCTAATTATGATTCTTAAAATGTTACTTATTTTTGTAGCGGCTCTCTACCGCCTGTGGTGTAGGTATGGTAGAAAAAATAAAAGGATTACTGCACGCACTTGTTTCACGCCGCACTGGTATTTTTATAATAATTAAGTAATGCAGTAAGATACATCGAACAACGTACCTGAAAATATGCGGCACTAAAGCTTATGGTTATGTGGAGGTTAAAGAAAAAATAATGAGGATGTCAACATTTTAATTTATCCTCGTACAATCAATTGTCGTGGAGTCACTTACTAGCAGCGGCCGGTTTTGTTACCAAGTTGAAACGTCGGGCAGTAAGTAGCTATAATTTAGCTACTTCAATTAGTTACGCATTCTCAATATAAACTTACCATTTTATTAGTATGATGAAATGGAGAGTTTCAAATAATTTATAAATCAATTATTTCAACGGGACTAGTAACAATTTTGAGTACAACTACTTTACCCTTAACCGGCACTGATCCGAGCCACTAACATGCAAATTGCAGAAGAAACCATGGTGAGCAATTTTAATTAGTTCACGCGATGCGCCGGAGCTCCATATGTAATTAAATCCTTGCCAGATGTTCCTGAGCTAGAGTAATTACTTGTAATGTAACAGTTCGGTATTTCGTTAAGGATTTCGCAAAATAAACACAACTGATGTAAGCATGTATCGAGCTGGTGCACTTCCCGCTTACCTGCCGTAATGCCGGGGATGTACTTGGGGATTTTATAGCTACGATACATCAAAAGAAGCCAAGCTATTTTGCTAGGTATGTTTGGGGTCATCACGCGACTTCACAACTACGTCAGGCAAGGACAATGTTGCTTGAGACGTCCAGTGGATACCAATTTCGCCACACCCCTTCATTTCCACAGGACAATTATCCCCTGGTGTATTCCTGCCGTAACTTAGTATCAGATGTGCTTCTTAATAAGCAATTAATTCATAATTAGCCCAGCCCACGACTTCGTTCCTTCTCACATGTAGTAGGTAATATTGTTCTATGAAATGGTTATATAATGGGCATTATATTTAGTTACTGTAGTGAATTTTAATTAATCATCTGTTAATAATTTCACGTTCCCGTGTAAGGCAACGTGAAATTATTTCAATTATATGCAATCATCTACTACGTTTTCAATTATAAAACGATTATTTATGTAAATAACTATTTATTGGACTGTACGCGAAATAACACTAAATTGATTCCGTCTATTAACATTAAATGTTTTTAAATGATTGCTGGATACTTAGTTTTGTTTTGCACAGACGTGTATGTATTTACTTAAAATACTTTTGCCCTGACATTAACAAACACTTGACCACTATTTATTATACTATTCAGTTTAGTGCTTTTAGAGTTGTAATTTTACGATGATTGTAGCCATCATTCTAATTTTCGCGTTGATCTAAAAAGTTGAGAGGATGAATGAAAAACCATTAACGAAGGGTAGAGAAGGAATAAATAGGGATCGGAGCCGACAGGGGAAGACCAAGAAAGACCTTTCATGACCAAATAGGTCAAATCTTAAAGAGATGTCAAATCAAAAGTACCCGTAATCGACGAGCATGCATGAAGAGGTTGATGGATGTGGATGAAGCGAAAGTGGTATACCAGGACCGAAGCACATGACAGGAAGTGATCTCAGCCTACTCCTCTGGAAAAAAGGCGTGATTTTATGTATGTATGTATCTACAAAGTATTATCAAGTATCTAAATAAGCACAGTCCAGTACATATAATACAATGCCCGTACGTTTAATAAACAGTAAAAATGTGAATTAACAAAATGTAAAAACGTCATAACCGTGTGACCTGTAACTCATCTTTACCCATTACACTGCTATAAGATCACACGTGGTCTCCCAAGCCCATACGTTGTCTGCGTATGTTGTTTTCAGCTCATAACATAGTCTGTTTAGTGCACTAATAAGACGCTAACGTGTCATATGATAGGCGGTTTATTGCACTACGCACGTCATAATGTAGGCGTAAATGCGTAATGCTGGTAGGTCACGGAATTCATTTCAATTTACAATATTTATTTCGTATTTGCAATGTTGAAAATGGAAATAAACGGGCAATGTGCAATATTTGTAGAGGAGAATTAAATTACTTCTACTTTTTGTCGAAAAATAAATACAAGATGTTACTTTATTCATTTAACTTTTTACCAAATAAAGACTGTGGTAAATTCAAGATATTCTGGAGAGATAATTACTTACTTACTTACTTTTAATAGATGTTTTACGTTTTAAACGCCATAAGTTATTTGAATTGTAAAAATTATGATTCGTTTAAGAGATATCAACATTTAACATTATAAATATATCTTAGTCTAAAGATAACATGGCATATAAACTTTGGAAATCACCACAACTACACCTAAGCAATTGAAACAATAACCATTTCTCACACCAATGAAAACGCGCTTAAGCCGAGTTCACACTGCTTAAATTACTTACAAATGAGAATAATTCCACATAAACTGTTCGGGCGGTGTGCGCGCGCCCGACGCTAATACTGAGTTATATCTAGAGCCAGCCGGCACAGGCTTAAGTCTGTGCCTCAAACAAGCGGTTAAATGCGACAATGACTCATAAACTTGTCCAACTGGCTCAAATTGGTGTTAAATGCTGAACCGAAGTCCGTAATAAGGATTGGTACGTATTAACGACGTGGAGGATTTTCGTTTTTCTGGGAAATGGTTTCTTTAGATTGGATATCCAGTTAAGGCGTGACGTAGATCATCTGGTCAAACTTTACTTTCATTATGATGTTCTTTTATTAATTATCGTCGATATTTAAAAAAGAACAGATAAAACATTTTCGTGTCTTCGATTTTTGCGTTTTATCAAGTACCAAAAACAAATACCACTACATTGATTTAATTTCGACCTAAGTTAAGTATTTATGCTACAAATATCTGAATCAACAGTGGTATAAATGGAGAAACATACCTACACCATGACCATAATATCAAAAGCACCAGTCGAACATTTGTCGCCGTACATTTCTCAGTAGATAATTATTAATTAATTTCAATTTGTCATTTGTTTTTGTAACATATCAACCCGTTACTTCCCGTGTACGATAAAAATGTTTGAGATAAGTGAGGTACATGGAAAAATGGTGGAAAAAATATTGTAGTTATAATCGTTTTGAGTGAACACGCCACCGATAAGAAGGTACAACTTGTTGGCCTTTGAGGAATGGGCCGGACACAATGGGCTAACCCTTTATAATTACTTAAACGGCGCAATTAAATTGTGTAATTGATGTAACCGCACAATTACGATTTAGCCTGTTGTGTTCTTCGAATATATTATTGAGTGAGACTCTGTCACTCATAGCTGATTAATATGTACGTTGGTTTTTGTGCTCATATTTAGGCCTCAAAAGGAAAAACGGAACCCCTTTATACTTTCTTGTTTGTTTTTCTGTCAATACTTTTCTCAGAAACAGGTGTCAAGTCGAAGTAAATATCTTATATTTATGTCAGTATCCCCGTGACTGTAATTTTACAGTCGTAATTAACGCAGCCCAAAGATTACAATACGTATTTAGGAGGACCAGAAAGAACCACCTGAGTGATCTTGTAAAAATGATATGAATCTTAATAAATAGTTTCCCAGCAGCTCACTTAACTTCAATAAGCTTTAAAAACTTTTAACGACTTTCCTAATAGGTTATGATGCGTTATTGCAATAAAAAACGCAATCACTTTATTCTGATCACTCGCAGGATAAACAATAAACTCGTTAAATATAACGATAGCATAACAAATGCAACACTGATCAACAGAAAACATAAGGAGCTGGCTACAGTATGCGTTCCGAAGCGAAGATTTATTTTACATTCTAACGTAACTAACTTAATGGTGTATTAGGTAGCGCTCCTGTCTTTCTCCCTGTGAATCGTGGGTTCAACATTACCCGGGCTATATTTTTGAGGTGTGAAGAACATTTGTATTTTTCTAAATCTGTGTATACTTAGGTTATTAAAATTATAATAATACTAAACAAGTGAAAGATGCTTTAAAGCGAATACACATCAAAATAACATATACAATGTCGAATTAGGAAAGCTCCTCATTTACACCTTTTAAAATTTCGCTTCGCTCAGCTGTACTCACCAGGCCTATAAAATTATCTCACAAGCCCCATACTGTAATATTACAGTCGTATCTGCCGTTTATATAAGGCAAGATCGTCTGAGTGAGATAATTAAAATTATAACGCCTTTGCAAATGAGGCAATGTCTTCATCAGACGCTAAGCCTCGTAATAGGAATCTTAGTAGGATTCCATGATTAAAACATCGATGCAGTATGTTGATGGTATGAGAAATTAACATCGGATAGACGTTAGCTAAGGTAGGTAACCAGGTAAGTAAAAAGGGACAATTTATGTATAATAATTTATTGAATATTTCTTACGTCTTATAAGATATTTACTAATTTATAAATTTATTAGATCATAACTTTATTTATTTCAACAGGCCCATCTACAACAAACTTTACTACATTACAATACAATTTTGATATATATTTTCAATGAAAACTGAGTACATTACTTACTGTTAGAAGTGCTTTTTTATTTATTTATATATAATAATTTACAGCTTTAAATGAAAATGAATGATTGTACGTAAACAGAAGCGCTGACGCGTTGAAGTCTTTTTAACCTTCATTGGTATAAAAGACATCAACGCCTCAGTGCTATATTTACAGCTTTGTTATTTACATTGTAAAGATGAATAATTAGTTACAGAAAATATAAACACTAAATTTGGACATTTATTTACGTGACGTTTCTTACGTTTTATTAGATTCTATCAACAAAATATAAATATTGTTTTAAGATGCCAGAAGTATTTTTTAAGATGTCGCTACAACAGACATGAACGCGTTAGTGCCTCACGCCTCTGAATGATTTTGGGTTGGGCATAGCCATATTTTAGTTCATGTTTTACCAAAAAATAAAACAAGTTTATTGCTAGGACACGGTTTATTATTATTGAAATTTTGTATGTTAGCTAATGGCTAATGCGTAGGTTAACTGCCTCGTTGGTCTATTGGTAGCAAGCGCTACGTAAGGACCGAGAGGTCCCCGGTTCGAGTCCGGGGTCCGGCAAAAATTATATAAGTTTTTCTATAATCAAATTAATCAGCCCAGAGTTAGGAAGTTTGTGGTTAAACGCCCATGCCTCGAAAAGCATGTTAAGCCGGTGGGCCTGGGCCTATCTCCCATCGGTCATGTCGAATTGCCGTCTCACCGAATTATGAGACTCAGGGAATACTGAGTGCATTTGTGTTTGCGCGCACACTTGTGCACTATAATTTGTCCTGCGCACTTGGCTAATCTCAATTGAGATAGGCCGCTATGGCTGAAATCGGTCGGACGCCTTATTTATTTTCAATGCGTAGGTTATTTTTTATTCTTATTTTATAAAGGTTTTAAATAAAAATGCCTACAGACGAAAAAACCTGACTATGGGTAAAGTTGTTGCCTACCAACAACACAAAGTCTGTATGATCTAAACGAACTACAAACTATGTTCATAAATCTTATTTTCTAGTTTAAATTCGATATACTAGCTCACAATGGAAGGTAAATAAAAACTTATTAGTGATATAAAGAGGTTACTATGATAACAAAGCGAAGCGTGCGCCGACCGATAGCATCGGCACCGGCAATTAGCATATGCGGTGCGCGCGCGCAGGGCGCGAGCCACACAGGGCTGCCACCAACTACTGTTAATAAACAATCGATTTCATCATATATTTACCTATTATTCCTCAATGGAACAGTGGTTGGTGACCCAGGTTCACTACATACGGTTCGAAGAGTCGTGAGTTCAATTCTCAACCGGGACAAATATTTGTGTGACGAACATCGGTATTTGTTCTGTGTCTTGGTGTGTTATTAAATATATTTAAGTATATTTTTGTATCCACTGTTATTCTGATATGTATAACACAAGTGCTTATTAAGGCTACTGATCACGAGATCAGATCAATGCATGATGTTGTGTACTATTATTCAATAAGGTGAAGCTCAAATTTAGATGATCAATTAAAGTAGCAATTGCCAACTTAATAACTACATATACTTTATGTCTTCGTAATCCGGAAGCAAAAATTCGATTATTGATACTGAAAATATTTTGTAAGTACAGTAAGATAAATCACACTAACTTTTTAAGTTATCGTAATTTTGTACAGCACCTCCCTCTTTAAGTATGTAACTCATAAAACAATCCGCCTTATCTTCTTTTAATTATAATCGATAAACGAAGCGGCCAACACAGATATAGCTATCACTTTCACACAAAGGGATCCCGCGGAAAAACGCAAAAGCACACGGTAATATCCATAATAGCGCCATAACGACCAGATTAATCGACATAATACTGCCATGCAAGGATAAACTCTATTCACATGTCTTATGAACTAAATATTGCTTTGGAGTTATTCTTAGTGCAAGCGGTATGAAGTAAATACTGGCACTTACACGAAAAAAGTATACCCGGTAATGTATTATGATGCTTCGAAGCCATTTTAATAGATCGTTGTTTTTTCTAAGTAAATCAAAATTTTGTAGTAGGGTATACTTACTAATAGTAGACGCGGGTTGTGGCAGTACAATATATCTTTTAAAAAAAGGGTTTTACGCTAAGTCGGCTTGATGCTTTTTCTTCAAAATTGGGTGAATATTTTGAGATGTCACTTGAGGTAGATTCTGTCAAAACCAGATATTCAAAATTGCTAGTGCATTTTGCTCAATTTACATCTTCATCAGGACACAGCATACATGATAAGTTACTGAAACTATAGTAAAATATTTTGACGTAATGTGAACTAAGCCGATTAAAAGCTTCAAATATAAACAACTTGCCAACAAATTTTTGATTTTGCACCTTCATAACTATTGATTCAAACAGATCTATTTTCTTTCATCTTTTTCAAAAACAAAAAAAAATACAAGTAAATAATTCTAATCATGCTCAGAACCGTCTTGACGTCGTGACCGGACACATCGTGGCCTGTGACAAGTAAGCGGCTTACGATAGTTCCGGGACAGATCTCCAGGTGTCGCATTAATCACGATCGAGGAAGACTCCGGTGAGCAGCGCGTAGCCAGTACTGTGTGTGGCCATGAAATTGGCGATTTAAATTGGTGTAAACGCTGTCGGTCATGTTTATCTCTACAAAAGCAGTTTGTACGGTCTTTTGACAAATATACTCCCTGCTTTTTATAATCTACATATTTAATTAACTTACCAATAAACTATCTCTTCTTTTTCATAACATTGTATTTACTATAATTGAAATAATGCAAAGTCTTGAGAATATTTTCTTATTGTCTGTTAACTGATTTTTACTAATTCTTTTTAGATTAGAACCAACGCGATGCATAAAAAAGGGGAAAACCGGAGACGCGGAGAGTTGAAAAGTACATACGATTAAAGTTTACCGTAGGTTCGAATAGAAAAAAAATACTAGTTGCGTCCATTGCTAATTAAAAAGTGATAGGGAGTGGGGGATAAAGACATGAAGCGTCTATGTGGATTAAACCATATCATAATGACTTTGAATACATAGAGTTCATCAGGCAAGCATTGCAGCCAATCTCGAGGCCTCGACCAACGGAGCCGGCTTGGCAAATGTGCGTCAACATCAATCATTACGATACGCATCGGTCCCGCGCTACACGAACATCGGACCCAACGCTACAAACGCTACACAAGTGCACAGCGTCCGAATTAATCTCCCTCATTGCGTCTCGCTGACGATTTATGCAAAGCCTTCGAACACATAGCATTTGAAAGTAAATAAATAAATATTACACAACATGGCACACATTAATCTGATCCCGTGTACAACACGGTTAAGTAGGTACTGTGATGTAAAGACAATGGTGATATACATAAAATAGATCAAACATAAAAATAACATAACACTGTTTATCACACAAATATTACTCCCGAGAGGGAATCAAACCCACGGATACTAGTGCATGAGACTGGATCATTATCCAATTTGCCATAAAGGCATTTAAATCTCTGTCACAAATTAGACCCCTTCGTCTGTACGGAACGTAAAATTTATATTATAAACTAAAGAAAAGTTTAATAAGTTTTTGATAATACATGAAATCACCAGGACGGCTTTGTGTAAAGTTTGAAGTGTGAAAATTTGCACTTAAGCCAAAGGAATTGAGGGTGACGAGGGTTGTTTGTAAGCAATTTAAACTTCTTTGGATAAGTCCAAACCTCGGCAACCTTTTAACAATCTTCCTATCTAAAGTTGGCCATTGTATTATTGAGGTTACGTTAACTATCTTTTATTTGAAAAGGAATTCCATTGTTGGTCGATTTAAATCAAGTGCGGCGATCACGAATGCTTAAGCGTTATTACATAGTAAATTAACACTGAAAATAAGTTATTAAGAATTACAAGCACGAACGACGATTAACATTAATCCCGAAGCGAGGCAATAACCGACTGGAAGAATGCGATTTATGTGTTTGCAGAGAAAGCTACCGGCGGTGTCGGACTGAACAATTACTTCGGTTTTCTAAATGTTAGCTTCTGCCCGTGACTCTGTCCACGCAAAACAATTCTCAACTCTTTTAAAAGTGTTCTTTAAGCTTCAGACATATTTAGTATTGCGTTATCAGCACTTTACGATCACCAGGTTCTACTATCTCTTATTAAATGTATCAGTTGGTTGAGTAGTTTAGGCGTAAAAGCTTAACAGACGAACAGAGGCATTTTCGCATAATGAATGTCATTAATATAATATTTAATTGATATTAGCTTTGGATGTCACTTTTTTTGAGTATTACTAGTATGATCGGCTTAACATGATAATGTTATAGGGGGCTCAGGAGCTAATCCTATTCAGATATCAATTATATTCCTCCAACTGCATTTACAGCTGCATCTTAAACTTTATTAAAGGCTTTCGTTCACGCTGTCGGTGTATCAACCCCTTTATTTAGTTATTAATTATACTTTGTTGGTTCGTTTCAACATAAAAATTCACTGGCGCAATTACGTACAATATACTTGTCAACCGATCATACTATTACGGGAATTGCCTGTCATGTCAATCAAGATACATTTTGACACATGTCAAAACACTCAACAGGGGTTTTTAAAGTGCAGTAAGTGACTATTTGCAGGTGGATATAGTATAGTGTTAATTAGTCACAGTAACTTGGAATAAGGGTAAAAACAAATATTACAGCAAGCCTTTTACAGAAAGAGGGGGCTTCACAGAACCCACAAAAACTGCAGAAAAATTAACACTAGCCTATGTTATGAGTGGCTAATACTAGACAATGATAGGGAGATACCTAGGTTTTGTTGCAGGCAATTGGAACTGCTGTTTCTGATTTGCATTAACTACCTCAATAATTGTGCAACGGGGTAGATAAAAAAGATATAAAGACGGAAGCCTACTGGCACAAATGTTTTATAACTTGAAAGACTTCAACACCTGTTTATAAAGTGTAACATAATTTACTTGATATATTATTATTACGTTCTTATTAGTATCGTTAGTTACTATGTGAATTGAAACACGAATAATAGTTATTCGTTTCTAGGTCTAATCAGAAGTCTTAGCCGCCCGCCTCTTAACAAGTAATGATCGCGCTTTTTTTTCTGATTGCGGGATTCATAAGAGATTCTTCCTACGTTACGGCTATCTATAAAATTATTATTGCCATCTCTCCTTAATCCTATTCTCAGCCTTCCCGGTCACGTAGCGGGGATACCTCGACTTTTTCCGAGTCTGCTTAAGCAAGCCGTTTAAAATACATCTCGGCAATTTATCTTTTAAAAAATGGACACCAATTAAACTTTAAACGCACCCATGACTAATCAATCTAATCAGATAGTCAGCAGAACAATCCATTAAGGGCACATAACCGTCCAATTACGTACAATCGGCGTGGAAAAAAAATCACATTTTCTCGATTAACGGATGAAGTTTCATACTTTTAAGCTTATCAGAGTTCTGATCTGGCTGCGAAAGAAATTGACATGTAGACGGCTCGTACAAGGCATAATCGCGGCAGTTATGAATTTATACTTTAATAAATTATATCGTTGTGTGTACTGCCAGTCATTTTAGCGCACATTTGACAGTGGGATCAATCAGACACGGGTTCCCATTAGTCGAGCGGTCGTTGAAGGACCGGAGTCTTGGGTCTTATGCCCTTTTTCAGGTTGTGTTCTGAGAGGTGACGTGCGCTCCGAGCAGGGAACGTCTAGACAGATGTCCATAATGGATCTGCGCGGACGCTTATGGGGATAAATCACATGTTACATGTGTGAAGTATTCAATTAGACCGCTATTTGGAAAATATTCGTACGTCGCTATTCAGATAGTCTGACATAATTTTGTTTTTCGATGTTTTCTATAATTTTAACTTCAGCCTTTTAAATAATATAATTATTCCTCAATAAAATATAAATGCCATTTTTTGTAGTTACAGGTAAAATTAAACAATAGAGTATATTGTTCATCTGAGAATTCGAGCTAATTTTCCTGTTCATAATATAGGAGTTCCATAGCTAATTTAAGCCTGTAACCCTTAGCGATAGGTGACTCTACTAACCCAACAGTCGCTAAAGGACCGAACAGACGTTAATCTTTCCACAGTTTACGAAGACATCTATCCTGTCTGCTGCCTCTTCACAAAGACATCTGATCGCGGACTCCATTAGAAAGTCACACCTCGGTTGTGAACGCAGCGCGATATGTTATTGTTGACGCAATGAATGCACCGATTGAGCTGTCCAGCGCCTGAAAGCCTAATGTACAAGCTCATTCAGCCATCCCCGCCAAATGTTCCCTGCCCGATAGGTGTACGTGAAGTGTGGGTTTCTTCTGAATGTTTTCCTTCGTTGGTTTTGTTGCTAAGACAACACAACAGTAAAAAAACAAAGTTATTTGAATAAGGCACTTCGTACTTTTCTTAAGTCAGTCAAAATACTTAAAATAGGGAGTACGAAATCCCACCTCGGACTACGTTGACTGTGTTAAAAAGTACCCTATTCTCACTAGCTATATATGAGCCTAATTAATTTAACTTTGACGGATCCCATAAGTCGCAGCAAATAAATTCTCGGTTCCCATAAATACTTTATTCTCTGATTTGTTATCAAAACAATATGCAAACAAATTGTGATAAATATGCAAACCTTTGACAACGTGCTTCTACCGCTAATGTATGTCTATTTGATCATGATCATTCAACTATGACCAGGCACACAACCGCCAATCAAGCGTATTTATATTGTTCGAGTAAAACATTAACCCTTACATCAAGGGCACTAAGAGGCTTTATATATATTAAGTGTTTCATCATCATCATCATCATCATCAGTCCATACCCGTCCACTGCTGGACATAGGCCTCTCCAAATGCACGCCACTTCTCTCTATCCTCGGCCACTCGCATCCAGCTCCTACCAGCCGTCCTGCGCAGATCGTCACACCACCTGCGAGCGTCCTACACTACGTATGCCGAGAGATTTAGTGTTTAATATGCTTGTAATGGTAGTGATATTATTTTGAATAGCTGTATCTATTTTGATGTGAAATATCAATTTTATACAAACCATACATGACAATACGACCAATTGGGTTTTGTTTTAGTATCGTTTTACTAATAATATAAGCGTATTTTTAGAAAAATAAATTTTAAGTATATAGTTTCAAATCCAAAAGAAACAATTTTTTTCTGCATCCAACAAACACTTTAATCAAACTCTTGTTTGATATAACCGCTAAGAGGTTCAAGTCATGAACTCATTATATCCGTTTACTGTAAAATATCCCGTTTAATAACGTTATCTAGTGGGATCTTGTTACAATTTTCGCAAGACATGATAAACCCCGTCCATTTTAGGAGAATTCCTGCAGACTGTAACTCCATATTCTGTGAAATTTATATCACAGAAATAGTGACCAAAAACGACGAACGTTATTTGTGTTATATAAGGAAACCGCTGTAGAATGATGATAATTTTGAAGTATAACTTATTGGGCACCTGTTATGGTGTGATCGTTAAGAGATTCTGGTATCCACTAGATGATGCAATTTGTGTGATGGCTCAGTTAATACGAAGGACATTAAGTTATATGACAAGTTGTTTAAAATTCATAAAAAGTTGGATTGGAAATCGTTTAAGTGATAAATGCGTGTAAAAATCTTTTAATAAGGTTATGTTAACACACGTTCACCAGAACTTACTTCCTTCCTACCAATGTTTGTTAAAACTACGTCCATTTGAAACAATCCGACAACTACCGTCAGAGACCCAATCCGTTTGTGCTCTAAATGGTCTTCTTTGTGACCCAAAAGGCTTCCCCAGACAATGTTACGGGTACAAGTCCGTTCCATATAGCAAGGGGCAGGATGGCCGTCCGCAATTATTCAAGAGACGACGCGTTAACAAACATCTGAATACATTAACACACAATATATTCTGTTGTGGTACTGCGTAACATGGCCGCTAGTGAAGGCTGCGATAACTGTGGAGCTCGCAACTATTAAGTCATATCTTACTCTGTCCCTTTTTCGAAAGAAAACGACTCTATCTCTTTCTTCACCTCAGCGATTGACAGGGACAGAGCACATATTTTCCAAATCCGAACTTAAAAAAAACGTTGCAAATACTAGACTAGGGCAATATTGAAGTCTGTACCTATATAAAAGCTATTCAATCTTGATTCATTTTGAACTTGGCACAAATTTTGTATACTATGTTTGATACAAGTCACAAGCACACAATAAAACGCCAAACAATCGTAAAACACAATTTGGTATGGTTTCCCAAAATAGAGGCTTAGTCTAATTTAGGAACCTCCGGCTAGTAAGTTTAATGACATTTATTAATGATTAAACGAACTTACCTGTACGTGAAGTTCTATCATAATTATACGAGCTGCTTTGTCCGAAGAGATTAGCATTAGATAGTTATTTACACATGTAGTATCACATACGGTGACGCCAGTTTTGCACTGATAGTTGAGAATTTAAAGAAAAATAAAAAAATAATTAGTGGGTAGTTCCGCTTACCTGTCAGCCTACATCGCGGTAGTTCGTCATTTAGTTCAGAGCGTAGATTTTTCACAGCTAGGGGTCCTTTGGGATGGGAGGGATGCTAATCTCTTCGGACAAAGCAGCTCGTATAATTATGATAGAACTTCACGTACAGGTAAGTTCGTTTAATCATTAATTATACTCACTGCTTTGTCCTTGAGATTAGCATTAGATAGTTATTTACACATGTAGACATTGAGAGATTTTAACTGCTGTGAAAAATCATTTCATTCCACCAAAACAACATATTGTTATTTTTATATTATTTGGCATAATCATTTTTAATTATAATGTTTAATATAGTTATTATCTTTACTAATGTGGTACATATTTCCTATCGATTTTACATCAACTAAACAAATCAATCTGAATTTTATTGATTCCACATTCTTTTTAAAATTTATTGTCTTGACATTATTGCATTAGCAAAAACTTCATGATCATCAACCTCATTTACAATATCCCTTTGTTAAATTTTATAAAGGTCTTGGAGCTAGCGCTCCATCATTCTACCTTCCTGATCAGATCAAGATTCTATTTGCGTTCGAGGTGCTAGCGAGTCTCGTACCTACTATGAGTGGTAAAGGTGACAGTGGAGACATTTATACCATATACTTCGAGGGTATTCTTCACCCAACGACTTAATGTTTGTGACGTTACTTGTAGTGTGGGTTTCTAAAGCTAACGAAAAAATAAGTATGATTATTCTGTACGAGACCAGATACAATAAAAAAAAAATAATTTCATGTCTTATTTAACTACGCATATTTCAGGTTATTCTGAAAATATGGCAATAAACTGGCTAAATTTAGTTAAGCCGGAACTTTATAAAATCGGGTATATTTATGATTATTTTGTATGAGTTAAGTTACATTAAAAAAATATTTTCATGTTTTATTTAACTAAGCATATTTAAGGTTATTCTGAAAATATAGCAATAAACTGGCTGAATTTAGTTAAGCCGGGACTTCTTTATAAAATCGGGTATTTTTATAATAACTGGGTCGGGAAAGCATTCTACATTTTTGATGTTTATAAATAATAATGTCTGTCTGTCTGCATTCCATGAGTTGTTACAAGAGCTAGCAAGAGCTAGCAACGTAATAAGTTTTTGGAAATCGTCTCCAAGTCCAATGATTCATTGGGGTGATGATTTAAAACTAAAGAAGTAGGTATTCCATAAGTCAAATTGGATTTTGGCATGGGTGGTCGCAATTGGAAGATTCCCTTGAAGAATCTTTTTATATTTTATTTATTAGTGATTTTGGGCTGTATATAAGCGCTAATGCAGATCTGCAGATTTTATCTGCTCTATCGATCTGTAGTTCATTCATTGTTGTAAAATTCTGTATGAAAGTTTAGAATATTTTAAATAAATGTTTAAAAGAGATTTAAATTATTATGTATACCAAATTGAAACCACTTCTTTAAGCAGGAATCATAATGATTAATAGAGTTTTGAGAAAGCAAATGGGAAACATTTCTCCTTAGCAAGGATGTCCTGACAATACTCCAGCAATCAGGATATACCGTTGGTGTACGATGAGATTGCTGGAATAAGATAATTTAAGTGACACACATGACTTTAAAATTAATGACTCAGAAATAAGAAGTCTATTATAATTGGGAAATCCCAGTAGTGTGGGCCACCATGGGCCACTACTATGCAATTATGCATGTTGCCTTGTCTTTAATTATTTTACGTAAAGTCTTTACAATTATGGAAACTCGTGGAAAAGTTATGCCTTTCCACCAGTAAAAGAATTTTGACCAGGATGCGGTGAAGGCATTTATTGCAACTGCATCGGGGTATCTTTTACACTTTTCATTAATTCTGCTGGAAAATAAATAAATGTAAGGTTCACCGAATTAAAAGGTTGTCTTCTAAAAAAGCATAGTCGGCTAGTTCCCATTCAACATCAGGGGTTACTCCGAGATTCCGCGTCTGCAACGGTATATTCTCTGCTGAGCATAAGCTCATAAGCATAGAAAAATATGAAGCAAATACTATTATTGCTCACACCATTGCAATAAATCTCATCATCTGACCAAATACCGGTAGCAGTCTCCTGCCCGCAAGCCGCACCCCACCCGTAGTTGAAGCATCACCAAAGATTGGTAATACATATTTGTCATTTTTATACTATTAGTTAGTGTATTTATGGCTTGAGTCCACAAATCGAAATAAGATATGAATGCCTCTCGTAAGTCAGGTACCCTACATCATTATTTGTATCTTCTATTATATTTAAATACTAGCACCGTTCAAAGTTTTTAGTATACAACCAGCCGCATTCGACGGCGGGGCAAGCAGATGTAAATAAACCAATCAAGCGAGCAAAGTATCTTATTTTGTAAGTCTTTAAGTATTAAAATGGTTGATTTGATATTTTATTTTATTAATTTGATCCGGAGGTAAAGTAATAAAAAAATTTTTAGTATCTATAATATATCCTAAGAACTTGCAATATGTACCTGGACATAAATTGCTTTTCTCGTAATTTATTATGATACCTACTGACTTTAACAGATTTACAGGGTGATGTGGTCTAAGCATCCCTTATAGTCATCATGCTTTAATAAAAAAAATGACTAAATAACGGTCAATATGTAGCTACAAGATCTAGAGGTTCACGATTGGTTTCATTATTTTCGTACACACGAAGGGCGCCGTGCAGAGGCCAAACGGTAACATATTGGACTCAAATAACTCGTTATTACCGCCAAACTGAAATCGTACATATTTTTTAAAATCTTCATGAATTTTAATTAAAAAATATGCATCCTTAAAATCTACCGTACATCATGATCAGCACGGGCTATATACGTCCCCACTGCTGGGGCACGGGCCTACCCTAAACTAGGGCGATCAGGCCTTAGTCAATCACGCTGGCTAAGTGCGGTTTGGTTTAATAAACAACGTAAGAATTTCTTCGTAGGTGTGGTGCAGGTTTCCTCACGACGTGTTCACCAATGTCGAATAATCGTACATAATATGAATTTCAAGTTGAAAAAACACCGTGGTACGTGGCGGGGTTTTAACAGGCGACTTCTCGCATGGCAAGCAACGACCTTAACCACTCGGCCATATCTGCAGTACACATGATGGAATTTTGTGAAACTAATTTCATTGCAGTACGTAAATCCTCTTATTTAAAAGAGTTTCAATGAACTTATTAAGAGTTTTTAATAAAGTATAAATCACATCTTCCGATTTTGAGTTTGCACAAGAAAAAAAGTGGGTATAAAATTGATTTTTTTTTTTTTTTTACACTGGGAAATAGCATAAGTCATCAATACATTGTTTGTGCTGCAATTTATCTGATTGCGTGTGAGTACTGTGAGTACATAATAATATGAGGGTAAGTTTGTAAAACAGGTTAAGAAAAAGTATCCCTTGTAACCCGAAATCCAAGACAGTATTGTCTGGTCACGAGTGATAGAAGACCATTGTTCGTAAAAATGACTAAGTCTGCCAGCGTACCTCATGTTCTACTGCCGCTGACGATTCCGCGCGGGGTTCCCGGGCGCCGGTGTCGATATGACAGTCATTTTTGAATCCGAAACCGTTTAGACTTCGAAATTGACTTGACTTAAGGAGGCAGTTATCTACTTAAGTCTTCGTAAACTGGTTCTTTATATCTATTTTTATATTATATAATATGAAATTACGGCGCGCCCTTAAGTCGGTATTTTGACAATCGCGTATAAGTCGAGTAACATCCATGAGTGGCTTAATAACATTATTTTTATTTTGCTCCTCAAGCAAAATAGTAATTGCTTCTCCAAGACATGATAATGGCAAAATCTAGGACTTTATGTTTGCTTTCAATCCCTTTATCTATCTTTATAACGATATCCGTTACCGCAGCCTTAATTTATGGATTAAGATAAAGAGCATATATATTTGGGTAAAATTTTTTGGGGGTAGATATTTCCCCTGTAAGTCCTTACGGAGGTCTTTTGACAAGCCAACTGTGGCTACTTGTGAAGGCGCACAGCCAGATCAGCATTTATAACCTTGCCGTACAATTTAGTGATCGACGGATCATACATAAAAAAAAATTGTTGACACTACGGCATCGCTTGGTTTTGATATTTAACACCACAAATGATTAGTGTTTATCACTCGTAAGTACGAGTACCATAAAAAATATATTAACGTATACTATAATCTTCAATTTGTATTGTTTACAGCAGCCTTAAGAAATAACTGCGTGAAAAGGTAACTACGCATTCTGAAAATAGCCTTAAAGACTGATAAGCCTGTTAGATAACAAGCTGTAGGTATATACATACAGTGTATCTCAGATCACTGTATTTAATGATCCGGAACGATATTTTTTGCCGGTTGCATAAAATTATTATGGTATACAAGAAAGGTAAGTGACATGCTATTTAGATAAGTAACAATCCCAAAAATTGTTCGCAAATCTAAATTTATACACGTACTTTTAACGTTACAGTATTGTTGATGAAAATTAACACCAACTTATCAAGTAACATAGCACTACATATAGTAGGTATTATGGAAAATTCCTAAAGTAGGATTATTTTGTTACCGTATTGTCAGTAAAGTGATAGCCCCATAAGCTAACCGCAGTACAGACTTATCATGTAACAATATTAGCAATAGTCACAAATTTTATATATAAATTGGTACCTTCTCTGTCTGGCAGCATAGCACTACATATAGTAGGTATTATGTAAAATTCCTAAAGTAGGATTATTTTGTTACCGTATTGTCAGTAAAGTGATAGCCCCATAAGCTAACCGCAGTACAGACTTATCATGTAACAATATTGGCAATAGTCACAAATTTTATATTAAATTGGTACCTTCTCTGTCTGGCAGCATCTCAGGATAACCCGATAACATTTCGTCATGCTCAGACGAACCAGAAGACGACGTTGAGTCACTTCGTTTTATTTTGCCATATTTAAGTTTTCTTTCCAATTGTTTTAACTTTTTTGCGATAAATTCGTAATTTTCGTCCTTTAAATGTTTCCTTTTACCCATTTTTACACTCTAAGAACACTTTTAACCTGAAAATACGGACACTTAAACAAAATCGTGCGTACTGGCGGAGCACTGTACTTGTGAATGACGAACTACCGCGATGTAGGCTGACAGGTAAGCGGAACTACCCACTAATTAATTTTTTATTTTTTCTTTAAATTCTCAACTATCAGTGCAAAACTGGCGTCACCGTATGTGATACTACATGTGTAAATAACTATCTAATGCTAATCTCGAGGACAAAGCAGTGAGTATAATACTTTTAATTTGATGCTATGTTAGGTTTGTACTTTTGTCTGTTCTTCTGTGACTAATAATAACCTTTTATATATTACTATTAATTTCTTAGAATAAAATTTAAGAAATATTTGTCTTTATGGGTCTACACGCGTTATTACGAGTAGCAAATACATAGCTACTTACTGCTCGACGTTTCGACTGGGTTACACCAATCGTGGTCGCGAGCGAACTCAATTCGCTGTTTCGTTTTCGTGTTTATTTGCTACTCCTAATAACGCGTGTAGTCCCATAAAAACAAGTAACCATAAAGACGCGAAAGTCTAAAATCATACATAAAATTTAAGAAGTCAAAAAGTGTTTATTAACTTCTCGTACCAAAAATAACTTATACAAATACCCAAGTTTCTAGTTTACGCGTCGGTCATCTAATCCCGCCCTCGTTGATGTATTCACGAGATACGATCGCAGATTGTCACGATAACGGCCGAGATATGAGACGCTAATGTACAGGGCGTTTACTCCGATACAGTTTACACACGCCTTATACAAGCTCGATAAATAAATTGTTTGGATCCTTATTTGCATTGCTTTGGATTCGCTTGGCAAATTGTTATTTTTTTTTGTCTTTGTTTTCTTTATGTTTTTTTTTTGCTTCAAAGTTATTTAGAGAATGAGGTTTTACTGAAAGATTATTATTTAATGCTTTAAAGAGTCGAATTATTTTGTTTTTGATATTAGGCAAACATGGTTGCCGTCCCGATGATACCCAAAATTCATATTTTCATATTTCGAAGACACCTGGATCAATATGAGTCTTCTCAGAACAGATTTAACTTGTATTCATAGCAGTTTATTTAAAGCAATTTGTCTTAAAAAAAAGTTGAGCTTATCTTAACACCCTTTACATTGAAGAGGAGATGCAACAAAATTCCATATACTACATCTGATTTTACTTGTGTATACTTTTAAAAAAACTCACTACTTCTGGAAAACTCGTACAATAAGGAGTTACTGTTTGGTTTATGTATCAGTTTAATATAAATATTTATTTTTGATTAATAAATATCAATTTTAATATATAAACACTTACTTTAAAACAGACCAAAAGTTCAATTTAGTAACATTCTTATCTTTATACGAAAAAAGTTTATAACAACGTTAGTTATTTAAAGACTATTCTATTGTAGTTAATCGATTTGATGATAAAATCCTGATAGCTATAACGCAAAAGTATACACACACAGTATGGATGATTCATACAAACTTTCACGTTCACAATATTAGAAGGAAGCAGGATTCTCTCGCAAAAATTAGCATACCGTTGAATGGAGAAAATTCAAACGAGTATTTATCATAGAGCCTCACGATCCCATTAACGGTTGTGTTGAACTCGATGCATAAATATGAAAAAATAATTAGCATAACAGCGAAAGCGCTGCGTGCGCAAGCGCATTGTGGCCGCGAAGCCTCCCCAGGGCTGCCACTAAGGACCAAATGTAAAAGCTTTTACTTGCACGCTAGTTTTAAGTACTTATAAGGCTATCATAACAAATATTTTTGCGATGAAATCTGATGAAAATGTCGTCTTTGTTATGCTCTACATAGATAAGATAGAGATAGACAAAAATGATGAAGCAATATTGCTTTTTCAATTCATAGTTCGCTGAAAAAATACCTAGATTTTACCAGATGTTTAGTGTCTGGTTTGGTTTCAATTCCTACGTACAAACAATTGTATAAAACTAAAAAATATATAACCTGAAGGATCTCTAGGCAGAAAATACAAAACTAATTATGTATTACCGAATCGGATGTGTTAGTCAGAACCTGAATTTAACTAAAAATCTTAATTAGAGTTCTAAATTAACAAATGTAAACCCTATCAAGCTGAAAAGTTTATATTTCATTACTACAACTTGTCTAGTAAATCTAGCAACCCTAAGCGGTCTACCTATCAGTCACGACTGGCAACACCGCGCTCGTTAGCGGATCCTTATCCCTGCGCTGGCAACACTAGCAGGTGAGCTTGACTGATTGTCCTGCCGATGTGTCGAGCTAATGCCAGTCAGCCCCGATTAGAGGCTAATGCATCGTGGCTGCCACTGAGGTCTGCTAATCGATTCGATATTAGTCTGAAGTTGAATCATGACTACTAATACTGACTTGGATCTTTTCTTAGATTGAGCTAGTTATAAAGGTATTATCGGAATCTGAAGGGGTAATCCTCATCTCATTTATGAGGTTTCGTGGGTTTGATTATATTATATTCTTACTCTTATATTATATTAATACTCGTACCCTAACCTATGGCGCCAGAGACAGGGGCTTTAAATACGTCATAGATACAGACAAGTCCTAATTAAGATAATTAAAACCTACTCTAAACTCTAAAAAGTAAATTCATACATTTTCTTGAAATTTTACATATATGTATGTATATAAGTTGAAAGTACGGAGAAATAAATGTGTAGGTATTTATTTTTAATTCACTGACAAAAGCCTTTGTTGGTGAATAACATCAATTGAAGTAAGAACTACCCAACTTACTCGTACATGGAAATAAAACAAATTGCAAATACATCACCCACTTGCCCATTAACTATTTACATATAACTATTTACATAAGTATAATCTCTATTTTCCTGTACAGCGACTCTCAACCGTCACTATGAAATCACCATTATGTATATCTTAATTTAGAAAGAATGCAGTGAGCGTTCGCTGTGAACGTCCCGGGTTTTGTAATCATGGCAGTTAATCGCGGATAAATAACTTTTGATCTTGTTTACTGCACAGATGGACATAATAAACTCCACTGAATTACGTACCTGCGTCCGGGAAGTTCTGTACTTGTTGTTGAAATCATCTGGAATTTTACATATGGGTAATAATATTTTGTTACGCAAGGAAAACGTTTGTGCGATTTTTTGAGTTATAATTATTGTGTTACATTTATGTGGTACACTGAGAATATTGGATATAATTATCAAATAATGGCGAACTATATTTTTATAAACGCACAATTTAAAAGAATTGTCCGCAGAAACCTAGCGCACCTAACTAAATAGGTGATCGATTTGAATTTTTTGATAAAACATTAAACAAACTATTGCATACAAATCGAATCTTACGTTTAGGAAATATCTCACAGACGATCAAATTAATTTAGTGTTTCTATTTTAACAATCATGTATTTTAAAAATGAACGTTTATATTGAACGTCGTCTACCTGCTGACTACTTGTATTAGTATGGTAAACGTCACATTTCGTAAAATTACTGCTATACTAGAAAACTCGTTTATTACATTACATTACATATTTAGGTACATAGAATCACGCCTTTTTCCCAAAGGGGTAGGCAGAGATCACTTCCTGTCATGTGCTTGTAACAGACGGCAAATAAACAAAACATTTAATCTATTCCTCACTCAATAATATCTTCTCTGCTGCTTATTTGATGAATCGTCGAGTAGTTATGAAATGTTTATTGGGTGGAAACTGAATCAGCGATTAGATCGTTCATCAGTTAGCATCGAACGTCCGGAGATTATGAACCAGGTGAGAAGTTCCATCCTTTCACGTTTTTCCAACTGTACTTACTATCCAGTAGAAGATACTCAGTGAGATGTATTTCACTGACAGTTCTAACTGGCCACAGTAAACAGACTGACTGACTTTATTAAATTTTTACTATTGTTGCTATTAAAGTTAAGCTCACTTGACTTGTTTCAGCACTTGTTAAGTATGTTACGTGTTGAGGATAAACGGTTTTCATTATACAATTTGACTTCGCCACTACTGGGGACTACACGGGCCTACCCTAAACTAGAGCAATAGGGCCTTAGTCAACCATCCTGGCCAAGTGTAGGTTGTTCGGCTATACAACTTAAGAATTTCTTCGTACGTGTGCAGGTTTCTTCACGATGTTTTCTTTCACCATTAAAGCGTCGACCAATTGTACATATGAATTTTAAATTTGAAAAACACAGTAGTACGAACTTAACCACTCACCCATCGTCGCTTTTTAATTATATAATAAGGCATGGGCGAACTCAGGCTCTGGACTAGGGCAAATCAGATGGGAGGAAAAATTCCCAGTTCAACCATTTTAATTTACATACTACATATGTATATCAAAGACATCCGCAGCCCATTTTTAAGATACTTTCCACGAAATCAGATGAATGTGACTATCTTTTTAGTGTCACCACAAAGGTTACAGGTCTATACAGGAATTTGAGTTATGGAATATTTTTCTATACTGTGCCATAACCTTCTCCTTTCCTATGCCGCCTGGTAAAAACATCACGACATCCCATTGAAGTCAATCGCTTATCATAAAATTAATGATCTTCCCCATGAGTTTTATACGGCACATAAATGTTTACTGAAATCATAAATCGGAATACCGAGTTTATAGATCTCTTTGATTTTTCATGAATTTCTTGCGCTCATTGATTTTGTTGAGATCTAGTGATTAGTTTTGTGTTATTTGGAGCATCTATGAAGTCTATCGTTTGCAGACACAGTATCCGATGATACTTTGTATTTCACAGCTTTATTTCTTAAATGTTATCAACCTATTCTTTCACAGCGGGCACTTAGACATTTTTTCATGATTTCTTTGTTAACCTTAAAGAAAAAGATGCAGATAATATTTTCGCAATCACAGGCCGAGACATACTTGATCTGATTACTTAATAATTTAATGGATATTTGTACTAGGGGGCATCCTATTAAACATGCGATTATGAAAGTGTAACATATCGTTATAGAATAGGGCCTCCTTTTTCAAAGTTTCAGACTTGTCTTAGTTAACCGCAACATCCAGTCGTCTTTTTAATATTTAGTGACGTGTGTGCCTCGTCACGGCGCGGCTATTCTCACGAAGTGTTGCCTTCGCTGACTGCACGTGTCGCCGCCGGCTTGACATGTGTTTACTCTGTGTGACATAACCATAGCATGATTGTTCACAAGTATGACGAGACATTACGTACTGACGTGTGTTGAAATGTATGAAGTAATACAATAATAAATTTAATCAATGATTGAGTTCGTGCTTTGCTATAATTGTATGCCTACAAAGACAAACATTGTGTACCTACAAATGTATTATAAAGTCTACCAATATTAAAACAACTACATTCGGTGGCTCTGTAATAGATGAGATGCTATAATTAAATCAATATTACACATAACTTTATACATTGGTCTGATGCCATGCTAAGTTGTTACAGCATTTTTGTTACGGGTATCAGAAGAAACAGTTATATAAATAACACACCACAACACGAAATAAACAGACACACGATGACACGTTGAGCATGTCACAAAATATTTGTCCCGACCTGACTTAATTCAGAACGATGTTTTAGTAGTCACCATAAATACCACCTTCACGTATGTTCCATTATCACAAAATATGGCCTTAAACCTTGAAATTAAAAAAGTGACACAGTGATGTCAATTTTAACTATTTACTTCTTACCACATTTTGCAATATGAAGTGCCGACATTTAGAATTACATTGATATACTCGCTTATGACGAGTTGTCCACGCCATTTACTGCCAACAGACGCTTAGTTGTCTACTTCCATAATTCTACAGAAACTGATCATAGATTCTGACACTAGCAACTACGCTATCGGCATACCAATTTGGCATTAATCATATCTTCATTTTTCCTCAAGATGTCAGTTTTTGCTGTGAAACGACTATTGTCTCCTGCGGCAATCAGCTGGATGTCTGGCGACATTTCTGCTAAGCATCGTCTAATTAAGGGGTACGACAGTACTGAGAAAGCGACAAAGTGGCTGGTTTATTATCGATATGATAAAATAGTTGAGCGCCTTTATCGATATTGGATCTCATAATAAAAAAAATACAAATACATTACCCGCATAATATATTTACTTCATTATCCGTACCCATAGGCTTGGGTGCATTTAACCTGGTGAACTTTTGTATCGGACATAGTCTATAAAAAACATAGAAATGATAAGCACACGCAAAGGGAAAAAACTGAAAAACATAATTGCGTTTTACATTATTACAGTATCTTCAAAATCCGATGTTCTTATATTAAAATTAAAGTTGTTAACTTACTCTGATAACAATATTATAGTGCATTATAGTATTAAATAGGAAAACGTACGAGCAATTTCATGTGGGAGGCCAAGATTCAATTTGGGTCGTCCAACAATTTCAAAATAATGATGAAACGTAGATAATGAAATTTAATCAAATATATTAACTGAAACAATCAACACAAAGGATACAATTATCGATATCAGAGGCACTTACCGTCCCTGAGCGTAACACGCCTAATTGTCGGGAGCGGTAATGCATCACGTCGTTAAATCATTAATTTAATGGACGCTGATTGGTCGAGCCCGCAAAAAAATAAAAATAAGTTAATTGACAACCAAGCTTTCGCTGGGCGTCTTCGCTGTCATCACATTTATGTACATTCTTGTCATTTTAAGATAGGTTTTGATTGGAATTATTGTCATTTTTCCTTAGAACTCAAACGGACGTAACTTTTTTAGAAAATAATAATTGTTTGATAATAATTAACCATAATTAGTATATCGGGTACGTTATAGAATGTCCGTAAAAATAATAAAAAATTATTTAGAGTTTTGTTGAAATTAATCTAACAAAATCCTTTACAAGTTAGAATGTCTTTTCTATGTGGATTGTTTTGAAGTCACGCTGACCGGTCAGCGCCGGCGACATAGATCTGTCAGCGATTATGGTAGAGTGTGGTCAGCGTGATTTAAACCATGGTCACCCTTTTTTTTATTATAGGCTAACAAGATGACCTCACTCCACCTGATGGTAAGCGGTAGTGAGATCCAAATATGAGGTCGACAGGCACAATAGACCATATTGAGCCTGTCGCACTCACCCTGAAAGCCCGATAAAGAGGAGACCAATGCTGCGGCGACAACGAGACAAGGCGTGGAGTCTCGCATTGGTATTGAGCTGTGCGGGTCCGAGTTAGCCAGGCCCCCGTTTCTATACGGGTCTCCCTAGCCGGCGGGCTGACCCGCTCCGCTCACACAATACCGCCGCTTAGACTCCACTGGTCCCGCGCTTGCCGCAACAATGGTCCCCCCCTGGCTCCGGTTCGTACAGTGCTGATCCCGGAACGCGACCGGACCGAGAGGGGCCAAAGTCACTTGACGGATTTTACGCAACTGTATGGTGGTAACAGCAACCGGTCGACAAAACGTCTCCCACCTGAAAAAAACCCTATGGTAGAGTCATATGCGCGGCGTCACCCAAGCTTGCTGAGTCGTCTGCGTATCCGCTTTGAAAGAAAGAAAATTACGCTTTAGTTGTCGCCTGAGAAGGCGTCAACATTACATGTCCTCGTAACGAAAGCCCTTTACGAGTTGATACGTATTATGTTGCATTACATTATATGAGAAAGAACTACACATTTGTAACGTCTGTAAAAATGGTGCTACCTTTTCGCATGAGAATAAAACCTTATAGGTATAACCGTATAGCTATCAGATCTAAAATAACCCAACAAACAACCCAGTCACGCCTTGGGATTTAACACGCCATAATCTTGCCGTATCAAAATAAAGTCCTCTGCTGATATAATGCTTTCAAATTTACGGCCCCACTACACCATACTTACGTCAAAGTAAACACTATAATTTAATATGGAACGACACAATAAACTGTCTCTATCCCTTTGATATGCAAACACTATCGCGAATGTTAACTTAACTATTATTTACGTAACACTGCACTGCACTGCACCGGCTTACGCCCGTTTTGTATTTTATAAACCTTGAAAATTGCATAGGCTAAGTGATATTGTTGTTATTCCTTGGGTAGTAAAGCGAAGTGTGCTGTAATGTGGAAGTGTTTGCGATCGCGGCTGTCGACTCATCGTTGTTGTCTTGGTTCGCGGGAAATAACTGTGCTGTTTAAGCATGTCATATACCTTTTCTTAGTTCTTTAGTCTAACTTACTGCTCGGTGCCGTATTTGATATATTTGTCAGTTATAAACCCGCTGACAGCTGCTGTCACTTCCATAGAAATGATAGAAACTGGACACCTGGGGGTGAGAGTCATCTACTCCCCGCAAGTCCGGTGATGATAACATGGTACAAAATAAAAAAGATGCTTAATACCTTGTCTATTATTTGCGCGAGCAGTACACATTTGAACCCGTTACCATGAGCGCTGCAAAAAAGCTCGAAACGTCGGATCTCTAAATAATATGTTTAGAATAAAAAAACACACGAGTTTAATCCGTAAAATTAGTTTTATTTCAAAGATGCTTAATCTACCATTTAAATTACAAGACCTTATAATTAAACAATGTAGGTAACGAATATTATCTATAGAATAGGTGACATCCTGTAAAATGCTTCTGTACACGATATATTTTTAAATAATATTACCAGACAGTATGGCGCCAACAGGTTTCGCATTGAGGCTATGTGTATACATTTGCAGGAGTTGAGGCTTCGCGTGACAAATACGGCATATCAGGCGTTGAATCGGCCAACCAGATTTATACCTGAGTGATATTATCACGTATCTAATCCCGAGAACATGTAAGTACATACGTACATGTTTTTGAAATCGAAAAGTAAGAAAGCTAAGGTGTATAAAAATAGTATACTTCTTAATTACTAAGTAAAGCCGGTTTTCTTGTTTTTGTTCATAAAAAGTCGATCACACATTACATTATAAAAGTTTAGTTAGTAGGTTCACCTTTTTATCCACCATCAGAACCATTTTTACATAATGATATAAGTACAACCTAAAAGTACATTAGTGTCTGCGTAGTCAACATTCACTTAAGTACAACCATTTATAGGATATTATTTATAAATTGGCATCATCACGCCACGAAACAAGTTTGATAAAAAGGTTTTAAATGTACGGGGGAATGCCTCGATATCCAGTTATGTCTATGCAAGAATTTTGTTCTGCATTGAACGAATATAGTGTGTACGATTAAACTAAAATGTATCCGTTAGTTACCCAATTTATAAAATACACTCCGGTGTTCATTATCAATCTGAAACATTTATATAAATATTATTGATGACAAACAATTCCACATCAAATATTAAATATAATTTCAATTAGGTAGTTCATGTTTCATAATATACTAAATATCACGACCCTTATTATCGGATTACAATTGAGAACCTATTGGCTATTTAGGTATTGCTCCATGTGTCATGTGTTTGATCTCCAACCGCAACACAAGATCTAATATGACAGGATCAGATCAATCTACTTATGCTTCAATGAAACTATATATTTGTAATCATCATGTTAAGCCCATGCTCATATTATTAATTATTAATCTAATTCAACGTGAAGATCTAAGAGATATTTAATTTGACAGGCTCGGTGGAACAGTGGTTAGTGACTCAGGTTCAAAACCTACGGTTCCAAGAGTCGTGGGTTCGATTCCCACTCGGGACAAATATTTGTGTGACGAACATCGGTGTTTGTTCCGTGTCTGGGTGTATTATTAAATATATTTAAGTTTATTTGTGTATCCACTGTTGATTCTGATACCCGTAACACAAGTGCTTAAGCTACTTACCATGGGATCAGATCAATGTATGTGATGTTGTGTGTAATATTTATTTAAATTATTAATTAATTTTACCTATTCCACAAATCTACTGAGAACAAAAAGCTTTCCGGAATCCAGAATCACATTACGTCAGAACATTTCGTGAAAACAGCAAGGCCGATCGTTATGACAGCAGCTGTGCTACGATGTTACTGTTCCCCGCGACTTTGTCCCGCAAAAACGACCAATGGCCGCACATCTGCCGGACGCTGCGCGGGCGCACGCCCCCGGCATCTTCCCTATTTCCTGAATGTTACGCCGCACTTGTAATTTTCTTATCAATTTCCTGATTCGATGAATGGGATTGTATTTGCACTATTTAAAAACTGTAGGATGCGACTCCGCGTCGCATTGCTGTACTTAGAACTAAAGGTGTCACCGGCGCTTGAGATACAACTTGTTTTTACTACGCTCTATAGAATTTATTTATTATTGATATGTATTTGTCGGCAGGAGTCATCGCTCGCCTTCATTATAGAATGAGTAACAAGCTGCACGTGCACGGGTCACGTCACCGACCAGCTGCGTCGTTAGTCACTCCCCCTCGCCGCTCGACTCGACTATAAAAGGCGCTCACTTTGAACAGTGCAGGCAGTCTTGGCTCTGGCGTGGCACGGTGCACTCGTTGTACAGTTGCAATAGCTTATCCTAGACACCTTTGGATAATTAATTCGATTGTCGAATTAATTATTATCGTTAATTATAAAAGTGCTGCTGTGCAATTTGTAATTAATAAATCAAACTCTAATTGTAGTTTATGTCTTAGGCATTTGCTACAATTGCTAAGATTGTTATTTGATAAAAGTGATAAGTGATGGATATGGTTCTCATTAAGAAAAGTAATAAAGTATTAGCTCGGTTTTGATAGACCTGACGTATTATTCATTATTAATTATGTAGTTACATACCCCTTCTGCCTACATCAGAAGTGGGATGAGATCCACACCCACTACTTGGTCATTAAAAAAATATGTCACGAGAAATATCTTTGAAGGGTTTATATGGTCGCAAGGTATAAAAAAAAAAGAGTAAAAAAAAAAGAGAGCAGAGTTTTGAAGGGCTGTTTGTCGGACCAAAACTGGTATGAAAAAAAAGAGTAGAGAAAAAAAAAGTAAAGTAAAAAAAAGAGTAAAGTAAAAAAAAAAAAAGAGCAGAGTTTTGAAGGGCACGTGGCCGGACCAAAACTGGCTAGTGTTGAAGGGTTCTTTAAAAAAAAAGGGAGAGGGAACCGGACCAATACTAGTGCCTGAAGGGTCTAATTAGAGACCGGACCAGAGCAAAGTGTGAGATATACGAAGGGTCGATGTGGACCAGACCAGAACTATTGTAATATATCTGAAGGGTTAATTGTAATATATCTGAAGGGTTAATTGTAATATATCTGAAGGGTTAATTGTAATATATCTGAAGGGTTAATTGTAATATATCTGAAGGGTTAATTGTAATAATATTTCTGAAGGGTTAATTGTAATACATCTGAAGGGTTCATGTAGATCAGACCAGAACTAATTGATTTGCAGGGTCATTATAGACCGGACTAATTAATTTTGTCAGGATGATCGAACGATTCTTTTGTTACAGAAATCTAGACATGCTTTAGTTGAAGCGTTCGAGGACGACCGCTAGTCAGGTTGGCCGTGTCGGCAGGAGTCATCGCTCGCCTTCATTATAGAATGAGTAACAAGCTGCACGTGCACGGGTCACGTCACCGACCAGCTGCGTCGTTAGTCACTCCCCCTCGCCGCTCGACTCGACTATAAAAGGCGCTCACTTTGAACAGTGCAGGCAGTCTTGGCTCTGGCGTGGCACGGTGCACTCGTTGTACAGTTGCAATAGCTTATCCTAGACACCTTTGGATAATTAATTCGATTGTCGAATTAATTATTATCGTTAATTATAAAAGTGCTGCTGTGCAATTTGTAATTAATAAATCAAACTCTAATTGTAGTTTATGTCTTAGGCATTTGCTACAATTGCTAAGATTGTTATTTGATAAAAGTGATAAGTGATGGATATGGTTCTCATTAAGAAAAGTAATAAAGTATTAGCTCGGTTTTGATAGACCTGACGTATTATTCATTATTAATTATGTAGTTACATTACCCCTTCTGCCTACATATTCATAATTGCACAGGGTACAGGCACAGGTGGTTCTAAGGTAAATTTAAATAAAAATACCGCTTGAGTGAACTGACTAAAAAAGTTTTACAACCACAAAAAAATAACAAATAATTAAATTAACAACGAGTAGAATAAAATCTATAAAATTTAATAGCAACAAAACTTTTTACGAGAATAAAACACATTTTTATTACAAAAAGAAAAAATAAAGCAGCTGGTATATTATTATATTATTACTGCAATTAAAAAATAATTTACTACCAGCCCTTGCCGGATTATTAATATGTATGCACCTATGTCTAAGACTTAATTAACTTTTCAAAATCGTCGTTTATCGTAAAAAGGGTTTCTATTTCAAAATGGCGCGGCGCTTACAATGTAAAGTCCACAGAAAGTGGAGTGTTAATTAAAACATTAAGAAACGGCACAAGAACGTGGAGTTTTCTGTAAATTGAACCATTAACATCCAATTGATCATCTCACTGAGGATGTTTGCGTCCTATAAGGGCTTAAAGTTGAGTTAGGGCGGGTGATTTTGTATCCAGCTTTCCGAGTTACCTAAGGGCACCAATTAAGGGCATAAGTACTCTAATTTATCGGTATTGCCTAGAGACAAGGTCGTTTGGATAATTGTTAGTTTTTCCGAGTCTAGTTAGGGCTTGTACGTGCACGGCATGAGGCCGGGCTGGGCGGAAGGCAAAAAGTGTGACGCGCCGTCGGCAGGCATGCCGGCGATAGATGATATGGCCGCTTCTAGTGTTGTGCGTAGAGCATTGACAAACTGGAAATTTAGAAAAATTGAAAAAATTTAACTGCTCCCCGCGGCCCGGGAACAGGAACACCCGTCCTTCTCACGAACACGCGCCCAGACGTAGAAACTGAAGAGTTTGATTCATTTGACTAGCTCAACGTCGCTTTTGATAGTGCACTATCTCTTAAACAAGTAGTCGGCTTCGATTCCTAATTATTGGGACAAAGATTGAGTGATGAACAATCGCAATGGGAGAAACTCTTATGAGTTTCTCCCATTGCCTAGTTGTCTAATTTATCTTTTTAAGTATATTTAAACATTCCACGGATGTATGTATGTTACTTATATGATGGTGGAAGTATCCGTAATTCGACATCATTGAACTTATTTTAGGACATGGGGTGCTTAACACATAACTCCATGAAAAGCTGCTTGTGTATGCATTTGTACATACCTCTATTACACTGAGATTTTTCATCTGGCGGCGTCAGTAAGCACCAGTCCTTCAAAATACCTTCTAACTTTGCTGATTGGTAATATGATATTATTATTTGCTATTATTCCAATTCAGTAGTGTTCCATTTCTTTCATTTTACCATTTCTGTCTAATACAAATCTCATAAATCGATAACGTGCGCAACACTAGAGCGGGTCTAAACACCCGCTAACTTATGAGTGCGAAAAGTATCCCTGTTTTTGTTAAGATTGTAAATCGATTTCGGTTGCGTGCAAAGGCTTTAAAAAGTAATGTATTGGAGGCTTTAGTCGTACCGAGCTACAGAATATGGTGCGCATTAGCCCCCAAGCCCGGATCACTTAGCCAGCTCTTTATGTCAAACGGTAATTTCACTTAAGTTGATTAACCAAAGTACCGATGTATTTTGGTCTTACATTATTTTAACTTAAATATTTTAAAGCGCGTATTTGATTGCGTGATTTAATATTTTGAAAAATGATCCATTAACGTTACATTAAACTACTTAAAGGTGTATTTATATTACTCTATCACTTTCTGTCGTAGAGGGTTGCTTTAGATCTCTACTCATACATTTTTATGTACATAAAATAGCAAGATCAACTCCGAATAAAGATCGAAGAAAAGGAACTCCTTTAGATTACTGAGGATAACCAGGAATCACTTAACTAAATACGTAAAGTTTATTTAGAAATTTAAATTTTCATTCATTTGGACAACCAACAAGACTTACACTTAAAATTAGGGTTTCTTAGAGCTTGTGACACATAGTTCACATGATATGGTGCAGTCTTAAATTACAGGGACGCCATGGAGGCACGATTCGGATGCATTAGAGGTTTAATATAATAACGAATCAATATAATTACTGATAAACTGTTTTGTTCTACATTGTTATTAATGTATATGTGTTGTGTAATATTAATTAGTTTATTTATTGATTAAAAACTAGTTATTATGGGTCTACGCTCTACCTACGCGAGGGGACGTGAGTTGGCGGCCGTTATTGGTGAAGCCTAGTCGAAACGTCGGCCAGTAAGTAGCTATGTATTTGCTACTACTTTTATCTCGTGCAGACCCATAATAACCAGTTTTAAAATCTGATAAAATATTATAGCACTACAGAATAAATCAGAACTCTGGATTAATTTATTAGTCTCTTAAAATACGTTTATGTGTATCTTGTTAAAAACCTAGTCCTTTATAATGCGAAAAATCACGTAAAAAGCAGCAACTTATTTAACTTATGGCGTATAATAAATAATAACTCATGATCTACGAAAGCACATCGTTATATTTTCGAAACGATTTCAATTTAAACAATAACGATATAGCATTAAACTTCCATTGGCCATTTTCATAATTCCCATATTTACAATATATGAAGCACCTGTCGACGTGGATTGAATCTGAGCGATATCGATCGTCCAAGGGCCTACGAATATCGCATTAACTACCTGAAGTGGGTCCTAAAGGGGCAGATATGACAATTCCGTCCCTCCTCGTTATATCACAATGCGGCGAGCTGGACATGCGCAATGATAGATTTCTGCGTATACACCGATATGGGCAGTCGGGACAATCATATCGGTCAGGGCTGCCGAGAATGGAACTCTACAACGCCAGGAAATATGGTTCGTTGGACTGAAAAGGTAGTGAAAATCTAAACATATAGAAATTTCGATACTAAGTTAAAGACAAATTCCCTCGAGCAATGTTGAAACGTTCTCTGAAAAAGAACGGTTGTGATCTCGGTATATGGTTATCAAATAAGCTTACTATACTAAATTATCGTGTCGTAATTACAATATTATCAATTTGATACCAGATTACCTGAGTTAAATCATTTGAACTCAGTGTAAAAAGAAAAATAATATGTAGTTGGCTTTCCCATTATACCTGGGTTGGTGTTCCCATGATTGATCAAAAAAGGTTTGTAGCCTAAATCTTTATCATTATATCATTTTAAAAGCATGCAATATCTATATGCTAATATTTGCCAACCCTGACAGTATCTCGGCCGCGTTGGCTAATGAATCGGTCTATTATCGATATATCGGATCAATTAAGCGAGTCGGAATATCGATAAATCACAGACCGACACGACTTTGATGCCACTCCGGTCAGATAAAGACGTGTGCAATGCGCATTCCTGCAGCAAAGGTTGGTTTTAACTTAACTAAGTTTGCTGACCGGAGGTGATGAAATTTGTGCATGCCTTTTGAATTAAGTGTTGTTATTATACTTTAGGTTACATATGTACGAATATTCGACGCTTTAACGGTGAAGAAAAACATCGTGAGGAAAACTGCACGCCTACGAAGAAATTCTTAGGATGTGTAGACAACCAACCCGCACTAGGCCAACGTGGACACTAAGGCCTTATCGCCCTAATTTAGGGAAGGCCCGTGCCCTAGCAGTTTGGACGTATATAGGCTGATGATGATGATTATACTTAAGGTTGGCTAATTGAGAGATAGCTACATATATAATGTAGCCACGTCATTCGATGTAATCGTATGTTTTATATCATTGTATGTAGTCTTAGAGCTTTAATGCTAAAGCTGAACAAAGAGAAACTGAACAACGCAAAAAGAAAAACCTAGAGTAGTTTTTTGTGTGTCTTAACAATTGTTCTGCTTAACTTCTACGGCAAACAAACATGCCTAACTCACCATATTTAGTGACAAAATCTCAACCACGAGGATGCATCAGAAGATCTTCATAACTTTTCGTTTCAAGGATCCCAAATTGAACTCAGATAAATACACATAGTACGTATTTCGCGCTATGTAGAACCTTCATATTAATATTGCAGCCATTTTCCATATCGGATCGGTACTTATACATCGTCAGCATTCTCGTATGGGCACAAGGGCTGATGAAATTACGAATTTTCACGGCTGTCGAGCGACACGCCGCGATTTATTTGCGTCGCGAGCGCACGTTAGCGGGCAATTTATCGCCGGTGTCAGGTGTTTACTGGTGATTTTGTTGGAAATCTCGAATGCTTCGAAGGTTTGCTTTACACAAACTTTTAAATGTTAAATTATCTTGGATAGGTACCGTTCTGTTCAACACTACTTGGTTAAGTGAGGATATATAAATAAAATGAACTGATGGTAAATTACTAAAACTGGTCCTATTTTTTAAGTTTAGCTTGAAGAGTTAATTATTACCATCTAATTACGGCTAAAAGAACTTTCTTTTATTCTATTCTATTTCGCTCGCTTCCCTAAAAACTCCATAAATGACGAGCATCACTTTCCTAGTACTGCTTGTCTTGCAGCTTTAGCCCGACAATGAGGGAGTTTAATAAGTACCAAGAATCCACAACTATGCACTACTTATACACCATTTTTTCCGGCGTCCCCACATTCGCTGTGGCGCCATGCGCTCGTTCACACCGCGCTCGGCGATCGCACGCAAAAACCAACACCATTTACGTACATCGGAACGACTGCTCCCCCTTCCCACTTCGCACCAATCACAGTAATCTATTCGAAATTAGAACTTCACGCGCTTCACAATCAACCTCTGCGGTTGCGCGCGCCGCCGCCATGTTTTTGCCTTTTACACCGCGTCGTTAGCGAAATAATATTTCAAAGCTCAATTACACCATCCGTCAAGTTGATCTTCCGGAGCAGCAATTTTGTCATTCAAAATCGCTGGAACCTGCCTTTGGCCAGGTATGGGATTAATTAATGGCCCGCCGGTTGCGTGCGGCCATAACGCAATGTAAACTACAGTTGGCTTGTCCGACATGGGTAAGAAAAACGTTTGAAGCGCGTGTGTCGGTCGTGACTACATCAGTCAAATCTGCGTTCGATATGCGGGAGATAGCATTCGTTACGCAGCGCGTGCGACTCTCATACATATTGTAAGCGGGCGCGCACAGTAGGGATTATTGCCGATATTAATCTCAACCCTCTCGTGCCTTCCTCCATTGAGAAGGTGGCTGCGTATGAGATTTTATAATCTTTATTACTGTATTATATGGTGGTTATTTATTGTGTTCGTTGACGTGAAATTATTGCCGAAGTTAGTACATAAGATAATTTAGTATTTTAAACAAAATGTAACATGCAAGATCTTAAGAACCATGAATTATCTAGCATGGACTTGGACCAGGAGAAATGGAGAAGATTTGAAATATTATCGAGCAGCAAGCAAAACAATATCATTAAACTGTCGGCCCTGCAACACTTCCTGGATTGTCGTATCATACATATTCTTATAGGCAACTGTTAGATAAGACTAGACTGATTTATCTTAGCCATCATAATTTTTTGTGAACACAATTATCCTGTTTAAACAATTATATTATTATAATTCCAGTAGAGTCTTAGCGGCGGTATTGTGCGGGCGGAGCGGGTCAGCCCGGCGGTCAGGAGACCCGTAGACACGGGGGCCCTTCCGTCCGGCGGACTGGCCAACTCCCACCCGCACAGCTCAATACCAATGCGAGACTCCACGCCTTGTCTCGTTGTTGCCGCAGCAGTGGTCTCCTTTTTCACGGCTTTCAGGGTGAGTGCGACAGGCTCAATATGGTCTATTGTGCCTGTCGACCTCATATTTGGATCTCACTACCGCTTACCATCAGGTGGAGTGAGGTCATCTTGTTAGCCTCTTGATAAAAAACAAAAAAAAAAAAATTAGAAAGTTTTTGTCACCAACGGTCTTTAAGACCAACTCAAGAAATCGATAAGGTTAACTAGGAATTCTAGCCTATGCGGACGCTTCCTGCAGTTCATAACCTGTGGAATTCAGCTGGGATTATACTAAACAGCTTGAAATATCAAGTAGAGCCCACGAGTCTTCTCGGGACAAGTTGAGTCATTGTTTGTGTTCGACAGTGGCCGTTATGCTTGGGCTACATTGACGGAATATAGCGAATATTCGTCTTACTATCCTACTCTGCAAGACGAAGACTGGCAAAGATACAAAATAATACTGACTGGCAAACAATGGTCAGTGACCCTGAGTTTCCAAGAGACGTGGGTTCGATTTTCACTCGGTTTAAATATTTGTGTGATCAACATCGGAATTTGGTCCGTGTCTGGGTGTTGTTGTGTTGCATTTTAATATGTTTTTACAAATATATATATATATCATCATCATCATCATCATCAGCCTTTTACAATATCCCACTGCGGGGTATAGGCCTCCTCCGTACCACGCCATGCACCTCGGTCCTGCGCCAGTCTAATCCAGAGACCTCCCGCTGCTTTCTTAATATCACTTGCCCATCTAGTCGGAGGCCGTATATATATATATATATATATATATGTAGGTATGTATTATCAGCCTTTAACAACAATAGTACAAGCTCTACATAGTTTGGGGTCAGCTGACCCTATGTAGAGATTTCCTAAATATTTTTATTATTTATTAATCTTCTCCTAAGTTCAATGTAGCCGCAGCATTAGTTGTAAATGTCGGGGGCAGACGAATGGACCAGTTGTGACCAACTTGCATACCAAACGGTTGGATGTTTGAAATGTTTGAAAGACAAAGACGTTTTGTTCGGTTCGATGGTGCCTAAGTTCTGAATTGTTGGCAAGATATGGACGTGTCTAGTGGATTATCGATGTAAATACTCGTAATAATAACTAAGTAGTCGTAAGAACAATTACATCTAATTACTTACAATTTTATGTCGATAACATGATTTATTTTCGGTATCAAACACTATTGCTATTATTCAACCAGGAGGTACAATTTGATTTACCATATGACTTTAAATTAACCCAGAAAATTCAGGGTTTCATTGCTAATTTTTTATCCGTACCAATTCGTTCAAATGGTAGGTATTCAAGTCATTTTCATGCAGCTGCAAAGCGAACATCGCTAGATAAATAAAATACATATTTTTTTGTGCACTAATCGATTGACGGGCAAGCTAATGTCACATGACAGGTTATAAAACCAGTCCGATGAAACACTCGTATCTCATCAGCTTATAAACGACGTTAGGAATTCAGTTCGACTCCCGGCCGACCCCTAACAGCAACAGTAGGCATTACAAGAATTAAAACACCCACACCCAATTAGGAAGTGATTCTCATAAGAAACCAAAGCAGTAATGAATATTCAATCGCTATTACATCTTCATTATGCAATCACGCCTAAGGCAGGCGAAAATACTTAAGAAACTCCATAAGAGAGCATTGATAAAGAAATTATATCGTAAAATGTTAATAGGCGATTGTATTAGCATCTGGTGTCGATTTGTTTAAATTGAAGCCGAGCGGATGATGCGACAATTGTCATCAAACCTGTTTTGCATGTGAACGAGTGGTTGGGCATTTTGCCGCATGGCAACATTGTTAAGAAAGACAAACGATAGATCGCTATTGGTAAAATAAACTAATGTACTTATCGTAATTTGATTCCGCATTTTCCCTTTGCCATTTCTAGATTTTATAGCTATAGCCCTCTGAACTCTGTTATACACATGGATATCTAGGTAATACTTATTTTTAGGAAATATTAAATAGGGAATGTACGATATTCCCATAGAATCTGAATGTGTCATCATGAAAACAAATTTTTTTTTTTCTAAAGGTACTTATGGTAAGTTTAAATTTGTTACTTTTTGTTAATTTGTTAGTTTAAATTTGAACTGCCTCGTTGGTCTATTGGTAGCAAGTGCTGCGTTAGGACCGAGAGGTCCCCGGTTCGAGTCCGGGGTCGGGCAAAATTTGTGTGAGTTTTTCTGTAATGAAATTACTCAACCCGGAGTTAGGAAGTTGGCGGTTGAACGCCCGTGCCTCGGAAAGCACGTTAAGCCGGTGGTCCTGCGCCCGATCTCTCATCGGTCATGTCGGATGGCCGTCTCACCGAATTATGAGAGTAAGGGAATAGAGAGTGCACTTGTGTTTGCGCGCACACTTGTGCACTATAATATGTCCTGCGCACTTGGCTGATCTCAATTGAGATCGGCCGCCATGGCTGAAATCGGTCGGACGCCTTATTTATTAAATTTGTTAAAAGTGTACTCATGTATTCGTGCGTACGAATACATGAGTACACTTTTAACAAATTTGAACTGTTGATAGTAAGCGTGTACTATCAAACGAATCTTCGTCTAATCAAATTCAAACATTACAATTCCAATCTTTAAGACTAAGCACCGTTTAGAAACCTACGGATTTCACCTGATTGGACATGACGTTCCATTAAGAGCACACAGATTGTGCCGCAGTACCAAATATGACCCTGGGAGGCCCAGTTGCACAAATGAGTGCGCCTCTTTAATGCACCGCTTCGACCTCATTCGGACAATAATCTCACAGTAGGTACATACAGTTACTGTTCTGACTTAGAGCTTATCAACTCGTTGGAGAGCACTTTGCACAGGGGTGTAATAGGTGTTCTTTGAAATTGCACAGTTATGATTTTGTTTCAAAGGTAACCTAAATCTAACTGGTAGACAGAAATCTAAAGTACCTACTATTTTAGAATGCTTTAATACGACTATACTATTGCAACAGATGTACATTTTAGAAATATATTAAAAATCGTTTTAATAGGCTGTTTTGGCGGCTTCTTTCATTTATTAAGCTACTAGTGACCCACCATCGCTTCGTTTCGGGTGAATTTTACGTTAAAGAATTCCTCTTTAATCCCTCTTTCTATAAAAAAATTCGCATCAAAATCCGTAGTTTTAAATATTTAAGCATACATAGAGGTATACGGATGGAGAAAGAAAGTGATTTATACTATGTAGTCCGTATAATGTATATTTGCGCTCAATTTAACCATGTGGTTTTCTTTTATTTTAAATTTTTGGGGGAGTTGAAAAAGAAAATGTAAAGTAAATAATGCATCATCATTAACACTGTTTTTATTACGGAGTCTTTTTGCAAAGACTTTGTCAGGTTGAGTCTAATTCGCCTCCAGTGGTATGAAACCTCTTAGGTCCCCGACGAGTAAGGTACGGATAATGAGACGAGCCGACAGTCAAGCTGGCATCTCCAATAGATGTTTTGATGTTTTGCTCCGCCGGGGAAGTCGACAAGATTAATTAATTAGTACTGACAGTACTGAAGATGAGACATACAACTTTTGTCCAACGATACCTCAGCACTTTATTAATTACTTCTTAAGTAGGACTTGACATGCAATCAGATTTCGATTTCCTGGTAGAATAACGGATTGCAAAGGAATGGGATTTTCTTGGGTTTAATAAGATAGTAGTAGAATTGTCGTTTGAAATCAGATGTGTAGCAAGTGGCGTTGCCGTGATTCATGGGCTGATTTCAAATGTCAAGCTGCTTTGCCTTTTACTTAGTATACTCAAGACGACAGAATTAAAAACGGATCGGTTATTAAAATTCAATTACTGTTCTTTACCTTACCATTATTCCATAAATGTATATTTTTAAGTCACTTTTGAAATAGGTATAGTACTTATGGATTTACATGATAGTATAATAAAATTGTATGATTTACTTTTTGTCATCCAGTATAAACTATTTTCACATAGAAAGAGAACAGATTTATACAAAATAAATTATTGAACTAAAAATTACTGGACCTATTTATTAAAATTATTATATGGTAAAGTAATAATATTAAGTAAGCAAGGTTATCCCGTAAGGATATTGTCGCGCCCGGATGTATCAAAAATGTCGTTGAAATTGTTACCTTAGGACCGGGCATGACAGATTGCATAGACACCAGACAAAATGCCATGAATCACTGAAACTCACTGGGCCGTTACAATATTGCGATCAGCCCACATACTTCGTGTCCCAAAAACTAACACTAACCTACACGTTTAACAGTTCTAACTGGATAGAGATAAGGTTCAATATCGCGTATCAGTTGTATTTTTGTTGATGGTAAAGCAACAAAACGAACAACAATGATGGAAGAGTGTGTCAGAGGCGGCAACGAACACGATCTGCTCGTCACCAGTGTTGCTTAGATAGAGATTAACATCGGGACAACACGACAATGTTATTTTTATCTGAGACAACAATAATTGTCTCAGTTACTTGTTCAGTAGTTGACTGACTCGGTGGAACAGTGGTTAGTGACCCTGACTATAAGTCGTGAGTTCGATTCCCAACCGGGACAAATATTTGTGTGACGAACATCGGTTTATGTTCCGTGGCTGAGTGTGTTATTAAATAATTATTATAATTAAATATATTTGTGTATAACACTGCTGCTTTTGACATGCGTAACTTGCTTGAGCCTAAGATAAATCGTGATATCAAAAAAAGTTATAAGCTCGAGAATATTCTCGTGCTGTCAATTAATTGGTGATTTCACCATGTAGGAATAACACTTATCCCTCTGAATAAAAAGCCAAAATCCATTCAGACAAAAAAGACAATTTATTATGGTTTCAAGCGATAGCCTTATACGGCCGAGAAAACGAAACGCTTGCGCGATGTAAAATACATACAGCGCCATCTGTTGGCAGCACTTAAAACTACGTTGTATGAATGATATTAAAGTTACGTTTGACATGTTGACTTCATAGTTATAATTTATTTACTTTATAATTACTATTTATCTATTATATTAATCTATTATATTTATTATACTATGTATTTATCTTTGATAATTAGACATTCCGCCCACCATGGCCAGAATGGTCATCATTCCCGACCACCATGACTCAACAACCAACTAAAGTGGACTGTAAAAGATAAAGATTGATTGACATGGTGACTGGGACGAACCAGAAATCAACAAAACATAAACTTAAACTTAAATAAACGATAAATTATAACTATAGGTAGAATAGGATACAAATCTAATGCTACATGGTTGCAGCATGCAGAACAATACAGGATAACCTTATCCTGATGGAAAAATCCAAAATGAAGTTCTGTCAGTTATTGACAGTAAAGATAAATTAACCATCAATTGTGGTCCGCCATGAAGGGTTTTTTGATGGGCATCAGCAATGACAAGATCCGTGAAATGAGATTTTGATGGCAACACAATTGGATGTTTCTTGTCATCACTAATGTCAGCCCTTTCCAGCCGACCTCCAACTCGTAAAATGCCTTCATGATCCAGGAAAGGACTCAACGTGGTAAGTTTGCTTTTCTTATTAACTTCACGTTTCAGTTCAATATCTTTTATTTCTTGGACAAAATACTTAGCTTGACATGCTCTTGTGCTAATTTTAATTGCTTCTGATAGTTCATGCGTAGTTAACCAACTAGGAAATGTTATTGCTTCATTAGATTTTTTCGCCCTTGAAATTGTTAGAAACCTTCTGCAGTAAGCCACGACTCTGACTAATTTCTGCAATGTTGAAAACTTGGTCCACAATTCAAATTCATTTTCCTCGGTTACATTAAAAGATTTCATTCTTTTCTCTTCTAAATTCGTGTCCTTCACTTCCTTATTATCATATTCTATATTTGTGTTTTTTAGCCATTCTGGTCCAGATTTCCAGAGAGGAATTTCGTTACATTCTGATGGGTTGACTCCACGAGAAGCGCAATCTGCTGGGTTGTCAGCAGACGATACGTGTGACCACTTGTCCCGATCTAAAATATTCAAAATTTCTAAAACACGATTTGCGATGAACGTCTTCCAACGGCTTGGATGACTGCTCAACCAAGCTAGCACGATTGTCGAGTCCGTCCAGGCATGTAAATTTGCTTTGGGTACCTTCATGACTTCAGAAACTTCCTTCAACAACTTCGACAGTAAAACGGCGCCGCACAGTTCCAGACGTGGGACTGAAACTTGCTTTATTGGGACTACCTTCGTTTTGCTGGTAACAAGAGTGACCTTGACAATTCCAGACTCGTCTATCACGCGCGCGTAGACTACAGCAGCATATGCATCAGTAGAAGCGTCGCTAAAGCCGTGTATCTCGAGAGTACAACTCTTGTTGATGCCAATCCAGCGCGGCAGGCGAAATCTAGTAAGTGTGGTAAGTTCACCTCGGTAAGTGATCCAATCATTTAGAAGCTTGGAGGGAAGCTCTTCATCCCAACCTATCCCTGCCAGCCATAGCTGTTGAATGAATATTTTTGCTTTTACAATGGTTGGAGCGATCCATCCCATAGGATCGTACAATTTCGCTATGTCTGATATAACCTTTCTTTTTGTTACAGGTTCACTGATGGGTGGTAGCTGCACGGAGTACTCGAAGTCGTCGGTTCGTCGGTTCCAGGTAAGTCCAAGAATTTTTATGATTTCATCTGTCTTTAGTTCCAAATTGCTTTCTGTTGCTTTTGTTTCTTTGCTTATTTCCTTTAGTAGTGTTTCATTGTTGCTTGACCATTTCTGTAGTTTAAAGCCTCCTTTGCTTAGTAGTTCGTTCATTTCTTTACAAATCTGTTTTCCTTCCAGTACTGTTTCGCAGCCGGTAAGTAAATCGTCCATGTAAAAATCGTTTAAGACTCTTTCAGATGCTAATAGATAGTTCTTGCCTTCATCAACACGACCTGGTGCAATGTTCTAACTGCGAGAAATGGTGCTGGAGCAGTCCCAAACGTGACTCTCAACAAACGAAGATGTTCAATAGGATCTTCTGGCGTGAATCGCCAAACCAAACGTTGGTAATCTGCATCGTCGAGAGCCATCCTTATTTGGCGATACATTTTAACTATGTCGGCCACCAAACAGATAGGGTGCAGTCTCCACCTCATCACCAAATGACGTAGATCCGATTGTATCGTTGGACCCACCATCAACTCGCTGTTGAGAGATATGCCGTTCTTGTCTCGACATGAAGCGTCGAAGACAACTCTTACCTTCGACGTGGTCTTGTCTAGTTTCACTACGGCGTGATGAGGTAAGTACACTCTATCTGGTTTATTGATCTCATTTATTGGCACCTTTTCCATGTGGCCTAGCTCCAGATACTCAGCGATCACCTCAGAATAGAGATCCTTTAGTTGTGGTGTTTTCGATAGACGCTTTTCTTGAATTAAAAATCTGCTTGTTGCTATTTCTAACGAATTTCCTGATTTGCAGTTGGGGTTTTCATCTTTAAAGGGTAATCTTACGACGTATCGTCCAGAAGGGTCTCTTGTGGTAGTCTGAGTATAAAATTCTTCGCATCTTCGTTCTTCAGGTGTGAGATGAGGTTTGTTGAGAAGACCATTGTCACGATTCAATTTCCCAAAATCGTTTAAGGTCAAATTCTTCATCAACGACTTGAGTATGTAAAGTTGTTATAGAGGTACAACTTGATTCTGTTTTACTTTTTCAGATATTAGGCCAGACAGGATCCAGCCGAGCTTAGTGTTCTGTGCAATTAGGGTTCCTATTGGTCCTCTGATAAGTCCCTCGGATATTATTTGACAATACACCTCTGCTCCCAACAATAAGTCGATTTTGTTTGGAACGTTGAAGTTTGGATCTGCTAACCTAATTTTTGGCATATTATCCCACAATTGCATACCAACCTTTCGTTCAGGGAGGAAGGTGGTAAGTTTGGTAAGAACATGAGCCTTCACCATGATCGTGAAGGTTGGATCATAAACCGATTGCAGTTTTACGTTTACTACATGGGTTGAATTGACCGATGTGTTACAGTCACTACCTACACCAGATATGACACTTTTGCTTGTTACTTTCGTCAGCCCAAGTAATTGGACTGCAGACTCCGTTATGAACGAGGCCTGTGATCCCTGGTCCAGTAAGGACCTAAGTGTCATCATCGATCCATTGTTTGTTTCGGCTTTTACTAAAGCGGTAGCTAAAAGAACTTGACTCTTGTTGTTAGAGAAACAAGTGGTAATGTTGATCTGATCATTTTCGTCTGATGCTGTCACTGTTGCTGCGACAACATTGTTGTTAGATTGCGAGGGTACCTGTACATTATTGGATACATTGGCGTTGTTTGAATGCAATAGAGAGTGGTGTTTCTTTACAAATTCTGCACCTAGTAGGCAAACGACAAGATACGACAGAATGGTTTGCGCCTAAACAATTATAACACAAGTTGGACGTTTGAACAAAGTTACGGCGGGCTAATAGGGTTTCATTTGCGAATTGTTTACAATTTCCTAGCTTATGATTGTTATCAGAACAAAAAGAACATGGAACAGATATTTTTTCACTATGATTGGCTACTACATGATGTGATTGACTAATTTTTTGTGGTTCTGGGGTTCAAAAATTCGAGTGACCTAAATCTGTGCTCTAAAAATTCTAAAAATTGTTTCAATGTTGGTAAGTCATTAGTCAGGTCACAAATTTTTGCTTCCCATTGCTTTCTAGATTCATTATCCAATTTAGATGACAAAATATAGATAACAATAACATCCCAATTGTCAGTTGTTACACCAGTATTTTTTAGCGCATTTAAACATTCGTTGGTAGTGTCAAAAAGATCTTTAAGAGCACCTGAATTTTCATGAACAATAGTTTTTTGGCTAAAAAATCTTTTTAATATGCTATTAGTTAAGTATCTTTTATTATTAAATCTATTTTCTAACAGTTCCCAACAGATCAGATAATTGTCACTCGTTATTGGTAAATGCCGTAACAATTGCTCGGCTTCCCCGGTTAAATAACCTTTTAAATAGTGAAGTTTTTGCACATTTTGTAAATTATTATTGTGAATTAATGAAGTATACAAGTCACGAAACGTGGTCCACTCAGAGTACTTCCCTGAGAAGCTGGGTATTGAAATCTTCGGAAGTTGCACGCCGATTTGATTTCCAACGGTTTCCTGATCCTGGCCTTTGTTCTGTTTGTTAGGCAGATTTTTTAGACTCTCCATTAATTCTGATCTATAATCTGTATATAACTCTTCTGCTTCTGAATAAAATTCGCTGGTAAAATAATCTAACTTAGTATATTCACTATCCGTTGCTTCGCTTATTATTTGTTCATGTACAATCTCAAAGGTTTGCCATAGTCTTTTCAAATTATCCAATCTTGTTTCTACGTAGCTAGTTGTTATCCTGTCCTTTGGAGATTTTTTAAAGTTAATTCTTCCCTTTTCTATTCTATTGTACATTTCAGACTGAATTCTTATCTTTTTTTCCATTGTTACTTGTTAAGTTTCTTCAATTCGCAATAAAGACCCGTACGGTATGGGAAAAGATGCTAATTTACGGTGTTGGTTTCTTGCAATTCGCCTAAATTTTACAAGTCCCGTGCTATGTATGAGTGCGCAAGTAAATTTTTCTAAGTCCAGTATGGGCGTAATTTTTCTAAGTGTTTTAGATTTAGACACTTAGGAAAAATCGGGCATGGATTCCCCGTCTCAACCACAATTCCACATAAAATTTTACAAGTCCAAGATTTCTACTAATTTGTTAAAGTTCAATATGTCTTTGGTTTAAGGTTCTAATTGCCTTGATTTCTTGTAATAAATATTGTACTTACAGTTTATACGCCCATACAAACTTGCTCTTCAACACTCAACTCAGTTTCCTCCGTATCAGTTTTCTTTCCACTAGGTGGCGCCACTACTGCATATATGACGCTGATTCTCACCAGGTACTTCCGACTCGATGGACCATGAATAAAAAGCCAAAATCCATTCAGACAAAAAAGACAATTTATTATGGTTTCAAGCGATAGCCTTATACGGCCGAGAAAACGAAACGCTTGCGCGATGTAAAATACATACAGCGCCATCTGTTGGCAGCACTTAAAACTACGTTGTATGAATGATATTAAAGTTACGTTTGACATGTTGACTTCATAGTTATAATTTATTTACTTTATAATTACTATTTATCTATTATATTAATCTATTATATTTATTATACTATGTATTTATCTTTGATAATTAGACACCCTCTAAGTCACTGTCTTCTTCTTCTCTGTTGCTTCGCTCTTAGCAAAGCGGTCGTGGTCACATCGAGGCGTCCATATTATTAGTGTTAGGGGCGGACACAGCTTTCTTCACGATCTCCCGCCATCTTTCTCTATTGCAGAGTGTCTGGCGCAGTCTGACACACGGTGTCCCACGACGGATTTCACTTGATCAGTCCAGCGTATAGGTGATCTGCCGCGTGATCTGGTTCCCTCTACTTTTCCTTGTACGACTAGCCGTTCTATGGAGTTGTTATCACGTCTAGAGACATGGCCAAAGTACTGCAGGGTGCGCGTCTGTACTATGGTCGATAGACGCTTTGTGATGCCAAGTTCCTGGAGTATGGACACGTTGATGCGAAAGTCTGTCCATGATAGATGTCATCTTCCTCCAGCACCACATCTCTAGAGCATCTCTTCCTTTCCTTTTCCAACTCACGCACTGTCCACATTTCACTGTGGAAACGTGTAAACTTCCTGACGTCCTATAGACTGAGATAAAACACGTTACGTTATAAGGAGAATTAGTCTTAAACGTAACTTAACTAATGTTAGGTGTTGGATTTTAACACTTGAACTGAATACTTGCGCTGTTAAGAAAAATGCATACATAAACTGCTTTAGTGATTACCATTCCATATTAAAAATCCCGTTTATTCCCACAGTTTTTAAAGCATACCTACAAGGTCTGATATTACGTGTTCTAGCGCTAATATGATATAAGTATTCTGTCACCGTACCAAAGCATTGGTTATGCGACGCCCATCATGATTAAGTACCATATTAATTTGAATAACTAATAACGGAATCGGACTCCGGTTCCATCGCCCGTTCTTAATCACACCTTTTAAAGAACACGCATAATTTTTGCTCATTTGCCTTTTAAAGGATCTATTTTATTTAAGCAGCGCTTTCATTTATATAGGTACAGGGAACTGTGAACAACATAGAAAAAAATCTATGCTTCCAGAAAATTACTTAAATTAATGGAAATTCGAGGAAGATGGGACAAACTTTGGAATCATTGATTGAAAACACTTTTTCGGTAAATTAATTTAATCAAACATTTAGAGGAAGTGATAAAACAACATATTTACGGTTTTTAAGAAATAAATAAATTATTATAATTGTTTTCTCTTCAATTTCATAGCAAAAAATGTCTAACAATTAATTATAATCTATTATCTGTCCCACAAACATACCTAATGTCCCATCACTTCACACTTATTCTCGGTTATAAACACTCACGGGACGCAGAGTATGAATCGCCTTGATTTGTGGACGGGGACGCGATCCGGAATGGTAAATTTGAAAGTACTTAGACGTACAGTGTGAAATATTGCCCGTATACTGTAAATCAATATAGTTTATGTTCATAGGATAGAAATGGTTCGCATCAAAACGGTATATAAACGCGTCAAACATTATCTCTTTTGTGTAATTCTACTCAGTAATTCATTGCAATCGTATTATAATAATTATTTAGAGTCGGTTAAAAATTCAACCCTTTTCAATGGTCTATGACATATTATTATGGTGATTCTCTTTTCATTTTCTGTTTCAGTATCCCACATTCCGCAAAATCTGGTAATAAAAATAGTAAATATTAGTCTTTATTGTTACACCTAATAATGCGTGTAGACCCATACAGACTAATATTTAGTGTAATGGAACTCGAAAGTCTAAAATCGTAAATAAAAATAGTAATGACAAAGCAGAGTAACGTCTACATAATGTACCTCAAACGAATAGATTAAACTAAAATTCCATTTTTTTTCCTTGAAATAAATCAGATATCAAACCCCCTACCAAATGTAAAAATTTTAATCTCAATCTTAGAGGTCGTTTTATATAATAAACTTCGAACGCAGGTTTCATTGCTATATGTTATACCCTACTAAATGCAAGCTATTAACGAATAAGTACATAATGTACTTTAAGAAAAAAATACCCAACCGATTTGGTAGGACCACCTATCAGATGCCAAGAACCCATGGGACTACCGCAGCGTTCACAACGCGATTCCGCATACGCGCGCGTACGAATATAACTGGAAAACGACAGAACCAAATTGGGTAATTGCTGTTTTTGTTGTGTTCTTCATCGTCAAGACGAGATTTTGATTAAATAAAAAGATCGGTGGGATTGTAATGGGGTACAGTAAATTTGGATTTCTCTATCATTACAATCGTATGCGGGCAAAAACCAATTAACAAAAACTTGAATTCTTACTTAATATTACAAATGTGAAAATCATCGTTTTCAGGTTTCCTCACGATGTTTTCCTTCATAGTTAATGCGTCGAATGATCGTACATGAATTTCAAATTTGTAAAACATAGTGGTATGTAGCGGGGCTTGCACTAGCGACCTCTCGCAATGTAAAAATAACTTTATATATTTGTCGCACCTGTGATATTACATACATACCTAGTTTGAAGTTGATACTCACTACACAGTCTAAAGTCTGAGAATAAAAAAATGGTAAGTACCTACATTTTAACCGACTGCACCATAAGACTGTTATGTTTTACGCTATAACCATAAACAACTCTACGCGGACGGAGTTACGAGTGGAAAACTGAAACTATCCGGGACATTTACCATGTTCTTTTGCTCCCGATATTTCGGCACTGTTACGAGCGCCATGATCACGGGTGAACTGGGCGCTTGCAACAGTGGCGAAATATCGGGAGCTCATTAAAACAAAAGAACATGGTAAATATCCCGGACAGTTTCAGTTTTCTAATGTGTGTAACCGTGACAGTTTAAAATTATATATTGCGAGTGGAAAGTTGGTCTGAAATAAACAAAGTTCCCTAACACATATTCTTGAAGGATTCTCTCAAAAGTAGCATTCTGGATAAACGCTTCTGGCACCGGACGCGTGCGATGCCGATTTAAGATTTTTTTTTTTTTTATAATAGGCAAACAAGATGACCACACTCCGCCTGATGGTAAGGGTAGTGAGATCCAAATATGAGGTCGACAGGCACAATAGATCATATTGCGCCTGTCACACTCACCCTGAAGGCCTGCTTAAATGCCGAAACGGCATTTAACCGGGATCATAGGAGGGAGGGAAAACATGAGCTGGAAGGGCATTCCATGCCTTAATGGCATAATAATGATAAGATTCTGTCTTAATCTTGATTCAAATTTTGTTGTTTATAAGGCAATCCTTTGAACAGGCCGCTTTGTAAGTGCACACAACGCTGCAAGTACTCCATGTACTTGCAGCGTGGTGTGCACACAGGTACTCAATGTTTGACTGTAAACTACATGGAAGGCTAGGTACTTTATCGTGTACAATAGGTTTTTATTTTTTCTACTTACTTAGTAAACGAGCTAATAATAAAACGATATATAATAAGATACATAATTAGAATTGAGCGCTCATTTGCTGCTTAGTTAAGCGTCGATGGCCGAGTGGTTAAGGTCGTTGCTTGCCATGCGAGAGGTCGCCAGTTCAAACCCCGCCAGGTACCAAAGTGTTTTTCAAATTTGAAATTCATATGTACCATCATTCGACGCTTTAACGGTGAAGGAAAACATCGTGAGGAAACCTGCACACCAAAGAAGAAATTCTAAGGTTGTGTAGTCGACCAACCCGCACTTGGCCAGCGTGGTCGACTAAGGCCTTATCGCCGTAGTTTAGGGTAGGCCCGTGCCACAGCAGTGGGGACGTATATGGGCTGATGATGATGATGATGATGATTGCTGCTTAGTTCCAAACTCAGAACTCCTAACTAACAAATATTAAATTTAAGTATGAGGCATGCTTGTCTGTCAAAAAGATTTCTTTATTCAGCATAGTCGCAAACGTATAAGTACATAGTAGCCTAGGCCATCTCCTTTTTATACATACTGTGGTTCAGACCCACACTGCGCGCCGTGTTCGTCCCAAATACATTCAAAACACATTTCGAAACATCGCCCCTTAATCGCCATATTGGATTTATGACCGGCGACGTTCAATGAAACACACAATGGCGGTAATCATAGATTCTAGGGGACGCGTGCGCAGGTCCGACCTATTTGCTCAAAACGGTTATAATACGATACTTTACAAAACCAGTATGCTTTATTGTTACTTCATCTCATTGTCATAGTCAATTGCATTTGAATATAGCGGTTTGAGCGCTGCTCGCGTTGGTATCCGGTAGAGAAAATATCGCCCAGACCATAATAGTAATAGTGGTAGCACTTGGTAGCACCCACCTGCTGGATACATACTACATGCTGGCAACCCGGTGGCCAAATAAATATTTAGAAAATATATTCGCTAATTTAAATTAAAGTGTCCGACAGGTTTCGACCTTCCAGGCCGATCTCAGTGGAGATGTGTAGAACATACTAGGTTATAAGCGAGCGCGCAAACACAAGTGCACCCTCCGTTCAATCGCTCTAATAGTTCGGTGAGACGACAATCAAACATGAAAGATGAGAGATCAGGCGCAGCTCTTTAATGTGTTTTCCGAATGCTCAGGTAAGAATGGCATGTAACTTCCTGAATCCGGGCTGTGTAATTTCTTAACAGAATATCTCGTATAAGTTTATCTTCCGATGTCAAACCGGGGACTTTATGGACATGGCAGCGTTTGGTATACCAATAGAACAACGAGGCGGTGGTCATTAATGTTAAAAATATACAATAAATAAATAAATAATAAATATTACACAAAATCACATACATTGATCTGATCCCGTGGTAAGTATCTTAAGCACTTGTGTTACTGATATCAGAATCAACAGTGGATACACAAATATACTTAATACACACTAAGACACGAAACAAACACCGATGTTCGTCACACAAATATTTGTTCCAGGTGGGAATCGAACCCTCGACTCTTGGAACCATAGGTAGTGATTCTGGGTCACTAAGCACTGTTCCGCCGAGCCAGTCCGCAAACAACTAGTTTTCACGCCAAAATTATCCAGAAACCAAACATTGGCCGGACTATGTGCGAAGAATCCGCCGCTGTCGCACCCTTTAAATAAATGTCACGGAGATAGTATTAAAATAATTCTCCGTGATGCCAGGCGGGGCGTTTTTGTCGTTGTTGTACTACTGGGCTCACAATAGGCGACATCACTACATAAATGGTAATGGATAATAGTGCGAGGTGTGTGGCGCGAGTAAGGAGCGACCACCGTGAGTACCTGTACAACTGAAACGTATACAACATTCGGGGACTGCGGACAAGATTTTTCTTACATTTTTAATTAACTACAAAAAGCCCATAATTCAAGCAAAGATTCCATAGGATTTTTAAACCTATGCCTATTTTCCTTTCGCGTTATTTCGTCCCACACCACTAAATGTAGTAACTTGTAGTGGGAAATGTGAGTTGCTGATGTATTATTTGAGGTTATTTTAAGTCAAGTGTATTAACAAACAGCTGCATTTTTTCCTAAATAGATAAATTTAGTCGAATTGTTTATTTTACTTTTGTCTTAAATACCTCACTTATTCTGAGAATTCTTTCATTTTGAACTGTCTTACTTTGAGATTTTGGTTAAGCTTTTCTGATATTGCAATATGGAACTACGTTCGATCGTAATAGTAGCAACCTGACGCTGCTTTGCTGATCCTTAACACATTTTAACGTGAACGCATTTGATCTCTAATTTAACCCCTTTTTGTTACAGGTAGACGAATATCCAGTCCGCATAGACATAAAGGTAAGTTATTTCAACTTAATAGTTTCAAATGAGTAATTACCTCTGAAATGACGCAGTGCCCGATAGTTTGACTCCAGAGTAATATTCTACACGTGCCCATAGCTTTTATCGCGGGCTTTGAGCGCGGCGACCGAACCAAGAAATTCCGTAACGAAAAAACCTCACAATCGTCCAACGTCGTTTCAGTTCGGCAGACTTCGGCAGGGTGTTTGTGTGCGTGCGGTTAGACGTATTGTACGACTACACGAAACTCGCACGAATCGAGACGAGCTGCTCCGAAATCGGACGATGCTATGCAATAGCTATACCGCGGCAGTCCCCGAGTGCCACACGTCTTTTTTATTCGTTTTAATTTAACAAATGTGCAGTTCGCGTTTCAAAATCACGTTTTGTTTATTAAAGTGTCCCACTCGCTAAGATCTACACTCTTGCACAGTTCTCCCACAAAGTGATAGTTCAGAATTATCTCGCCGCGATCGGCGCATTGTCGCCAAATTGTTTCATTACCCGCATTGTGCGACGGAGCGACTCGGTGCCGACGACGGGAAACATTCCGAATATCTTCCGTTATTGTCCGTATTAGTACCGTTCAGATATAGGACAGTAATGCTCGCTTGTGCTCTAGTAGATGAATGCAGCATTGAACTAAATGTTGAAGTGGATTCAAAGAAATGTTTAATGTAGTAAACAAAGTCACAACGAGGTTCTTTCTATAATAGCTGGTCTCTCTTAAATAGGGACACAATTAATTCATACGCAAACTAATTGTCTCCAGATTTTGCTATTGTCTTTTACAATTTTCGCACATACAGAAAAATATTATATTATTTACCATTACTACGCGTGTTTACTGTTACTTTACATTGTGTTTCACCTATCATTAGGACGCGACATTTGCTTTCAAGGTCTCATGATGTACTGTAACAAATAAAAGATAACCTTAGTACTTATCGCATAGACACCGAACAGCAATATCCACATAGTAACGTTCATAAAACTGATATGGGCCCTTACAGTCCGCAGGCGAAATAACAGTTACAGCATTACACTTTAACGCTGTGGCTACATTATCGGAGTTTTTGAGTGTAAATACATCTGCAGAGCAATATAGTTAGCACGAATATACACCGCGTTTGAGCCTAAATTTTTGCATGTTTATCTATGCCCAGAAACGGTTTATCCGAACTAAATGCCGTAATCTAAAATTAGTAATATATAGTTGTAAACTCTACTTAAAATTTTGTGTTTGATTCATGTCAATCGGTTCATAAATAAACAAGTTTTGTTAATTAAAACTATCATGTCGAACATGCTGGGCGTTTGAAAGCGGAATACTCAAAAATGCTGCCTAAAGCTCTTTTCCACGCGAACGAAGTCTCTGGCGCATCTTATTAATATTATTCGCTTACCAATTTAAGCGTGAACACGAAATAGTCCGCTAATGTACCCTTAGCGCAGGAGAGTGCAAGCTGATATCATGATGTCACCGCGGGCCGGTATCATTACCGGTGCCGTCATGAAGACATCCGTGTAATGATACGATTGGCTGCGTAAGTAGCGGCACGGGCCGCAGATACCAATTATAAGTGCGCGGCAGGTGCATACGAGGTGCGCAGGGCTGCCGACGATGTATGAGTATATGTAAGTTAGCTTACATTTGACTGCCTCGTTGGCGCAATACGGTACCACTGTGTCTTACTCCTACATCTCTGGTGCAAAACTATGCTTATTGATTTACATCTATTCATAAGTTTACGCCTTTTTGCCAGAGGTGTAAATCTAAACGCCAAACAAGTTAGTCATTATAATGAATAATACCACTTCGAGTATGTATCTACTTCAAATATTTTACAGACATAGATATCCTATTTTTGGTATGTAACATGACAATCTTTTCTAACTATGTGAGTATACAATGAAAGTAATGATCTGTATCTTGCGCCAAAACAAGTGGCATTGTATATTGGAGTGATAAACACCTGGGTTTCAGATATTTATTACTTATTTATTTCTTGAATTAGTGAGTCACGTGGTTGGAGAGCCCGCGTTTCGGGGAGAGACATAGTCTTCTTTTTTAACTATGTTAAACAAGAGCATTTTTCAAAGTAATAAAATTCATGATAATTACTATTTAAAATAATAATAAACAAAGCATCCACGGCATATTCTCGTTGGCACCCCTGGTCAAATCTGTCCGTTAAACGTATCTAAGTGTAGCGGGAGGCAAAAGCTGTTCTTTCCTAATTGTTCATGTAATCAGAAAATTGTTTTACTGGCGCTTTCTAGATACATTCTTCGCAGTCGTTATGTTGCTGATTACTGTTATTCTGCAGACGCGGAGCTTCGCAATAAATGGAAAACTTAAAATGAATTTATACTGACGATATGTCGATATAAATAGCTAGAAATACTGTGTGCGTGATACATATAATATTATGAAAGATTTTGACTTTGTTAAAACATTGCACAAGGCAGAATGGCGGCGACGTGGTCCACAAACCGTCACGTCACGTTTCCCACAGAGGTGAAAAGTGGATCGCTGGGAGTGATCTCTGCCTACCCCTCTGGGAAAAAGGCGTGATTTTATGTATATATGTATGTAGATTTTAACTGGATTTATCGCGTTTTTAGCATTGCATTTAGTGCTCCTGTTTAATTTGCCAGGCGTTGATCAGGGATAAATATTAATTACTTTTTCTTTAATTTGGGTAATTTCGGGTGAACACAAAAACACCGATAGACTTATTTTAGGGTTCCGTACCCCAAGGTTAAAACGTGACCTATTACTTAAATTGTCAAAAACTGTACTTGGTTTGTGTCGTGAGATTATATTTTAGTGTGATCAATTGGAGAAGACACTCCCATGCATCATGTCACAATTTTGTTTCCAATTTTAAATGTATTTACATTCGATTCTATACCAAACACCTCCAACCTACGTACTATTTCCCTAAAATCATGATCATGTTCCATTGTAGTCACACTTTCAGCGGCGTAGTTCCAATGAATAAATTGGCGACGCGTGCTCAAGGCATTAGCATACGCCGAGTGATCTGCGCGGACGATCCATCGCCCTCACAGATCTCATTACCTTAACGCCGGTTAGGGAAAATAAATCATTTTGTAGGCACATTTGTGTCGTTAAACTTATTGGGATTAGTTATGAGCGTTTCGATATACAGTAGCGGGTTTGACAAAAGGATGCGAAGGAATTTAGCGCGCCGCGGTATTTAATTTCAGGAACAGAAATAAATAGATACCATCTAGGATAAATATGAAAATATGCTGAAGGTGGTCGGGTAATTAGCAACAACATACAGTATTTTTAGATTCTCAACGTTTTCGAAACAACACTTGGGACAGTATTCTTAATGAATACATCCAAATACAGAAAAGACAAATTAACATTTGAGAGCTTTAAGCAACGCTAAATTTTAATTCGTGTTGTAGTTTTAAATTATCTACTAAATTAGCCGATCACTGATGATGACTGACGATGCTGACTTTTATCTGACTATCACATTTTAAGGTTCCAGCAGGACAAAGGGTAGAAACTAGACACTATTACTCTAGAGCTTCCGTCAAATTACTGATTCACTAATACATCGTGACATTTTAGTGGTTGTTTTCCCGCAGAAAAATGATTATATCTTAGTAGCACAATAGATTTGTGCAGTTCTTTTTTTATTATACCGGAGACGCTCTTAGATGGCTGATTTGACACTTTTTATTTTATATTTTTCATTTATATTTGTTAAGAGGAGCAGATTTACCTAATCATAAAGAACAACTTTTAAAAATAAGACGTTATTTCAAAATGTCAAATGCACCTAATTATCAAATTATTTGTCTTTTATTACTTTAAATCATTGAATTATAAAAAGAAAACGTAAAATTTCCACTCTGTCTTACGCTTTTACAAGGTTACGCCGTTTGACACGTTTTCATAGTGACGTAGTGGGTAATACTCACCAGGTATTTTTTTAAATAGGATGAAGGATTTAATAAGTATTGTATTTTAAAAATAAATATATTTTTAAATAAGAAACTTCAATTCAATCTTCTGGATGTGAATAAATGTTTTTAATAAAAATTTGTTATAATTAGACCTTGCTTGGTTATAAAGTGGAAATAACTGTTACTTATATACTTCGGCAATTTTACCGTTGTCCTTCACTAGTGCAGTCAGTCTGACATGTAGCAAATCGGCCAACTTAGAGCGGCTCTGGTATAAAATCAATAAATGCCGGTTTTACGAAAGGTTTAACCGAAACTCGAAAGCACATTCGAACCGCTTTATTACTTAGGGCTTTTTTAGCTTTTAGCATCGATTTAATGCGGCAAGCAGTACCTGATTACGTCACATCTTATAAAAGAACGATAGATTCTCTTGTTTTCGAGTTGGAAAATTATTATTTTGAAAATATGAAAAAAAATATTTTCTAAGGAATTATTTGTATGATTCGATAGTATTACTAAAGGCAAATCGTTCTGCCACGGAAAAACAATCAATAAAATTTCACGGTGTATAAACGATCTTTAATAAATCTCACTACAATATTCAACCACGTAATACTTACGAGTCTTAGCCAAGCTTGGCAGCCGAGTATTCATAATTTAATTTGTCGATTTCAAATATGTATTCAGTAACTAATTCAATTGATGCGCCAGCAAAAGCCGACTAACATTTGCATTCAAAATGTAGATTGAACTAATTTGAATTTCATTGGAGCTCCGCTTCAACACTTATTACGTCCGAGCTCCAATGATTTGCTTATTTACAACTCTATACATTATCTGATTTACGTTCAAATAAATCCCAACTAAAATTACAAATGCAAAATGTGTGTTTGATACGTCTTCAAGTTTTGTCTGCTTAATAAAACTTATTAAAATTTCGCATATATCGCATATGATAGTACAACGAAAAAGGAGGACATATGTTTTGCGAAACTTAGTGTTTAAAATTTTATCGTAAAGTCTTAGTAAATCAAGTTAAGATATTTAAGTGGAGAGTTAATAGCAGGAAAGCGGACCCCGGGCCCCGCAACGATGTAACCGGGAAAACGCGAAGATGATGATGATCTACTGTACCAATGCCTAGACGACAATATAATGAGCCAAATGATCCTGCTCTTGCACCAAGAGTCGGTGGCTCAATTCTTACTTGGGACAATGGGGAATATGCACATATTTTTTTTATTATCCTAAATAAATCTTTAATATTAAAGTAATATGAATATAATTTTATTTTTCAATTTACTTTAACGACAGCAGAGATATACCTGTTTAAAGTTCCTGAGTAGACAGAGAGATCCGATACGTCAGGTGACGTCAAATTACACTATGGCCATACGCAATGCATACAAAACTCAGTTTTGTAAGATAGAGATGGAAAATTAACTTCAATTCATTATAAAGCCTTCGTTTTTGAACCGATTTCCACTTCAAATTCACATTGTATTATATTTTGAAGTCTATTTGCATAATTGTAAATAGACTTGAAGTTGATGAAAAAATCAAGATTGCCGGTTTATGTATATTCCTTATTATTTTTGTGCCACGAACATCCCATGCTAGCGGGTTGGAAAAGCTTGTTTATAGTTATAAGATCGCTTGTATCGTGCCTACTTTATTATTATCACATTTTCAAGAATTTTCAATTAATGTAAAGTTCGGTATATACCATGTGTGGGTAATAAAAGATGGTGCCTTTATGGGGACATGAGTGTAAATATTAGTATCATTGCTCCCATACTAAATCAAACTCTGTTTACCTATACCATAGTTTTATAGTTTCCAATAAAACTATATTGCTTTTGAATTGGAATTTATTTCTTCCAATCCGCTTCTTGTCCGCCTGCCACGCCATTACAATATTATAAACTGTTTATTATTATTATGTTGCAATAATTTAACTTAGATTGTTTATTTACTCGTTAAAATCTAATATTTATAAAGTTATTACTGAGGTGTTCATAAAATATTTACCGGTTATTATTTTAATGTAACCTATTAACGCGGATTCGAAATACATTTGTAACAACCGAACACGCCGTTTGTCATCATTTTACGATATTAAGCTCGGTTGAAACGTCAATAGATAGATAGATAAATTAACCTATTATTATCTGCACAATAGAAATTGTACATTTTAGGTGTTCTTATCGATCTTTTTTCTCATATCCATCGCGGGACTTATGATTGATTTATTTAACCGCTTTTCTTTGCTTGTTTTTCGGCTGCGGCTCCGTTCGCGTAAAGTTTCGCATTCCTCGTTTAAACGCCGTCTACACGTCTATTAACGTCGCAAATATTACTCTTTTGTAAAGCAGTGAGTTCGAAAGAAGTCTATATTCTTTCACAAGATCTACAGAACCTAGATTTTTTTTTTTAAATATTACACAACATCACATACATTGATCTGATCCCGTGGTAAGTAGCTTAAGCACTTGTGTTACGGGTATCAGAATCAACAGTGGATACACAAATAAACTTAAATATATTTAATAATACACCCAGACACGGAACAAATACCGATGTTCGTCACACAAATATTTGTCCCGAGTGGGAATCGAACCCACGACTCTTAGAACCGTAGGTTTTGAACCTGAGTCACTAACCACTGTTCCACCGAGCCATCAAAATATAACGATCGTGTTATACCTTTCATTTCAGTCTCTAAACTAATCTTAATAGCGCAGACAGACAAACATAAGTTACTTTGCATTCATAACATCAGTAATCAAATAAGGATTAACTCCACCGTTACACAGCGCCACCGTAACACTTGTTATTCGCCACTTGATTTCCAATTCCCCTTCCGCAAACGAACAATTACTGGGCGGTCACACAAAGCTCCCCATTCACCTCTATAAGGGCCAAAGCCTGATATTGAAGAATCCGATTTACCGACTCAATCAGTACCATAGGCAGTGACGCGACGGCGTCTCGGCCTCTTTGACCATTGTGCCATTTGTTGTAAAATATAGACCACCATATTAGTACCGAGGGCACTCTAGTTATCTTGTTAAGATTAACTAACTGCCCTTTTGCAGGTAACTGGACGTAATTAGATTTTGTCAGTGGTAAAGCGACAGTTCAATCTTATTTGTAGTTGGGCGGTTGGCGGGAGGTATAAGGATAAGGCGTGTTGTGTATTGGGCAATCCAAGCTCCAAGCTGTGTGCTAATTATTTCAGCTTACAATAAAATGCCTTTGAATTTTAATAAAAGGTGCTGTTCTCTACGTAGTCTAAAGGCTATTTAAGGCTCCAGATCCCGGGCTTGCACCTATGTATGTTTTAGTAATGTGATACCACTTTTTTTGGAGTCATTGATAATTAAAAATATCAAAGACTTGTTATAAAGTTCTTGTACTTACTTAAACTACGCTCTATGTATTTATAAACAGGTTAGCTAAAATAGTTACATCTCGATTTTAACCGACTACTAAACGGAGGACGTTCTCCGACTAAACGTTCTTTTTACACAGCTTTAACAACATGAAAGATACATTACACTAGTGTTATAACATTCGATATTGCATTTCTTAACCAAGTACCTACTTCCATGGGTTCTATCGCAAGAAAATGATCTCTGTTTCAACTTGCTTGCTTCTTAAGTAGCCCCATAAATCCAAGTATGATCGGGCATAATGTTTATTAGCGATGGCTCAGATAGAGAACTCGTAAATACCATATTATGCTACTGTTGGTATGTGTAAGTTATTCGGTGTGGTGGTCAAGGGATCGTGTTATGGCTCTAATAAAAATATCTTTACATCAATTGCGGAATCGCAGGCCGCAGTGGGCGACCGGCGGAATGCACATTTGCACCTAATGCCGGACTTTATCTGCTTTTCACATTCAGAACACTATATCTTTGGTAGTTCGCGTTGTCAAGATCTGTATAAAAACGTAATTATTACGAAATCATTAATAACACGTTAATAAACGAGTCATTTCATTGCGTCGACTTCATAGGCCTTACGACTTATTGTTGATAGATTAAACGTAGTTTAAATTTAAAGTTACAATAGCAGTTTTCAATTAAGAATCTACTTAACCCAGGCCCTGGAATAAGAGAAAATACATTATTTTGGACATTAATCACCTTACATAATTTCCAAAGACAATATAAAATCACTATGCTCTGCCTGGTTAGGGTTATTGGCAAATATGTTTTTCGCTCAAAAATGTTTTTTTATCATTGTTAACTGACATAACATTTAATTTACGAAAAAATATGTATGTATATGATAGTAAAAACAGAACATAAGATTTATTATTAAGTATGTTATATTATATGCGGCCCAGAATAAAAATAATGAAAAAAATCCGCAATTCTCCTTCTAAAGATCACCGTATGAACGCACAAATAACAAATGATAATAATTTCACATAGTTCTTTAGATCTGATCTGACACGATACTCCGGATATCACGCAGCACTAGTAACTCATTATTACGGAGACACGTGGAAAACTCATTATTATCACATCGATTTCTCAGCTCAAATTAGTGTTGGGCACTAACAATTTGTTTCCCACTACGATTGTAGCGTTTCTAACGTTTCTGCGGAGCTAAATCAAAGGTCGACACAGCGATGGACTATTCCAGGGGTGGGCAACCTTGACTAAACCTAAATTAAGTCATTTGTTTGTTGTTGTGTAAGACTCGTCGAATCGAATCGTTTACCTAAGGACCTGGAGGCTTAGACAAAGTAACAATATCAAAACGATAACGCAGTTCGAAAAAAAAAACTGTATGGGATTGACATTAGATTAACCACGTGATTTATCGCGTCTTATGTCAATCCCATACATTTTATTCTTTTCGAACTTCGTTATCGTTTTGATATTGTTACTTTACTTTTTCTACGGCACCAGTTTCATCACCTCTTGATAAGTTCATGATGGCCGATATTTTGGCAAATTAAACATTAATAAATCATATTTATAAGTATTACTTATAATTAATAATTCCTAAGATATATCAACTAACTCGGCTAAATTTAGTCATGTAGACAATTATCTACTTTTTAATTTAACTTTAACATCCGTTTCCATATGTAAGTCTCTTCACCTAACAATGTCCTAATAGATATGATTAATAATTCATACTCTAAGAGCTCTCATCTTCCAAGCAAGTCATTCCAAAAGGTTTGCAATCCCTGCTCTATATCATTACGAGTGCGGGCCGGGCACCAGGCGTAATGGAAATGCCTCTAGGCACCTCTTTGTTGTACAAACCAGATATCCTAGTTAGAATACTTCATTTCCGAGCTTCCATTTTGTTATTGTGTTTGTTAGAGGAAATCTTGGTAGAAAATGCTGTTTTGTATCCACAGTCGTAAATGATGCGTTTTAAGCCGTCTTTAGGAATTGAACGGCGGTAGCTAAACCTTCTGGTTACAATCGAACTTCTAATTTATGGTTAATCAAAACACACTGTACATCTCGACCCGTACGGTATTTGTTTGTTTATTTCAATAGTAACTAACCGTAGTTACCTTCGCTGAGCATATCATGAAAACACTTGCAAGTTCATAGTCTCACCCTTTTAACATGGTACTTACTACTGGTGATTTACTCTATACAAACACACATAATATAAATATAAACACGTGAAAAACGCCACCATGTTAATAAACCTATTAATACTTAATAAATTTATGTATAATATTCTCCTTTGTTAATCAAGAAAGCAATAGCAACATTTTGCATGGATGTCTAAAGCTTTACCGCTATTTCATAAAGCCGGATATTCAGTAACCTCGTACCTACCATACTAAAGCACAGTAACACCAATACACACATTTCTATGGTTCAGTCTCTTTAATAAAGGGAATAATGGTCCTTGCGTGTTTATTTATGTCGACAGACTATGTGTCAATGAATGTAAAGATGGGTTTATCAGAACTTTACGGTATATTATTCCTAAGACGTCAAGGTCCGTGCAAAGCGTAAAATATGCTAAGTCTAATGCTTGAAGACTGATAAAGTGGACTTATGTAAACATTATTTATTAGACGTTCGCATATTATATGATTATGTCAATTTTATAAATGTCTTTAACGCTTTTCTTCGTCAAAGTTTTTCTCGCTATGTTATCGATCGAAAACGCTTTCTGTGACTGTAAATAAAATAAAACAGGATACAAACTACAAAATATAATTTTATTGCAACAGCGTATAATTTGATAACAACAACATATAATATGATAGCTCTTATTTCCTGAGAGAATCTTTGAGTGTTGCATATCAAATTATGAAAGGATTTATCAAGTTTGAAAAATTCATATATCGTGAGGAAACCTACACACCTACGAAGAAATTCTAAGGTTGTGTAGTCAACCAATCCGCACTTGGCCAGCGTGGTTGACTATGGCCTCCTGATCGTCCTAGTTTAGGGTAAGCGAGGTAGCGGCTAAAAGATGATGATGATGATACAATTTTGATGCTCATAAGATAGATGTCTAAAGATGATCACTTGGGTTTGAGTGAATAGTAACAGTGCAACGGTTTTTGTGCATCCTCTTTTGCAGATACTTTAATATGCGCCGCTGTGCTTATAAGTTGGCTAGAACTTTTTTCTAACATCGCGTCGGTTAGAACAACATTAAACGTTAATGGCGATCGCGTCTCATTAAATTTTATGGCTTTGATTAAAAGCCATCGCTATCACAGTACGCCAGAACACCATCACAAAACACACTGATCATTACAGGCACCTCATCATGTCGCCCGACCTCCTACCGTTTATCCAGAACAAAATTACAGTACACATTCGTTGTTTATCTTAGAAGCTTTAATCATCCCGGTAACATGTTGGAGGTACCGGATTTTTGCTTCCCAGTACCTCCGTAATCCAGCGTTTATGCCACCGTTACATTACCAGGTAATTGTCGATCGATTTGCATAATAACCGCCGTGAGAGCATATTATGCGTTCACGGAATATTGCTTGAGCATCGGAGGACCACTATGTGGCAAACGCGAGATTTAAGGGCTTTCTTGCAGACATTGGTTGCAGGGAAATGGTGCCATTTCTTGTCACGGTTCACGAATTTATTTACGGCATGGTAAAGTTAGCAGTTATTTTATTTTTTACCTAACCCAAGCAACAATAAAATTCTTGTATCAACTCATCTGCTCGTGTTCGCGGCTGGAAGTACGTTAGAACCGATGTAATCCGCACCTGGTATTCATAATTTTGCATTCCAAAGATTCGGTTCGACCACCTGCATGTAGTATTATGGAATAGCCATAAAGTATCGACTATTGAACATGCACCTTTTCGCACCGGCATAAAGCTACCTACATAGAGCGCTTAGGAGTGTCGTGAGACGTCCCACAGTGAGACAATACCTGGTATCACGTCACAACATCGTCTTAAGGCAAGGTTATCTTACCTGATCCGCTAAGCTACTATGCTATATTGCTAGTTGAGCCTAAAAGGTTGGATTTTGACATGTTTCGTTCATAGCTACTGCTAGTAATAATAATAATGTATTTTTTTATTTATTTTTGTATAGTGTAAGGTAATAATAAACATAACTTTTGAAAAGTTTCTGTGAAAAATCTTCTTTGTGTTGTACATCTACACATATAATATTCAAATAAAGATGTAGATATAGCTTCAAAATTTGAGAAATTGTTACTATAATCACGTTTCTATCTTTAAAAAGATTAAGTGAATTTATGTTTAATAACGTTTTAAATTTCGTCTAAAGTGTTTTTCAGCTCCGATCGCGTTCAAGCAGAGACACGTTTGTTTAAAAAGCTTTAGTGGAATACCTCACCTTAAACGGCACCCTTGATCTAACAGTGTTTTGTGGGCGAACTACTATGTAGCGCTGCTTACATTTTATTGCACTCTAAATCTAACACTTGAGACGACACTACGGCTCCGTGAAATATCTGCCCTTGATATAACAACCTTAGATTCTCTTAACTGCCTCGTTGGCCCGACCAAGCTCCGTGTAAGATTGAAATGTCTCGGGTTTGTATAATTTTATGTTCGGGCTAATGGAGAATTTAGGCGTAAAAATCCTCGTATAAGATCTCTATATCCTCTCCTAAAATGATATAAAGTGTTAATATATAATTTCAAACTAAAATATGTCTTTATGGGTCTACACGCGATATTAGGAGTAGCAAATTAATTTCAAACTGCCATGGTTACACACATTAGAAAACTGAAAATAACCGGGATATTTACCTGGGATATTTATGAGCTCCCGATATTTCGGCAATGTTGCAAGCGCCATGATCACGCAGCGCAGTTCACCCGTGATCATGGCGCTTGCAACAGTGCCGAAATATCGGGAGCTCATTAAAACAAAACAACATGATAAATATCCCGGACATTTTTAGTTATATAAAGTGTTAGATTCAGCACATAATCTCTGCCCGGAAATTTACGTGCACTATTTTTGACCAAGGTGCGTAATATCCATTATTGACCAAGGTGTAGAATATTCATTATTGACCCCGGTACAAAGTATCCATTATTGAATACAGTTGTATCGATATTACATAACGGATTTTGTACTTCAGTTATTGGTAGTATGTATGCAAAAATATGTACTTTTCAATCCAGTTAGGTTAAAGGGATTAAGTCCACACCACTCCAAAGATGAGCAGCAAGTAGTAATCATAATGCCTTAAACGGCATTTTAGATTGCAAAATTTGAGTTTGACCAAATATTGTCCATTTTTATTCCAAAATTCCATTAAATTCACATTCAATTTGAATTTCCGAAATTCTGAAATAAAAACCAGGTTCATTATGATATTTTTACGCATTTACTCGTTGTCGATGCAAACAAATAACAAGGTTATAAAAAAAATATACAAATATAGCTTCAATGATGACAGTAATAACCATTGCAAAGTCGATTTGAGAATCGAATGGAGTGTTTTGTGGTGAGTTAGGTTTATTTTCTTAGCTTGCAATCTTTTTGCGTAGGACAGTTATCTACCAGGATTACATGAAGGTAGTAGCTACGTGCAAATCAGTCCAATAAAGACAATTCTATCTCCTTCGGCTCGCGCGAGCTACCGCGTTCATTTGTTTTGCTGCTAACGACCGCTAGTAAAATATTAAAACTACGCACTGACATTAAGCTGCGGACACATTGAAGTGAAGATTGGTATGCTCTTAATAATACTTATGTAATAAGTGCCTATTTAGTAGTGCTACGCAACTTTATGTTCACGATTTCAGGTCAGCAAAATAGTCTATCAGCAACCCTTAATATTATTATGTACTAGTGGCCGCCCGAATGTCCGTATGTATGGTTTTACTTATTAGGAGTTTCATACAACAATGTCTTTATGTAACGTTTCTTATAGAATGCACACTAAAACCAGACAAGGTAAGAAAATCACTGACTATTATTCGGCAATAGAACGGTTTATACTTTGTATTCATATACATATTTTCAACCGGTTTATTTTATGAACAACTGCTATTGCTCTTTAATAGGTGTCAGAATATTATTCAACTTTAAAATCCACCAAATACAACGGAGGTAGTCCACTCTCAGCACCTAGTCTAGGTGCTGAGTCCGCAGGTGCTGAGTTTCTGGGTGCTGAGAGTGGACTACCTCATACAGCCTGTGGACCTGTGTTCGCATAACAACACAGCCGTGTGTCCCAATCGTTGAATATTCGTGTTTACACTACATATTCGAGCTGCGATAGCATTTTATATAATTTATCGATATTAGAACATTCTGAGTTCGCGTGTGTCGGTCGCGGGTTCCATTCCCGGCCGCACAAATTATGCCTTCTCGTTTGACATCATTTGCTATAATAACTCTTGCACATTTCTCGGGTTTATTATGCATAATAATCATTTTATAATTAGTCATATTTCATTGCGCCCGATTCTATATTTTACAAGCAACACTTGGTTCATTTTACTTTTGTTCTTGAACAACGAGCCGAGATATTAATTCGAGACATTAAACTGAACACAATTAATTATATCTTATAACCATTATGAGACTTGCTCATGTAATTTAAATTTATCTTATTAAACACATTTTGCGTGTTACATTTTGTATGAAAAATACCTTCGTAATGATAAAAATACAGTCTGGTATAGTTTGATAAATAGACTTCGGTGCGTTGGAAACACAAATATTATATCTGCTATATCAAATATCAACCAAACTCAATAAACATAATTAAAATTGAGGAATCATAGCACCTTGGGCCCTCCACCGATGACCTTACAGGTGTGACATATGTAAAGTATGCACGAGTAGTTACATCTAACAAATGTACTTACTTACTCAGGCACTAATCCAGATGCTAAAAACACCCTTATTTTTTATGTTAAGCTCATTTGAATAAATATCGCTATCGATAAATACTCTTTTGACAGGAAACCTATGACTCTGACCAGTCCAGCTACATCTGTTTGCTTCTAACCATAAAGGTTTTTAACAAATGCTCTATTACAAATACTTCTTAAGACATTTCGCTAGACTCCGTATCGTGTGCTCACTTGCTTCGATCTCGAAACGGCAACACGAAAAATTTAATGATGAATACGCGATAAAGTAGCAGTATATAGTTCCAAGTGTAGTCGAGTATACTCCTTAGCTTTCTGCACAGACCGTTAGGCGCTAGTTTTTCTCGCTTAAGTTGACGTCAATGATAGTTATTATTGAACAGATTTGCCGTCATCCTAATTGATTTTCTTTAATGAAGATTATGATTTCAAGCCTGTATGTTGAGCTGTTTATATCGTTTCTTACAGCTACCTTTATGTAACAATTTTAGTGTCACATTTTTCAGACGCCTGACGATGGTACTATACCTGTATCTATTGCAAGAAGGTGTAGAAACCATTGGCAAATGTTGTGTTTTTGTCTAATATTTATTTCCCTAACTCTAACTCTTACCTGCACTAAATTATGCAACGTCTATCGCGGTCTTATCGAACGCGGAAAGAAAATACGCGACTGGCAACATATAAAGGTAACTTTACAACGTCAGTGCAACATGTGTCCCGACGTTATCGGCCAATCTGCGATATCGCCAATCGGATCGGCCGATATCGACGTCAGATCGCGTGAACTCGGAATAAGTTGCGGCGTCGTAATTTATCGGCCGCGCTTTTTGTATCGGCCCGTCTTTTGTTTATGGGCTCCCGTGGCAGCCAATTTCGCGGTTGTGAAGCGCATTGTCTATCTTTTGTTATTTATGGTGGAAGTTTTGATTTGAGAATGAGCATTCCAAATTGAGAATTTACAACCGATGCGGATTGGTGGACAATTGGGTAGACTGATTCGATGTGCTGATGGCCAAATATTGAAACAATAATTAGTAATTTAACGACGAATTTCCAAATAAGGAAGTTTTAAATTCAGAACTATCTTTTGAATTTAAACGTCCCTTAAACTGTGAAATATTTAATTTATTTTTAAGTCTTCGGCCCTAATTGAATATTATAAGCATACTATGCGTACTGATATACGTAGAAACTGCATGATACACAGGTACTCCATAAAAAATAATTGATGTAGGAGAGTAATCCTTTTTTCTTGAGAGAGTTTGTACTCATCCGTGATCCATATGCTATGGTAACACTAATCCGTATTTATACTTATAATAGGTTTTTTTTTACCTTCCGGCAGGTGCACACTGGGATAGTGTCGGATCTGGCCGTTTTGCCCGTAATTGCAGTCGGTAGGCAGTGATTAGGCCCGTTATCCACATACCCGTGAGCGTGTTTTGCGTGATTGCCCTAACGCTAGCTATGTTGTTACTACATGTTAGCCTTTGCCCTAAGCGACGACCGGAATATTTGAAAGCGCCGAAATTAACAATGTAAATACTTTATCGAATGATACTAAATAGCATATAATGGTACGTTCGCACTGCTAGGGCACGAGCTTACCCCAAACTAGGGCTAATGGCCTCAGTCAACCACGCTGGCCAAGTGCAGGTTTTTTTTTTATAATAATAAGCTAACAAGATGACCTCACTCCACCTGATGGAAAGCGGTAGTGAGATCCAAATATGAGGTTTGGTTGACTACACAACCTAAGAAATTCTGCGTAAGTGGGCAGGTTTCCTTCTTTTCGTTTTAAGTACTTATCGTCGTCGTCGTCAATGTCAATCAAACATAAAGTCGAAGGCACTACAAGTTACAAATAGGTACATAGTATAGTTAGTTCCATATTTTGTCACCCGCACAAATATCCTTATCGCTCTATAAAGTAAATTACCTACATTATGACAAATACTGTCACTAGTTGGTAGAGTCTACACTTTTTGCTTACTTCGAAAGAAAAAGGATCTTCTTAATTCGATTTATAGTGACCAGTACCAGAAAAAAGTAAGTAAGGGGCTGATATGCAGAGACGATACCTGCTTCAACGCTCAAACTAAACTGAACCAAAATAATATTTATATCATATATAAATATTCATACAGTGAACCGCTTATAAATTGTACTGGAACATAATTAGAAGCCCGGAGCGTCGCTCAATCAGGCAAATCCACCGCAAATAAATATTCGCGCCAATAAATAGCCCGACCCGAGTGAGGTCGTTCCCGAGAAGCCTCCGTTGGCAGCTGGCTCGTAAAATAAACAAGTCTGATATTTAGTAAGCATCCTAGTTGTTTCTACTCGTCAGGCTTTAAAACCTAGGTCACGTTTAACCTTCTTGATAACTAGGTAATTCTGAAGAGGATAATAACCACGTTATCCCAATCTACATTTATCATATTAGTCTGGTTTCTAAAAGACCGTAAATAAGAGGGCGTTGTGTTTTTTTTTACCTTTTTGACCTAGTTTCTAGGGTCTTTTAAGCCTAGGGGAATTGCGGAGCTATAAAGTAATACCTTGAAATCGCAATTCTCTACCATAAAATGCCAAAAATTAGAAGTAATACCTATATTTCAATTAAACTATCCATAGTTGGAGATCATTTTTTTCGGTAATACCTCAAATCCGACTCTAGCTACAAATCCAAGTTACTAAGTCCATCACAACAATATATGTGACTTTGTATGACTTAGAACGGGTGCGGTGCGAATTCGCGCAATGAAGGTGAATCCATAAAATATATTTGTGATGCAGCCATAGGGAACAAGAGTTCATAAACTACAATCGTGCGTCATAAATTGTGCTCCAATTTACACTATAAATGAAGTTTGATTAAATAAAAAGGTTTCATTACCTTTCTCGTTTCATTATCTGTTATTTTTGTTTAAACTTTTTTGATCAAAAAAGCTAACCAAATAATTATTTGGATTTTAGCGTGTGACGTGTGTGCAGGTTTGTTAGTTATTTTTTAAATCTAAATTCTTCTTACTATACATTGTAACTCTATACTTTGAATTAATTACACCACTGTTCTTAAGCAGGTTTATTATCATAGTTGGTGGTATTTCTTAACATAAGGCAACAGTACCAAAATACACAACTGCTTGTATGCATGTTTTCTTCCGCATATAATGAGGTAGGCACACTAAGGGGTGCCCTCAGGCAAACGTTGCCTAAATGTCTAGGGGTGAGAGCCATCCGCTCCCCCGCCAACCCGGTTAAGCTGAGAAAGCCCATCTGCAGGCTATCAGCGAGAGTCCTACAAAAAAAAGTTTTTAGTAACCGAACATACCTACTCGTACTTGCTACAATGCGTAATGAGTGGATAGAGGAGCATTACTTCTTACTGAATTCTGACCAAAATCCACATTCTTTTGGGATCATTTCATCGCAAGGTATACAAAGAAATATTTGAAAGTTCTTCATAAAAAAAAAACTAAAAATGACTATGAATATTGAATAATCCTTGCAAAATCTGGCTCTGGCTTGTACTATGAAATATCAGAATACTGAAAAATCTCATCAAAATTAGGGTGTACCCGCATAGGGTTCATAAAGTCATTAGTGCATGATTGTTATTTTATGTGTGCAGTAAATAGACAATATTTGCAGAGTGTGTGGCCGTGGCTTAAGCTACGACCCAAACAGTACATCGGTACGCGCATTCCCCTGTGTGTGCTCTGCTTTAATTAATCCAGCCACGTGTGGGCGCTATCGGGCCCGCTATCGCGATCGGATCGCGATCACGACGCTAGGGATGCTGCAGATAGAGAAACAGATACAGGGAATCGGAGAAAACTGAGCGATAATGCCAATAACTCATTTTCGGTCGACACGCCAGCCGAGTTTGTTCTCTCTACGGAAGTTAAGTAAAGAAAGAAAGAAAGAAAGAAAAACTTTTATTGACCACGACTTATGGTAACAATGACACATAGATACACACACAAGACACAAAACGCACACAAAGAAATAGAACACATATCTATGGACTTCATAAGTAAACAGATCGAGTTCAATAAAACCGTTAAACGAGTACCGAAATATAAATAGTAACCGAAATGTTTGTACTTTTTTTTTCGAATGACTTGACGAAAATATAAAATTTTACCAACGCCTGTCTCAATTTCGGCAGATAAAAATTATCGTTTTGTAGTGTATGTATGTGCAATGTTGCTACCCTGTTTGGAAATTAGAAAGGTCAGGTGACAATAGTTTCGATGTTATATAATACTCTACCAACAAAGCCTGCTTTCATAGAATTAATTTACATATCGACGTATTATTGTTAACAATTGACATTCGAGACTACATAAAGCCTTATTGCGCGTGATAAGTCCATAAAAAATAAACCAATTGAATCGCAAAGGCAAAATCTATGGATTAACGGCCCCACGAACGGGCAGCTACGCTGTAAATTTGTAGTAATCGACGCTAAACCACGAGTTAAACTAACCGCGGACCAGATAGAGATATCTTACTGCTACTTTAAATTTGCTCGCGCAACCCACCGCGACTCGGGACTTAACGACATTGGCGTTTAAAAGTATCGCTCCGATTGTTGGTCACGCGACCGGCGCTTGACCAATTAAAGGCCGGGTCTATTTTTCACCACATGCAACAAGAATCAGATTTTGCCTAACCTGTGATTTCGTATTACTGCAACTGTAAACTATGTGTTCAATGATTTCACCGTGTTAGATACGCATTTAAGGCAGTTATGTTCGCAGATGTACGCAGTGAATACATACATATAAAAGCCTTTCCCAGAGGGGTAGGCAGAGATTACTTCGCAGTCAATGTTTACCTAAAAAAAATTAATACATATCATAATTGTATAGCTCTGAATCTTGCCATTTCAGTAGATAAGTATTGGTGTGATAACACTCTTCGGTTGGAGTTTGTATCATATTAGCCGAAAGACGTCAGCTCTTTAACGTAGTATTCTTATTGTGCTGACCGCTTTCATTATACCCCCGCGGTTTTGACCAGATCATCAGTCTATTTTTATGGGGCCTTCCATTTTTGCCTCTATAGTCACGGGCAGTACAATATACTTTTGGGCTAGGACCCTAGTGCAAAAGGAGTGAGCAGGAGCCGCAGAGAGCTTGAGTAATAATAGTAGTATGAATGTGCATTAATTAGCGATACGGTAGAAAGGCAGGGCACGTCTTCGTAGATTGAACTACCTACTCGTATTTATACCAGTTCATGATCTCCACTCTAGCTAACCCTCTCATGAGAGTCGATGAGGGGGGGAAATGTGGAGTTTCTTAGAAGGATCTCCATTTTTCAAGGTCTCCCAAATATTTTGGCAAGAATATGCCGTAATCCCAAACCAAATTTGGTGAGTAAGTAAATGCTTTAGTGGTCGCTCTTGTTATCAAGTACTGCTGGAGTATTAAAGGGTAGATAGCCTAACAGCGGTGTCACGGCGGCATTACCACCACTTAGCTGATTAGATTGGCCGATTTGTGGCAATACTTCGTATCGACGGCTATTGTTTATTGCATGGGGTAACTATTGGTGCGAGATTAAACACTTTGACGTTCAAAAGAGTTAGCCGTAGTCAGCCTAAGTTAAGATTACACTACTGGTCAACCGCATTCTAATAATCTTTTCAAAATATTGTTGTTATTTCCAGTTCGATTAATTGAATTAAATGATATTTGAGCTGAACTTAGTACAGACCGTGATTGTCGCCTACATCGTGTGTGAAATCTGGATTGTATTTAATTCGTGTGTCTTTAAGAGATTCTAATATTACATAATGTGATAGGAACATAGGATACCAGATACCAGAGATCAAACACATGAAATAAACAGATAGTATTTATTTGGAAAGCGGTTATATTTCATTGGAAAAATCAAACGTTTAGGATAAATGGGTGAATTTCCCGACACCAAATCGTAAACGGCACGGCTGAAACTGCTAGTGCAGGATGGCACTCTTAACTTGTAATATTTTTTTTTAGATAAAAGGTGTTGTCTCCTATAGGTGACTATAAATATTTTTAAATTATGATTATCGCTAATTAGGTAAAAAAAATCTTAAACCCCCAATTGTATCATATCGGTGACGCGGCACAATTTGTTTTTCAGTATACTTTTAATCATATTTTAAAAACAGTTGATTTTTTAGGGATTTACCTTTTTTTATTTAAATCCTTAATAATGACAGTACCTTATTGCGGAAAGTTCAATACAAAATCTGTTATATTTAATGAATGGTAAGTACAAATTCGCGTGTCCAAATGAGATATGTCATCGCGGTGAATTTTCGTTGTACGCGAATATCTAGGCATTGAACAACACTAGCTTCTTGCCACTGCGCAGTAAATCTGCGCATCAGTGCCGCCTAAGCGCTTAACGTAAAAGGACGTGTGTTGCTGTTTGCAGTTCCCGCCAAAAACGTAAGTAAGTCGGTTTCGGTGACTGCGTACCGTTTTTTTTGTCATTCACGTGAATGGATATAAGTTGTGATCCAATCATTCGGTATGTCTATAAAATCTAGGTACTATTACTAAATGTCGCTCAATTAAGTAGGTCGTATCAATTTATTTCTTTTATTTATATTTTCCTTGTTGTGCTTATTTTTATGGGCTGTATATAATATCGGTGACCTCATTCCGGTGAATTCGGTGACCTAAATTGACCACCGGAATGAGAAAAAATATCATTCCAGTGACTTTTTTTCATTTCGGTGAGAATTTGGTCATTTCGGTGATTATTATCTTCATTTCGGTGATTTATTTTGTCATTCCGGTGTCAAATTACTTCATTTCGGTGAATAAAGACCTTAATTTATTTTTTTACATTGTAATTTCGAAAGGAATATATTTTTATTTTTATTGTTGACTAGCGACCCGCCCTCACTTCGCTTCGGGTATAATAATCTCCATTTCACATACAGAATTTTACATACAGAAGTTGTTTCCCAATAACTCCTGTTCCCGTAAGAATTTTATAATATCGCGTTGGAAGTAAGCTTTACGTTCATTAGGGTACCTGCATGCCAAATCTCGATCATCTATCTTACGCGGTTTAGATTTTTTCATACAAAAGTTTTTCCCTATTACTCCCGTTCCCGTGGGAATTTTACAATATCCTGTTGCAACTATGCTTTAAATTTATTAAGGTACCTGCATGCCAAATTTCAAGCGTCTAACTTATGCGGTTAATATTTTTCATACAAAAGGATTTTCCCGATAATTCCCGTTCCCGTGGGAATTTCGGGAAATCCTTTCTTAACGGATGCCTACGTCACAACATCTACCTGCATGCTAAATTTCATCTCGATCCGTCCAGTGGCTGTGACGACTTGGTCCGCGTAGATATGTTTAACGGGTAAAACATTACTTCTTTATAGCGCAGTCGGTTAAAAAGTAGCCTATAACCTTTTTTAGGTTCTGGACTATATCTGTACCGAATTTCGTTTAAATCGTTTATAATATTAGTAAGGATAATTACAATATATTTGTTGATTTATTCTTACATGTTCCCAAATGAATTTCAGATTAAATTATTAAAATCTATGTGTGGTTGTAATCAATACCTTTATTTTTCACTAGCTCTGCCCGCGACTTCGTTTGCGTAAGCAATTTTTCATACAAAAGGATTTTCCGGATTATTCCCGTTCCCGTGAGAATTTCGGGAATTCCTTTCTTAATGCACCTCTACGGTACCTAAACTACGTCCTTACCAAATTTCAAGTGCCTACGTTTAGCCGTTTAGACTGTGCGTCGATATGTCAGTCAGTGATTCTTCTTTTATATATTTAAGAGTATCCTCTTAATAATAAAACATACTCGCAGATGGACTCTGGATTAAAGTAATAACAGATTAACTTGAAATGTTTGTCAACAGCATCTAAAGTCAAATGATGAAGTTCAAAATCGTAAGTTATTCTTCTTCTTCTTCTTTTCGTGTCGATGGCAAAACACTTAAAATTATTTTGGAGAATTCCGCCACCCGGACCGCGGTTGTTGACCCTTCTATCAGCTCAATTTGTGTACAGGAGTCGGGACAGGCGGGGCATGAAGTGAGGTGAGCCATGGACATTGGTGAGAGACCACATAAGCACGCGATATCCTCCTGTCCAGGAAACCCCCACCTAAACATATTATCTTTGCATTGGCCAACCTGGCTACGGAGTCTGTCCAGGGACCTTCAGGTTAACCATGGCAAATCGTGTCCTGCTGGAAGGCTTTCTGAAGGCAGAACCAAGGGGACGGGTGGAGCAAACGTGTTAGACCAGAGGTTAAGACGAGCAGAAGGTGGATCTGTGTCAAGATTCGGTACTTTCTAAATCTAAATATAAAGCCTATGCCGACTTTAACTTCTGTGTTTGTCCCTGCCATGTTATATTTAGTCTGAGTGTCTGAACCCTAAGGCTGAAGTGAGGTTTATTTCTATGTTTTCTCAGGATTGTGTTTGTGATATGAGCGCCAGGTCATCGGCAACATGGTCGGTCTTTTGTGTAGATGTTGAAAAGTAGTGATTCCAACAAAACGGTCATCAGTCAGGGTAGAGACCCTGGACGTTTTTTTGGGATCGCCATCTGCTTATTTCTTCAGACAAATGGACCTGAAAGCTACGGTTGCGGAGCAGCTCACCAAGTATTTTTATAAATTTTTAGTCATTGACCATCGAGTAGACTTTCCACAAGAGACGCTTCAGGTTCACTGTATCATAAGCTGCTGTCAGATCCACGCATACAGCGCTGTAATCATTCCCATTTCAAAACTATCCTCTATGTGTTATTTATTTTGGTTCACAAAACAGAATAACATCAGTGTAGCTTCTGAATTACAAATACAAATCTTATGGACAAGACGTTTATGATAAAATGGCATGTGTTGGGTGAGGTTTAACGTCTGGTTACAACATGATTTTTTAGGTCTGAATCCTACCTGTTCTGGAATTAAGTGCTGATCTAATAGGTGATAGGCGGTTAAGCAAAAGTCGTTGAGATAATTAATTGTATGTGTGACTGAGCAAGGATAATGGGCGGAAGGATTTTAGGGTCATCTAGAACTTTTCCCGGTTTTGGAATGGCAATATCAAGATCCATAGACGTGATAATTTCGCAGATTGTAGACAATCATTGAATATCGGTTATAACCAGCAAATAGTCATAGGATCCAAGTTTTTAATATATGATTTTAAACTGTCATGGTCACACACATTAGAAAACTGAAACTGTCCGGGATATTTACCATGTTGTTGTGTTTTAATGAGCTCCCGATATTTCGGCACTGTTGCAAGCGCCATGATCACGGATGAACTCATCCGGTTCATCCGTGATCATGGCGCTTGCAACAGTGCCGACACAACAACATGGTAAATATCCCGGACAGTTTCAGTTTTCTAATCCAAGTTTTTAAGTTGTTCTGTGGAAATGTTATCAACACTCGATGTTTTACCAGATTTCAAGTATCTAACACCAAAAATTATATCGTCAAAAGGCTGGCTCAGTAAATTCTCTTTCGGAAGGCATTGTACAAGTTGAATTCAGGGAAGGCGAGTGTACGATTTCTTATTTAGCAACAGTTGATGAGCAATTTTGTTTGCAGTAACTTTACTTGGAACTTTGGAGGAGAGGGCTCACCGGTCCATTTACGGATTGTGGTCTAAGCCTTTTTACTATTGTGGGTCATGTCAATGCTGGTGACTGTATTAATCCATTTGGTTCGCTGGTTTGCATGGATAGACAGCATTAAGATTTCACAAGCATCACATGTGTCTTGTGAAAATGGATCGGCATTATAGGCGGATTCATAATTTTTAAACGGCGCAGATGACTCTTGAGTCAAACCCGGGACGTTGGAAGTACGACAGCCTCTTGGGATATGTTGGCACGACGATTTCCAGATGATACCTACGAATCGTTCGTAGTTCGGTAATGACTAACGCTAGAGCTAACTTTATAATGGCTTTGTCAATTGTTTAACGAATTATTGCACTACTGCATATTGCACTTAATCGGTCTATGTAAGGTTAGGGGTATTGATTGGCAGATGGACTTTATGCATTGAGAGCTGAATCTGGAACTGACAAAGATCAAGACTGGGTTGTATCCACGTTTCCATCGACCACGATTAACGGAGATGCATTTTTATTGATAAGGCCGAAGTTTTAATTTTATTAAGAAAAAAATCTGTTACTGTGTGATGAATACACTTTTCAAAACGTAGGTTGTAGGCTGTATACTTGGTAACAGTTTACTTTTTTTCGGTGACTACATAAGTAATTTCATTTCGGTGTATTGCGTTTCTCATTTCGGTGATGAGAAGTTTCATTTCGGTGAACTCTTCTTTCATTTCGGTGACACCAAAATTTCAAAGTACTATATCTCTTAAGTATATGAATTTAATTTAATGTCGTGTTAAAATTAATTATAACGATAGCGTAAATAACAATTCTACATGGTTGTATTTTCAAAAAAGTAACAAATAAAAAAGTTCACCGAAATGACAAAAAATATGGACTTGTTGAAATTGACCCAAATGAAACATAATTCCCACATTTGTGCAACACACATACACAGGAATTTCATAGGAGTGTACACGAAATAATAAAAAATAAACACATTTAAGAAATATTGTTTGACTGGCTCCATGGAGCAGACTCTAACCCTGGCTGGCCGATTCCAAAAATCGTGGGTTTGATTCCCACTCGGGACAAATATTTTGTATGATGAACATTGTTAGTTCCGTGTTTGGGTGTGATTATGTAATTATTAATATCTATGTACGTTTGTACGTGTATCAGTCTCATACACCCAGAGTACAAGCTCTGCTTAGTTTGGGACCGTGTGTGGAAGTGTCCGAGATATTTTATTTTAATCTAAACATTTTTATACATTAAATTTAAACAAAATTAATAAATAATTTTAAACTGTCATGATTACGCACATTAGAAAACTGAAAGTGTCCGGGAACTCACCACCGAGGTTCACCCGTGATCATGGCGCTTGCAACAGTGCCGAAATATCGGGAGCTCATTCAAACAAAACAACATGGTAAATATCCCGGACACTTTCAGTTTTCTAACATTAATATATTTCTTGATCTTATTGTTTTAGAGAATTCAGATGTATTATAGTGTCAAAAATACCTGCCATAAGTCCGTTCCGTCACAAAAACAAACAGTACCAAGCAACGAAACGTTGCATACCCCTAACTGGCAAATAGAATTCCCAACTTCACAAAGCCTCATATAGAACGGCGGAGCTCAAGTGCAACGTCACAAAAACCAACATTGGGCGAACGGGCAAAACGTTACGGACCCCTGGCGCAAATGAAAAGCGACGCGTGCGCACGTGGGCGGTGACAGGTGGCCGCTGATTAGGAGTTGCGGCCGCGCAGCTGACGTTGCTACGGGGATTCGTGATTTTGACACTGGAATGCTCGGATTAAATAATGGTTTGGCTGTTGTTTTTTTTTCTGCTTTGTGTTAGCAAAGGTATTCAGTTTTGCGGTTGAAACTCGCGTGTATTAAGACGTAGATAAACCTAACTTTATACCGGGATGAAAGAGAGTGAGAAAAAGTATGCAAGCTTTTACTTACATAATCTGATAAAGGAAAAGTATATAGATAGAACATTGTGCCCCTCTAGATAAACTACCGATTTACGTCCTTACTGAAGAAGGTCTTGACCACCCCAAACTAGTGCGGTCATACCTAAATCCAAAATATCAATATTTTTACGTATCATTGTTATTTTTTCAATTGAAAATTTAGGTCTTGGCTGATTAGCCACAAAGTTGTATTTCTTTATTATGTATATAAAAACATACAATAATCTACGGACAGCTCTATGAATGCTCTCTATTAAAAATATATTCTTAAGGAATTGCCCTAATAATAATAACCATGATACAATTGAGCAAGTTTTTATTCCATACCAACTAGTTAATCTGATATTATCACAAGTTCACCGCACCTAATAATTCAGACAGTGATGGATCCACGGCCGACGACCACAGATCTTCTGCGTGTGCGCGCATATATCACATAAAAATGCTGACAAAAACACCTACTGGTTTTCGTAATAAACCGTGACTAGGATATATTTATATTAGCTATATTATAAACGTACTTTGTATTAGTTATAATTTATACGTATTGTGGGAGTGAGGGAACGGAGAGTACTGATAATAAGTAGATGGAAATGGATCTAAACGTAATATTTTAGCCGTAATCGTTTATTTATTTATGGTGACACAACCTCGCTTCACTTTTGGTATATTATACATAAAAACCTTCTTCGTGAATCCCTCTATCTAGTAAAAGAAACCGCATCAAAATCCATTGTGTAATAAAAGGCGCGTAAAACGACTTTGCTTTAACATATGTAGTGATAATAATACGGACACAAAATAGGAAACAGATCAAAAGGTTGTATATTGTCAACTTAAAACTTCTATTACCTAGGAACATGTTGTATGAAAACAAAAGCGAAGCGCAGTTACCGACATTTTTCCGTCTTCAGAAACATCGCGGGGCAATATCCGAGAGAAACAAAAGACGGCCGATTAGATAATGTACCAGTGATCTTTGCATGACGCCGGCCGCGCGCGGCGAGCGCCATAAATCAGCGAACAATGCCGGACGGTCAGCAAGACAATTATGTGCGGAATCGTGTCTGGGAGTTAATTGAGCCGCAGTTTAATTAGGGACGTGTCGCGTGGGCCCGACGCCCCCGCAGCCTTTGTCCGCCGTAGCGTCAGCAAAACAGACCAAACAAACATTACTTATGGCTTTAAGGTAAAGTAAACTGTTAGTTCGTTTGAATTATTTATTAGAATTCAGAACATATTGTGACAAATTTGTAATTCAATCGGTCCTTCAACATTGTTTGCTCAGACCCAATTTAATGGCACCAACGAATAAAATATCTTATATTTGCATATATTCTAGGGCATCTAGGTGATTCAATCTACTGTTCAATTGAGAAATGATATTATTGGTAGGTATTTTAAAGATGTGATATTTTTGAAATGTTATTTTGTTTAAAAACCTAAATAGACATTACTTATTGTCTGTCTTCATTAAATTACACAAATATTAATCAAAAAGTAATATACATGATTGTCAGTAACGAATCAATGCATGCATAATATGCGCAGTTATTACTTCATAACTAGAGATTCCAAATGTTAATGCTACAATGCAAGAAAAGAGTACGAATGGGTGTTGCATACCGTTCGCACTTTTGATTTATCGCTAACGTGGAATCTATGATGTTTTTCCGATATCTTGTATAGGCAAAGGAATCTTTGTTGCGCATCGCATCGCTAAAAGAATCGTCGCGTGATTTATCACCTCGAAATGGTCATCTTTCGCATCAATAATCATGATTTTGCACCTCTTTTTACGCATTTGAGCATCACCAGTTTTTGTTGGCAATCACATTTGGACGATGAAGGCATGACTTGTCATAATCGTCCTGCGTTGTATGTAACGTGTTTGCTTTTTAATTACCTTGCTATTGCCTGATTAGATTATGTTCCTGTGTGTTGAAAGTATAATTTCAATCTTGCCAGTGACAAACAAAAATACCTCATTAGAAAACATTTCATTTGGACAATCGTTAACGATCCCTTGCATAGCCTAGGTATTTTTTTTGTAATGATGGTAAATATAGCTAGTCATTGCCTGACTTTACAATAAAGATTTAAGACTTTCGCGTTCCATTACACTAAAATTAGTATTTATGGGTCTACACGCGATATTAGGAGTAGCAAATCACATAGCTACTTACTGCCCGACGTTTCGACTGGGTTACACCAATCGTTCGCTCGCGACCACGCTCGCTCGCTCGAAACGTCGGGCAGTAAGTAGCTATGTAATTTGCTACTCCTAATATCGCGTGTAGGTTGCACCATAAAGACTAATTTTAGTTTACAATAGAGATTCAATAAATAAAAAGAAAATAAGTTTGTATTATTCAGAATGCTACTTTTCTTTCGAAAAGCTATTGTATCAGGAAGAGACTTCGAATAGAATACTCGTAGTTTTGTTTCACGTTTGCAAACGAGTAGTAGTTACTCAAATAACTGACAATACAAAACAACTCGTACCAACAAAGCGAGTCTCGACAATAACCAATAAATCAGACTAGGTGGGAAACAAACATGCAAATATTAATTTGCGTGCAGTACAGTCGGAAGAAATTAAGCTAAGTTTGAGTGCAATGTCGGCGCGTGCCTCGCCTGCATTTATGAAATACTCCCTTCGCATTGTGCGGGGCCGGAGGTAGGCCGCACGACACACTGGTAGAGAGAACCTTAAGAGAGCTTTCTGCAATATTTAGAATTGTTTCAAAGTCGGGATAGTTGCCCTATGTAAGGGTCAAACCTGAGTTATGCGCCACAGACGCAGTCTCTTAGAAAATTGATAGATGTCTGTATCGTAGTTTTGCCCTTTAATAGACTCAACACCTCTTGAAGCTTTATTCAGAAGCTTGGGGTCAAATGGTATAAATTGTTACCCTCGTTTTTACCGAACTACCTAATGTCAGATGAGAAATGAGCTATTATTATTACCAATCAAGAGACACCTGAGTAGTTGTACTTGTTTAAATTAAAATTACAAATTGTATTTTTATTTACGAAGAACGCAACCAGGGATTATCCTACAGTGTTTACTTATGACTTCCAGCATAGCTCTAGGACTCAGCCAGCTGTGTGTATCTCATTATACGTACATACATCAAAGATGGTCGCCGTAGTCTGATTCGAAGTGGAATTTAGAGAACGTCCACGATTATTCATGCGTGTTTAGCCAACTAGACTCGGACACTGAATATGGATGCCGGCGCGTACGCGGTTTCATAATTCAAGAATTACTTAGCGTTTAGACTAGCTAGCGTGTTCTGAGAATCGGTGGCGCACTATTATTCATTGAGTGTCGCGAATAATTAAGAAGTAAGGGTGTCTGAGACGCCGCGTAGTAGAGCTCGTTACCGGTGAAGCTAAAAGAATTTAAAAATCATTATAATACCTGGTTTACACCTAGACTAAAAAGTTATAATACTCGATTCACACGAACGAATGGCTTAGCATCGAAAATAACTAACTAAATTTTAATGATCGTGGACTTGCATCTGAAAACGGGTGATGATACCTCTTTATGATTCATTAAAACATTATGAGGACTACCTCGTCAAGGCAACAGTGCCATATTCTGCTATACAAAGCCGTGTGTCTCTGACATAGTCGAATATGAACTATAATCTTACTGAAATGTCCAGACATGCTACGTATTTATAAATAAGTATTTGTAGATATCACATGAAAATTAGGCTTCGGGCTAACAACAAGTACCAACTTGTTGTTACAATTCGGCGAAGAAGAAATGTGTGGACTTATCAAGTCAAGTTGATAAATAATGTTTACTATTTTCATTCGGAGAAACCGTCGGCTAATGTTTTATTTTTCATAGAGTTAACAAATAAAACTCCATAAAATATTACACAACATCTAATTTCGTGCTTAGTTGCTTAAGCACTTGTTATACGGATATCAGAATCCACATACACAAACATTATTAAATATAAACACATCCAGACAAGGGAAAAACACCGATTCTATATACACAATTCTTCTTCCCGGGAGGGATCTAACATTCAGCAGCACTAGACAGTGGCAAACGAGCAGGTATTACAAACCAAACGAAATACACACACAGTCACAGAATAGACACAAATGTCCACCACATAAAGGTCTCAGTTTACCCTTTGTCACTAAATCTGATATATTGTCCTGAATATCTAATCCTGCCCCAACTTAGCGGGCCGTGTGTCCGCGCGCCGGGGAGCTGGTCTGCGGCTGGTCTAATTCAATCGTCGGGATCCGTCCGTTCACGATTTATCGCCCCGTTTCATACCGGCCGTCTTTTGTTCGGCAGCGGCGGGAAGTCACGAACCGGGGAAACCGACTCGCTACGACGACGCGGCTACGCATACGTCATTTTAAATTAATAGAGATTTTCAGTGCGATCGTCTTTTGATTTCAAATCGAAATAGTATTCCTTCGTCTTCTGATTTCAAATCGAAAAGGAATGTTAAGCATAGAAAAATGCTAACTTCCTTATTATATTCACAACATCCACGAAGTATGATAACAGATATGCGGTCTAATTTTTTCCAAAAGTTATAAGTTCCAGATCCATCACTGTACTTTTATATCGCGATTCACATTCACATACTTTCTTTTACCTACCCTGTTCCTAGTCCCCTCAGTCCTCACATATTTCCGTTGGATACCGAATCTATGCTCTGCGGTTGTCAATATTAGGCTAGAAAGACAAAGCAAAGTTTATATTTATCCTGAGAGAGCACTCAGAATCTACTGGTTCTATTTCATCGTCATATATTTCATATTATTATTTATTAGATTCATCCACAAACAACATTGTTATATACAATTGATAAAGCAGTTGCCTGTGGTCTACGCAAAGTTTATCGGAGAAAGTATTTCAAATAGAAAGGAATCCACTAATGTAGAAGCAGAATCCGTTACGTCTAAAGCAAACAATTCCAAGATTTTTCCAGTTGGCATTACTATTTATTCCTTATTCCATTCATTGTATTGTTAAGTGCCAGTTGGTGCAATCTGCGGGTTAAATTATTGGCCATTCGCGGTTCACGGCAACAGAGCCGCATCTGCATAGATGCTGATTTACGATCGCAGGCGCATTCCATAGCCCACCAGTAATTGTGGAGGGCACTACAAAGCTCGTAATAATTACGTAAGAGCAGGAACCAGGGTTGCCTTAGGGTTCACACAGAACACCAATGAAAAAGAGGTGACTGCGTCACATTTTGATTGGATATTCTATCCTGCAATTTCAGAATTATTGACAAGTGCAATACACAAACAATGCATTTATAAACGCAAGTTTGTTGATATAACTGAAAGCGATTGTAATGGAGTGAATGTAACATGGATTCCTACAGAAAACCTTCAACAAAGATGTCCTCCAACAGATAAGCCCACCTCAATTTGAAACGAACATAGAAGTAAAGATACGTCAGATTTATTAGACTTATAACTTTTATTAGTCTTATTCAATATATGGACCATACTGGACATATGGACCGTTATCCATATCGAAATATTTAATTAAATTCCGACTTATGTCAAATACTTGTTCATCACTCAAATATTTATTTAGGTCCAGCTCATGAGATTATTATCAAATGCACGATCATGGCTGTAGATATTATACACACTCAGTGACGGGATAGACACAAATGTTCACCACACAAAGACTAGGCCTAGTGCAAGAGACAGTTTTTCAAGTTTAAACAGCAAATCGTGAAAAATCGTGACTTTTGTCACGTGGTTTTCCGCGACTTGGTTTTCATCATCATCGTCGTCATCAGCCCATATACGTCCCCACTGCTGGAGCACGGGCTTACCCTAAACTAGGGCGGTAAGGCCTTAGTCAACCACGCTGACAAAGTGCGGTTTGGTTTACTACACAGCCTAAGAGATTCTTCGTAGGGGTGCAGGATTCCTTTAGTTTTCCACACGATGTTTTCCTTCACCGTTAAATGTGTGTCGCAATGTACGTCTGAACGTTTAGAAAGATATAAGATATATAAATATAGATATATCGAGGTGGAGCAGTAGATTTCTTTTGTTTTTGTAAACATTCAAAATCCTTCCATACAAGCTTGAGCACATCAAATAGAAATCGCTACTAGCAACCCTGTTCACAACACCTGTTCGGGGTCTCCGCTGCCCCGGGGCGCCTGGGGCGGCTTCCTATGTACGAGCGGTAAATAATGCGCTTGGCCAGATGTGCACCCAGCCCGAGGTCGCGTGTTCACACGACTCTGAACACGAAGCCAACTGTAGCCAAGAAAATTTGAAATTGCCTTGATGACTTTTAATACGTCTGGTGCAAATGAGTGGAGATTTTTGACGTATTTAATTTCAATTTGGATCAAGTCCAAATGTGATTCATCTAAAATCATCATCCTAATTTGATTTCGAATTTCCACATTCCACACGAAATGATTGCTAGTTTATAAGAATTTTGGATACTGATGGCATTTTTTTATCAACACTCATGACTTGCAAGATATTAGGTATCTCCTCAAGAATTTATTTTATGAAAACTAACTACATATTTAAAACTTATATTCTATTCTAGTTTCAGATATAGGCGGTATTTAAAGGTATTGTAAATATTCTACATGGCTATCAGGTACACAGCAATTCCACTATTGAATGCATCAGTATTCGCCTTTTATTTTCCTTTTTCCGGTGCAATAATATCTCCTCCCGGCAGATTTCTTGTGAAGCAACAGACATAATGCAATTCATAAGAAATAGAAACATCCGCCATGTCCTTATTTTGAAGTCGCAATAGTTGCGATATGTGTATCACGTTGGAATGGAGCCGCGTTTCCGCTGGGGACGCAAAATTAGTAGACCAGTGGCCAAGGATCTTACTACACTCTACATCAGAAAAAAAAACACAAGTCAAATATTTTGGCAAAGGAAAAAGAACCACCAGAATGACACTGAATATAACAAAAACAAAAATTAAAGTAGCGGTGACAATCATAGCATTTACAAGAACGTGTTTGTTAGAATTGTTGAGTATCTATTAACAACATTAACAAAGACTTTCAAACTTGTTTAATCACATACACACATTCGTATGGCTAATCAACACTAAGATACGGAGGAGACTACGCCTCAGACTAAACAGTTTTAAATAACTGAACGGAACTGATCATTTCACCGTATCCTTTTAAATATACGAGTATGTCCGTGCAAGGGTTACTTTAATTTACAACATCTTGCCGATCATAACCTCAAATATGTAAGGATAAGGAAACATTTAAATAAACAAGTGCAAATCCTGAAATCGTTTCATCTCAGTCCCCAGCACTAGACTGATATATTCCGCATTAGAAGATTACCCGGGCCCGTTAGCATCGTACATAAATAATGCATCAGATATATGGAAAGCTCTCTAATGATAAGGCTTCGGCATGCCTGCTTTTGTTAACTGATATTGTTAAAGGGTTGAACACCGGTGCATCGCCGAATAATTTTATTTTTCAACAGTTTTGACGGTGAGTAACTGATTTCGGCCATGGCGGTCGATTTCTACGAAAATCAGCCAAGTTCCAGGACATATTATAGTGCACAAGTATATAAGCAAACACAAGTGAAGTGCTCTGTTCGTTCACTCTCGTACTTTGGAAAGACAGCATACCGACTTGACCGATGAGAGAACAGGCGCAGTACCACCGGCTTAACGTGCTTTTCGAGACACGAACGTACATCGACCAACTTCCTGACTCCGGAGTATTTTTTTAACAGAAAACCGAATAAAGAATATCTATCAAACTAATACTAGCTTCGCCCGTGACTCCGGTTGCAAAACGTCTAAAAGTCTTCTCTCGGGTTGCCAAAGTACGTGTGTATGTTCAACCGGTTGAGTATTTAAGGACCGATTGCTTTATAAACAGATGTACAGAGTACCTGTCGCATTTTATACCAAAATCATTCCTTATTTGCTTGTAAATAGGGTAGGTTACAGTATTATGTAGATGTTATTAAATAATAAAGTAGTTCATATCCTATTTAGCTATAGCATGCTACTATTTACTAAAAAGTAATTTAAGACGACTAGACCCAATTATGTTACCTGATTCAACAATGCTCTATAGAGTTTCAGTTTCGGTTAAGGCAACCATCTTCGGTGCACCACTATGTAAGTTACTAACCATTGTTGAGCTTAATAATGCTGGATAGCGGTTTCCACTTGAATTTTAAAATGTACCAGATTTTATCCATTTTCTAATGGGCTGGCTTATGGCCCTTGATTAGAATGTTCGATACAACAATTGGAATATTATTTTTGCAATTCAAGTGGTCCATGCAGATGCAACATTGTGGTAAAACGAAAGTTGAAGGTTGTGTTCGTAAGGTGTAGTTACGAGTACCTTTCGTTGGAGTGTATCCTTTTGTAAGAACTATTTCGATATGAACTGATCACTTAGTAGACTGGAATCAATGATGGCGACCGCGATCGCTTTGATATTTAGGGACCATTCGATTTCATATTAAAATAATTATTTCTTATATTTGGGTGCCTCTGCTTTTCAATGGTTGTGCCATTTTATCCATTAAAGAGATTGAATAGAAATGCGTATTACGCGCACTAAAAATAGTCTTGATATTCTAAGTAACTAATATTTTAATATTCCTCTTATTCCCTAACATTTCTACATACGGAAGCGTAGAAACCTTTCTTACAAGTATAACAAATAGCAAAAAGGAGAACGCCTCTAAAGCCTAGCAGTTATATCGGTTCCTTATAATCCCACTCCAATTTCTTGAAGACACCATAAAACAAACATTTATAGTCCCATAGTCACAATACAAGCAATATACATAAAATAACGATCGGTTTCGCAATACGCACGAGCCTAACTACCCATTACAATTTCGCAACCAACGAACAAACAATCAAAACAACAGAGTATCGTTCGATTACGGAACTAATGAAATTCAGTAAAATCGTATCGATACCAGCCCGGTCCCTTATTTACGTTGCCCCCGGGCCGACATTACTCACAATCGAATAATCGATTCAACACTCAATTCCCGTCAACGCTCGATTTAATATCGAACCTATCGAAAACTGAATCACGGCCGACGCAACGATTTCTATTATTCGAATACATTGACTCGCCTCTGGCAAATAACGATGTGACAATAATAGGAAACCGGGAGGGTCTGTCCGCGCTGAATGCATTTGAATCGGCCCAGCGCCTCGCAGTGTTTTATGAACGGTACCTCCGACGATAAAGTGGATTTCACTTTATTTTGCTTGTTAACTTTATATTGGAATTTACAGAATACCCAACTAGATACGGGTAAACTTGCTATTCACCTGGAACTAACGGCTGATTTTAACAAAACTATCTCTCTTTGCCAGATATCTGGTGTAATTTAAATATGGTCCAAGTATGATAACGTTGCAGTTTTCAATATCACAGTACATATATTTGTAGAGTATATTGTTGGACATAATTGATTCTTTCTTTAATCGATATGAATTGCGGCAATTATTTACAAAATGTGGCCTAGAAGTCTGATTCAACTTTTTAATTTAAGATAGAAGTACGTTCCGAATCGTTCAGTGTCTTGTCAATAATAATGGTCTAACATATGATTTAAGACATTCGCGATCATATGTAGCACACCTACCTGGACCGATGAACATCTCATGTATTTTTTGATCTAATCATATTATCCCTATCGTGTACGCAGGTTCACGGAGATCTTCGCTACCTCTATCACTATTACTGCCCAAAGAATGGTAGGAAATCCTCGGCCCATAGATCAATCCGTGATACATTGCTACTGGAGCAGCGATTCTGCTTGGCAATAAACCGTTGTGTACACCGCACGCACCGCGTGAAGCCATGACTACACTGGTCTCCAACGCCGAACCTGACTCCGGCCCATAAACTGATGATCGATGTCCAGGATAAAGGAGCGATACCTGATCAATAAACGGAACGAAAATGACGATACAGATTCGGAGAACATGATATAGTGGCTGATAATTTTCACGTCTGTATCGTTATTTTCGTTCCATTTATTGATCAGATATCGCTCCTTTATCCTGGACATCGATCACCAGTTTGCAACAGTGCCGAAATATCGGGAGCTCCATAAAACAAATCAATAATGTGGTAAATATCCCGGACATTTTCAGTTTCCTACTTCATGCTGTTATCGAACCCCACAAGACGCAGACTGACAAAGACACTAATAAAAACCTTTTTGTAGTCTGTTAATGTATCCCCGGCGTTACAGTGTAATATTTTTGCTGACCAAAGTTTGCACATTAGTCTTAGAATTAGTTACAAATGGAGAACGCAATTGTGACGATTCCGAAACAATAAAAATAAATGAGGCCTAGTAAAACGTAAAAATAACAAATCACTCAAAGATAACCTTAAAGCTAAGTAGACACTTGTCTCCATAAATCTTATGAACCTATCTGCGTTATTGAAAGACTTCCATGTAACTCGCTTTGAAACTCAAAGCTGAATAGACATTATCACCTTGCAAATTGCTTGTCGATAATTAACCTAAGACATTGAACATTGATAAGTGTTCGGAAATAGCTATGTTAATGAGTCCACGGGCTCATAAAAGCTCTTATCAAAGCATTGATTGCTTGATTTAATTAATGAAGACATGGTATATAATATTGATTTATATTCTTGTCCGACAGTACCAGTACTACAGGTAAAACAGTCAGATAAAATGGTTCTGTATAAACCAATTCGGTATGCGTAAACGAATAATCTGCTACGTATGGACGTAGTTAAAGTGCATATTTACTTACAACACACAATGTTGCTTATTGTCTAGCTACGAAATGCAGAACTCCACTATTTAAAAATCTTTTAATTTAAAAAAATCGCCTTGTCATATTATTATAACGACAATTTATACTCGTATTATATAAAAAGGAACTATATCTGATTGATATACTTTCACGCTAACACAGCTGAACCGATTTAAATTACATTTGGAACACACATAATCTAAAAACTGAGAAAATAAGGTAGGGTACTTTTGCACTTCAAGGTAGTAATTATTTACACAATACACATCTTCAAAAATCACAATTCGAAAAGCGTCGATGGCCGAGTGGTTAAGGTCGTTGCTTGCCATGCGAGAGATCGCCAGTTCATACCCCGCCAGGTACCAATGTGTTTTTCAAATTCGAAATTCATATGTACCATCATTCGACGCTTTAACGGTGAAGGAAAACATCGTGAGGAAACCTGCACACCTAAGAATAAATTCTAAGGTTGTGTAGTCGACCAACCCGCAATTGGCCAGCGTGGTCGACTAAGGCCTTATCGCCCTAGTTTAGGGTAGACCCATGCCCCAGCAGTGGGGACGTATATGGGCTGATGATGATGATGACAACTTCACATTAAAGGAGTCGTGGACAGATTAACTAGTACAGTCTCATTTCTGTGCCAACAGACGTCTGTCTATATTCCGCCTAAAACATCTTGCCACACCTTGCCACGCAAAACCTACCAAAAATGTATCACCTGCACTCAGACGTACTCGTAGTTATGGAATCTTAATTGCAAAATAAAATTCCATAATCGAAGCCGACCTAAATAAAATGCATAACAGTAAAATATTATTAAACTGATGTAGAAGCAAGATATGACTTTGTACCGAGACGCTTTACAAAGTTGCATTCAGATCTATCGATACAGCCGTAATATGGCCTTAGTGTTAATAACGATGTATATTTGATGTTAATAATAACACGGTAAATTTTCTGAGAGCAAACTAGAGAGTCTTTATTGGATAAAATATCAAGATGCTGTCAAGAATTTTTATATCAGTCTAAAATACTAACAATCTGTAGTCACAAAGTAAAATGACAATTTCCGTCAACCAACAAGACATTGAACCCATCTCGACCGAAGCAAAACAACTGCACTATTACGTAACAGTAGCTAAGAGCAATACGAATAGGTATGCTTCACAGTTTAGACGAATTCAAGAAGACTGCAAATACTCGTTAGACACCAATCAGCAATATTTCACTTAGTATCCTCTTAAAGCTCAACATCAATGCGAAATCGTGATGCAATTAAACCTATTTCCAGTAATATTAATACCATTTCTATATCCTTTCCGGCTCATTACGTAGAACAAACTGCGATCCACTGTGCAATATACTACTAGTAATAACATGAGTAGTGATATCTAACCGAGTCTAGACTGTATTCATCTTGCTTCCGTGAGGTCGTGAGTTTGAAACCCTGCGGGGGCCTGTAACCGTATACCAATTATTTCTTAGAACTTTATGCGTTTTCAAACGGTTGATTGGCGGTGAAGGAAAACATCGTGAGGAGAGTCGCCTTTGGTTTATTAATCAATAAGTATGGAATGCGCAGGAGTGTATGTTATCCCTAATAATGTAATAGTCTACCTGTGTCTAATAGAAAGTGGCCCAATATAATTTATTTATTTATTGTTCCCATTGGTCGACCCTCGTTACCCTCAAGACTGGGCAATTGGATCATCAAGTTATACTAGTATCTAAATCACACAGGGATATGGTTAGCAACAAACGTTGATAGTCGTCACAAACGTCAGTAGTTAGTTGCTATGTCTAAGGGGCGACTTCTGCGGTAGCAGCCTAGCAGGGCCTAAAATTTTACACTTTATCAGATAGAGACATTCATGACCGTACCAGTGTCCACTGTACATATACATCTTCTTCATAGAGAAGCTTATAATAACCAAGGAATGTCGCTAAGAGTAGCCCTAGCATATTTTTTTCATAAATGTCACACAATACCACAATAACAGAGAAAGAAACAACAGTGGTACACAAATATACTTCAATATCCAAATGACATACAATGACACGGTACAAAAACACACAAATATTTGTCCCGAGTGAGAATCCAATCTATCTCCTAGTGCAAAAGACACATAGACATTACTGGAATGGCATAAGATTTTCAGCTAATATCCCATAACTTAACTTGTCAGATGGTCCACAGACCTGTGCCTGCTCCGCGTCAGTACCTACACAGTACAGTAATCGAATTGTCTTTGCTATTAATTACTGTAACTGTCGCTAGGTGGCGTCACGCGGCGGCGCGCGCGCCGGCGGCCATAATGCACTTAATTACCGCTGTAAAGCGTTTGTTTATCCGCCCCTGAATAGTAACGAAGTGGCCAGCTATGCTGAAATGTATAGGAATTTTAACTGAAACTTTTCTTTGCACACAATGGGAATATCGATAATAGGGCGAAAACTAAAAATATATCAGACAACACCACCTCGTATATACATTGAACTGATTCCGATACATTGATATTGTGGGAACTACTAAAAAGACAAAAATATGTGGTGGTATTAATATGTGGGAACGTGCAGGCGGATTCGCTGTTGTTGTAATTAAAACGGAATTACTTTGTAAAATAGGGCTTTAATAAACAAAAACTTAACAGAGCTAAAACGGCGCGAACGGGGTAAAAGTGAGAAGAAGGCGCGAACGTTTGACAGCTCAGTAGCACTAACAATTTGACAAGTGAAGGTGACATTTATATTTTTAATTTACTACAACATGCCCTCCAAATTAAAACCTTCCTTGTCTAACTTTAAACATTTGCTATATAATCCAAACACATAGAATAAGATACAATTTAACACAGCTTTAAACTTATACATACAAAACAACTAAAATATTACAATAGTAAGTATGCTAATACAATAATCAATTACAAATTAACATTAGACCCAGCTTGTCTCTAAGATACTGAAATCTAATTCGAGGAAGAGCTTTTGTAAATATATCAGCACACTGCTCAGTTGTACATAAGTACTTTTACATCTATTTCCTTATCCTGATATTTTTCTTTGATAAATTTAAGCTTTACATCTATGTGCTTACATCTTTTGTGAAAGTCTACATTTTTAATTACAGATATAGCACTTTGGTTATCTACACATAAACAAATTGAGTCCTGATTAAAAGCATCAATATCAAGTAACAATCTCTTAATCCACAAAGCTTCTTTGGTTGCAAGAACACGCCGCCATAAATTCTGCCTCAGTTGTAGAAAGAGCAATGCTTTGCTGGCGTTGGGTAGCCCAGGTGATAGCGGCACCATTTTTGATGAAAACATACCCAGTAGTTGATTTTCTTGAATCTTGATCAGCCGCATAGTCAGAGTCGCTGTAGGCATGTACTATATTGTTCTTCAATTTTGAGTAATATAGTCCATAATCTTTAGTTTCCTTTAAGTACTTCAGTATCTTTTTCACAACTGTCCAGTGAGTATTATCATAACAGTCAAGATAGCGACTCACTAAGCTAACTCCATACATAATATCTGGTCGACTTACAATAGCCAGGTGCATAAGTGACCCAACTGCTTCTCTATATGGAATCTTCTATTCAGCTACTACATTTTTCTTTTTCCAAGCTACTATGAGGATCTATGGGAATACTACAACCATTAGCGTCATTCATGTTGAATTTTATAAGTAGCTTCTCAATATAATTCTTCTGATGAATGATCATGTGTCCTTCAGACCTTTCTATTTGTAATCCCACAAAATTCTTTGGCTCCATGGTCTTTATTTCAAAATTTTCTTTTAATTTATTTATTACCTTATTTATAATAGCCATATCTTTTGTTATTACTAATCCATCATCAACATACAATAACAAATATACTTTGGCCCCATCTATAAGAGCTGTGTAAACACATTGATCAGAGTGGCTATTCACAAAACCAAAACTATTCAATACAGTTTTGAACTTATTATTGCAACAGCGTGGAGCTTGTTTTAACCCATATAAAGACCTTCTCAATTTACAGACATATCCTGGTGGAGCTTCTACACCATCAGGTAGTTTCATGTATATGTCTTCAGTAATGTCTCCATAGAGGAAAGCCGTTTTGACATCAAACTGTACCATCTGTAAATCATTTTGACATACTTTCTGAAAGTATGATTCGAACCGAATCATATCTTACTGTTGGAGAAAATGTTTCTGTGTAATCAATTGGATAACTTTGTGAACATCCTTTGGCACAGAGTCTAGACTTATAGATCAGACCAGATGGCTCGTCTTTTAAACGGAAGACCCACTTACAGCCAATTATCTTCACTCCTGGCGGTTTCTCCACCAACATCCATGTCTCATTCAGCTCGTGTGCGTTCAATTCTTCCATTATTGATTGTTTCCATTTGTCTCCATCCTTTGATGATACAGCTTCATGATATGTCTGCGGCACATCATGTTGTTCCGGAACTGCACCTTTACAAAGGTAAGTATTAGATTCCTGCCTTTTCTTAGATCTAGTTGTAATATTACTAAGCTGTACTAATTCAATTTTTCTTTCAGGTACATAAAGCGCGTCATCATAATCATCAGACTGAGAAGACTCATTACCATCTGTGGTTACTGACATATCAGTAGACTGACAGTTGTTGTCCAGTGAACTTTCTTTTTATTTCAGAACGGAGTTCAATCGGTTGAGTCTGACAATTTGCATTAATATTCTCAACTGTACTCATAGGAATCAAAACATTATTATCATGCAAAGAATTTTCCATAAATACTACATCTCTGCTTATTATTACTTTATTTGTTTTTGGATTTATCAACTTATAGCCTTTAGTAGTTTCACAATAACCAATGAAAGTCATTTTACTTGCCTTTTGGTCTAGTTTCTGTAGTTTTGCTTGTGGTGTCTTAACCATGGCATCACATCCAAAAACTTTTAAGTGACTCACATTTGGCTTCTTCCCAGACCATATCTCCTCAGGTGTGGCATAAGAGAGTGCACGGGTTGGGCAGCGGTTAGTGATGTAAGCTGCTGTAGCCACGGCTTCTGCCCAGTACTGTTTCTTGTATAATCATCGGTGAATGTGACGAAGTACCTCGCTCCTCCAAGTGATTTAACCTCTAGTGGTCCACAGACGTCTGAATGCACCAGCTCCAGAGGTTGCTTGGCTCGGGAACCTTGAGCTGGAAACGGCAGCCTGACTGTTTTCCTTTTTGACAGGGTTCACAGATCATCTTGGTTTCATTTTTAGTTAGCTTCACTCCATCAGTACTTTCAGTTAACTTATTCAAATCTTTGAAATTCAAGTGAGCCATCCTTTGATGCCACAGTAACAAATCAGTCTCATTTGCTTTACAGTTGTATGCTGATATAGTGTCGGTATTCAGCCGGTACATATTATTGATGAGATTTGCGGTTGCTACTTCACTCTTCATTTTATTGAATATTTTACAGCAATGGTCGGTGAACTGAACAGAACATCCATTTTTTATCATTTGACTAACCGAGAGAAGGTTGGTTGCCAATTCTGGTACATACAGGACATTTTTAACTTGAATAGTATGCCTTGCACCATCTTTACCTATTATGTTTAGGTCACACTTGCCACAACCCTTAACCTGAAGCATTTTGTTATTAGCTATCTTTATATTTGTGATCGGAGGAGGTACAATATCATACAGCCAGTCTTGCCTCATTGACATGTGCATAGATGCTCCTGAATCTATGTACCAACCTTCATCATTCTTTGTTGTTGCGGAGAACACAGCTACATAACCAGAATCCTTGTTTTGTTCCTTCTCATTTCTCTTCTTCAACCTGCAATCTCTACTCACATGACCAAAGCGGTTGCAGTTGAAACATCTCGGGCCCTTCTTATGACTTTGCTGATTGTGCTTTGGCTTACTTTGCTTTGTGTAAAGTGCATTATCAAAACTAGGTGATGTTATTTCTTGAAGTAGCTTTGTCTTTATTAAGTCTGCACTTATTTTAACACCGGAGCTCTCTATACCCATAATCATTGGCTTATAGGTATCAGGCAAGCCAGCCAGCATCAGTGTGCCGAGCCATTCATCGTCCACTTTGAAGTGAATATTTCTAAGCTTATGGGCAGATGTCATTATTTTGTTGACATACGCTTCTACACTATCGCTGTTCTCTAAAGTAGTGTTTATTAGGTCCTTTAAGAGTCCTACCTTTCTAGTCAATCCACTATCTTCAAATGCCTTGGTGAGATTTTGCCAGACTTGTTTTGCATTAATCGCATCTTGTATATGTACGTACAGAATTGATCGATTAATAAGATGAGCTTCGACTTTCGCCTTGACATCTTGCTTCACTGATTTAGGATCGGTGGCGTCTGGTTCGTTTTCCAAGCATTCATCTAAGTCTTCGTGCTGCAGGTATGCTTTGACGGCAAAACTCCAGTTTGACCAATTGTCTCGACCCGTGAGCTTGGGTATCGACATAAATGAGTTGCTGTTCATATTTATATTGATAGTAAGCTGAAAATACGGAAGAACTCGCGAACCGGTAACTTGCAAAATGCCGGGTTATGCCCGCGGTCTTGTTACTGACTATTTTTGATGCTTTTTACGATTGACTGAATATTTACGCGACAGATTATATCTGGGCCCATAACCTGTTGTAATTAAAACGGAATTACTTTGTAAAATAGGGCTTTAATAAACAAAAACTTAACAGAGCTAAAACGGCGCGAACGGGGTAAAAAATGAGAGAAGAAGGCGCGAACGTTTGACAGCTCAGTAGCATTAACAATTTGACAAGTGAAGGTGACATTTACATTTTTAATTTACTACAACAGCTGTTTTATTAAAAGCTTCCATTACAACTGTTTGTATTTTTTTGTATAAAATTTAAATACAATATAATTTTAAGTGCCAAAGTAGCGCACTACACAGTTGCTACTGCTCTGTCATAGTAAATCATTATTTACCTAGGTCACATATACTACCCAACTAATAAAGCAGTTCATGATGTAAATAACAGTTACGTTTAGTTAGTTTTCGGGACAGTCTCTCAGAACGCGAGATATCTACGCACCCTACATAATGAGACATGATAAATATCGGACTCACGCTGATAGCGGAGTCGTGGCTCTCTATCAGGTCGAAGAGGGAAATTGCGTCAAAGAGAAACCGAAAACTGGCTAAGCACGAATCTTAGCTTTACTAGGGTTAATTACCTACGTGTTAAGCTCCTCCGCACACGACGTATTAACAGAGCTATACGAGGTATCAAATAATATATGTGAATAATTAACTTTTTTAAACATGTCGCATTGTAATAATTTATTAACTTCACGTATGATTATCACATAAATAGTTTTCCCGGATCGAGATTGAAACCGCGGCTCTTGGCGCAAGAAACAGAACCAAGACCATAATTATGCTCCATCGAGCTAGTCAAATGTCTGTCGGGATGTTCTCAAAAGACAAAAAACAACAAAGGGAAATGTTATGTTGTGCATGTATGACTTAAAAACAAAGGAATTAACGTAAAGCGACGAGCGGAATTAAGAAAAAACGTGAAATAAAAAAACAAATCAATGTAACTGAAACGTTTTCTGCTCCTTTTCTTGTCCGTGAAGCTAAATAGCTATCTAAATACGACGTTAGAAGACTTTTCGAAAACAACATACTTAGTCGTTCTGCTCACATCCAAAAAGCAATAACTCGACGACTACCCAACTTCTTGTTGCGAGGGGGCCTACGGACGCTTCGTAGTAAAAATCAATTTAGAAGTTCCTAAACGTAGAAATAGTAGGTAGGTATATCGAATAAACCGCGGTAGGTAACCCTGCAACCTGCAGCCGCTATTAGTCGTGGACATGCTCAACTCAGCTAATTCACAAAGCTCTAATGGCCGCAATAAAACGGTATCGTTGCCGATTTATAATGCGCTTACGACTCCTTATTGTCGTGTCGTGTTCGCAAACCATTTAATTGATTTTAATAACACGAAAATTTATTTCGCGTCCGCTCAGATTATGTCCGCAGTTTAATGAATATGCTTGTTGTTTGGTCAGTTTGTTCGTTTCAGTTTTAGATAGATAATGGGGGGAAAGTTAGCTACACAGCCAGCTATTTAATTTGCGTGTTCTTTTGGTATTAAGAATATAAGTTATTAGGTGACATGATTCCTACCTTATCGTATTAAACAAAATTTCTAAATCCAAAATTAAGGTATCCTTAGGTATTATACCTTTTTACTTAGCCCTATTTCTTTAGGTAAATTCTCCATTGCATTGCATATTGCAACTAACTTACATGATAAAGTATCTCCCATGAAAAGTGTCTCCTTCAATACCTACAAGTAGATCAAATGTTAACTATAATCGATCGCAGCAGATTCATACATAAAACATTAATTAAGAACCGCTGTACTGATCAAACCAAATTAGATGCTTCAATACTACGCAATTATTATAATACGGTATTCAAATTATACGCCGCGGCCGAAGCCATGTTTTTAAATGAAACACACGCAGGATGCAACCTGTCGAGATTTCTTAATCTAATACCTATCGATCTTATGGTGATGGATCGATTGATAAGATAAACGGACTGGATCAGTCTTCTAAACGTATTCATGGGGAAATTCCTTGGAGCCCGCGCATTCCACTCCTACATAGCCTACATCATAGGCTAAGCGTGCGGAACCTAACTACAGATAATTTGACTTGTTTGTTGTTAGCAAAAATACTTACAAATTCTACAGAGTTATTATTGGGACTGGGACTATATTATTAATGCTCCAAAATTATTACGTATGTACCAACAAATATGTTGACCAAATTTCACTCAGGAAACTTCTTACTCTAGTTATGTATAAGCAACGATGTATCATCCGCTTTCGTTCGCTTAACATGGATTCAGCACGATACACAGTTGTTGAGGGTAATAAAAGGCTGATCTAACTAGGGATGGGTATACCTTATAATTTATGAGTCAACTTTTAAATTTACATTAGAGCTCTGTGTGAGCGTCGATGTCCGAGTGGTTAAGGTCGTGCGATGGGAGAGGTAGCCATTTCAAACCCACGTACCACTGTGTTTTTCAAATTTGAAATTCATATGTACGATTATTCAAGGCTTTAACGGTGAAGGAAATAATCGGGAGGAAACCTTCTTAGGTTGTCTACCAACCCGCACTTGGCCAGCGCGGTTGTAAGCACTAAGGCCTCATCGCCCTAGCTTAGGGTAGGCCCGTGCCCCGGCAGTGAGGATGTAAATGAACTGATGAATGATGATTAGAGCTCTGTGTAGCACTGAAACACAGTTAAACGAAAGAATTTCTGAACTAAGGCGCAGTCAGTACCTTAATGGATGAGTTGATGTTGACTCGGTGATCAACCAGACAGCTCAAATCGTCAACCCAAATAGTAGTTTTTCGTAGTTTTTGGTAAGACAATTTGCTACGCTTTGGGAAGAGAGGGGCGGTGTGCCATCAAGGCTGACTTAACAGTATTTAAAGGCTGACTAAATATATTCGCTACTTTATTTATCCTTATAAACTACACATACTATAGGCCGTACGCAATCTTCTTTTCAAAGTGTCAGTTATGTCACACAGCGCGATGAAATGAGTTAACTAAAAGAGTTGACGCATTGCAACGTTGCCCAACTCTATTCAAAACACAGCTTTAGTTCCCTCCGAGAGTATCTCGGATCGCGCCCGGAGGGAGAGTGCCGGGTGTTGATTAATCGTCGGAGGATCCACAGGTCCTCCGGCACTCGCACCCAGAGATTAATAGAATTTATTTGAAGCAAGAGGTGGTGATTTACCGCACGTTGTGAGATTTCGTTCGGCTAGAGTTAAATGAGACAAAAGCCGTTGTGAGCGGAAAGGTTATGTACGCCTGAAAATGTAATAGAACCGAAACTTTAAAATAAACATTTGCCCTTGACGCTATCAGTAATTTATACACTTGAATTTCAGAAATCGTGTCTTAAATTGATTCCTACCCACAAAAATTTTATTTGGTGACAAGAAAATACATCAAAATTACTAATAAGGGAAGACTGGAATGAATTTACAATTATTTCCATTCGGGACATAGTAAAGAAAAACACATTTTCAGAACATATTTACCAACATGCATACGTGGTTAACTTATTACACATTCTTTATTTCGCTCCGGATTCCGAAAAACACTCCTCACTTCCTCCACATGCTGATGTTTTGCAATTGACATCAATCAGCAAACTTAATTTACACTTTTTTAAATCTCCATTTTTAGAAATAACTAATAAGGAAGGCGCCATTCCTACGCGAAAAATATGGTGTTAATATAAATTTTCACACGCTCCAGCTTCCAATTGAAATTAACGAGTAACAATTTCTTATAGGTGATGCATTTTTGTTTCAGATTTATATGGGAGATGATTGCAGCCCGCGGGATCTAACGACGTGAGATAGCGTTATGTAAGAGGGTTTAAGACTCGGTAAGTTACTTGTATCTGATCCTTGATATTGCTCCTTTTGACGTTATTTTTTACATTTTTAAAAAAGAAGCTCAATGAAAACAACAAAGATATAGAGAATTTCATTTGATCACAGTAGTAATTTTAATTTACGTTTGTTAGACAAATCAACGTAGACCAACATAATTTTTATTTAATATCGTAAAAATCTTCGGTTCTCAAGGAGACATGTCTTTAAATTGTAAGTTGTTATACTGTTCAATGTACTTGGAGTCAACAGCACGCTATCTGTAACACTGATAGTTCGATATTAATATCAACTTAAGCCTGAAAATAAATAAAGTTCCTTCCGCCGAGCTTTTGACTGCACTTACATCTTAGTTCTCTAGAACACTTTTGCTACCTATTATATTTCGCTTCGTGTTCACACAATTAATTATATAGAAGAACTAGTAACCCTCACTCGCTTCACTTCGGGTAACCCTTTCTTAGCGGATGCCTACGTCATAACATCTACCTGCATGCCAAATTTCAGCCTGATCCTCCTAGTGGTTTGGGCTGTGCGTTGATATATCACTATGTCAGTTACCCATTATACAGGGTGTCCCAAAAAGTAGTGTCAAGCGGAAGTCCTGAGATAGAACACCCCGTGGGGCATCCGAAACACCCCCATGTATGTTCTGCGATTTTTTATAGTTTTCGAGTTATGATTATTTTTCTAAAATTTTGAGAACATCTGACCTAACCGACTAAAAATATTGTAGAGAAAAAAGTATTTGATTTTTTTGAGTAATTCTTTTTGCAAATCAATTTTCATGAGTTTTTCTTTAATGCCTAAAATATTTGTCTCCATAACTTATATGGAAAATATCAAAATTATGGTACAAACTGAAAAGTTACGTTCTGTAAATAATGTCTTACAATTTCAACGTTAAATTTACAATATTAGGAGGTAGCTGCATGGCTCCTAAATAACTGTAAAAACTGCGCTAAACTCTCAGCTTTCATAAACATTAATAAAAACTGATACTTAATGGGCTACTTTTGCTGAAATCGGACTACAAAGACAGAGAGGTGGAAGAATCATAAAATTAGCCATTTGAATACGAAGTATTATTTGGACATTTTATTATTCCGAAAGTTAGTCAGTTTGTTAACAAACCTAAATTTAATACAGAAGCACTCAGATGCAAACATTTGGATGAATTTTTTTGTTTAATTTAAGTTTAATTGCGCTAACACTGTTTTCACATGCAATACCTTTGTTACGACGAACTTGACGAACTTTGCTTTCTTTACGGATGTTAGTAAACTTTTACTTATAAACTTGTTACAATAAATAAATCAAAAACGATAACTTTTTTTTTTAAAAAAGTTCCCATTTTTAAACTTTATTAATTTTTTAAGTATCAGAAATTAAACTTTCAAGTGGTTATTTCTTAGCATTTCTGGTATAATTTTGATTGTTAACAATCTTAGTAACTTTAGAAATAATAAAATGTCCTAATAATACTTCGTATTCAAATGGCAAATTTAAATGATTTTTCCACCTCTCTGTCTTTGAAGTCCGATTTCAGCAAAAGTAGCCCATTAAGTACCAGTTTTTATTAATGATTATGAAAGCTGAGTGTTTAGCGCAGTTTTTGAAGTTATTTAGGAGCCATGCAGCTACCTCCTAATATTGTAAATTTAACGTTGAAATTGTAAGACATTATTTACAGAACGTAACTTTTCAGTTTGTACCATAATTTTGATATTTTCCATATAAGGTATGGAGACAAATATTTTAAGCGTTAAAGAAAAACTCATGAAAATTGATTTGCAAAAAGAATTACTCAAAAAAGTCATATACTTTTTTCTCTACAATATTTTTAGCCGGTTAGGTCAGTTATTCTCAAAATTTTAGAAAAATGATCATAACTCGAAAACTATAAAAAATCGCGGAACATACATGGGGGTGTTTCGGATGCCCCACGGGATGTTCTATCTCAGGACTTCCGCTTGACACTACTTTTTGGGACACCCTGATAGGTTAAGACATATACATCTAATAGTCAACTACTTTTATTTCGGCGTCGCCTTTCCGGAGAAACCAAAGGGTGAACAGGGCTCCCTACGCCGAGGGTCTTGGCGGTCTAGTGAGTGTCCCATCTTACTGGCCTGCTAAGTCCCAAGCTGTAGTGGGCTAGCTCAGCAGTCGACGACACAGGATACAGGAGGAACAATATTTTATTTACTTTATGTTTGTCATTACATATTCCTATTTCATTAGCCGTAATTACGAGTAATAGCTACTATTGTAGGAAATAATATGTTAATTAATATGTGTTATGATCATCATTATGTTAATTTATTCATTAATTTATAATTAATTATTATCTTTGTGGAAAAATGCAGGCATGTGTAAAACTTAGCACACTGTCGTAAACATGTACTTACCTTCTTTTATTATGAAAATGTTGTAATTAGAAGAATTAACTTACCGTGTACAATGCTATGTAGATTAGGTATTATAAAAAATTGTTAACTATAGGTATAAGCTACTTCTTATATTCATGATTTTGTGTTAATACCATACCAATTAGAGAATTCAATATGTCCGGAACATATTGAGTTTTCTAATGTGTGTAACCATGACATTTAAAAGTTAGATACCATATAAAATTGTTACAGGCAGACATTATCATCAATCAAGCTACTTGTGCCATCAGCTACCAGTTTCATTTGAATTATCACCAAGAGCAACAACAACCCAATAAACTACCGTTTAATTTCATGTTTAGAGCAACAGCCATAATTAAATTTTCAATATTAATAAAGTTCGGCGTGGCTATTCGTAACTTCCCCTGTCCACCCACATTCACTCGCATCATATCGATACAATCGATGGATATCGAGAACTGGCTACATTTAACCATCTATCTCGATGTTTTCTCATGAAGCTGATGGTATATGGTAGTGATGTTTACTTTTCTATCTAATAAAAGGCGTTACCTATTCTAGTTAGATTTCTATCGGACATGTGAGAATTGTCAACGCTATGTCGTTATTATTACATCCAAGGATATACGTATACAAATGCAGGTAACTTTATTATTCCTATCTTTTAAATAAAAGGACTAGTTATAAAATTTATAATGCCAACTCCAACTTTGAGTTAATATTATTATGATGTTCTTGACTTTTTTCCTAACTGCCTACGATGATGATGACGGCTTGTCATCATCACCAGGCTTGCACCGGGCGGGGGAGCGAATGGCTCTTATAGGTAAAACTTTTTCGATAGTTGATAGTTTCGTTAAGTTAAATTCACATAGAAACAACCCTTATGGTGCAACTACCTATAAATAATCGGCAGAAAGGTATAAAACTTGATAAATTGTCAAAACAATGTTCCATTTATGCTTTTAAGATGAGGCTCATTATGTAAATACTGTTCTAAACTAAAGTTTAACCGCGTTTGTATCGCAAGTGTTAATTTATGGCTGCAACAATCCGCGCAGGAGGCGCCTCCGGCAAGACGGTGCAGGGCTGAACACCGATAAAATAATATAAATTTAAAAAGTACTTTGTAAAGTAACTACAAGGTTTCCGTTAGGTACCTACAAAGGTTGGAACGTAGACTCAAAACAAAAACCTATTTAAAATGTAAGAAGGTACGACCGGAGTATAAATTCTTATCCATAAAAATTAGTCATGCGTACCTACATGTATCAATCCGTGGCAATCTTCTCTGGAAGACCCTGTATGGCGCATTTTAAATCGGGCGTTTTGAATCACGCGTTTGTGATTCAAAAGATTGTACTAGCAAGACGCGCGATCAAATGTGGACAACACGTATGAACCTGCAGTATCTCACCAACGCGCGATCCCAAAACGCGCGAGTAGGTAAAACTCGCCAATGTAGCGCTACCATGAGTTAAAAGTGAAAGACTCGATATCGCCTATATAAAAACGTCTAGATATGATTAAAGGTACAACGCCCCTAACGGTAACGCTAAGTACTAAAATCAGTAGTATAAGGAAAACAATTCTATAGGTTTTTAACGTACGTAAGTTTTCGATAGCTAACTCATGGTAGCGCTACAGTAGCGCTGGACAGGCTCTAAAACTTTTTATGTGAAACGTTAGAAACATAAGTACAGGTAGGTCCATACATGTTACGTAACAAACTACATTATTAGGCACATTCGTGTGTAATGTAACTCTATCTTGATATTACAAAGTATTTTAGTGTGATTAAAACCTCTATCGTGGGATACCCCTATCCCATAGCGTGCTAATGTCTCCCGTCCATGGAGTGACGTATCCGGCCGCCATTGGCCCAAGGACCTGAGCAAGCGCATATCGGCTTAAATCACACCCGGATCGGCCACGGCAAATGACAGGACACGTATGGGATATATTATGTTATAGCTTAGAGTGGGGATTTACCTATATAGGTAAACCGATAGCATATACAAACGAACTTACTGACTGAATCCATCCACCAACACAATAATTGGAACATTGACAGTGTTGTCGCGATTTTATTAGGGCTAAAAATGCCTTGAGTGGGTCATACATTGAGACCATAGAACGCTCACAGTTTTAAATATCCGCGAAGTATGTCAGGATTCAGTTGGTTCGATAATACCTACTTACATGTACAATACATATATTGACTGGCTCGGTGGAACAGTGGTTAGTGACCCTGGCTGGCGGTTCCGAGTGTCGTGGGTTCGATTCCCACTCGGGACAAATATTTGTGTGACGAACATCGGTGTTTGTTCCGTGTCTGGGTGTGATTATGTATTTAAGTATGTATTTATAAATATATATGTATGTATATCAGTCTCTGACGCCCATAGTACAAGCTCTGCTTAGTTTGGGGTTAGATGACCGTGTGTGGAAATGTCCCAGATATTTATTTATATTTATTTATTATTTATTTAATACAAAATTCAAACTTATTTTGTTGAATCTTACATGGGCATAATCGTACAGTACATAGGTATTCGGTGTATCGATGCCTCAATTCCAGCGTACCTTCATTCACAATCATGTGCTTATTATATCGTTTAAAGTACTCGTAAACGTTCGTTACAAGACCCCCTTGGAGAGAAGGAGATAATTAATTCCCATCATGTGTTTAATTGTAATACTTTCATTTTAAGTGTTCGTAATTGGGAGTAATTTGTTCACTGAAGTGCTTATGAATCCTATTGATAAAAAGCAACCAAATATTTTACTAATTTAAACGGTTTTAAAAATTGTTTTTATCAAATATCATCCTCGATAATGGGATTAACGATCATTTCACAATGGTTATATTGTCAGTAACAAAAAATTGTTATCGCTCATAATTTCATCGAACGAAATTTTCTCCTTTGCTCGCAGTCGGCAGACGAAATACCATATTAAAAGCTCCACCCACAGAGCTTACAAATTATATTTAACTGCAATTGATATCTGAAACACCCTAGGTTTCTGCGTATTAATTTCCAAACCGCAATTATTAGCGGTTTGTTTCTGAGCTTTGTAATAAAGCGAAATTCGCCGTTAATGAGACCTTTAATAGAACAACACTAATTGTTCCATAGAATGTCTGGCTAATTAAACGCGTGTGCCGCTGATTGAGGGACGTGTCCCTTTAAGTCGCCGCTACGTGACACCGCAATTGTTGTGTACATCATGTAACTGGTGCCGGTGGTGGGACACATAAATTGTGACCGGCCAATGGCACCGCGGCCCGGGGGGTTACGTCGGCGAATCGTGACGGCTGACAACTTGTGACGAGATTGACTATGGAACATTTTATTCTGTTAAGAGATAGAATATGTAAAAGCTTTCTTTCTCATAATGTCCTTTTCCGTCTCTATGAAATACTCTCCTTCTTCCACACCCTAGTCAGGCGATGCAAATTTGCTTCGCCATAAACCAAATACTTAGCACACATTCAAGTTTTTGGAAATAGACAGATCATCTATTTCGTTGTATACGTAAATATGTACATATAAAGGAGACGATTGCTTACATAGTTAGGTAGATAGGTACATTGGGCTCTAGTAACGGAGCGCTGCTATTGTTTTACAAAACCCTGTATTCTTTACCAATACCTACTCACAATAAAAATGATAATTACCAATGCTTTAAGTAAATAATTGCAACGCCGAGCACATAATGTTCTAGGAAGATAGGCTAGACACGTCGATCAAACACAGTTTGAACTTTCAGGTTTTACCGCGTCTTCCTTCACGCCAGCTAGTGTTTATACGTGACTAGATTTACTACTGGCCGGTTGATCTTTCACAAAGGGAAACCGAAACGCAAAAACCTCATTTTTAAAACAGGTGGAGAAAGAAGTCTGGGACACGAGGCGCCATCACGATACATTAGCTCTGTTAATAAGTCAGTTGGCAATTTTGAACTGAATAGATATCGTTTTTATGTATTTAATTGTTTATTTCCTCAATACAAATTCAATGTAATGTAGGTATGCTATGTATTGTATATTCAAACGATATGTGAAGATAGTGATATGTGACTTGCATGTTTTATAACCAATATAATAGGTAAAGGCGGTTACAAGATATTACGCACTGTAATAAACCTTACTGTTAGTTTATTTAATTTATTTAGGTTATATTGTGTTATTAAGGGATATTGCAGACAACAGACTTTCTGTTTTATTTATTTTAGATTGAAGGCTATTTAAACTACGCCAACGCAGTACACACATAAATACTACGTACCATACGGGCTTAAACATGTATTAAAAATACTTGTGTTATTGATTTTTTATTTGTTATCGTCTGATTGAACTGAATAAGCTGGCGATTGACATGCGAGTACATATAGAAGACCTGGGGGTGTATTACGCGCCCTGGGCGCAGACATTTTAAAAATGAACTTAGGTAGCTGGTATGGTATGGTAAAAGCTGTTATTACTCCACTTCTTTTATAAAAATATAGCACTCAACTACTTATGTGTACAAGATAGGTACACAAAGTTAGTCGACGCCCATTATTAAACTGACTGGAATTAAGAGGTCGTAATACGCCTTCTGTATGTCTGTCGTCTGCAATATCTCTAAACCCAAAAAAAATGTACCAACCTTTTAAGGGTTATTCCATATTGCTCCACCAAGGCGCCGCACTAAAAGCAAAAGGCAGTATTTTCCTCAACACTGTAGTGGCTTGATGGGACGAAGTGGAATATCCCCTTTTAACGGCATCTAGGTGTTCTATCAAAGTGGTGCCGTAGAGCTGGGGTTTCAAAGCGGCATGTGCCTCCCGATATGCAATGCCCTTGGAAATCCCAAACGTGCTGGCTACTACGACTGCTGTCAACCGTCACAACACCGTTCTTCGTAGCAACCCGTCCATTTTATTATGCCTAAGATATGCTGGAATATTTCTGTATATGGACAGTGAAAAATGTTTTCTTCTAATTTTATTATGTTAATTCATACGGTTCTGCGTCATGATTTGCTTAATACATTTACCTACTCGTGTAATTATGTAATCGCGACCATGGTGTAACCCGAAACGTCGGGCAGTAAGTAGTAATTAGCTATGCCTTTTCTTTTATCGCGTGTAGGTAGTTTTTAATGTATGACATGTGTTATTATGTTCTTTTTTATTTATATAAAAACAGCTAGCTCTGAAACTAATACTGGTCTCGCTTAACGCTAGTGTCGCCAGTCACCTGCTAACGAACTTACAAATGTTTTTCCAGAGCCTTCTTAATTAGTGAGACATTACTTTAATATTAGATACTAAAATCATCTTTCTGTGCTTCGCGTGGAATTCACCTGCTATGTACGCAACAGTGGCGCCACAACAAATCTACATACAATTTTCACGAACACAACGCGTTTCAAATGAATATTTATTGAGGCGCCACAATCGCAATTAGCATTTATTGAATTTATAAGTAACTTCACGATTGATTCATATCGGTGCGGTTTTTATTTCTATTTTAATACTTCAGAATGTAATAAATTTAACTCTACAAAGTAACTAATATATTAATCTGTATCTTCCTTTGGCTTTTGCAAATGCGATACGCGCTTGCATGTTTAGGTCAGTGGTTCTCAAACTCTTTTGTATCATAGACTACCAGAGATCTACCTCTTTGAATTTTCATAGACCCCGGTATACAACTGTAGACCCCACGAGTCATCTTTGTCACGCACAACGTAGACCCCCGTCGAGACTAGGACCCCAGGGGGTCCACCTGAACCACTTTGGGAATTACTGCTTTAAAACTGTTACATTATATATTATCAATTATGTCTTGGCAATGAGTTTAATGTGTATTCTCTATCTAATCACTTAAATATAAATAAATAAATAAATAAATATTACACAACATCACATACATTGATCTGATCCCGTGGTAAGTAGATTAAGCACTTGTGTTACGGAAATCAGGATCAACAGTGGATACACAAATAAACTTAAATATATTTAATAATACACCCAGACACGGAACAAACACCGATGTTCGTCACACAAATATTTGTCCCGAGTCGAACCCACGACTCTTGGAACCGCAGCTTATGAATCTGAGTCACTAACCACTGTTCCACCGAGCCAGTCAATCACTACATAGTATAAAGCAAAGTCGCTTTTCCGCGTCTGTCTGTCCCTATGCCTTTTCCGCGTCTGTATTGGTTAAATCTTTAAAACTAAGTATACAACGTATTTTGATGCGGATTTATATTTTTATAGATACAGGGATTTAAGAGGAAGGTTTTAATGTATAATATACCCTAATCGAGGGCGGGTTACATTTAAATTAAACTACAAAAATAACGTCAAAAAATCATTTTATTCTACACCTAATCCCAACTATCGCTCTCTTTGAAAGCCGTCACAGTATTCCCCTTCGCTTGGCTGTCGAACCTCTCTGCTACCGTAGTCTTCTTGTCCTTCTGTTTCTTGATATCCTTATTCCAGTTCTCATCGCCGTTGTCTGTAGGAACTTTCTTCCGTCCGTTGATTTCGGGTTTCTTCCTGGAAACTTCTTTTACTTCAATTTTCTTCGGCGGCGGCTCTGCATCATCAACCTGCGCACGAAACATTTGATATTAAAATTACTATACTTTTAATCAAGACTGGATCGGTGGTGGGTCTGATTGGATCTGTTTTAGAATAAACTTGCAAAGTATAAAATGGATAAAGGTTAAGGAAAATGTACTTATTACACTGGTCAACACTAGTTTTGGTGCCAATACACTGTATTTTTTTATTAACTTAGGACTGTATCCTGATTACATTAATACCAAAAAAATTACTTCCTACGTGTACTTTTATAAATATTGACATGTATAAAAAACATTTTTTAAGGAAAACAGCATTTATAAAAGTATTATGTACATAAAAAAAATCTTTTTCGCGACTTTCGTGAATGAGATGTATTAGGACAATCCCGTTGCATACCCCAGCAGTAATCAGCCATCATATGACTATCCCATGGACCTTGGTACCTCTCCTCCATGGTTTTTAGGTCCTGGTGAAACCGCTCCCCTTGTTCTTCGCTATAGGACCCAAGATTCTCTGGAAATTGATCCAGATGACTGTGGAGGTAGTGTACTTTGATAGACATATTACATTTTAAGTTCTTAAAGTTCTCTAGCATGTTATTTACGATTTGTATGTAGTTATTTGCCTTGTAATTTCCAAGAAAGTTTTTAGTAACTTCAACAAACGAAGTCCACGCAGCTCCTTCCAAATCATTCATTGAACTTATAAAATCAGTATCTTTTATTAATGTTCTTATCTGCCGACCATCGAAAATTCCTGCTTTTAACTTTTCTATGCTTAGACCAGTCATTTTTCTTGATATATAAGAAAAACATTGTCCATTTTTATCTAGCGCCTTAACAAATTGTTTCATTAGGCCTAATTTTATGTGCAAGGGGGGCAATATAATTTTATCTCTTAAAACCAAAGGTGAGTTGATGACATTCTGCTTCCCTACCTCCATCGTGTCACGTACTGGCCAATCTCTTTTTTCCCAGTGTTGATGCTTGGCACGACTATCCCACAGGCAATAAAAACATGGGTATTTAGTGTATCCACTCTGCTGCCGTTAACCCACTGTCTCAAGTGTTCACAGCACATTTTACAAGCAATTTGAGGTATCCAGGGCTTGTAATCATCCACAATTTTCAACTTGAAATAGGTAGGAAAAATAGGCACTTTTTACAAAATCTGTTATAGGTTTTCTATATTTTTTAACTGTGTATTCACCACAGATGTAACAAAACACATTGAGCTCATTTCCAAAACTTCTTCGCGATGATCTTAAAATAAACTTATCTTCAGAAATATACCGATGAATTAACAAAACAAGCGCATTAAAGTACTGATTACAGGCAATATTCAAAACTGAGGGTAGATCGAAAACTACACGTAGGAAAAAAAAAAGAAACATTAATTTAGTGTTACCAGTTGACACTTTGTCAAAAACCCCTCACACCATCTCTGCACCAATTTTTTTTTTCATTTTGTTGACCAGTGTTATCAATACATAGTATAAAAACAAAGTTGCTTTCGCTGTATGTCCGTATGTATGTATGCTTATATCTTAAAAACTACGGAACGGATTTTAATGGGGTTTTTTTAATAGATAGAGTGATTCTTAAGGAAGGTTTGTATGTAAAATTTACCCGAAGCGAAGCGAGGGCGGGTCACTAGTATTTTATAATTCATCTATTGGAGATGGAATAAAAGATCAATTTAATATGTCATAATTTAATTATTTTCCTTCCCCAAATTCCAGGATCGCGAATGCAAGACCAGAGACGCCGGCTCACGACGACTTGCCGACGTTCACTTGCGGCAAGTTACCGAGTATGCAGGCAGGGCCCCTACTTCTAAGCACTCTACTACTACACAAGCATCAGAGGTTACTGATTTTGTAGACTGTTTAACTGACTTTGTGACCTTAGGACCCCAGAATATTGCAGTGTAAAACGGACCAATTGCCTATGGCATGTTGCAACTGGATATGATACTATAGTGAAAGCCACAGACCTGAAAAACGCCAGAGGACGTCCTCTTCCGTGTGCCGGTGTGCGCGGGCGACGGGGTGGACGGCGTGGTCGGGGCGGACAAACTGGCCGACCTTGTCCTGGCCACCTTCGTAGGGGATGGCGGCGGCGGCGTCGTCACTCTCTTTGGCTCTCTCGCGATCGGCTCTCCAGCCGCTTCGCTCTCTACAATGTGTAAACAGGTGGTTATTTTTTTCACGCATAACAATAGCACATCGTCATGACATTGATGATTGATTTATGGTCCATATTAAAGGGTGGATTACGATCTACCAGAACACAACAAACACCGTGGTTTTATCTTATCTTAGAATTATTCAAAAGTAGTAATAGGTACTAAACTAGACAATAAATTTAAAAATTAACACGCAATGAATGAGGGTTTTCGCGTATGAGAAATTGGCAATAGATAGGCTTGAGGTGCAACTGTAGCAAGATTGGCTATTTTTGACGTGACATGACCGACATGTCAATATTCACCATCACGTAGCATTTAGACCAGATATCTACGTCTTACGATTTAGTGGATTTCTCAAACGCAAAAACTCTCATTGATAAAAAAAACAGACTGACCTCTTCCCGGCGGTAAAGTGGGCTGCGGGCTACCCGACGATAAAGTTCTGTAAAACAAAAAACTAAATTAGACATCGTTACAAATGCATTATTAGGCTGCCATGTAGTCAATAACACAAATTACGAAAATTCGCCAAGTAGCCCTAATAAATTACTCGTCTTCTCCATAATCTCAAGTATAACCAGTATTATTTATTAAGACGCTAAAATCAGTGATCAAAGTAACGTCGCGTGCGTACCCGCCATAAGATCCGCAAACTGTTTAAATTGTGTAGCAATTTTGTTACTGAACATATTATATGGTGCCTCTTACATTGGAACTCAACGAATAGAACTGCGGCATCGATACCAGTTAATACTTGTTAGCGAAGTGTGAAAAACACTATACTTGTCCACCGCAGTAAAGTGGGTGGAAAAAAAACAGGCGAAGCTAAAACTCCTGACTTTCTCGGTCTAATTGCCTCGCAAGTAGCATTTTTAAGGTGTCGCCAGATACCATTGAATGGTATCTGGTGCAAAGGGCACAGCGTATACTGGACTAATTGGCGTAGGAACGCGTAGGTATGTACCATCTAATGAGCATTTGCGGAACACAATGTCAGGTCGATTGATCAAGAAGTGGATTTCCACTAAGTTTAATGGGTCCCCTTTTTAACAGTAACAAGAGTTCTTCGTATTACGTAAACTAAACGACTCTTAATTAGAACCTAATTTACCAATTTCACAATGCATGTGTAATTCTAAATAACGATACACAAATACTTAAAAATACAAATAAATTATACAAGACACAATTGCATGTACGAGTAATGTCCAAAATGATTTGGAATACCAAATCAATTATTTAAAAGATAACCCATTCGGTGTCCTTAATTAATTTTATTGTATTTGCGTATCAGTAGTTAGTTATTAGTATAATTTTGAGCTCGAATTTTAGCGTTTATTTTATTATATCCGGTAAAAAAACGCTATATCCGGCCTAAATATATCAGTGGTAGATTGTAGTGTAGACACTACAATCATATTAACATGCTGTGTCACCTGTATGTCTGTCCGCCTGTGTCATTATGAATATCTAAGAACCGAATTTGTATTTAAAAATAATTGAATTAATCGGTAATAATATCGTTTATGTAAACAGCGCATGCAAAAAGCTCGACTAATTTATCATTTCCAAAAAACAAAACCAAATCGCATCAAATGGTCGATTCAAATCCGCCCTTAATCCCCCGGTACACGCTCAGCAGACGGCACGGCATCTAGCATCATCTTCAGCCTATAACTTCGTCCACTACTGGACGTATGTTCCCCAAATGTATGCCACGCCCGCCTATCCTGGGCTACAAGAACCCAGCTCCTACCAGCCGTCCTACGCAGATCGTCACTTCATCTGGCCAGGCACTGTAATTACTTCCCTTAATCGTTTCGACTATTTTTCTTTCGCATGAAACAAAATCGCATCAAAGTGATCGATCTCGGATCCGGCCTTAATCCCCCGGTAGGTACTCGTTTGGCAGACGGCGCGGCATCTAGCGCCGGCGCAGCATTCACCTGTCGCGGCGACACGCGCGCGCGCCAAATTACCGCGCGCCGGTCACGACGCCATTTTTACCGACCGCCATTTTCCCCCGCTCTCTCGGATTTGAGCTTGGAATTTCTGAGGTTCAAGATGCTTGCGCGCGCTTTTGTTTCTCGATATTTGTGATTTGTTACCATCATATTACATTGGGGAAGTTCATGTGACCATCAACAGAAGAAATGGCGTAGTAGTAGTAGTAGTAATAGACTAAGCAATTTCGCGTATACCATCGAGATTTCTCCGCAAAATTTGAGACAATACATAGCAATATTCTTTATTAGCCAGGAACGTAAATTATGTAAAAAGGATGATTTGTTATCCGGGAGTAGTTTATGTTATGCGGGTATTTCTTAGTCGTTACTTTCGTCGTAGCCCCTTAAAGTCTAAATTAGATATGTATATTTAAACCAATTTCTTGCAACCTATTTGGAGGAAATCTTAGGAGAAAATAATTCCCTAAAATGTATGCTAGAATTTCTTTTAATTTCCATTCGGCAGACCTGCCGGTGTCCAGTAGAGGTATTCACCTGTCGCAATTTAGCATTCGCGCACAAAATCACCGCTTGCGGGCATTTACTAAGACTGATTTCTCGCATTTAAAAGCTTGATCTTTTGCTAAGATGGAGCCTGGAATCGAATGATTCAGATTTAGCGTTGCCTTTGACTTTTAGGTATTTTTTAATATACATTTAAGACTATGGGTTTTTTGATTGAGCGTTATTATGACCATATATTTGACGATAAAATAAAGTACTTCACGTATTGTATACTCATTCGTTTTATTGGTACTTGCTTGCATTATTGAAAACTCGAATGAACATGAGCGTACTCTTTTTACGAGAAAAGAAGAAACGAAACAGACATATAAAGCGCCATTATATTTACAAAACGGCGTACAAACGTCGGTTATTATTAGCGAGCCCATATGACCAGCGTCATTTATCAAAGATCACGCCGTATAAGGCGCTCGGCGCGACTCGACGATGACACTGGAAGAGGCAACATTTGATTGACTTGTAACTCTACAGTTTTTACCGAGGCAATCGTTAATAAGCTATATTCCCGCCATTATGGGTGACTAGATCGGACGCGCAGAGTCAAAGCGATAATCGCATTTTTTAAAGCCCGGATTATCCTAGAGGCCTACCACGTGCTGCTGATTTTGTCATTTACATTTTTGAAGCAGTATCTCAATCAAGCAAGCAATATCAGTACAATTTAGTTGTAACGGTTGATAATATAGGATTATTAATTTAGTATACTTTCTGATAGTTCATTTGACTGCCCAGTATAACACTTTATTGTGAGCATTTGTAAGTCACAGAAAAATATTATGAAATATCTAAATAATATTTTTCAATGCTTAGGTACTTTTCAAAGTTTACTCTTGTAACAAAAATGCTAACAAAATCCCTCAGACATCTACTCCAGCTACCATTTCCAAGCACATAATAAATGTTCCCGCAACGAAGTATCGAAACAGGATTAGTCCTGGCGGGAACACGCGCCTAATTACGACGCGGATGCGGGCGCAAAAGGCCCGGCTCACGTTGCTTTTGTTTTCTGATGAGTCCCTTCATCATAGAGCTGACGCGGTGCCGCGGGCATCTGTATTCTTCCCAAGTAAGTGACGGTTATTAAGTGAGTTCTCCCATTGACATAGACAAAACGAACACATCGTCTAAATAAATTCAGTCCGCACAACAAATGTGAAAATCGAAACGTACGCAGCAAAATAAATAGACCCATATCTGTTCAATATTTGAACAGAAATTACTCAAATTAACAATAGGATAAAATGAGTAGTTAAATACAAAAATGGATACGGTAAAAGATGATTAGCATTTTGTTATAACTCCGCAGTTAGACCTTTGTCTGATCTGCATTAAGAAAAATAATATTTTAACACTTTCAGTGCTCACAACCCGCCTCCCGAAGCGTTTAAGCTATAAAACGATCATAGCACTTGGAAACTATCTACGACGCGCAAATCGGTTACGCTGGAGAATCTAAACGCCGGATAGTTTACTGTGCATCAAGGATGTCAAAGTGTAACAAGTGTCATATTGCCTAAAACACTTTAACTACCTACTTGTAAGATTCTCTTCACTTTTGCTGGAATAAGAATTATAATACCAAACGCAATAGAATTTATCTGATATTTATGTAAATTTACCACAACACATCGATGAAAATATAACTGCGAAATGACATCTAGCTCTTATTGGAATCTGACACCTAACTAACTCATACTAGACAGTACAAAAATCACAAAGACAAGAGTAAAAATGCATGACTGCATTCAGAAAAGATGTATCCTTACCATCCTTACTCCTCGAAGATGAAAGCCTAATGCGATAGTTGACTAATCGGCAGGCAGGCATGCGTTTAACCCGCGTTTAAGTGTAAATGAGTCTTCAGCACCGTTTTAGGAGAAGCGAGATAATGAACCGTCTGTAATCGATTTAAGAACAGTTCAAGACGAGTGCTTTTTTTCCAGATGGATTGGATAATTAAGCCATAGAGGATTTGTGGTATATAGGGTGTACGCGTTAAGAGTTGGAAGTCGTAATATGCAGAATGACCGCAAAAAATGGAAACAAAAAGTGATAGAGGTGTTTACTGCTTTACACTTAGTAGACACAAGAAGCATAATTTGTATTCGTTGTTTTAGAAAAGTAAAATGTATCAGATATGACACCAAAAGATTGGTAACAATAATTAATAAATGTTATTTTAAATAACGTACCGCAAAAGTCTAAGCACTAATTTATTTCGCGAAAAATTTAAGCACGTACCATTTTATTCTCATAATGTTGGTGGCTCAAAAAGTAACCGAACTGTATTTTAAAAGGAACGTTAAATCGCCTACCACTTTAATGCAATTTAGTTAAACAGTCCCGGGATGGCTGGGTGTTTCGGGCTAATTGGTACAATCACAGGCTTAAGAAATGCACGTATATTATTTTAAGAGCTTTTACCAAATTAGCTAATTGATAACGTTTACTTAAGATAAATACAGCATTCAAATTAAATCATCAATATTACTCGATTCCATTTGCAATAATTGCAGATTAGTTCTTTCCGACCATATCTATATATAATTAAACTATTGGACATTGCATTCTCCGCGTCCAAAAAGGAATCTTAGAATAAAACTTGTATCATTCATTCAGATTCATGCACCAGAAATGAATTCCATCCATCATATTTTCATTAAAGCTCCTGTAGAGCTCCTCTGTAAGTATCATATATATGATTGTAACCAACAAAGACTGTCGAAGAACAAATTCTTCACAAAGTGTTAAATGCTTTCAAAGCCTAAATGGACAACAAAAGCGTAATCGTTAATGTCCATGTTTTAAAAGTTTAATGGAATGTACACAGCGAAGCTTTGTAGAACATTGTAGTGCACCACCGAGGGCCAAAGATAAATTAATTAAAGCATGTAAAGCGGTTGACGGACGCGCGCGCGCTCGCTACACGGACGGTCACCTCTCCTTGTTGTTTAGAGCTTAGATCACATGGCTATGCGTTTTTACTTGGGTTTATCGTTTATCTTTTTGATGGTACTTTAAAAAAAGAAAAACTTTTTAATCCAAATAGATTGCCCTGTTTTTCATTTGTTTATTTTCCAGGATTAATTGCAAGATTCTGAATAAGGTCTTAAATCTGCTCAACCCAAAAACGTCCAAATATCAAAAAATATGTTTGTTACATTCCTATTCAATGTCGATGTTTAAAGTACGAGTAAATTATGTTTGTATGTAACGTATACGTAAGAACATCCATCATATTTCCTACTTGCCGCATATGATACGTGTCTTTAAACAAATACATTTAATTAAGGGGTTAACGACACCTAAAACATACAAAATCGCCAATGAAATGTCCCATGTAAGCCTTCCCCAGCCTCCTGGTGATTTACCCGGGCCGGCCGCGCGCGACAAACAATAAATACTGGTAGCGGCCCGACACGTCGTAACGCGCCGACAGCGACGTCCTTCGTCGGGTTACGAGGGAACATTCCTTCAGACCTTTCCTAGGCTGAATGGGGAATAAAGCCTAATATATTTTCTTGGTTAGCAAAATAATGAGTTGTTAAGTTATTATTGGTACTATTCTTCATTACTTAAATTCCCGACTTGTACATCACAGGCTCACAACATCACTCTCATCGCCAAGTGACTCTGACCTCTCTTGGTCAGGTCGCGTTCCGGGATCAGCACTGTACGAACCGGAGCCAGGGGGGACCATTGTTGCGGCAAGCGCCGGACCAGTGGAGTCTTAGCGGCGGTATTGTGCGGGCGGAGCGGGTCAGCCCGCCGGCCTGGGAGACCCGTAGAAACGGGGGCCCTTCCGTCCGGCGGACTGGCCAACTCGGACCCGCACAGCTCAATACCAATGCGAGACTCCACGCCTTGTCTCGTTGTTGCCGCAGCAGTGGTCTCCTTTTTCACGGCTTTCAGGGTGAGTGCGACAGGCTCAATATGGTCTATTGTGCCTGTCGACCTCATATTTGGATCTAACTACCGCTTACCATCAGGTGGAGTGAGGTCATCTTGTTAGCCTCCTTATAAAAAAAAAAAAATAAAAAAAAAAAAAAAAACCATTGTTTGTGGTATCCATAACACAAGCACTTAAGCAAATATTTCGAAATCAGAACCATTATGCTGACTACCTTCTTACTAGATGAACATACGAGTACGATCCTGTCTGTTATTATCTAATATCTCTCTCGCTGATCCAAATTTACCTATCTGAAAAGTAGTAGGTCAAACAAAATAAAGATCTAACCAGGAATAACGACTATTACCGCTCAAATCCACATTCAAAAGCCGGCAAACTATCAAGCCTGACCTTCGATTATCGAATATTTATTGAGGAATAAACACGAAGCAAGGAGTCCGAAGATATGCATAACCGGGCAATAACTGGTGGAATAGCTGGCAAAGGCTACGCACAGGGCACGCCGTGACAAACGAGCGCCATTCCGAACTGAACCAACTGTCGCGTCAGATTAACACCGGCCAGATAACATTCAGGAGTTGGAGACGGCGCCGACCAGGAGCGGGGGCGGGAAGAAACCATCATGTTCACAACTACAGAGGACAAAATCAATAGTAGAACACGTGTTTTCTGCATGATGCAACTTGCTCGTGGAGCTTTCGGCACCGTTTAGACATCTTTATTCCCATAAACTCACTGCTGACTCATCCTATCGACAGTAAAATCTCTTATCACAATGTACACGACCAAACTGAACATACAAGACGGTATCTATCATTCGAGCACATGCAACTGTATCTAATCCTCGCAAAATCACCTCGGCAGCAAGCACGTAGTGTGAAAACACATTATCTTTATAGTCGCATCTGCTACCTGTCGTAAACCTTATGACTCCCAGTAGAAATCTGCAAAGAAAATAATCACAAGACCGCTAATCATCAAACATTATTCCGAGTGAGTTACCAGCTTATTTAACACCTCGGGCTGCATTCAGGTGCCTCCTTAAACATGTACTACGTAATCATTGAAGCGAAGCGCATTAAATAGATTCGCTCTGAACTTACGACGCGCAGACAACATTAGCTCGGAAGAATTTGCAGATCCGATTCCACCAACATGCCCTCACGTAGGATGTTTATGTAAATCGTTATTTTTCGCCGTCCTAAATTAACAGGAGCGTTTGCGCCAAGCGCGGGCGCGGCGGGCAACATTTGTCCCCGCGGACAAGACATCACCTGCACGCGCGAAAGAGACAAAAGAACAGATACGCTGCGCAGGAGCACCGCCCGTTTTATACGCTTGACGGCGCACTAATGGCGGCGCCCGGCGACGCCCGCGATTTATCGCTAAAAAGCCGACCTTAACGAGTGCGTATAAGTTTTGTGGGCAGCCATTCAGGAATGTGCCCTACGCACTCACTCTTCTGAACCTAGAGCCTAACAAGACCTGGGAGGGCTCCAGTTTACGGCGCCGCGGATACTTACGATGTGCCAGCCGCGACAACTTTACTGTGCCACTACCGAACTTGTACCATCATGTAAGGCGTTATAATAATAGTAAATATAACCTGACGCTCTTTACCGATGTCCGAGATTGTAACTTGCCTCGATACCGGAATGAAATTGATGGTTACATGGATTACATAGCGTAAGGTCTGCGCTGTGGAAACGTTGCAAGTTATGTAGTTTTACTTACTTGTATATTTTTTACTAGTTACACACAACACCAGTTAACTAGTAAACATAAAACTATAATATTTACTACTGATTTCTTCACATAAGGAAGTTTGTACAATGATATGCAATACATTTGATGGAAATCTGCCTACACCGAAAAGTTTTAAATCTACAAGACGCGAACGCTGGCTGACGCTTACTGTGCACCAGATTAAAATTTAAGCTATGTTTTGCTCGTTGTTAGTGCAGGTTCTGCTGATAAAACCACTGAAAAATCAATCGGTAGCAAACCCGTCAATACTCATAATGCTAACAAAGAGGTATAATGATTTTTCTACTGAAACAGTTCCACCCAAAAACGAAACTCCCCACAACACCAGTTGTTGTTGTCTCTCAACACACAGTTTAAACAAACATCATTCTCTTATCTATTCCATCGCCTAACACCGAAGCTCATGAAAGGAAATGTTCCGTTTAGGTGTGACGCGTTGAAAAGCGAAGCCGAAACGTGTCGGCCCGCAATTTGCCCCGGACGCGTCAGTCAGCGTAATTGGCGGGCGGCATTAGCCAATGAGACGCGATACGATCGGCGCGGGCGCAGGTCGGCCCCGTTAGGACGGACCGAGATAACTGCTCTAGCTAAATAGCTGGAATAACATATTCCAAACCTTTTTAAAATTATTGAATTGTTTTTTTTTCACCATTATTGTCCGAAAGCGTGAAAAAAGCTCCACAAACTTCTGTCACGCAGTTGTGTGCCACACTGTACCTGTTAGTCCAGTCAAATTAGGAAAAAATCTCGGAATTCGAGATACCCAGCTGTAAGTCTGTAAATACTTGTATATTGACGTCCTAAAAGTTGTCTCAAAACCTACATATTGTAGGGTGTACGCAACTATTAAATTTTCAAGGTCAAATGTCACAAATATCAGTTTTATGAACTTTTGAGCGAAACGGGAAGTTTTATCATAAAAGTGTCTATGAGAAAATTACTTATCTTCTATTTATCTATAAAAATTGTCTGCATTGTTTTATTCTAAGATTCACCATTTCAGAGATACAGAGATGCAAATAGTTGAAAAAGTTGTATTTTCAAAAGCTTCCAGGTCCACGTGCAATTGTGCTAGACAGTTAAAATTTTCACCACTGATGTATTTCAGTAGCCTCTATAACATCTAATACTAGAAAAAGCTTAAAACCAATGTTTAAGTGGGTTCTAATAAAAAAACTATGGTTTTTTTTCACACACTTGGCCGGTTTTTAACGTGGTTACCTCAGTAAACCTATTCCAGGCGACATTAATTTATAAGTGAAGAACACGTTGTTTATATGAAAGCCTAGTTAAATAATTGTTTTGTGTTGTTTTCAGCATTCAGAAGATTTAAGAATTCTGCGTTTCATTAAATTAAATTTGGTTAATGGATAATAATAAATGGATCTTCACGTTCATAATAGAGTTAAATGGACAGTTAACATTTTTAAAATGTTTTTTTGCAGTTATACTTCAAACAGAAATTCTAATAATTGTTATTTCGTACTTTTTGACCCATAATAAGCAGTTTGAATATACTGAAAATCAACATAAAACAATTATTGAACTAGGCTTTCGTGTTCTTTACTTATAAAAGGTGTCGCCTGGAATAGTTTTACTGGGGTAACCACGTTAAAAACCGGCCAAGTGTGAGAAAAAAAAAACATAGTTTTTGCATAAGAAGCCACTTAAACATTGGTTTTAAGCTTTTTCTAGTATCAGATGTTATAGAGGCTACTGAAATACATTAGTCGTGAAAATTTTAACTGTCTAGCACAATCGCACGGGGGTCTGGAAGCTTTTGAAAATACAACTTTTTCAACTATTTGCATCGCTGTATTTCTGAAATGCTGAATCTTAGGAATAAAACGTACTGACAATTTTTATAGATAATTAGATGATAAGTAATTTTCTCCTACACACTTTTATGATAAAACTTCCCGTTTCGCTCAAAAGTTCATAAAACTGATATTTGTGACATTTGACCGTGAAAATTTTATAGTTGCGTACACCCTAGCATATGTAGGTTTTGAGACCACTTTTAGGGTGTCAATATCCAAGTATTTACAAAGTTACAGCTGGGTATCTCGAATTCCGAGATTCTTACCTAATTTAAGCTTAAATGACTGGACTATGTCTAGTATGCCCCTGAAAGATAGTCACGACTTAAAATTTTGAGGTTTATTTGAAAATGTATTCTTTTCGTTGTTAACCCAGTTCTACATCTTATAAAATACATTTAATTTATGCACACTAGTTCTGCAAGGTCGATAACAGCACATTATCTAAGGCCACTCCCGATGTTCCGAATGATCCGTTAGTAGAACAACAAGGTTTCTTGGGGCTCGGAGTGAAGGGTTACTTGGTCGAGTTAATGAGATAGCCAATAGAAATTTATTTACTAAACCAAAGATTTACTATTTACCTAGAAATGCGTAGTGGACAAGTTCAAGAACATAACAAAATAACTATAGCTACTTTTATGGAAGCATAACGCAAATATAAGAATAGAATCTTAGTAGGTTTACAGTACTAGTGAACTCTACTTTTAAAGTTTGGGTTTAGTGATCCAACGTAGCGAAAGACGAAAACAAAATGTATTCAAAGTTAAATTTCGAAGATATACACGTACTTACATAAAAAACTGATAAGCATTAGCAGAAAAGCCTTTCAAAACTCAAAAGCCAACACCAATTTGCTCTCCTTTCACCACCGATCTCCACATAAACAGACGCCTCTCACAAATGACGTTGAGTGACGTCACTCAACACAGGATAAATTGGAAATGCCTCCGTTTCGGCGCGTGACGTAGCCCACGGAGCGGCTTTCAGTACAGACATACGCCACGTCAATTAGAAGCCCGAGGTGTGTTGATGCGTCCGCGAAATTAATGGTCCAGTCTTGTCACAAGTCAAACTGCGAGCGTTTAACCTTCTACCCAGAACACCTCGCAACGCGCGTCTCTTTGCTTTCATTACTTGAACTTGAGGTTAAATAGCCTCTTTAGATATAGGGTTGTGACTGTTGGTTTTTATAATGAAACTGGAAGAGTTCGTTCTAGTGAGGGTTAACGCGTACGAAAAATTCACCATACGTTGGCGTGAGGTCCAACTGCAGCATGATTAAGTTGCAGGAATATTGACATGTCTGTCAATGTCACGCCAAAAATAACCAATCATGCTGCAGTTAAAGGACTTAGAGCCATGAGGTAACCCTCATACGCACAGGAGGCTCAAAGTTCCTTTACCAGCAGCATATGACTGAAAGCATAAATCACTGCGTCAGAATGTAATTTGAGTTTTTGCTTAACAAGTTAATTGCCAAACATTACATTATTGACAATTACCTTCCTTTGTTCACTTCAACTAGAAAATTTGATGTGACAAAATGTAATCCGAATCATGAACGAAACATTCGATCCAATTCTTCAGAGTCCGGAAACTAGAAACTGCATGCTGAACAAACTAACCGTCACCGTCAACCATTTAAACGAGCATTCCATTCGCAAACACACCCAAGGAATTATGATAGGACGACAAAATGATATCATTTCTCGGAACGCTACGCACCACGCGAGATTCATTCCAAACATGAAATACAATATAACGAGAGCTGATTAACGAGCGTCTTTCAATTCTTTAGAAAACGTTGCTGCCGAGATATGGATCATTAATTTCAGTTAACTGGAGCAAAACTCGGAACTTACAGCCAGATACGACGATGTAGCGGTTATAAATTGTGACCAGTCATAATTAGGATGAAGGAGAGCCTTCGCCATTAGATTACGCGATAAACGTAAAGCTTTTTAGGCTCAGATAGTGGAGGGGCTAAAAAGTAACGAGTTATAGATGGTTAAATAAGACGGTCGGCAAAAAGTAATCTCGTCTTCTAACTTAAGATTATATCGTGTTGGTTCTCAGTTGCTCCATATTTATGAAACATAAACATAGTTAGTGGTTAATAATGTTATAAGTAAGATATGTTTGAGAAAAAGAAACGCGAAATGCAGGATATTGAACAGGTAGTTAAACAAAATCAGTTCATATAGCTACATACTCCGCTTTCAACGTCGGCCAATACTCATAAATCAAACATTTAATTAACCTCTATACCTGGTACTATTTACATAACGATGCTGTCGTCACCGCCGTCCAAGTACCGTAAAGTTTAAAGGTCCAAAGCGATCTTTTTAGCGTCAACCGTTACATTTCCGGCTAGCCCATTTCGATAACAAAGCGGAGCCCGCTAAATCCACACAAAGGTAAATGAGAATAAAATATCATGTCACTTGTCCGGGGCATGCAAATGCTGCGGCTGCGGGCGCGGGCATTAATGCAAGATGGCGGAAGCGCGCACGCGAGGTCGCGGGGTTGCCGGTATCGCCACGCGCCATTGTCCACGCTACTGAGTAGGGCCACCAAGCTGTAGTGCTTGATAAAGGTTACATAAGACCAAAAATATTGATAAAGTCCAAGCCTTAGATAGAGAGGAGTAGACAGGTCTGGAGATTTTTTCCAGCCATGGGATTATATAGGTTAAATAAATAATAAAAAAAAACGACTTCAATGAATCACGAGGTAGACAGAATGACAAAATCAGAGATTTGTTTGATTGATTTGATTACGTTATGAACTGCTTCACCTGTATGTATGTAGTAAGGAAAAAAACCTTATGTTTTACCTAGGAAACCAAGTTTTTAGCAAACAAACATAAAGTTCAAGACAGTGATGCAGCACTGTCTGTGCTGTCGAAAGTAGACTGAAATGTCTAGAAACCTAGAATTAGAACGTATTTATGCAAAATCAAATAATTAATACAAACCGGCGAATATCCTCTACCTACTTAAAAGCTATCCTTAAACGTGGCCACCCTACAGATATCTTCTCACGATCCGCAAAATCGCAACATACAATGGAAGCGCTCTAAAACTGTGGCCATTGAACAAACAGCGTTGCGGAATTATTTGGGTAATGAGCTATTTACCGTAGCTGACGCTGACTCCAACTAAGACCCTCGGTCGCAGTATGCAAATGCGGTCCAGCATTGATTAATCTACTGCCAGGCCGTTAGAGCCTCTTCTACTGTATTGGAAGCTACATTTTCTAACTGGAACGCTAAGGAAGGGAATGAGCATTAACAATGGCTTGGATTTTGAATCTAGATTTACCTTAATGTGTGATAATAATGTTTCTATTTAAACAAAACAATTCCAGATTGAATCAATCGATCCTAAATATAATCAATCAGATGATGTCATTTCAGATAAAAACACTAAACCAAATTTAAATCGATCACTATTCAAAGTAACTGACTCTCCAAAACATAGTCAATTGAGAACCTCCTGCTTTTGCAAGTCTTTTCAAAGACCTAACTAAATGATTCTAGAATAAATCGCCATTAAAAATGGCAAAGTTCAAGTAAACAAACGTTGCAATATACTGGAGGATCCGGGTCGGTCAGCCGATAAAACTATTTGCCGGCCGTTATGGAACACTTCCGAGGAGCGACATCGGAGCGTGGGCGGGACGCCGATATTGAAACCGTGCCGATGGGTAGTAATGTGTCAGTTTCAAACAATACCGATCTATACTATAATAAAAACGTAGAGGTAAAAATTCTTGTACTTTTCTTAGAAACGAAAAAAAATTAGTCAGGGATATGTTTTGAGAGTAGTAGAACACATCCTCATACTTAAAAAAAAAATTGTATCTCTGTCTGTTTGTTTGTTTGTTTCGACTGACCTCCTAAACGGCTGAACCAATTGAAATGAAAGTTTACACGAAGGTATTTTAAATTCCGGAAAAATGCATAGGATACTTGAAATCACTAACAGTTGTCTGGTTCCCGTGGGATATTCAAAAAACCTTAATAAATGACTGATCTCTGAAACTATTACACCGATTTAAATAAAATTTTGCATGGTGGTAGCATACATCCCCGGTCAAGATCTTAAATACTTTTAGTCACAGAAATTCCTGTAGGATAGTAAAAAATCTAACTTTATTAGATCACGTACAAAAATGGTAAAAGTATATCGACCAAAATGAACCTTCTGACTAGGACTATACGGACTACTTTATTGAGCAAAACGCCATAGTAGGGGAGGTCAATAGCTAGATTTGCAGTTACTCGAACAACATGGAATCGGAATAGAAAGGTTACGCTAAATAAGAAAAAGTTTATTACCCTTTCTTTATAAGTGGGAGGACAGCGTTGAATACAGGAGAGCTACCTGGTAACAATTTGTTTAAAGAAAAAAGTTATTTGACCGTGTCAGTCATTCAAAGTGCATGTTAAATAATCCCTAAAAAGTGTCATTGTGACGATTTGGACCACAAAGTTATAATTAATCTTTGCGTCTGTTGAAAAACACATAATCTTGAGATACTTCAGCGCGTTACATTTTTATGCAGGAGGTTCAAGTTGCTATCGAAGTCCTGCTGTTTAATAATCTGTAATTTTTTTTTCTGAACCTGTATCACCTCACTGCTGGGCACATGCTAGGACTTGCCAGTTCTTTGATACATGGACCAGATCTTCATACCACCTTTTCTTGGGTCTTCTTCGGCGAAAATCGTCTCAGGCACGCGATGTGTAACAATTCTGGTCCATCTATTGTTCTTTATCCTCGCAAATTTCACATCACATTCCCCGCCCATTGCTACATCAGTTTTGACCAACAACAATACCAGTACGAGAGTGGATGGTAACATATTTATTTTTTCTTTAACTTAATACCTATGATACTCCGCTTCATAGCTTTTTGAAAAACGTTGAGTTTGGACTTCTGATTTTCGGTGGGGGACCAAGATTGTTTGGAAGTTAGGATAGGATATATTTGCGGTTTAGTGATATAAGAAGATCAGATAGAAGACCCTTCATGTACCCATTCATGGACCACAAGCTTTTCCAGGTTTTGTCTGCTCTACGGATTATTTCTTTGTCCTGCCTGTTTTCGAAGGACTGCCTAGCCCAAGTATATACTCCTCTACATATTGCTTTACCTGCCTGTTGACTGCAATCCTATCATTGGTGCTCTTGATCATGACCTTGGTTTTGGATCTATTCTTCGTCAGTCTAACATCAAAGCTTTCTACGCTCAGCTGTTCGAGCATCAACTCAAGTTCTGTAGAGGTATACTTATTTGCGATGAGAAAAAGTCATCTGCAAGGCGAAAGTTTATCAGCCATCTATCCCCTACACCAATTACTTTTGTTGCCTAAGAATATCATAGTGACCTGAATTTACCAGAGGCTTATAATTTAAATGAAAGACTTCTTGGAGCGTGCTACTGGAAAGCTTTGGACTTGGTGATAGGAAGTCACCTTTTTTGTATTTTGAATGTCAGGCGTTCAGTGTGCAGTTTGATATCGACTGTGCTTTGTTGGTAAATGATATGGAGAAGTTTTATGTATGTGGATTCGACGTTTTGCTGAAGAAAAGAAAGCTAATTGGATTGATGTGGGTGATACCGTCAAAGACTTTTGAAATAATCCACAAAGGCCAGTTACAAAAGTTTATTAAATTCGCTTCATTTCTCTTCCATCCGGTTTTCGGTATGGAGGTGGTCAGTTGTCCAATATTTGCTTGGTGGCTTGCATTGCTGGTTTGTATTTTTCCAATTGATAGGCTGTTCAGTATTATGTGAATGTTTATATAGAGGGATATCGCTATTCTAAGCATATAAAGGGGAATTTTTAAACATTCACGTAAAAATTTTGGATGTTATAAAATTATTTATTTATTTATTTATTATTAGGACAACCAACAAGAAAAACACTGGTACAGATTAATAAAAGTGAATAAAAACAACATAAACTTAGAGCTAAGTGCTAATCTTAATTAGAGGTTGCCACGGCATGCAGTGTGGACTACAATTCAGTTATATAATATATTTAAGATGAGATGATAATAACAATAATGACAATTTATATATGCGTAAGATAGGACTTTTTAGATTTACTTAATTAATTTACTAATTTGTTTTGTAATTTACTAATAACAATAAAAACAATTTATATATGCATAAGATAGGACTTTTTAAATTTACTTAATTAATTTACTACTCTTTTTATACTCTCCTCATCAGGCTGGAGCATTGCTTAGACCAAAAAAAAAATTATTGAGCAAGTGAATCCTCTTTTAGCTGACCGATTTGTAATGAAAAATGTAACATGTTGTTTATCAACTATTAATCTGCAAAAATTTCAGATTCTTTCCTGGATATTAATCTTATGAATTACTAAGTTTAATGATCTTTTCTGTTCTAATAGTTTTTATAATTTTTGTAGCTTTATTTACTTTAACTGCAATTTCCTACAATCAAAATGCTGGCGAAAGTCACTATTCTACGCAGACGAAGTTGCGGGCACAGCTAGTAGATAATGTGTCTGTTTCAAACAATAGTGATAGTTAGGAAGGTGTCTGTTTCAAACCATAATGATGAAGTGTCTTTTCCCAATTTTAAACGATAAGGTCAATGCTGTGTTTTCGATAGTCCATGATTTCGTAAATGGAAATTTGAATGTTCTTGACGCTCTCGCGGAAATAAGCAGAGGACTACCTCTGCTACTAAATGACTACTAAGGCATGAGGCAGATACAATTTTTGTTATAACAAAAATAGGTGATTTTTAAAATTAAATAAAATTACATATTATATTATTTACTAAAAAACATATTCTATTTTCTAGACATTTTCACTTATTAAAAAAACAACTTTCTAGTGAATATTAACATTTTTAGAATACACTGTATTATTCGGTAATGCAGCAATTAATTTCGGCACGCCTACTTCGGCTGAGGATTTAGCAAGTTTATAATTACAATAATTATGTGATTGCCCAACTTCCGTTCCGAACGCGGTTGGTCAAGAATGGAATCTTTGTTAAATTGGTTGAATGCATACTTGTTTTCAGTCGAGTGCAAGACAGACGGCAATTAACTGTAATTATCAATGAGACTTGCTAATTTGTGGATCATGAGGAGCATAATCAACAGGCACTTGGATGTGGTTATGCGTCCTGAGACAGGAGACGTGAGTTCCACAAGCAGAAGCAAGTAATTTTGGGAAAGTCATTCGTTTTTATTGTATGCGTCATTCACGTACAGTATTTGAACGAACTTGTCAAATTATCCTGGATTGTTTCTGCAGGAGGTAGGAATTCACCTCGAACGATTACTTTTTTATATTTTAACTTGCAATCTGTTACTATAAGCATTTAGTCCAGTGACATGTGCCATTTATGTGTATAACAATTCCTAATAAATCTATGAGGGGCTTCCTTTTCAGCCTTTTGAAAGTTAGATTTATCAGATTAGCCGTCAATATTTGGATGCTTGTCTAGTCAATGTCTATAAGATTTCATTGAGTGTTTGATTTCTTCTTAGACTGTTCTAATTTTCTGATCGTGGTGTAATTGTGAGTTAGATAGAAATCGTATTGATTAATGTAAAATATTTTTAGATATACGATTTAGATAATTTTTCTACCAACGAAAACGCCCAAATGTAAAAAGCTCTGAATAATTTCAGTGATAGTATATCCTACCGAAAATCATCATACCTTTAAAAATAGGGTAACATAAATAATCTTTCTGAATGGACTACGCATCCACAGTCAAGTTCGGCCATTAAACCCACGAGACGCCGCGGAGGCAATAATACTACGCGGCGTGGGCGCGAATCGGCGACAGATCGCACATGCAAATTGCGCCACCGGCACTGTACCCTTCGCCCTTGATACCGCATCGCACTGGCCACTCATAATGTCCACCCTTACGGCCTTAGAAATAAGGTTTTAATCCCCTCCTTGGTTACGTATGTAGTTGAGGTTTTTTTTTGTTTTTTCCTGTCCACCCTTACGGCTTTAGAAATAAGGTTTTATTCCTTCCCGGTGACAATGTAGCTGAGGAAAATATTTTTTCTTTTTAAGTTTGCTTTACTCGATACCTGTCAAATTCGCGTGTTGTCAACGCGTTTCCAGTTGAGAACGAAAGGGTATTAAATTGGTTGCTACACGTACACTGTACTATTTTCGCAATATTTTACAGAACTAATAATATTCAACTGTGATCCGACTTTAATAACATTAATCGTTAAAATAAATCAATACCTATTTAAGTTAAGTAGTAGCTAAATTGCATTGTAAGTATGTCATACTGGTCTGCTATAATTGCCGCTACGAAAAAAACGCACAGGCGTTCGATCCGTCCGAGAAATGTCAAGAAGTATAAGAACCGACATACGGTCTATTTATTTCATAAAATTATTTACTCCAGAGCGGCCACTGCAATCTTTATGACGATTCACAGGATGTTACCCCTTCCTTTTTTGTCTATTCTGTTCCCAATCATAAACATTCTGTTCGTATACGGAAAATCTCAACACAGTCACTATCAAACATCAGAAGTGTTTCCGGAATCAAATCCGTTTCCTACACGTTGCGACAAGAAAGTTCATCTATGACTGTCGACGACTTTACTGTCCTACCCTGTCTATAGTCCGTCATCATTTCCATCAATAAGGAAGGTAATATGTGGTGGATCGAGCCACATTTGCTCTATATATTGTCTATGGTCCGACAACAAACCCAATCAATAAGGAAGGTTGATCTGTGGTGGGTCTCATGTACTTTGCTGTCTATGGGCCGTCATCAAATAAGAGATATGGATATTAATTCAACACTTCAACCAGCAAAAAACCAACCAGGTCATCGACCCCCACCGCTCCCGCTGAGTTTCGGCGTCAATTCGCAACGCAAACAATGCGCCCGCGGTGGCTCGTAAAGAGTCGCGCCTCATCACTCGGCGTGGCGATGCTATCGGCAGAGTTACGTCGTGCCGACAAACACTAGCTGGCCGCAGACACGCTTACAATGTTAAAGTCGATAGGCAAAGAAAAAATCTAAAAATAAGCAATGAAAAGCAGCGTGACTAGTAAAATTGCACACTAAACAGCATACTTTCAACAATCGCGACTTGTGTGAAACACCAAATTAGATGTGAAGATTTATTAATCTTACCCTCTTTTAAAAGATTCCAAAATTTTCAGTAGCAGTCTATGTTGGTAGAAAACTTGTCTTAATATAATATCTAACATTTAAATTAATTGATTTTCATGTTTTTAGTCACCGTATTATTACAACTGCTGCATAAAATGAAATCTCCTAAATTTGGACCAACTTTCTTAACGACGTACGAGCTTTGTTTTTCAACGCTACGATACTATACGAATATAAAACGCGTCCTGTATGCAAGTAATATTCCCTATTACTTATTTATTAGCTAGCAGACCAAAAAATTACAATTTTCAAGAGCTTCCACCCAGTACCCGCGCTATAGCTCTCCTTCAAATCGTCCAGCCCAGATCAGTCAGGCCAAGATGACTACAGTAAACAACAATGGCCTCGTATCTGCGTTATTAATCTTTGCGGGATCGCGGCGTGCGCTCAGCTCGTGCCGCTGACAGTAGCTTCGGCCGAGTCCTGACCACTCAGTCGGCGAACGGTTCGGAGAGCGGGCTACAATGTAACGGGGATCGGGACCTTTAGATATCTGGCCGGCGAGAAAATAAAAAAAAAATACTGACCTTTTTCTGAAGTCGGTTAAAAAAGGTGGAGTTTCGTACCAATATTTATAATGTCTTTCTGATGTTTGGAGTCGGAAACCTGTGTCACCACAAGCGTGTGTGTAGCTAGGCGGGGGTATTATCGGGCAAGGCCTTTAACTTTATAAATACCAAGCAGTAGGAAAAATTAACTAATTTAGTTTTATTTACTAGGTAGTTTTATTCAAGCTATGAACGATACCTTTTGTTCATAGCTTGAATTAAACTACCTGTAAACAATGCTATCCTACCTCGAATTCAACCATACAGCCCTGGCTGTCATTGAAAGAAATAAAACTATTCGTATAAGAAAGATACTGAGCTTCCGAATTCGAATCAGATTCCGACGGCATGTGAACTAATCTAATTTATGAAACACTAGTCTGCCCTTGACTCTCACAGCATAAGTATTATACAAACAATTTCACACTCCAACGCAGTCGAATAAAAAGAAGACAATGTGCTTTCCCATCCTCTAGACTAAGTAGACGGATATATCTGTACTATTCATGCAAATCGGTTCAGTAATTAAGGCGTTATTGCATAACACAAGCGGTTAATTTAGTATTTTTAGTCATGCTTTGCTTTATCTATGTATAATCTGGTTTAAAGCTCGCTCGTCGTAATGGGCGTATAGAAGTAATGTCAACAGCCTACAGTAATAGAATTAGATGGACTAATGTCCGTGATTCGTAATTCTAAATAAATAATCTAACAGACTTTATTGACTGACTTGAATTTACTAACGCATTGTAAGAATTATTTGTGTTCCTGACTATTTATTATTTTCATACATACTATTTATTACTCAGCAAATAGAAAACTGTGAGTGTAGATGAGTTATTATTTAGGCTAAATACATTCGTATAATATTTGTCTTTTTCTTTATGTCGAGGCACATTTACAAAAGGAGGTAGACTATACTATGCTTGGGGTGTGCTAAACATGTATGCATTGTAGCAATTACATAACTTTATCTAAGTCATCTAACATCAATTTAGAATGTTCTTTAAATACCGTTGGATTTCTAACTTCATTAATTACACAAATTAGTTGGAGAGATAAATGAAAGCGTTTACTGAAAGCAAACCCGATAAAGTTTGCATTCAATAAAGATAATCCACAATATGACTCCAACAATAAGTATCTTTAAATAAAACAATAATATTTGAATCACATAAAAGTTTATTCACCAGTTATTATCAACATTGACATATTACACATTGAGATCTTACAATAACTTACGTTGTTTTATCCGTACGGTACATGAAAGAGAACTAATTGTTAGAGTCAAACTGTCGGAAAATATACATAAAAACCTTTTTCAACAATGTTATATAAAAACACTACGAATATAATGTAACTAGTATATAATATATATAAAATCTACTAAGTACTTTAATATATGAATTTAAAAAATATACAGATATAGTATAGTATATAGAGGAATATTTACTAAAATTATCAGTTTGAAAATCACAAAGGACAAGATCTTAATATACTTATTATTTCTAATTCAATTCTAGAGCTGAAATGCCTTCGTAAAAGGAGAAGGACATCTACAAACAAATTGTTCAAACGATCTATACGAGTCTACTAGTACCTCTACTACAGACTTCAAATAACACAAAAATGTTAGTTAATTTAGACATAATACTGTCGCTATTTGAGTAGTCAAGACAAAACTACACACTGTAAATAGATAGTGCCTAAGTCACACAAATATGTACCCGGAAAATTCACGGGAGCTAAACACATAACTACTTCTATTAACATTTATCATCGCTATGCAACTATTTTAAAGGTAAAACGAGTTCAAAAACTATAATAGGATATTAACACAAGTGTTTAAAGTGGCGATTAAGTTTTGTGCGGGCATTTGAGAATCGCGAAAAAAACTATTTAGTTTAAGCAAACAATTAATGGGTGTCTGTTGTATCACAATCGAATTCGCGAATAGCTTCCCGTTCAACCAGCCTTTGATTTCAGCCTTTGACCAACAGATACACACACAAAGATAAAAAAAATCGTTCTATATAAAACTTTATATCAGACATTTAGTCTCAATTGTGGACAACAGTCCATACTTTTCAAGTTAAACTTCCTCTTTTCAAGGTCAATACAAACTTTAGTATCGCCAATCACATACAATTTTAATACGCTTCTAATTTCAAAAATTCAGCCTCCAAATCTATGCGATTCTTTTTTTTATCACATTTACATTGTTTTTTAACTATCCGCCTAATAATTCGAGGAACCATTTTGAATGTCCGTTCCAAAAGCACCCCACCGATTTATCAGTCCCTTAATTCCTTATACTCAACTCTTCATACAATTATTATAAAAGAAAAAAAACTTAAATTGCCCTTAACCTAAATGGAATTATTTATAGAGAGGAATGCAAACCCTTCAAAATCTATTTCGTAATAAAATCATTTAAATCTATAATAACTTCGGAATGAGAAAGTAGAGATCCCAAAAAAACGTTGGATGGATATTTTCAAATATCAATAACGAAACTAGATTTAAACTATCAGGTGTTTAACTTCAAAGTGGACATACGACCTTATTATTATTATTTTGAAACAACGAACTACACACACTGATATATTCTTAGCAGACAAAATGAGTGAATTAGTATCGTTATGTTGGCACAAGATGGCCCAATCAACTGACAAGACGATTAAATATCGGTTGCAAGACACATGCATAATATACCGTCTCATGCAACCCATGAAATATGTAAGACAATCAGTTACAATGATTGTATGATCTAAAGTTTCTACGCCTCTATATTCGTCATTTTGAAAACAATTTAAATTTTGTTCAAACTTCACTCATGTAAATGTAATTGTGTATCTTCTAAAAACAAACAATACAAAAAAATATATATATATATATATATATATATATATATATATATATATATATATATATATATATATATAAAGCATATAAAGTCGCGTGAGAAAAGTGACCGAATCAGATCACAATAAAATAATAAAATCTATTATAATCTTTTAGGTGATACTTTGATATTCGCCTCTTCATTCCTCACCTCAAGCAAGGTTATTTTTCAAAATGGCGAACGGTTCAAAATGGCGAACGGTACCCCCATCAAAGTCTAATACGGTACAGTTTAACAACAAATATTGTACAATTTGGCGTAGAAAGCTCTGAAGTAACGCAAACCGCACACGTAAATAACGAATGCAATTGCAAATATATATATGTATACGTGCCTCTGTGCGGAGCGGGAGCGCAGGTACCGCTGTGGACAAACACTGCATGTTACTATAGGTTCACTCACTTACGTACCATCTACATTTTCACAAATAAAAAAAAAACATTGAACAAATGCGATATTGTTATAATATCAGAAAACAGCAACTTCTTTTCTGAGATCACAACAATATTCATATTTGTTCCAGTGGCGTAGCGTAGTAGGAGTTGTAGGGACGGTCTGCCCCGGGCGGCAATTTTTGGGCAAAACTGCTCTTTTTCCTAACTGACTTACGATGATGGCTTAGAGTAGCCTTGTCATCATCGCCGGACTTGCGGGGGAGCGGATGGCTCTCACCCGTAGACAAAACAGGTGCAACAATTTTCCACCCCGGGCACATACCCACGCTACGCCACTGATTAACTCTCCACTACAACATCAACAGGGCAACAGTTTTCCGTCGTGAAGTTCAATGAACTCACCGTAAAACTGTTGTCCCCAATAGTTTTACTTACGGGACCCGGTATGAGTCCTGTAGATCTATTTCTCACCCACCTCGCGCCGCGGCGGCGCCGTTGCCGCCGACGTCCGCGCGATGGGTAACCGGGTTACCCACTGAAACCAGCGTCATTATATTACCCATTGTGGGTAATACATGACTGAACCGAGCGGGGGCGGATTTGACTCAATTTATTTTGGGATATTCGCGAATGAGAGCATTTTCGTGTGTAATATTGTGTGAAATGTTCTTGTATATTCATTTTTTTATACAAGACTAACAAGATAGCCTCACTCCACCTGATGGTAAGCGGTGATTTTACAGTAAATCAAACATTTATGCCACTCACTCACGAACGTACTCATTCATTTACTCACTCTCTAATTTACTCTCTGTCACATATATGTTTCAAGTTCAACGCTATCTCCATTCCTAGACTCACATTTTTCAGTCACACTCTGAGTAACCTATAATTTTGAAATCATCCGAAAAGTCGCGTGGCAAAATCTGGGCTGAATTTATTCGAAACGATTTGCGACCAACACGAATAGATTAATTAGAAGGAATATAATAACCTGGACGTCCTGAACACACTTAACGATCTACCTACACCTAGTATAACTGGCCACAAACAAAACTTCATCTTTCTTATCCTCACCTTGCTGCTCTTGAACTTGGCGTAGGGCACGAGGCGCGCCTGAGCGTGGCGCGAGAGCAGGCGTGTGACGTCACGCGCCTGCTCGCGCCGCTGCAGCGCCACCACCGCCGACGTGTCGTCCAGGAACTGCACGATCACTGGGCCTGGGGGGGGGGAGGTTATAAACATTATGCTCTGCTCTCTATTAATGGATGCGACTTGCTTTTTTTTTCTTTATGATATTTATAAAAAAATACCAAATCTTCAAAGGGTTTTTATTTGTTGTTTTAATGTTATTTAAAGAATTTTAATTTTATTATTTTCAATTTTTTTTTTTATAAATAAATGGTCCATGTAACTTATGTAATAACACAACACCAACAAGCCAACAGGTTTTCGTTTGTTAACTATTAATAAATATGATGTTATTTGTAGCTGTACCAGATCACACTTTCCTTGGGCTTCTTTATAATTAATTCTTCCTCTATTTCAACAACTCTAAGGCTCAGTTAGTAGAAAACCGTAAACCGAGAATGATTTTTCTATTAGGTTATGTCAGACGGAAGTCAATTACACCAAAAAGGTCTAAATTGTGGATCACAGTAAGCATACCCCGTTAAGACATAAAACAATTGGAAACTACAGGTACTAAATAATACTTACCAAATGGGCTGAACAGATGATTGATGTCGCTACGCTGCCATTCCATGGGGAAAGTCATGTGGAACACGTGGTCACGCGTCGGGGACGCTGCAATAGAATAAAATACATTATCTTTTTCAGTTCTTCTCCAAAATGTGGATAGTTTCGTCTCGCCCAAGTTATAAGAGAACTGTATCTGATCAAAGGTCGCACGAAGAAGTGGACCTGTGGGGGCCGTGTTTTCATCATCAGCCCATATACGTCCCCGCTGCTGGGGCACGGGCCTACCCTAAACTAGGGCGATCAGGCCTTAGTCAACCACGCTGGCCAAGTGCGGGTTGGTCGACTACACAACCTTAGAATTTCTTCGGTGGTGAGTGAGTGAGTGGTGACCTTCACCGTTTAAAGCGTCAAATTATTGTACACATGAATTTCAAATTTGAAAACACAGCGGTACGTGGCGGGGTTGAACTGGCGACCTCTGGCATAGCAGACAACGCCTTAACCGCTCGTCCTAATGCGCGGTACAAACTAGGTACAGCTTATTGAGGAAGGCCCTCAGCAGGGCGCGGGTGCGTCGCCGCGGATGCGCGTCACGTGAATGAATGTGACATGGTGTAATTTTTTTTTTTTTTACTCACGATCAGGTCCATCGAGGTTCATATACGGCGAGTCCTGGTGAGCCGTGCGGGCTAGGTACAACTTGTTGAGGAAGGGCCGCAGTGCGGGTAAGGGCAGCGCGGGGGCGCCACGTGCACGTATCGGCACGAACCTATGTCATGTTGTGTAATTTATTTTTTTACTCACGATCAGGTCCATCGAGGTTCATATACGGCGAGTCTTGATGCGCAGTGCGGGCCAAGTACAGCTTGTTGAGAAAAGGCCGCAGTGCGGGCGAGGGCAGCGCGGGGGCGGGCGCGTCGCCGCGCATGCGCGCCACGTGCGCGCGCATGGCCAGGAAGCACAGCCCCGTCACGAACGCGTCGAAGCCGGCCTCGTGGTGCTTGTCCGCCGCCTGCGCGTAGCCGCGACCCGACTCCGACCCTGGACGAATGTAAACGGGTAATTATTTTTTTTCACTTATAAAGATCAAGGCATCGCAAGTTTTGAAATTTGAATACGATTTCTTTTTGTTTTTCTGTACATTTACATAGATTTTTTTTAAATTTAATGTGTGCAGTGGGCCCTCCTTGTTCGGACAAAGTAATCTAGTTTGGTATTACTAAAATTATTAAGTAATATTGTTTTTTATCAAGTGTCTCAATTCATAGTCATTCAGTTAGGTACAATGCGTCTTTGGAACAATCATTATAAATACACATTCAAAGTAAGGAAAACTTAAATAAGTATGACAATTTTTATCCAATAAAAATAAGGAAGTTATGTCTTTTAAATCAGTAAAATCGGATGAAAAACATCAAATTAAAAATCATTAAAAAGTCTGACAGAATTTAATCATTACAGGTTACATGGGTCCTCACCAGTCTTGGGCACGCCGAACGGCTCATTGGACAGCGTGTTGTACAGGTGCAGGAGCACGCTGGAGTTCACCGCGTCCTTGAACGGCGGCAGGCTCGACATGTACTTGGTGTCTAAGAGACTGAAACAAAAAAAAAGAAAGCAATTTAAAATTAGAAAAATAAATACTGGCCGGTATGGCCAATGCCGAGAGCAATATGGCAACAAAAAACAAAAATTCGCATCGCTGACTATGTTTTCCATAAGTTTTTTTATGACATGCCCCATTAGACCTTTGTCGTCGTCGCGAGCCACGTTTCAACGGATCGACGGACAAGCGACGAAGCGAGGGGGGGGTTTTGCGCTGTAACGACGTATCTATCTATTGCAAAAGTTGAACGTCCACGCAACGCAGATGTGGCATACAATGCGTTGTTTCGTTGCGACGACGCGACGCAATGCAGCGCAACGCACAAGTGGGACCTCGCTCTAAGAGTGTGGGTAGGTCGATTGGATTAGAATGGTGTGGCAGTGATCAGAGACCGATTCTCTCGATTGAATTTTTTGGTTCACGTACGAACAATGGTTATCTTTTTTAATCTTGAATGAATAATTTTAGCAATCATAAAATGTAACAATTACTATTTAAGTTTGGAATAAAAAATATAAATGAAAAATACATGAAAAGTAGGAATAAATGCAAGGAGACAATTACAATAATGTATTACCTCGGGAACATGCAATGTGCGAACTCTTTGAACGACGTGTAGTCTTCCGGGAGGGGGTGGAAGAAATGATTGAGTGTGTGTATGATGTCGAGCAACATGTTATGGCCGACTACCAGCTTGCCCTGGAAATAAACAGATATTAAGGCGATATTACACGGGCCGATTCGCTATTTAATTTTTTGTTGGGCAAGTTAATGAGTATTAAAATTTTATGTTGTCCGCTCAGGGTCTTTATGATAAGATAGAATACTTTCTACATGATTAGTATCTACTGTTTGATACTCATTAAATTTTACCTAAAAGATTTTTTATAAATAAATCAATCAGCTACAAATTAAATTCAGATTTGTTCGCAACAGTAGATGAAATGGGAGTATTATGGTGTTGGTAAACATTAATCGTACAGTTGGTAAAATACTACTATCTTTTGCCGCCTAAGACAACCTCAGTTCCATTTATTAATCCAGTATAGTCCAGTCAAATTAGGAAAAAATCTCGGAATTCGAGATACCCAGCTGTAAGTCTGTAAATACTTGTATATTGACGTCCTAAAAGTTGTCTCAAAACCTACATATTGTAGGGTGTACGCAACTATTAAATTTTCAAGGTCAAATGTCACAAATTTCAGTTTTATGAACTTTTGAGCGAAACGGGAAGTTTTATCATAAAAGTGTGTAGGAGAAAATTACTTATCTTCTATTTATCTATAAAAATTGTCTGTACGTTTTATTCCTAAGATTCACCATTTCAGATGTAGTGGTATAAGTCATGTGCCTAATGTATGAAGAGGTACCAAACTATGTAATCGTACTAATATATAAACCATTCCTTATTTTATTAAATTAGTCTTAATTCAGCATTCGGTTGTTTAACTCATCTCTCCCTACACTCACCGTATATGGCGACCCTGCCAACGGACTTTGCCCGGTAACGCGAGCCGCGTGTATCCCGTATTTGGGATGGAAGTTTTGCGCCTCGGCTAATGAAGGTGAAATCAAGATGATTTCTTTCTATTATCGTCCGTGTCAAAAAGTGAACGTGTCAAAAGAAATTATCAACGATGGGCAAGCAACAATCCAAGGAAGAAACTATCATAGTGCAAAATGCTGCGGCGGGCAATAATCACTCCCAATTGGAAGAATTTCGATTTCACCTCTCCACCACGAATATTTTGCTGTCCGTCATCGTACTGGTGATGTCTTTAGCACTGGTCTACGGCATATATCGTTTGTATAAACGTTGCCACTTGAGTTGGATAAGTACGGAGATAACGAGGAATACCCTGCGCAGATCCTTGTTTCGACAGTATCGGGCCCCTCTTCCCATCGGGTCAGGCAAGGATGCGTTCCAGCACTTCCAGCCCAAGGACGAGTTCTCCACGTCGAAAGTTTAAGTGCGTTGGTGTGTAATAAAAATAGTGCGTGTCGGGAGTGTTAAATAAATCGCTCGTATTATATTTCATCGTGGGTCCCTTTCATAGACAAAGACTCTAATTTTAGTTACTGAACTTTAAGTTTTAAATAACAGTTTTATGTCTCTAAAATGTTATCGTATGTAATATTATGCAACGTATCATGGGTAAGTTATGGCTATGTTAAATGAATTATATGAGGAATTAAAACAAGTCAGGTCATATTTAATTAAAATTGGACCTAGTAGACGGCAAGGTAGTATATTGCAAGTTAAGTTAAATGACGCGAATGATTTATTCAATCAATATTCTAGTTGGTTATTGACATTTAAACAAGAAGTAAGTGAAGGAAAAATTAAGAGTAAGGATTTACCGCTTTATGAGAATTCCTGTAAGGCTTTTGAATTATTGCATAGTGATATTTTAAAATTGTGTTCTGAAAGTGTTGAAAGCAAAAAGTTTATCCAACATGGACACTTTTGATTTAAAGACGGCTTTGACCTTATTGCCTATTATGACAAATGATGAAACGAGTGTTAAGCAATTGATAGATAATATTCAATACTATGAATCTTTGTTATCAGCAGCTCAGTGCAAAAAGAACTTAATACAGTTTGTATTGAAAAGCAGACTATCTCAATCAGCAAAAATACGTCTGCAAGACAATTACACTTCTGTTGACGCCTTAATTACTGATATGAAAAAACAGTTATTGGCCAGTAAAGGTGCAACGGCAATTCAAAAGAGATTACATAATATAAAACAAAATGACATGTCTGTTTCAGATTACGGAAAAGAAATTGCAGAATTATTTGTTGACCTTACGATTGCCCAAGCTGATGGAAATACGAGTAATTATAATGTTTTAAAACCAATTAATGAAAAATTGGCGATTAAGCAATTTTCCGATGGCTTACGTAATCGTAGGCTCAGCACCCTTATTGCAGCTAGGAATTTCAGCTCCCTGAAGGACGCAGTGCAGGCAGCCAAGGACGAAGAGACCTCCGCTCCCTCATCTTCGGGCGAGGTGATGGGTATGTATAAAAAAAAATATTATCTTTCTAGGAATTTTCAAAACAACCCTAGGTATTTTCGGGGAGGCCCCAGTCGACAGACGTCTTGGAACAGGGGACAGAGTAATGGATTTCGGGGAAATCCGCAACGAGACTGGCATCCGTCAACGTCGCGAGGTCAAGGACAACATCGCGGGCGAGGACGTCAAAACCGAGGTATGTTCTCTAGGTCATACCATCGTGGAAATCGAGGTGTGAACAACGCCGTGAACGTTTTTCATGAGAATGAAACATCAAACTCGGAACCTCGACTAGACCAGTTTTTTCGTGAATAACCAAGGTCATTCAATTTTAGCTAGTAATAGCGATTGTTTTATTCACCTACTGTTACCCACGTGTAATAAAACTTATTCATTTTTAGTTGATTCTGGCGCTTCATTATCGGCTATTACTTACAAACATGTTAGTCATTTGAACCTTCCATTCCATAAGGAAAGCGCAACTATAAATGGACTAGGCGGCAAAGTCCAGACGATTGGTTATGTTTTCATTCCATTGTCTTTACATGGAACAGTAATTGAACACAAGTTCTTTGTATTTCAGTCTTTACCGATACTTTCAAATGGAATCTTAGGACGCGATTTTTTAAATAGATATGGTGCAGTATTAGACTTTGACAAAAACATTTTATCTTTGAATACCGCCACAAACGAAAATATTATTTTACCTATTACAAATAATTATAATTTAAATGTTTTTCAAATTCCACCGCGCAGTGAATCCATACATTTTATTCAAACCGAAGTTGAAAATGATTGCATCATTGATTCGAATGAATTGCAAGACGGAATTTATCTCGCTGGTTCGATAGCAACTCCGGTAAATGGTAGAATTCCAATTAGAATTTTGAACACTACTGAAAATGCAGTTACTTTGTCGAATATTAGTCCATCATTGCATAATCTTGCTGACTACAACATTTGTTCTTTTGACAAGACTCACAATAATTCAAACAGAGTAAAATCTTTATTTTCGTTATTGAAATTAGACGGTTTGAATAGTGAAGAGGCAGATAGCATTCAAAAGCTTTGCGCCAAATATGCAGATATTTTTTATTTGTCAGGTGACAAATTGAGTGTCACAAATATTTACACTCACAATATCTCGTTAAAACCGAATGTTAGTCCCGTTTTTTCTAAACCATACAGATTGCCTAAAGTTCATAAAGATGAAATAGAACGGCAAATTAGTAATATGCTTAAAGAAGGAATCATTGAACCTAGTAAAAGTGACTGGTCGAGCCCAGTATTATTAGTGCCCAAAAAAGTAGATGCATCGGGTCAGAAAAAATGGCGTTTGGTTATCGATTACCGAAAACTAAACAATTGCATCGAGGACGATAAATATCCTCTTCCTGATATTACAGATATAATAGAATCGCTGTCTGGAAGTGTCTATTTCACACATTTAGACCTATATCAAGGTTATTACAACGTCACGTTAGATAAAAATAGTAGGAAATATACAGCATTCAGTTCAGGGCGGTACCAAATGTGTAGAATGGCCATGGGGATGAAGACGAGTCCGAATTCTTTTTCAAGGATGATGAATTTAGCATTGTCAGGTTTGAATAATGAAAAATGTCTAATTTATCTCGATGATTTGATTGTTTTTGGTCGTAATTTAATTTCTCACAATAAAAATTTACAGGATGTGTTCGATAGACTGAAAAAAGTAAATTTAAAATTAAATCCTTCAAAATGCACATTCCTTAAGAAACAAATCTTGTATTTGGGACATTTAATATCGAATGAAGGTATTTTACCCGACCCAGACAAAGTTCTTGTAGTCAAAAATTATCCATGTCCACAGAATGCTGACGAAGTTAAAAGATTCGTAGCATTTACAAACTACTACAGAAAATTCATTCCAAACTTTGCGGAAATTGCTTACCCACTAAATCAACTTTGTAGGAAAAATGTTAAATTTGATTGGAACGATTTATGTCAACAAGCATTTATAACACTTAAAAATCGTATAATTTCTCCACCAGTTTTAGATTATCCAGATTTTACAGAACAAAATCATTTTATATTACAAACAGACGCTTCCAATACAGCATTAGGAGCCATTTTATCAAACAAAAACGGACGACCCGTAGCTTTTACTAGCAGAACCTTGAATAAGGCAGAATCAAATTATCCTGTCATAGAGAAGGAGTTACTGGCTATAGTGTGGGCAGTTAAACATTTTCGCCCGTACTTATATGGTCAATATTTTAAAATACGTACAGACCATAAGCCATTAATATATCTATTCGGAATGAAAGACCCTCTAGTAGGCTCATGAAGTTTCGTTTAGTCCTGGAAGAATATAATTTTGATGTGGAATATGTTAAAGGTTCAGATAACGCAGCTGCAGATGCTTTGTCTAGAATCTCCTTAACATCAAAAGATTTGAAAGAAATGAATAACAATATTAATGTATTGACTAGAGCTCAGGCTAGAAAAAATAATGAGCAGGATTCTTCTCCGTTGGACATGGTACGTACTGACTTGAGGTCTGATCAGCCAAAGGTCGTAAGCACGCATGTCAAACCGGTTGAATCAGTCGAAATGTGTGTAATAAATGAGAATAATTTAAATAAATTGAAGAATTTAGGATCTATCAGTAAAGAGAATAAAACGTTTTGTTATGACGCATTAAACAAAATAATATATATAAAATATCTTAGTTCTGACTCACGTATGACGCGACGCGCATTTGTGAGAGACCTAGATAATTTTTGTAGATCTATTAAGGTAAATGAAGTATGCATAATAAAGAAGGATGATAATAAAGAATTTATTAAAAAATTATTGAGAGAAATAAATTGCATAAAAAATAGAAAAGGTCCAAGAGTTTGTATAATAAATAATGTAAAGACGATTTATGATAAAGATGATAGGAAGGTAATTTTAAATGATTTCCATCTCTTGCCTAGCAGTGGCCATGCAGGCATGAGAAGGATGATCAACAATATCAAGAGATATTATTATTGGCCTAATCTAGATACAGATGTTAGAGAATATGTTAAGCGTTGTGACAAATGCCAACGTCAAAAGCATTCTTTGCCAGTAAAGGAACCAATGGAGATAACAACGACTGCTAGTACAGCGTTTGAGAAAGTTTTTCTAGACCTTGTAGGACCGTTTGAAGTTGATAATAATAATTATACCTATATTTTAACATTACAATGTGAGCTTACAAAGTATGTAGAAGCATACCCTTTAACTACGAAAAAAGCAGAAGAAGTAGCAAAAAGTTTTGTTAATAATTTTATCCTTAGGTATGGAGTACCGAAAGAGATAACTACCGATAGGGAAAAGAGTTTATCGCAGCAACTTTTAAAGAGGTATGTAAATTATTGCAAATAAAACAATTAAACTCCACAGCTTATCATCATCAATCATTAGGTGCTCTTGAAGTGTCACATAAAAATTTAAATTCTTTTCTTAGAATACAAACTGATAATCATCCAGAAACATGGAGCAGTTGGCTTCCATTTTGGTCATTTGCTTACAACACAACGGTTCACTCAGAAACTAAATTTACTCCTTACGAGTTAGTTTTTGGTAAAATATGTTCACTTCCTAGTAATTTAACTTCCTCTTTAGAGCCATTGTATAACTATGATGACTACCCATGTGAACTGAAATATAGGTTACAAAAAACTCAAAAAGAGGCGAGAAATAATTTATTAAACTCTAAGAGAAAAAGAAAAATAACTTACGATACATATATTAATCCTATTACTTATAATGTCAATGATTTAGTTTTGGTAAAAAATGAAACTGGAAATAAATTAAGCTCAATATTTTCAGGTCCTTTTAGAGTAATTAGTGATAAATCTCCAAATGTTGAGATTGATAGAAATGGAAAAATCGATGTAGTACATAAAAACCGCACTAAATTGTATATTCAATGATACTTTATTTAAAACTTATTGTGATTTTAACTATCGAATAATATTATTGTAACTAAAATTTATGTTTTACCTATTTTATATTTATAAAACATGTACTTATTAAAAATTAACTACAACTTTTATGAAAATAACTTACCGATATTGTAACTATGGTAATACTACTGTTTGTAATAATGGTTATTAATATAAAAAAAAAATGTTAACTATTGTAACTACCTATGTAAACATTTTTTTTTTCATTAAGATGGAGGGTGTAGTGGTATAAGTCATGTGCCTAATGTATGAAGAGGTACCAAACTATGTAATCGTACTAATATATAAACCATTCCTTATTTAAATAAATTAGTCTTAATTCAGCATTCGGTTGTTTAACTCATCTCTCCCTACGCTCACCGTATACAGAGATACAGCGATGCAAATAGTTGAAAAAGTTGTATTTTCAAAAGCTTCCAGGCCCACGTGCGATTGTGCTAGACACTTAAAATTTTCACAACTGATGTATTTCAGTAGCCTCTATAACATCTAATACTAGAAAAAGCTTAAAACCAATGTTTAAGTGGGTTTTCATACAAAAACTATGGTTTTTTTTTTCTCACACTTGGCCGGTTTTTAACTTGGTTACCCAAGTAAACCTATTCCAGACGACACCTTTTATACATGAAGAACACGTTGTTTATAAGGAAGCCTAGTTAAATAATTGTTTTGTGTTGTTTTCAGTATACAGAAGATTTAAGATTTCTGCGTTTCATTAAATTAAATTTGGTTAATATGGATCTTCACGTTCACAATAGAGTTAGATGGAGAGTTATCATTCTTAAAATGTATTTTTTTTCAGTTATACTTCAAACAGAAATTCTAATAATTGGTTATTTCGTACTTTTTGACCCATAATAAGCGGTTTAAATGTACTGAAACGTATCTTCACGTATAAAAGGTGTCGTCTGGAATAGGTTTACTGAGGTAACCACGTTAAAAACCGGCCAAGTGTGAGAAAAAAACCATAGTTTTTGTATGAGAACCCACTTAAACATTGGTTTTAAGCTTTTTCTAGTATTAGATGTTATAGAGGCTACTGAAATACATCAGTTGTGAAAATTTTAACTGTCTAGCACAATCGCACGGGGGTCTGGAAGCTTTTGAAAATACAACTTTTTCAACTATTTGCATCGCTGTATCTCTGAAATGGTGAATCTTAGGAATAAAACGTAGAGACAATTTTTATAGATAATTAGATGATAAGCAATTTTCTCCTACACACTTTTATGATAAAACTTCCCGTTTCGCTCAAAAGTTCATAAAACTGATATTTGTGACATTTGACCGTAAAAATTTAATAGTTGCTTACACCCTACCATATGTAGGTTTTGAGACCACTTTTAGGGTGTCAATATCTAAGTATTTACAGACTTACAGCTGGGTATCTCGAATTCCGAGATTCTTACCTAATTTAAGCTTAAATGACTGGACTAGTAATGTAAGCATGAAATCGCAACAAGAGTTACTTTCGCAATATAGTGCAGGACAATATTAGGGATTCATTACCGATTGGCTGATCATGCGGGCAACTTTCGAGAACCCGACTGTGTCTTCGAGTTCTTCCCACTCTCTTTCTTTACGTTGATCCTCCTTGAACTTGTTCTCGTTGGACGAGCCTATACGCGATACTTTCAGGACTCTAGAACAGCACAAAAGGCATTGAATAAATATTAAATACAATTTCCCAAAGTATTTATATTTACAAAAACAAACAGTGAGAAAGATCTGTGCTGGCCAAGTGTGGGATGGTTGACTACACAACCTAAGAATTTATTCGTAGGTGTGCAGGTTTACTCACGATGTTTTCTTTCATCGTTAAAGCGTCGAATAATCATACATATGGATTTTAAATTTAAAAACATAGTGGCGGGGTTTTAACTATCGACCTCTCGCAAGGCAAGCAACAACCTTAACCACTCGGCCATTGACGCTTTACACACTTTATTAACACTTACCGGCTCTTATTTTCCAAGATCTTGGTCTCCACATACACTTCGCCTTTGAATCGCACACGCAGCTCTTGGAACAGTAAGCGTCGAATGAAAGCGTTGCACTTGTCTATCTCCATATCAGGCTGTTCGTCTTTATCAAGGAATTCGCGGACTTGTTTGCTTTAAAAAAAATATAGTTCGAATGGTCAAATCATTTTAAGAATGTTTAATGTTTGCTAGGTAGAAATGAAGATTTTTATATTGAATATTATGTCTTATAAATATGTTAAACAAATAGAAAAGTTGTTACATATTTATAACGTGTTAACTCACATAATCTCAAGAGACGAAATTAGACTCAAATGTCTAATTTCGTCTCTTGAGATTATGAGCAAGTCAATTATAATGTGAAAAGAAAAAAATGCATACAGTGAAACAGATAATCTGCTCCTTATTGGAAGGTGGTTAAAAGATAATTTTTATTGAAAATATTTACCAAATATCATCAACCTGCTGCTTATTTTCTTCAGGAATGAGAATAATATCAAGTTCCTTTGCATAAGACTTCTGTTTTTCAGACAGATATTCCCTAGCTTTGGACTCGGCTGGCTCGGTCATATATGAAATACCTAAAAACCCAAAACAATCACAATGAATTAGAAAATTTAAAAAAAAAGGTAAATTATAATTTTTTTATTTTAAAATTTCTTGAAAATTATGAGCTTTTGCATTACACTATTTGAGTTAATATTGATACAAGTGACCTCCTACATCACTCTACATGATATTTCTGAATAATAAAAAAAAAGAGTACAAAGAAATACTTAACAAAAGTAAAATAAAAGATTAAAAATAGAAGTAAAATATTTAGTTATACCAATATTTCACTAAATATTAATATCATTAAATAATAATTTTAACTGCCATTGGTAGCAAGCGCTGCTTAAGGACCAAGAGGTCCCTGGTTCGAGTCCGGGGTCGGGCAGAATTTGTGTGAGTTTTTCTGTAAACAAATTACTCAGCCTGGAGTTAGGAACTCTGAAAGCACGTTGAGCAGGTGGTCCTGTGCCTGATCTCTCATAGGTTATGTCTGTCAGATTTCCATCTCATCGAACTATGAGAGTAAGGGAACAGAGAGTGCACTTGTGTTTGCTCGCACACTTGTGCACCATAATTTGTCCTGGCACTTGGCTTGGCCGCCATGACCAGAAATGGTCGCACAACTTATCTAATGTTAAAATTGCAATCAAAGGCAAAGGCAATCAAATGATCTTTAAAATTGACCAATTTTTCTGGCCTCAGAGATTTGATGCCAATATGCTCAAAATAATGGTTTTTCTTGATTTTCTCAGTTTAAATTTACATTACCTGACAAAGAAACAACATACCCGAAATTCAGACCTACATGTCAATTTGCAAGTTTAAATTCTAATAAATAAAAAGCTTTAAATGTATTACTTGCAACTTTTTTTGTCATCACATAACATTATTAATATTTCGGAGTGCAAATATCAATATGCAAATAGCTGAACCAATCTTGATTCTTGTTGTTGTTTGTGTTTTAATTGTTTTGTTATGTTTGCTAGATGTTCTGATGAAAGAAAAAAATAAGGACATAGTGCAAAAGGGTAAAAAAAAAGTATTGATTGTATGAAGTATGCCGGAAACACTATTAAATATAAAAACATTTTCATTCATCCACATCCAATAATCTTCATGGACTTCATGCGGGTCAGACCATAGTGAGTAGTGGAATCTTAGACCATAACCTACATCAATAGTTTTCATTTAACTTAAACCTAATTTATATTTGCTTGGCCACAGGGAAATTCTTTAAATAGAGTAAATAGGAACAGAGACACCAATAAATTTTATTCAACTTTCCTATAAAGATGTTCCAATTCAACTCACCCTCCTTTATCAGCTTATTGAAGTCAAATCCTTGTGCAGCCAGGAAGTCTAGGCTGGAGCTCTGGCACATGAAGATCTTCTCCGGCTTCCCCCTCGGGAACAGATAGAAGTTGTATGCGTCGTTCATGTACTGCTTCTTGCCCGCGTCCCAGTAAAAGGCACACAGCCCATACTGAATCAGAAGAAATTCACTAGCGCCGTTGTAAAGGCGGCCGTAGTAATCCTCCGGAGTATCAAACATAGACGCATCGCGCCCGTTCAGAAGCCCCGTGAACTCCGCGTCTATCACAAGAAACTCAGCCTTCTTTATTGACTCGTCCACTAGAGGCAAGACCTCTTTAAAATCTGGAAATAACACAAACACTCGCAATGAATAAATCGAACGAAACCTGCAAGTATTTCTTCGATTTGCAAGTAGAAAACTTACTCTTCCGAGTTACTTCCATGTTGCCGAAGCTGAAGTAATATCAAACTATGACACGAATATCGATCACAAGTAGTGGTATCAATTAAAATATAAAATAAAAAAACACTAATTTAACCACAACATTGTGCTCGGCGGCAACATCGGCTCCACAGGTCACAGGGGATGGGGGGGGAAACGTCAATAATGCCATTTATAATTGATAGACAGGCAAGGGAATACAGCTTTTTGCAGCCTTAGCAACTAATTCTAAAATAAAAATCAGGATTAAGTTTGAAAATAGTCTTTGTACGTGCAAAGAACCAGATTTTCAATAAACCAGAATCAAAATGTTTAAAACAAATTCACCATTCTGAGAATTGTAATAATTTCAACCAACGTATCCTGACCTTTTCCCGGCATTCATGAACAATAGCGACTTGTCAAATTAGTTAAATTATTTTCTTCTAAGAGAAATGTCTGTTTTCATTAAAACATCATTATGCTTATACAAGTACACACGTACGTTCCGCCGGTTTTTTACTATTACTTTAAACATAATTTGCAGTGTATTCTGTTTTGTTCACAATAACATTATATGGCTCAATAAGAACAACTATTTCAAAGTTCAACGCATTTAATAACTAAAATTAAAATAACATAACATAAAGGCACATTCAACTATATTTAATTAAAATTAAATGTTAAACAACTTTTATTCTTGGATAGACTGGATTAGCTTTTCAGCGTGACTAGAGAGCCGCTCGTACGCGACTTTATTTCTATAGAGATGGATGTTCGCTTTCACCTTCTTCAGAATTAGCTTCGGATCGATGTCGCAAAGTGACAAAAGAGCATCTGAAAACACAGATAACACGGATAAGTCATTTGAAAAAATAACGAGGAATTTAGTAATTTAAATTTCAAATTACTTTCATAATTATTAATCATTTTTTTTTTTATTAAGGCATCAATTAATGATGCCTTTGGCAACTTTAAAAAATATATTAGGGTGCCAAATATCCCATGCATGCAATTTAAAATGAGTCACGAAGTTATCAACTTCCTTTTTTTCCTCACCCAGCATTTCCTTCCTGAAGCTCTCTTCCGTATCGTCCAGGTGTATCAGCATGGCGCTGTACAGCGCGTCCACGTGGGCCCCGTACGTCACAATGTTGTAGTCCGCGGGCCTGTTCTTAAACAGAATGCAAAGCGTCTGCACTGCGTACGAGCGGACTTTGTCGCTGCTATCGTCCAGGCGCTTGAGGACCACTGCGAAAATATTTATAAATATCTTTAAGTAGGAAGATTTATTAACATGTTTATTTTGTTTCAAGTCTTTAAACCACGAATTGTACACAAAGATCGCAAGAAATCCATTAGGAAACCACATTAACAAGTTGATTTGAAATGTCTGTAGGTATTGTTAATTATTATGACGACGGTTTGTCACATTTGTGTAGGTAGGTAGGTACTATTGAGCGTAATAGTGCTGTACACTAGGCACTGTTCTAAATTATTATCATTCGAGGTCGCAACATTTCTGAAGGAATTGTTGCCAATCTTTTATCTAAATACTAACCAAACCACTTTAAGTAAAAACAAATTCTAAATGAAAGTGGATAATCCTATCGAAGGAATTTATTATTCTATATAAAAAAAAATACCAAACAATCTACATGAATCATAACAACAATACAAAATAATCTCAGTATCGCTATTATTAAAAAAAGACAAAAAGATATGCCCCGGGTGAGGATCGAACTCACGACCTTAAGATTATGAGACTTACGCGCTGCCTACTGCGCCACCGAGGCCGATATGTGACCGGTCGAAAATATTCATAGGGTACTACTACCACAGATAACTTTCAAGAGTGCGATGTTCTTTTGAAGAGCCTTGTAATAGCTATCAGTTGTTTTTTTTAATCTTAAATACCACTATTCGGCCGTCATTGTTGGTTTTCAATGAATCATTGAAATAAAATTTGTAGATAATAAAAAATAAGAACTTACTGATCATTTTAATATTTTCTTTTACATGAAAACAGGTTATAAGTAGGTAGTTGTTTTAATTTTGATTTAAATTTTTTTTTCATAAATTAATGTGATTAGTCAATTAATGTGCTAAATTAGGTACCTACACTGGCCAAAAAAAAAATAGATATTTTTTTTTAAATGGAGAGCCCGTCCGCCAGTTCTGTGTTATCAATCATTAGTAGGTGTCAGTGGTATGATAAAAATAATTTAGTCGGTGCAGTTTTCACTTTAGTGAGGAAGCGGCAGGTTTTCACAGAGGTGATATACTTAGGTAAAGGATTAACCTCTCACCGTAGTACAGCGGCGCCGCCCTTTGTTTCCGTTTAGCCGCCCCCTGAATCTTGCCGCCCGGAGCGGATAACGTCCAAGCTCTCCAAAGTACCTACAGCTTAGGCAGATTGACTGACTCGGTGGAACAGTGGTTAGTGACCCTGGCTGGCGGTTCCGAGAGTCGTGGGTTCGATTCCCACTCGGGACAAATATTTGTGTGATGAACATCGGTGTTTGTTCCGTGTCTGGGTGTGATTATGTATTTAAGTATGTATTTATAAATATATATGTATGTATATCAGTCTCTGACGCCCATAGTACAAGCTCTGCTTAGTTTGGGGTCAGATGACCGTGTGTGGAAATGTCCCAGATATTTATTTATTTACGCCCGCGCCACGATAGGACTGTACTCTCTTTACCGCCCCCTTTGTTGCCGTTTTGCCGCCCCCTGAATCTTGCCATCCGAAACGGATATAGTCCAAACTCCAAAGCTCACCAAAGTACAGCTTATTCAGAGTATCCGCCTCAAAGCAGCCGCGGCGCCGCGCCAGCCGCGCGAGGCAGCACGCCGCGCGCAACGCGTGCTCGCGCGTCAGGGCCGAGTTGTCGTCCGCCAGCCCCACCAGCAGGGGGACCGCCTTCTCCACGAACGGCTCCAGGGTCTCCTTGGTAGGGAACAGGTTCACTTCCTGCGATCGTTTTATATGTAGTTGAAGCTCACCAAAGTAGGTAAAGCTAATTAAGAGCCTCCGCTCCGAAGCAGCTGCGGCACCACGAGGAGACTGTCCATTCGCCTTGCCGCCTCCCTTGTTGCCGTTTTGCCGCCTCCTGAATTTTGCCGCCCGAAGCGGATATAGTAGCTACAAACTCACCAAAGTACAGCTTATTCAGAGTATCCGCCTCAAAGCAGCCGCGGCGCCGCGCCAGCCGCGCGAGGCAGCACGCCGCGCGCAACGCGTACTCGCGCGTCAGGGCCGAGTTGTCGTCCGCCAGCCCCACCAGCAGGGGGACCGCCTTCTCCACGAACGGCTCGAGGGACTCCTTGGTAGGGAACAGGTTCACTTCCTGCGATCGTTTTATATGTAGTTGAAGCTCACCAAAGTAGGTACAGCTAATTAAGAGCCTCCGCTCCGAAGCAGCTGCGGCACCACGAGGAGACTGTCCATTCGCCTTGCCGCCTCCCTTGTTGCCGTTTTGCCGCCCCCTGAACCTTGCCATCCGAATCGGATATAGTCCAAAGCTCACCAAAGTACAGCTTATTCAGAGTATCCGCCTCAAAGCAGCCGCGGCGCCGCGCCAGCCGCGCGAGGCAGCACGCCGCGCGCAACGCGTGCTCGCGCGTCAGGGCCGAGTTGTCGTCCGCCAGCCCCACCAGCAGGGGGACCGCCTTCTCCACGAACGGCTCCAGGGACTCCTTGGTCGGGAACAGGTTCACTTCCTGCGATCATTTTATATGTAAGTAAGTAGTTATTATAATTTATGTAGTTTTGGATGGCTATAACATATAGCGAAGGGGCCAATTAAAATTTGGGACAGATACTAAAAATACGCTCTTAAAATGGAAAAATCATTAGGTAATGATTTATTGTTTATACCCTATATCATTATAAACATATTTTTAATACTTATTACCATTTTTTTTTCCTAACTGACTAACGATGATGGCTTGGAGGAGCCTTGTCATCATCACCGGGCTTGCGGGGGAGCGGATGGCTCTCACCCCTAAACTTATTTACCATTGTTATTCCCCGATCAGAATCAGTCTACTAGTGGCTAGCGTATCGCCAACGCAAAACAACGATAAAATGTTTCCTCCTATAATAAGTAATATATGTAGGTAGAGACCTACCTGCCTGGTAGGTATAGATGTGCGCGAACACGACTGTAAACTAAGTAAGGTATGTACAAAGGAATACCTACCTATTAACCTTACCACTTTAATATCATAACTGAGGCCACCAGAACCAGAGTGGCCCAAACCACAAGTTGAAGTTAGAATACATAGATAGAATAGATATTGTTAATTTATCCAAAGAGTTTATAATAGAATTCAGTGCAATAGAAATACCAAAAGAAAATTGTATCATTATAGGATTGTATAGAGCTAACCGCAGTATAAATATATTTTATGAACAGATTAACAAATTACTAAAAAACTAAATACAAAGGATAAGAACAAAACTTTATTTATCGTAGGCGATTTTAACATAAATGTAATAGATAAAATCAATCCAATCACCTCTGAATTCTTAAATTTCATGCGATCATTTAACCTAAGCCAGTTAATCAAAAAGCCTACTAGAGTTACAAATAAAACTGCATCATGCATTGATCTCGCTTTCACAAACTACCCCTCACTCATAAAAGAATCATTTGTAGAAGATTTTGGTCTCTCTGATCACAAGTCTATTAATTTAAAAGTGTATAAAAAAACCGTCGTTAACAAAAATAGAATGTGGTACATGAAAAAGCGACTATTTACACAAAACAAAATAATACTTTTGAAAAATTCATTGAAAGACATTAAATGGAACAATATAATAGATCAACACAAAAATATCAATGAAAATTACAATTCTTTTCTCGAAATAATATCAAATCTAATAAATATTTACATGCCAATACAAAAAATAAAAATACACAGAAACACAAAAAATCGTTGGTTAACTACGGGTCTCAAAAAATCATGCTTACATAAAAGGGTACTAAGAACTATTTTAAATGAGACACAAGATTCTACAATACAGAAGCATTGTAAGTTATTTAGTAATATCCTAAAACGAAGTGTTAAAATAGCGAAAAAACTGGATTATCGAAGACAAATGAACAAATCTGATAATAAAATTAAAACAATGTGGAAAATTATAAACATGAAAACAAATAAAACAAAAATTACAATACATAATAAAAATATTAATCTAAAAATTGATAGTGAAAATATAACTTGCCCCTCTAATATAGCTAAAATATTTAATAATTATTTTGCAACTATAGGTGAAACGTCTGACCAAAGAAATCTCAAACCGGGAAGACCTGTATGTAATCCACCAACCCATTCATTTTACTTACAGCCTATTAATGAAAAAACCACTCAAAAAATTATTAATTCAATAAAAAACAAGCATAGCTCTGGAATTGATGATATACCTCCAATCTTACTGAAAAAATGCACTAAAGAACTATCTGCACCCCTCACTGCACTTATAAACCAAAGCTTCCTAGAATGTGAATTCCCTAATGCTCTCAAAAAAACGCTAATCAAACCAATCTTTAAAAAAGGCGACAATACCTCACCTAATAACTACAGACCGATAGCACTTTTACCAACATTCTCAAAAGTATTCGAAAAAGCAATGTGCATCCAACTCTACTCGTATTTAGAAAAATTTAATATATTGGATGAGAGACAAAATGGTTTCAGAAAAACAAGATCCACTAGCTTGGCAGTATGCGACTTTATTCAAAAAGCTCTACAGTATATCAACGACAAACAATAATATACAATAGGTTTACTACTGGATATGACAAAGGCTTATGACAACGTCAAATACGATATATTACTATCCAAAATGTATGGGTCCGGAATCCGAGGTCCCGCTCACGAGTGGTTCAAATCTTATCTAAGCAATAGAAAACAAATCGTCCAAATTGAATATTACAACAGCCGTAGTAAAGAAATTGAAATTATAAAATCCCAAGAAAAAACATAACCCATTCCATACCACAAGGCAGCGTATTGGGATGTGTGTTGTTTTTGATCTACATTAATGATTTACCAAAAGTATTAGATAAAAATATAGCATTACCTATTCTATTTGCAGATGATATTTCAGTCCTAATTAAAAGCGAAAACACCCTAAACTGCACCGATAATATTATAAACACACTCGAAATAATAACAAGCTGGCTTAACGATCATAATCTTAACATTAACTTCACCAAAACAAAAATAATTCAATTTGGTACATATAAAACAACTCCTTTAAATATAGATATACATTTTCAAAATACTAAAGTAGAAACAGTAAACAAAGTTAACTTATTAGGTATAACAATAGACTCTTACTTAAACTGGAAGCACCATATAGAAATAATAAAATCAAAACTGTCAAAATTCTCATACGCATTATTCGAAATAAAATGTAGTACAGATACTCAAACAGCCCTATCAGCCTATTTTGCGTACGCCCACGCGTGGCTCCGGTACGGGGTAATGCTGTGGGGCAACAGCACAAATGCCCATCAGGTGTTTGTAGCACAAAAGAAATGTATACGAATTTTGGCAGCTATTGATAATACACAAAGTTGCAAACAATATTTTACAAAATTCGGAATACTCACCCAACCTTCTATATACATACTAGACATATGTACATTTGTTTTTAAACACTACAATAAATTTACCCTAATAAAAGATACACACATCATAAATACACGGCATAAAAATAAATTATACTTACCGCAATCTCGTATAAAAATGTTAAACTGTAGCCCCTACTACATGGCAGTTAAGATCTTTAACCAATTACCAAAATATATACAAACCGAACCCAAGCCAACAATATTTAACAAAAAATTAAAGGATTTCCTACTATCAAAATGTTTTTACTCGGTAAATGAATATTTGTCAAATAAGTATTAAATAATTATTTTTCTTTAAACTTTAACTACTGGGAATCTGTTCATAAAATAAAATACACTGATAAATACCCTAGATGATTGTATAGTTTAGTACGTTTGCAATACCTGTAAAAGGTCTCTAAGTTTTAAGTGCTATATACTTTTTGTAATAACACCTACACATGTAACTACACTTAGAATGCAAATAAATATTTGAATTTGAATTTGAATTTGAATTTGAATTTCTTTGTTGACAATGAATCAAACCCCTTAAATAATAGGTACTAGGCAGCCAGAGGGGTGAGAGTCATTCGCTCCCCAGTCCGTTGATGATGACGATGGCTACTCCAAGCCATCACCGTATGCCCTGCTATGATCCCGGACTCTTCAGGCGGGGCGTGAAACGGCATTTGAGCAGGCCTTCAGGGTGAGTGCGACAGGCTAAATATGATCTATTTGTGTCCGTCTACCTCATATTTGGATCTCACTACCGCTTACCATCAGGTGGAGTGAGGTCATCTTGTTAGACTATTTAAAAAATATTGTGTACACCAACCTTCTCGCTCTTGTCCCCGTGCTCCTGCGCCGTGCGCCCCGCCGCCCACACCAGGTTCGGCATTATCACCTCTAGCGAGGGAATGGAGGCATACCTAATTACCTTACCTCTTCAATATCATAATTGTGTACACCAACCTTCTCGCTCTTGTCCCCGTCGCCGCCGTGCTCCGCGGGCGCCCCGGGCTGGTCTGCAGCGCGGCGCACAAGCACGCCGCGGCGGCCGAGCGGGTCGCCTCCGCCGTGCGCCCCGCCGCCCACACCAGGCTCGGCATTATCACGTCTAGCGAGGGAATGGAGGCATACCTAATTAACCTTACCTCTTCAATATCATAATTATTGTGTACACCAACCGTCTCGCTCTTGTCCCCGTCGCCGCCGCGCTCCGCGGGCGCCCCGGGCTGGTCCTGCAGCGCGGCGCACAGGCACGCCGCGGCGGCTGAGCGGGTCGCCTCCGCCGTGCGCCCGGCCATCCATACCAGGTTCGGCATTATCACGTCTAGCGAGGGAATGGAGGCATACCTATTTACCTTACCACTTCAGTATCATAATTATTGTGTACACCAACCGTCTCACTCTCGTCCCCGTCGCCGCCGCGCTCCTGCAGGCGCCCCGGGCTGGTCCTGCAGCGCGGCGCACAGGCACGCCGCGGCGGCCGAGCGGGTCGCCTCCGCCGTGCGCCCGGCCATCCATACCAGGCTCGGCATTATCACGTCTAGCGAGGGAATGGAGGCATACCTAATTAACCTTACCTCTTCAATATCATAATTATTGTGTACACCAACCGTCTCGCTCTTGTCCCCGTCGCCGCCGCGCTCCGCGGGCGCCCCGGGCTGGTCCTGCAGCGCGGCGCACAGGCACGCCGCGGCGGCCGAGCGGGTCGCCTCCGCCGTGCGCCCGGCCATCCATACCAGGTTCGGCATTATCACGTCTAGCGAGGGAATCGAGATCTTAGTATAAATAAATAAATAAAATAAATAAATATTACACAACATCACATACATTGATCTGATCCCGTGTCAGGTAAGTAGATATCAGAATCAATAGTGGATACAAAAATATACTTAAATATATTTAATAATACACCCAGACACGGCAAACACCAATGTTCGTCACACATATATTTGTCCCGGGTGGGAATCGAACCCACGACTCTTGCAAACCCAGGGTCACTAACCACTGTTCCGCCGAGCCAGTCAGCCAGTATGTTACGGTTGAAATGCTTAAATTTATTATTTAGGAGTGACCCTCGCCTCGCTTCGGGTATACTTAGGTATCACTACATAGTATAAAACAAAATCGCTTCCTGCGTCTGTCTGTCTCCATGTATGCTAAAATCTTTAAAACTACGTGAAGGATTTTTATGCGGTTTTTTCATAGTAAGAGGGTTTTAAGAGGAAGGTTTTTATGCGTAATATACCCGAAGCGAAACGTAGGCGGATCACTAGTTAGGTATACATAAAACGCTTCCTCTTAAATCCCTCTAACTAAAAAAAAAACCGCATAAAAATCCTTTGTGCAGTTTTAAAGATTTAAGCATACATAGAGACAGACAGACGCGGGAAGCGACTTTGCTTTATACTATGTAGTGATGAGATGAACCGCCCGCACCGCGCAAGCCACAGCAACCGCCACCGCTTACGTCCTGTTTGCAGCCTTAGGTCTGTAGTTCAATCGCATAATATGATTATTGTGTTGTTTTACATCGTACCTTAGCATAAACGCCATAATTTCTTCAAAACCGACCCCAAAAAAACAATTCTGTAACCGCTAATTGACTATTTTGTGTCGTGTTGTGCCTACTATTGTCTAGCGTTAGATTTATCACTCTTAAATTTACCTATAAAGTCCTATACCCACGGCCGGAACGACACCGCCGCCGCGGTGCCATGTGTACACACCATGACACACTGCCCATCCAACCTACCTTCAATAACAATCTTCAAAAACGCCTCCAGCTTCTCGCTGTCCGCCTTGCAGAAGTTGGTCTGCCGCTTGAGCAGCACCGATGAGAGAACCGTGAACAGCTTCAGCTTCACCTCCGGGTCCACTTTGGGCGTGGCCAGGCACTCCTTCAGGAGCGGCGCTATGAGATGCAGCTGGGAACCTAGAGCTGACCCTGTAAGTTAAAAAGGAGGTTAGTATGTGGGTACCTAGTTGCCACAGCGCAATCGCGGCATATACCTAAGTAAATAGGCTGTGAAACCATAAACAAAACACTATACAAGTAATCAAATAATTAAGACGAGCAGATGAGATGATGGGTGAGGGCGACAGGCTCAATATGGTCTATTGTGCCTGTCGACCTCAGGGAGGTCATCTGAGCGAGATCAAAGATTAAGCATTTTACCGACCAGGTGGATAATAATCCCACCAAATTCTGGACCTTATTCACTTGACATAAGGTCCTAAACCAATGTGGATGAACTTCTCTGGTAGTGATGAGGCTCAGACACGAACTGTGGCTCGTCTTACCGGAGTACGTGAGCACCGCCTCGAGCAGGCAGCGGTCGGGCGTGAGCAGCGTCCAGGTGAGCGCGTCGCTCGTGATGGCGGCGAGCACGCGCCGGATGTGCTTCTCGTATAGACCGGTGAGGGATAAGGCTTAGTCACCAACTGTAGTCTTACCGGAGTACGTGAGCACCGCCTCGAGCAGGCAGCGGTCGGGCGTGAGCAGCGTCCAGGTGAGCGCGTCGCTCGTGATGGCGGCGAGCACGCGTCGGATGTGCTTCTCGTATAGACCGGTGAGTGATAAGCCGCAGCCTTCGAGTTGGCGGAGACGGTCCAAGTTCGCTGGAATACGAGTTTCTTTTAATAGGCATGTGATGAAGTTCTAAGGTTGTTGAAGTTGAACAACAAGCACCTAGCCAGGGTGTGTGACTAAGGACTTATCACCTTGAGTTAGGGTCAGCTTAAGCGGAGTTGAAGAGTCCATTCATTCGCAGTGGAGTAGTGTCGGGGCAGCGCTAAGGGTGTCTTCTATTTTGAAACTGTACCTACATCGATTTCCTTCGATGTATTGGAACAAAACATCGATGTTTTAAAACTGACGGACGGTAATTGCTAAAATGCTACCGGGGACAATATAAAATTTTGACGACTGACGACCTCAGGTGCTATACCCACTTTTTCAACAACAACAACAATCTTCGAGCGATTAACCTCTATCGTCCCTGCTATCGACGTGACCCTACCGTTTCCAATACTTACACAGAGCCATGATCTGTATCTGGTCGTCAACGGGCATGGCGTACACGGAGAAGCAGATGATGAACAACTCCTCGAACACGGGCTGGCAGCGCTCCTTGCACAGCATCATCAGCGCTTCTGCCACGTACATCAGGTTCCGTTGGTATTTGGGCTGTAAAATAAACTACCTTGAATTTACTCTTAAATAAGGTTGCCAACTAAAATACTGAAAACAATCCAGCTTTTTGGGGCAGACAACAGTATAACTTATTTTTATATCAAAGGCTAACAGGTTGACCTCACTCCACCTGATGGTAAGGTAGTGAGATCCACGTTGAGGTTGTCAGGCACAAGACCTTATTGAGATTGTCGCATTCACCCTGAAGACCTGGTTAAATGCCGTTTCAGGAGGGAGCAAACATGAGCTGGAGCTGGAAGGTCAATCATCAGCACTTGCATTGGTGGCAGCGCTGCACGCTGTCCAGCACGTGTCGTTCGGGATTGGATAGGGAAGGAAAATCCATAATAAATCCTCCATTTCTTTTACAGTAACCCGGCACCTCGAGATAGACAGAATCCATCATCATACTTCCATCATTCTATCTACACACCGTAGGTATTAACCCCGCACTTTGAGTGAGACGGCAGTAGGTATACATTCATCCCTATCACTCAAACTTCAAACATCTATCCACTTACCGTCCTAACCCTACACCGGTCCGGATCAACCAGCTCCTTGCACAGTTCTCCCATCGCCTTCTCCGCGACTTGTTCCGCGCGAGATCCCTTGACGATGTTGGCTATGACGAGTAGCGCGCCCCACGAGTCCACCTCGGCCTCCAGTAGCGGCCACCAGGTCTCCGGCGCGATGAAGTACCCGAACAGCTCGGCGGCGCGTTTGATCTGAATAAGGTTGTAGGTACTCTTTGGTTTGATAAGATATGTAGCGACATCCGATTAAGAACTTCGCACAGCAACTAACAGATGGCGCTGACATACCATCTTCACGAGAATATGTAATTAGTATGGAACCTACATCACACTTCAAAGTTATTCGGGCCACTAACTACAAGTCCTCGAGCACGATCACCTAGCTTGGTGGAAGATCTTCTCTTTAAAGATCACTCCTAAAGATACCTATTTGAAGGTGACTATTGACCTACTGAATCAACCGTGACGAAGGTTGAGGTTGCTTAGTCAAGCTACCTAAGAATTACTAATCGTAATTAAGGACCAACTTGGTTCTTCATTTAGATTAAGAATTTTCGACTAGGTTCCCAATTAGCGTATATAGGACTTACGATTAAGGAATCTAAAAGAAAGCAAACGCAAGAAATCATGTCTGTTTCATAATTAGCTCTAAAATAAATATGCTTTTTTTTTGGATCTCTAAATAATGTTTAGAATACCAATACACGCGAGTTTAATCCGTAAAATTAGTTTTATTTCAAATGTGTAGTGCTCGCGCAAATAAAAATAGACAATACTATAAATATGCTTAAAGCCCTGGTTTGAATAAGAAGATCGGAGCCTATGTGGCTTCGATCTTTATCCGATTTCCTTAACAATTTTCCGCACACAGCGCAGTAAAATAGGTAGGGTCGAGCAGTAGACACGAGTAGGCATACTTATCCAACATACCCTTACTGCGTATTGCGTAGTGGGTGTACGCTCATACCTCCAATATGATCCTGGGGTCGTCATCGCTAGCGCCGCGGTGTAGCGTACGCACGACGGTGTTAGCGTGCTGCGTGGAGCCTTCCTCCGCGCACAGCAGCAGCCAGCACAGCAGCTGAGCCACGCGAAGCCGCGCGTCCGCTTGCCAGCCGTCCATCTCTGGGGAGGCACACAGGTTTATAACGGTCGGACGGACGGAAGGGCGGACGGACGGCAGCGGCTTAGTAATAGGGTCCCGTTTTTACCTTTAGGTTCGGAACCCTAAAAACGACCTAAGCCTAAGACTTCGATTGTCGTCTGTCTTACGCCAGACTGTTCAAACCGACCTATTAGATCCTAAAAATATGTTTAGTATCTATTTGGTCGATGTCTGTTGTTTTTTACAAGCTTTTATTTAACTTGCAATGTATGTATGTATGTATGTTTGTGTGTTCGGGTGGAATTTTATAACTCAATTTTAAGGCACTTGCCCTCAACCGATTGAGCTGAAATTTTGCATGCACGTGTATATCCGATGACAATGCAATATTATTATGACATGGAGCTGATCTGATGATGAAGTCGGAAGATAGCCATAGCAACTCAGTAATTAAATAACATAACCACATCGAGTTTGGGCTCATTTCATTCGACTAGATGAGTATTTTGGTGCTAGATAGTAACCAAGGTCTGATGATGGAGCCGGAAGACAGCCAAAGGAACTCAGTACTTAAACGACACAACCAAATCGAGTTTGGGCTCGTTTGATTCGCCTAGATGAGTACTTAGATGCTAGATGGTAACCAGGGTCTGATGATGGAGCCGGAAGACAGCCAAAGGAACTCAGTACTTAAACGACACAACCCCATCGAGTTTGGGCTCGTTTGATTCGCCTAGATGAGTACTTAGATGCTAGATGGTAACCAGGGTCTAATTGAAGAGTTGGATTGTTCAAAATTAACTGGCAAACGACCTTGCAATAATGATGCGTTGAATGAGATGAACAGACTTAGGAACTTACAAGGTGAAAACTAAAAAGTATAAAATAAATTAAGGTAAAAAATCTTTAAAAACAAGCTTTTATTTAACCCTTAACTACCCAGTAAGCTATTGTAACGTAACTGACCAGTAGTGTCCAACAGACACATTCGATAAATATAAGATGTGATGAGTGAAAAACAAGTAATTTAAATTAAACAGATATTAGAATGAACTTCAGTAATGTATATTTGCACATGTGGAGCTACAGATGTATATTTTTCAGGATTTGTAGCAGTAATTATATGATTACACTTTTAACAGCACTTGATAGAAGCGCTGTTTATATCGAAGAGTAAACTAACAACGCTTTATCCTCTTCACAGCAGATTCAGATAATTGGTCAGTAGTATGGTCAGCTTCTATATGGTTCATGGCTGCTAAGTGCATACTTGATAGACTTTCCTTACTTTGTCTCCGTGGATGAGGTGTTACCAACACTGTTGCAATTTCACGCATAAATAGTTTTTTGTGTTTTTTATTTTGCGTGTGTTCCAATACAATAACATCTCATCATCATCAGCCCATTTCTGTCCACTGCTGGAAATAAGCCTCTCCAAATGCACTTTTCTCCCTCCTCGGCCACTCGCATCCAGCTCCTACCAGCCGTCCTGCGCAGACCGTTACACCACCTGGCCTGCGGGCGTCCTACACTTCGTTACATAATAACATCTAATATAAATATATTTTGAATTTGCTAGGTACCCATTCGTTTTATACTAAACTCTACTACCTACACTCATGAATCATAATCATCACCCTCACTCCAAGAATTAAAACTATAATTCTTTCATTACCGTTTACAGTTGCTGGTTCTGTCACATTTTTTTCAATCTCGAATCAGTATTTTCATCGTTACTGTAAACATGTTCAAGTTGAAGTTTACGTCTTATTGGTTGCCATTTATCTATTTATCTGAATAATACTGAATAGGAGGACTATTATGTGGTGTCTTGTGTGTCTAATCACTGATATGCGAGACGAAAACAAAGACGACAATTATAACACAAAAAAGTGGTGTCAGATTATTATGGCTATAAAATATTAATCGTTATGACCCACCCGACATCATAAGATTATACGTTAATATAAATAAAAAACAATCTTTGTTCACATTCTCAAACAAAATGTTATTGTGTCTATTGGACACTTGTGGGTTGATGAAATACTATTTTTGAATATTCAAAATATCTAATAAATCTTACATGTTATAAATATTCTAAAAGCACTTTTAGAATCTTAAAACATTGAAGATCAAATAGGTAAAAGGCCGATTCATAAAAATGAATACTTTAGTTATTATCAAAACTTAAACTCAAAAATGTGTCCGCGAGACACTTGTGGGTTGTTAAGGGTTAAATGCGCTAAAAAGAAAAAATAAACTTTTACACTATAACTTTACTGTCAACTTATAACATTTCAAATTCAACATATTTGACACAATTTATATGTTTTAAAAGCTTGTCGCGAGATTTAAGTACCTACTCGTAATTTTAAAAGCAAGTTTTAAAATACCTGCCTATTAAAAATTTTAAACTAAGAAAGTAAATACGAGTACTTAAATCTCGCGACAAGCTTTTAAAACATATAAATTGTGTCAAATATGTTGAATTTGAAATGTTATAAGTTGACAGTAAAGTTATAGGGTAAAAGTTTATTTTTTCTTTTTAGCGCATTTAAATAAAAGCTTGTTTTTAAAGATTTTTTACCTTAATTTATCTTACATTAGATAAGTCAGAATGCCGTAGTCACCGAACTTATGTTTGCGCAAACACTTGTGCATGCCCTGCGCTCATTTCTATTGAGATCGGCCACTGCTGGCCATGGCCGATGGCAACACTTTATTTTTTTATTTTACTTTATTTATTTTATCAGTTTTACGAGTCAGACCTTTCGCGATCGCCGGCACAATCTTCCCAATGTTATTCTGTACGAGCACTCTGCAGCCCATGTTGGGTCGCTTCACGTCAGGGTAGTGGCTAGGTACATCCTTCAGGAAGTCCGCCTTCTTCTTGAGATCCTCTTCATTCTCCTCCATATATTGCAGACCTATGTCCGTCCACAGCTTTGTGGCTGTCTCGCGAACATCCGCCATTACGTCACTAAGGCTGGAATAAACCAAATGAGTAGCAATTACAAGTCTTCTCATTGTGTATTTCCCAATTCAAATTATTATTAAATTATATCTACAATCAATTATGTTTGTATAATAATAATAAGGACCTTGTCCAGAATATTATGCAGTCTTATCAAATCAAGTCTAAGTTATCAACACCAACCATTTTCTGGTCAATGTAGAAGCAAGACACAGATAGATTTAGGTTTGTACCTACTCATGAGTTTTTTTGGGGTAATTATAAGTATGGTTTATAAATAGTGTTTATGACAATAAACATGGTGACCTTCACCATACAGACATCAGACAAAATAAAGCCTGGTCCTTGCCTCTGTGTGTGTAAATGAAAAGTAGAAAGATGCAGATGTCTGTGATCTGTATGTATATTTATTACCTAGTCAACAACAAAGGAATCATGCGATGCCAGAAGGAATATCTGTCTCTGTAGTTCAACATCCAATTGCCAACTTCCAGGGTCACCTGCAGCCTCACTTGGGTGTTTTCATCAAACAACTTCTCAGCCATGGGAGTGATGGACTGTTCGAAGCATTTGGCATTGCCTGCCAAAACCACTGCACCTGTGAAATGAACAATCAGTTGTCAACATAGTTCTTTGATTATCAGACTTAAAATTCAAAATGAAATAAAATTTTTGCGAGTATTTTGGGAAAATTGAGAAACTGATGGAACCATTCTGAAAGTCACATTTTATGTCACAGAATAGTATTTAATGACATAGATAGCCGTAGCTACTATATGTTATGAAGTAATTCATAATGGAATTAATTATAGAAAATAAAACATGTGAACATTTAATGTCCCTGTTCTCTAGTGCCTGTAATTTTAGGGGTGAGAATCATCTGCTCCCCCGCAAGTCTGGTGATGATGATGAGGTTACTCCAAGCCATAATTGAATGTCAATTAGGAAAAGAGTCTCAAGTTTTAATTTGTAAATTAGGGTAATAACCATAAAATGATAGCTTACCAATAGCTTTGATGGACCCCACTCTAACTCTAAAATGCTGATGTGAAAAATTAGACAAAAGTGGCTTCACATAGCTCTCCGACTGGAAATGGAAATCCCTCTCCAAGACCTTTGTTAACAGGATAATACATTCACATGCCTCCAGCTTCACTTTGGGGTAAGGGTCTGCACTAGTCTTCGTCAAAATGCTAGTGAAGTCATTTATGAAAGGACTTAGAAGATGTGTCACCTTGTACTTAAGTAGTATTTGGTGGACCAATTCAATAAGAACTAAACGAATTTCTTCTGAGTCTTCCACTATTTCAGGACAACCGATACGGCGTACTATAACAGGCAGAATGTATGTCAAATAGTAATCATTTAATGGCAGACGTGCAATAAAGTTTGAAATTATTTGCGCAGACACTTCGCGGCATCCTTCGGAGGAGTCGGAGAAACTTTTTAGTACATATGCGTATATTTCTGGAAACACCACCGCGAGGTCACAGTCCTTGTTTGCTGCGTCCTCGAATATCACTTTGTTAATATTCACCAAGGCCTGTTTACGAGTAATTTTTGAGTCGCTTTGAAGAGAAGTTATATAGTGTTCTAAAACACTTTTAGGATTGTCTTGGAGCGTAGGCTTGTATATGGACATTTTTATAGAAATGGAATGTTCTTCCACTTAGAATATAGCTTCTTAAGACTCTATGTCGTAGTTTTCGACGCAGTTATTGATAAAACTTTGCTAAAACCCAATTTCCGTATTCGAAAAATAAACAAGTTCTGTATCCATGACAACGTTGTCATAATGACAACCTTTTTTTAATTGCTTCATGGCTTTGGGTATTCAGAAAAAAAACTTGTTTTACTATTATGCTAATTATGGCAACATTCAACAGATATGTCAAACGCACTTTGACCAACGTGCACCAATCACAGTTCGCCAAGTAAATCTGTCAACGTCTTCATTTCATGGAAGAGATTCTCCTTTCATATCAATTTTATTGCATTCAAAGTCTGGTCTAACGCGATATAAGTGTCACTGTTCCTGCTTGCTTGAGTTATTTTTAGACAGAGCTTTAACAGCTGTAAATCTAAAATGCATAAATTCAGCTTGTTCCATTTACTATTCGTGGCCGCGGTGATACAAATCGCCGTCGCGCTGAAAGAAGGTGAATGCGAGGTTTGTGTGAAGACCGTGGAGAGATTCGGAGCCACGTTATCAGAAAGTGTCAAGAAAGACCCTAAGAAAATAGAAGCAGAATTCAAGAAGTTCTGTAAGGGTTCTAAAAGTAAAGAAAATCGCTTTTGTTACTACCTTGGTGGTCTAGAAGAATCCGCTACCGGTATTTTGGGAGAGCTTTCTAAACCCCTCAGCTGGTCCATGCCTGCTGACAAAATCTGTGAGAAATTGAAGAAGAAAGACGCACAAATCTGCGACTTGAGGTTTGACAAACAGATTGACTTAAAGAATGTTGATCTCAAGAAACTGAAGGTTCGTGACCTGAAGAAGGTTCTTAATGACTGGGACGAGGTTTGCGACGGCTGCATCGAGAAGACCGACTTCATCAAGAGAATAGAAGAGCTAAAGCCCAAGTACATGGGTAGATCTGACTTGTAAAATTTAGTTCAATAAAATAGGTAAGTCATCCTACAACTTTCTACACATATGTTTCAAACAATAATCTTTTCAGGGTACCATATTAACTTTCTTTTAATACAAAACTGTTTCTTTACATACATACCACATTATGATGATGTGAAATGCAACCCTGTGCTGGTGAAATAGCTCTTTGTAGTTGAATGATTTCAAATTCTACAACTGAATTGCATAATTTATACACAAGTAGGTACCTATTCTCACAAATGTAATTTAGATAAGAAAATTTAATTACATATAAATTTATTCATTTAATTTTAGTGAGAATAGGTGAATGATTGGTTTAAGTAATGCATTTTAAAATCATGAAAAAGTTGGTAAAATCATTTTATTCTAATGTTTTACATGAAATAAACACATGGGGTTCCAATGTTGTGTGAAAAAAATGTCATGTATGTTTTCTGAATTAAATACTTAGCTCAACAAAAGAGCAGTGAAACATATTTCATAAAAAAAAACAGATAATTTATCTTCAGTATTTCAATCTTGAATGGCACGGCACTTTGATTGTCACCACATATGACAACCAATGTGACTGTTCATTCGTAAAATGTTTTTATTGTACATGTGTGAACACACAATGGTTGCATTTAGCCGACACACAATCTTGGCAGCACAGAAAGAATAATGGCGATTGCTGAGTAGCATAGGCTGACGCGGCTGAGGAATGCTAAGTGGCGATATTCAGATTGATTGATTGATTCGTCCATATGGCGGAATATTCAAACGTTAACAGCTAACTTCACTTCTCTCATTTCCACTCAGCATGGTTCTGGCTGTGATACTGTAGTCAGAATTGTCGAATGCTGTTCAGCACTCTCAGATTCTGACCAGTCTGTCTGTCGGCTAAACACACAATGTGATTTAACTTCATATTGGGAGACATTCATGTTTATATTCCATTATTAAATTGGTCCTAACCCTTATAGGTGGGTGTTAGCACCTACACCACAGTTATAATAAACTCTCCCAGTTTTTATACATCCTATTTATTATGCAGTTACATTTTATGTTTGATTTATTTTAATTTAGAATTATTACTTTCTTTCCACAGGTACAACTTGGACAGTGCCGTAAGAAACTTATTACACCGAACAGTGCAGTTGGTGAAAGTGTGGTGCGGTCCAAGTGATAAATAAATTATTGCATTTGAACTGTGTGCAAGTTGACTCGAGATGAATGCATGTGTACACAAATGAATAAATTATTATAATTGTAATTAAGTAAATATTTTTAACAAAATTGTTTGCTTTTATTTATGGATTATTTTTATACTAGCTAAATCTTAAAAACTACCCACACAAAATAGGTGCTTTGATGTTGAATTGCAGATATAAGCCCGTTTCACCATTACAATATCTTGAATTTTCAAAACACCTAGCACAGCAGCTTTAACCAGCCTGTACCAAACAAATGCCAGAGGACAGGATCTTTCGAAAAGCATAGGATTCATGATTCATATTATAGGTACCTAATGTGGATATCAGCCCATTGCACTATTATGCAATGGACTGATATCAGCAACTTGACTTCATTGCGCCTGTATTGTTTGGGGTTGGAATCTCTTGAACTTAAATAGATAGGATCCTATATAGTACTGAAGAGATTAGGATAAAATCAATCAAATAATGAATATTTTCTATTTCTGAACCATTGAACATAGGTATTCCATTTGCTTACAGTTATATACTTTTATGAGTAGGTTTATGGTAAATAAGAATTACTTGGTGAAATTATATTTCCGTGTTTCTACCCAGGAATAATGAAATGAAATAAATTCATCAATAAAAAGTTCCATGGATAAGATGATCTGAAATCTGCAACTAAAGGATGAAATGCAACCATCTGCTGGTGAAATAGGTAGCTCTTTGTATTTGAATGACTTCAAATTCCACAACTGAGCAGATTTACCAATGCAATGTTTGGAAATGAAAATGGAAAACACTAATAAGGTCTGATCCCACACATTGAAATTGAACTTCATTGACAGGGAGACTGTAGGTACTAAACTGGCAGGATAGGTATCAATTTTTTATTTTACTACCAAATACATATTGATTCAATGTTTGATGAAATAAAAGATAAGATTACTTTACACTAAAATTTATTTTGCAACAGAACATGTGTGAGTTAGAACAGACAGTGATTACATGCAGCAGTTCCAGCTATAAATACACATAAATATTGATTGATCATTATGGCATTCCCTTTAGTGGTACTTGTAGTTCCTGTGGTGCTCTGGAAATAAAGAAAGGAAATGGTTTAAAGACACAATATGTAAAACAGTCAACAGAATAATAGTAAGTAATACCAAACTGATATAACTTTTCGGTGTTGAAATACAATATGCCCCCTTTAAATATTTTAGTTCTAAAATGTGATTGCAGTTTAGCAGTTATTGTATTAAATTCAATAATTATATTATTGAACCTTTTCAAAGGGAACTTACTCATCTTTCCGTAGTTGATCACATAGAAGAAGGTCATAGACCCAACCAGCAGCTGGAAGAAGGGGGCAATGCCCACCTTCTTAGGCTGCATGTACTTGTGCTGCCACCTCCACCAGGCTGCCGAAAAAATTAACATTGAAATATGTCTGTATGTCTCAGATTATAAAAAGCTTTTATCAAATATCCAAAAATCAATAAATATGTGGATATCCGTTGATTACTCTAGCGACTTAGTATTAGTTAGATCAAAATTATTACATTTAATAATTAGCGATTGCACAGTTTCAAAAACCTAGCTGGCATCTAGGTTCAGAGAATCCAATAAGTATTCTAACCTAAAAAAAAATATTTTGAAAAACATTGTTACCTCGGCTGACGGCACCAGTAACAGCAGAGGGAGTCTTGTTCCTGCGAGCCAACCAAGAACCAAGCTCATTGAGTTTCACCTGCCCGAAGGGGGTGTCGGCTAAAAAACCAAAAATAAATTACATAATCGAATATTACATACGTCGAAGGACAAAACATGACCATATTTTTCTACTTACGCTTTCCATAGTAACGGGCCGGGTCGTAAGGCCCATGGACAGATGGGTTGTATTCTTTGGGATAATCCCCGAAAGCCATGGTTTATTCGGGAATTTTACCGAGTAATTTTATAAAACTCAGCCGAATAACCAGCTGTCAAATTTAAGCCATAGACAAATTATAGATATTTTCAGAAGTGTAGTCCTACCACTTCCGGTTTTGTAGATAATTTACTCTTAACTTTAAATAACCGGTTTTGAAGGGGGGTGAATAAATGACAAATTGTAGCTATTATCTGTGGTCTGGCACCAAAATTAAAACGTGTACTGTCAAAATAAGCAGTCTATGATTATACAGCATATTTCATTTGCTGAGCGACTCCGAGTTATTGTTTCTCTCATTGGAAAATCATAAAATAAATTAACACAATGGTTTTAGAAAGTACTATGATTTGTGTTGACAACAGTGATTACATGAGAAATGGAGATTTTCTACCTACGAGGCTGCAAGCTCAGCAAGATGCCGTAAATTTGGTATGTCATTCTAAAACACGGTCAAATCCAGAGAATAATGTAGGTCTTCTGACCCTTGCTAATGTTGAGGTGCTGGCCACTTTGACGAGTGATGTGGGCCGCATTTTGTCCAAGCTGCACCGCGTTCAACCTAACGGTGACATCAACTTATTGACTGGTATCAGAATTGCCCACTTGGCACTCAAGCATCGTCAGGGAAAGAACCACAAAATGCGCATTGTTGTGTTCGTGGGGTCACCAATCCACACCGATGAGTCGCAACTCGTAAAACTGGCGAAGAGACTCAAGAAAGAGAAGGTAAACTGCGACATCGTTTCTTTTGGGGAAGATGCAGACAACAATCCGCTTCTGACAACATTCGTGAATACACTCAACGGCAAGGATAACACTTCTGGCGGCAGCCACCTCGTGTCTGTGCCAGCAGGAGGCTGTGTCGTGCTGTCGGAGGCTTTGATCTCATCACCCCTTATTGGCGGCGATGGGGCTGGCCCTTCAGGCTCAGGACTATCACCATTCGAGTTTGGTGTCGATCCTAATGAAGATCCTGAGCTGGCTCTTGCTCTGAGGGTTTCTATGGAGGAACAGAGACAGCGCCAGGAAGAAGAATCACGCCGGCAACAGGCTACTGCTGAGGGCGAAACTGGCAAGACTGGAGAACCTCAAAACACTGGTATGGAGAGAGCACTAGCCATGTCACTAGGCCGTGAAGCTATGGAGCTGTCAGAAGAGGAGCAAATTGCTCTTGCCATGCAGATGAGCATGCAGCAGGATGGTCCGGCTGCTGAAGAGAGCATGGATGTCTCTGAAGAGTATGCAGAGGTTATGAATGATCCAGCGTTCCTACAGAGTGTGCTGGAGAACCTGCCTGGTGTAGACCCCCAGAGTGAGGCCATCAGGAATGCCATGTCTACCATCAAAAAAGATAAGGATGAGAAAGATGACAAGGACCAGAAAGACAAAGATGGTAAGGGTTCGGGCTCCAAAGAAAACTGAGGATATTTTTCAATTTTTTTAATATGCTCATGCTCGTAAACTTTAACATTAGACACCACTTGAGTGTAACTATCACTATAAATTTATAATAAATACAGATGATATAAATTAAAGCTGTGCTTATTGTTTTCATTTCCATGAAATCCAGTTGAGCCCTTCAATTTTGTCATACCCTGCAAACAAGTTGTAATTAAATATCTGTTAGCAAATTATTTCATAAGAAGTATTATGTTTTTTCTGCTATGCTGGGTATGCTGTTCAGTTATACCATAAATGATAATGAATAAATTTTGAAGATTGGCCAATATTTTTATGCTAACTTTTGTAAAATAGAATCAAAATATTATTAGGTATTTAGTTACAGGCGAAATCATTAAATACACAGTATCAGAAAAAGATAAATGTATGTAATATATGTACTGTTAAAAATACATAATAAATATTAAAATGCTACCTACTGGCGTCATCAAAAAAGTGTTTGCTTTGGAATTTCTGTTTGGCCTCATTTAGTAGCTGTTTTCTAAACTCCTCACTGAATTCTTTTGGTTTAGGTACAGATACTAATTCCTTTTTATGGTCTAGAACAAATTAAACAACTTAAAGTAAAGCAATACAGACCCAGTTGACTAAGATGGAAAGGTATCAATAATATGTAATAAGAGTACCTTTTTCATTATGATCTTGAGTCTTTTTGTTCAATAACATAAAAGAACTTTTGATGTCTTCCAATTGGGGCTTAAAGCTTCTGCTGTATATACTGGCTGAAAATGTGTCATCTTGTAAATACAAGGGACCATTAACATAGGACAACACCTTGTGTAGGTCTTTGGCATGCCAAAAATCACAATCCTTAACAAAGGAGGATGGGCAGAAATGTATGGGACGGGTAGGTACCCACGACTAATAAACAACCCTACTTATATTGTTGGAAACCCCTTTTCAAGACCACCTCCGACAATATTAAACTTTTATTTTGAGTTTCCTTTTTCAACAATTTTCTGACCTCATACATAACATTATAATGCTGAAAGTACATTAATTTAGTCATTGAGCGTAAACTTACATAATCTTTTTTATTAAAATTTTTATTTTATACATAGATGTTATTTTAGTTGAACTGTAACTTTTTTCCCCACAACGAATTGAGACTATCCCTTATAATAACTAATGAAAGTCATGAAAAGAACATTCTAACGACATATGTCTTATCTTTATTAGGCAGCGTGTACTTTCTGCCCTACCTCCTTAGGCCAAAAACAAAAAAATATTGATACAACTGACTAGGTATTCAATCAATTGGTTACTTACAATTTGGCCGTCCGATTGTGGACATTGGTACATCACTACAAAGCTGCTGTTTCAGTCTCTCGCTCAACATATCTTTCAACTGAGAGTTCTTCTCCCTTCTTCTCTCAGAGTTCGACGTTCGTATACTTGCGAAAGTCCTAGGACTTGGGCTAGATTTCATACTTGGAAAATCTCTTTTGACGATTCTTGATTCTGGAAGGTGAATATGTAAATATTGACAAATAGTAAGGCGTCCGACCGATTTCAGCCACGGCGGCCGATCTCAATTGAGATCAGCCAAGTGCGCAGGACATATTATAGTGCACAAGTGTGTGCGCAAACACAAGTGCACTCTCTATTCCCTTACTCTCATAATTCGGTGAGACGGCAATCCGACATGACCGATGAGAGATCGGGCGCAGGACCACCGGCTTAACGTGCTTTCCGAGGCACGGGCGTTCAACCGCCAACTTCCTAACTCCGGGCTGAGTAATTTCATTACAGAAAACTCACACAAATTTTGCCCGACCCCGGACTCGAACCGGGGACCTCTCGGTCCTAACGCAGCACTTGCTACCAATAGACCAACGAGGCAGTTGACAAATAGTAATGAGTGAAATGAGTCATACTCTTTTTTATAAGAGGGCCTACCATGAGTTGGCTATCGAAAACTTACTTACGTTAAAAACCTATCGAGTTGTTTTTTTCATACGGCCGATTTTAGTTCTTCGCGTAACCACCAGCGGCGCTGTACAAGTTTTTCATAGACATATTTACGTAGGCGATATCGAGTGCGTAAGTTTTAAACTCATGGTAGCCCCAAAGAACAACGACCAAATTTATACCCTGACATGACTAGTGGGATTTGAACTATCAGAAGTGATTGTGACAAATTATATTCAGCCTTGCATACCGTATTGTGAATTGAATTGTGTTGGAGAAGGAGGTTTCTTTGTCTTTAGCCGATCAGGTGACACTTCTGGAAAGTAAAAATTATTCAAGTATTTTCATGTTATGAAGATTAAAGGAGATCGTTCCTAGCGATAATTTTACCTGCACTCAAACTTTTAGTATCCTTATGGTAAGTGGGACTTAACGGTTTTGCTCTACTGCTTATCACATCTAGAAAAAAAAAACTTTCTTAGGATTATGATATCATGATTAGGTATTTTGTAGTAGGCACCGACTGAAAATATATATCTTACCTGAATTGATTTCAGATCTCGGTGGACTATTATTATTACTATTGTGTTTAGTTATTGATGTAGATGACCCTCTTAAAATATCTGTAACCAAAACCAAATCTGTAATGGTCCTTCGAGACAACTTGGGATCATCGGTATTGACCTACATTTACGGAACATTGGGGCTACCATGAGTTTAAAACTTACGCGCTCGATATCGCTTACGTAAATATGTCTATGAAAAACATGTACAGCGCCGCCTGGTGGTTTCGCGAAGAACTATAATCGGCCATATGAAAACAACTCGATAGGTTTTTAACGTACGTAAGTTTACGATAGCCAACTCATGGTAGGCCCTCTGTTATCGTTCAGTGGTACCACAGCAACCACTATTCCAGCTATAACTGGCCTAAATAAGTTCTAGGGATGAAAAGAAAACACTATCGATTTCGCAAGAGAACTCACGCTTCCCCGGCACAGAACTCTTGGTGAGTCCGACCTTATCATCCTTCGCCGTCGGAGTATTGGAGGGGCGCAACTTGGCCCCCACGACGCTCTTACCAGCTGTCCAAAACAAAACACCAACAGCGATTATTGTGAATACAGCGAGGTATCGCACAGGGCAGAGGTACGACACCACGTGCGCAAGCCTCCAGAATATAAAGTGGAATAGGACGCTCGTGATTACTTCTACCCTAGGGTTGGTAACTGAAATAGAACGCGGACGTTATGTACCTACCTTTGCCCTTAATTAAAAAATATCAATTGAAATGGGCTCGCATATAGCGCATTTTAACTGAGCAAGCCGTATGCGGTATTTGCATAGTCAACATCAAAAGCTGTTGCTGACCGTACAAGTGTTCATCTTAAAATGCGCCTTATGCAAGTTTTAGGTATCTTGAACCTGGATAAAAGGACAAAACTTTAATGAAACCATTTGGAGATGTGATAGGTACCTTCCGTTTACCCAGATTCTTGCACAATCTAAGTATACCTAATAGGTAACTACAGTAGACTGTTGAAAGCAAATACTCACGTGATTTCGTTTTGGCCAATTCGAACTTTTTATCGGTGACCGATGAGACAGAATCCTTGTGTTCCGCTAGAAATTTCAAATGAAATTTTGTGATTATTTTTTTTACTAGAAATAACTGAAATGATACATAATATAGGACTACCTATATAGGTGTAGGTATTACTTAAACCTAGATAACTCTGTAACTGAATTATGAATTGTAGACTTATTATGTAGGTACTTACTTCGCCAAGATCTAGCAGGAGATTTCGCTTTTCCAGATATTGTCTTGGCAATTTCGTTTGAATCTAGAGAAACGACATCATGTAATTAAAATTATTTTTGATGTTTCAATTAAAACACAGTGATAATTATAATGCTACTTACATTTTGGGATGGTCTTCATTACAGTTAGTTTTTTATTTAGACTCGTTACCAGAGGTTTTCCGTAACCAGAGCCGGGAAGACCTGGAATGGTACCTGCTCTTAGCAATATAGCCGAATTGAGTTATTGCACTAAGTGTGGGTCCTAACTTTATATACCTATGTACTTTATGTGGCTATATTATATTTATTTGCTCTATTTAATCAAAGATAGTAGTAACACTTTACCTGGAGGTGACTGGCTCCGCCTGCCATTCAGAGCTTCTTCGCTAACGCTTAGCGGTTGTCGACCGGCGGTTGCCAACGTTTTGGAGCGGGCTACAATTCAAAATGTATGACTTCTACAGTACACTTTTATGGCAGTGATAAGACTTCACTTAATTTTGGTCCTTCGAAAAGTGATATTTTATTACTTGTGGTAGGACAAATTAAGATTCTTAATTTAAGAAACTACATAATGTGTTTCGTCAACGTGTGACTTAAGTAAGTATGTATTATGAAACCAATCTCTATCAAAACGTGTACCTCCATCTTAATACGTCAGGGATATTTACTATTTTTTGGCGAGTCCGATATTTCGGCATTCTTGCTTGATCACGGGTCAAATGTCTAAATATGTGTAACCATGATAGTTTAAATATAAAAATACCCCAACCCCACTACATTTTTTAACTTTTGGAATATTAAATGATTGTGTATCTTGCATAATTTGACTAATATACATATCAATATCCACTTACTGTTGACCACGTATCCAGAGGAAGCCTTCGCCAGCGCGGTGCGCTTGCGGTCCTGCGCCGCCTTGCTCGAGGAGCTGGACGTTTCGCTCACAGACCCAGCTGCGAATATACTGCACGATGAGTCACGTGTGTTCTAAAGTTCAGGGCGTAGTATCAATGATACGGGGCTCCCGGGCTACAGGGGCTTAGCGTGTGAATAGGTTGATTCTGTATTTAATTTTGGACCCTAAACTAATTTTTTTTCAGGGCCCCAAGAAACGCTATGCCCTTGACTAGACTAGAGCTTTCCGTGTGTAATATTGTTACAATGTAGTTAATCCCAATGGATGTTTTTACTTCATAAGACCTTGGTAATTTTTGCAATATCTTTTGCTTAATAATAACTAAAGGACTATCAGGATATGTTTTATTTGAGATGGGACCGTAATTACCTACTATAGCCCAATTAAATTGTTAAGATTGTCATAATTACGTGAAGCCAGGAGATCAAAAGTCTTGTCTGGAGACTCGTCTGGACGATTGCGGAGTTTGACTAGCGGATTTTGTATAACATCTAACAACAAAAGTTTTGAGTTAGTTACGTATAAGTAGACAGGTAGATACTCATTATTAGGAGTTTGATAAAACTTCCCAAGAAAAATTTGAGGTCACTTCTACTGCAAAATATGTCATTGTAGACCGACAATTACAAGATTTTATATTTGAGAATCTGCTCTACACCGACAACATACCTAATCTTAAATCCTGATACTTACGTGATTTGGTCGGGTCCATTTGTTTTTCCGGTAGACTTGCATTATTCTTAGGTGTCGCAGTACCGCTGAATATCTCTAAAATTAATTATGAATTTATTTAGCAATCTGCAACGTTGGGCAAGTGATATGAAAAAAGCCGCGGGATAAGACTGGCGCATGACCGAAGTGCATGGTGTTCTACGGAGTAGGCCTATAATAAAAGGCTGATGATGACGACTGCTACGTTGGACTGGTGAAGGATTGCTAGTAAAAATAACTTTCGACGACGTGTCATCATATTGACAGTGTACCTATATAAAAAATCGTTTTAAAATTAAGTCCACAAATATCCAAATAAATAAAAGGATATCATAAACCATTGCCTCATTCATATAGTTTTGCGCAAGCGAGTGGCTTCTCTGTGGGAAAGGGTGCGGGACAGCTCCAACACTCTCCTGAAGGTGTTTGCAGACAAGATGGACAGTCCAATGATTAATCACTGGAGGTCCATCCATATCCAATCCAATAATTAAGTTTTACTAACATTGTTTTTATTTTTATTTTATTTATCTTTATGTAAATTCTACTAACATTTTATGGAATCTGTGCATTCTGAAAATAAAGATTTTCATTTCATTTCATTTTCACAACGCGTGTGCGTTGTGGAATAAACATTTTCCTTTCGTTAGGACCATTTTGGATGCCACATAATCCTCAGCAAGGTTCTAAAACAAACTCCGTAGTCAGGGAGATAGGTACGTACTAGTCGCGATCGGATGTGTGTTGACCGGGATCTTGCTGGGCGAGGAGGACTTGCTGCGGGAGCCGCCGCGCCGCACGATGCCTGTCACCGTCATGCCTTTTATCTCTTGCCTCAACCCTGGTTTCAAATTAAGTCCCTTTTATGTTAGGTGCTAACGATCTAAGATTCAGGTACCTGCTGTAATCGACAAACTGTAGTAGGAAAACTACTTTAACTGGATACCAGTACCTACGAATTTTGACGTCAATAAAATCAGGTCACCCGACAATTCATATTAAGCTGGATTCCAAGTTATTTGTGGGATGATTGAAAATTACGTATTTCTACATACATACCTTTTGAATGTCATGATATCTTTCCTACTAGAGGTAAATAGGCTTTCAGGTTGAGTGCGTCAGGCACAATATGGTATATTGTGCCTGTCGACCTCAGATTTGGATCTCACTACCGCTTACCATCAGGGGGAGTGAGGTCATCTTGTTAGCTGATTATATAAAAAAAATAACAATCTATTACTTGAAAGGATACGAATCCAATACCTATGAAGTTAGATAGCACCTACCACCTACTTATCACTACAGTTTTTAGATCTTTAGGAGTGATCCTAAAAGGGAAGATCTTCCGCAGAGCTGGTGATCGTGCTCGAGGACCATGGTCCACTATACCATTTTTTTTTCGGGAGGACTTAGCTGTTAGCCTCAGACGGCTTTTGCAGCTTCACCGGACTGGCGGGAGACCGGAAGGCTCCCACCCCTAAATCGGTATGTATATCCTGGTTTTTGTCGTTTAAATAGTTAGTGGCGCGAATACCTTTTAAGTGAGATTTAGGTTTAATACTAATGACATACTCTTGTGGAGATGGTACGTAAGCGCCATCTGTTGGTTGCTGTGCGAAGTTCTTTATCGGACGTCGACACAGGAAGCTGAATAACCCTCATCAAGTAGACTCACTGGAGGCGTTGCTCTCGCGGTAGTTGGCGCGCGGCGCGGGCGCAGAGGCGGCGGCGGCGCAGCCCGGCGACGCCTTGCGCGCGTGCGCGTCCGCGCTGTGCACCGCGCGCGCTCGGTGCAGCTTGTCTGCAATGCGGCAGGCTGTTGGGGCGTGTACGAAGGAAGGAGGGGATATTCCACTTTATGTAGGAGGGGGGGGGGGGCGCAGTGAAGGGAAAGGGGTGAAATGGAATTACCCAAAGTAAATACCCCTGTATTTAGTCAATGCAACTAAACTTCTTGGAAGTAATAGTGTAGAGGTAAGATACACCTTCTCCACTATAACATATGATGAGGAGGGGTAGGTACATTTATTTCAACATGGTTTGTGAGATATTTAGAGTTTAGGTACCTACTCAAGATTTCCTCAGACAATTTATTGACGTTCATCTGAAAACTTACATAGGCGTAGATGGAAGTAAGTAGTATAGGTATTCAAAAGGTTACTACCATACTTACCTTATAACATTCTCAAAAAAAATGGTTAAGGATCTCGCTATTCCTATATTGATGATAGAGACACCTATTATTGCCTAACTATGTACTAACTAAAACTAAGCTATGGATGACTTAATGAAAACAACTGTACATAATTTTAACATTACTTTATTGTAAATGCTTTTATACAAATAACTACATGCTTTTATAGTCTCTAAACTATATATATTACAACTCATCATGGTTTCGCCTAAGTAGGTACAAGAAAGTACTTTAACAATAAGGCAGCGTAATAATGAAAGAGAATACACTTCATATTAAAGGCTAATAGTTTTTTTTTATATTATAAGACATGTGCTAAAGTTGCTAAAATTTGGACTTGATAATTCTATTTACTTTTTAAATAAGTCGATGCCAAATGTTAGGTATAGAGAGACGTCCATAGATGTCGTAAGTTTGTATGGGCCGCATCACATTTTCTGACAAACGACGATGAAGGCTTGGGGTACACTTGTCATCATTACCAGACAGGCGAGCGAAAGGCTCACACCCTTATCAACATATCATCGTAGTTCACAAATAGATAACACTACGTCTAACGTAATCATGCCGATACTGACATGTGGACGCTTAGCCTTTTATATACAGGGTGATATTGAATACACGTACCTTAAAGTTATTGCCGTAATATTTCATTTGGCAAATTTTTACATGTATTTTCATGATCTGAATTGATCTGAAAAATGGGCTAGTCAAATTGACTTGTTTTATTATCAATGAATAAATTTCTTTTTGGAATTTAAAACTATTTTGATTGTCACGTATTAATGTATTCAATGTCACCCTACTGAGTAATTAATAAATAAGTTAACGATAACTATACAAAAATAGTGCCAAACACAACATTATTACATAATGTAGCAAATATTTTCAACTTGTTTAACATTTAACATTCTTATTTATATACAAACGACCTGTACTATTGCTTCTACTTTGTTATGATGATTAAATTATATCTAAGGCACTGATATAGGTAGGTGGATTTATGATGCTTAGAAGCTCATAGCAGATAATATTAAAAATTATTAATTTCATCTCAAGTTACAGAACATTTTTATTATATGTGCATATTTTAAGACAGATAACAGATATGTTTATATAGTTTAACAATAGTTGATGAAAGATTTATTTTTGTTATTTTCTAATGAAGCCTTGGTCAAACTATGAATTGTAGGATATTTTTTGTCTTATCCCGCTGTTAAGAACCATAAACACTAAAATATAGTTCGCACATAATTTAACAACCACTCTAGTAAATAATAATCAATTTATTCAAATAATTGTAGATAACTTAGAGCCCCCATGACTAAAAATACGCGTTGCTTATAAATAATTTGGCCATCTGTAAACACATTACATGTACTAACTAACGCTCACTATCAACCATCATCAACAACTGCTCAACAGTGCGCGAACAAACCAACAGAGTACAAACAAATTAAACAAATGAAAAGCGAACATACATTAGCCGTCTTCTACCGTCAACGTCGACATTCGTCATCGCGTCGCCTCGGCGGACGTTTCGCCGTCGCGTTCCGCCGACATTTGGCCGACGCCGTCGCGTTCTGCGGCCGTTTCGCCGACACCGTTGGACGTTTCGCCGTCACCTGGCGAGGTGCATGGTCGTTTACCGGGCGGGAGGGTGGGCGACGAGGCGCGCTCGCGCTGGCGGGCGCGGTGCGCCGCCTTCAGCTCCATCTCGACGCAGTGCTCGGCGAACATGAGCTGTAGCGGCGCGTACATGTGCGGCAGGAGCTCCAGGTCGCTCATTGTTATCTGCGGACGATCGAATTTTATTGTGTTAAATGCATAATATTGAAATCTGCACGTGGTTTCAAATGTATTATTATTGAAAGACAGAATCCAGTATGGTTCGCTGGGTCACCAGAGATTAAGGGCATAAGACACAATAAGTCTAAATTGTTCGAACGCAGAGTACAAATATTTCTAGAGTATATATAAAATATTATTAAGTATATTCAAATATATAATTTAAGCTAAATATTGAAATCGATCAAATAATGGTTTGGGTTTGCGATGAAAGCGTGTTGGTTTCAAACTGCCCAGTAGGTAAGGTTATTACAAAATGGCCAAATCAAAATGGCGGATTCTCAACACTCAACCACGGCTATCACGTAAAAGGGCTACCAACCTGCATATTATCGAAGGCTATCCCAACACTCCGATTATGGTTGAGTATGTGTGCATTGAGCCGCGGCAGGCGCGCGTAGCGCTGGCTGAAGTGTGTCAGCACGGTGTACCGCGCGCCCATCTGCTTGCCGATGTCGATCGCCTGGCTCGTCGTCGAGTGCATCTTCATGCGAGCCTCTTCGACCAGCTCATCCTCCATCGTCGCTTCGTGGATCAGGAGCGTTGAGTTCTCGCCTGGAAACCAGAATAAGTTAGTTAGACGAGTGTTTTTTTTTCTTTTTTCCTGACTGGCCTTGGCCTCATCATTATCACCGGACTTGCGGAGCAGATGGTTCTCACCCTTAATTAGTCGACTCGTAGTCTGTTAGACTCGTAAAATCCTGAACTCTGAACTGGCCCTTATTTAAAAGTGTCGAAATCTAATTAGAAACTGTGCTCTGTCACTTTCATAAACTAAGTAATTGACAGTGATAGAGCAGAGATTGTCCTAATAGGAACGTCAGAATGACATTGCGAATAGAGGGACAGGTCGATAAAACAGGACACGTAACACTTGTACACGTTTAAACAGTGAGTGACATGAAACACGCGGATTTAGTCTACGGTCTGCAGCAAGCGCGTGACGTCACAAACGCGTTGGGGCAGTGCGACACGTGCAGCGAGCGTGACGTCACTCACCCAGCCTGACGAGCTCCTCGCACGGTATGGTGTCGCCGGAGTAGGTGAGCCGGTGCTGCGCGTCCAGGTCGATGGTGACGCCGAACGCGTTGGGGCAGTGCGACACGTGCAGCGAGCGTGACGTCACTCACCCAGCCTGACGAGCTCCTCGCACGGTATGGTGTCGCCGGAGTAGGTGAGCCGGTGCTGCGCGTCCAGGTCGATGGTGACGCCGAACGCGTTGGGGCAGTGCGACACGTGCAGCGAGCGTGACGTCACTCACCCAGCCTGACGAGCTCCTCGCACGGTATGGTGTCGCCGGAGTAGGTGAGCCGGTGCTGCGCGTCCAGGTCGATGGTGACGCCGAACGCGTTGGGGCAGTGCGACACGTGCAGCGAGCGTGACGTCACTCACCCAGCCTGACGAGCTCCTCGCACGGTATGGTGTCGCCGGAGTAGGTGAGCCGGTGCTGCGCGTCCAGGTCGATGGTGACGCCGAACGCGTTGGGGCAGTGCGACACGTGCAGCGAGCGTGACGTCACTCACCCAGCCTGACGAGCTCCTCGCACGGTATGGTGTCGCCGGAGTAGGTGAGCCGGTGCTGCGCGTCCAGGTCGATGGTGACGCCGAACGCGTTGGGGCAGTGCGACACGTGCAGCGAGCGTGACGTCACTCACCCAGCCTGACGAGCTCCTCGCACGGTATGGTGTCGCCGGAGTAGGTGAGCCGGTGCTGCGCGTCCAGGTCGATGGTGACGCCGAACGCGTTGGGGCAGTGCGACACGTGCAGCGAGCGTGACGTCACTCACCCAGCCTGACGAGCTCCTCGCACGGTATGGTGTCGCCGGAGTAGGTGAGCCGGTGCTGCGCGTCCAGGTCGATGGTGACGCCGAACGCGTTGGGGCAGTGCGACACGTGCAGCGAGCGTGACGTCACTCACCCAGCCTGACGAGCTCCTCGCACGGTATGGTGTCGCCGGAGTAGGTGAGCCGGTGCTGCGCGTCCAGGTCGATGGTGACGCCGAACGCGTTGGGGCAGTGCGACACGTGCAGCGAGCGTGACGTCACTCACCCAGCCTGACGAGCTCCTCGCACGGTATGGTGTCGCCGGAGTAGGTGAGCCGGTGCTGCGCGTCCAGGTCGATGGTGACGCCGAACGCGTTGGGGCAGTGCGACACGTGCAGCGAGCGTGACGTCACTCACCCAGCCTGACGAGCTCCTCGCACGGTATGGTGTCGCCGGAGTAGGTGAGCCGGTGCTGCGCGTCCAGGTCGATGGTGACGCCGAACGCGTTGGGGCAGTGCGACACGTGCAGCGAGCGTGACGTCACTCACCCAGCCTGACGAGCTCCTCGCACGGTATGGTGTCGCCGGAGTAGGTGAGCCGGTGCTGCGCGTCCAGGTCGATGGTGACGCCGAACGCGTTGGGGCAGTGCGACACGTGCAGCGAGCGTGACGTCACTCACCCAGCCTGACGAGCTCCTCGCACGGTATGGTGTCGCCGGAGTAGGTGAGCCGGTGCTGCGCGTCCAGGTCGATGGTGACGCCGAACGCGTTGGGGCAGTGCGACACGTGCAGCGAGCGTGACGTCACTCACCCAGCCTGACGAGCTCCTCGCACGGTATGGTGTCGCCGGAGTAGGTGAGCCGGTGCTGCGCGTCCAGGTCGATGGTGACGCCGAACGCGTTGGGGCAGTGCGACACGTGCAGCGAGCGTGACGTCACTCACCCAGCCTGACGAGCTCCTCGCACGGTATGGTGTCGCCGGAGTAGGTGAGCCGGTGCTGCGCGTCCAGGTCGATGGTGACGCCGAACGCGTTGGGGCAGTGCGACACGTGCAGCGAGCGTGACGTCACTCACCCAGCCTGACGAGCTCCTCGCACGGTATGGTGTCGCCGGAGTAGGTGAGCCGGTGCTGCGCGTCCAGGTCGATGGTGACGCCGAACGCGTTGGGGCAGTGCGACACGTGCAGCGAGCGTGACGTCACTCACCCAGCCTGACGAGCTCCTCGCACGGTATGGTGTCGCCGGAGTAGGTGAGCCGGTGCTGCGCGTCCAGGTCGATGGTGACGCCGAACGCGTTGGGGCAGTGCGACACGTGCAGCGAGCGTGACGTCACTCACCCAGCCTGACGAGCTCCTCGCACGGTATGGTGTCGCCGGAGTAGGTGAGCCGGTGCTGCGCGTCCAGGTCGATGGTGACGCCGAACGCGTTGGGGCAGTGCGACACGTGCAGCGAGCGTGACGTCACTCACCCAGCCTGACGAGCTCCTCGCACGGTATGGTGTCGCCGGAGTAGGTGAGCCGGTGCTGCGCGTCCAGGTCGATGGTGACGCCGAACGCGTTGGGGCAGTGCGACACGAAGCATGTGCGAATTTGCTCCACGCCGATGCTGGCTAGCACCGCTGACGTCATATCCGGATTTGAATCGAGTGGGTCATATACCTGTTAATAACAAAGCGATTACTATCGAAAGGAAGTTTTTGTGAGTAACAATTTCTTTCAATATGTAAATAAATAAATAATAATAAAAATGTTTTATTTTTCACACTTATACATAAGTTACAGCTAAAAAGTACATCTTATTGGAGGGAACATAAGTGTGAACTGGAGCCTAAACTAGGGCGACCCTGTATTTCAGGACTCCAGGTCCCACCTGTAGATCGAGGATAAAATGTTTTATATAATTCATAATAATATGTAGCATTTATGTATAGTGTCAATCATCACATAACCTCAAGTTAAGCCTCAATTAAGTATATTAAAGTATATTTGTGTATCCACTGTTGATTCTGATATCTTGTAACACTAGTGCTAAAGCTACTTACCACGGGATCAGATCAATGTAGGTGATGTTGTGTTATATTTATATTTAAGTGGTAGTAGTTATTGGTCGCCACATAATAAGGTGTTCACTAAGACGGGACTTTGCAAAATTCAACCCTTAAAGGGAAAAAGGGGTGGAAACCTTATTTTCTTGCAGACTAAGCGTGAGTGAGCTCAAAAACTTCTTTTGTAGAGTTGCTTGTGCCACTATAATATGCCCTGCGCAGTTGGTTGATCTCCATCATGATCTAATCATCGGATCTGATATCGCAATGTCCACTCACCAGACTCTGGTTAGGCACGAGCGTGAAGTCGCCTCGTATCCGCTCGAACTGCTGGTCGTACACCGACAGCCACGAGTAGATCTGGCCGGGCGCGAGCAGGTGCAGCGGCTCGGGCTGCCTCTCCGGCTCCAGTTCCAACAGCGCCTGCCGCCGTGCTTGGAGCACGCCTATCAGACCTACACAGGGTATAAAAACATGTGTATAAGTAATACTGTTTATTGCACAAACGAAAGAGAATACACCGATATTGTTTTGCATTGATTTGAGGCCACTCTTAATATCTAAATATATAATAGAAGAAACTGACTGACATATCAACGCACAGCCTAAACGGCCAAACGTAGGCACTTGAAATTTGGCAGTAGTGCACTAAGAAAGGAATTCCCGAAATTCCCACGGAAACAGGAATTAGCAGGAGTTAGACGCTTAAAGTTTGGCATGCAGGTACCTTAGTAGACGTAGTAAGCTTAGTTTCAATAGGATATTGCAAACTTCCCACGGAAACGGGGGCGGGAAAAAACTTTTGTATGAAAAAATCTAAACCACGAAAGATAGATGATTAAGTTTGGCAAGCAGGTGCACCCTAGTCCCTAATGCACGTAAAGCACTGTTGATTATGATATCCGTAACACAAGTGCTTACGCGCTCACCCGCTTCGTGCCGTAGAAGCGCACCAGCTGCCCGTAGGTGCCCTCCCCGCAGTGAGGAGCATCGACCGGTCGATCAGCTGTGCGCGCGTGACGTCACTCACCGATGTGATGGTCGGCGTGCAGGTGCGATATGTAGATCGCCTTGAGCGTGCGCAGGAACGCGCTCACCCGCTTCGTGCCGTAGAAGCGCACCAGCTGCCCGTAGGTGCCCTCCCCGCAGTCCAGGAGCATCGATCGGTTTTCACTGGCACATAGATATAATAATCGTTAATAAACTTCTTCACAAGGAAAAAAATCAGTGAACAAAACTGTAAGTATATCTCTCTCAATCAACAAATATAATCATAGTTTATCCTATCCCACGAAATGCGTGCGTTCCTATCACATTGTTTCCAGGAAGAATCTTGACAGTAACTTACTAATGTTTACAACTGTTTGAAATTCCTCCGCAAACCCATTACATACAGGCCACCCAGAATTTTACGATCTTTTTTTTACTATTTCGTCTATATTTTACTTTTTTCTAATAATTGATAAAACATTACATCAAGGAAATCTTCAGCAAAAAGGTTAACTTAAAAATAACCTTCAAGCTTCACTCACTCGATATGGACCGCTATAGCGCTAGTGTTCCTGGTCTTGCTCGGGATGCACGAGCCGGTACCTAGGAACACCACCTTCGGGTACTCCTTCGTGTCGGCCTTAGCGTAGCGCAGGCTGTCCACCTGCCGCCTGAAGTGTTCCAAACTGCCCACGAATCCGTCCACGTCCATTGTTTCTTGGATGTAGTCTTGCACGTGCAGCTTCGGCTCCGCTGATCTGAGGAAATGGGACTTTTGTCAAATATCGAAATGGTAAACGTAGCGATACGTACTATTCTAAGAATAAGTAAAAGGATCATGAACGAATGAGCTAAAATAGTAAAAAGTAGGAGAACAGTTAAAACTTCAAAAAAATAAAAGAACGAAGAACCAAAACCTTTCAACCCTATACCATAATTTCCTATGCTCAATGGTTTCTTTTGTTATGAATCTCTATCACTAACTAATTCTGCGCGACACTACAATGAACCTAGTTAAAACAATGCACAAGGCAGAATGGCGGCGACGTGGTCCACAACCCGTCACGTTTCGCACAGAGGTGAAAAGTGGATCGCTGGAAGTGATCTCTGCCTACCCCTCTGGGAAAAAGGCGTGATTTTATGTATGTATGTAAATAAACCAAAAATCCTCACCTGTCCAGTTGCCTCTTAGGCCTCAAGTGGAATATCGTGAGTGTGCGTCCAGCTATCTGCTCCAGCTTGCCGGCCTCCTCGTCGAGCGGCGCGAGGCTGCCCCCGTCGCCCTTGCACGACCCCTCCATGTTTATTATGTTCTGGAACTGCGCGAGCGCAATCTATATAGAGAGACGAGGTATTTACCACCACCAGCGACAAGTATAGCAAAGCAAAGCAGGTAAAGTTGGTCACCTATTGAATGGGCAGATGCGGGACTTGGTTAGTTTGTATTTAAAGAAAGGGTAGATGCAAAGATTTTATCTACCTACTAAGTATTTTTTAGACAGAATTTCAAGGTATGGATTAAATATTAAAAACACTATTTATATAACCAATCTGAGTGATCCAATTGTCATAGTAATAACAAACGATTTCTCTAAATATTGCACTGTAATTGCTTGAGTTTTGGGTTGTTTCCAGTATTGCGTTAGCACTTACAAAAATAAAAATATAATATCTGCACATATTATTTAGACAAATTAGAAACTTCAACTAAATGTCAATCCCCATCCCATCCTACCTTATTCTTCAGCTCCTCTAGCCCCTTCAACCTCACAGGGCTGTTGATCTTCGGCAGCGGCGGGTGTGAGTTCCACACGACGGGCACGCTCGCGTCGCGCAGCAGCGGGAAGATGTCCGGGTCGAGCAGGTGCAGCTTGTGCTGGGTCCGGTGGACGGCCTCCGAGGTAGATATAGTTCCTGTAAATCCTACCTTATTTTTCAACTCTTCTAGCCCCTTCAACCTCACAGGGCTGTTGATCTTCGGCAGCGGCGGGTGGGAGTTCCACACGACGGGCACGCTCGCGTCGCGCAGCAGCGGGAAGATGTCCGGGTCGAGTAGGTGCAGCTTATGCTGGGTACGGTGGACGGCCTCCGAGGTAGATATAGCTCCTATGAATCTTACCTTATTCTTCAGCTCCTCGAGCCCCTTCAACCGCACAGGGCTGTTGATCTTCGGCAGCGGCGGGTGGGAGTTCCACACGACGGGCACGCTCGCGTCGCGCAGCAGCGGGAAGATGTCCGGGTCGAGTAGGTGCAGCTTGTGCTGGGTCCGGTGGACGGCCTCCGAGGTAGATATAGCATATGAATCTTACCTTATTCTTCAGCTCCTCGAGCCCCTTCAACCGCACAGGGCTGTTGATCTTCGGCAGCGGCGGGTGGGAGTTCCACACGACGGGCACGCTCGCGTCGCGCAGCAGCGGGAAGATGTCCGGGTCCAGTAAGTGCAGCTTGTGCTGTGTCCGGTGGACGGCCTCCGAGCCGAGGCAGGCGTTCTGCGCGTTGAGGACCAGGTGCCGCGTACCCGGACCGAAGAGGGACATGAAGGAGCGGTACCTGTGAGAAAGGCATTATTATAAACTTGTTGATTTAGATTCTAACCAGCGCCACAAGTTGACTGACCCGGTGGCGCTTTGAATCGTGCCCTTGTGTCTTGCGCAAGTCATGGGTTCGATTCCCACTCGAGATAAGTATTTGTGAAGTGAAAATCGGTGTTTAATCCGTGCCGTGCATTTAATGGGTGCGTTATTAAAATAGTTTAGTATATTAGTGTATACTACCGTTATTTCTGATATGATAACACAAGTGCTTGAGCAAATTACTTCGAAATGGGAACAATGTATGTGTAGTGTGATATTACTTCATTATTTGAGTGGTAAAAACGTGAACCTTTTAAAGTGCTTAGATTCAATATAAGAAATACATGAAAACTCACGTGGGATGGTTGAAGACCTCCGGCGGCGTGAAGTGCACCATCAGAGTGGGGACGTTCTCCGGCGGGTTGGAGCCGTTGTCGAAGTGCGCGGAGAACTCCCCCTCCTTCAAGTACGACAAGTCGGGAACATCCAGGACTGCAATCGGATAGTCAAATCATTTTTACAGTGATCGTATATCTTTTACTTTTTTTTAATTTAGTTACCAATATCATTACACTTTTTCTGGTATTCTATCTATCTAGTTTTTTACTGTGAACTTTTATTTTGAGACAGCGGAAGCCCGTATGGATCATACGGGCTTAAGAGTGGCTATCATCAGACGTAAAATACGTACACGTAACTATTCTAGAGCAGTGTTTTTAATTTGTGTGAGGGACTTTCTTCCTTTTACATTAAGTTTAACAAACAAGATAACCCAGCGGGAGTCGTTATGTCTTGTATTTTTTATGATGTAGGTAATTTTTGTACCTGAAAGATATGAACCTTAAAAATGTTCCTGACAATTTAGTCTGAGCATCTAGAAGCACGGTATGTACGTTACCTATAAACACCGGGCCAGGGTCATCAGGAGTCTTCACGTCCTTGGACAGCACCAGCGTCCCGTCGGGCAGCACCACGTCGTGGCCGCTCTTCAGCTGCCCGAGCATCGGGCCCGGCTTCACGCCCATCTCCACACACTTCGCCAGGTCTAGAGTGCCGAGGCGTTTCTGATGGACAAATGGTTAGAGGATGGGTTACATTTTTTTCTTTGCAAAACGCGTTGGTCAGTAAGGTTATTCCACTTTGGTCCAGTGAATGGAAGATTGCATTTCCTTTTGTTTTCAGTGTGGGAAATCGGAGGGGTAAAGAGGAATAAATTTAGACCACCCCCTCTCCCTTCCGTTATATACACAATGTCTTTCTAATGGTCGGATTTGAAACAAAATATTATTTACTACTCTCACTGTCATTCCCTTAGTTTAAGAATGGAATAGCAGGGTTGGCGAACCTTTATGTATAAACGTGCCATTTTCTTCTGAAAATGTTTGAATCGTGTCATTGACGTGCCATCAAATAATTTTGACTTTCTGATTATTTGGAAAATATAGATATCGGTAACGTTCGATGTCACAAAATATCTACTTAACACATATTTTACATATGTTTTAGGATCGGCGACGTGCCCAAAATATTATGTCGCGTGCCATCAGTGGCACGCGTGCCATTGGTTCGCCTACCCATAACAAATCCAGTTACATTGAGAAAGAGTGAAGAGGGCTTATCTTCCGCAAACACTCACATAGTTCATGAAATGATATCTTTATTAAAGCTCCAAAGTCTCCATTTAACCATAACACACATAAGGCTACTGATACAAACACATACCTTGAGTGTACAAATGTATGCAACAGAACAATGAGTCTTCTTTTGCAGATCATGCAATACTTTTTCAGTCTTCTTTTTCATTGGATCAGCTGAAAACGACAATTATAAATATATTCTCTCATGCTTAATTTAAAACATTAATGTATGTTTTAGTATTATGTTATAGAATGTTGATTGCAATACATTAGATAGAATACTCACATTTTTCTACACTAATTTTCGCCTTGGGCTTTTCTTTGATATTTTTATTATGCTTAATATGTTCCGGAGTCCGCAAATCTGACTTGTAGTAATCTGTTTCATCATGAATGAACTCCTCAAACTCTCTGTCGGGACTTGATTCGAGCTTAGGTTTTTTTACTGTTTGCTTTTGTTCTTTGCCTACTAGAAGATTGTCGTGAGGGCCTCTATAATAAAAAAAATGTATGTATTGTACTTAATATGAGTATTGTATGCCGATTATTTTTTAAAGTTAGTTTGTAAAATCATTTACTTATTAATTTATCAGAACACATTTTGTTCTTCATAAAGTAATTTCAATACCATAATATAATATATCCAAATACTTACAATAAAACATATTTGACATTCATCACATTATCATTGAAGTCTTCGCTGGGACTGCACTTTGCCATTGTCACATTCATGTCCTTCATTATGACAAACCTTCTGGTTGCATCATACAGTTCATCCTAATGTTATCAGAAAAAAGTATTTGTATTAATTGGTGTAATAAAAAATCGGTATAAGCACAAGCCTAGCAAAAATATATTTCAAGTATTGTTTCTTTTTTTACTTTATGCAGCATTTTAGGACATAAGGAAAATAGTTTACCAGTCCCTCAGGGCCATGTAGTGTGATATTCGGGACTCCAACATCTTGTAACGTCAGAGACAGACCAGGTAGCCCTCCAATATTGTTCCAGGTTTTGCTTGTAATGAAAATGTGATCAAGCCTTGATAGCTTCACTTTGTGTTCATGTGCAAGCCTCTGTGTGCACTCACCACAGTTAAACAGATACCTGAGAAAGTTATTAATAGAATTCCATGTATTTAAAATATAAGGGAAAACATGTAGCTCATATTATTAGTCAATAGTGTTATGTGTACATTGATAGGTTGAAAGAAATTTATAAATTTGAGTGTTTGTTACTATATTTGATCCCACTAAAGTAAACATAAAATTTTACTAATTTATAAAATTATTGTAACATGGGTATTACTCTATACTACACACAGTACATGGTTACTACACACAGTTTTTGTAAAACTCTCGATTTGTACACAATATCCTCTTCATAGTGACTTATAGATGAACCCCTTTAAATAAAATGTCTTCCATGATTATGAGTGCTATTAAGGGCTTGACACATAGGGTCTCTAAATAATTATATTAAGATTAGTATTACACAGGTAAAGTTATACAAATTAATCTGTAAAAAGAGTTTTAATTTTAATTAAGTGTTGTACTACAGTCAGGGGATACCAGTCACAACTATCTGTCCGGTGGTTGGTAAACGGTATACGGGTAAGCGACCCCGGCTCCTCGAGCTACTATCGACTCAGTCCAAATCATCCGAGGCGATAGTATCATTCCTCCCTTTTCCTTCCCCGTCATATACTTATCCTTGCTACTCGTGGGAACGCATATGATCTTGTTAAAACAATGCACAAGGCAGAATGGCGGCGATGTGGTCCATAACCCGTCACATCATGTTTCCCACAGAGGTGATAAGTGGATCGCTGGAAGTGATCTCTGCCTACCCCTCTGGGAAAAAGGCGTGATTTTATGTATGTATGTTGTACTACAAAGTCTAAAATTTTCTTATCAAAAACTATCTTTGCAAACTGATTGTAAAAAACATAACGAGCTAAAAGACATTATTGTACCTCATAAAATATTATGAAATTTTTGTGTTGAAAATTAATAAGATATTGATAACAAATGAGGGATTGATAATGGTCATGCAATGAGGATGAAAATTATGAAATAGTAAATAAAATTAATAAAACCTCAAAAATAACAATGTGGATGGGCCAGGCATTTGTGACCTCATATAACAAGGCACTAGATTCAGTCAGACAGACATTTCAGTGTCAGTATTTATTTTGTACATGCTATAGTAAATTTGGACCAGCTCAACCTTATTACTAATGAAATATTTGAAAAAAATTTAATAAATAAAGGTTTGAATGCTTACCGTTTCTGGTCAGTGAATAGATAGAGGGTATTGGGCGCTCCTCTCGCTCCAGACCCTATAACTTGGAGGTAAACTGTGCTGGGAGCATACTTTTCATTTCTTTTTGTTACTAACTGTCTTTGACGCTGTACCTCAGATATTCTTGCAGAATTTGCTTTCGGCATTTCGGCTAGAAATTCCAACAGTTTTTTATTGCTGTTGTTCTTGTGGCGAACACTACATATGTTAACTACTCTGTGTTTAAACAATACACTTATACCGTACATGTGTTTTGAGGTTATTTGTATTTTGGTTCAAAGTTTACGAGCATTCATCTAGGATTTTATGGAAAATTAATGTTTTTGGCATAAAACATAGTTATTTGCTTATTGATAAGTCTGACACATTTTCAGATTTAGAACAATTTTGAGTTTTCATCCGACATTTCATTCGATAGCCGTATTTTGACAGCTGACATTATCATATGTGTGTAACTTCTATTCTCGGATTGTTAAAACCGTAAAACGTAGTGATTTCACGTAAAATCATATAAGAGTAGCAGCCCTAAATATTGCCCAATGAAAAAAATATGAATGAAATAGTAGAAAATGTCACATTGGAATACAACACCGGTTTAGAAAAATCAAAAATGGCGTTCTGTACAGCTGTGGGTTGCGCAATTTTATTGTAAATGTGCATGAAATTTATAAGAAATACTAAGTTTTAAGTACAAAAATTAATCAAGACAGTGGATATGTCATTTTTACTCCATTTTTAATGTATATAACCTCTAGTGTAATAATATATTGAGCAAAGTGCAAATCTGTCGTGGACCGTGTATTTTTTGTGTTGTGGTGATGTATGAAAATGATAAATAATGAAACGAAAAATAATGCGGCTGTGTAAATAATGTATCAATAATGGGTATGTTATGGGTAGTGTTATTCGTGGCCTTGACCGGCTCACATTTTGGATATGGATTACCGATCGGACCAACGCCGCAAACCTACCCTTACGGTGAGTCACTTCAACAACAAAAATATCATGTTTTTCTGTAAATAAACATTGCTGATAACTTCTGTTTAGTCAATCTAAACTTGGCAGAGTATCTGCGAAGCTTTACTACGCATTATATTTAAAATACCGCTCGAAACATGATGAATTCGTACTGTTTGACAAATGAATTCCTGTTTTTGAGGGTAGGCTGGATGTTTCACGAGAACGTTCACACGAATCGTGCCCTGTTATCGGTTAAAGATGACCTTCATTCTTGTTAGAAATCTCAGTCTCATTGAATAATGTGTGAATAATAAATTAGCATAGCTGTTACTGTTTGTTTAGGTAACTAATGAATACCAAATAAATATAATGTAGTAAAATGTGTGCAGCAACTGTGTTCTACATATTTTTAAAAATAAATAATTGACTTCCTTTCTAATATGCAATTTGATAAAATACAATTCAGTTACATTTATAAACTATTTTAAAGATTTTAAAGAAAATCAAAAGGCATACCAAGTAGTTTTACTAATGGTATTCATATTATTACTATGTACAATAAATATGAAACTTTTCTAGACTTGTTATTGGAGTCTTATAAAATCTGTGCATAGTAATTCATGTGAACAATTTCTGCCTTTAATAATATTTATAAAGCCACTGAAATTTTAATGGTCATCACTAAATATCACTCTAATTTGCCTAAGTTTTATTAGTAATAAATGTAAATAATTGTCTTTACCACACATATTAAAATTATTGCATTGTATGTAACTACTAACACTTGAATAACTCAACACTCCTCTAGTAATAATTTTAAAAATAGTATGAAAACAATACATCCTTGACTACTTTGTTGGACCACTGCTCTAGATTCATATTTTCAACAGATAAACTATTTTTGATTGTTGGCTATAAGTTAATTTTTCCTATAAACAACATCATATAAATTAATTTAAATTTTTACTGCACTGAGGAGCCTATAAACCTTCTTTTGAGGAGTTAATATTTCTGATCAAAACTAACACTTTTATTGTCAAGTAAGAATATCCAGTGGCGATTTTTGTATCCTTAATGCAAATGTATTACAATAGGTATTTCCAATTCATGTCAGGAACCTAATAATTTTATCATAATATGATCTTATGCTGTTGCTATAGGCAATATGTCCATATTATGTCCGTATAGAATGTACATTGGAACCATTGCTGACAGATGGAAGTGAACCGGAGTCTGAAGAGTGGGGCCGGGGCGGGCTGTACGCGGCGGTGCCGGCGCTGGCGCTGCTCGTCACGGCGGTGGGGCTGCTCTTTGGCTGCACTTGGTGCTACAAGCACAAAGACTGCAAGGTATGCACTGCTGCGGTGAAAACATGATGTACACATTTTGATTGGTACCCTTTTCAATGTTTACATAACATTCTTGCCAAATAATGAATATTTTTATGTTAGGAACAGTACCCAACACAATATAAATCATTGTTATGACAAAAATGTGTTAATTACCACCATCCAAGTAAGTAATACAGAAGTCACATGCATTAAGCGAGGCCTATGTCCAGGAGTGGACAGGAACGGCTGATGATGATGATGATCCAAGTAAGATTCATCAACAAAAGCTTTCAGATAATCAGGGGAGATAGTAGGTATTTCATAATCGCAGATTTAATATTTATTTTGCAAGCTCATAGGATAAAGTATAACAAACATAGTACAGCTAACTTACTTCTATGGTAAGATAGATAGGTTATAATGATTCCTATGTTGATAACCTTAAAAATGTTCATAATATACCTAACCTGCCTAGGTCAGGGATGATAAACTATTGACACAATTCTATGGTGGAACACAATAGAGTATTGAAACCAAGCCTCATCATTTATTTTAACGTGTACCTATACAATGTATGTAATGCAATGAAACATTGAATCCATCCTAACATAGATAATGAGTAGTACCTGGGAGCAGCCTTAGTCATTGTCATTTCATCAGACATCAGTGACTTGCTAGACTGCATTGTTTTCTGCACAACATTACATCAAGTGTTATTACCATGAGATATCCTAACAAACCATTTGCCGTAAACCATTGCATGTCCCTTTGATAACCAACAAAGTATCTTAAACTTTTACTTATTTTACTTCTAGACTCGCAAGTACTGTGCATCATGAATATGTTAAATACTTCTTACTTAAAGTTATTCAGTTGACCCTGAAATCTCAATGTACACTGAAGAACCGTACAATGGTATTGTATCACACTTATAACTAATTCAGTTGTGTCTCGTTAAAATACGCGGAAGCGAATATAAAATTAGAGTTCAAATCGCGGCGACAAACTTATCTAATTTAATTCAGCCTTTCACTATAACACTACATAATTAAATAACACGATATTATAATAGGAATTAAAGTAGTAGGTAAAACGTCTCACTCTAATTAATTACGATATTGTTGTTTTACAATTGTCAAGCTTTCACTCGACGTGTTGCGTAAACTTTGCAAATGTGATGCTATTTTATTATTTTACTTGTCAGATGTTTTGTTATTTTCGTGTAAGGCAGCTCGTTCTGTCCGGGAAAATAAAAAGAAATATAATAATTGTTTATATATAAACTGATTCCAAATGAATTTGTTAATGGTAAACTCCATAGCGTAAAGTAATGTCATAAAGCGATAAACGATATCAGACCCCCGTCAATCCGCGCTAAGAGAATTATTATAATATTGCACAAATTACTGTCTTCGAAACCTTGTGAGATACATTTCAGTTGTCGTGTGAATATTTCTGGATCCTTGCTTACAACATTGACTTATCTACATTTTTATTACATACCAAGGTGAGAACACTATGCCAAGTGCATTATGTAGGTATCTATCCGAAGATTAAGTCAATAGCAAAGGTCGTGATTATATTCACATGTATTTATTCCTCGTTGCTCTTCTCAGTGGATGCATGTTGATACGTCTAGGAAATTCTATATTGGGTGCTTGTTAATTAAATAAGGACCCTCCTATCACTACGTTTCTAGGTATTTACAACATAAGTGAGCCCGTTAAACCGTTTTACGTTCTAAGATTATGCATTACTGTGCTGGATGCGAGTGAAGGAATAATAAATTTGTATTTAGATTTGTGTTTAGTACTGCACGTTATGACACGAAACGGTTGTTATGATTTACTTCCTCTCGCTGCTTTGCTATGCAGATACTATTTCCGTTAATGCCGTGCATCGATGTCTCTAAAGTTTAGGCAAGGTCTCTGGTACAATATGATAACGTAAAGTTCGAGTCCAATGTAGAAGCTATCTTTTGCTAAGTATTTTTTTTAAGCTGCACTGAAAACTCGTCATTACGGTTACAAATACAAAGTAGGTAAAATGTTGTCCAAACCTACATAGAAAAGTTCATGGGTTTCGTTAGACCCCAGTATAAACCATTTTTATGTCACTGAGTGTAATTATACTACATGTATAAAAAATCTGTCTACAAGGAACACCAAAAAACACCAACCCTTTTGATTATTACTCCCTACACTATTAGGTAGTAGAAGTACTTAGAAACTCATTTCTTTACAAGTAAAATTGGGTCAGTTAGAGGAAAATTTCACTGTTACCCCCATTTTCCTCGACGTTTAATTATCCTCCACGATCATGCTTAAAGCCAGTGAATGCCCTAAATTCTATATTTTACTTTTTTAGGCCAACTAACTTAACAAAAGGTCTGTTAATTCGTTTCTTAGCTTATAGCTTTTTGAATTACAGATACCATTTTTTGGTGTTTAAATTCATTATTCTCAGTAGTTTTGAATTTTAAATCATAGGTTACTTTTGATTCCCTAGGCTTGCAGCTATTCGGTGGATATTTGGTACCTGGTACCTACCCAGTTTCTAGTTAGCGAGTCCAGAGAAATCAATGTGGTCCATGGAACTTGCTAATCTATCTGCATGGTCAAGCGGACGCCAATACAAGGCGTTACGGTGACAATATAGAAAATTATCTTGTTGGTTTCTTATTACTGGTCATAATGTAACTTGCGAGTGTGCGGTGTCTCAGTGGCGTTGCGTGGAGTGACGATCGCTCTCCCGTGCGTGTCGGCCAATAAAAGCAGCAGTTGCGTATGTAATCAGCGGACGGGAGGTCGTTACACCCGCGACGATGTTTTGATTCCACACGACCTACTATGTCTGAGGATTTCAAACATTGCGATATTAATGTGAAATGAATATTCATTATATTATATCTAAGTAGGTGACAGACGAAATTACGTCTACTACAAACGTTTGCCACAGTTTTTTTCTTTTTAAGATTTTTTGCTCTGGCAGCATCAACTGTACTAAATTAGATTTGTTTTATTTTACTATCTGATGCTGATTAGTTAAGTAGTTACACGGTTTCCTTAATGTGATTTAATTTTAATTAGGACACGGAATCGACGTCGAAATCTAATTAACGAAACTTGTCGTTTTAAAAATTGCAATACTAATACTTACTTAGCATTGTAAAGATACAAATAGGTACCTTATAAATCTTGGTCATCGCATTGTTTATGACCCTCATAACTGTTGCCATGATAATTGGTGCCCTCATTACAGTCTACAAGCAGTCATAAAGTCGGTAGAACATTTAATCACAACGTTGATGACATAATACTCGTCCAACCTTTGCAGCGTTAATCCAAAGGTGACACTCCCATCCACACCCACTGGAAGCAATTATTATTATCCCCGTTACGCAATGAACAGAGATCGGCTGACTCATCCAGGGGTCGGTCCTGGATGTCTCCCGACTTTATTGCTTTATTACTATACTAATATCCAAAGTTTGAAGTTTGCAGTAGAATCTTAATCTAGCTTATAAATTGTAGTCCGTGGCTTTTTGGGATTATATGCAAATTATTTATTACGGTTATTAGTGCCTCAGTAAAGGCAAATGATTGACAGCCCTTTGAACTGATGACTTAAGCCGTAGATGGTACTGACTCCATTCTCCAAACAAATGGCTTACGATTGGTCCGCTCCCTCTATTAGTTATGATATTCCTTTCTGTGGCTCATTCGTCTTCCACCCTTCATTAAACTGTGACCGCGGCTAATTACTCCAGATGCAATCGGCGGGCATCTCTGAGTCATGCGCCGGCGCAGAGGGGCAGCCCGCGGCACTTACTCACCGCCTTTGATATTTGGCACCATTGTCATGTTCTATTCTTCGCGGTGATGCGCCCTCTACGTATCAAATTGTTGTGCGGACTGCACTCTCTGTACTCCCTGTATGCACGTTAGTCACACGAGGTTTATTTCTAGTTTTTATTACCCCAAATGTGCCGGTATGATTCCAATGCATTCGGCTGTTTTATGTGCTGCGCTTAAATTTGTTTGCTGCGGTAAACTATATTTAATTCTTATTTATGGGTTCGACTGTAGTCGCCGAGTAGAGTACTGCATATGATGTCAGGTTCCTACATACATCTGTAATTTATCAAGACTGATAACAAAAATACTATACAATTTGTGATTTTTTTTAACTAACATACTTCTCCCTTTGAATCATCTGCAAAAGCAGACTGATTTTACGACCAGTGCGAAAAACGATCATCAGATATTTACTCCTGAAGCAATAAAATTTAGAAGTATGACTGGAAACTATATTAAATTTAAAAAAACAGATATTTATTGTTCAAGAAGCCCTAGATGACAATTATTTTGCACTGTAACTATAAAATAAACATTTCTTTCGAGTTAGGTGTTAATAATAGGGTATCCGTCCAAGGAAAAGCCAACCTTCTCTGAGATATTGAATCGTACTAATCACACGTTTGCTAATAGGGGAATGACCACAGACACAGATACGTAGCGTGTGACGGGTATCGTCATAAATGTCGTCTACACATGTAAGGTTTTATTTTTATTGTCTCAGCACTTATGAATATTAATTCCACAAATGTAGTTGGAACACAAATTTTGCTTTGAACTTGCCATTATGGTTGGCTTCCCAGCAGTTTTCCGACAACAATTACTGACCAATTAGTTGAATTGGATGGTATCAGTTTTTGTGGTGTGGTGTAGTGGTTACCGCTGAGTGCACATGACTAGCTGTTTTCTAATACGGCCTCCCTAAATAACAACAAGTTTACGACCAGTTGTTAAGGGCATATTTTAATTTGGCCTGTCATAATGTTATATTCAATTTTGCTTAATGGACATCCCACTTAAATAACTCATCTTAATCTTAAACATAATCAAGTATTCAAAGGTTAAAGTATGATGTTCGAACCTCATTTGTTAGAATTAGTAATAGATAAATAAATATGTATTAATTACGCACTAGCGAACTAGAATAAATGAAGTATGCTTACAATACGCATAATGTGTTGTCTCGTTATCGGAACATGAACTGATCAAGAATGGTCGGAGCACATAACTCCATGTACCGTAAAGAATGCACTGTCTTTACATCAGCCGTACATAGGCATAACGCAACATTCGCTTGGTGCTCCAGACGTATGAGTAAAGTGGATCATTTGGAACGACCGAAGATAAGAATTAAATGGACAGTTGAGGCAAAAGCTATGTTCATTGCGAGATAAATATTCTTTGGTTCTGATTAGCTCTCGAGGAAAGGTGTTAGTTTAATAAAAATATCATTGTGATTATGATTCGGGCAGGGGCATTTTTAGTTATTTCTTCCGATGACGCAATTTTCTAAGTAAATGATAAAAAGTGTTCTGATACTTACAATTTCTTAGAATGCTCATGTTCTTACAATCGCAGGGAAGTCCCTAGTTTATCGGAGTGATATTATATTTATCCGTAAACCGGTAGTTACGTTTAAATTTTTACGAATCGTAGATAACGCCTATGAAATTGTTTAAAAGAACATGTATTTATCCAGCCAGGTACATATCTATTCTCATTAGTAGTCAATAAGTATATGTATACGCCACTAGGTGTACAATTTAAAGACCTAGTATACAGATGATGATTGTTAGTTTGCCAACCATTCTCCTAGATATCTTAGCATTACTACCTTACTACTACATTATACTATGCGCCGTCAAAAGAAAACACGATAAGTTATCTAGTTGGTAAACAGTGAGTCAGCTCCGCCCACCTGACGATGACAACAATAAACATAGCCTGCGAGTGCATTTTGCACACACATCTCGTACGCCCTGCAGATATGAATTACTCACTCCGTGCTTAGCTTGCATTTTACTAACCTGCTTCATGCATGTAGCATTATACAACAATTTTCATTCATTTTACTTGCTTACTTCAAGGTGGTTGAACCTAATTATGAAAACCTCATTCTTTATAGTAAACAGGGGATAAATTAAAAATTGGAAAAATTCACATTCATGCCCGACTGGACGGGGACCGGGGTTGTTTTTCCAATTTTTAATAAAGCAAACGTGTTAGATAATGTTTCCACATAATTTGCTATAAAACGTGAAATTTAATACATAATGTACTAATTGTTATCTCGAAAAATAAGAAGCGTCGTCTAGACACTTTAAACTAGGGGTCTAGGTCATAGTGTGATGTTACAACATGCGGTATGGCACCCTCAAGCTCAAGGTGGCGCCGAAAATAAAGTTCTTTTTGTTTGAGAGACAAAAACAATTCCATTCCTCGCGAATTCTTTGCACGGTGGACTTTGAGATGCTTCACATTAAAAACCCTAGACTACGCGCGAGACATTCACACGACACAACAGCAAACTTTACGTTGCTGGCTTAAAATAGGAATATGTACCTTAAGTCCGGGGGATTGGGATGAATGTGCGATTTTTTATTGCACGTACAAGATAGACGACTGACGCTGCAGTGGCGCTTGTACTTGGCATAAAGCCCGGGGCTGGCACACCCTGCCGCCGTGCCCCTCCCACGCTGTCATCGTTTCACACCTCCCCCATCGCTACTCTTATTCATCCGCTAATATTAAGAAGAGCTATCAGCCCAGCAACGGATGTCGCGCTAGCTACCAACTCCGCTGATTACTTGCTGAGTAATGCAGGCAGACATTTGTAGAATGTCATATGTGTGCCAACGTAGTATTGTCTCGTACCTATCGGCTTTGAATATGTCAGTCAGTGGATTATTTATTAATGCCGTTTTGGTCTCGCAGTTTTCCTAGTTGGTGTTTAATCATCTTACGTTACGAGGCTATCCTCAGTGATATTACGCAAGTAGATTAATAAAGCTCTAACTGAATGAGGAAGAACAATATCTCAATGCTCACCTCGCCTGTATTAATATTCACCTCAGGATTAAAATATAAATAGTTGTGTGATCTGTACAGTCTATACTTTCTTACATTTGAACAATATTAAATTATGGTGGAAAAATTCGCTTTGATGTGTCAAGACCTGGGTAGGTAGGTTTAGAGCATTAGACGCGATATCTACAGACCGGTGGTTCAAATCCCCGTCCAGGGTTCATCGATGTTATTTTTTTTAATCAAAATTAAATTTAGATTCTATTCGGCGTTATTTCATGATTTAACATTATGTAATTTCGTGTTCAATGTACTTCGACTTTGGTCAAAGATGAATATGCCTGAACTTCGATACTGTATTTGCTTGACCAATATTTTTGTAGGCGATGCGTTTCTGGCTGTCCGAGTGATATTTACGTCTGTGATATTTAATTACCCTCGTGATAAAGCTTGTTTGCATTCGGTGGCTAATATAAAACCCGTATGCGCCCGCGCCGCCATGACTCACGCGAACGCTAATTACAATGTACGCCAGCACGTGTTCGCCTTGGAGTGAGCCGCTTATTGATAACTTTAGTCAATGGCTGCTTCTTGTCCGATATCAATTGATGTGCTGTCGTCCGCGTCAAGCGACCAGAATGCATAATGCACCGTGATGATGCACATATTTTTTTCTCAGCAGATTTACGTGATCCATTGTGATGGCGAATTGGTAGCCTTTAATGACAAATGCAAACATTAAGTAAGATATTTATATCCGGTAGCCTTATTAGTAGTTTCACGTCTGCAGCTAACGATAGATATTTCTAATGTAAAGACAGGTTACTGGATACTTACATTCGTTGGGCCAATTTCGACGGAGTTCCAAGCAAGTTGTTATCTTTACTGTGGAATATTTATAAACGTATTCATGGGAGCGCGCAATATTTTTCCATTTATGACTGGTATATAATACAGTTTTATTTTAAATTATTACATTGGTAACTTATGTACATAATAGCATTTTAATTCAGTTCACCTATCCGAATTTCGAGAAATATCTTGATCAACTCAGATTCTTTGAAACTGGCGACCCGCCCTCGCTTCGCTTCGGGTATATCTCTATATAATATATTTCACCCCTGTAAGTTATTTTTCTTTTCAAATCGGTACAGTAGTTTCGGAACCTATTAGAGACAAAACAAAATATTAAACCTTTTCTCTTTATAATATTAGTATAGATGATATTAGTTGATCTTAATGGAGACCTGGTAACAATTTTACCAGGTAAGTGTTATCGCGCACCTAGCTGTTGCTCTCCAAGAATGTCAATGTCCACGCTGCTATTCGAATTATTTTGGCAGCGACACGATGCCATTCATTATAAATCTATTTTTGTTCGGAATCCACAAAGTACATCAAGCGAAACTGCATGTCGTTTACATTCCAGAGGTTTTTGTTACTCCGACATTACTTTATATTTGTAAAAAACACATTTAGCATGCATTCACTCCTTGCGAAATGCATCATAATAACAAATTTTATTTTCTCCAAGATCATAAAACAATTAAGAGATGTTTACTACAGCATACAACGATATGTCTGTATGATTTCAATGGTATCTTTGAACGATCAATTAGTTTTATTATACGTTATTCTAATGCGCGTTTAAATCACCTTTGCGCTAGGATCTGAGTACACAAAACAAGTTAAATCATCTATGTTTACTAAGCTTGGTCACTGTACAAATGGATCTTTGCGGATATTACAAGTAACTCACTGATGCATCTTTTCTAAGAAACCGATCGTTAATATTTACTTCATCCATTTATTACCCTCCGATACAACGCACAGTATATAACTTATAGGCATTGTTAGGAAGGACTTCTTTGCAATTATTCGGTTGTGTCGAGAGTGCTAGGACGCCTAGTGCCAGACAAAGACTAATTGCGGGTGTTGCGTCACCTAGGGCAGGGAGACAACCAATTAAAAGTTTTGTGATGAGAGCTCTCACGACTTCCTCGGGCCATTGACGAAATCCCAACTTACCGTCACCATTCGCCATGCTACTGGATGTTTCATATTCCAATTAACGAGTTTGTAGTGGAAAACTTACCAGAGATAGGTTACAATCTCTGGACACACTCACAAGGACAGTTATGAAACTGTACCACAATTTGAGTAGTTGCTGATGTCGCCAATTATAGTTACTGACAAAATGGATCCCCCATTATTGGTATCGCTAATGGTTCTATCGACATTAATAAAGCACTTCCGATGTTCGCTGTTTGGTTTGGCGTGATGTTTTTCTGAGTTGTTTACACGTCGCTCGGGCTGTAACCATCGTAATAATTCACGCCGCGTCATCGATTCACACGTCGAGTTGTATCTGCTTATTTGCATTAATCGTGCGCATTGCGAATGTGTAACGTCTGTGTGTACAGTTGGTGTCCTTTACTTGTACTGCACACTCTGAAATCAGAATCACATAATGATGATATGTATTTGCAAATATCTAGATGTAGGAGGCAACAAGGCATACACTCGTAGATAATATTTTCAAAGATAATTTTCTAGCCTGTAAGTAAACAAAAGTTACTTTGGCATCGAGAAGGTTTTCCTTAAGAAGAAACAGATGACGTGATGTTGAGGTTAAATAGGTTTTTGATGCTACATATTATACAGAACAATTTCCATGAAACGGTCTTTGTTTAATATCATCATTGGGTTATTTATAATTCTCACTAGTGCAATGTGTGCTACAAATCACGAAGCAGATTCCCCTATACTTGTTTGATAGAGTACAAGTTATCAAATAAAATTGCACGAGTCCGTCGACTTGTGCTGTGACCTGGGGCTACCATCGTAAAATATTAACAACTTCATTGTCGTGGTCGCTGTCCCCGATCAGATGTGTGGCGACACAAGTGGCTGTTGTTGCGAACTCTCGCCATAATAAGTGCATGAAGTGGAGTTGTCTTGTTGTAGCCTATTGTTGAATCGACGGGAAAAGTATTCAGTTACAAGTTTTTATTGCGATTGTGCAACTACTGTTTCCGTGTGTGTGAGGTCATGCGTGTTCTCTATAGGTGGATATTGCCTGATTGTATGGTTTACTATAAATAACGAAAGTTCTTCTATTCTGTGGTTGTAGAGATAGCTAATAATTTATACGGCCGTTATTCTCCTTAGTATAGTAATGACTGAGTATATTATTTGTAGTTGTTTTATATTTGGGCGTTAACTATTCTGATTGCTGCCCCAATTTAATTATGACCATAAACAGCACATGTGCTTCAACCCAACCTAGATCTATTTATGGGTAATCTAGGCGTCTGCGTTCTGAATCACTGACTCTCCTAGTTAATACATGGTGCGTAAATAATGTCTAATATTTTGTCACGGCAGTAAAATTATTTCAAGTTTGGAAGCGTTGCTTCACCGGGCCTGGAGGAGCGGAACCGTAAAAAATGCCCTTTATCACGTCCGATTTGGTATTCAACTCGGCATGAAGCGCGAGTCAATGTCAACTCATTCATGGCGACATAATACGCCCATCTCATCAGCCGAACCCCGCTCATTCACAATTTTGCATGTTTGAGTAGCGTCGTCGCAAGCCGCGCTCCTGCGCCGAATAGCTTAGCCACAAAAAGCCTGCTCAGGAACATCAGTCACGTCACGTTGGCGGTTGGAATTCCTTCGGCCATTCCTTTCGACTTTTTCACCTCGCATGTTTTAGCTTCGAACGCCATTATTATTGTCAATTCAAACAGACGAGATCAACGCGTACGGCACCGGAAACGTACCTACTTGTTGTAAATCCTATACCCGCGTGCGTAATAGGTCCATTAGTGTGAAATGTAGAAGGAAACTGCGCAATTTCGCAACAAGCAGGTGATCTGTGTGAAGAAGGATGTTCTCTTCCTGACGTTGAGCAATCTAGTAATTGTATTGCACGTACAATAGAATGCTGGGTAATCTTTTGGAAAGCGCAGAATCGGTTGTAATTAAAAACCATTAGGTAGTGGAACTGCTTACCAGCTTATAATATTGCATTCCTCTTACTCGTATTATGGGATACTTTAAACAAAACTAAGAGAAGAGGTATTTTGCCAATCACCAATGTGATTTTGAGGTTCTCATTTCATTCACCAGGCAATGTAAAGACAATATATTTCATCATTATAAAAATGAAAACAGGGTGTTATACGATATTCGTAAATATGAACTATGTTTACAGTCTCCACAACAATGCGGAATGTCGTTTCCTGATACCGACAACAATGTTCGGAGATCGGTTCGATCGCAAGAATTCAAATTACGCATTTCACAAGTGCTCGCGGAATGTTCGCTCTCTGCGCCCGTTCCAAACATCTTTATCATACTTAGTTGGCAGGTTTCTAGAGGAAACTTACATTGCCTTGATATTCAGATGTTACAGTTGTACGTTGCAAGAAGTGTGATTGACTAAAGATCTTCTTTTAGGATTTATTTCTTAGGGTTGTTATATTGAGGTACATATAGATATTGAGTATTCTTAAATTAAAATATTTTCAATAATAAATATAAATAATAATGTTCACGATACCAAATACACACGCGGTACACAGTTAGTCTCTAGACCCCGAGAGGACGTAGGCTACCTTTTAACAGACTGCGTTAAGGATAAGGCAGTAATGTTTTACGCGATAAATTACATCACACGGGCAGCCAATTAGGCCAGACTGTCAATTCTTCCTATATGCCTCCGACTACAAATGCAACGATTCAGGCTGTGGAGGAGCGGTCGGCTGTCATGTGGCCCCATCCGCAGGCTGCGTGTCGCATTGACGACAGACGACACGGGAGGCGCGCGGTGTTCGGTTTCGACAACACGAACGGACACCCATCCAATGTCTCCCCGCACCTTTCGTTGCGGTGCGTGGGACCAATTAATGGGATTGTTACCATGACGTAATTATCCTTCTGAGACATATTAGGTTGAATTTACAATACCTGTGTGAAGTTTTTAGTTGACAACGGATTTTGACCTGCCCATTGTGCTCGGTTGATACAATAAGTTCTAGTTCTATTGCTGTAAATGTTTACACGCCCTTAGGGTAATCGTAACAATTTTAAACATTACATAAATATGTATGTGATGTTGTGAAATATATATTTTTTTATTTATTACAAATAAAAAACAGTACATCCTGCGAATAACATTACTATGCGCATGTATGAATATAACGATTGTGTATCGAAGGATGTTTAGTAGAATACAGGAATTAAAGGTTTCTCCCAACTCTCGGGTACGGCTGTATCATCACTTAACGTTTATATCGATGCGGTCATGTCGTGGTGGCACGCGATCCTCCGGGGCCCACCCAGATGTACTTTTATGTGCCCCATTATTGTAATACATTGATTGTGGGCATTCGGCAAACGGCATTTTATTATAACTGGGCCTTTTATATAACGGAAGAAAAGTTCTACATGCTTGGTACAGATGCATCACCTAACAGTACCTGATTAATTAGTTCTATACATCACACACATGATTGTAGTTGTTTAGACAGCTTTTTATACCTGTAAATTACATTAAACAAGTTATACCGAAATACAGACAGACGACATGCCTTTTTGTTTTGCTCAATTACTCTTAAAAATGTTCAATGAATGAAAGTTTGCAGAACATTGTGTGTTTGATAGTATGGACACATAGTCCAGTCAAATTAGGAAAAAATCTCGGAATTCGAGATACCCAGCTGTAAGTTTGTAAATACTTAGATATTGACACCCTAAAAGTTGTCTCAAAACCTACATATTGTAGGGTGTACGCAACTATAAAATTTTCAAGGTCAAATGTCACAAATATCAGTTTTATGAACTTTTAAGCAAAACGGGACGTTTTATCATAAAAGTGTGTAGGAGAAAATTACTTATCTTCTATTTATCTATAAAAATTAACTGTACGTTTTATTCCTAAGATTCACCATTTCAGAGATACAGCGATGCAAATAGTTGAAAAAGTTGTATTTTCAAAAGCTTCCAGGCCCACGTGCGATTGTGCTAGACAGTTAAAATTTTCACGAATGATGTATTTTAGTAGCCTCTATAACATCTGATACTAAAAGCTTAAAACCAATGTTTATGTGGGTTCTCATACAAAAATTGTGTTTTTTTTTTCTTACACTTAGCCGGTTTTTAACGTGGTTACCCCAGTAAACCTATTCCAGACGACACCTTTTATACATGAAGAACACGTTGTTTATAAGGAAGCCTAGTTAAATAATTGTTTTGTGTTGTTTTCAGTATTCAGAAGATTTAAGATTTCTGCGTTTCATTAAATTAAATTTGGTTAATATGGATCTTCACGTTCATAATAGAGTTAGATGGACAGTTAACATTTTTAAATTGTATTTTTTTTCAGTTAGACTTCAAACAGAAATTCTAATAATTGGTTATTTCGTACTTTTTGACCCATAATAAGCAGTTTAAATGTACTGAAACGTATATGTATGTATAGTACTAAAAACAACATAAAACAATTATTTAACTAGGCTTCCATATAAACAACGTGTTCTTCATGTATAAAAGGTGTCGTCTGGAATGGGTTTACTGGGGTAACCACGTTAAAAACCGGCCAAGTGTGAGAAAAAAAAACCATAGTCTTTGTATGAGAACCCACTTAAACATTGGTTTTAAGCTTTTTCTAGTATTTGATGTTATAGAGGCTACTGAAATACATCAGTTGTGAAAATTTTAACTGTCTAGCACAATCGCACGGGGGTCTGGAAGCTTTTGAAAATATAACTTTTTCAACTATTTTCATCGCTGTATCTCTGAAATGGTGAATCTTAGGAATAAAACGTAGAGACAATTTTTATAGATAATTAGATGATAAGCAATTTTCTCCTACACACTTTTATGATAAAACTTCCCGTTTCGCTCAAAAGTTTATGAAACTGATATTTGTGACATTTGACCATGAAAATTTTATAGTTGCGTACACCCTACCATATGTAGGTTTTGAGACCACTTTTAGGGTGTCAATATCTAAGTATTTACAGACTTACAGCTGGGTATCTCGAATTCCGAGATTCTTACCTAATTTAAGCTTAAATGACTGGACTAACATTAATAATGCGCTTATGGATACGTATACTTTTACGTAGATGAACAAAACCTGAGGTGTAGATTGCCTACCTACTACTATCGGTCTCTATTTTCTCACTAGATTAAATTTATGTCGACACATACCAGTATTTAACATAATCGTGTGAAACAATACCCGTGCACAATAGATTATAATTACTTACTTGCATACATGTAACGACAATACAGTAGAGTTGATGAATATGTCAGTTTTGTATTATACTCGTATGTAATTTACTTGTATAAATTTGTTTGCCCACGAAGTAGTAACTCTTCTGTCATGTGTTCCTGCGCACTTACTGCTAAGATATGGTTATCGTAGTATCTCTGTAAAAAATCCAAAATACAAATAGATACTCTAAAAACTATACATATAACCAATAAAGCTGCTTATTAGAATAACGCTCTAACGAAAACAAATTTGCGAAACTGAAACCAGGTGTTTTCATTTAAATTTTGCTTGCCCGTCGACAGGAACGTCAAAGAATGTGTACTGACAAAATAGCCGCGGGAGATCTCTCCCTCGTACAAACACTGCATATTTTCTTTGCCTTTTACGAACTATTTCGCCCATTTCACCACACAAAGTGTGATAACATTTTAATTTCGCTCCTGGACGTCATTACGTACGCCCACGTTTAGTAATTACGAAATAGCCTTTGTAAATTCTGCTAAAAGCGTTGTTTTTAATAACAGATAGACTACCTGGAGTACGTAGAAGGTAGATGGGCCTCGCCTTTAATTATATACGTATAAATGGTAATCGTATTTTAGGCGGCTGCTTTTTATTAAAATTCATTGCATCAGGTTCTTAATTTATTAGGTACCGGTAATGTTGGGTTTGTATTACATATTTACTCAATATGCGTACAGGTGTACTAAAGAGCTATCAAAGATAAGAAACAGGTACATAGTATATAACACAAAATGTTTATACCTAAATCTTCACATTCGATTTGCAATCTCGGTCACTGACATTCATTAAATTGTCATTAACCGCACTTTAATTTCTTATCATGCTACTTGAGACAATAATACTTGATACTGGCCATTAATTCATTCATCAACTTAATAATGTATGTTTGGAGTTGTTTATAAACGCAGGACATTAACTTTACGATTAACAATTTACACATTATAGAATGCTTCATACTGAATTGATGTCTCATGTATGTTTTCTCTTGTCTCCAGCCGAACCAAGGAGAGGACAATCAGGTAGTTTGTCGTTCATATGAATGTGTAGTTGTGTGTTTTGTTGTCCATTGTTTGTTTTATTCCTATTGGTCTATTACCGTCATTCACGTTGGTCCTGGGAACGTGATTGTGATGTCTGTGTTATGTCATTGTGATGTCTGCATCTTTTATGTTACTAACTACTAACACGTTAGGTTCATTAAGTACAATAACAAAAGTATTATACGGGTAATTTATTTAAGTTAATTTTAAAGTAGGTATAGTATTTTATTTGAAACATAATTAATGTAATTTAATTAAACGTTGATTCTTCTATCGGTTTTCTACAATTTTCTTTATAATCATTTACGATTTATTTTTTAACAACGCATGGTATGGTATTGTTTTAAGCTTAAATTAAAAACGAAGAAGTTATTCCACTTTGCCTCACCGTGTCACCCCACTGAAAGGTAAATATGTATTTTATATTGCTTTCAGCAGGGCGACTTGGTAGGAAAAAGTGGAATAACCTGAATGGGGCAGTCTCAAAAGAAGTTTGGCACCACTATAATATGTTTAAGTCACCCTGGCAACTTGGCGTTATTTGATGTTAGAGCCGTTTTCTTTGCGCCTACTCTAGATAAGGGCGACCAGACTTGAGTCAAAGGCCTAATTTTTAAGACAACTGTCTTTATGCTGCTACTTCTATGCGAGTCTAGCCAGTTCCTTTATTAATCTTATGAAAATTGTTGCAGCTGTTCACTGGAAGCGTAACGCAGCACCTGCACGACGCGCGCCGCTCGAACCCGCCCGACTCGGGCTTCTCTGAGCCGGCGAACAACAACATCAGCGAGGACAACAACAATGGGCCGATATCGTTGCGCGAGATGCAGAACATCGCCAACAACAACGCGGCGGCGTACATCGTCAGCGAGAACGAGGAGCGGAACCGCGTCAGCCGCGAGTCGGTGGTGGAGTTCGAGCCGCTGCCGGCGGGCATCGGCGCCGCGGACCCCCTCGAGAGATACGCGGACTGGTTCGGTGAGTGATACGATATGGATTGAGACAACAACAACTGATTATTGTATATTAATCGTACAACAACCCAGTTTCTTGGTTGGCGCAGTTGTCGTTACTGGTAGTCGATATGATGAATTCATGTAGATTGTCAAAATATATTATAAAAACTTTTTAATGGATCACTAATCGCAACTTCGCTAGTAATACTGCCGATATCAATTAAAATATTAATTATAGTACCAGTCTCTATACTGAGTGAAGCGATATGACAAATCATTAGTGGGAGTAGATACCATAACTGTGATGTGGATGCGGTTGTGGACGTGACAAATGATGATGAGACAGAAACATTGTGCCCAATGAAATCGCACAGGAATTAACAACGCTCTGATTGGTACCATGAATATATCGTAACGTAACGTTTTGACGGGTCTGCCACGGTCTATTACGATTCGCTATATTATCCACTTAGTCTATCTGGTCCACAATAAGCTGAAAGTATTATACGGATTAGTACTAAATATGTCCTGTAGTGTACATACTAAAAAAATATTTTGCTTGGAACATTTTATGCGGATCAAAGTATAAATGTGGTAAACATTTATACTCAAGTAGCATTTTATGTGTTGTCATAAAGATTGTGTGATAGAGGAACTTAAAAGCTAAACTGTGCCTTTTGTCCATGCATCATTGGAGGTTGCTTAGATAATGAGTTTAAAATGTGCATCTAGGTAATTAATTTTCTGTACGTAAGTGTATTTATAGTAAAAGGAGAACAAAGTGGATCTTGTTCCAATCGATGTGAAAATCACAGAACTATATTCGTTGTTCAACGTCTATTGAGCGCACTGCTACATTTTATACGTGCGTAAAAGATAATGATCATGAATCTTGGCTTTAGAGCTATCATTTTATTGCGCTGTTGAAATACTACAGCCAATGGACATCTTATAGAAACTTGCTTCGCTTGACCCGCGTGTCGCCGGGTCAACTAACAATTAGTCAATATTGAGCGTCACATATATTTACTTCTATGCAACTAATTTGCATCGATCTTTTTTACAGGTGGTGAGGATTTCTCTAGAAACAGATTGCAGTATCTACGAGAAATTGGCAGAGGGTGGTTTGGCAGAGTAAGTTCTAATGTAGAATAAGAAAAGTTGTTATGTAAAAGCGAATTTCTTTTTTGAATTATTAATAGTAGAAAATGTCTAAATAAGTTATTGACATTAGACACCATTTCACGATATAATTGTCAGCACTAAAGCAATGAATATAACGTTAATAATCTGGGTTTATAAACGCGGGGCACATTGGATTCAGCACAGGACCGATCGCTGTGGAGATCATTGAAGCTTATCTCTAGCAGTGTCTGTCTTTCAGCTAAAGATAACATGTCTATTGTACCCAGGTGGTAGAAGGCGAGTTAGAAGACCACGGCGCGACCAGCTCGGTGGCGGTGAAGATCCTCAACCAGAACGCCACGCTGGAGGATAAGGCACGGTTCCTGGAGGAGGCGCGCGTCTACCGCGATGTTAGCCATGAGAGCGTGCTGCGATTCGTCGACAAGTGCCTCATGGAGGACCCGTGGATACTGATCTTTGAGTTTTGCTCTATGGTAAGCAATGTAGTCTATAGGTATTGTTTAATTGTTAAGTGAGCCCCGACTGACGAATTAGAGTCATATAAAATAATTTGGCCTTAGTCGGAGTTAATAACGTTAATAATGTTTTGTGTGTTTGTTTTATTCTGTCAAAGAATTTTCGAGAGAGGTCCTTGGTTTTCATCGATGAAATTCGTATTTCACACCTGCACATACACATTTGATTGTTAACCTTCTCTGGTATAGGCTGCCGTGGCTGAAACTCCAATGGCCAAAATTATTGATCAACGTGTTATCATACCCGTGTAGGATCTGCAACAGTACCTCATAGTGAACCGTCACAAGATGGCGTCGCTGAACGACAGCGGCGTGCCGCTGCAGCTCATGTGCGACGTCTCCTCTGCACTTGCCCATCTGCACTCCCGAGGGTATATCTACGGGTGAGTAGACGAAACATATCCTAGCTTACGTTCAGTAATATTTACTATTTTTAAGATTTACAAAAGTTCGATACTATTTACAAAAGGCCGGCCTCAGGTTATACGCGATAAATGTTGCCCTGGCCGAAGGTATAACTTCCAGAACCTATATTTGAGTTATTTGGTTTCATATTACGATTGGCTGGCTGGTCAGTGAGCATTGTGCAAGTATTACTCAATCGAAGAGTTTGACACAAGCAGAAAGCGTACGCTTACGATTTGAACCTTAGCCACTCGAAGCGCTGATTTGAAAATCGCACTGAACACACAAGAATAAAACCAGTCAATCTGTTCGTCGCTTACCTACTTAAGTTTGAACTGGGCCAGTCTCTGTTTTTAATTTTACTTCCATCATAGGACTGGGTAGATTATCTCATGACCTTATTTTATTTTATATCTTACGATGATGCCTTCGAGTAGCTTCGTCATTATCACCGGACTTGCTGGATGCGGATGACTCTCAACGGACTTGCGGGTGATCGGATAGCTCTCACCCCTAATGTGGGGGAGCGGATGGCTCTCACCCCTAACTCATGACCTAATTATTATAAGTGGCTAATACTAGTGACCATTTTGTTAGATGCGTTTGGCCGGGCTCGGTGCTGGTGCGCGGGGCGCGCGCGGAGGCGGCGCGCGCGGTGCTGGGGCGGTACGCGCGCGCCGCGCCGCCCTTCGACCCGCGCGCGCCCGACCAGCGCGACCAGCCGGACGTCGAAACGGTTAGTTGCTGCCGCTTTGTACTGCTGCTGTTTAGCTTGATTCCACCTTCGAAGCGAGTGGAGAGCTGCGACGAGATGAGTGTTATTGTTCTTGTTCAGTGGCTCGCCCAAATTCTTAAATAACCAGATTCTAGGTCTGCGAGAGCAACAGAGGAACAAGCAGGATTAAGACTTTTTTTTATGATAAAGATTTTCAATTTCGTTCAATTTAGAGTGTGAATGAAGTGAGTGATGTGAAAAATGTAATGATGTCATGTATCATGAAGTGAAGTCCTTAAGGACTACTTAAAATATAGATGTTTGAAACTTTTCAAAGTTTACCCATACCTTTCTTAAGAATAGAGGAATTAATTAAAGTTTACGATTACAGACGAGCACGGACGTGTGGTCCCTGGGCACGCTGGTGTGGCAGGTGTGCACGTGGGGCATGACGCCGCCGCGCCACCCGCCGCCGCTGCCCGACCTGCCCTGCCCCTACAGGAGCCACCTGTGAGTACCCGCCCGGTGCAGCGAGCGCGGACGTGTGGTCCCTGGGCACGCTGGTGTGGCAGGTGTGCACGTGGGGCATGACGCCGCCGCGCCACCCGCCGCCGCTGCCCGACCTGCCCTGCCCCTACAGGAGCCACCTGTGAGTACCCGCCCGGTGCAGCGAGCGCGGACGTGTGGTCCCTGGGCACGCTGGTGTGGCAGGTGTGCACGTGGGGCATGACGCCGCCGCGCCACCCGCCGCCGCTGCCCGACCTGCCCTGCCCCTACAGGAGCCACCTGTGAGTACCCGCCCGGTGCAGCGAGCGCGGACGTGTGGTCCCTGGGCACGCTGGTGTGGCAGGTGTGCACGTGGGGCATGACGCCGCCGCGCCACCCGCCGCCGCTGCCCGACCTGCCCTGCCCCTACAGGAGCCACCTGTGAGTACCCGCCCGGTGCAGCGAGCGCGGACGTGTGGTCCCTGGGCACGCTGGTGTGGCAGGTGTGCACGTGGGGCATGACGCCGCCGCGCCACCCGCCGCCGCTGCCCGACCTGCCCTGCCCCTACAGGAGCCACCTGTGAGTACCCGCCCGGTGCAGCGAGCGCGGACGTGTGGTCCCTGGGCACGCTGGTGTGGCAGGTGTGCACGTGGGGCATGACGCCGCCGCGCCACCCGCCGCCGCTGCCCGACCTGCCCTGCCCCTACAGGAGCCACCTGTGAGTACCCGCCCGGTGCAGCGAGCGCGGACGTGTGGTCCCTGGGCACGCTGGTGTAGTTTTATTTTGAGCTGTAAGAGCATTCCATGCCTTAATGGCACGGGGCAGAAATGAAGAGCTGAACCTCTTAGTCCGAGCCACCAGCAACTGCATTGTATGTGGATGACAACGCTGTCCAGCACGTGTCGTTCGGAAGCGGAAAGGGGAGTGAGGGACTAGCTGAAATAGCTCTTCAGAGCATTCCCCATTATAGAGACGGTAGAGAACAACTTAGACCGGCAATGTCTCTACGTAGTTGTAGAGGCTCTAAGGTTTCGGACACCTCTACATCACCGACAATACGGATAGCACGTCGCTGCAACCTAACGAGAGCGTCGAGCGATTTATTTAGCATCGTGTAAGTAAAAATCACATTTCAAGCACAAATTATCTTACATCCAACTTTGAAAGTCCATTTTTCAATCTCGCTGATTAGTTTTGAGGGAATTTGATTCAGTTATGTAATTAAGTGACAGGTTTCACTTATGTAAGTAAGTATGATGAACGAAAATTTGTTATCGATGTAATTACATTAAAAAAATTACTTTTTACGTAAGTATAACATATTTCTTATAAATAAAATAGAAAGTTCTAACCACGCGTTTCCTCCTAAACTATCATGTAATTTAAATCTAATTGATTGGTTTGGTAGCTACCTAAAAATAAACAATAGAATAACAAACATGACAACATAAAGGATGAGTCATGGAATCGTCGATCCCGCTTGTTACGTAAATAACATTGTCAATATTCGCATCGGCCGTGACGTGTCCATGCCACAATACGATGACATTGATATGGGTTCAATCGCACTCGGTTCAAAGTTGCAAACTGAATATATTACGAATTTAGCATGATATTGTATAATACGGAGGTTACATGAGTGATGTTTCATATGATATCTACTTTGTGTATTGAGATATGTGATGTTTCATAACATACTTGATCTGATTCCTATCATAAGTAGCTTGTGCGCTTGTGTCAAATACTGAATCAACAGTGGAAATATACTTATATTGTATTTTTAATTTTCATAGATCAATAACATACCCAGCCGTGAAATAACACAAAAGGATCTAATCCATGATTCCTAGTGTGTTCCGGGACAGGGGCGCTACAAAATTCTTCCTAATAATATAAAATAGTGACGAAGACTAAAATAATGTCTGTATCTTTTTCACGTAAAGCTTGCAGAATTTGTTTTGAAGCAATTCTATATTATTCTGGTTATCATAATGATATAAAATACTATATTCTATTTACCCGACTGCAAAACAAGAATAATAAAAAAAAAATAATAAAAAATCATTTATTTTCAGACCATAGTATGTCCAATGTCCATAGATAGTTAGTAAGTAATAGTTAGTAATGTACGCTGCAAATTTCGCTCATTCACAAAGAGCCTTGTTCAAATAAATATGTATTGAAACGAACCCGTTGTTCCAGCTACCAAGTGATGCAGCTATGCTGGCATCCGCACGCCGAAGCCCGGCCCACCGCGGGCGAGGTGCACGCGCTGCTCAGCCACCTGCGAGCGGCGCACGCGGCGCGCGGCGGCGGCGCCGGGCCCGACGCGCGCTTCGAGCAGCGCTGGCAGCGGCTCAAGCCCAACACCATACCCGTCGTCGATGAGCATAGGGCCCTCGTGCACGCCCCTAGCGAAGAGACGCGCCAACACGAACAGGTTACTTGAGAGGCTATTTTTGTTATCATCATCTTCAGCCCATCGAACATCAGCCCTTGTGCACGCCTCCAGCGAGGAGTCGCGCCAGCATGAAGGCGCAGGTAGGTTACTTGAGACTCTTTTTGTTGGCACCACGCTGCACAGCCACCGGCGCGCGGCGGCGCCGGGCCCGACGCGCGCCTCGAGCAGCGCTGGCAGCGGCTCAAGCCCAACACCATACCCGTTGTGGATGAACATAGGGCTCTCGTACACGCGCCCGGCGAAGAGACGCGCCAGCACGAACAGGTTACTTGAGAGACTTTTTTTGCTATCATCATCTTCAGCCCATCGAACATCAGCCCTTGTGCACGCCTCCAGCGAGGAGTCGCGCCAGCATGAAGGCGCAGGTAGGTTACTTGAGACTCTTTTTGTTGCCACCACGCTGCCCCGCCACCGGCGCGCGGCGGCGGCGCCGGGCCCGACGCGCGCTTCGAGCAGCGCTGGCAGCGGCTCAAGCCCAACACCATACCCGTTGTGGATGAACATAGGGCTCTCGTACACGCGCCCGGCGAAGAGACGCGCCAGCACGAACAGGTTACTTGAGAGACTTTTTGCTATCATCATCTTCAGCCCATCTAACATCAGCCCTTGTGCACGCCCCCAGCGAGGAGTCGCGCCAGCATGAAGGCGCAGGTAGGTTACTTGAGACTCTTTTTGTTGGCACCACGCTGTACAGCCACCGGCGCGCGGCGGCGGCGCCGGGCCCGACGCGCGCTCCGAGCAGCGCTGGCAGCGGCTCAAGCCCAACACCATACCCGTCGTCGATGAACATAGGGCTCTCGTACACGCGCCCGGCGAAGAGACGCGCCAGCACGAACAGGTTACTTGAGAGACTTTTTGCTATCATCATCTTCAGCCCATCTAACATCAGCCCTTGTGCACGCCCCCAGCGAGGAGTCGCGCCAGCATGAAGGCGCAGGTAGGTTACTTGAGACTCTTTTTGTTGGCACCACGCTGTACAGCCACCGGCGCGCGGCGGCGGCGCCGGGCCCGACGCGCGCTTCGAGCAGCGCTGGCAGCGGCTCAAGCCCAACACCATACCCGTCGTCGATGAGCATAGGGCTCTCGTACACGCGCCCGGCGAAGAGACGCGCCAGCACGAACAGGTTACTTGAGAGACTTTTGCTATCATCATCTTCAGCCCATCTAACATCAGCCCTTGTGCACGCCCCAGCGAGGAGTCGCGCCAGCATGAAGGCGCAGGTAGGTTACTTGAGACTCTTTTTGTTGGCACCACGCTGTACAGCCACCGGCGCGCGGCGGCGGCGCCGGGCCCGACGCGCGCTTCGAGCAGCGCTGGCAGCGGCTCAAGCCCAACACCATACCCGTTGTGGATGAACATAGGGCTCTCGTACACGCGCCCGGCGAAGAGACGCGCCAGCACGAACAGGTTACTTGAGAGACTTTTTTTGCTATCATCATCTTCAGCCCATCGAACATCAGCCCTTGTGCACGCCTCCAGCGAGGAGTCGCGCCAGCATGAAGGCGCAGGTAGGTTACTTGAGACTCTTTTTGTTGGCACCACGCTGCACAGCCACCGGCGCGCGGCGGCGGCGCCGGGCCCGACGCGCGCTTCGAGCAGCGCTGGCAGCGGCTCAAGCCCAACACCATACCCGTTGTGGATGAACATAGGGCTCTCGTACACGCGCCCGGCGAAGAGACGCGCCAGCACGAACAGGTTACTTGAGAGACTTTTTGCTATCATCATCTTCAGCCCATCTAACATCAGCCCTTGTGCACGCCCCCAGCGAGGAGTCGCGCCAGCATGAAGGCGCAGGTAGGTTACTTGAGACTCTTTTTGTTGGCACCACGCTGTACAGCCACCGGCGCGCGGCGGCGGCGCCGGGCCCGACGCGCGCTTCGAGCAGCGCTGGCAGCGGCTCAAGCCCAACACCATACCCGTCGTCGATGAGCATAGGGCTCTCGTACACGCGCCCGGCGAAGAGACGCGCCAGCACGAACAGGTTACTTGAGAGACTTTGCTATCATCATCTTCAGCCCATCTAACATCAGCCCTTGTGCACGCCCCCAGCGAGGAGTCAGCGCCAGCATGAAGGCGCAGGTAGGTTACTTGAGACTCTTTTTGTTGGCTCCACGCTGCACAGCCACCGGCGCGCGGCGGCGGCGCCGGGCCCGACGCGCGCTTCGAGCAGCGCTGGCAGCGGCTCAAGCCCAACACCATACCCGTCGTCGATGAGCATAGGGCTCTCGTACACGCGCCCGGCGAAGAGACGCGCCAGCACGAACAGGTTACTTGAGAGACTTTTGCTATCATCATCTTCAGCCCATCTAACATCAGCCCTTGTGCACGCCCCCAGCGAGGAGTCGCGCCAGCATGAAGGCGCAGGTAGGTTACTTGAGACTCTTTTTGTTGGCACCACGCTGTACAGCCACCGGCGCGCGGCGGCGGCGCCGGGCCCGACGCGCGCTTCGAGCAGCGCTGGCAGCGGCTCAAGCCCAACACCATACCCGTCGTCGATGAGCATAGGGCTCTCGTACACGCGCCCGGCGAAGAGACGCGCCAGCACGAACAGGTTACTTGAGAGACTTTTTGCTATCATCATCTTCAGCCCATCGAACATCAGCCCTTGTGCACGCCCCCAGCGAGGAGTCGCGCCAGCATGAAGGCGCAGGTAGGTTACTTGAGACTCTTTTGTTGGCACCACGCTGTAGCCACAGCCACCGGCGCGCGGCGGCGGCGCCGGGCCCGACGCGCGCTTCGAGCAGCGCTGGCAGCGGCTCAAGCCCAACACCATACCCGTTGTGGATGAACATAGGGCTCTCGTACACGCGCCCGGCGAAGAGACGCGCCAGCACGAACAGGTTACTTGAGAGACTTTTTTGCTATCATCATCTTCAGCCCATCTAACATCAGCCCTTGTGCACGCCCCCAGCGAGGAGTCGCGCCAGCATGAAGGCGCAGGTAGGTTACTTGAGACTCTTTTTGTTGGCACCACGCTGTACAGCCACCGGCGCGCGGCGGCGGCGCCGGGCCCGACGCGCGCTTCGAGCAGCGCTGGCAGCGGCTCAAGCCCAACACCATACCCGTTGTGGATGAACATAGGGCTCTCGTACACGCGCCCGGCGAAGAGACGCGCCAGCACGAACAGGTTACTTGAGAGACTTTTGCTATCATCATCTTCAGCCCATCTAACATCAGCCCTTGTGCACGCCTCCAGCGAGGAGTCGCGCCAGCATGAAGGCGCAGGTAGGTTACTTGAGACTCTTTTTGTTGGCACCACGCTGCACAGCCACCGGCGCGCGGCGGCGGCGCCGGGCCCGACGCGCGCTTCGAGCAGCGCTGGCAGCGGCTCAAGCCCAACACCATACCCGTCGTCGATGAACATAGGGCCCTCGTGCACGCCCCTAGCGAAGAGACGCGCCAGCACGAACAGGTTACTTGAGAGACTTTTTTTGCTATCATCATCTTCAGCCCATCGAACATCAGCCCTTGTGCACGCCTCCAGCGAGGAGTCGCGCCAGCATGAAGGCGCAGGTAGGTTACTTGAGACTCTTTTTGTTGGCACCACGCTGCACAGCCACCGGCGCGCGGCGGCGGCGCCGGGCCCGACGCGCGCTTCGAGCAGCGCTGGCAGCGGCTCAAGCCCAACACCATACCCGTCGTCGATGAACATAGGGCCCTCGTGCACGCCCCTAGCGAAGAGACGCGCCAACACGAACAGGTTACTTGAGAAGCTGTTTTTGTGATACAAAAGAAAAAGACCCTCTCTAGGTGGAAAATATAATTTTGTACTGTAGTCTTTGCAGAAACACTACATATTTGCTTGATTCAACTACTTTTACCACGAAACCCTGAGAGTCTTGTACAACAACATAAACTACAAACAAAATACCTATGATGATTACTTTACTTTTTTAGGAATTCGACAACCCACCCACAATCCAAGATACACTGAGCGTGGACATGGACACGGCAGTATCCCGCTCCAGCAGCATCATGTCCGACAAGGACCCGCTCTCCGCGCAGATCAAGTCCGAGAGCCTCACAAACCTCCATGGCTCTCTAGAAGACGTCCGCAACATCTACCTCACCCACAGAGAAACCGCCGCGCTAGAGTGCCACCAGGGAAACATCAGCCTCGAAGACGCCAGGGAGAAGGAACAGGACCGCTCCGACAGCTCCATGGACCCCTGGCTCAAAGACATCATCGCCGGCAGCCAGGACGACGTCAGCTACTACAAAGATGTCAGCGATGTCATCAAGAATCTCGATAATATTTTAAATTCCGAAAAAACTTCGAGCTCCGAGTCGAGCCATCAGGCCAGCCCGTCCAGAGACAACCTGAGCCTAGACTGCAAGAAAGATTATCCTATGCAATCGAGCATGGTCAAATCGCCCGGCATTAGCAATTTCCAGAATATTCTCGATTCTGGATTCATCGCTAAATCCCCGGAGCTAGCAGCGTGCGAGGAAGACGAAGGGGACCGCGACACGCTCGGCACCCTCAGCCACTCGTTCGAACGACACAGCGATACGATAAGCCAACAAACTTTGGAAAATATAACTCCAGAAACGCCTGTAAAAGATCTAGATATGGAATTCAATATTGAAGATCAAGTGAGTTCAGTCAATGAAGATCTAGACAAAAGTGATAAAGTAAGCGAAATAGAACAAGATACATCATTGCCTATTAATACTGAATTGCCAAATGAACATAAAATAGTGAATAGTGATAGTAAAATACCGAAGTTGAAAGAACTATGTGTAGCCTCAATACCTAGTGTAAGTGAAACAAATTTTGAATTATCGAATGGAACACAAGACTGTTTAAGATCGTGTGATAGTAAGTTAGCACAAGAAAGGACTGATAATGAAATTGAAACTAAGTCAATAGATGAAGTAGTGAAAGAGAATGCTGATTTTACACCTGTAAAAGAACATACTGAATATGATGCAATAAAATTTAAGACTCAAGTATTAGACGATGAAGCGCTTATCTTGCCAAAATCAGCACTAGAAGCGACAAATACACTTATGGAATTGCCCTCTGTCAGTGAAAGTATGATATTGGCTGAACGAAAATCAGAGGAAGATAATATGCTTACCAAGGACAGTCCCAAGACAAGTCGTAACTTGAAATGTGATGATATAAGCGCACCAATAGTAATTAGTGATCTCATTTTGCCAGTAGAAACCATTACTGATTCAACACATAAAACTGTAATTGAGGATGATTGTTCAAAAAATACACTAGATAAAGACATGACGACGACAGTAAATAATATAGAATTCATTTCAATAGTTCATTCAAAAGCACCTGAAACAGTACAAAATATTGTTCATAATGATGAAAATCATTCAACCATACAAAACGAAAAATCTGAAGAAATATTGGTTCCAGCATTAGAACAAATGCTACATTTGTCACCTGACACAGTACAAACTATTGATAATGAATTAATTCATGATGAAACAAGGCTGCAAAATGTAGATGCTCCTAGTGAAGACACAACATCACCTAGAAATGAGACTACAGATCATTATGAAGCTAGGCTGCAATCAGATGATGCGCCTAATATCACAGATAAAACGTTTTGCATAAACAAAACACCCGATCATGATGAGATGGAAGTAAAAATGACAGATTTACCAACGTACGAAATTACAGTACCGCCTAAAAGTAATACACCAGTAGAAGAAATAAAAATGGATGTTTCTGATGTTGTTGAAAGTTATAACACAGTGTTGACAACAAATGACACACTGGTTTCTGATGAAATGAAATCGCAAAGTGGAGATGCATCAAAGGTCGCTTTAACATCATCTGCAATGGAATCATTTGATCATGAGGCAAGTTTACCTAATTCATGTGATAAGGTTGAAACTAAAACACCAACAAAAAATGAATTGCTTGTAGATGAAGAAATGAGAGTGATGATTGCAGATGCTCTCCAATGTGAAGACATGGTATCACCTAAATTAGAAAACAAGGTAATACAAGGCGAAAAAACGATAGAACAATCTAATGACAGTACCGTTTATATGCACCTTGTCAACACAACTTCCAACACAGCTAAAGACGAAACTATGGACGAAGAACTAAAAAGTGTAATCAAGTCCTGTCTTGACTTCACCACAGCTGAAAATAGTCCTTGCACATTAGTCAAAAACGAGTCTACAGTTTACATGGATCTGCCCAGTATGATCAATGAGACAGATAATTTTTTGCAGAATGAAAGAATATTGAGTAGCCAAAACGATCAGATTAAAGAAATCTGCTCAAGCACTCCTATTGGCAGTGACAATGAAAATTCTGTCAAAGCAAATGAGGCGGAAACATTCGATGTGAAACCAAATGAAAACGAAATGTTATGCGAAAATAAAGCGCCAGTATACGCTCCAGGTGTAACGCTAACAAAGTTGGAGCAACGATACGTCCCTGAGAGCATGAGCCCATTCGAATCGCCAACGAAAAGCCACCACACGGACACATACGACGAAAATAGCTCGGTCGTACTAGGCCCATTTGAGAACTGCACTCTGGAACTGTTCAAGGGCGCGAAATCGCTTGAACCGGTCGATCTGCCTCGCGAGGAGCTCCTAGCTTTGTCTTCGAACTTCAGCGAAATGAATCTGGAGACTCCGTCGCCGCTGCGCGACGGAAACTTCCTCAACGAGGTTCCAGACATCATGCACGACGACATACAGTTCGATGACTTGGAGACGCTGAGTGAGCAGCTGTCTAAATCGGGAGGCCAGACCGAGGACTCCAACGAAACGGAAAAGGCCGGTACAGAGAAGCGCGTGTCTCCGCTCACGCCCCCAAACTCGCCGGGGAACTTTCTAGCGTCGACGTCTCAGGCTAAGTACAGCGTTGTGGACATCGACTTAGACGCTCCGATGGGGCCTTCGACTTCCGAAGTGGATTCGGGTTTGCCGAAAGAAGTGGATCTGAATCAGATAGAGTTGCAGATCACGACGAAGTTGGCGATGGCGGAGAATGAGAACAATATGAATATCGAGTACTCTGGGCCTCTGACCGTGGAGGGCGTAGTGTTGGACGAGACGGTGTTGCTGCATGAGAGCGAGGATGGTCTGGGCGCGGTGGAGGAGTCGTACCTGGCCGGCAACGGAGGGTCTCCACGCGCCTCCGTCGAATTGGACGAGGAATGCGTCAAGGCGCTCAGGAACGAGCTGGAGTTGAAGCTGCCTTTAGCGCAGGTGAGATTCGGAAACTATTTAAATGTCTATTTAAAATATATTCGTCAATTATTTATTAAGTTTTATATTCAAGGAAAAGATCATGAAGTGATCCTTTTTTCATCAGAATTAGTAATGGTTAGGTAGTGGGAAAAGAGAGTGCTATTTGTTTTGACCAACCAACATTTGTTTACATCAATACTTTTATTCTATTACTTCTTATGTTTATTGAGTATCAACAATACAAACGAAATAATTATTTTACGGATGGGTATCTATTACGGTTAATTGGGTAAGTTTAACCCTAAACTGATCACTGCTACATCGTACACACGGCACCGCGCGCCGCCGCGGTTGGCGGTTGAGCGGATTTCAAGTTGCATTAGCTTCAAATCCGCCCGGTCTGCGACGTTTGGTGATTTTTTTCCTAACTGACCTGGAGTAGCATCATCACCGGACTTGCGGGGGAGCGGATGGCTCACACCCCTATGTGTTTGGTGTCGTGTGTTATCGCCTTATATTGATTTGACTGGCTCGGTGAAGCAGTGGTTAGTGATCCAGGCTTACTATCTACGGTTCCAAGACTCGTGGGTTCGATTCCCACTCGGGACAAATATTTGTGTGACGAACGTAGGTGTGTTATTAAGTATATTTGTGTATCCTCTGTTGATTCTGATGACTGTAACACAAGTGCTTAAGCTACTTACCACGGGATCAGATCAATGCATGTGATGTTGTGTAATATTTGTTTATTATTTTTTTATTTTAATTTTATATTGAACGTCGTGTGCGGTCCAGGTGGCGAGCATCGAGCCCCCAGCGCCCGCAGGGGCCGCGGAGTGGGACGGCGCGCCGCCGCCGCCGCCCGAGCTGGTGCTGAGCTACCCCGGCGCGCTCAGCCCCATCCCCGAGGAGACGCGTCACCAGCTCTCCGCCTACGAGAACGATGCCAACTGTGAGTACCCTAGGGAGTAGATTTGTTTATATCTGTCACGTGGACTTGCTTCACGAAAGTGAGATTATGTGAAGACAATCTTCATCATCATCAGCCCATATACGTCCCCACTGCTGGGGCACGGACCTACCCTAAACTAGGGCGATAAGGCCTTAGTCGACCACGCTGGCCAAGTGCGGGTTGGTCGACTACACAACCTTAGAATTTCTTCTTAGGTGTGCAGGTTTCCTCACGATGTTTTTCCTTCACCGTTAAAGCGTCGAATAATGGTACATATGAATTTCAAATTTGAAAAACACATTGGTACCTGGCGGGGTTTGAACTGGCGACAATCTTAATAATAATAAAAAGACTCATGTTCCGGTGTGGAAGCAGATGCCGGAAATTCTTCAGTGCACATTTCTCACTCATATAATCGATGATATAGCTTTCGTACATCACCCTGACAAAACTGACCTTATGAGTCAGTTTAAATTTTACTTAATCAATGTATAGTGCAATCAATAATCATTTAGGTTTCCGACGTTTCGAGCTCTTCCCAAGCCTCATAGTCACAGGAAGTCCAAAGATAACGATGACACAGAACTCACAATATCCTTCGCTCCTGCAATATTTTGTTTTGTTTTTGACGTCTTTTTGATAGGAACCCAAGCAGTACTGCTGACTGTCAAAAGTGACGTTTAAAAGGCGCACGACACGTTAGTTCAAAATTTTGCCATACGCCGAAATATCCTTGTCGCGCCATATTTGGGTCGGTAGATCCCTGTCATTAATTAGGGTCTATAGATCCTTGTCATTGCGGATAAAAAAATAAACGAAACACTTATTTCGCGCAGGGAACATCTCGACTCGCACAGACTCGTCCGAGAGCTACCCGGAGCCGTGCAACAACTCGACGGACGAGGTGACGGACCTGCCCACCGGGCTCGCCTCCGCGCGCGCCGACACCTACACGCTCTGCCGGGACCCGCGCGACCCCCCTGACCACCCCGACCACCCCGACCACCCCGGTCACTCCGACCACCCCGACGCGCCCGGCGCGCGGGAACCTTCGCCCGACCGCACCTACACGCTGCAGCGCGACAACACTAGCAAAGAGTGAGTACCACTTAATCGTGTTGGTGTATCTGTTTGCTAAGTAGTTTCTTATAGAAGTAGTAGTTGTTCTGCTATCCTTATGGTTCACGCATGAGGGTAAAAGGACACACACATTATTTATTACACACACAGTCTACCTGAAGACAATATTTAAAATGTCCTTGCTTCTAATAAATTAGATGTACCTGACGCGTCATAATTTAATTTAAGTAACACCTTTGTAAATTATGGCAAAAGCAATAAATATTTCAATCATTTTAATTAAAATTTTCTTCGCAGGGTGACAATGAGCGCCGACAGCCTGAACGGCAGCCCGTACAAGAAGCCGGCGGCCTCGTCGCCCGTGGACGACCGCACGTACAACAAGCACGACGAGGAGCGCGAGGCCGGCTGCGAGCGCCTGTCGCAGGTGTCGCCCTTCATCCTCAGCCCCGAGTCCGCGCCCTCCGACCTCGAGCGCGCCTCCACGCTCTCCCGCCCCACGCTGCCCACCGACGCCAAGTCCTCCAAGCCCTCCGAGACGCACTGCCTCTCCAAGGCGACCAGCATCGACTCCTGGTGCTCCAACGACACCCTCTACAACGTCGAGGAGAACTTCGACGACCTCGCGCTCGACCCCGACGCCTACGACGACGACAGCGACAGCGGCCGCACGCTCACGCACCACGACGAGCGCGACCTCAGCCGCTGCTCCACCTACATCGTGCACGACACGCGCTCCGAGCCCTGCGACACCTTCTCGCCGGACTCCATCAACGACAACTGCACCTACACCAAGCCGCAGACCGCCGCCGCGCTCACCGGCTCCGACTCCACCAAGAACACGCAGACCAAGGACCTCGCCTACGGCACGCTCATGTCCGGGATGCCGTCGTACTCCAACTGCACCACCGAGGTGGCCTCCGCGCTCGACGACGCCTGGCGCATGCAGCCCGAGCTCGTGCGGCGCTCCCCCGCGCCGCCCGAGCGCATGACCCCGCCGCGCCTGCCCGAGCCGCTCGACCTGCCCGCCCACCCCCACCCGCTCACGCCCCAGCCCGTCCTCAACAAGATGGACAGCGTCGAGATCACGTGCTTCCACGACGACAGCGCCGCGCCCGACCGCAGCCCCGACGACAACACCGGCGCCCTGCTCGAGGCCGACAGCCCGGCGCCCGACGCGGCGCTCGTCACGAGCACGCCGCTGACCGCGCCGCCGGCCGGCGCCGACGCCGAGGCCATCCTCATGCAGCTCCCGGGCGCCGACTCGCTCACGCCCGACTCCAACGTCGTCTCCAGCGTCCCCAACTTCCAGTCGTTTTTTCAGTCCGCTGAGATGAGGCCCCAGGACATATCGCCCGAGGCCTCCCCCCGCGACGCGGAGGTGCTGCTCGACGGGGACAGCAGGACGCTGAGCCGGGTGGGCAGCGGGCTGGCGGCGGCGGACCACACGCCCAACTACTCGGACTTCGAGAGCTCCGCCGTGTCGAAGCCGCAGGACCTGCAGTCGCAGGACGGGTCGGCCCGCGGCGCGGAGAGCGGCGACGGCTCGGACGAGTTCCGTCACTTCGAGTCGTCCGTGCGCTGCCGCCCGCAGGACCTCTCCTCCGTGATCGACGCCAGCTCCTCCCTGTTGCACAGCGAAAGAAGGTTTAGCGAATCGGTGGACGGCGCCGCCGCCCGCCCGGAACTGACTAGTCAATCGGAGAGCCGAGTGAACGATCACGAACAAAAATCTCTAGATGTAAGTCCGCCTAATGATACGAATTTAATAGAATCTCAAGTAGATAAGGTTGAAACGCCGAGTGGTTACTATGTGGATGAGGTGGAGGAGGAGACCGAGCAGCCTCATTCGATCATCATGACGGAGCGTGAGGTCCTCAAGGAAACACCGAACAGGACGTACGACTCCCACAAGGAGGCGAAAGATCTGAACCACACTTACGACTCGCACACCAATAGACAAACGCTAGAAAATAATGATAGTCATAACAGGAATATGGTGCAAGTCAATGGGATTGACAGTAACGCAGTTGAAAGTGGAAAGTCACCGACTGTTGACGATTTGTTTGCATTTCTAGACGATAAATCGCCCAAAGAGGAAGTAAGAGAAACTGTAACTGTATCGCCGGTAGCAGTAACTGAAGCAGTTGCCAATAAATCTGATGCCAATGTCGTCAACGATGTAGAAGAAATAAAATGTAACGGAAACAGCGAAAAGTACGCGACCGTTCAATTTCTAAACGAGACTTTTGAGGAATTGATCGAAAGCAATGTCGACGATGGCGACTGTAAAGGTGATGATTTAACAGAAGAAACACCGAATGGTGTTGAAACTAAGTCTCCTGAGAGCAGTGTTCCTGTGAGTCCTGTAAAAGAACCAACAGGAGACTCGGAGGAAACCACATCTCCAAGTCCCGTGGAGTCGGAAAATACGGAGGAAGTAAAGACGAATGGAGTGCAGGAGTCGGAGAAGATGACGTCAGTCACGGAGAGCTTCTTGCAGAATGAGAAGAACTTCTGCCAGTTGGACTCTTTTTTACCCCTCCTGAGTGATATTAGATTTACTGGTGAGTGTTAGTGACATTTACAACAAATATTACCTAGAACCTAAACCTATCTTATCATTGAGAATTCCACTACCAAGCACTCTTCTTACTGTTTTTATCTCACTCTGTCTCTCTCTCTGTCTCTTACTATTCTATTTTATTCCCTGTTAATGTAATTTTTGATAATAAATAAACGAATTGCCACAGACCATAAAATTAGTAACAAAACAAGCCCAACTAAATTAGTTCACGAAATCGGCACTCACTCAGCTTAACGATCTGCCAATATTAAACTCAAAGATAGTTTCTAGCGGCATTCTGTAAGCGACAAAAATAATGAAGATACCACTTATACTAAAGGTCCGGCAGCGGAAATAATGAGCACGTCGTTCACCGAAGACTCGCCCACCGAGCCCGCGTCGCCCGAGTGCGAGCGGGACGGCAAGCCGGACGCCGCCGCCGACATACTGAAGGAGTGGGACAGCGATACCGACTCGCACTCCACCAACTCCTCCAGCGGAGAGTTCATTTGGAAGGTTAGTGGCTTTACTTAAACATGCCGTGCTGTTAAGTGATCAATGTAACTGTGACATTGTAGAACATACTGTATTTGATTATGGTCCTGGTCAAAATATAGATACTTATTATTAAAACATAAAATAAGAGTATAATAAGTTCTGTAATGCTTAATCTGAAAGTTCTTTGTTCATTGCTCATGATTTCGAGAATTATGAATTAAATTAAGATTATTATGTATTGTGACTGTGTATCAGGATCGATTCACAAAATACTGTGTATTGAAAGAGTTTTAATGTGTGTTCTGTTTATTCGATACAGTTTTATAAAAGATTTTGTAAAATAATGTTTCTTAAAGTATAGATAATGATGTTACTGATGTGTTACTTTTACTGTTTTTGATTGTGATTGTTTATATTGTGATTAATATACAATTAATTAACTGTGGTTTGGATTTTCCGTAGGCGATATCTATCTGCTTAGTTAGCAACTCTATCGAATAGTAAACATCCCCCAATATTGAGCTAAATTGATAATCTTATTAAATTGACGTATGAATACGTGAATAATATGAACGTTCCAATAGTGGGCATAAATAATGATTAGAGCGCGCGTGGTATAAATCAATTATGGATACCCTTCTGGCCGATAATTGCCTAAGTAGCCTTTTCACAATATAAGAAATCCATGAGATAGCAAGATATAAGAGGTCTAACTGCTACGTAGCAGAAAAAGGCGTGATTTTATGTAATATGTACGTACATATTACATAAAATCACGCCTTTTTCCTAGAGGGGTAGGCAGAGATCGGTGAATATTGACATGTATGTCATTGTTACGTCAAAAATAGCCAATCATGCTGCAGTTGGACCTCACGCCTATGTATTGCCATCTAGAGAATTTCTCATACGCGAAATCCCTCATTGCAGCTATGGAATTTTGTGGAAATACACATATATAAACCGAATAAAATGTTGCTTTTACAATGTGCTAGATCTTAAACATTGTCGGTGTACTCTAAATAATAATATTATCGATTTAGCAAACATAGAATTTAAATATCTGATATTATTTGAATCTCCCTTGCTTCATAAACCTACTACAATACTAAATTCCCTATTATAATACAATATAATGTATATTTATAAATATGTACAGATATATAGAGATCATTTACTTTATTATTCGCGTTAATAGCTGCCTGATGCTCAAATTTTGAATTTGCCTAAACTAAGCCTTTTCTTGGTATAATTAAAGGGTTATGATTAAGTAAAAACATCACAAACATTGTTTTAATCATAAAAAGTGATATTAAAATTGGACATTAAATAATCTTATGATATGCAAATTGTTAAAAAGATATTTATCAACTATTACATCAGCAGATCTCCCAATACTGAATATTTCGTGAGATTAGAATATGTTTATTTAAATTATTTATTATGGCCAAAGAATAATATAATCAATCTGGTTGATTGAGCATCAGGCAGTGTATCTTCGTATTATCGTGTGCTTAGTGTGTGTTCATGTAAATTCTAAAATAGGAAAAAGGCACATCAACTTTCCAATTTTTTATTTACATTAGAGCCTCATGATAACGACATATAAAATGCCATCTAGCACAAATAAGAATTGAATAATGCTGTACATGTGTATAAATGTGGGTGTCGGACGCGGTGTGGGTGTGTGCATGCGTATCGTTGTGTGTGGTAGGACGGGCACGGCCGCGAGACCCCGCTCGTTCCCTCCACGCGATTCCAACATGTGAGTACCGCTGACATACTATTACGGCTCGTCTCACCTCTCAACCACTCATCATTCACCCTTTTGTCAGTTTTACGGGTGCTTTTCTTTTTCAATCATAACGTTGTTGTAAAATAACATTATGAAATCAGATATCAGATCCTCACTAGGCTAAACCTGTCCTGTGTTTTTCACATTGTGAGGTTTTAACAAATATTATAATAACGAATAGAGACTGTAAAATGTAAATTCGTATGGGTTTGAATGCGATGCAAAATTTTTTGTTATATATTATGTACAAATTTAAATATCGAATTAAAACTTTACATTGCATAGTTTAAAGAATTTCTGTGCGTGAACCAAAATTTACGTAATAATTACAGAATACACAAATGTACAGAAACACATTAAATGTCTGTCTTGATACCCTCTCTATTTATAAACAGCGCGCACGTAAAACTGGCAAAAACAAAAACCATACATTCATAATATTTTTTCGTTGCTTTCTCTGTACGCTTGGCTTGTGACTTATTTGCGGATCACCATCGTTACCCGAACGGCCGTATCTAACTGTACGTTTCATTAGCAACGCGGCGCGAACGGCGCAGGGCCGGCGGACGCGGGCGCGCGGGACGGCGCCTCCTCGGGCTCCGGCTCGGGCTCGGGCTCGGAGGGCGACGAGGTGGAGTTCGTGCCTTCGTCGTGGGACTGCCGCGCCGCGCCCGCCAAGTCCTCGCTGCGGAGCTTAGAGGCGACGCCGGTATGTTGTTTTGTAGTGGTGTTTTTGACCGATAGTTTTCAAAGGTTGATTGAATTCAAATTGAATATGATATTGACTGGCTCGGTGGAACAGTCGTTAGCGACCCAGAAGACCTACGGTTCCAAGAGTTGTGGGTTCGATTCCCACCCTGGAAAGATATTTGTGTGACGGAAAAATATTCGGTGTTTGTTCCGTGATAATTAAGTATATCTGTGTATCCTTTATTGATCCTGATATCTGTAACACTTGCTACTTACCACGGGTCTGTGATGTTGTCTTATATGATTCAAAGAAAAAATAACTGTCTTTAGACAAAAGTCGAAAAAATGTGATTGAGAAATGGACTTTTCCAGGCCGCCCAGTTTTTAATTAATGGCCGCAGCCAAAATCGATACCATCACAATTTTGAAGTACAGTTTTTTGCTTTGCATATTAGTGAAAGTATCATTGATTCTATTGAAATAATTATGAATACCCTTCTGGCCGATAGTCTATAGGTAGCCTTCTGGCTCTACATTTTTTAGAGTCGACATATTACTGTGCCTAACTAATGTAACGCTCGTTCGGCTCCTGCAGGACAGCAAGAAGCGCGTGGTGTTCAAGCGGCAAAAGTACCACTGCGTGTACGAGTACCCGCGCGAGGCGGCCGCCGTCGACGCCTCGCCCGCCGCCTACGTGCCCGACCTCTCCACCTATGCTGGTAGGACACATTTTTTTTTTATAGTACACTATGGAGGCTTCTGAAAAAATTTTGACGTTATGAAGTCATGAAAGAAGGATTAAACTTCTTCCACTGTTACCTATAGATTTGTGCAATGTGGTATTTCAACATGACATCATATATTAAATATGGCTGGTCAACCTCCCTGTGACCGAGAAAATACTTAAAATAAAACGATGCTACTTATGTTGCAGAGTGGGACCGAGGCAGCGCCGAGGAGGCGGAGCTGGGCTACGGGCAGCTGTTCGGCGCGCCCAGCCCGCTCGACCTCTACCCGCTCCGGGCCGGTATCGGCTATGGTAAGAATCACTCTTTATGTTCGTCCCTTGGTTTAGAATGAATGAAATATACTACCACGAACGTTTTTGTTTTGTTAACCTACTTCATTCGATCCATTTCCTCCGGCAGACTACGACGAGGACTTCTTCATATCGTCGTCGGCGCGACCGTTCGAGAGCCTCGGCATCATGTCGACGACGAGCCAGTTCTTCCCCGGAATGTACGTGAAGGGCGCCGGCGGACGCTCCCCGCCGCCCGACGACGAGCCGCCCTCGCCGCCGCCGCCGCCGCCGCACACGCGCACGCCCTCCCTCGACCTCGTCACGCCCGACTCCGGCGTCGAGGACGTCACGCCCGGCTCCGCCGCCGACGAGCCGCCGCCGCCGCCCGCCGCGCCCGCGCCCGTCGCGCCCGCCGCCGCCGCTGCGCCCGCGCTCCCCGCCGCCCCCGCCTGGCGCGCCGACAGCGCCAGCTCCAGCGAGTCCGCGTCGCCCGCGTCCCCCGCCGCCGACGCGCTCGGCGGGCTGCGCCACACGCGCGACAAGCTCAAGCTGGACCTGCCGCCGTCGCCGCACGCGCCCTCGCCGCGCCACGCGCGCGTGTTCAGCTTCGCGCTCGACAAGCCGCGCCGCCCCGCGCCGCCCGCGCCGCCGCCCGCCGAGCCGGCCGAGCCCGCGCCGCCGCCGCAGCCCGAGCCGACGTTCTCCACGTTCGGCAAGAGCCCGCGCGCCGAGCCCGAGCCGCGCGCCCCGCGCCCGCTGCTGCTGGCGCCCGCGCCGCCGCCGCCGCCGCCGCGCGACCCCAAGGCCGAGGGCACGGTGCTCGACAGCGGCGACGAGGACTCCGGCATCGAGAGCAGCTCCAAGGCCACGCTCGAGCGCGAGCGCGCGACCGAGCCCGCGCCGAACGTCTCCTAGGACCGGCCCGAGTGCCGCCAGTGTTCGGTCGAACCGGGAGCTCGATCCCGCTTGACGCGTGTCCAACTTGGATTTTAATCCCATGCTTCATATGAGCGACCCGCAGATGCATCGGTGTGAACGAAACTTCCGACCCCGACACTCGTCAAGTGGGACGAAGCTCCGATCCGTGCGCGGCCCGGCGCTCGGGGCGCCCTCTATCTCGCCGATAGAGCGCGCGGCAGCGCGGGGCCGGCGCGACGCCATTACGATACCCCACTCGTAGTATTACCTAAGTTTCCTTCTACGATCGTATTTGATATACATATCGGAGTACCTGTCGACTCTCGGAGGCGCGATCGCGAACTAACCCCCTCATTATATTAGTCGACTAAATAGTTTCCTTAGATCTCATCCGACACTTCTAACGTGGTCCAGGTAATTTTCGATTAATTAAATCTGTAATTGTGGGTCCTACTATTCGACTCCGTAGGCTTCGCACCTATATTTAATACTCAGAGCCGTCTATGGTTTTTATGTAACGAACGGGCACCAGTGATCATTTCGGTGGCTACGCAACATGGTACAAATCGTCGAGAGCATATACAGGTCTAGGTGTATCGCTACCGTTGCCACTTTATACTACGGTTTAAGTGCTTTGATACGTTTACATCTCCGTTTGGGGACATTCTAATTTTTAAAAACGATATTAATGCAGTGTTGCCATGAATAAGTTAGATTTCTCCCGCTGAAACCGGGAACTTTTATGGTAAATATTGTTCGATGCAGCTAAGGTATCAATGCAAGATTTATGGCGACACTGTTGAGGGAAATGGCCTATCCATTCGTGCCACTGTGACCGCCCACATTATACATGCTAAGATTTGTAATACGTTAACATTTACTCTAATTTCGTAATGTCGTAGTGAATTAGGGTATACTCGCGCTCGTCTGCATGTTCTGCCCTGTCGAAGCATCGCCACTCGGCGCACTGTTAAAAAAGCTAGTACGAATATATTAGTGTTTATTCGGTGCGTAGCAGTCGCGATGGGTCGAAAGGGTCTCTTAGTGTTGTCGTTAGGACGTTATGCGGAGCATGTGTCCGGGCGAAACTAAATTCGATGTCTAAATTATGTTATTTATAACTAGTTCTACGCACAAGTGAGTATGCATCTTCCATCTTTAGAACCTCGAGGTATGTAAAGCTATCAAAAATTAAATGTTTCGGTCTATAACGTTTGAGGTTAAAAAGCCAATTCTTAGTTAAGTAAAAATTTATATTAGGTAAGAGTAGAATTAGATATGTATCGAGATGTGGTGACAGGCGACGTTGCGTGTCACGTGGCGGTGGCGACAGCGGCGCACCGTGCCAAAATGTTCATTCGTCAGAAAATTAATTATAAAAATCCTTCAATTTACACATTTTTACTGAAGTAATATAATTCCAATCTTGTTCAAATTGTATTTCGCACTGAACCGTTGAAGGTCGTGTCGGTGTCGCCGGCTGCACCCCTATGTGCCACTGCATTGCGTCATCAACATAGTATGCAATACGTCCAAGTGTGAACCTGATGTGCAATTCTTCTCATTTCCATATCATTGCGTTTTAGTTGTTTAGTTACTGCTGTAAATATAATTTAATGTTATGAAGAGGAAATTTTTGAATATGAAAATTTATTAATTGTATGATTACTACATGTTTATTGTTCTGAACATTATTTTTTACAGTTTTAGAAAGTTTTCGTTAATGTACAGTTGTAAATAGGTGATAGATGTTCATTTTGTTACGAGGGAGCGCGCCGGGCGCGGGCCCGAGGCGCGACCAGAAGTTATTAGAAGCCCATTTCCACGCATGTAATTATGGTCTCATCGTCTATGATAAATAATTAATTATTTTTGAAGTTACTTTTTGATTTGGGATTTTTCCAACTTAATAAATTTGTTGCTTACTATTTACAAAAAAAAGGAATCAATGAATTGTCCAATAATTATGATATTTATTGTTGTAAGTTGTTATTGATTTGTATGAGCTGTCAGCAGTATTTAGTGAATGTGAACGCATTGGAAGTCATTTCATATTGTGACTTTGTCGAGTCTTTTAAAAGTATTTCTATGAAAAAATAAATAATGAATAAAACTTATGACTCCATATATGGATTTTATTTAATAACTTATATACACATAGAAGAACATTATTATCTTACTGACTCCGACTCTATTTGATTACGATTTTTTGACTACTCCTCTTAAGATCATTTTGAGTCCCTTCGGCGGGGCGAAATGGAATAACCCATGAATGGGGTAGTCCATCTTCCAACTAAAGGCCATTTAATTCAGTTGTTTCCGAATAGCAGATGTCAAAGCTCTGTCCGGGTCAACTCCGGCGCCAGATGATGACGAGCCCGGAGACGTCGCTGGAGGCCAGCAGGCTCTCGTCGTAACTGAAGCTCACGCCCAGCACCGGCGACGCGTGCCCTGCAAACAAACTTATTAACACATTTGACCCAACAAGCTGATACATTGGAACAAACATTTAATAATTTTTAGCATGATGTGATTACCTTTAATTGTAAGAACAGTTACTTTCTATCTTCTACCGTATTTTGTGCATGTACCTGCTGTATCTTATGTTGGTAATCCAATAAATATAAATAAATAAATAAATAGCGATACTAGTAGATGGTAACGGCTGATCCAAGCCATCATCATCATCGTAGACGATTAGAAAAAAGAACTAGGACAATGTAGTGTCCATATTGCAGTGCAAAGTAATCGAATGCACTAAGGTTAATAATATTTTGCCCAGTTTCTTGATTATAAGTGCTGAGTTCTCTGCTTATGGCGTTAATGCTGAATACAGTGGATAAGTTAGATTTTCTTTCCGTCCATGAAAAAAAAACAAATAAAAAAGATAAACCACTTTTTCTTTGGTATTTGGAAAATAGTTGAGGGTCTTCCAGTTCTCGACATTTCGTCTATCAATATAGCTGATTTTTGGGTCACGCTGACCGCGCGGTTACCATCGGCTCTGAAGGTTCAGTATGCATAATTGCATAAAGATTTAGACCGTTTTTAAGTAACGCTGACCGTTCGGCGCCCGACGTCCGACACAACGTCATCAGCGCGACTCTAAAACCAGCCTTAGTAAGCGATACCTTGCAGCTTGTTAACGACGGGGTGTTCCGCGCGCCCCTCGATGTCCAAGAAGTAGACGCAGGAGTCCTCGGCGCCCGTCACCACGCACACGCCGCGCCGGAACGACATGATCGGGCAGAACGTCGACTTCACCGCGTGCTCGCTGTGCGCCGTTGCGAACCGCTTCTTCAGCGTGAGGGTGCCTTCGCGGTCCGCGATCCTGCGAGGCATTTTAACACCAGGTCATCGAATGACACTATGTAACATGAGTGCTCAAGGTTTAAAACTCGGAATCAGAATAATTTTGATGTTGAGATATTTGTTTTACTATTTATACGTCCATTCTTACTCTTTTGTAAAAACTACTGATCGAATGAAATTCGGTACACAAACATTATAGGACATAAGAGGCTGGCTATACAATCGCTATTTTAAGGTCTACTCTATTATCATTGTTTTGAAATATAGAAATTTGATTGTTCCTCGAAAAAAAAATCGAAAGCTCTGTACACACTGCCACTTTGCGTTATATAGTAGCTATGTCATCAATCAAATCACAACAAAAAACTATGGAAAATAGGCCTAAACTATTTTTAGAGAACTATTAGAGAGAGAGAAGTTCGTACTGGAAAATTTAGGGGTGAGAGCCATCCGCTCGCTCGCAACTCCGGTGATGATGACGAGGCTACTCCAAGCCATCATCGTAAGTCAGTTAGGAAACAAAAACCTTACCGGAAGAGCGAGAGCGAGTTGTCTGCAGCGCTGACGAGCAGCGCGGGGTGCCGCGCCAGCCACGGGCTCCAGCTGAGGCAGGTGACGGCGCCGCCCACGCCGAGGCGCCGCAGCTTGCTCACGCCGCCCGCGCCCTCGATGCGGTAGCTTGTGATCACGCCCTGCACATTTTCATCAAGTCATGCACATCCAAAGGGTCAGAAACCGGCAGTTGCGGTTTATTTCAAACCGGCAACCAGGTCGCGCACGTAAAGATGGATTTATATTTGTCTGATGTGCCATTACGTGATGCGTCAGAATGGCATCGGTTAAAACACACAGCCTCAAGCTGCTACTACAGAATACTATACGTAACTGTACGAGCAGTAACGTGTATGTTTGTACAAGTCCAGACTTGCGCAAGTACCTATACCCACTGTATCTTGTGTAGCTTCCATAAGGTGTCGATACTACCTGCTTTAAGGAAGGCCAAGATGAGCGTAAGTGTAAAATTATGCGTCTTTTAAATTTCAATTTCACTGGTATAGTACGTAGTGCGGTTTGAAGAACCTAAGCTGCACACACAGATAATCCAAACAAATCTTGGTGAGTAGGAAACACCACTCTACTGTTTTATAGTGATGATCAATTTGATAAGTTAGCTAGGAACATAAATAATTTCCTCAAATCGTTGAACCTATTTTGAAAAGCTTCCTCTATTTTGTTAATTAATATGTAAATAAACGTGAATCATTATAATTATGACTATTTTTGTTTATCTGCGGAAGCAACAACCATGATAACAATCCCACAACTGCGGCCCACGCGGCGCTTATCTGTTTGTAGAACCGTATCTAAAAGGTATTCCTGGTATGGCGGTGCCGATGCTCTGCGACCATTGGAGCTTCCTCTGGCGTCTAGCGTATACTTAAACCCAAAAATAGGTAGGAAGGTAAGGACATAAGGCATAAGGGCACTTCCATTCAATAACAATAACTAACATTACCCCAATGTTCTGTACAATCAAGATAAGCTTATTGCTGATAAGAACATTTTTATACTATTTTTTCTTTAGTTTTGTGAAAGTTGATACCTTATCGTTGCCGGCCCAGAACATCCTTCCGCTAGACTCGCACGCAAGCGACAGAACTCGTCCGCCCAGAACGCTGCTCCCGCCTGCGATACGAACATCATCCACATAATTTTAATCAAGTCACGATCTTTAGCTTTCTTTCTTTCTTATCAAATACAAAGCAATGACATTTTTTTTCTTAATGCTCAGTTTATGTTTACCTCTTGGATAAATTCCTGTGGACACATTCAGCACTTCCACCATACCTCGCGCATTTCCAGCCTTATTATAACAAAGTTAAGGATAAATCTGTTTGTTAATAAGGCTTAATGCTCTACCACTACCTACAAAAACATGTCAGTAAAAATAACTAGCGCGTATTTTCTGGAACTACAATTCACCACAACTTAGAAGTAAAAGCACTCGAAACTTCATAAATTTAGGAATTATGTAGTGAAGATTTGGTTTTTTATATTGTTCTTCTTTTTCGTGTCCATTTCAAAATACTTTAGATAAGTTCAGCCCAGAATTTTTTACAAAGTACATATATAATATATAACAACAATAACAAAGTTTATTATCCAAAAGAAATTTACAAAGTATACCACTTACATAGGTACATAATATTAAAATAACTAAACTTATAAAGATGCTGTGCACTAATCAATAATACCAAATATGACTTTGTTACAAACGTTCGGTACGTAAACAGTAGCGTATAAAGGTACTTCACAATGATCACCGTGATTTACAACTATTTTATAGATCGTATAGGCAAAATTCGATACATTCATAATGAGATTAGGTCGGCATATAAACTCTACGCTAAGAATGAAGGTCGGTATACAGTGTTTCTGTAGAAACTCCATTGATTTTCAAAGGATACAATGACCATATTATTATTAGCGGGCTGGAACACGCAGCAGAGCATGGGCGCGCCCAGCTGGTCCGGCACCGCGCGCAGGCGCCGCCGCCGCGCCACGTCCCACAGCGACAGCACGCCGTCCAGGCCCACCGTCACCAGCAGATCGTTCGACGCGGACCAGTCGCAGCCTGGGAACGGGTTAACAGGTTAAATGGGCACAGCATGTTGGAATATTTTGTAGGTTTTCGAACTTAACTTACTTAACACTAAAGGTTCAAATTATGGTGGTAACATAGTTGCCAGAGCCTTATAAAGGGTTAAGTTGGCAGCCACAATATGACAATTCATACACTACTAAAAAATACACTAGATAAAAATAAGTGAATATCACATATGTTGTTCTGATCCCGTGGTAAGTAGCTTAAGCGCTTGTGTTATGGATATCAGAATCAAAAGTGTATATATAATTATTACATGCATGTCGGCAGGAGTCATCGCTCGCCTTCATTATAGAATGAGTAACAAGCTGCACGTGCACGGGTCACGTCACCGACCAGCTGCGTCGTTAGTCACTCCCCCTCGCCGCTCGACTCGACTATAAAAGGCCCTCACTTTGAACAGTGCAGGCAGTCTTGGCTCTGGCGTGGCACGGAACACTCGTTGTACCGTTGCAATAGCTTATCCTAGACACCTTTGGATAATTAATTCGATTGTCGAATTAATTATTATCGTTAATTATAAAAATGCCGCTGTGCAATTTGTAATTAATAAATCAAACACTAATTGTAGTTTATGTCTTAGGCATTTGCTACAATTGCTAAGATTGTTATTTGATAAAAGTGATAAGTGATGGATATGGTTCTCATTAAGAAAAGTAATAAAGTATTAGATCGGTTTTGATATAACTGACGTATCATTCAGTATGTTGTAATATTGTATCCCCACTTCCTACATCAGAAGTGGGATGAGATCCACACCCACTACTTGGTCAATAAAAAAATGTGTTACAAGAAATGTCTTTTAAGGGTTTATATGGTCGTAAGGTATAAAAAAAAAGAGAGTTAAAAAAAAGAGCAGAGTTTTGAAGGGCTGTTTGCCGGACCAAAACTGGTATAAAAAAAAGTAAAGTAAAAAAAAGAGTAAAGTAAAAAAAAGATTAAAGTAAAAAAAAAAAGAGCAGAGTTTTGAAGGGTACGTGGCCGCACCCACACTGTCTAGTGTTGAAGGGTTCTTGAAAAAAAAAGGGAGAGGGAACCGGACCAATACTAGTGCCTGAAGGGTCTAATTAGAGACCGGACCAGAGCAAAGTGTGAGATATACGAAGGGTCGATGTGGACCAGACCAGAACTATTGTAATATATCTGAAGGGTTAATTGTAATATATCTGAAGGGTTAATTGTAATATATCTGAAGGGTTAATTGTAATAATATTTCTGAAGAGTTAATTGTAATACATCTGAAGGGTTAATGTAGACCAGACCAGAACTAATTGATTTGCAGGGTCATTATAGACCGGACTAATTAATTTTGTCAGGATGATCGAACGATGCTTTTGTTACAGAAATCTAGACATGCTTTAGTTGAAGCGTTCGAGGACGACCGCTAGTCAGGTTGGCCGTGTCGGCAGGAGTCATCGCTCGCCTTCATTATAGAATGAGTAACAAGCTGCACGTGCACGGGTCACGTCACCGACCAGCTGCGTCGTTAGTCACTCCCCTCGCCGCTCGACTCGACTATAAAGGCCTCACTTTGAACAGTGCAGGCAGTCTTGGCTCTGGCGTGGCACGGAACACTCGTTGTACCGTTGCAATAGCTTATCCTAGACACCTTTGGATAATTAATTCGATTGTCGAATTAATTATTATCGTTAATTATAAAAATGCCGCTGTGCAATTTGTAATTAATAAATCAAACACTAATTGTAGTTTATGTCTTAGGCATTTGCTACAATTGCTAAGATTGTTATTTGATAAAAGTGATAAGTGATGGATATGGTTCTCATTAAGAAAAGTAATAAAGTATTAGATCGGTTTTGATAGACCTGACGTATCATTCAGTATGTTGTAATATTGTATCCCGCTTCCTACATATTGTTATGGCCTTCTATGTGAATGATATAAATTTTAATTTAATGATGACTGAATTGAAATGAAGATATTTTTCCCATATCACAATAATTTCTCATTTAATACAATTAAACGAGATTTTTTTATTTACCAGTAACATTAGATAACTGAAATTGTCAGGGAAATTTACCATGTTGTTTTGTTATCGGGTGAACAGTTCACCCATGATAATGGGGCTTGCAACAGTGCCGAAATATCTGGGATATTTTGTTTCGTTTTAGCTTATTAAAACGAAACAAAATATCCCAGACAGTTTCAGTTTTCTAATGTGTGTAGCCACGACAGTTTAAAATTATATACCAGTAACAGCCTTTGTATGTCCTTCTAATATGAAGCTAACTTTGGGTGGAGAGGCAGTGACATCACAAATGGAGACAGTGCCATCATGAGAAGCACAGCAGAGCTTTGACCGGTCATTGTTTGCAAATTTCACCACACTCACTTGGTCTGTATGCTGTAACATTTACATAAAAATGTTCAGTGTAATTACTAAATCAAGAAGTATATAATGTGATTTACAACAATAACATAAACTTTAAAACAAAATAGTTCAATTGTAACTAACTTATTCAGATTTTCACTTACTTGATCAAAAATATGATGAACTCCAGAGAAAGCATAGTTCTCTGATATTGTCATATCATTCTTTTTCTTACTAGTGGCTGCTGATAAATATGTTGACTCTTCAATTGGTAAGCTCGCCTAAAAGCAGAATTTAATAATAAATAATTAAAACATTTTAACCGATGTACACAGAATGTAAGCCTCTTCTTACCTTACTACTGGACCTGGGTCGAGACGAGCTTGAACTAATAGATATATTATCCTGGACTCCATAGCGCCGCTGCAATAGCTGGCTCCTTATATTAATATATTTCTTTATAGTTTCTATGTCCTAAAAATATTAATTTACGTTTATTTAGAACAAGAGGTAAATATGTTTCTTATTCAAAAGAATAATTATAGATATAATATATTAAGAAAAATATTATCGTTGTAACTTCAAGAGAAGAATCAAAACAAAGGTTTACCTTAAATTTCGCGTTTTCTCGGAGAAGTTGGCTGCGGCGACGTATGTATAGTGTTTCTAAAACATGATTAATGTTAGATGTATTACAATCATCAGAGTTATTTCAAACTACTGTACAATGAAAAATTTTGTGTTTCTTACTAAAATTAGGGTTGTTTGGAGCTCTGTAGGCGTTGAACCGAGCGTCGAGTGCAAAAATTTGTTGTTGGAATGCCGCTGCCATTTTTCTTTAGTTTTCGTTGCATTTAATAATGATGCTGTACCAGAATTCTAACTAATTACGTTTATTTCACACAAAAAGTATTGTCATAAATTGTATTTTCTATATAAACAAACACAATAACACAAAAGTTTGATGACGTCAAAATGTGTCAAATCAATACCTACAAATGTCATACAGTTTTGACAGACATATCAGCTGTTCATTGTTCCGAAACTGTCTACGTAGAACTTTTAGATAATATTATTTTAACCACGAAATGATGGCTACTCATATTACTGTCGTCGATAGTTCTTTGGCGAAGTCTCGATACAGGTTGCAGCCTGGCTGCAGCTTTATTTGAAAAAGGGGGCTAATATATAGATATTATATGTATGTAATATAGCACTATGAGGATATCAACAAAATTGTATAGTTCAGAAAGTACATACATACGCTTCACACTAAGATAGGTAAGGTACCTATCTCTAAATTATACTGCTAACTAATCTACCTAGATTTGTACCTCATTTGGAGCCTGATCATGGATATTTTTTCCCAATATCAAATTGTATTATTGTTGTTATTTGTTAAGTGTACAGTATTTATTATATATTCAAACATTGTTAAATTTACCAACTAAAATTGTTATTATTAACTCTGTTTTGCTACCCCTTACTATTTAATTCCTTATCGATCCCTATTCTGTGTCTACCATTAGCTATTGTTATTAAATTCATCATTAAATTAAATCAGTGATTCAGCAATTTTAAAATAAAACATCCTTCCTGCCTATCGATCGAGGAACTCGGGGAAATGAACGCATTGTGTGTGCAAGTGACTGGTTCCGAGTTCAAGCGAAACACAAGTCCTAATTTATTTTTACTTTATTGGTTTAGGGCTGCGTCCCCGCGGGGCGCCGCGCCGCAGGAGGCTCGCACATGTTCGCGTTGGTGTGGTCGGTATGCACGGACATTATGGAAGCATCATAAAAGATTAAGGTACCTGCATCCTTGTTTTGCGGCTTTATGCTAATGCAGTAAGGTCCACGCTAATTGTAGGTTTTATAACTTACCTACTTATTCTTGATCCGGTTGCTGACAACTACAAATTATCATATTGTTTCTGACACCCACTATGTTGGCACTAAAGTGAACATTACCTCGAACATCAAATATTTCGCTCCGTAGATAATATGAAGCTACTTTATGTTGAATAATTTCAACATTAAGCACTTCGTTCTTCGTAGATTGTGTAATTAATAACCCAGAGCCGACGCTAGGGTAGGGCGCGGTTGGGCGATCTCACCCAAAGCGCGATGATATCAAATTAATGACTGCTTAATTTTATATCTACCTAAGTACCTACCTCCTTACTACTTCCAAAATAATTTGGACAAGAGGTAAAAAGAAGAGCCACAGATATTTCGCCCAGGTTCCCAAGGCAGCTAAAACTACCATAACTCATAATGTGTGAGTACATAAATGTATTGTCTATCAAATAGAATAGCTTATCTAACTTATCAATTTTAACATTGTTACTACCTACAACAATAGTCGTGTCCATTGGTTCTGATGGTACGTGCAGCATTCCAATGCGTACGTGGCGTAGCTAAACGGACTTGGGTACTTTGCGTTTTCCGAACAAATGAACTTAGCAGTTTTTGCGATCCGTTGATGGTACAATCTCCAGATTGGTGATTTCTCGGCGGGCCGGGCCGCGGAGCCGAGGCTCGGAGGCGCACGCACACACGCGCGGCCGCGCACACGCGCGCGCGCAGCGTCGTCCTCGCGCTGAGGCCAGCGATTTCCCGGAATCCTTGTTTCCGATTCCGAAATACCCGGCTCGGTGATACCGAGAAATCTCGTCGCGCGTTATTCTGGGGCAATGCCGTGTAAAACCCGAAACACGTAGCTTTCTAGCGAGGTGGCTCTGCCGTTATAAATAATCAGAATGCGTAAAGAGATGTCGGTGACCCGCAATTACGGACATTATTTGTTTTACTGAGAAACACTTTCCGCTTCTTTAAAACCGATTATGCGTTTTAGATGAACGGACGCGCTGGGATTCGGGCATCGAGAAGGAAACACAGTTGAATATTTAATTTTCATTTAATTAGTGACACATACATCGTAACATTTAAAATTCGATCATACAGTAAGGATGCGCGAGGCGGGCGCCCCGCGCGCTCTATGTACAGCTCATTATAACTATCAGACGGATTAGCGCACTTACCCAAATTCATTCGTGAAAAAAAAAACAACTTCATAAATACCACTAATCTATTAGGAGCACGTACAATATTTGCTTCGAATAAATAAATCATAACCACTTAATTAAACAGGTCTTCATCAGCTAAACACTAATCCATCTTAAACATTTAAGATAGTAGTTGACTATTATTTTGTTGTACCTAATATGTGTTTAAAATGTTTGCATTAACAAAAAAATGCATGGAGTGTAAAATATATACTAGTTACAATTACAATCATAATAACACAATATAGATCATGTAAAGCAATCAGTCAGAACTTAATGTACGCTATATAAAGGCAAGTATTTAATAACTAACATATAAAAGAAACTAGGTACATCCTAATATATTTTTACAATTACAACATCAATACGACTAAAATAGTATCTATATACATAATTTGTTTACAAATCTTGATAATATCAACAGCTGTCATTTCATTAGCCGATTTAGTAATAACATTAGTTTACGACTTACATCTATACACGTTCTGATTTACTTTAACTTAGAGCTAATTAGTATAGTCGACGTTCAAACTTAACTTTTAAAATATAGGCTAAAATGGCATTTTAAATAGCCATAAACGGCAGCTGCAAAACACGAAGAAGGTTTTATATAATCTCTAGCGTAACCATGAGCGAGCATGACCGCTTCCGCGCAAAAACTAATTTCCTTTCGCACATGCAACGCGCGCCATAGCGCACGCCCGCTATCTACCCTCCTATCTATATTGCTTCCATATTAAAGAGCAATTTCAACGCAGACGCCCGGCCCGTACAAAAAGTGCAAGACAAAACAAATACATAGGTGCAAACCATTCTCAACAATTAACAACGCAACGGATTCAAGAAGGGTGATGTTATCGTGCAACATGCAATGTCAGCGTTAAATAAATACCTCGATCATTAATCAAAATATTTCACATTCTCGGAAACAAAGGTCAACCGGCGGTTACTCGGAACACGAGTACGTATAGGTGCAGGTACTCGGAACGCCGAATCATAATAGGGAATCGGTAACGTTAAAAACGTATTGTAAAAACGATAACAACGCGGTTTGCGTTACGTCAGCCGGCCGGGCCGCTCCGGCGCAGCGCGTAACCGATTTGACAAAGTGATCAACATTAAGCAGAATCGCCGAGGACAATACGCTTTGGGATTCACAATAGGCCCCAACTCCTACTGGATGAACTGAACAATGAACAAACATTACTTTAAAGCAGACATTTCATGGTAAATTAGGCCGACAATCAAGTTTTGATTTCAATACCTATTAACCGAAACAGGTAAATTTTAATTCAAAAGCTGTACCTCACTCACTACATTTTCTATGATTACTCGATCCAAGTCTTCGCACTGTATAACAGTAAAGTATTAATACCTATTGAATGCAGATTAACATTACATAAGCTTAATGTAACATTTATCACTACGTAATAACGACGACATATATTTTAAACACGTTCAATGATTCGTTTAATAATTAATTCATGAATAATAATGACTTAATTTAAAAGTAATAATCATTAGTTTGATTTACCAAGCTATGTAACAATTGTATGTTTCGTTGTTATCGACTCTACTTACGCTGTAAAACAGCTCAACAAGTTTAACTTTAACAGCGGGCTGTGCAAGCTGTGCGTTCACTCGCCCATTTTCAGGTTCAGTTTTCTACGCAAGCAATGGAGAATGTTACTGTGTCGGGATTGCACAATGGTTCATGATGTATACGCATGTTAAACATACATATTTGTTAACTTCAAACTTATTTGTAAAAACTTACAAATAAGTTATATTTACTGCATGTTACAATATGTCGTCATAGTTCCACGGCTACTTTGTATGAAAAGTGCAAGTGATTAGTACTTTCAACTTGTCAAATTTTGATTGAATGGTTAACTTGAAGACGATATTAAATACTTTTCAGGTGTATACCCATAACAATTTACAATCTACCTAAAATCTCGAACATTCTCCGTTGCGTGAACAGATGCAAACGGTCATATAGAGAAAGGATTACACGATTGTCCTGTGCGTTAACCCGCGTGTAACGCTAAACGCAGCCACAGCTATTTTCATCGGAACTAACTGTGAAGCGGCGGCCGACGCGCGGCATACAAATGTGACCGAAATAAAGGAGGCACCGCGTCGATTTACCTAATGCGCCCGTTCTAAACCCTGTCACGACGCGCTCACTAGACTAATATTTAGTACCTTGTGTAAGCTCCGCCCTTCCCTCAACGCCTCGGGCATGCAAAAGCACGCATCTACATTTTCAAGTTCAACGATATGGGTTATTCCACTTTGCCCCACCGAGCCGTCCCACTGAAAGCAAATGTTCTCCCTTACAGTGGGCCCGCTAGGTGGGGCAAAGTCGATACCAACGATATTTCTATCCTACTCGACGATTTAATCCCAACTATCATATATCAACATTAACTCTAATTTACCCGGACCGCACACACTCAGACGAATTCGAAATACCAACATTTAACATGATCTTACCGCCTATAAACATTTAAATTCGTTCAATACACTATCGTACTTAAGTTTTAATTTAGGTTTAAAATTTTGAAAATGTAACAGCAACAACAAAGTAGTAGATTTCGTAGCGTTATCACCTATCCAGAATCATACTTGTTAGAAAAAATTTGCAAGTATTCTGTTATCAGTAGATCTATCGACTCTACTAACAACTGTACGCCTGATTTCTTCATAACTTTTATCAGGAACTGACCCTCCTCAAAACTTTAACAACATAAGTCGTTACGTTCAATTTTCACGTTTTTTTTATTATCTTATCACATTCGCACAAAATAGGCATATACCTAGAAGTATGGAGAGATTAAAAATAATGAATATATACTAAAACATTGTCTTATAGCACCCCTACTGCAATAGGCACGCACATCACATCTCTTTACCAGTCTACGATCGTACCTTATCCACAGATCTACTTAGCCTTTTCATACCTAACCTAAGCCTTTTCATTATAAAATATAACTTCAAAAAAATGATCCACTTTTTGTTACCGAACGATTAGTTTATAATAATAAAAAATAATCCTATCACCGGGCGGAAATAGGCGCCGTCCGTGAATACCTGTCGTTAATTCCCTCAGATCTCGCACAGTTTCGAAATTCGTCGAATCCATTCATAGGCGAGGCGTTATTATATAAATTACGTAATTACAGGGTCATCGGAACAATAACAATAAGTAGCTATAATAAACTGATTGTCCGGCGAAATGTCGTAGAATTAGCGACTTCCGCGTAAGTGGGACGCGGCCGCGGCGATTACGCGCTTCTATCTGCTTCTCGATTCTGGAAATCGGGTGATTAGCCGAACCAGTTGATAGTTTGCGGGGAAGACTTAATGCGCCGCGCACCTTCTCGGAAACGAAAGCGAGATAGCCACTAGTGGGAAACGCGATTATCGTAATAACCTCCCGGAACGAGAGGGCTTCTTTCCGATCTCTGGAATACGCGCTACAATGTCGCGCCGATTGGATTGCTCAGCTTGACTTTCTTAATCGAGTATCAAAAGCTGTACATAACGCGAAAATACACATAATGGAGATCCGTGCACATAATTTAGCTGCAAAAGTATACTTTGCAAAACTACTCGATTATTTTCCAAGTTTCAACAACTCAGCGCTTTTAAGTGTTCTTCGATGAACACCGGCGTGGAGCACGCCACACGTAATACACATTTCTAATGAATTCATTATGTTTAACCATCGGTAGGTAACGGGTATACCAAACCACGGCAAGTGGAAACGGACTTGGAAAAACATCTTATACTTACAAGCCGGGGAATTCTATGCGGTCTTAAAATCCTACGATGATATGGAAAATGTCTTCATTCAAATTGATTATGTACGCAGGTGACGACAAGATCGGTACAACTAACTTTTAAGCCTTGGAATATCCAGTTGAATATAATTATCTATATTACACATCTCTCATATGGTATCAAAATAGCTCAGCATGGAACCAGCTAAATTGAAGAATAATCTCAGACCGTGAGTGTAGTAGAGCCAACCTATCCGCCGCCATTCATGATGTTAAATCTCTATAAGTCACTCCCACACCGAGTGCGTTACTGATAAGCTGATATCTCGGGAACTAGACAGATTACACACAGTATTAACACCTTGACAATACCATTGCGTAACGTAATCGTAGCTAGCGAAGTTGGTTATAGGTATCCTAGGTCATAAATTTTACAAAAAAACTTTTTGTGATAGTGGAAAATATTTATTTATGAAAATATTCCGATTTAGCAATACATACCCACAATTGACCAACACTAGCAAAGGTTCCGTTTAACTTAAAAGGTTAAAAATGTAGGAAACACGTTGAAGTGCCTGTCCAGTTCCCCTAAATGAACTTAATCAAGTAGATGTTATTCTAGTGGTGAATATACTTCGGGCGCAGTTTGCCGTTGACAATTGATGATGATGTCTACATTTTTTTATGTCTGTCAAAGGACGAATAGAAAATATTGGACACGTATTTTTTGCAATTTTGAATGTGTAGAAGAAAACTGAATATTAAAGTCGCGTGAAAATGTTTGATTAATCGTGTCTCCAAACTGTTTGTGAGAATTCTTTTCATATTTCGATAAAGCACAAAATGCGTGTCCGATATTTGATTTGGCTTACTTAAGAACTAGACAGACTGTCATCATCCCAATAAGTCCTGGGCCCCGGGCCTTAGTCCGGTTCTGCTACTCGCAGTACGCTATAACAACAGCATGGCGTTAAGGTCCGTCAGCAGTTCGCCAGGGCGACTGTAGTTCCGACGGCATTCACCTGGGGGAGTGCAAGTCCGGCGGCAGGTCGTCAAGGCGAGCGCAGGTCCGGCGGCAGGTAGTCAGGGGCGAGCGCAGGTACGGCGGCAGGTCGTCAGGGCGAGAGCAAGTACGGCGGCAGGTCGCCCTCTACTCTCGCCGCATAAGCAGGTCCGGCGGCAGGTAGCGCGCTACGCCCAGTCACTGGTCCTAAACGACCACCTCGGCGCGCAGGTCCGGCATCAGGTCTACTCCCAGTCGCTGTCGGTGTCGGAGGGCGGCTCGTCGCGCTCGGGCTCGGGCACGGCGGCGGCGAGCGCGTGCAGCACGGAGCCGCGCTCGGCGCCCGAGATGCCGCGCCGTCGCATCAGCAGCTTCGCGTGCAGGTCCGCCATCAGATCGCCCGTGGGCGCCGGGGAGTCCTACGACAAGGAGGAAGAATTTTAAGATGTGTTCTTTTGTTTTTTTTGTTTCTGCTGCTTGGTAAAATTGAATTTAGAGTTCACCTTGCACACAAACTATACTCTATTCCATTTATGAAGTCCTTTTTGACATTTCGAACAACGTAACTCTGCACGTTTCAAATAAATCCAATTTAATATCACTTTTTGTGTTTAGTAGGAAATAGTTATTTAAAAAATGACCAATTATGCAAAAACACCCTACAATTAATTTACAAGCAAAATTAACTTATTGTTTTTGATCTAACCATTGTTTCTATATCTGAACTTCAAAATAAAATAATATTTTTTTGCGCGAATGCAGTTACGTACTATGGTTTATGTTTTACTTTTAAACGTAGTGACGTGCCTCTAGTATTCGGTTAGTTAAACCGATCATTCGCGAATGAAAATGAATCTAGCGGCAATGGGACTGCTTATAACTTTAATGCATTTTACAATAAAACGTAATAAAAAGTGCAGTCCTTTGCAGGTAATATGTTTATTCATTTATTTATTTTTAAAAGGCACAACTACAGAATACAATTCGTACATTACAATAAATTACAGGTTTTTATCTTCATATTAAAACTGTCTCCCAATAAAAGTTGCGCACAGCATTTACCTACTATTATATAAATCTAAATAAAAAGAATGGTACTTAAACATGCATGCATAATTGTTGTTTCACAATTTTAACAAATGAGTATAGTAAACTGATTAAATAACAAAATAAATTAATAAATCAAGCAGTGATGATTAATAACTATAAAATCAAATATTAAAACTTAAATGAATTGTTCGTTTTTATTTTAATCTGATGCTCATAGTAACTGTTGAGTTACTCCATTACGCGATACAATTCGTATAATTAATTTAGTGTTGCAACTATACTCGGTGCAAACAATCCTGGCAGCAAAAGGTGGTAATTAACGAGTCTTTGACACGAGCCTATAACTGTTATGATCCTTTAAACTCAGTGTAAATTTTAAATAACTTAACTATCATTATTATTATACTAAACATCCAATCGTATATTTCTTTTTTCGACAAAAAACATGTTTGGAAGTTTTGCATGTCTAAATTTGTTCTTTCGATAATTTTTATTAACCTTAGTTTTTGAAAGTTAGTTCGATTTAAATTTGTTACAAATCGAGAATCGTTGCCGCTGAATATCGATTTCTAAGGGTACTTCTCTAGTACTGAACTATTTACATCTGTCAAAAAGGACTTCATAATTGGAATAGAGTATAGTTACGTGACAATTTGAGCCAACGCTGACTTACGCAGGTACTGGCTGGGTTTCATACAAAATTCGGACAAGTCAATTTTGTATGAGCCTGAGCCGCGCTACCGCGAAAGGCAACTTTGGCCCTATGTTCAATATTACACGTGTATTATGACAGCGTAGCGTAGGTAGTAGGTTTGATACATAGGTACATACAAGTACGCCTTTTCTCCTTCAGTATAGACGTATAAGCCGTTTTGACTGTACTACAAATATATTAAATTTGGGATAGACTTGGCCATGTGTTCTAAAAAACCCAAATCAAAGTTAATGTTTAATGTGTATTTGATAACACACCCATGATGCTCAGTCTCAAAGGGACCCCGATAAGGCCCAAGTGAAAAAAAATCGTAGGTTGGTCATTAAAATGTATCTCGCTTATATTATAGTATTCCGGAGTTAGGATAAACGTTTTTTTTAAAGATAACGTTTTTCGAGAACTGCTTTAATCTTCCAATTTGGAGATAGAACGTCAATGTTAATTTACGGTTTGCGACTCCATAAATTGATTTTACGTGTTTGCCTTGACTTTGTATTTGCTAAATTGAACTGTTTCCGAGAAAACGGTCTTACCGCATTTTTGATGTCAATAAAGTGAAACGATTGATGACGGTATTAAGTAGGTCTTTACATTAAAGCATTTGCTGCGGTTTTTTGCGACATTTTGATTTATGAATCAATCGTTACAAATCGTTGCGTTGGATTTTTACCGCCAAGAGACGAGTTTGATACAAGTACATTTTTATTGACTTATCTATCAATTAGGATTTGTAAAAATAAACTCTGTACCTAAACAAAAATAGAGCGAATAAGAGCTTCATTTCATACACAAATATGGTGGGTTTTACGAGTTGTTTTTTTAGTTTACTAAATCGTTTATGTACCTATTAATACCAGATAGTGCACCATCTCAAACGGACATTGGATTGTCCGGCAGTCTCGGTACTTTTATTTATTTATTTTAGGAAGACCAGGATTTCCAATTTTTCCATAGGATAATATTGTAACAATTAAGAAATCACTTATAACTAAGTCCTCACAAATAAAATCTTAGAAAATTTGCTATCCTAAATTGATCTGACCGAACCGGTGATCTCAACTCGGCCTATTATTCGCTGCATTCCGCAGCCGCTATCATCTGACACGGGCCATGCGTGTCAGCGGTCAGCCGGTGCCCGGTAGCGCTTATCGGGCTTAAACAAAAGGTCAATGGCAAAACAACATATTATTATCTGTCTATAAAGTACTAGTACACCTCGCAAATAGCTGCGAGCCGCTGGGCGCAGCCGAGGGCTGCCAAGACCCCATATATCATCAGCAGATTATACATACGATTTGCACTAATTAAACACAAGGCCCGATTCTGAGGAACGGTGACATCACCACGTTATTAAATAGACGACCGCCCAAATCGTCACCCTTATTGTCTAGGCACATATAGAAGTTAAATCGCTGCTTCGCTAATTTAGGCCAGTGTTTCTAGTAACGCGTTTTCCTGTTTATGAAGCAGGATAATAAAGCAAACTGTTTATAATCAAACCAGTATACTCGAAAATTTACAATGTTGAAATCTACACAACTATAAAACCTTCGAAAATCTGACTGCTGATTTAAGAAGTACATAAGTCGAATGATTACATACACATTGTCAAGTTTCGGCTATTAAGCGAATGTAAGCTTAAACATTTAAGGATGTTCATTGTGGAAGTCTTCTTTTATTGCATGCATGTAACACCTCTTGCAATTGCCACCTGAGATGCATTCTTAGAGATAGTAAGCAGCCCTACCGCGCCTGGTTAGGCTTTGTAGGCTAGGGGAACGGAGCCAGGACGGGTTTCTAAACTTGTTCCGGTGTCCAATCATAACACGCGCCACTTGAAATGTTTACTGAGAACTGCGCCGCCCGCCGCTGTCTCCTTCACCGATACTCGCACAAAGTCAATTTTGTAGGTACACCATCTTCTTCTTCTTATGGTATGGTTGATGAACAACCTGGTGTCAGAGTTATTAAGCCGCCCGTAGGCCTCTGACATGGCTTAACACACCTTTGAAAAATTTCTCAGGTGTGCTGGTTTCCTCACGATGTTTTCCTTCACCGTCAAAGCATCGAATGATGGTACATATGAATTTCAAAGGTACACCATTAGAAGTTATTACAACTGCGAACTAACTCCGAGCCTCGTATGCTCGTATTTACTAAGAAGCAGACTGTATGAAGCGGAAAATTTAGATTTATTACTATTCGTCGTACTCGTAATTAATTGATTTGCGCCAAATGTACTCCACAATAGCATGTTCCGATATGAGAACGTACATTCGTCCGTGCCACATTGACTACAGTTAATCTGAATTCAATTAAACGCATGTCGCGATTAATCCGAAGAACATTAGGCAGTCAGCCAAAGGATTCTTCGCTACAATCGACTCGGATCTCGATTTGAGCATTACAAAGAAAAATTCGGAACTTCGAAATGCATTCTATGAAACGCACGTCGAGCGACAACAACACGTGCACGCCACTTTCAACCTTATAACCGTATTAATAAAGGTGGCACCATGCTTATGCTAATTGAATAAATAAAACATCTAGTACGAGAACGCGCCGTCTCCAACCACCTCATTTTCAAGATGGTGCTGTATTATGAAGCGACTTTTTGCAAAATTCAAAATATGCTGCATACATAAACATTAATGTAACAGAATAAACATTTCTGAGATAAATATGAAAAAATATAACTGCAAACATTTAAAAATCTCAAAAATGACACATACGACTAAAAGTAAGAGCAGATTCATCAAACCTTATATTTTTTTAAATAAAAATAATTTTAAGGATTAAACTCGCGTGTATTGTTATTCTAAAACAGATCCGACGTTTCGTAAAATTTCAAATGTGTAGTGCTCGCGCAAATAATAGACAAACGTATATTTTGTCAAAAACAGTCGTTTTGTTAGTTAGTTTTTCTTTTATACTATGCATTTCACGCGAAATAGTATTGCGTAAATAGTAAACCGGGCCACTGAATGGACAGAGCAAACAGAATGAATGTCCCCAGAAGGCAGGTTTCTTTTGTCCAAACCCGAGGGAACTCGTCACGGACAAAATAAACCATTCGGCTTTGCTCGCGTTTCCAAAACAAACGTCACGTTCTACGGATCCGGGAATCGGTTTCGAATAATTGTTAACAATAATCTTTTGTTTCCTTTGTACCACAAAAGCAAATAAGGTCTGAAGGTGGGAGTTTACAAAACATTCGCAAAAATCTCGGTATCGCTCACGTAAGCCCGCCTGCGTTATTACTTATACAATAACAGTGAATACATTTAGCATATGATTTCATGTTTTAAATATTTTTTAGCATTATCATGCCTACATACATATTGCCTACGCCTGCCAGTCCGTCGAACATCAATCATCCTAAACAACATTTAAGCTGTAAACAAATTGACGTAAGTGAAAAATTACAATAATATGATGATTATTGTCTGGGCTATTACAGTATACAGCGTCGTGTGAGTAAAAGTTAATAATTTAAAATAATTATGTATTTATTAAAACGTCATAGACAAACACGGGACTGGCAATATCATCCAACAAATCGCCATCTTGATCGTAAATCTTGGGTACTAATTTGAATTTATTAAAACCGCCTATAAGTCCACAATGGAGCTTACTTGTCCTAATTACATTTGGATGTTGTGGCATGCACCCGAGCCGCGCTGCCATAACAGCTCGTTAGCCGTTCGCGGAGCCGCGCTTCGCGGGAACCGCCATCCCGGGAAGGCGCCTCCACACAATCCGTGGAACGAATTACAAACTTATTTATATGAATTCCTCTCTAACGCTTATAATAGCACTCATCTCCAATACCAATTATCCTCGGATATAATGCGACCGATAATGAGACAGTTAATAGGTGTACGGATTAAAGGGAATCAATAAATGTGCAAAGGAAACGTTAAACAGCAGGTACTCCAGCTATAAAAATCGCTAATGGATGTATGGATTAATAAGAACATTTTATTTCGTCGTTATTTATGGGAGATGAAACGTGCAGCTGCATATGAACGGTAAATACTGATTACTAGCTATGAAGGCATGTGTACTCGTCTTGTCAGAATTTCATTAATGTGAGAAGAAAATAGCAAATAGCTTTCTTATCGCTCTATCTACGACCGACACTTATAGCCGTACACATTGTATCTCATTATCAGTTATGACAACAGTTATGACAAATGACTAGTAGGTTTGATATCTATTCCATGTTATTAATTTCAAATAAACATATTTTCGATTTACGTGAGGCTCATGTAACTATTCCATGATAATCCAATATGAGCTTTATAATTTGCATTTCCTGGTAGTATCAATATGAGACGTAGAACAGTAAATATGTACAATATGAATATGTCGTTTAATTGGAAACGTCCCAAATATTGTAATTAAATGTGTATTCGCATACAGCAAAGCGCTAGTTTGAGACTAATGGTAATACATATTCGTCCATCAATATCTGTCTCTTAGAATAATCGTTGGGCCAGTGAGCTTCGGCGAACTTCCGCCGGCAAACATTCAAATACATTCCTGGCGAACATGAGGATGTTACAAGAGCTAGCATTGCATCCTTGAGAGATGTTAAAAGCCTCTCGTTGAGTAAACAGCGCGCATGTGAGCGCCGCGAGCCAGGGGCAGGGGCAGGGCCGGCTGATATCATTATCGCGGCGTTATCACGGAACACCGCCATCGCTTTTCTAAGAAGCGAAATTAGCTGTGTACAAGAACAATTATCGGTACTTCCTTGAACCGCCGGTGATTATAATGCGCTCCGAAGGATCGCCGCAGACGTGACGTAGTCAAATTATCATCTCGCGTGACGTTCCACGCTCTTATGCGAGTTCGTTAGTATTTAAAAATACCTTTAACAATTGCACCGCGTCGGAGCCCGACCCGCGACATGAAGTTATTACAGTAATCATCACTTGTTCCTTCCGAAATGGTGATAACTACATAATAGCCCCGCAAGATACCATTCATTCTGTTGCAAACCAAGAATTTTATATTTCAGATAGCAGTCGAGTGCACAACTGTACGTACAGACTCGGTTTTTTGTTTCGCAGGCTTTTATTTAAATCATTTTTAGCCGAAGGGAACATAATATAGCTCTGAAAATACATGTCCGAAATAGACTTTTAAAATGACCACAACTAAAACACTGCGTTCGTGTCCGCAGCGTCCCGATTAAAGAAGAGATATAAAACAAAGTCGCTGTTGAATTGATATTGGCTGCCTAAAGACCTTTTCACGTGAAAATTCCACGCTGTCGTATTCCATATTGAGGGATTTCAGATAAGGAGAAGTATTTGTAGTCGTCAAACGCCTGCATAAAATAACTTTTTGTGGAACGAGTTCCAGCTCCAGTCCTCTAATGACGCGATGTATTGACGGTAAAGTGTTAACTTAATTATTGCATTTTCCGAGAAGTTACAGATGATAAAATTGTGATAACATCGACGCGGACCGAGCAAATACCGAGAGGCGTATGTTTATTGCTAATTCTCTGATCATCGGTGGGAGTATAAAATGTTAATTGATCGTTAATATGGCGCGGTTCAGGCGTCGAGCCTGCGCGCGCGCAGCCCGGGCGCCCGCGCCGCGGCGGAAACGCTCCTCGAGCCGTTTCTACTCCATTTCTAAGTAATTCGCAGTTCCCAATAGTTCGATAAACCCACGATTCAACGAAACAGGACAAACACGTTTGTGTTTTCTCATATTCTAAGAATATTTATCTATTATAGCAAATCCATCACTTATCAGGACGCAATAATCGTAAATGTCATATCATTAATGAGTAGACTAATTAAATTGTATGATTGCTGGGCGAACGGTTGTAAAATATGTTTTTCTTTTTATGACTTCTTCAACTTGTATGATCACATTAGAGAATTAAATCGTAATAAAAAAAACAGTGTTGAATCTAATGGGTAAATAACATAAGGATAAAGGTGTTAGTCCAATTAGCTAATCACCGCAGGTGCTCGGGGAAGACCTTTGCCCAGATAATATAGTCCATGAAATCCAAAGTTTTCGATTTCTAAGAACGGCCGGTGATTGCAATACGAATTGGCCACAGATTGAGTTGTTACTCGGTATTCGGGAGCGCGGGGCGCGATTGTTGACGCGTGAGATTGGCGACTTCCTCCGCGGACCGGCCATTTGGCCACTTGGCCAATCGTGCGAATGAATCGAGAGGCCTATCAAATCGACCATCTGATGATTCAAACTACAACACGGTACAAAAAGTTTACATTGTATAAAAATACCTACATCGAGCTAGAGCTTTTTCACAACAGGACATATTAACCGTATTGCCGAAGTTAAATGAAAAACAAATTTAATATGGATGTAAAATATCTTGCTGGATGCGATATCTATAAATGTTATCGTTATCTGTTTGTAACAAGAAAACTAAGAAACCTTTTTATGCCTAATACTGATAAGGTTGATTAAGATGCTTTATCTAGGGAAAGAACTTCTGAGAACCAGACTTGTCTGTTTTCTTTTTTGATTAATATTTGAACTAAAGGCTAAAGGCTGGAGGCAAACCCGTACTGAGGAGCTTCAAAGGCTTTTTAACGCTGTCCTGTTTGAAGGAGAACTCCGGAGGCGTGGAGTAAGAGTGTGGTCGTCCTGTTCTTTAAAAGGGTGACAAAACCCTTTTGAAGAACTATCGACCTATTTCCTTTTAAGCCACGTCTATAAGCTTTCTCAAGAGTAATCACAAACCGTCTTGCGCGAAGACTCGACGAATTCCAACCCCCGGAACAGGCTGGATTTCGGAGCGGATACGGCACCATAGACCACATCCACACAGTGCGGCAGATTATACAGAAGACTGAGGAGTATAATCAGCCCCTGTGCCTATCATTGTGGACTATGAGAAAGCCTTCGACTCGGTTGAAATCTGGTCAGTTCTGGAGTCCCTGCAGCGATGCCAAGTAGATTGGCGATACATCCAGGTGATGAAATGTCTCTACCAAGCCGCGACTATGTCCGTCCAAGTACAGAATCAGCAGACAAAACCCATACCATTGCATAGAGGAGTGAGACAAGGGGACGTCATCTCCCCGAAGTTGTTCACAAATGCAATGGAGGATTTGTTCAAGACGCTGAACTGGAAAGGACGTGGCATTAACGTAAATGGTGAACATATCTCTCACCTGCGATTTGCAGATGACATCGTCATTCTGGCAGAGACGCTGAAGGACCTACAACAGATGCTGAATGACCTGGCTGACAATTCTGCGCGCATCGGCCTACGGATGAACTTGGACAAAACCAAGGTCATGTTCAATGAACATGTACTACCGGAACCGATTGCGATTCACGGCACCGTCCTCGAAGTTGTTCAAAAATATGTGTACCTTGGGCAGACTATGCAGTTGGGTCGAAACAACTTTGAGGACGAGGTGAATAGAAGAATTCAGCTAGGTTGGGCAGCGTTTGGGAAACTACGTCGAGTCTTCTCATCGTCAATCCCACAAAGCCTAAAGACGAAAGTCTTTAATCAGTGCGTCCTACCCGTCATGACGTATGGAGCCGAAACGTGGACACTGACGGCACGGCTGGTCCACAAGTTAAAAGTCGCTCAGCGGGCTATGGAAAGAGCTATGCTCGGTGTTTCTCTGCGGGATCGAATCAAGAATGAGGTGATCCGTCAGAGAACCAAAGTTATCGACATAGCTCATCGCATTGGCAAGTTGAAGTGGCAGTGGGCTGGCCACATCAGCCGTAGAACCGACAACCGTTGGGGTAGACGGATTCTGGAGTGGATACCGCGTCTCGGCAAACGTAGTGTAGGACGCCCGCAGGCCAGGTGGTGTGACGATCTGCGCAGGACGGCTGGTAGGAGCTGGATGCGAGTGGCCGAGGATAGAGAGAAGTGGCGTGCATTTGGAGAGGCCTATGTCCAGCAGTGGACAGAGATGGGCTGATGATGATGATGATGAACCTCTGGTCATCGTGGCGATCAAGCCGTTTCATATTAAAATAAGATTATACTAAAGCTAGTTTGAATCTAGTCTTCAGAAATAACATAAACGTGGCTACCCTCAGCATTCTATGAATGTAGCGATTCTGATCGATGAACCGACAGATATAGAGCGACCTGAATACCAATCACTTTTAAGCGTTCTATGATGATTACTCGCAATCTAATTATGCTAATAATAGGATTATGTTAATTAATAACTATGAAAAATAATATAATAATATTTAGGCATCATAAAGGTTGTATTGAATGACTGGTTTCGGCGTAAAACGAGGTAATTATCAAGCACCAAATATGAATTCCTGGTAAGCGCCTTGTAATATAGCTGAAATAGTTCCGCAAACATGCAAATCACTAGGTGACCGGACAGTGGTGGAACGCAGTACATAATATATTATGCAAATAATTAATTTGTATATAAAAAAGCCTAATACCTACAACACATTGGTTGTCCAATCCTCTCCACGCGACAATGTATCGTACTAAAATAAACTTTGCGCTATTGCGCTGCAATATTGGGCGAATGGACATCCGACAATAAAGCTCAACCTGGGTCATCAGATCCATCTGGGTGTTCGATTTCAAGAACCGGCATTTGAATGGCGGTCCACAAATCATCGCGTGGTGGTATACAAATCAAGTCAGATCACTTGGAGAAACACTCTAACAGTGTCTTCGCGATGCCCTTGACGCAAGCGCCCGCTCCTCCATTTATGGCCACCTCGGATTCGCATGCAAATCGCTCGCCTCGCCGCCTTTGTTAGCTCTTATTTGGGTACACCAAACAACAAATCTGCTACTGCTTTAGGCAGAATCCTACGTGTTTGTTTGTATTCAGATGCTTTGCTCATAATAATGGGTATTCCGCTGTCTCAGACTTAAGGGGAATGTATCATTACCACAACTAAAACTGTATGTATATCATGTTTAGCATATCGTAAGAGACCACACATGCTCGACTATTCCCACTTTGTTGAAATGGGTAAACTATTCAACATCATTTGCCATACGCTCCACCGCAAGTCCGGTTGATGACAATGCTACTCCAAGCCATCATCGTAGTCAGTTAAGGAAAAAAAAATTAATATACATTTTTTTACACATTCCATGACCAAATAGGTCAAATTTTGAAGAAGGGTCAAATTAAAAGTACCCTTATTCGACGAGCATGCATGAAGATATTGATGGATGTAAAAGAAGCGAAAGTGGTGTGCCAGTACCGTAGCACAGTAAGTGATCTCTGTCTACCCCTCTGGGAAAAGGCGTGGCTTTATGTTTTTGTTTTATAAAATAGGCTAACAAGACTTCACTCCACCTGATGGAAAGCGGTAGTGAGATCCACATATGAGATCGACAGGCACAATTGACCATTTATAGTGCCTGTCGCCCTCACCCTGAAGGCCTACTTAACAGCGTATTTACATTAGCGCGATTTCACGGCAAGGCGATATCGGAGCGAGCTCGCGGCGATTATTTTATCGCGGCGATATCGCAGCGATCGCGCACATAATGAACGCCGCGAAATCGCTGCGATATCGCCCAAAAAATCGCTAGTGTGAACAGGCATTAAATGCCGCTTCACGCCCCCCCTGAAGAGTCCAATCATAGGATGTATGTATTATTCCACCATTCAGTTTCTTACCTTAGCATCTGTTTCGAGTGCGGAGCGCAGCTTGGCGCGGCCGGCGCCGCCCGCCTGGCGGATCGCCTCCATGAGGTTGGCGCGCGCGTCGCCCGGCGGGGCCCTGGCCGGCGTCGGGGCGACTGAGGACTTCTGTGGCTCTTCACTGTTGGACAACGGAAAACATCCTGAGTTATCAAGAAGTAACGAAGCTTTCTAAAAATTGCAAGTACAAGTTGTCGGCGTTGTCTGACGTGTTGACTCTATAGGACTATCGTAAATGACTGTAGGTAGTTTAGACTGTTCCGAAAGTACGAAAACGATTCATGTCCCGTTTGTGAATCGTTTATTTCAGTATTTTGCTAACAAATTTATTGGAGCAATTTTACTTTCATATCTCCATATATTACCACCCAACCCAGTATACGATGGAAGAATCCGAATTCTCATTAACAAGAAAAAATCAATTAGAGGTAATCCAATGATCAAATAAGTAAGACCCAATTAACGTAAGAACAAGATCTAATTAGAGTATCAATTACGTACTCAGATTACTAAGTTAATTAAAACGTACTATATTGGCGAATAATTCATTAAACCAGACACATAAACATGATAGCGGCAATTAGCTAATGTAACAGAGTAGAATACCTACGCCACTTAAATGAGAATGGTTGGAGTATATATTACTTATGCAAACGGAGTGAGGTAGCATCCACGGTGAATAATTAGCGTGGACTAATTTAGTCCTGACCTTTGTGGGTATCGATTCGCGAGCTGGCGCTACGTGCAGACGCAGAATAACCGCTGCTATGAACTCCTGCCAACTTCAGCATAAACACCCACGCACAACAACACCTAAATGTTATTTTCCTTAAGCGAAATCGTACCCCGTTGTTGAATGTTAAACAATTCGCAACCAAACGCAATAAACTGGCGAGTCATTGTAGTAGATGAGTTATTACATAAAGCCTTTTTCAAATGTCCACCAAGTAGTTATTAAATGTTTAACTCAAAACCAATGTAATTTTGTTAGTCTTTAGAAATGTTAAGAATCTAAATTCAGAACAGAATTTTCTACCTCTAGATAAGTATTCTGTAGCACTTCTGTACTGTTTTGTACTTAGCTAGATGAACCTGAGAGCGCAAGAAACGGATACATTTGATACATGCTTTTATCGGAAAATGAGGAGAAAAGGCGAAACAGACCACAGCTTTCATCATGGCGGCCGAGCTACAAAAATACGAGATGGATACTAGAAATTCAGAAAGAGTAGGTACATTTTGGAAACGTACAGGTTTGCTAATTTTTTAATCTCCCGAAAAACTTTTAAGGCAAAACTACATTTTATTTGTTCTTTTAATGCTATTTCATTTTTATAAATTTAAAATTTACATTTGATTGTTTTCTTGGTAGTAATGACTGTAATCAAATCATTCATAAATTAATTATAACAATAATGTTTATAAACATTTAACTTCATAGTTTATCGTAGTTTAACAGCGACGTTAACATACATGTTGAAAAACGACGTTTTGTTTACAAACGAAACTATACACGGATATCTCGCGTCACACTTTCTATTCGCGGATTCCGGCAAATGCGTCACGACTACACAAAATACAATACATCTACATGTAATGAATTGATAAAGTTAAATTCTTAACTTATCAAATCAAAATAAGGTATTCTTTAAGTGGGCAATTCTGAGAAAGACATTAAAATCGTATCGAGGACCGACCAGAAGTCAGTGCGTCACACGAGCCTCACGAATCGGCAACCTTGTTGCTTGTTTACTGCCCCAATATTTGTGTTAACCTAATATGTATTTAATTAAAGCAAATATTGTAGTATCGCTTTGACATATTTTAGACAGTGTTATTGTATTTCTGGTGTATCTAGTACAATTCTTGTCAGTCAGAAGGCGACTCATGCTTAGTTTACCTTATCTTTCTGTCATCATTACTCATAAATGATTATTGCTAACTAAACAAGAGCATTCCAAAGTGAAAAGAGCAAAAAGTGTTGTCATTTTTATTATGCTCTACAGAAAATAAACGTGAAGGTCAAAAACAATCGTGGGAAAATAGCTATATTTTTTATGGCAGTCGGTGATCATACAATCGAAACGGCCATCGCTGTTGATCGCGGCACGAAGCCACTTGTCGTGAAAGTGTAAGATACTCTAGGTCTATTTATATCAGCCGTATGCTTTCTGAGAATATACACTATCGTGAATTAGTGACGGCCATTGCAGGAATAGTTCGTGGTACTATGCGTACCGTTTGGGGTCAGTTCCTAGGGTTTATTGAGAAACGTGCAATCCGATACAAAGAGGACGGGAATTCAGGCTAAGAAACAATGTGGCGCTATTGTCTCTTCGTCTATTTTACTCGTCTCTATCATTACATGGTATAGATATTAAATTCCAAATGAAATACCTACGACGAAAATTATATAGACTTCATTGATTGGAACAGTTTCTGTTAGATATTTTGGGTCTATGTATTGTAGTACACATACAACAGTTTTGCCATTAAAGTGAGCTTCTAATTATTGACAAAATATTAATAACGTCGGCCATTATTATTATGATTTACTCTCGAATACTGAAATTACATTTCGAGCTAAATTAAACTTTAAGAATTGTAGGCGAATTTTGAATTCCCTCAGTCCGAAAGTAACATTAAAATAAATTATAAGTCAACTAAGTTGAGTAATTTGCTGTGTGTTCATAAAATAAGTTAAAAAACGCGACCCTGTGAGTTTTCCCTTTGAAGCCTGTCACGTCACATGAACCTAGTAGTAATTTGGTGTGACGCGTTTTGCGTGTGACGCAAAGGAGGATTACCTAAAGGGTACGTCACGCGCTGACATCGCTACACTGCGCCCGACACGATGATGCAATCAGACATGCATAAAGTTTGTAACACTTTCATTTTGGCTTTAGTTTACAGGAAGTTTTCAGAAAACTACTGACTTATTTAAATAACGTTTGGTACATAGACAATAATGAGACTAGAGACGTGAGAAAGGACAAAGGCTACTTTTAACGAAATAGGAATGTTTTACGGGATGAAAAACTTCACGCGAACGAAAACGCGTTCATAAAGGTAGTCATTGTTAAAGCTCCACAAGCTGCGGGCTTTTCGCACAATTATTTTATCATTAATTATTACATGTTTTCATTAACGACCATTTACAAATTTAATTACAATGATTATTATCTTCGTTGTGTGTGCTCGTTCCATGATGTTGTATTTGTTAATTTGTAGATTCAATATTGATGTTGTCAAATTGGATATGATTTATTGCACCACATCATTAAAATGACGTAACTGAGAAACGGTTTCTAGCGAAAACCTACCAAAGCAATAAATATTTACAATATAATTTTAAATGTTAGCCTACAGCCAAAGCGTATAAGAAACACGTTTTGATCTCGGAGGATGAATTACTTTGCATATGTTTGATTGCAGAATTATTATGATAATATGTGTAATAGTTCCACGTAATGCAATTACAGTAAACAGACATAAAACTGCAATTAATATACATACTAATACTCACGAATCCGCGCACGCGATCTCACGAATAGAACATCTTTAAGTAATTACCGGCTTCCGTGAATCAACACTTAACAGGATCCTTTGAGATGGCGGTGGGAAGGTGTAAGCTAAAGTGGTTTAATTGTACCGAAACTCCAACCCATTAATAAATAGTATGATCTGGACAATTCGGATAAAAGTCACGCAATAGACCTATTATACACATAGATATGCCTACCCCTCTGGGAAAAAGGCGGGATTTTATGTATGTATGTATGTATATGCATGCATCCATAATAGTTCATACACACTTCAATTGATACGTAAATAATTTTATACATACATACTTGAAACAATTAAATTGATTCATTATTGTATTCAAAATAAAATCCGCGGTGATTTTGCTCTGGTCGGGTCTTTTTCGTGACTCATCAGTTAGAAATAATTACAAAGAAACATTCACATTATGCAGACAAACAATTTAAATATATAACACACGACATAATATGATTGTCACTGAGCAAGTTTCCGAGTAAAATCTTTTAAAAGCATAAATGTCAGTACTTGTTATAACAACCACATGTGTAAAGTGATTTTCTACTTATTGCACGTACCTATATTAGTAGATACGATTGCCTTACTTACATAAAAATAATTTAGTAAAGTAGACAATTATTATGACGTTTCATGCGATGACGTTGCCCGTGACAATCATTGATCTTTTTTAGCTCACCAAGTAAGAAAATTAACTCAAACTTCGGAATTCACGACCGTAGAAAAGTTCATATTTCGCCCTACCGTACTGTAAGACCACTGCATGTGGAAGAATATTAATGCACCTTGGTTATCGATCTACGTCAACTAATATCATTTGGTATGATAAATGGCCATGTTTAGTCCATTAATAACGTCGGCACACGACGCAGCCAGGTCAAAGCTAGACTGCACTGCACAACGAAACGTTTTCAAGGGTTCACTACATTATCTTAAAGTTCAACCGATAACGCTTTCATATTTAATATTGCCTACGTTCATACGTCGGTCAGAGTTATTTCATCGCTGTACGAATACAAAATACCACGAAACCATTATGTTTTAACAACTGCGAATATTAATAAATTTTCTGAGAAATAATATGGATGTGGTTTGTTTTTCTCGATTGAATTCCCGATGGCGATGTATTGCTCTCGTTGAATGAAATTTTTAAAATTTTTAAGTTTCCTTGCAAGTGATACTTTCATAGAAGCATTGTATTAAAAAATATATAAAGCTCGGCAAAGTTTAATGATAGGTTAACAATCAGCGTTAAAGAATATTCTTCAGAAAACACAATAGATAAACAATGCTAATACTAGATACTAATTCATAAATTGGCTTTGTGTTCGCTCAGCGAAGCGAAGAGGATAAAAGAAATAGATCTGGCAGTCAGTAGATGTGATTAACAAACATTGATGAGAGTGTTTATTAGAGCACAAATTAGTGTTCGAAACTTGCCATGAAACTTATCATTAAAATTTCGGCAACATCTCTGATTGCTGTTGTAAAATTGTACGTGATGGCTAATTTTGGTGGCTCATTTAGGACCTTTTATTAGTTAAACCGATCTAAGAAATAATAATTAGTCCTCGTTGGCCTCGTTGCCAAATGTTTAAAGACTAAAACTAAAATCTGTCAAATTTTCATTATGCCAAAGAATATTTTGTATCTCCTTGTCGTCTGTTTCCATAGACAAACAAAACCATGTATTATCATGGAAGTAAAAAATTATAACCCCAGAAAGCAGCAAAAATGTTTTTGTAGTTAGTTTACGAAGTTCATTTACTTCCCTTCGACAAATCACAAATAAAATTTTTACGGCCAAACAATACAAAAATGTGAGGGTGTAAAAGCACCCGCTCTACCCAGTCAGCTCGTAGAAAAATAAGATAAAATTTCATTTGCCATTAACAATTCACTACGAAAAATAATACAAAATAATAAACAAGATTTTTTCCGAATACGAAAAGGCTTTTTCGCATTATAAATGAGAATAACATTTTACTGGGAATATTTATGCGTCGTAAAATAAAATGGCCTGCGCGAAGAGCGGCTCGCCGGTGTGTTAATGAGAAGCTCTCAGTGGGAATTAATGATGTACGCACTCATTACCATTGACAATAGACGTTTTAATTATGAGCCGACTCGTAATGATACCATTCTTAACGCCGCAAAAACACCATTCGCTCATTTTGTAACTCCGTTGACAGTTTAGATTCCAGCGAACGGAAAATTTTCAGAACGATCGGATACAAAATTACTTTCACATGGGCATTTTCCATGTAGACGATTTCTTTGTGAATTTATGAAAATGATTGATTTTATTTAGAAAGAAAACTTCATTGATCACATAGGATAAAACAATTAGGATAACATACGATTGAAGTGATCAATAGGTCCTACATGTGCTGAGCGGCAGCTAGGTCGCGACTAGCGATTTGATTATGTATATTCGTTTTAGCTTTATTATGACAAAACCAAAATATAAATTCAAATCAGGCTACACGTAGTTATAATGTAAAAACATTTCGATGAATGTTGATCAACGCCTGCCGATGGGCGTGAATACCTAATCGAAGGTTGCGATGATTTATAGATAGCTCTCCCGCTTTGGAAGTGGAATGTATGATTTTTTATTTGTATCGGACGCGCAAATGTATATTTAACAAAATACTGCACAGACGCTTTAATTAATGTAAGAATTCCATATTATCGTTAATAAATAGGCGCACATCTGATTAAGATACAGATAAAGGTAAACTGATAATATCATGAATTATTGACGAGCGCAGCCGCGCTTCATCAGCCGGTGTGAAAAGCCTTATTCAATGAGCATTCATTATTATGCCCATAAAAAGTGAAACAAACGCTGAACACTCGGTTAAGAGACAAAATGGAACTGAATCTACCATTCTGAATATAAGCCATAAATAGATCTAGAAATTTTAATAAGGGGCCCAGTTTTTCTCTTAGTGATTAAGTAAATCATTTGGTTCAAACGCTGGGAACTATTTAGTATACAAGCACCATAGGTAGCCTATTTACATGAATGCAAGGAATAACACTCAGCAAAAAGTCCTAACTATTGATTTATGCAATCATCATTAAAATTGCATGGTCTCCCGTCATTTAAATTTTTGATAACTATAATAACTTTTCCTTAAATGGATGACTTTTTTATATTTCAGAAATAAGAAACTGAAAACCTCATAAAACATTCGCGCTCAAAATACATATTCCTGTGCAAGTAAATGATTAAACTGATCTTTAATTAGTTGCTTGCAATGATAAAAATTATACATCTATGGTAATCTGTTCGTATCTTTGGCTGGATCATCATTAAAATTGCATGGTGTCCTTCATTTAAATTTTTGATTACTATAATAATTTTTCCTTATATGGATGATTTTTTTATATTTCAGAAATAATTAACTGAAAACCTCATAAACCATTTGCGCTCAAAATACATACTCCTGTGCAAGTAAATGATTAAACTGATCTTTAATTAGTTGCTTGCAATGATAAAAATAACACATCTATGGTAATCCATTCCTATCTTGGGCTGGACAGCCTTATTTAATAATTATTAACATTTTTTTTTCAACAAAAGGCTTAATTTATATCTTCAAATTCTTGAGAACATCCTACAGTTGAATACTGATAAGATAAACAATTGAGCTTTGCATAATAAACGATTTAAAGGGCCTAAACAAAATAAGAAACTTGTTAATCTTTTAAGTCCCGTAATTTAATAAATTAGACTGTTGATTTTTTTAAAACATACCTATTTAATGGAATTTTTATACAAGCACCATAGGTAGCCTATTTACAAGAATGCAAGGAAAAACACTCAGCAAAAAGTCCTAATTATTGATTTATGCAATCTTCGTTAAAATTGCATGGTCTCCTTCATTTAAATTTTTGATTACTATAGTAATTTTTCCTTATATGGATGATTTTTTTTATATTTTAGAAATAATTAATTGAAAACCTCACAAACCATTTGCGCTCAAAATATATATTCCTGTGCAAGTAAATGATTAAACTGATCTTTAATTAGTTGCTTGCAATGATAAAAATAACACATCTATGGTAATCTGTTCCTATTTTTGGCTTGACAGCCTTATTTAGTAATTATTCACATTTTTTTTTCAACAAAAGACTTAATTTATATCTTCTAGAACATGCTACAGTTGAATACTGATAAGATAAACAATTGAGCTTTTCATAATAAACGATTTAAAGGGCCTATGGCCTATGGAATTTCTGATGGGACTCAGATATACCACTTATTTTATTCTCATTCGTTATTTCCCAACTACTTTATATAGAGTTTTCCGATAGGGTCTGATGATATTTATTGCCTGCATTCCTTTTAGGTGAATCGATGGACTAGGTAGATTTCGAGTGAAATCAGATTTAAACTAGGATTTTCCTTTTATATACTATGAGATCGATATGATGACTTAATATAACTACAGTCGGTCGGAAAGTCTGTTATGTCTTAGTCACAATATTTAATAGCTATAATTATAGTTTTTTGTTGCATATTCAAATATTAGGTAAGCATAAATATTGATGTTTCGCTACGCATCAACCGTTTTAGCGTTGGATCCTTCATTCAAACTCTATGTTTTGCTCTCGTGCACTAAATCAATCTTTCTATCGCGTAACGTAACAACTGATTACATTGCAGTCTCTAATTAGCGGTACAACGTGCGTCCAAATTGCGGTATCGCATAGCTCGGGAATAGCCGGTGTTTACCAACTGGACCGGGTTCCTAGTATTGTTCTTCGGTGGAAGGGGCGTTTTGAAAACAAAGCGCGTGCTCCCGTTCAGAGAACGCTGCGCAAATTGTTCATATTGAATCGGAAAATTATGTAAACTATCGAGGGAGGTTGTGCATCACTAAATAGTATGAAATAAAGTTGCTTTTCTCTTTCCCTATGTTTAAAAATATATGTTTAAATCTTAAATACACAACGGATTTTGTAGCGGTTTTTATATAGATTCAAGAGGAATGTTTTTATGTAAAATTCACCCGAAGCGAAGCGAGGGCGGGTCACCAGTTTAAATAAATACTTCTTTAAAATAAAACTTCGGTCGGTGAAATTTCGGATTTTCCGGTATATGGATATACCATGTATATTGTATGCATGTTTTATCCGTAGGAGAAGTTTTATTTCAAAGTGTTCAAATTGTAGTATTAGCGCAAATAATAGACAACACTATACCATAGCGAAAACAATGGATATTTTTATAATGATACCAATCTCGCTCGATTTTCTTAGGAGCTGCGTTTCGATAATATCGACATAGCTATATTACAAATGTTCTTACAAGGTATACTTGTTAGAAAGAACTATGTAAAGACCGTAATTAACAATTTCTGTTAGGCATTTGTGATACACACGTCTTTTTCGCTTCGTTAAGCGTTTCAAGCGATCCGTCGCGTGCAGTCGCCGACTATGATGCGCGTTCATGATACGCATTCATTGTAACGTTTTTATCCAATAAATACCTAACTAACATCCCTTACAATTTCTATACAAAATACTTTATCTCATAAATATAACTTAAATTCACCGTTACAGTAGCGATACCATGAGTTTTAAAGTGATAGATATGAAAAACTTGTACAGCGCCCCTAGAGGTAACGCTAAGATCTAAAATCGGTAGTATGAAAAAAAGAAATTCGATAGGTTTTTAACGTGCGTGACTTTCCAATACAAAACACACGCAATCTACAAAACATGGAACAAAACACTAAAAGCATAGTACGAGGTAATAAGAGTAACTTACCGATGCACTTGAGGTGGTGGAGTTGGCTCCATGGGCGGGGGCGGGGGCGGCGGCGGCGGCGGCGGGGGCGGCAGCGCGGCGGCGGGCGGCGGCTCGGCCCGGGGCGCGTCCGGCACGTCCGGCAGCGGAGCCTCTGCCAACTTCACATCCGGCAACTCCTTGAAATCTGGCAACTCCGACACTGGCAGCTCCACTACCGGCACGACCGGTGACGTCACCGCCGACGGTGCGATAGACCCGTCCGTCGCGATCGAAAACTGAACGTCCCCGGCCACGCCCGGCAGGTGAGGCAGATCCAACGGCACCTCCAACTCCGGCACCTAAACAAATTCCATCCATCACACCTCTTCTTTACCCAACATCCTCCAGTTCAAGGTTCGCGACGTATGACAACATTATAATGTAAACTCTCAACGTAATCTGTTTACTACACGCCGCTAACTATCGATATCCATTCTTAGAATTTGTATGGCATCTATTTAAGTGTAAATAATTGACTCTTGTACCTTTGAACGGGTTAACGAGATTTATATCTTCTCGGAAGAAGCATTACATTTTTTACAGCACTTACCATTCCCATGCCGGGCGCGTACATGTATTCGTCGACTTCTCTCTTCAGCACGTCTCGTCTCATGATAGTCGACGGCGCTTCTTCCAGTAAACTCCTTTCCACGTCTGGGGCCTTCGGGACGTACGCGGGGGCTCTTTCGGAAGTGCCAAAGTACGGATTCTCATTGCTATTGAACACCAATAGTTCGCCCACAGTTGTTATGTTGTCAATTTTCTCATTCAAATCATAATCCTTTCTTGGGTTCCCATTGATTGGTGGCGCTACTTTCACATGGAAAAAGTGAAGTTTTTCCTAAAAAAAAGAACAAAGTTTTTATTTAGACTTTAATTACAAATACGTATTTGCAAGTGTTTTCCTCAAACATACATAAAGTACTTACTTGTATTCCTTTGTCATTGTACTGCCCCTGAGTTTTCCCGCTCAAAGTAACTTTTCTAGGCTCGTGGCGATAAACATCAGAGTCAAATATTGATTTGTAGTGTTCGTGAGTAATCAGAGCCGGGTACTTGGCGCTCGAGAACACTTTGATCGCCTTTTGCATACCGCTAAGAGTTTCCACTTTATTCTTCGATGTCTCTATCCTATCTTTGAGTTTGTTTGTTTTCTTCATATTCTGATCGATCCGATTCATGATTCGGGCGAACACGTCGTTGACTACGCCATTGAGATTCTCCAGAGTGTCGGCTATCTGAAGCACGGTCTCCTCGGTACTCAGATCCGACGGTACCAAGTTGATTTTATAGATACCCTCCATTCTTATTCCGTTGGTTGGATTATTTTCTGCAACAAAACCGTTTTCTAATAAGCGTCGCTATCTATGTAATTAAGTAATAAGTTCTCATTTGCTAATTATGCGCGATGCAATCGTATAATTATACATATTAGGCGGAGGGGTATTTAATTAATTACTTAGCAGAATTCATTGAGTAAATGTGGCGCTAGTTTTGTTTAGCATAAATAATCGACATGCGTCATATCTTTATTTAGACAACCTGCATAAATCAACTGATCTCAGCTCTTGAAATAAATATTGTGATAGATTACGCAGGCCGACAAATTATTCCATTATTTTGAATCTCTGAATCTCATTCTATTGATTTCAAATGTATGTTTCCGGAACTGTGTTACATTGCTGGGAATAGGCGAATAGCGTTACGATGTCTAGGAACTGGTAATTTTAGAGGTGACAAAGTTAATATTAATTAATATGAGAAATCAAAATATAGAAACCATGTCGCAATTTTCAGCCAATCGAGTTAATTAGTTTTATCGGCTAGTTTATTCACGCGTATCGGCAATAGGTAGAGGCGGACATTAGTTAAATAAATAACATACTAATTAGGTACGGTGACTGTTACTGAAAACCTCGCAATTGAATCTCTATCATGCGTTAGGATATGTTTGTTATTTTTATTACCCGACTACGGCAAAGCAAAAGGAGGGTTATGATTTTGACAGGCTATGTATGTATGTATGTATGTATGTATGTATGTTTGTATGTATGTTTGTATGTATGTATGTATGTATGTATGTTCATCTGTTTCCACATAACTTCTAAATTGCTTGTCAGAATTCGACAAATGACATATCATTAGAAGCGTCTTAATTGTCCGCTGGTTATAGGCTATATAGGGTTTCACAAAATCTAATGTGGCGCCCACTAGCGGACAAAACATACAGAGTAAAAAAATAAAGTTAAGATAAATACGCCGTGTTTGGTATCATTGGAAAGCGCTTTACTTGTACATTTTAAATATATATATATTACTAGCATTTGCATGTGACTTTACGTATATTCATGGACTGACAGTCGATCGTTAGCTGAATTAGATCGATTAAGAAATCTTCCCAGGTCCCCTTAAAATATAAAACATGTTGGTTCATCAATTTAACTTTTGATAATATTATGCGCCACAAATACACTTTAACACCAAAATAGTACAAATAATAAAAAGTTAAAAACTAAAACCCAACTACGACAAAAAACGACGCTGAAAAAGTATAAAACAAGACTTTTAAAACACTGAACTGAACAAAGTTGCTTATGTAGTTCCAAGTAAATGGACACAGTAGACTCTACCAAAATGCTTATGTTGAAAATTGACAATAATGTCATACAATACTATTTTGAAGTATGCAATATTTACTATGTAGAGATAAGTTTTCATGTTTGGAAAGGCGTAGTCACACGTTCCATACACAAGTACCTACCCACCGTAGCACTTTGACAACGTGTGACTGCGGTTTTCCAAACATGAAAACCTATCTCTACATAGTAAATATTGCATACTTCAAAATAGTATTGTATGACATTATTGTCAATTTTCAACATAAGCATTTTGGTAGAGTCTACTGTGTCCATTTACTTGGAACTACATAAGCAACTTTGTTCAGTTCAGTGTTCTAAAAGTCTTGTTTTATACTTTTTCAGCGTCGTTTTTAAGTTATTAGGATATCAGTCAATCAAATCTTACCTATAAAACTTCCATAATAACCTAAAATAAATTAATAAGGCACAAGAATTATCACTATAACACATCCACGTTCTTGTGTACATAACATTAAGTCTGATGGTTCTATAGCACTTTGTAAAGCTTCTAAGTTCATTAAAATTCACTATCAGTCACTAATTAAAATTTATAATAATTCAGTACCACTATTTATAATACAAATCATTCAGTTCTTCGATGAATAAAACATATGTAGATTGTCTTTAGCTGGATCGTTGCTCCACGAAAACCGACAGTAGGCGTCGGGAGACATCATGGGGTCCAGGATCGCCGACTCCTCCACGGGCTGGCGGCCGGCGGAGATCATATTGAGGTGCTTGTTTATCATGGGGTCGTTTGGACTAACGTAGCCGCTCGTTGCTTGCGGCTTCAATGGCACAGTGTTGCGTACAGCGGGCTTAAGACTAGGCAGGACGTCCAGCGACTGCAGCTGGATGTAGCTGCTGTCGGCGTCCTGTTTCGTGGCTTGTGGCAAGCTAGGCATCGTCGGCAAGCTCTCCGGGCCGAGCGCCTTCGTGGGCGACGCGCCCATGGTGGGCAGGTTCATCATCGACTTGATCTGCGCGTCGTCGTGGCGCACGTACCCGGACGAGGTGGGCGGCTGGAAGTTCACGCTGTCTGGCACCATGCCGGTCGTGAAGATCGGCGGCGACAGGCTGGCCATTACGTAGCTCGAGCCGGCCGGCTGCGAACTAAGCGACTTTGGCGGCAAAATCTTGGCTGTAGGAACTGCTTCTACATATCCTGTAGTAGGATTAACTACTGGCGGCGGATCTTTCTTAAAGTTATCGGTAAAGTAAGCAGAGTTCTCTTGCAAACTTTCCAAGTCCGAATTATCTAATGAATACCCATCTTGATTGGGATTGTTATCGTCAACTTTGACGGTTTCTACTTCGAGATTCAATGACGAATTGGAGCTGTTGTCAGAAGTGGAGGTCTGTCTTTCGACAGCGCCCCTTGATGTGTCTGACAAGGCTGTACTCTCTGTGTGGTCACTAGACCCACAATTACTATTGTCCTTTTGTTTTACTTCTGGGGATGGAACAACGCCTTTTGAATTAGGTAAAAGCAACATTTCATCAGATGAGGGCTTCTCATCCTTGCTGGCTGGAGTCCATGCACCATAAGAGTGTTTGGGTGTATCCTTTTCTGGTATGCTTAAACCATCTGGTAGAACTGGCTTTATGTCACCCATCTTCCTATACTTCTTGTATAATTTAATTGTTAAATATCCTACTCCAAGTAATATGAATACTGTCATGAAAATAAAAGTCATCAAAAGACCATCCTTGCTTCTACAAGCAACAGTGCTTGGGTCACTCCATTCTCCAGCATGCTCAACTTCATTCTTTTCATTTTTATCTGGTAGAGCAACATACTTTTCATCACCCAATACTCCACTATGGCGATCATTATCAAAATTTACTGCCCTCACTTCATAAGTTTCTCTCTCTACAACTCCTTCACAAAGTATTAATTCATAAGACAAATTTGTGCTATTGAGTATTTCTGCTGCAGTATCATCTTTAACTTTTCTGATTTGGTAAAGGTCCACAGTACCCCCAGGAATTTCAGGAGGTGACCATCTCAATAAATCTGGATTATTGTTCACAGTTGGAACATTAAGTTTACTAGGTGGTCCAATCTTTGTTCTCACAAATATGCCTTCACTAGGACTATGAGCAGAGCAACTGTGGATCCCAATATTGCAGGCTTGTACTGATAATGTATAATTCCGGAAGCTGATTAAGTTTTCCAATTTAACACTCCTGCGTTTATAGTCTTTGCTGTCTTCTTCCACTTTTACAATATCAATAATTTTTCCATTGTCAGAAATTGCATAATGACCAATGATGCCATTCCTAGGAGAAGGAGGATCCCAGGAAATTATCAATGAATTACTTTCCACTTTCTCTATGGTAATATTCTGTGGAATAGTTGGCGTGTCTTCTGTAGTAGTTATTGCTCTTGTAGCATTTACAGTCTTTATACCATATGTGGTGTTAAGGTCCAGTGTAAACAAATAAGTCTTGTGAGGCAACAATCCAGTTACATTAACTTCCATTTGGTCTGGGTTTGCTATTCTTACAGATTTCTTATCATAACTTGAGTCACATACATTACTAGTGTTCACAACTATACAATATTTTAGCACATAGCCAGTAATTATTTTTTCTTGCAATGTACATGTCATAGTCCATGAAACCTTGACAAATGATTTCCCTGGAGCATCATTGGTTAATGTAGCAGGAAAACCGTACATAGGGATTGAATCTTTAGATATAGCACATGTAGCCCAAACAATACCACTGGTTCTTGTGCCACTGTTGGCTGATATTGCAAATTGGTATCTGTAATCTTTAGGCAAAGTTATTTCATAACTATTTTCAGTTGCATTCAAAACAGTGAAGTTCATACGACCAGCACATATTAGGGTGACATTGTACTGACACCAGAACAAAGTGTAATTTGAGATGTTTGGTTTTTTGACCCAAGACAATTTGTATGTACCAAACTCATAGGCCAGCTGTGTGAAAGTTGTCACTTTAAGAGAATCATCTGCTTTGGCAGGAATATACAAGTGGCTACTATTTTCAGATGTTCCATTGTCATTCTTTGACCACACAGTAATCTCCATAGCCTCCCATGGTACAGTCAGGTTCACATAGCTAAGACTTTTGTTCTTATCTGGATACAGTGTCTGTGTTTTAGAACCCTGAGCCACATTGACTTTGTATGTGAAGTTAGGCCCGGCTTCCTCATATTCTTCCAACTGCTGCCAGTAAATCCATATCATCTTCTGATCAAGAAATTTGGCTTCACTGAATGCCCCAGCTACCAATTCTGGTGGCCTTCTTGGCCTTTCTCCGGGGGTAGAGAACACTTTGAATGTGAAATCTGACCAGAACTCCTCATCCACAGCCTTCTTGGACTTGATGTATATCCTGACCTCATACTGCATGTACGCATAAGGAAGATCTTTCAATAAAAACCTGTATGTTTCATTATCTGGTGGCAAGTCTGTTGCATCAACACTATGGAAATAGGTTCTATTGTCAATTTTAGCTATTTGGTACTCTATTTTGTGATCCACTCCACAAGACAAGAGATCTTTCATAGTATTCGGAAGTCCCCACTTGAGCATTACACTATGTGGGGTTAATTTCTCCAATCTCAAATTTTTCGGTGGATCAGGCTTCACAATGGCGAAATGGTCTATGGTAAAGTTTTGATAAGTATCACCAAACCAATTTGAGGAATGAAGCCTAAAGTAATAAGTCTCATCTTGCTGCCTATAGCGGGGCTCCGAAGTGTAGGTATCCAGCGTACAGTACAAGAATGACAGGTGCCTTTTGGGATGGCATGGTGGCACTGCCACCTTGTTAATCAGAAATGTGAGAGAGTAATTGATTGTGGCAAAGCTGTCTGGAGCAGTCCAGGAGCAATTCAGTATCTCGAGATTCTTTGAAACACATTTGAAGTCTGTTACATTCATGGGCTCAGAATCTACCAACACTCTGCTTGTGCATTTTTTGTTGGTCTTTCTATTCCAGCAGTAATATGCAGACACCTGTTTCTTGGGCCGTTCTATGAACAACTCGATCGTTGTTTCATTGATGATTCTTGTTGAGTTAACGCGATGCCCGCTGTGTGTAAACTCTAGATCCCTTGACGTGTAGTTTGTAGTTTTGTTGTTCTCAACTATACACAGTATTCTGAGAGGATCGCCGAACTTAACCCGCACTTCACCTTCTGGATGTAAACGTACCGAAAGATCGACGCCCAGGCATGTCGAGAAAATACAAGGTAAACTAATCAAACACTTTAACAATGTACACCAAATCCAAAATCCGTACTGCGGTCCCCTCTTGAAGCCACTACTTTTGGTCCTTTTAGAATTACTAGTATCGCTCGCCATAACTGCTGTATTATTATTTATCACTCCATTACTAATAAAAGCACTTGTTGCCCTAACCGCCTTCGGTAAAGTTATCAACAATTCGACACATTCCTTGTTTGTTTTATTGCAAGACAGACGGCAATGGCGCACTGTGGTCCCGACACGATGACACACACAGACTAACTAGATCAGATATCACGCAACACATGGGTTTTATTGTTTTAACTGTTGTAACACGATTTCGGAAAAACAACCCTGCACTCGAACTGATCTCTAAAAAATCTATTGTGAAAATTCATTACGCATAGAACGTACTTACAGTAAAATATAAAAACTTGGTTTCATTCTTGTAATCGCCAACTTCAGGTCTATTTAGAGATGTGAAAATGTGAATAAAGCATGAGTGATACAGTGATTTCCTGCATTCATTTAAAGTATTTATCTAAGTGATTGTATGGAACAAACTGCTTTGTCATTTTATATTAATTAATTTATTTATTTATAATAAGGTACACCAACAGAACATACAAAACATTAAATTATAATATATTATTGTACTATTCTAGTCTAGTATATGCCTAATTTATACTACTTGTCTAATTCATACCTAACTTATTATTACTATTGCATCTTAATAATTAATGGTCATATTACGCAAGATGTTCCTGACTAGACCTGAAAAACCAATCTCAAATGAAAGTTTTATAAAGTATCTAGTCTTAAAATAAAACAGAAACTAATAATAAAGTAGAGTAATATGGACTTTAACATAATGTTTATTTTTATAAACTGTTTGAACTATACAATGCCATTGCCGTGTTCAGCTATGACCGGGGCGCAAATTTATAGCTATTGCATATTACCAATATTTTTTGTATAAGCAGCTGGATTTGTGTTCTGTTGCTGCTGTTGTACCAAATATATAAATAAAAATAAAATAAAGCTGCCAAGACATAAATATAAATTAATATTTTACTTATTCTAACAGTTTTGGTAATATTTATGTTTTTTTGAACTTAGATAAATTATTACTTAATATTTAATACATACATATTTTTCTGAATAATAAAAAACTATAATATATATAAAACAATACTTTGTGACGAATAATATTCATATTGGCTACGACTAACGCCATATATAAATCGTTAAGACAAATATATTCAATTATAATAATCGAGCACTAGTTAAAAAGTAGCAGATAAACATTACAATATAATAGTCGTCAACATCACTACAAGTGAAGTGAAGTTAGCCATTTACAGGAAAACTGAGATGACGCTGACGGCTGTCAAAAATGTATTCATGTTGTTTGTTTATTTTACCGCTTGGTGGTGTTGGCCACAGAGTATAACAGCATTAATACGTTTATCCGTACAAATAGCTCCATAAAAGACATGGCTAAACAGTCAGCTGTATGTCAAAATTTAATCAGAAATAAATCGGCAAAGGTTCCTCTCATCAGTGCTAATGTATGGTTTCTATAAATTTTCTAAATGAATAATATTACTTGAATGAAGTTTTTCATTTTACAATGGATGATAGTACTCAAAATACATTAGGATATACGACTAAAGCGGCTCTGGTAAAATTACGTGATGATATTCGTGCTGAATTAAATGAACACAAGAGGAAAAACAAATCAGGGTATTTGTTTACATTTTATCTTTCTTCATTTATTACGTAATACATATTTATTTGCTTAAGCAGAATGACTTTAGAGTTAATTGTTGAATATGAATGGTGCTTATGTATTACTATATTATTTTGGTTTTATTATGGATAGGACTATGGTTATCTATATTTTGGTTTAATAAACGATGACTTTCATCTTAATGACTGCTTGTACCACTTTATTTATATACGACATAACTTGATACATTAAAATTTATTTGCAGATTTGAACTGATAAGAAGTATTATATCATTTTCGTCTGAAAAAGTATTGCTGTCTGGTGTAGCATACACTATAACCCTCTTATACATAGTCTGCCTCATCATAACATACTTTGTGGGTGATTCGGTGGAAGCACAAGCACATCTCCTTTGGGAGGCATTATTCTTATTTGTAATATTGGTTGTAAACTTCTTGGTCGCCTACAATGAGGAGTATTTATACAGAAACGAAATACCACATAGAGTGAAAAAAGTTTTAGGTAATTAAATATAGTATCTTTCACAAATTGTGAATATTAATCATATGTGTAATTAATTGTTTTATGTATTTATTATTAAAAATCAAATATCTGCATCAATACAATCTACATTAAATATCTTGACTAATCCATATCACTGTGAACACACTTGAAACTTTTACTTTTTTATGATAATGGGGATTATGCACACATTTTTTTTTATTATAGAAATCAATCTTTAATATCGAAGAGATATGAATGTAATTCTATTTTTCAATTTACTTTAACGACAAGCGAGATATAGCTGTTTAAAGTTCCCGAGTGGACAGAGAGATCCGATATCGTCGACGTCACAATTACACTACGGCCATATGCGATCCATAAAAAACTCCGTTTTGTAAGAAAGAGATAGAAAATTAACTTTAATTCCTTATAAATCCTTCGTTTGTGGACCGATTTTCATTTTTATTTCACATTTTAGTATATGTTTAAGCCTTTTTTCATAAGTTGTTGAAAAATTCAAGATTGCAGATTTATGCATATTCCCTATTTTATGTCAACTTGAAAATGTAAAACTTTTTCTGTTATATTTAAGAAACATTGGAAGAAGCAATAGAAGAATCAAAATGGAAGGAAGAACACTATCCCCATTTATGTGCACCATTTTCTCCTTGTGTTATACTGCAATGGACTTACAGAGATGGTAACTACTACCTATATAATTTTAAACTGTCATGGTTACACATTAGAAAACTTAAACTGTCCGGGATATTTATCATGTTGTTTTGTTTTAAAGATATCCTCAATATCGGCACTGTTGCAAGCCATTGCAACAATGCCGAAATATCGGAAGCTCATTAACACGTTCACTGCCGAAAACACACACGGTGTGTTTTCGTCATCGGAACGCGTGTGCTGAGCTAACACGCCAGGCGTGAGCGCGAAATTCTCAATGCATCGGTGCGGCGCTACCCCCCGTGCGGACCCACACACCGCTTGTGTTTGCCCAACACGCGTGGCGTGTTTGGCCGCACGGCTGTATGGGATCATCTTACACGCCAGGCGCGTGGCGCCGCACCGGCGTCTTGTCTTTTCGAAATTTCGCAACGTCTGTGCGGGCGACACGCTGGGTTCCGATCGATTTTTAGGGCCGCAGTCAACGTGTTAAAACAAAACAACATGGAAAATATCCCGGACCGGACAGTATCAGTTTTCTAATAATTAATCATGTTCATAGTATTTCAACTAAACATACACTTATTTATTTATTGTAAAATGAGTTATTTATGTTTTGACATTACATAGTCTTAACTTTTCATCTATCTTTTGAAAAATAAATCAATCTAAACAATACAATTAAAAACACATACCTATTATGTTGGTAGTTCACTATTATTTTAATATTTTCATTTCCTAATAATTATGGAATTTTATCTATTCATTATACTTACATTACATTACTTTACATAAAATTTGAACTCTACAGCAACAATAGTAAACCTCCCATGGGCTCTCCTGGTGGAAGGCGATGTGATAGTGTTGAGGCCCGGCCAGGAGGTGCCGGGCCATTGCCGGGGACTCCAACCTGAGGACCCAGAACTGTTTTTTGGCCAGATATTCCAACCAAGTTCACAGGTAACAACCACTCTTTACTGGAAATAATGTCTCACTTAGGTTTCTTTAATTTCTTTAAACTATTGATGCCAGTAAAGTAAATTTAAAAGTTTTAAGTGCTAAAGCTTGCACTAGCTGTTCTAATATTTTGAAAAACGGAAAAATGCCATTTGATGCCTGTTACATGGTCAATTAAAAAGTCTTTTAATCCAATCTATACATTTGCTTGTTCAATGTAAATTGCTTTGCCATATCTGAACTGAGAAATGTTGTACATTATTAAAGTAAGTCACTTCTCAGATTATTAAAATATATGTTTATCTTTAGCAAAAAGAAAACTTTAACACACCACGAGTCAGGACGCCACATCAGAACAAAGCATACAGAATGCTAGAAACACCATATTTAAAAAACATGAAGATAGCTCTTGAGCAGGCCACATCCAGGCCTGTCACAGTCTTTGAGAAGCAGAGATATTTGGTAAGTCTTATAATGTACTTATCAAATCTAGTAAAACTAGTGTTTGTATGCAAAGATCCTTAGTTATTCTCGTAGCTTTAGAAGGCGTGAGCTTTCCTAACTAAGGATAGGAGTTTATACTCCTAATCCCACCCACTGGTTTGAACGTTGTTTCGTGTTCATATCTAAATTTGTAATTTAAAAACCGAAAAATAATATTTTCAGCCGGCCCTATTAATAACAAATTTTGGCAAAAATGGTTAAATTATAATTATTACACACTCCACAGTGTACAGTGAAAGTGATGGAGGGCATAGTCCTACCGCTAGTAATAGCGCTGGTGGTGGTCGCCGCCTGCGTGCGGCACGCGTACCGGCTGCCGGGCGCCGCGCACTGGACCGAGACCTACCTCCTGCAGACCATGGCCGCGACGCTGCCGCTGCTGCAGATCGTGTATCCGCTCGCCTGGGTCACGCTCAACTGCTACGGGCTCGCTAGGTAGGTACAGCTGGGTAGGTAGGGTAGGTTAGGTATACTGCCGGGCGCCGCGCACTGGACCGAGACCTACCTCCTGCAGACCATGGCCGCGACGCTGCCGCTGCTGCAGATCGTGTATCCGCTCGCCTGGGTCACGCTCAACTGCTACGGGCTCGCTAGGTAGGTACAGCTGGGTAGGTAGGGTAGGTTAGGTATACTGCCGGGCGCCGCGCACTGGACCGAGACCTACCTCCTGCAGACCATGGCCGCGACGCTGCCGCTGCTGCAGATCGTGTATCCGCTCGCCTGGGTCACGCTCAACTGCTACGGGCTCGCTAGGTAGGTACAGCTGGGTAGGTAGGGTAGGTTAGGTATACTGCCGGGCGCCGCGCACTGGACCGAGACCTACCTCCTGCAGACGATGGCCGCGTCGCTGCCGCTGCTGCAGATCGTGTATCCGCTCGCCTGGGTCACGCTCAACTGCTACGGGCTCGCTAGGTAGGTAGCACAGTAGGAAAGCAAAGGGGACCTTTTTAATTGGACCTGGTATGCCCTGTTGGGGCTGTGACGGTTTTACGGTGTGAATAGTCATTTGCATTGGTTTTAGGAGCGTCACTTAAAATCACAAGACGTCTATAGATCCGGCTCGAAAGACCAAGTTTGCTTTTAAACGCGTACTTTGTTCTAGAATTACTGCGTATTTTGCGCACCTACTCTGTTATATTAAAAGTAATATTTATACTCATCCAGGTTTAAACTGCTCTCGGAGACACGTCAGAAGTACGTCCGTCCAAAGTCGTGCTCCATATCGGAGGAGGCGAGCGACCCGCTCATACAGGCGATGAGCGAGTCCAACCTGAGGCCGGAGAGCCTGCGGACCCTGTGGAGGACGTTCTTCAACATCCTCACCGGCCGGGAGGATATGGTGTGCAGGACTGCCAACATTGTGCACGTTTTGGGGTCTTTGTCGGTAAGTGATCTATCAATTTGAGTAAACTTAAAAAGCAACAGAGAAGAGAAAGTAATTGCTATCAGATTTTGGACCTTATGCAGCTGCGATACCGATGAAAACCCATGGTAAAATGTTGTGCAGTATAAAGGATTAATATTTTTTTTTATTGAATTTGCCATCTGTTTACGAATGTCTTTTTAGATTTCTGGTTACAGTGGCGTCATAGTTATTACCACCTGGACGATAATTGCACGTCTTATTATAGTATGCTATAAATATAAGATTACAGAGTACCTACAGCAAAGATTTTATTACCACCTCAACGATAATTCGATTTTGAGAAATCAATATTGATATGCCTCGCTATACATTGCATTTTTTGATCTTACATTATGATTATGTGTATTAGCAAACATAGCAAGTAAGACTATGCAACTGGAGTGGTCCACTATTGCGAAATATCATATTACAGAGCACCAATGCTGCTTGCTGCCAGTCCTCTTGCCAATAGGGAATCCTATCTATTTAAAAAAATAGTTTAACAAGTCATATACTTACCTCTTCTCCACTGGTCACTTTTTTGGTCCAGGCACTGACGTGTGTCGACAAGAAGGGCATATTGTCCTGGCCCAACCCGACCGCGGAGAAAGTGTTCTTCCTACGCAACTCGAGCCCGGCGTCCAACAACTCGAGCAAGACGAGCCTTGTGGGCTCCATGGGCCACCACAGCGAGACCACGCTGGAGCAGCCGGCCGAGAAGCAGACGCCGGAGCCGTCCACTATTGTAGAGGTCAGTGAGGTCATCATACAGGTTGACCCATTTGGGACTTGTCTTGTTATTGCGTCTTTCTCTTTATGATTCTCTGTCTTCTCTTTCTGATGAGAAATAATAAAAATTTTAAAACACCACAATTTATATTATTAACTTCGATAGATTGTAATCTAACGTGTTACGTTAAATTGTAAACAGTACGTTATGGTTCACAATTTTTCGACAGTTCACAATCTCGCGAGATAGATTGCAATCTATCGTTATTTACAATTTTACGGTGACATATATAGTGCATAAGTATGCGCGCTAACACAGGTGCACTTTCTGGTCCCTTACTCTTGGTGAGACGACAATCCGACATGACCGATGAGAGGCGCAGAACCACCGGCTTAACGTGCTTTCCGAGGCGCGGGCGTTCAAACTCCAACTTTCTAACTCCGGGCTGAGTAATTTCATTACAGAAAAACTCACACTCCCGGAGTCGAACCGGGGACCTCTCGGTCAACTTGCTACCAGCGCGTTAACAACTAGAGTCCTGGCCCCCTGGTCACAATAACTTCCTGAATCGGAAATCTATGCTCTGTCCTTTTCTTGACCGATATTGTACAGTAGACTGAGCATAGATTTTTCGAACTGAAAGACTGAAAAGCGGGCGAGATAAAGCTGGAAGTACTCGTATGTTGAATTTAATGGGGCTCATCCAAACTTAGGACTTACCCCGAAACCTCTAGACAACTGTGGTCTTGGCCGATTAACTCAACTTATTTTTTCCATCTGACACCTAAAGACGGTGATACTTTTATGATTACACGATTTATACAGGATTTTTGATTACAGGTGCTAGGGGGGAATGGGGCCCTACCAAGATCTTTGGGCCCAAGCCAACCTCACGTGCAAGTACGTACCCCTGCTGACCAACGAACGAGGCTCTGGCACCAGCTTTCCCTCCGGGGTTGGGTGGTCGGACGGCAGTCGCTCCCGTAAAAGCGAAACTCGCCAAACAAAATGGAAGGAACATACAAGAAAAGTGCCAGGAATAGGGCGCCGCCGCAAAACGGCGCGCAGGAGTTTCGCCCGACTCCTGTGGCAAGTGGGCGAGGGCTACCGCGTTGGGGACGGACGCGGCTAAAGACGTTAGCCCCAACCCCACGGAAACTCCGCTTCGCGACGTGGAACGTGGGCACGCTCACCGGTCGCGCGAGAGAGCTGGCCGACGTACTCACCAGGCGGAGGGTGGCAGTGGCGTTCCTGCAGGAGACTCGGTGGAAAGGCAGCAGATCCCGGGCCATTGGGAATGACTACAAGCTGATCTACACAGGAGCACCTAGTGGAGAGAACGGGGTTGCGGTAGTGCTGTCCGGGGAGTTGCAGGACGACGTGTTGGAGGTGAAACGCTACAGCGACCGCTTAATGGACGTAACGGTGCTGATCGAAGGGGTTACGACCCACTTGATAAGCGCATACGCTCCACAGGCTGGTTGCAGCGACACCGAAAAGACTTCATTCTGGAACAGACTTGGAGAGGTGCTGCGGGGAATCCCACCATCTCAGGAAGTCGTTCTGGGGGGCGATCTGAACGGTCATGTGGGTGAGGAGCCTGAGGAGTTCGAGCGTGTACATGGTGGCTATGGTTTCGGCAGACGCAACGCTGAAGGAGAACATCCTCCAGTTGTGTTCGGCTGCCGACCTGGCTATTGTGAACACGTTTTTCCAGAAGAGGCCTGAACATTTAATCACCTACAGGAGTGGGCGGCACGCTACCCAGATCGACTTCCTACTCACTAGAAGGCACCACATCGGCAAAGTAGTCAACTGCAAGGTCATACCCGGAGAGAGTCTCACTGCACAACACCGTCTACTTGTCATGGATCTCTGCGTGAAGCCCAAAGCCAAGAGCTTTGAGCGCTGTCGGCGTCAAATAAGGTGGTGGCGGCTTGACGAAGACAAATCCCAGGTGTTCGTCTCAGCTATCGGCGACAAGTGCGCTAAGGCTGAGAGCGAACCAGTTCAGAACCACTGGGACAGGATTCAGGCAGCCATAACCGAAGCGGCGAAGTCAGTGCTTGGCACGTCTAAGGGTGGACGCAAATTTGACAAGGAGACTTGGTGGTGGAACGACGCAGTCCAGAGGGAGACTAGGGTGAAGAAAGCCCTCTTTAAAAAGTGGCAAGCGTCCAACTCTCCTGAAGATCGCGACGCATACAGGTCCGCAAAACGTGCAACAAAGAAAGCTGTTGCCAGAGCCAGGCGAGCCCACCTACAGCCGCTCTACGATAGGCTGGAATCGTCTGAAGGGCAGAAGCTTATCTATAGATTAGCACGTTCTAGGGTCAAAGCGGCACAGGATATCTCCAAGTGCCGCTGTGTTAAAGACCCTCACGGTGACCTACTATGCGAGGACCTCGCGGTGAAGGAGAGATGGCGCTCTTACTTCCACGAGCTGTTAAATAAACAGCATAGAGAAGTGCAGCCACCGGACCTCCCTCCGAATCTTGGACTTGTGCCACCGGTAACGCCTGAAGAAGTAGAGAATGCTCTTCGCCGCATGAAGAATCGGAAAGCTGTCGGAGCCGATGGAGTCCCCATCGAAGCCTGGAAGGCAATGGGTGGTCGTGGTGTGGGCATCCTAACTGACCTTTATAACCGCATACTCAGCACCGGCGGGATTCCTCGCCAATGGAGACTGAGTGTTATCACCCCGGTCTTCAAGGGCAAGGGATCAGTGCAAGAGTGCGGTAGTTATCGCGGTATAAAGGTCATGTCCCACACCATGAAACTATTCGAGCGGATAGTAGACTCTCGAATCCGTCAGGAGTGCACTGTCTCTGGATGTCAATATGGTTTCCGCCCCGGTCATGGGACTATGGACCCCGTTTTTGCCCTAAGAATCATCATGGAGAAATACAGGACGAAGAACACGCCTCTCCACTTCCTATTTCTGGACATGGAGAAGGCCTTCGACTGTGTTCCGCGTGCGATGATTTGGTGGGCCCTGAGGTCCAAGGGAGTGCCAGAAACGTATGTTGATATCATTAGAGACATGTACTGTGATTCCGATTCTGTAGTTAGGACCGCTGTTGGCGACACATTGCCCTTCCGTATTACCGTCGGAGTACACCAAGGCTCCGTCCTGAGTCCGTTCCTCTTCAGCCTGATATTAGACGTATTGTCAGACAGCATCAGAGACCACCATGAGCAGCCACCATGGCTACTTATGTATGCTGATGATATCGCGCTGGTGGACTCGGACAGGGGACGGCTGGTGAGACGATGTTAACACATGGAAGGAATCGGCTTGAGAACGGGGGTCTGAAACTCAACGTGGCGAAGACAGAGTACTTGGCCTGCAACACTACAGATCCCATGTCCGTCCGCATAGGCGAAGACACGGTCGAGCGCACGGACCGGTTCAAGTATCTGGGATCTGTACTCCACGCGAACGGCGACATCGACTCCGACGTCAAGGCACGCATTGCTGCTGCGTGGGATAAATGGCGGGAGGTGAGCGGCGTCACTTGCGACCCTAAAATGCCGGTTAAGCTGAAGGGACAGGTCTATAAATCCATCATTAGGCCTGTTCTCTTATATGGCAGTGAAGCATGGCCATTACTTGAGCGGCACAAGCAGGAACTGCGGGTCACGGAGATGAAGATGCTGCGCTGGATGTCGGGAGTTACGCGAGCAGATCGCGTAAAGAACTCCCGTATTCGCGGCAGCCTTCATGTCCGAGACATCGCTGATAAACTGCAAGAGTGCCGCCTACGTTGGTACGGTCATGTTTTACGGAAACCGGCAAACTACGTAGGGAACAAGTGTCTAGCCATGTCGCTACCGCCGGGTCCCGGCAGAAGGGGAAGGCCCAAGAAGGCCTGGCTTGACGTCGTAGTGGATGACATGCGTGCTAACAAACTCTCCATAAAGGATGCCGAAGACCGTGCGAAGTGGAGAGTTAGGAGTAGGAAAGCGGACCCCGGGCTCCGCAAGGATGCAACCGGGAAAACGCAAAGATGATGATGACTTGATTACAGGTGCTAGATTTAACACACGACCAGAACGCCCCGTTCTGCGTGGAGTTCGACGACCAGCGCTGGCGCCAGCACCTAGCGCGCCTCAAGCCGCTCGGGCTCGCCGCGCTCCTCAACACGTGCGCGCCCGCGCCGCGGCACACCTACGCGCACTTCTGCGCGCACCTCACCTGCGAGGCGCAGCTCAGGTCAGTGAGACGCCCGGCGCTGGCGCCAGCACCTAGCGCGCCTCAAGCCGCTCGGGCTCGCCGCGCTCCTCAACACGTGCGCGCCCGCGCCGCGCACGCACCTACGCGCACTTCTGCGCGCACCTCACCTGCGAGGCGCAGCTCAGGTCAGTGAGACGCCCGGCGCTGGCGCCAGCACCTAGCGCGCCTCAAGCCGCTCGGGCTCGCCGCGCTCCTCAACACGTGCGCGCCCGCGCCGCGGCACACCTACGCGCACTTCTGCGCGCACCTCACCTGCGAGGCGCAGCTCAGGTCAGTGAGACGCCCGGCGCTGGCGCCAGCACCTAGCGCGCCTCAAGCCGCTCGGGCTCGCCGCGCTCCTCAACACGTGCGCGCGCGCCGCGCCGCACACCTACGCGCACTTCTGCGCGCACCTCACCTGCGAGGCGCAGCTCGGGTCAGTGAGACGCCCGGCGCTGGCGCCAGCACCTAGCGCGCCTCAAGCCGCTCGGGCTCGCCGCGCTCCTCAACACGTGCGCGCCCGCGCTGCGCAGCACACCTACGCGCACTTCTGCGCGCACCTCACCTGCGAGGCGCAGCTCAGGTCAGTGAGACGCCCGGCGCTGGCGCCAGCACCTAGCGCGCCTCAAGCCGCTCGGGCTCGCCGCGCTCCTCAACACGTGCGCGCCCGCGCCGCGGCACACCTACGCGCACTTCTGCGCGCACCTCACCTGTGAGGCGCAGCTCAGGTCAGTGAGACGCCCGGCGCTGGCGCCAGCACCTAGCGCGCCTCAAGCCGCTCGGGCTCGCCGCGCTCCTCAACACGTGCGCGCCCGCGCCGCGGCACACCTACGCGCACTTCTGCGCGCACCTCACCTGCGAGGCGCAGCTCAGGGTCAGTGAGACGCCCGGCGCTGGCGCCAGCACCTAGCGCGCCTCAAGCCGCTCGGGCTCGCCGCGCTCCTCAACACGTGCGCGCCCGCGCCGCGGCACACCTACGCGCACTTCTGCGCGCACCTCACCTGCGAGGCGCAGCTCAGGTCAGTGAGACGCCCGGCGCTGGCGCCAGCACCTAGCGCGCCTCAAGCCGCTCGGGCTCGCCGCGCTCCTCAACACGTGCGCGCCCGCGCCGCGGCACACCTACGCGCACTTCTGCGCGCACCTCACCTGTGAGGCGCAGCTCAGGTCAGTGAGACGCCCGGCGCTGGCGCCAGCAACACAGCGAATCAAGCAGCTGAGGCTACCACCAGGTTAGCAGATTGCACCTGCGCGCCTACAGCTAGCACCTGCCTCACCTATAGCACACGTCACTAATCGGTACTGATCACATTTCGCTGCATTTGACCCTCGAACCAACCCAGAAGATCATGACCTCCCTCTCGGCCTCATCACCACCTCCATCACTTAACGATGGAGCTGGCTCATGATCTCCCCGATCTGCTTGTCTGTCATATGGAGGACCTCGCATTCTTCGCGGATGATATCTCGCGCCTGATGAACGAGGAGCGTCGGCGTCCACAGAGTCCGGGCATAAATTCCACGGTCACAATAATTGCAATGGTATCCGCGTTCGAGCGAATACCGGTATGGGTGGCTGCGGAGTCGTGTAGAAGTGAAAGGAGTGGAGTAATTTGACCGCGGCGCATTGAACACTTGCTATGCGGGGTCACCTTCCGCCAGAGGCCAGAGACGGGAGAGCTATCCCCCAAAAGCATTATTATATTCGGAATAGAATTAGCAGACAATTAGAGGAAGTTCCTACTCTAAGACTCATGATATTTCACTTCATCCCTTATCAATGACCGGTGTGCTTGTATTGCAGCGAGGACTTGGTCCCTGTGACGAACCGCCGCTGCCTGTGCGAGCTGGCCAAGCAGATCGGCTTCACGGACGCCGTGGCCGACGCGTACACCGTGCACGACTGCCTCGCCGTCTTTAGGCACTTGGTGAGTTGTGGCGTCACTGTATGTGACCGTAGTCGTCTCATATTCATACTATTATCGTAATATGTATTGGCATGTTAAATAAGTTTGGGGATATTTTGAGAGCCCCCGCAAGTCCGGTGATGATAAGAAGGCTACTCCAAGCCATCATCGTAAGTCAGAAGGAAAAAAAAATTGTCAAAATGATATTACCAATTGAACTACTTACTGAGATTGGATTATGAGGTATGACGTCCTAGTCCAGTCCAAAAGTCGTCAAAACTTTAAATACGTACATAATTTCGCTGGTATGGCCATGGTTGACCGACTCAGACCTGTCATTACGTGGTGTAGATCTTTATGCATGATATCTAAATAAAGTTAAAACTTTGTTAAGTATGGATGATCACGGGTGACCACCCGTTCACCAGTTGACCCGGCATGACAGTTTAAAATATTTTTTTTTTCTTTTATTATTTCAGCAAGCCGACACGATCCGGCGCGAGACGCGGTTCGTGCGCCAGCTGCAGCTCAGCACGCGCGTGAAGGTGCCGCTGCCGCACATGCTGGCCGTGCTCGTCAAGGACCAGGCCAGCCAGCTGCAGATGCTCACCCAGGTGACAGCCTAGCCTGGCGAGGAGTAGGGTTAATAACATTTGTATACGAAGTAGTTTACTTACTCGTCTATATAAGTCAAAATCTAATTATGTATTTATTATTATTCAGGGATGTGACAAAAATGATATACCTAAGTATGTATGTATCTAGAGCACATAGACCGGATATAGCTGCAAAATTAGCAGGGGCGTACATGTGCGGTGCTGGTGTTCCCTCCAGTGTCTTCATGAAACCTCTTCGCCCCACTCCTTTCTATCATAATAAAATTATTTATGCTATTTATATTAGCGCTACAGCGGCATTTTAATTGTAATGTGCACATTTTACAACGCCTCTATTGCGTTGACCCTTTTACACGTTATATTGCTCCGACTGCCTCAAGGTACTTAGTATAATATATTTATTACTGACAACTTATACTCTATTCCAATTATGAAGTCCTTTTTGACAGATTTCAATAGTTCAGTACTAGGGAAGTACCCTTAGAAATCGATATTCAGCGGCAACGATTCTCGATATGTAATAAATTTAAATCGAATTAACTTTCAAGAACTAAGGTTCATAAAAATTGTCGAAAGAACTATTTAAGACATGCAAAACTTCCAATCTTGTTTTTTGTCGAAAAAAGAAATACACGATTGGATGTTCAGTATAATAATTATATAGATAATATAGATATAGAATGACCTGAATAATGAAATTATTTAAAAATTACACTGAGTTTAAAGGATCATCATCATCATAACAGTTATAGTCTCGTGACGTGTCAAAGACTCGTTAATGAATGGCACCGAATGTTTGTCACCGTTGGCTGCCAGGAGTGTTTGCACCGAGTATAGTTGCAACACTAAATTAATTATACGAATTGTATCCCGTAATGGAGTAACTCAACAGTTTAAATGAGCATCAGATTAAATAAAAAACAAACAATTCATTTAAGTTTTAATATTTAGTAATAATCATCACTGCTTGATTCATTAATTTATTTTGTTATTTAATCAGTTTACATATTACCTGCAAATGACTACCCTTTTTATTACGTGTTATTGTAAAATGCATTAAAGTTATAAGCAGTCCCATTGCCGCCAGATTAATTTTCATTCGCGAATGTTTGGTTTAACTAACCGAATACTTGAGGCACGTCCCTATGTTTAAAAGTAAAACATAAACCATACTACGTAACTGCATTCGCGCAAAAAAAATAATGTTTTATTTTGAAGTTCAGATATAGAAACAATAGTTAGATCAAAAACAATAAGTTAATTTTGCTTGTAAATTGATTGTAGGATGTTTTTGCATAATTGTATATTTTTTAAATTACGATTTACTACTAAACACAAAAAGAGATATTAAATTGGATTTATTTGAAACGTGCAGAGTTACGTTCTACGAAATGTCAAAAAGGACTTCATAATTGGAATGGAGTATAGTAAAGTATTCATTTATATCAGGGCACGGCGGACATAATCCTGGACTCGTGCGTGGACTACTGGAACGGGCGCGACCTGACGCCCATCTCGCCCTCCGACCGCAAGAAGATCATCGACTTCTACCAGCGGAACTCGCTCACGGCCTACTGCACCGCCTTCGCTTACAAGTGAGTTAGAGACACGTGGTAGGGGCTGTGCACTGCAGGAACACGTCTAACTTCATACACACTTAACTAGACGAGAAGACATATTAGTTACGTACATGTCTTGTTTTATAGAAATAAGTGGATTATCAATAATAAAGACTTATTTTGAGCTTACTCCACATTTTGAGCCTGCTATATAGTTTAGGGTAGGCTTGTGTCCCAGCAGTGGGGACGTACATGGGCTGATGATGATGATGGGTGTTATGTTCAAAATTTGTGTTAAATGAAACATTGAAAGCTTTAAAGTAGACCTTGTAAGAGAGTGAATTTTCAAATTAGTCTGTTATACTGTGAGTGTCCAATAGGGTAATTTCCTATTTTTTTATTTTTTGATAAATGGATGGACCACACACTTGCAAAAGGTGCTGTTAAAAGAATGGTTTGATATTTAGAAAACTCTCGGAGATATTGCAGTTTCAACAGCACATCATTTGGGCGAGCTCAAAACGCTTCATACAAATGTCGCACAGAGCTATGACGTCACCGCTCTGTATACTGTACGCATATCGTAAGAACTTTGTTCAGCAGCTATATCAAATGTTGCGTTTACGAATATGTTTTCATAGTGAAAGTTACTACTATTTCTGTAATTTATAATATGGCATAGTATTTTAATTGAATTTTCGCACTTTAGAAATGGACTTTCCCACCTAACTTCAAATGCCTATTAATGTCTCATTTCATAAGAAATTTTATTTTCGATTTCACTAATGTTATTGATTTACCTATATGTTACTGTTAATTGTGAAATTGTATGTAAAATCAGACTTAGGAAACTACCCTATTGTTGTTACTGACGGTTTACAATCGACTGCAAAAACAGTGTTGGTTTTCAAGTTCAGACATGATATTTTTTTAAATCTTTTATTTACCAATGTAAGTATGTGTCTGTCAATAGTAGAATCCTATCAGCTGTAATCCCTTTGCTACGTTACTTACTTACCTCTCGTCCCCAGACCGCTGACGCGCGGCATAGCGCCGTCCCTGTCGCACATGTACCTGGAGCTGCCGGCCGACAGCCGTCAGCTGTACGCGCCGCACTCCCAGCAGTGGGCCGACGCGCCCGCGCTGCACTTCCATTCTACTGGTAAGATTAGAATAGAAAAGAAAGAAAGAAAAACATTTATTGACCACGAAATAAAGGTTACAATAATAAATAATAATAAATATTTCACAACATCACATACATTGATCTGATCCCGTGGTAAGTAGCTTAAGCACTTGTGTTACGGGTATCAGAATCAACAGTGGATACACAAATATACTTAAATATATTTAAGAATACACCCAGACACGGAACAAACACCGATGTTCGTCACACAAATATTTGTCCCGAGTGGGAATCGAACCCACGACTCTTGGAACCGTAGGTTGTAAACCTGGGTCACTAACCACTGTTCCACCGAGCCAGTCGAATGACACATAGATACATACACAAGACACAAAGAAATAAAACACATATGCAAGGACTTTATAAGTGGTCAACGAGGTACAGGCCTCAGCGTATGCCGCATCAGCCCGAGAGCCGCTAGAAGAAAGAAGTGGACTATATGTTGCTAGCGCCTCGGACTTACAGACAGCGCGCTCTGCAGAGGATACTTGGAGGAAGAAGAAACAACCGCCCACGTCATTCTCGAGTGTCAGGGGGTGGCCGTCTACCGGGCCAAACACCTTGGATCTCTAAGATCGCTCAGCGAGGCCGCCCGCAATGTAAAGCATCTGCTGGCCTTCCTCAATGAGCTGGGATGGTTCAACTGATTCCCACCCCACGCAAAATAGGCGCTTTGACGTCGAGTTGCGGATATCAGCCCGTTGCTCTATTACAATGGTAATGGAGCATCTCATCGGCGTACCAACATTATAAAAGACAATACCTACATACCTACTAGTGGTATAAGTAGTTATTTTGAAAATATAGTTGGCGTTTTATTGTATATGTAATCCAGTGCTTAGTTAGGTATGTTCTGACACAAAAACGAATGGGTTTCAGATTCTCTGCTGTTTAACGAGGTTACTGACGATGACGTCACCGACGCTGAAGGATATTTTGATATGCAATGCAACCAGGTACGTTTCGCGCGCGCCCCGATTTGTACCTACGAGCCCAACAACACTGCGTTTCTAAGCTCTTAGAAATAACAGTGATATCATGGCGGGTTGAAAACTTAACATAATAATTCATACCACAGTTTCCAAATTTTATCCATAAGAAAGTTAATGAAAGAAACCGGCCAAGTGCGAGTCAGACTCGCGCACGAAGAACTGCCTCGTTGGTCTATTGGTAGCAAGTGCTGCGTTAGGACCGAGAGGTCCCCGGTTCGAGTCCGGGGTCGGGCAAAATTTGTGTGAGTTTTTCTATAATGAAATTACTCAGCCCGGAGTTAGGAAGTTGGCGGTTGAACGCCCGTGCCTCGGAAAGCACGTTAAGCCAGTGGTCCTGCGCCCGATCTCTCATCGGTTATGTCGGATTGCCGTCTCACCGAATTATGATAGTAAGGGAATAGAGAGTGCACTTGTGTTTGCGCACACACTTTTGCACTATAATGTGTCCTGCGCACTTGGCTGTACTCAATTGAGATCGGCTGCCATGGCTGAAATCAGTCGGAGGCCTTATTTATTTTTTATTTTATAACAGAAAATTACATTGCTTAAAAATTACATTTGTTTTATGGGGGCCCCCTTTAATTTTTACTTTATTTATTTATTTATTCAAAAACAACCAACAAGAACAACACTAAAAGAATAAGAAAAACATAATTCAAAGAACAGGTTTATTATTATTCAATTATTTTTTTATGTTAATATACAAGCATAATATATAAATATTTTGTGAAAATTTTAAGCGTCTACGTGTTACCGTTATTAATACGGAAAAAACACGTTTATTGTATGGGGACCCCGTTTATATTTTATCTTTTTTTAATTTTTGTATTTTTTGTTATTGCGGCAACGGAATAAATCGATTGTAAATTTCAGCTTTCTAGCTATGACGGTTTATAAGATACAGCTTGGAGACATACAGACGGATAGACGGACGGACAGAGGCTTAGTAATGGGGTCCCGTTTTTACCTTTTCAGTACGGAACCCTAAAAAAAAGAATCATGCCTTTCTCAGGTGTTCATCGGCATGGTGACGATGCAGTACCAGGCGCAGAGCGACATGGTGGAGCTCATCGAACGGCTGGAGCGTGCGTGCGTCCGCTTCGTGCACTTCAGCAAGGAGAACGAGCTGCGATCGCGCGTCTTCAGCGAGAAGATGGGCCTCGAGTCCGGCTGGAACTGCCACATATCGCTCATCAACGAGCCTCCCAGGTATGGCCTGGACTGGTGGAATAGTAGCTGTGACATACGTACGGACAGACAGATGACAAATCTGTAAGGATTCCGTTTTTAGCCTACAGTACTAGAAAAGTCCTGGTTTTGACGATCAACCAACCCAAAGAGTTTCTGAGATACCTATTTGTCTGACTAGTCTGTAAAAGAAAGGCCTGTCTCAGGTATGGAACGGTACAAAAACACCTGATACTAAAGTAGTATATTGCTAAGGAAGACTGAATGACTTAACAGGACTTTGAAAGACTGACTCCAGATAAAATTCTTAAATGTTTTGTGAATTTAACTGTCTCAATTTAGGTAGTTGTATAGTTTATCGGAGACTTCTAAGCTAGATGTTCATATAAATCATTGGAATTCTACAATCGACTGATTCATTGAGTCCTAGCGGACAGACAACGACTGACTTTTGGACTTGATAGTATGGAAAGAAATGAACCAAAAAATGGAATCAAACCATGATGCAACTAATCATGATATTCATAAATTATTGAGGTCTTGGGCTTGGTTATCTATAAATTCTATGAAATAAGATCACAATGAAAACATACAATAAATAAAACATGGAGAAATTAATTATAAGCTTCAAATTGGTGTATTGATTAACAAACCAGCATATCATCAGTCAATAACACGGTGTCGTGACTCGCACCCATCAGACCATCACTCAAACAAACATACACACTACCAAATTAGATTTCCTTTTGTTTTGAAAGTGTGTTTCAATTTTAAATGTTCTAATAGATTTGGTGTGTATTTAGGTATATTTGCTTAAATCCACTAAGGGAAGAGGCGTCACTTAAACATTCATATTTGTGTATAGCAACATTAAACTCCTGAAAAGTTGAAAGGACTTCGAAATAACAATTGAAAGGAATGTCCAGATATGTGCCATACATACACGTATCGAACTTCATTGTATCTATCTGAATACAGCTGATAATATGCAATGATAAATACTTACTCATACGATTTTTCAAAATCTGGGTCTCTTCTTTCTTAGTGGAGTTAAGCAGATTTCTGTGAATTAGTATTTCTCTAACTAAGATAGGCAGGCTTCAATAAACCACGTTTTCTTTTCAAATGCCTGATTAATTCGTGCCATAGACGTGTGCTTAATATTCTTCGCAATATTTTATTTTCTCTGCAATAATAATAATTTAAAGAGACTACGCACGCGCCCACAATGAAATCAATTTACTAAGGGATGCGTGTTTACACGCACAGCAATGTATATGCAGCAATAAATTTGATTTAATGATCATCTCTGTCATCACTTATCAACCTAGGCCGGATATATTGTCCATGGTTGAGTCATTCAACTTGAATGTCGATTAAATTAGGGGTTGCATCAACCCCCCACAGTCGATTTTGTATGGATACTCCACTATCAATTTGGTATCGAAACTTTACTATCGGTTTGCAAATTGATATACCACAATCGATTTGTAACGATACTCTACTATCGATTTTGTATCGATACTCGATCTACGAAGATAGTCGATCTTTTTTAATCGATCAATCCATAGTGGAGTATCTCGATACGACTATCGATCGGGTGTAACCGGGCGGTGTTTGGCAGCAAGGGCGGGTCGCCGCTGTCCTCTCAGACGCTCCCGGCGGGCGGCCGGGCGCGCGACGCGGCCGAAGCGCCGTCGCTCGGCCTTTTCTATAGGTTTGTCTCTATCTATCGCCCTTCTAACGCACGGAGGCGTAGCTACGTGTAGGAAGTGTAAGAATGGTTACTTCCTAAAGTACCTTTTCTTAAAAAATAGGTTTGAAACCGCTCTTAAACCTACTGCTACATTAGCGGGCTGCTACGAATATTTGTCAACTATCCAGCTCTGCCTGACGTAGGGTCACAGAGATAAAAATAAAAAACTTCGTCTTTGACCGATAGCTTAGCCGAAGCGTAATTCTTGGGCTAGGTTTAGCGACCTAAGGAATAGTCAATTCATGTCACTCTCCGAGTCATAAGCAGAAAATGACAAATAAAAATCTTTGCATAAGCAATTTTTCTTAATTCTCATGCTCAAGAGTACTCAATAAATAAACGTAATGTTTAAGTAAATGTAAGGCCAAGGCCCTAAGTTCACGATAGCTACGCCTCTGCTAGCATGTCGCATCGGTGGTGGTACTGTAGCCCTCACAGTTCTGATGAAAAAGTTCACAATTACTGTGAGACTTTGTAGTTAGTGTTAAAAATATGCGCTTTTTGTGTAGATACTGTAAATATTTTGTACATTATTAAAAATTGTGTTTAAACAATTCCCCATACGATCCCCACACTGATTTCACTATCTGTTTTGTGATAATAGTTGCACCTGCAATCGACGGTAGAGTAAGTGCTTAGTTTGTACTGTTTAAATTAACTCTATGTTTTTCTCATATTTGTTACGGCTGTTCATGTCTGCATGATGTGCACGTATTATTATTTCCTTTAGCATGTGGGGTAAGAAGGAGAACAAGTAAGTATTTTATTCACTATTAACATTTCCCGTAGTGGTGGTAAGAGGTTAGGTATTATCTTCCATAACGAATATGTTCATCTGTCAAACCATAAACAAAAATACACTTAGGTATAGCACACTTTAAATGGTATAAGGGAATATAATAAAGTTCCTGAGCTTCAATATCTAGTCATTTAGTAGGGTTGTAACTAACTATAACTTCGGAATTGGCCCGCATTGGTCATAGAGTCCGGGTTCCTAAATATTCGCACTAATGCGTTTCAAATAAACCATCATACGCTTACGCTTCACTCTAACCCTCACTCACAGTGTATCGGAGTGCGTTACCATAGCAGGAAAGTAGCCATATCGGAGCTACCTTTCTGTGTTTGTTCCCAGCTGTCTCCACTAGCAACAAAAGCTGAAAAATGGTTCGTCCGTCCACAGAGGTTTACTGGGGCGGACCGGGAACAAACCCTTTCCTGCTAGGGTAACGCACGGTGTGTCGCTACGCACGGCACGGTGTATTGAAGCAACATGGCGGCGTTGAAGGACTGGAGGATGTCCGCCTACACGTAACAAGTGCTCAATCAACCATCGTACGCTTCCGCTTATCACACTAACCCCCACCCGCGGTGTGTCTGTATGCGTTACCCCTGTAGGAAAGTAGCTCTTGGAGTTATATGGAAACGTTATTTAGATTATTCCAAAAGTACTGGAGCCAAATTTACAATGTTCATCAAAAAAGATCATATATTATGCTAAGTACAAAAAAAATCTGGTTATATTTTGGCAACACGACCAGTCTCATCATATGCTTGCCTAGGGGCTAGAGCTTAGGGGTCAGAGCCATCCGCTTCCCCGCAAGTCCGGTGATGATGACGAGGCTACTCCAAGCCATTATCGTAAGTCAGTTAGGAAAAGAAAGAAAACCTTGCCTCGAGCGGCCAGCGCTGGTATTCAGACTAGCCCTTCCTAATTCGGATACAGGTAACAAACAAAAGTTTAAGAACTAGGTCTCGGAACTAGAAGCTACTTCCCTGCCAGGGTAACGCGCGGTGTGTCGCAGCGTATACATCTGACGTCTCGGTGTGTTGTAGCAACATGGCAGCGTCGAAGGCGCTGTCGATGTCCGCGCCCGGCGCCATCAACCTCGACCACACCACGGTCAAGTTCGACAACGAGATCAAGAAGGCCAGGCATTCGATCACCACGCATAACGGGCTGAAGGTAAATCATCTATCAATACATATACAAATAGCTTATTCTTATGAAGTACAATCGCTATAAGAATATTTGCATATCTACCATAGCATTTGGGGAGACCTATGACCAGAATGATAATATCGTTTAAAAAACTTTTTTATCAGTAACGTGTATCGTTGACCATTTACGATTATTCCAGTAATGTATTAAATAATGCAGCTCTATGTACCCGAATGGCTGGTGTTCAAACCAGGACCAAAGTAGCCTTAGGTAGGTTCAACGCTGCGTTGCTCAGACGCGGGACTCGGCCTCATACAAAATAGTCATCTCATGTCAACATGAAAAGTCTATTCTGTCAATATTCAAATATTGTATGATCCCGCGTAACGCAGCGTTGTCCCTTACACTTTGAATTGAAAAGAGCTTATTGAAACATTTATTGCGGTGTTATTCCCATTTGTCCCCTCTAACCTTTGTCCCCTTGAGGTCCACTACGACTCTTGTCTTAAAATAGTCAATCTGCCCAATATAACTGTTAATTTTTAACTGTCCCATATTCCTCTACTTGAGACTACTCCTCTACTTGAGGTTCCAATGTCATTTTTAAGAAAAACTCTCAGAGACCTCTAAGGAGATAAAACTTAGAGGGGATAAATGGGAATAACCCTTATTCCGGCTGATAACAGAGGAAAGTGTTACACATTGATTGTCGTTTTCCAGCGTGGCAGCATAGCGACCTCGCACCCGTCGGCGGACTCGTTGCTCGACGAGTCAGAAGAAGGAGGCGAGTCGCCGGCGGACGCGTGTCGCTCGCTCTCCTGCCTCACCGACTCCACCGACCACTCGGCGCCCGTCAACTTCGACATGAGCAACCGGGTGAGTCGAGGATCGATGCCTTTCCTACCTGATTGGAATAAAACATTTAGTTAAGGCCTGTCCCTTACACCACAATACAGGCGACAGACATACACAACACGCAGCCCACGCACGTCTACAATTACGCACGTAAAAATTTATTTCTTTCTTTTTTAACCTATTTGGGTAATCAGTCGGATAGGTTCTCGACTCCCGACTCCTGTTAACAATTGGTATTGGAACTCCATGTTGCTGTTCATGTGATATGTGTTATGCCTGAAACTATTGTAAAATTTGGGCAGTGAAATCATATCTAAATAATCATAAATAATCATAATGCGTTCGTTTGTAATACGGGTCCACTGTCCCGAGTTAGCACCGGCGCGTCATCTTCCGGCGCAATAACAAAACTGTACTTATGTATTACACACATGTGCTGCCATCTGTCAATTAACTTATAGAACAAAGTTGTACATTCAAGACGATAGTGCTGCCATCTCTCGGCAGCTAACTGAACTAAGTTGTACATTAGTACCTTTGCTCCCGCCAGGCGAAGCTCCCCCGCGGCATCGAGAACATCCGGCCGCACATCGAGCAGGTGGACAACGTGCCGCTGCTCGTGTCGCTGTTCACGGACTGCGCACCGCGCTCCGTGCAACTCATGATACAGATCATGCAGGTGAGGGAAAACATTTATCTTTATAGTATTGTCTATTTTTATTTGCGCGAGCACTACACATTTGAAATAAAACTAATTTAACCACGAGCGCTGTAAAGAGCTCGAAACGTCGGATCTCTAAATAATGTTTAGAATACCAATACACGCGAGTTTAATCCGTAGAATTAGTTTTATTTAATTTATCTTTATTTATTATGATGTCTGGGGTTTTTAATGAAATTTTGTCAAACAAAGTTTGAATTTTTCGAACCTCGGAACGCGCTGCAGAATTCGTAATCTAAATTCATGTCCAATACATTGAAGTATTTTTGTGTTTACTACTGTAGTTTGTTTCTGATATCCGTAACACAAGTGCTTAGGCAACTTATTTCGGTATCAGACATTTGATGTTGTGTGATATTTATTAATACATATTATCATATTAACGTGGCATGTAAATATATTAACGATTGAATAAATATAATCTCTATCTCTCCGTTTCTCTCTTTCACTTACAATTCATCGCCAAGCCAATAAAACAAATATATTCTCTATTTAAACCCTTTTTTAGGACTACGGCGAAATCGTATGCGTGATGGGGTCAGCGGCGAACTGCCTCAATATGGAAATATTCATGCAAGCTGATGCCAGGTACCGATAGTCTATGTTCATCTATTCAGTTATAACACGCGCCTAGCTTGGAAACCAAATAGCTGCATTTGTATTAGTATCGTTTCATCTTCACGTCATTTGTGTTCGTTTATGTCTCAGACCACGTTCAAACGCGGATTTACTTCAAAAATCTACAGAAACATAAAAATCCTTAAACTTCAATAATGGTTTTATAACTTACAGTCGCACTCATAATATTGTTTAAAAGTGCTTATCACAAGTACACAAATATGTAAATAAATAGGTAAAGAAGCAAATACATAGCTCCTTACTCCCGGACGTGTACTCCCAATCTTTTCATTTCAGTGTCATAGAACGCGAAAGTTTAAAAATCATTTAGTGACACTCAAATCAAACATTCCATTGCAGCATAGCCGTAGAGCCGTTATACCCTGTGCTGTGCCAAAAAATGCCGCCTTACCAACTGCCAGAGAAATGCATAGGACCCATAGACTTGGCGAGGGCGCTCAACTCGGTACCCTGTTCCTTGTCGGTGAGACCTCGTGCCTATTGCCTACCTTGATACCTGAGCTTTCGATGTGTGCTAACGCTGGAACTGTTATTGATGATTGTGGTATTGTTATGGCCTATTTGAACCAAACTGTTGGAAGGGGGGCTATAGCGTGTGAATTGGCCGCTATGGGCGTTAGTGTCGAGTGAGATCATCTAAATGTCAAATGCCACTGTTAGCGGGTTGGATTTGAGGGTTTATTTCTATTAGGATTTATCAATACATAGTATAAAACAAAGTCGCTTTCGCTGTATGTCCGTATGTATGCTTTGATCTTAAAAGCAACGCAACGGAATTTGATGCGATTTTTTTAATAGATAGAGTGATTCTTAAGGAAGGTTTGTATGTAAAATTTACCCGAAGCGAAGCGAGGGCGGGTCACTAGTCAATATATAAGATTCGATATGACAATTAATAATTAACTAGCTTTCCGCCCGCGACTTCGTCCGCGTAGAGACGTTTAACGGGTAAAACATTACTTCCTTATAGCGCAGTCGGTTAAAAAGTAGCCTATGACCTTTTTCTAGGCTCTGGACGATATCTGTACTAAATTTCATTTAAATAGGTCCAGCACTCTATGCGTGAAAGCGTAACAGACAGACAGAGTTACTTTCGGGCTTATAATATTAGTAAGGATGTGAGTGTTTTGAAAGCTTAGCTGAGGAAAATACTTACGTCCTCCCTTTTTTTTTAGCAAAATGGTACTGAGAAACAATGTTGCTTAGCAAATAGGTTTACTTTTTAATGTATTCAATATGATTTAAAAGTACATTTTTTGGCTCCCGGAAATAGATTTTATAACCGTTTTTAGGACCTCACTCAACAGTAACGCCGCCTAGTGAGCTCAAAAACGATAGCCCTCATTGACTTGTGAAACTCAACACCTATTCGCTATTGTGGCTAAAACTACTTTTTGTCGATATCTTGTAGTAAAACGCGTAAACATAGAAAATATTAGAGCTACAATTTTTCATTTCTGACTGAGTGTATTTCCCGCATTCAAAATGTACCTTCTACCTTTCTAAGTATCAATTATGTTATGTTTGGTACAAATAGACCTTGGAAATAAGTTGTTTTGTACCTATTCATATTTATGTATGTACTTTTATATAAAATACTTATGATGTTTTCATGCTGCTTGTGAAGTTGCAAAACAAATGGCAAAACCAACCGCTCTCTAGTTATTGTAGTAAAGAGGTAAGGATGATGTGTAAGTTTTTCTTTTAGTTATGTTTATGTAAGTGGTACATATGTGGAGTACAGTACCTCATAGGTTACCAAATCGCTGCAAAATTAATATTACCCAATTATCTTGCCACGCACAGACCGCCCGTTCTAGCTACTTCTTAATATGTCCAATACTTTGCTTTTAACATTATGTAATAGAATAAAATATAATAATATTATAAAAGACATGTTTATATTTTGTCTGTGGAGGTTTTCACACGTAACAGTAAAAAAAGTAAACATAAAAGCAATATTTATGTACAGTCGAAACGTCGAATCCGTTTCGACCAGTTTGATTTTCAATTGTTTGTTTTAAGTTGTTTGTGTAAAAAAGAAACTTATCCTAAGAAGTTAACCCTTTATTCCTGTGTGGTCCAGATGACCCGTGACGCGGACGTGTCGCTATTCACTCTCATCACGATGTCGCGACACTTCATGATGTGTCTGTGGAACAGCACCCAATTCTGGATCTGCAGCGTTTGCTTCATAGCGCTACTGCAGGTGAGTACTTTCTGTTGGTTTTCTTTTCTGTCATACGATGATGGTGTTATAATAAGATTTAGATTTAGGACATTGTGATCGAATTTCGTTTAGAAGATTTCCTAAATGTTTAGTTTTTATCCTAACGGGATCATTGATGATGGCAGTGCTAACATTCAGTTAACACATCTAAGTATAACAGCAGCTTCTAGTTTACGCCCCAATGCATTTTAAACCGCGCGGCGCATTCGATGCATATCAGAGGAATTAGTCGGCAAGCGAAAAGTCGCAAACTGGCTACATTATGCACTTATGTAGGTATAATGTGTTAACTGCCTCGTTGCTACCTGTCACTTCCTACCTATACCTAGACCAACGGGTCTATAGGTAGCAAGCGTTGCGTATGGACAGAGAGGTCCCCGGTTGGGAAAAATATGTGGGAGATTTTGTAATGAAATTACTCAGCCCGGAGTTAGGAAGTTGGCCGTTGAACGTTTGTGCCTCGGAAAGCACGTTAAGCCGGTGGTCCTGTGCCCGTGCAGTAAGTGAACAGAGAGTGCACTCGTGTTTGTGCGCGTACTTGTGCACTATAATATGTCATATGCATTTATCTGATCTCAATTGAGATCGGACGTCATGGCTAAAATCGGTTAGACGGCTTATTAAGAGGTAAATTGAAAGTAAACTGTCAGCCGCTCACTGTACGCCTAATGGTTATTCGCCTTTATTTGCATACTTAGATAAATATAGTGTAAAAGCGCCATCTGTTGGTTGCTCTTTGAACTCGATTGCAAGTCTCTGTCGGTTGTGGCAGGCGGGGTCGCTGTGCGCGGCGCTGCCGCCGGCGCTGCGCGTGGGCGGCGGTCTGTGGGCGTGCGGCGCGGTGGTGCCGGCGCTGGCGGGCGCGCTCGCGTTCCCGCCGCCGCACCCCGCGCTCATGCAGCGCGCCGCCACGCGCCCGCAACACGCCTTCACTGCACAGGTAATCTAATCTTGTCCATTTCTCAGTAAATATAAAATAAATAATATAATAAGTATACTAGCTGTGCCCGCGACTTCGTCCGCGTGGACAATCCTTATCTCTCAGGGGGATGAAAAATTGATGTTGGCCGATTCTCAGACCTACCACAATATGCTCACAAAATTTCATGAGAATCGGTCAAGCCGTTTGGGAGGAGTACGGGAACGAAAACTGTGACACGAGAATTTTATATGAGTATAAGATATTATATAATATAAAATAAACTTCCCGGGCTCTTCAGGCGGGGCGTGAAATGGTATTTAAGCAGTCCTTCAGGGTGAGTGCGACAGGCGCAATATGATCTATTGTGCCTATCGACCATATATTTCGATCTCGCTACCGGTTACCATCAGGTGGAGTGAGGTCATCTTGTTAGCCTTTTATAAAAAAAAATATCTGGGACATTTCCACACAGTCACCTGACTCGCCCCAAACTAAGCAAAGCTTGTACAATGGGCGTCAGACTGATATACATACGTAAGTATATATTGTTAAATACATAACCACACCCAGACATGGAACACCGATTCATAACACAAATATTTGTGTTGAGTTGGAATTGAACCCGCGACTCTTGAACCGCCATCCGGGGTCACTAACCACTGTTCCACCGAGTCAGTCTTTTTAAGTACTTCATTATTACTCCTTAATGACATGCAAGATAAAACAGATGCAAACCAATATCTCCAAACACTAAGGCCGGATACACCCTGGGCGTCAATAACATACTTCAGTCTAAATATTAGTCTTTATGGGTCTACACGCGTTATTAGGAGTAGCAAATACATAGCTACTTCGGTCGCCGGTCACCGCAGGACCGCCCAATATGTACCCGGACTTAATAGCAATACGAGTATTTAACAACGTCTCTTTTCAAGTCAAAACATAGTTATTTTCATAGCAGGTCTTTTTCTCGATTACCAAGAATGTAGTCATTTGGTTTATCTCCAGATGGCGGTATTCGTGTTTTGGTGCTACGCGTGCAAGTTCCTCCCGGCCGCCATCTCCATACTGGCGATATACGGACTAACTCTTAGGGAATTCTGCTCACAAATATCAATCGCAAGTAAGTGATTTGTTCCCTACTATAACTAACGTGTCCTAAGTTCTGAGTTGTCTATTGGTTCATTGTCGATCATGACCGACATCCCATAGCCCACGGGATATTTTTTTTAAATGTTAAAAATATTTTTTAAATACAGCTTGTATTATGTTGATCACACATTTACGCCCAAACACGGAAACAACACTATTATATTCATCACTTGATGCCCGCACACTTTTGCAGTATAAATGTCGTTCGCAGTTGGCTGATCTTCATTGAGATCGGCCGCCATCTCTGGGACAGTGAACCAGTAAGTAATGCTCAGACTAAGACCCAGAACGCGGCGCGGGCCCGCAGCTTCTGTAGAATGCAGATTCATATCTTGTAATAAACTAATGCAAAACTCACGACGATTCCCGCTGCTTGCAAAAAGTAGTGGGGACCACGGGAGAAAACCGCGCCGTGATTTATTAGCCCGACAATTTGTCATACAGTCAATTGTAATTAATTTCTCATTCAGCCGGCAACGCCACGACCTGCTGGCTAGTGTTCCCGGTGAACGGCAGCGACCACTCGGCCGTGGACCTGTCGCGGCTCGGCTGGGGCGACGACTTCCACGACGGGCTCTATCTCGCACACCACATTGTGCTGGCACTGGTCACGCTGCATTTGAGTACGTACTTCCCTCGATAGGGCCCTTGCACATATTATGTGTTCTACAGTGGACTCCAATACACAAAGGAAAAAAAGTATGGCTATGTTAGTTACATAACAATCAAAACGTGTTTTTACAATCAAAAAATTTTGTAATTTATTAGTATAGTTTTATGTATTGTTGTCTAACTACTACCTTTACATAGAAAAATATAGACTAGGTAGTTAGCTCCTCTAAAGCTTTGATGTATATCTCTCTTTACTTATATGTTCGCTTCGTTCGGAATAAATACAGTTTCCCCTGCTCCACGTTGGGCGCCACCACACGATACTGCCCCACATTGGGCGCCAATTGGTATTCAGTGTGATTATAAATATGTGAATATTCTTATTATTTGCAGTTGTAATATCATCGTCCTTCATACACAGACAGTCTTCCATTTGGCAGAAAGGCTTCTGGACTAACAAAGTATGGTCAGGATGCGTAGTCATTATGTAAGTAAATTATTTTACACGATTAAATACAATTTGAGATTTATTTGCGTAAAAGTAGCCCATTTTTAGCTTATCCACATTTTCACATTAAATGGGTGAGCCGTTTAGGCTGGGCCACTTTGTATGGGTGAGATTTACATATCACATCACAGGCCCTGGTTATGGTATTACCTTATTAATATAAATTAGTGGCAAATATGTAAAATAATTTAGCTACTTCTTACAGCCCAACGTTTCGATTGGGTTGCATACAATAACCATGGTCGACACTCGCATGACCAATTTTTATTTTGTGTCCGAACGGGACCTCTTCAAAAAGGCTTGTTGCGTTGCTCTCTGGCAGAACCGAAAGTGATCTTGTTTTTTTTAGACAACAGATTTGATACGGGACAATATAGCCCCTCTGACCAAAAATTGTACAACTTAGCTCTGTCTTGTTTTATTTTAGACGAATTTGCTAAAAACGGGACAACATTAGCCTCTGGCCGAAAACGTGACAATTTTTCTATTTTTTTTCTTATCCCACGGGATACATTACTTCAAAACGTCTGACTGTTCACGTAATATACCACATACCCAACCTGTTCCACAGAATACTGCTGCAATGCTTAATCAGCGGCCTGTCGCTGAGCGCGCGGCACTGGTCGCGGCTGCGCGCGCCGCCGCCGCTGCTGCTGGGGTGCGCCGCGTCCCCGCTCGCCGTGTTCGCGCTCAACGAGCTCATCAAGTGGCAGGAGATCAAGTCAGTACACTACTCTCTTCAGAGTAAAGTCAGCCAAGAAAGTACTCTATACAAACATCTGAGGCTGCTCAAAAACTAGTTGAAATATTTTTGCATAAATAACTCCCTCGCCCCGCAGTAACTCAAAATGTAAGCAAATTAAGATTAGGGTTCGACGGGGCTGACAAGTCGTAAGACAAAAGCCTCTAAATAAATAAAGATTTAAAAAAAACGAAAGTACTCTATTGTCTAACACATCATCAGCTGGTGAGAGCCGTCCGCACCCCGAAAGTCTGGTGATGATGACGAGGCTAGGTACTCCAAGCCATCATCGTACGTCAGTTAGGAAAGAAAACTCATCATCAGCCCATATACGTCCCCACTGCTGGGGCCCGGACCTGTCCTAAACTAGATCACGCCTTAGTCAACCACGCTTTGTTTAACACACTACGGTTGAAAATCACTCGCGATTCCAAAAAGTTTGATTTTCTTCTATACCTTGAACCTATTTGAATAACTAACATAAAAAAAATTCAAAACTAGGAAGCCCAGTGGCGGATTTACGAATAGGCTGAGTAGGCTGGAGCCTAGGGCGGCAGATTTAGAGGGGCGGCAAATTTCGAACAATTTTTTTTTATCTTACAGAAATAAAAAAAATACTTATTATATTACTAAACGCACTGAAAAACATAGGTACTTATGCGATCATGAATTTTAAAAATATTCCAATAGTGTTTCATCATCATCATCATCAGCCCATTCCCTAAATGCACGTCACTTCTATCTTTTCTCGGCCACTCGCATCCAGCTCCTACCAGCCGTCCTGCGCAGATCGTCACTCCACCTGGCCTGAGGGCGTCCTACACTACGTTTACCGAGACGCGGTATCCACTCCAGAATTCGTCTACCCCAGCGGTTGTCGGTTCTACGGCTGATGTGGCCAGCCCACTGCCACTTCAGCTTGCTAATGCGATGAGCTATGTCGATGACTTTAGTTCTCTGACGGATCGCCTCATTTCTGATTCGATCCCGCAGAGAAACACCGAGCATAGCCCGCTGAGAAACTTTTAGCTTGCGGACCAGCCGTCCCGTCAGTTTCCACGTTTCGGCTCCATACGTCATGACGGGTAGGACGACGCACTGATTAAAGACTTTCGACTTTAGGCTTTCTGGGATTAACGATGAGAAGACTCGGCGTAGTTTCCCAAATGCTGCCCAACCCAGCTGAATTCTTCTATTCACCTCGTCCTCAAAGCTGTTTCGAGCCAACTGCATAGTCTGCCCGGGGTACACATATTTTTGAACAACTTCGTGGGCGGTGCCGTGAATCGCAATCGGTTCCGGTAGTACATGTTCATTGAACATGACCTTGGTTTTGTCCAAGTTCATCCGTAGGATGATGCGCGCAGAAGAGTCAGCCAGGTCATTCAGCATCTGTTGTAGGTCCTGCAGCGTCTCTTCCAGAATGACATCTGAAAATCGCGGACGAGAGATGTATTCACCATTTACGTTAATTCGCGTCATAACACGTCCTTCAGTTCAGCGTCTTGAACAAATCCTCCTCGCATTTGTGAACAACTTCGGGGACATGACGTCCCCTTGTCTCACTCCTCTATGCAAATGGGTTTTGTTTGCTGATTCTGTACTTGGACGGACATGATCGCGGCTTGGTAAAGACATTTCATCACCTGGATGTATCGCCAATCTACTTGGCATCGCTGCAGGGACTCCAGAACTGACCAGATTTAAACCGAGTCAGAGGCTTTCTCATAGTTCACAAATGCTAGACACAGGGGCTGATTATACTCCTCAGTCTTCTGTATAATCTGCCGCACTGTGTGGATGTGGTGTATGGTGCCATATCCGCTCCGAAATCCAGCCTGTTCCGGTGATTGGAATTCGTCGAGCCTTCGTGCAAGACGGTTCGTAATTACTCTTAAAAATAGCTTATAGACATGGCTTAAAAGGGTATTAGGTCGATAGTTCCTCAAAAAGGTTTTGTCACCCTTTTTAAAGAACAGGACGACCCCACTCTTACTCCACGCCTCCGGAGTTCTCCCTTCAAACAGGACGGCGTTAAAAAGCCTTTGAAGCTCCCTTAGTACAGGTTTGCCTCCAGCCTTTAGCAGTCTGTCGTACCGCCGTCCTCTCCAGGGCCTTTTCCATTTTTAAGCTGCCCAAGAGCAATCTCTACTTCGTTATTGCTAACTCCTGGTAGGTCTTCGGTATAGTGGCGTTTCAATATGGCTCTAGTGTTATTGCCGGGATCGAGGCGAAATGCATGCGAGGCGTATAACCAGCCATAGAAGTCCTCTATCTCCGAGAGCACTGCCGGCTTTGAAGCAGGTGCCCCCATTCACTGGAGTCAGCTTCGTTAGGTGGCTTCTTCCGAGAGATTGTACAAACACCTTTGACCCTCGATTCTACTCAATAGCTCTTTCGATTAGAGTAGCACCGAAGGTCGCGTCGCACACATCTATTGATCTCCCGAAAAAGCCATTTCGTTGGCAAAAATGTATCCTAATGATTTAGAAACTGATTTAGTTCAGGAATGTATATGTCGCAGTCGGATTGTATAATCCGCCGTATTACATCACGGCTAGCCGTTATCAAAAACAGGGCCGTTATGTATTACGGCGGATCAACGATTAGCCGGATTGAATACGGCTGAATGAAATTCCGCCGGGATGTGTTCGGCGCTAAACGTTATTTAATGCGGCTAGCCGTAATGTCAAAGAGCGGGTCGTTAACCGCCTCTTTGACAGTTTTTAGTTCCCATGTTTATCGCTCACGGCGCTGCCTGTCATAAAAACAACGATGGCCTCGAATACAGAAATTATTTCACAAAAATGTGATTTTAACAGTGGTTTTAAAGAAATAAACGTGACAAATACGAGTGTAAATAGTGACTTTATGAATAAATTTGACGTGCAATTGAACTGTTTCTATTCGTCTCAATGTCCCATGGACAAAAGAACGAGTTGTAGAGGTTATATTGCATATCAAATTTGCTAAAGTTGTTGTTGCTATGGATTCTGGTATTCGGCGGAATCCCACACAGTATTATTGGTGCAAAAAATATGACCTCATGAATGTTGCTGGTGAAGATTATCTGATCTTGAAAAATAATCCTGAGGACCATAGCATTCGCGTAATACCCATGGAGCAATATTTCGATACTCTGATGGAAATTCATAAGGAAATTGGCCACGGCGGGCGAGACAAAATTCTTAATTACTAAAAAAAATCTTTAGTTTTTATATTAGGTATTATACTTTCGCACCTACGCAACACAAAGTTCAAACCTATTATACATACCGAGTAGGTACATAACCATTATTTTTCTCATTAAAATTGATTTTCAATTAAACCCTGTTTTATTTTGTTATCACATGACGTGTTCACCCTACAATATTGAATAAAGTGCAATACGGCTGAACGTCGATCCGCCGTAATACATAACGGCCCTGTTTTTGATAACGACTAGCCGTAATGTAATACGGCGGATTATACAATACGACTGCGACATATACACTTTCAATTCACCTTTTTTCTCAACGAATTTTGATAAAACCAGATTCTGGATCATTAGGAAGTCTATCTTTGTTCCTGCGAAAACAGAATTTGGAACACATTTATCCAAACTTGGATATAGCACTTCGCATAACTCTATGCACACCAGTGACAAATTGTTCAGATGAGAGAAGCTTTTCTTGCTTGAAACGGGTAAAAAACTATGTACGATTTACTTTAAGTCAAGAAATGCTTAACGCTTTATCTCTTTTGTTCATAGAGTCAGAACAAATGAACAAGATTGCAAACGACGACATAATTAATGATTTTGCGAATTTAAAATCTCGCAAAAAGATAATGTAAAACTAATTTGATCTCATTGTGACCATTAACCGGATAGTTAATATGTTATTTAATAGAAATGTTCGTATTGTTTTTAAACTTTAAGTGCAATAAAAAATATTTAACAAGAACAACGTTTACCGACTTCACATTATTTTACGTGATCTGTGTTCATATGGTGTAGGTACTTGAATATGATTGTGAACTAAACTAACGTATTGAATTTCAAAGGTCAGTAGGGGCGGCAAAAATTGAATAGCCTACTAGCGGCAAATTTGTAAATCCGCCACTAGGAAGCCACTCCCTTGACCGACCTACATACTCACATTGCGAAAAATCTGGTATCATACGCAAGTCTTTATAATGAACGATTTTCAAAGTCTGTGTTTAAAATAAACCACGAAATTAGCATTTCAATGCAAACTAGAGACAATATACCCTTGCAGTGTATTTGAAGACCTTTTTGTACATATATGAGTATCAAATAAAGAAAAAGAATAATACTCTGTTGTAACAATCATTGTTTGTATTACAGAGCAGACGCCCGCAATCAGCGACGCGCCCGATTAGACTTCGGAACGAAACTGGGAATGAATTCACCATTCTGATTGAATGTATTACCTCTAGTCAATTACGCTTTAGTATAATTTTTGAATGTTTTTAGAATAATAATAATATATTTGAACGAAGCCCCTGAGCGGTCGAGACTTTATTTTTAAGAGAAGATGTGACATGTACTTATAATGTACCAAACGCTATTTTGTACTTACAATATTTATAACTCTGTTTTTGAGAAACATTAATATTTCCAATAAAGGTTACACAAAATATGATCTTTTATTTTAAAACAAAATATGTATTGAAAACATTTTTTTTTATTAATAGTAATCAATTTGTGATGTATAAGACATAGCAGTCATAAGTATAAGTAGTTCATGTTTCTGATTCCTTTTTACCGTCACAAAATAATACAATCAACCTAACAAAATTGAAGATCTTTATAGATACATAATACCCAAGTAGCACACATATCTCTTCACAATCCTTGTAAAACTTGAATGAACTCATTTCGTTATTTGTTAACTGGTAGACTTAGCTGAACCTATCAGTTATACATTACATAAATTAATTTGTTAATAACAATTTTTAACATAATTCTTCAGTAACAATCTATATTATTGTTAGTAATCACTAAACACTTGTACTTAAAGGTACTAAACATAAAATACATTCTTAACACTAGGAGTCATCAGGTAAATCTAGTATTTCTTGAACAAAGGAAGCCACATCTGTTTCCAGTTGACTGTGCTCTTGACAGAACTGGTGCGCCAGTAATGCATCATAGTTTGGCCGACGTTGGTAATTTTTTTGTAAACATTGCTCTATCAAGTCTTCAAACTGTGCTGTGAACTGCCCACTCGGCAGCCTTGGTGGATCATCCTTAACAACTTGCTTCAACTGCTCAAATGGAGTGCCCCAAGTGTTGTAGGGGAACTGCCCAGTAGCTAACTCAATCATAGATATGCCGAGAGACCAAACATCACTGCGAATGTCATACTGGCCGGGGTTTCCTGATGGATCAATCCGTTCAGGAGCCATATATGGTTTGCATCCAGCATCAATAGTCTTAGCCACAGAATCCACAAGATACCCAGATATGCCAAAATCACACATTTTGACTTCACCTTTCCTATTGATTAGTATATTGGATGGCTTCACATCCCTGTGAATGACTTTGAGCTGGGAGTGCAGATATTGCAAAGCACTCACTACTGAAAACACAATTTTTCCCAGGATACTCTCTGGAATCGTCCGATTGTTCTTGTAGACCTTGGTATAGAATTTATCAAGGCTCATATCCATTACTTCCATACAGATCCAAACATCTCCCTCTCTGAACATTGCTCCGTAGAAGTGTACTGTGTAAGGACATGCACTAGCTCTCATAGACACATCTAAGTCCATTAAAAGTCGTTTCAGTTCCAGGGACTGATTGTTAAATGTTGCAGTAATGCGCTGAAACAATAATACATACATGTTGTAAACTATGATAAATATGGTGAAAATACACAACTAGCCTAAATAACTAAACTAAATACTGAAACATAATAAATTTTAAGTAAAGCCAATCAAAACACAAATTTTGTATCAAGTAACATACTGAATCACATAAGTAAGTAGCTATGTATTACTAAATTGTCCAGTATTCATCAGTTACATAATTATTATGTAATGCAATTTATGTATAAAAATCTAAAAACCTTGACTGCCATTATTGTGTCACTGGGCACATGGTGCATCTTCTCCACAATACCATATGCCCCTCGTCCAAGGTCACACAACTTCACCAGATCGTCAGCGTGCACAGTGAATGTCTTATCATCTACTGTTATTGTTGTTTGCTTATCAAGGTTTCTTGGTGGTGTTCTGAAAGTAAAAAATCTTTAATATACTAAACATAAATAATAGTGATATAATTAAACATATTCAATACTGAAAGCAAAAATAACTATTGTTATTGTGATTATTGTCATGGATGATACAATTGAAACATGTATAGATTACAAGCTAATTATCCAAATACTAATAGCTTAGAGGCATCATAAATTCTTTCTCGTTTTTTTAAGTTTTAATACATAGTAATAATGATAACTCCTTAGAAGGCAAAGACACTTCAACAACAAGCAAAAAGTTAAGATACATACACTGTCACTGGCTCTTGCGGTTGAGCCTTAAAATTGAAGCCTGGCGGTGGCGGCTTTCTTCTCCCCGACATATTGGTGGCACTCGATGTTTATTTATTATAATTTTTCAAGAAATTTGTTGAAGACTCCAATTTGGTGCACCCGTAATCTGCCACTGCACGTACTGACAATTATCTAATACCTATTTAGACATTGTGCTTTTCACACATGAATCTAAACAGATATCAGAAAAAATATAGACTGTAAAGCCTAAACTATTCAATATTTAACATGTAATTAATGAAAAATAATGAACTCTAACCCAAAGAACATAGCTTCAATTTGACAGTTGAGTTGAATGTTGCTAACATTGTCCGACAATTTTATACTAATTACTACTAATTCATCAAAAACTGCTTTTTAGTAAAAATAATGGTAACTGTAATAAATAAATAATTAAAGTTTACATTGCTCTGATCCGATTGCTGAAGCAACTAAATAAATAAGTATATACCAGTCACAGAACTCACGGAACAAATATAAATACTACTTAATTACACCTGTCTAATATCTTGTGATCGTGCCTTCCGCGGGTGAGGATCAAACTCAAGCTAGGGATTATTCCCATTTGTTCCCTTTGTGCTCACTTAGAATAGTCTCAAGTAGAGGAATAGGTATGGTATTGACTATTTTTAGACAAGAGTCGTCGTGGACCTCAAAGGGAACAAATGTTTAGACAAATGGGAATAAGACCACGTCCAGAGCATTACCAAATTCATTATTTAGTCGGGTCAGTCAAAAGATTGGAATAAAAAAAAATGTTTTTTAATAATCAATTTATTAGCTTAAAATATTAAACAGTAAATACCGAGTAGATATTAAGTAACAAAAATATATTTACGATCATCAGTACTCTCCAAGGAGATACAAAATTGAATTGAATGATTAAAAATCCACTTCACTTCTTGATGTGCACTTCTTCAAATAACCTCATATTTTGATTTTGATTTTTTGGAAGATGAAAATTTTATGGCTCTTACTGCAGTTTTTGCCACTTTGGATGCTTCTTCTTTCATCCTCAGTCTCTTCTCTTTTTCAGCTAATCCCACTACCGCATCATGCTGTAAAGCACTCTTTACAGATGCTTTTGCAAATAATTTATTTAAAACATAATCATCATCATTTGTACTTTTTTCATCTTTACTATGCTTATGTTTCTTCTTTTTTACTTTTTTCACTGCTAATAAATTGTCTATTTCAGGGTCCGAAATCGAGGAACCCTTTCTTTTTCGTTTTTTGCTATGTTTAGGTTGGTCAGAATCAAGTATGGGATTACATTTTACCTCCTCCTCAGTTTCTAATAAACAACACTCATGCAAGTTATCTGTACCATTCTGTGTAGTATTATCATCACTATTAATCTCCCCATCTTCCTTGCCATTGCTATCATCTACTTGAGTTTCATCTTTTTCTTCAACATTATTTTTTTCACTTAAAACTTTCTCTATCAATTCTTTTTCATAATTTTCTTTTGTATGCATATTAATTATATCCAGTTCAGACATGACATTTTCAAAGGTAGCTGTAGTAATTTTGTCATCTATTAAATTAATTTCAGGTTCCTCAGGTTTAGTTGGAGGGTTCAATAAAAGATCCCTTTTCTTTTTATACCTTTCTCTGGGATCTTCTTGTGCTTCTGATACATTTTGATTTTCATTTGTCTTTGATATTTTTTTACTTATTTCTCTAGCCATTCTTTTCATTGCCTCTATTTTTTTCTTAGACAAGGAGACACTTCCACTCTTATGTACTTTGTCATTATTTTTCTTACTATTGCAATTAACTTTCGTGTGTTTAAATAGAGAAGCAGTTTCTGTTTCTCCATCTTTATTTGGCTCTTCTAGGGTAAAAAGGCCCTGGAGAGTACTAGTTGTTAGGACATTTTTTTGGTTGGGATCAACAAGAATTCTGTTACTCAGGAAGTGCTTAAAAATTTGCCTCTGATAAATTTTTTCTTCAATTGTACCTGCAGAGAGTAGCCTGTATACTGTTACATTTTTATCTTGCCCAATGCGCCACACTCTTTCTTTAGCTTGATTATCTGTTGCTGGATTCCAATCTGGATCATAAATAATTACTCTGTCAGCACCAGTCAAGTTGACACCCAAGCCACCTACTCGAGTTGTTGACAGAAATACTAAATAATCTGGGTTCTCATTATAGGTTTTGATTAAATTTTGTCTTTGACCTATTGCCACAGTTCCATCCATTTTCAGATACTTAAAACTATGTTCAAGCAGATATTGCTCTAATATACAAATCATGGCTCTAGATTGAGAAAATATCAATGTCCTATGACCTTGCTTTTGCCAAATTTTTAACAATGAGTTTACCACAGACATTTTACCTGACCTTTTCCAATGACCAAATGTTTCGTTCAAGGCAACTTCATCATCTTCATTCATTTCATGGAGATATAAATCTGGATGATTGCATATTTTGCGCAAAGTAGAAAGAGCAATCAGGACTCTGGCTCGTATAGGGTCTCCATATTTATTATCTTTGTCCAAAATGCTTCTGACAGTGCTCCCCATCAGATACCCCATGTATAAATCCCTCTGTTCTTGAGATAGAGCACAAAACAAAACTTGTTCATTCTTTTCAGGTAGTTTTATATGCTCCTGAACTTCAGCCTTTGTTCTTCTGAGCATGTAAGGAGTGATTAGGTTTTTTAGTGCTTTTGCTATTTCTAAAGCTGTTGCTTCCTGGAGCTCTGTTGCATTAGCATACCCTCCTTGAGTTATGGGGTGAGCAAAGTGTTCCATAAAAGCATTATAGGTTCCTAACAGTCCCGGTCTCATAAAGTCAAACAATGACCATAGTTCTTGCAAACTATTTTGCATTGGAGAGCCTGTTATTAACAGCCTATGAGGCGTCTGAAACTTTTTAATATGTTTGCTCACATGAGTATCTGGATTTCTTATTTTGTGTCCTTCATCCAAAATTACATAATGCCATTTGTGACTTAATAAATCTTTGGAGTACTTTACAATCCCAGCATATGTTATCAATAATATCCCATGTGAATGATGAATATCTCTAATTAATATGTTGTGATTTCCAATGTGAGAACCTGAGTTGTGTAAGACTGCAACCCGAAGGTAAGGACACCAAAAATGGAAATGTGACACCCATTGGTATATGACAGTGGCAGGAGCGACAATTATAGATGGTCCAAGTCCGCCCCATTTTCCAGAATCAGATTTGGCCAAGCCAGCGAGAAATGCTATAATTTGCACGGTTTTCCCTAGGCCCATCTCATCACCAAGTAGTCCTCCTGATTCCACTAGATGTAATTCCCACAGCCATTTCACACCTATTCTCTGATACTTATAGAGCTGCCTCCAAATATACACAGGCACTTGCAGACCATCTTTAAGTTCATGATTATCTTCAACATCTTTGTTGCCATCTAATACATACTGAATGTCAGCACTATTAGTGTTGTTCTCGAGTTGTTTACCTTCTTTAGCTGCGGTTAGGTTAGCTCTCCAGTCCTTTAATCGTTGGTCGTAAAAGTTTCGATCACCATCATCGATAATTTTCTTCACATTTTGCTTTGGACGGGAACTTGATGTGGAGGGCAGGCATGGATCGGCAGGTCGCCTTATTGGTACATTATCCTCTTCATCACACGAAGGTAGATACTCACTATCTTCATCGGAATCTCTGCCTTCAGACGTGGTGGGTTTATTACTTTGATATGATAAACTTGTCACTGAAGAGTTATCCTTATGCACTGTTTTCTGACTTTTCTTTGATAGATTATTCTCCTCCTTTTTCGAAATTTTGTCTGCAGCAACTCTACTTAGTTCCGAAACAGCATTAGTTTTGCTGTTACTTTTATGAGCAGTTTTTTGTTTAGCCAAAGCCAGTTGAGTTTCTAGGTACTTGTTTATATCCACCATTGCTAAAGGTCAGTCCTTTTTATTTATTCAATTAATTTTAAACTATTTTCATTAGTATGGAATGGAAATGCATACAATTATAAATACAAACAAGATGAAACTTGCTTGCTTGCTACTATTTGTTTTTTTTTTCCTTTTTTTTCACTATTGCTGATCGCTTTGGATTAGTGGTTGTAACGATTGTTCGGACAAAACCAATCATGAACTGATATTAAAGGACATGAACGTTGCTGAACAATTTGAGATTCGAGGCAGTGCAGCAGTGAGACCATAAAAGCAACGCGAATAAGTATAGTTATTAATTTTTTTTATATGTTCTGCTTCTAAAAGTCCTAATAACGCCTGACCCAGAGTAATAGGCACTTTAAAAATAAGTCAATAATAAGAAATGTCACTTTGACAGATGTCAAATACATACCTACATTGGAAAGCGCACCGCTGTTGGCGCACGTGGGTTTTGCAATTATTTTATTGCTAAGTTATTGTTTAGGGTATCCTCCTTGAACAAAATAATAAAGCTACCAAAAAGGAACACAGTTTTACATTCAGACCGCTTAAATTCCGTAAGTTCAGCTCTGTTTTTCTAACCTCTAAAATTATTTGTATCAGCATTGTAGTCACAATAAGTGATTGTACATTTACTTACAGAAAAACATGTTGAAACGGAAGAATGAACAAAACGATTCATCTTCACCTAAAAAGAAGCCCAAAAATAACAAAGTAGATAAACAAGATCAGCCCAATGAAGAAAAGAAACAAAAATTTAATAAAAAACCCCAAAAAGATTTCAAGAAAGATAATAAGGGAGCCAAGTTTAACAAGAATGGAGTTAAAGGTAAACCAGCCTTTAGCAAGGCTGGCGGGGGCTTCAAAGGAAAACCCAATTTCACTAAAGATGGAAAATTTTCAAAAGAAAAGGGGGATGGTGAGAAGCCCAAGTGGTCTGAGATGAAAAAGGAGAAGAAGGAGCTTCGCCTGGCGCGCCGCAAGGCCAAGGCAACCGCAGAGGTGTTTGAAGCCTCACATAAAGCAAAGCTACTCTCAGCTCAGATTCAAAGGTACCTAACTGTATACCAATACACTTAAAATAATGTAATTGTTTATAAATTAATGGTAATATTGATGACTGACTGAAATTATATTGTAAATTTTTCTTTTCAGAAAAGTTGTGAAACCAGAATTTCGAGCAAATGCCTGCAAGGAACTGCACACACTATTGAGAGGACAATACAAAAACATTGCACTAACACATGATCTAAGTAGAGTGATACAGGTGTTATTAAAACATGGTGATGATGATATTAAAAATGCCATCACCCATGAAGTGCTTGACATCATTGTCGCTATGGCCCGGTCCAAGTATGGTCAGCATGCGGTGAAAAGGATAATCAAGTATGGAACTGATGCCATTCGCCATGAGGTCATCAAAAGGTTCTATGGGAATATTGTGACTCTTGCCGCTCACTCTATCAGTGCTCCTGTTTTGGATCATGTTTATGGTGAATTTGCATCGAACAAAGAAAAGTTGCATATGCAGCAGGAGTTCTATGGAGAAATTTACAAAAATGTTAGTATGGACAAGATAACTACTTTACAAACATTAGATATTAAAACATACATTCTTATGATTGTTAAACTTTGTTGTATGTTTTGAGTTCTACACAAATGTTTTACTTAGTTATTTATTAACCAATTACAAGTGTAGCCATACAGTACCAATTCCTAAATTAATATTATCACTTCTTAATTGCAGACTAAGGATCCTAAAATAAAAGGGCTAAAAGATGCTTATAAAGATAGTCCAGAAATGAGACCAGCCATATTGCAAGCATGCAAAGCTAACATCCAGCGTGTTTTGGATAAAAATCTTCATGACAGCGAGTATGTACAGCATAATATTACTTTTATGCTTCATTTAAGTATGCATGAAGTTTATGAGGAATATTTCTTGACATTAATAACCATAAGTGCATTTAGATTTAAATTGGTACAAAAGAAACTTATCTCTATATATGCTTTTAGGTTAATGCATTCAGTGCTCTATGACTACATGCGGGAGTGCAGCACAGAAGATAAGACTGAGCTTATTTCCACCCTCAGCCCTTTAATTGTACCGCTGAGCAACTCTCTGCCCGGTGTCAATGCTGCCAGCCTTTGTGTGTGGCAAGGAACCAACAAAGACAAAAAAGTAAGAAGACTATAATTGTAGTATTGTCTATTTTTATTTGCGCGAGCACTACACATCTATATATATAAAAGGAAGTCGTGTTAGTTACACCACTTATAACTCGAGATCGGCAGAACAGATTTGGCTGAAAATTGGTAGGGAGGTAGCTTAGAGCCAGGAGAAGGACATAGGATACTTTTTATCCCGTTCCAGAGCGTTCCCGTGGGACTTGACATTAAACGTCAGTCACTATTCACGTGTGCGTTCAGAAATTCGTTTTTTGTAAAATGTCTCAAAAGTTTCAGACATTAATTTGTGTAAATTATTTATTTGATTTTTAATATCCGAAAATTATTTATTTTATTAGTGTTATTAAGGGTGTTAAATCGACAAAATTCATCTATATTATTTAATTTATTGTCTATTTCAGAGATTTTCATTTAAAGAAAATAGTGACATCTATATAATTGACATGTTCGTTTATTGACAAACATTTCGATATCTATAGTGACCAAAGAAGCTTGGTTGTCAAAAATGTTCAATCATCATGTGTTTAGTTCAGAAGAAATACGGGCTGATCGCACGACAATAAATACGGTTCATACCTGCATCAAACTGGAGAAGATAGATATTAAATCTCTATACAAGAAATTTTTGCAAATATATTTTATGGGCAATTCAGCATAAGTGGCGGGCGATCTCAATTAAGATCAGCCAAGTGCGCAGGACATAATATAATAGTGCACATGTATGCGCGCAAACAAGTTCACTCTCTGTTTCATTACTCTCATAGCTCGGTGAGACGGCAAGCCGACATGACCGATGAGAGATCGGGTGCAGGACCACCGGCTTAACGTGCTTTCCGAGGCACGGGCGTGCAACCGCCAACTTCCTGACTCCGGGCTGAGTAATTTCTTTACAGAAAATCTCACAAATTTTGCCCGACCCAGTTCGAACCGGGGACCTCTCGGTCCTAACGCAGCGCTTGATATCAATATACCACCGAGGCAGTTCAAATTCAGCATAAGAATCAGTACTGATCAGCGTTGTGCACAACAATTTGGTGAAGATATACACATCCTGTCCTTATCTGTTCGTGTTAATTCTTTGTACTCCTTTTGTCTGTCATTATGTGTGTGTTTTTGCTTGAGTTTTGTGTTTTGTATTGATATAATTTGTTGTATACCTATTTGTTTATGTTATGTGGTCAATAAACGATTTCTATTCTATTCTATATATTATGGAACAACTTCACATTTTTCCATCGACACAATAGGGTAGTTTCCAAAGTCAAACTTTACATGCGATTTCACAATTCAAAGTAAGATATAGGTAAATTAATAACACTACTCAAATGGAAACTGAATTTCTGACGGAATGAGACAATAATAGACATTTGAAGTTTGGTCGGAAAGTCCGTTCCAAAAGTGCGAAAATTCTTGAAAAATGCTATGGCATCGTATAAAATACAAAATTAATACTAACTTTCACTATGAAAATATATTCGTAAACGCAAAATTTGATATAGCTACTGAAGAAAGTTCTTACGATATGCATACAGTATTTATTTATACACGTTGTGACGTCATAGTGTGCTGCGACATTTGTATGAAGCGATTTGAGCTCGCCCAAATGATGTGTTATTGAAACATTACTATCTCGGGGAGTTTTCCAAATATCAAACCATTCTTTTAACAGTATACCTTCCTCATCCAGCTATATCAAAAGCCTTTTGTAATATTGGGTAGAAAAGTTACCAAAAATCGATATCAAGCATTATTAAATTATTGTTAGCGCGGTTGAATTGCCACAAATTACTAAATAAGCTATGCGAAGTATTTGCCATTATCCTTATTTACCTTGAAAGTAGGCAAAAAACTATCTCGAATAAATTTTGTTGGGCCAAATGATGTCATTTGGTATTTGAGGAGGCCTATGTCCAGCAGTGGATAGGAATGGGCTGATGATGATGATGAAATGATGTCATTTGAAAGCAATTATTGAATTGCTGGACATGAGTAAAAAATATGAGATTAGTAAAGTTCTTCTCAGTTATGACGAGACCAGGGAAGTAAGGATTAAATTTAATATGGAGGATATTATAGATTCCTGTTCAAATTTAAAAGCTACTTACTCATACCTAAGATGGGACAACTTTCAGCTTTAAAGCATATATACGTATAATTGAGAGACTCCATCCTTATTTGAAATCGGTTAACAAAATAAAGTAGTGCATCAAAGCTACGTTAAGGCGGTACGAAGTTCGCCGGGTCAGCTAGTTTGAAATAAAACGTAGAATAATTTTACGGATTAAACTCGGTGTATTGATATTCTAAACATTATTTAGAGATCCGACGTTTCGAGCTCTTTACAGCGCTCGTGAACCATGACGCGTTCGTTTTATTTCAAAAAAGACTATTATTGTATTCTTCACCCATCTGGATATTATTTTCACTCAGATTGTTAATTGACCTATTAATTGGTTTTCAGACTATACTAAAAGTAGTCAAGGAGCATGCAGTGCCATTAAGCAAACACAAAACGGGCTACAGATTGTTGGTGACCATTTTTGATTCAGTTGATGATACTGTGCTAGTCAAGAAAGCTATTGTATCCACCATAGCCAGTAACTTGAAGGACATTGTTAAAGATCACTGGGGTATTATGGTAAGTCAAAAGTTAACTGCTTCAATTAATTCCTTTAAATCTTTATCAAGATTTACCTTAGAGGGGGCAAGGGTTTGAATTATATTTTATGGTTTGATGCACTTTTGTTATACTATTTGGCTGTTTCAGACTGTACATTGGCTAGTGAAGCCAAAAGATACTTCTACCTTCCACCCCACATTTCTCCAATTCCTTGAAGAGGGTGCTAAGAGTGGCACCTCAAAGAAAGATGCCGACCTCAGGATAGCAGAATTGAGGGAAGCAATCCTGCCAGCAGTAAAAGACGACATACAAAATGACCCTGAGTTCTGGCTAAGTGGAAAAGCTATCATGCTCCTAACTGTTGCAGTATTGTCAATAGGTAAGCATTTCTACAGCATTAAATTTTACACAGGATATAATTCAGAATTGTAACATAACCATGGTGGTTTTTAAATCATGAAAGATTGTTAGGTTGACATTTTAACAATAAATTATGAAACACATTATGCTTTGTTTAGAATCAACAAAGGAAACATTGGACGCCCTAGCTAAAGCTATATGCAGACCCGAATGGCGCATCGAAGTAGACGGAAAAAGCAATCTTGCAGTTGAAGATGCGGGGATACACATGTGCTTAAAGAAACTGGCTGCATTGGATAAGGACAGGACTGAGAACACTCTGGGAGAAGCAGTTATTGAGCACTTAGAAGATGAAACTGTAAGTAAATTGACCTAAAATACAAAACAGTATTGTACTTATGTATCTATGACTACTTTACACCTAAACTTAAAGTTGACCATATTTGGATGTTACTTATAATCACATGTTTTTATTACAGCTGAAAGTGTGGCTGCCTACAAACAGGGGATGCTTCTTCCTTTTAAAACTTATTGAAAACAATCAGGATAATGTTGCAAATAAACTACTGAAGAAGATAAAACCCCACACAAGTACTTTGAAGCAGTTATCTTCTGAGGGTGCTAAACTTTTATTACAAAGAGTGCAGAAAAAATAAATTATACTATTTAAAATAAATTTATTGTTTTTTTTTAATTAATATAATTTGTACAGTAAAACATAAATGTATGTCTATATAATGTTATGTGAAAAGCCTGTTGAAATATCACTGAGTTCATTTTAATATTCATTACAAGCATATGTATATGCTTACAAACCATAATATAAACAGATGCCATAAAATTGACTACTTAATACAATTCCTTATTAATATGCAGATTCATGAAAACACTTTTGAATGTTTTGTCCACACACAACCAACCGGTTTGCCTTTGATTTCTTTGATTGTATTCAATGTTTTCTCAAAAAGCTCCTTTTCAATTTGATCAATGGATCTGGAACATTTTAATATAATTAATTAGAAAACCATGCTGTGGATGTTATGGTTAGGCTACACATGAGTTTGTCTTACCTGCTGGCATCCACAACCTCCCAAGATTCATCTTTTAACTCTAAAAACATTGTTGCTACTTTCTTTTGGAACTCAAATACTTCATACCTGTAAACAAGATTGAATAATCAAAATTTATATAGATAAATAAAATATATTATTAAGTTTGTTTCTAAGCCACACATTCTAAGTCAAACTGTTTTTAACATATAAAGATGATATCATGTATATATGCATAACATGGTTAAATTTTTACACAACTGTATTTGTAATTATTGTGTTATTACCTTTCTTCTCCATACCCCTTTCTTTCTTGCACATCTTCCAAAGGCATTGTCAGAAAAAATACCTTATCAGGCTTTGGCAATCCAACATCGGGGGTCTTGCACCAATCAATATTTAAACCTGCAACAAAAAGGTTTTAAAATTGCAAATAAAATAGCTATGCACAATAATAGCTCAGGATGAAAAAGATTTTAGCCTTAAAATATTACAGATAACTTTTTAATACACTCTTGAGGTTTAATCTTTTCTCAATGTAAATTTGAATTAGAATGTGGTAATAAAATTATCTCCTATTAACCTTTTGCTGCTGAAAATGCAACACCCGAGTAGCAGTACCTATCTACAATGATAGTAATCCCCTTCTCTAATGTTTTCACAATTTCTTTTGCTCTCTCCCAACGGTTAGCAGAGAATAATAGATGAATTGTTTCATCAGGTAAATCATTCTGAAATATTAGAAAAAAATAGTCATCAATGTTTAAATCAGGAATGTGAAATGCAATTAATACATTTTTGTCAATAATGATGTTTTTTACCTGAGATTTTAGATAGCTGTTAATAACTTTACCAATTTCTGTGTTTCTTGCTGGGAAATTTGTAGCCTCTGCTTTGATTTCATGTTCATTCAACTTGTTTACTGCAAAAAGAAAATCATTTAGTAAGTATAACTTACTAGGTGTTCCAGCAACTACGTCCGCATTTTCCCTCGATTTTTTACACTTTTTCCATTAATTACTGGTTCCTATTAGTCTCAGTTTGATGTTAAATAGTCTTAAGGCTTCCTCGATAAATAGTCTCTCACGCAAAAATAATTTCTCAATTTAAACCAGTAGTTCCTGAGATAAGCGCATTCAAACAAACCAACTCTTCAGCTTTATAATATTAGTAGGTTTAAGTAGGTTAATATTTACCACACCTCAAGGTTATGCACTCAAAATGTAAACATACTAAAGCAAGTAAATTCACTATGACCGTGAATCATTGAAAGTATGTAGATAACAAAAAACCACTAGAAAGCTACTGAAAATAATAAATTATTCAGATACCTAATGCTTTGCACTGCGTAGACTTGCCAGTTCTATCAAGGCCTTCGATAACTATAAGAGCGCCTCGATTGATTTTCATTATGAGAGATAGCCGTAGATACTATTAAACCTATTAAATAATTACGGATTTTACTTTATTAATAGCACAAAACACAAAAATAACGGCAAATTCACTGGGTTAAGACCGTCTGAAAGTTATTATGACATTAATGACATTAATTTTGGCGCAAAAATAGGGCTGTAACTAAAACCACCCTCGATCAAATCGGGTAATATTGCGATACCCGACGCCATACGAATTTAAAAGTTAACGTCAAACTATTGAGACTAGACTAGGTCAAACTATCCAAACTTTGTAATTTCTGGTTTTTATTATATAAATGAAATCTAGTTTAATTTGTAACAATAAAATCAGAAAAATACCAAATCATAAAATAAGATTACGCTCTCTCTATTCTCGCAACACTAGTTACTTGTCAATTTGTGCTGTCAGTTTCATTCCACTCGGCTCAAAAGTGTTTTCCATTCAAGTTCGGCTTGTACAGTGGCGGCGAGCCTGTTAGTCAGTGCGTCGTAATTTCTTTGTTTTGTTTTTCTTTGTTAAACTTATTTATTTGACATCATGAAGAAAGGATATAAAGTCACAGACGTGAAACGTGAGAAGAAAATAGGTGTAGCCGCTGAAAATTTAGAAGAATTGATAGAAAAATCATGTTTAAAGTTAGGGGTGAGTATAATTTCCTATTGCTATTTCTTTATTAGCTGTAAAACTGTTTAATATAGCTTACTTGTGTAAAATTAGAGCTAGTTTATGTGATAGGTTTGGTTATTTGGCCTTCGATATCGATATGTGTCAAGGCCAGGCCTTGGCCCATATCGGGCTACCTTGACCTAGTTCGGTTGTAGTTCAATGTCGGGAGCGGGGAGTGCCGGCTGTTCGTGGCCGAGGACGGCACGCGCGTGGAGGACGACGACTACCTGGGCACCCTGCCGCCGCAGACGCTCTTTATATTGCTCAAAAACAAGGAATCAATGGTAACTGGTACGTTTTTATAAACCCAATTGGCATGTAAAAGTAATAAGTACTGGCTGTATAGCCTAATTTGCAAAATTATTTTAACTAAAAAACTTGCTTGAACTAACTCTAAATCTAACTATTCTTCATATTAGGATTAATATTTTCACTATGTATATACCTTTTCTTTATAATACTCAGCAATTTTATATGTCTAGTGTTGATTCTATATGTATGTATGTATCTAATAATAATAATACTTAAACATATCTCTGTATCAATTTATCATAATGAAAAATTTATATAAAACCAAAAATTTTTTGTTGTAAATTTTTTTTTATTATGAGAATATTTTTAGACTTTGACTACTTCTACAATATGATTCGGTCAACAAGGAATGAGTATATTGAGACAGGGGCAGCTGCAAAAAAGTTTCTGAACACTGACATCAAGGAAAAGTTTAAAGTATTTCAGCGGTACATTGCAGCCGCCAACGATGCACGCACCATGCTCAGTGAGAGAACCCAGGATCCTGCTTGGTTTGAAGGTATTTATTATGATGTATTTGTACCATTGTGTTATTTTTGTTATAATATAATTTACTATATGTATGTTAATATAGGGATTTAGGGGTGTATGTGACACGAGACCTAAATTTTCGTGACCACATAATGAAGATATGCAAAAGAGCGTTTAGAAACCTGGGCTTCGTACTTAGGCAAACACAGGGGTTCACCAACATCACAACGCTTCGGGTATTATATGATGCACTAGTCCGAAGTCATCTAGAGCACAGCGCAGTCATATGGGCTCCCCATGAAGAGAAGTACAGTGTCATGTTAGAACGGGTCCAGAACAAGTTCACTAGGCATCTGTACTTCAAACTATATGGGGTATACCCATTATACCCTTTGATGTACCCTACTTTATTCGTTCTGGGTATGGTAGGGTACAATCAGCTGAGAGTGCGGCGCGAGTACGCGCTGGCACTGCACGTGGTCCGTGTGCTGCGCGGGCTGGCGCACCACCCCGAGCTGCTGCAGCGGCTGCCGCTGAGCGTGCCAGACCGGTATGTGTGGCGGCGGCGGCGCCCGGGCCTGCTGGCTGCGCCCGCACACAGAACCAACTTACTGGCTAAAACGCCCATTGTTCGCACAATGGGCTTAATTAACATAGTACACGAGAAAGTTGACATTTTTGCGTGTTCTTTGAGGGAATTCGCAATGTACATTATATTTTATTAGCTATAAATAAATAGAATAAGTATAACATAATTATGTAATTTTAGTTTATTAATAATTGTACAAGTACAAATAAATAAATAGTGTAGTCTGTTCTATCGTATTAGGTTAAGTTAGCCTGTAAGGATAGTTAAGATTTTGTTGATAAATAATGAAATGAATGGTTAAAGGTCCGAAACTAGAGCTGTGTGCACAAACGTTATTTCGCGACAGAATCCTTTTAGCGGCGTCCTCTTAGTCGCGCGATTAAGTAAATGGAGCATTTTGGACGCTCCATTTCGTCCTGCTTTGCCGAGATATTACATACTTCAATATCTTTCTGGGACGTTAACGGCGATCCACTCTTGTATCGCCGGTTTTTGCTTTGGTGCTGGGCGATAGTTACACTCTATGTAGGTAGGTTACTTGTAACTTGTGACTGGGCTACTTATATTGGATTTATGTTTAGACATCCTTGTAGGTAGTAGTTGAGCTCAAGGCAATAAAGAGGTTTTGAGATTCTATAATATTTTGATTTTAGATCTTAGGTAAGTTATCCTGCACATTATTCCGCCGCCGCGCCTTGTCCGTGCCGCTCGGTCGGCACGTTGTCGGTTTGACGTATAGTGGCAGCATTGTGTACGGAACACTAAGACAGTATATATGTGGTTTTACTTATAAAATAGCTAAATCGGTCAGTAGTGCTACCATGAGTTTAAAAGTTACGGACTCGATATCGCCTACGTAAATATGTGTATGAAAAACTTGTACAGCGCCCCTGGTAAGAACTAAAATCGGTCGTATGAAAAAAACAACTCGATAGGTTTTTAACGTACGTAAGTTTTCGATAGCCAACTAATGGTACACCTACTGCCCTTTTTACCTATCAACGGTAGTTTAGATCTATTTGGTGATGACAAGGGCATCAGAGGCAGAGGTGACATTTTTTTCTAGTAATAGTCCAGTCAAATTAGGTAAAAATCTCGGAATTCGAGATACCCAGCTGTAAGTCTGTAAATACTTAGATATTGACACCCTAAAAGTGGTCTCAAAACCTACATATGGTAGGGTGTACGCAACTATTAAATTTTCAATGTCAAATGTCACAAATATCAGTTTTATGAACTTTTGTATTTACAGACTTACAGCTGGGTATCTCGAATTCCGAGATTCTTACCTAATTTAAGCTTAAATGACTGGACTATAAATACTACTGGATAGTACCTCGCTTGACCGCCGCTCTGTCCACCATTATTACTTCACTTTCGAACAGTGGCTATATATGATAATTATTTCAGGTTTGGAGCCTTCCGAGAAGACTAAAGAGCAGTCGATGACCAAACGAGTCAAGGAGCGTATGAAGGGCTACTTCTACAAAACCAAGTCTGCGCTGCAGGCCTCCGAGCTCTACGTGCAGTCCAAGAACGGCCGCGGTAAGAAACTAATCGACCAGTTCCTAACAGACCTTCGGAAGCTACTTGAGTCGAACAAATACAACGAAAGCTATTTCAATAGGAAAGCGAATAAAGACATGCGTATATGTAACGAAAATGGACTCTTCGAGTGCGGAGGGATGTGGAACAGCAAGGTGTGCGCATACGACGGCGACCACGTCATCAACCCTTACAGGAGTCGCGAGGAGCGCATCATATTCCAGACGTGGAACCTGGACCATAAAATCGAGCTGTCTCGGTCGATTATACCGAATATATTGAAGGCGATCGAGGGTTTGTACAGCGGCGATGTGACGTGCATCATGTGCGAACACGCCTGCAGGGACGGCGGCGTCGAGGCCGACCGGTACTACCTGCAGATATTTACCCGCGAGAATCTGAAGCTCGTCCACATCGTGTGCCACTACAAGGGCCGGCACGACGCCGCCTCCGACGCGTACACCATCTGTAAAAAGTGTTACGGCAGCCAGAGTATTGATTATAATGTCTAAATCTATTTTACACCTGGTTCAGTTTACTTATAAAAAGGATACTGGGCAAAATGTATTGGAAATGGTCTGTGAACCATTAAACCACTTTCGAACAGGGGTGTTTTACAGATATCCCTACATGAAAACCACGAAGTTATCGTGATGGGTTGGCAGACCATTTGCGCCTGGTCTCATTCGTTTAATAATTTTACAATGTTATTTTAGAGTATATTTCATGCGTTAGTAATAATTGATATATTGACGCTACGCTGTCTAAAATGTTATCATTTAACACACATTATTAATTAGCAGAGACCCTTTATTACACACCTACACAATGTCTCAAATATGCCAAAGAGAATTATTCTATTTTTACAAATTAGTTGATCTACATATTTTTTAATATTGTATCATATATTATCGAATATTGTTAATATATTAAGTATTAATTTTCTAACTAAATGTATTTTAGGTGGTAGGGATTATCATGTAGCCTTTTAAAGTAGTGATTATTTACAATTATAGATTTTATTGTTGATATTGTAAATTGTTTATTAGATGAGAATGACTTTTCTATTCCTTGAATTGATCTCCTCTGCCCTTCATGTTTTAGATGTAAGTCATAGCTAATATGTAAGTAGATAATAAAATGTTGTGTGATACATTTTATATTACTTTGAATTCAGAATGCATTTACATGCCATTCAACTTTCAGTCTCATTTTGTGGATCTCAGTATTAATTTGACTGACAATTTAAGAACAATTCTAGTTTTATTTTTATTGTAAAAATCATGTAAATAATTATAATCTTAACACAACAAAGGTGTGCCAATACGAATATTTTTTGAAGGGGATCTGTCCAAATCTGGGTAAATCCAGTGAAGATTTTGTTTATGATAATGATCATAATTATAAAACACAAATCATATAGTTATGTTAACCTATTATAAGATAAAAGAAGGCCAGATTAAATCGAACTAAACTAAATCATGATACTTAGAAAAACAATTTCAATGAAAAATATCACGAAGACTATCTCAATTGGAATAAAAAATACGAAACCACAAAACATAGCTAAATTGCAACATAATAAACCTCAATATTTATACAGGGTTATAGATAGCCGTATCCAATTCTTGTTAACGATATATCATTTACAATACTTGTCTTTTTATTACTAAATTAACGTAGTAAGTATTAATGAACTAGCTTCTATGCTAGAACTTGCTTTGCTATGTTTTCTATTGCAATGAATTATATTCGAAGGATAACTTAAATCCAAGGCATGTCGAGTCTGCAATGATGCTGAAAGAATAAGTATAAAGACGTATGCGTCAAGGAAGTGCCATTTATCATCAGGCTATTTCTGTCAACTCCTGGACAAAGGCCTCCCCAAATGCACGCCACTTCTGTTGTACGTCGCCAAGGTTAGTGTATGGTGGTGGCCTGTCATAGCCCGGTGATTCTTAGCACCTCCCTTAGTTTACTGAGTGCTTGTTCATAAAATGCTATCTTTTAAAAGTATTGTAAATGATAATACGTTAATGCAAACAGGAAAGATCGATCGACTGAAGCGGCACCAGGTGCCACACTATATCGAATTTGTAGAGCAATGACTTAGTCCGACAGAGATACTTCTGTTCATGGAGCGGTTAGGTAGGTAGGTAGTATTGAAAGGTAACGCTGGAGGCTTTTTCTAACGGAAGTGTTTGTCGTCCACTCTAGAATATTTTTTTACTGCTTATGTATAACTACCTTCTGTGTTTCATTTGTTTATTGGCATATGATTTCAGCTCGAATGCAACCACATTGGCAGTGGCTTGGCTAAAAAGCTCTGCAAGTGAACAGAAAATATTTTGTACTGGTGCATTTTGTACAATTTTCTTAATAGTACCTAGTTTGGTATTGGAATTAAATTCAGGTAGATAATAAAATCTTAACCACTGCCACCCATTTGCCGAAAACGAATTTCAGCCAGCGACATAATAGTTTAATAAAGTAGATTTAAAGTGTACGAGTACTCTTAAACTATTTGGAAGCAATCCTTATTTCCTGGCTGGAGCCAAGCAGCAATTTACGAAAATTCATATTTGTTGATGTGGTTGCTTGCGAGTATAAGTAGATCATAGCGATAAGCACATACGTTGAAGAGCTTTAATATTAAATTTAAGCATAATTAGGTTTGAATTCTTAGTTAAGTGGCATAAACGGTAGTTAATATTTAAGCAAATGCTTAACTTCCGAAGGAAAAGCCTTCAGGTGGTTGTGGTTTGATTAAATTTGTTATAACGTTGATAGAATCACGTTATTCCTTTATTTTTATATTAACAACACATAAACAAACACATAATGATCGTAAATCCACACAATATGTTTGTATGCCATGTTTCTAATTATGTATTATCTTTGTTATAATATCTTTTGAAGATAATATTATGTACTTGTTTGAATAGGTATTTTTATTAATTTTATTGTTGTTGTTGCATAAGCTTAATATCTAAATGTGTGTAGTTACAAATAACTAACTCATAAAAACATATGGGTCTGTTTCACAGTCGTCTGGTAAGAAACCGTGCCCTATTGCAAATACCCTGAGACCTCTATAAACATGAAGTGTTATGGTGTTATGCCATCTGAGTTGAAAAAAATGCTATTAGTTTGGATATGATTTTCGCCATCGATGTTTTTCGTTGATCGTCGTTGAAACCACATATAAATCCAGCATTGATGGTTAAAAATACACAACCATTTATTTTTAAATCGAAGCAGTATTTCCTCAGGTTTCGGCACGTTCAACCTAACAAACTCTTAACAACTTTTGAGCTTTATCATATTATTTTGTAGGTAGGCATAATATTGCAACAAGTTAAAAAGAAAATTTAGAAAGATTTGAACATTCAAATAATGTAGCCAGGGGCCAAAGTTAAACAAGATGTAACATTATATAATGTGAGAACTTTGTGTTTAAATATTACTTAGGTAAGAGTTATCTCAGGACTTTGTAATAGGGTAAAAGTTATAAGTTAAAATGTGTTCAAGATCTTCGCTTATCCCACGGTTGTGAGACACGACCTCAAATATTTATTAGTTATAAGGAAACATAATATTATCAAATCAGAATCCTATTTTGTGACAATGTATGTACCTAATTGTTTAGATAGCAAACATCGATAGCAATATTATCTTGTAAGTAAATTAAAGAATAGATTCAGATGTTGAAAGTATATAATTAGCTCAGGTTCTGATTGGCAGGAATGTTCTAATACAAAAATACTTATGATGTATTTACGTCGTGAATCCTTAACGACATTAGCTGTCGATGAGTAGGTAGAGGATAAAGTAATTGTCTACGTTTATTTGAATTGTTAGCTTGAAAACTAACAATGTATCTTCATAGCATGGTAGGCCATGGATGGCAAACCTACTTTTATAGTAACCAGGCTTCGAAAAAATAGGTACATCTCAAATTATTTAAAATCGAATGAAAATGTATCGCTGTATTTGTTTTTTTATTATTATTAATTTTTTACACATAGCTACTACTTTATCGACTTATCATGAGATCCTGGACGCCTGGGTAGACACACAGGACCTAAGCTTGAGATGGAAACATTGCAAAAAAAAATTATGATCTAAGTAGTTCATAGTATGTAGAATTAGGTGGAGCGCAATAATTTTTAAAGTTACTGTAAGCGTTTCCATTAAACTTTATAGTTGTTCGCCGTAGATGTTTAGTGTATGTTTACAGTATTACGACCTCCTCCAATCCCTATATGTATACAGTAAGAGCGAATTTCATAATATACAAAATAAACAAGACATGAATTCACTAAACTTGAACATGTAGCAGAATTATATCTTAGGTAGGTACTTTAGAAGGGAAAAAGAATATCTCATTTAAAAAGGTATGGTTGAGGTAGGCAGCTTACTCTAAATTTACCTTTAATTTAATTTGAACTATTAGTTCCAAATAATTATTGAATTGTTCTGGGTAAGCTGATATTGTCAAGTATAGTAAAATATGTGTCACATTGTTAAAATTATTACCTAAAATGCGAAGATCATTAAGGTAGGAAAGCAAATATTTTTTTATTAGTAAAGCTTAGGTATAGTTGGTATAGTCAATGTAAAAGGCTTTAGTTGTTTTATTATTAAAATACTTTTCAAAATATTGTCAGTTTTTTTTTCGCAATTACGTACCTATATCTATCATTTGTTTTGCGTGTATTAAGCATATCTATATGTATGTATAGTGATAACTACTACCTTAAAAGATTGAGGATGTCTCGTAGTTTGGATAGGAAAACATAATTTGATTCTGTAGCTGATGCGCGTAGATCATTACACTATACAAAGGTAAATAGCTAGTCCAATGTACATTATTTTTAATAAACTAATGTTTAACCAAGCTATTGTGTTTTGTTTTATTTTGCTGTCATCTCATTTTGTTATTTTCTTAACACATACTTTAATACTGACTTATTTACCTAAGGTTTTAAAGACCCACCCCTTAAAGCAATTAATAGTTATTACAAGCTTTAACCCTTGATCAAATACAGCATATAGAAATTTTTCATCGGTTTTCGCCGGTATTACAACTACATAAGGTTCAAAATCTGGTGGGAACTATTTTCCCCGTGTCTTATTAAGGGTTAAAGAAAACAAGACAATTTATTATAGACATTTTTATTACTTTTTGAGTAACACAGTAGCAACTTATTACTAATTGCAAATAAAGTGAATGGGTTATCTCCTCTTCCTGCCAGGATTCTTTTTGCTGGGATTCCTCTGTCCTTTACCACCTTTTGGTTTCTTGGCTGTGAAGTTAGTAGCATTCCCTTTGCCTTTGCCCTTGATCTTGCTGCGTCCTTTAGGAAGTTTCATGTTCTTTTTCTCTTCTGATCGCCTGGTGGAAAAATAAATACATAAATTAATTGTGACACAAGACAATATTTTTTAATAATTAGTTACATAAACAGTGACATAGAAGCATGATAATTAATTTTTGATAGTCAAGGTTAGTGTAATATATATAGAAGTACAGTCTACTTACTGGATCTGTTCCTCGTTAATATGTTTTGAGACTGCCTTCTCTATATCAATTTTGGGTCTCTTATTCAAGATTCTGTCTATCACACTCAGGTTGTTCTCTCGTTCTGCCTGAGGCGTAGGTATTGGTGCTTTCCGTTTTCTTTCTTTGCCTGGGATCAGTTCATGCACTCCCTTGCCTCTGGCTTCCTTCTCTTTCGGCAATTTGTCTTGGAATTTACCAAGCGAAGCAGTTGACGCTTTAGCAACCGTTGCAGCTGTAGCTAGCTGGAAATATGATAAAGTAATTTTAGTCAATTATTTATTTTACAATTTCTTCATTATATAGGACGAAGAGTATTGCATTTTTTCAATTAAATTGAGTATTAAGTATAGCATGTAATATCTGGACTTAGTTTAGTTTAAAATAATTTATGAAACTGATACCGCAAACGCACAACACATGTGTGTGCTAGTACACCATAAAAAATATTCCATTTAATTTTTTGGGAAGACTAATGATCAGATTACATACCTGGGTAGCAGAAGCCTTATCTGAAGTAACCGGGAGACCAACTCTGGGTATTTTAACTTTTCTTGCTCTGGCAATATTCTTCAGTCGCTGTAGCTCATTCTTTGACACTTTCTCAGATTTCTCTGTTGCTTTCTTCTCATACATGTCTGTCATTGGATCCACATTCTGAGGGACTTCTATTAACCAATTCTTCTCTTTTTCAGCAGCTGCTTTCTTGAATCTACAAAAAAAATATTTGTAAGAAAACAATGTACCTACAATTGTGTACAAGGAGTAAAACTAGTAAAGTGATTTATTTCAATATGCTAATAAATATTCATTCAAAACCAACTTTCTTAACTCCGGGCTGAGTAATTTCATTACAGAAAAGCTCACACAAATTTTGCCCGACCCCAGACTCAAACCGGGGACCTCTCAGTCCTTATGCAGTGCACGCTACCAATAGACCAACGAGGCAGAGGCATGAAATCTATACAAATATTATAAAGCTGAAGAGTTTGTTGGTTTGTTTGAATGTGCTTATCTCAGGAACTACAATCTCAGGTTTGAATTGAAAAAATATTCTTGTATTGAATAGACCATTTGTCGAGGAAGGTTTCAGGCTTTGACTGGCTCGGTGGAACAGTGGTTAGTGACCCAGAATCATTACTTATAGTTCCAAGAGTCGTGGGTTTGATTCCCACCCGGGACAAATATTTGTGTGATGAACACCAATGTTTGTTCCGTGTCTGGGTGTTTTTTTAAATATACCTAAGTATATTTGTGTATACCACTGTTGTTTCTGATATCCGTAACACAAATGCTCAAGCAACTTACTTCGGAATCAGAACAATGTATGTGATGTTGTGTGATATTAATTTATTATTTATATTTATATAATCTGCAACCAATAGGAGCAAAGAAAGAAAACAGGGAAAAATGCCAATGAAGTAGTTAGCACACTTATTAATTAAATCAATAAATATGTAACTAATATGCAACATCACATACTATCTGATTTCATGCTGTTGTACCTTCCATGTAGTGTACAAGCATTTGAGTTATTGATTTTAGAAACAACATTGGTCTACACAAATTATATAAATAACTCAATAAGCGGGAATCAAATCCACAGATCTTGGTGCAAGGGATGGGGGCACACCTAAATATGCCATTGAGCCGATCAAACACTTACCCATAGAGAGGTACCCATTTCTGTAACTGCTCATCCCATTCCAATTTATCTTTCTTCTTTTTCTGGATGCCCTTTGATTTGGCAAATTCCTGCCATTTAGTCAATGGTTTGGGCTTGGGCACTGGTTTAGAGCGTGGCAGCACGGTCGTCGGCTGCGGCAGCCGCACCACGATAGCTTCCTCTATCCTCTCTGTAGGGAGCTCCCACACTTTGTTCAATAGTAATTGTGTGTTGTCTCGAGATAGTGAATGTAAGTATGCATCTTTTTTCGATCTGTAAAGAAAATGCGTTGTTATTGAAGTATTAAACTCACTATATCTTTTCATAACAAGTAAAAACTCTTCACTTACTTCAGCGTTTTGGTGTCCAAGTCATTTGAATCATACGCGAGAAGTGTGCCCACATCGAACTCTAATTCTAAATGCTTTTCGACGTCAATTGGCTTGTATTTTTCAGCTTTTTTCTGTTCTCTTTCTAAGATTTCATTAACGATATCCATGTTTTAAGTGAATTATTAACACGCACAAAAATAATGCATTTCCCACTTAACCTCACTTCAACAACAAGAGAACACACATGACATTTGACAGTTAACTCGATCCACGTGCAGTGCTGTAACACAGAAAAATTTTTGTACAAAACAGTCTTCGTAAATGATCATTATTCCGTTTCACGAATGTACGTAAAACATGATGTCACCTATCATGTCGGATGGAAATCTTAAAACTCTGTTATGTCATTTTTTTTAGAATGGAACGCATATTTATTGTTATAATCATATAATGTGTCGTCAACATTGACTGCGTTTACATTGCAATTATTTAATAAATTTGGAATTTACGAAGATAAAAGACTAGCTTTTTTGCATAATTAACAAGTACCTCAACATGACAGGGGAATTAGAAAAAAGTTATTGTTTCAAGAAAGAGAACAAATTTCTCGTGAAAAGTGGTTGTAAAAAGCGTATGTGGAGGTCTCTGAAGCAAATTTTAACTGCTGAGCGGGCTCTACCTTGGCATAACGATGCTGTTTTATGTAAGTTATCTCATAGCGATGTATTATTTGTATTTAGTTGTAATATGTATTTGACAACATAACCTTTTCTTTTTGTAGACTACTCGATAAATGCTCCGCCTACTTTCAAGCCGACAAAGAAGTATTCCGATATATCAGGCTTGCCAGCGCCGTACATGGATCGACATTCAAAACTCTTTTATAGCAATGCGGACGAATTCGCCACAGTCCGCAGTTTGCCCATGGACATCACTGCTGGATATCTGCAGCTGAGAGGAGCTAATTTGATTGTAGGATAAGACTCCTAAGCCCTTGGTACATGTTTGTGCTAAATGGCATTAGCAAATGAGAGATTATGAAATAGATATTGTTGGGAACAGTCATAACTTTCTAGTATGTGAAAACGAACTTCACTTTAAAGATATTGAAAGAATCATTATAATGACTAGCCAGGGGAGAATGCAGTTATTGTGAGAAGATGTGGAAAATATATAATTTATAGAACTTTTGCATGATTTATTTATTCCCTCACACCTATAACATATAGTTATAATTAATTATAAGTAAATCAATTGTAGAGTTAGGGGCGAGAGCCATCCACTCCCCCGCAAGTCTACTCCAATGATGACAACACTCCATGCCATCACCATAATTGGTTAGGAAATCAATGATAGTGATATAAAACAAAAACACATTGGAAAATAACGTTTATTATACACCTGCTATGACTTAATCTTAAAATTAACAACTAGCAGTCCATTCTTGGCTTCAGCAGACTTGAACCATCTTCCAGACTTGTGTTCTTGCCCTACAGCTGCATACAACATTTGGCCGTCAAGTGTAAATTGCATAGAATTAACAAAACCTTTAACTTCTATGCTAAATAATGGCAAAATCTTTCTATAAGAATCACATACTTTCCATAGCCTGATGTTATTGTCATATGACCCTGAAGCAAATACATCAGAGTTCAACAAAGTAGCTAAGCTTGTGATCCAACGAGGAACTTCATTCTCTGCACCATGTGCTTCAGTAATAGTACAGAGAGGTTTCTTTTTAAGAACACTCCAAACACATAAAGAACCATTATCACTGCCAGACACAAAATGCTCTTCATCCAATAATCTCACTTCATCCAAACTGCCCACAGGACCATTGAAAATTAACTGGGATTCTTCAACTATTTTCCATATTCTGACAGAAGTGTCTCTGCCTCCTGCAGTGACTGCTCTTTCTCTGGTTAATGCATCTATAGATGTAATGGCTGTTTGATGTCCAAACAGAGTCTCCACATAGGCCATTTCATCCAGTGACCATATTTTCACAGATCTATCCTTGCTAGCCGAGTACAAATCATGTGTATTCTTCCTAAAAACTAATCCTGACACTGTATCCTTATGACCTCTAAAAACATGGACATGTTTTAAGGTATTTGGATCCCACACCTGAATGTTGGCTGACTGGTCAGAAGTCACTAGAAATTTATTGTCTGTTGAAACAGCTATTGAAGTGATGCCACCTTTCAAATAGTTCGAGTGTGTTTTGTAGGTAAGGGAGCCGAGTTTTCTTTTCTCTTTGAGCCCCCACTTAATGATAGTGCCGCACTTGCTGCCGCTGAAGGCCAGCAGCGCGTCGCTGGTCACGCACACACAGGTCAGGCTTAGCCGGTGCTCTCTGACCCGAATCAGCCGGCACTCCTCCTCGGTAGGCGCGACATAGTTATCAGCTACTTCGACTTTTAATTTCCCTTTTTGCTCCAAGTAATCCTTCTGTAACCGCTTCTCCACAGCAGTGTCGATCTCCTTCAGTTCCGCCCGTTTCGCCTCTTCCTTTTCGATTTCTTCTAGATACTTCTTCGCTAACCGCAACTTCTTTTGCTCTGCGGTTTCATTATCACTCTCAGACTCTTCTGCGTCAGAGAACTTCTTGATGTCCAAGTCACTTTCAGATGATTCCTGTCCATTTTCTAGGTTAGGAACGTTTTGCTTTTTTGGATTCTTTTTCTTTAGTTTTTCACCTTTTCTTTTATGAACCTGTCTTGATTTACCTTTTAGGAAGAAGGACGATGACATTTCTTTTAATAAATACTAGCTTGTATATAACTTTAATTAAAATATTTACGTTAAAAACAGGAGTAAAACTCAAAAACCACACACACGTTGTTTTGACATTGACAGCTTCACATTTTTACTTTTTTTTTTTCAACGGCTATGGATATAAAGGGTACTTGTGTTGCCGTCATCATACTTATATAGAGCCTACCGTAGCGCTATTTTCTGTGCTGACGACTATAAAGATTCTTTCCACACTAATGGACTACGGACATGTGCAACTGTTTAACCGACTTCAAAAAAGGAAGAGGTTCTCTATTCGTCTGTATTATGTATAATATTTTTTCTCGTCTGCGCGCATAGAATACGCCATGTGCTAGGCCTAAGATTTGTTCTCTTCAAAGTTCTACTGGAGAAAATAAGCAATTCGTTATCACACAGTGTGATTTGGTAACGACAGCTTGTAAAACGTAGTGATTATGTTCTCTTCGCCTGCTGTTTGAAGGCAACTTTAGTCATTATTAGGGTACATACCTATACACCGTGAAATTTTAGTGGTTGTTTTCCCGTGGCAGAACGATTTGCCTTTAGTAATACTATCGAATCACGCAAAAAAAATCCGCGAAAAAAAATTTTTTTTTTCAAATTTTTAAACATAATAATTTTCCAACTCGAAAACGAGAGAAGCTATCGTTCTTTTATAAGATGTGACGTAATCAGGTACTGCTTGCCGCATGAAATCGGTGGTTAAAGCTGAAGAAGCTTGACACCCTAAGTCATAAAGCGGTTCGAACGTGCTTTCGAGTTTCGGTTAAACCTTTCGTAAAACCGGCATTTATAGATTTTAACAAAAAAGAACTGCACAAATCTATTGTACTATTAAGATAGAATCATTCTACTACGTGAAAACAACCACTAAAATTTCGGTTCTGTTGACAGCTCGTCACTTTTCGTAATTCGTCGCTTTAGTTAATACGTCTCATTGATTATGACGTCTCTCGGCTTAACTAGACAACATCTCTTACATGTCTCATGCTGTACTTCGTCACTTTCCCGATTCGTCCGACATTGTACAAGCAAGCTTAAAAGAAAAAATCTAGATTATTAAAATCAAATTTGAAACTATATCCAATATATTATATTTTATTACTAAAATCACGAAAATAAAATCGTTACATCGATCAACGAGTTACTTTACCTTTGAAGCCTATTCAAAAATGTCTACTGCTTTCCTCTTCTTTGGTTCCTTTTATAATAAATAAAACATTTTTTTTACGTATTCGGCCAAATCACTACTACGCACTTTAGTTTTGTATATAATAACGCAGCACGATTGATTTCACTGAGGATAGTAAGTCAACTTTTTTTTACTTTAAAATGCGCAAAGTGAGCTTCTCTTTTAATTATAGAAATAAAATAGTAAAGGCCTGGTTTCTTTATATTAATCCGCCTATTAATCCTGCCAACCCTCGAGTGAGTTAAAAACACTAAGTCAATCCAAGTGCGTATTTGAAAAATACTCATTAAATAATTCAAAGTTTTTACCCTCATTCGAAATGTTAAATGGTTAACCATCACAGTAGTACCATCATGCGACCAATCAATGGAAGTAATACGAATAAACGAAAAAAATGGTTAATAATATTATACTTGATTATACATGCTCGTCGGACGAATCGGGAAAGTGACGAAATACAGCATGAGACACAGGGCCGTCTTAAACTAGGCTGGGGCCCTTGGGCACACAAGAATTTGGGGCCCTATTGGAAAGTAAAAAATGCTTTACTAAGTATAACGATTTATTATAGGTAATCAAAAACAGTATGATATAACATGTCATTAATGATATTAGAATGCTGCTGGTTTTTTGGTTACGATAACGATAACGGTTTCTTTCGGGATTTCTGTTGAGCAAAATCTTCTATGTTAGGCCTTGTTTAGAAGGTGCAGCTTGACTTTGGAATCGGAGGGATTGCGTAAATGATCGCTAGATGGCGTACTTCTTTTCTATTCTATTCTACTTAGTAAATTCGGTAAGATAGGATGCGTTCGAAAATATTATTAATTATAGTCCTTTTCAGCTAAGATGATCCCTGTGACACATCGATTTTGACAATTGTGGAGATGTCCTACAATGAAATAATTTCGATTATTTCTGGTAATCGATAATATTTTATAAGGAAATGAAATCGATTTTATTAATCTACCAAAATTTAAAGCATAATTTGTCTTTATGTATTATAGTGAAAGTTTATTGTACATATATGTATGTTTTACATAGTGCTATTCGGTAAAGTGAAATGATAAGAGAGTAAATTTTTCATTCAGTGTTTGAAAAATCACTGTCCGAAGAATCGCTTGATGAGTCAACATCCTCAAGGTGGGAGACATTTTTTCGACCGGTTGCTGTTACCACCATACAGTTGTGTAAAACCCGCCAAGTGACTCTGACCTCTCTTGGTCAGGTCGCGTTCCGGGATCAGCACTGTACGAACCGGAGCCAGGGGGGACCATTGTTGCGGCAAACGCCGGACCAGTGGAGTCTTAGCGGCGGTATTGTGCGGGCGGAGCGGGTCAGCCCGCCGGCCAGGGAGACCCGTAGAAACGGGGCCCTTCCGTCCGGCGGACTGGCCAACTCCGACCCGCACAGCTCAATACCAATGCGAGACTCCACGCCTTGTCTCGTTGTTGCCGCAGCAGTGGTATCCTCCTTCACGGCTTTCAGGGTGAGTGTGACAAGCTCAATATGGTCTATTGTTCCTGTCGACCTCATATTTGGATCTCACTACCGCTTACCATCAGGTGCAGTGAGGTCATCTTATTAGCCTCTTATATTAAAAAAAAAAAAATCCCTGACATTTGTTATAAGTTGGTCTTTCCAGTCCTCTAATATGGTACTTACTTTTTTTCTTTTGGACTACTTTCGTCCAATTTTCACGAGAGACTGAAGCGATTGTCAAGTGATCGCAATATTGTACCCGATTATGTTAGTCTCAGCTCTACGCTCTTACTAAGTTCCGTTCTACGTATACGAACTGCATAGATATTTAAAAAAATCTATTACATTAAATTAAACTAAACGATTCAGTCTCTCTTTTAAAAGTATAAAATTATTTATTTTAATATTTTTCCTAATGACGTCGCAATAAAATGAAAAGTGTGCAATAAAATTATTTTCGTTTGTCAAACGTAAAATGCGTGATTCAGAACACAATGAAGTATCACAGGGATCATCTTAGCTGAAAAAGACTATAGTACAGTAGGAATAGGCGCTGTCATCGATGAAATATAATGGCGCGACTGGAAAGACCAACTTATAATAAATGTCGGGAATGGTGACACATCAAGCGGTTCTTCTGACAGTGATTTTTCAAATACTGAATGAACAATTTACTCTCTTCTTATTATTTCACTTTACCTAATAGCACTATGCTATGCACTTATAAAGCATACATATATGTACAATAAACTTTCACTATAATACATAAAGACAATCATGCTTGAAATTTTGGTAGTTTAATAAATTCATTTTCTTTTAAAATATTATCGATTACCAGAAATAATCGAAATTATTTCATTGTAGGACATCTCTACAATTGTCAAAATGATCCCTAAGATGCTTCTTAGCTGAAAAGGACTATAGCATATGCTTTGTATTGTAAGTACCTTCTGATAAGATTACTGATATGTGAAAAAAGTGTAATGGGCCCGACAAAAATGTTTTGAGAGATATTGTCGGACCTTCGGGGGTCCCCTCAGAATGGGGGCCCTGGGCACGGGCCCCGTGTGCCCTTATGGTAAAGACGGAACTGATGAGACATGTAAGAGATGTTGTCTAGTTAAGCCGAGAGACGTCATAATCAATGAGACGTATTAACTAAAGTGACGAAATACGAAAAGTGACGAGCTGTCAACAGAACCAAAATTCACGGTGTATACTTTTGCAGCTCAGTGACTACCAACCTATTTTGAAAAGCAATAGAACATTTAGAAAATGTCCATGCAAAGTGAAATAAGTTATATAACAAGTCTGCCTACTGCGACAAAGTGGATTAACAAAGACCTTGCTTCTCACATTAAGCGGAAATAATCGTTAGGAATATTGGAAATCTTTGTACTGAGATAAGGATAGATTGGTAAGGGAGAATAAAAAAAAATAATACTATTAAGATATTTTATTACATATTTAAACAAACTACACAGAATCCAGTGCCAGGTGTCCTTTGATGTCTTCTTTCTTCTTGATTGATGAAAATTTAAAGAAAAGGTTTAAACAACCTTTTCTTTAAAATTATGACTATACCTATTAAAACATAAAATTAAAAAAGAAATTCATAATACTATGAATGTACTTTGTCATCTCGTTCAGGGGGAGCAGGGAGGGTGTAGTTGGTCCTGCTTCGTTACCGATAAACCTAGACGCGCGAATCTGCAAATCACAGGAATCAGCACAGCAAACTGCCACAGCAAACAGGCCAGCGCACCACCGGCCTGCCAAACAAACGCTCCAGTTAGTAGTGTCTGCGTCAGCCGGCCGCTAACTACTTAATTTTTGCTTTTATGAAACTTATGGCTTCTTACCTCCCCATTTTAAATGAACTTACATTCCCAAAGATATTATGATGGATGTACGAAGTTAATCCAAATTAAGTATTGAAACAAATTTTAAACAAAATGCTTGAAAACTTGGAAGGATACTTCGCCTTTGAAAGAGTCTAAGCTATGCGTGTCTCGGTTTCTCAATAAGTATAAAAGTTTACTCATAACTTATGAACAGCAACAACAGCACAACTGCAGTTGTCAGCAATCAGCAAACCCCCCCTCCCCGCAAACCGCCTCTCGCTCCCGCGTACTCCACGCCCTGAGCATACCAACATTACAATTAATATTACACTTGTAATCATTGTCGCAGGATTGTGATATCATATCTATATTTTACAAGACTTTTCATTAAGAAACAGCACATCATTTAGAGACTATAATTTTTAATGGGTAAAATGTTAAACTTGATAATTACAACTAAATGGTTTGCTGCTGTTGTAATTTGATACTCATAAAAAATAAGTGATTTTAAGATACAACAAGGCTTCATCAGTTTTAGATTTGAATGCAGGTATTTACCACACACTGTGAGACCATCACAAATAATGCCCAATTTAGCCCAATAGTCCCTGGGAGTACATGATCTTCTTGCTATTTGTACATACATCTGAAATAATTTCTATGGACCATCACAATCTTGTGTACTGATTAATTGTCATTAAAATAGGTTACATGAATGACACAAGTTTATTATCTAAATCTAATTTATGTGATTGATTATTTTGTAGACAGCGCAAGAGTATTTTTACATTAATTAACAAATTATAAATTTAGAAAAAAAATCTCCAACTTGATAGTTAAAACTGAGATGACAAAATCAATTTGTTCTAGCTGAATTATACAGAACACACATGAATACAGAAATATCTTATTGAAGTAAAATGAAAAATCATTATTTTCTTAAATTACAGTAAACCTAAAAATTAAGAACTTAAAAGTATAATTTGTTACATCAAATTTTGCCACTATGAGTGCATAGTTAGGTCTTGGATGGCTAGTGAGTAAGTGTCGAGTTTTAAGTACCTTGGCTGAAGGCTGCAGTCTTGCAGTACAGCACTTCAGCTTTCTTCAGAGGTACTCTCAACCTGGAAAAAATAAACCTCTCATTAATTCATAATCTACTAAGAAAACATACATTAAATGATAGGGCATCATGGTCCAAGAGCGATTTGGTTGGACACATTGATGTACCTTCATATTAGATAAATATACTCTTATATTAAAAACTAGTTTTCGCTTAATTTATGTGGAGTGGTTTATCAATATTTTCCTTATAGCAGTTGGTTAATAAAAAGCATGTACTTTATTAGGCTCTAAACTGTGTACCAAATTAAATTTAAATAGCTCAATTATTTCAGCATACACTTTCACATTTATAATATTAGAGAGCAAGTAAGTGAAGTGCCTGCAAAAATGTATAGTATAGTATAGATAGTGTCACTCACCCTGCACTTCAGTGTCGCGAGCGCGAGCGGCTGCGACTGCGGCTGCGGGAGCGGCCCCGCGAGCTCTTGGAGTCGGAGCGCGAGCGCGAGCGAGAGCGGGAGCGCGAGCGCGAGTACGAGCGCCTGCGCGACCGCGACCTGGACCTGGAGCGACGACGTGAACGAGACCGTGAACGGGAATTGCTAAAAGAAACACCATGACATACTATATCAATTTCGCTCCACGAGTACCATTGCCAAATCCAATTGTGTAATCAGTTGGTGGTTGATGTTGTTACGGTTGCATTATGTACCTCTTTTTACAGTAGGAAGTCTGAATTGAATAAGGATATTCTTTTAAATTTACAAATAGAATCCCCGAAAAGGATATAAAAGAGGTAGATAATGTAACATAGCTGCTATCAAACAAAATATTAGATAGACAATAATGTTGTATTTAGTATTACTTTGTTTTAAGACGATTTGATCGGCATCCAGCCACTTAACACAAAAACACACCAGACAGGAAGAAGCCCCTGCTGACACCACCAACCTTTAATGCTTTAAATTAATCATCAATTTTAGGTTTATCATTATGAAAAAAGTTTTTGATATTTATTACAACAAATTACTAAAAGTTATATTGAAAATTTGGTAATACAAAAAAAAAGAGCTGCATTATTCAGCTGCTGAAATTGAGAAAAACAAAATTAATAATTTGCAATTATAATTTCGTTTTATGTAGGTATGTCAAATTATTATTTTATGAGCATAATGAATCAAATAAATTACCTGCGACGCCGGTCGTATCTGCTTCTATACGGAGAGGAAGGGCGACCATATCTAGCCATCTGTACCCTGAGCTCCCTGCCATCCAACATGCGCCCGTCTAGCGAGTCTAGCGCTTCTTCGGCATCACGTCGGTCGTAGAACCTACAACAACCATAAACCGTTTGAGATTGAAGGTTACTTTGAGCATGGTATTTTCCACCGGTAAATAGACATGAAGTATATCAAGATGATGGTAAATCCTTACCTTACGAAAGCGAATCCTCTGCTCTCCCGAGTATATCGGTCTCTTGGTATGTAAATATCTCCGACTTCACCGCATCTTTCAAATACACGACGCAAATCTTCAGGCGTTGTACGGTATGTGAGATTATCAACTTTCAACGACACCATGCCGTCAATGCGCGGCGGAGGCCTCCCGTAACTCATTTTTAAAGATATAATGTAATAGTTTCACAAAAATCCTCAGTTAGCAATAAATTAGGAATGGCGTCACATTCACAAAGCTTCACGGAGTCACACACAAGCGTTCAGTTGCAATATGGCTACCGGAAAAGGAAGTCAAACCAAATAGCAAGCGTGCCCTTCTCCTTCTCGTCTACTATTCGATGTTACCATTTCATTATTTTAAAATTCTACTACAAGTTTGAGAAAAAGAGAAATTATTTTTTTAATCTACGATCAGGCATGGGCATGATATTGTTATGATTTTTTGCAACGGTTGCTATGGAAAACAATGCTTGTTTGTTCCAAATATGTTTTTATAAGGATAATATACACGTCATTTAGGTATATTCGTCGTGACAAGTAGGTGGTTTTCGGTTTCATAAAATTCGTGTTTACTTTAAAATTAGTTAAAAAATTATATAAGTTGACCATGATTGATACAAAAGGAGTAAAATTAGTTCGGAACAAAAGACTTCTCCCAGACCTTCGTAAAGAAGGTGAACTGACGAAGGAGATCGTTCTCTCTACGAAGCAGAAACATGGAGTGCCTGCAGGCTCCAGGCTGTTCTCACACCACACTTTAGCAAGTGTTAGAAAAATGAGTTTTTTCCACCCTTTCTTGTAAGTAATTTTACTCATAGTTAAGTCTTTGTAGGAAGACCCCACCGAAAGCCTTTATTAAAATACTTTAGGTGATCTTAAAAAAAATATATAATGCTCTCTAATATTATAATATACCTACTTATTTTGGCATAACTGACAGAATACAATCTCAAACATTAAGATAATATATACAAGTCATTTAAATGCCACTATGTGTTGGATTTGGTCCCACACACGCGTCCTTAAAATCTGGGACTCTGTAGTCCTGAGAAATTGGCAATGACTGAAGGCGTAGGAATGTGACGACCCCACCGCCCCCTGGTGAGAGTCGCTGCCTTTCTTGGTGCGAAAGTCAGCTCTCTCTACCAATGCAACCAGTCATCCCAGAGCAGCCTCTGGCGGGCTGAATTAGATTGACATCCCTTGGGACCCGTGCCTCTGAGAGTCGACCAGACCCTCTCCCCGCCTGCCTTAACTGGCCGGTGGGAGTGGACCCCACAGGGGCCGCAGGACTCTCGCCTCAGGTTTGCCTTAGCCGGCCGGCGAGAGTGGAGCGTCAGAGCTACATGCTCGCAGAAATAAAAGATGAAAGTGAAAATAATATTAATAATGGTTTTTAAATTGGTAAATTCAATAGGGTACCGTTAAACCTTTTCCAGCTTACCTGACGACAGCCTTGATCTAGTCCTCGCAGCCACATACAACCACTCGACGGAGAAGTTCGCCGACAAAGAGGACTTGTACATACAGCCGGAGACCATCGGCTGCGAGACTTGGCGGCGGCTGAGGAACGCTTACGACAAATACCCGACTAAAATGATACCTTTGGTGGGTTCACCTAAACCACAGATAACATAATACTCCCAAACAACTTTAATTGGTTGGCAGGAATAAAAAATATCTGGCTTAGTAATTTCTAGTGTAGTCACTACCAAGTAGGTACTAAGCTCAAAGCTGCCTTAAAATATGCCAACAGTGCCCCTGCCTGTTTTGCAGCTATTACTTCTTACTCGTATCCTACATTTATCTTAAAGGTATGAATCGATACCTTGTTTTTAGGGTTCCGTAGCCAAAATGGCAAAAACGGAACCCTTATAGTTTCGTCATGTCCGTCTGTCCGTCTGTCCGTCTGTCCGTCTGTCCGTCTGTCACAGCCGATTTACTCGGAAACTATAAGTACTACAGTGATGAAATTTGATGGGAATATGTGTTGTATGAACCGCTACAAAAATATGACACTAAATAGTAAAAAAGAATTGGGGTGGGGCCCCCATACATGTAACTGAGGGATGAATTTTTTTTCGATGTACATACCCGTGTGGGGTATCAATGGAAAGGTCTTTTAAAATGATATAAAGTTTTCTAAAAAACATTTTTCTTAAAGTGAACGGTTTTTTTGATATCGGCTCTCCATGTCGTAAAAAGTATGTCCCCCCTCTATTTTTATAACTACGGGGTATAAAATTCTAAAAAAAATAGAGGTGATGCATGCTAATTAACTCTTTCAACGATTTTTGGTTTGATCAAAGTATCTCTTATAGTTTTTGAGATAGGTTGATTTTTATTATATTTGCTGCTACGGAACCCTTTGTGCGCGAGCCCGACTCGCACTTGGCCGGTTTTTTCAAGCCAGAATAGTTGAGCAGTAATGCAATAATACATAAATAATGTAAATAGTGGCTATGCATCTATTTAAAAGTAAGTATAATGCATTTTTATTTTATTTCAGGGCCATCCAATGAAGCGTGGCGGCATCACGGAGCACAGGTCGCCGTTCAGCGTGAAGCTGATGAATTCTGGTGTTCATTCCTCGCAGACCAACCCTGGCTACAGCAGGCAGCCAGCGGGCGGAGCCATATTCTTCTACTAGTGACGTGCAGTGGCAAATCTAGGCAACAATATCCAACCATTTTATTCCCGCCATTTTGTGGCTGATCTTTTCAAGGATAATAGTGCCAGAAGTTCATTGAATGCCCAATATCGATGACTTAAAATATTTCGATGGGTCGTTATCTAAGAGCAATGAAGTCTGAGTAGTTATTTTAATCTATATCATATTAATGTCCTTTGATCTTATAGCATTAGATCTATTCTTTCTAAATATATCGTAGGTATGGATAATTAATTATCTCGCGTCAGTCTACAAGCTTATGTATTTATTATTATTTTCTCCTATTTGTCTAGGCTGTGTTGGGTAGGTCGCTCATTTAGTTTTACCTATGCATCTAGGGATTTTATTTGTTTCATTTCGTGTTGTTCTCCATGTCTTGTTTTGTTTTGATCATCAATATAATATACAATTTAAATGAATTTCTTAGTTTTATTTCCACCTATCAATATTGCTTACCGATTTGATGAGTTAATTGGATCAGATCAGAACAGCTAGGCGTGTACAATAATGTACAAGTACTTACCTAATGGTACGGTATGGTACTACTTATAAGTAATATCCGGTTTTTAGGTTTTAAGATCTTTATTTTCTCATAAGATCCTGTTTTTGCTGACTGTACGTGCATAATATAATACCTTTCAAGCATGCGTAATAGTCGACAAAAATGAATGACAACACCATGGCTCCGATTCAGATACCTGATTACCTTTGATTTTTGAGTTTTAAAGGAATGGGTCAAATGTATCCTGAGGGGTATTTAGAGAAGGTAGGTACAAGATGTATGAATGTATATTAAAACGTGGATGTGAATTTTTATATCGAATCTAGATTCTTCTGAAAGGGCACAGAGAGGTAAGGTAGAGGCCTAGCTATATAAAAACTACCTACTTTTTAATGCTGGCAGTTGTCATAGAAAGTAACACCTACTTTGTATTACTCAGAAAACATCGCATCTATTTGGCAGAAGGAAAGTCATAAAAATATTTTACAAAGTCAGACAGACTACCGAAATTTAAGCAAACAATTTGTTCGAACTATGTAAAAGTCTGATGTTTTTATGTACAAAATAATAAAATAATTTGCAACCGCGTAAAAGTTAATTGAATGGATTTCTTGGATTCCATCGGTAAGACACTTATCTACCTCTAACTTTACAACTTTATCTACCAATCCTTTACTTTATTTTGTTAAGGCCTATGTCCTAACTTCTTAATGATATTGTACCTACACCTCTCCAGATCTAAAAAAGAAACAAAAAAAGTCACGCCGTGTGCGTTCCTGGTACCTGTATGAGCAATATAAATCCCTTGAAAGAAACCAGTTAGACGCCGCTCAGAAGTTGAAAGAGAGGTCCCACCAGGATAGGATCTTGCGCCAGGAGTTGAGTGAGCGGCGCGCGCGGCGGCAGCTCTACGACCAGTTCGGGGTCTGCCACAGCGAGTCCTGCCTCGACAAAAGTGAAGGGAAGACGTCCCTCAGCGCCAGCACTGACGATTTCTTCGAGAGCTTTTGTGAACTACAAGAGGATGAACGGTCCTCCCCAGATACTGAACGCGACACAGATACAGAAGACGCGTACAGCCAAGACGATTCGCAAACAGGCAAACGCTATATCGAAGACTTCAAAAGCTTAGACAATATAAAAGACGATCAGAGTTTTACGGACAGCGTGACCAGCGTCGTCCAGAAACACAAGCCCAATGAAAACTATTCTGATGATCTGAAGGACGAAATCAAACAGGACAAGAAGAGCATCGCGGAGGAAATCAATTTGCAGTTTGAAACGGTAAAGGAAAATTTACAATGTCTCGAGAAATATTCAAAGTTGTGCAGCGACGATAAGATATCTGAGGTGGATAGTTCGGAGTCGTTCGGAGAAGACTGCATGAAGGTGTCTCGAGCTCGTCAAGAGAGTGATCTTAACTTGTACAATATTTGGTCGAAGTTGGTTTCGTTTGCCTATCAAGTAATACAGCTGAATCATGGTAAGAATAAAGATACAATTATTGTAGACTTTCGCGTTAAAAGTAGATATACACCGTGAAATTTTAGTGGTTGTTTTCCCGTGGCAGAACGATTTGCCTTTAGTAATACTAAAAAAAAATTTTTTTTTCGATTTTTCAGAATAATAATTTTTCAACTCGAAAACGAGAGAAGCTATCGTTCGTGTAATTGAAGATGTGACGTATTCAGGTACTGCTTGCCGCATGAAATCGGTGCTTAAAGCTAAATAAGCTCTATAACCTAAGTCATAAAGCGGTTCGAACGTGCTTTCGAGTTACGGTTAAACCTTTCGTAAAACCGGCATTTACTTATTGATTTTACCAAAAAAGAATTGCACACATCTTTTGTACTACTAAGATAGAATCATTTTATTGCGGGAAAACAACCACTAAAATTTCACGGTGTATATATTATGGGTCTACACGCGATATAAAAAAGAGTAGCAAATACATAGCTACTTACTGTACAATGTTTTGACTGTATTGCACCAGTCATGGTCGCTCGCGACGCGACCCCCATAATATATAGGTAGGTACCTACGTAGGAATAAAGATATTTTGAAGGCCGGAATAGGTCGGTGCGTACCTTAGGGCGTAGGTACTGCAAGTTATGGATGTATTATATTTAACATTGTTCGCTGTGCTCTGCAGGTAATTGTTACTACGACTACAGCTCACAGTTCCTAACTGCTGTGCTGGCCTGCGACGTTTTGCGAAAAGGCGTCAATAGTATGTGTGAGTTTAACTTTATAATCTCATAGACTTACCATGAACCAGAATTTTATCATAGTAATATAATTTTTATTGTAATTTTTCATCAATAAAAAAATTATAGAATTTTGCTCATGTTTGCATGGCTATTAAAACATTTTTTTTCATGGTAGTCTTTATAGCAGTGCCTAATTTAATTTTAGGTAATATTTTGCAGCCTTACGTTTCACCAATAAAGTTTGTTACTGACGAGTCGGATGCTTCAACCGCTAGCAACAAGAGAACCAGAAGAAAAAAGCTGTCGTCAAATTCAAAAAAATCGAAGAAGCCTACACTAAAGAGCGTGAGAATTTTATTTCCTTTTATTCGCAGAAAACAATAATATCTACGATTGCCTACGAGGAACGAGTACCTAACTCCTTATTATCCTCGATGCTATTTCATGTTTGTATGTGGTTTGTGGATAGTCACTTCCCATCTGCTTCAATGGTGTCACTTTGAAACTTGTTCGAAAGCACACTCTAACAGGTTATAATTGTTTCAGACACCTACGACTTCAAAGAAGAAAAAAGTACGCTCAAACAAAAACTGCACTTCGGCTGACAACTGGCGGGACTTGTCGTCACACACTTTTGGCTTCAAGAACCGGCTGAAGCGCATGAGTGATGAACCTTGGCGGAGCGCGGCGTTCGAGAGTTGTCAGAGCAACAGCTCCTCTTGCAGCCTCTGGCCTTCCATCTCCGGGACGTGCCGCTGCTCGTGTCACGGCAAAGTCACTGACCCTATGTCAAAAATTGGACAGTACATTGACCGGATACTGATGGACATCGACGATTGTAAACGCGTGTGAAAATTGTTTACAGTAATACATTTTGATGACAACTGGCGTGTTTTATTCGGTGTTGCTACCGATAGGTATGGTTTAGCTAGAGGTAGATCCCCTTGAGCGACATGTGTGGTTGCACACCTTTGGTGGCAAGAATCGTGTGAAATACATTAGTGACGAACATAAGCAGAGCTCGGAGTTCGCGCGTTAATCAACTATGCTCCACTGAAAGCAAAAGGAAACATTTTCGTTCTTAGTAAAGACTATTAACCCTATCATTAACATATAATTTTATTTATTTAGTGTTTGCTGCTGGGCTGGGTCTAGGGGGAAGTTAATTTCTTCAATATCTTATTTTTAGCAGACATCAAAAAAAAATTCCTTTCACCACCCACTGTTAAAGGGGAATAATAATCTAAAATAATGTGGCTTCCAGGCTACCTCTAGTACCTAATTAGAAAAAGATTTAAACCTAAAAATAGTCAAAACTGTATGTAAATAAAATACAATATAACAAACATGTAACACTTTAATACACATGTTGTTCAACAACAGCGAATTTCAGTTAGTTACATTATTCATTTTTTTTTAAGTTTTCACGTTGATATACCTCGTAGGAACACGTCCCTTCACCTCAGAATAAATTCGTAATTAAATCATGCCACAGGTTTGAGATACTTTATAAACTACTTCATACATGTTAACATCGATAGGGGATCAAGGAATACAATTTGTAAATCAACTCTTAAAAATTGATTAAAATGAACACATCAATGTAAAGGTCGGAGCTATAAATATTTTCATATAAATCAAAACCAGAAATATATCACCTATTCGAACGAACATTTCGTTCATCTTCAAATATGTAATTGTGATCAATTATACTAGTTAACAGATAGTAACCATTGTCGTGGTAAAATGCAATATATTAATGGTTATGTTTTATGGTAGAAAAAGCCCGGTCGAATAATGTTATATAGTTTCTCATCATTGAATAAGAACACAATCATCATTTGTTAAATTTTTAAGTGGTATTCTTATTTTATAGTGACTATATAAGTGATGAAAACTATGTTAATAGCAAAAAGACAGCTAATAAATTTACTGGTAAGCACTTACTTCCGAGAATATTTCAAGTAGTAACCTAATAAGGGTGGCCTGTGTTGATTGCAGTAAGGACGGAGCCTTTTCTCGGATATATCATTAATTAACTTTGTGGTAATGTGAACATAATTTAACAAATTACAAGAACCAACACTCGTGTTTTACTAGTTATTACAACTTACTGGCTAATATACAAATGAAATATTATGCAGTTAAACAGGGCGCCCTTATTTTGTTACTTTATAATATACATAGTATTTTATCTGCTATTATAAAAACGCACTAGCTTCGAAATCGATTTTTGATTTTTGACGTGTTCATAATACTTTAAAAATACATTATACATAACGATGAGTTTAAGTTTTGTTTTACCAGATAATGTAAAAAACATACATTTACAATATATTTTACAGACTGAAAGTGGGATTTGATTTGTATACTAAAATTGTGCTATTCTGTCAACAAAGAGGGCAGATACAACAACCATGCCATTCAGTAAAATGGCATGGTTGTTTCTTGACAATATTGATGCCAAACTTCAAACATATAAATATTCTTGTAGAAACCATTGTACTGAATAACATCACATTTGTAATTGAGAGTAGTATTTATTTAAATTAGTATTTAAATAAATAATCGTATAATTGTGTATCATAAAATAATATTTAGTTTCACTATGTTATGTTACCTAAATAAATAAATAATTGTATTGTGTTCTATTCATACTATTAATTATGCTCTTATTTCCTTTAAATCCGATAACATAGATGTTCAAACTTAAATCCACTGGTGCAATTTAAAGGTTTCAGCGGAATACACGTTGTATCAAACCACTTTCGAATCATAAGACATATAGATATCTTTATTGACCGAAATCATTGTCAAGACATTCGTAGTATTAAATTTGTCGTTGGTTATAATACATATAGGGTAACCAGTATATTGATTGGCACCTAATGCTGACTTTTGTCTTTGGCTTCAAAAATTCAATTGGACTAACGTTAGTTGCAGATTTATTTAGCATTAATGGATTTTTAGATACAAACAGATTCCTAAAATGATACTACTATTCAAAAATGTATCCTTATTTATTTAAAAAGCTCAAAATAATAGACAGGGACATAAATGTATAGTCATTGGCACTATGGTACAGTGATTGACACTGTAACTTAGTACAATCATTGGCACTCACAATGGCATTGCAATTATTATTGGCATAGTGCCAACCTAGTTACTACAACTATTTAATTAATGCTTAAATTGAATCAGTCTTCTGATGAATTAATAAAAATACTGGAAATCTTCATTATTTCATCGTCTAATAATCAAATCATCGACTTGTTGAAGGTATAGACTGAGCGTAATCAATAGGTGGTTGTATAGAAGTGGTAAGATAAGGTTCCGCGTCATATTCCGCAGTCCAACGATGGCCTGCCGGCGGTGGGTGTGGGGACACTCCTGTCAGCATTGCACCAACGGCTGTCGTTGAGGGACGGGAGTGACCTTGCGTACCGGGATCCCTGTCGCTCCCCTCCGGAGAGGCTCGAGGGAGCCCGTGGAGGCTCCGCCGGTGGTGTTGTGCGTGAAGGCTTTGTACACAAGGCCAAGTACCACTGCACCACCAGTAGGCGATGAGGTACGCCGCGGAGTTTATTGGGTACACCTCTAGTGGCCCTAGGAATTGCACCTTAGCCCAGGAGCAGCTGCCGGTCTTTTCCATCTCAGCACCCTCAGCAAGGAGTCCCACATACCACCTAGGGTAAACCCCTACCCAAGGTGAAGGTGCATCAAGCATATTCCGCGTCAAAAAATAAATAAATTAGATTATGGGATTCAGAAGTACAGCGATTGGCAGGACTGCCAATGACTGAGCGGTAATATATATTTCAGTGCAATTATTGGCATAGCAAAAACTGCGTGAACACTAATCTTTTTTTTTCGAAAAAGTTAAAAATCATATTCCTAACATAATATCATGACGTAAAGCTAAAATATCCTTGAAATGGTTACCTGGAATCGTATAAAATTCAATTCTAACGCACTCCTTACCAAACTTTTTCACGTTAAAATTGCCGCGAACTTTCACTGTTGACATAATCCAACAGAAAAACGATTAAAGACGTCATTTTGGCGTAAAGTTAAGTATTTCTATAAGTAAATGTAGAAATTTGCCGGTGAATTGTAGTTTTTTCATATCAAAAATTTATTTACGAAATTAAATATTTGAAATGAAAGGCAAAAGTGCCAATCACTGGGGTGCCAAGAATGGTACTGGTTACCCTACTTTATATTTATAAATATACTCTACAACTCAATATTAAAAGCAAAAAAGTAGGCATGTTGCTATTGATAAATGAAATTATTCAGGCATACAACTTTTTAAATAAAAAATATTCTAGTAAACTGTGAGTGATATATTCGGATAAATTAATAACCAGGCTTAGAAACAACTTTGTAGGCTAATCGTTGATAAGTATTTGATTTTGCGAAACAAACAAATAAAAAAATACATGTGTATAAATTAATTAAAGAAATTGACAGTAATGAGATGTCCTGCGAATAAAAAAATTACTTGAATTATTCAAGTATTTATTTGTTTTCTTAAACCGTTTTTTGTTTACCCCATGCGCCATTATATTTCTATGGAGGATTATAGTAAAAGAAGCATGATCCCGGAAAACCCGGAAAGGGTGTAGCAACTATAACATGTCGCTAACACCTTTTGATATTAATTTAGACACATTCCTTACTAAATCGCGTTTCTACCATTTCCATAAATTATTTACCCACTGAGGGCCTGGTAATTAGAACTAAAAATCGCAATGTAAGTATTTTTCTATAATATTAATATAATTTATCAGTCTTAGTAAAACTGATTAAATAATTGGCGATTTTTTCAAAAATTAATCATTGATTAATTTATATTTTAAAATGTAGTAATTTTCCGATAAAAAATAAAGCAAGTCGCATTAATGATTCCATTTTCTGGAACAGGCTATTATCCGTCTGGAATGTTTAAATCGTGATGATTTTATGAGAGATTGTATTTTGTTTGTTTATAAAACTATCACTGGTTGTCAGCAAGCATTTACGGTGAACGAACTTAATATTACATCTCTCGCAACAATTTTAGATGTTTTTTCGGTCACTCGTAAATATAGAGTTGGTGGTACGTGATTTTTATTACATATATTATTCAATATCACCATTATGCGAAATTATAATATCACGATTTTTATAATAGCCCTGCGACATAACATAAATATTGTTGTATACTGACCTCCATTATAACACCTAGAGTACATTGAGCACCCTTGCGCACCCTGTAGACGCGTTTACGAATCTCCTTGCAAAACCCCCCTTTGGATAATAAAAACGATACGACCATTAATATGAATAGTGGCAACACTGTTCCACTAACATTGATTATTTTATATTTTGCGCGTATTACAACTGTGCTCGTTGTTTATTTGTTAGTGCTACCACATATTATAAGTATCTCTACAGCGACAGTGCTGCCATCTAGTGCCGACTGTTGTCAATACTTAAGGCATGACATAAAGGTGCTGCCATCGACGAAGAGGTGTTGGCAACTGTAGGCAACACTTGAGGGATGTTAGTTATCGCAATAGTTCAGTGTTAGCGCCGCTAGAGGTCAGCGTGCCGGTGTGGCGCGGCTAGTGGTCGGGCGGGCAGTCGAAGTAGTCGATCTTGTCCGTCTTGTCGGGCGCCGGCGCGGGCTTCGGCTGGCTGCTGCGCGCGGCCCACGCGTTCGTCGACGTCAGCGTCGCCCAGCCGGACCTATGGATAGTATAGGTAGCTATTGGTATGGCATACTAGGGTAAACCGACAGTCATTGGACAATTAAGCGAATAAAATAGTTTTCTTTTTTTTTTCTCGCCGACTATTTAAGTATCTCAGATACTCTAAAAATATTTGGCAAGTAGATAAGTTGAGCTATCTTATGAATAGTTTCAAGTTTTGATATCTGGTGAATAATTGGAAAATATATGATTTATAAAAAAAGTGAACAAAAAACATAGTCATTGGACAAAATTTTTAATTATTGGACAGTTAAAATCAGTTATTGGACAATCGATAAATATAGCAAAATATAAGTTAAACAAGTATTAAAACACCATTAAACCATTGACTTACGTTATACCTACGTTAGTTTCAATTATGTATTTTACTTTAAAATATAAAATTATTCATAAATGTATCTAAACAGTGAGTAAATTATAAGCACTAAACAGTAATCAGTCTAATCATGGAAGATCACCAAAAATTAAAGTAATTAAACTCAAAAAACAAAAACAATAATCGAAAACTTAAGAAAATCACATCATCAGCCCATATACGTCCCCACTGCTGGGGCACGAGCCTACCCTAAACTAGGGCGATAAGGCCTTAGTCGACCACGCTGGCCAAGTGCGGGTTGGTCGACTACACAACCTAAGAATTTCTTCTTAGGAGTGCAGGTTTCCTCACGAGGTTTTCCTTCACCGTTAAAGCGTCGAATGATGGTACATATGAATTTCAAATTTGAAAAACACATTGGTACCTGTCGGGGTTTGAACCGGCGACCTCTCGCATGGCAAGCAACGACCTTAACCACTCGGCCATCGACGCTTTTTTACAATATTATTCTCGATAGCTTTTTCTCGATATTATTAAGAAAATAAAGAACTTAAAATATTAGGAACCTAATTAAACTCAAAAATTATTTGGGTCATAATTTTTCTTTTTCCCCTTAGGCATGTTTTTGAGACTCCAACCTGCGAACAAACAGTCATTGGACACACTAAGTGACAGTTATGGGACACCGTCCAATAACTGACACAATAGTCCGTAATGTCTTAGATTGAAAATATAGTTAACAGATCTAATTGCTATTATAACTAAGGTGCAAAAAATGTAAAAATACAAATATTTGTAAATGTACAGTTAATGGACACCGTCCAATAACAGTTTTTATTTAAATTGTCGCATACAATCATTGGACAGATTAAAATTACCTCAAAACATAACATTAATGAGTTACAAATCAATTAATACTGCAAATTGTCTAATATCTTACCACTCTCCAAACGGCTAAACCAATAACATTCACCACTCTGACAATATTGTAACAAAACACTCGGTGAAACCTTATCAAAAAAATTATTTTTAGCAGAAATTGCCGGCTTCTGAGATAGTCGCCGCGAAATATTTTTTTGACACTTTGTTACTGCCATTTATCTTAAAATTTATGAACTAACACAACCTTGAAAGTTAAGAGATTCTGTCAATAATTATAGATGACGTTACCAGTTTGAAATTATCTTATTTTTGGAGATTTAAAACCGAGTGTCCAATAACTATCCGGTGTCCAACGACTGTCGGTTTACCCTACATCGATATAATTATGTAAGATACCACTATGTTTTAAAAATTTGATATGGGTGGGCTTCGTATCTTCAGGTCAGATTTAGTCCGCATGGGTCCTATTTCTTTTCCTTACTTTCTGCAACGACGGCTTGGACTAGCCTCGTCATCAATGAGCGGATGGCCCTCCCTTACCCCTAATGGTAGCCACACACGATACAGTACACTTTCGCATGTCTGGACTTGTACAAATTCACGTATTTCGGAGCCGACCACAAACGGCTCAGTCATGCTTGCACAAATATCATTTCACTGATATTCGTACTAGCGTGCGTACCTAGCGTGCGTGGCCAGACCAGTACTGAAACTTGTGCGCGCTGCCACACACGTTCATAAAAACTTGCGCAAACGCAAATTTGCACAAGTTAAGAATTGAAATTTGGAACTTTTTAAAGAACTTGTGCAAGTGAACAACTTGCGCTGTTATCTTCCAACACACAATACAGTATACTTAACAGGTACGGGTCAAGCTTCGTCGCCCGTACCTAGGACGGCTCGAGACTACGGGTAAAGGGCATTCCTGACGTAAAAAAAACAAATTGATGTATAGGGTGTTTCTGACGTAAAAAATAGTAGTACTCACTTGGAGGGTCCGGCGGCGGCGGCGGCGGCGGCGGCGGGCGGCGCGCGCAGCACGGGCCCGGGCACGCGGCGCTTGCCCGCCTCGCGCGCCACCACCTCCAGCACGCTCATGGCCGGCAGCCACGACTGCGGACACACACCACATTAACGAACAACTAGCACACAAGAAATTAGATTTACTAGTATTCGATGGCACATCGACCCAAAATTAGTGTTGGCCAACACCAACTCCACTAATTTGTGAAATTATGATATTAACACTAATAATATTTGAATTAATATTTACGATTATACGAAGTTTTAACGGTAAAACAAAACATAGTGAGGTACTTGCACACTAACGAAAACAATCTTAGTTGTGTAGTCGGCCAACCCGCACTTCCCCAGCGTGGTTGTATATCTATAGGCTTTATCGCCCTATTTTAGGGTAGGCCCGAGGCCCAGCAGTGGGGTCGAGTATAGGCTGATGACGATGATGATGTCTCACCTTCTCCCTGTCGGCGGTGGCGACGACGTTTCGATTGGGCTCGGCGTCGTAGGCGACGCTCTCGCAGCCGAAGTGCTCGCACAGCTCGTGGATGAACTGCCGCTTCTGGTAGTTCATCGACGGGAACGAGTGAGCGCGCGTCTTCTGCTTCGACTGTGTAACAAAGGTACTGTTTGAGGATCATGAGGCAATTATCTTATCTTATCTTAACGCGGGGACCGTATAACCGGTTCACGTCGACCCTCAGGGATCTTTTGTGTTTCCCCTACCTTTATACACCTACTCCCTGAAGACCAAATGCATTAATGCAATTACGTCCTTCGGTCTGAGGTGCCTGTATTCTTCTGGTTTCGGATAAGCCGTTCCCAGAAGTCTGAGCCTGTATCTGGCCAGTGAGTGACATTCACATAAAATATGCTTCATGTTTTCCAATTCTTCCTTGCAAGCTCTATAATCGCTGTTTGTGGACAGTCTCATTTTCATAAGTAATGAGTTAGTGACGTAGTGCCCTGTTAGCGCTCCCATGAGTAGACGACTTTGAAGTCTGCTTCCACCCATCATGGTTTTGTACCACGTTTTTGGGTTGTCGCCAATGAGGCAATTAAGTCATTGTATAGGAATTATTGCATAGTTCTATGCTTCAAAAGTTTTTACTAATGCGCGCGCTAAATAGAATATTATATGCGTTGAACCGTTATTCGAGACCTATAGAGTGAGACGGCATCACTTCCGTTTCCTTGAACAGCCTCCCGCCATTCCCCGCTACGTAACACCCGGCGGCTAGAGTGAGGTAGTGGGGGCAATCGCTTGTCACCTCGGCAGCGTAGTTTGCTCGTCACATTGGCATCGACTTTCGTCGAGTGAACACCTCCAAGAAATTAACAACGTTGTTGTTCGTTATCCTTAATATTTAGTAAAAACTAATGGATGAATCTCCGACGAGGGCTGCTAGGCCCCATAATAATGGACAATCTCCTGATCAGGCTCCTAGGCCTAATGATCGAGGAGAAGTTTCCGTACGGGCTTCTAGGTCTCGTGAGACGCGGGAACAGGCTACTAGGCCGCATGGTTCAGAAAAAGCACAGGCTTCTAGACCAAATCAGCGGGACAATTCACGCAAGCAAGCTTCTAGGCTCAGTAAGCGGGAAAATTCACGTAAACAGGTCTCTAGGCCGCAAAAACGTGCCCGAAAAATGCGTTCATCATCATCCGAAAGCTCTGATACCAGTATGACGAGTTCATCATCTTCCACGTCGTCGTCTAGCTCCGGCGGATCACGGCGGCCGAGCAAACGGTCATCGCGGGAACAGACATCGGAAAACCGGTACAAAGATATGAATGAGTTTGAATCTTTGTCACGTCAGGTGAGTACAATCTTAAAATATATGCAAGATCAGGATCATTCACTATCTGAAAATGTTCATGGCAATGGTAGTGACTCAGAGGCACTATCATTACACCCCTCTAGAGAATTAACAGGTTCATTGTTATTGAATGAACCACTTTTGAAAAGGCCCCGAATTGAGAAAAACATAGAATGCCACATTAGCACTAATTTAAAGGAAGCTGATATTGAGAAAGCTACCGAATCCAGGCTAAATATTCTTTCCAAACTACACCATTTTGATTCACACGACTGGGATCGAGTACGATATATCGAAACAGAGAAAAAATACCTAGCTAGACCGGGTTTTCAAGATTTAGACGTTAACACTGAGTTAAGGTTTTATGATCCTGATTCTTCGTGGCTTAGATCGCTTGATCGCTCTTACGGGGCATTGACACACGCAGTTATAAAACAGAATGAAGTTTTTAAAGATAATTTACAGCAGTTAGTTGAATGGTCACACAAATCTGGAACTGTTTTGACCCCAGACTCATTATTCGATAAGTTAAGTGAGCTTTTTTCAGAAAAATCTCAGTATATAAAAATGTCAGAAGATATTCTTCAGCTCGTGTGCGGAAGACGAGCTGATACGATTCAAAAGCGCCGTGACAGTGTCCTGTCATGTGCTAGAGATCGGTATGTTAAAGAGGATTTACGGAAAATTCCACCCACCTGCAATAGTTTGTTTAACCCAGACACGTTGAGCAACTTCATAACAAAGTCAGGAGGCACGAACAAACTATTTTGTAACAACAAGCGCTCGGCGGACGAGCCTATAATGTCCATGCACGATAAACACCGTAACACTCGCACCAAACGGCTGCGGAAGCCGGCTGTTCGTAGTCGCGAGCACAATATTGACCCTATGCCCGGACCGTCAACTAGCAAGGGCTCAGTTGGTCACTATTATAACAAGAAGGTCGCGTTTAACAACAAATCGCACTCGAAACACAGGGATGGCAAATTGAATAACGCAAATAATAAGGTTCACTTTCGTAAATGACTCGATAACAAACTCGTTTTATGGCGGTTGTTTAAAAGATTACACAGATTCTTGGCGAAAATTAAATGCCCCCGATCATATTTTAAAAATTATAGCTGGTTACCGAATACCTTTTCAGAAAGTACCCTCTCTAATAAATCAAAATTTTTTTAAAACAATTCCAAACGCCAACGAGTGCTGCAATGTCAAAAGAAATTTTACTTTTAAAGCAACAAAAAATTCTGCTACCCGCAGAAAAAACTCCGAGTTTTGTTTGCCCAATGTTTATAGTAAAGAAGTCCGATTTGACGAATCGACCAATATTCAACCTAAAGAACTTGAATCAATATCTTGTTCAATTCAAGTTCAGGTTAATCAATGTCCACCGGGTGCCAGATTTCTTGCAACAAGGGGATTGGGCTATCAAAATAGATCTGACACAGGCTTACTTTCACATTCCTGTGGCTCAGTCTCATCTACCATTTCTCAGAGTCCTTTACAAGGAGGACGAAGCGAAGGAGCCAGAGCTTTTGCAAATCACAAGCTTACCATTCGGCCTTTCGACAGCGCCCGTAACATTTGCGACAGTCACCAACTGGGTCGCTCAGGTATTGCGCGAAAGGGGGATGAGAGTCATTGTCTACCTCGACGATTTCTTAGGCGTAAATCAGAACCGGGATATTCTGGAGCAACAGGCTGCAGAAGCCGTGCATTTGTTGAGGTCACTCGGATGGCACGTGAATCACAAGAAATCTGTTTTGATTCCAACTCAGACAATCGAGTATCTCGGAATCAAGTGGAATCTGAGGTTGAACACGAAACAATTACCTGTGGAGAAGGCACAGAGAATCGAGACGAAAATAAGACGTCTCCTGGACATAGGCCATTGGTGCCTCAAAGAAGCTCAGGAGATAATAGGAATGCTGAATTTCGCCTCATTTGCCGTCCCCAGAGGTCGGCTTCATTGCCGTCCATTACAGAGGGAATGCGTTCTCCTATCAAAGGACCTACCCTATCAGAAATTTCCACTCTGTTCTCCAGTGTCGACAGAATTTCATTGGTGGCTACAGGCGCTCACGGCGAGCACGCCTATACATTCCCCAAGCGTTGGCCACTTTTTAACGACGGATGCTTCCGGTACCGGCTGGGGAGCGATAATCGATGGGACCCGTCTGACTGGAGGTCCATGGCTTCACGATCAGCTATCATGGCACAGCAACCTCAAAGAAATGTGGGCAATAATACAGGCTGTTGGACACAATCTCATTCGATTCAAGGACTCCACAATACTTGTGCAATCCGACAACAAGAGTGTTGTCAGCTACATACGGAACGAGGGCGGACTACGTTCCTTGAACTTGTTTCATTTTATTTATTTATTGAAGAAACAACCAACAAGAATAACACTAAAAATAATAACAAAAAACATAATTCAAACAACAGGTTGACTTAAAGCTAAGTGTTTTCTTAATTATAGGTTGCCACAGCTTGCATAGTGGACTTTATCTTAAAACTAACAAACTAAATATATTATTTGTCTTTGTATATTACAATCTTAACTAAATTCTAAAATTAAACTCTCAGTGCTATGTGCTCTAAGACTTTACTTTTAAATATACGTGGTGTATTGGAAAATACGTCAATATCACAGCTCTTATGGAGTCCATTGTACTGCCTCATCAGTCTGTTCATGGTGGCGTGGTGACCTAAGTTGCTATTTGAGCCAGGGATGAAGAAAGGCACGTATCTTTCGCGGTGAGGTAACTTTATTGGGACATTTAGGTATACGACCCTTAGCAGGTCAGGACAGTCAACTTTGGAATTTATGATTTTATGGAAGAACATTTGATCTAAATACTGTCGGCGCGCTTCCAAGCTATTCAATTTGAAAAAGTCTAAGCGGCTTCTATATGAGGGTAATGTCTTAGCTTTATTCATCTGATATGAGAGATGCCACAGGAATCTTTTGAATTCTCTCTATTCGTTTTGAGTGCACGTCGTATTGTGGAGACCAAACCTGACTGCAGTATTCCAGGCCGGAGCGGACTAGAGCATGGTATAAAAGTATTTTGGTAGAGGACTTTTTAAACTCTTTGGAGTTACGCAATACAAACCCTAGCATCTGGAAGCCCTTAGTTGCCAACTGGTCAATATGCTTGTGAAACCGTAACTTTTGTCCATAATTACTCCCAGATCCCGAATAGAATCTACTTCCTGCAGGAGTTGGCCTTCGATGGAATATGACAAAGATGGATTACTATTGCCTCGTGAAAAACGAATGGATTTGCATTTGTCAATATTAAGATGCAGTCTATTGTTATCGCACCACCCTGTGAGTCGATCCAGATCCTCTTGCAATAATGAAACGTCAGCGACATTCTTAATTTGCATGGAAAGTTTCATGTCATCAGCGTAGAGGTAACATTCGGCGTTTTTGAAGATGTCTGTTACATCATCAATAAATATATTAAAAAGAATTGGGCCTAAATGGGAACCCTGTGGAACGCCTGATGTAGAGATGAACGGTTCCGAGGAGAAGCCATTTACCACGACACGTAACACGCGCTCACTAAGATACGACTCGAACCATTTAAGCAGGGTATTTGATATTCCAAATAATGAAAGTTTATGAAGTAAAATAGTGTGGTCAACTGAGTCAAAGCTTTGCTTATATCTGTATAAATAACGTCTACAGGTGTGCTTCGGATGACTTGCTTACTGTTTCAACTATTAGACCGGAACAACATAAGCATTATTCCTCATTATATTCCTGGCCAATACAACGTAGAAGCCGATATGCTATCACGCCAGAAGAAAGGTCAAGCGGAATGGACTTTAACTCAACCTGCTTGCCAGGAAATATTCAACCGGTTTGGAGCCCCCAGATCGACTTATTTGCGTCGCAAACAGCTCATGTCCTACCTCGATACGCGTCACGGGACTTGAACGATCTGAAAGCGGAATATCACGATGCATTCAGCAGAGAATGGCAATACCAGAAGGCATGGATCTTTCCGCCTCCACATCTAGTGCCTCGTGTCCTAGCACATCTAAACCGAGCCACCGGCTTATACCTGTTAGTCGTTCCTCGTTGGCACAAAGTGTTCTGGCGCTCAGACCTGAGGAACAGAGCGATAGCAGCGCCGTGGACAATAACGAATCTCAGACACAAGCTGATAGACAGCCGGTCTCAGAAACCACCACCTCTAGTAGATCAGATGTGTCTCGAAGTTTGGTCCTTGAAGGGTGGGGTCATATCCTAACCGACTGGTCCTCTCAAGAAATAGAGTTATTAGATACTAGCTGGAGGCCATCTACCAAGAAAGTATACTCGTCTTGTTGGAACAAATGGCGAGAGTGGTGTCGGATCAAGGAAGTGGACATGTACAACCCAACGGGCGTCCAGTTAGCCAAATTTTTGGCGCACCTACACTTGACACAAGGACTTTCTTACAAAACAATCTTAGTCTACAAGTCAGTCGTTGCTACCATGACCAATCGGGATTCTGGCTCACTAAGTAATAATCCTGTCGTCCAAAGGATTTTAAAAGCTATATCTTTGACTAACATCGAAGATAAGTCCATAAAATCTACAGTTTGGGATCCTACAGCTGTTGTGATCTGGTTATCTGCTAATGTTCCACAAGATCTTACACTTTACGAAGTTTTACGACGGACAGCGTTACTGATGCTTCTCGCATCCAGTCGAAGAGTTCACGATTTGACTCTTCTGCATATAGACGAGGATCACTGTGAAGATCACGTGGACTACATTATATTGCATCCAAGATTCGGTTTCAAGACAATTATAGGCATAGACAGTCATCCTGGAAATTTTTAAAGTCAGGTGACGATAAGATATGTCCTGTCTTTTGGATCAAGAAGTTGATAGAATTATCAAGGAATCGTCGAGAAGCGCAGGGTTTGAGTGCACTGTTCATTACGGCACGAGGCCCTGCTCGAGCCGCGTCGCGCACGGTGCTGGGCGGCTGGGTGCGGGCGCTGCTGCGCGCGGCCGGCGTGCGCGCCAGCGCCGGCTCCACGCGCAGCGCCGCTGCCAGCCGGAACTGGATTGACCACTGCTCTATTGATGAGATTATGGCGAAGGGGAATTGGCGAGTGCCTAATACATTCGCGCGTTTCTATTCATCCGAAATACGTGCCCCGCCAGGAGATACGAGATATAATATATCTAGATTATTTCACGCCGTGTAATGATTATTTAATTCTGATTATTTACAAATCTGTTTATTTGTTTAGAAGATGCAGTTTTTTCTTTACTAAATACAGTTATACTGTTTATACTATTTTTTACTTGTCACACATTGGCATACCTTAATGATACGCTTGCCACCAGGCGATAACAAACACATCTCACTCTATAGGTCTCGAATAACGGTTCAACGCATATAATATAATGTTTTACCTGAAAATAAAACAGTTATTATATGCCTTAACCTTATTCGAGACCTATATTTAAAATACTGCCTGATGGCTTTATTCTTTGATACCACTCTAGTGAGATGCAATGTGACGAGCAAACTACGCTGCCGAGGTGACAAGCGATTGCCCCCACTACCTCACTCTAGCCGCCGGGTGTGACGTAGCGGGGGAATGGTGGGAGGCTGTTCAAGGAAACGGAAGTGAGGCCGTCACTCTCTATAGGTCTCGAATAAGGTAAAGGCATATAATAACTGTTTTATTTTCAGGTAAAACATTATAATCATTAAAACAGCATGGTGTAACGAATTCAGTTGGAGGGCCTATCAAAGGTACACGGATTTTCGTCATGTAGTCAACCACCAGAACTCAGATGTCTATCTGTTCAGAGGTTTGATGGCCCCTTGGTCATTCTCCTTTTCTTTTCTCTTGCGCCAGGAGTCACGGGTCCTTCCCTCTAGACAAATATATCGCGAGACCGGTGTTTGCTTTGTATCAGGGCTGTGTGTTACTATTTATCTATTGAAATATATTTGTGTATTCCACTTTTGTTTCCGATATCCGTATAATAAATGCTTCAGCTAACTAAGATCTCAGTATGACTATAATGTTACTGATGTTGTGGGATATAGATGATTACATTTTATTTATCTATAACTTATATCTTTTGTGATTTTCTGTATCAGTCAATTATTCATAATTTGTCGACACGTCGAACTCCTCTTACCTTCTTAGCCTTGTGCACAAGCTCGGTGAGCCGGTCGTGTACTTGCTGTGCAAATGCGGGCTCACGCGCTGCGCACGCGCGCAGCGCCTCGCTGTAGCGCGGCGCGAGCTTCGCCGACACGTCGGGATTGCGGATCTGCAGCGCCAGCGCCATCTGCCGCGTGCGCTGCTCTACGCGACACTCGTCGTCGCACTCCAGGCTGGTTGGAGACAATAGGGTAGGTACAACATTGAAGACAGAATAACACTGCCGTGTGACGATTGAGTTACGCAAGTAACATTGGTATCTAGTGGCACAAATGAGCAGCAAAGGGATAACAAAACGATATTAGACACAAAAATTTTGTGTGTTGCGAAATATTTATTTATTTATTTAAATGAAATATTATTGCGACCTGAAGTCACGATAATATTTCATTTATTTATTTATTTATATTATTGGTTTACCAACAATCATACACTAAAACACGTTTAAAGGTTTAAGGGGTTTAGTCGACAAATGACAGATTCTAGAAATGTCAGACGATTTTACAACTCCAGATTCTATGTATGCCAACTTCTACAAACGACAGATTCTACAAATGACAGATTCTACAAATGACAGATTCTACAAATGACAGATTCTACAAATGCTAGATTCTATAAATGTCAGATGTTGTATTAATTGCAATGTGATTAATCTGTTCAAGTATGCCACCCATATACGAACGTTTCTAAGTATTGCGGCACATATAATATATAATGCGCTGTAAGGTGAAAACCTTACAGCGCATTATATTTTTCAAATTCTTGATATTTACTGAATCGTACCTGAATAAATATTATTATAATAAGGTACCTATAGTGTGTTCGCTAAGACTTGTCCTATTTTGTAAACAAACATGACGTCACGTGACCAGAGACTATGGACAGTGCTGGTAGCGAATGAACGAATGACGAATGAACGAATATATTAATCTGAATCATATATTTAAGTAAACGAAAATTATTGATAAATATATTATAAAGAGATGATACTAGCCGATACACGTACTTCATGTCAGAACTAGACAATTGCTTCCTAATTTAAATATTAATACCTATTTAGTATTTTTGATGAAATTGCGCGTTGAACATGTATGCAAATGGTAATTTTAAGGTAAGAAGCAGAGTTGCCAGTAGTCAAAAAATACAATTTAATCAAGGTTGTAAATTTTATCAAACATTTTACTGTTATTTGTCTAATAATGTAAGTGAAGATTTAATTATATAAACACCAGGAATTACAAAATTATATAAAATATTCCCTTTTGTTTTACTTTAATTCTAACTAAAAAAAACAAAAATCTTATGATAGCATATTTGATTCTGTCTATCAATAAATAAAAGTCACATTTATTTTTTAAACTTTTTAATCAAAAATAAAATATCTATAGTTGGCAACATTTGGCTACTGTTTTTTACATTTTGCATGATACGAAACAAAATGTTTTACTTTTCCAATTAGTCCATAACAACAATTTTATTGTTTAAATTATTGTGGTAATATTTTATGAAAATACTCATTCATTATTCAAACCATTCACTTGCATGTCCATCTCTACGGTCCATAAACAAAGAGTAGAGTAGTAGAGTTTTGAAATGTCAAACTCACGTCAACTGTGGTAATGACACGTGATCGTAATACGATTTTAACATAATTTATGTGTTTTAATAGCTAAAATCAGGCAGTTTTTGGTGTATTTCGTACTATATGTGTTTATTCTAACAATACACATGTTCATACGGGACTGAAAGGTAAGAAATGATGCATTTCTGCGTGATTTTCGTACTGACAGGTGTTTGTTATTGTTTTTGGACAAGTCTGAACGAACAGAGTATACGTACATGTTTGCTAAGCGATAATGAAAAAATCAATAATAGGCAAATCATTTAATAGCAATGTATATTTACATTGCTATTAAATGATATATGATGTATGATGTATATTTGAATAACATATATAAAAATCAAGCATCAGAAAATAAGTGACCTCAATTAATATTTTTCATACCGCAACCTTTAAAGCGTCTGTTAGGTAAAACCGCCGACCGCATGTGTCTGGGAGTGTGAAATATAAATGTTAAAATCAGCCATCAGAATTTAAGTGAGATGAGCAGTGTTCCTATGTACCTTGATTAGTTGATACCTGAAAAATGGCCGTCTGGTCAAGGTAGCAACTAGTCATAATGATCATAGAACACCCCACCACTACTCAATCGTATATATTTTGTCCATTAGAAAATAAGTGATGTCTGGCAGCTCTGGGATCTTGGACCATAATAATATCTATTAGGTACGATTCAGTAAATATCAAGAATTTGAAAAATATAATGCGCTGTAAGGTTTTCACCTTACAGCGCATTATATATTATATGTGCCGTAAAACGTAAAAACGTTCAAATATGGGTGGCATACTTGAACAGATTAATCACATTGCAATAAATAAAACATCTGACATTTATAGAATCTGGCATTTGTAGAATCCGGCATTTGTAGAATCTGTTATTTGTAGAATCTGTCGTTTGTAGAAGTTGGCATACATAGGATCTGGCGTTTTAAACTCGCCTGACATTTCTAGAATCTGTCATTTGCCGACTAAACCGTTTAAAGCTTCAACTAAGTAACTTTATATGAGAATGAACTTATCATTGTTTTTATAGCTATTTTCTTTACAGTGTGGGATACTTACGTTTTGAGCATTGATCCTGGACGTTGTTGGACATCAGTTATGTCGACGGAGCCTCCCTCCTGAATCTTGGTGGCTGCCAGCGCGCTCATCATTCTGTGAAAACAAAAACATGTCTGAGTTAACATTTTCTAAATATTATTCCAAGGTAATGCTTTTGGCTGATGAATTATTATTATTATATTAGTAGATCTCCTTCTCATGTTTCAACTCAAAGTTACAACACGACTAGGAAGCAGTTTTTTTAGGTTTATTCCGACCTGACCCGATGACCTAACCCATGGCCGGCGTGTGTTTCTCACTTGTTGTAGTCGCGCGCGTTGTCGCAGCAGGGCCGGTCGGCGGCGCGGGTGTACTCACTTGTTGTAGTCGCGCGCGTTGTCGCAGCAGGGCCGGTCGGCGGCGCGGGTGCACTCACTTGTTGTAGTCGCGCGCGTTGTCGCAGCAGGGCCGGTCGGCGGCGCGGGTGCACTCACTTGTTGTAGTCGCGCGCGTTGTCGCAGCAGGGCCGGTCGGCGGCGCGGGGGTGTACTCACTTGTTGTAGTCGCGCGCGTTGTCGCAGCAGGGCCGGTCGGCGGCGCGGGTGCACTCACTTGTTGTAGTCGCGCGCGTTGTCGCAGCAGGGCCGGTCGGCGGCGCGGGTGCACTCACTTGTTGTAGTCGCGCGCGTTGTCGCAGCAGGGCCGGTCGGCGGCGCGGGTGCACTCACTTGTTGTAGTCGCGCGCGTTGTCGCAGCAGGGCCGGTCGGCGGCGCGGGTGCACTCGCTTGTTGTAGTCGCGCGCGTTGTCGCAGCAGGGCGGGTCGGCGGCGCGGGTGCACTCACTTGTTGTAGTCGCGCGCGTTGTCGCAGCAGGGCCGGTCGGCGGCGCGGGTGCACTCACTTGTTGTAGTCGCGCGCGTTGTCGCAGCAGGGCCGGTCGGCGGCGCGGGTGCACTCACTTGTTGTAGTCGCGCGCGTTGTCGCAGCAGGGCCGGTCGGCGGCGCGTCGTCCGCAGGCGCAGGTGGCTCGCACGGCGCGGCGGCAGGGCGCGGGCGCGGGGCAGGCGCCGCCGGTGCCTGAGTGGCACGGCGCCGCGCACGGGTGCCCGCAGCTCGGCCGCTTCTCGGTACACGGCTGGGTGCACCTAGGGATGATAATAATAAAAATATACAGGTATCAGTGCAACCATTCCTGTAGAAAAATTCTCAAGAATTGTGTGTAGGGATTGTGACTTTTTGGGCATAAATGTTACTTATTAAAAGTAAAGGTTGGAATCATACTCTTTTGTTATTTAACTAAGATAATACATAACTCTGACATCTGATTGTCTCACTTTGCTTATTGAGATACTCACTTGCCGGTGTCGCATTCTCCCTTATGGCACGTCTTGATGCACGTGTGCTTGCCGCAGGGCAGCGGCTTGCCGCACGGCAGCCCGCACGAGAACTCCTCTTGCGAGCACGGTATTGTTTTACGCTCCTGTGCAGACCAAATATACATATTAGTTTGATAGCCGATTCATGACCATAAATAAGTTTTAATAATCGTTACTAAACCACTAGAACCATTGCAAAGTTTTGCAAATTTTTTTAAAAATCATTGCATACTTGCTCATTTTAGGAGGAGTTGTTTTCCGTAAATCTATATTCTGTGTGGTCGTGTTCTTGTTTGTGAGCAATTATACTGTTTTGGTGTGTACGGTTGAGATGATTTTTATTTTGTTGATTAAACTTTACTGATCCTTATGACTTAAGAAATAAGACTGACATAAGTAGTCAACTAAAAATATGTTGCGTGCATTTGGGGAGGCCTATGTCCAGCAGTGGACGAAAGTGGGCTGATGATGACGGTGAAGTATTTAAACTAGTTTATATACGGTACCTCGTGCTGTCCATGGCAGCGCTTGGTGGTGAGCACGACGCAGGGCGGGCAGTCGCCCTGGTGGCACGAGTGGTGCGGCGGGTGGTCGCAGGCGCGGCGGCGGCGGCACGGCGCGTCGCACGCCGGCGGTCGCGTGCCGCAGCGGACTGGCGGGAGGGCCACCTGGGCGCCGCACGTGCAGCGGAGCTCTTCGAAACCTGGTTAAGACATTTTACTATTAGTGAAATAGAGAGTGAGAGAATCAAACAGACCATTAATAATACAAATGTTGTTTCTTCAAACGTAAAACAAAGTAAAGTGATTACTCTGTTAAAATATATTGTTCAACTTATGCTTTACATCCGAGAGAAGCGCGTACTGTCACGTCTACGAAGATGAGACAACGCTCAAACTATTAGCGTATTTTTGCTCCACGCTTAATAAAAATGTGTTGTCATGATAGCATTACAACCTAATAGATGAGATTCACTAAGCACAGCAGTAGCTTAGGTTAGGTATTTGCTCCGTGTTACGACAGTGTTTTCGCTCTCGCACGACAATCAGTAGAACTCCTCGCAGCGGTGCGACCCCGGCGCCGGCCGCTCGCCGGTAGTGTAGTAGTAGTGTGTCGCCCCTTCCGTAGCTTCACGTTCGAAGCGTAGGCCTAGGAACGTTCTCCTAGACCCCGACGATCCCATCACGTTAGCCCATCAGTTCGCGACACAGACAAACACTACAAATAACCGTCCGATCTTCCGCCCCCGCCGGCGGGGGCCTAGAACGTCGCGAAACCGCCCTTCAGCTTCCGCGTCTCTGCTCACTACCCGATACCGGCACGTGCCGGGTCGTTTCTCTCCCCAAACCTACGTCCGCATTAGGGACCGTCCCAGCAACGCCCTGAGCCGAGGTTCGAGCCCCGTTCGGGGGCATCCTCAGGCAAACGTTGCTTAAATGTACTAGGGGTGTGAGCCTTCCGCTCCCCCGCCAGCCCGGTGAAGTTGTAGAAGCCACCTTAGGCTAACAGCAAAAAAAAAGTTCGGTAGTGTGGGGTCGGTACTCACTGACGCGCGGGCAGGGCGCGCAGTGGCCGGTGTGGCAGAACTCCTCGCAGCGGTGCAGCTGGCAGGACAGCGTGCGCGCGCACACCACGGCGCAGCGGTGCGACGTGGCCGCGCAGCACACGGTGCGGCAGCGGTGGCGGCCGCACGACAGTTTCTGTTCATAACAACAACACATTTTTAAAATACTACTAAAATAAGGGCACCAAATATAGGACATACTTATGATAAAACGAGAACGAAACAAAACAGATTCATGAACGACCCCATCACACATTCGCAGTGCGACAATCCATATATCACCATAATACTCGTATAATTTACTAAGCTATGCAGTGCCAGATAAACAAGAGTTATCATCACTCACATGTTAGTGCGTGATTTGTCTCATTCACTTCTACAATACACTGTTATGTTGGTTCCATAGACCAAACCTTGGTTTAGACTATGTAACCAACATAACTGAGTAACTGCAAGTTAAGTGCAGCCACTCAGGCGAAACGAGTCTTCTCGGTAGAATCGGCGTTCCGAACCGGTGGTAGAATCTTATTATTCCTAATGTGGCGATTTATAAGTGCATGTGAATTGCCTATATAAATAAAGAAATTTTGATTTGATTTGATTTTGACCACATAGTATACAGGCGAAGTTGTCTCACTCACACATCCACATTTGTGCATCTATATGTTTCATGCACACAGGTCGGCGTCATCCGTTACCTTATTGCACTTCTTCTGGCAAAGCACATTGTTGTACATCTCGGGCAGGTCTGCGCACGGCACCTCGCGGCTGGAGTGCCCGCAGCGGCACTGCAGCACCGTCTTGTCCGGGCATACGGGGCATTCGCCTACGGAAAATGATGAAACGTGATGATATGAGACTCCGATAGTATGCTTATGGGACATGGGACTTAGGAGTGAGCATTTTGAAAAATACCGCTGAAAGTTTTTAGGGTAAGATGTTTGTTAATATCAATAGCAAAAAGTGAGAATGCTCTGCGTAAACTACTTACTGTAATTATATGGTAATTGTATAAAAGTCAATTAGTACTGTTGCGTAACTATCGATTGTTTTCATCAAAAACTAGTAATCAAAATACAAAATGTAATCGATAGGCAGTTGATTAACACATTGATTGCCATTAAACACGCAGTGCATACCTTAAGGGTAGACCCGTGCCCTAGCAGTGGGGACGTATATGGGCTGATGATGATGATGACAAAGACGCAGACGCAGGGCAAACACATTCTATTGTGTCTGTTTGTCTGTTTGAAGGTAGCTACAGAGTCAAGTGGTATCGTACCGTCGTGGCAGTCCATCTTGCAGAAGTGCTTGTCGCCGGCCGGGCCGCACGCGAGCGGCTTGGCGCAGATGTTGCCGCACAGCGGGATCGGGTCCGTGCACGACTTGCGCGACTCCTTGTCCAGCCTGAGGATGGAAGAGATGATGATATTACATATAGAGGTTTTACAGTATTTATCAATATATATATATATTTTTGGTAAATGAGGATTACTAAAGCTCTGAATAAGCAATTTTAATTGACATATCCATGTCATCTCTGTCATGGTTTCTCAAGGTGTCGTACGTAAGTAATCATTATAGCGAACCTTTTCATACAGTCAAATTAATCAGTCGAAACTTTTTTTAACGATTTTTAACGACACCTCGGTTTGTCTCGAGTTCGTAACCAGGTAACCAAAAAAGTATTTCACTTGTTGTTGCTCCGATTGCGTAGTCAAGACGACCATTATCCGTCACTCTCACTTCTCCATTTCGCCCGCTACCATCTAAAAAACCGCCGCAAGTAACCCTGCAGACGGTTCGTCAACAACGTTGTCTGACTTTAATAGGGTTCCTGGGACAGTAAATATGTATTACCCATACGACTAATAAGTGTGATAGGGTTGCCACTCACTGAGTGTGCCCGCAGGGGCAGGTGAGCACGAGCCGCGGCAGCAGGCGGCAGGGCGCGCAGGGCGGCGCGTGGCAGCCCTGGCGGCACACGTGGCTGCCGCACGCCAGCACGCGGCCGCACGCCTCGCCGCACGACCACGCGCGCTCCGCGCCCGTCGAGCGCGTGCACGCGACCGAGCGCGTCTGCGCCGCCGGGCAGTAGCACACTGGGGACAGAGATTCGGTTAGGTACATGGATTCGCAAAGAGCGCAAAGGGGCAGTTTGTGAAATTAGATTTCTTTTTTTAAAGCATATAGCACCTTCTCGCTCGTACACAGCGCCCTTCCAGTCGTACAGAGCACCATCTCGCTCGCACACACCACAACTGCACACTTGCGGTAGCTTGTGTGCGGTTGCCCGCGTCAGTGAGTATCATCATAGCACGGAGCAGCACATTTTTTTTTAAAACTCCGCGGTGCATCTACAATGCGGTGCGGCAGGATATAGCGTAGCTTTCCTTCCGCTACACCACCGGCAACGGAGCGGCGCTTGACACACATCACCCTCTAGCCACACACATAGCTCGCTCCTGTCAACCCTGCGGCAGCTTGCTACTGCACAGAACGGAGCGGGTCTCACTCTCACACAGCACCCTCTAGCCACACACAGCCTCCCACAGCTCGTTCCAGTCACACCTGCGGCAGCTTGCTGCTGCACAGCACGGAGCGGGTCTCTCTCTCACACAGCACCCTCTAGCCACACCCTCCTACAGCTCGCTCAGCCAATCACCTTGCTCGACGGTCTCGGCGCACGCGTCGCAGGCGCCCTCGTGGCAGTCGCGCGCGCACGCGTGCACGCCGCAGTCGAGCGCGCGCGAGCACACGCGCCCGCACACCTGCGGCAGCTTGCTGCTGCACAGCACGGAGCGGGTCTCGGCGCCGCAGCCGCATTGTCTGGTAAAAACAGTTATTGTTAACATACATGGTTACATTGAGACAAAATGAAAAATGCAGTGATGCGAGTTCGTGTTGAATTACTTCTCAGAACAGAAACAAAATTAATAAAAGGTTGGCGACAACTTACTTATTCATGAACACTACCGCGCTTAAGAAACCACAAAAAAACCAGCGCTACAGTCATAAAAAATGTGCTTAGTGTAGAATCCCGTGTTGATTGCTTGTATGTATGGGACGGACCGTCACTTCTTGGGGCCCGGGCTGTAACGAACGGAGCCCTGTCTAACCAATTAGCTTATAGAATGTACGCACCCAAATGGCCAATCCAAACTGGGAAGACATCGGCACTTAGGGACCCTTACACCTACGGGGCCCAGAGCTGAAGCCCAAATAGCCCGCATATGAACGAACCGCCTCTCTGTATCATCAGGCACACTCACTTGTTGATGGTGGCCTGGCACGGCGGGCACGGCCCCGGGTGGCACGGCAGCGTGCACGGGTGCGGGCAGGCGCGCGGCCGCTTGCACGCGCGCCCGCACGTGTGCGCGCCGCTGCCCCCGCGCTGGTACTCGGGCGAGCGCATCGCGCCGCACATGCACCGGTACTCGGTGGGGATCGCCTCGCTCGTGTTCTGGCAGGCGGGGCAGCGCCATTTACCCTCTAAAAAAAACAACGTCAATTTCAATTTTTTAATATACTTTATAACAATTAGGCTAAAAACACACTTAATGTTGTTTCCCACCATTTAGGAAAAAGAAAACTAAATGATGGGAAACGCTTTTCGTCATAATAGTATAGCTCTCTTTTACTTATTTTCAAAGTTTATATGAAACTAGCTGTGCCAGCGACTTCGTTCGCGTTTTCCCCCGTTTTTTACACATTTTCCATTGTATCTTTGCTCCTATTGGTCGCAGCGTGATGTTATATAAAGCCTTCCCCGAAGAATGGTCTATACAACGCAAAAAGATTTTTCCAAATCGAACCAGTAGTTCCTGAGATTAGCGCGTTCAAACAAACAAACAAACAAACAAACTCTTCAGCTTTATAATATTAGTATAGATGTGTACAGCTTACTAGTCACTCAGGGTAAATTTAGCTTGTGACCATGATTGATGGAACCAAATCGTAATTTACTGGGCAGTGACTATTATAATTCCTTTCGCTCCTTAAGCTCTTCCATTCATTTTAAAATGCTTAAATTTTTGCTTTTACATCAAAATATTCAATTTACTTCCCAAAACATACTTACCAACAACACTGCTCATGGCCCACTTGCGTATGCACCGCAGATGCAGCACATGGTAGCAGTTCCCGCACGACCACACGGGGTCGATCTGCTTCACGCGCTCGCAGCACACCAGGCACTCCAGGGTGCCCTTGTCCAGCTGTTCGCTCAGCCTCTCACGTTGAGTCATTTCTGTGTGTGCTGGAAGACATATTTATGTGTGGTAAAAATTGAGAAAGATATTTTCATGAACACATGACATATCTTTAAGGTATATGTGAAAATCGCCCAGCGAAACTTACTTAATAAAAAGAAAGAAATACATAAGTTGTGTTTTAATTAGTTCCCTGAAGTTTTATAAGTAATTTTTAAACATGTTATTTGAAATTGATATTAAGCATTTGATTCTAGTATAAATATAAAAAAAAAACTAAAACATTTTTGGTTACAATAAAAATCACTTGAAGTAATAAAGAAATCAAAAAGTCACTAATATTATTGCAAGTAATTTTATTATACAAGGATTGATTAGTTTGATTGTGTTGACTTTACATGAGTGATATGATAAAACATAAGTGACACAAAACAATATTAAAGTGAATCACTGTCATTTAGTGATACTCCTAGTGACATCATTGTGGTAATTATTTGCATACTTCAGCACATGGAATGGAAATTATAATATTTATTATAAAAATAAAAATATATAGGAAATCTTTAACAGATTGCAAGGGGAAAAAATTATATGTGAAAACTAATTCATCAATCTTATTGTGGCCACACAATTTAATATGTAAAACAAAACTGAATATGATAAAAATAATTTCAGTGTCGGACAGTCAGTTAAGGGTTAGTTAGAAATGATAATAAAATAGTAACATACCAGTTTCAGGAGCAGGTGCTGCTTGGTGTTTGCTTCGGTACTTAGGACTAGGAGCATCATGCTTTGCCATCCTTTCAGCCCTCTCCTCCCTATATTGAAGATAACTGTTGGCATATTGTTCATCTTCAGTGTAGTTTCTTTCAACCGCTCGAAGTCTCTGGCTCCCTGCCCAGTTTCTGCCGCGCCCTGAACCTTCCCTGTTCCCGTTTCGATGGTCTTGGCCCTTATTAATTGAACTATTGTAGAAAGTGCGGGCATCTGGGTCCTTATTTTTATTTTTTGAATTAGATTTTGATTGATTCCTTTCACCTCGACTATTATCATAATGACTGTTTCTATTGTTTGAATCATAGTTGTGGCTGCCGGACTCATGGTATCTGTTCCTATCTCGGTTTCTGTTACCATATTCCCTATTTTCGTCCCTTCTATCAGTGTGGCGATCCCTATCATCTCTTCTGTCCGTCTGCCTCTCTCTATCATCTCTCCTATCTATTTGTCTATCTCTATCTTCTCTTCTATCTGCATGCCTATCTCTGTCTTCTCTTCTATCTGTCTGTCTATCCCTCTCTTCTCGTCTATCTGGTTGCCTATCCCTCTCCTCTCGTCTATTTGTTTGCCTATCCCTGTTGTCTGGTCTATCTGTCTGTCTATCCCTATCATCTTGTCTATCTGTTTGCCTATCCCTATCTTCTCTTCTGTCTATTTGTCTATCTCTATCTTCCCTTTTATCTGCATGTCTGTCCCTATCATCCCTCCTATCTTGATGTCTGTAACTATCTTGATAGCGATTGTTGCCCTCATACTTATTGTGCTTTGATTCACCATTAGGCTGTGAGGATTGTGACCGTTCCCGCCAATTTGTGTCAGAAGAACTTCCATGGGGCTTTTTATATTCAGTTGGAGCATTGTTACTGCCACCACTGTAAGTGTTGGTAGATTCTGGGACATTTTGAGCACTAGTTGATGGTTTCGCTGAGGATTTTTTTGGCACAAATTCTGTAGCAGTTGCTGTTAAAGTTGACTTGAGCACCTGTTCACTTGGATAAGAGCTTCCTTCTTGTGGTTGTGCTTCATATTGATTTTGACTAAATCCTTCAGCACCATTTGGTACATTTGACACATTTGGTGCATAATAAGTGTCTAACTGAGAGTTTTGAGAGGTAGATGGCATGTTTTGGTAATCATATTGGCCATAGTTTTGATATTGCACATTGTTGTAGTTGTTTGCAGCTGCCTGCTGTGTCCCATTGGCCTGCATTTGATTTATGAACTCATTGAAGCTCACATACTGCTGGTTGGAAGAGTCATATTGTCTGTTTGGATAATATCCCTGGTTCACATATTGACTGTTCAGATCCCCATTCCAATTGTTAGCAGCTTGATATTGGTTGTTGTACACGTATGAATTGTTCCACTGTGACATTTTACCAAAGGTGGTGTAATCCTGCTTTTGATCAAAATACGAAATTGTTACACTGTTTAAGGTGTTTGTGTGATCTGGCGACCACAGGCCGAGGCCTGAGGCCTTAAAGCTACACTGTAAAGCTCTGTAACCAAAAAGAAATGCAATTTTAATCAGTAATGTAGGTGCGAAAATAATTGTGGACATGTGATTGGCAATATTGATGGGAGTTTTCAACTTACCACTCGTTTAGTTTTTTTGTTGATTTCTTCTGTTTATAAATAATTAGAAATGAACAAAAAATAAACTAAAATAATTTAACAAATTATAAAATTGTAAGAAATAACGATGTGTCAAGATGATCGGAATCAGTTTGAAGGGGAAAGAAGTGTGCCAAGGGAGGAGGTCGACGTTGACAGTTGATACTTTAAGGGGGACAATATTTTTACCTTGATTACAAAAAAATACATATGAATTGCTTTTTTTTTAAGATTAATTTGTATCACAAATTTGGTAACAAATACAACAAAATAAATTTATCATAGTTTAATTTTAGACTTTTGTCATAGGAGACAGAAGTTATTGGAGTGTGAATTATTATAGAAAATGTTTGGCATCAAAAAGTACCTTATAATGATGAAGCGTGTTCCATTTCGGTTACTTTTTTATAAATGTTTAAACGAAAGTTCTGAAATAAGCTACGGTAATCGGTAATCTATCGGCTTGCAAAATGAATTTTAGTGTGAAATCTTCGCATTTTAATAATATGTAGGAAAACTCGCTAGTCAGGTCGATACCCGCATTCGGCAGAATTTTTTAGGTTTGTCGAAGTCACCTGCATCGCGGTCACCACCGTCACAGCGTGCGGCTAATTTGCAGCTTTAGAGACAGACAGCGGGAACGACTTTGGGAGCTTAGACAAAGTAACATCGCTAAATAGCGAACCGATATCGAAGTTCATTTTTGTCTCTGAGATACGGAAACAATTTCCTAGACAATGTAACTGGTCGCGATCGTTGTGTCGAATCATTCATTCGAAAAACAGCAAAAAATGTCTATGGTATCGAATCAAATTTTAACTGTCAGTGTCAAGATGTGTCAGTAGTAGTAAAAAAACCGTACCAATTACCAAACCCGTATAATTCCCGCGCAGATATGGGTAATTGTATTATCCTTATTTTTAAAAGTTTTACTCTGATGAAGTGAATAAATTGCTATTATATTACTGTATATGGTTGTACGATTACATCGCACATCTTTTACGCGCAGCGGCTAATTTAGGTCACACTCGCGTCAGCGGTTTACTTCATTATAGCAACAATAAAATTACTCACAGAGTCCGTTCACAGCCACTATCGAGACAAGAACCATTCAACTATAACTAATTTGTAACTTTTATATATCGTAATAAACTACTTAGTCTCGCGAAGTGAATCTTTCTGTTCTCCACACAACACACATCAACTAACATCTGGCGCCGTCAACTACGTGCCAGCTCACTACAACTACTTCCTGTACGGTGTTCGTGGTCAACTAAGCGCACATCGTACATTATGGTCCTTCGAGCAACGGTTTAGTGGGTATTATTTCTCTTAATTACGTTAGCGAATCGGTTTGGCTGGCCTCCCAGAAGCGGGTCTCCCCAGTCAAATTGAGAAGTCGTACATAGCGTAAGCGAGAGGGTACGATCCCTAAACCAGACCTTCGCCGCGCTCTTCGCCTGCCACCGTCAACCAAGTGCCGGGTCCTTGAGCTACGCCAACTGCAACTTACTTCACAAGAAGAACTACTGAACAACTGTCATTATGTCTGAACTCACACTTCAACAAACTGTATTTGAAAACATCAAGACATTATGTTTGAACTACAAAAAAGATAGTCCAGCAAGAAAAACTACAGAATACCTAACTAAACGGCTGGTCTCTCTGGAAAGCCAATGGGAAGATTTTGAGACACGTCATCAACTGCTGGAAAACGGAGGAGAAAGAGCATCAACTATTTCAAAGAGAACATTTATGAAAAAACAAAGGAGATGTACGAGTCGACAAAAGCTGACATTTTGCAACGAATGCTGGCTGCCACTTCCACTCCTAAGGAAACTGAAATACCTAGCCCGCTACGTCCCGAACAAGAATCGAAGTTTTCCGAACAAACCAAGGAAAAGCTTCAACGGCAAGAATGTAACTTCAAAGCCATAAAACGAGCGATGTCAAAGGTGAATCTGGGAGAAACAAACAGCAAATGGGATCTAGAAGATCACCTCAACATCTTGAAAACGAAGTGGGAAGCGATCGACAAACTTCATTGGGAACTTGAAACTTTGAACCAAACATCTGAGATGAATTACAACAACATTTTTACGGAAATAGAACAGCAATACGATCAACTCAGAAAGAACATAAACGCTAAGGTATGGTCCAACTCACACTATCAGCAATCAACACCGAAGATAAGCATACCGGAATTTACTGGAAATTACAATCAGTGGATTTCCTTCAAAGACCTCTTCATGGAAACAGTGCACAATAATCCCACTATCTCTAATGCCCAGAAGATGCAGCATTTAAAGGCAAAGCTGAAAGGAGAGCCTGAGAGGCTCGTACAACATCTGCACATAAGCGTCGAAAACTATGAATCATGTTGGGAGATCTTGAATCAACGATATGACAATCGGCGCTTACTATTCACATCGTTCATGAATACACTCTTCAATTTACCCATCATTCAGCAGCCTAACGCATACAATTTGAAGAAAATGCATGACATCATTATCGAAAGCCTAAACGGCGTCGCCAACATGGAGGTCGATACGATATCCTGGGGTCCAATTATTGTCCATACTATGTCTCAAAAACTTGACTCAGCCACTTACAACGAGTACACAAAAGAGTTAAGTGATCCCGAGAAATTCCCAATTTGAGCGAGTTTACAACTTTCCTGGAAAATAAGTTCATGGCATTCGAAACTATGAGGAATCAGCATAAAGAAACTTCCACCCTGCAAAAAACTGCAAACAACAAGATGTACCAGCCCGTGAAGAAATTCAACTATCAATTTAAACGAGAATTACCTAAAACTTATCACACTACAAATATGAATACGATGAAATGTCCGCTATGCAATGGAATACATGTGCTGATGCAATGTGCAAAGTTCAATGACATGAATGTCGAACAGAAAAACGCCACGGTAACAAAACTGCATGTGTGTAGAAATTGCCTCTACAGTCATGGCCATGAACGTTGTAAGTCATCGAAAACTTGCAAGGAGTGCAATTTACCGCATCATACACTATTGCACAACAACAACATGAAAAAACCTACTTACTATGGAAAGAATAACGCCGAGCCACAGCCCTCAACTTCTGGTCAACAAACCAACCATTTATCGAATGACGACATGGAGATCCTGCTAACTACTGCGCAACTCAAGGTGAAGGCTTCAGATGGTACCTACGTGATCCTGCGAGCATTACTTGACCAAGGCTCACAAGTCAACATAATAAGCGAAAATGCCGCTCAGTTACTCAACATACCAAGAAAGAGGATGAACGCATCCATATCAGGCGTCGGCTCCGTATCTGGGGATTGTACAGGATACGTCAACTTGGAATGCATGTCTATACACTCAAACTATGCATTCCAAGCGAAAACGTTAATTATGAAGAAATTAATTAATAACCTACCTAACAAATCTTTCCAAACGCCTAACTGGGCGCACATTCAGAACTTGAAACTGGCTGATCCTGAATTTAATGTGTCACGTCGTGTAGACATACTCCTCGGCGCTGATATCTATTCTGAAATTATAATGGACGGAGTTCTAAAGCCAGATCATCATTCTCCAACTGCTCAACAAACACACCTTGGCTGGATTCTCTGCGGCAGTATAAGAACGCTTAACTGCTGCGTAACACTGACGAATCTCAACGAACTGACAAGATTCTGGGAAAACGAGGATATAATACCAACAAACAACGATATTCCTGCAGATGACTATTGTGAGAGATTCTATAACGAAACTACTAAGCGAGATTGTGATGGAAGATATACCGTGAAAATGCCTCTCTGCGAAAATTTTGAAGAAAAGCTGGAAACTCGAAACATATTGCAACTTCTCAATTTCTGCAGCTGGAAAAACGACTAACTCGAAACCCTCTACTCAAAACGATGTATACAGACTTCATTAACGAATACATTGACCTGGGTCATATGAAGCCGTCTACATCACATGACGAAGTCCAATGCTACCTTCCTCACCATGGAGTGTTACGCGAGAGCTCGAAACTACAAAACTGCGCGTCGTGTTCAACGCATCTCAGAAAACAAGCTCCGGCTGCAGCTTAAATGATCTCATGGAGAAGGGGCCCAACCTGCAAAAGATCTGCAAACTTTGATTCTGAAATGGAGAAGCTACGAATATGTATTCACGGCAGACATTGAAAAGATGTACCGGTGCATCATGCTAGACCCAGAACAACAACATTTACAAAAAATACTATGGCGTGACAACACTAACGGAAAACTGAACAGAAATGAATCTATGCACTGTCACTTATGGGACAAAGGCTGCCCCATGGTTAGCCATGAGAACACTAAAACAGCTAGCCCTTGACGATGGCCACAAGCACCCCGAGGCAGCCAAGATGTTACAAAATGAATGTTACGTTGATGACGTCATCGGAGGTCATCATTCATTGGAAAAAGCAAAAGAGATCCAACACGCTTTGATTAACATACTAAAGGGAGGAGGAATGAATCTACGCAAGTGGTCGAGCAATAAACAAGGGTTACTGGAAAACTTATCGCCAGAACAAATTGCAAATGTGTCATCATTCGACTTTAAAGACGAATCATCACATAAAACTTTGGGTTTAGCTTGGAACCCCAAAACAGACACATTTATGTTTGATTGGAAAACTAACGATTCCGAAAAACGGCAAAACAAGAGACAGATGCTGTCGGAAATTTCGACACTTTTGACCCGCTTGGATGGCTCGCACCTATTACTGTATCAGCAAAATTATTATTTCAAAATATTTGGACAAGTAAGATTGGATGGGATGACGCGCTACCAGAAGAAATTGAAAACAAGTGGGCAAAATTAAGAAAGGAGCTAAACTGTATCAAGGATATGAAAATAAACAGATGGATCGGAAATAAACAACAACAAAAGATAGAACTGCACGGATTTTTGCGCCGCACGGGAAAAAGCTTGCGCTTGCGTTCTGTACTGCCGAGTGATAAACGAGGGTGACCAACCTATCGTAACATTGCTGGCAGCCAAGACGAGAGTAGCACCGTTATCTCAGAGTACTACTCTCCCTAAACTTGAACTTTGCGGTGCCTTGCTGTTATCTCAGCTGATGGAAAAGGTGACTGAAGCGCTGAAAGAAACTACAATAACAATACACGCTTGGTGTGACTCCAAGGTTGTTTTAGCGTGGATACAAGGAAACAAGCAAAAATGGGAAAAATACGTGTCCAATAGAGTGGGAAAAATAATTGAGATTATTCCTGCCGACAAATGGCATTATGTACACACCAGTATTAACCCCGCAGACTGCGCGTCGCGCGGCTTATCTCCAATGAAACTCATGACTCATGATCTATGGTGGCGAGGGCCGTCATTTTTGCATACAACGAACATAGAAGTATTAGAAAGCAAGATGTGCTTGTTTACAACAGATGTTGGAAGAGAAAGTCCACGACAATCGTGCATTGTTCAGAAGGAACAAATAAACGAACATTTTATCAACTTATTACTTATTAAATTGAGTTCATTGAGCCGAGTATACAGAGTGATCGCCTGGGTTTCACGTTTCATCATAGCGACAAGCCGCCGGAAGCAATCCGAAACCCGTCACATTTACCTAACTACTTGTGAAATACAACAAGCAACTACGCACGTCGTTAAATTCATACAAATAACAGAATTTAGCGAAGAAATCAATCAATTGAAATCAGACAAAATGGTTTCAAACAAGAGCAAGATCTATAAACTCAATCCGTATTTGGACGAAAATGACGTCGTTCGAGTTGGAGGTCGCCTGAAAAACTCTGTCTTAACACCTGACATGAAGAACCCAATCATCTTACCGCATAATGGAAGAATGACTGAGCTAGTCATAGATCAGGCCCATTTGCTGACCTTGCACGGTGGAGCGCGCCTCACCCTTGCGCAGATTAGGCAGCGATATTGGATCATAGGCGGCAATAGAGCAGTAAAGAGCAGATTACGCAACTGTGTAAAATGCCACCGTCACAACTCTCACGAAAATCATCAACTGATGAGTGACTTACCGAAGCAGCGCGTTACTCCATCGAGGCCCTTTACACACACTGGGGTCGATTTTACTGGATCCATCGACGTCAAGATCAACAAAGGACGAGGTGTGAAAAACATCAAAGGGATACGTAGTCATCTTTGTTTGTATGGCAACCAAGGCCGTACACATCGAACTTACGTCAGACCTAAGCACAGAAACCTTCATGGCTGCTTTCAAAAGGATGTGTGCAAGACGAGGAACACCAGAGCACGTCTACTCGGATAACGGCACGAATTTTGTTGGCACAGCCAGGGTCATAAAACAAGATTTTGACAACTTCAAGCAACTACTAACCCCAGATTTTTTGATGAGATCAACAAACTAGAAGTCCAATGGCACTTCAACGCTCCTGCTTGGCCCAGCGCTGGCGGCCTGTGGGAGGCTAACATCAAACAACAATTTGATAGTATAAACAAGTTTTTGCAGCAGGAAAACATAAGCTTCACTAAGATGGAAACTGGCATAGAAACTCTTATGGCTATGAACTATTTTGATTCATCAGCGATTACTGCCACACTCTTACTGGCTAATCTGAGGAGAATGCAAGAGATGTTCTACAATACACTGACGGATATCTACCAAGGCCATATAGACATACATCTAATAACACCAGTCAACTTAATCAAACAGCTGACTGATATATCAGGACACTTGCCCAGAACATTGTTCCTGCCTATCGACAACATAAGAGAACAGATTAAGGACATATATCATTTACTCTATGTCAGAGGCAGAGTAACTAACTACTATTTCATGTTTGAAGTTCACATTCCTCTTATATGTGACGAAGATTTCACGTTCTATCGAGCAATTCCGCTGCCTATCTCTATAAGCAATGATACTGTAAGATGGGCAAAAATATCATCAGACTTCATCGCTGTCAACTTACGAAAAAATACATATATAACATTGGCACGAGAAGATATCAAACGCTGCACACAGAGAAGCGTGGACAATTATATTTGTAAGGCGAAACTACCGATATACAATTTACATAACAATAAAGCGCCTTGCGAAGCAAAACTCCTGGATCAACGAACTACCTTGCCCTGTGAAACTGGAAACGGTCAATGTCAAGACTCCTGGATCAAACTACATATAACAAACATGTGGTTGATCATATGTTGCGATAAATGCGTCATAAGAATTATATGTGATAATGACGTAACAGTTCACAGTATAACAGCTTCTAGCATCATAACCATAGCTCAAGGTTGCCTGTTACAAGCGGAGGAGTTAACTATTTACGCTCATAACCAGTTCAACAGCGAAGTGAAGATGGAGACTGATGTGCATATTCCAACAATAAACTCTTCTATAAATAAAGTCGTAGAATTGGCCGTACGAAAGATGCCTAACCTGATGTACGACTCTGATGGATCAACGTATAAAGAAATAGATCGGAAACTATCTATACAGAGAGAACAAGAAGATCGAGGACTGACTGTGTCAGCTCATGATATACACCAGTACTCAATATCTTATATCTTGGTAGCGGCCGCCCTGATCGCCTTCTCCGTGTGGGTGGTGAGGAAGCGTTGCCGCCGCGCCGGATTCCCTGCATCTCCAGGAAACAACCAGCAACAGCGGTCAGATGACATAGAAATGCAAGAGATTCGACCAGCAACAGCATCAATGAACAGATGTCACGAAAACGTTGCATTTAATTTTGAATGAATGTTAATTTTATTATGTTATTTTACTTATATTGTTTTTAATTTTCATCTACTTTGTAAAGGATGGAATCTTCTCTCGATATTTGGCTCATCTGTGCGGTTGGGAGCATGTACGATTACATCGCACATCTTTTACGCGCAGCGGCTAATTTAGGTCACACTCGCGTCAGCGGTTTACTTCATTATAGCAACAATAAAATTACTCACAGAGTCCGTTCACAGCCACTATCGAGACAAGAACCATTCAACTATAACTAATTTGTAACTTTTATATATCGTAATAAACTACTTAGTCTCGCGAAGTGAATCTTTCTGTTCTCCACACAACACACATCAACTAACATCTGGCGCCGTCAACTACGTGCCAGCTCACTACAACTACTTCCTGTACGGTGTTCGTGGTCAACTAAGCGCACATCGTACAATGGTCCTCAAAACAATAGCATTCAAATTCGTTACATTTTACATATTGCGGATGTTTATAGGATCAGATGGAGTAATACTGTATTTAAATTTTTAGTTATGAAACATGGAATCAAGGGTGCGAGCAAGTCCTGAGCAACTATTAACTCTGCTTCAGTATATGGAAACGTAAGTAAACCCTAGCTCATGAGTGCCTATGTAATATAAACAATGACGCGATCTTATGAATGAAACACGAACTTATATCGAATCTTTCTTTGTTTATGTTAGTCATGGTGACCTGGCTAGGCCCCTTGGTGGCCCTCAAGGTCGTCTAAGATCAGATCGTCTGTGGTCTGAACTTACGAACATGCTGAATTCCATGGGAGGTGGCGTCAGCAAGAGCACAGATAAATGGAAAAAGGTAAGGACATTTTTGAAATTCCTATGTTTCAAAGTTACCTATGAGAATCATTCATCTGATCAATGTTCGTTAATGTCTTTCTTCTTATCTGGACAAGAGGACACACTTGCAGTTCACTGTTATTACTTAACTTTTGATCAGTCCCTGTGACTGTTCTTACCAATTTTTTTTACCTTTTTATCTTATTTATACATACAACTTATTTTATGTGACTCAATTTTCATTTAATGTAGGTGTGGGCAGATTGGAAGTCAAAGACAAAAAAAAAAGGGCTGGCCATAAGGTACCATGTAAGAGGAACTGGCGGTGGGCCAGCTAGCAACCAAACATTGTCCATTGTTGAGGAGAGGGTGCTAGCAATTATGAGGAACTTAGCTGTGGAAGGGCAAGCTTCTATTGGAGAGCTTGGCTTTACCGTAAGTTTATACACTATTATCACTGTTTTATAGAATATTCGAAAAATTCTATTAATAAATGGTCAACAATACGTACATAAAAAGTTGTCTATAATAATTACATAGTTTACATGAAAAAACAATATTAATATTTTTGTTTTTTTGACTTAGTTAGTATTCCAAATTGATAGGATTTGATATATATATATTGTGTATTTTAATACATACCATCATCAATCTTTTTTCAGGGATCTCAATCTCAAGATGAATCCAATGTAATTGAGGCCCAAGAGGAAGCGTTATGTTATCTAGAAATTCTACATGGTAAGTATTTTTTGTTATGATTTTGTAGTGTGTATGTAAAATATATATTCTAAATCTCTAAAATTACCTTGAGAAATTAATTTTATTACTATATTTGTTTACTAACTAATTATTGGTCATACCTAAGTCCACATGATACTTAAGAAATAGTCTATTAGTATAATCTATGTATGTTTTAATCCAGGCTATGAACAAATATCAATTGATTGGGTAATGTGGAAAGAAAGAAACAACTGTTTCATTTTATAATATGTATTAGTAATATCTGTACATCATCCAAAATAACCCTTTTTTTACAGAACCACCAACATCAACACTCGCCCCTTCTTCGGCACAGAGCCCACCGGCTGGGCCATTCCCGGCTACGCCATCCCCGCCAGCTTCCCCAGTCCCGGCTGCGCCCTCCCCGCCAGCGCCCCCGGTCCCGGCTGCGCCATCCCCGCCAACGCCCCCAGGCCCGGTTGCGCCATCCCCGCCAGCACCCCCAGGCCCGGCTGCGCCATTCCCGCGTGCCTCAGCAGCCGCTACACCGAGGCGAAGGCGTCCACCTGTCCCTAGCGCCGCTTCTCCCCCGCCTGCTACTAGTGGTGCGCGGTCGAGGTCGCCAACTACACTGCAGCCTTCCTCGCGCCCCCGTATGCACGCACGTCGACGACCACCGACCCCCTTCGAGAGAGCGGCGCACGCGTTCGCTGCCGTGGAACAGCGACGCCTGGAGCTGGAGGAACGCCGGATGATGCTGCAGCACGAGCGCGACATGCGAGCGTTGGACGTCGAGCAAGCGCGAAATGAAATTTTAAGAGGAATAGGAGCAGCTGCCCAAGATATAGGAGCAGCCGTTCAAGATATAGGAGCAGCCGCCCGGGAATGGATCAATTATATACAGAGTATGGCTAATACAGAACGGCTAAACACTGAATAGCATTATTATGCTTGTCAGTGTTTAGCCTGTTCTGTATATCCAAACTGACCTTAGGCATTCTGAATTCCAAACTATAGCATGCAACCTGAGTTTATTTTGATATAGTTTCAGATTATAGTAAAACAAACTTGGTACTAAAAATACTTTAGGCGAAAAAGTTTTGTATTTATTATTATTATTTATTTATTTATTATACTAATACATATTATTAGCATGTAATATTAAATGCTATTAGGTAATCTAACAAAATTACTTTTTTCGCTAATAGGGTTTTACCATGTTTTAATTATAATCTCAAACTGTATTAGAACATGTGACTATTGCTGCTAAATTTTAAGACTGTAAAACAATGATATTCAGTTGTAACTGTAAGACTGATTCTTGATATTGAATTCTATTATTTTTCTTTATCTCCTCTTTCGGGAGTCTTATTGACCCTGAGAAACACCAAAGTTGTTAAGTAGTTAATAGGATGTTGGGTTCAAAAGTCAAAATTCAAAAGATTAATTTATTCGGTCTAGGCTGAGTTGTAGTTGTAGATGAGACTTGTGCCCAACAGTTGACATACAAAGGTTGATTCAAGTATTACTATGTTTAGTAGATATACACAAAGATATTAAGTTTAAAATGTTTGTTTATTAAGTTACTGATAAAATAGTAAGATTTTATTTTACAAGTCAAACACTTTGATAAATAAGTATGTACACTAAATGCTGCATATAAAGTATTAATTTACATTACTAAGTTGCTTTTAATAAAAATATTATAATACTTAACAATAATTTTATTTACCATCATTTCATTGTGAGAGAAATTTGCACTTTTTTATATTTTTATTTGTTGTTTTTCATGCTATTACTCAATGTAAATTTAAAATTTGAAAAAAATCGCATTCATGACCCATTTTTTCAAATTTTAAATTTACATTGAGCTTTAATAGCATTAAAAACAACAAATAAAAATAATAAAAATTATATTAACAGCTATTTATCTATAAATAACATTCTACTAAGAAGCTGCGCATAGCCCTGCCTCGGATTAATACATTTTCGTTATCATTAGTGGAGGTGCTATGTTGTACAGCATGACCTTCACTAGGGAGAGGGGGCAGCTTTGAACAGGGGCACCTTTGAAAAAGTGTATTTAACAAGCTTTAATGTAAAGAATTTTTGTAGTTTTTTGGGTAGTGGTAACATTAACCCGCATAGCTGTCACTTATCACTGCTCACATTAGACAGCTTGCCGACGAGTTACGAGGAGTTTTTTTTTACGAGTTTGAATTTTACACTTTTTGAAATTCGCGCGTAAGGATCTCAGAGATTCATTTCAAGGCAAATGAAGTGTTTTTTTACTTTTTTAGTCAGAAGGTTTCATATATCACGCAATAAAGCAGATATTACTAACAATTTTAAAAAATATTTGGAAGGAAAACGTTTTTTTGTTTTTCAAGGACCATTGGGGCAGCTTTGAACAAAATAAAGGGGGCAGTTTTGAACATTGTTTAAAACTGCCCCACCTTCAGTCTTAAATACTGAGATTGTTAAAATGCATTATTTTTTATTATTTTATTCTAACATGGAATATATTTGGTAGCGTAATGTTCAATAGGAATAAATATCTGTATATTTTTCATTTAAAGGTAATAATGGTACCCAACTATAAAAAAAAGAGAGAGAATGAAATTGATGAGACATGAAGACTGCAGTTTTATTTATATCTCGTTTATTTTTGGGTTTCCTTTGATTGACCTCATAATGTTAATTAATAATTTTATTTGTTTCCGTATGTTAATTTATATTATTTAAATAGAAGTTTGTTATTCCCTAGTACATATTTTATCATTTTTAATTTCTAATGTGGCAATGATACTTGATCTCAGTCGTTTCTAATTTGTTTTCTTTTAATAAAATTAATATAAAAAAGTATAAAAGTCATTAAAAATCCATTTTTAAGGATAGTTCAAAACTGCCCCATAATCATCATCAATCACCATATTGAACTATTTTATCATTTTTAATTTCTAATGTGGCAATGATACTTGATCTCAATCGTTTCTAATTTGTTTTCTTTTAATAAAATTAATAAAAAAAAGTATAAAAAGTCATTAAATTTCATTTTTTAAGGATAGTTCAAAACTGCCCCATATGAATTCAAAGCTGCCCCAGGAGTGGGGCAGATTTGAACAGTTGACTACTGCTATTATAATTGATATTACGGCTATATCTTAAATATTCTTCTTCATATGATACTGAAATTTTATGGCATAATGGTCGGGTTAAGCATTGCGAAACTATAAAACGATATAAAACTAAAGAATTTTAAGATATAGGACAAAGTTTTAAAAATGTTCAAAACTGCCCCCCTCTCCCCTACCTTCTAGACCCTCAGCTGGCATATCGCTTGGAGGTGGTATTCTAGCATCAGTGCAATGTTGTGCAACACAACATGCAATAGTGATTTTGCTAGCCATGCATGGATGACAGTGAAGATCTCTGTGTCTAAGCATACACCTCCAACGAGCCTTTAATAATAATCCGAAACAGCGCTCAATGCGAGACATGGCTTGAACATGCCGTCTTGTACAAATTTCTTTCTGGGATCATTGTTCAGCATTCAATACTGGTGTCATCAACCAGGGCCGCAGTGGATAACCAGAATCACCTGAAAAATATTTTTGTTATAGGATTTCTACTGTTGCAATAGAGCATAGTATAACTGTTATTTTATATAAAGTTATGCTCACTTAAATACAGAGAAATCTGTACTCAGATGATTATTTCAGTTGTCTCACTTCAACTCTGCAAAATAAGGAAGAATGCCTTACGTAGTAACCAAACACGTTTATTTTTATTTTATATTATTTTATTTACCAACCAACAAGACATACACTACAAAAAACTGATGCCTAAAACTATTTGGTACTTATGCAAGTGCTGACTTAGGTTGCCACGGCATGCAAATGTGTTACATACATGTTCACACACTATAAAAAAATTATTAGCTATTTACGCCGACGAGAAAGAAGCAATTATGTTTCTTTTAAATTTTTGCTTACTATCCGACAAAATGTCTATCCCACCAAAAACATTCTGTAAAAAACTAGCCAAGTCTCGATGGAGCTGCTTGCTCATCTCTAAAAAGTAATGAAATCTAGACAAAATCGTGCCAAGTCTAAGGTTCCTTACTGCGATTTCTTCATTATTATAGTTGGTGTTGTGTGACTTGGCCGTTGAAGGGACAATTTAAATAAGATTTGTTGTTTGGTGGTGTAGTAGAAATATGTAAAACTTTGAAAATAAACGTGCATAAAAATTATCCATTTAATTTAATAAGTTAAAAGTTTTTGGGGTGGAGGAGTTCCAAACACAAAAAGAAAAAATGTTTTGCCTAGCGGCCAACGATCAACGGCATTTGAAATGATTTCTAATCTACGGGGGTCCAACACAGTCGCGTAACTACCTGACTTTGGGTTGATGAGAGTTATTTCTTTACAATTCCTACACAATACATACCTATTAATAGTTATGTTATCTGTGCTATTAGTATTAATTCGGAATTAAACCCAGGGCCCTTAATTTTATGTTGCATTTGGATACCACCATAAATACGCAACGCATTATATGCGTAGATACCGTTATCGTTTAATTTACTAAGGTAAACTAAGTTACCTACATCACTTTTTACTCTACCCCTACACATAAATAATCCTATCCTAGTAGTATGTGTAATTGTATCAAAACAAGTACATTCACTTGTACGTACATGCTATGTCTATGTCATTACCTAGGCATGTATAGTTTACATACGTTACATTACACGTTGCATATCGTGTTGAAAGCACTTTGTAGATGACGTGGCGTGATCGTGAATAATTATGGGGATTATTGTGAATCAAACTTTTACCTAGAATACACAATGTGCCTGTATAGATATGGTATCTTTTTAACCTGTTCTGCCTATAACGGTAAGTACCTACGCATTTGTTGCAGACCGTAAGAATATTCTCTATTAAAGATGGCTCAATTAAATAGGAATACCTACCTTTTATTTTATAGACAGAACATGTCTACAGCTCTGTTGATAAAACATACATAACATTTAATTGATCATATTTATATTTATTGTAATTATTATGTAATTAAAGTGGTAAGTACTACTTACTACCTACACTACTAGTAAAGTATACAAACATGTTTCTGAAGAAACTGTTATTGAGATCTTGAATGCTGAGATAAGGTGACCATTAGGTATTATATTACCTACATTACAAAGGATCCTGATAGAATCCTACGGTATCCAGTTATCGACGAACGACTACAATTTATAAACTCCAGTCTGTGTCACGTTTCGTAAATCCATGTTTTCCAATAAAAAAAGTTCGTCAGTAAACAGCGGTGCAACCCCGAGCCTACACCTATTGTCTCTTTGAGCGATACCATTCACCAGCTCACAATATTTGCCAAACTATTATTGGTAACCTTGGCATATTTAACCCTTTATAGTGAGCCGTATTTAGTCGGGTTTCAAGTAGTATCAGGGTCAGTTTTGTGATGTTCACGCGGGCTAGTGGACGAGATTTTCACGGTGGTAAAGTTTGCGTTTGAATACTAACTTAATGGTGATGGTATGGGCTGCGTGGCAGGTTCGCAAAGGATAAACGTATCAACTGGGACTACAGTGAGTTAATTTATTTTTGTATGTTTAGAATAGAAATATAATAAAAAACTTATAGTGACAATATAACTTATTATACTTAAAATTAAAATTTGCTTATGCCTTTACTATGCTTTGAATTTATTGGTTATTAAAAAATCCATGAAAACATAAGAATATCTTAATTCGGGTGTGAGTCAGAATGTCGGGTGTACTGTTGCAGAATTGATAAAGTTACTAATACATGAAAGGAATATACCAGGAATGTACTATTATGTACCTTTAATGAAATTCAATGTACCTCGATGAAACGGAAACCATCATAATAATAAACTGAGCCGCTGTTCTTACGATCACACTAATTCAGGCTTCATCTTTATGTGCTAGCAATCGATGTGGGCGAGATCCCCAGTGAAGGGCGAGACGTTGCTGGCAGCCCTGGTCCGGCTGGACAGCGAGATCGCCCGCAGCGAGAAGACGCAGCCGGCGGCGCGGCTGGCCGTCGTGACCGCTGAGATGGACAGCATCATGCAGGTGATTATGAGGCGATATCCGACTTGCAAGTTCGAACCAACAGATGGTGCTAACACACGATCTTTATACTAATGTCATGAAATATCAACATCGTATGGGAGCCCATAATATCTTGCTATAAAATACAGAATGTCTTCGCTACTGATAACTACAAAGACAAAATATACGATGGTAAAAGGAAATTTCTTGTCTTCTCTTCGTAGTGGCCTCATCTTGGCTTAGGTGGGTGTCAGCACTGTCAGCAAAATAATTGATTTTATTTAATTCTGCAAGCCCCGTAAAAGTTAATAACTATCTTTGGCACCCAACGTGGTGCTAACGGTTAATGTAGTAGTAATAGGACTTTTACTGAATTCTCACTTAAAAGCCTTCACCAATTTTTGAGGGTTTGTTCTCATTTAAACCATCAGTTGCGAACAAATGTGTGTTTAATAATTTACAAGACATTTTTATTTTTCTAGGAAATTAAATCGTTTGAAAAAATCACAAATACCACAATCACTAAGGAAACTTACGCCAAAACTATTCATCAGGCAAGTACCACACACATATTGCATTAGGTATACTTTAACTTGCTACCAATAGACAAGGCACTTACCTTGTGCCCGTACATAACGATAATAATATTATCAATTCAACTTACTTAATAATTATTGTTTATAATTATTTCTTTTGCAGCTTTTCGTAAATATAGATATTTACAAAAGACCAATGTTGGCGTCAGAGAATGAAGATTTCATTGCTAATGTAAATCGTAAGGTAAGAATTATGATAATTATTCTTTACATAAGTCAGAAAAACTCGTTATTTTAAAAGCTTTTATTTAACTTGCTCCGTATGTATGTTTGTTCGGGTGGAATCTTGCAACTTAATTTTGAAGTACTTATTTTAAAATAAAAGTACCTAATTAAGGGGACACGGTTCATAACACACCTAGTGCGAGGCAGTGTTATAACCGATACTGGCAACGTAACATAATAAATGTATGTTACCTACGTTGTCAGTTTAACTTTTATTCTACGTTAATATTATATGACTGGCTCGGTGGAACAGTGGCTAGTGACTCAGGTTCATAACCTACGGTTCCAAGAGTCGTGGGTTAGATTCCCACTCGGGACAAATATTTGTGTGACGAACTTCGGTGTTTGTTCCGTGTCGAAGTGTGCTTTAAAATATTTTAAAGAATATTTGCGTATCCACTGTTGAATCAGATATCCATAACACAAGTGCTTAAGTTTACCACGGGATCAGATCGATGTATGTGATGTTGTGTATTATTTTTTTTTTTTTTTATTTTAATATTATATTATTGCAGGAGATGCGTCGCCTGGAGCTGAGCTGGCTGCGCGCGCGGCACGGCGAGCTGCAGCGCGAGCGGCGCGCGCTGCATGCGCAGATCCTCCGGACGCGCTCGCTGTACGCGCAGCTGCAGCAGCTGCTAGGTGTTTATTGGTCCGGTAGTATGGTCGCAGGAGAGCGTCGCCTGGAGCAGAGCTGGCTGCACGCACGGCACGGCGAGCTGCAGCGCGAGCGGCGCGCGCTGCACGCGCAGATCCTCCGGACGCGCTCGCTGTACGCGCAGCTGCAGCAGCTGCTAGGTGTTTATTGGTCCGGTAGTATGGTCGCAGGAGAGCGTCGCCTGGAGCAGAGCTGGCTGCGCGCGCCGATCCTCCGGACGCGCTCGCTGTAGGCGCAGCTGCAGCAGCTGCTATAGTCTTTTTCAGCTAAGATGATCCCTGTGACACTTTATTGTGTTCTGAATCACGCATCTTACCGTTGACAAACGAAAATAATTTTATTGCACAGTTTTTTCATTTTATTGCTGCTTCATTAGGAAAAATATTGAATTAATAATTTTAAACTTCTAAAAGGGAAACAGTATCGTTTAGTTTAATTTAACGAAATAGATTTTTTTTAAAAATACCCATGCATTTCGTATTACATACGTAGAATGGAACTTAGTCAGAGTTACTACGTTCCATTCTACGTATACGAACTGCATAGGTATTTTTAAAAAATGTTCTATTACATTAAATTAAACTAAACGATACTGTTTGTTATTTAAAAGTATAAAAATATTTATTTTAATATTTTTCCTAATGACACCGCAATAAAATGAAAAAACTGTGCAATAAAATTATTTTCGTTTGTCAATTGTAAGGTGCGTGATTCAGAACACAATAAAGTGTCACAGGGATCATCTTAGCTGAAAAAGAGTATTCGCTATGTGCGGAGTGGGTGGTGGGGGACGGCAAATCGGTCGAAGCGCACGATGTGACAGAAATGTGATATAATTCTGAGCTTTCATGTGTCAAATTGCTTTAATTTCATAAATTCCCTTGTATTATAGTAAGTAAAAACGTTACGTACGTAACGTAAACGATGCAAATTCAATACTTATAATAATATTCGTATTTTTGTGAAGTAAGAAAATCACTTGGTATAATATACACGCTCACTTTATACAATTTTTATTTATTTTGTGTTGAAAAACTAGTCGAAAATCTTTATTAAAACATCTAGTTGCTAGGATATGACATATCAAAACATCTAGTTGCTATGATATGACAGATCTCAAGTCCAGAATAGTTGTCGCCACTAGGGGCGCTATCATCGCGCACATAGCGAATAGGTGTTTATTGGTCCGGTAGTATGTTTGCAGGAGAGCGTCGCCTGCTAGGTTTTCATTAGAAATTTGAAAATAAAACTTTTTTGTTATAGGTAAGTCGCAAATTTATTTAATTGGACGTCATTGGCTGGCGTCTCTAAATGTTAATCTTTCTTTTGTGGAAACGGCTTCGAGGTATGCCGACATGCAATAATCTAGGTTTGACAAGTCTGGGAACTAAGTATGTAGTTATGATATTTGAGGCCAAGGTCAGGCACACTAGGAGGAGTTACTACTAGGAGTACTGTTTGTTTTGCTACGTGCTAATAAAATACACCTTATGTATATACACCGTGAAATTTTAGTGGTTGTTTTCCCGTGGCAGAACGACTTGCCTTTAGTAATACTATCGAATCATGCAAATTATTCATCGAAAAAAAAAATTTTTTTTTTTCGATTTTTCAGAATAATAATTTTCCAACTCGAAAACGAAAGAAGCTATCGTTGTTTTTGAAGATGTGACGTATTCAGGTACTGCTTGCCGCATGAAATCGATGCTTAAAGCTGAAGAAGCTCTACACCCTACGTCATAAAGTGGTTCGAACGTGTTTTCGAGTTACGGTTAAACCTTTCGTAAAACCGGCATTTATTGATTTTAACAAAAAAGAACTGCACGCATCTTTTGTACTAGTAAGATAGAATCATTTTACTGCGGGAAAACAACCACTAAAATTTCACGGTGTATATGATGAGGTCAGTAGTTAATTTTATCCCTGTTTTCCAGAAAGCATTTGGGGTGACAGCTCCCGGCCAGGGCCGGAGTCAGAGGCGGCACTCTCGCGTGCACGGGCGTTGCGCGACGCGCTCGCGTCGGTGAGCGCGCGTTTACGAGCGGCCGCGGAGTACGCGCACGGCGCAGTTCGCCTGTTGGACGACGCGCTACCGGCTTGGAAGCTCACCACCGTTAGCAAGTTCGTACGAATTTCTTTTGAACTGGGATTATAAAAATCGCAATTATATTAAAGCGTAATACAGATTTGTTCGTTGGTATCTACCATTTTACTAATTTGTAAATGTAACTGTCGAATACTGAAAAAACAACCCTTCTTATCTATTTACTAGCTGTGCCAGCGACTTCGTCCGTGTTTTTCCAGGTTTTTTACACATTTTCCATTGTGTGTTCTGCTCCTATTGGTAGCAGCGTGATGTTATTTAGTCTTAAGCCTACCTCAATAAAAAAGATTTTTTCAATTCTAACCAGTAGTTCCTGAGATTCGCGCGTTCAAACAAACTCTTCAGCTTTATAATATTAGTATAGATTCGCAATATTGAGCTAGAGTAAATAAAGTGTAAATGTTAATCTGGTGAAACTATCATTAACTAAACGATTAGCTCATCCTGTTAACCATCCATGTGGCAGGAACGGATGGGACCGCACGCTAGCTTGCGCGGATGCGTGCACGCTGCTGGTGCAAGCGCGCTGCCTAGAGCGCGGGGCGCGCCGCGTATTAACAGCGCCCGCCGCGCCGCGCGCCGCGCGCGCCCTTCGGCTGGCCCTGGACTACGCCTTTACTGACACCGTCCACGATCACAAGTAAGGACCTAGAAGTCTATGTACTAGGTACTACTACGTAGTACTTAAATAAATAATACATTAATATTACACAACATCACTTACATTGATCTGATCCCGTGGTAAGTAGCTTAAGTACTTGTGTTACGGAAATCAGGATCAACAGTGGATACACAAATAAACTTAAATATATTTAATAATAGGTACACCCAGACACGGAACAAACACCGATGTTCGTCACACAAATATTTGTCCCGAATGGGAATCGAACCCACGACTCTTGGAACCATAGGTTATGAACCTGAGTCACTAACCACTGTTCCACCGAGCCAGTCAACTTATTCCTTCTATGAGGACAACCGATTCCTGACTAGCCTTTAGGATCAGTGGCGTAACTATACCCGTTGAAGTCCGCGGCAAAATTCTTCAGATAGGGCCCCGTGCACACCACATTCTTTTTTTTATCTTAATGTGTATGTGTGTTGGCAGTTGAGATTCTGCTATGACCGGGGGCCCCTTTCGGCTGGGGGCCCTACCGGGTGGGGGCCCGTGGCATTTTGCCGACTTGCCACCCTGTAGTTACGCAACTGTTTAGGATACCGTCACATTAGGCGGATAATCCGTCGCGGATCTTCCGTTACGGAACGTAAATACATGTGGTTACATATTAGGTATTTCCAAATAGTGTGCACACTACGCGTGAGATCGGTCGCTGTAATTTATATGAATATTGGCATTCCGTAACGCATGATCCGTGACGCATTTATTCGGCTAGTGTAGAGCAGGTCTTAGTGCGCCGGTGTGTATAATGTTTCCAAGAGTAAGAAATATGATAGAAACCAGCTTGATTTTATATGAAACGGAGCGGAATGATTTTTGAAATTGGCTTTGATCCTTAACATAACTTTTTACAGATACCAGAGAGCAACAGAAATTTTTATGCAATTCAAAGAAGCTCTTTTACAGTTAATCAATTCAATTCATCAGGCAAGTATCTTGTTGAGATAATATTATTATCAGATTATTTTGGTAATTTATTTACTACTAGCTGTGCCCGCGACTTCGTTCGCGTGGACTACAGGATTTTACATACAAAAGTTGTTCCCCAATAACACCCGTTCCCCTGGGAATTTTGTAATATCGCGTTGCAAGTAAGCTTTACGTTCATTAGGGTACCTGCATGTCAAATCTCAATCATCTTTCTTACGCGGTTTAGATTTTTTCATACAAAAGGTTTTTCCCTATTACTCCCGTTCCCGTAGGAATTTTATAATATACTGTTGCAACTAAGCTTTAAATTTATTAAGGTATCTGCATGCCCAATTTCAAGCGTCTAACTTATGCGGTTAATATTTTTCATACAAAGGGATTTTCCCGTTAATTCCCGTTCCCGTGGGAATTTCAGGAAATCCTTTCTTAACGGATGCCTACGTTATAACATCTACCTGCACGCCAAATTTTATCTCGATCCATGGTTTGGGCTGTGACGACTTCGTCCGCGTAGAGACGTATAACGGGTAAAACATCATTTCTTTATAGTGCAGTCGGTTAAAAAGTAGCCTATATCCTTTCCTAGGCTCTAGACTATATCTGTACCAAATTTCGTTTTGATCGGTTTAGTATTTTATGCGTGAAAGCGTAACAGTCAGACAGACAGACAGACAGAGAGTTACTTTCGCATTTATGATATTAGTAAGGAGTAAGGATTTTTTGCTTGACCAGGTCGTAATAGTTCACAATAATCAAAATCATTTATTAAAAACTTTATGATCCTTAAAATATTTAGTAACACGAAACATCAAAATATTGTGACGTTGTCACTGTTTCAGAAAATTTACATACACAGTCTGAAATCTATTTTTGGTCGAGAAATAGCACTATAATGTTTAAATTATATTCAAAGCTCCTAAGAAGCAAGGTATATCAAAATGTACGTATGAAATCTAAAGCAAAAGCTCCTCCGACCGAGTTTACAATTTTCATCAATGGTAAAGAAGTCACCGTTCCCAAATATTTTACCGTACTCCAGGCTTTACGAAGAGAGGGGGTCACTATACCGTCTTTTTGTTACCACGAACGGTTATCTATCGCCGGGAACTGCCGAATGTGTCTTGTTGATGTAGAAGGAATGTACAAAAAGCAAATAGCATGCAGTGTACTTGTCGAACAGAACATGAAGATCAGAACTATTGGGGATGCAACCACAATTGCGCAAGAGGGCACTCTAGAATTCTTGTTGGTGAACCATCCATTAGACTGCCCTATATGCGACCAAGGTGGCGAGTGTGATCTCCAAGATTTGACTATGAGATTTGGCAACGATCGTACCAGATTTACGGACCTGCATTTTATGGGTAAAAGAGCGGTAGAAGACAAGAATTTAGGACCTCTGATCCGAGCAGAAATGACACGTTGCATTCATTGCACAAGATGCATACGATTTTCGTCTCAAGTATGTGGTGTGGATGTTTTAGGGACCTCTGGCCGTGGGACCGACATGTTAGTGGGGACATATGTCGATAAAATGTTCCTTTCCGAGTTGTCAGGCAATATAATAGACTTATGTCCCGTAGGAGCATTAACAGCAATCCCGTATATGTTTAAAGCGAGACCGTGGGAAGTGTCAAGGTTCAATTCAATAGACGCAACAGATGCAACTGGAACCAACATCGTCCTTAACTGCAGAAACAATCGGGTACTAAGAGTTTTACCACGAGAGCATGCAGAGGTTAACCAAGAATGGCTGTCGGACAAAGGACGTTGGGCGATAGACTCATTAGAAATGCAAAGACTCGTAAGTCCGATGCACAGATTCACTGGATGTTTATGTACAACAGAATGGGATACCATTTTAAAAATGGTAGGAAAAATGATCAGATGTACTTCGCCTGATCGGGTCATGGCTATTGCTGGGCCACATTGCAACGTTGAAACGTTAGTCACCTGCAAAGATTTTTTAAATATGCTTGGATCGGAACATACTTATATTGAGCGAGGACTATACCATTCGATGTCTAATTATGACCTAAGAGTAGGATACTGTTTAAATAATAAGATGAGTGATGTCGTAAAAGCTGACAAGATATTATTAGTCGGTACAAATCCGCGATTTGAAGCACCGATTTTGAATGCAAGAATCCGACAAGCGTACGTGTCTAATGAATGCGATATTTATGCTGTCGGGCCAAAATGTGAATACAACTACTATGTTAATTATTTGGGAGATGATGTAAATTCTATTTCGAAAGCTGTACCGGAAATGAAAGGTGCTAAATACCCTCTGGTGTTTATAGGGATATCGCAGTTGGAGAGCGCTCATGCTGGAGAACTAATGACTCAGGTGTCGAGATTGTATTCAAGCTTTAAACCCTGCAGTGATTGGAAAATTATAAACTTTATTCCCAGAGAAGCCAGCTTTGTGGGGGCTCTAGAGGCTGGTTGGAGATCGGGAGGTTTAGAAGCAGTTCAGAGTTGCTTGCCTACAATTTTGATATCTTTGGGAGCGGATGAGATATTCTACGATTGGAAACCGCCACAGTCATGTACAGTTATCTACATCGGTTTTCAAGGGGATCGTGGTGCTGAGGTCGCCAACGCTATCCTTCCAGGATGCGCTTACACAGAAGGCGGGGGAATCTTTATGAATATGGAAGGTCGAGCTCAATATGCTTTGCCTGCCGTAACACCACCAGGAAAGGCCCGCCAGGACTGGAAGATTGTTCGAGCACTCGCTGAGTACAGTGGGATTTGTCTCTATTATAGCGATCAAAATTCATTGTGTTGTCGCCTAGGCGAAATTAGTCCTAATTTCACTAATATAGGACCGTACCAGCCAGCGATATTTGAAAACTTGTTGCCCGCTTTAGTGAATACTGGGAGCCAAAGCGGCGGCAAGCTGAAAGTTGATATGACGAAGATAAGGGATTATTATTGTAGCGATGTGTTTACTTATAATTCCCCGACTATGATAAATGCTCAGAAATCGGCTATTAAATTTGCTGAATCTTCTTACGCACAGATATAGTTCACCTAGTAGTTAGTTTCCTTAAAAGAGTTTGTAATTTGATATTTATTTTGTTATCAATGTATATAAATGAAAGCGATTATTAAATATATCCCTGTTTAACATATTGGTTTATTTTAGGAGAAACCTTTATGAACATAAAGCAATTCATAGGTCCAAGTATACATGAACAGGTATTATTCCAAAATACTTAAAATTTATCGCTTATAAATGTGTAGTCCGGTCAAATTAAATAGGTATTTAAAATAACAAGGTAACCTACTCCACAATATGCGAAATGGTGTTTATTGTTATTTGACCATTTTAATTATTATTATTATTTTTTAATTTGATCAGACAAATTTTAGCTCACAAAGAAATGTTTCTTATTAAAAGTACCTTCAAGTACTAAAATAAGTTCAAACGAAAAATTTTGTGTAGGTTTCGAATGCCTATCTAATGGCAATTACTTGCAGGTATTGTTGAACAACTTGGAGAATTTAGCAGTAGCAGAGAAGGACGTTAGCAAGCGGCGGGCGGAGCTGCGAACGGCGCGCGTGCACGCCATAGTGGAGAAGGGCCTGGCCGACCTAAGATACGATGCTAAAGCACTGTTCCACCTTAAGCCACTCGATAAATAAAATCTTATTTAAGTATGCAGGTAGTTTACTTTATTTATCCGCAAATTATGAAGATCTCGGTAAGGAACCTTAGACTTGGCACGACTTCGACTAGATTTTAACTTTTTAGAGATAATCAGTAAGCAGCTTCATCTAAACTTGGCTAGTTTTTAGAGAATGTTTTGGTGGAATTTCTTTTCCTCCTTGTCACTCAATTGAACTAAATGATACAGTAAACTAACTAATCGGACAAGAAAGAGTGAGTGATAAGAACCGATTTTATAGTGAACTGCTACAATTGAACTTGTAACAGTTTTCCATACAATATTGTACTCTTAGGAACTACACAAGTCCAGTTACTCAGACCAGGTGGAGTGACGATTTGCACAGGACCGCAGACTAGATTAGAATACGTCGGCTAAGAGTGTAAACATGCCAAATCCATAATAATGTTATTTATGCCATTTGAAAGTATTAAAATAAATACACAAGCTAATTGTCTCTCTTGAAAATGTACCTAATGGAGTTAGAAGGTTTACACTCTAAGCCGACGTAGGCGGAAGTGCCAGGCAGGGCATTAAAGTAATAAGGTGTTAAATTTAAATAAAACACGTTGTTATAAAAACACAATCAAATTTATTAAATATCAAATATTGTATTGTCTAACACGATTCCTTAACTATCATGTTTCACATCAATATCTTGTATGGCATAATGATAATACGGTTACAAATACATCAAGGGTCAAAGTATAGTGACGTAAGAGAAAGAACAGCGATGCGATAATACACTCGATAGTATCTTAAATAATTGTATCATATTGTCAAGAAGGAACAAGAAGTAGCTAACAAAGTACACCCTTTCGTTAAAGTACTAACAATAGTAATAGAAATATATTTGTCTTTAGAAAAGAAGCGGTTACAGTAAGATAGACTGCGAAAAGTGATAATGACTTAGATGTTAAAGTTATAGAAAACGACAAGTGAAGCTTCGAAACAGAAAATGAAAGTAAGAGTGGAAGTAGACGAGACGTAGAACACACTCACATTATTAATACATACTGGTACACAATACATGGGCTTAAATGCAAAATCTACAAAAAAGTGTTATACACGATTATTATCTCAAAACGGTATGATCATTTATAATAGGTTCTTACATTCTATTCGTAAAGTACGTAGTTTGTGCGCCAAAGCTCTACTCGACTGATATTTTAAGCGTTAGAAAATCTGCAACAGAATCAGTTTCTACGTTAAATCTATTGCAGAAGTCCGAATTGAGAGTACGACATTTTAAATATTTAAGATTGATATGTGGCATGATGTGTCACGTCTTATTTGGTCGCCAGAGCCTGGCTAGCTCTGCATACTCGAAGCTGGCAGTTTCTTCCTACATTCTTCCAAACCAGATTCAAATCATGTTACACAACAAAGCGCAAAATAATCCCAAAAACATTACTTCAATCGGTTGCCTTGTGCGAATATTCAAACAAAATCTTATAAAATACTATCAACAGTTTAATAAAAATAGTTCTGCTTGTAGGAAAAATATAATTATTTGAAAAGATATTATAATAATATTAAGATATCTTGCTGTTCAATGTTGAGTAGACCGCCCTGTTTTAGGAGCATTTTCAATAGCAACACTGAAGTGAAAAGTAGGTATTGATTACATGTTAGTAGATGCCCTAAATATGGACGGCTTCTTAGCAACGCCTCATAAGTCAGGTCACTGAATCAGTCGACATATTTGTTACATTATTAATACAAGAATGATATTCATATGTTGTAAGATACAAACATTATCAATTTCACGACGCTGTGTTAGTAGGAATAACATCCCAGTTACTGAATGGTCGATCCACCCTTACACCAAAATATTGTCATGCCGAAAGTCCGCCAACTGCTCTATAAGGCCGCGTTCCCTAAAAATATTAGGCTGACAGTGAGCGGCTGACTAATTTTAGGTTACTCCGAACGCTAAATCAAGTGTTCGTTAAATGAGTCGGCATAGCAATCACTCATAGCGTATAGTCGCGCTGTATGGACATAGAGGGCAGACAGTAAGCCGTTAACTGTGAGCCATTGTAGGGACGCGGTCAATGTTACAAAACCCTCTAAATTATCCTTTATATACTTTTAGAAACATGGAAGCACTCCTGCGGACAGACTGTTTGCTGGCTATAAAAATGTTAATTTACTAACTTAACAATATCCATCAATTATTTTATTATTTAATGAGTAGGTATAATTATTACCCCGAGTCAATTTTTGGGCATCTAACAGAAGCATATCTAATATTGGGAACAAGTCCTTATCTCGATGGGGACAACAAACACTCACATATCAACTACAGCGACAAGGTCAAAAGAGACTTGTCTACTGATTATACCTAATGTTTCATTTTGAAGATTACAAGCCACAATATTCTATAGTTACCGTTTCAATCTGTAAGGACTCTTCATTATGAAGTTATCAGTTTGCTGCCTTAGAATCTACGTCCTAGAGGGCTACAAAACATTGCGGCAAAGCTTTACACAGACAAATATTAAGACTATTGAGTATGCATTCGTAAAATTGTTTTTGATTTAGAACTGCTCAAAATGAAAATGTATAATATGAGTTGATATAGAAATTAAATTATGCTATATTAAATCCTATAATATAGGGTAACGCTAGAGGAGTTACAATAATGCGACAAAGTATGTAACAAATACTAAGTAACGGAATGTTTTGAAATTGACTAACAACATATAAAACTAAATCAACGATCGACATTACGCTTTCACTTAAAAGATTAACTTTAACTCTTTGGTACGCAATAGCATTGGTAACTCAACAACAACAACAACTCAACCGAAGACTGAAAGAGCGTCGACGATGCGCGAACTCACGGAACGGGAGTCACGCAAGGAGGTATACTGCGCAGACGTTGTTTCCACCTGCTTAAACCTTCGTGATTGTCTTCATCTTCCTGCTTCTCAGGCACCTTTAAAATAAATGAATAGATCACATTTTGTACGTCGATGTGGTTTTGCAGTACAGATTTACATTATATGAGTTTAGTCTCACCTGATAAACCCACGGTACAGCATAAACGCCCCATAAAAGCTGAGTACAATTGTTGCTGTCCACACCACTGCCAGCAATGAGCTGCTACCCTCTGAAATGAAATATAAGTATAATTTTATTTTATTACAGGTTAGCTGGAATATTAAGAATATTCGATAGATGGGATTTTTCATAATGTAACATAAATGCTAATGTGATGTTTTGTATTCATGTTTTTCAATAATTAAATAAACGTTTTGCAGTAAGAGTTACTTATTAAACTATTATCATAATGTCTTAACGCAGCACCGAAGGGTTCAAACCTTCACAAAGCTATGGTAATAAGGCCAGTGGCGTAGCGTGGACCAATATAGACGTGGGCGAAGTCGCATCAGCCTCTTTTTATTTTTATCCACAAGATCCACCCAGCGTCTTTTTAATTTTATTCCCAATCCTGGGGCGGAAAATTTGTTGCACTTCCCCCCTTAGAGCAGAGCGAGTACTTTTACTCGCTCTGCCAATTAAAAAGTTAACTACACTCACCGATATATCCGTCATGGTAGACATCCCGCTCGAGCCAGGCGCGCCGCGGCTTGTCGGCGCGCGGCTCGAGGGCCGTGAGGTCGGGCACCTCGTCCGCGTCGCCGGCCGGCCAGCCGGTGCAGTTGGCCCACTCGATCGTCACGTATCTGAGGGGTGGGGGACTTTTAGATGTATAGGGGGGCAGATTTCACCCCTAAAAATTAGGGGGCAGTTTACAGGGGTGAAATCTGCTCCCCTTCAACTGAAAAACTGTCGACAGTTTTTTGAATCGTTGAAATTCATAACGGAAAATGTCATTAGTTGATCATCCAGAGGATTCAAGTCCCAGGACTGGTTGACACAGTTGACTGACCTGAATTCGGCCACCATGGCCCAAAATCGGTCGGTGATCATTTTCAGGGTTCCGTACCCCGAGGATAGGCACTATTACTAGCTATTAGTCAGACTGGCCGTCCGTCTGTCACCTGGCTATATCTCAAAAACAGTCATAGATGGACATGGGACATTCAGGGTGAGTGCGACAGGCTCAATATGGTCTATTGTGCCTGTCGACCTCGTATTTGGATCTCACTACCGCTTACCATCAGGTGGAGTGGGGTCATCTTGTTAGCCTATTATAGAAAAAAAAAGAACAAAATTCTTTTTCTACTTGACTACGATGATGGCTTGGAGTAGCCTTCGTAGAGAGTAAATTTGTAATGTTCCTTACCTAGACGGAGTCCTGCAGGCGCGGCGGGCAGGCACCAGCAGCTGGCGGGTGCGGGAGCGCGCGCCGCCGCGGCACGGGCCCCACGCGCCCCACGGGCCCGGCGCCCACGTCTCCGACTCCTTGCATCCACACTCCACCTCGCATATCTCTTCCTCCTGCAGATTAAATTGACAATTACTATTAACCGACTACTGAAAACGAGGACCTTGTTAGAAGAGGTAGATTGAGTAACCTTACTCAATATATAAGTTAAAACTGTCATAGTTACGTACGTTCATTTCATTTTACATTAGAAAACTGAATATGTCCGGGATATTTCCTCTGATTGGTGGCCACCAATCAGAGGAAATCGTGGCATTCCATCTGTAGTTACGCCACTGAATAGATAACATGGTAAATATTTGTATGGAGTGCGTACCTGGTAGTGCATGGGCGGTGCAACGATACGGCCCGGTAGCGCGGGGGCGCAGCGCCAGGGCTGCAGCGCGGCGGAGGCGTCGCCGGCCACCTCGCAGCGCGCGCGCGACACGCGCACGCCCCAGCCGCACGTGCCGTCCGCTTCGTCGCCCGATGAGTTCTGGTGATGGAGCAGAACTTATTTAATAACAACCTCATTGGTTTCTCTCAGAATTAAAAATAAAAATGGCCTACTGCGTAGGGTAGAGAAGTAGCCTTAGGCGAATAACACATGGCGCAGTGCACCGCCACGGTTGGTGGTTAAGCGGATCTCAAGTTGCATTAGCTTCTTTTAAATCCGTTGATTCCAAACACACGAACGTCGCACCAACGCGTGGTCGAGCGGTGCCGTAAAGACGAGACCTTTACGGCCTCTGTGTTAATAGCGTTATAATCAAAATCTTTTAATTTTATCTTAAATGTAAGTTACAAAATAAAATGACATCCTCATCTTTTCTAAACCAAATCAATAGTAATGTCCCCTTTAACAAGACCTTCTTGTATTTCGTCACTAAAAAAAATGAAATTAAAAGATTCCTCAATCCCTTTATGCAGTGGATTTGTCCACCAGAGGTGAATACGGAGAGTACCATTTGAAACTTGTGTATCTATCCACCCGACGGGGACAGGCAGGGGGTGGACAGCGGGAATATATTCATTAAAAAATACCTAGCGGCAGAATTCCTTTGAGGTTCATCGTCAGACGGCCAGTTAGGAATGGACAGAACTATGCAACAGTTCTGGTTTTATGTTTCAATCATTATGTGATCTTACCTGGACCTGGCAACCCAACGAAGGGCGCGCCACAAGTCTCAGACAGGGCTCGCGCGGGCATGGCGCGCGCTGCTCGGTGGGCGGGCAGGCACGGCCCGGCCAGACTGCCGCTGTCAAGTGTTGTCTGCAAAGATAAATAAACAAATATGTGAATTGCTGTGTGATAGATAGGTAGGCACACACTTGTGGTTTTTAATGTCTCAAATTCAACAAGTTAAGAATATTGTTACGACCGGGGGTACCGTGCAAGCGGAATAAGAGCTAGTTGGATTATAGAGTCTATATTCCCTTGCACATACGCGTGATACGCGCAGTGGGTCGAACCGACGCGTTCACGCTGGAATGTTCCGGAAGCAACGCGAGAGCGCTCGCGCCTGGGTCTCCGCTGCATAAAGGAATGACCTGCGAACCGGCGAGATAGTTCCGATTTGGAAAGCGAAGAAAATTAGGCTTCTGCAAACTAGGAGAGAACTAGCTAAGAATAGACAGAACAAGAGAGAATAGGTCCTGTTGTTCGGTTACCTAGTTCGTCGCATGTGCATGGTGGCGCCACCGTCGCCGCAGGAGCAGGCGGATGCGTCCCACGGCGACCACGCGCCCAGCTCGCAGTCCACGCCGCACGGCACGTAGCACCACGACTCGGTCGTCTCCGACGCTGTCTTGTTCTGGGACGAAACCAAGTTTGTTTATTAGGCGATGAAACTCGATTTTTTTTAAATATTTTGGACAAGATTTTTTTTAGGGTTTGTTAACAAAGCATACACCAAATATTAGTCTTGATAGTAGTTTATGATTGATTGATTGACTAACCCAGTTGAAACGTCGCATCGGGCAGTAAGTAGCTATGTATTTGCTACTCCCAATATCGCGTGTAGACCCATAAAGACTAATATTTAGTGTAATGGAACGCGAAAGCTTGAAATCAAAGCATACACTATTACAATGAGATCTTAGAAGTCTAAAATACATTTTGAAGTGCTATCTTAATTAAAGGCTACCACGGCATGCAAACAGTTGAAGTTTAATATATTTTTTGTCTATAAGTTTCGCATGAAAAACGATTTTGCGAAGGCTTTTGACATTGTATAAGATAAAATTGTACGTGTTGTGGGTAAGCGTACTTGATTAATCAACCAAATGGTAATGATTCTATCCATCATCAAAGTACTAGATAAATATTGATTGAATAATCAATAAAACTAAAAGGATTCTAACATTTATTATCCATTTTTAAATATATTGCAGTCCATCAAGGTAGCATCTTAGCACCTTTTAAATTAATGTTTATAAGATTTTTTTTACTTACAGGGCAATAACTATCATTGACGAACACTCCATCGCTTCGAAGACAACGAACAGCTCTCTTCTTGGTTCCTTCGCCGCATGGTGAACCACCTTTTGAAAAAAATCATTAAACTAGTGACAGCACATGTATTATTTGGTTTTCTACATAACAATAGGCTAAAGTTGCATCAAAACCTATCCACTAGTTCTTCCATCAGTTCCCATATTCTACAACAAAGACCAATCAAGAGTCTAAACAAAAGTTCGTCTCCTACTACTCTATCAACTGACCTAACGGTTGGCAGTCGTCCCATGGCGCCACGTGCCAGGAGTAGGCGTGGGGTGCGCAGGGCTCCGCGGCCACTAGATGCGGGCACGCCGCGCCGCCGTCAGCCGCCGGCCGGAGCACCACGCGGGTCCGGTCGCGACGCCCGCCCCATTTGGTCTGTAAAGAGTTGGGTGTTAAAGCTGGTGTGGTTGTACTTCATAAGAGGTATATGATGATTTCATTCAATGTGATGATAGTTTTTTTTTTATTTAGCCTGTTCTGTCCCAAAGCTGGGCTAAGGAAAATATAAATAAACTTTAAATTGTAAAGCCGCGATAACTCAGGAATCGTGGGTACCTCGGCTCGTTACGCATACAGTGATTAAAGTATAATTTCAAATTCAAAGGTAAAGTTATTTTGGGCGAACAGAGGTAGTCTCCTCTGACGTAACTTATGTAAAGTTCTCAAACACTATATATTTGGCATTTTATTACTCACGAGTGTAATAAAGTCGTTTGTCGGTTTCGAAATTGAAGTTATCGTGCAAATCAAAGACAAATACTAAGGCGAATAACACATGGCACCGCGCACCGCCGCGGTTGGTGGTTAAGCGGATCTCAAGTTGCATTAGCTTTTAAATCCGTTGATTCCAAACAGATGAGCATCGCCGACCGCGCGAGCGGTGCTCCTCGCCTTTACGGCATCTGCCCGCCGCGGAGGCGCGCTGTGCCGTGTGTTGTTCGCCTAAGAGTAGGTAGTTTGGTATAAGCGTATAATAAGGTACTGCTACCTGCTCGCAGGGACTCCACTCGGACCACTGGCTGACGACGCAGTCGGCGGGGCAGGGCGCGCGGCACGTGGCCTCGCGCGCCGGCGCCGCGCCCGCGCCGCTCGCCTCGCACTCCGAGTCCGAGAGCCAGTTGCCGTCGGTGTCTACGCAACTGTAACACAAACATAACCTTACGATTTTATGAAAACTTTATACGATACGATAAAAAGAGTCGTTTTTTTCGTAACTGACATACGATGATGGATTGGAGTAAACTATATAGGTACTTACTATGGGCGATAAAAAGAGTAACTTCTTTTTCCCTAACTGATATACGATGATGGCTTTGAGTAGAATCCTCATAATGACCGGACTTGCGGGGGAGCGGATGGCTCTCACCACTAATATAATTAGCTCATACATAGCTACTTACTGCCGGACGTTTCTCGCGACAACTTTTAGCTATTTAAAAAAAAATGAAATCGCGATATTCCCTTGTTACTTTCATCTTATGCTGGCTAGTCAGCGTAACATCATCATCATAATCAGCCCATATACGTCCCCACTGCTGGGGCACGGGCGTACCCTAAACCAGGGCGATTAGACAACTACGCTGGCCAAATGCGAGTTGGTTGTCAACACAACCTAAGAATTACTTCGTAGGTGTGCAGGTTTGTGCGCAGCATAGAGTGGAATAACTTAGGGTCGAAATTGGCCGGCGAAGGTCTTACCCCTATTGTCCGGGATGAAGATTCATTTTGGTTACAGCCGCTTTGGCTCCTTGGAGAGATGATTTGTGGTGTCGTTTATAGATATAGCTGCTACGTCAAGGCAGCACTCACGTCACAGTCCGGTTGATGACGGCGTGCCCGCAGAGCGCGCGGCGCGGCGCGCACACCGCCCACTCGCCGAGCGCCCAGCGCGCCGCGCCCACCGCGCACGTGGCGCGCTGCAGCGTCGCGCCGCACTCGCGCCCGCCGCCCGACCCCTCCTCTACGACCTCCCTGGGGGGTTAAGTGAAAATATTAACCACTAGCTTCCCGCCCGCGACTTCGTCCGCGTGGAAACCCTATTCCCGCGGGAACTCCGGGATAAAAAGTAGCCTATGTGTTATTCTGGGTCTTCAGTTACCTGCATACCAAATTTCATCGTTATCTGTTCAGTAGTATTTGCTTGAAAGTGTAACAAACATCCATCCACACATACAAACTTACACGTTTATAATATTAGTAGGATTCGTTTATTTTAACGTGTGCGGCAGTGAAACTGACCGTTTATGTCGGCTCTAACCGGTAGATTAACTTTTGGAATGTAACCTTTACCCTAAAAATGTGAAGATGAAGTAAATTGTTAGGGTTAGTTTCACGTAACAAGCTATATAGCTAAGATTTCTTTCGTTTGAGTCTTTAGTCTCTATTTAATTCTGTATTCAGTTCCAGTAGTTCGATCGTCTCTTCGCCTGCAAACTAAGAAGTACAGTAACAAATTCTTTACGTACCTAGTCCTGAACCGGAAGGCAGCCCTAGAGCCGGGCTCGGCGGCGCAGGGCCCCCACTCGCCCCAGGGCCCCGCGGCGCAGTCCCGCGCGCACCGCACCGAGCACGAGCCCCGCAGCAGCGACGGGAACTCCTCGTCGTACTGGTAACCGTCTATTGACGCTTCGCGGATTCGACTTGGGCCTGCGAATGGATGTTTTAAGGTAAGTCTCTCGTTTCGGGTTCGTGTGTGGAAGGATGGGGTCAAATTTTCTTCTTATAATCATCACTCGTTCTCCTAATTCCTACAACGTATCACAACATCAAAGTCAAAAGTCAAAGTCAACGTCAAAATGTCTTTATTTACATAGGCATTTACATAAATGGAACTACATAATCTACGTAGTGGCGCAGTCGAAGGAGTACTTATAAATTGTAGGTACAGTAAATAAATAAGTAATAGATCAGTGATTCTACCACCGAGCACGAGGACCTCTTCGTCGTATTGGTACCCGTCTATAGACGCTTCGCGGATTCGACTTGGGCCTGTGGGTGGATGTTTTAAGGTAAACTTGGGCTTCTAGGCTACGATTGACACGAGGCAACGATTCGATGAGAGCCATTCGGTCCCCCGCAAGTTCGGTGATGCTGACAAAGCGACGATGGCTTGTAATACAAGATCGTTGTTAGTGAAGAAAATATTAGCAAGATAACTAACCACAACAATGAAGTAGGAGAGCTCCTAAATGCTCAGTAATTATTATATGGCTCACGAAATCTATTAAACAGAAATAATTCTTATAAATTAAGACCGGAGATATAAAATTCTGGCATTTTATTTTCTTACCTGTAAGCGGATGGTATTTCTTGCAAACATCCATGGGGACATCTCGACCAAATAGCATGCAGCGTGCGGCCCTTAGCGCTCTACCTTCACCGCATTCCATGCTGAAAAGAATAGATTATGTCATAAAATGCTTCTTTTAAAACAACCTACATGACGTTACGATGGAAGACATCTTCTTACCCTGGTGGCAAAATGCAATCAGAGTCGGCCGGCAGAAGTTCTAATGTGATATTCTTGCAGATACAGTATGGAGTGTCAGGATCAGTAGCATCTATGTATCTGAAATTAAAATTAAGATAGTTTTATAATAAGTAAGTAGTCGTCGTGTTGCAATGAAACGGATAGTAACTAACCAAATATTCAAGAAAATATCACATTTATGTTCCTAACCATTTTGAACTTTTTGGATTAATAAACTTCGTAATAAAAATAATATTTTACTCGATAAATGGAAGTAAATATCGGATATTTAAATTTTGAAAAGTAAATTTTTAAAATATGTATGATAGATTTCATTACAGCTGTTAGGAATAGGCAATCCACGAAGATCTTCCCCACCTTTCCTCGATATCGTTCATTGTATCTGGGATACCTAAGCTACTTCAAACTCTCCACGCCTCACGCTCACTTGATGGGTGAGGCTTGGCGAGGACCACGTGGGTTCATGCGCAAAGTATTGGCCGCGTCGTCGTAGGTTATACTACCCAAAGCAGACTTATAAAATAACTTGATATGTACTTGAGAGGGTTGGCGCAGACGGCGTCGCAGGTGATGGGCACGAAGCTGTCGCAGGACACGCGGCACGCGGCCACGCTCTGCGGCACCAGCTGGCCTGCGCACGCGCCTGCCTCCACGCGGTGCGAGTCCGAGCCGCACCAGAGGCCTAACGGGTAGTCAAGTGTTAATAAGACTATTCTAGATGTGGAGAGGATGCGATGCATAGGAGCTCGATTGCCAAGGTTCCCTATTTAGACATGACATTATTCGTTAATTGTATTTTTTTATAGATGATCGATTTCCCCACATACAAGTTAGGCTTGTGGATGTTTCCCAAGGTACGAGTATTTTCGATGGTCCATGATTGTTCTTAACAGTTTTTAAAATCTAGAAAAAATTAGAAGGTATGGGTCCTATACGAAAGGTCCAGTTTCTTTTTATCACTCCTTCTCCGAATTCCTAAAACATATCACATTTCACAATAGCACTACGTTTTAGGGTGGGTATTAGGGTACTGGTAGTAGGGTGTGGTAAGGTCGAGACCACCAGCTTTCAAGTCAGCTCGTACTCACTTCTGACCCTATACCCCGTCCCGCAGCGCTGGCCGGGCGGCAGGCGGCACGTGGTCCACTCGCCGGGCACCCAGGCCGCCTCGCGCGGGCGGCACGAGCGAGCCACAGGGCAGTCGCGGCTCTCCTGCCGCGGCCCGCAGTTGGGACCGCCGTGTACGGTACGGACGCGGGTTTGTTTTCCCGGATCTGTGGATATGATACTTGTTTCTATTGTTGTTCATAGTGTTTCTGTAGGTTATAATTAAACCAATGCGACTTGTTTAAATAAATCGGTCCAATGTTTGCACTTTAATATGGATTAATGGTCCGAGTAGTGGAAACATTGAAAACCGCATCTAGTTTTACACGGTCAAACAAGGCTTAGAAGGATTTTCATCGCTGCAGTATAATTGATTATCTCCCTTTACAGTCAACTCTTGAAGTATTCTAAAATATATACCACAGGTATTGGGGCAAGGCGTCCAGGGCATCCAAGCCTCCACTCTGCAGCCGCGTCGGCAGCGCACGGTGCACGCGCGCCGGGACGCGGGCCGGTGCAGCGGGGCACACCTGAACACAGACAAAGTTATGGCATGAGTTATATCGAGTCACCAGTTATAGAATAAAGAAACTTCGTTGACCACAGATACAAAACATAATCGACAGAAGGTAATATATAAAAAATAAACAAAGTAAAACAACAAAAAATAAAGAAAAAATAAATAAAAACACTACACTTTGACAAGCATAAGTAGGCGTGCGGCAGAAAAACGAACTAAATTTGATACTTCCCAAAGGGGACGAGAGGGGTAGTCCCAGTGATTATTTTTTTATAGTCTTGCAAGGGACTAGCGCCTCCACCAAAACGCCAACCTAAACCTGTCAGACTAGTAGTAGTAGTAGTAGGTAGGTATTCTGTGGCCAACAAGACGCAGCCTCAGTTGGTAGCATATTGTAATTACTTTTTAGAGTACTTTATCCTATGTTGGCTGGTAGGTAAAAAAAACCTCACGCCTTGTATTTAAAGTATTCCATAAAATCTGCTTTAAAGTAGGCTCTAGGCTATTATATATATACAATATTGTGAACTTACAGAGCTTCTCTGACGACGTCCGCATTGTTCTGGACGCACATCACGTCTCTTGTCATTTCGCCTTCTTCTACGCAAGGCTCCTCTTCGTCGTTCTCATTTAACGATTCGCTATCCTGAAAGAACACAAATAACTTTTGTCTACTTAGCTCACCACTTTTATCACATTTTTGCAAATTTATAATTTCTTAAAAATGTGGTCGCTTGAAGTTGGTTTCACTTACGGATAGGTCAGTGTAGTTGGTGATGGGCATGTAGTCTTGTCTCCTTCGCTCGCAAGGACCCCAGGGCGTCGCAAGCCAGGAGTAGGTTGCACAAGCGTGGGTGTTGCAAGACTCGTTCTGGATCAGTTGATCTTCAGGAGGGCACGGCCAACCGTCTGAGAAACCAAAAATTATTATGGTAAAACGTGGAGCATGTAAAACGCCAGGCCACGCCAATACAAGTAAAAAATGTAAACCTAAACTTAAGATGGTCCAAGCTGGAATGCCAGCCATTTGTGTCTCACATCTAGAGAGACTGTAGCTACATCTGAGTAGAAAGTTCAAACCGCAGCCAACAGATGGCGCTGATAAATCATCACCATACTAATACCAAGATTAGTTTGCAAGCCTACATCTCGACATCGAAGTTGTTCCTGTTATCCATTTCGACTGAAGAGCTTTTTAATTAAGGTCACTCCTAAAATACTGCACTCATAGTCCATAGGCCACAAAGTTTCCTGTAGCCATAGTTGTCTTAGTTCATACGAAGCTTTCTAAAAGAATTTGAATGCCTGCAAGGTAGGCCCTAGTTTAGGGTAGGCCCGTGCCCCAGCAGTGGAGTCGTATATGGGTTGATGTTGATGATGCCTGCAAGGTCTCACCTGGCGAAGCATGTGCTAGCACGTGCCGGCAGCGCGTTCGTGCAAGGCGCGGGTGCGCGGGCGCGGCATCGAAGTTATTCCTATCATCAAGTTCGACTGAAGAGCTTTTTCACTCCTAAAAGACTCATGGCATATGGCTCCTAGGAATCTTCCTAAAAAACTTGTATCCCTGCAAGGTCTCACCAGGCGAGGCGTGTGCCAGCACGTGCCGGCGGCGCGTCCGTGCGGGGCGTGGGTGCGCGGGCGCGGCGCAGGGCGCGGAGCAGGCGCCCCACGCGCCCCACGCGGACACCACGCAGTCGCCTGCGCACGCGATGCGGCAGCGCTCCGTGCGCGCCGGCGCGCCACTGCCACTGCACCATGCGCGTTGGGCTTCCTTCTGTGGACACATTGAATGGACTTAGTACCGCCCTGGCTGTTGGTAGATCAGATCGCGGGGCTATGGCAGTCCAATACTTTAATCACACAAAACGACTAAACGGGCCAAACGAGTACATTGTTTAGATATGATCACTGCTTGGCTATAATCACTGTGTCTCTGCGTGATCAAAGCATACACTTAGCTGTGTCGTTTCCGGGTTATAGTAAAAGTAAATTTATGTCTATGGTGACTTTTTTAGGATAGATGTCGAGCTTTTTTGAATCTTAAAACCAGTCGAAACATTGCGGAAAAATGAAGAAAAGGTAAACAAAAGACATTTCAAAGAATCTAAAAAGTATAAAAAATTTAAACGTTAAATTTCCATGAATAAAGATTTTTTGTACCTATACCTTGCTGAGAATTCTAGTTAAGCGATGTTTCGGGAAGTAGGTTACAGAGATCGGCGCTCTAACCATTAAGTAGTTTACAAAACTACCAAGCCATTTGAAATTCAACTGCATCTACGGATTAAACTCACGTGTATTTCAAAGTTTTATTGCAAATGTGTTTGCGCAAACACAGACAATAGCTTACCCCATCATGACCAACGCATCTCAACTCCCTGCTGCGCTTGCCGGGTCCACACGTCGAATGGGGCTGGTTGAGCACGCAAGGCCCCCAGGGGAGGGCCTTCCAGGCAGCGCAGCGGGGCGTGGAGCAAGTCCGCTTCTCCTCTAGAGGTGGGCAGGGTGCTCCACCCCCGGACGCCGCTGAGATCACTCGCCGGCGGCGGACGCTGTAGCCTGTGCGAATTTAAGGTATATTAACTAATATGAGTGATTTAGTTTAGTGGCGAGCGCCTAATTAATTTTTTTTTTAGTTCTTTCTCTCTCTGGTCGGTCCTTCATGTCTGAAGATCGGTATTATGGTGGGTTGCAAGTCGCGAACGGACGAACTGTTTCCTCCTGTCAGTTGCATTGGTAGCCACCGTGTAGAGACTTGGTGTGTCGGGATTTTTCAGTTGGTCAGACCATCTTTTCAAGGCTTTTTTTAGTTACTTTATGGTGATATACAGAATTACAAATCCGGCACTTCTAAAACGGTGTCCGTTTTATAGTTGAGGAAAAAAGAAAATTATGCCACGACAGGAACCAAAATGATTTGATAAAATGTTGCCAAAACTTTAACAAATGAAAACATTTATTTAGGACAGAAAAAGTTTGTATTAACAACTTAAAACAACGTATTATCATGCCTACCAGTAGTAGTCAGCTGTTGAACTGGGAACAGAGGGCATCCATCGGTAGGCTGGCAAGCTCCCCACTCACTCCATTCACCTACTTCGCAGTCCCGGGGACAAGGCACCTGTAAACCAAATGCAAATTATTTCTTGTAAAGAATCCAAATGTTTTTTGTATCATAGGTACTATATTATTACAATAAATTACAGATTTGATACTTTTTTTTATCGGTGTACTTGTAGAAGTATAAAAGTTGTGAGTGAACTGGGGCTTCACGTTATGTCTTTTTCAATATTAAAGCTTACGAATATGTAGCAATCAAAACAATAATAAACAATTTGATGGCAGTAGTCCAAGAAACAAAAGACAGTCGCCGGACGCCGAATTGATTTCTTAATTATTTGTTTTCTTTCGTGCCAGTCACACTTAGAATACGAACGTGTTTAAAAACTGCAGCAAAAAATTAGGTTTAATATCAATTTGACTGGCTAGGTGGAACAGTGGTTATGGGCCGAGGTTCACTTATCTACGGTTCCAAGAGTCGTGGGTTCGATTCCCACCAGGGACAAATATTTGTGTGACGAACATCAGTGTTTGTTCCGTGTGTGGGTGTGTTATTAAATATATTTAAGTATATTTGTGTATATTATGTGTGCACAGTTGATTCTGAGATCTGTAACACAAGTGCACCTAACCACGGAATCAGATCCAATGCATGTGATGTTGTGTAATATTTACTTATTTATGAATAAATAATTTTATGGCAATATGAAGTCCAAGAAACAAAAGACAGTCGCCGGACGCAAAATTGATTTCTTCTTTAAATTATTTGTTTTCTTTCGTGCCAGTCACACTTAGAACACGAACGTGTTTAAAACTGCAACAAAAAGACGTGTGGCACTCGGGGACTGCCGCGGTAAAGCTTTTGCTTAGCATCGTCAGATTTCGGAGCAGCTCGTCTCGATTCGTGCGAGTTTCGTAGACTCGTACAATACGTCTAACCGCACGCACACAACGCCGTGTCGAAGACTGCCGAACTGAAACGACGTTAGACGAGTGGGGAGCGTTTTTTCGTTACGAAATTTCTGGATTCAATCCCCGCGCTCAAGGCCCGCGATAGAAGCTAGAGGTTGAATAGCAATCGAATACCTCGCACGGCTGAACCAATGTCGGCATCGGCGCGTGCGCACACTGCGCGGGGTGGAGCGGGCGGCCGTCCGCGCGCACGCAGGTCGCCTCGCGTCTCTGCACGCCGCCGCCGCAGCTCGCCTCCGTCGCGTCCCTGTCGTCCTCGTCGGCCTCGTCATCGTCCTCGTCGTAGATCGCGTCGTTGTCGTCGGCGTCATCGTTTTCGTCGTCGATTGCTGTTGTAAACAATTACTTATATATTTTTTTTTTATAATAATCTAACAAGATGACCTCCCTCCACCGGATGGTAAGCGGTAGTGAGATCCAAATATGAGGTCGACAGGCACAATATACACTACTGCAATTGAGCAATTGAGAACCTTTTTGAAGTAGGTTGATTTATAAACGCAGGAAATGATCAGACATGATACATAGCAAAAGATGATTGATCAGTATTAAATACTACCTTTAATAGATTGACATTTTCTAATTTTACAGAAAAATATCTAGAGATTTAACAAATCTGTAAGCTATTCCGTAACCAAGTCTGACCCATCAGCTTCATTCGGTAAATATCGTTATGTATCAGGTATATAAGGTGATGATGTCTCCTCTACCTGGTAGCACGGCAGCTGGCTGCTCAATTGCGACCTTGCAGGCGCCCCACGGGCCAGGCGTCCAGTGTGCGCTCGCTTCCATAGCCGCTGGCTTCACTTCCTCCACCACGTCGCATTCCTTGCCTCCACCTGTTTATAAGGTATACATAATGTGCATTTTGTTTTAAGGAACTTTATTTACCGTATACTCTAGTTGTGGAATGAGATACCTGTTGTTGCCTTGAAAAATCAGCTTTCAAAAATCGTAAACATATTTTACGAGACCTTTTTGACGATTCAGATGTAAGTTTACGAGTAAATAGGTAAACACATGATTGATTAACTTTTGATGTTCGATTCGTGACAATGTCTAGCATGCATTGTCGCTAATATGCAGAAGCTCTAGGCCCCGTAGACAAAGTAACAATATTGAAACGATAACGAAGTTCGAAAAGTATAAAATGTATGGCATTGACATTAGACGCGAACAATCACGTGGTCAATCCCATACATTTTGTTCTTTTCGAATTTCGTTATCGATTTGATATTGTTACTTTGTCTAAGCCCCTAGCTCACGCTATTGCTAGACGATAGTAAAAATATTTTTTTAGATTACAATATGGTCTATTAAATCTAATCCGACTTACAAAGTCTACTTAATTCATTGCTTGTCAAGTGTCATGCGAACTCATACCCTATCTGACAATCTAGAAAAAGCTATCTTCATACCTTGCGGCAGCCTCCTAAGCAAACGAGTCCGAACCAGAGCCCCGTCGGCACGCGGCCTCCACGGCAGCCACTCGCCCAGCATACAGTCCTCCTTGATCACGCACACCCGCAGGGTCCCGATACTCGCCAGCGAAGAGCCGCAGTACCTGGAGAAAAGACACTTCATTGATCAAGAAAAAGTCTCACAGCGTGCTTTGCAAACCGCCTGAAAAAGATTGCCCTCTGCCATCAAGGATGGCAGCATCCTTTTCGGGTGGTTCTCTGAAATTGCCCAGGGAGGCGAAAAGCTGGCCTGCCTCAATAAGTTGGGACGTGTTTGCTACCAACCCCATTTAAAATGGTAGCACTGTTGTCGAATTGCGGAATCCAGCCCGTTATACAATTACCCTAACTACTTGTACTGTTAAAGCCTGTCTTCACGCATGAAGAAAACCTCCTCCTTTTTTTGAAGTCGGTTGAAAGACATGATTATTGATGACTAAACACAAACATCAGTGCAGTAAACATTAACATTAACACAGTACTGAGGGCCTACCATGAGTTGGCTATCGTAAACTTACGTACGTTAAAAACCTATCGAGTTGTTTTTTTCATATGGCCGATTGTAGTTCTTCGCGTAACCACCAGGCGGCGCTGTACAAGTTTTTCATAGACATATTTACGTAGGCGATATCGAGCGCGTATGTTTTAAACTCATGGTAGCCCCACTGATTACTGAAGTAAGGTACAAGATGACTAGCTAATGTATCTAACTACTTAAAGAGTTTACACTGTTGTAATAACTAAGTACCCACAGTATTATAATAAGTAGGTAGTTCTGTTGTAATCGCGGTAAGTCATGTTTTTTCTTTCAATCCCCTAAGACTTGTAAGTAGGTCGCCATGACATTGACGTAAAGCCGGCATTATGCACCAACTTCTGAACTTTGAAGTATGTGAGCAGCCGGTGTCATCAATATTGAGCCATCTGACGATGGTTATTTGCGGTATTATTGAAAACTTTGTGGCTGTATTACATAGGATATGAGAATGACTTAAATGTATGTATATCTATCTCATATAAACATCTCTATTCTTAGATAATACTCAAACTTTCATGAACTAATGCTTTTTACACGACTTTCTTCACCTTCCATGCTTAGCTCATGCCTTATCCTGTGGTCCGAAAGTCTGATCTGGTGCCGTAACAAATCAAAACGATAACGAAGTTCGAAAAGAATAAAATGTATGGGATGGACATGGTCCGTTTCGAAGGTCGTTTCACGACGAATTCATGACGGATGTCTATTTATTTATATTATCTATCATTTCAATAGTTAATTATTAAAATTTTGTTAACTTTACCTTATCTATAATAGCACATTGCGTACAGATCAAGATTTCAAGGTATGCACTATATGTTACATGTGAGTACACCTCTAGTATATAACACCCCTTTAAGATAGAAACGTGTGGACGTTAGCTGAAATCCGCTTTCAAACGCTCTAATGAAAAGATATAAATGTCATGTGGAGGCTTCAAAGGTCTCGCCCCGTGGGGATTACGAGCGCCACAATAAAATCAACACCAGTGAAATACGCATCTGTATATTCCAACTCATATTTTAATGCGAAAGTTTATAAGTTAGGTAAGTACTCTTCAAGTTTTATCTATTGCATAAATATTCTTGAAATATGTAAAGAAAAGAGAGAACGGATACCGAAAATCTAGACCAGATATATTGATAACGAAAAAAATAGAGTTGCGAAAAATAACGAAAGAAAGACGCGGACCAAAGCTCGTTACAGACATTCTAGGTAACGAACCTGCTATTAAAACTTGATAGAGTAATGGTACACTTGTGGTGTGGTTTTTAGGTCGATAGGGAGTGTTATTTTGTAAAATATTGGCTGTCTTCTTCGTTTGCGGAAGGATGTATCTAAACTCTAGACATTTTCATTAGCTACAAATTTCCGGCGTAGGTAAACAACTTTGTTAAAAAAATTGTTACATGACATATAATGTCGGTTTAAATAAAGTGCTTGGAGAAAATTAAAGCTGTTATTAAATACTTTTGCTCATTTGACACAGATTGAGTTATTTTGTTTATATAATAATATGAAAGTGGCGAGATTTGTATTTTAAAGCTGATTTCCTACTGTTTTATTATACACTATGTGTTAGCTCAGCTCAGCCTATGCATGGCGCAGCGTTAATGATGCAGTAATTATAGCGGGACTAGCGACTAGAAAAAATATTTTTTCACAATTTTAAGCCGCAGTCCTCATCAACATGTGTTTTCTTCATGTTAGAAACAGGGCTGGAAATATGTGTACCGAACACATATCAGAAATTAATACGCAATTGGTCAAAGGATTACTGAAATATGAATGAAGCGTCGAAGTTTTGCATGTTTAATTAAATAATAGGTATTATTTAAAATCATATCAATATCGATCAGTATCAATGAAGCTTTACACCATTTATTCTGTAAAGACTAAGGGCCGTATTACAACATCGTAGTTCCATTCAATTTAAGAATGGGCATCGATACACTTAGTTGTGCGCTATGGTTGGTCACAAATGTTAGCCCCGAAATAATGAACACTCAATGTGTTTCAAAGACTTTGCTCTTCGCAGCTAATTAGTGCAGTCTCATTTACGAATGGATTATGTCACATGTACGAGTATGTAAGCAGAAGCTGAAGTTAGGGTTGTGATTTAGAAATCTATTCCGGAAACCTACCAACAGGAATATTTTTGTAAATGTACACATTTGTTTATCTAATTATATCCCGTACTAATATTATATACTTAACTAGTATTTCTCGCTTTGCTTCGGGTGAATTTTACATGAAAATCTTCCTCCTGAATGCCTCTATCTATTAAAAAACCACATCATAATACATTGCGTGGTTAAACATTGGATTGCACAAACGTGGATTTAAACATACAGAGATATAGGGCCAGGGAAGGTGTTACTGCATTTTATGATGGACATTTACTTTTATTTTGCTTTTTTTCTCTTTGTTTCAGCTTTGATCCGCGTGTCTGCTGTACCCTTATGCTAGCCACGGCCCTACTTAGCCTTTAGGATAAACCATCTAGCTGCTATCACTACGCAACGTATGCACTTTGACGCAATCAGCCCTAACGCAGTGCGCATACAGCCTGCAATGTTTGCCCGCACGGGTCACAGATCTGCGCTAATTACATTGTGATCCCCGATTAGCTGCTCGTTTATTTGATGTCGGCTAATTAGCTCCCACGGGACGCCGACTCATCTCCGGCTTAGTAATGCCTGATTGAATGTTATGTGGTTAATAAATAAAGGAACGGGGATGGTGGTTAAGCATTTTTGTAAAGGACCGAACTCCTTTATTTGTAAAAGTAACTAATTAAGTCACTAAGGATACTAAGTTTTTGATTTTAAATTGTCATGGTTACACAAATTAGAAAACTGAAACTGTCCGGGATATTTACCATGTTGTGTTCACCCGTGATCATGGCGCTTGCAACAGTGCCGAAATATTGGGAGCTCATTAAAACAAAACAACATGGTATATATCCCGGCCAGTTTCAGTTTACTAAGTTTTTGGTTTCGTAAATGCGTATGAAAACTTGACACTCATCCGATTTGATATTATAAGTACCCAACTGATTGCTTTTACTATTTATAGAAGAGATGAAGTACCACATTTCTAATATGTATTCCAATGTTTTGCCTCGCGCCGTCCATTACGCTTGTTCGGTGTTCGAATCTACTTTATCCAGTCAACCATGAAATAATCGATCTGACGGCAAGTCCAAACTCCAGTTAACCATCAAGGCGAAGTGAAAGCTATAAAATATCATTGAGCGGGCCGCACTCAAGGTCTGATAGCCATTTAACCACAAGGGGTAAAGACTTTTTTAAAATTATTTTCATTTTTAATTTAATTTATTGTATTACCAACATAAGTTACAGCAACACAATTACAAATTAGCATTTGGCGTTTCACCTTTCCATATATTCAGTGTACAGTTTTATTTGAAGTCCAACCATGCTATTTCAAGGGCTCCCCCAATAAATACTAAATTAAATACTAAACTAAATTAGCATAGGTGCTTGATAGACAATACGTATATTATACCGCTAGCGAGCCATCTCCATGCGCCCTGAAATCTATCTATAAAGCTTTCATCAAAATCCGTTGCGTGGTTTTGAAGATCAATCGAGACGACGTTGTTTCATACTATTTAGTGAGTATCTCCAGCTTTTCCCAAACCATATGACCTGCTTGTTTCCTACCTAAGTCGCGCTACGCCACTGTTAAGCTCCTCATTATCTATTACTGTTTCGAGTAACCGCCCGCCCCTCTTAATCGGGCCCTGGTGGCGTATCGCCAACTTCACCGTGGACGGTGAATGCCGAACAAACAGCACATTGTTTGCGCGCAACTTTCCCTTGCGGACAGATAGCCGGATAACCGGGACACCCGGAACCTTGCCACATACCTATCTATAGGTAGCACACGAGGCAAGCTTCAGCTTTGTTTAAAAAAGGATGTTGCTAATCGCACTATTCGTATGGGATCTTCTTTCTCTCACTCCCTTCAGAATGTGTCGAGTCGGAATTAAATTCTGAAACTATTTTCTGTCTCTTTGTCCGAATAAAGGCGATAAAAAGAAAGGTGCATTTTCCGAATGAAAATACAGGAAAATATTGACAATCAGGGTTTCTTTCATTATTATGTGTTATGATTTTTTCATAATGATATAATTATAACTCGCATAAGCGTGAGTTTAACTTACTTCAGACGTCTAATAGTCCATAATAAGTTCTAGATTGGGATTGGGTGATCTTTGTAAATACCTCACACTTAGTTGGCAATAAATACTTTGACTTTGACTTGGACTTTGACTAGATATGCACTAAAAACAGTTAGTGCAATAAAAAGATAAAAATAAAAGGCTGTCTTTCAAGTACGGATAATGAGAAGCACAATAGCGAAATAATCATTTTCAAAGTCACGTTTTCCACCTACAAGGTAGGGATGGTTATGGAGACCACCCACGGATCTATATCTACATTGTGTACAAGTATCTGAGGACGAAGTGGAAGCTGTGCGGTAAACACGGCTGTACTGAAACTCGCTGTTTACCCTCGGTCCGACCGGAAAGTTTTAAGCCGAACCAATCACGCCGCTTCCGGGATGTTTTTGTGTTGATAGTGCTTAGAATAACACACGAATATTATCGGGGTACTTTACATTTAACTTGTGTTCGAGAACTTTAGGTACTCGTACGGTAGAGAATAGTAATTGGGTTTTTGGATTGGGTGATCGCAAGTTAAGATACTTAAGTGACATGCCTAGATTTGTTAGGCAACCGGTTTTGAAAGCTGATGGATAGTATTTACGTATATTGACTATGTCAATTCATTTTTGCTCAATGTATATATGTCTCAATCATTTGTCATATCGCTACCTTAAATCTCAAATGGCGTAACCGCCAATTTGGTCAAAATGACTTTTTAATGCAGTTTTATTCAGTTTTTTTTCTCTATCGATCTGTATATTTAAAATCCTCAAATTCGCAAAAAAAAAAGGTTATTACGACCCAATTTTTTTTATAGATTTGAACACTTTTCATAAGGTAAACAGGTCGTAAAAGGCTTAGTCTAATTTACTTGGTGTTTACGCCCCTAGAAATTATTGTGACGTGAAAAAAATTTCAAAAAAAAGGGTGTAAGTGACATAATTTTCTGGCATAACTCGTAAGACACGCTATTTTTCGAAAATGCAATACAAAAGAAAGGCGTTTACACCCAACATCGCTGAACACATGATTGTCATTATTATTGTTAGTATTGATGCGCGGGGGGATTAAGATTGCGGAGACATTGGCTATTTATTGCTTTTCCTTGTTTCGGCATTTTAAATCAATGTCCAAACACAAATCAGGATCAAAGACTAATAACGCGCCAAAGTCAACGTAACGGTCACAAAAAATAATAAATACACCGAGGAACGTAATCTATGCACACAAGTACGCAAATGGCTGAATACATAGATAAATGTATGGTGAATACACATCAGCGGGGGTTTCAAATGACAAAATTAATCGATTTAGATACGTAAAAATCTTAGTGAAGTTTCCCATATTCCAAAATTTTTCATCCAATTCTAAAAATTACGCGTTGAGTCACTATGAAAAAGTGTCAAACGGCGTAACTTTGTAAAAGCGTAATACAGAGTGAATATTTTACGTTTTCTTTTATTATTAAATGAGTTTAAAGCACAAGAAACATTTTTTTATTGGAGATACGACCTTCACCTGTTAAAAATCGTGATTTTTATGGGGCGTAAACGCCTTTTTGTAATATTTTCACAAGTCGTAACCGACTTCTAGTTTCTTAAATATTAGATTTAGGTACAAAGAGTTCCTACCGAAGCCTTTATCTCAAAATTCTAAGAAATTTGATGTATAAAACATTTTCATTGTATTAAAATTGATAAAGTTATGAATTAAAAAAACATTTTTTTTTTGTTTTTCTGCTCTCCTGAAAAGTAGTGTTTTGGTGGTTACGCCATTTGAGATTTAAAGTATCGATATATTTGATGTAAAGTTATTTTTCTACTAAAGTAGGCACATTATTTCTCGTTGCCAGCTGAACAATCCACAATATGATCGTATAAACGACCGCTGTTCAGAGTCACATGAAATATTCTTCGGCACACATTCACACCGTCCATCAGGCTTTAATGGTGCTCACACTGCTCCCCTTTACGGCTTAATTAACGCCGTTTATCCCAAATTTCTCCTTAGGGAACTACTTTCACCTACACATTTTATAGCGCATGGCAAAAACCGAGCTGGATTCTGAATTTGGCTCCGGTGAAAACGTAACGTAACGTTTCGACTGGATTGTATTGGACAATAAAACATTTATTATTTTCAGAGGGTGTAACGAATGATAAGGGTGAATTTGGTAACGATTTTTAAGCACAAAAAATTAAATTGATGAGTTAATCACAAACATAGGTATGTTTGTGATTAACTCATCAATTTACTTATTATTTATTATTACTTTATTCGAAAACTTACATACATACTTACTCTATAAAAATAAAACCCCATTTCGCGCAATCGGGTAAATAGACTAACCGTCGAATACTATTAGTCGAGTACTACTAGTTATTATTAACATTAGACAGTTTAAGTGACGCTAAAATTGCAAATACGGGAATGGGAGTTTCGGATTTGGAACCTACTTAATTGGAAACAAAGAATCCGATGAACCTCTTCCTTTTTTTTGAAGTCGGTTAAAAATACCTATCTACCGTTTCAGTATTCGCCGATAGAGATACCAACAGAATTAAAAATATATGTAAACTGGCACATAATATAAACAGTTTATGAAAATAGTAAGAAATCAAAACTCACATTATCTCCACAAAGCGTCCGTCCTTATGACGGCATTTCACCTGTCGTCTCTGCAAGCCAAGTCGGGGGGTGTGCACTAGCGAGTCAGATTTCGGTAAGAGATTGTATCTGTAAAGAACACGAATAATTTATTAATAACTTGGGTACCATTCTAAAAAAATATATCGGATGGCAACCATTCTTTAAAAAAATATCGGTAAACAGTGATTTATACCGTGCCTACACTTTTAATATATTCTTATAGATTGACCTTTGTATTCATAAACGGAAACCGGAAACGTCAGTTAATTTAAAGAATAAGTATTGTAGTTATCTATACTATAATAAAAACGTAGAGGCAAAAATTCTTGTACTTTTCTTAGAAACGAAAAAAAATTAGTCAGGGATATGTTTTGAGAGTAGTAGAACACATCCTCATACTTAGAAAAAAAATTGTATCTCTGTCTGTTTGTTTGTTTGTTTCGACTGACCTCCTAAACGGCTGAACCAATTTAAATGAAAGTTTACACGAAGGTATTTTAAATTCCGGAAAAATGCATAGGATACTTGAAATCACTGACAGTTGTCTGGTTCCCGTGGGATATTCAAAAAACCTTAATAAATAACTGATCTCTGAAACTATTACACCGATTTAAATAAAATTTTGCATGGTGGTAACATACATCCCCGGTCAAGATCTTAAATACCTTTAGTCACAGAAATTCCTGTAGGATAGTTAAAAATCTAACTTTATTAGATCACGTACAAAAATGGTAAGAGTATATCGACCAAAATGAACCTTCTGACTAGGACTATACGGACTACTTTATTGAGCAAAACGCTATAGTAGGGGAGGTCAATAGCTAGATTTGCAGTTACTCGAACAACATGGAATCGGAATAGAAAGGTTACGCTAAATAAAAAAAAAGTTTATTACCCTTTCTTAACAAGTGGGGGGACAGCGTTGAATACAGGAGAGCTACCTGGTAAAAATTTGTTTAAAGAAAAAAGTTATTTGACCGTGTCAGTCATTCAAAGTGCATGTTAAATAATCCCTAAAAAGTGACATTGTGACGATTTGGACCACAAAGTTATAATGAATCTTTGCGTCTGTTGAAAAACACATAATCTTGAGATACCTCAGCGCGTTACATTTTTATGCAGGAGGTTCAAGTTGCTATCGAAGTCCTGCTGTTTAATAATCTGTAATTTTTTTTCTTAACCTGTATCACCTCACTGCTGGGCACATGCTAGGACTTGCCAGTTCTTTGATACATGGACCAGATCTTCATACCACCTTTTTTTGGGTCTTCTTCGGCGAAAATCGTCTCAGGCACGCGATGTGTAACAATTCTGGTCCATCTATTGTTCTTTATCTTCGCACATTTCACATCACATTCCCCGCCCATTGCTACATCAGTTTTGACCAACAACAATACCAGTACGAGAGTGGATGGTAACATATTTATTTTTTCTTTTAACTTAATACCTATGATACTCCGCTTCATAGCTTTTTGAAAAACGTTGAGTTTGGACTTCTGATTTTCGGTGGGGGACCAAGATTGTGTGGAAGTTAGGATAGGATATATTTGCGGTTCAGTGATATAAGAAGATCACCCTTCATGTACCCATTCATGGACCAGAAGCTTTTCCAGGTTTTGTCTGCTCTACGGATTATTTCTTTGTCCTGCCTGTTTTCGAAGGACTGCCTAGCCCAAGTATATACTCCTCTACATATTGCTTTACCTGGCTGTTGACTGCAATCCTATCATTGGTGCTCTTGATCATGACCTTGGTTTTGGATCTATTCATCGTCAGTCTAACCTCAAAGCTTTCTACGCTCAGCTGTTCGGGTAGTTTAAGTTCTGTAAAGGTATACTTATTTGCGGTGAGAAAAAGTCACCTGCAAGGCGAAAGTTTATCAGCCATCTATCCCCTACACCAATTACTTTTGTTGCCTAAGAATATCATAGTGACCTGAAAGACTGGACCAGGAGCGTGCTACTGGAAAGCTTTGGACTTGGTGATAGGGAGTCACCTTTTTTGTATTTAGAATGTCAGGCGTTCAGTGTGCAGTTTGATATCGACTGTGCTTTGTTGGTAAATGATATGGAGAAGTTTTATGTATGTGGGTTCGACGTTTTGCTGAAGAAGAGAAAGCTAATTGGATTGATGTGGGTGATACCGTCAAAGACTTTTGAATAATCCACAAAGGCCAGGTACAAAAGTTTATTAAATTCGCCACATTTCTCTTCTATCTGGTTTTCGGTATGGAGGTGGTCAGTTGTCCAATATTTGCTTGCTGGCTTGCATTGCTGGTTTGTATTTTTCCAATTGATAGGCTGTTCGGTATTATCTGAATGTTCATATAGAGGGATATCGCTATTCTAAGCATATAAAGGGGAATTTATAAACATTCACGTAAAAATTTTGGATGTTATAAAATTATCGTATATACAGATTGTTACAAATATTATCACATAGATCATTAGAAAATTGGGCATGTGCCCCTTGAATGTTTGTTACTACAACTATCCTATTTATGATCACGCACCTCCCTCCCTCCCGTATGAAGTGTTCATACTCGGTAGAGGTACATGAAAGTCTCCCATATAAAAATCTTACAAGACCGAGTCTGAGTCTGATCAAGACGGCAAAACCTTCGTTGGGCTCCCCAACTATCACGTTTTTAGCTGGCAAGTCATGTCAAATTTTAATGCTGTCACATTTGATATGAATATGAGTGTTTAGTTCTTGGTTAGTTCAAAAGATGTCACTGTGCTCTATAACTTCGATATATTGCTTCAAATACTAAAAGTAATTAATAAGTTATATTTTATTAAACTTACGTTTTTACGTTGTTATATAATTGTTTTATTACGAATACAATACAACCTTCGAGAAATAAACAAAAAAATAAACAATACGCAAAAGTGGCACATAACAAAGTAGCAAAGCAAATACTGACTAATTCGTCACATGGCGACACACAGCCTTTATAGATACTTTAAGACGTTTTTTGAAGTTATCCTGATATCAAACATCAATTTTATGTACTAACTACGTAGGTACAGTACTTATGCTGTTTGCAACAATTGAAACCTGTTTCTGCCAAATAAGTTACTCTCCTCATCAGACTGGAGCATTGCTTAGACCAAAAAAAAATTATTGAGCAAGTGAATCCTCTTTCAGCTGACCGATTTGTAATGAAAAATGTAACATGTTGTTTATCAACTATTAATCTGCAAAAAATTCAGGTTCTTTCCTGGATATTTATCTTATCAATTACTAAGTTTAATGATCTTTTCTGTTCTAATAGTTTTTATAATTTTTGTAGCTTTATTTACTCTAACTGCAATTTCCTACAATCAAAATGCTGGCGAAAGTCACTATTCTACGCAGACGAAGTTGCGGGCACAGCTATTCATACTAAATCTGTGCTGAACTACGGTACCCGTTTCGTAAAGAACAGTACAAAAGTTTTGCACCGCTGCGACGGCACCCGGCCTTGCGCGCAACTTCACCAAGTACCCACTTTGGGAGAACGGGCTGCGCTTGCCAGAATGCTTGATACATAGTTACAAAAGTTTAGCCTCATTTTAGTTAATCTTGTGACCAGAGCTAAAATTGTTTATATGTAGAGGTATAACTAGAGGTTATAATAATATCTTTACACTTGGAACCGGGCCAAACCATTTTTTAGAATGTATCTCGTTTTGCCTGAGGTAAGCATTAAGGATCTACAAGCAAAACATACCTATGCTATAGGTAAGTTTTGCTTATTATTAACCCTGATATTTTATTAACCCTTAGCCAGGCAACATTATAATGGACCTTAACCACCTGACATAATCAATGAAATATTATGGCATGCTCGGTGGGCCTGGCTAAGGGTAATAATATATTCCAAATTCAGGGATATAAAAATAAAACGTAAGTAAGTACATATTCACTTTATTCTTTAACAAAAAATAAGTATCAATATCTTTGTAAATGGATGGATGTTGTTTCTGTCTATCTCGACGGGAAAAAGCGTTACACAAGAATGTAAACATAAAAATATTTATCAATCTAGAGCTTTACTCAAGGCAGAAGATATTACGTTAAAAGCACATTTCCCGAGCCTTTGAGAAAAATCGACTTTAACAAAGAGCAAAGAGACTCATATTGCAATGAAGTTTCTATAAATATTTCAAATAGATAGGTGTGAATAGGGCTGGAAATGTGATGTTACGTTTCGTATCTCGAAGGACCCTCACAAAGACGTACGTTCTATTTCTGTTCGGAGAATGGGTACATTTCCTCGAAACTCCAACGCCTGTCGACCATGCCATCTCTCTGGAGTTGTTATTACGACAGTTTCTTTAGATGGCAATGTGGACTGTATCGTCCTTAGAAAATTGACGGCATAACGTGTTAATGTTAGACGTAGCATTTATATTCTTACTTATTGTACGTAGTTCTTATTTATTATGATTGGCATGTCTTGAGTACAATAAGCACAGGTTTAATCAGTAATAAGTTAGTAAATAAGTAAGAATTATCGTTGATCCTTTTTTCAAAGAATTGTAACAGAGGTTACCATCTAGACTGTTCAGACTATATTTTTTTACAAATATGTACGAGTATCCTTTCACGCATAAAATAACAATAATTACCAAATTGTTCTTTTCAAAACACTTTCTAATGATTTCAATAAACTTACCAAACTGGTTATAACCAAATAGGTAGGTTCAAACAACTTTGTGTACCATATAGATAGAATTCATCGTAACTAAATCTAATTAAAAAAAAAGTTTTAAAAATATTCAGTGTACCTTTCGATGGCCCTGGCGTGGTCTGCGTCTCCCGGGGGGCCGCACTCGGTCCAGCGGCCCACATACACCGAATATTCCGCCACTGAGCCCGACTCTGTAACAAAATTGCTAAGCATCAGAATGTGGGCCAAATAACTCTACATTATCTTTTTGTTTAAAATTTTGTTAGAGGCCGCTTAGTGTAGGTATGCTATGAAATTTGGACGTTCAGCCTCTAAAGCGAACGCCTGTTTTAAGGCATTTTTGGGTTTAATTTATGTAATAGTTGTTAGAATATTGTAGTTACAAAGTAACCAAATGCTCGGTTTGTTAAAAACTTAAAAACCATGCTAACATTGTGGAAAAACTCAAATGAACAAAAAGCGTAAAATATTTAACACATACATACGCAGTCCTAACTATTTCCCCTCGGATCCCGAAACCATTTTAATATAACGCAATAGTTAGAAATGGGATAGGACCGGTTCCAATTAAGCGTTTATTTGCGTTCGTTACAGCGCGCGCTTCCGTATCCGGTGGTGGGGGATAACAGGGCGTGCAGATGAAAACAATTCATGATATTATTCGATATGTGAAACTGTATTCCCTTTTAAATGGGCACACTTTGTTTCGGAAAAACGGTTTAATTGCACACCAGTAACGAGAGGATTCGTTTACATCCGAACGTAAAAGCGAATAACTGTTTGATTTTCGTGTGTTTTATAAAAAGTTTAATACGAAAAGCCTCTTAGCTAATAATGAAGGGTTGACATTTGCTCAAAATGATTATTTGTGAGGTTGTTTGGATTATCTGAATGCCTAATCATGACATATGACAAAGTATTTCCCTTTTATTGATTAGTTACACGTAATTTCTCATGATTTCATTGTCATTCGAAATTATTAAAATTACTAAGCTGTTGCTTAGATAGCTTCAAAGAGACATAAATTTCACCCCCAATTTTATATGCAGGACGCGTGGGGTAGAGCAGATCCACAAACTTTCTCCCAATCCAGATTAAACGTTAAATATAAAGCGGGAAACGGAATAATTAATGGAGCCAACTTTACCACTAGGCGTCGTAATGTTTTGTAATTAATTTTGTTGTCGCAACCAACGGAGTAGGTACGAGGTCAGATGTGGATAGAACGATTTTGTACAAATAAAAATACCTATGAAGTAAAGTCATGTTACCTTGCTTAACCTCATAAAGTCAACATTCTCACTATTACAAAAAAATACAACAAACAAAAGATAAAACTAAACACAATTAAAATTAACAAATACAAATCTGATCGTATTGATTTAACTTAACGAAGGAACATTCCTTAGGTAGAGAAATAAGACAATGAAATCTCAGTGTCAGCTATTATTTAATATAAAAAATATCAGGTTAATAGCTTACACGCGAAAAACTTGTATGACGGCGCATTGAAGTATCGTCCAAAATGTAATCGGTAATAGGTATAGTACGGAACAGCACAGCACCATGCTATTTATTATTTAAAATACATGTACAACACCTAACCTAAATGGTATAGTTGGTAATATAACTACCCCTCAATACCCCCTGTGGGAGCCTTTCTTCTCGAAGCATAACAGGCTAAATAGCCCGGAATGAAGTCATTCGCTAAGGCCGAAGCTATTTGCCGCCGTTTCCGCTAATTTACATATAGTTTTCGTGTGTTTCGTGTATTAATAAACATATCTGTAATGTTTTAGTCGTTTGTACGCGTGACACTCGAAAAAAATGTATGAAATGCGTGCACGGTATACTCGTACCTAATAATCTGCTGATTCGACCAGATAATGTACATGTGATAAAGGAATAGCTATTGCAATTTACTATCAACATAATTTATGGTCTTAACAGAATTATTCCTTTAAGTCGAATGTATTGTATACGTAGGTATAAGATTTTTTTGTTAATTATGGGAATACAAACTCGGTGGCGCGTGGTGAATTAAATACGTTTATTTTTCCTTTAAAATTTAGGCAATTACAAATATTAACTTAGGTCTAAGAACAATTGATTTAAGCCCTGGTGACTGAAATTGGTTTCGTAGTGAATCTTTTGCTTAAGATACCTATATTGCGAATTAATAATGATGGTCTCCTATTTATATAGCGTTTGGCTTTAAAAAAATCATCTACGATGTGTATAAAAATGATAATACTATAATAATAATAAGTACGAATAACTAAAAATAAACAGAGCATAATCTTCCTTAAACGTCCCTTCAGCTCGCTCGCAGTCGCCCGTCATTATTCAAACATAGGCATAGGCAGGCAAGTCTGGATGTAAAATACAATAGCACTTCAATTTGGCTGAAAGAGCCGTAACAGCCAGAAGATTGGACAATTAAAGCCGGCAGGTAATGCGCTTAGTTCCGTAAGCGGCGAGCGAGCAGTTTTCGCTCAAATTAATTGAGCGAAGCCGCGGGCTGTATAAAAGCAATTTGATTGAAAGGTGGCTTTTGTTGTAAATAGGTCTCTTTTGCCCGTGTATAGATCAGAATCTATTAAAGTAATATTAAACCTCAATATATTAAACGATTTACGAAATACTTATACATTTTTATGGTTTTCCAAAACCTTTAAGTGTATATCGATATAGTTTTATTGAATTTTAGTAAAAAATGTATGTATTTATAAACATACCAGCAACTAAGTTATAATTTGTTACAACTACAACAAACATTTCAGAATTGTTTGTGCTAAACCTAATAATATCTATTGATAACTAGATATTACCTAACTTCAGTCGATATGGAATACAATAACATCAGCAAAATAATCTAGGATCCCATTAAATCAGGCACACAGTGAAAATAATGTTTCATTATGTTCCCGGCTATATAGTAATAGTGATAGAGGCATGGCAACAGTTTACTCTAATGAATAGAGCGCGATTGAATTAACTCGCGCGCGGTTTGCACGGCAGAGGATGGGCCAAGTCACTGCAGGCGAGACTGTTTTTAGGGTTCCGTAGCCAAAATGGCAAAAACGGAACCCTTATAGTTTCGTCATGTCCGTCTGTCCGTCTGTCCGTCTGTCACAGCCGATTTACTCGGAAACTATAAGTACTACAGTGATGAAATTTGATGGGAATATGTGTTGTATGAACCGCTACAAAAATATGACACTAAATAGTAAAAAAAGAATTGGGGGTGGGGCCCCCACATGTAACTGAGGGATGAAATTTTTTTTTTCGATGTACATACCCGTGTGGGGTATCAATGGAAAGGTCTTTTAAAATGATATAAAGTTTTCTAAAAAACATTTTTCTTAAAGTGAACGGTTTTTGAGATATCAGCTCTCAAAGTCGTAAAAAGTATGTCCCCCCCCCTCTATTTTTATAACTACGGGGTATAAAATTCTAAAAAAAATAGAGGTGATGCATGCTAATTAACTCTTTCAACGATTTTTGGTTTGATCAAAGTATCTCTTATAGTTTTTGAGATAGGTTGATTTTTATTATATTTGCTGCTACGGAACCCTTTGTGCGCGAGCCCGACTCGCACTTGGCCGGTTTTTAATTTATTTCCACACAACTAACTTACCTTATTAGTATTGCATATGAGTTTTGGTTGGTTACTTTGCTTTGATCTAGAGAAAATTGTGCAATTTGTCGAGCATTATTAGTGCCAAGTGAGTTATTTTGAAATTATTATCATTTGAATTCTAGTAAAGTAAGAAGGTGAATAAAAAAATACAGAGTCTGTTCATCCAATACGCAATGGCTCGAATGTACGTAACTAAAATTTTATGAAATACTAGTAACCCAACTTCATACCATCCCCTAAATCTTAAGATTTTTAATTTTCCCTGCATTTTTCTTCCATAAGAAACTTCTGTTGACTATTACGAACACAACAAAAAATAATTAGCAAAAAGCTGCAATTTTTTTTATAATATACATTTCCATATAAACTTGCTTTGCATAAATCTAAGCTGAATTAGTTAATTAGATTATCCTCGCCAACTCAAAGCCAGGGCAAAGCGCTTGCACCACACTCATATACAAACCCGAGAAATGTAAAGAGCTGCACTTGTTTTCAAGGTAATTAATTAATCCAGCTGTATTGGATTATCTCTGTTCATTTTCCCAAGCAACCTCGACTACCGGCAATGAAAGGAACCAGAAACTAGCGCGTAATAAATTTAATGCGGACAGAAATAGTGAAGTAATTTCTTGAGTTTTCTTAGTTCTGGTATTTTGTTATTGTTAACGTTTTTGTAAAATTGTAGGTATTATTTTATGATATACAATTTTATACTGGCGTGTATAATTAAACTTATAATATTATATTTTAATATCTAATATTATAATATTATTATTTCATATTTACACTAAGTGTCTTTCAGTTCCAGTTCCATAATAAACTTTTAAGTTTAAATAGTTAGATAAGACATTTATTCACATTCAAGTTGACACAAACACAAATAAAAACATAACAGCGAGAAAATTAAAATTACATAACAGAAAAGGTACAATAAATAATATTACAGTTAAAGAGGTTAAAGAGGTTAAAATTAATACATTTAAAATTTACATAGTATACAGTGACAAAAATGTACATTGTAAAATTAAAACACAGGATTATTAATTTTTTGAATATTTGTGTCACAACAATGTGAAAAGGCTCAGCGATATTTTGCTAAAGCGTAAGCAGCAAGAGCAAACAGCTGATTTTCAGCTACCGCTAAATACTTTTTGAGGGTTGAGTGAATTTCTTGTCATGATCTATTTAATACGACAAGTTGGTTTCGCAGATCGTAACTGAACTGGATCAGTGCTGAGGTTTTTAGGTCAATTGATCGAGCGTGCTACGTAGGTAGGTAAGTACTTGTGATTCACTTTATTTGCTTCAGTCGTTGCATTTACATGACATGAAGGTCGCATTAAAATGTCGTCTTTTTATTTTTTTCTTTCTGTACTTGGATACTTTAATTTGGATAGCATGCAAATAGGAGTTAAAGCAGGAAAGTTATGTTTTCTTATTTATTTTGACATCTTACTCCGGTCGTTTGGACTTTAAACTTAAAACACCATTTGAACATTATTTCTTTTGTTGAAATGTAGGAACTAGCAATTTTTATCAGGTTTAAAGCTGCTTATTATCCGTCAACATCATCAGTCCCTGGTTCAAGCACAGTATAACATAGTTTTATCATAGTATACAAATATCGAACTCCAATACGACAGTCATGACAGGACAATTTAATCTCTTTCTTCACATGGAGACATCTTAATTCAAACTAAACTTTGATCCCAAGTTTCCCCCTTTATGTGACAACAAGAGGAAGCCAGTCCCACCTCAAGCCGTAACACAGTTACGTCACAGAGCATGTCCTCAGGCCAATTAATGGCCGCTTCCACCTCTCCATCGAATTAACCCTCCGAGTCTCCGCCTAATGGCGGGGTGTGAGTACACATTTGCGGGTTTCAAAACGATTGCATTAAATTTTGCCAGTCTGGTACTGCCTTTTCATTTGCAGAGTCCCATTTTGGTCATTTGAAGAAAATGTCATCTGTATTTGTTGCCTTGAATACTATAGAGACGACTCTGAGTGTGTTGTGTTTGTAGAGGCTACTTTTGAAACGATTTCCACGTTTTAAAAAGTACCATATTAAATATCAATATATTTCTATGACATTTAAGTTAGCGTTTGACCGTATAGTAAAATGATCGTCGCTTGGTTTAAAAAGGACATGATATTAGGTATATGAGCCTCACATAAGTTAGTTCATCTTCAAAATGTAAAAAGAAACGCCAATGTATGAAAAACTTTATGATGAGTATGAAAAACAGTAATAATATAAAATATTCCGTTGTTACAGATAATTCGTTCGCTGGCGGCGTTCCTCGACGCCTTGTTAACTTTATCGCCCGGCGCCGAAGGGTTTATGTTTTTTATTTTTGGCTTTTTACCTTTTACAGCGTGTTGCTAGCCCTGTCTAGGGCTGATACTAAACTCGACTAATTACGTATTGCTCGGTACCATGTTTTACTACTTGGAAAACTAATAAATACTTCGTCATAGTCCGTAGAAGTTATACTCGAAGGTAGTAAAAAGTACAAGATGATATACCTTGGCTTATAATATAATATTTAGAAAGTAGACGGTCTAAATGCGGTCGTACCCGGCCCAAAGAAATTGCGTACTACTTTTCCTTTCTTGACCTGTTGAAAAATGGTCCAAGTTGAATGTGGTTTGCGACTTGGTTCAGTTGGCTCAAAATGGTTCAGTTCAGTTCCTTTTTAAACCTTTACTATTTATAACTGACAGTACAGAAAGAAAAACCTTATGTAAGTAGTAATATCGACAACCCTGATAACTGTGCCTTCGGCCGTGTATTACGTCGGGCTGTCAGCCGAAAATGTCTCCTTAGCTATTATTAAAGCACCTATTTAGTCACGGTAAATGTTGTCCGTTTTACATAAAAGAAATGTCTTATTTTTCCCAAGCCATTTGAACGTAGCACAATGACTAACAACATACATGTGTATCATATAGTATCCATCAGATAGCAAATGTTGAACTGATATTAAATTTTTACCACTTAAATGAAGACTCCTTCAGGTAAAGTTCCAAAAAAATAAGCATCGATTCGGTAGAACCAAAAACACAATGAGATCTAAATATTTTTCCTAAAGTGTTAAACTGGACGAATAAGTTTCCTCCGTTTATACTTATTAACGTACCACGTTCTTGACGTTAAAACATTTGCGTATAAGGGCCAAGTTTCAATATTACTCGGTGGTTGTCAAAAATGCAATAAAGAGGTCTTTGATAAGACCGGAATGACATACCTCCGGGTATCGGGCCGGGCCCACGCCCAGGATTCATAAAGGAAATTAAATTGTTTTTAGTCTTCGTGATGTAACTTTAAGAATTTGTGAGATGAGACCTGGTGAAATACTTTTACTCTCTGACAAAGATGAAAATATAAGGCACGTTATGTTTGAAGTAGTTTAAAATTACTCAAGTTAAAAACGTTAGTATTAATTTACCTTACGTATGTTTTGTAGAAATGTTAAATTGAATTAATTTTTAAATGGCCACTGTTTTTTCTTCGTGATGTTTCCAACAAAGATTTCTTAAGTCGATGCTCTACCAGTCCAACTTAAAAACCTACAAATGATACGTGAAAACTTATGTCCATAACCATTGGTATGAGTGAAGGTAAATTATAATATCATCATCCGATTTTATAAATAATTCAATGGTTCTCGTAACAAAAACAGATAATAATTTAAATATATTGCATTCCAAGTCATGACTTAGGGGAGGATCTTTATTGTCTAGTCTGTTTGCAGCCTAATATGAAGGTGCCCTTACCTCATTTCACCTTCCATGATAAGACGAGAAATTTAATTGTCCGTAACTTCGCTTGCTTATTGTAATTCCCATAGTCAGCGCCGTAAATTGAAATCCGCTTCAGGTTAATTCAACACCCTATTGTGAAGGGTTCAAAGTCGGAAATACACTGAATTATCTGCCGTCCCCAAAATTTGAACCTTAATGAAATTAATATTGAAGATATCTGTCAGGGTTTGTGTTTTCATTCTGAATGTGAACGTAAATTCGTTGTAATGGAGGCAGACTACTTAATATTTCAACCAAGTTATTCATCCGACCTATATTTAATAGGTAAGATGTAAGACTTGTTTATTTGAACGGAAAAATAAAGGAGTATTAACAATAGAATCATTTCAATTTAATGAAAAAATATAGTGTTCATATTTACCTTACGTATTTTTTTGTAGAAATGTTAAAATAAATTTTATTAATAAAAACTGAGCATACATATTTTTTAGACATTTGAAAATAAATTATCACTGTAAGTTTTCGTGATGTTGCCATTAAAGAATCCAAACAATGGTTCAGAGATTCTTTCGGCTTTCCAAAATTAACAATACAATTTTATTTGAAATTCTTCTTAAAATGTGTGTCATTTCGATCACCCAGCAATTAGCGAGTTGTCCTCAAAGTACGCTTTTGAAGTCTCAAACGTAGTTCGCAGTAATTAAAAAGTATTTCAAGCTTTTAATTTGTTTGTTGTGCGGCGCCATGACGAATTTACCGGTCTGTTATAAAGACTGATTAAGTTAGAAATAGGACAATTTTTAATTAAGAAAAAGTTGAGGACGCTTTTAAGAGACAAGGGGGCGCTGAGAGGGAACTGCCCAAGGAAAATTAAAGGAGTTAAGCCGGGCTGTTGTGTCGGGTGATCGAATTAGCGACGGTAGGTCCATTTTCTTAACAAGGCGCCATTTTGGGCGGAGAAAAGCTGTGTAGAATGATTATACGGCTGTTTGTTGAAGGTTATTTATTTATAGAAACACCATCTTTTGTGCTTGAGAATTTGGGTTTGAAGTCGCTTTTGTCTATCGAAATGGTAATAATAATTTTAAATTCATTAGAATCAACAAAACGGCTCATAGAAAAAGTTGAATGAAGATCTCTACCATTGGAAGCATTATTATCCTTAAACCTAACAAAACCCCTGTTTTACGTAAGCAGGGGTACCTAAAAACTTCTTTAGCTTGATGTAAAAGTTATAAGTATAGTGTATTAAGTAATTCTTATTAAAACTCAATCATTAGTAATTCAGATTCAGCAGCAAATTCATTGTTTACATCCAACCTCCAACAACACAAAATTTCTGACTGTAACTATATGAACATTACACCAAAACGGTCCTATCATAAATTGTGACTCAATTGGTCGCCTTAAACATACTTAAACTGACATAACCGCACCGGGCACACGAGTTTGACATAAATTCCGCAGTAATCTCCACACAGCTTGCTCACTATGCCTCCCCCGGCTCTAATAAATGTATCTAATATATAACTTGGATATTCAGATTCAGATCTAGACTTGAATTTCCGAGTCTGTTTTCCTCTCGGCCGTTCCCCGTATGCAAAGTGGCTCTCTCCAGCGGTGCATTGGAGCTGACAGATAGTACGTACATATATAGTATGTACATATGTACGTATGTTAATTTAGTAGCTCGGAAAAACTACGGCTGTTTTTGGTCATATTGGATCTACTGAACACATGCAAGTAATCTGTTACGGTTCTGTATGTAAATTATTTCACTATCGATCCCAATATCAGTAACACAAGTGCTTAGTTACTTGTACTTACCTTGGATCAAATAAATGCATAATAATATGATGTGACTCGTAAATGAAAATTGAACTTTTTTGGAGGGCATAAAAAGGAGATAGACATTGAGGATTATTGTAACGAATGAAATCCCATTGATCTGTTCGTCACATTCAATATCTTAAGCGCTGAGTACTAATAAGCAATCAAATACTTGCTAAAATGAGAGACTCTAGCTAGAATCACATATTAACAGAAACAGTGGAGAAGCAAAATAAATTGTTTAAATTTTCATCTATTCGCTGTGGCGCACCGCTGCATTAAGGCAATCTTTATACATTTACAATCTTATTTATATGGTGATAAGGTTCACAGTTTCTTATTTATTTGGACTTGGAAAGTTTTGCGCGATTTTGTGTTATATCTCTTTACGAATACTGCTCAAAGTTGGATGCAAAGTGGTGAGTACATCATCCGCAGACATTTATGCGTCTCACGTTCACGCCGACTGTATAATGAGTGTTATTAAAATATTTTGCTTTTGAAGTGTCGACTCTAAGTTATAAACTCTAATTTGGCCTGGTGGACTTAGGGATCAGTCGCTGGAAATTTGTGTTTCAATGGTTGGCAGCTCAATGTTTTTTTAAGGTGTTTACTTTATAAACACATTGTTGACTCTCTTTTGATTAGATTTTTAATAAATATTACCTATTCAAAATAGGTCATATTTATTAAAAATTACTCGATATAATATTTTGAAAACTTGATTATAAATATAAGATATAACTAAATATTTACAAAATGTATCGAATTCACTTTCGTGTGCAGAGTATTTCGATAAAATAATCGTTCTCATACCCACTTATATATATGACCAAATGTCGGCATCAACAGTAATTATACTGTAAGTTTGCATTCGCTATTTGATCAATAAGCACTTTAACAAATTAATAGTCATGATGATATTGCATTACGAAATGGTCATTAATTAATGTTTAAAGTAATTGCTACGCAACCGTAAATACTGGTGAAATTAATTGGACGTTCATACATTACTTGAATATTTAGACATGTTTTAAGTGTCAGATACATCATTTAAGTTATTATTATTATTTTCATTACTGGAGTGATCGAATGTATTTTTTTTTTTTTATTTAGTCAGCTTTACATATTGTTTTCACCATTACTCGTATAATCACGACAACATGCTTCGTTCGTTCGTGTGTAGATATGTATTTGAATCGTGTATATATTCGGGTTGGATTAATACTAGTTCATTGTTCGCTTCCTGGCCTGGCAGTCATTACAGTTTGCAGCTTTGTTATCCGTAGTATGTAGCAATTTACCGTAGCATAGCACCATAGCGAGCGACGCGCTACAAATTTTGATATCGTAGCACTAATTGTCTCGTAGTTAGGTTGCTACGAAATAGTCTGTACGTTAAATTCCTTCACGAAATGTATTCCTTTCAATTTATAGTTTAAATTAAAATTTGTTACTTTGATTTATTTTTTTGTAATATAGGTATTCCTGTTTTAAAATGTTTGCAAAACATCCATTTTTGGCCGACTTAAAAAAAAGGAGGAGGTTCTCAATTTGTCTGTATTTTTTTTATGTTTGTTACCTCAGAACTATCGCCTGGGTGAACCGATTTTTATAATTATTTTCTTGTTCAAAAGAGGATGTAGTCCCCTGGTGGTCTAACGATAAGGAAGTCAGGGTCTGATAATGGGATCCAAGATAAATCAGGGACAATCCTCATATTACCGTATGTGCTAAACAAAATGTTTAAAACAACGAAGCCCACTGTGCTTTCTGCATTAAATACAAACGGCTCTTTAAAAGCATGTCAAATTCCTAACCAGATATAAATTACAAAATAATATAATTGTAATAATTTATTTGTAATATATATAATATTAATTTTGTGTCGGGTTTTCGGAGGCGGTTAATATTTTTAATTTTTTTTTGTACATAATATATGAACCAATAGAGTCTACGTTGACTTTGAAACTTAAGTAAAGTTAAAAATTATACACCGTGAAATTTTAGTGGTTGTTTTCCCGCAGTAAAATGATTCTATCTTAGTAGTACAAAAGATGTGTGCAGTTCTTTTTTGGTAAAATCAATAAATGCCGGTTTTACGAAAGGTTTAACCGTAACTCGAAAGCACGTTCGAACTGCTTTATGACTAAGGGTGTAGAGCTTCTTTAGCTTTAAGCATCGATTTCTTGCGGTAAGCAGTACCTGAATACGTTACATCTTAAAAAACAACGATAGCTTCTCTCGTTTTCAAGTTGGAAAATTATTATTCTGAAAAATCGAAAAAAAAAAATTTTTTTTTTCGAGGAATAATTTGCATGATTCGATAGTATTACTAAAGGAAAATCGTTCTGCCACGGGAAAACAACCACTAAAATTTCACGGTGTATATTATGGCTCTACACTAGATAAAACGAGTAGCAAATACATAGCGACATAACTACAATATATAGTTTTTAAAGAAATAGAATGCGAAAGTCTAAAATCGTTGCTTATTCTCACACTCTTACACTCAAATCGCAAAACAAAATTTGAAAGCTTGGTGTTTAAATAAAACATAAGCTCGTCTCAACCCTCAGAGTGCAAGTCCCACTTGTACTTTACCATCATTTTGGGTAAAAAATCTTCTTAAAATGTCTATTCTAAAAGTGCAAATACCTGTAATAATAATTAGACATCTAACAATATGTGTTCTCAGGCTTAATCTCAGATGCAACATGCATGCACTTAGACGCTGAGTAATATCGGTCCATAACAAGTTCGTATGCAGAGCGCCGTAACGAGTTTGTAATACTCTTAGACCGGGAGCTACTGCCAGAGACTTTATCTCATTTGTTAATTTACTCAGATTTACACAAGTTTCAAGATGTTTGTTTGATGAGTACCGAACTTAGATATATACATAATAATTCAAAAGATAAAGGAGTGGAATACGTCGTTTAATGTAAATTTTATATTTAGTATTTGTGGAAATCCTCGTAACTCTTTTGAAATAAACATACAATATGAAAGAGTAAAAAAAAACAAACATAGAGACTTAACACATAATAAGACCAGCAATAATAAAGCTACTTATTGCCTCCCGTTTCAACAAACAAACACAGACACAGAACAAACAAAAATATTTAACACTCCAATGAGTTTGTATGTACTCTGGCGACCGAACACAATTCCTCGCTCAATAGACAGGAATTTCGCCAAATGAGCTTATGTAAAGCTAACGCGGAGCTATTTCATTTGTTTCTCAATGCCGTGACATATCCGGGAAAAGCTCTTGGTCTATAACAGAGTCGGTATGAAATTGTGCGCCGGTTCCCTCGCAACACAAATAGTTTTGTGCTGAAAGCTCTATAAGCTGCTTACAGTAATGAATTTGTTTATATCATTCCATGGGCGCATTCACGATTATCTCCATTGTTACATTATTTATTTTGGATTAAATGCAAAATATATTTGCGGCTTATTAATTACTGCGGAATCATTCATAAAACTTAAGAGGTATAAATTGTACAGTAAATCTGCCCTTATCAATGTTTCCCTTTTTACAGTCTCCGGATATTAAAGATTTCAGAATATGTCCGAACTGAAAAGACTTCCTACTGGAAGTATTCCACCACGAATAAAGTTGTACGAAAGGAAATAATTTTTATATTAAGCCAATATCAGCTTAATACAGCATTAGTAAGTTCATTAGAAAACTAAAAGTATCCGGGATATTTACCATTTTGTTTTGTTGTGAACTGAGTTCACCCGTGATCATGGCGCTTGCAACAGTGCCGAAATATCGGGAGCTTATTAAAACAAAATCTAATGTGTGTAACCATGACAGTTTAAAATTACATATTAGTATGTTCAATTTATAATATGAACCAGATGCCAATTTATATAATTGGGGTAAACAGACCAACTTAGCTCGTAGTTCACCTAATGTTTATCTGAATATTCTCCCACTAAGTTTCCTCTCTGAGTGACAGGTTTTCAAAAGAACAAATACAAACTGCAACCATTGTTCTACCGCTCACTGTTCCGTGGAGCTTTCGGAGAGTTGCAATAATCTCGCAATAAAGTTTGCAGACCTCGTCGGCGCTTCGGATTCGCTGCAGTATATTGTTCATTCAGAATGTATCATGCGCCGTATAATAAAGGATGCATTTTGTATTCGCTACTTGTTGCGATACCATTTGAATTATAGGTTTCCAATAAAATACTATTAGAAATATTTAAGAGTATTTCATGGTATTCCGTAGAGATAGTTAAAAAATATGGTATCAGTATAATTCACATGAGATTTGACACTTTTAAGAAGCCAAAGAACTTAGTTTTCAGGCATGTTTTTTAATAAAAATATTTTACAGGCTTGTTTACTACAAAAGTGTATCAAATATGCTTATTTGTTATTTTATATAAAGAGCGTTCGTGACGGTACTTTATTGAACAACGTTTTGAATATCGTCTAAGAACTAGCAAGTCTTTAGGTACGGGCAGACTTTGTCAGGAAACTTTGCTTTCAGATGAACGTGTCCCGTTAAACACATAAAGGGCTTACAGAAGTTCGCACCTTATCGACGGCCCTAATGAAACAGAATAATTAAAGGTAATCGGGGCGCCCTCTGGGCCACTTCACACACACCCTAGGTGAACAAATTTTGCATTGTTTCATACAACGAATATTTTGAGAAATAAATAACTCATTTTGAGTTACAGACTTTTCACAGTAACGATAGTCGTGGACGGTTTCACGTCGAGGCAATTTAGGCGCGATATCTCAGCGTGCATGCGGCGATTATGAACTCTCCTTATATTTCCTACGGGCGCGCTTGCTCCTAAGGAAATTAAAGGCGTTTATAATCGACGCTCTATAATATTAAAATCTGAACATACCCTAAACTATTTTATGTGTGAAAAGGCTACCGAATTCTGTCAACATTTTGGCGCTTGTTGTGTAACAGCCCGGACGCGTCCTTCCCTTGACCATATCATCTATTTTTGTTTTAAATACTATCTAAATTCCGATCTAAATAATAATTATAATGATCTAATAGTATTACCTTTTTTATTATTACTCTAATCGGTATGTTTACATGTTATTTATAACATGCTTTTTGGCAGTAAATAGGTTAAAATAACGTTCCAATGAACAATATACGAGTATAGACTACATCTATCTTTATAAACGTGGTTTAAACGAGCTTGCCGACGTAAAAGGTTACGCCGCCATCTTTCTGTTTCCACATCGCTGAAACCCAGTGATGATTTATAGATCCAACTCGGAATCACAGCGACCTCTGGGCCTTTAGTCCGCGTTGGCTACAGATAAATAAAATGGAATACGCGACTGCTGACTTTTAAAAACTGGAAAGCTCTATCACATAATTGGTAGATTTTCATATTAAAATAAATCTTGGACGACGAGTGTACAGGATTAATGGAGCAACCAGTCTACACATCAAATGCATAATACGAGTATTGAACGTAACACCAAGTGTTCAGCACACATTGTGTACTTTCGTAATTATCATAACTAGAGACCGTTCAATAAACAGTGAGTATACGCACAGAGTTACGTGCTAACATAATATCGCAAATACATATCACATAAGCTAGGTATGCTGGTTGAATAATTAAAGACAAACACCGGCGGAGGCAGTATCGATTGGTCGCCGGGTCCATCCCATCGCAGCCGCCATGGGTCCGAAGAGGGCTTTGAATTGATGCGCTTTTGATTATAGCGCACTTCATTTGATTCACATTTCAAAGCGACGAGAACAAAGGTTCGTTTTTATTTTTTATTTCCATGTTGGGATTATTATACTGAACAGCGAAAATGCAAAAATACTGACACGTATATTCAAACAAGACAGGTTTAATCCTTTGAATAAAGTAATATTACGTGTGTTCATGTTATTTTTCATACGTGCAAAACGGTCATAGAAATATATTTTTAAGAGTGGTCCTGGCGAATTTCATACCGCCTATACTGATTCTTTTTCTATATTTTCTCATTGAAACCTACTCTGGACTACGACGAACATTTAAAAACCAAAATTACCTAAATCGGTCCGGGCGTTCTCGAGTTTTAGTCAGACTAACGAACAGCAATTCATTTTTATTTATAAGAAGAAGATTTCTAATTTTACAAGGTTTTGTTTCATGTCTTGCTTGGTAAATTGTTTCGATGTTATCTTTGTAAAGCAAATGGAGCTACTCGATTTGCTGATTTAATATCATGTAGCAGCAATTAGGGTAGAACTGAGAGCAATAGTTGTACAATATTTATTCAGTAGATAATACGTGACTTTGAAACAAAATGGAGTATTCATTTATCAACCTTATTATTTTCAGAGGAGAATTGAGTACAAAAGTCTGAAATCATTCAAACCTAATAGTTGAGAGAGTTTACTCGAGAGCAACAGATATAGATATGTAATATGTATACAAATTATCATATATAATTTTTTTTAGTCTTTAGACCTGACGGCTGTAGAATCGGCGTTCAGAACCGGTGGTACAATCTTATTATTATTAATGTGACGATTTATGCATGTAAATTGCCTTTATAAATAAAGACATTTAAATTTTTACTGAGAGAACAAATTATAGGTATAAGTATTTATTCAAAGTTACTACGAAATACTTTCTTTGAGTTTTAATCAAACAGGTTCCTAACCCTCGATATTGAGCTTAATAAAGTTCCAAAGTTCGTCCATTGGGTGCAGTATTCCCATTCGTAATAACTTTAATAAGAGCTGGAATGTCAGCCAGGTCAGGACAGGTCGCGTCTCCAGGGAGTTTTATTGAGTGTGTATCTAATAATATGTAATGGGGTTGTTGATAAATATGCTTTATATAGGCCTTTGCCGATGTGTAGTGGAATATGTTTATGAACTGCTGAACTTTAACATACTTAATATGATCAAGTTAGGTAAATGACCTAGTACACTTTGAGTTGCTGACAAGAGTTACAATTTGTTCAGCTATATTCAATAAGAACATTTCATTACGATACTTATAATGTCCAAAACGATTAAAATATGTGCTGCCAGCCAAATACTAACTAATTTGTCACATAGTTAAATCAGCAATTATGACGTACCCAAGCATATAAACAGTTAATAAATTATTTTGTTTTATTAAATATTAAGTATTGAATGTTCAATAAATTGTATTACAATCATCAATAATATTCTTTGTTAAAACAGCATGACCTGAAACCCTATCTTGAACAATTGAATATTACAAATTACTTAAAACCGATAAAGCTTTATCTAGTTGGGGTTCCAGGGATTGTTCAGAATTTAATAAAGCCATTACACAAATTACACAACATTGGCAATGCCATTATTGGAAATATAACTTCGAACCGAAGCAGAACAAATTAAGGCGAAGACCAACAATTCTATTAATTGTAACTGACCTTTTGGCTGCGTACTCTAGAATAATCGTAGGCTAAGTGCCTGTTCACACCTAGCGATTTTGGGCGATTTCGCCGCGATCGAAATCGCTAGGTGTGAACACGCTGTAAAATAGTATATGTTTGAGCTCTATAAAAATATTAAATAAGTTGAGCCTTATTCGCTATGTGCGCGATGATAGCGCCCTAGTGGCGACAACTATTCTGGACTTGAGATCTGTCATATCATAGCAACCAGATGTTTTGATATGTCATATCATAGCAACTAGATGTTTTGATAAAGATTTTCGACTAGTTTTTCAACACAAAATAAATAAAAATTGTATAAAGTGAGTGTGTATATTATACCAAGTGATTTTCTTACTTCACAAAAATATGAATATTATTATAAGTATTGAATTTGCATCGTTTACGTTACGTACGTAACGTTTTTACTTACAAATACAAGGGAATTTATGAAATTAAAGCAATTTGACACATGAAAGCTCAGAATTATATCACATTTCTGTCACATCGTGCGCTTCGATCGATTTGCCGTCCTCCACCACCTACTCCGCACATAGCGAATAGCGTGCGCTTAATGACATAAATGAGAAAGATCAATGTAAGCTCAAAGTTTGTTTTTACACACGAAAATTTTTGGCTTCACCTGCGTAAAAAAATATCTAAAAAGAATCTCAATCTCAGGTTTTAACTAGTTACTTATGTAGTTTTCTTGCTTATGTTCCTATGCATGTGATTTAGCATACAGCATATATGAATTGCTTATACTTTATTATAATATACCGTAGATGTAGCTTTGCATAATCGTCGCAGTGATTACAATTATACTTCAGCACGCGTAGCCGCTATTTGGCGTGGATGTGCGTGTTGGCCACCATTTTCTGCCTACGAACGAATATAGAGCCAGAAAAATTACTATGTCCTCTAGTGCAACTATGAGTACAGCTGAAAAAATTAAGTAAATAAATTAGATTTTTTCATTAATTTCGTAGTTTCTACTTTAAATTGAGGCTGTGACTGCTGATGACTTTATAACTTCCCTATATAAATTAGTCTAGAAACCTTGTGTTTTCAAGTCAAGAGATGGATTCTTGCGTTCCGAGCGTGCTTATTATTAAGCTATGACTAATAATACGCTGGGAACATTTAGACAGTAAGTCAATCAATTATATTTTTTTCCATTTTAGGGCCGGTACTCGTGGTAGTGGTCACTATTCGTAACAATTTTAAACTCATCAAACTAAAGTCCTTATCAGCTTAACACTTCAAAGGCACGAGGATACGAAACTTTTGGTTCATTTTTCACAAGAAAGCCGAAGTGTGCAATAAGTAACTTCGCAGACTGGTGTGGTGGCTAGAAAACTTCGAGCGTGAGACGCTGGAGTAAGTAAAATAAAAATTATGTCGAGAAGGTACGGTTGGCTAAGAAAGTTTTATCATCCTGAAGTTGCAAATCATTTGAGCTCAAAGAACCACAAGGATGATAATCTCATGACAAATATTCTAACAGCTACTAATGCACTCTCGACCTTATAGAGGAACATCCCAGAGCTGCCAGACATCACTTATTTTCTAATGGACAAAATATATACGATTGAGTAGTGGTGGGGTGTACTATGATCATATGACTAGTTGCTACCTTGACCAGACGGCCATTTTTCAGATATCAACCAATCAAGGTACATAGAAACACTGCTCACCTCACTTAAATTCTGATGGCTGATTTTAACATATATTTCACACAATATCATTAAAAATCAGGTTTCATTACTCCCAGACACATGCGGTCGGCGGTTTTACCTTACAGACGCTTTAAAGCTATGAAAAAAAATATTAAGGATACTTATTTTCTGATGCTTGATTTTTATATATGTTATTCAAACACTCAACACAAAACCGCAGACCTGGCTGAGTACCGGGGCTAAACCAAACCCCCAATTTTTCTTATTTTAAAATATATTTTATAATCCAAAAAAATATAATTTGTCAGTTCACCTGACAGGTAGAAGTTCCATCGAAATAATTTGTCTTACAACGTCAGTCTTATTTTTCGTTATAAATAAAAAGATGAAAAATATTTTTGGGGGTTTGCTTTAGCCCCGCTACTCACCAGGCAGGTCAGCAGTGTCGTGCTGGGATATAATAGGAGAGGTACAGGATAAGTTTTCAGCTTGCCTCAAATACCTACCAAAAAATTCTTGCTAGCTCTCCTACTATTGGAACGTTTTTGCTTGGATTTTGACAGATTTTCTTTAAGTGCTCTTCTATTGGCCAGTGGGCGGGGCTAATGGCGTTTAAAGAAATCTATTTGAAAAGTGTACTACCGCCAAAATTGCCGACCGTACCTTGATTGGTTGATATCTGAAAAATGGCCGTCTGGTCAAGGTAGCAAATAGTCATATGATCATAGTACACCCCACCACTACTCAATCGTATATATTTTGTCCATTAGAAAATAAGTGATGTCTGGCAGCTCTGGGATCTTGGACCATTATGGCTAATTCACTTACACAAGTAAATTTATCAAATCTGGTGGACAAGACTTCTCGGTTTACTGTACTCTGTTAAACGTATCTTAACGACTGTGTCCAGAGCTGAAGACCATTCTCAGTGCGGAAGATAATGCGAAGCGACGCGGCCGAAGCGGAGTTACGAGCGCTTGCGGCGGCGCCGTCCGCTCATGCAATCAGGGCGCGGTTGCGGCTAGCCGTTAACTTTGCGTCTTATTCATGCTTAGCTAACTTCCTTTTGAGTTAAGCTTCATAGTGAATAGAGTGCACCGAGTGGACACATGTGTAGCGTCCTAAAATGCTTGATATTTCAGCTAACTAAAGCAACATGTTACTATACGTATTTTCACTACTTACCATTGACCTGAAGATTATTGGCTTCAAGCCAAACATAGTTACAAATGTCTTTAATTTCTTGTAAAAAAAAGATCTAAAATTAGTGGCAAGCATTTTGGGAGGCCTAATTTCAGCAGTGGACTAAACTATAAGCTGACGATGAAGATGATGATCTAAAATGGTTTAAATGTGGTGTGAGGTAGTCATTGTTTGCAAAGTTTACTATAGGTGCTATAGGTAAACTAAATTTTATGGATATAGGTGAACTGGCAGTTAAAACCATGTCGAACCTCATAAGGTCATATACTCCAATAAAGCTAGTTTCAGTAATGTAGCTAGCTGAACGACAATCTGTCTTAGCGGCGCACCGCTTCCGTGGCTTGGCGGCGGCCGCAAACCGCGAGCCACCACGGTAATGCAATAACGCCGGGGCTACATTCCGATGCTTGCGCTGATAATAACAGCAATCTTGGTAAGATTTCTCAATAGATGTCTGACTAAGTAAAAAAAAAAACTAGCTATAGAAAGAACTGATGTGTTAATAAGGGAATGCAACGCTTTAGTTTAGCGTATGCGTTAATTTGCTTTTACAGGTTATAATCGATTTTGTTGTACAGGGCAGTAATTACTATTGTCCATAATAGAGCAATCATTTTATGTATAACAGACTAATTATTACATACATTACGATGAATGACGCTCATAATAGTAGGAATTAAAATAAATATTCGATGTCTATGTAGGTAGTAATATTATTAAAACGATTGCTTTAGAGAAATACTCTCGTAGCTCTAAAAATTTTATACTTTCATCATAAAATGTTCCAAAGGGTAACACAATTTATGAAGAGCATTCTATCCGGGCCGTTAAGCCAAGCAAGTTTTGCAATCAAATTGTGTCATAATCATAACAACGTCAGAGAATTAGACGAGGGACCGGGAAATAGAAATGGGGTATGTGTACTCTATCTCTATTGCCAGAAATTTATTGAGTCGTGTTTCCTTATAAAACATCGGAGTCAATAAATAATAGAGCAAATGGGATAACAATTTCTTGCCGACATTTCGGATTTTCTTGATACTTCGATGTCTTCTACGGAGCATTCGTTTCTCGACAGAGGTTACAAAATGATTGAGGTACAAACTTGGCCAAATTGCTTCGTGCGAATAACCTGTATTGAGGACCGGGTCAGTGACCTTTGGCCTCACCTTTGACAGGATTTGTTCGGGAGTTCGCGAACTCCAGCTCTCTTATAAGGAGCAAAGTGTCGTATAACGGTTCATTTAACTTTCCTGAAAAGATTGCTCTCAAAAGTCACCGTCCTGGTTATTTTGTAAATGGACATGAGGCTGTCTTAAGAAATTGTTAGTCTGAATAAATCATCATCATCATCATCATCATCATCATCAGCCCATACTTGTCCACTGCTGGACATAGGCCTCTCCAAATGCACGCCACTTCTCTCTATCCTCGGCCACTCGCATCCAGCTCCTACCAGCCGTCCTGCGCAGATCGTCACACCACCTGGCCTGCGGGCGTCCTACACTACGTTTGCCGAGACGCGGTATCCACTCCAGAACTCGTCTACCCCAGCGGTTGTCGGTTCTACGGCTGATGTGGCCAGCCCACTGCCACTTCAACTGCCACTGAATAAATCTTGTGTATTAAACTTTCATACTTGAACAAATAAATCGCAAGTTTTAAGAATTTTATTTTAGAGATGAGCGTAGCTTTTAGTTGTATGTTTTATTAACTTAACTGGATGTGATGATCCGAAATCCGAGTTGCGAACACGGTTTTATATAACATAATACATGTCGTACCGAACGAATGGTTCAAGCAAGGGTGGGTTTATCCCCTGCGTCTAAAACCAGATCAGTCCGCCTTCTACGCTTCGTGTCGTGTCGACGCGTGTTCAGCCTCCAAAACTGCAATTCATTAAGCCCCATTCACGCAAGCTACAATCATTTGAACGTAAACGAAGTGGTTTTTCCCGGGACCGTAATGCGATATTTCCCATTGTTACCCGGACGCGGACATGACCCTCGATATTCGACGCCATTTTGAATCCCTACCGCCATATTTCACGTTCGTAAAGTCGACCATTATATTATTATGCAACAATCCTATTTTCGCTCTCGGAAATGTACGCTGTATGTTATGAATAATGAATTGTATAAAATTCTACCGGAGCCGCAAGCGTGCGATTTCTTCCTTAACTTTCAAAGTTTGCTGGTAAAATATGAATTTTCATCGTTAATCAACTGCAGATATCTAGCTCCGGTTTTTCTTAATCACTATGTTAACTTCCAGCTTCAGCTGCTCAATGTTGAAGAGACAAAACAAAGGACAAAATAATTAAAAAATCGTTGCCATAAAAACATGCAATAATATGTAAAGAAAGTATCCATATTCATTGGTAATTTGTCAATGAAGATTTTAAATGTATCAGTCTCGGAACCGCAAGCCGCGATTCTTTTTTATTTTTCTCTACAGTATTCTCTACAGTAGGAAGCTTAAGCTTTATTATCTACAGAAGTCAAGGATCGAGTCAATAAAACGTAAGACAAAAATCCGGTTACACAACTGCTATACGAAGATCGAGTGTCTGCGAAGAACTGTAAAAAATGTTCGCAAATAAGCAAAAGAAGAGGCTCGGGCACGTCTGTCAAGTGATCCTTTTAAGAAGGAAAGCTTATTTCGAGTTTTCGACGCGGTATTTTTTACGCTACAGTAAATATCGAATCACATAGAAGACGGAGCAATGCAATAATTCATACGAAACCTCAAATATGAGAAAATACACGGAAATATGAGGTAAGGACTTTCGTAATTTTCTTATATTGTTACTTTTCAACGATATGGCAGTAGGCACTGTATGTTAAAGAACTAACTTTTTATCAAAGCTATAGTTTGAAAAAAGGTGGAAAACGAAATTCTAAGGTGAAATCGCTCTTCGGTGCACAACGAATTAGGTTCCAATCCAATGATGTACTAGGTACCTAACTACGAGTATCCATTATAGTTACTTATAAAAGCATAGTTACATTAACAAAATAAAATAAGCTTACTATTTACCCAGAATTGTTTTATTGTGGCAAAATTATATGTTAAGCGTAGGTGTGGTACATGTTCGGGAAGGCAGTGCGTAGGCAGAACTGATTCAGTAAAAATATTATTCCTTTGAATATACATACACATAACAATAGTCGTCAAAGCTTTGTTAAGCTGAGCGAATTGGAGCTATATTTAGATTCCTTTTTTCATTCCTTAATACACGTTTTGTATAATTTTCACTGTGAGGTTGAAGGTCTCTGTCCAAAGTAAAGCACTTCAGCATTGAACCTACTATATATTCTTAGTAGGTAAGAATAAATATTCATAGAAACGGTCAAAGTGAAAATTGCTGTAAAAATCTGGTTTGAAAGTTAGAGCAGATTAGATTACGATTTTGATATATGGTATGCCTAATTAGCTTTTCCATAATTTATAGGTAAGTACCCAAGTTCCATACATATAGATTATATTGCATAACGGTATCCCAAACCAGTAGACCAAATTGTCCAATCGCACTTCCATACGATAAAATCGAGCGTCAAGCTAGCTCTGAATGCGTTACAGCATTTCAGTGGGTTAAGTGGAAAATACAGTCGTATTACAGCGGCACGTCGAGATTACTGCCATAAATCAAGGGGAATAAAATGTTGCTCATACATAAATATCCGGGTGGGCGACGTGACTCGCCTGTGGCCCGGAATAAACAGCTCGACCGGCCGGGTCAACCTGGGCACTGGACAGGTGATAGGTTCATTTATTGATTGTACGTTCCTTGTGTCACATACCACGAGTTTGAAGAAAACTGAAAAATGTCCGGGATATTTGCCATGTGGGCCATGATCACGGGTATCTTCTCTTCAAGTCGCGCTTGCAACAGTGCTGAAATATCAGGAACTCGTCCAAATAACATGGTTGATATTCCGGACAATTTCAGATTCCTAATGTGTCCATGGCAGTTTAAAGTTATATCGTGAGTTACTTTGGTTTTTGTAGTCCAGCTATTTATCGGTATACCACAGATGATGTAATTATTTTAATCGTAATTATAATTTAATTTAAATTATACTAAAACCAATGCAGTAACTAAATAACCCTCAGACAAGGTTTACTTTCGACTAATTTAGATACTATTTACCAGCCAACGTAATTGCGTATCTATTAACAGTTCTGTCTGTCGTTCGTTTGACATAAATGACCTCAAAGTATTATAATTAACATACACAGGTTAAAATATTGTATACTCGTGTACATAAATACCGTGTACCTTAATTGGGATGCATCACTCGTTGCGTAATCCCCGATAAAATTTCGGTGAAGCCGAAATAACGACGGCGTAAATAAAAACGTGATAACAATGTACTGAATTTAAATTTTTATCCCGCTTTTTGTGACATAGGAGGTCAGTTACTTTTCTAGGAAATTTATGATTCGCTTTAAATCGCTTATCATACATATTCTGAAAAATATTGTAATATCTCGTTTAAATTTTAATCAAAGTGGAGGATATATTGTATCTATATTATTTACAGAATAAACACCTATCGCTGTATTCCCTAGCAAAATTCAAAGACTACTTGATACTCTAGTAAAAAAAATCCCTAGACTTCACCTATTCAAGCTAATAGCATGTTTTTGGACTTGATTATGAAATTTGGCGTTATATGATCTCAATAGCGATCGGCCGCCATGGCCGAAATCAGTCGGTCGCCTTATATGTTTCAATACTTATGTATCACTGAGAAGATTTTGCCACCAAACGCACGTCGTCTGAGATCAGTCAAATTTTTTATTGCGACCTAAATGTTGTTACAGGTGTTATTGTTAAAACAGGATATTTAATACTTACTCGTCATCAACGTCTTAACACTTAACGCGTCTTCCTACGTCTTTCGAAAGCTAAGATTTTGAGAATAAATTAAACACTTACTGAATTTAAGGCTAAGTCGACCCCATCTCAATGATTAAGTCGCCAAGTTTTCCAGAGAGTAGAGTATGCTCTACCAGTATTTCCTGGCGAATAAACTGTCTAATGAATTTCAGAGTTACCTCAACGCTCTGTCGTCTGATCTTATCCGGGATTCTCGCCCAACCCTCGTACTCCGGGATTAAATCCATTTGAACGAACGTTCTATCTGGTCGGGAATAAAGAGGAGCGTATATTTTTGGACACGAATATTAAATATTTTCTTAAGAACAAGAAATTTTACCTGAATGTTTTCATGCAAGATGAATAATTTAAATGTTTAATAATATGTGAACCTAAGGGTAAGCGTTTGGTGTTTGAATATAAACACAAACGTTCTATTAATGTTACTTTAATAATGTGCGGGGTGAATGATATACAGTTCTGTAAACCAAATATTCGAAAAATATCGACTTACGCTCAAAGATCTAAGCATAATATACGGACAGACAGTCATGGCGTCTTTGTTTTAAACTATGTAGTGATAGTGCTTAGTTAAGATCTCCTTTACTAAAGTAAGTAAGTAGATTTAATTAGCAGCTGTTACAACGCCTAGGTTATTAATGTCACAATTAATCATTGTGTCAGCCTCTATCTTCACAGCATCAATTTCCATCAACTAACTACCTCTCTTAAACTCATCCCCAATTGCCAGCATCTATAGAGTTTTTAATAGTCATTTGAGACATGAATTTAACCGAGTTTCCTCTTAAGGCTCTTAAGGCTTCGGCGGTGAGCGGCAAACGATTATGTGAGTTAATATAAACGGAAAAAGGTTCAGGATCGATTAATTTTGCGATCTTTTCTTTACATTGGGATTAATGTGAAAGACAAAAAGAGAGAATCGTTCGATTAAAATTAAGGGTCTAAGGATTACGCTGGTATTCGTAGCTCTGACAAACGTTTGCGGAATAAAGAGTGTAGCAATAAAGTAATCAAGTATAATAAATGATTTGAAGTCAAAAAAGAGATTTCAAGGCTTTATACTTACTGAGGATTGTTGATATAGTCGGAAACATCTGTTTTATTTTAACCATCTGACCCCAAACTGGGGCGACAGAGACTGACATACATACATAGATCTAGACTTCGAAAGTCTTTTTGTCGAAGCCCATTTCCCAACTGCCATATCGATACTTTAAATCTCAAATGGCGTAACCACCAAAACACTACTTTTCAGGAGAGCAGAAAAACAAAAAAAAAATGTGTTTTTAATTCATAACTTTATCAATTTTAATACAATGAAAATGTTTTATATATCAAATTTCTTAGAATTTTGAGATAAAGGCTTCAGTAGGAACTCTTTGTACCTAAATCTTATATTTAAGAAACTAGAAGTCGGTTACGACTTGTGAAAATATTACAAAAAGGCGTTTACGCCCCATAAAAATCACGATTTTTAAGAGGTGAAGGTCGTATCTCCAATAAAAAAATATTTTTTGTGCTTGAAACTCATTTAATAATAAAAGGAAACGTAAAAATATTCACTCTGTATTACGCTTTTGCAAAGTTACGCCGTTTGACACTTTTTCATAGTGATTCAACGCGTAATTTTTAGAATTGGATGAAAAATTTTGGAATATGGGAAACTTCACCAAGATTTTTACGTATCTAAATCGATTAATTTTGTCATTTGTAACCCCCGCTGATGTGTATTCACCATACATTCATCTATGTATTTAGCCATTTTCGTATTTGTGCGCATAGATTACGTTTCTCCGTGTATTTATCATTTTTTGTTACCGTTACGTTGACTTTGACGCGTTATTGGACGTTGATTCTTCTTTGTGTTTGGACTTTTATTTAAAATGTCGGAACGAGGAAAAACAATAACTAGCCGATGTCTCCGCAATCTTAATCCCCCCGCGCATCAATACTAACAATAATAATGACACTCATGTGTTCAGCGATTTTGGGTGTAAACGCCTTTCTTTGTATGGCAATTTTGAATCTTACGAGTTACGCCGGCAAATTATGTCCCTTACCCCCTTTTGTAATGACATTTTTTTCACGTCACAATAATTTCTAGGGGCGTAACCACCAAGTAAAGTGGGCTAAGCCTTTTACGACCTGTTTACCTTATAAAAAGTGTTTAAATCCATAAAAAAAATTGGGTCGTAATAACCATTTTTTTGCGAATTTCAAGATTTTAAATATACAGTTCGATAGAGAAAAAAAAACTGAATAAGACTGCATCAAAAAGTCATTTTGACCAAATTGGCGGTTACGCCATTTGAGATTTAAGGTAGCGATATTATCGAAGCTCCATTTGACCGACGAGCCTTTTTACCGATGAGCCACTTCACCGAAAAGCTACATTTTCGAACGACTATATCAACGACGGTACATTTGTTTGAACGCCATATATTCGAAAGGCAAATAAAGTAATCTATTCAAATCAACAGTTTTTATTTCAAACAATCAACCACACCTAAATGATTAACTAAATCATTGTATTGTCCAAGTGAAATATTACATCTTAATCTTGATAGAATAATATGAAATGAAAACAAGATTGAGGGTGTTTTAAGTATTTAAATAAAAAATAACAGGTAAATAATAGAAACATAAATAGTAATTTATGTTTTATTATTACGATTAATATTCCACATAAAATTTAACATACAAATGTAGGTCTGTCATATGTGAAATCTATACTAATACTAGCTGTGCCAGCGACTTCGTTCGCGTTTTCCCCGTTTTTTACACATTTTCCATTGTATCTTTGCTCCTATTGGTCGCAGCGTGATGTTATATAGCCTAAAGCCTTCCTCGATAAATGGTCTATACAACGCAAAAAGATTTTTTTCAAATCGAACCAGTAGTTCCTGAGACGCGCTAATGCGCGTTCAAACAAACAAACAAACAAACAATCAAACAAACAAACTCTTCAGCTTTATAATATTAGTATAGATTTCACATATGACAGACCTACATTTGTATGTTAAATTTTATGTGGAATATTAATCGTAATAATAAAACATAAATTACTATTTATGTTTATATTATTTACCTGTTATTTTTTATTTAAATACTTAAAACACCCTCAATCTTGTTTTCATTTCATATTATTCTATCAAGATTAAGATGTAATATTTCACTTGGACAATACAATGATTTAGTTAATCATTTAGGTGTGGTTGATTGTTTGAAATAAAAACTGTTGATTTGAATAGATTACTTTATTTGCCTTTCGAATATATGGCGTTCAAACAAATGTACCGTTGTTGATATAGTCGTTCGAAAATGTAGCTTTTCGGTGAAGTGGCTCATCGGTAAAAAGGCTCGTCGGTCAAATGGAGCTTCGATAATATGGCAGTTGGGAAATGGGCTTCGACAAAAAGACTTTCGAACTCTAGTCCGACACCCGATATTTATAAATGCTTAAAGACATAAGCACACCCAGACGCAGAACAAACACCGATGTTCATCACACAAATATTTGTCCCGAGTGGTAATAGAACCCACGACTCTTGGAACCGTCAGGCAGGGTCACTGATCACTGTTCCACCGAGTCATTCGAATGTTGAAATTCAGAAATGAATTTATTAATTAATCTATATATATAAAAGGAAGTCGTGTTAGTTACACCACTTATAACTCGAGATCGGCAGAACAGATTTGGCTGAAAATTGGTAGGGAGGTAGCTTAGAGCCAGGAGAAGGACATAGGATACTTTTTATCCCGTTTTACAGAGTTCCCGTGGGACTTGACATGAAACGTCAGTCATTATGTTAAACATTATTCCATTTATGAAGTCTTTTTTGACATTTCGAAGAACGTAACTCTGCACGTTTCATTTAAATGCAATGTAATATCTTTTTTTGTGTTTGGTGGTAAATCGTCATTTGAAAAATTTACAATTGTACAAAAACACTCTACAATTAATTCACAAGCAAAATTAACTTATTGTTTTTGATCAAACTATTGTTTCTAAATCTGAACTTTAAAATATAATAATATTTTTTTGCGCGAATGCAGTTACGTACTATGGTTTATGTTTTACTTTTAAACATAGTGACGTGCCTCAAGTATTCAGTTAGTTAAACCGATCATTCGCGAATGAAAATGAATCGGGCGGCAATTTATGATTAAACGAACTTACCTGTACGTGAAGTTCTATCATAATTATGCGAAGGCTTCGTCCGAAGGGATTAGCAAATAACACTTGTAGTACCGCTCAGTGGTTCGCCTTTGTCACACTATATTTTGAGGAAGAAAAAAAAAAATAATATCTTTGACGTTTGGTCTGTCACTCACCCGCTTCATTAAGTTTAGAGTACGAGTATAGCTGAAAAATATTTCATTTAAAGGGGGAAAGCTTTCGCAGGGAGGGAGGGTTGCTAATCCCTTCGGACGAAGCCTTCGCATAATTATGATAGAACTTCACGTACAGGTAAGTTCGTTTAATCATAAATTATACTTAGGCTTCGTCCTCGGGATTAGCAAATAACACTTGTAGACTTTGAGAGAAAAATAATGAAATATTTTGTTTATATCTAATTATATAAATCAGCATAATCTATTGGAACAATTCAAGCGTCTGGTCTTAATCATTAGGTTCCATTAACAATTGTTCTTGCAAAATAAGTGTCTTCATCAGCATTTAAATAACTTGTGGTTCTATTACAGAACCGATAGAATGTATACTAGAAGCCGCTCCAAACAGCGGTCCGTCTAATTTGTTCTAGACTGACGCCTAGGCGATGAGCCGCGAATGTGGCAGCGTGCCTCGTGCTGTGCGCAGTGAATACGTCTACATCGATACTCTTATCGCGCAATATCTCCTTAATCCAAAGACTTAAGGTCTGGGAGCCTACTGCTTTATATAGCTTTCTAAAAGCAATGAAGAGGGAGTTTGCCGCACATATTTCGGCCTGTCCTTGAAAAATATTAAAATAGGTTACAGGGAACCTTTACGTGTTGTTTTAAGAAAATCAGGAATCTTTATATTTATTTTGGTAGAGAAAATCTCAATATTATTTATACTATTTTTTGACAGTTTCAGCACACTGTGTGCAAGAGCATAGCTCTTTAGCTAGAAAACCTTTGAAAAAACCTTTTGATTCTGTCATCTTCTAAATTATATTTCTTATCAAAAGAACTATTGCAGATCTACAGGAATTAAGAGCCCATATTGAGCTCCCTCTTCATGAAGATGATCTAGAAAATTTAATGATTTGTGGGATCGGGACGTTAAATGTATCGATGTTATAAACAACACAAAAATGAAGCCTGCGCCCAAAATAAACATCATATTGTTTAAAGGATTTTGTGGATATTGATGACAACATAACATCAATTGCTGACGGGGGTACACTCCTCCTTAACGCCGTCCGCATAAGAGCCCTGCCACCAGGGTAAGCTTGGTCTATATGTCGCAATCGCTAGAATTAGAATCGCTAGATTAGATAAAATTGGATGTTAACTACATGCTTTGAAAATGATCTTGTCAGATAACAAGATAATGTTAAAAAATGGGAACCAGGGCTATGTATGGCCACAGAGGTATGACGACTATGCCCCTGGCTTTACGGAAGTTACCTTTCTCAATGTTTTTGAGATAATCATCAATGAGGGAAAAGTATTAAAGGACATATCCGTCTATGAAAATGCATTGATTGTCATGGCATCTGGGTCTCTATGCAGAGAGACATAATTTTAACATTTATTATGATACTTCTAGCGAATAAGTCAGCTTGGAGCTCCCCAAACTTCAAGATTATTTTCTGGTATGCCCAATCCGCCAATTCCCATTTTATTCGCGACATTAGCACTATTGCCATAATTGTTTTGTAATATTTATGGGGTGAAGGAACCGGATACTTCCAATTCGGTTTACGTAAGAGATAGCTGTCGTGTTGTCAATGCTTAGTAAAATTTGGCGGTTTGTCAAATTTTCGACAAACACTTTTAACCCGAAAAAAGCTTGAATATTTAGATATTTGATATGCTACATCTTTTCTTGAGCACTCCACAACCCGCCATCCTTCTCTCTCCCACAGGTAGCCCCCCACCCCGTATTTGAGACATGCGAGAAAATTTCCAAGTCATGTATATCGTCTTTTATCCTACAAAATGATTTTTCACCACATTAAATTAGTTTGCAAAACCGTAATTAAGTTCATAATATATTTATCGTAGTTGTTATTTAATTTTTAACTGTAAATATTTACTCCTTTCAAAAAGTTTTGAATATAGCCAGCTGCTGTATTCAACAGCAGGACAAACATAAACTAATAATCAATCATTTGTGCAAATTCACGTATCTTACATCAAAAAAATTTTCAATTTCCGATTTAATGCGGTCAATTTTATGTATAGATATTGTGACATGGAAATTTTCTGAATCCAGAATAAAACCTAAAAAGGTACATGACTTGTTTGGTGTCATAAAATTCTTCTCTTTGTTTATTATAAAACCAAGAGAAGTGATTAGATTTATAGTTTGTTTGTATTAAAACAAACAATATTCGTATGATTGTCCTATTAGCCAAAAATCATCTAAGTAATTAGTTGATTAGTTCGGCAGAGCGTAAAAAACGGTCTATAGGTTTACCTCGTGAAAACATAGGGCGTTGCACTCAACCAAATGCTATACATTAAATTCATATATATATTGGTCAAATTGAAATCTGAAATACTTTCTGAAATCAGGATGAATTTTTATTAAATAGTAAGCGTCTTTTAAGTCGATCTTTGTCATGTAACAATTTCTTGTAATTAATTTTACAGCTGTACTGTAGACCTTCAATCTTGAAATAATCTGCCTTTATAAATTTATTTAAATTTAAAATTTCAAAATGAAAACGGTATTTACCATTTGGCTCGGGCACTAAAAATATGCTAGACAAAACTGTCCTTCTGTTGGCTGACACCTGGATATATATAGTTATTGTATGTATATAGTTATCTATTATAATAGTCTCTGTAAAATGTAGTTTTTCTGTATAGAAAGAATTTTACTTTTTGCGACAGATGTTTGTGTAACAGGACAAGTAAACGGGATTGTATAACCTTGAATACAAGACAAATTTATTGCACGACTTAGACATGATATGGCAGTAGCAGTTTGATTCTACCTAATTTCGATACTTTTATCGCGTTAAGTATTTACTTCGGAGGTAGCCGCCTTTATTTCTGCGCTTAAAACAGGTGCATTGATAAGCCTGCAGTTACAAGGCTGTAATGATTTCTCATTGAACTCCTTACGGAGTTCTTTTAGAAATCCCATGCGTAGAAGTATGCTCCAATCTGACCGCCAGGTCTTTATGAATTTTAGCACTATAGGTATTGGAAACATTTGGGTCGTCTCCTAATATTTCTAGGATGTTGTGGTCCAGTATTGCATTGTTGGACTCTAAATCCTCCTCAGTAGGTAACGCGGTGGCGGAGAAGGCCAAGCAATTTTATAACGTTATTACGTTCTTGCTCTGCATATGATGTGTGTATGTTAGTTAAGAAACAGACCAGAGTACTGTTCGCAAAACGAACTTGCTGGGTAGTACAGCTCCAAAGAGAAGTACGCAAACCCTTATTTTACAAACACATCACACTGTAATGATTAAATACAGTGTACATAATTAGCAAAGAAGCAGCCCATAGTACTGTTCGTAATGCTAACTTGCTGGGTAGTACAGCTCCAAAGAGAAGTACGCAAACCCGTATTTTACAAACACATCACACTGTAATGATTAAATACAGTGTACATAATTAGCAAAGAAGCAGCCCATAGTACTGTTCGTAATGCTAACTTGCTGGGTAGTACAGCTCCAAAGAGAAGTACGCAAACCCGTATTTTACAAACACATCACACTGTAATGATTTAGTACAGTGGATAATTTTTTCTAAGAAACAGCCCAAAGTGCTGTTCACAATGCTATATTGCTGGGTAGTACAGCTCCAAAGAGAAGTACGCAAACCCGCCTGTAGACTTAGAAAGAGGGTAGACCGTTATAGTAGCCCTTAGACCTATCGTCATTCTCGCAGTCCTACAGATCACCCGTGATCATGGCGCTTGCAACAGTGCCGAATTATCGGGAGCTCATGAAAATAAAACAACATGGTAGATATCTTGGACAGTCTCAGTTTTCTAAACCCCAAGAAATTGTTCGCAATACTAACTAGTAGAGTAGGTAGTACAGCTCCAAAAAGAAGTACGCAAACCCACATATTAGATAAGTATATATAACATGACTTAGTTAAGGAAATAACATTTCCCTGACAAAACGTCGTCAAACATTTTGTAAGTGTGTAGTCACTTTGTAAACAACGAACTCTCGGATTAAAATGCTTTGTTTATGTAATAATTAAATACAGTGTATATAATTTGCTAAGAAACAGTCCAAAATACTATTCGCAAAAAACTAACACGTTAGGAAGTACAGCTGCAAGGAGCAGCACGTAAACCCACATAGCAGGTAAGTATATTAACACGACTTACTTACCCGGAAATATCCTTAAAAACACATTTCCTTCACAAAAAACGTCGTGAAACTTTTCATAAGTGTGTAGACACTTTTGTAAACAACGAGTTCTCAGATAAATAATAATTCATTGTGTACTGTAATGACTAAATACAGTGTACTTAATTTGCTAAAAAACAGCCTAAGGTATTGTTTGCAAAACTAACTCGTTAGGTAGTACCTACAGCTCCAAGGAGAAGTATGCAAACCCACATAACAGGTAAGTATATATAACACGACTTACTTACTCGCAATTATCCATAAAAAACACATTTCCTTCAAAAAAAAATCTTCAAACTTTTCATAAGTTTGTAGTCAATTTTGTAAACAACGACCTCTCGGATTAATAATGCATTGTGTATTGTAATAATTAAATACAGAGTACATAATTAGCTAAGAGACAGACCAAAGTTCTGTTCGCAAAACTAACTCGTTGGGTAATACCCAAACCTGACATGACAGGTAAAAACCCATATATAACACGACATTATCACATTTACTTATGACAACAATATGAATATGTGCTTAATATTCTTGACTACAATACGATTTGCTTACTAATTAGAGAAAGTCTTCCAATAATACTTTTTGTAAAATTGCTTTAGTGGGTAGGTCACATCTTCAGTGTGGCACGAAAAAACCAGCATATAATTGAAAATAAGGTTAAAAATATAACGATAAAATTAACGTTTTAAGTTAATACGACTGACCTTGAGACTCCGAGCCGGACCGGTTATCCTATGATTTAGATCTACTCCTAATGTGAGATTCTCGCAGAACTTTCTTTTCTAATTTTCTAAACGTTTTAAACAGATTTTCGTATTTATCCTCACTTTTCCGTTTTTTAGCTAAGGCATTGTAAAAAATCACTTTTAATGAAGACACTACGTGTGATCGTTGGCGACACTAGAAAGCGAATGAAGCGGGTGAGTGACAGACCAAACGTCAAAGATATTATTTTTTTTTTTCTTCCTCAAATATAGTGTGACAAAGGCGAACCACTGAGCGGTACTACAAGTGTTATTTGCTAATCCCGAGGACGAAGCCTAAGTATAATGGGGCTGCTTCATTGACGAGTTTTTTACACGAGAGTATAACTGTTATGGTCCTTTAAACTCAGTATACATTTTTAAAAACTTGACTATAATTATTTACGTCATTATAATATCTATATAATTATTATACTAAACATGCAATCGTGTATTTCTTTTTTTCGACAAAAAACAAGATTAGAAGTAAAAAACAAGATTAGAAGTTTTGCATATCTTTTAATATTGTTCTTTCGACAATTTCTTTCAACCTTAGTTTTTGAAAGTTAATTCGATTAAAATAAGTTACAAATCGAGAATCGTTGCCGCTGTGTATCGATTTCAAAGGGGTACTTCCCTGGTAGTGTTAAATTCACATCTGTCACAAAAGCTTCATAATTGGAATAAGAGTATCGTCCAGAAATATTTTTTTTGTAAAATGTCTGGAAACTTTTGGTAGGTACTGTTATATTTAGGTATTTGTTACATACATACATAAAATCACGCCTTTTTCCCAGAGGGGTAGGCAGAGATCACTTCCAGCGATCCACTTTTCACCTCTGTGGGAAACGTGACGGAGGTATTTGTTTTAGACATTAATATGTGTAAGTTATTTGTTTGAGTTTTATTTCCAAAAATAATACCTCAGATTATTATAAGGGTCTTGAATCGACAACATGCATCTATATTATTCAATTATTGTCTATTTCAGAGATTTTCATTTAGCAATAAAGCGACATCTAATTGTCGTGTTCGTTTATTGACAAAATTCGATATCTACAGTAACCAAATAATAAAGAAGGTTCTTTGACAAACATTTTTCAATCATCACGTTTTTGGTTCAGAAGAAAAGACGAGCTGATCGCACTACAATAAATACGGTTCATACCTGTATCAAACGGATAAGTAGATATTAAATCTCTACACACGAAATTTTTGCAAATATATTTTATGGGCAATTCAGCAAAAGAAGTTGGTCAGCGTTTGCACAACAATTTGGTGAAGATCGATTGTGAAGTTGTCACACATTTTTCCATCGACCGACACAATAGGGTAGTTTTCTAAGTCAAATTTTGCATGCGATTTCACAATTAATAGTAAGATATAGGTAAATTAATAACATTAGTCAAATCGAAATTAAAATTTCTTAAGATTTGAGACAATAATAGACATTTGAAGTTGGGTGGGAAAGTCCATTTCAAAAGTGCGAATCTAAAAATGCTATGCCATCGTATAAAATACAAATTAGTAGTAACTTTCACTATGAAAATAATTCGCTACCTTAAATCTCAAATGGCGTAACCACCAAAACGCAACTTTTCAGGAGAGCAAAAAAACGAAAAAAAAATGTTTTTTTTTAATATAACTTTGTCAATTTTAATGCAATGAAAATGTTTTATACATCAAAGTTCTTAGAATTTTGAGATAAAGGCTTCAGTAAGAACTCTTTGCAACTAAATCTTATATTTAACAAACTAGAAGTCGGTTACGCTTGTGAAAATATTACGAAAAGGCGGTTACGCCTCATAAATAAACACGATTTTTAAGAGGTGTAGGTCGTATCTCCCATAAATAATTGTCTTTTGTGCTTTATATAATAATTTAATAATGAAAGAAAACGTAAAATTTCCTCTCTGTATTACGCTTTTTACAAAGTAACGCCATATGTCACGTTTTCATAGTGATGTAATGGGTAACACTCAACTTGTAAGTTTTTGAATAGGCTGAAGAATTTTTGTACATGGGAAATTTCACTTATAGTTTTACGTAATTCGATTAATTTTGTCTTTCGTAACCCCCGCTGATGTATATTCATCATACATTTATCTATGTATTCAGTCATTTGCGTACTTGTGATTGTAGATTACGTTCCTCCGTGTATTTATTATTTTTTATATCCGTTACGATGACTTTGGCGTGTTATTGGTCGTTTATTCTGATTTGTGTTTGGACTTTGATTTAAAATGCCGAAACATGGAAAAACAATAAATAGCTAATGTCTCCGAAATCTTAATCCCCCCGCGCATCAATACTAACAATAATATTGACACTCATGTGTTCAGCGATTTTGGGTGTAAACGCCTTTCTTTTGTATTGCAATTTTGAATAATAGCGTGTCTTACGAGTTACGCCGGCAAATTATGTCCCTTACACCCTTTTGTTTTGACATTTTTTTTACGTCACAACAAATTCTAGGGGCGTAACCACCAAGTAAAGTAGACTAAGCCTTTTACGACCTGTTTACCTTATAAAAAGTGTTCAATTCTATATAAAACATTGGGTCGTAATGACCGTTTTTTTGCGAATTTGAGGATTTTAAATATACAGATCGATAGAGATAAAAAAACTGAATAAAACTGCATTAAAAAGTCATTTTGACCAAATTGGCGGTTACGCCATTTGAGATTTAAGGTATCGATATATTCGTATAAGCAACATTTGAAATAGCTGCTGAACAAAGTTCTTACGATATGCATACAGTACCTATTACACGTTGTGACGTCATAGTGTACTGCGATATTTGTATGAAGTGTTTTGAGCTCACCCAAATGATGTGCTATTGAAACTGTAATATCTCGGGGAGAATTCCAAATAATATCAAACCATTATTTTAATAGTATACCTTCTTCATCCAGCAGCCAGCAAAATAGGCCTATTGTAATATTGGGTAGAAGAGTTATCAAAAATCGATATTTAGCTGTGAACTAAATTTGATTAACAAATACTTATTAGCAATCAGAAAACTTCTTAGTCTTTAAAACAAAACAAACTTTAAAAAAAATATTGTTGGCGCGGTTAAATTACCACATACCACTAAATAAGCTATGCGAAGTTTGTTGCGTTCTGAAATTTAACTCATAGTTTTTGCAATTATCCTTATTTACCTTGAAAGTAGGCAAAAATCTGGTTCGAATAAATTTTGTTACGCCAAATGAAGTAATTTGAAAGCAATTATTGTATTGCTGGATATGAGTAAAAATATGAGATTAGTAAAGTTCTCAGTTATGGCGAGACCAGGGAAATAATAATAAAATTTTATATGGAGGATATTATGGATTCCAGTTCAAATTGAATAGATACTTACTCATACGGCATACCTAAGATGGGACGACTGTCAACTATAAAAAGCATATAAGCGGTCGAATTGAGAGACCCCCTACTTTTTTGAAGTCGGTTAACAAAATAAAGTAGTGCATCAAAGCTACGTTAAGGCGGTACGAAGTTCGCCGGGTCTGCTAGTTCTGTATAAAAATATAAAGTAATAATTTTATTACTATCTGCACAAAATAAAAGTATTTAAATGTAAAATGCTCCAAGTTTAAATGACGCAGTCTGGCACACAGCGGGTGGTGCAAAATGCCGCGAGCGGTAAATTCCAATTATACGTGACATGGACAGACTGCACCGTCCATCCTGCCTATATCCAAACATACGAGGCGAGAGAAATACAAAAGAAAATGAAAAAAATTCTCATTAAAAGTTCAGAATAAGTTTTGCAACTGTTAATGTAATTCAAAATGTATCAATACACTTTTTCTACTACTACTACTACATAGATTCTAGCCATTCGAAGGAAGTATCTTGTAGATAGTGTATCCTACAATGTGCATGAAATGGTTAACACTGGCTGTACTCGTATTACTCATTACTTTGATTTTGGAGCTTGGTTTATAGAGCTTTGAGGCAACTGACAAAAGGTAAGGTACTTTTTACATATTTGAACTATCTGCGTCCGTAACAATAAGCGATTCGTTTTTTCTTTTAAGTTTTGAAACGTAGAAAAGGAACAAATACGTAAATGAGTTTAAAACTCTACAGTGGGTAAATAACGAAGTAAAGTTAAAGTGTTAAAGCGAACGAATGCATATCAATGAGCCGTATTCAGAACGGAGCGGCGAACGTTAGTGACTGCAGAGATATATGAAGATTCAGACAGACTCACATTGGGGAAGTAAAGCGGTTCTTTCATGGAGTTAATAAAATATCGGCTATTCATATGCGCGCTCGTATTACGGCAGTAAATGCTTTATCGCTTGACCTGCTGTTATTGATCGATGCGCATATGATAGCTCAACGCTTTTGCTGAATTATGATGTGCTAAACTATTTATTATGCGTGAAACTATCATAAATGATTCATATTTTTGTAAGTTAAATCCAGCACATAGGTATAGTCCATGGATGTGAGGTCTCCGAGACGTCTATCACAATATTATCATGAAATATACCTCTGCTTTTTCAGTGCTTAGAGTTTCGGACCTTACACGGGAAAACTGGTCAAGGTTCTTCTTTTTATGACACATACTGGTGGTAGAATCAATCATAATTTTCTTACATACAAATGTCTAAATTCACGCGAATCTGACTTGGATTTTCCTATCCTTTTTTAAATACTTTGTACTGTCCATCATCAAGAATTAAAGCATAAACTTGTAAAAGGAGTACATTCTTGATAATTCGATTAAAGTGTAGACACAAGTACCTAGACGGTAATAAAGGGCCATTTGTAAGTATTTACATCGCGGTAACACTCGACCAGCCATCGATCACGCCCAGATGTATAATTATCGTTGACAGCTTCATAATAGCAGTCAGCCATTTTGAATGGCTAACTTAATTATTTTCAGACCTATTATCGCTGTTTTTGGCTGTTACATTCATTATGAAAGTGATGATCAAACCTATAAGCTTTATCATTTTAATGATCATCTGAAACATTAATGTATTAACCTACATTAAAGTAATGTTAAATTGATCAAGAGTTTTGGAGCAAATTCGAGAAGGCCCAACAGTGGAACAGCATAGGCTAAATGGATGCAAAATATCAAAGACTTTTTTTCCTCATTGTAGTCACAAACTTTCTGAAAAGCAAAAACACAAGTTTCCGGGATGATCCGCCAACTAAAGCACAGATGTCCCACTTCAGAGCTCGCGGCTCTTGCAAATTTCCAAATTGAAATGTTACCATGGAGTGAGACCTTAGGCGGTTTTGCTACATACGCGATCGATCATGGGGGGGCCGACTCCCCGACGCGGCAGGGCTGTTGTGGAAAGTTACTCAAATACCGTGATATAGACAAATGCGGCCAGCATCAATTTCAATTTGACTTTATTTATCAAAATGCACACGGTCTATAGGTTTAGAACCTTATTTCCAGACGTGTGCTATATCGAACACATTTACACTCTTGAAATTAAAGTAGTTAGTTAGGATGATTTATTAGTATGATAATAAGTTATAGATGGGTAGTGTTACTATTAGTAAGTATTGTCCGACTCAGAAAATAGACGTTTAAATTATACTTGGCAATATTTTGGATGGAAGATCCATAATAGGTGTTTAAATTGATTAAGATCTGCATGATATCGAATCTTATTTCAAACACAAATAACAACACCTAAGTATAATATTTATTTGCATACCTATGCAAACTATCGGTAATAGCTGATTACCAGGGGTGAGAGCAAGCCCGGTGATGATGACAAGGCTCCTCCAAGCCATCATCGTTCGTCAGTTAGGAAAAAAAATGATTACTGAATTATGAATTCCATAGCCATCTCATACAAATTCCTGCCGGGCAGACCTACACAGTTATTATTGCTAGGTAATATGTAATATTCCCGGACAAGCGACGATAAGCCACATGAATAAGTATGGCGGCACTTTTTGCGATTACACTTGCTGTCAGCGATGCTGTTTGTATAGGGTACCAAATGGTAAATCGCAATAGAGATAATTTTATTATGTAAATTAGAGAGCAGCCACGTAGATTCTAATTAAAAAGCTAACTACATACTTCGAAAAAATCCTTTTTTCAATCAAGGGTTGAAATGATAGATGGAAGTTATAGCGTAGTAGATGGAAGTTATAGTGGAGTGGATAAGTGAGGTTACCGATAACGTGTCGTTTATATGTATGTTAAATATCTTGATTTATCTTGTGTTGTCATCCTTACTAATATTATAAATGCGAAAGTAACTCTGTCTGTCTGTCTGTCTGTCTGTTACGCTTTCACGCATAAAGTACTGAACCGATTTAAACGAAATTTGGTACAGATATAGTCCAGAGCCTAGAAACGGTTATAGGCTACTTTTTAACCGACTGCGCTATAAAGAAGTAATGTTTTAGCCGTTAAACATCTCTACGCGTACGAAGTCGTCACAGCCTCTGGACGGATCGAGATGAAATTTAGCATGCAGGTAGATGTTATGACGTAGGCATCCGTTAGGACAGGATTTCCCGAAATTCCCACGGGAACGGGAAATAACGGGAAAATCCTTTTGTATGAAAAATACTAACCGCATAAGTTAGACGCTTGAAATTTGACATGCAGGTACCTTAATAAATTAAAAGCTTAGTTGCAACAGGATATTGTAAAATTCCCACGGGAACGGGAGTAATAGGAAAAAAACTTTTGTATGAAAAAATCTAAACCGCGATATAAATAGACGATTGAGATTTGGCATGCAGGTACCCTAATGAACGTTAAGCTTACTTCCAACGCGATATTACAAATTTCCCATGGGAACGGGAGTTATTGGGAAATAACTTCAGTATGTAAAATCCCTTACGGGGTTGAAATATATTATATAGAGATAGAGATATAAAGGTTACGTTGCAGAATACAGAATGTTGATTAAAACCGGCCGTTGGAACACGGGACACGTTTAAAAATGCATGCTCTGATAGATACCTCGCCGGTCGTCGTCCTTACATCAACTATTTGCATTTTGCAGATCGCTTCAGCAGTCATCGCATCGTTTGTCACACTCTTACGTAGAATCTGTTCAATATGTAGGGTGTGTATACTCGTCATCAATAAGATACACAACATGCTGGTCTTCTTTTCTTTACATATTTAAACCTTAGGTTTAGTGTAGCTTTAGGTTTCTTGTAGCTTAATAAACTGTTTTCTGATCTCAGACATAGAACCCCCACTGTTTTTTATTTATATCACTAAGCCGAACAACAAATAGGACTATAGGGAGTAGAGGGTAGAGCATTTAGCTTGAAGCTTAGCTGGATATATCTGTTAAGACTCTAAGCTTGCTCGTCTGAAACCGGAAATCTTCGCGGCAGATTACACGGAATGTCCTTTGAGCACAATTTGTGTCGCGCATAATATTCGCTTTAAACTAAACGTTCATATACAAATTTTTAATTCAGTAATTTTTTTCACCTGATTGTAAGCGGCCATGAGATCCACATATAAAGTCGACAGGCACAATGGACCCTATTGAACCTGTCGCCCTCACCGTGAAGGCTCGCATAGATGTCCTTTCACGCCCCGCCTGAAGATCCCATTTCTATGGTAATATTGCTCAGGAGTTAGCAGTTGGTTTTCAGTGAAAATAGTAATAGATGTTGTTTTTTTTGGATTTTTCTTGACTCTTGTTTGTCTTTGCGGGTACAACCAATAGTTAGATAGTTAGAAGGAAAGTCTTCATAAATAATCAAACAATGTACTACGAACCTAAGCAACACTTAGTGTTAAGTAGTATTGCATATTTCATGCCACTAGAACTGAAATTGCAGTGAGTTATTACAGTTTTCTAAGTCGGTGAAACAAAAGAAAACACATTTGTATTCAAGATAATTTGTTTAATAAAATAAATCCATCACTTCTGCTTTTGCTTTTGCACCATATATGACAAGTAAAGAAATAATTATGTTGTGGATCTTGAGTGCTTTCGTGAGGATCTGCTTCACAGAGTGCAAAACCGCATAACGGAATGCCTCGGGCTGTCTTTTGGGAACTTTTTCTTGAAAGCTTTGAATAAGAATGAATTTTAATGCCCAACCCATAAAATACATTAACTACATATTCTCGGGCTGCATTTATAAAACATAAATCTGTTGAAAATACAATTTTAACATAAATCCAAAAGAAACAGTTAATACTCGTAGATCAACATCTACTTATCTTATTAAACACACCAGCAAAAAAAATTTGAATCTTTGAATAATGGCATGGGGAATTCATGTTTCGTCTTGAGAAAGTACAGGTTATACAGTAGCAGTACCATGAGTTGGCTATCGAAAACTTACGTACGTTAAAAACCTAAAGAGTTGTTCTTTTCATACGACTGCACAAGTTTTTCATAGACATATTTACGTAGGCGATATCGAGTCCGTAACTTTTAAACTCATGGTAGCGCTACTGGACTTTTATCAATCGCACCAAGACGTAGTAGGTAGAAAGTTATAAATAGAAACCTTAATGCTGGGCGACTCTGCAGACTCCCGCTTAACCTCCTTTTATTAAGAAAGACAGGAAACAAATAAACGGAAATTGGACCGGCGCGGGCACAACTTATAGGTAATAATAATCCATGTTGTCTCACGTGTCTCGCTCCCGGGGAACACAAAATGAGAATATTTCATATCCAGACGCCTCAGAGAATTCCGGGGTAAGTCAAGGAGCGTGTGCACGGAAAATTTTCATCTGTCCGCATGAAACGCTACCTCTGTGCATGTATGTAGTTGTCATATAATATTAGTGGTGCCAACTGTGTGTTCCGTTTGAGAACTTATTAAACTCTTGACATTTAAAATATAGTTGTGAATGGTTACGTTTCGCCGGCTGCTGCAAAGAAAAAAAAAATCATTATGTTTAAAATGCTCGATGGCGTATTTGACGCTCCTTAAGTTATGGTTAATCCGAACCCTAGACAATTTTTGTCTATCCATCACTTTGTCTCCTGTCAAGTATGATATGATCAATAATGCACTCATGTAAATGGGGTAGTGGATAAAAAGAAAAATATGGTTTTGAAAATGTAGAGCATAGCAAAGAAACATTAACTAAGTGAATAAGAGGGGCTGGGAAAAATAAGAGGGGTGGATGAACTCCGTTGATAAATCATCTAATGTACTTATGAAAGTAGGTCAGTTTAATTCCATGGGGAATGGGACGTTAAAAGGATAAAATGGTTATTTATAAAGGTGATAAAAATTGTAGGAGTCATTTCTTTTTTTCCCGGGAACAACCTTAAATATTCGTGTTTAAAATTGTATTACCTTCCCCTCTAGATATTATATTTAAAAATGTATCTCCAACGGCAACGTGAACCCGATAGGGCAGAAATATTAATTCGTTATTCCGTTTCGTTCCACCGAACTATAACAATGATTGCTACGAAGAAAACGACTGCATTTTTTAATTTATGTTTTATTTTTGGTGTTTTAGTGAGAACATTTTATGCCTTGCATTATTCAATATTAATCTTTGCCCAAATGTTGGCAACAAAATGCTCTGTAATCATACGTTTAAGAACATTAAGCAAATTTATGGTATCCATTTCAAGTAAATGAGGTTTTTATTGATTGATTTACAATACACATTAAAATGCGGTTGCATGTTAGATTGTACCCTGTGTAGGTACATATATTGAATTACGTTAAACAAGAAGCACATACATAGCTATTCCTTGCTCGTTTCAATTGGATTGTAACAATCGTGGTTGCAGTCTGGAATTTCATTACAGGTGTTTCATGTGCTGAATTTCAATTGATTACACAATTTGTCGTAGCTACATATAGTATTTTGGTGTGTGTCATTTACGGATCTTATTCGAAGAATACAACGTTAATTTAATTTCCTATGACAAGAGTACCTATTAAGTTTCTTGCCGGAGCCTACAAGGTAGAATCGGCATTCCGAACCGGGGGTAGTGCATGTAAAATTCCTATATGCATTAAATACTTTTGCTTTTAATAAGAAGGCAAACATTTATTAATTCAATCTTCTCTTAAGTTAACCACTAAGTGAAGTAGCTATACGCATTCTTAGAGGTGAGAGCTCCCCCGCAAGCCCGATGACGATAACAAGACTACTCCGAGCCATTAACGTTTTCAGTCAGGAAAAAAATACAAAGCCTAAATGTGGACATACGCATATATATCCACATTTAGGCTCAATGTTCGCGGAAGGCAAGTGATACGGCTGTGCCCGCCACTCGTCTTGTTTCTCTATTATTTTCCTGTCATGGGCAGACCCGTTTACTCGCTCCGGTGAATGCTTATATAAGTCACGTCCTATTAAATGATACACACTCTTTGTGTTCGAACAGCCTCCTGGAACTGATGTATGAATCGTTTTGTTATTATTCGTGTTAATATGTCACGTGGAAATTGGTAGCTTCATTAGATATCAAGCTACCAATTCTAATACAATGGGTTACGAATAACTTATTGTTTGACTCACAACATTACCGGTAAATATTGTAATTTCTATCATACCTTCTTAATTGCAGGCCACCTTTCATTAAGAACTACGAGTCTTAAAGTAAAATAAAAAAGAAATGAAATAATTAGCATGATACTGATATTACATAAAAATTTTAGCTGTTATTGCTCTAGACTAAAATATCAGCTAAGGCTACATCCAGCCAAAATTAAGTCCATCCTATCCAAGCGCAAACAAACTCAGCCATCTGGGAGCCTAATAAAGTTACACAGTGTGATCTAATTTGAAAACAAAAGCGATTTGTCAACCCTAATTTCCGGGCTTTACCCTGTAATAATCCTTCTTTTTGTCTGTCCGTACCTGTAGGTAACGACGATTCCGCTGAATGTCCCATTCAAATTAATTCCCGTCCATATTTTTTTGTTTTACAAACTGTATTTCATTTTTCAGTGGCTGTTGCTTTGTGCGGTGAGTAGCGATATTTGTGAGTGTTTTTTTTACAGAGTGTGCAGTCATCCGGCATGGAGCTGTGACTGCGGTGAAACCGGGTACGACGAATGTATCTACCTAAATACCTACATCATAGTTAGTGGTTTACTTTCTGTGTTGTAAATTTAAATATTTATCTTATTACCTACCTTTTTTATTATGTACTAGGTATGCTTAAAGTTTAACTTATAGATATATGTTTCGTTTTTTTTTTACTTGCATCTTGCATTACGCCGATATTCTTCGGTCTTAAATAAACTAAATATTTTTGTCAAATTATGGATAACACAGTCATAGAGGCTAATTTGACTTTATTTTCAGACGACTCATAAAGACGTTATCGTTGGACACTTACCCGAATCAACGAAAAAGCCATTTATACGGCTCTAGCCAGACGTGATTGATTCATCCAATCCGAATAACGTTCTGATTTATTAGGGACCGCGAAATAATGTATCGCCATCTGTTCGGCCAATAAAAGCGAATTACAAGGCTTGTCACCGGCGGAGGCGAATGGCGGCAATTACCGCGTTCGAACCAACTGGGTAACAAAATATCCTAGGGTGTTTGGAAAAATATAGGATCAGGTTAAAGTGAAATGCTATAAACCATTAAACAGTAACAACATTTTATAAGTTGTTTTGTTTTAACGAGCTCCCGATATTTCGGCACTGTTGCCAGCGCCATGATCACGGGTGAAATGTAGTATTGCGGGATTGACGGTAGGTTCAGTATAGTTTTCATATGTGTGTTCCTGACAGTTTAAAATGTATGTATTTTATTTATGCTGTTTATTATGTCTTCAAAGTGCGTGAACGTACTACTACGTAAAAATTGTAAGTTATCTCACGGTGTCGAACACACGCACACTGTCGAACATAAATAATCATTTGAGTATAATGATATACATTCGTATTGAAATATATCATAATAAATCCAAGGATACGAAATTAAAACGATTATATTGTTAAAAATACTTTGACATTAGCTACATGTAAGTATTAATTCATAAGTAAGAAAAGTATAGATCTATTTTTGCTAGTACATAAAATTCACGACGCATTTGATAATGCTAGTCACAATACTATTAGCGTGCATTAGAAGCGCAAATGTAACTTAATAGTGTCCCAGCAGGCAACATCTTGAAGTATGCCAACGATATGTAAATAAGACCTAATGTCATTCTATGCTTCTAGTTACCCAGGGCGTACCGCACTCGCATTCTCGATAGTATCAAGCTGACAGTGCTAAGTAATATGAAAAAGCATGGGATAAAAATAAGGTGTTACGTCATTAAATATATTTTATTTTTATTTGAGGTATGGGTTTGTGTTGAAGAGATCTACTTCGCATCGGCTTGGCTAAGGGTGCCCGATTGGCTGATCAGGTTATGCATGTGCTTTTGTTTCAGTATAGAACAGTGACATTAAATTATATTATTATCTGCACATAACTAGATACATACACGTTTTAATGGGCATACATACATACAGACAAGACATTCCATCATATTACGAGTGTGTCATTATGGTCTAAGTCTACCAACCACCTGTCACCATAGACAAATTGCCAGTTATTGCAATGTTGTCTACAAAGTGGCGGTGTTATAACGTAATCAATTACTCAGCGTGTAAACAAATTACGTCGTCGCAGCGCAGCCTCCAGCCTCCATTAGCGTGCATTAGCGGGAACTCCGCGGAACATAGACGAGCGATCTTGTTTCCACGGTTCCTACATACAAATGCGCCACTCTAGCTCCTATCTTATAAGAGCACTTAGATAGGTCTCAGCGCAGCTAATGCGTGGGTATGAACTGTATCTAAGCGTATATCATTTCAGATTAGCTTAATGTTCCCTGTCGTCTCAAGATAATGTAGTATAGGTTTAGGTACACTACTCGTATTAGAATTGTTATACGTAAAAAACACACTTTCTTAAGTAAGGTAATTCAATTTGTTGGCATAATGAAAATATTTTGATGAATACGAGTATACGAGTTCAGGTAGGCATTGCTAGTGCTCCACAGTTTATTTTTATTTAATAACCAACAGATAACAAAACGTTCCTTTTTATGCATTTTGTTATTTTCAAACTAAACCCGATACTATTCAATAATTTCGTACTCATTTACACCTGCCCGGCTAGCTCAGTCGGTAGAGCATGAGACTCTTAATCTCAGGGTCGTGGGTTCGAGCCCCACGTTGGGCGACAAATCTTTTTGCATTTTTTTGTGGCAGTTTTTGTAAATCACATGATTTACAATATTCAGTTTCATTTGTAAAAAGCAGTTTTTCCGGAAAGTGATAAAGTTAGTATTGTCTATTACTTGCGCGAACACTACATTTTTGTAATTTTACGGATCAAACGGCGCGTATTGTTATTCTAAACATATTATTTAGAGATCGGACGTTTCGAGCGCTGTCTGTCTAAATTATATGTGTAGAATAACAATACACGCGAGTAAATGCGCAGGCAAGTGATAATATTTTTTTCGGGGTAAAATCTACATCTATCTACATACATAGAAATATCTATCTACATAAAAATAAAGGAATGTACCAACCTACCTACCTAGAGTTCCTGTCATTAATTATTTTAAAACCGAGATAAAGCCGCTGTCACACGAGGCCTATTATTTCCATCGACATGCGTCCAATCCAGAACAGCGATAACGCAATAAGCGGGCAGCGCTGTAATCCGATTGGCCAATCACGCGCGCCGCAAGCGACACCTGTCCATACGGACGACGAGATAGAATGGGCTGTGTGCATTTTGACAGCTCATATCTCCGCCAGGGATGTCGAATGCGTATTGCAATTAGGTTATAGGCTATACGCAGTAGGATACGCGGAGAGCGCGGAAATAGAATCTGTCAATCATAGTCAATATTGTTGTCAGTTCGTGTGTCAGATATCTATGTAAATGTGTCCAATGACTAGTGCCTACCGTCCAATCACAGATAGTTTACTCTTACTGGCTACTGCTACAGAAGGACATTACATAAATCATTTAATAACTGTATCGTTACTAAAAACATGATCAAATATCATAAAAAATGCTAAAACCTATAACAATGGTTCACCATAGCCAACCTAATTACGAAATAATAACCTCTGTCTCGCAGTATTTACATGTAAAGTTATAACGATACAGGTGTAAACACAGCTGACGAATAGTGAATATATAATTCATTGAAGAACAACAAAGTAACGGCCCTGGCACCTACTCGTATTTGTTTGAGCGACTGACAGAGACCATACGTCATAAGGCTTAGCTATAGATATTTTTTTTATATTTACATTGACACCAGGTTGTAAATTGCGCAGTTAATCATAGACTTCATTGCGGAGATGGTAAAAAACACAGAGGTATCTAAAAAAAAGACATACATTTCTGTTTCATCAGTTGAGTAAAGTGAAAAATTCATTGAGATTCCAAATTGACTAAATATAATAACCAACACTTTTTATTTGACAATAAGTTTCAAATACACTGGGCAGCAAAAAAACCGGGCCACCTACCATTTTTCATACAAACATGTCCAGTTCTGGGGCCTATAAATGTAAAAGTTTTAGTGCTATGGTAATAATTTAAATGTAAATGATGTAATGTAATTTGATTTGATTTGAGAAATGATCAATTCTAAAATAATATGTTATACCAGAGCCGCTCTAAGTTGGCCGATTTACACATGTCAGACTGACTGCACTAGTGAGGGTCAACGGTAAAATTGCCGAAGTATATAAGTAACAGTTATTTCCACTTTATAACCAAGCAAGGTCTAATTATAACAAATTTATTAAAAACATTTATTCACATCCAGAAGATTGAATTGAAGTTTCTTATTTAAAAATATATTTATTTTAAAATACAATACTTATTATAGTCTTTTTCAGCCAAGATGATCCCTGTGACACTTGATTGTGTTCTGAATCACGCATTTTACGTTTGACAAACGAAAATAATTTCATTGCACACTTTTTTCATTTTAATGCGGCGTCATTAAGAAAAATATTAAAATAAATCATTTTAAAGTTTTAAAAGGGAAACAGTAGTGTCGTTTAGTTTAATTTAATGTAATAGAAAATTAAAAAAAAGTACCTATGTAGTTTGTAAACGTAGAATGGAATTTACTACATTCCATTCTACGTATTTTTTTAAAATGTTCTATTACATCAAATTAAACTAAACGATACTGTTTGTCATTTAAAAGTATAAAAATATTTATTTTAATATTTTTCCTAATGACGCCGCCATAAAATGAAAAAAGTGTGCAATAAAATTATTTTCATTTGTAAAACGTAAATGCGTGGTACAGAACACAATGAAGTGTCACAGGGATCATCTTAGGTGAAAAATACTATAAATCCTTCATCCTATTTAAAAAAAATACCTGGTGAGTATTATCCATTACGTCACTATGAAAACATGTCAAACGGCTTAACCTTGTAAAAACGTAATACAGAGTGGAAATTTTGCATTTTCTTTTTATAATTCAATTATTTTAAGTAATAAAAGACAAATAATTAGATAATTAGGTGCATTTGACATTTTGAAATAAAGTCTTATTTATAAAAGTTGTTCTTTATGATTCGCTAAATATGTTCCTCATAACAAGGATAAATGCAAAATATAAAATAAAAAGTGTCAAATCGGCCAAATTAGAGCGGCTCTGGTATAACTATCTCCAGCAATATCCTAATTTCTTTGTTGCCCCGAGAATATTTTTAACTTAAAATTATTAATTCAATGACTAGCTTTTCGCTATACATAAAGTAAAATGCGGAAGAGTTTGAAAAATGTTTTATTGCTTTTTGTCTCATATAAAGTCCCAGACCACGGCAGAGTCACCCTATTCAGTATAAAAGAACGCTTTTTGTCTGTTTGTTCACAAAACATTCCTCTACTACGTTTTACCTTTGCTCACGGACTCTACGGAATTTTACTTCAAATAGAAAATTAACGGGAATTTTTCCTCCTACTGAGTTGTGTTTTTTCATTAGCTAACATTTATTCCGCAGAGTTTAAGTGAAAAGTGTTTTAAATATGTTTTGGTATTCATGCCTTCTTGCATACGAAAATTATATTCATTCAATCGTAATGAAACCTTATTTAATCATCTCAGTCGGAGTCTGACTCGAGCAAAAGGGGATCCAGTTCCAGGTTCCGGTATCATTTACTTCTTTTTTCTCATTCTGATCACATTTTGATAATTTGTTTTAGAAGTAGGAAATAATAATAATGATTTTTTTTCTAAAATAAGTCCTATTTGTCCGATTTTTTTTAATCAGCCAGGACGATCAGGCCTTAGTTAATCACGCTGGTCATGTTCATGTTATTAATAATGAGCAAAAAAAGAAAAAACATTTCAAGTAAAATATGTTTTGATTCTGGTTCGTTAAGCATACCTCCTGATTTTTCCTGGGAAAATGAACCAATCATAGCTAAGTTGTACGCTTACGCAACGCCATCTGGTTGTCAGTTCAATCAAAGGAAACCGCCATTATCCCAGTTGCCGGCCGCATCAAAACTCGACAAACAAATGAATTGCTGTAATTTTCCAAGTTGCGGGGTGCTGTGGACAGCCGGGGCGCGCAATCATCCGCGGTCGGGCGACCTGGAAGTTAGGCCGTTTGTGCCGCTCGTCGCCACAATGTAAAAACATTGGACTGTATGCTAAAAAAAATAGGACAAACTTGCCAGGAAAAGGCTAGTCGGTGTCCTACGTATTTCAACATTTCGATACGAAAAAGATAATTTTATTAAACATCTCGTAAAAAGAAATAAAGCGTTAAATACCCCATACATGTCTACCTACTTCTTTTTCTTATCGTATGGTTGATGAACAACCTGGTGTCAGAGTTTTAAACCACCCGTAGGCCTCTGACATGGCTTCACACACCGTTATAATCTCTCAGGTGTGCTGGTTTCCTCACGATGTTTTCCTTCACCGTTAAAGCGTCGAATGATGGTACATATGAATTTCAAATTTGAAAAACACATTGGTACCTGGCGGGGTTTGAACTGGCGACCTCTCGCATGGCAAGCAACGACCTTAACCACTCGGCCATCGACGCTTTTACCTACTAAAAACGTTATTTCGTCAGAGTATTTTTTGTATTTACTAAGTAATGGTAAAGTCAAATCTAAAGACAAAAAGTATCTACAATTAAATAGGGAAGTCCACTTTCGGGTCTCTTTTGTATTTTTGGGGTGGAACAATTGATATTATTTCATAGTATTTTTAAAAAGCTATTTAATTTGCAAAAAATAATTGAAATTGAACACTTTAGTCAAATTACTCTTAAACAATATTCAGTTCGAGTTTAAACGCTCATACTGTATTTTGAAATGATGTGCCTGAACCAGCCAGAAATAGAGGCAAATAATAAAACTCGTTTAGGGGAAATAACATTTGCATTTGCGGTCGGGGAAAACGAGGGTACGGTGAACTAGGTATACTAATATTCTCCAAGAGAAAACTGCTTAAAGCCGCAACTGCAGTATAAATTATTATCTGTGTCGCAACTTATACCCAAGCGTTAATGTCCTTTCGAATTCTAGAAAATAGATTTAAAAATTTTGGTGGTTGGGTCTGCCTGTTATTAGTAATTTTTTTAGAGATATTAGAATGAAAAAGTCTCTAAGCAAGGTGTAGATGTACTTAGGTATAATATGTTTTAAAAGGCTTCTACACATTTGCGTTTCCTTTCAGTTTTGCCAGGATCGACGACAATAATCGCATTGGGTTGTATCACATTTGATTTGTGTTTGATATTCGTACATGAAAATGAAAATTAAATATTATTACCTCACCTATACCATACACAATTTCTTTTCTTGCTGTATAAGGCTAAACATACACTTATGTAATTAAAACTCTCAAAGCACTAAGTAAGTAAGATGTAACATCAATTTAGATCCTCTTTTTTCGTTGAGACTTCCTGAACGGGTAAAACGGTAACAGAAAACGCGATTATATCGGAACGTCTAATAAGATACCAATATATCAGCGTATTAACACAGGGAGGAGTGTTTGTCCCGATAAGCCTGAGCCTAGCAGCCGTTCAAGCTCGAATTATACCCGTGCTTGTGGGGCGGTGCGCGCGATCGCAAATATTCACGCAGGCATTCAGGATACATGGCCGTAATAAACCTTCATATAGATAGATAAAGCAGGTAAATTACGAGTATATAAGTTATGTTACCCAGCGAAGTAAGCAGGCGTTATATTTTCGGTGAGAATATTGTCTGTTTTGAGGTTGTTTGAATTGTATGTAATTATGTACTTTTATAAAAAAATAATTTTTATTTCATCAAATTCAAAGTATCTAATGTAAAGAATGCGGGTGCATTTGAGAAAGCTTCTGAACATACAAAAGTTGATTTTTGTAAGTGCTAATGAATATGACCCGATCGAACAAAGTATGATCTTCAATTCATTAGACAAGCGTTTAAAAATGATATCTTCTTTTACGCGATGTTTATCGCATAATGATAAATTGATTACAAAAATAGATTGGACAGCACTATTACAGGTGTGATAAAAGAACCTTCTCCCAACAGTACAACTAATTTCCCGACAGCTAAATATTTGTGTGGATGTTTCGGTGGTTCCTGCCCTTCCTGTCCGCCAGTAATTGGAAAAGTTCGAAGATCTAATGTACCGGCTAAGGAACTGGAGTGAATGAAGTTAGTGTCTTATCTTGTTGATTCATCGGTTCTGTTTCGGACCGAGTTTTTTTAATTTCTTATCGCAACCTTACTGATTTTGGTATTGAAATCTGGGTAGGTTTTAAAAGAATGCTGTTAAGATTGTGAACGGTTGGACAGATCTTCTCAATAATATGCAAGACGAATAAGTCAAGTACCTATTGGTACTATGTGCGCATGTGTATTAATTTAGGTCAGTCAAAATTTGACGGACATATACTGTCTTTGAGGTGTTCCGATCAATTTAAAACTAAATATTTACCTGCCAAATATTTAGTTTCAAATTTTTTAGGTTTATAATATACTAGTGAGTGACCTGCTTTGCTCTATGCATTCGCATACATAGCGATATAGGGGCAAAGTGTTAGTGTGAGTAGTGTTTTATACTATGTAGAAGTTTAGGATACTTCAGTGGTACAGTTAAGTCTACTTATATCAATTGCATTATCTAATGGTACAATTCATACCGTTCATTTAAAGGAAATATAGGAATTATACGAATATGACAGGATTTTTAACGGTAAGAGGGATTTATTTATTTATTCAAAATCCACAGCTTTTAAATAAAAATTACAGTAAATCTTTTAAATCATAAAGCAAATGACGGATTTTATATACATAGTTTTTAATTATATTACGCTATTACAATCAGAGAAGGTGCAAAGTGCAGAATATAACACTATTATATACACAGGCGAACAATTAAAATTAAATTAATTAAAAATATTATTGTAAAGGCTTTCTAAAGACTTTGTAAAACTTAATTTCGTGATGGTTTGCGGATAGACCCGGTATCGTATCGCTTGGGGTCGGGTGTTTGCCAAACGGTTCCCTGTTTGGGCTCCACTCCATGCAGACGTGTTTGCATCGATCGTCGCCTAGCCCGAGAGCGGGTCCGAGGTGGAACGTGTAACGCTTTATTTGATTTGATGTTGCTGTCACTATTGGAGTAACAGAATAGACCAGTACAAAGTACAAACTCACAACAATTATGTTGACACTGTCGAATAATGAGATGATTGTTACTGGATGGAAGTCATCTCGGAAGATCCTTTACATATTTTTGTCAATGTTTGGCCAGCATCATACAGCAGCCATAGCTAAGCGTTCGTTTATGATAGGTACTGGTATCGGGTATATATGCAGTTTACTTATTTGAAATGTGTAAAATTAATGCGCTATTTATAGAATTCCCGCTAGGTGCGTGTTGTTGTATTTCAAATGTATTTGTAAGTATTACTGGAGGTTACTGACTTCACTAATACTCGACGGAATTTTACGTCCAATTTAAATTTATTCACGCATGTGTTGGTGGGCTAAACCACTTTGGTCCATGAATGGAAAGATCGATGTTTATTATAATCTTAGCTTACCTTGTATTAGACTTAGGAGAAGTAGGGGGATACATGGGCACCGCCTTAGAATTTGTACAGGATCGTTCATATCTCCCAAATACTCATCCGTCCCTTATTTTCCCTACACCTTCAATGCTCAAGTTTCATCATGATAGAAATAAAATAAAGATTTTTTTTGGCTATCCATCTATCAAAGGGTTATTCCCACGGTCTGGATACGTGTCCGGAATTCCGCAGCGGCCGATAGAGAAGTGCTTATTTCGCCATCGACCCAAATTCTCCAAATTCGTGCCGACGGAAAAACTCAAGAAAAGTGGAATATCTCAAAGATGAAGCACACTATATTTTCTTTCAAGTATTTTAACAAATATTGACAGAGGTAACTGGGATTATTTGAACGGGACAGAGTATTCCGATCCCTTGGAGCGTGGGGATTTATGAAGACTTAAAAAGGGCCCGTGGTTGCTTTCATGACCATGCAAAAAATAATAATAAAAAGATAAAATATTGTTTCTCTTACAGTTGCGCCTTAAGAAATAACATGATATAAAAATGACACTGAAGATTCAAGTGTTCAGTTCCAGCAGAAAGTCAAAGTAGGTAATTACGACGTGTTTTAACAGCTTTGATAAAGAATGGAAGAATTTGTAAATTTTTTTATTGGAGCTTAGGACTGTATCTTAAAAAAAATGTGTTTCCTTTTGGTAAGGTTATTTTTACCTACCAACATTAACACTACCATTGTAAAAATGCAATATTTTGAACAGCTAATTGACGTCCCCTGTTTGCCTTTAAGAGTATCATAACAAATGGTTCCATTTTAAATTGCACCGTGTTTTCTTTTTGCTCCGAACCCGGCGGGTGTTGATAAAATAAACATGGGTCCCTCCATCAGGACAGGAAGTGTTGGTTTTCACCCCGTCGGCGATCATTGATTCACCTTTCCCGAAACTCCCTCTTCTACGTCTAATGCGGCTTAAATCGAAAATGTCTGATGCTTTTTAACCGGACTAGAAGATAGCAAGTATAGATTCCTACCTTAAGTAATCGCACACATTAATTAATTTGTACTCGATCGTAAATTATTAACAATTTTAGATTTCGTTGATTATAAATAATTAGACTCGGAATCTTTGTGCTTAGTAAGTGTGATCGTGTCCTCACAACTTTATTTTATACGTTTGAACATCTCATGAATTGTTAAAAATTGAATTAATTTCCTCCAAATTTAAATTCGCAAAAACACTGTAGATACTACATTTTAAATTAAGTTATTGTATTTGCGAATTGAATAATTGTTGTAACTGGTTAGAAATGATGTATGTTATTAACATCATTACATTCAATGCTATTATTACAATTTTCAAAGATTACATTTTCAAAATTGTATTAAGGTACGTTACACCCTACCGGGATTGCTTTTTTCGGATCGGAATTACCTCATACCTACTCTTTTCCGGTCCATTAGCTTTTCTCGTCCCGAATCTTTGAAATCGGTTCAGTAGCTTCGTCAGTGAACGAAAATAAGTTTGCTAGATAGACACCTTTACCCAGGACAAAACTAACAGTATGATCCAACATGCTTGAAATAATCTTAAGTATACGTATTTTAAAAATAAGTCAAATTCAATTATAAGCTCAATAGGTTTATGTAATATCTGTCGTGCGTATTTTTAAGAATGAGCCTGTGTTTTAAGAATTTTGTGATTAATTTTTATACTTAAATATTTATTATTTTGTATGTGGGTCCTAACATTAATAAACTACAGTAAAACCCGCTTAAGACGATTTCTCAGGGACCCTATCAAAAACGCGTCTTAAGCGAGAAAGCGTATTATGCGGGATAGGGAAAATAACACGAACTATATATAATTATGTATTATTTTCAAATTTCGGTATAATAGGCATTAAATTATACGTATAAATTACATTCAATACGTAGTGTAATTAAAATGATGTCACATTGGTTGATAAATCAGTCATAGGTCGAATTATACTGGACTTCCCTCAGTCGAAACAAGGCATTCGGGGACTCCTTCCCATACATAGCACCTCAGTCATTAGACCCTACGGCATGCGTTACAGAAAGTTTCTACGACGCGGGCCCTGTTGCATGCGTTTCAAAAATAAAAATGCGCTTTTAGAGCGCTCGATCTGTCGGGTTTGGGCGTATTAAACGGGATGACAATCGTATTAAGCGTTAAGAAATGTATGAAAATATATCTTAAGTTGCTGGGACTGGCGTAAAGTGGCGTATTATGGGGGAAATCGTATTAAGCGTGACCGTCTGAAACGGGTTCTACTGTATTTTTATTATTCCTGATAACATAAATATGTTAGTTAATCCCTTAATTTCTGTTTTCAACACAAACCTATTACGGAGCGGTTGTGTAAATTTATTTCCGTATCTCATAAAATTTTCATTCTCCTTTTTTATTCCGGACGCCTGTCCCTGATAAAAACATTTTATTTTCGGCGCACCTCAGAGGAAGTTCTATGATAAGGGCAAGAAGTTGAAAACCGAAACATGGAAATATTTTATTCCAAGATACATACCTTGCATGTGAATATTAATGAAAAGCTAACATAAGCTATAAAATTCATAGAAAGTCAATATATTTTTCATAATTTTTCCTGAGTAAATTGTTTATCACACTATCATGTTTTTCATTACAAACAAGAATAATATTTGCACATAGCCACATCGATGATTGCTTGGTACATGTATTATTTGAGAACTGCAATGTATGTAAATAATTGTTAAACTTACTTTGTAAAATTAATAATAAATATTGATAATCTGTGCCATGCTGTTGGTGTAGGTACTCAGTAGGAATATTATTTGAGTTATTATAGAGGAATGTAACCGTATTCCTCGTGCTCGTTGCAATTTAAGGCACGCAGGGTAAGAATTTAATTCCTGACACCATCACATCCTTTTGATACTAGGTATACGGTAGTAGGTTAGCATACCTAACTTAAATTAAGAGATATTTTATACTTTCGCGTTCCATTACACTAAATATTAGTCTTTATGGGTCTACACGCGTTATTAGGAGTAGCAAATTACATAACTACTTACTGCCCGACGTTTCGACTGGGTTGCACCAATCATGGTCGCGAGCGAACTGATATTGTATACGTAGTCTTCGAATTGTCAAAATATAGGACATATTATGCAATTTATTATATGAGATTCAGATTATATAGTTTAACTATACTTATGTACACCTGACATAACATTTAAATGGAAATGTACATGTAAATGTCCAAAGTACAGAGCATAAAATAGCTTTATGATCTTTCAACGGCTTACAATTCCAACTTAAATGTTTTAAGCCGAGAACACTTAATAAAAAAATCCACTCTATTCAGAGCAACGCTCTAGCAAATAGTCGTTAAACCGTAGTTATAGGTAAGATGAGTTTTTGCTCATCTGTTTTTTCTCAGCGGCGACGGTGCAGTTTTCATAAAACTATTCTACATTTTTACTCTTAGGACAATGAGCAACCCAGGTGTAATAATATATCTAAAACTTAACAAGTGTGTGATAAAGAGCATTGTTAAGTTTCCAGTTTTTGTCTTCGCCTTTGTTTTTGGTACCGTTTTTTCAGGCGCAAGTCTTAAATTTTTGTAGTATGAGGTGAAGAATTAAGCGTAGTACGTGAATGCGAGCGTCGTAGTCTGCAGACGTCGTAGCATTTGGGACAAGAGTCGTAGCGTGAGGGAACGAAGGTCGTACGTAGCACCTGAAGTAACGGAGACTGCATATGTGTTTAATACGTATATCCTGCGTTATTAAGTTATTCTTTATGAAGATTGTGACCATAGCAGTGACGTTTCATTATTTGTGTATTATATATGTTTATATTTTGAAAACTTTCAACCGCATATAGGAAATTATTTCATGCTTTATTTAATCAAAAATCTTTTTGAGTGGAAACCTTTAGTAGTGATAACGATGAACTTCGTCTTTACGTCTTCCTAACCTGCTTATTCAGGCACTGCGCCCCAAACGGATCAGCGATGATTCGATTTGCACGTGTTCGCGGCCACATGATACTCATTTGCATTTAGGTGCGCGGAATATGAAATCCTCTGATCCAAGTTTGTCGGGACGTGGCGTACGCTACCAACGTTTAGCTTCGATTTTTGTCTTTTCCTCAATAGCACACGAAGTTTCTTCAAGTATGTAACGAATTGAGAATACAAATTCGCTGTACAAAAATAAATATTTCACAACATCACTGATCCCGTGGTAAGTAGCTTAAACACTTGTGTTACGAATATCAGAATCAACAGTGGATACAAAAATATTCTTAAATATGTATATTTATTAACACGCTCAGACAGGGAACTAACACCGGTGTTCATAACACAAATATTGGGAATAGAACCCACGACGCTTGGAACCGTAGGTAGTGAACCTGGGTCACTAACCGCTGTTCCAGCGAGCCAGTCAACAAATATGTATATGGATTATATTTTTAACCCACTTTTCAGATAATTGGCTGTGGCAGTTAATTTATATGTAGATTACTGTACGTTGAACTCATTAAAAGGTTGCCTGAATCAACTGAATAAGTCTGAGATTAATGGCGTTTTTACCATCCTTGAATACTTTTGTTAATCTTCAGATTCTTTTATTTAGTTCTGTGTAAGTTATCCTCTAGGTCATGTAATAGAACGATTTAGTACCTTGGCCTAAGTTGAATAATGATGTAAAAAAAAAGACGTGTGGCACTCGGCGACTGCCGCGGTAAAGCTATTGCATAGCATCGTCCGATTTCGGAGCAGCTCGTTTCGATTCGTGCGAGTTTCGTAGAGTCGTACAATACGTCATATCGCACGCACACAAACACCGTGCCGAAGTCTACCGAACTGAAACGACGTTAGACGATTGTGAGGTTTTTTTCATTACGGAATTTCTTGGTTCGTTCTTGGTTCGGTCGCCGCGCTCAAAGCCCGCGATAAGAGCTATGCAATAGCTTAAAATGTAAAAAGAATTATAAGTAAGTCAAAATTAATCTTCTACTTTCATCCAATCTTAATTTGATTTAAAAATACCCAGTTTAAAGTTAGGGATTAAAAGTATTCAAAGTCCATTAGCCCTTTACGAACGAAGTTAAGGGCGCGTTTAAAAGGTATTATGGTTCATGGACCTTTTAAGGTGCCATTTCAGGTAAATGTAATAAGTGTTTTTCATTTATAATGGCGGCTAACTACCCCGCTTTAGTTATATTACAATACATACTGTATGGTAGCAAAAACGTGATAAAGGGTAAAACAAGCCACCTTCATTAATCATTCATTTCTTGAAACTCGAAACAGTTAGACAGTTGGCAATATCACTTTTTACCTATATTCTGCCGCCCGCAGACGTTTCAGTCTGTATCCGACGCGTAAGACACGCGGTTTCGGAGTTTTGCGTGCCATAGGGCAAAAATCGTGAAAAGTAAATTTTTAACGTATTTTTGTGGTGCCTATATTTTGATAACGGTTTTGTATTTTGGTTAAAGTTGTGCATTTTACGAACGCTACTACTAGCTGTGCGTGTGTGATAAATTACTAATGTATTTTTATTATTTTACATTTAGGGGACAATAACACCCTATACATTCTTCATTAAAACTAAAAATATCCATTTTCATAAATGAACTTGAAATATCCCATTCCAGACGACAATTAAACGAGCAGCGCATTAAATATTCCAGTGCTCACGTCGCGAATGTTCGCAATTCTGCGCAAACAAAAAAACTTCGTAATCCAGACAGCTCCGGGCTGTCAAAGCGGGTTTATTTTAAATCAGCGAAAAAAGACCTCGCGTCGGCGCGCGTGGCTACAGCCCGGTTTAATTACCCCGCTGATTATTCAAAGTGAAAGTACTTGCTTCACGGGGTTGAAAAGTTCGCTATGCTACCCCCGCATAATTACTTGCCAGCTTTTTATTTACATACATTATGCGTTATTACTGCCACTCTATGCACGATATGCAAAGTCAACCAGGAAAATTGCTGTTAGGTTTCTTTTTTGAGAAAGTACTGGCTTGCGATTCGATAATCATAATACATAAGGCAGAGTGAACCAATTGTATGTGATAACATTTTAGATATTAAAATTTGATAATAATCATTGCACACATGCAAACCTAGATTGCAATGCGCAACATTAATACTGATAATGTTTAATAATCTAAAGATTATAGATAATTCAAAGTGTAAATGTAGTATTAGTAACTTTTAATGGATTTAGCGTTAAGATTTATTCTTCACAATGATACCTACCTCTGATTTTAACAACATAACTTAATGAACAGATTTTCCCACCGTGTACTTTAAATATCTTTAGGAAACCCTTTTTCATTAGCATAATCGGCATTCTAATGCAAAACCCTCTCAACTTTGACCAGTCTCTAATCGTGTTTTGAACGAAACACAATCCAATTTACCACAGCTTCCGGGTAGATTTGTGCTCCATAGCCATGCAAATTAGAGGTACATTTGAACCCGAAAATCCTATTGACCTCAGGTACCTACGTTAATGTAAAGTTCCTCATTCGAGATTCATCAAGGGACGCCCACTAGTCCTGTGATGGAAGATCTGATTTGAATTGATTAAGAGACTGACTAATCATGTAAAAAGCATTTCTTTGTCGCCAGTGCCACTTTACCGACAACATTTTAAATTCACAGATCGCATTACACTAACACTATTTAATGGTATAGCAGTCGTAAACATTTTAAACTAAATTAACTAAACAGTTTGGAAAACAAAATAAAAGAAATGAATACCTACGTACGTACACTAAAACAGGGTCACATACTAAAATGATCCCTCTCTGTATAAGACCGTAATGGTCAGTAAACTTCCATTGTAAACAAAGTGTACAGATCAAAATTATGACTTGACTCTTATGAGAATGCACTAAAGTCCACAATAGCGTGGATCCTTCTGGCTGTACTTACATGTTGTATGGGCCGCGTAATTACTATTGTCATCAAACGAAATCGAAGGTCGTAATATTTAATGGGGTAAGACACGCAATAACGGGCCCCTTTGCGGGTGCAGACGGGAAACAATGAAGAATACTGGTACTTACCGGGGAGTTTTTGCGATTTTAACTGAATGAATACGTTCTATGGAAGAAAAATATATTATTACTTTACTTTACGCATAGCAATAATTTCATTTTATGTTACAACAGTGTCTGTGTCTTTTTTTTTAGTTGAACGTACCTTCTTTTATATTATAAAAGACTGCTGTTGAAATAGCAGAAAAATATAATCTGATAAACATTGCTATACGCAAGCGTTAGCACTGAAAAGTTAAGAAAGTTTCTTGATGAAACACATCACTAGCTCAGCTACGGGCACCCCGTAGCGTAGCTCAGACGCCATTTCTAATCTCCACCCGCTCTGTAGCCATGCTACGAACCTTCGTAGTACCAACGTAGCGTAGTAAATACGATCGACTTTATTGCCGAGCTAATCCCCAGAGGTCGTCATTTTTGTGGGGTGTTATATTTTATTGATAATTTGCTACTTTTATACAGGCGTATTATATTTTATCAAATGGATATTATGGCGACCCGTGGTAAATATTAGTCTCAAAGATTTTTATATTCTCTGAAAACTCCAAACCATTATTTTAGTTAGCGGTTTTGTCGTAGTTAATTGCCAACTTACATACGTATAGTTTATTCGAGCAACTGATAAAAATATTTATTAGTAGACTCCTCATTGTTGGTATAGTAGGTAGTAGTGGAATAGTAATTTTCTAGAGAAAACTATATTGTTGGTCTATGCGCTAAAGATTCGTGTTTAATTTTGTGGAAGTCTGTTATATCAGGTTTATCAAGCTATAAAGCTAATTATTCATCAGAAACGGAATATTTCGTTTTCATCTTCGCAAAAACTGTTTTTTTTTATGAATGGGGATTTACCGGTTTACTGCTTCTCCTTCCATTTAAAACCGAAGACTTACCTGGTACTTGCTCCAAGAGCCCCTCAGGGTCGGAAGCCTCGTCGGCGGCGGCGGCGGCGACCAGCGCCAGCACCAGCCACAGACGACTCATGTTGCCTGCAGACAAGGAGACATCGGTTAGGATATATAGAATAATAAATAAATAAATAAATATTTCACAACATCACATACATTGATCTGATCGTGTGGTAAGTAGCTTAAGCACTTGTGTCACGGATATCAAATTCAGAATTGGATACATAAATTTACTTAAATATATAAATCAAACACCGATTTTCGTCCCACAAATATTTGTTCCGAGTAGAAATCGAACCCACGACTCTTGAAACCGTAGGTAGTGAACCTGGATCACTAACTTCTGTCCCACCGAGCCAGTCAGAGAATAATAAAATGTCGGTCAAGAGAATAGAACAACCATGTGCGTGTCAGATTTGCGCACAAATGATTTCGTCGATTATTATTTTGTCAGCCATCCACTTTTGAATATTTTAACCCTACGGAACCCTTAAAAGCAGTCAACAGCACAAAGGACGGCAAAAGGTAAAGGGACAAATTAAGTCCCCTTCATAACCTTCGGATCGTGATGCAAAGAAACACTCTAAAACAGTTAATAACCCTTTTAGTAAGTCCGGCATCGATCCTTCCGGCATCTGCTTTAGAAAGTTGTTTAGGGGAGGAAGTATGTGTTCTAGAAATTATTCTGACATTGGATAAGTAATTAATGACGTAGCGTCAATGTTCAATATGAAAAAGTTGACAAGAAAAGTATAATAACATCATATCATACCCCATACTCCAAAGAAGCCGATCCGAAATATAAAATTAATTGATCGTTCTTTACATTATAAACACAAATGTGTACTTACCAATATTTTGCTTAAAAATTACAATATTATATTATGTCCAATTCCCTTATTACTAAAAAGAAACTTAATTTTAATGAACATTGCTTATCTTCCACTAATGATAACGTCTACTGTCTTTTGATCTTAACCGTCTGATCAAAGCCCGGGTCCCGGCTGTGTCAGTCAGATGCACATCTTACAGCACATTGATTTGCACCTCAGGCGTGACGTTTGAGGAAATTCGCCGAGTGTGAGCAATCTGCCGGCTTGGTGGAGCGGAAGATGCGCGCGGATCGGAACCCGATACCCGGATTGTGTAGGTATGTTAGACATACCTACACTAAATGATCAACATACGTAATTCGATATATTTACTTCTCAATGTCAAGGGGTGAGAGCCATCCGCTCCCCTGCAAGCCCGGTGATGATGACAAGGCTCCTCCAAGCCATCATCGTTAGTCAGTTAGGAAAAAAAAATTGTAGGACGCCCCCAGGCAAGGAGGAGTGACGAATGCAGGACGGCTGGTAGGAGCTGGATGCGAGTAGCCGAAGAAAGAGAGAAGTGGCGTGCATTTGGGGAGGCCTATGTCCTGCAGTGGACGGAGACGCGCTGATGATGATGACTTCCCATTTTTTGTAAGTGTTTAGGTATTTTTATCGACTAGCATGCATAAAAAGGTTAATGGATGTGGATGAAGCGAAAATGGTGTGCTAGGACCGTAGCACATGGCAGGAAGTGATCTCTGCCTACCCCTCTGAGAAAAAGGCGTGATTTTATGTATGTATGTATTAGGTATTTTTGACAAAGATAATAAATAGGCTTGTGAGAGAAGCGCCGATAGCTACTAGCAAGTAGTACCTACTATAGCATTTTATGATAATTCCGTGCACTAATGGAAATGGGAAAATGTAGAAAATTTTCTATTTCAAAAAGTTGTAGAAAGTACAACTTTTAAAATAGAAAATTGTTACCTTCATGCATAAAGTATTCTAAACAAAGCTTCTTTCGTTCGAAAGCTATCATTCTAGAAGTTGATAGTACTCAAGTAGTACACATACTCGTGTCTCACTCACCCTGCCCTCGGCGAGGCCCTTACGGTGCAAGGCCAAGGGCGGTATTTGTAATTGTTCAAGGTTCATAACATGTGCTTTGTTCTTGGGCTGCATGAAGGCCATTGAATTCGTAACCCCACATGTAAATGTTTTGAAAACAAAGTGAAGGTTGCTAAAGGTACGGGACATTTTGGCGAGGTCTATTGTGCCTGTCGACCTTATTATGTGAACATCGCGGTCGCTTAACATGAGTAAGATCACATTGAACGTAGATTATTAAAAAAAAATTAGTTACTTGAGATTTAAGTCGCAACTTCTGAAGTTAAAAAAAAATACATATAAACTTTCAACTTGAGTTCCTATTGTCTGATAAATTATACATGTAACCATAATATAAACGTTTTTTTATTTTTACTTTTTTTTTTATTTTTAATATGACAGAATAGTGCTTCTTAGGATTCCGTACCCAAAGGGTAAAAGCCTTCGCGCGCGAGTTCCACTCACACTTCGTTCTCGTACGAGTTATAGATAACACTATATACTAATGTGTAAGTTGAAAACACACTATGTTTATTCGTACATAAAGATCATATCAGCTTTAGTTTACTTTTATCGGACCCACCCACTCTTTATGCAAACCGAATAAAATAGACGACTATTTCAAACTCATCCAGATAAAAAATCCTTCGTCTTCCAACATAAAAGGTGACCTCGCTTTGAAGACGGGAAGGAATTCAAGTGGCCATGCATTTCCTTATTGTAAGACTTTAAAAGAATATATTTATGTACTACTGTTACGGTAAAAGTGGATAGAGTAGTTATTATGTATAATTACCGGTAACTATGCATAATTAGTAGTGTTCTTGGTAAAGGTGGTGAAAACTATCGAATTAATCACATTTACCGGTAATTATATAAAATTACCATACCCTTTGTGTAAATGTGGCAAATAATAAAATAAAACTTGACTTGACTGGCTCGGTGAAACAATGGTTTTGTTAGTGACCCAGGCTGTCGATTCCCACTCGGGACATATATTTGTCTGGTGAATATCGGTGTTTGTTCCATGTCTAGGTGTGATTATGTAGTTAAGTATGTATTTATAAATTACTTTTCTGATAACATTTAAACCGCGTAAGATAGATGATTGAAATTTGGCATGCACCTGCATACCAAATTTCAATAAAGCATACTTGCAAAATTTGTAAGGGATCGGGAGTTAATATGAAAAAACTTTTGTATATGAAATCCTGTAGTTCACGCGAACGAAGTCACGGGCACAGCTAGTTATAAAATAAACCAGTCAAGTATCTAGAAACCAAACTATGTTTGGCTTTTAAAAAAATATTATCTTAAATAAAATTAGCAAATTGGCAGGGAGTTTTCAGTGGAACTCTTAAAATTCTTTCTTGTCAATATATTTTTGAGATTTTAGATTTGTGACATTTGGAATTGCAGAGTACTTGTGATATTTGTCAGCAATGTCAACATTTACCACAGTCGAGCGGGAGTTTTATATAATTACCGGTAAATTTGAATAATTCACTACATTTACCATGTGCGTTGGGAATTATCTATATTTACCGGTGATTATAGATAATTACCGATTGCTCACATTGACCGTAACACTACGTTTAATTTATTTTTACGTTATAAACTGTATTATGTAATTTAAACATGTACGTAATTCTAGTAAAAGTAATTTGTTTATTGACTTGATTTATATGATTTTTGAAATCCAATCGAAACGTCGGGCAGCAAGTAGCTATTTTTTGCTACTGTCTTTATCGTGTGTAAACCCATATTGAATACGTTTAAATCGAATAGAACACGAAATTCTTAAATCACATTGTAATTTATTTATAATTATTTAACAATTAGTTGAATAATAAACGTCGTTGAAATATAAAACAACGAAAATGTGTCATGTAGAGTTATTGAACCTAATTTTATTGCAATTGCGTGGCTAAAGTGTATTATGTTTTTTTATGATGTGTAACGTCCCAAATATGTAATGAGAGGGTAAGTTAACAAAACCATATACATTACTTACTAAAAATTCTATACGGGACCTACTTATAAGCTGCGATTTAATTATGCCGTTACCGACTATAATTCACGAATTTGGACTTAACTTCAGTTTTGGTAAATGAGTTCAACTGGCACAGTTTATTAAATACATCTAAGAGTAGAAGTAGTAAACCACTAGCCCATTAACATAGCAAATCTAAACACACCGCTTGTGCGAGTAGTCTACGTAATTATTATCCATCAATCCACGTACCCATTAACGGTAGCTTAGTTAGCGTCTTGTTATACTCGAATTCGTGTCAGTCTAGAGATTCTAACGCTAATTACAATAGAGACTATCAGTATTACTATTAAAGCACATACAGCGTTTCCAAGCCAAAACAACTGAACCTATTTTATGAGTGATCCTAATAGGGAAGGTTTGCCTTCCGCCGAGCTAGATGATCGTGCTCGGGGACCATGGTCCGGTATACCATCTTGGTTTTTGCCCTATATATAGTTAGTGGCCCGAATAACTTTGAAGTGAGATGTAGGTTCCATACTAATTACATATTCTCGTGGAGATGGTATGCCAGCGCCATCTGTTAGTTGCTGTGCAAAGTTCTTTATCGGATGTCGCCACACTTTTTAAAATTTTGTTTCGCAGTTAGTCTAGATTTAGAGCATAAGAAAGAACAAAGGCTTCTTTTTGAATGACTGCGTTATAAGTGTGATTTTTTTTCTATGAAGTATCATATTATAAAACACAAATAAAACGAATGCTGTGAAAAAAGCAGTCCTAAAATAAGCATAGATAAATCCTGGTGTGCGCAAAATCACGGGCTCCCTCGTCGCTCTCGGCACAATAGGGTGACAGCGTTGTTCGGATCTAGGGTAGCTAAAGACTTGTCCCGCACAACTCGCGATCCACAATGTATGTCACGGCTGAGGGCGTTTGTGAAAGTGCTCACTATATCTTAGCTATACTATGTACTAGCTGTGCCAGCGACTTCGTCCGCGTGGAAGAGAGATTTCACGGTGCGCTGTATATGTATATTCGCGCCTGCGATCGTTAAGCGCCCAGTAAGTACGACGTGATCTTCTAATTAGCATATTTTTTTTATTTATGAACCGATTGACATGAGTTGAACACTTAATTTTACTGAAAACCATATTTAGTTGGATAATTATTATTTGAGATTAACGTACAAACGCACAAACAAACAAATAAACAGTAACATTAACAGTAACATTGTTTTTAGGTATTATTACGTTGATAAAGGTCGAGACTCAAAATATTAAATGTTTATCATAATATATAATCCATGAAAGAACAGTGATCCGTTATATTTTTATGAATTTATACGTGTTACTTGTATATCTTTAGTAGTTTATTCCAACAACGTTAGAGTTACTTAATATTGAAATAAGTTCGAAGCAACGCTAATGTGGTGAGCGTAAGATTGATGAATGTTTCAATATGGTATTGGTGTATTTCACATATAAACTACGCGTAGACATATATTAAGATAGAAGATAGATTTTTTTGTTACATTTTCAACGAAATTAAAAAGTAGGTCATATAAAATTACGTCCCACTATTCATTTAACCACTTAAATAATTGTTCTTGTTTTCAAGTAAATTGTCAAGTGCGAAATGTGTGGTAACAATAAATGTTATAAAGAAATAATAATAATCGGTTGAATTGATCCACCATTGTATGTAGACATCAACCCAACCCAATACATTAATTGTAACATTTAAACAAAGCTTATGAAACATAAATGTAATTAAGATTGGTATGACTACATTAGGAAACAAGATCCTTGTCGGTCTATATCTCGGAGAGCTTCCTCCTACACGAAGTTGAACCTCCTCCCGAACTCCATCCATTACATAGTTTGCAGTCCTCGCTGCTAACCTAATGAAACCAGTAAGACATAGATACCAGCTGAATACTGAATATATAGACTTGAAATTAACCCTTTTCAATTTTGACGCGAGTAAATAATCTACTTCATTTTGTCTTCTCTCTTCTTACTTTTATTTTTGGGTATGTACATGGTTTATTATTGTAATTTATTATGGTAAATCATTTTATACTGGTATCTATTGTTTGCCATTATATTTCAATTTGGCCTGCCTATTCCTGTAATACTTAATTTTATTCATGTGTGTAATAATATCGATCTCTTTCTATCTGGAAGAGATCCTAAATTGTCCTTTTCATTGTAACGCCAAATCTGTAAATTGTAATATTTTTATGTATCTACAAATATAATCTATACTGCTATCTTTACTGCATTGTATTGTGGTAAGCATTCCTCATACCAATTATGGTGTGATAAAGGTCACCCCTTATGGAATGTAGTTGAGAATCTTCGTCCTAACCTATACGTTACTTGCTGTCAATGCTGGTTCACTGAAAAGGTCACGAGACGTTACGAGATTTGGGTACAAATATAAAGCCTAATGCTGGATAGATAATTAAATAATTCACTTCTGAGACAGTAAAGTACATAGAATAGACAATTAAATAGCATAATCTACCATTTATTTGGTATACGCCGTGAACTTTTAGTGGTTGTTTTCACGCAGCAAAATGATTCTACCTTAGTAGTACAATAGGTTTGTGCAGTTCTTTTTTATTAAAATCAATAAATGCCGGTTTTACGAAAGGTATAATCGAAACTCGAAAGTACTTTCGAACCACTTACTTTATTACTTATATTAGGGCGTAGAGCTTCTTTAGCTTTAAGCATCGATTTCATGCGGAAAACAGTACCTAATCACGTCACATCTTAAAAAACAACGATAGCTTCTCTCGTTTTCGTGTTGGAAAATTATTATTTTGAAAATTAGAAAAAAAAAATTTTTTTAATGGAATAATTTGCATAATTCGATAGTATTACAAAGGCAAATCGTTCTGCCACGGGAAAACAACCACTCAAATTTCACGGTGTATACAGGGTGTAACAGGAGGGGTGGATCATCGTAAGTCAATCGATGGGGGACTTCAATACCTATCGATATAACCCCCATGTATGTTCAGCGATTTTCAATAGTTCCAAAGTTATTGAGATTTTTGTGAAATTTTTGTAAGAAGCCGGAATTCAGTATAAAAGTCTTCACTGTAGCTTAACTACTGGACCTGCTTGCATGATTTTTTTTCTAGAAGTAGTTCAATAGTAGGTCTTTATAATTACGATATCGATTTGAGTCATAACCCTATCATAGTGGAATAAAAAAATAATTCTTCACAAAAGTTTTACGAATCGAATTGTGTCTACCAACTTTCAAAGCCTCTAGTGAAAAAAAAATGCCTGTGTTTTTTTTCTAGAACTTATTTTAAAAACTACCTACATTCATGGATAGTATACCCTGAAAATTTCATACCGCTACTGCCAGAGCATCAAAACGAAAAATGAACGCGAATGGCACAGGTGCCATAAATCAGTGTTTTTATTTTGCATGAAAAACTTTAATTTAAAAAATAAATCGATATGTTTCAGCAAATTTATGCTATATTAGTAACATTAGTAGCAGTAATTTTACAGAATTGCAAATTAAAGGGGTGAAAGTCAAACCAAGAAAATTTACATAATTTTTGTTAATTATTTTTTTTTACAGTAAGTGTTCATAATGGGCTCCATTATTGGCTATGCATAAACGAGTACGACACCTTTTTACAAAGATTTTTCGGATGTTGCAAAATGCTAGTACTACATTTTGCCTTGTCACAATCTGGGCCCCTGAAAAATTTTACAAAAAAGAAGCATTCCACAACCTCCAAAAAAGCTTTTTAAGAGGGTCTAAGCTATGCATAGCCAATAATAATGCCCATTATGAACACTTACTATAAAAAAAAATATTTACAAAAAATATGTAAATTTTCTTTGTTTGATTTTCACCTCTTTAATTTGCAATTCTGTAAAATTACTGCTACTAATGTTACTAACATAGCATAAATTTGCTGAAACATACCGATTTATTTTTTAAATTAAAGTTTTACATGAAAAATAAAAACACTAATTTATGGCACCTGTGCCATTCTCGTTCATTTTTCGTTTTCATGCTCTGGCAGTAGCGGTATGAAATTTTCAGGGTATACTATCCATGAATGTAGGTAGTTTTTAAAATAAGTTCTAGAAAAAAAACACAGGCACTTTTTTTTCACTGGAGGCTTTGAAAGTTGGTAGACACAATTCGATTCGTAAAATTTTTGTGAAGAATTATTTTTTTACTCCAATATTATAGGGTTATGACTCAAATCGGTATCGTAATTATAAAGACCCACTATTGAACTACTTCTAGAAAAAAAATCATGCAAGCAGGTCCAGTAGTTAAGCTACAGTGAAGACTTTTATACTGAATTCCGGCTTCTTACAAAAATTTCACAAAAATCTCAATAACTTTGGAACTATTGAAAATCGCTGAACATACATGGGGGTTATATCGATAGGTATTGAAGTCCCCCATCGATTGACTTACGATGATCCACCCCCCTTGTTACACCCTGTATTTATCTGATCTCAAATTGGACTAGCTGTATTCATTTCTGAAACTGGTTACCTATTCTTCGAAAAAAACGTCGTTGAGCCTTCCAATACAATATACATATTTTTGAACACTTCAACTTCTGCCAATCATGGATCCATTACAGTTTCCCCGGCCTACCGCCTGCTACGCGATTAGCCGGTGATGAGGGTGCCCGCGGTGACAGCCAATATGTAAGTTAGCTCTGCGTCTGATACGCTCTAACAACTACGTAGGTGTCGTCTCAAAAATGTTTTCTAATACTATCCAAAGGGGCTACTTGCTTTTTTTACAATTTTTTTTTTTAAATATACTTTTGGCGTTCGGGCATTAGATGTATGTTGATACCATCGTACTTTATACCTACACAAATATTTTTTATAGTTGCTATTTTTTCGCTAGAAGTGATAAGGTACATGTGTCTGACAAAAAAAAAACAATCAGACAATATACTATTCCTCCTTTAATAAAGAAAATAATAATAATAAAGAAAGCAAGTTTATAATGTTACCCTAAATAAAAAATAATACTTAAAAACTAAAATACAGTGTGTAAAAGAATCTACAATAAGCAGTGTGCGATTTACACGCGCAATCTCGACATTTTGATGGCAGTTTAATTAAACTTGTCAAGTGCGGGCGGACGCCTGACCTAAGTCTACGTTTTAAACACAACTGTATTAATAACCTAACTTAAAACAATGTACAAATCAATCATTGTATGAAACTGCGAACGTGAGTGAGGGTCGTAATGATAAAACACTTAATTAAAAAGACGAATAATTAAAAAAATACCGTACATGATGCTCTCTCAAGTACGTGATGTCATTTTTAATGTATACTTAATTTGAAATGTAACTAGTCTTACGGAATTAACTGCTGACGTACTTATTATTTAAATCTAAACATTAATCAGGGATTATCCTTAATTTTACAAATACGGTTAAGTTTATTATGGAGTTGATTATTTTCAAGGAATTTTTTATCCTTAATTTTTGATTATAAGAAATATTTTATTATGCAGGAAAATACAAAACGTGGCAATAAAATTTGAGCTCAATATTATTTGTAAGCATTACATAATTTGGTTAGAGGCAAACGTTATCATGAAATAATAATTTAGTTCTGCGGTCGACATAAATCACAATAGGGTAGTTTCCTATTTTTTAATTTTTACATAGATGGATGAACAACACAATTGCAAAGGTGCTGTTAAAAGAATGGTTTGATATTTGGAAAACTCCCGGAGATATTACAGTTTCAATAGCACATCATTTGGGCGAACTCAAAACGCTTCATACAAATGTCGCAGCGAGCTATGACGTCACCCCTCTGTATACGAGTATGAATATCGTAAGAGCTTTGTTCAGCAGCTATATCAAATGTTGCTTTTACGAATATGTTCTCATAGTGAAAGGTACTACTAATTTTGTAATTTATAAGATGGCATACTACTTTTATTGAATTTTCGCACTTTAAAAATGGACTTTCCCACCTAACTTCAAATGCCTATTATTGTCTCATTTCGTAAGAAAATTTAATTTCGATTTCACTTATGTTATTGATTTACCCATATGTAACTGTTAATTGTGAAATTTTATGTAAAATCAGACTTAGGAAACTAGCCTATTCAGCAAACAATTTGTGAACTATAAAGCTAATTATCACCCACATGAAACGCAAAAACATGGTTGAGTGAACAATTACCAAAGTTCATGTCAATAAGTACGAGCACACCATAACCATATGGCTCAGACCCCATTATCTCCACACATAAAGGATCTCAATATAATAACGATAACACCGAATGTCGAGCGCGAGCCAGGGAATTTAATGTCAGTTTAATTAAAGTTGTTGGTCCCAAGGGCAACGGAGTTTGACAGTGTGCCAATGTCACCCGCTGCAGTAACCGACTCTACAAACAAACTGCCTTCCAATTCACAGAAGGCTATGTTAGAAAGTTACGAAAAAAAACTATTTTTTTTTGTGAAACTGGCTGTTCTGTATTTTTTCGATTATTTAATTTTCATTTGTATATATTGTTTAATTTAACACTCATTCGTGTCAAATATTGGTAACAAACGAAACTATAGTACCTATACTAAACTTATGTTGACCTAATTGTTACCACTAGTATCTTCACTACATAGTATAAAGCAAAGCTCTGTCCCTATATCCATATGTACGCTTAAATCTTGAAAATACGCACGTTTTTTATTCGGATATGCGTTTTTTTTGTATTCCGGATTCATGAGGAAGGTATTACTAGCCCTTACTTAATATCATAAATGCGAAAGTAACTCTGTCTGTCTGTTACGCTTCGACGCATAGAATACTGAACCGATTTAAATGAAATTTGGTACAGATATAGTCCAGAGCCTGAGAAAGGACACAGGGTACTTTTTACCCGCTATAAATAAGTTATGTTTTACCCGTTAAACGTCTCTACGCGGGCGGAAAGCTAGTATTACATAAATACCAACAATTGCCACCGTGCTTAATTATTTTAACGCCGATACTTCAGTTAAGTTTTCAACTGAAGTATCGGCGTTGAACCAATATAGATGAAGTCGTTAGTAACAGTAGCTACCCAGTAATGACGGAAACTCATTAAAGCTCGGCGGTATCGCAAATAAATCACAATTATCTCGGAGCACGCTTTGATTCAGACTTGATAGCATGCCAAATTAATGCCGCTGCCAAGTCGGGCTGGGAGGCTTGTCTGTGGGATGTTAATTGTACGTGTGTGGGCCTTGGCTACTGAAAACCGTAAATGAGTATTTTTTTAACCTGTATCATCCCAATGTTCGGCGAAGGTCTCGTTCAAATCTTAGAATAAAAGAGTATAATCATGAAATTTTCCTATGTTCACATGAAAACCTACCTAGCCTTTAATGTTAACAAAGGACGTACACACGTCCATAAAATATAGAAAATAGGCGATATATTCGTACATATAAGACTATTTGTCACAAAGGGTGAGTAGTATCCTAGTTAAACGGCTGTACTAGTCCCACGAGAAATCTTAGCCCATAAACAAGAATAAACGACTCCTCCTGTCAAGTTCGAACAGTAAAATCGTCGTATCTGCGCGTTGCAAAACGCAATTATGCGATCCCCAATAAAAATGGGCATTAAAACAATCCCGGAGCTCCATTAATTACGACAGTCCCAGGACAAGGGACTTAATTAAAAGCAAACGGAACACAATGCCTCTCCTTAACACACAATCTTTCTATTACCAGATTTGGCATTTTTCCTTTTTGCAAATAAAACGGTCCTCTAGTTACGCTTTGTCCAATTAAGCACTTAAGTTTTTGCCTCAAGCGGAGTTGCTTACGGCTATATTGATTTTACCGAGACCTCACATTCTTTTGTGACGACAGTAGTCAAAAAGATCGAGTGCAATCTCAATTGTAACTAAGTATTTTGTTTATCGCTCTAGTTCTTCTAAGAACTCACGTAACTATCTCTAATAGTAAATTAGAGAAGAGAAGTACTTACGTTAAAAACATAGTCATTAATAACTTGGCTAAAAAACTTCGGTAAAAGCACAAAGTACAGTCATTGAAATGGCTGAATAATTTGATAACAGATCTAGGCATCGCATGTTAGGAAGTAGGTCGTGGCCCTTGTTAGGTTTTACTTGCAATTTGTCACTCGACAGTGACATCAGTGCATTATCTTTGTGCTGGCTGATAAAATTCACATCTAGTACAAAAAAGCACAACAACTACACTTTGATGGAGAGGTCTAACGACCGACCAATCTGTTGTTTATCTAGATAACATGACTTGTATGTTATGTTCGTTTATCTTATATTTTGAATGTATTTTGTGTACTAAAATATGTCTTTATGGGTCTACACGCGATATTAGGAGTAGCAAATTACATAGCTACTTACTGCCCGACGTTTCGACTGGAACGCGAAAGTCTAAAATCATGTATTTTGTGTGTTAGCTATAAAGGAATTTTTAAATAATATAATGCATGGGCAAGACGTAATTTACTTGAACTATCTTTAATCTTAACGCTACCACAATACCTCAAGACGTATGTAAAGATTCATCGTAAGTGGTTTACCATTAAGATGTGCAAATACTCGTAGTACTAGATATCGGTAAAAGTAGTCTCAGTCCAATGGAAACTTAATTTCAGCCAGTCACAGATATCCTATTGAAACTCTTTAAAATTGTCATCGAAATACCTCTTCACCCGCTCGGCTGTACAATACTTATTGCTTAAATTGCGATAAGCTATCGAGTAGCAATTTGGGCGAGTTACGGCGATCGTGCTTGACTCGACTCGAATCCATTTCATTTCTCAGAAGCTATTGTTCAACAACCTTGGATGGAACGCTGACCCCGACTTTTGAGAAGGGCTGATATTCGCCCATTATTTAAACTTGTTACTAAGTTTTGTGTACAGAACACTTAAAATACAGTACCTAGTTGAAACTAGAGCTTTGTTGTCTATTATTTTAACTGCGAACTTAGTTCGGACAGTTTAAGACAATAGCTGGAATATTTAGGTCTATTCGAGTGTTACGTAGAAATAAATTTGATATTCCGTGAAGGTTTTATGATAATATTTTTTGTTTAACCGATAGGAATTTTTTTAACTGTACGTATAAAGGTAGTTCATAGAAAGTTTAGACTGGTTATATCTAGAATTAGACATAGCAAAACACAGCTATTCACAAAACCACATACAAGTATCAATCTTGTAAGAACGATTAAAAATTCTAAACTCATTTTGCACACCAATCTTTTGTTAAACACAATTCATCACCACATGTATTAAAAACAATTTTCACAAACTGCCAGCCCTGGAGGTTTGTAGGAAATTTTAATATTCGAAATCGATCGTATGGACGCGGGGTGTCGGCGTCTCGAGCCTCGCATAATGAGTCCTCTCGATGATCCTCGGTGTGTTGGCGAAACAAAGCCTTCGCCGGTCTCAGCGAAACTGGCTGATGCGGGCGTTTAGAGACAGCTATTAGCTGAGGGTAAGGACTAGCTTGCTGGTAAAGTGCACCTGATTTTAAATATTGGTTCAGTTTATTTCTATCGAGTCTGTCGGTAGATTTAAATGTAATATCATTAACAGATAGTTCAGAAACTAAAAGGGACTTTAGCCGGCTGACTTTTACCACGTTCGGAGTCACGGGTGCAAATCAACAAAATAATAAATCCTTAATACCGAATGGATCGTAAAATTGTACAGTCATGTACATATACACTTTTAACTTTTGCTTGGCCAAAAGCTCGCAAAATTCAAATGAGCCCTTCTAATAGGGGAAAGAAGATTTAAACTATAAGAATACTAGTGCGAAGCGAGTTCACTTTGAGTGAATTTCACTTAAACCCGCCTTCTTGAATTTTTCTATCTATTAAAAAAAACAGCATCAAAATCCGTTGCACAGTTTTAAAGATTTTAGGTTTTAGGAGAGAAAGCGAACATGTTTTATACTATGTAGTGATAACAAAACGCCTAATCTGAATGAATCTGTTCTTTATTTTCTCTCGAGCTCACAATAAGGGGCAGCAGAAAACTTCCATTACTCAAATTCTTTGTATTCCGTCCACCTAATATATTTACATCTGTCAGCGAGTGTACTTCGCGATGCGAAGAGAGCGTAATATTGCAGTGGAAATTTTAATATTCGCAATCGATATTGGATGCTTCAAGTCGTCGGAGCGACTCCATCGCAACTCGATTTATTCGAGTTGGAGGCAAAATTATTTCTAGATCGATTGAACGAGTGCCGATTGCTGACAAACGTCTCTGCTGTAAGTACCTTACGTCGAGTAGAATTTTTAATGATATGTTGAATATATATTTCATGATTTTAAGTATTTGTGTTAGTACCTCTACAAATGAAAATGTCTATCAATGGTTTTTATTGCGAACCTGGTGCCGTAGACAAAATAACAATATCGAAACGATAACGAAGTTCGAAATGAATAAAATGAATAGGATTGACATTAGACGTGGTCAATCCCATACATTTTTTTCTTTTCGAACTTCGTTATCGTTTCGATATTGTTACTTTGTCTAAGCCTCCTGTCTACTAAGAAGTGAAAATTGAAGAAAAATGTGTCAGCAAGGTTGAAGATACTACTTTAAATCTAATATTATCATGTTACTAATAAACAGCCTGACTCGAAACAAACATTGCTTTGATATATAATTTTAAACTGTCATGGTTACACACATTAGAAAACTGTAACTGTCCGCGATATTTACCATGTTGTTTTGTTTTAATGAGCTCCCGATAAACAACATGGTAAATATCCCGGACAGTTACAGTTTTCAAACATTGCTTTCATTTATTATTCTCATATCACTACATAGTGTAAAACACTTCCCATCTCTATGTACGCAAGATCTTGAAACCTTCGCAACGGACATTGATGCGGTTTTTTAATAGATAGAAGGATTCAAGTGTAAGGTTTTTATAATATACCCAAAGCGAGGCGAGGGCGGGACACCAAGTACCTAAGTAAATAAATAAACCATCAACTCACCAGCGAATAAGTTGCGGCTATTATGTAACTACCTAGGTTAGGTATATGACGGAAAGGGGAACGGGGAACAAGGAATGTTCGATCACGGTACAGGCATAAAACAATTCGGAGCCTCAAAGTGAAAAGGTGGAGGTACCAAAGAGCGCACAACGGATGCTCTGCGGGTAGTTACCGTCAGCTGCTGCGCTCGCTTCGTTCCACTGCGATTAGGTTAGTTTATAGACTGAACACTTCCGTTTGATGTCTATTGTGGCTTTGTTCGAGATTAGAAAAGTACCGGAGCGCGATGTTCAAGCGTGTTAAAGGTTTTTTTTTTCAATTTATTTCCAATTTTAAACATTTATAATCGCATTGTCATACATTTACGAAAAGTTTGTTTTGCATGCCGTGGCAACCTATAATTAAGTCAGCACTTAGCATAAGTACCAAATAGTTTTAGGCTTCAGTTTTTTTGTAGTGTATGTCTTGTTGGTTGTCCTAATAAATAAAATAAAAGTTTTTTAACAGATGAATCTGTTCAAAAACTTATCAACAAGTGATTATTCTGAAGAATAATCTAATTTAAAAAAATGTGAACACGTAAATTACCAACAATTACAGATTATGTTGAGGAATAATAACAATAGAACACTTATTTTGGTTCTGTTATTATTATCTTGTCTACCGATTCATAAAGGTGCTTCAGTTATTGAACACCCAACAGATCCTAATAGGAATTATTCGAAGTTTGCTACGAACATAATTTAGGATACCTAATAATAGTTAGGTACTTGGCGTCGCTAAGCCGCGATGAAGTATCCTAACGTACTTACCCACCCAAGCAACAAATCCTTCTGGAAGCTACGGGTTCTTCCCGTTGCTACGCTACATAAGCCTTGTCGCGTAAGGGCGGGATCTACATTACAACATCTTCAAGTAAAGCAGCTATTTATATCTACATTGCCTAAGAAATCCGAAATATTAATAATTGAAATATTTTATTTACTATTTGCAGAACGGTATCTACCAATATCAAAGTATTAGACTTATGTAATCGCAGTTTTCTCATAAGTTCTTAATGTGAACTGGAGTGCTAACATCCCAGCTCTGATACCTAAACTTATTAATAAAATAGTTTTTTTTGTCAACAAGACTAAACACTACATTTAATACAAAATTTATGTATCTTCACCATGAAATTTTATTGATTGTTTTCCCGCAGTATAAGTAAGTCTTATAAAAGAACCATAGCTTCTCTCAAAAAAAATTTTTTTTCAAGGAATAATTTGCATGATTCGATAGTATTACTAAAGGCAAATCGTTCTGCCACTCAAATTTCACGGTGTATAAGAGCACCAAATTGCACGTACACTTGTGCACTTATCTTGCATTTTACGCTATTAGATTCAATCAGATCGACGTAGTTAGGTTTGCGGTGTACCAACATAGTGTAACATAGTGACCTATTGTTTAATTAGTAATCTCGTATGCTTGCCAATACGACTGCGCCCTAACACAAGACACTTGACAAACCTATAGGTTTCGGTATCGCACACAAACCGCTCCACTGCTGAGCTCCATAGCTCCGGTAACACAAAGGAACGTTACGTAACATTATCATCATTACACACACGATGTGTAACAATAACTCAGCATAATAGTGCTTATAGATTTGTAGCGCATTCAATAAGACGTCTTGCTTGCTTCAGGGAGTATCTTATTTGCTTAGTGGATGTGTTTGGTTGCGATAGGGACAGTTAACTTGTTATATACCTTACAAAGGGCTGCCATGTGCTTAAGGTTTCATAGGTTTGATTTACATATAATCTAGTCTTAGATAGGTACACACCTACTTAATCAAAATTGTAGGACTAGTTCACTTATTATAACCGAGTATGTGGTACAAATTAAGTTATTCGACCGCCCCACATTTTCGAGCGCTATGCTACAATATAATGTTGGTCACATTTTTTTTTTCAGACTGTTCCCAGTCTTATTATTAACCGGAATAAAAAAGAAAGATAATAGGTATCCACGATCCCTTGTCCGACGAATCCCTTGTCAGTCATACGATTTGAACATCTCTATCACTATCTCCGAGTGTGGTTCTATCGTACGTCTGATAGAAAAGACTGATTCTCATCGCTATTACAATTTGAATCTTTATTTTAGACCAAATTGCTTAACTCCTGGGACTACAGGTATGTATACCTTATATATCTTTCTAAGCAATACCTGTATCTAAAAACAGTAGGTATTCTGGCGACTAGCAGCCCTAAGTTAAAGGATCGCTCAGCGAATTTCGAAATAAACTGTTTGTTGTTTGCTCAAGAGATGGGACCGAGTCCTCCACTTTCCCGGTTTGCACAGAGCGCCTGGTTTATTTTTGTTATAAGCATGATTCCGTTATGTCTTGCTAAATCGATTCTGTGATCCTGCTCTCGAGAACATTCGTGATTCGATCAATATGGCTATTTTTAGAGCGGTCTGGGTCCCTGGGTAAGTGCCTACTTCCGGTTACGTAATGCCCGCATTGTTTCTTATTCTACGTTTATCAAAAAAAAAACTTAGTAAGTAACTAAATGGGAACGGATTATGAAGACATACTTTCGCAAGAATATTTTATATCATCACAAATAAGTAAGTATACCTACTTACTTTTTTAAATTTAATTACTGGTAAATACCAGTAATTAAAGAATGACTAATTCCTGCGTTTCAATTTTTATAGAAATAAGCAGCATAGGTACTTACTAAAAGTACCTACTAAAATAAAAAGTAAAATTACTTAACTAAATATTTTTTTAGGAAATTCTTGGTTGAAAATGAAGTTAACGCCTTCAGTAAAACCAGTTAGGAAAATATTACAGTGAGTAGGTATTACCTACTGCCCCATGCCGATTGGATAAAGGGTCGATAAATGACCAACAGCCAAACCCAATATATGTAATGGTTGCCAAACGATCAATCTCTCATCTCGACTTTCCCGTTCGTTCCCAAAAATCAGAATTGCCATCGAAAAATAGTACGTCAGAAAGAATCGAATAAATTCGTATAGAAAGAATCGAGTTTAATAAATGACTTCTGGATTGACCTACTGAACACGCTTTTCGTATAAAGTGAATAAATTTTCTCAATGTTAACACAATACAAAAAAAGTTTCATATATAAATGAGTATACCAAAGCCGCTCTAAGTTGGCCGATTTGCTACATGTCAGACTGACTGCACTAGTCTTTGAGTATAAAGCCACTGGAGATGCCTTACACGGGCGACCCCCTCCGGCAAAGTACATTGGTCAACTGTTCAAACACGTTTAATAAAACTACTTGTCGCTGCACCACCGCCATTTTGCATTGATCCCTGTCGCGTGACGTTACTCTTGAAAAATGGTTAGTTGTGCAGTATTCTCATGTAAAAGGCGATCGAGAGCTCAAATTCGCAACAAGAGCGCGTTTAGTATCATATCTAAGTGTTTTTATTAACTTTTAAACGTGTATTTAAGAAGAATTGCCATTTAAATAAAAAGTCGTTGCGATACGTAAACGACAGAAAAAAATAAACAAGAATACAGTGGTACGGGGGCTAGTGATGTCACAAAGTCAAAAAAGCGACTCGACATTTGAATGAATCATTCACTCCCTGCAGTTAGTTGTATAATCCGTTTTTTACTTTAATTTTGAATTAAATAAAAGGTCAGAAACATATGTTATATTTAAATCTTGTAAGATGAATTAGAAAAATTACTTTTCTTTCCTCTGGTCATACGATATTGAAATTTAGTCTGAAAATGAAAAGAAATTCTGTGACTCCCTTAGAGATATTTTTAAAGACATAGATATTTTAACCGTATCCTCTCAGTACATTTTGGACTGTATCTTATATGTTTACAAGAACATACAATCATTTAATATCGGATCCTCACCATTTTAACACCAGTAATAAACATAAGTTTGCCGTTTCAAGGCTCAGGCTTCAAAAGACTGGAAAGTCGTTCTTGGGTTTAAGCACAAAATTGTTTAATAAGATCCCACAAAATGTTATTGAATTACAATAATCAGTACAAGATAGTTCAGTTCATTCACCAAACTGATTTTATTTTATTCTTTGTGTCATCACTATTTTTTTCGTATGTGTGTTGCGTAGTTACGTGAAAACTTTGTTTGTGTGCGTGTATTGTTTGAAGTGTTGAACATTTTTGTAGTGTGCGTTTATCGTTACAGCAAAATTTGTGTCTGTTGAGTTATTAATTTTTTGGTACCTCGCCCCCCGCTAAAAGTGGCGAAAAAATTTGTTAGAAGCGTTGACGTTATGGCATCTCCAGTGGCTTTATACTCAAAGGCACTAGTGAGGGACAACGGTAAAATTGCCGAAGTATATAAGTAACAGTTATTTCCACTTTATAACCAAGCAAGGTCTAATAATAACAAATTTTTATTAAAAACATTAATTCACATCCAAAAGATTGAATTTAAGTTCCTTATTTATAAATATATTTATTTTTAAAATACAATACTTATTAAATCCTTCATCCTATTTTTAAAAATACCTGGTGAGTATTACCCACTACGTCACTATGAAAACGTGTCAAACGGCGTAACCTTGTAAAAGCGTAATACAGAGTGGAAATTTTACGTTTTCTTTTTATAATTCAATTATTTTAGGTAATAAAAGACAAATACTAGATAATTATACCGGAGCCGTTCTTAGAAGACTGATTTGACACTTTTTATTTTATATTTTGCATTTATCCTTGTTAAGAGGAACATATTTACGCGAATCATAAAGAACAACTTTTAAAAATAATACGTTATTTCAAAATTTCAAATGCACATAATTATCTAATTATTTGTCTTTTATTACCTAAAATAATTGAATTATAAAAAGAAAACGTAAAATTTCCACTCTGTATTACGCTTTTACAAGGTTACGCCGTTTGACACGTTTTCATAGTGACGTAGTGGGTAATACTCACCAGGTATTTTTTTAAAATAGGATGAAGGATTTAATAAGTATTGTATTTTAAAAATAAATATATTTATAAATAAGGAACTTAAATTCAATCTTTTGGATGTGAATTAATGTTTTTAATAAAAATTTGTTATAATTAGACCTTGCTTGGTTATAAAGTGGAAATAACTGTTACTTATATACTTCGGCAATTTTACCGTTGTCCCTCACTAGTGCAGTCAGTCTGACATGTAGCAAATCGGCCAACTTAGAGCGGCTCTGGTATAGTTGCTCTTTCTGGCTCTTGTTAAAATTACTGGCCTACATAAATTGGAGTTTTCTTAGAATACTAGCCGTATTTGAAATTAAAAAAATATATATTACATTGATTTAAGTTCCCAATTAATTGATTGAAAGCTGCAGCAGCAATGGTCCGAAATATACGTACTATGTTTTATTTGTCATTTATAATGTATTTTAGAGCTCAATGTAGCACTACAACCAACAAATAAAAAGCGATGGAATGTTACAGTTACAGGCGATATTAACTGCCTGCGCATTGTTAATTCTTCTGCGTTTGTTCAATCGCGCACAATCGCAACAAAATGTACAGTAGGTACTTTATAATAGCCATGGTCCGGAAACGGCTCTCAATTTTCCTATGCATGTAGGTACGTATTTATCTATGTGTGCACCCACGTGACATAATGTTTTTAGCGACGCGCATGAATACAATGGTATAGAGTTTCGAGTTATTGCTGAAGATACAAAATGTATTACGACTGTGGTTAAAAAGGATTATCTAGCATCCTGGCAACAGGAAGATAAATCATTGCTTAGCAATTGCAATAAGATTACATAGATTTTTATTATAACCGACGTGCGACATTTACCTAATTTCAAATTACTCTGAACTACATTATTTGAAAATGTGCATTCTGTACAGCGAGGTTTAGTTTGTAAACTTAAACCGATTTTGTTAGACCCTAATATTTTAGTTTATATGACACAAATTGTAAGATAGCAAATTATAAGGTATATTGGCACCAATATAACAGAGGTACAATAGATAATGGAAGGTAAAGCTAGTGTAGGTAGGTACTAGGCACCAGTACCCTGGCCGAACCAATCAAATCAAGGCAGCCGCCGTTATCAATCCCTGGTTATTAATCGATTAATCTGTGTACTGCAGCTCGATTGTCGGATTCGATAACGAATTCTCAGGCTGCTGCAGATTTAATTAAGTTTCGGATGGAATTGAACTCAACTCGGTCTCCAGACCATTAGCGCAGAACATCGGCTTAGCTAAGTTCATGCGATAATCAGATCTTGTGTCAGTGTGGGTGTATCGTGGGTTAAGATATCAGTAATTTAAAACAAGGACGTAGAACATTGTACCTAAAATAATTAAATTTTTCTAACATACCTATTTCTTTTACACAGTAATCGCTTTTGTTAAATGTTGTCTTACTATTTCATGTTTACATTTTTAGGTAATGCGTAGTTACAGCAAAATAGCTCAAAGCGAAGCGAATAAGAACTAGAATAATAGTATTTTCCTGTGTGAAGTCAACCGTGTTATGCGATTAAGAGTGTGTAATAGCCTAGTTTACGAACGTTATCTTAGAGCATTTTACACAGAGCTAAGTTATAGAAATCATATTATTAAAAGTATTTGAAGGATTTACTACTTATATCAGGCAATAGGTGTTATAGATAGATATCCTTAAACTTGTTTTTCAAATAATAGGAAATCCAGTCGGCTTTACAGGTGTCATTGCCAACTAAACTAAAAACCGCTCAATCACACCGCTCCAGTAAACAACAGAAAAGTGCGAGACACAAACAATTGACGTTATAAAATGTGTGATGCATTATTTTATTTGAACTCACAGTCAGCGGACGCGTGTGTCCCGATAGAATGACATGTTCACTCCAGTTTACGGCACAGAGAGCCGCAAGGGCCGTTTATTTACGTCTCACTCGGGGCAAACGGATTAAATGGCCGCAACACGCGAGTGCGGGGCGCGGACTGGACTGGCGTGTGTCAGGCAGATCTCACAGCGACACCAGTGATATACAATACAATGACTGGCTCGGTGGAACAGTGGTTAGTGACCCTGTCTGGTGGTTCCAAGAGTCGTGGGTTCGATTCCCTCTCGGAACTAATATTTGTGTAATGAACATCGGTGTTGGTTCCGTTTCTGAGTGTGAATATGTATTTCAGTATATATTTATAAATATCTATGCATGTATATCAGCCCCTGACGCCCAAAAGTCAGATGACCGTGTGTGAAAATGTCCCAGAAATTTATATATTTATTTATAGACGAGTTTTCTGATTTCTGTAAACAGTTTTAACCAAATTGACTAAACCTCCTTCAAAATTTAGGAACAGTATGAGACGCACCTTTGAATAACACGAATAACACTATCGTCGTTATTTATTTCTGACATTGATTAAAGATATTGTTTTGTTTTAGGAAGACAAAACATAGGACCGACATCGGGATAGGCAATGCTTATCTTAGCTTAGGTAAGCATATAATTAAAGACAAAACGCTCTTTTCCAAAATAGTCTGTTTTGGTTTTCGTTAAATCAATGAGATAGAAGAGAACTTTACGTAACGACGTTGACAACGTTGACGTTCGATTTCGGAAAATCTATGCCCTAATACTGTTAATCGTTTCCGAACCAAAGACATTTCCGAATCTGTATCCGATTGCGGCGCGTAGTGAAAAAAGGGCTGCCTCCTTAGTCACAACTTTATGTGCACGAATCTAAAGACCTTGCGTATTCTCATGGGAATTACAGTATTCCGGCGAGATCACTGACGCGAGTGTAAAGGCGCCTTAACGAATGAAGCAAACAAATTAAACGCCCGAAGCACGCAAGTCAGAGCCCTGACTAACTGCTTAGCTCCTGAGGCGAGCTCAACAGCAAACATGCGCTAAGTAGACAAGTTAAAACATGTCTCGGTATAAAGGAACGTGTACGGGAATAGAATAAAACACAAACATGGCGGACGGCTTAGCTGTTTGCCCATTGGTTGCATGTGGGCGCAGACAGGGGCGGGTCGTTATACCTTTTAAACTTCGATCATACGCTAGGATCAGGGCTTCCAAGATATAAAAGGTTGTGATAAATTGGCTTGCAGACGCAATATCCTATCAACATACCTACATTGTTAAACAATAAATTGTTTAACTGCCTCATTGGTTTATTGGTAGCAAGCGCTGCGTGCGTAAGGACCGAGAGGTCCCCGGTTCGAGTTCGGGGTCGGGTAAAATCTGTTTTCTGTAACGAAATTACTCAGCCTAGAGTTAGGAAGGTGGCGATTGAACACCCGTGCCTCGGAAAGTAAGCAGGTGGTCCTTCGCCCGATCTCTCATCAATCATGTCGGATTGCCGTCTAAACGAATTATGAGAGTAAGGGAATAGAGAGTGCACTTGTGTTTGCGCTCACACTTGTGCACTATAATATGTCCTGCGCACTTGGCTGATCTCAATTGGGATCGGCCGCCATGGCTGAAATCGATCCGTCGTCTAATAATGAAAATTACGCAGTTATTCTGTTGTTTCAGCCCAGGGCCCATACAATTACTGTATGTGGCCCTGGGCTTGCGAGTATAAAGGTAGGAGAGTACAAAATGTCTCATCATCCTACCTAGTTACGATGGGGTATCAGTTGCCCGACACCTATTTGTGTTACCTCCCGCAAAATAATGCATGGCAATTAATAAAGCCTGAAGATTAACTTCCCTCGGTGAGCAAGACACCTGAATGATCGTGCTAACGTTACTGCACCTAGTTAATACCAGAGCCTTCCACTCGTAGATAGTAGATACGAAGGAGCTATCGCGCGGGTGCATAAAAAGTGCAGTTTGTTTAAATCAAGAGGAGCGAAGCTTGAGGCTAGCAGATAAGCCGGCACGCGATCGTGACACAGAAAAATACTTCTTTTGCCACCTGAACTAGTATTGTTTGTGAGAAAGTAGACAACTTGCATGCACGTTGCCCGAGTTGGAGAGCTTATAGGTTTTCCGTTTTATACGTTTTGCCTCTCCTCTACCAAGCAAACAGTAATAATTGAAATGGATCTTAAACAATTTATTTTAGACTACTTTTTGTTTTTAATTTTCTTTCCAAAAGTCTTTGTTTGTTGCTTTTATATGAATTACTTAAAAAAATAATCTGGTTTAGGTGCTTGCTCTTGCTCATCATCACATTAAAGCAGTGTTACTTACATTATCATAAGTACGTTACGTATCATGTTTGATGAAAAGAAAGGTATGTATTTAGCTAGTTGGAAAAATCATGTCAAAAGGACCTGTGTTGAAGTCGGATGCAAGCAATGCCACAACTTTTTTATGCTTTAAGGAAAACATTAGATATACCTGACAACCCTAGCTGCCAAATTGCAGTTAGTGCAAAGAGGATCAGTCAAGCGCCATGCCGGAGCGACAGGGTTTAGTAACACCTTGTGCCCTCGGCTAATGCTATGGCAACATTGAACACATCCAACTTACCTACCCGTTAAGTTACAGTGAGTAATTCAGTATTAAAACATAAAAAAATACAGACGATTTGAGGACCTCCTCCTTTTTTTCAAGTCAGCTAATAACCGTATATAGCGTAGTACTATAATACTTGAAAAGGGTATATTTGATTTTGTATCTAAGAAATTGCAATTTAACAATTTCGATTAGCGTAAACTGGGTAAATAGGTTACAAACGTCTACTACACTATCAGTTATGAAGATTAATTAATCACTTTATGGTTCGGGATAATGGTAAAAGTCTTTCATGAAACAAAGCTCCGAACTACGGACAGACTTCATAATCTGAGTTGTTCGCTAATGAAAGCGTAAGCATAACAAAGAAAAGTCTTTCTAAATAAAAGCAAGTTTTAACAATCCTAATGACAGTGGCTCAATGTATTGAAAGCTTTATTTCTTGCACTGTAAAGTTGCAAATCGTTCCGAGAGGCGTGTACAAAATGTGTTCAGGCTTTGTTCCATTGTTGCTCGGTTTCAGTTACATTCATCAGTTTGACATTCAAATGTTCACAGGAAACACATTCTGTAAGAATTAGTCTTGCTATTTATACCTTCAATAGAATTCGTTTCGTTTAACTGCCTCCTTGGCCTGTTGATAGCGCGGCGTCCTTACGCCCTTGCTGAGAAAGGTTCCGGGTTCGAGTCCCGGATTTGACTAGTTTTATGTGAAATTATCTGTTAAGATGTTACTTAGCCCGGAGACAGTAGTAGTAGGACTTGCGTCAAAACTCTCATGGGTCATTTCGCAATCCGCCTGAATTAACTATAAGAGTGTGAGAACAGAGAGTGCACTGATTGCACACCTATCTGTGCACTACACACGTCTTTCGAAGTAGGTTGATAACAACTTATTTCTAGAGACCGATGCAAAAGTAAAATTCAACATTTACCGCAGTTTATGCGGATGAACGTCTAAAGTGGAATGGTGCCATTTTTGTCCGGAATTGCCATTACCGCTGGCGAATTTCCCATTCAAAACGTTGGTCCAGTTCCGAATATCGGCGAACAATCCCAAGTGCCCCGATGCCGCGCGTGTGTTGTCCTTTTGGGCCCTCCGTCAGAGCGGAGTGCCATCGGACCTGTGAGTGCCACTGGTCGCTCGATAAACGTTTCAAACGTTGTATGTTTCATATTGTAATACTACTTTTAAAACAATACATTGAATAATAAAAAATAGATGGATCAATACACGCTTTTCCTTTCATTAAGAGCTAAAAACAGCGTTAATTACGCTAAATAGAGTTAATTGGAAAAGTATATCTAAGTAACCGGCGTACCAGCGTATGTGGTAATGCCGTCCAAGAGACACGGACGGCAGCTAAAAGGATGCTAAAAGTCGTAGGTTAGATTTCTAGTCAAGACCAAAAATTGTGTGAGGAACATTGTTGTTTGATCTTTAATTATATAAAGTAAATATATTTATGTATACCACCACATTTTTTCTGATATCCGTAACAAAAAAGCTGAAGTATCTTAGCATGAAGATCAATTGTGTTTATATAAATGGTGCTGAATATATAACTTTTTTTAATGATTTATAAAGTATATTTAATACATATTTCCGAACTGTCACTTTTGAAGAAATATACCAATATTGTTAACTAACAAATACGAAGTCAAGGGCATCGTGCCAGATATATATTAGGGGAGCTTAGGACACTATACATTTATGGGAGGGGGTTAGGGATGATAGATGGGGCGGGAAGGTGGAGGGCACGTGTATGAGAGAAGTGCCATGTAGAGAGTAACAATTTGATAAATGGTCATATTTGCCATTAGGCTAACGTATCTATTACATACGGGTTTTAGGGTTGAATCTGATACGGTGAATTTATGAGTATTTTCAAATTGTGATCACACGAATGAAGTAAATATTTTTTTATTTATCAGCTGTTAGATATGCGTTTATTGAGTGCGTTTAACTCAGAAATAACATTTTAATGTTTATGCAGGACACAACTCTCTCTTAGATACCAAATAAATTATTTGCTCTTTTTCGACTTTAGTTTAAATCTATAACTAAATAATTTTAATACTCGTGTGGCCTCTTGCCCTCTCTCATTAAACTATTTGTAAAGTTTGAAGTTGACATTCAAGACTTCAAGTAGAAATGGCATGTAATTCCCAAACTTTTTCGTAATAGCTCCGCTAGGTTTAATAGGCTCCCGTCCAAATAGCGCGCCGGTAATACTGAATCCATAAAGTCTCCCTCCCCCGTGGTAGTGGTCATGCGTCGATACCCATGCGAGTAGAGCAACGGTGTTCGCTCCGCTTTATTTCACGCTAAAACCATAAAAGATGGCTCGTGTGTGCCAAACGCTTCCCCTACGTCACAGCTTCATGGGAATGGACGCTTAGTGTGATGGTCAACACCGGCGCGCACGGAAAATAAACCTCAGTTACCTATTTTGAAGGTATATGCGGGTTTAAAATACCAGGCTTTCAGCACTAAGTACTTATCATTGGCATTAGGTAGTTTAGGTAGCAAATGTTCAGTATAATCGTATTCGTATTTGTAGTTAGATAAAGAAATGTAGAGTTTCTTGCCGGTGACTTCTCGGTAGAATCAGCGTTCCAAACCGGTGGTAGAATTACTTATCTATAAGTTAATTACTTACTGTACCGACGATTTATAGGTGCATGTAGGTATATGCCTATAATATAAAGGAATTTTAACTTTGAATTTTGATTTTGACTTTAACAAATTAAGTGTTTTCTTTGTATCGCGAACATCAAGTGATGTGTGTGTACGCCAGATTCTCGACAATTCCTTTGCTATTCGTTCACAGCCGAGGCAAAACAATCGCCCAGCTGAAGGGCCCCTAGATGGGTAATTGAGTTCGCTCTCAGCACCCATTCTCCCGCGTCACGTCAATTAGCAAACAACACCAATCATTATGGGCTGGAGGTCGGCAAAAACTGCAAACGCACCCTCCATGTAAAAGAGCTTTCGATTGGAAGTTCCATTAGAAGAATTTAAATTTAAACATTAACAAAGTTTTATTCCATTGATTGTGTTCAAGATGTGATTAAAGGTTTGTATTTGTATCAATACATAGTATAAAACCAAGTTGGTTTCGCTGTATGTCCCTATGTATGCTTAAATATTTAAAACTACACAACGGATTTTAATGCGGCTTTTTTAAATAGATAGAGTGATTCTTAAGGAAGGTTTGTATGTAAAATTTACTCGAAGCGAAGCGAGGGCGGGTCACTAGTTAAAATCTCAATAAAGGTTCTATGATCTAGATCTTATATTTTGTAAGTAAAAATTATTTCGTTTTACTATACTGTGCTGGAAATACGCTAAAATACCAATAGGTAACTTTTGTGGTCTAATGTCGGTTAGTTACATAAAATGTACGATGTTTAACTAAGTAGGTTTCGATAAAGCGCAGTGCAGTATCTTGCGGTAGCAATTTATAATGTAGGTGCTATGAGCCCTTCCAACCTTGAGTAAATACAAGCGAAAACAAAAAAACATAACTTAGACATTTTAAGTGCAAGTGCACTCTTGAAGGCATGAGTGCCTCTTTACATCCCGAGTCCAGACCGGTCCTGTAATAGATTATATGTCGGTTGTGTTATTTTTAATAACAATATCAACGCAATGAAACTACGAGTATGTATGTGTATAATACGATTATACTTAAACTGCTCTACCAAATGAAATGTGGTGCAGATATAGTCTGGCTAGATCATGAGAATAGACGTATGTAGATAGGTAACATTTGACCGACCGTGCTTGAGAGAGCAACGTAATCTTTAGTAATTTACCAAGTAAACAATTATCCTATTCTATTATATTTGCTGCGCGAAAAACGACCTCGCGCGGACGGAGTAAATTCTGCAATAAACCAATTAAGAAATCACTCACAAAACATTACATAAAGTATATATATTATACCTATATATTAAGCTCTATTTCCAATTAACCAATGGGACCAGACTCGATGCCGGCGCTCCAGTTAATCCCGCGCTCCGAATTAATATTTCGCAATAGAGATGCACAACTAGCAATCAACTCGTCGCGTATCGACCATCGATCGATGCAACAATATATTATAGGGCTGTCACGCGTGTAGTTAGTTCCGATTAGCTAACTCGTGCCAATTTGTACATCCGACATCAGACCTATGTTTTGATATTAGAATTGTTTTAGTCGAGTATTTCTAATTGTTCTATGACTGAGAAATAATGATTAGCTATCGTAAGACTTGAAATAGTTCGTTTACTGTTGTCCAGATATGTCAAAACTTGTATGAAATTAACAAATTCATGAGTCACTGATGAATGACAAAGAGGAATGAATGAATGACAATATTGCACTTTGTTTTCTTGATACATACATACATAAAATCACGCCTTTTTTAACAGAGGGATAGGCAGAGATCACTTTCAGCGATCCACTTTTCACCTCAGTGGGAAACGTGAAGTGACGTTTTCTTAATGAGTTCTACTAAATATCTGATCTAGACAAAGAGGCTAATATTGAACTATGTTTTCATTATGAGTTCTCCTTGTTCAGATTCTGAGTATCATGATCGAATGAAAGACTACGGTTAAACAAGATTGTTTCTAAGATTACACAGATGATAACCCTAAAAACATCGAGGACTTTCGTGCCCGATGAATGGTCGCCATTCGTCTTGCTCTCGCTCCCTGGAGACGGAGTCAAGACTTTTTCGCCTGAGGAGGACTAATTGAGAAAATCGGTGGAGTAATGGACGTTCGATTGTTAAAGTTCAATTCCAGCTTCAGCTTACAATCGACTTAGCTTTAACTTAAGACCGGTTACCAAATGGTACTTACTACGGATATTTTAACGAGATTGTTTAAATAAATACTAGAAATGTTGATATGGAATAAGACATTGTGAGCGACGAGCATGTAAGACCTCACAAATTTTTCATTTTGTGTGTGGTGGTGGTTTAAGTGTAATAAGAAAAATTACGAGTGTTAAGATACATCTAAGGCGTCCTGAAAAGATCAAATTTTAAAAGACAGTCGGAAAGTATTGTACTAACAAATTTTTATTGTATCGCCCATAAATTGCTTTCTTTCTATTTGCCATAAAGAAAATATATATCTCTGTTTCATGTTAATAATATGTAATCTTAAAGAAACAAAGGAAGACTAAAACGCAGCCGTAAATACGTTCTGACCGTTCTAAGCCAACGGCAAGCGTTCTAAGACGGCACCGGATCGCAGATAGTAAAATGGAAAAGTGCTATCTGTTACGTCCCGTATTCTAAGTGGGATCAATGGCGGCGAACAATATAGCGAGGAAGCTGCAGGCCGATGAATGGGAACCATTCGTCTTGCTCCCTAGAGACGCACTCAGGAGTTTTTCATCTGAATAGCGGAACTAGGATCTTGACAATGCCATGAGCATATACTTATGCGATGCCGGAAATAGGTGTACAGAAATATCTCGCTTTTCCCCAAGTTGAACGGAAAACGAATCACAATAATCTATGATTTGCCATGCCTAGTTTATTAAGTATCTACTCTATCTCTACAAAAGTTAATGTTTATCTCGGAATATATTTTCTAAGGTTTCTCAAAAAACTCTACGATTATTCACTGAAAAGCTATTTATATAACTTATTAAAATATCTACAAAAGATAGGCTTGAAAGATTTGTATTAAAAAAAATCTTTTTGTAATATACACTGTATATTACAAAACGCTAAGATTTTTTCATGCGGATCTTTTACGGATCTTTTTCTGGTGATTATTAAAATAAAAAAACTTTAAAAGTCCATTCAGAATATATTTATTTCATATAATCAAATATTTGGCACGTTTATAATGCAAACATTTAGATAGATAGAATATCTTTATAATGAGAGAAAGTTATAATTTACATCACTTTTATGACAATGACATAACTAAAACTTAAATCTTTATTTTTATATTGTGACTAGCTGTGCCAGCAACTTCGTTCGCGTTTCCCCCGTTTTTTACACATGTTCCATTGTATATTTTCTCCTATTGGTCGCAGCGTGATGTTATATAGCCTAAAGCCTTCCTCGATAAATGGTCTATACAACGCAAAAAGATTTTTTTTAAATTGAACCATTAGTTCCTGAGATTAGTGCGTTCAAACAAACAAACAAACAAACTCTTCAGCTTTATAATATTAGTATAGATTACTGGAATATTATAAGTTTTATAACTTCTGATGATATCATCATGATATATATCTAAGATGTTTTATCGTCATGATCACTTCTATGTAAATGAAAAAAAAAAACTTAAACCTCCTTTTTATAATTATGAGACCAATCAATAGAAAGTTATAAAATCCGTATCCGTATCCGTATCCGCGGATCTTGACAATAAATATCCGTATTCAGATCCGTATCCGCGGATATACATATTTGAAGATCCGGCACATCACTAATATACAGACACCAAAACTGGTAAAGTCGAAAACTTTTATGTGAGAAGTATGTATTTACGTTGAATTGTATTATATGCGCCCAGAATAAGGCTTCATGTAACCATAATGCAATAAAGATTACGATTTTGATCCTATAGAGATATTACGTAGCAGGTCCAAAAGGGAAACTGTTTGGATACTGGTTTTAATAACCTTTGCGGTGTGTTCAGGCAGAAATAGACTGCTAGGAGTGAAGGTCTAACTCGATTACCCCGGGCCTGCCACCTAACGAGGTTGGCGTCGTTTTGTGTTCGTAAAACTGAAGGAAGCTAGATGTTGGTTTTATCTAAGCGTTTTTTTGATCAGAAGGGAAGTTCCTGGCAAATGAGTTAGGTCGTTATTAAGTTAGGTTTGGGATACACCTATAAAACAATATTACTGGATCGTCACCCAGGATCCAGGTGATGACCGAATACTACCCCGAGAGACGCATTAACACTGATGGCAAACGCAGACCTGTTAACTTTTTCATAGTATTAAGTATATGTTCTATTTTTTTATTTTTGGTTATTATTAGAGTTATGTTGTAATTAGCAGATACCTACTTGTGTATGAATAATAATCTTATAATCAATTAATCAAAATATATTGATTGTTTGATACATAACTAAGCATTCCACTGGTCATTTCATCCACGAAAACGCACTTCGAAAATCATAAACCCCGAAACAAGTTCAAGTTTTATCGAAACCACAAAAAAAGAATAAAACACGAGTGCTCAGATCGGTCCGTACTAGGTATGTTCACCTCATTAAAGCATTCTTAATTTGTCTGCGGGTCAAGGGGCGCAAGTCGGAACGAGAGGCCGGTGCTCAGGCCTCGGTGCTCAGGCCCCGGTGCTCAGGCCCGAGTGCCGAGAGGCCTTGAGCAGGCTCAAGGGCGCTCTAGCTCGCTCACTTCGTATGCACTCGGCTGTTGCACGCAGCATTCGATTTGGGACGAAAATGGGGAAATTCCCCTTTGATGCTTCGCTGAGTTCAGCTCAAGTCTCCCACAGTTTAAGCTGTAGTGTTTAATTCTCTTAGTTTGTATTTTGTTTGTGGTTTTTAGTGCTATTTGGAGATCTTATCGTAATGTTTACTTTTGTGGCCTGAATAAAATCTATTCTATTCTATTCTAATGTTAATCCTAATCGTTTAAGTGCTTTTTAAAGCTCTAATGTAGGTTAGTATTAAATTTGGAAAAAGAGGTTGTAAATTTGAGTACTTGGTCACGCATTTGGGATTTGCCTTTGTATGACGGCCGAAACTGAAACGATAATTCGATATTTGAGCGCACATTTACCTATTAAGTAAGTAATCAAAAACTCTGGTACCTACTTTTAAATTGAAACGTTGCTCAAACTGTCGAAAATCCTTTCCAAATTCGCTTTCATTTTGTTTAACTTGATAGCGTAATAATAAAAAAAAAAAGCAGTTGGATAGCTAAATTCGCTTTTACTTTGTTTAGCTACTTGAAAAAATAAAAAACAGTTAGATAGCTAATTTATACAGATTTCCAACCATCCATACCTGTAGAGGTAAACATGGCGTTCCTTTTCCCTTCGGCGCAAGGACTCATCGCACGGCTGATAAAAAATGCATCGACACTAATGGAGGCGCAGTGACCGGCGCGTATCCGCTTATGGCTGTTAAAAGCATCCCCATGGTATATGTATCCAACCAGAGAGTTTACCAAAGTCCCTATTATGTATTAAGTTACCATGTATTGTAAACTGAGACGAGATGAGGTATTGATAGCATATAAACGCTTATTTTTATCTTTATTACTATAATGCTACGAATTTGGACTGCGTAGCAGTGGAAAAATCACTAAGTACTACATTAAGTATTATTTTTTGATACTTTACCTATAAAAATACGATTGAAAAAGATTGTAAGGTCTTAATTATAATTCAAAAACTTTGAACTAAATCTTCAAACCGGTGTATTTGTAAATCCCAATGTTGTATATTTAGGCTTAAATCGATATACAAATGGGACATTTTGTGTAACAACCAACATTAGTGGCACAATTCGCCGTAATTTGCGACGGAGAGCGATCGCGCGCGTGAACTAATTCAGTTACGTTCTAATGGCGGGACTCGGTGCGGCCGCGTTACGCGTTAATATTACATCGAGGAGACGATGTTTGCTCCAAAGCCATGCATAAACAAAGGCACTGTTTAAAGGGATCGAAGTGAAATGTCTTGTATTTATTTGAACTAAATTCTGATTCATCATCAGCCCATATACGTCCCCAATCCTGGGGCACGGGCCTGCACTTAACGAGAGCGATAAGGCCTTAGTCAACCACTCTGGCCAAGTGCGGGTTGGTTGACTACACAACCTTAGAATTTCTTCGTCGGTGTGCAGGTTTCCTCACGATATTTTCCTTCGCCGTTAAAGCGTCGAATAATCGTACATATGAATTTCGAAAACACAGCGGTACGTGGCGGGGTTTGTGGCCAAGTGCGGGTTGGTCGACTACCCAAAACCGGTGTGCAGGTTTCCTCACGATATTTTCCTTCGCCGTTAAAGCGTCGAATAATCGTAAAAACATCCGTTTATAACACGCCTCTTTTCATCGTCAGTTAAAAGTGTTTGAAAACTCTGTACTTAATTAAAGAGTTGTGAGTGGTTGCGACTATATGTATAACTTAAAACTAGTCTACAATTTAAGTCTAGACACGATATGTGAATACTTTATCTGAAATGAAAACTACAGCTACGTTAATTAGTAGCCCTGTGTCTATAAAAGTAATTTCAACCATAAAACGGTTTCGGCTTTTGTGTCACAAATTCAATTACCTATAGCTTAATGGCCTAGCTTCAGCTGGGTTCGGGGAACATTAACCTCTTAATATTACATCACTTCACTTATCTGGGGACGCCTGTTTACCGGGGGGAGAGGGACGTAAATATCCAAAGGCGTTTGGGAGCGGAAAGAGAACGCGACAGCGGGTGGCGTGTTACAATTATAATAAATAACGTTGCGAATAACGTAGGTACGTTACAGATAATAGAATATGAGTACCTTTCACTGTTATTTCTTTAGGTATTAAGGAATAACTCGGCTCTTGTACGTTTGTAATCTGAACGGTAATTCGTGAAATAAGGATCATCAACTTCATTCCAGTGTTCATTAAAGGAAGGCTCAGATGTTATTTTGTAAAGTTAGATAGGCAACGAACATTCACAAGTATGATTTGCATATTGTTTCAAGAAATGAGAAACGCAAAGTGGGTGTTGAATATACAAAGACGTCAAAGGCCCGCTAATAACTTACCTATACAATACGTATATACATTTAATATACATGTAGGTATGTACGGAACGGAAGAAGTAGGCCAATTAAACATGCTCTCCTAACACAGCCTTAACAACGTGTTTGTCTACAGTATGACAGACAGGGGTGACACAGCATAAAAAAACTAGAACACCAGTGCAGAGATATCCAACAAAGTAGATAAGTACCTAATGGTCATCGCTATGAATGGATAACTTTAAACAAAGGGTCTTAACGTGTACCTAATTCATAAGTAACAGAGACATACATTATGAAAGCTATTTGTTTCCCTTTGTTTCGGTTACGGTTTTTTTCATACTACCGATTTTAGTTCTAAGCGTTACCGCTAGGGGCGCTGTACATTTTTCATGGACATTTTTTACATAGGCGATATCCCAGAACTAGTCTGTCACTTTTAAACTCATGGTAGCGGCGCTACTGTTCACGCGATTACTTTGTAGGTAAGTATGATTTAGGATCATGATGAGAGTGATGAGGCACATCACACAATGCATTACATCAATTCGTTTTGTACATGTCGCATGTTAAGACGGTTCGATATAAGAAGAGCTTGAAATACATACTTATTTGAAATATTTACTCAGTCTTCAACAAAACCTTCTTGAAACCCGTCTGAGGACACACGCGACTTCAAAGGCTCGCTAATAAACCCACTGTATCATAACAGCAGCCGAATGGGGAGGCTATTTATTAAGGAAGGAGGCAATTAAAGATGTTCTCCAAACATACGCGGCCCGACAGTGGAATTAACAATGTGTTTGCCTACCCGCGCGCGACCGGAGGGCTGCCAACTGGCTACGACTACAATTTTTTAACAGATTAAAACCAACAATTTAGTTCTAATTTATTAAGCTCCCACTTTGGACTGCTCGTGGCTAATCTGCTTTCACATTAAGCGATTGTGATTAAAGTTTGAAATTTCGAGCGTTGCTTGGTGTTTACGCCGTTAAAACTCATTAAGAAGTTACTTAGTTTAACGCCATGTGTTCATGTATTGAATACTCGTATCAGTCTTCAATCATTGCAGATGTAACTCTGTCTTCAATGTTCGCTGCCAAGTACACTGTAGGGGATAGATTAACAGCCATAACCAATACATACGGGTCAGTTATTACTTGTCTGAAGGGACTTCGACACCCCTGGGCGAGTTTAATTTCCGGATGAGCACGGCCCGCTCTATTCACGACGCGAGCGGCGGCTTTTTCTGAATACATCATGACATTTCTTTGCTAAACGCCCATTCTTAAGAAGTAACGTCAAATGAAATCGTCGAAAAGCCGAGAATTTCATGAGAAAAATAACTTTAGCAGTGACGGCTCGAATATTTTCCCCTTTTAAAAACAGGTCAGCTGTGCGCACTGATTATGGAGAGTTAGGTAAGTATGAAGATATAAGTTATAATTTTTTCGTAATATTTTCTTTTTCTGCTTGTAAAAATATTATATTGCTTATATGTTCATTAAATATACAAACAGAATATTCGATGGATCCGTCGAATGGTAAGATATGTAATTTAATTCTGCCCCCACAGGACAAGCCTAGCCTAGTGTCCCGAAAATGTAATTTAATATGCCTGTTAAACTTTTTTTGGATTTTTTTTATCTAGCCTATAGTGTCCCAATGCTGGGCAAAGGCCAAATATTATTATTATTAATTTTTACTAATAAAATCTAGTTCGAAGGTTGGATGTCTTTTTGAAATCAATCCAAGGCTTTATTTCGCACCTCACAATGGGTTGAAAAAAAACCAGCTTTCATTACTTTAATTATCATCAAGTTTGTGGTGTCCCACTCAAATGTAGTTTTCCGAATACATTTTGGTCCACGTAGCGCGGTGGTCGGGCCCAACGCGCCGACAAAGCATTGATTGCTAATTGATGAGAAAACTTGAGAGCCGTGATAATTGAATTCGTTCCTAATGAGTCGTGCCGCCGCCAGCGGTTTGCTTTTCTCATTAAACGGAGTTTTTGCATACTCCCCGTTATACAATTTCATAATTCATTTCATTCTTCTTCCTTTCCCTTCGAATTTGCTGTGAGAGACGCTGAACCAGTGTTTTAAAACTTTATCCTTCCCTCTAGCGTTTTGTTAAAGAAGGGCCAAAGTTGATGAGATGTGATAAAAGCAACGAACATTATTTTTGTTTGATAATTTTATTCATAGTGAAATAAAATTATTTACAAACCAGAATAGACCGGAACAGTACAGAATAATAAAATAACTATAATTGAAGTGATCCGCCCTAGGGTATATTATACATAAAAACCTTCCTCTTGAATCAACCATCAAAATCCGTTACGTACTTTTAAAGATTTGAGCATCATAGGTACATACAGACAGAATTACAGACAGACGCTGGAAGCGACTTTGCTTTAAACTATGTAGTGATAATTAAATAATTTAGAAGTATAATAAACTGTTAGTCCTTAGTCAGTTACAACTCTTGCAGCAGGTAGGTAATATATTTGCACATTTATTTATTTATTTATTTGGTACAGCAACAGAACACAAATCCAGGCTTATACAAAAAATATTTTAGGTAAGAAAACAGTTAAATTTGCGCCCCGATAGCATAGCTGAACACGGCAAAACAAAAAAGATAAAAGTGCCATATTTATTCATGATTTTTCAGATATTATTGCCTCAACAGCTCGATGTAATGAGTTTACAAACAAAACATATTATACATGATTACTGAAGCGGAGATTTACTAGCATATAAAATAACATTTATAATTGATTGTGTGTGACTTTAAAGAACACACACTTTAACATTAATTTTCCATTTCATAATATTTTAAATATTTATAATTCCCGCATACTTTTAAAATTTCCGGAAAATCTTACATTAAAGTTTTTGCTTCAATATGAATCGATGCTGAGACGTAGGTACCGAAAACATTACAAATATCAATACCTTCTACCGGCACAGGTAGCAACATTTTTGCCAATAGATTGGGATAAATATTAGGTTAGGCGTCGAACGTGTTCCTTTACACGGGATATACTGTGAAAAACTACATTTTCTGCACGTAAACTTAACACGAAACAATAAACCTGTCGGTCTGTGAGAAATGACACGTAGATAACGTGCGAAAAATATTTATCGCCGGCATTAAAATAAACTTCTGGTGACTTACCTTTATTTATTGTTTCTTAGCCTAGCGCTGCGCACATTCCTAACAGAACAAGAATCCTTTAAACAGCACTGAGGTTTATTGTGTACTTAGAGATGCAACATTGTTCTTTAATTTGTGTGTAGGAGAAGCTAGAGTTGGTTGTTTCCGACGACGCGAGCGTGCGGGATGAAGGCGCGCGGGGCACTGACCAAGCCGCCGTTGCCTGCGCCGCGCCGCCCTTGCCAACTACGCGAAACCTGAAAGAGTCTGCGAACGCAGAGGGGTAAGTTTGAAGTAGAAGTTACACGTGGCAGATTTAGATTCCTGCCTACATACTACGAATTATACATACTGCGATTGATGGATGTGGAAGAAGCGAAAGTGGTGTGCCAGGACCGTAACACATGGCAAGAAGTGATTTCTGCATACCTCTGGGAAAAATGCGTCATTTTATGTATGTTGTATGTATACTGCGAGCAAGACTAGTATAGACTCCCTTCTTAATCATCTTAATCTCGTATTAATTAATGGTTTGTTTTATTATAGCTTTATATGAGATTATGTTTTGAATTCCATTAATGATATTTATATTTTATCGACCTATCCCAATTACCCCTAGAAAATAATTTAAAGTATAGTATACTTCAAATTAAAATTAATTTATATTTTAGCAACTTATCTCAATTAACCTATACAAAATAATTTAAAGGAGTATATTGGCAACTGGACTCTGAACTGGTATAAAAACTTCATTTTAAATCAATATTCGTCAAATTAAGTTGCCATTATGAAATGCGATCATTTCATAAAGTGGCCTACGTTAGATCACGTTACATATATAAAAAAGTAATTCGTGTCCCGTCTGCGCCCGGCCTAGCTCTTTGCGGGCGCAGGGCGGGCGGCCGTACTCGATACGGCGGAAGCCGCGCGCCCTTCCCAGACCTTTGTTTTGCCCGCGTCTAGTGCCCACGCCGCTCGCTCATTCAATTTGCTTTGTGTACACATTTTTGGTCAGTGGGATTTTGCAATCTGGCCTTTTTCCGGCCGGGTCCACTAAATTCTTTAATACGGGTACACTATTCTCGGAATTAGCAACATGTCCGCGAATTTTACTGCGTGCAATACCTTCAGTTTATGATGAATGTTTACAGTCACATATTATTTTTTAGTTTAATATCTAAACTTTATTATGTGTTAGCGTTTTGGTAGGCGAACTTGAAAGATAGTCAAAGTAGGTACGCCCTTTATTTGTAAATCTCAATATTAATATCAAACTACTAAATTGCTTGCATTGGCTTTTCATAGTCCATCATTATAAGTATTGGAAACGTTCAAAAAAGTAATAATCTTATTCGATCCTCGGTTATGTAAATCAATTCATGCAATTTTCATGTGCCTTTTATTAAATTGACAATTGATGGTGAAATGAAATATAATTATGAACAGTTAATGAATTTATCTTATTGCGATAATGAAAATGCAAATAATATCTACCTACTGATGAAAATATTCGAAATACGGAACTTTAATACGCTTATGAGAATTAAAATTACATGAAGCAATAATATTATTACCGAAATTGTAAGAGAAATTGTTAAGCTTTTCTATTGTTTTTATTAGTCTTATGGGTTAAAGTTGCCCACCCATGAAAAACCATCTAATTTAATCGATTAATAATTTAGACGGCACGACTAACATTGGTAGACTACAAAATGTTTAGGCTAGTGTTTCAGATCAAAATGAGAATATGTTTTAGTGTACCTTCAATGTCACTTAGACTAAAGTAACCCAAATTCACGAATTGGGGACCAACACAGTCTTCTCCGCTCAATTGTTCCGACTCACATGTCTTCAAACTTGCTTATTTGGCGCTCGCACTACAGCCCCCAATCCGGTCGAATAAAGTTATGATCTGTGTGCAAACACGAATCCTTGCAATGATAGATATTCATTAAACGATAACTCTGTGCCTTAATCCTCGGTGATACGAGCCTACCTGCAATACCTACTTGTAATGAACGTGGCTCCGAACAATGCGCAAATGGACAACAAAAGAGATTCGAACAATGTATTTGGTAGGGTTGGCCACTGTAGCACAAACATTCACACAAATTCTGTTACATATATTGGTCCCGGCGAATTTCACACCGCCAATACAGATTATTTTTCTATATTTTCTCATTGAAACCTTCCCTGGACTACGACGAACATTTTAAAACCAAAATTACTTAAATTGGTCAGGGCGTTCTCGAGTTTTAGTCAGACTAACGAACAGCAATTAATTTTTATTTATAAGAAGATTTGTGCCTAAAAAAGACATCATAAGAAGAGGCAGGGTCAGTTGAATATTAATGGCAAATCTCACTGTTCCTATTTATATCTGTTAATTAATAATAATTATTATTAAAACACAGAAACGAATATTCCTATTTAAATAAATATAAACTACTGTTTTAGATTTTTTTTTACTAATTGAATCAATATTATTAAGGCTTGTCGAAAATCTTGTGGTCAGCTCTTGGTCTTGTTTGAGTCAAAGACACAATCCTACTCAGAAAGAGAAAGTTTCTGTGTAAATTTTAAAATTGTGTGTTGAACTTCTGTAATAGCAACTCCTTCTTTTTCATGTGGGAATCATAATTCACCATCTACTGAAGCTAGAAAATAGCATAAACTTTGTAAGGAGACGCATTTACCTGCAAGAACATTAAATAAAAGTGGAATCTATGAAAAGTTGTAGGCGTGAGATGTAGTATGCATCCATGTACCATGTGGATATATAAGTATGTAATCAATAGAATAATAAATCAGTGTATTCCTAGCATTCGGTCGTTTCACTTAAACACAGGGACCATCCTTACAGGCGGGCCAGCTAAGTCATAAAATGCATCTTTTATAATGAAAAGGAGAAAGTCCACGTTTAGTTTTAGCCTCCCAGACCTTTGCACATGGCGTGTTTAATAAATGTAATGTTAGAAAAACCAGTTTTTGTATATATTTAGCGAAGAGTATCTTTTCTGAAAGATTTATCACAATAGTAGCTGTTCGTCCTCGTGACGTTGTTTATACCTAAATCATTACACCCCTATAGCGCAGTCGATTAAAAACTAGAAGTCTATGAATGACCTTTTTCAGACTTTGTACTAAGATACCCAATTTCATTTCCATTAGTTGTGTGGTTCAGAGTGTATGCGTAAAAGACAGACAGGGATACTTTGACATTTATAATATTAGTAAGGTTCGCAGTCTCTGCCAACCCTTGTGTTGAGGCTTCCCCAAGCTGAATGGTTCAGTTAGTTTGCTATCCAGAAATATGAAGGTATAGAACAGAAAGCGTATTGTCATTGTGCGCCGTACTTATGTAGATTGTCTTTATTAACTACCTATTCCAGCCTTTGAGAACAATACCGCCGACCGTATTCCAATATTTGTTTGTGGACGAAACTTTACCAACTCTAAATTAGAATATTCTGGGAATCGTGTTTGAAGTGCGTTTAATAATGTTTCAGTGAGAAAAATATTTCTTGCGAAAGATATTTTTAATGCTTTGATTTGACTTTATGGAAATATTATTGAAAAGATTCTTGAATATAATAGTAAGGTTAAAATTCATTAAGTTTTATTACTATTTAATATCAAATATCTTCCACTCGTTTAGAGAAACATCCTAAGTATTGTAATGATATTTCTTTATAAGGCTGTATTCGTTGTACGCTTGAAACAATGTCATTTGATGATGTCCAAAAATCTTTGAGAAATTATTAGGTATTGGTGGCAAGCGCCAAGTTAAGATGGAGAGGTCCTGGGTTCCTAACCAGGGACACGGCACGACACAAAATATATAACTATTTACTACACTAAACTTACATTATTGATTCTATTAAGATCTTTCATGACGGTGAGACGACGACGATACTACAGATACAACAAATCCACCCTTATTTCTCTCAAAACCCAATAGAGCGTTCATCCAGGAAGTAAGTTTATAAAGCCAACTCACGCTTCATTCTTTCTCTAACACTCTACATGGGTCTGAACGGGACAGCATGCGAGTAATTAAGTTGATGGATGGACCGACTGTATGTGCATCACACGGGATTAATAAGTGATGTTTTGCTACAAAACTGTTATGCTCTATTTGGGGCCGTGACGTTTATGAAATTTGATGTCGATGAAATATAAACTCGAAACAACAATTTAACGCAATTAGGGTTTTCACGTATGAGACATTCACTAAATGTCAATACGTAGGGGTGAGGTCCGACTGCAGCATGATTGGTTATTTTTGACGTAACTTTGACAGATATGTCAATATTCACCAATCACGCAACAGACACCTCATATACGTCTTGCCATCTAGAGGATTTCTCAAACGCGGAAACACTTATTGTAGAGTAGGTAATAGATACTAAGAGCACCTTTTACTCTAGTCTTTACTCTAGGTCAAGAATATTTTGTCTGGAATAACTCAATGCAATGTAGCCTGGAATCAAGCCAACCGGAAGATGGCGATAGTTCACCGCCGTGCCAGAGAGCACGTTAAGCCTTTGGTCTTGCGCCTATCGTCTCATATATCTGGATGTCATATCACCGGACTAGAAAAGGTACTTTTAATGTAAATAAAGTTTGTGATTATTTAGTCACCCATCCTGCGGTTTTTACAATGACTATTACGATAATTTTTTCGAATTTTCATCCTGGGCAGTTTTATATTCGGGTTTGTATGGTTTATTCTAAAAGGATCAGAGTGCTTCATGGAATCGATCTAGGGGAATTAGAAGCTATAGTAAAGGAAATACGTAAGTAATAAATGTATTATACGCTAATCTCTGATCTAATATAACATCAACTGCCGTTTAACATTATAAGGATTAGGTCGTAAACAGACTGCCATTTCCCATCATAACTTTGTAACAATGCTATTACCTAGACCTGTGGATTGCGATATCCTTACTAATCCCCCCTGACACGGGTAGCCATTCCTTTTGACACTTCGGAATCATCGGATTAGAGCTAATGTGATTCCGTTCGTTCAACATCTGCGGCTACCCATGCGTGACGGGAAGCGAACCTGGGAACATTAGTTTTGATACTTAGTATCATTGATTCGTGTGAAGTGGGTGAAAATGTATGCTGTGCTTTCTCTTTTAAATGAAAATGATTAAATTACGTTTCACATACCGAGTTTATAAATAGTTCGTACATAGTTATATAGATAGATGTTGGTACGCATCATTCGTCTAAAGAACTCAAAAGACGAAGAACATTGAATTAAACCATCTCACAAAAAGCTTCAATATCGACTTAAGAACTAAAGTTGTACAACATCACAAATGTAACTTGGGGGTTTATCTCCTCGATTCGATCCTCCAATTAAATTCGAGCCGAAATGTGTGCTATATAGGCTGTATACACATACAAACATAAGCTTACATAAAGTTTAAGCTTCGCATCCATGGAGATTGGAGACATCTCGTTACCAAACATCAAACGTTTTCCTCAGCCGGCATGATTTACAAGTTCCCACAATAACTGTAAAACGATATCATGATGGAAATAAATACAAGCCGTGGCAACGACGAATATGAACTTTATCTTCTGGGCTGAAGACCCAAATTGACTTATTAATTTTGATTACGTTTAATTTGAGGGCGTAAACAGGTGATTTTGAAGCTTCGCGTATCTTCTATTGATTAGATTACTTCGTTTTTATTGCTTAACATCTTAAGGAAGACTGAACGTTTTCTGTAGATATTATACCAATTATATTTTTTATAGAGACAAAAAGTATGATTTTTATCACATAGTGACTTTGTACATCTTATTACTCAATTGTTTTGATGATCGAAATGATACATTCTCGGGAACAATAGACAAACTTACAAATCCAAAACCACGTGAATAATAAAATAAACCTATATGAATTTACAGATACATCAACTACTTTTTACTTTAAGTCTCCACGCTAGATCTACTTAATAGTAACTTTATTATTCTTTGCACAGTACAAGCAGAACTACTGCAATATCTAGTGTTCCCCGACTACTTACCCATACGCGGGCGCAAGTTTAAATTGGATACAGACGGCAAACAAGTTGCAAAGCGACGAGCTGCTGGCCGCGCTTTTCATAAGCCAATCTGGGTTCAGGGTATTATTTATAAAATACCTAGTCATTTCAACACATTCTGAAGTTGTACATTGTAGAGATTATGTATTATCATTGAATGAAAGGACGAATTTTGTAAGCGTGTGCGTCTTTTCGGCGAGGTCGGCTGTTATCAAAGAATCGGTGGAAAGTACCATTTTTTCCTCTTGACCTTTTTTTAGGTGCTATAGCGGGAAGTAAGTACATCATACGAAAGATAAGAAATATTGAAAAGTGCAGGTAAGTAAGTGGCTCTCGGCAGTAAGTGTCCGATATTAAACTAGCAGGTCCCACTCATTGTATTCACAGCTCACAACTCGCACACGGCGCACCGGCTAAAATGTACGTGAGAGCTTTAGTGTGCACAAACACAGAACATTCATTCACAAAGTTGCCACAATTTAGTTTCCTCAAAAATTTGCTCCAAAAATAAGTATCCAGTTTTTTTTTTTTAATTTTCTATCTCGAAAACGAGAGAAAATATCTTTCTTTTATAAAATGTGATGTAATCAGGTTCTGCTTGCCGCATGAAATCGATGCTTAAAGCTAAAGAAGCTCTACACCCTAAGTCATAAAGTGGTTCGAACGTGCTTTCGAGTTACGGTTAAACCTTTCGTAAAACCGGCATTTATTGATTTTAACAAAAAAGAACTGCACACATCTTTTGTACTACTAAGATAGAATCATTTTACTGCGGGAAAACTACCACAAATTTCACGGTGTATAATAAAAAAATGATATAATTTAATAATATTTATTTTTTATCTCTTGAATCTAGAATTCTACTACTACTTATCTAGAATCAACAAATCTATAGAAACACATACTTACCCAACATGCTGGAAAACTGCTATCGTTAGACCAATACCTAAGAAGAGCTCTGTAGATAATCTTAGCGATCTCCGTCCAATATCGATTTTACCTGTTCTTTCAAAAATATTAGAGACAGTTGTTCTCAGACAAATGGAGGTTTATTTAGAACAAAGTAATATCATACCAAAATTTCAATCAGGTTTTCGAAGAGGTCATGGAACTGAAACTGCTTTACTGCATGTAACTGATGAACTCACAGAGGCTTCAGATAGAGGGCTGTGTAGTATTTTAGTACTGCTCGATTACTCACGAGCATTTGACTGTTTACATCCTGATCTATTACTGGCCAAATTTTCACAATACGGGTTTTCGGATGATACGTGTCTATGGTTCAAAACCTTTTTAAACGATAGATCGCAAAGGGTTGTAACGGAGTCAGAGAATGGCGAAAAAAACCCATCTAAAATTGGAAAGCTTTCAAGAGGAGTGCCGCAAGGTTCGATCCTGAGTCCTCTCCTATTTTCGATCTTCACAGCAGACTTACCTTCAACCATGCTTACATGTAAATACCATTTATATGCAGACGACACCCAATTGTATCATTCCTTCGAGAGTAACAATATTAATCAAGCAGTAAAGCAAATCAATCAAGATCTAGATAGCATATACAAGTGGTCACAAAACAATTGTTTAGTTTTAAATCCTGCCAAATCTAAATACATAATATGTGGTACAAAGGGTAAAATTAAGAAGGTTGAGGATAGCGATGAAAAAATAATAATAAATGATACGATAGTACAGCAGGCTACGTTCGCTAGAAACCTAGGACTAATCTTGGACGGAGAGCAAAAATATGAAAAACATATCAACGATAAAATAAAAAATGCTTTCTTCAAATTAAAGTTATTATATAAAATAAGACCCTACATTAAAGAAGAATTAAAAATACGGTTGATAGATACTCTTGTGTTGTCCCCATTTAACTATTGTGACTCGGTTTATGGTACACGATTAAATCAAAACTCTGAAAAAGCGATACAACTAGTACAGAATGCGTGTATTAGGTTTTGTTTTCGAGTTCCGAGGAGAGCTTATATCATTCCGTTCATGAACGATAAAGGAATACTCAACATGAGCGCGAGGCGTGAGCTGCATTATGCCTGTCTTACTCAAAGAGTCATAAGGTCTGAAAGTCCAGAATACTTGTTTGAGAAACTGTCGTGGAAAAGAGATCTTAACAGAACAACTCTTCGTTTAGTCGAGTCAAACTTACTTCGAATACCGCCTCACAAAACAGTACGGTACAGAGGAGGTAAAACAGTACGGTACAGAGGAGGTTTCAAATTTAAAACCGCGAAGATTTGGAATGATCTGCCTCCACCGCTAAGAACTAAAATATCACCTGCTAGTTTCAAGATTAGGTATAAGGCAGCTTTGCTAAAAAGACAAATCGCTGTGAAAATTTGAGACATTCTTACCGCAAAATGATAGCCCTCAAAGATTTTTTTCATCATAAAAGAAGCTTTCTACTCACCTTTATATTACCTAAGAAGTAGCAAAACACACACACTCAATCTCTCTCTCTCACACACACACACACACACACACACACACACACACTCACACACACACACACACACACACACACACACACACACACACACACACACACACACACACACACACTCCCACACACACACACACACACACACACACACACACACACACACACACACACACACACACACACACACACACACACACACACACACACGCACAAAACACAGTACACTTGCAAATAAGCACAATACTTTCACATACACACGCACACTTATACAGTCATACTTTGTTCATACCTGTTTATGTAGATTTTTTTATAAGATTATATTTGTAAATGTCAGCCAAGCTCACTAATTTAGCTCTCTCATACCATCCCTGAGAGCCGGGGGAAGTTGTAAACCAGCGCGAGCGCGGGGCCCCTCCCCGCGACCGCACAAGCTGAACCTCCTCCGTTTGTCTTGAAAATTTGTGTCTTAATAATGTATGTGTAAATTGTAAATGTTTTATTTTTTTGAGACAATAAATGACTTTTTATTTATTTATTTATTTACCTCTACTTCTGTAAAGATGTACATTGTACATAATTGCATTTTCTTACAGTTTTAAAAGACAACTATTTAATACAACCGTTTTAAATGTTCTAAAAGCACATGGCAGTTACTTTGCTTGCTCATTCTAAACGCTGAAACTGTTTCTAATTTCACGAGCGGCTGCGAACAGATGCTTAGAGAGGAAACCAAAAAACTGCAACCAATTTAGCCTCCTCCAGCCAGGAACATGCCTACTCAGCGTTTTCAATTGCCCGCCAAATCTACCGCGTCCGATGTTCGTCTCTGGGAAATGTGCTTACTCATTCAGTTATATTAACTTTATAATCGCAGTTTTTGGGACAAACCCGACGAAGGCATTTATTTTAGTGCTAAAGTTACAGTATTAATTGCTGGGGAATTTTGCAATATCCTGTTGCAAGTAATCTCTAAGTTTACTAAGGTACGTGCATGACGAATTTCAAGCGTCTAACTTAAGCGTTTTAGATTTTCATACAAAAGGATTTTCCCGCTTATTTCCCGCTGTACTGGTAGCTACATCCCTTCCAAATTTCAAGTGCCTACGTTTAGCGTGCGTTAGTTCGTCAGTCAGTCAGTTTTTCCTTTTATATATTTAGATATTGTGTAATTCTCACAATTTAATTCAGGCAAGAGACTTGTGAGAGACGATTTTTAGCATTGAAACGAGACTTCGCTCTCTCCTGGAGCAAGAACTGTTGGATTCGCTGGTTATATCAAATACAAAATCGGATCTAATTAAGGATGACGAAAACAACAGCTGCTACAATTGAATAATTAACTACATAGCTGAAAGTTCTCCTCGTTAAAAAAAAACTTTGGCTAGATTTATATATTACTAGCTTTCCGCTCGCGACTTCGTCCGCGTAGAGACGTTTAACGGGTAAAACATGACGTCCTAATAGCGCAGTCGGTTAAAAAGTAGCCTACAACCTTTTCTAGGCTCTGGACTATATCTGTACCAAATTTAATTTAAATCGGTCCAGTACTCTATGCGTGAAAGCGTAACAGACTGACAGACAGAGTTACTTTCGGATTTATAATATTAGTAAGGATAAGGATTTGTTACTAGTGATCCGCGCCCTCGCTTCGCTTCGGGTAGGTAGGTATATCCCCCAGACATAAGACTGATCTAGATCGACTTTCGTCCCCGAGAACCCCTACATATAAAATTTCAGCGAAATCGTTAGGGCCGTTTCCAAAATAACATGCTTTTTTAATCCAGGGCGCCACTCAAACGCATACAGAAAAAAACATTTAAATCGGTCAAGCCGTTTAGTAGGAGTTCAATGACATAAATGTATGAAAAGAAAAACTGACTGACAAATCAACGTACTTGAAATTTGGAAGAGACGTAGCTTAGATACCGTAGAGGTGCACTAAGAAAGGAATTCGCGTAATCCCCTCGGGAATGGGAAATAGCAGGAATATCCTTTTGTATTAAAAAATCATATAATTCTTATGTTTTATTAAAATATCAAAATTCTTTATGTTTAACTCGAAAATTGGTTGCCCAAAATACAGGCACTGCCTAGTTTGGGGACCCTTGTAAATTGCAAAATATTTTCGCATTCTGCCTTTGCACATTTGTAATTTAAAATGCTTCGCAGATAAGACTATGCCATGATTTTATGTAAATGTAAATGTATGTATGAAAAATCTAAACCGCTTAAGATACACGCTTGAAATTTGGCATGCTAGATCTCTAATGAACGTAAAGCATACTTGCTACGAAACGGGAGTTATTGGGAAAAACTTTTGTTTGTAAAATTACAGGATTTTACATACAAAAGTTCACAAAAGTCAAAAGTCCACGCGGGCACAGCTAGTTATGTATATTGAGATAGGTAAATACTTACTTTTTTTTTACTCTATTTAAGCAAGTATTATAATACAGTTTTTTATCGTTTATTTATCTCAATTTGTGTATCTCAGTATTTTTCGATAATATCTCATCACCATGATAATATAGTCTCGGGCCCTGGGATTGTGATCAGCCACCCGGGCCCTTGCGGCTCAGTCCGACCCTGACGACATAAATGTCTGCTAATGTGATTCAACAAGCTCTACCTAACATGTAGTAGATAACACGTCTGTCTCATCTATAATAATATGTAAATGTGTGTTTGACAATTACTAACGCCACAGGATCGGTGGTAATAGGCCCGCTCTCCTGTTTGTGCATAGGGACTCAAATCACAATATTCGCCCGTCCGCTCTGCATATAAATGCACAAATATGGCGGCAGCTCAGTCACCGAAACCGCACGCCCGCATATGTCTATGCATACAAATTAGCCGCATACCGTGTGCAGGACGGCCGGACTACGCGCGATGCAGGGCTTTATATTCAGTTAGCTACACACGAACAATACTGAATTAACACTACACAGGACCGGCTGAAGGCTTGGTAATCATCTAACAATACTGTAAGTAGTCCTACTTAATGTTTTGGACTTTAGAATATTCTAATTCCTCCGACGCTGACACATTTAAGTAAAAAAGTATGTGGAATTGGAATTTGGAAATATTAATCAAAGTAATATTAACCAGATAAGGTCACTTTGTAGGTATGTACATGCACAATCTATAAGTGCAATAAGTACATAGTTAATTTGATATGTTTTACCAAGTAAAAATAATAAATGGTTAAATAAATTTCAGACATCACACGCCTACATTGATCTGATCCCGTAGTAAATATTTAAGCACCTGCATTACGGAAAATTAATTCAACAGCGGAATATAAAAATAAACTTTGATATATAAATAACACAGCCAGACAGCATGTCGCCATAACTGGTGTTACTCGACCAAATATAGTAATAATTTAATGACCTCTCAAAGATCAATAACACCAACACCATTACGGGCAATGATAGGGTAAGCTATATTTACTCATTATATTAAATGAAGGGTAATTCTTTTATAAGTAAGTACAATTTACCTATATTTGTAATCTATGTGTTAGAAACCTATTTTATTAACACATAGATGGACACAATCAGGTCCTGATAAACAGGTCATTAGAAGTAATCGTTCCTAAACGAGAAGGACTTCTAATAAACAGTAATTTGTAGTCCTTATAAGTCCTTAAATTGGCCCTGTATAATGTTTAAACCAATTCGATTGGAGGCTAAAAACTTATCGTACCAATTTACCATCACATGCTCCCCGTACGTCAAAGGAGCTTGCCGGTAAAATGTTTTAAAGGCAATCTCGATTACTTCCTCTCGCCACCCTAACTATGAGCCTTTTTCAACCCAGTGAAGAAAGAAAGGATCACTAGAAAATATCCATACTTAACAATACACAAAATAATCGTTTCGAATGGTGCTGTTAGAGTAAATATTATTGTACATTGTGTTTTTCTATTAGTTCCAATACTTCAGTAAACTTAAACGGCCAGTTTTTGCATTAAAAACGCTTTAAGTTAAGTTTTGGGGCAGAGCGTGGTAGGTATGTGTGTAAGAAAGGATCACCATAAGAAGTACTCACCACAAGAGTAGAAAGACTGTATTTTATTAAAATATTTAAAGAATGTTGTAACTTTTAATTAATTTTGTAAATACATAGTCAACTTAAGTAACTACATAATGGAATTGAAGATTTATATTTTATGTTGTTTTCAAACTTGCTACAATATCGTCGACTACGTCTTACAACTCTAAAATTGAGGGACACAATTCAAGGTAATGCTGGTTTTTGTATTGGGATGCAGTCGGAAGACAACCGCCGACAGGTTCAAATCCCTGAGTTACAAAACAGCAGTTATTTATTTTTTTCTATTTATCAAATAATTTAAAACGATAAGTAGGTGAGAACCGCCAGTATCGGGCCTGCACCGACGTACGTGCATCCAATTTCACCGGCTGACTGTGAGCGGAAGGCTGCAGAATAGAAGCCAAAAAACTACGCCCAATAGAGCTGATTCAGCTCACTGGGATACGAGCGCCAGGGGCGGACTAAGGAACCATTAGCCGGACACTGAAATAGTAATTAAATATAAATAAATATTTCGCAACACCACATAAGTACATCGATTTGATCTCGTGGTAAGTAACGCACTTGTGTTACGGATGTTAAAAACGACAGTAGATACACAAATAAACTTTAATATGTAAATAACACACCCAGACACGAAACAAACACATTTTTCATCATTCATCACACAAATATTTGTCCGAAGAGGGAATCGAACCCGAACGAACGACTCTTGGAACTGCCAGCCAGGTCCACAAACAACTATTTCACCGAGGCAGTCAAAATATTTAAACGCTTATTTACAAATTGTCTAGGCTAAAAATTAACAATCCAAAAACTGACTGAGTACTTCATCGCCTTCTCAGTATTCGGCATAAAGTATTCCAGTATTTGAGGACCAAAATTATTTTTAGAATATAATAAAATAAAACTGTTTCAAACTTAGTACAATTGTATAAAACAGTTTATGGGACAGTATGAAAACCTACCTTCTTTTAAACTGTTTAAAAATAACTATAATATGTACAAATCCCTGAAAAGAAAGTAATTCATTATCATGAGATTTTTTTCTCATTGCTCTTTTTACTGAAGAAAAATTCACTCGTGTTTTGCATAGATGACCAAATAAATTATATGAAGTACTACAGTTACTCCCCTTTTCGTTAATTTTTGCATTCGCAGGTGCTGTGATGAGGCCAGTCCGGGTCTGGTATAATGCTACTACCTCTTAATTCCCAAAGAATGAGTACGACAATAAGCGAAATGAAACCATGCTTGAAACCGAAAACGCTGTAGAAACAACGGCATAGCGTAATTGTACATTTGGTTCATATTCTCGTTACAGAGACTTTGTTGAGTAATCGATAACGGGTACATTTTTCAATTTTAGAAACGACAAAAGGAGAAGAAGAAGGCTTTACTCCTCCATTTGCTTAGTAAGTTTTTTAACCGACTTCAAAAAAAGGAGGAGGTTCTCAATTCGTCTGTATGTATAATATTTTTTTTTTTTGTATGTTCACCGATATTTTCGTCAATTATAGACGGATTTCAAAAATTTTTTTTTGGTTGGATAGAGTTCACTTCCGAGGTGGTCCCATTTTCACCAGTCTTGGCATATTATCTGAAGTCATATTGGCATTTGCTTCTGGCTATCATAATTTTATGATGCTGAGCTGATGATGGAAGGTCAACTCCTTAATAGTTATGAGTAAAAGAATAATTATTTTAATACTGTATACATATTAAGACTACTAGTTATAATATCAGAAGCATTACAGGTGAGCTAAACTATTAGGTTGACCAGTCTAGGATCTGATGATGGGATCCAGGAGAAATCGAGGGCAACCCTCAAATTTTATAGGCACATGTACCGCGTTTTACATATTTTCTGAAGTTATATTGGCATTTGCTTCTGGCAATCATAATGTTATGATGCTGAGCTGATGATGGAAGGTCAACTCCTTAATAGTTGGGAGTAATGGGATTATTCTTTCAAATCTGTGTACATATTGATACTACTGGTTATAATATCAGTAGAATTATAGGTGAGCTTAACTAATAGGGTGTAAAAAATTAACACTAAAAAGGATGAAAAAAATTGTAAACAAAAAAAAAACCGCCTTCAAAAACACGACTCACTAAAAATTACAAAATAATATAATACGAACATTAATCTGGGTATGAATTTGATATGTTGTTGAAGGCGGTGCCGTTTATATTTCACGCAGTTTTCCTCAAAAATTTAATTGGCACCGCCTTCAACAACATATCATATTCATACCCAGATTAATGTTCGTATTATATTATTTTGTAATTTTTAGTGAGTCGTGTTTTTGAAGGCGGTTTTTTTTTTGTTTACAATTTTTTTCATATACGTATCTACTCTAAATGTAATGTAGAGATCTAATATTGTGAGCTATGTTTTCCAATAAAGATTTATTATTATTTATTATTACTAATTAATTAAGAGGAAAATTCAATGACGTTATGCAACTCTGTGAGTGTATGTGTTCAGCGAACACTGTTTTATTGAATGTGGTCAGGAAATAAAAAGGAAGAAGTTCACTGCATTGTGTATTATCCCCTGTGAGTCCCCATTTCTATGATTAATGTGTCGAATCCCTGAAATCTGAAATGCAAAGAGCCGTCAAAATTTAACTTCGGTATTTATAAGGCATGCATCAGCCATTAGGGTGTTTGTGAGCCAGTCGAGGATTGTAGTCGGCAGCGCTCGTTAGACGGAGAGGCCCGGGCGGGCCGGGAAATCCGCGGAAGGAAGAGATAAGATGCAGGAGGCTTAGACAAAGTAACGAAAACGAAACGATAACGAAGTTCGATAAAATGTATATTGTATAGGATTGACATAAGATTGACAACATTAAGAAAGACCGGCACCAGGCCCCGTAGACAAAGTAACAATATCGAAACGATAACGAAGTTCGAAAAGAATAAAATGTATGGGATTGACATTAGACGCGTTAAATCCCATACATTTTGAAGTTCGTTATCGTTTCGATATTGTTACTTTGTCTAAGTCCCCAGGTATCATAACGTCTGGGGACAAGTTCGGCTGAACTATGTTCAGACATGTCGACGCGGGCACTCCGTAAGTTTACCCGCAAGTAGGTGTATTTGATCAACTACTAAGCTACTTTATTGTCCGTCTTTTGTAATCCTTCTTAGAAATAAAACTGGTCATGTTAAACGAACTCGTGGAAAATACCTAAATAGTACGTGAATAGTTATTTACAGATTGTGATAATTTTTCCGAAATATCGTTAACTTAACTTCTACAAAAAACGAATTAAGAGGTTATTAACATTTTCTTTTGCAACGTCCATAATATCGTATCTCGTAACAACCAAATTCAAAAGCGGCTCGCACCTACTTCTGGCGAGAAACCTTTAAAAGTACCCGCCAAAATCGATAGAAGTTTAATTAAAGTGTTCCCCGCTCTTTGCGGGGCTTCGTCCGGCGACTGTCATCTGACAGCTAATCAATTCTGGGGAGGCGCGTTTTTAATAACACCACAATGCCCTGTTGGCTTCTTGAGGCGGCCGCCTAATCGACTGGAAGAGATGTCGGTGTAAGCCAATACGCGGCCCTTGGTAATTACTTGCGTAGACGGTATTCAACTTGACTTTTTGTCCTCAACAGTTTAAAAACACATGGATATATTTTCATTTTGTTAGTCTCTTAGCTTGAACGTTTGGTTGGGAGTTTTGAATTTAGAATGTTTACTTAAGAATCTGTTAAATAAGTGCACTTTTAAAAAAAAGTCTAGCAACTCAGTTTTTAATCCAGTAAGTCCCCATCCTTATCCACTTGTGCATGATGTGCCTTTTTCCAGCAAGTAATAAAGGTACATATTACAATTAATAACATTCTTCAGTACAGGTATATCATGCTGTCTCAACGTAACACAGAGTTATTCATATTATATTACATTCTTTAGTGTCTGCTACACGTTTATATTAGGTATTACGTAGCCCAAAGTGTAGGTTACTTTCTTTATTACAGTATTACGTTGCGAAAGAATAATCAGGGCACTGTGTTCACCTCCACAAAGGTGACTTGACTCATGGTTGTTACTCAGCCATGAGTATCGCTTACAGAGGGGGTGGGGGTTGAGGACCCGAGGTCGCTCCGCTATGCCCCATGACTCAGGATAATCGGCATTACGTGTTTTCTCTATAATACGATAACATCGAACCATAAAACCGCTCTGAAACCCATTCCTGATTGTACATTGAAGCCAAATATAAAGTTTAAAATTAATAAGACGCTATTGCGATGCTAAAATAGTTATTTACGGATCCTGCGCGACAGTACTCGTACCTCCACGAAATTCCGACAACACTGTACCTACTCGCTGCAATCCTTCATTTGTAAGATTGTTTCAGTTAACTCCGATCAAAGTTTAAAAAAAAACTATGATTGGTACAACCCAATGGAAACGTAGAAAAAAGTAACTATGTAGCACTTATTTTTTATTTTTAATACATGAGTGGCCTCAAGTCCCGTTTTCATTTTAAAACTTTATCAAAAAACATAAATTATACCAAAAATAATCGGCTTTGAGCTTTCCTGGTAAATAAGATAAATTGAAATGATATTTTAATTTTAATTTAGTTTATATTACAACGTCCATAAAAAAAAAGGTGAGCAAAAAACCACTGTCACCTATTTTCCGTTGAATACATAACAGAGGTAAGCGAAATAGCACGTGTTCCCGATGCAGGCAATAAAACGGATTAAATGGCGCCGATAGTCACTCCAAATCTGAAACAGCTAGCATGTTCTCCGTGCTACGTACAACTTATCGCTGCGCTACGAATATCATGCCGCATCGTAGTCACTGCTACAAAATACCTACGATAGTTACGGATGCAAATATTCTGTTTAATTGCTTTAATTATGATTAAGAAAGACTTCACTTGATAAATAACTCTTTAAAAAATTGGGTTAATCTGTTTTATGGCATATTTTGACTGTTTTAGTTTTGTGTTTTTCACTCTAATGCTGAGATAGAAAACACGCTACTACTCGTATCTACTGTGCATGGAATTGAAGGCTTTCATTGAAATATTTTAGGTTACCTAACTCGATTTTAACATTCATCTTTAGTAAAATTATATATTTTGTTTTACGACATTCTCAAATACCCAAGTCCTTTCAACTTAGGGGTATGAGCCTACACGCCTATTAGCTTACGCTAGGAAATCCTGTACAACTAGAATTAATGTTTTAACCGAAATTATATAAGTAATATAAGTAAGGACTTGGATATCTTTTCATTTTCTCATTTATCTTACTTGAAAATATGTAAATCCAAGTTATAATGTTATTTGTGTAGTGTAACTTTTATTTCCTTTTGATTGCTCCTTTTGTAATGTATTCAGAGTAATATGGACTTTAACATAAGTTTATTTTTACAAACTATTTGAACTATACAATACCATTGCCGTGTTCAGCTATGATCGGGGCGCAAATTTAACTGTTTTCTTACCTAAAATAATTTTTGTATAAGCCTGGATTTGTGTTCTGTTGCTGTACCAAATAAATAAATAAATAAATAAATAAATAAATAAATTATTTCGTGGAATAAACGTGGAAGTAGAATAGAATAGAATAGCAAACGTTTAGAATAGAAAACGTTTATGGACCACATAACATAAACAAATAGGTATACAACAAATTATATCAATACGCAATAACACAAAACTCAATCAAAAACACACATGTATGACAGATAAAAAAAATACAAAGAATTAACACGAACAGATAAGGAAATAACAGGGAAGTAGAGTTATGAATGAGTTAATAATAAAAAAAAATGATTAAAACCTCTGTTGACTTTGCAATACTGTTACGTAACAAGCATGTGGTGCTTGAACGTATATCCGACCGCATAACGGGCGATTTAACGGATTTCTATCACAAAATCTCGACAGCTCACCACACACAGCCAGCGATTCCCCGCAAACTATGCCTTGTGAATTATGAAGCACATTTATAGGCTGCGAAATTACGAACAAACGCATTAAATTATGCTTTGGGACCAGATAATGTTCCGCCGTAAATAGAGATGCGTAACTGAGCTATATCAACTCAGTGAGTTAACTAAAATGAATGACAAACAATGCACTATTTCAAGATGATTGCACTCTTAGTACCTTTATGTCATTGGACACAGTGGACTTTGGACCATCCTTATGGTGCGGACATACGTTATAAACTGTTAGTATTACGTCTGACGTGCTGTTACCAAAAAGTACTATTACCAATTAGTGCATTCAATTAGTAAATGCCAATAAAGGTTTTTGGCTACCATCGAAGTCGCTGAAACACTTTACTGGCCATAGAAAAATATACATTAAAAGGCAAAACGTTGGGTTAACTTAATAAGCCATATTCAACAGAGTTATTACGTCGACTTAAAAAATCGCTACGTTACCCATCTCTAGCCGTAAATATGCCATAATAGCTTTATCTCACGCCACAGTGGATCAGTGGCTGACATGACTGCTGATCGATGAATCGGTAATGGGACCGTTCGTATCAATTTGACATGCAGATATTGCCAATCATATTGTTTGACTCAGTGTATCGTTTTGTTCGGGACGCATATTTAAAATACAGAGTTGAAATATGTGACTTAGTTATCTTGTTTTATTTTTATTTAGTTTTTCGGGGAACTTTATCATACAATTGCAAAAACCTTTTTTTGATTTGGCACAACTATTATAGTTTTCATTATAAAATTCTCCCTCATCTAGATCACCTACATACGAGCACTGCAATCATCTCTTCTAAAGAAGTAGTATGATTCTACAGCCCTGTCATTCCTGTTGACCTTAAGCTTTTCAATCAATCGAAGCTCATTAAATGACTAAACGTCTCTTGCATTAGTCATCGGTGCCAGTCACGTTCATATCGAATTCATGACTACGAAAAACTAAACTGGTTGTCCTAGGAGACCTGTATGTTTTTATACGATATTTTGAGCTAGAAGTTCAATGACCTCTGCCCTTGCCCGCGCCTGGACGTTGTCTCGGTAAATCAATAATTCACACTGCCGTATAAAACTGAGTGCACTTCATTATTCTCGCAAGTTTAATGAGGATCCGTGGTGTGGACGAGCTCGGAATATTCAAAAGGGTCGCCTTTCAAATCCGGGAGTTTGACGCAGATTCGGTGCTCGCCACAGCCTGTTCGTGCTTAGCTAAATACAACTCGGTAGTGAATAATAAAATAGATGCTCATCTGTAAGGTTCTCGTTTTCTCCGTCAATCAGTCTTTTTAGATTGTTTTCGTAAGTTTATTTGTTCATAATAGCTTTTTAAATAAAGTTTATTAACAAAAGTCTTTCTAGAACTAGAGACGAATCTAATTCGCAATTGACAGATAGTTTTCGGGTTCATATTTTAATTTAATAGCAAGAGGAGTCTTGTCCGTGACCACGAGCGCAGTAAAGAGCTCAAAACGTCGGATCTCTAAATAATGTTTAGAATAACAATACACGCGAGTTTAATCCGTAAAATTATTTCAAATGTGTAGTGCTCGCTCAAATAATAGACAATACTATGAATTTATTCTTTGTTTTGCGCAGTTGTGAATCATTTTTTACTATAACCTGTTATTTGTATCTTAAATTGAACAACGTTCTCAAATAAAATACATAAAGCACGATAGGTATATCGGTTTCTCTGAAGTTTAATGAAGGCTCGCGGCTGTACGCGTAGGGAATACTTAAAAAGGGTCGTCTTTTAAATCCAAGAAACGGATGCTGAAGAATGTAAGTTAGTAGTGTGTAGGCGGGCTACTTCCATTGAATTATTTTTCTTCAAATGGGTTGAAACCTTCGATATTGATTCGAATATACATACTAACCGAAATCCATTTGTACACGGAGCTTTGTGTAACGTTAGCCGACACCTAATATCTAACGAGCATCTTCTACCTACGTAAAGACCACAATGTTTCAATAATAATAATAAGCGTAGCGTAGTCGGATGGAACAAAAAAATTCATCCGAAGCTCATAGGAACAGTCAATACTCGTAGAATTCACGATAAAAACATTGAAGAAATTCGAATACTCTACCTCCCATAGACCCCGTATTGAACGACACCTCTTTTATGATCTAATTTTGTGAGTTTGTCCTACAATAAAAAAGGTTGAAGGGAATATCTTGAAAGGACCAGGCGGCCTCTTTATAGCACAATGCGATCGTATATAAGTTTGCGAAACTTTCGCAATGTTTTCAGTATTACATTGTCTAAGCCGTACCCTCCGTCTAGTTTCAGTTTATGGTAATTTATATTTTCTTTTTAATGTTCGTCTGTTATGGTTGTCTGAAGTATGCAGTATATTTGGTAGTACCAAATAGTAAACAAAAGATTATGTTGACCAAATGCCATAAACGCGGCTATTTAAGCGTATAAGTATTATCAGTTCATTTTTCGTATTGTCTTTTGTATAATACTTATACGAAAAATGAACTGTAGGTATACCCACTTCTCTCAACACCCCTTTTTTTCTCTTTATAAAGCCTTAAAAATCGTTGAATTTAACTATGTCATATGAAAAATACAGAATGCATTAGGTACAGTTTCTCGCCTCTTGCCTTCCTCCTTATTCTAAACGTTACTGATCGTTCACTCGCTTTGATCAAAGTGCAGGTTGCTTCTGATAAGAGGCTTCAATCAAGCAGCTCTGTATTTATTTGTTCTCGAGTGAAATCAGCTATTAGAGTTTATGGGAGAACCGATATTTTTAACCTTTGAAAGTAGGTCTTGCGACAAATATAACATTTCTTTGACACTTAAAGTTAAAAGGCTTAGAAGTAGTAGTCAGTCATAACGCAAACAAAAGCCCGGTAGTGGTTACATTGAGTAAAACTCAAATATAGCAAATTTAAAAAGAATACTATTTATGATTTTATTATATTAAAATCATGAATAAGAAGATACTGTACTAATAGTTCGTAAGGTTAATAAAACTAGGTAGAAACTAAAGCAAACACCTAATTGTAGGGTCAAAAGTTTTATATTTTTAAAGTAACAATGGGAGTAATCAGATGGAAATTGCAGACACTATCCTCTTTGTTGTCTCCGCAAGTCTAGATAATAATCCAATTATGGCACAAGCTTCTCTTTCGTTGTTAAGTGAAAGAAAACAGCGGCCAAAGGCGAAGTAGACTAGTGGCCTTAATTAACCATAACTTTGTCCTTGGATAATGAGGCTTTTTATAAATTCGCTTGTAGGTCGCCACTTGCCTCCTGAAAAGATTCAGGCTGAAAAACTACGCTCAAGTAAGTGCGGTAAGATTAATTTCAGACCATTAAGTAGCTATGGTGGGCACGAACTTTCATGGAAAATTTTTGGAGATTTCTTGGCCGTTCATAAAAAACGTCGAGTAATTAATGTGTGTTTAAGTCTGCATACGTAATAACTTTTTTTTATTAAGAAACTTAATTTACTCGGCGCGGTGGAACAGTGGTTCATAGCCCAGGTTCATTACGGTTTCAAGAGTCGTGGGTTCGATTCCCACGCGGGACAAATATGTGTGTGACGAACATCGGTGTTTGTTCCGTGTCTGGGTGTTATATTAAATATATTTATTTAAGTGTATTTGTGTATCCACTGTCGTTTCTGATTTCCGTAACACAAGTGCTTAAACTACTTACCACGGAATCGGATCGATGTATGTGATGTTGTGAAATATTTATTTCTTTATTTACAGAGGCACGAAAATAGGTCTCCACGTAAAACAATACTTTTACAATTTCACTGTTTTAATCAGAGTTTTGAATGAAAAAAATACATAGAGAGGAGAGGTAAAAGTAATAAAAAATAAGGAAAAGCTCATAGAAATAGAGTTCCAAGCAGTTATATTTAAAACTTCAATCTTTTTAATATGATTAAGAAAAAGCCTTTTAAAATAATGTCGGAGTTGATTTAATTGCCTGACGCGTTTTGTAATCGAGATATTTTATCTCGGCGAGAAGACGCTTAGTCGGAATTTAATTTTGTACTCCTCTGATCTCGAGATGTTTTGAATAATTCGCCAATCGGAAATCTTATTTGACGGCCTAAAATAATTATTGAATAAACGCCTCCAGATATCCCGGCCAGCCTAACCTTTAAACGATATTTCTAATTATAATACCTAATACCACACGGAATGACGGAAGTTGGGATTCTTATCAAACTTCCCTTATAAAAAAATATTTAGTGAACCATGATTGGGACTTGGACTCCTGGAATACAAGGTCTCCCTAGTTCAGGCACCAGTTCCACACGCTTTTGAGTTAGCTCTCCAAATATTGTTAAATAAAATGTACCTTTCAAGTTTTAAGTTATGTTTTAAGTTGTGAACTTACGTGTGAAAACATTAATGCTTTTTTATTTACTACTAGCTTTCCGCCCGCGACTCCGTCCGCGTAGAGACGTTTAACAGGTAAAACATTACTTCTTTATAGCGCAGTCGGTTAAGAAGTATCTTATATCCTTTCCTAGGCTCTGGACTATATCTGTACCAAATTTCATTTAAATCGATTCAGTACTCTATGCGTGAAAGCGTAACAGACAGACAGACAGTTACTTTCGCATTTATAATATTAGTAAGGATTCAGTAAACTCAAAAGAATAGTTGACGACGCGTGTATACTCGTATAATACAAATGTATTGAATACCAACAGTTCCATTCAACCTTTTCAATTATTTGGCATGTAGCCTAGCGTATAAGTAGTACTGAGCTTCTTCTAGATTTCAAAGCTTAGTAGGCACTGAATATTCTCTGAATAGCATTCTTTGACGCGTCCCGTAAGGAATGCCCCCCGAAAGGGGAGGATTCAGATTTATACCCTCTGCCCGGAAACTTTTACTGCTTTGCTTTTATTTTCCTTTGATCGATAGAGAAATATAACGTGGGCGGAATCGTGTAGTTCATTCTTATTAAAGATATTCTTAGGGATCTTTACTTAGGCGTATATTAAGTTTTTCGTTTAGTTTCAAAAAGTATAAAGCCTCCTGCTAACAGTTGCATATAAATACTGCTCTCTTCGCTACTGCAGGGCATGGTCTAACTAATTCTGCGTATATTTTTACATCAGGTATATAGGCGCATTCGAATTAGCCGCTATTAAAGGCCTGATCGCCCTAGTTTAGGGTAGGGCCGTGCCCCATCAATGGGGACATATATGGGTTGATGATGAATTAGTCGCCCGGCCGCAGCACCACTGCAGCTCTGCAAATTATTTGAATGCACTGTTAGTCAACAACTATGATTTGAATCATACGTGTGATATGCAGGAAGTCAAAAATGTTCTATGACATACCACGGTTTTCCGTAATAACGACCATATTGAAGCTAAAACTACCTATATAGAACAGTAATCTAGTAGATACTCACTCAATATTCATGAAGAACTATCTCATTAAAAGAGCCGGCAACGACTTTACCTCACTATTATCTAAAGCGTGCCACTTAACCGTATCTAACAATATTAGTAAGCTAGTCAACGTTGTGCCCTCGAACCGAGTTAATGAAGGAGCGATCTATAAGCGCTACGTAGCACAATTTATGAACATACTAAGCTAGGTAGGTATGATCGCTGTGGCACAAGACAGTTTCACGCTTCCCGCAACCTGGTAAAGCCGACAAAGCCTTATTAGGTCTGTGTGCACCGTGCAAGATGCGGCGGGCATCAATCGATGTGCGTTGCCAAGGCAACGCGCGCCGCCCGTGACGACATGCCCTTTATACCTTACGACGCGATATTGATGAATATAATAGAATAGAATGAATAAATACGCATTTTGGACCGGCACATAGGTACTATAGAGAGTTTCAGGTGTGAAAAATACTCATGTGACGCAATCGTCAAAAAACAATACGCCAGAACAGAGCTTTGTCACCCAGCGAAAGAAATCCAAAATCAATATCCCAATAAGCAATTCATTCGAAGAACTATCAGACCCTGAAGAATATTCTTCATTAACATCTACACCACTAAGGACACTCAACGTAAGCTCTAAACTCTCACTTAACAATAGCTACGAATTACAAAAACTCACTGAAGAAAACCAAAAACTGAAACAAGATTTAGACAGAGCAAACAAAGAAATAAGTAATTTACTAACAGAAAATAATAATCTAACAAAAATAATCACAGGGCAAGAATTACATATAAAAACCCTAACCCCATGTAGTAAAACACCATCGAGTATCAGATCTATAGAGCTTTCAGATAGACAGGTCCCAGGAAAATCACATAGCAAAGTAATATCTCATTCAACACAAACAGCGGGGACCGCACTCCACGAAACATCGGAAATAAAACGCTCGGACAGCTATCACCGCCAGATGTCGCTAGCAGTATCAGAAAACCAATAAAAGAGAAGATCATTCCAGACGAACCTACATACGTACCTACTAATAAACTGCAAACGAATATTATGAAAATACATATAATAGGCGACGAACAACTTCAAGGATTAGCTGCAGCTTTAATAAAATCGAGGTATAATAAATGGAATGATAATTACAAACCTTATGCACATATATTGTCAGGCGCTTCAAGCGTAGAAATATTGAAATACTGTATAAAATTAAATAATATAAATGATAATGATATAATAATTTTAGGATTTGGTAGTAATGACAGGGATCTACATATTTTACATTCAAACATCTGTATACTATTGAACCGACTTTGCAACAATACAGTTTATATTGTACCAATAAACTGTAATTTGTATTTAAATGTAAAAACTCTCAATTATAATGTACGATTGTGGACAAAGCACTTCAAAAACTGCTCAAACATTGATATGAATATATGTGACTCTGCAAAGCCAATTTACCTCAGTTATTTATGTAAAAAAATAAATCTATACATCGACTATGCTGATTACAAACACCAATACTTAACACCTAAAAGTCTGAAGATGCATATCACTCGCCCGGCCGCGCAACACAGTTATACTGAAATAAATAAATGCACAACACCTAAAAAAGGCACTATACCATATTATTTCAAAAAAATATCTACAGCAGAATCACCTGCTTCAATTATTAATCAAAATTGCACAACTATGGAGCTGTCGCAAACCAAAGAAAACTCATTTTTTCGTACTTAAAGATACACATACATTTACAATTTTCCATCAGAATATCCATGGCCTACTATCAAAAAAAGAATTAATAGAATTATCATTGCTAGAGATAAAAAACCATACAAACCCAGATGTACTCTGCTTCACAGAGACATTTGTGAGTAAAAATAATTTAAAAAACATAAATATTAACAATTATGAAGTAGGGCATAACTACTCGCGGATAAATAAACGTGGTGGATCGTGCATTTTGGTAAAAAAGGGCATCGATTATAAACCTTTAATTCAGTTTGATGATCTAGCTATGAAGGATCATTTCGAAATGTGCGCCGTGAACCTTCCAACGAACGGAATTATAGTTATATGTATTTATAGAATACCAACTAAAATAAAAAATCACGTCGAGATTTTTTTCAGAAATCTAGATTCCCTACTACACAAATGTCTCCTTAAATTTCCAAAAAAACATATCATTATCGCGGGTGACTTAAACATAAATACTCTGGAAAGCAATACAGTCTCAGCCAGATTAAACGACACACTTAAACAATATAATCTTCACCTTTTCATAAACGAACCCACCCGACTAAACTCATGCATAGATCTATACTATAATAAAAACGTAGAGGTAAAAATTCTTGTACTTTTTTGAAAAACGCAAAAAAAACGAGCCAGGGGTATGTTTTGAGAGTAGTAGAACACATCCCCATACTCAAAAAAATTTTTTTTCTCTGTCTGTTTGTTTGTTTGTTTCGACTGACCGCCTAAACGGCTAAACCAATTTAAATGAAAGTTTGCACGAAGGTAACTTAAATTCCGGAAAAATACATAGGATACTTGAAATCACTGACAGTTAACTGGTTCCCGTGGGATATTAAAAAAACCCAAATATTTGACTGATCTCTGAAACTGTAACACCGATTTAAATGAAATTTTGCATGGTGGTACCTTACATCCCCGGTCAAGATCTTAAATACTTTTAGTCACAGAAATTCCTGTAGGATTGTTAAAAATCTAACTTTATTAGATCACGTACAAAAATAGTAAAAGTATATCGACCAAAATGAACCTTCTGACTAGGACTACACGGACTACTTTATTAAGAAAAACGTCAAAGTAGGGGAGGTAAATAGCTGGATTTGCACTTACTTAAACGACATGGAATCTGAATCGAAAGATTACGCTAAATCAGAAAAAAGTTTATTACACTTTCTTTATAAGTGGGGGGTCAGCGATTAATACAAGGGGGCTGCCTGGTAACAAGCGGTAGAAATGAAAAAGTTATTTGATCGTGTCAGTCATTCAAAGTGCGTGTTAAATAATCCCTAAAAAAATTTTAACGATTTGGATATGGCATAAAGTCATAATTAATGTTTGTGTCTGTTGAAAAACACAAAATCATAATCTTGATACTTTAGCGCGTTACAATTTTATGCAGGAGGTTCAAGTTGATATCAAAGTCCTCCTGTACAATAATCTGTAAATTTTTTTGCTTAACATGTATCATCTCACTGCTGGGCAAAGGTCTCCTTCAAACCCATCCATTGCTCTCATCCAAGACTAGGACTTGCCAGTTCTTTGATACATGGACCAGATCTTCATACCACCTTTTCTTGGGTCTTCCTCTTCGGCGAAAATCTTCTTCAGGCACGCGAATTCTGGTCCATCTATTGTTTTTTATCCTGCAGACATTCCGCGCCCATTGCCACATCAGTTTTGACCAAAAACAACAGCAGTACGGGAGTGGATGGTGGTATATTTTATTTTATCTATTTACCTAATATCTATGATACTCCGCTCTATAGCGCTTTGAAAAACCTTGAGTTTGGATTTCTGATTTTCGGTGAAGGACCAAGATTCTGCCCCATATATTAGGATAGGCAGTATGAAAATGTCGATGAGTTTGGGGTTCAGTGATATAAGAAGGTCACCCTTGATATACCCATTCATAGACCAGAAGCTTTTCCAGGCGTTGTCTGCTCTACGGAGTATTTCTTTGTCCAGCCTGTATTCGAAGGAGACTGCATAGCCCAAGTTTATACTCCTCTACATATTGCTTTACCTGCCTGTTGACTGCTATCCTATCATTGGTGCTGTTGATCGCGACCTTGGTTTTGGGTCTATTCATCGTCAGTCTAACCTCAAAGCTTTCTGCACTTAGTTGTTCGAGAATCAACTTAAGTTCTGTCGAGGTATACTTATTTGCGATGAGGAAAATGTCATCTGCTAGGCGAAAGTTTGTGAGTCATCTATCCAATACACCAATTTCTTTTGTTGCCTATAATATCATAGTGACCTGAAGACTTCTTGAAGCGTGCTACTGAAAAGCTTTGGTGATAGGGAGTCACCCTGTTTAACTATTTTTTTTTGTATTTTGAATGTCAGGCGTTCAGTGTGCAGTTTGATATCGGCTGTGCTTTGTTGGTAAATGATTTGGAGAAGTTTTATGTATGTGGTTTCGACGTTTTGCTGAAGAAGAGAAAGCTGGGTTGATGTGGGAGACCAGTTAGAAAAGTTTATGAAATTCGCTACATTTCTCTTTTATCTGGTTTTCGGTATGGAGGTGGTCAGTTGTCCAATATTTGCTTACTGGCTTGCATTGTTGGTTTGATTTTTTTTAATTGGTAGGCTGTTTGGTATTATCTGAATGTTCAAATAGAGGGATATCGCTATTCTAAGCATATAGAGGGGAATTTATAAACATTCACGTAAAATTGTTGGATATTATAAAATTTAAAAATCTTACAAGACAGAGTCTGTGTCTGATCAAGACTGCAAAACCCCCGTTGGGCTCCCCAACTATCACGGTTTCAGCTGGCAAGTCATGTCAAATATTGTCAGATTTGATATGAGTGTTTAGTTCTTCGTAAGTTCAAGAGATGTCACTGTGCTCTATTACTTCGCAATATTGCTTCAAATACTAAAAGTAATTAAAAGTTTCCATTTCATTAAACTTACGATGATGAAACAATGAGATAATAACGATAAAAGTTATTATCTCATTGTTTCATTACGAATACAAAACAATCTACAAAAGTGGCACATAACAAACTAGCAAAGCAAATACTAATGTAATTCGTCACATGGCGACACACGTCCTTTATAGATACCTTAAGGCAGTGGATTGGTAGTTTGTATTTTTTACCTTTGGAAGTCATCCTGATATCAAACATCAGTTTTGTGTACTATCTACATAGGTACAGTACGCTGTTTGCAACTATTGAAACCTGTTTCTGTATACATTTTGGTTTTATAGTTCTAAAATGTGAAAAATAATTTTGTGAGTCCTAGCTACCACTCTCCTCATTTGGCTAGAGCATTGCTTAGACAAAAAAAATTGGGCGAGTGAATCCTCTTTTAGTTGGCCGATTTGTAATGAAAAATTTTGTATGTTGTTTATCACCTATTAATCAGTAAACAAGTTTAGGTTCTTTCCTGGGTATTAATCTAATCAATAACTTAGTTTAATAATATTTTATTTTCTAATAGTTTTTAAAATGTATGTGGCTTTATTTATTTCACCTGTAATTACTTTAAAAAATGCTTCCTAAAATCAAAATTCTGGCGAAAGTTACGATTCCACGCAGACGAAGTTGCGGGCACAGCTAGTTTAATAATAAGCAATGTAAGAAATGGATCTGGATTAAATGTACCCTTAGGTCTTTCCGATCACGACAAAGCACAAATATTGAAATTTGAAACGGAACATCCGAAAAACACGAATAAAGACTATTACATTTTTAAACGCTCTTACCAAAAGGAAAATATAGAAAAATTTAAGTTTTTATTACAAGATATTTCTTTTACAGAAACACATATGTGTTCAGACTTAAATACCGCCTTTAACGCCTTTTATGATACTTTCCGTCTTATATACGACCTTTGTTTTCCGAGTGTAAAAATTAAAATAAAATCTACTCAGACCATACGATGGACAACAAGGGGTCTCATTAAAAGTTGTAAAACAAAGCGAAATTTACGTTTTAGATATTACTCTAGCAAATCACCGGATGATCGCGAAACATATCTAGCGTATAATAAATTGCTTAAGAAATGTATACGACACTCAAAAAAAATAGCCAATAAAAAATTCATTATAAACAGCCATAACATCGGAAAAGCTACCTGGACTGTAATTAAAAATGAGCTTTTCAAAAACAAAATAAACAGGCATATAAATACATTAACACTCTCTGATCTATCTATCACTGATCATAGAGAAATAGCAAACACATTTAATAAATACTTTAACGTGAAATCAATAAGCGACAGCAATAAAAACCCAGTGGAATATAAGAACAACATCCAACACAATCCAAAATCAATATTTTTAACCCCAGTATCCGAAAAAGATGTAAACCAAATAATAACCTCACTAAGAAATACTAAATCAGAAGGATATGACTCCATTAATACTAAAGTAATTAAGTTTTGTAAAGACCAATTGTTACACACACTCACATTTTTAATCAACCTTTCAATCGAAAATGGCACATTTCCGGATAGACTAAAACATTCAATTATTAAACCATTACATAAAAAAGGAGAAAAAACAGACATGACAAACTATCGCCCGATCACCCTTATACCTGTACTTTCAAAAATATTCGAGAAGGTAATATACAATAAAATAACAAATTTTTTGAGCCAACATCAGATCATTCATAAAAATCAATACGGTTTCCAAAAACATAAAAACACAACTCATGCCGCCTTTCACTTGATAAATAGTGCTCTACAAAATGTAAACGAAAAAAGAACCACCACCGTAATCTTCCTTGATCTCTCCTCCGCTTTTGATCTCGTCTCTCACGACCTTCTCCTAAAAAAACTCGACAGTTATGGTATAAGGGGGCCTGCAAATGAATGGATCAATTCTTACATATGTAACCGACGCCAATACGTCGAAATAGAACATTTAGATGAAAAACTAAATACAAGGAAGGTACAGTCAGACCTCAGAACAAACCAATGTGGGGTGCCACAAGGTAGTGTAATCTCTCCCTTGCTATTTTTATTATATTTAAATAATCTGCCTAACAACATTAACTATGAATTAGTTCTATTCGCTGACGATATCTCAGTAATCGTTACCACAGATGTACACAATTCAGTAGAAAAACATATACAGGATATAACTAATACATTAACATTACTGAAAAACTGGTTCAAAGCTAACAATCTTAAAATAAACATATCCAAAACTAACTTACTAAATTTTAATAATTTTAAAAATCCACTTCCGTCCGTTTGCTTTGAAGGGCTTACTTTAAAGTTCTCCAGTGTTGTAAAATTCTTAGGTATAAATATTGACACTAAATTAAATTGGAAACATCAAACCGAAGCTGTATGCAACAAATTAAATAGTTTCTCATATGCTCTCTACAGGGTGTCAACACTAGCCGATAGAAACACTGCACTCACAACTTATTTTGCTTACATAGAATCTGTCCTTAGGTACGGGCTACCCATCTGGGGAAACGGAACTGACAGTAAAAAAGTACTAATTGCGCAAAAAAAATGTATCCGCTCAATATGTAAACTGAAACCTGATACATCCTGTAGACCCTATTTCCGGTCTCTAAATATCCTCCCCCTACCTTGTCTCTACATCCTAGATATAGCAATCTTCGTACAACAGAACCCAGATAGATTTATTACGGCCAAAGATTTTACTAATAGAGATAACACCAGAAACCCCCAAAAATTAATGAGAAATTTAGTCCCCAAAACGGAAAGATTGAAAGCTAACTGTTATTACATGTGCATAATTATATATAACCATATACCTAATTATTTAAAATCACTACCGGCAAACAAATTCAAGACCGATTTACGAAAATGGCTTCTCACACACACATTTTACTCAGTAGATGAATTTTTAAAACTAAAAACATAGGACATATGTACATACTCGCGAATTATAGATATATAGTATAGATTTATTTTTAAGTTAAGGGTCAAGTTTAAGTTTAGTCTATTTTTATAAGTCTAAGACGTCTAAGACGTAGACGTAGACTTTATTGAAAAATTGTAAAATGTAAATTTATTTTAAGTTGATTTTTATTTTATCTTATAAGTTTAATAAATTGTTGTCAATGATACAAATTTGCATGCTATATGTATATAGTTAAATAGGCATAAGCTACTTTATCTTATAGTTACCAACTTGTATAACCCTATTTATAGCAAATAAACGATTATTATTATTATTTTGTGTATATATTGTAAATATATTCTCCCTTTTTAAGGGGTTCATTTCAATTTTGCGGCCTTTGGGCAAGCAAAATTGAAAGTTTATGTACTTGACTCTAATTCTAATTGTAAAAATTTTCGGACTATTCGGCATGTGTTAAGGATTGCAGCTTTTTGGAGGGTAATAAAGGTGTGCTTTGGGAGGTTTAAATTCTGTAGACTAATGTGTAATTGCTTGGGTATGACGCCGGTGGTGGACACAACTATTGGAACTATAGTGACTTGGTTCATCTTCCATACTCGTTTGATTTGGTCTTGTAACTCGGTATATTTTCTTACTTTCTCTACTATTGTGGACTGAATGTTGTTAGTATTGGGGACTGCTATATCAATTATGTAAGTGTGTTTTTTATGTTTATCTACAAGAGTTATGTCAGGCCTGTTATTGTATATTGTGTTATCAGTGAGAATTGTGCGATCATAATACAGTTTATAATTAGAATTTTCTAACACATGTTGTGGGACGTATTTGTAGTAGGGAGTATGAAGGTCGTTATTTAATTTGTGTTTTTGTACTAGTTTCTGATGAATTATGTTAGCAAGTTGGTTGTGTCTGTAGGTATAATCATTCTGGGTTAGTGTGATGCATGCTCCTGTTATATGTTGAATTGTTTCTGGTTTGTTATTACATTTTCGGCAAAGATCATTTTGAAGGGAACGGTCTTTTAAAATATATTTTCTGTAATTTTTTGTGTTTATCACTTGGTCTTGTATGGCAATCGCAAATCCTTCAGTCTCTGGAAATAGATCTCCTGATTCAAGCCACTTATTAGAAGCCTCCTTGTCGACATGGGCTTGGTCCAGATCGTGAGGGTGTCGGCCATGTAATTCTTTTTCTTTCCATCTTCGATGTTTTTCTTCTTTTCTTTCGGTTTTATCAATTGGTTCTACTTCTGTATTTATGCTTATTGGGGTATCCTCCTCGCGTCGCTATCCTCATTGCTGAGGGCCGTGATTCCCTAGATGCGGGATGATCTTGTTCCGGACAATTTTTCGCCACTTATTCCTCTCCTTGGCCGAGTGAAGAGCCCCGTGTAGACTGGTGTCCAAGGTTGTTCGAATCTGGTCCGTCCATCTAGCTGGGCTACGTCCTCTTGGCCTTCTGCCGTCAACCTTGCCGGTGACCATGAGTTGCTCAAGGTTGTTCCCTTCCTTTCTGGCGATGTGACCAAAGAACTCAAGCACTCTTTGAAGGCAGACAGAAGAGAGCCGGGTCTTTACGTTAAGTTCATGCAAAATAGACGCATTTGTGCGGAAGGCCGTCCATGGGATTTGAAGCATTCTCCTCCAGCACCACATCTCAAACGCATCAATGCGGTCGCGGTCAGCTTTCTTTAACGTCCATGTCTCGGCCCCATAGCTGAATATGGAGAAAACCAAAGCCTTCACTAGTGACATTTTAGTTTTTCGGGAGATGTTACGGTCACTCCATATTCCTTGCAGTTGGGTCATAGCATTTTTAGCCATCCCTATGCGTCTTCTTATTTCTTTTTCACATGAACCATTACTGCTTATGTTAGCTCCAAGATAGACGAAATCCTCAACCGTTTCGAGTTTGAGAGCGCCCGTGAAATGAAGCTTATTACCGCGATCAACCACCATAAGTTTGGTTTTACTGAGGTTGATTTTAAGACCCATTTCTAAGCTGATCCTCTCCATTCTTCTTAGGATGTCGACCATTTCAGCTTCGTTTGCAGCAACAAGAGTGGTGTCATCTGCGTATCGAAGATTGGAGATCGTAGTACCACCTATCGTGACTCCACCGTCCCAATCCTCGCATGCCCGTCTGATGATGTACTCTCCATAGATGTTAAATAGAATGGGCGAGAGTATGCAGCCCTGCCTGACACCCTTTCCGAAATTGAAGGGTTCGGAAGTCACATTTTCAATCTTTACGATTCCCTGGTTGCTCATATATAGGGTCTCAATAAGTGCCACCAAATGCTCGGGCACTCCCATCTCCCTCAACACTCTCCAGAGGTCTGACCAGATAACGCAGTCAAAGGCTTTGCTGTAGTCAATGAAGCATAATACGAGAGGAGCATTGAATTCATATGATTTCTCAATCAACTGGCGGATGTTCAGAATTTGCTCTCGAGTGCCTTTGCCCTTGACGAAACCGGCTTGCTCCTGCGGTATCTGCCAGTCCAAGAAATGACGGATCCTGTTGTTGATGATGTGTAACAATACTTTGCTGGCATGAGAAATCAGAGCTAGTGTTCTGTAATTGTCACATTTCGCCGTGGAGCCTTTTTTATGAAGCGGAAGAATTACAGACTTCGTCCAGTCGATAGGCCACTCCCCTTTCTGCCAGATGTCGTTGCAGATTCTGTGCAAAGCACCAATTCCATTCGGTCCCATCGCTCTTAAAATCTCACTTGTAAGCTGATCAGGCCCAGGAGCTTTTTTGGCTTTGAGAGCATCCAATGCAGTTGTTACCTCTGATCGCATAATCGGAGGCTCAAAGCTCAGGTTGTCCCATGAGATCTTGTTATGAGTGGGATTATCGCCATTGTAGTCCAGTCAAAATAGACATTTAACCTAGGAAAAATTCGCATAGAGCTGAAAATTGGCATGAATGTTGGAAACACTATTACAAATAATCTGTCAAAAGTCCCCATCGATCCCACGTCTGCAAAAAAAAATAATCAGGGTCAAATGTCACAAATATCAGTTTAATGCACTTTTGAGCGAAACGGTAAGTTTAATCATAAAAGTATGTATGACAAAATTACTTATCACGTAATTATCTATAAAAAATGTCTATACACTTTGTTCCTAAGATTCACCATTTCAGAGATATAGCGATGCACAAAGTTGAAAAAGTTGTATTTTCAAACGCTTCCAGGCCCCCATGCGATTGTGCTAGACAGTTAAAATTTTAACGAATGATGTATCTCAGTTGCCTCTATAACATCTAATACTAGAAACAACATGAAACCAACGTGTAAAGTGGGTTCTCATACAAAATCTATGATTTTTCTCACACTTGGGCGATTTTTAACGTGGTTACCCTAGTGAACCTATTCCAGGTCATATATCGATCAAAAACGATATCAACAGATGAATGCATATTATGTAAAATATTAATTTTCTAATGATTAAAACCACGATATCTCGCGAATGGTGAGTCGGAAAAGAAAAAGTGAATGGACCATTTTTGTAGAAAATGGTATGATCTACAACTTTTGTTTGACCTATTTTTACGATAATACTTACTGTTTTCGAGAAAAATGGAAAAATCCTTAATTTTATACTTTTGACCTTGAATAAAATTTTTTGCAGAAGTAGGATTGATGGGGATTTTTGATATTTCGTTTATTATGATGTATTTAACGTCTCTGGCAATTTTCAGCTCTATGCGAATTTTGTCTAAGTTAGCACTTATTTTTGTCTATTTTGACTGGACTATTGGGGCTTCTATAGAGTTGCACACAGTAATTACGCCAGCGGTTAGTTATTGCGTCCAGATCTGTTAATGGTGTGCCATCCTCATCTTCAATCAACCATGTTTTTGGCTTAAAATTTTTAGATAGGAGCTTTACTTTTTTGAATAGGTCTGCAGTTTGAATTTTTCGAGAATGATGTTCAATTTCTCGGCAGATACGGTTAATGAAGTTGTTTTTATCATGCCGACATTGCCGTTGAATGACCTTTGACATCTCTGAGTATTTGTCACGATCTTCTCTCTTTGACAAACCGCCGATCTTCAGAGCTTTCCTGTCCTCGATAATTTTCCAGGTGTCAATGGAAAGCCATACTTGTCGGATGGGCGGAGGTGTACGATTTTTGGTGCTTTTTTCTATAGCTTTCCATATGTGATCTTTTAGAATTTCCCACTGCCTATTGATGGCACAACTCAAAGGGGTCGGCTGTTCTGCAATCGTTGAGCTCAGACAATCTTCAAACTCTTTGGCTTCCGCTGGATTAAGTGTTCTTGGTCTAACGGGGCTCCTTTTCTTCATCGTTTTCAAGCGAAGGGAGAAATTAGCTACCAGTAAACTGTGATCGGAGCCACAGTCTGCGCCCGGGAACGTCCTTACGTTTGTAATCGAGGTCTTCCATCGGCTGTTGATCATCACATAGTCAATTTGATTTCGGCAGCGGTCCCCGGAGACACCCAGGTGTATAGGCGTCTAGGGTGGTGCTGGAAGTATGTGTTCATAATGGTCAGTTTCCTACTGATGCAGAACTCCAAGAGTCGAGAGCCCCTCTCATTTCTGACTCCTAGTCCATGCTTTCCGACCGTCTTCCTGATGTGGTTGTCCATCAGCGTGCTGCCCACCTTCGCGTTAAAGTCTCCAATTAATAGTGTTATCTCACGACTTGGTATTTTTAGAGAGAGAGTAGCTTCCAGTTCGTTATAGAAGCAGTCGATAACATCATCCGTGGCTGCAGCTGTTGGTGCATACACCACCACAAAGTTGAGAGTGCAAGGACGGGTGTCGAGTCTCAAGGAGATTATTCTATCAGAGATCGGGTTATATCCTAGTACATACTTGTTAAGACGTCTTGGCAGCCATATGGCTACGCCGTTATTGCTAGAATTCTTTGCCCCCGAGAAAAAAAGTGTATTACCATTGGGAGTAAGTTGATGACCTTGTCCTCTAATGTGTGTTTCGGTTATTCCTAGTAAGGTCAGCTTGTGTGACTCCGATTCCCTTTCAAGAATTTCCAATTTTCCTGCGGCCAAGAGGCCACGAACGTTCCAAGTGGCAATCCGTTGTTGTTTCTGGATTGAGATTTTGCCCTTACTGAGTGCATCAGTAGCATTACCGCCAGCCAGGACCTGATGAGCCATCCTGGTAGAGTCTTCGGTCACCAATTTCACACCGCTCGGCCCGGTTACCAGGCGGCGCCGGGTGTTAGCCGGATCGTCCAACGAACTCGCTCTTGTGATCATACTGTTCATAGGGTATTTTCTTGGGCAAATACACGTGGTGGGTGCCCGCGTCCTTCCACGGTAATCTTTTGAGGTGATTTAGTACCTCACGGTCATTAAGGCCGCTCCTGCATGAAATGCGTGGAGGTGTCGGGTTACTTGACCGCCGCCCGATGCTCGGCGTTGAACTTTTACGGCGGAAACGTTCTTCTCCAGGACCAACCCTCCTCCTTTCTCATCCGGGCTTGGGACCGGCAACGGCAGAGTTATTGGGGTATAATTATTATCTATTGCAAGTATTGTTTTATGTAGAGTACTGTTATTTTGTTTATCTTTGAAAAAATCTCTTAAGTTAGTAATTTGTGTATTGTGTAAATTTATTATTTCTATAAGACCTCTTCCACCTTCTTTCCTTGGTAACGTTATTCGCTCTATTGCTGATTTAGGATGATGATGTCTATGATGTGTGAGAGTTGTCCTTGTTTTAATTTCTAACTTATGTAGTTCTGTCTTCGACCATTTAATAACGCCGAAGGAATAAGTGAGCACTGGTATTGCGTAAGTATTGATAGCTTTAAAGAGGTTTTTACCTGATAACTGTTTTTTGCAAAGTGAATGAATTCTATTGTAGTATTCTGATTTTAATTGGTTCCTGATTGATATATGTTCAATAAGAAGAGATTGTTTATAACCCAAGTATTTATATAATTCGCCTTTTTTCATAGCTTCTATACATTCTGTTTCTCCAATTGTGTAATTACCATCAATAATCTTGCCTTTTACTATGTTGAGCTTTTTACATTTCTCTAGCCCTAAATCCATTCTGATGTCACGGGAAAATGTGGTGGTTATATCTAATAGTCCAGTCATGTTAGTTTCTTTACTTGCATATAGTTTCAAATCATCCATGTAAAGCAAATGTGATAGTTGGTGGATGGTGCGTCTGTTATTTTTAATTTCAAAGCCTAATTTACAATTATTTAGTTCGTTTGAGAGTGGATTTAGAGCTAGGCAAAACCATAGCGGGCTCAAAGAGTCGCCCTGAAAGATACCTCTTTTTATACTAATATCTTCTGTTTGGATATCTTCAGAATTAGTTCGTAGTCTTAATGATGTTCTCCAGTTAGTCATAGCACTTTGAAGGAACTGTATTATTTTAGGGTTAACTTTATATATATCTAAAACTTCTAGTAACCAGGAGTGAGGTATGCTATCAAAGGCTTTTTTGTAATCAATATATGAAATAAATATGTCTTTTTTTCCTTTTTTCACTTGTTGGAGTATTGTAGAGTCTATTATAAGTTGCTCTTTACATCCCCTGTGAAGTTTACGGCACCCTTTTTGCTCTTCAGACATTATTTTGTGGTTCTCAATGTGTTTTGTTATACGGTTCGTTATGCATGATGTGATGATCTTGTACAAGGTTGGGAGACAGGTGATTGGTCGATATTGCGATGGATCTTCAGTTTTTTCACTCTTAGGTAACATAAATGTAACTCCTTTTGTAAGAAAATCTGGTAATATTTTACTGCCATTAATTATCTCTGATATTTGTTTAGCTAATATGTTGTGCAATGTATATAATTTCTTAAACCAAAAGTTGTGTAAGCTATCTATCCCTGCTGCTTTCCAGTTGTGTGTTTTATTTATGATTACTGTCAATTCATCTGTCTCTATATCATCAAATAACATTTCGTCTACTTTTTCATATCTTGACCTTTCATTCATTATCCAGTCCGCACTATTGTTGTGTTCTAATCTGTTGGACCATATGTTACTCCAAAATTCTTGTAGAGAGCTAGTAGTAGGTGTCTGATTTATTTGAATAGTATTTCTTAACTGCCTGTAAAATTGTTTTTCGTTTGTAATAAAAAGTTTATTGTTGGTCTTTCTATTTTGTGATTTTATGTATCTTTTTAATCTATGGCTTTTAATGCCCAGCTTTTGTTTCAGTGTATCTAAGTAGTCATCTATTCTCTTATTGTGATCGTCATATTTACTGTGGTTTTTGTTATTTTTTAATATGGTTTTTACTTTTGCTGTTAATTTCTTTGAATTATTGCCTGCTTTAAACTGTGTTAATCGTCCAATATCTTTTCTGATCTGTTCTATATCACCTTCTAATCTTGTTTGCCATGCTGGTTTTCTTTTTATTGTTTTGCGGGTTTTGTCGTATATTTTTACATTTAAGTACATAACTATTGTCAGCGCTACGCAGTAAACAAGAGTGTGGGTATCAGTAATTGTTTGCAATGTCTCAAGCTTTTCAGTCAAAATAGTGTCATTAAATACATGTAATAATATTGTTAAATTTTTTGTGGATTTAAGTTTCGGGAGTGTAGGTCTGAGAGTTGGGTCAGTGTCGGTGTACTTAATTAGATTTTCTTCCAACATATCCTTCAACTTTTCTACTAAATTAGTGTCTGAATTAATTTGTACGTCTGTAAGATTCTGGGTACCTGTGAGATTAATTTGCGTGTTTATTTGTGTTTGTGAATGTATGGATTGATTAAGTAAATTGTCGTCGTTTTGTGATAAAATTTGGTTGCTTTGAGCTGTTTCATGATTTGTTTGTGATATTTCGTTACTGGTGGAGTGTATTTGCATTGAGTTTTGGACTTCATCTCTAATCTGTTTTAGTATATCTTCTGATAGCATTTTATTCCTGACAATAGCTCTCCGTTGATCAGATAATCTTTGTTCACTGACATTTGCATTTGGGTATTCTTCCATAAACTTTTGGTATAGTTGCTGCCGGTATAGAGTCAAGTCGGTCTCTAGTTTTGATACTTGAAAGTATGTACGCATTATGAATTTGTTAATGTCTTCATCCCACTTCATGCGTACACGGGTTTTGCCAGCTTTGGTGGTCGCAGGTTTCAGTGCCGAAGCTGCCTGCGAAGCATCCGTAGCCGGTGGAGTGCACGACTCCTGGGTTCTGCCTGTTGTTCTTGAAATTTGTGATTCGTTGGTATTTTCGGTTGACCTAGAGGTCACCCGACGGTTTTTTGGTTTACTTACAACAGTTTTAGGCTGGGTAAGTAGCTGCGACATGTTGCCCCCCCCAGAGTACGAGGGGCTGCCCGAGCTAGGCTCGGGGCGGGATTCCCCAGCGGCGTTACCACTGGGACCCGCCTGGGGAATTCTACTACGTGTTTGTACCATCTCATATCGCAGAAACCTGTCCTTGTTGGCCACGTAAGTTTCGATTGTACGTGTGTCCGCCCCCCACGTGGACCTGGTGTTCGGCCCGGACGTAAGGTAGGGTTTTAGGGGGCTTATTATTATTATTATTATTATTATTCATCTCAATGATTAAACTTAAAGTCGATAGTTAGGTATTTTGGTAGGACCGTATTGATTAGCATGAGTGAGATATTGCAAAATCAATGTCAAAGTTTTTTATTATTAGGTATTTACGTGGTAAACAATTTGATCGTGAGTAATTTTTAGCACACACATAATAAATGAAATAGTATTTAAAACAAATTTATTTTGGAAAATAATGACACATCTGTAAAATAAATGACATTGTATCCACTTAATACCTTCTGGTTATTTAAATACCATGTTATTAATACAAATGATGCGAAAAAAACGCATAAATCGATACACGATCGTAACACAGTGAATCTACATTACAGAATACACATTATTAACCAAATATTTGTCACATCATCGTAAAAACGCAGGTCCTAAAGAAGATATATCTTCAATCATTGGACATTAGAGCATTGGAATGAACCTTTATTTAAACACGACCGCGCATAGAAGAGATGTGAGTGAAACATGCAGAATCGTTTGCTATAAACTACGCAATCAGTGCTTTACGCAAAATTGGCAGCCGCACAGCAGACTCCATGTCAATCATGATTTATGGATTTTTAATAATATCTAGTTTGGTAGATACCATCAAATAGGTAAGACCTCGAAGAAAATAATACTAATTACATATTAAGCTGAATGCTGAAGTCCTTACACTAGTTTAAACTAGGTACTCTAAAATATAGGTACTTAATACCTACCTGCGATTCTATAAAGTGATAGACAGCCGTTGACAGTACAAACATAAGTAACATGTAGTATTTACTTATTAAATAACGTGACCTGCAGCGATACATGACCCAAATAGACTACACTACTCTTGTCTAAAAATACAAGATCCGAGTAATTCCCGCAGATGTCGCGTTCTGGCACAAAATCAAACGGACACATTTTAATCGGTAGGTATCGATTCATGATCATTTAGTATCTAGATAAAGTAGGTAGGTAGTATAGTAGGTATTTATAGTATAGTATAGTAGGTAAACAGTTAAGTAGGAGGTCGGCCCTCTACACCGTGGCCGGCCAGATCCCGTCCCCAACTTCTGGCGGGGATGGTTCAAAAAGGGAGGTCTGGGTGGCGGTCGCCTCGTTCTGCGAAAGTTATTTCGCAGAAGGAGGAGGCTGAACGAGCGCGGGAGAATGATCCCTCCACGCCGGCGCATCGAAGGCGCAGAAATGGACGTGCGCGGCGCAATTTTGTGCGCCAGTTCGCTCACTCCAGCGGAGGTCCGCCGGCGGTGAGTGTTGGGACACTCCCGTCAGCATTGCACCAACGGCCGACTGTTAGGGACGGGAGCGACCCCATGTACCGGGTTACACCGTCGCCCCCCTCGGGGGAGGCTTGAATGGAGCCCTTTGGGGCTGATCGCCGATGGCGCCGAGGTAGTTGGGCTATTCCACGAACCATGACGTCGCCAAGGCGATGGAGGTACATCGCGGTGTTTTAGTCGATAGACCCCCTGGGCATTGCACTCTGCCCAGGAGCAGCTGGCATTTACCATCTTCTCGCCAGCCGCCAGGGAGTCTGACACACCACCGGAAGAGAACCCCCTCTCTCGGTGAAGGTGCGTAACGCATTTCACCGCGTCATAAAAAAGGTACCTTTAGCCCAAGGCAAACACCATGTACACCGCCCACCCTGTCCAACTAGCCTGGTACATGGGCGTACCGAGGGGGGATAGGGGGGTGGAGGGAACAGCTGCCCCCTTTGGTTTTTTTTGTCTTATCTTGTATCGATAGTCACCAAAAAATCTGATTTGCCTCCTCTCCTGGCCCAGAACCTAAAATCTGATTTGACCCCCATGGCCCAGAAGCTGGGTACGCCCATGGCTTGTTTGACAAAATTTGTCGCAGAAACTGCGCGACAACAGCTAATGGGATAAGCGAAGCGATTTACATAATTCCAATGTCTGGAACAACTGTCCGTGAAAACTTTCAGGGAGCTCGTTAAGAAGTGCAGAATATAACCCATGAAGTTTCTGATCCAGTTAATAAATGCTAGTGCTTAGTAACCATGACTGATGGAGGAAGAAAAATGGGTAGTAGGTTTATGATGACCGACGATTAATGAAAAACGATTCGGATGATTTACAAACTACCTATCTTCTTTTGTAAGACGTCCGACTATTTCTTTTTTCAGGATCATGGTCAAACCCTATAGAACAAGAACTTAAGTTTGTAACACAGTAAGTTTTGAAGATTATTCGATTAAAATTAGTATTTGATTTCCTTTGTAAATTTAAAGCTTCATCAAGGCATTCAGGTAACTTAATGAACGTAAAGCTTACTTGCAACGCGATATTGACACATTCCAACGGGAACGGGAGTTAAAGGTAAAATTTTTTTATGTAAAATCCTGTAGTCTACGCGAACGAAGTCGCGGGCACAACTAGTCATTCATAAACATTGCATAAAGATATCAAATTTACCTTTATCAGAAAAAAAATTATTCAAGTTGAGAATGTTATTGAATTATGGTTATTGGCTAAGAATTAGATAAGTTTTGTATCAATAGGCCGTATAAAATTTTATGCATTTGATTGTTCACATTATGCAAAAAAAAAATAACGCCCGTTCGAAAACTACATTACTACATTTGACATGATATTTAATTACATTTAAAAAAGTAATTACGCAGTATTTAACTCGATTTAAGCATGCCAAATACTCTTAATCTTATTTAATTTAGCTTATGGTTAATACTCGAAAATAATTAAAATATCTAAACCTATCAAAGGTTTAGGTCATTCAGCCTATCATAAAAATAAATCTGTACAGGTTTTTGAACGGATATGTCATTGTAGATTGCCATACAAAAAAATACCTACAATTTGGGGTAATTGTATTTTATTTTTGGCTAAAAGTAATAAGTTTTCATTATGAAATAAAAATAATAGAGTAGCGGTACCATGAGATAATCATCGAAAATTTACGTACGTTAAAAATCTATCGGATAGTTTTTTCAAACTGCCGATTTTAGTTCTTAGCGTTACCGCTAGGGGCGCTGTACAAGTTTCATAGACATATTTACATAGGCGATATCGAGTCATCACTTATAAACTTATGGTAGCGCTACTGATAAGGAAAACAATTTATTTATTCGGTAACATAGTTTACATATAGAGTGTTTTCAATAAAATCAAGTTTCTCATAGATATGGGCAAATTGAAATGCTTTTTAATTAGGTAGGTATATGTACCGTTAAGAAATACATTTAAGATAAAGTAGCTTTCAATTTTAATTCTCTCATTGCTTACATTTATATTAGTTATATATTAAATCAAATCAAATCAATAGCTATTCAATACATTAAAAAAATATTGGTATTTAAAATCTATTCTTAAAATACTTCCAGGATCATATAAATGTTACCGACTGAGATTTATGTTACGCTTTTTCCCGTAAAGTGAATGGAAATTTAGAGTTTATAGTTGGCAATACCAGTAGTTAGTCACGTCACTTCACAGCGCTAGTGTGTGGGTTTGCGTGCGTTCGGATTTGTGAGTGGTTTTCATGTTTGTGTGTATTTCTGACGCCGTTTTTGTGAGTTGTCTGTTATCTGATTATCTCTATAATTTTGGATTTCATCACTAAAACTCCTCACGCTGTCGTTCGAAGGTTTGTTAATTGAGTTTCTTCTCAAATACCCTTGATTTTTAACTTACTTTTGTCAGACACGAAGTAAAGTTTGTGTTAATCGTGTCGCCCAGGCGTTGTCTCGCATGTAAAATAGTGAGTTTTTGTTGTAATTGCGAAGGTTAGTTAGATTGCTGAATATTCTGAGTGTTACTTGAAGCCGGCTTACTCCAATTTGAAGAAAATTCCATGTTTTTATCTCTGTGCGTGGGCTAGGTGACGGCAGCAACGCTGGTGCCTAAGCGATGAGAAGTCAGTCGGCTTCTCGGTGCCGGTCTGTTAGGAAGTGCCCGCGCGTAGTCGCAGCATGAGAGCATGATGGTGGGCCGGTGTTTGTCTGTCTGTTTGTTTGTTAGTGGTTGTGCGAAGTGCTAAGTGGTTATTTTGTTGCAGGCCGGAAGAATGCTAAAGTTTATACGAGGCAAGGGCACGCAGCCCTCTGCTGAGAGGCAGAAACTCCAAAACGAGCTGTTTGCATTCCGCAAGGTAAGTGACTAGAAGTGCTAAGATAATTAGTAGCCCAAATTATTAACCACTAGGTATCAAAAGGTGACCTACAGTTTTCATTGTAAATGCAGAAGAAGTGCTTATCCTATCCTACCTTAACTACCAAGGAAAATTGTAATTTATAATCAAATCTCTTATATTAAAAAATTGTAGTTGATTTTTACTGGTACCTATTATTGGATAGGTAAATCAAGTGTTTAAATATAAATAATGTTGGTGATATTATGTACCTATTTATATGAGGGTTTATTCAGATTGAAGTAAATTGGTTTTTAGCTAAAACTAATCATACATCTAAACAATGTATTGATTTATCATATTTGAATGCAGCTTCATTTATAAAATATAATTTGGATAGTATCTTAGTCAAAATTGTCAAAATCCATATCATTTTAGTGGATTTAGTACCAAAAACATTTAATCAATATTGTAGCCGTTAACCTGAATTTCCAAATGTTTGTTTTGCACAATCTTATCATGCTGGGCCCTTCGTTATTTGCTTTAAGATTAGATGGCTTGGTAAATTTTTACACCACCATTAATTTTGTGTATCTATACAGGCCATGGCCATAGGAAATTTTAAACTTAGTACTTGACATATTATCTTGATTCATTGCTGTTATATTTAGAACAACAGTAGTGTTTAGCAATTCACAACAGTTATGTTCAATGACTGACTCATCTTGCAGTTATCTCTTTTTGTTGTGGATGGCCCATACAATAATGTCAATTGTTGGCCAATGCAAATGAGTTACACATACTACAGTGTTAGTATCTACCATGTTTCTTAGCTATGGATTAATCAAGTGATGCACTATGTATTTATTTTTGAACAAAGCATTTTTGGAGAAACTTCTATTTTTTAGGGACCAGTTTGTTGCTATAATTACTCTGTAATAAAACATTCTGCAACAAAACCATTCGAAAAGTTTCAACATTTAAGTAAAGGTTGTCATTATCTCTGTATAATCTCTATGTTATTAATTTGGTAAAAAAGATTTTATTGCTAAATTTAGTTTTTTTTTTTAAATATAGTGACAACTTTGTCAGACCAACAAGTTCAGAACAGATGGTGCGTACATACCATCCATATATGAATAATAATCTAATCATGTCATCGAATGAATGGAAAACTAAGTGAAACAAAAGCGGTGCTCAATAATGGCAAATTTTGCTTTTGTTTATTTACAACAAAGTATGTAAATTGTAAATCTAATGTTATACAGATTAAACTTAATAGTTTTATTTGCCTCCTAGCTACGAAACCATAACCGGTCAGGTTGACTTGAGTCTAAAAAATTGCTATTAAATTTTTATTCATGCAATTGGAGCTACCAATTGTAAGATCTGATGCCATCACACAAAATAGATTTTTAGATTGGTCCAAGGGCAAATTGTTTTATACAAGCCTGATAAATAGAGTTATGTGTACTGATTACAAGTTGTGTGTAACAGGTTTAACATTAAGGTTAATGAACCTCAAACCTGTGTGTTAACCCTTGATCAAATACAGCATATAGAATTTTTTCATTGGTTTTCGCCGGTATTACAACTACATAAGGTTCAAAATCTGGTGGGAACTATTTTCCCCGTGTCTTATTAAGGGTTAATGCACCAAGCAATTAGTCTTGTCTTGCTAGACTAGAATACCTATTTAACAATCACCAAAACCATCTTGTTTCCCTGGTAGATGATGTAAACTTAGATTTTTTTGTATGTTCCTATATCCTTATGTATGCATAAACCTCTAAAATGGATTTTGGTGCGATTTTTTATATAGGTTATTTAATAGATCATATAGGGATTCAAGGGGAAGATTTTTATGTAAAATTCACCCAAAGTGAAGAAAGGCGGGTCACTAGTTTTAATATAATCTGCAATGTATGATCAAACATGAGAAGCGGAAATTTATGAAAGCTTACGTCAGTAATGTATAGGTTTGTTGTAAAAAAAACTATTATTGCATATAAATTGCATCCCAAAATAAATATTGATCGTTACCCAGTATTCCAATATTAGATCTTAAAGAACAGTCTTTGTGGGACATCTGGAAATGGAGATTCCAAAATTAGTTGACACCTTCTATTATTGGACATGCTATTTCTGTATGCTGATGGTAAACATGTCTGGATATTTTAAGACCTTTCACATCTGTATTATGAAGGAAATATTTTGATGGAAAATAAATTGGTCCATCTTAAGTTTTGTTTAAAATAAAATATTTTGCTAGAAAACAAAAGTTTGCTTTTGTTTTCGGTTACTTAAAAGCCCCTCTCCTTACGTACAACTAAGTACATATATATTATAGTGAAAAGGTTTATTCAGCAGTGTAGCTAAAGTATATAGCAATTCATGTACCTATTTACAATATACATGACTACGACCTGTAGCCTACTTGAACACTGGTATCGGTTAGCGTTTATCTCGACTTCCGATAAAGGAGATAACGATAGCATTCAATCAATACCCTTTGTCGATATTCTAAAGGATTTTATTTACACTGTAGTAGCTCTTGCTGTACATTCAAATTAAGAAATGGGCAGGCAGTTTTATCTAATCCTATCTTGCTATGATTTAATTTAATAAAATAAACAGTGTCGTAAATCTGAAAAGAGTGGTTCAAAACACCAATTAAAATATGAATGGCAAACCTCCATTAAAATTACATAGTTCAAATGTGTGTCATCTTGATAATAGGGGGTCTATTATGATTAGAATAGGAAGCAGTCAACAGTTGAACAATTAAACTGAAGTCAGTAAAACAATAACACGTGGCATGCAAACGTTAACGCCACACAATTGTATTTTTTCACAGAATACATACTTCACTCTATTTGGTCTCTCTCTACGTTATAGTAATAGACTATAATAAACACATAAATGACATAACAGACGGGTGATTCACCAAACTGCTTTTTAACGAGACTGGCGAGAGACCAGTCATAATTTCCACGACGTTTGTCCTCAAAGTATAAATTAAAATCAACCGGTCATGCAGGTAGGTAATGCTTTACTTAAAATAATATCTTATTTACATACAAAACATCACACCCACATATCGTAATCTCTACCTGAGGGTAGGTAGGTCAAACATAGAGTTGGTACTTCGCGGGTTCTTAGCCAAATAAATGCAATATCTACCGTAATTGGCAGGCTACTAAAGAAACAAGCAACTGATATAAAATCACTATAAAATTAGGGACGAAATGGTGTACTAAAATGTTCAGACTTAATATTTCTTTTAGGATGTCTCCTAATTCATAGAACGTTTACTAATTACGACGCTAAGTTAAAATCGCATTCCCTACCAGCTGCAGTAGCATCTATCTTTGAAGAGAGTAAAAACATATGATATTGTTTATGTTGCCTGATGTCATTATTCGTTTTTTTCTCTCCGCAAACTGATTCTATGGCTTCGTAATGATAATGCATTATTGCAAGCTTATGCTCGGATCAACCATCGGCTCGTAACGAAATGATAGTAGCGTAAATACAAGCAATTCAGTGAAACAATAGCAAGGTAATTGATGTGTTCCAAGTGGGTATATCACATAGCATTAAGCCGCGCCCTGCCCTGCCCGAGCGACTTATCAATATCCTGCTGATATTACTACGGCCTCTAGATAGCCGGGGATCGCCTTGGGTTTTGGTCGGCGCTCTTACCATCATTTTATAACTTACTCCATATTATTGTCATTCATTATTGACACTTATACCTCTGAATGTTGTTCATGATTTACCAAGATAAGGACGAACGTTTTTTGGTCACAAATAGTTTAAATGCTTGTTCAACGATTCATCTAATCTTTTTCTCCTGAATAGCTTATCACTTGCTTGTTTAAAGTGTATCTTAGTTCAGTGATCAATTATATCAGCGTATTATTTCTTTATCTCAACTTATGTAAGTTGAGGTCAAGCTTTATAAATAGGCGTCTAAATATTCCATGTATATTCCATGTAAGATACATGATGTTCCTTCTCTAAAACTTATGTTTGAGGCGATAGCTTTATATTGTCATGTGTTTTTGATGTTATGTTTAGGGCATCGAAAACCCGTTCAATTTTCAAAACCCGGGTTTCGGGTTCCAATGTAACTGAAACCCGGGTAACCCGGGTTTTCGAGCTTTTTTCGAGCTTCTTGTTTTTGGTAATTTTTTTTTCTTTCTATTACGAAACATGCTAAAAGCTGGAGGTAAACCCGTAGTGAGGGAGTTTCAAAGGCTTTTTAACGCTGTCCTGTTCGAAGGGAGAACTCTGGAAGCGTGGAGTAGGAAGGGTGACAAAACCCTTTTGAAGAACTATCTACCCATTTCCGTGTTAAACCACGTCTGCAAGCTATTTTCAAGAGTAAAATACTTGCTTGATGCCCTCGATAGGTTGCAGTGACGTGTTATCCGTATTGTCAGTGATCTCGAAGTGTCTGTAACAGTGTCGTAGCCTTTAATGCGCCTGGTGTGAGGTGCGAGGTGCAAAAATGCGCCCTTGAGAGCTTATTTTGGTCTATTGTGCCTGTCGACCTCATATGTGGATCTCAGTATCACTTACCATCAGGAAAAGTGAGGAAGCGCAGCGCCTGCAACGTATGTTGGTGGCATCGCTGTCCAGCACGTGTCGTTCGGGAGTAGAAAGGAGAGAAAGGACTAGCTGAAATAGCTCTTCAAATTATTACCCATTATAGAGAAGGTAGAGAACACTTAGAACGGCAATGTCTCCAAGTGATTGTAGAGGCTCCAGGGTTTCGGATACCTCCAGATCACCGACAACACGGATAGCTGCAACCTATTGAGAACATCGAGCAAGTATTTTGCGGAGCCATACCAGAGGTGAGAGAAATATTCCACACATGGGCGAACTTGTGCCTTATACAAAAGGCAGAGTTTCACCGGTGTGAATAATCGCTGCACTCTGTTCAGGATCCCCAGTTTGCGGGAGGCTATTCTAATGACGCTCTCATTGTAATCCCGCTGGTTCAGGTCGCAACGAACATCGATGCCCAGGATACTAAGGCTATCCTGTATTGTCCTGAAAGGGCTCTGAAAAGTAGAATGGGAAAGGAAAGGAGACACTTTACCACAAAAATACACACCTGTGTCTTCTTGACATTGAAATAGACAAGATTGCATGCACCCCCTTCGGAAATGCGCTTCAAGACGCCGTCAAGGCGAGAAGAAGGTTCCTCTTTTCCTTGGTTTCGGCCTGCTTTACCCCAGGTCTTCCGAAATAACGTGGGTGGACACTGCTGTCATCTGCATAGCAATGGATATTGCCTAATGACAACATGTCATTGATATGCAGCAGAATCAAAGTCAGCGACAGGACGGAACCTTCTGCACGTATCGGCCTACGGATGAACTTGGACAAAACCAAGGTCACGTTCACGGCACCGTCCTCGAAGTTGTTCAAAAATATGTGTACCTTAGGCAGACTCTGCAATTGGGTCGAAACATCTTTGAGGACGAGTTGAATATATGAATTGAGCTGGGCATTTGGGAAACTACGCAGTCTTCTCATCGTCAATCCCACAAAACCTAAAGACGGTCAGTCCGTCCTACCCGTCATGTATGGAGCCGAAACGTGGACACTGAAGGTACGGCTAGTCCACAAATTCAAAGTCGCTCAGCGGGTTATGGAAAGAGCTATGCTCGGTGTTTCTCTGCGGGATCAAATCAAATCGGGAAGTTAGGCGATCCAGCAGTGAACCAAAGTCGACATAGCTCATGGCATCAGCAAGCTGAGGTGGCAGTGCGCTGCCATCAGCCATAAAATTGACAACTGCTGGGGTAAATGGGTTCTAGAGTGGAGACCGCGTCTCAGCAAACGAAGTGTAGGACGCTCTCAGGCCAGGTGGAGTGATGATATGCGCAGGACGGCTGGTAGGAGCTGGATGCGAGTAGCCGAAAACGAGAAGTGGCGTGCATTTGGGGAGGCCTATGTCCAGCAGTGGGGGCTGATAATGATGATGATGGGTGGTCGACGAACAGACGGATCACCTGATGGTGATGGCAACACCAACATTCACAGAATAGTTCGTGTTTTTGAAGAATTTAAAAAACCCGAAAAACCCGGGTTTTGGTTTTTCAAACCCGGGTTTTTTGTGACTCGTAAAACGCGGAAAAACCCGGGTTTTTAGGACCGGGTAAACCCGGGCTCGATGCCCTAGTTATGTTAATGCATAAAGACTTTACCCATACATTTCCAGCGATATCCCATGTAATTGAATCTGGAATGATTTGGAGATTAGCAAGAAAACAGTAAGAGAAAATGTTTTAATTGTGTTTTTGTTATTGGTACCCGATATAGATTCACACCCATTCAGCATACCCGTTGTTTTAATATTACAAACGAACACTTCAATTTTATTTAGTTACTAGCTGTGCCAGTGACTGCGTTCGCGTTTCCCCCGTTTTTTACACATTTTCCATTGTATCTTTGCTCCTATTGGTCGCAGCGTGATGTTATATAGCCTAAAGCCTTCCTCGATAAATGGTCTATACAACACATTTTTTTTTTTTCAATTCGAACCAGTAGTTCCTAAGATTAGCGCGTTTAAACAAACAAACTCTTCAGCTTTATAATATTAGTATAGATAGATATAGACTACCTTTCCCAAACATCCGTATAAGTGCCTTTTGCGGATGTCCGCCCCCATATCATATCTCCCGATCAGGGGAACTGTTTCGTGACTTTTACATTTATTACGGAACCGCGTGACAGAGATTGCTATGCGGTATATTGATTCACTTGACTGCCTCCTTGGTGTCTTGGTGGCAAGAAGCCTTTGAGACTACTCCCAGGCCAAAATGTACAGAGTTCTGCTCTAAAGGAATTGCACTGCCTGGAGTCAGGAAGTTGGCGGTGTTGGACACCTGGCCCTGCGCATTGGGAAGCACCTTGAGCCCATTGGGTATGCGCTTAATCTCTCATTTATCACAACAAATTACCAATTTACCCAAAGTTAGAATCAACAACGCTTGCAACTAGTATCTGCGCACACTTGTTTACTAATAAATTTCCTTCGTCCTTGACGATTTGCATCTAGATTGGCTGCCATAACAGTCATTGTGCATTGACTGGATAATACATACATTGTATTGATTCACTTTTGTCGTCATCGGTTGACGAGGAAGGCCCAGCGTCGTGATAGTTATCTCAGCGGATTACAGCATAATCCGAGTTTGCATAACGGGATCCGGTTGTAATCCTGTAATATGTTGTAGTAACAACCGTAAGATGATAACATATTTACAGTCGGTCACGTTTCTAACTACTAATTAAAAGTTTTAAAAGACACAATATCGCTTTTAATAATGAAAGATCAGTCTTAACTTCTAAATTCGTTTTACATACTCAAAAATATTAGGACTATTCGTTACATAATTATCTAGATAATATACAGTATCGGTTGATAGCTAATCCATGGTGCATTGGCATCAGCAAAAGCTCTACATTAACCCATTCAATAATGAACTCTATCACGATTGAAACAGATCGCAAGTATCTATATTTCACTAAACGTGAGTGTACGTTTCTCACACTATGTCTAGTTCGAAGCAGAAAAAACGATCATGCAATAAACAGGACAAACGGGTTGTGTGTGTAAACTAGATCGCTTGTAATAACGCGCATCATATATTATCTGCTGGTAGAGAACTGGCAACTATTCCTTGGACAAAGAAGAAGAAATATATCCTTGGGCTTGTAGAGCTTTTGTTACGACTGCTCAAGTTACAGCTGATTTTAGCGAGCGAATATTGTGGAAATGCAATCCATTTTAACCTTGAACTTAGCAGACAACACGAATATGCAAACGATGGATTTAATCAGTGATATAAAATTGCACCGCTTTGCCTTCGGGGATTTGCTATGCCAGTGATCAGCCGGTTAGAACCACAATGCATTAAACAAGGAAACTGGGCATAATATAATTTGAATATTTAAAAAACGCTCTTTGTTACGCTAATAATTCCCTACCCCACTCACATTCTGATCTAGTAATAAAAATGTAGTCTTGAAATCTGTTGAGATGATCAGTTGATTTGAGATCAACAACCCAAAGTATACTCGTGGATGAAAGTCATCTACCTACTCCGAAAGAGTTCAACATAATTTTTTGAAACTACTTACACTTCGCTAAAACATCTGGTAATGGAAGTGTCATTACTTTCATACGTGTGACGTGGTTGGTATTGTATTGACCGCTAACTCCTAATGTTCCATGTAGTTCCACACTCACCTCCCAAGAACCTAGTTCCCGGGTGGCAACGGCTGCCCCGGTGGGAGCCACTCCCTCCAGGGCAGGGCGGTGACTAACTATGTAAATTTTGTTACCATTTCCCGTGTTAGTTTTCACTTTGTTCCGACATTTGCTTGCGTTATGTTAATGAAAACTTTGCGCTCGTGAGAATCGCGAGTTCGCGCAATGCCCATTTAATTAGTAACACAATTCACTAATATTTGTCGAAGCAAATGCTAAAGTTTTCGTGTTATATTTGCAGACTTCCTAGTATAAACCTATCTTTCAAGCTAGAATTAATTGGAGTCAATTAACGGCTGAAACTCGTGTTTGTTGGTGTCATTTTCGAAATCAGACTTAAGTAAAGGCTTAAAAAGATTTACTTCTGCAAACATACGATTAACGTTCCTAGGACCTTTCTCGGTTAAAATATTGTACTTAATTGATTGTATTTAAACAACACCAACGTATTCTAATAGTGCTAGTGTCAGTACCGATTGAGTTGGGCCGCGAGACCGCATTCCACGTGCCAACACCGTTGTTAGCCGGACGTCTTGTTCTTTTTGTGCTGTCCCAAGCTTACGAAATACATATTTGTGGTTCAAGTGGATGAATTTTTGTAGCCTCTCTTCTCCTTTGATGCCAGGCGAAACAGGCACGTATTGCTACTTAGTTTAGTCGAAAAGGTTTTCAGATAACAAATTATCTTGAACTAGTTTGCCGTTCTGGCTCCGCACCGGTACGATTGTACTGAAGAATGACTTTTGTCCTATTTTCTACAAATTTCTTTACTTAATTTAAAAATAACAGAAGTCTTACGTAAGATTTTAGAAGAGCTGCGCGAAACGTATGTTTATTGTTACCAATACGATTATATTGAGACTTGAGAAAAGACATCTATAGACTATAAACTATTGCTTTCTATTAATTTAATGGAAATCTATGCTCCGATTGCTGATCAAGACTAATTAATATCGATGAGATAGCTTTCCAATGCATTATGAAATCTGCAATTTGCTAGTAATTATTAAAGTTCACTGTTTTAACGATCGGTCACTTGCTAATGACGCTAATTGCACAGTAAAGATTGCGTACAGTTGTTGAAAATTCATCACGTTTGATCTGTGTGAATTCAGCTATTTAGACGCGCCGCTGTCAACACAGATAAATAAATTGAAACATAAACATTTGCGTTGCTTTTATTGGTAAGCCAATAGACCTTTAATACAGTTTGACAAGCGACCACTTACCGACGACGATGGCGGCAGATGATTGACCAGATAATATTGAAGTGTCTATCATCGACCATTTAAACCAATATCAATCGTTTACCAGCCAAATGTTTTCTTTGGAATAGACACGGAATGCCCGTATGATTACCATTGTATACGTTTGCGTTTTATGGCGGCTCCTGCAGACGGGCTGATACCGGCCAGACATCGGCACATGTTTGATTATAGCTTTTGGTATTTTAATTTGATAGTAAAAAATAGAACGGCGAGAGTTTCGTTACCAACGTTTGGGAATACATGTTATTCTGAGTCTTACTTGCGTATTTGTGGAGTCGCGGAGATTTTGCAGATTTATTTTTATTTTATAATTCGATTCAGACAGTAACTGGTTTTTCGCAAGTTACTATTCTATTTGCAATTGCTGTAATTATAGGTTATCTCCATAACGATTTTAGCTGAACACTATCATTTTAACAGATCTATCGCCCATGCGAGCATAAGTCGATTTATGATTATGATCTAGACAAGTTTTACCGTTAAGTTTCCTTTTACCATCGCTCCGATCTCCAATAGCGCATTCCTCACAATTAAAACGGCCGATAGCACAAAACACATTCCGTCCATCATTCACATGATCTCCGGAGTCATTCGCGGCCGCGCTCGGCACGGCTCGTTACCGGGGGCATACATCTTAACCTCCATTAGGCCGCCATCGCGCCATTGTCTGAATGAAACGCATCCCACGGCTTCCTACTTGCCTGTTTCAGGCGTCGCCAATTCGGGCTAACAATCTTCGCGCGCATTTGGATAGACATTCCGGCCAATTCTCCGGGAAGATGGTTTCCTATTTCGGGACGGGCGTCGGAACAGACCTATTCGTAGCTTGACTTGTTGGAGACCAATTTGACCTTAGTCTTTGCTTTTATTGAATAGGTAAGAAACATTAGCAGGTAGATCCAAATAAAACTCTATTTCAAGTAGAGTAGTATTGCGATATTATTTTATCAACGTATGTTATTTACTGATATGTGAATCGGCATTAGTGTATCTCATTCATTTCATCGCAGTTAGTAAGGCTAGTTTTTGGTCCCTCATTTATCCTCCACTCCAATGGCACCATGTGGATTATGTTACCACCCACAGAATGTTGTTTCAAAACTGCCCAATGTTTAGAAACTACCGATAATATATTCGCACAAGTGCTGGTTCGTTGTAAATCGTTATCGCCCCACCGGAGTGCGGGAAGATACACAGGTATTTGCATTGGAGCCGTTTCCGCGACAAGGCAATGTCGTTGAACGATAAGACCTGATTTAAGGGTCACTAACATGCTACGTTGCTCGCTTAACAACTTTGTGCAAGTGTGCATGTCTTTTTAACGGGTTTGAAATGTGCGATTGCACTGATTTGAATTAACTAGGTGGTTATGTTGGTTCAAGATATCACTATCATGTTTTATGTTCATGGGTTCTCCTTGATTTCTAAAAATGCTATTTCTGTACATTGTTTTTCATGTCTTGCAAAAGCCACATGTAAGTTTAAGAATCCATGAGATCAATACCAAAGAGGACGATACGCGCGACATATTAGCAAACAAAAACTGCACTATTTATCGGTTGTAAACGTGTTATGTAGTGAACTGTGTCGGCATTGCGAAATGCCCTTTGAACATTCAGTTGCAGTTCTATTATGACGCCAAGCTTTGTGCAGTCACGTTCATCTTTATTTGCATAGTCCGTGTTATCGGGTGCATTCCTGAGATGATTTCGTTAAACAGACCGGTTACATTCAATGCGAATTAGCCTGGGGTCCTTATCTTTTTAGAATTTCTCATCAGAGCACAAATTTAATCCTCTTTTGCTGTCTATCAGAATTCATTTGATAGAATTTTTATTTAGGTATGTCTAGTTAACGAAACTTGTATGTACCCAACATACAAGTCGCCTCGTGTACCTTCTGTAGATTTGAAAACACAGTGGGTAATATTTATTAACTTTAGTACACCATCATATTTAAAGACGGTTAAATTAAATATCTTTATGAATGGCATAACTTAACCAACAGTATTCTAATCACGTCATAAAATCACTCATTGGTATGCGTCTCTTTGTTTTCACCCTACACCCTTATATCAAAGAGGCCCTTAGAAGAGGCGTAGCCCTTGGGCCTTTTGACTAAATCTTCGAGATGATTACAGTTATCAGGCTCCCATTGAATTCAATCTGACATAATAGGTTTAAGCTTATTCATTTTTAAAAAATGAGTTTATCTTTTGTGTATTGCAATGTTAAAAATTCGTCATCCATCCCACGTATATTTGATATACCCACCAATAGTAGAGTCTTACTTAAGGATCGTTGGTATTGACAATTGAAGTAATATAATACCGCGTACCTACTGAATATGATATCATAATAATATTACTGTTAATGCAACCCAATATAATATTCGTATTTCTCCACAACGAACAGGTACCGAACCAACATTTGTGCCGACTTTTTGCTCCTTACATCGGCTCTGGTACTGGCATCTCATAAATAAAAACAACAATTTATCTTTTTACCGCTCTCTATTATACGTGTGATTAATAGATAGTTAGATACGTGTAGATATAGTAAATAGATACGGGTAGAGCCGTGGAGGTAGCTCGCACTCTCCTTTGTTACCGGACAATCACCTCGCGAAGGTCATCCTCGGAAAGGATCGCTTCTATGAGGCGTTTGTTAAGCCCTTGCTTTTTAGCTTAAATGCATTTATTGTTGGCATTTAAATTAAGATCGGTAGTATCAGATTCGATTAAACAGTCTTTATGACTGTCAGGCTGAGTTGTTTGATACACCTCAGATGCGCAAGCTTTGAAATTTAATTATGCATTTATATTACCCGATATTGGGGTATGTTAAAACTAGCTTTAAGAATGTACTCGCTTCTGGGATATTTTTCAGAATTTTGATGACGGTTTGTATTACGACTGAAAGAAGAAGGGAACGTGTTCAACCAATCCCAGAGAATAATACTCATTTGCTGAATAAACATGTATTTCGTGGTACTTACTGCTAATGAATGATTGCTCAAATACTGCACTCTGTTGCATAATGCCATTACCGGTGCAGGAAGTCGTACGAATGCAGTGGGATATCAGAAATCACCCGGTCGCATTTAGGGATTAGAAGCCCTACGGTCACAGGTTCGACGCACTGTCTAGATCAGAACCCTTTTGCAATAGTGCGTGCGTGTTGTGTAATGTATAAATAAATAATTAAGTAAATAAATGTTCAAGCTATAATAATAATTTTCGGAATATGAATTACACTCAATGTTTACTCCCGAATAATCATAATTTGCGGGGCTTTTATTGTTGCCATGCAATATGTGCTTTGTTAAAATTAATAACAGTAATGTAGATAGTTTATAAACATTTCTAGTATACTGAAATTTATGATGACGCGTACTGATTCTCATACAACTGCTTATTATGTTTATACAATGCAGTGATTGTATAATAGAAACAATTGCTATTGCCTTCGTATCATATATTTGAGAAGACATTAATGTGTCCCCTGTGAAGGTTTGCATAAAATCTCTCATTTTACGTACGTTTGTTGTCTTGTTGTGTGTTTGAAAATGAATATTATTAGTACAGGATCCGTGGTGTATTTTTTCACTTGATTACTATCAAGCTAATTTTCCGTGAGTAGCTTCATTTTGATAAGACGCCCAAAAAATTCCTGTGCGAAAATTTTTGATTGTGGTAGCTAACAGAGGTAGCAATGATTAAATATTTATAGAGGAAGATCCCAGAGCCGCCAGACATCACTTATTTTCTAATGGACAAAATATATACGATTGAGTAGTGGTGGGGTGTACTATCATCATATGACTAGTTGCTACCTTGACCAGACGGCCATTTTTCAGATATCAACCAATTAAGGTACATAGAAACACTGCTCACCTCACTTAAATTCTGATGGCTGATTTTAACATATATTTCACACAATATCATTAAAAATCAGGTTTTATTACTCCCAGACACATGCGGTCGGCGGTTTTACCTTACAGACGCTTTAAAGCTATGAAAAATTTTTTACCTTTACTTAATTTTACTTATTTTCTGATGCTTGATTTTTATATATGTTATTCAAACAACTATTTTAAAACGTTTTGCAAACGGACAGACCGATCCAAGGGGCCAAACATTCACCAGACCCAACTGTTTTAGATATTTTTTTTAAATTGAATTTAGTTAAGTTTTTCTAATAAAATAGTTTGTAAGGTACAATTCTATAATTATTGCGGTCAGATGAGCACTTTTTAGTTGTTTGAATAACATATATAAAAATCAAGCATCAGAAAATAAGTAAAAGTAAAATTTTTTTCATAGCTTTAAAGCGTCTGTAAGGTAAAACCGCCGACCGCATGTGTCTGGGAGTAATGAATCCTGATTTTTAATGATATTGTGTGAAATATATGTTAAAATCAGCCATCAGAATTTAAGTGAGGTGAGCAGTGTTTCTAAGTACCTAGATTGGTTGATATCTGAAAAATGGCCGTCTGGTCAAGGTAGCAACTAGTCATATGATGATAGTACACCCCAACACTACTCAATCGTATATATTTTGTCCATTAGAAAATAAGTGATGTCTGGCAGCTCCGGGATCTTGGACCATTAGGACCGTAGGACCGGGACAAAGTACCACGGAATTTGTAGGACAATATGACCGTTACATTATATAAATATTAACTAAGTAAAATAATAAAAATCAGCTGGTTAGTAATCATTTTTGGTGATCTCGTTATCGATACAAGTTGGAGGGGGAGGAGATCACCAAAAATGATTACTAACCAGCTGATTTTTATTATTTTACTTAGTTAATATTTATATAATGTAACGGTCATATTGTCCTACAAATTCCGTGGTATATTTAATCATTGATACCTCTGTTAGCTACCACAATCAAAAATTTTCGCACAGGAATTTTTTGGGCGTCTTATCAAAATGAAGCTACTCACGGAAAATTAGCTTGATAGTAATCAAGTGAAAAAATACACCACGGATCCTGTACTATATGTGATTTCTTCGAGTCGCCTTTGTGTTGGTAAGAATGAGTACAAAACGACTTCTAATATGCTGTTTTATATTAGGTATTTTGTCATTTCTAGTATTGCATCTAAACTTGAATGAATTATGAATATACATCTTCCTAACCCCCCCCCCCCCCCCCCCCCAACTCAAAACAAAATTCATTTAATATCCTTAATAACTTTTCATTAATGTCTTCCAATGTGAGATCACAATACGTTACGTGCCTCTTCCAGGCCTTGGGGAGTAATTGATTTTATTATTGAAGTGTCTGCTGCGTTGATTAATTCAAATCCAAGTCTCATCAGCGGCTGGTCGTCGTTTTATTTGTTCAAACATGTTACACTTACATGCACTATGGAATTATTATACGAAAAGTGTATCGGACATATTCGTGAACCATGTGGGTGTAGTGAAGTCTGGCCGTCGTACTTGGAACTATAAATGGCGACATGTAAGTTTAATATCAATTTTTTCTTTTAAAAAGTCCCAGATCAAATCAGATAGAAAGGAGTTTCCCATCAATTAAAAAAAAGACGTGTGGCACTCGGGGACTGCCGCGGTAGAGCTATTGCATAGCATCGTCCGATATCGGAGCAGCTCGTCTCGATTCGTGCGAGTTTCGTAGAGTCGTACAATACGTCTAACCGCACGCACACAAACACTGTGCCGAAGTCTACCGAACTGAAACGACGTTAGACGATTGTGAGGTTTTTTCGTTACAGAATTTCTTGGTTCGGTCGCCGCGCTCAAAGCCCGCGATAAAAGCTATGCAATAGCTTAAAAACTTATCACAGAGTTGTAGTTACAATACTAATATTATGCCTATTACTGCTAATCTTCCCAAGTTTTCATTTGTTATTTCGTATTTGTTTTGGCATAATTTCACCTGTCTAATCTGCCAGCGACCGGATTCGTTTGTTTTACGGCCATTTTACGATTCCCACGGTGTTAGCTAATAGTTTACTACTACATACTACGTGTGATGTTGTGCGTTCGTTACGATTTTAATGTTGACGTAACTAGGCGTGGTAATGAACGTTGCCGGTGCCATTATGGTTGCTATAGTTAGATCAACATCGTCTTCGGAATAGCATTTCGTTTAGACAAGCGCGTTGTGGATAGTCACGACTATTACGTCAAATGAATGCGTTTTCAACCGATTTCCCTTGGTTAGTTCTTATAATGGTTACTTCTTTCTAGTTGGTGTATGGGACAATACTTATTCTATACCCACCGTTGCAGCTAACTGTCAAAAAAATGTCTTCTTGCATGATTACTTTAAGCGTGGTTGCCATCATGTTAGTCTTCTTATAAATATAACCTTGTTGCTGGGCTAAATTTTCCCTGCGTTAAAACATGATATTACCAGATACTGAATACTTTGGAAAGTTTACATAAAGATATCGAAAATCGATAAAAACTGCACCTTATCGCGCTTAGTGGTAAAGATAAAATATACTGTGTAGGTAGTATGAGTTGTGTATGTAAATATTTTGAGGACTCTTTAAACATTTTACATCCAATACACGTTTTGTAACCCAAAGCTTAGATAAGGAATATCGAAAAAAAAAATTACCTACACATATTTTTCAAAGTGTTACATCTTACTGAAAATTAGAATATATTTAGTTCTTTTATAGGGAAAACTGCTTTGATATTTATAAAACTCATATTGCATATGTTCTGAATTGCAAGACACCGTTTATTGTATTTTCTTGTTGGATTTCCCAAAATAAAGTCATTGACTGTATTGTTTGTCACCATTCAGCGAACTGATTACTAAAATTGATAGCATGATTACAGTATCGTCGAATACAAGAGATTACAACGAAATAGCAACAATTTTATTGCAGCAATGTACTGATTCACTTCACAAACTGAAATTCCAGAAATAATTATCAATAAAAAAGTCTGTAAGCTATTAGTTAATTTACCACTCAGCTTTTATGTACGTACTGATGTATATTCTTAATAACACACATGATATCATGAGCATCTATAACAGAATAATCAAACCAGAAATTTGAACCACAATCTTATTGAGCATTGCCTAAAATCTAGTCTTATTTTTTTTTTCATTTGCCAATAGGCAGACTAAGAAAGGTCGGTGCGGTCAGTCAGTACACTATGACGCGTATCTGTTAAAGCTCTTATAAAGCCCAGATAAAGTTCATTATAGTGTATCGGTTTGTCCCGATTAGGCCGGAGCGCCCCTTTGGACGGTTAGACAAGTTTGGGATGGCCACTTATTTGCAAACATAATTAGCACAAGATGCTCTCGAAACTGGTTTGCAAAGGTTCTGTCTAGATTCATGCTAATCTTAGGTAGGCCACTCTTGTTCGGGGCTGGAATTTCTAAGCTTCAACCTGACGGCGGGTCTTTTGAGGACATTCATATCTGTAATCACTTGTATATCATGTTTCTAAAATAATAGCGACTACAGAAATACAATATATTCACATCACATCTCAATATTAGCGTAAAATCGTCAGCTTGAATTTATAGAATGGATTCAAAAGAATTTACCACCCATCTTATATCTTTAAATAATTTTAGCATTTATATCTTTTACATTGATATTTTATGACCATTATTTCATATATCGATAATTTTATGGTCGTAGCCAGATATTTCATCGTTTTAAACTGTTTAGACGTCAGATATTCTTGGTTCACTTATTACCTGTAAAGTGTGATTGTAATTGACTCTGGATGTAATTTAAACTCAATACTTTCATGTATTTATCGTTCTAGAAACGAACTATCGTGGGAAACTTTACTTCATTTGAGCATTGTCACCGTCTTATAAGTAACTTCTCAAGTGATTCACAAAAAGGAAAAAGCGAATGTTTAGTGCTTTAATCATTTTCTGTGCATTCTTCATCAGCTCTTTCTAATGCTATAGCAAGCTAAACATTCTAGTTATATGGAGTAGTCTGTAATTGTGTTATTGGTCGTAATGATGGTCAGGCCAATATAATGTATGGGTCAAAATGGTGTAGAAAAAGCTACATTGAGATCGTGATTTAATAGACATGCTATCACTCGTAACTATTAACTAAATGTGGCTTTCGGCTACATGTGGCTCAAAAATCGCCCCCACTGGCGCTAGCTACTATGAAATTGTTCATCGTCAGCCTAAAGTGAAGACTGAGTTACTCTCCAAACTCAAAAAGCACGTTCAGCCATTAGTTCCTTTAGCATTGTACCATTTACTAGGCACCCGATCGCACCTCAAACCACAGCTGTTCAGTGTTATGATTAAATTGTTCACGCATTCATAGCGACGTCAAGCCGTTCCGGTGTTCGGCATCGAGAGCACTGCGTGCTCCATTTGTTGGTGTTGCATAACCCACCGTTGCATACGAGAATCGATTTTCACTTTCGCATGCAGTGGCTCAAGAAAAAAGTATCGATTTGCATTCGATGCGATTGGCCCGGTAACCCAGTTATTGGATGTGCTTGTGATAATTATCTTTTTATCTTTTACTAAAAACTGCCTCTGTAATACTTCGTAACTCGTATGTTAATTATAATCCTCTTATTCATATAGTTGCTAGAGCAGTTATTTACTTCATTACTGAGTCAACGTAAATGTAATACATATTTTTATTATTAGATGAGTTGTATGAATTGATTTAATACCAATAGTGACTAATACTAGAAGAATGAATTTATTGACTGTATTAATTAAAAGTCAGCGTACGTAATGAATGAATCTAAAATTATACAAACGATTGTATAGGTAGCCTTTTAATAACGCCATAGCAACTAACTATAAAATATATTTATACTTAATAGGTACTTAGAAATTTCAATTTCCAGTATTATGCATAAATTTCATAATTGCACGTATATGCCCGCTTCAAAGGAATCTGCATGTTGGTGTTGCATACTAATTCTTAAATTACCTGCACGTGTCTGCAATATCTGCGGCAGCAGAATGGTGCAATCCAAAATCAATACGATTATCATACTTGGACTTGGATTTGTATTTGGTATATACCGTAGATGTACTACGGTATATACCAAATACAAAAATATTTGTTCATCATAAAAATACTTTACTGTGCTTGATTGCCTCTATCAATTAATTATCATACTATCAAATAAAGAAGTACAGACAAGATACGTTATATTATAGGATGATAAATAATATAACGTATGTTATGTACAAAAATGTGTTAATAGGACGATTTCATGGTTATGTTGCACGACTTCAATTTATTTTCTTAATATTTATTCACAATAGTTTCATTATTCGTTAAGTTCCTTAATACCTACTCAATCTCCCTCTGATAATAGCTGCTTCTCTAAAACAAGTGCACTTGTCGGCTGGTGCCAAAACAGATGTCATGACAATTAAACAATGTTCTCGCTTCACTATCCCGTAACTCAGTGTTAGCCCAGACCTCCACTCGACACTCGTTGGGTTTAGCACTAAGCTTATTTATCTCATATCCTAGACTATGCATTTGTAACTTTCTTCCGATGTTAAGTTGACGGAAATTATTAGGTTCATTCAAAAAAAAAGAGGATTAAGAGGTTCTTAATGTTAACTTTGCATAAAACTCTACATCTTTTCAAGAAACGTATTCATTAAAAGTCTATGTACCAAATATCATTCCTATTTCTTCTGCATGTTTTTTTTGTTGCAAATTGTTTTGGTTGCATTTAGTGTGTGATCAATATTGGCGGATAGTGATAATCCAAATTTATCGCAACTCGAGATAAAATGTACGTGTGATTCATGTTCTACGAAAACCTGAACACTATATTGCCCTTTTGTCATTACACATATGTTGACTTGTCGCTGTTAAGAGTACACATAACTTTACCGAATCTTACATGGTAAGGTAACCCTACCAGATGAACTTAAAATGAGGTTAAGTTCCAATGTAGGCCTGATGTAACGGTGCTCCGCCTTCGCAGTGCACTCGGATCTTCGTGTTTGTAGAACCGGCCTTATATGGGAGATGTCAGCTGTCCAACTGAACAGACAGTTGTTATCTACTTCACAAAAGAAATGGTATAGTAATTGTACTCATAAAAGGGAGACCAAACGAATGTGCTTTTAATGGCATTCAATAAGGAAAAGGTGACCCGCATTAGTGCAACAGGTTTCGTTTTACTACATATGTTTATGATCAAACGTCACAACAAAGCAAAACTGTTTATTTACGCCCCAATGAATCCGCATGTACCCTTAACACGGATAATCTAGTAAGACAACATCGAGCTAACGTGCTTTGATGTTAGAGATGTTATCAGTTATTATTTATTAGCAGAAAGATATCATCCAGAAAATGGTTGAAGCACGCACAAACGAGCGAAACCGCGGTCCCTTTTGCTATAAGTCAGAGTTTACGACGCTGAGGGTCGAGCTGAGATCGTAACGCGGACCCTTGCGCGCCACTAGCGTCTAATGTGGAGGACTTTATGGCCACACATTTTGGTAAATTAGGGCTATTTGTTTCAGATTTTCTGGCCGCCTTTTTGTGACACTTGATTTTTTGCTAACATAAACATGCAAGTTTATGAGGATAACACGCCTCTCTCGTTGGTTCACCTTTGTATTGTATGAGATGATCGAAAATAGCCGCCAAGCGCGTGATTAACCTCATAAGACCACCTCTTCAATACAAACAATCGAATGTATTTGGCATCTGCCTTGTAACGGACGTGGGTAACTGACTCGCACCTTTTGATTGCACTTGGACAATAAAAACGGCAAAGTTTTGAGAAATGAGGAAAACGTTATAGGTATGTCAACCAAAAACTGTCAAGAAAAAGAGAAGCAATCTGTTATTGCTTGCTACCTAATAATCCAATGTGATACTTAGATTTGTTATTGTTACTAAAGCGTTCATAACGGATAAGTAAGCCAGAAAGCGCTTTGCCAGTTCGTAGAGCGATCCAAGTTCAAAGGTTTTCGGGAAAGGAAGACATAAATAAAATTTGAACGGATGGTTATTCCTGATGACATATTGTATACTAATACTTTGCGTGTAAAACGTCACCAGGCCAGTGATTGTAGCGCTCGCGCCGCGCGCTGAATCTTAATGATTGCGTGACTCATGCGCATGCCTGCACAAACGCGAGAGTCACTGGACTATCACTATATGCTATACTATAGCAATTCTTTCTAAGCCTGACATTGGTCGCATTTTCGTCTCACAATGCAGGTGTATAGATACACATTTCGCTTTGTGGACCAAAAATTTAGACATTGTAGTTTTTTTTTTTTTGTAGTCACGGTTATCTCCACAATATTTTTATCTCCTATTCAAATAAAATGTGGTCCATCCACCATCGTGTGAGATCGTGACCCATGCTGTGACACACACAACATGTTTGTTTAGTGATGTTTACAAATATCCGATGCCATTCGTGATATCGGTTGTTGATTCATACGTGCAGCGAGCGATTATCGCCTGCCCGGGGCCAAACTAGTTTTTTGAAACATTATTGAATGACAAAGAGTGCATCTCTAACTAGTTATTTGAAATTTTAAGTTCTTAAGTCATTGATATATTTTAATAAAATTAACATGGGTTTTAAAAGTATCCATCCATTTTGACCTTTCGATCCAAGATATTAAAACTTGTTGATCGTAAGAAACCGATATAATTTTTATAAAATGTTCATTTATAGACAGTTGAATCATAGCTAAAAGTGACATTGTGATGAAACATATTCCTGAGAAGTGTCCGCATTGTAGAGCTTATCAAGCAAACATTGATAAAAAGTCATTGATATAGCGGAACTTGACGTGTCACAATATTCTGGGTAACAGACAAATCATTCATAAACTTTATCCTGGACTTCATCATATTTTATCAGACGACGAGGCTGTTATTTTTTTTAAATAATACATCTTTTTTTCTGACTTTCGATGATGGCTTGGAGGGTCATCATTACCGGATTTGCGGGGGAGCGGATGGCTCTCACGTCTAATTAAAAAACAACTCATAATATTTAGTCATCATATTTATTTGAATTACTAGGTAGTTATAAAATGCAGATAATTCATTCATTACCATCAATTTGTCGTTTTGGCTCTATCATAAATGTAGGTTACTATAAAATCGTAAACCATCCATTATATGTTCATTCACAAATTGCATAGTAAGTGTCAACAAACATGATTGCAAACACATTATACAATTAAAGTTATGTCCATCGCGATTGAATGAGTAACTGTAATCGACGCAAGCGCCGCTCCTTAAGCGGAAGGCGCGGAGGAAGTTCTGCCTTTTATAGAAACCACCGCGGTTGTTAGGCTTCGGATTAGCCGATATCGAATGGGTTGAACCCATATCGATTACTTCATGAATGCAGTCGCTGATATATTTAATTTCAGCATTCAATCCGAATGATTTCATAAATCATTTCATTCAGAATACAGATTAGATCGGTTGCCTTATTGACGTTTGCGATTACTAGAGGTTATGGGGTATAGATATCATGATTTAATGCAATGTCTGTACTGTAATAATGATGCGCTATTAAAAAGCTTAATCTTGAATCTTTGTATTTTGGACTGATTTTTGGGAGTGGCGGTAACTTTTAGCGGAATCTTTGTTAATATTTTCTCTAAGGTGGGAGACGTTTTGTCGACCGGTTGCTGTTACCACCATACAGTTGCGTAAAACCCGCCAAGTGACTCTGACCTCTCTCGGTCAGGTCGCGTTCCGGGATCAGCACTGTACGAACCGGAGCCAGGGGGGACCATTGTTGGGGCAAGCGCCGGACCAGTGGAGTCTTAGCGGCGGTATTGTGCGAGCGGAGGGGGTCAGCCCGCCGGCCAAGGGGACTCGTAGAAACGGGGGCCCTTCTGTCCGGCGGACTGGCCAACTCCGACCCGCTCAGCTCAATACCAATGCGAGACTCTACGCCTTGTCTCGTTGTTGCCGCAGCAGTGGTCTCCTCTTTAAGCGGGCTTTCAGGGTGAGTGCGACAGGCTCAATATGGTCTATTGTGCCTGTCGAACTCATATTTGGATCTCACTACCGCTTACCATCAGGTGGAGTGAGGTCATCTTGTTAGCTCAATATATAAAAAAAAAAAAATTGTGGAAAGGAAGTATCTCAAACAATGAGCAATCTTGTACATTTTCATGCGAAAGAACAAGTAAAATATACTCATGCCTTTCTCATTTTCTCCTTATTGCCTCTAATATTGCCCCTTCGTCCCCGTCTTTAACGGTTCATTAAACCTCCAACCAAATTTGTTCTCCCCAAATGTGTGCCGACTCTGATTAAAGGTCGAGATGGTGACGGCATCAAAGACTATTTTCGTTTAATTGTGAAATGTTTTGGCACAAGAAAATGCATACTTGAGGTTTAGGTGTATTACATTCTACTCGGTGTTCTGTAATTTAGTTTTTATGTCATGATGTGTATTACTTACCTTAAGTCCTAATGCTATGCAAGCAACGTAGGCAATTACGAACACTATTATAAAAGCTTTCTTGAAATTCAAATATGATACCGATGTATGTAAAGAAATAATTACTAAGAATTTTGCATAGAGACGAAATCCTCGATAAAATAATTTTACTCGTATTTTCACGCAACACGAAGCCTATAAGACGTCAGTCTAGCATCCTTTGTCCACTGCTGAATTGCTCTGAGGTTATTTTCAATCTGAAATTCCCGATGATTGTGTTCTAATTAGGTAGCGTAATTAATACCAGTGGATCTTGTCATTTGCCGTGCTAAGGAGCGCAATCTGGATCGATTTAATAAACGACTGCATTCCGCCAAGTCGCATATTATGTTGTGCGTATAATTAACATACCGTTGTTATTATTACTCGTTCGATCTCGTTATTTGGCATTCATAACTGTTGTACGTTCGAAGTAACGAAGGCATGCTGTGTTCATTCATTATATTGCTAACATTAATTTAATAAAAGCAAACATTTAATTGATCAATTTGATTTGCGATACATAAAATGCTCGCTATATGATGGATTGAACTTCAATATCAATTTCTTTAAACATGAAACTTGTTTAATTCGAAGGCTTTTTAACATTATAAAGTTCCACGTACACTCAGTGGTGTTGTGTGGCTATTACAAGCCATCATCGTATGTCAGTTAGGAAAAAACTAAGCCTTTTTTCATCCACATGCTTTCAAATATGTGGAGTTACTCCTGATCGTACCTGTACTCACAGTTATCGCACTGTCGGGACGCGGGCGGCGGAGGTTCATTCACACACGGTGCGCGGGCGCACAATAGTTTCGCGGCCGCGCGCGCATTGTTGCCCGGAAGTCGGGCAGGAAGCCGCTGCTCTGTGACTGTGACACCTAGCGCGTGCCGCACATCGTGTTGTAATATCGATGATGGACGACCGTTGAGCGTGCGGCCAATTGAGAGCGTTAGGGAGAGCCGCTCTTGATAATGAATTGTAGACTCGATTGTGGTTTCTGACAAAGACCTTCCGAGTATTGGACTAGACTATGATTTTGGTACTTAAGCAGTCATAGAGCTTGCTAAGTTTCTACAACAAAAGCATGGAATAGATAAGAAGATGTAAGATCTCCCGCTTAAGAATGATGTTGATAAAAGAAATGCAGTAATACCTCCCATTATGTCGGTTTTATTTACTGCATGGAAAAAATGCGAAGAAGCGGACATTGACCCCTGATTCTCAGCTGCCGTTCTTAAAACCTACCCTTCCCTATTTAATTCTAACCCAAGACAGCCCTTGTGTATTATCAAATTTTACTACCGCTTAGGGTTTTTGGAGACAACATGAGTAATCGATTGGAATGCTTTAAAATTATGATGTCACGTTGTTTATACCATAGTTTAGGTAGACATTCGAGTTGACAGCCGTAGCGTCGCAAAAAGATTTCTCATCCAGTATCGACAGGTTTGAAGTAACTTCAATATTTAATCCAAATCCATCGCAAAGTTTGGCGGCAATCGTCGCAACTTGCCCGAAGCCAGCCGAGTGTGTTCGTTCACCCCTGCGCACTAGACGCCCGGCGCCGGCACCCCGGTACCCCGGCTCTCCTCAGTCCTTCCCACCCGACCACACACACCCCACAAACTTCACAACATTCGCACAATGCAATTAACACTTGTACGCGGCCAGTGATAACTTTCAAATATGTAAATTGTATTCGATTCTATTACTGTCATCTAGTATATCGTCTTTTGTCATTATTGTGAAATGGTCGACAAGGTCTCTAGTTCAATGGTAAGTCGTACTTGCTACTCACGTGTATCATTCGCTTTTGCTATTCATGTTTTTATATGGTATGACTAATTCCTTTTTTTTGTCGTATGGCATTGTCGCAGTGCGTTGATTTGACGTTACCGCTAAATTGATTTAACAAAACTCCCACCCCATTTGTTTCCTTCATAGAAATGTGAAAAAGTTACTTACGTTATCATACGGGATATCTACATTTTAATATGAACTTGAACGAGCGTTAACACTGACAGATCCATTTTAGGTGACCAAGTGATTGATCGTCATTTAATGGTAGCTGCTTTCGTAATCGTAATAGCTTTATCTGTTAAACTAATGGGTTTACATTCCTCGTGTTCCTCTAATCGTTTCATTACAATGAATATGTAAGTTGTAAACATAGAAATCTTTTTATTTTACTGCATTATCAGCATACCGATCTCTATATAACCAGAACTGGACCGTCTGGATGTCCATGCTCGGTACGTTGCCCCCGTGAAGCTTCAACTGTTGGCAAGTATATTGGATGAAAGTTTGAATAAATCAATCGATGGTTGAAGTGTAAATGCACTGCAGCAACTATGTTGGCAGTGGTTTGTCCTCCGCCGTGACGTCACCCTTGGCATGGCCGGGCGCAGCTGTCGCGCGTGACATCACAGGCCGCTCGGGACGTGTCGTAGGCGCATAATCGACGCCTGTGGGGGTACTTGTTCGTCGTTTATTGTATTAGGCTGAATTAACTCAATCACTTCATCTGCAGATGCAATCAGAGGATGACATGATCCGTATTCTTGATATGGTGAATATTGGCACTTAAAGTGGGCGCATTTCGTCCGTTGTGAAATCTGCAGTGGCCTTTTTGAATAATTCACTTAGGATACTGAAATACATATGGCTCTCCGTCTTATCCATCCGATAACGATTTGAGTATGCATTCCGCAAAATGTTGTTCGAGGATACACAAATCACAGGCTTTACTCAAAGTTATCGTCAATATTATAATGATTAAGTATCCCGAAATGTTGAGGTCTAATTGAACGAATAGGGACTGCTAATTAAATTCCGGGCCGGCATGAATATGAATGAACGAACAGTATTATTTGCATCTGTTTACCACCTGCCTAATTGCCGGCGCAAATTGACTTGCCATCGACAAGGCCCAAATTACAAATTAAACATGTTTCATCTGCGGAGTGCAACTACCAATATTTGCTTAAAGCTCTATTCAATTTGCGATGTTCGAGCGTTAAAAAAATCACAGATTTAATACTAATCTTTGATAACATTAAAACATAGGTCAAACGGACATATCAGGAACAGGAAACAGGATTTCTTACATGTCACAATATTTTTATGCAAAAATCTGCATAAATCCTGTCTATTTAACAAAAAATATGTAAAATCAACAATATCTGTCGGCTGTTATGAATCGAAATTTAAATATGAAATATCAGCATTTCTCTCTTGTATCTGGAAAGAAATAAAATTTGAATTAGAAATGCGCCTGTTACTTTCTTACACTTCTATTCAAGTTGGATACTTTCTTTTGTGCAAGTACAATGCATTATGTTGGACTTTATTCATTGTCCTCTTACGTAACGTGGGAAAGTCCAGTCACCTCCGACTAATGTCAACAAAGATTAACAAGTAAGGTCGAAGCGTAAATGTAATCTAAGGGTGGCGTCTAACCGGTACCGCTGCGGTCTCCCCGATATCGGTCCTTGGCCCCTGCGTATGGGACTAAAGCGATAGTACGATTGATGACAACGGTTACAACGGTAGATTGGAAATAAAACTTCTTTCGCGGCTGTAAGATGTTACAAATAACTACGTGTTTGGAGGCCGACGTTACTAAGTGATTATTACGCGAATATGTATATACCTGTATATACATACATACTACCCTATGAATGAATCCATACATCTCAGTAAGTAGTATAGTAGTGGTGGCTAGCTGTTATCGAGTGAAAAAGAACACATAAATATATAAATAATTTAAAATTTGATATATTGTTCTTTTTTGTTTAAAACCTACATGAATAAGTACAAAGAACCCATTGTATAAGAACCGCGTGTAAACGTACTTTTGATTATAATTACTTGAGAAGTCTTGAGGCCTATGGAAATAGTTCTCGGGAACAATCCTCCGCGCCGCCATTGAGTCAGACTCCTAATAGCCGGCTGATTAGCATCCTCATTAGTCTTTAAGTAAGGTATGGTCGTTTGAATAGTCAGCCCATGTAGGGCCATTCACGTATGGTAATCACAGGTCATTACTTTATTGCTGATTACTTTATTAGCGATCAAGATTAAAGTTTGTTGGAGCAGTCTGTTGAAGTCTTAAATATGTAAGATAACTTTATCCTTGCAATGCTTATGTTATTATGATTATGTATTTATAAATAATTATGTATGTATATCAGTTTCTGAAACCCATAGTACCATTTCAGCTTAGTTTTGGGTCGTGTGTGCTGATGTCCCATAAAAAAAAACAATCAACACGTGAAATGAAAGTGATAATATTTTTCATTTCAAATACGATAAGCGTGTGATTCTACTTCTAATCACTAGTGTAAGCGCAATATTGACATGTATTGAGCTTTAGCCGCAACTTGATAAGCTCTTTAATAAGTCCGCACTAACACCTGCTGTAGCAAAAAATATCTACACCGTGGACTGATTCATTACTAATCGATCATCTTTTTTGCTATATAAATTCGTATATCATATCTGATATTAAACGTATGAATATTAAATGACTAGAAGTACTACATAAAAATATGTAATACTTCAGTGTCCTTGACTATGTTAAGGTGTTTCAAGGAGATCTGGCACGCAAATTCTTATCACTTTAACTTACTCGGTGTGTCTACATGTACTCAATTCAAACTGATACTCATTTAAAAATGTTCCACATACCTTTGCATTCAGCAAGTATTAAGGTGTTCCCAATAGTAAAAGCGATCCATCTCCGTCCTATTCTTCAAAGCGAACCAAATGTAGTTTTCTTTCCGAGCGCTGTCACGCCGGTACACCTTTGTTGCGCTCTTTTAAGATTCCCCATTGTATGCAGCAACTTTCACTGCGCCTCCATAGGTTGTAATCACGGTATAACTGCCATGACGCTGTATGTGCCGCATCTAGCCGAAATTGTAATTATAGCTTGCAGGCTTTTGATGCACTGAGGCTGGAGAAAGCGGTCATGTGTTAGAAGAAAATGTTGTAAGGCATTTTTGGTATGCATGATGATAACGATTGTCGGATTATCCTACGGATACCTACTCGTAATCCCCGTTAACCTTTAAAAAAAGACTAAAAATCATAAATTGCCTTTATTGTAAGTCATATATCAGAAAACAAATCAATCGACATTATAAATGTTATTATTTCATATATTAAAGTTTGAGGTTTGTTCACTAACTAATTATATGAATGTTGCAGCACTTTATAAGCGTAAAAGAAAGAAATTAAGGCCAAGAAAAGAACTATCTAACTAAGTTTATTCCTAATCGATCGTTAAAACAAACATGATAAACACCATAAAAAATGCAGCCCATGTTGGTTAATTGAAGCCAACTATGAAAAAACCGGCCAAGTGCGAGTCGGGCTCGCGCACAAAGGGTTCCGTAGCAGCAAATATAATAAACATTACAGTTAAATCAACCTATCTCAAAAACTATAAGAGATACTTTGATCAAACCAAAAATCGTTGAAAGAGTTAATTAGCATGCATCACCTCTATTTTTTTTAGAATTTTATACCCCGTAGTTATAAAAATAGAGGGGGGGGGACATACTTTTTACGACTTTGAGAGCTGATATCTCAAAAACCGTTCACTTTAAGAAAAATGTTTTTTAGAAAACTTTATATCATTTTAAAAGACCTTTCCATTGATACCCCACACGGGTATGTACATCGAAAAAAAAAATTTCATCCCTCAGTTACATGTATGAGGGGCCCCACCCCCAATTCTTTTTTTTACTATTTAGTGTCATATTTTTGTAGCGGTTCATACAACACATATTCCCATCAAATTTCATCACTGTAGTACTTATAGTTTCCGAGTAAATCGGCTGTGACAGACGGACAGACGGACAGACGGACATGACGAAACTATAAGGGTTCCGTTTTTGCCATTTTGGCTACGGAACCCTAAAAACCGCCGCAGTCCACGTGGTTACGTAACTGAATGCTTAACAGTTTATTATGACAAGTCATCATCGTCGGAACCGCGGTCCACTCAGTTTATAATAAACCACGCAATTTTAACGCCATACAAAAGATTGTTTCGCATGCATATTTCCCACGTATGTTGTCAATCGACATAGTGACGTGCAATTATACTTATGTGGTCTCCACCTGTGTTGTAACTCATTGCATTTAGTTAGTAGACGTACCAAACTTGGTAATCAGAATTGTTTGTACCTATATAATAACATGGTCACTAATACAATTTGGATCCAGATATAGGACAAATATGTTAAAAAAGTTTGACTTGTAAACAAAACAGCTGGACACGCGGTCCTAATGAATGTAGTTAGTCTCATGGAAACACAACGTGTATGTACCTATGTTACATACATACCTACTTACACATAGTATATATCGATACCGGTTCGGAAGTACATGTCTTTTGCAAGCATGACTCACAGCACAGCACGTTTCTGGTACGCAACCTGACGAGTACATGGAACAGTATCTACTCGCATATAATCATGTTTCGTGACCACCGCCATTCTATTGTATGGAGGCGTCAAGTAGCCAACAAAAAACCTATTTTATCGATAATTACTTGCCTTTTCGCATTTTTATTAGCACTTAGCCGGTCTGTGATTTAGTCATCCGTTCGCGTGAGTGTGTCCTATTACTTAAGTACTTGACACTGTCCTTTAAGCTTTATTGTATACTAATAGTACTGGCGCTTAGTTTCTACTGCAAGCGAGGCCTATGAAAGATCCTTATTTAAAGAGCCAATAAATACTCCGATATGATACGCCTATACGATGCACTTAAACCTTAAACTAAGAATATAGTAGAAAGACACTCAATAAACTAGCCCAAGACAACTAAATGGTCAGATAACTATTGTTGTGTACTATAAAACGATGTCTAATGTTAAAAACAAACATGTTTATGGTTCTTCCCCACATATCGTCTGAGCTAAACGTTAATATGTTTTTTTCGATTGTTCAGAGACAATCCACAGCCCAAGAGAACTAACCAGTCCAATGAGTTTTGTTATTCTGTAAAACTATTCCAAAGTTAGACACAGGCATGTATAGTATAAGGTTCAGCATTTTATCGTTTAGCTTTTGGTCTGTAAAAGTTGTTAATATATTCTATTTAATTGTCCACAGACTGTCCAGCACGGCTTCCCTCACAGAGCGTCGGCGCTAGCATGGGACCCGCTACTCCGGCTAGCGGCCCTGGGCACCGCCACCGGAGCCCTGAAGGTCTACGGAAGACCCGGAGTAGAGCTCTACGGACAGCACACTAACCCAGACTCGACTGTCATGCAGATACACTTCGTGTCAGGTACTGACTTGGTGAAGATGCTTATGACGTTCCCTTTCAATGAGGGTGTTCGCGTATAAGATATCCACTAGATGGCAAGACGTAGATATTAGGTCTAACTGCTTCGTGATTGGTGAATATTGACATGTCTGTCAATGTCACGTCAAAAATAACCAATCATGCTGCAGTTGGACCTCACGCCTACGTATTGCCATCTAGTGAAGTTCTTATACGCGAAAAACCTCATTGCGACACAGCGTTATTGCAGAATTTATTTTGCCCGAAACGTTACGATGAAACTAGCAGTGGGGTAGAGAACAGTTTTTTGTGGGTTGTTAAGTAAGATATAGATCGCGATAACATACGCCCTAATTGAATCATGCTAACGATTCAGTTTCATTTGATAAAATTACGATCTATCCGGTCTGTAATGTAGGTTAACTGCCCGTCATATTGACAATCTGAAATAGGCTTAAGGGAGTGCCACTATTAGTCTTACATGTGCTCCTGCAATCGTTTTGTATCATTAAACACGTATATACTTAGAATATTATTATCGTACACTTTATTTCATAACATGTTACTAATGCATATTAGATTAGATTCACATACTGTAATCGCATCATGACCGACTTCCATGTCGTTGTTTGTACTTGTCTGGTATTTAACATTACAGTAAAAATAAAGGACAGATAACGTTTTAGATTAGGAAAATAGGTGCGCCCGCTAAATAAACATTAATCATCACCTGAAATCAATAAAACAATTTTTACAATAACTCTTTGTTTGCGGTCAGCTAATCTCGAATACCTAGTAAACGTATATTGCCTTCGATTTCATAGTTAACATTTCAGCTAAGCCCATGATACGATGAAGGTTAAACCTTTATTGAATGCCCACTGGAAACCAGTCTCTATAAAAAATTGTCTGAAATATTGATCTTCATACAGTGCTCATTTTCTTTAATTAATCTACCATTAGGTTTTAAGTGGTATGAAGTAAGTTTTCATATTTCGATATCGACAATTCGACATAGAGCTAAAATCTGACCTGATATTAGAGACCCGTTCTTACTTCCCTTCGGATAAATCATAAATGAAAACTGTCCTGTTGACTCCCTCTATCTATTAACAAAGACTGTTGCATAGTTTTAAAGATTTAAGCATACATAGGGACAGAGCGCGAAGATGACTTTGCTTTATACTAGTGGTGTGTTTAATGAAACTTTCTTTTGTTGCGTTGCAGGCACAGGGCGGCTAGTATCACTATGCGACGACAACAGTCTGCACCTATGGGAGATCAACGAGAAATCTCTGGTCGAGCTGAAATCCCTCACAATCGAGGGCAAGAACAAGAAGATCTCGTCACTCTGCGTGGAGTCCAGCGGGAAGAACCTCCTGCTGGGAACCGAAGGTGGGAACATCTACACGCTGGATCTCGCCACGTTCACAGTCAGCGATGACGTCATCTACCAGGATGTTGTTATGCAGAAGTGAGTAAGAAGATGATGATCTTCGAACAATCATAATAACATAAACTTAGCTAGCCCGTATCTCATTCCTAACTGCTGAATGAAAGATTATTTGGAAGATTACGCGACATAAAGGGGTAAACCTTTTGTTAAAGAAAGCGTTAGAGATCCTTATAATATTTGCGTGACATATCAGGATATTAAATAATATGAGTCAGTTCCACTATTATGTTAAGATTTGTATGACAAGAATATCCTCCTCATAATAAGCTCTTATTACCCAGCAGGATGTTTCATTGATGTAGTTAGCTGGGATTTCAGTATTACGTCATTTATCATATGAATCACAATAGTTAAACTGAGAAGCAGGTTAACAATCACCAGTGTTGTAGAAAATTACCTTCTACATTTTCTAGAAGTAGATTAGTTCATTAATTTTTATACAAAAATCTACAAATTGTATACTTGTTAAATTAATTATGATAATCTCACTACCGCTTACTATCTGGTGGAGAGTAGACATCTTGATAGCGTTTTTAAAAAAAATAGAAGACTGTAAACAAACTTTTGTATCCCTTCCAGCTGCCCAGAAGATTTCAAAGTGAACCCCGGCGCGGTGGAGTCACTCTGCGAGCACCCGAAGACGCCCGCCAAACTGCTGGTCGGGTACAGCCGCGGCTTGGTCGTGCTATGGGACCGCGCGTCCGCCGCGCCCACTCACACCTTCGTGTCCAATCAGCAGCTAGAGAGCCTGTGCTGGAACGACGACGGTAAGACATGTTGTAAAGCGCCGCCGCTAGATGGCGCTGTTTACTACAAACTGAGTCAAGGCTCGTACCAGCGTACACCCTGCTGCGGCCTGGTCATGCTGTGGGACCGCGCCTCCGCCGCGCCCACTCACACCTTCGTGTCCAATCAGCAGCTAGAGAGCCTGTGCTGGAACGACGACGGTAAGACATGTTGTAAAGCGCCGCCGCTAGATGGCGCTGTTTACTACAAACTGAGTCAAGGCTGCTGGTACACCCTGCCGCGGCTTGGTCGTGCTGTGGGACCGCGCGTCCGCCGCGCCCACCCACACCTTCGTGTCCAATCAGCAGCTGGAGAGCCTGTGCTGGAACGACGACGGTAAGACCTGTTGTAAAGCGCCGCCGCTAGATGGCGCTGTTTACTACAAACTGGGTCAAGGCTGCTGGTACACCCTGCCGCGCCTTGGTCGTAATGTGGGACCGCACGTTCGCCGCGCCCACTCACACCTTCGTGTCCAATCAGCAGCTAGAGAGCCTGTGCTGGAACGACGACGGTAAGACATGTTGTAAAGCGCCGCCGCTAGATGGCGCTGTTTACTACAAACTGAGTCAAGGCTGCTGGTTCACCCTGCCGCGGCTCTTTCGTGCTGTGGGACCGCACGTCCGCCGCGCCCACGCATTCCTTCATGTACAATCAGCAGCTGGAAAGCCTATGCTGGAACGGCGACGGTAAACCTTATAAAGCGCCGCCGCTAGATGGCGCTGTTTACTTCAAACCGCGTCTAGGCTTCAGGTGCACTGCCGCGGTCTGGTCGGGCTGTGGGACCGCACCTTTTTCAAGGCGAATCACTAGCAGAACCTTGTTGATCTAATGACTTTGAGCGCTTGTAAGAGTCACAATAAGGACGCATAATTAAATTTTGTTACCGATATCTATTAAATACTGATATCTATTTGTATACGAATTTACACTAAACCTTACTAACCGCAGGTGAACACTTCACATCGTCTCACAACGACGGGTCGTACGTGACGTGGGAGGTGGCGGCGGCGGCCAGCGACCGCCCGCTCAAGGAGCCAGTCACGCCCTACGGACCCTACCCGTGCAAAGCTATCACCAAGATCCTCACTAGGACCAGTGTAGACGGCGAGGAGATTACTATTTATGCTGGTAAGTAACTATATCCGCTTTTTAAAAAAAGCTTTTGGAGTTCGCTCCCGACCGATGATTCGTGTAACCCAGTCGAAACGTCGGGCAGTAAGTAGCTATGTATTTGCTTCTACTAATATCGCCCATAAAAACTAATAAATGTAATGGAACGCGAAAGTCTAAAATCTTACGTAAAAAAAACCTTGTTATAACTAAGTTTTTATGAATGCCTCTAGTGCCTAATATTCTCACTTTATCATATATTTCAATAGTAATGGCGTTATCTTTACTGTATATATCCTAGATATCCAATAACTACATATTATTTGTCGATCTTACGGAATTAAAATCATCCATATTTCTCTATACAGAAGTCTGAATAAATGGGTTTTGTTCATTTCAGGTGGTATGCCCAGATCGTCGTATGCCGACAAATACACAGTCACAGTGCAGCAGGGCGAGAAACATGTGGCATTCGACTTCACGAGTCGTGTAAGTATCACCTCTATCCATGTCTTTGGATAGTCTTATATGACGTCTATTAGGAAGGGAGCTCTTAAGCAGTTTGTTTTTTTTTGCAGGTAATAGATTTCTTCACAAGCACGCCGGTGCCGCCAGACGGCGTCCCACTGCAAGAGGAACGGCCTGACACTCCTGCGCAGATTCAGTTGCAAACAGTCAACCAAGTTGCCGCCGCGTTGGTGAGTTTTATACTATTAATACAAACGTCAGTAAATCGCATACTGTCATATCGTACATGCTTTCATTGCGTTCATGCTAAAAATCTATGAACACGTAAAAGTTCTCCCATACTAATTTTCAACAGTAACAAACCATCCATCCATCCATACATACTCACAAACTTTCACGTTTATAATATTAGTTAGGATCTAGCGTTAAATACTTTTGATACGGGGCTACCTACGGCATAATGCTTCATGACCCAAAAGTGATTCGTGTTGACAATTTTTGAAGGCCTCCAATGCGCCTTATCAAAGTTTTGACGAAGCAAATTAGAAGCTTCTTAACAAAGATTCAAATGCTGCTCCTTACAGCCTCTCGCAATACGTCACCATTCCCTTAGCCTTAAAAAGGAATTTACCCTTAGAAAACTACTGAAGTACTAAGGGGTGAGAGCCATCAGCTCTCCCGCTTTAGGGGTGAGAGCCATTCGCTCCCCCGCTTTAGGGGTGAGAGCCATTCGCTCCCCCAAGTCCGGTGATGATGACGAGGCGACTCAAAGATATCATCGTAAGTCAGTTAGGATTAAAAACTAATTCATGTGCCATTTTTTCGCAGGTGGTCCTAGCGGAAGAAGAGTTAGTAGTGATCGACTTGTGCGATGGTCGCTGGCGGCCGATGCGGCTGCCGTACCTGGTGTCGATCCACGCGTCCGCGGTCACTACTGCGCAGCTCGTCGACAACGTCGCCGCCAACGTTCTCGACAATATCATCGCTGCTGGTAACCATTTATCGAATACTTCCTCGCTTCGCCTCGGGTATATTACACATAAACCTTTCTTAAATCCTATTCTATCTGTTAAAAAAACCGCCTCTAAAACCGTTGTGTAGTTTTAAAGATTTAAGACAGACATGGGAAGCTACTTTGCTTTATACTACGTAGTGATGCTTGAGCCTTTCTGCCTTTAAGATTCGAGAAATCCATTCCCCGTCATGTCTAAGAGCATAGTACTTTCATCAACCTCTTCATGCATGCTCGTCGATTAAGGGTACTTTGGTTTGACCCTTCTTCAAAATTGGGCCTATTTGGTCATGGAAGGTCTTTCTTGGCCTTCCCCTGTCAACATTTCCATTGAACATTGAACTGTTTATCAACCAACTTCAAAAAGAGGAGGAGGTTCTCAATTCGACCCGTATGTTTTTTTTTTGTTTTCTATAAAAAATCTACCTTCACAGGCCAACAGCAAACGGAGAACGTGTACTCGTCGGGCGCGTGGCCGGTGTCGGGCGGCGTGGCGGAGGGCGCGGCGGCGGGCGAGCGGCAGCTGCTGCTGACGGGGCACGAGGACGGCTCCGTGCGCTTCTGGGACGTCACCGGCGTCGCCATGACCCCCCTCTACAAGTACACCACCGCGCAGCTGTTCAGGTGAGACCTGAGGCCTTTTTAAGATTCCGTACCTAAAAGGTATAAACGGGAGAAACGGGACCCAATCACTACTGCCTCCGCCGTCCGTCTGTCCATTTCATAAACCGTGATAGCTATAAAGCTGAAATTTTCACAAATGATGTTTCTCCGTAGCCGCTATAACTAAAAATTTAAAAAGATAAAATATTAAGGGCAAAAATACGAAAACGTGACATGAGCCGAAATAGCGTGACCCGACTGATCGGGGATCCCTTTACTCTATTAATCTATACTATAATAAAAACGTAGAGGTAAAAATTCTTGTACTTTTTTGAAAAACGCAAAAAAAACCAGTCAGGGATATGTTTTGAGGGTAGCAGAACACATCCCCATACTTAAAAAAAATTGTGTCTCTGTCTGTTTGTTTGTTTGTTTCGACTGACCTCCTAAACGGCTGAACCAATTTAAATGAAAGTTTACACGAAGGTATTTTAAATTCCGGAAAAATGCATAGGATACTTTAAATCACTGACAGTTAACTGGTTCCCGTGGGATATTCAAAAAACCTTAATAAATGACTGATCTCTGAAACTATTACACCAATTAAAATGAAATTTTGCATGGTGGTACCATACATCCCCGGTCAAGATCTTAAATACTTTTAGTCACAGAAATTCCTGTAGGATAGTTAAAAATCTAACTTTATTAGATCACGTACAAAAATGGTAAAAGTATATCGACCAAAATGAACCTTCTGACTAGGACTATACGAACTACTTTATTGAGCAAAACGTCATAGAAGGGGAGGTAAATGGCTAGATTTGCAGTTACTCGAACGACATGGAATTGGAATAGAAAGATTACGAAAAGTATATTACACTTTCTTTATAAGTGGGGGGGCAGCGATTAATACAGGAGGGCTACCTGGTAACAAGCTGTTGAAAGAAAAAAGTTATTTGTCCGTGTCAGTCATTCAAAGTGCATGTTAAATAATCCCTAAAAAGTGACATTGTAACGATTTGGACCACAAAGTTATAATTAATCTTTGTGTCTGTTGAAAAACACATAATCTTGAGATACTTCAGCGCGTTACATTTTTATGCAGGAGGTTCAAGTTGATATCGAAGTCCTGCTGTATAATAATCTGTAATTTTTTTCTTAACCTGTATCACCTCACTGCTGGGCAAAGTATCCTTCAAACTCATCTACTGCTCTCTGTCCAATGCTAGGACTTGCCAGTTCTTTGATACATGGACCAGATTGTCATACCACCTTTTCTTAGGTCTTCTTCGGCGAAAATCGTCTTCAGGCACGCGATGTGTAACAATTCTGGTCCATCTATTGTTCTTCATCCTCGCACATTTCATATCACATTCCCCTCATTGATACATCAGTTTTAACCAACAACAATACCAGTACGGGAGTGGATGGTGGTATATTTTATTTTAACTTAATACCTACGATACTCCGCTTCATAGCTTTTTGTAAAACCTTGAGTTTGGACTTCTGATTTTCGGTGGGGGACCAAGATGTGTTAGGATAGACAGTATGAAAACGTCGGTGAGTTTGCGGTTCAGTGATATAAGAAGATCACCCTTCATATACCCATTCATGGACCAAAAGCTTTTCCAGGCGTTGTCTGCTCTACGGATTATTTCTTTGTCCTGCCTGTCTTCGAAGGAGATTGCCTAGCTCAAGTATGCTCCTCTACATATTGCTTCACCTGTCTGTTGACTGCAATCCACCAAATCAGTGATGCTGTTGGTCATGACCTTGGTTTTGGATCTATTCATCGTCAGTCTAACGTCAACGCTTTCTGCACTCAGTTGTTCGAGCATTAATTCAATTTCTGTCGATGTATACGTATTTCGACTAGGAAAATGTCATCTGCAAAGCCAAAGTTTATCAGTCGCCTATCCTCTACACCAATTCCTTTTGTTTCCTAAGAATATCATAGTGACCTGAAGACTTTTTGGAGCGTGCTACTGAACGCTTTGGTGATAGGGAGTCACCCTGTTTAACTCTTTTTTGTATTTTGAATGTCAGGCCTTCAGTGTGCAGTTTGATATCGGCTGTGCTTTGTTGTTAAATGATTTGGAGAAGTTTTTCTATATGTGGGTTCGATGTTTTGCTGTAGAAAAGAAAGCTAAATGGGTTGATGTGGGTGATACCGTCGAAACCTTTGAATAATCCACAAAGGCCAGGTTCAAAGGTTTATTGAATTCGCTACATTTCTCTATTACCTGGTTTTCGGTATGGAGGTGGTCAGTTGTCCGATATTTGCTTGCTGGCTTACATTGGTGGGTTGTGTTGTTCCAATTGATAGACTGTTCGATATTATCTGAATGTTTATATACATAGAGGGATATCGCTATTCTAAGCAAACAAAGGGAAATTTATAAACATTCACGTAAAAATGTTGGACATTATAAAATTAAAGAAAGTTATCGTATATAAAGATCGTTACAAATAAAATCACATAGATCATTAGAAAACTGGTCAAGTACCCCTTGGATCTTTGTTGTGTCAAAGGTTTTAGTAATTGTTGTTATAGGCGCGATTCTACGGTCATCGCCCCATGGAAACCATCAGAGATTATTAGTTCTTCATAATTCTGCCCTATTCTTTTAACTGTGTCTTTGTAATTAGCATCAGCAGCTATCCTATTTACGATCACGCACCCCTTCCCTCCCGTATGAAGTGTACATACACGGCAGATGTACATGAAAGGGTGCAAGGAGTCTCCCATTTAAAAATCTTACAAGACAGAGTCTGAGTCTGATCAATACTCCAAAAACTCCCGTTGGGCTCCCCAACTATCACGTTCTTAGCTGGCAAGTCATGTCAAATGCTGTCAGATTTTATATGACGTGATGAGTGTTTAGTTCTTGGTTAGTTAAAGAGATGTCACTATGCTCTATTATTTCGCAATATTGTTTCAAATACAAAAAGTAATTCATAAGTTATATTTTATTGCGCTTTACGTTATTATCTCAGTGTTTTATTACGAATACAATACAATCTACGAGAAATATTCAAAAACAATGCGCAAAAGTGGCACAAAACAAAGTAGCAAAGCAAATACTGATAAATTCGTCACATGGCGACACACATTCTTTATAGATATTTTGAGACAGTGGATCGGTAGTTTGTATTTTTTACCTTTTGAAGTTTCCTGATATCAAATATCACTACATAGGTACAGTATGCTGTTTGCAACCATTGAACCCTGTTCCTGTCAAATAAATTAAAGTTTTATCGTGGTTTTAGTACTAAAATGCTTAAAATTATTTTGTTAGTCCTAGCTACCACTCTCCTCTCAGGCTAGATTATTGCTCAGACAAAAAAAAATGTATTGTGCGAGTGAATTTTTAGTTGGCCGATCTGTAATGAAAAATGTGATATGTATGTTGTTTATCACCTATTAATCTGTAAACAATTTCAGGTTTTTTAATGGATATTAATCAAATCAATGACAAAGTTTAATTATATTTTATTTTGTAATAGTTTTAATAATTTTTGTATCTTTATTTATTTTTCCTGTAATTTCTTAAGAAAAAATCTTCCTGAAATTAAAAATGCAGGCAAAAGTTACTATTCTACGCAGACGAAGTTGCGGGCACAGCTAGTATTAAATTAAAATCATAAAATCACGTCTTTTTTTTAATGTCACTTGTGATTGTTTACTAAAATTACCTTTGAACCATTTTGGCTATTACGTAAGAGGTTTGAAAGGGGACATTTCCATATTCAACTAAGAAAATCTTAAGAGCTTGGTAAGCTCGAAAACTAAGAAGATCTCGGGATGCTTTTATTTATGCCACTCTTTTTTCTGATAGCATCTGTGGTTCAAGAAGTAAATTAACTCTTGACCCAACCTTGTAAATGATCTCTCAGGATTTCAAGAAAATACATATATATTTTTTTTCAATGAAGTGAGTGACTAATCAAAAGTCACATTGTCATGTCTGTACAACTTACGGCAATTGTTTTTTTACGTTAATTTCAAATAGCTATCACCGTGATACTGCTATATTGTGCTTGCTACGACTCCTAACATTCGCTAATATCTGATCTTTTGCTTGTCGCTTGCTTTACGAAGTGGGCTGAAAAGATCGTCTCCAAGGTAAACCGACTTATAAGCATACATTATGTTATGTATCATTCATTATGCATGTGGTTTATTTCTTTCAGTTATTTTAGAGATTTAATATCTGTTGAGAAGTTCCTATATAGTAAAAGATATAATATAACGTTAGATGCATGATTGCAGTTATTTTTTTTTTGTTATGTAATGCGATTGTTATTATTACGGGTTCTATGTGTTGCTTATAGTCGGTAGATCATAATCATCACGTGGCACAATCATGATCATGATCTCAACTTGCACTGGGATCACGTATAAAACGTTATACGGAAATGAAATTACTCAAAATAATAGTACTTGATAACTGAATATCCGGGATACTTCCTCCCAGGTCAACCCAGTCGACCCATAAGTAAATATCATTGTGCTTGCAACAGTGCTATAATATCGGGAGCTCATTAAAATAAAATAAATAAAACAACAGGGTGAAAATATCCCGGACTTATTTGATTGTCTAATGTGTGTAACCATGACAGTTTAGAATAATAATAGTATTTTCAACAAAAGCGCAAAGACTGTCTTACTTTTGTGGAGTTATCGTTTCAAATTATTAAAAAATATCATAAGACTGCTTTTTAAGTTACCCCTTCTTATTTTATCAAATTATTTGTAAAATTAGAAGTACCTACAGAATAGCATTTTCAAATGGATGTTATAGATCTATCACAAACCTTATTGTACTTGGGCCAAATTGTCAAAAACTTGGTCTATTTTATTGTTCAACATTCTTTATTCTAATGGTAGATAATATTGTAGTAGTAAAGTAGAAATTGACGTAGGTATGTTTATGTTTTAACAACTAGCATTCGTATGCTTAAAAAGTTTGTATAAATATGTTCAATCTTATATAACCACCAAAACATTTTGAATCAGATTACATCACGTCATGTACATTTTTTTTTGTTTTTTACTTTAACGTCCAAATAACATACACATTTTCTCCAATAACTTAACGGCCTAAGAGAATTGTTAGCAAAGTATTCTATGTATAAAGAAATCAAACCAATGCTTTTATTTTGTGAGCAGCGGCGAAGAGATCGGTGAGAACAACGACAGTCAAAACGATGAAGAGGAGTGGCCTCCATTCCGACGTGTCGGTTCCTTCGACCCTTACAGCGACGACCCCAGGCTCGCCGTCAAAAGGGTAAGGGTTTTTATTATTATACTTCAGCTATAAGGGACGATGCTCACAAAACATAAGAGCACGTGGTTGTAATAGCTGAGCTCATTAGAGGTTAAGCATATATTATCCTAGTTATCTTTCAACATTTAATTTTACTCGTACAATATCAAACGGACTAATTTTCTTTTTTTTTATATGAAAATGAAAATGAAAATGAAAATGCTTTATTACTCTCAGAATGTTACTTAGACTAGGTATACATTTGAAGGTTATACATGTACTTAAACTAGACATGGGTTAATTGCTGCCTAAGAAGTGTCGAGTACTACAGGGGATCCCAAACTAGGCTTAGCCTGTATCTTGGGTAACCAATTTAGTATGTTTTGATGTAAAGAAGCATTGGAATACAATAATAAAAATAATCTAATATTGTTCAAATAACGTTTTAAATAACAGAAAAAAAAACAGAAAAAGTGAAGTGAACATATAAGAGAAGACTCAGGAAGACCTTACTCCATCTCACTTAAGATCGGCAGTCGTGAGGTCCACATGCGATATCGTGTCATATTGAGTTTTTAACCAAAACCTTCTTAACAAAATGTATCTTTTTATTACCAGGTAATCCTTTGCCCGCTATCCGGCATGTTAACCATCGGTGGCGCCGCCGGTCACATCGTCATCGCCAGTCTGAAGAACACACCCAACACAAGTGAAGTTAAGGTTTGTAAACTTTTTAATATTATGCCATACTTACATTAATGAGCATTGTTTTAGGCAAAGGAATAAAATTTTATTCAGCCAAATTGTTTTTGATCGGATAAGCATTTTTTTTTTCGATATGTTATGTGTGTTTGTTTGTTTTTTACAGTCTGTTTCTGTGAACATCGTTTCGGACCGCGACGGCTTCGTGTGGAAGGGCCACGATCAGCTGACGCTGCGTTCTGGTGCATTGACATTCCCACAAGGTTATCAGGTAAAAAATCGTTTAATATTCCGTTAAACTAAAAGAATATCGCGATCTATCTGCCCACTGTCATAAATAATCTTAAATAAGACAAGTACGTTTATATTGTAGTCATAAATTGTAAATTAATAGGGTGGAAAACTGCTTGTTTCAAAACAGAGGCCCTAGTAACCCTACACGACGACACCTTCCGTCGTAGCTAACACTACAGCTGTCAATAGCAGTATATGTACAACTATGCGATACAAGCACTATAACAGTAACTATTTGACTGTCCGCGTTTGTTCTGTGTCTGGGTGTGATTATGTATGATTTTAGACTTTCGCGTTCCATTACACTAAAATATGTCTTTATGGGTCTACACGCGATATAAGGAGTAGCAAATTACATAACCACCCAGTTGAAACGTCGGGCAGTAAGTAGCTATGTAATTTGCTACTCTTTATATCGCGTGTAGATCCATAAAGACATATTTGGGTGTGATTATGTCTGATGTCCATTGTACATGCTTTGCTTAGTTTGGGGTCAGGTGACCGTGTGTAGAAATGTTTAAAAAAACCGAACGTTTGTTGGTTGCAGGCGACATCCGTGGTGCAGCTGTCGCCGCCGGCCGCGGTGACGTCGCTGGCCGCCCAGTGGGAGTGGGGCGTGGTGTGCGCGGGCACGGCGCACGGCCTGGCGCTGCTGGACGCGCTCGCCGCCACGCCGCTGCTGCACAAGTGCACGCTCAACCCGCACGGTGAGTCTATAGTGCGCGCCTGATATGAAATTGTAGACACAAGTGCACACTCGATGTGAACTGTCAGCTACAAGTGCACACTCGATATGAAATGTCGGCAACAAGTGCACACTCAACTGGCATTGTCAGTCACATGTGCACACTCAAATTGTACGGTCGGGTGCAAGTGCACACCTAATCTGAACTGGCAGTTACAATTGCACACTGTTCTAGCCTCGTCGAACTTAAGTGCACACTCATCCCACACGTAATACACCTTGATCAGATCTGTCAGTTATATTACTTTCAACAAGGGTCATATTGTATTTTTTCTTTCCAGATCATTCCGGTGCTGGAGACACGCCCATATCAAGAAGGAAATCCTTCAAGAAATCTTTAAGAGAATCGTTCAGACGACTCCGGAAAGGCAGGTCGCAGAGGCGTCAGACCACCACCTCCAGCCCTACCTCACCTTCACAAGTGCGTATACTAAAAACAATACTATACTTCACTCATGCCAAAGACTAAACACAAATTAACCCGTAACTGGCCTTGTTACTGAAATGGAAAAATGACGACGCGGCGCAACTAGATCCCAGTCAGTCAAAAAGAAGCTATACTTTTGCTGCTTTAACTTTTTAAGCCATGTTTGTGACGTCGTAGGGTACTAAGCCTACTTCGAATCGAACTTTCTAGAACTTAAGTTCTCTTACCAGTGCTATGGCATTGGCAAGATTTGACTATTCATTCTATTTTCCATCTTCACCATCCAATCCACGGGCCTACCCTAAACTAGGGCGATCAACCACGCTGGCCAAAGGCGGGTTGGTCGACTACACAACCTTAGAATTTCTTTGTAGATGTGCAGGTTTCCTCACGATGTTTTTCCGTCACCGTTAAAGCGTCGAATAAACGTACAATATATGTATTTCAAATTTGAAAAACGACCTCTCTAATGGCAAGCACCGACCTCAACCACTTGTCCATCGACGCTTTCCATCTTATCTAAGAGTAATTGACAATTTCTTTGTTCAGCCCACCCCCAAGAAAGCGGAGAACAAGCCAGCGTCAGAAGGTGACGTAGAAGTCAAGCCGATCGAGCGCGCGGTGGAGGCGCGCTCCACGGACGACGCGTTCGGCTCCATGGTCCGCTGCCTGTACTTCGCGAGGACCTTCCTCATCAACAGTCAGTACCATTTTTTTTTGGTTCCGTACCTAAAAGGTAAAAACGGGGCCCTATTTACTAAGCATCCACCTTCTGTCTGTCTCTAAGCTGTATCTCATAAATAGTGGTAGGTGATATTTTCACAAATTATGTAACTCACTCCAAAGCTTTTAAAACTATTCTAAACATATTAACGTCCAAGCTCTTTGATCCTGTGGTCAGGTGACGCGAGTTAATCTGTAATTTGTCTTGGTGTAATCACCTCGAGATCGAGACAAGAACTCGTAAACTTATATGGGCTTTTAAATCTTTAAGACATGTCGCTGACAAAAAACTATTACGACAGATATACATTTCACTAGCCGAGTCTATACTAACTTACTGTATCCCAGTTTGGGGAGGTGCGACCAAGTCAAAGTTTATAGATGTAGAGAGAGCACAAAGATCATTACTCAAAGTCATCTCTTTTAAGCCCTTTACTTTCTCTACCACTGATTTGTACACCATCTGCGATCTGCTATCGGTAAGAAAGCTATATATCTTAAATTCCATTCTTAGACTACACAAAAATTTAGAATACGACCCCACAAAATTATGCAGGAGAAGAACACATGCTGTAGCTTTAGTGCCTAGAGTGAAAACTGCTTTTGCAAGGAGGCAATACCAGAGTCAATCAGCTATCTTGTACAACGCCATGAACAGAAAATTAAACATTTATCCCTTGACCAAACATGAGTGCAAAATATCATTAACGGCTCTCCTAAAAACATGGAGCTATGGCGAGACAGAAGCTCAAATAAAATATTAAATGGCGACATTCACATGTAACTCTCTATTGTATTTGATATTTATTTATTATTAATATTTTTTGAGCATATGTGTGGCTTATTATATTTATATATATAAAAATGAGATAAAAAACTACATGCCTTTTGTAACATAGGGATTATGCTCTTGTGTGTGTGTGTGTGTGTGTGTGTGTGTGTGTGTGTGTGTGTGTGTTTGTGTGTGTGTGTGTCCTTATACTTGTTATTTCTACTTATATGTACATATATATATATATATATATATATACATATATATATATGTACATATATAACATATATATATATATATATATATATATATATATATATGATATTATATATATATATATGTATATATATATATATATGTTATATATGTACATATAAGTAGAAATAACAAGTATAAGGACACACACACACACAAACACACACACACACACACACACACACACACACACACACACACACACACAAGAGCATAATCCCTATGTTACAAAAGGCATGTAGTTTTTTATCTCATTTTTTATTGTGTAAATCTGTACAACATTATCTCTTTGTATAAATTGTATAGCTAAGGAAGAGCGGAATCTCCTAACACAGGTGCTTATGTGCTTAAAAGGAGATTCCAATCACTACTATTGTTTGTAAACCTATGAGATAACGAATAAAAGATTTATTATTATTTATTATTATTATTATTTTAGTTTTTTTTTCTTCTTTTCAATGTGTAGTGTGCGCGCCAAGTATAGAAAGTTGTATAAAAAATTGTTTAATTGTATTTTATATACCCGTATTTATCAATATAGTATAATTATTTGGACTCTATAACTTATAATTTCAATACATTAATTTGCAGCACAAAATTCCACGCCTACTCTTTGGGCGGGCACGAACAACGGCACGGTGTACGCGTTCACGATACACGTCCCCAACACCAACAAGAGGAAAGAGGAACCGGTAAATATTGATTTATTTGTTAACCTTTTACTTTAAATATTGGTCTTTATAGTCTACACGCGATATTAGGAGTAGCAAATACATAGCTACATACTTACTGCCCGACGTTTCGGCTGGGTTACAGCAACCATGGTCGCGAGCATGATTGGTATATTGATGTATTTGCTACTCCTAATATCGCGTGTAGACTCATAAAGACCAATATTAGTGTAATGGAACGTGTAGACTCATAAAGACCAATATTAGTCTAAAAACTGACCATCTACTTTACGGATTGAACAGCTGTAAGCGTTATTTATTGATTTACTTTTTATTTTTAGCTAACTTGTCAGTTGGCGAAAGAGATTCAGTTAAAACACAGAGCACCAGTTATAGGCATCACAGTGCTGGATGGTGCGTCAGTACCGCTACCCGACCCGTTAGAGGTAAGCTATTTTGATATTTAGCTAGCAAATAAGTTTTACCTTTAAATAACCGATTATTCTTACGACGTGTGCTTCTTCTCTCATAAGCGCGTTATATTGGAATACCGTGCCGAAAACAAGCTCCATTTAGGTTAAATCCGAGTTTCTGCGAATTTGTCTTCTTTTTCTGAGTCCTCCAATGAAGTCTCATATCTCTTTCCCATTCTCTCTTTTAATAAGTGTTTCCTCTGTTTTCTCATTATGCTTTCTTTTCGCTCCCTTACCCTTCTCGACCCTGATCATAATTATAATGTCCTATTTTAATACGTAATTTACTCATAGTCATAAACTAACGTGGTTTGTAACTTTTGGTAAGTAGATATAATTTGTAGAAAGTGAACATGTTGTGTACGCTAATAGATCTCTGTCTAGTTATGTATTAGTGTTAAGTAATTTTTTTAAATGTAAAAATGGCAAAGATCTGTTTGTGTACCAATCTAAATAAATAAATAAAATGAATTACCAGTAATTCGTCTATTTCCCCAGTTATTCTCTTCACTATCTATTCTCTCCCACTCTCTCTTGTCTCTGGTATAACCAGTAACCTTTTCCCGCAGGTGGAGCGAGGCGTGTCCCCTCTGCCGGAGCCGGGCACACATCGTGTCGTGATCACATCGGAGGAGCAGTTCAAGGTGTTCACGCTGCCGTCGCTCAAGCCGCACCACAAGTACAAGCTGACCGCGCACGAGGGCGCCCGGGTGAGTGCACTAGTGTTGTATTGAAGTAAGCCGTCACATGGGTTTGCTTTTGAAATGTATTATGCAAACACTTGCATTTGTGCATGTTGTATGTGTGATAAGTGCATCTGTGCTTACAGACACACGTCTGTAAGCACAGATGCACTTATCTGTATGTTATTGTTTTTCAGATCTCTTATTCGAAACGTTTTGCACTATCTATTTCTCAACCTAAAAGATGTACAGTGACTAACAGATTTCCGAATTTAAACATAAGAAAGACCTTTGCTTTGTCAGTGTGCATCGTTTTGATTAAAAAAGGGACAGTGTTTAAGATTCCAAATTTGAAATTCCTAGAACATCACAGAGTCGTCATTAGCAATAAGTGACGATAGAAAAAGCACAGTGATTCCAAATCTGACCGCTAGCCCTCCTGCACTCTGGCGGTGGCCTCACGCACCCCCAACTGCTTTCCCTCCGCGTCGCTGCTTGATGGCGCAGCGGCAGTGCGGTCGAGTCGAGAGTAAGAGCGTGTGAATAGGGCTGTCTATTGATTTATATATATGGTTTTTTTTTTATAAAATTCCAAAAAGGGACCTCACTCCACCTGATGGTAAGCGGTAGTGAGATCCACATATGAGGTCGACTGGGCACAATAGATTGAGCCTGCAACACTCACCCTGAAGGCCTGCTTAAGGGTGCAGTTCCATTGAGGCGGTGAAATAGAAGAGTAGTGGATTTCAAGCCATGTGATTGGTGAATCGCGGCACAGCTCTACTCCGCTCTGCTGCGCTCCGCCTCAATTTCACGACCTCCCCGAAGAGTCCGTTACATTAAGTACGTTATCTATAAATATATGTTCGTTCGCAGGTCCGGCGCACGGCGTTCGCGTGGTTCGAGTGCGACGGCGCGGAGGGCGGGCGGCACCGCGAGTGGTGCCTGCTGTGCCTCACCAACCTCGGGGACTGCCTCGTGCTCAGCGCCGACCTCAAGCGGCAGCTCAACGCCGCCGCCGTGCGCAAGGAGGACATCAAGTGAGTCATACTCACTATATGACATTTGGAATTTACATGATACACGTGTTGTCATTATATTTACACATAAGAGCGAATGCTTAACTTATATCAGAACATACCGCAATAATTAATTCATTGTACCAATAACAAATTTTTGTGCAGTAATTATTGTAATATCGAGTGGCTTTCATTTAACGGTGCACACATTTGTATTCAGTTTCTGTGAATGAACAAAATATAACCCGGTAAAAAGAATTTTCTTTACTTGATTGTTGATTGTTACATGATACTTTTGCTCATTTCATGGTACTCATCGACCATTACGTGTATCAACGTCGCTCATTTCATGTTGCATTGACTATAACATCCATGCTACACTCGGCACCATCGCCGTTTATACTTGCCACAAAGCCCTGGGCGCATTAAATGTCCCCCTCCCCCTCTGTTTTCTCAAAGTCTTATATTGCTATATAAAATAGTCACACATTTATGCTATTGTGCCCTAACAGAGTTAAGCATCTGGTTTTTTTTTTGTTTTTTTTTTCCTAACTGACTAATGATGGCTTGGAGGAGCCTTGTCATCATCACCGGGCTTGCGGGGGAGCGGATGGCTCTCACCCCTAAGTTAAGCATCTGGGCTACAGCCCAAATGAACCGAACACTTACGCCGGCTCTGCTTGGCATATTACTCTTCACACAGTATAAATTGATCGTTTTCCGTAACAGTGAGCATTATATTTATCACACGACACACTTATGTGAATATTAATACGTGGTAATGTTATTTGCAGCGGCATTTCAAGTCTGTGCTTCTCGAAACGCGGCGAAGCTCTCTACTTACACTCTTCGTCTGAATTACAGCGAATTACTCTGTCTGCGACAAAGGTACGTAATTTGCAAAATTTATATCGCTACCTTATAATTATTGTTGCGATTCTGTTCTATTTAGTTATATAAATATTCTCAAAGCTTATATAAAATTTTACCTATTGAGTGCGTCAAATATGCATATAATAGGATGTTGTAATATTCGTTATATAATGAATATGTTGTATGAATTCTAGGTGACAGTCGCGCAGTGCCACGTGCTTCTGTCCCCGTGGGCCGTCACTCTGCGCGGCCCTGAGGAACCGCCGCTAACCAACGGAGACCACAGAGTATGTATCCCTTAGCTTTACATTCATGTAAAACATGTATTTTAGGAAAGGAACGAGAGTATTTCCAATTTATCAATCAAAAATATCCACCGAATTGAAATCCAGTTCTAGCATGATAACTCAAGCAATTTCGAAATAAATATTTTATCTTAAGTATTTATTTCTTACCCTTTCCCTAAGAAATTTCTCTATAATATCATATGACTAAATATTAGTATTTATAGTAGCAAATACATAGCTGCCCAATATTTAATATAATGGAACGCGAAAGTCCAAATCTTACAATATCAAATAAATCGGTTCAGCACGTTCAGGTCTGTGTCAGTTAAAAGTACTCTTCTGACTGATTAAAATGCTCAACTGACATTTAGAAAAATGGGGAATATGCACACATTTTTTTTAATTATAGAAATCAATCTTTAATATCAAAGAAATATGAATGTAATTATATTTTTCAATTTACTTTAACGACAAGCGAGATATAGCTGTTTAAAGTTTCCGGGTGGACAGAGAGATCCGATATGGCAGATGACGTCACAATTACACTACGGCCATACGCAATCCATAAAAAACTCCGTTTTGTAAGAAAGAGATTGAAAATTTACTTTAATTCCTTATAAATACTTCGTTTGTGAACCGATTTTCATTTTTATTTCACATTTTAGTATATGTTTAAGCCTTTTTTCATAAGTTGTTGAAAAATTCAAGATTGCAGATTTATGCATATTCCCTATTGCTAGCAATAGTTACCACAAAGCAACCTAGGGGCAGTGGTGACGGTGTTGTGTAGTGAAGTGTCTCAGCAGGCGGAGGAGCCGGCGGAGGCGCACGACGTGACCGCGGCGTCCGGCGACATCACCGTGGACTCGGTGCGCGACCACACGCACGCGCCCGCCCCGGAGCCCGAGCTCAACATCAACCTGCAGGTATGAGAGCCTGCACTAACATCAACCTGCAGGTATGAGAGCCTGCACTAACATCAACCTGCAGGTATGAGAGCCTGCACTAACATCAACCTGCAGGTATGAGAGCCTGCACTAACATCAACCTGCAGGTATGAGAGCCTGCACTAACATCAACCTGCAGGTATGAGAGCCTGCACTAACATCAACCTGCAGGTATGAGAGCCTGGAGTAACATCAACCTGCAGGTATGAGAGCCTGCACTAACATCAACCTGCAGGTATGAGAGCCTGCACTAACATCAACCTGCAGGTATGAGAGCCTGCACTAACATCAACCTGCAGGTATGAGAGTCTGCACTAACATCAACCTGCAGGTATGAGAGCCTAGAGTAACATCAACCTGCAGGTATGAGAGCCTGCACTAACATCAACCTGCAGGTATGAGAGCCTGGAGTAACATCAACCTGCAGGTATGAGAGTCTGCACTAACATCAACCTGCAGGTATGAGAGCCTAGAGTAACATCAACCTGCAGGTATGAGAGCCTGCACTAACATCAACCTGCAGGTATGAGAGCCTGCACTAACATCAACCTGCAGGTATGAGAGCCTGCACTAACATCAACCTGCAGGTATGAGAGTCTGCACTAACATCAACCTGCAGGTATGAGAGCCTGCACTAACATCAACCTGCAGGTATGAGAGCCTGCACTAACATCAACCTGCAGGTATGAGAGCCTGCACTAACATCAACCTGCAGGTATGAGAGCCTAGAGTAACATCAACCTGCAGGTATGAGAGCCTGCACTAACATCAACCTGCAGGTATGAGAGCCTAGAGTAACATCAACCTGCAGGTATGAGAGCCTGCACTAACATCAACCTGCAGGTATGAGAGCCTGCAGTAACATCAACCTGCAGGTATGAGAGTCTGCACTAACATCAACCTGCAGGTATGAGAGCCTAGAGTAACATCAACCTGCAGGTATGAGAGCCTGGAGTAACATCAACCCGTAGGTATGAGAGCCTGGAGTAACATCAACGTGCAGGTATGAGAGCCTGCACTAACTTCAACCTGTCTCCTTCTGAGACTGAATGACTGATATTGACAAACCTATATATAAATAAATAAATAAAACTTACATAGATTAGACAGATTTTCCCATTCCAGACCCCTGTAAGATCTGTATACGTCCCGACTACTGGGACACGGGCCTACCATAAACTAGGGCCATAAGATGTTTTGTAGCGCTACCATGAATTAGCTATCGAAAACTTACGTACGTACGTTAAAAACCTATCGAATTGTTTCTTTCATACTATTTAATTTAGTTCTTAGCGTTACCGCTGTACAAGTTTTTCATAGACATATTTACATAGGCGATATCGAGTCCGTCACTTTTAAACTCATGGTTGCGCTACTGAGTAAAAAAAAGTAGAACACACTTCGCGCAGTATCGTATTTCTTATCCAAATCGTTGTTCCATCAGAACTCCCAGGTGAACACGAGCTCGATGGTGGTGAAGACCACGACGCGCACCACGCTCAGCGACGCCGACGGGGCCGCCACCACCACCACCACCACGACCACCAACTCCGTCGCCGAGAACAGTGAGTAGCGCCACACCACACACCGCTTCACTTGATTACGTTCAAATCTTTGATTAGGGATCTTTCTAATTTGTAGTTACGTCTTTACTGCTCTGGTCGTGAGCGTTATTTTTAGCTTCCCCGATGCCCTAGGCTATCTAACTAAGGTGCCACTTCCATCCTATTTTTAGACGTTAATTTATGACGAAAATTCAGTAATGTAATGGCCTTTGTGCCCATTCAGCGTTTTTGTACTTTATATCCGTCTGTCGCTGCAGTAATACGTCAATGAAAGAACGCCTTGCAAAGACATAAGAATCAGCGTTGTATTTAATAACAATAAGATACAGTACATAATTACAATAACTTAGTACAACATTTAAATAGCGACAAAACAATCCACACTTCAGATCCAATGCCGAAAAAGATGACGATCACTTCTAAAAGCGCATAAAAAGATGAAAAATCCGTGATGCTATTGACTAATATCATCACAAAAAGCCAGGCTTTACTTTTAACAGGATAAAAATTGTTGCAAGAGTTAAATGCTTTACAACAATTTCATAACTAGCTTTACACTACACAGTCACAGTTTACAATATTATTTTCCAGTTAGTTAAAGTCCTTTGCATGAAAGCAAGAACTTGCTTTGAATTGGCTTATTATAATATTATATAGAGCCATTTGTATTTTACACTTTATACATACAGCCTTACAAGAAGCACTGACTGCATTTCCAATTCAATGTCTGAGATAAATGCAAAGGTGCTTCTAACGCAGCTTTCAATATATTCACATTAAGAAGATAACACCACTACCAAATATATATTGTTTATTGTTTAGAATGCCAAGATAATTTTCCTCTTAATCTATTTGAACCTAGCAAAATACTTATAATAATTTGTAAATTAGGTTTAACTTTTATTTTTGTATGAGGGATAATATTATGGCATTTCAAATAACATGTTCCAGACCCGAGCTTCATATACCCATATTATATGTTTACGTTTAATGTCTGTTCGTTTATATGTTTGACCGGCGCTTATGTTTTGTTTGTAGTCCTAGAGCACAGTCGCGAGGAAGGAGTCATCACCCGCATCGAGGTACCCCACACTTTGCTTTATTATACCCTATCTATAGCGTAATAAGCTCCAGTATCGCATGCCCCTACCAATATTTCTATCAATTTCAAAGCATACTTTTCTACCTTCTTACCTTTTGCTTTTTACCGTAAATATTGCAAGCTCTTTCAGCGTCTCCAGAGTCAACCTTCAACTTTAGTCAACCTTTAACTCTAATCTAACTAACTTTAAAACTGTGTGCTAACTAACTTTTAATATTAAACAAATACCTGCGCAATGTTGTGGCGTCCGCTCGTGTCAGTGAAGTCGTTCGTTGTATCATCACCATTCTAGAGGTAACGTAACGTCCGAGGAGTAGTAAAGTGGGTAATACACCAGCGGGCGCCACTCGTTGTTGCAGAGAAGAACGTAAGATGGTACTCATAAGGCGGGTGTGCACACAGACGGGCACCGTGACGGTGCCGGCCGGGACCGACCCGAAGCTCATCCTCGAGATGTTTGACCGCCAGCGCGCGCCGCTCAGCGTGCCGCTCGCGCCCGCCGACGCGCACTAGCGCCCTCCCGCCCTCCCGCCGCAGACCACCCGGCGCATAAGATATTCATAAAGGTATTAGTAGTATTTTAATTCGTCGCCACGACAGCTAAACGTACTGCCATGTAATAAGAGTACGAAATTATTCACACAGTTGAGTACCTTCATTTCCATATCGACCATTTTTTTACGATCAACATCGATCCGTCGGTGACGCTCTCGCTTCTATCGGAGTCGATATAAGTTATTCTAAATGTATATTTTATCCAATAATTAAATATTAGTACTTTTATTGTTTGTAAGTAAATTGCATTTTTTGTAAAAGAATTAAGCTGTCAATTAGTGTGCATGTGTTTTATTCTGATCATGTTCGAATTTATTCTTTGCACGCCTGTCCGTTCCGACTGTCCCATAGACCGGGTACTTAGTGACGCTTGTAACGGAACAACATAGCTTGTCGATATTCAGTTGACGTTTATTTGAGTACAAACGAAAAGCCATAACAACGTTTGTTGTACGAGCAATGCTGCAATATAATTGTGGATTGTTTTAAAGTATTTATAATTAAGTGAACATTGTGAAATTAATGTACCAATTAGCTTGTTAAGTTACACTTTCAGACATTCAGAGTGAATGTGATGTGCCTATTTATTTCTTTTTTATATTGAAAAAAATGTAATTAGGTAATTGAATAGTAATAGTACTTTTTGACAATTAGTTATGACTAGAGTATATTTTATTATAATAGCGTTAATCCCAATGGCGCGATGGATGCCGTTTGTAAAGCCAATTTTTATAATAATATATGGAAATTGTTGTTCATCTTTACAGTGTTTCTTTGTATTGAATGTATATTCAGTAAATATTAATTTTAATAAATTATAATGAGGAACGAATGGAAAGTTTATTGCAATATTTTCTTAGCTTTTTAATAGAGATTTTAGTTTTATATTTTACTGTCTAGCTGTTTTGTTTGTGACCTTAAGTTAAAGCCTAACCGGAATGAGTGTAAGTTTATGTCGACCTGTGTTTCCACACTACACTAGATTTATTTTATGTTGTAACTCCTCGATAATTGGGTTTGTTTTAATAATAAAGGCAGCTATACATACATCTACACCGCGGTGTAGGCCGCTAGTAACATCACAACTTGTGATAGAAGGGATTGAAATTGTTTTAGGCTTTATATTTTTATTGTAGATATAAGTTGAATGTGCCTATTTCATTTGAGGAGAGCCTGTCCGGGCCCGTGTATGTTATCCCGCGAGAGGTACCCGTTTAACGTCCACTCAGCTTCGATTTTTACTATTGTACAATTTTCTCTATCTATTATGGCATTTTTAAATATTTGATACGAGACTTACGATTTGTATCCAACATTCTTACACGAAAATAAAAGCTAATTATTATATTATACTGTTGTTTTATTCTAACCTTTTGTTTTGTTTTTTCGACTCATGAGGTATTACACAAGTTTTAGTTTTAATAAAAAAATTAAAATATAAAGTGACTTATCACCAATTGTTGTTTTTCATTCCCATTCCCATTATGATTGATAATGCATCAAAGTGATCATCATCATCAGCCTATAATTAAGTCCACTGCTGGACATAATATGCTTCCTCATATACCTGCCACTCTCGCCTATTCTCGGTTACTGGCATCTGACTCCCAAAAACAAAGTTATAAATCAGTCTCATGTAAGAAGTTTCACTGGCCCTCTGTCGCTTTTACCCCAGGAAATTATGCAATATGATAAAATCCCTAATAAAATATTTCTTTAAATTGCCATATTTTTTTAATTTGTGCCTCATGGAATTTTATCCCTACATAGTATAAAGCAAAGTCGCTTCCCGCGTCTGTCTGTCCCTATGTAAAATTACATAACGGACTTTGATGAGGTTTGTTTTTAGTAGATAGAGGGATTCCGGAGGAAGGATTTTATGCACAATGTACCCGAAGCGAAGCGAGGGCGGGTCACTAGTCTTATTATTATAATAGAAAAAACATGGCAAGGTACCTTATACACCCGGTCAGAACACTACACAAAAATTTAAGGCAATTTTAGTTTAGTATGATCATTATGCGGTATATAGTTTTTACGCGGAGACCTACAAATTAACGGACACCAAAAGGCTGCATGCTATGCATGCTAGTCTGTTTCGGAACGTACGTGTGTAAGTTCTGATTGACGTGAGCTATCATCTGTCAAACTGACAGTGACAACATCTAATGACCACAAACATACACGACACGACACGCAAATTTTAAGGAAATTCTGTGATTTCATCAAGTTATTCTTAAAATAAATATTAAGCGTCGAGTGCCATTACAGTACATAAATATTGGGCGTATTTTTAATTACATTTGGTATCCAATTATGTCTGTAAATTTAAAATCAACGCAGTCAATTGTGTCCAAAAATGCACCAACTAAAACTGATGTAGAGTTTCGTCTATTCTATGATTTCTAAAACTTGTGAATAACCTGTGATATTAAAAAAACATGGATTGCATAGTAATGTGCAGAACCTGCCTCTCGAACGAGGTTCATAAAGATATCTCCGAGCTACAGGCTTATGAGAATGAGGCATGCTCAGATATTATTTTCTTTTGTTTAAATATTAAGGTAAGGGCTACTATCTACATACAAGTTATATTTTTTGATACAATAACGAATCAGGACCTCTCAGCTAAATTAAAACTAACGGTAATAGTATTTTGTAATAAATGTCAATATTGTTTTCATCAACATTATTGTAGTAACAAATGTTTTGATGCTTTAATAATACTATTGAAACTGTACTCTTTTTACATTTTCAGGTGGAAAAAGATTCCAAAATTAGTACAAAGTTATGTTTGAAATGTTATAAGAAAATTATATCCTTTTATCAATTTAAATCATTGGCTTTAAAGAATGATGCATATTTGAAATCTGAATCTGTAACACTACTTGTTAAAAATGAAATATTCCTAAGAGATGAAATAAAATTAGAAGATGTTTCATCTTGTGGAAGTGTTACTGAAGAGGATCTTATAGATATTAAAATTGAAGCGGATACAAAAGACGAGACTGATGGCCAGTCTGATAATGAATTCTTGAGTGTAATAAAAAAAATCAAGTATGAATTTATTGCTGATGATCCTAAATCTGAGACCAAAGAAAATGGTATGTACTTTATTGGTATTGGTAATAATTATAATATAATATACTCGTAGACCAATATGTATACTGGTGCCTGCAGTACATCATTTTATTCAAATTTTATTTAATTTGTATTGTATTATTTTCTAGCACCCAATAAAATTAAAAGAGGTAAGAGAGGAAGGCGACCTAAGGACAACAAGTCAGGATCAGTAGCCCAAGTGTGTGAGGAGTGTGGGAAACTTGTGAAGAACCTTAAAGAGCATGCAGTACAGCACTTGCCTGCAGCCGTAAGGAAGCGGTACCCATGCAAGTTGTGTGAAAAGACATTTGCGACATACAGAGCACGGAAAAAGCATGAAGCAATCAAACATTTAGGAATCTCTTTGAAAAAGCCCTGTCCTATTTGTAGTAAAAGTAAGTATCTGGATCTAGGAATGTTTAGCTTTGCTTTGCTCAATAACCAAAGTTCTTACATATAGAACTCACATACACAAAAAGGCTGCATAACTCCAAAGTCGCAGGGTTGGCGAACCAATGGCATGCATGCCTTTGATGGCACATGACATAATATTTTTGGCATCTTGCCAATCATAATTATGTGTAAAAATATGTTATGTGGTATTTTTTGACAATCCAACATTTAAAATAATAATAATAATAATAATAATAAAACGCATTTATTGACCACAAACAAAAGAACAACAACAAAAAAGAAAAAAAAATAACACAATACATTTATGTTATTATTTTCAAATTAATCAGATAGACAATTATTTGATAACATGTCAATGACCCCAGGAACCGTGAGTTCCTTCCTTCCTTCTTGTTGTATCTTAGTGACTGCCTCGTTGGTCTATTGGTAGCAAGTGCTGCGTTAGGACCGAGTGGTCCCCTGTTCGAGTCCGGGGTCGGGCAAAATTTGTGTGAGTTTTTCAGTTATGAAATTACTCAGCCCGGAGTTAGGAAGTTGGCGGTTGAACGTCCGTGTCTCGGAAAGCACGTTAAGCCGGTGGTCCTGCGCCCGATCTCTCATCGGTCATGTCGCATTGCCGTCTCACCGAATTATGAGAGTAAGGGAATAGAGAGTGCACTTGTGTTTGCACGTACACTTGTGCACTATAATATGTCCTGCGCACTTAGCTGATCTCAATTGAGATCGGCCGCCATGGCTGAAATCGGTCGGACGCCTTATTCATCTTAGTGAATTTCTCATACGCTCATTTTGTTGGTCACAGTGGTGGTGAGCGTGAAAGCGCACACTCTGCTCGTGCACCGCAGCGGCGAGCTCCGGCACGCGTGCGCGTCGTGCGCGCGCCGGTTCATCTCGCGCTCGGCGCTGGCCGCGCACGCCGTCGTGCACACGCGCAGCCGCCCGCACGCCTGCGACGCTTGCGAGAAGACCTTCGGCAGCAAGATCATACTGCTGCAGCACAAGTATGTACTATAATATTTAGTGTTTTCGCCGAAGAGGTGGGCCTAAGAAAAGGTGATGTGGTCCATCTATCTAAGAACTGGCAAGTCCAAGGCTTGGATAAGTTTGGAGGAGACCTTTGCCCAGCAGTGGGATCAAGCTTCGGCAGCAAGATCATACTGCTGCAGCACAAGTATGTATCTAGATCACGCTGACCAAGTGAGGGTTGGTCGACTTTACACACCTCAGAATTTCTTTCCAAGTTTGCCGGTTTCCTCACGGTATTTTTCCTTTTTTAATTTTAAAGCACATATTACAGTTAGGATTTTTTTAATATTGTACATGATATTATTATTGTAATACGCAAGACATTCAAAATTTTGAATGCCAAATGAAGACCATGGAAAATATTTTTTTCAGGTCATTCCATTTCATTTGGTCACATAAGGCCAACGCTGGGTTACGACGTCTGTGGTGGCTGTAGCAATCCAGTGCTATAGTAATTAATGTCTAAACTGTTTATTATTTCAGACGGCAAGTACATGATAAAGAAAAATCACACTTATGTCAATTCTGCTCAAAAAGCTTCTTCAAAAAATATCATCTACAAGTGCATTTAAGGTTTGTATTATATTCTATTATGTTTGTATTATATATATTATGTTTACTTAATCCGTCCGTACTAATTTTCAGAGCATGATGTGGCTGCCTTAAATAGATTTTTACGTTTTTATATGTGTCACTATTGTATGTTAATTTTATGTTTTCTCTTATGTAATTGTCTCTGGCTGTCCAATTAAATAAATAAATAAATAAAAATAAAATTTCTTACCATTTTATTCTAACATTCAGTATTCCCTTCGCCTGACGGTATCCGGTCGTGAGGTTCACATATGACGACGATAGTCACAATAGACCCCATTGAGCATTTAAATAAAGACAAAGATATTAAACAATGATGATAGATTTTCTACTGAATACTTATTTGTACTGGACCTAAAGATATGGAACTCAAAAGTCTAAATACAAAGTGGCGTAAGTTATTTTGTGTGTTTTCATTTCAATAGCAAAACTAACACTATGTTTGTAAATTAACCATCAACTATATAGGTGCGAAGTTTTACGACGAAGGAAGTTCCCTTATTTTTTTTCAGTACCATAAAATTTCTTTGTATCTATGGCCAGGACCCACACGAAAGAGAAACCGTACCAGTGTCCCGAGTGCGACAAGTCGTTCGCGTCGTCGTCCATCCTCAACAACCACCGCTCCGTGCACTCCGACGTCAAGCGCTTCGAGTGCACGCTGTGCACTATGAGCTTCGCTAGATCCGGGTAACTTTTTAAGCTTATACATTTTTGTATGAAAATTATGTGTTATTGGCCTGTCTCCGCCTTTGCATAGCTATATCAAAATGTACATTCGTAATATTGGAGCGAAACGCGCAACCGTGAATTTCAGCTCAGTCGATACTTTAGTATGCACCAGTACCAAAAGATTGATTATTATTAGTATGTTTATACATAGTTCACATTTTTTAGCTGTCGACTGTAGACTAGCCTAAGACTTTATTTAATCCATATAAGAAACGCGTCTGAAAGAAATAATCACCTATTACTATTTTCCGGAAATGCTAGTGTTTACGAACGAGTTCTCTGATTGACTCTGTCGAGATAATTGAGAGATATTAATTTTTTTTCTTCGTCCATTGGTAACAAATACCATGATCCATTGCAGATACCTCCGCGCCCACATGCTGAGTCACACCAAAGAGAAGAAGCACCCGTGCAGCTACTGCGGCGTGAAGTTCCTCCGCTCCGACCACAGGCGGCGCCACGAGCAAACGGCCCACGAACGCCATTTAATAACCAACCTTAACTCCAAAGACGCAACATCCATATTCTCTAGCAACATCCACACTCAGCGAATCACAAGCTCTAAAAATACAGAGTCGATAGCCACTGATAGGGCCCAAATAACTCAAATACAAACCTTTTCGTTTAACAGTGGGAACAGCGATAGTGGAACGTCGTCTCCTCAGCCCAGTATTAAGCTATAACCCAAAGAAGGTAGGCTTAATGGTATTTCAAAATTGATGGGATTTGGCTGTACCACAATCCTTTAAATTATCTTTCGAGGAGTGAAATTCGAAAAAAATAAATATTGGTGCTTTTCAACAGGTGGGTTTACTTTGATTTACTGACTTTTAAAATCTTGTTATTTTTTATTGGGATTTCAAGTAAAATATACTAAAATTTTAAATTAGTCCTAACCTAAATCTTGGGCGTTGCTAGTAAAAATAAGAATTTTAATTGATGTTTTAAAAAATTCGAAATTGGGTTTGAAGAAATATGGTTTGTTAATAAAATAAATTCTATTTTCATGTTAAAACATTATTTTATTCCAATAATGCAAACAGTCGTACAAAACTAATTTACTAAAACTCGTGCAGAAATCTAGGTTACACTCAAAATTCCTACCCCACATCAGTCAGCGCCCTCTAGGGGCACTCTGGAGGTTTCTCCGCTACACCAAGTTACAATAAAAATGTAAACTAGACTAGCGATCCCATAAGAGGACATTGGACTGTAGTCCCCAAAAAAAAGATCGAAGTTATCCTCAAACTCCCTACCACACATCAGTCAGCGCCCTCTAGGGGCACTCTAGCGGTTTCTCCGCTACATCACTCGGCTCCTCTTCGGGGATTCCGGTCTGAGAGCACGAGCCGGCCTCCTCGGTCAGGCGTGGCGTGCTGTCCGGTGAGTGGATGTCTAGAGTGTTCATGATCGTCTGGTACTTCTCGCTGAGGTACGGGTACTCCTGGGGATGAAGGATGGTGTTGTTTAGGAGTTGATAGTACCTACGAGTGAGATGAAATTTACTGAACATGCGCTTGAAATTTAAAACACAGAAAGAATGAAAGAAGAAAGTAAGAAAAATATTTTATTTAGTAACCAACATAAATTGCATAAACACACAATTATTTTAAAAAATAAACAAGTAACATTGATGAGCTGGTAACTAAAAAGGCATTTGCTCAGCACAGAAACTATTATTAGTACGTACGATAGAATGAGAAGTACCTAGTATTTTAGTTTTCTAGACTTATGTTTTTTAATATACTAGTTTTCCCGCAGAAAACGGGTAGGTATGTATGGGCACAGAACGGAATAAAGTCGCTATGAGGGGAGGACAGAACAGGGTGACGCAAAAAGAATAAAGCAATAATTGTAACACCTCCTCTCCACTTGCATTAAGACGATTTAAGAAGTGTTATTTTAGTGATATGTTAAAAATAACCTTAGATCACAGCAGTGGCGTAACTACAGGGTGGCAAGTCGGCAAAATGCCACGGGCCCCAGCCGAAAGGGGCCCCCGGTCGTAGCAGAATCTCAACTGCCAACACACATACACATAACGATAAAAAAGAACGGGGGGTGCACGGGGCCCTATCCATCAATTTTGCCACGGACTTCAACGGGTATAGTTACGCCACTGGATTCACCATCACGGAACTTTGACGGAGCAACAGTGAATATTTCTTATGGCAGTGTCAACATAAGAATTCTTGTTTTAACGAGCACAATGTGTTAAATTCTCTTACTACTCGATACCGGCACGTGCCGGGTCGTTTTTCTCCCCAAACTTACGTCCGCATTAGGGACCGCCCAACGACGCCCTGAGCCGAGGTCGAGCCCCGCTAAGGGGCACCCTCAGGCAAACGTCGTTTAAATTTATTTAGGGGTGAGAGCCAAGCCATCATCGTTAGTCAGTTAGGAAAAAAAAATGTGTTAAAGTTATTCATTGTAGACAGTTGTTTACAATGAATTATCCAGTTGGGACCCCTCTACATGAATCCCTACCTTCAGCAGCGTCTCGACGATGAACCGCAGGCGGTCGTTGAGCGCGCGCGCCTGGTTGTACTCGGCCAGCACGGTCGCCTTGGGCTTCTTCACGCGCACCGACTGCCGCTTCACCGCCGTCGCCAGCTCGCTGCCCTGCCGCTGACGGCGAACCACGCGCTCCAACAGCTGGAAGAGTTCGATTGGTCTTTTAATTTGTTGTTTATGTTAGGAAAGATTGTAAGATAATTATGCTTATCTTTTCAACTAATTCAAAATGAAGTGTCTGTTTTTAATATTAAAATAACGCCTTTCCACTGAAAGGGTATGGATCTATATCGGGTACCAATATTTTTTTTTATCAAAATCATTTTTGTCTGTCGGTCTATTTGTTCCCGCTAATCTCGGAAACGGCTAGACCAATTTCGATGGGATTGGGGTGACTCACCATGTTATTCAATTTGACTACATGTTTCTGGTTCTACTGATGTCCCTGCTCTCTTCAGTCATGTCGCTTAACTATAACAATCAATACGCACTTCCTAACTGGTAATGCTAACATGTCACCGGTGACGACAGTTTCTCGGTAGAATCGGCATTCCGAACCGGTGGTAGAATCTTATTATTACTAATGTGATTTATAAGTGCATATAAATTGCCTATGTAAATAAAGATATTTTGATTTTGACGTCACTCACCCACTGTTTCTGCCGCTCCTGGTCGCGGCACTCCTGCAGCAGCGCCGCGATCTGCTCCTCCAGCTGCTTGTTGGAAACCGTCGCCTCTGACACCTCACGTTCGAGCCGCGCCTGCTCCATCTGCAGCTGTTCCATGTGAGACTTCGCGTCTGCTAAGTCCTGAGGCAGATGTAACTCGTTTTTATAAGGGTTTTGACGAGACATAGAACCTGATTTAACTAGCGACCGCAAGTCATGGGCGTTCCATAATCGATTCTGTGCAAAATCTATTGTCCTGTGTAGCTGTGTATAGCACGAAGGTCCTTTTCCAAACAGCGATTCACACAGTGATTACTTTGCCCTGAATACCGAAATCCGTTGTAAAAAAACGAGACCGTCTAAAAACAAAACCCGGACACTTTAAACACCGCTGCCCGGACAGCCCCCGGACGGGTTTTCAAACTAAAGAAAGAAAAACATTTATTGACCACGACATAGAAATAACAAATACAATGAGACATAAATACACAAGACACAAAAACTCAAACAAAGAAATAACACACATAGGCAAGGACTATAAAGTGGTCAACGACTAGGACAAATCCGGGGAAACCCGAACGAATTGCAGCCGTAGACAACAAAGAGGTACTCGATCGAATGGTCAATCTACCAGTTTGACTACGTAGCCTAATGACCCGAGTAACCTAAGTTATCCAACGTGCTTGATACACCCCACGTACCTTAGTGACCCTAGCGACGTCGGATTTGGCCAGCCGCAGCTTGTGGTGGTAGACGGACTGCGAGGTGTTCCCGTGGCCGCCGTGCGCGCGCTCCACCGCGGCCTGCGCGCGCGACTTCTCCATGGCGGTGTCGCGCCGCGTCACGTATAGAGCCAGGTCTTCGGCTAGTTTTTCGCTGGTGCGCCGGAGTTGCTCGCGACGGACCTGATATGATATTTATTTGTGACACACAATAAAGAAACGGTGTAACACTTAAGATTGAGTTATAGCGTAAGGTAGGTAGAGAGGGAGTTCATATATAAATTCGGACTAATTTGGACATTTATGCTTCGTCACTGTCCATGGACAAGAGGAATAAAGAGACCTAACATACTTTCTGTTATAATTAGAGTATGTTGCGAGTTTCCGAGACGTAAGGAAGAAGTTATAGAAATAGCCACTTGCTTCTGCACCTAGAGTTTGAAATGAAATAACCAGCTTCATCTAGCAAGCAAAATTACACAGGAATACATTGAAATTAGTGCTGATAAGAGTCGAGTACATTATAATAGGTATGGATGTATGTGTAAGTACAATCCCAATTCATAATTAAACGAGAATAATAATATGACAATACCTATGAAGGCTAATTACTCACCTCCATTCGGTGAATTTCGTTCCTCATCTGGCCTATCTCACCAGCGGCAGACTTGGCATTGTGTATGTTCCGCTTCAGTTCGACAGCCAGGATACCCTTCCTCTGCCAGATCAGAGCTTCCCGTTGTACACGGTCTAATTCTTGAGTGAGATTGACTTTTTCTGTGTCCATGGCCTCGATTTCTTCCTCTAGTTGTATTATTTGAGTTTCATTGTCCTGTAAGTTAATGTAAATTTTGCTCAATAAAATTCATGTAACTTCTGTTACATGAATTTTATTCAGTCAATCATGGCTATTATTATGTCAACAGTCAACTCTAAACTCACCCCTGAAATCCAACGTAGCTCATCCCCAGCTCAGGTCAGGCATTTTGAGATACGGCTAGCGTGTCTCTCAAATCAGTGCATCCTCTTGTACACATTTACAACTGCTCACCTTCAGATTGACGACTTACTCATGCATAAAGCATGTCGAACCGGCACATAGATACCTGCATGGGATGGCCTGCATATCTGGTCATAAGCTCCCGGTCACGCTCTTGTGGCTCCTCAAGATATGGCTAGACATCCAAGTCACATTTTGCCATGGGTAGCCTGCGTAGTTCATCAACGGGCCAGGTTCTCCTGAAGGCACTCACCTTCAGATTGGCGACGTACTCGTGCGTGACGGCCTGTGTGGCGCGCTGCGCGCCCTGGTTGCGCTCGGCGGCGTCCTTGCGCGTGCGCTCCAGCACCTCGAGCCGGCCGCGCAGCTCGCGCAGCGTGCGCTCCACGCGCAAACGCTCTTGGAGAACGTTCTCGCAGTCCGCTTGGATGCGCATCGTCTTCTGCTCGCAGATTTGGATCTCTGGAAGATTTGATGGTCTGTAAGCCTTGTGTGGTACATTATCACTTCTGTCTCCACATAACCCATCAATTATGTCTATCCATATCATAGATGATTTGAAGGCCAGTTTTGGCTCATGAAAAGGCTATCTCCCAGATGCTCATCTTTCTAGAAGAAAACTCCAATAGCTAGGAATAAAATCGCCTAAATTGTTACCCGAATATTACTGTAACGCCAGCTTTGTTATGTTTTTTTTAAGAGCAACGTAATGCGCGTCCATATCTTTGTAGATACCGATTGTGCTGATCAATTTAGAACCTAAAGGAGATAAAATCTACTGCCACCAGAAATGGCAGTGTTTATAAAGATTGATTCTCAGATCTCACGCTTGTTAATCAGGTTGATGTCGGCTAACAGCTTATGGTGGTGCGCGGCGAGCTTGACGACGTGCCCCTGCAGCCGCAGCCACTCGTGCTGCATGTCCTCGGTGCGCGCGCGCAGCGCCCGGATCTGCTGCTCCAACTCCTCGATGCGACGCTCTTGGGGCGACTTCAACTGTGTATAACATCATAAGACTTCAGAAATTGGCCTTTATATCTGAGTTAGTAAGAGGCCTTGGTATATCTAGGATAGTACTTTGGAACTAAAAGCTTCATTATAGAATAGAATAGAATAGAATATTTATTTGCAACATGTTCTTAACCTAGGTACAAAAACATGACCCTGTAAGGGTGTGTGCAAAACTTACATAACTAACTTAGCTTATACTTACAAATTTTAAAAGAAAAAAAAATATTAAATATCTTAAAAATATCATAAAATATAGGGCAACAACATAAATCTTAATAATTTAAGTTGTATTAAGCAACTGCAATTTTTATACAATAAAAATATTTATACATTTACAAAATGTGTTTAAGTATACTGTTAAAAATATGTTATGTTTACTGTAATTATGTGTGTGTCAAATTGCATATATAAATCAATAGGATAAAAATAGATATTTAAATTTCTACGACTTTATCCTGCATATATTCTTCTATAGTATAATATGTTTTACAGATGAGAAATGATTGGAGTTTGCGGTAGAATACTTTTATGTGGGTTTCGCTTTTGAGAGAATTTGGAAGTTTGTTATAAATTTTTATGCTACGGTATTTTGGACTATTTCTATACATTTCTATTAGGGGTGTAGGGAGAGCAAGATTAAATGGTCGTCGTGGGTTTTTGTCGTATTCATACAGATTGATGTTCTTTTTTACAAAAGTGGCTGTTTCCAGTATGTAAATGCTAGTGAGAGTGAGTAGGTGTTCTTTGGCGAAGTGCGGTCGGCAACTAGTCCTCTGCGGTATGTTGACAAGTATGCGGAGGCATTTCTTTGACGATGAAGAGGTCTTTGGCATCAGTGCTGTGGCCCCATAGCATGATTCCGTATCTTAGCCACGCATATGCATACGCATAATAGGCGGATAATGCACACTCTTTACTGCTATTTATTTTTAATACGCTTAAGGCGTAGATAAATTGTGATAATTTTGTTTTTGTCAGCTCTACATGTTTCTTCCAGTTAATATGCGAGTCTAGAGTTATTCCTAAAAGTTTAAATTCATCAACTTCCTGTACATTTATTATTTGAGTTACTGGTGTTAAATCGATTTGTGGTTTCTGGTGCGGTTTAAATTGTATAAGCTTGGTTTTGTTATTGTTAATGTGTAGGTTATGGTCTTGAAGCCAAAGTTGAACTGTGTTGTAAGTGTTTAGGATCATATCGGATGTAAACGTGTTGTTTGGTATCTTGAAGAGCAAAGAAATATCGTCGGCAAAGAGGACACATAAGGGATGACAAACTGAAGGAAGATCATTAATATATATTAGGAAAAGGATGCAACCCAGTACACTGCCCTGGGGGATGGACCAGTTGGTGGTGATGAAGTCGGAACGCACGGTTCGGAGCGCGCGCGCGTCGTCGAGATGCTCGAGCTGCACGCACTGGCGCCGGTCGGCGAGGTAGGAGCGCAGCCACTCGTGCGCGTCGCCCCGGACGCCTACCCCGCTCAGCTTGTCGAGGAGGATTGCGTGCGACACCATATCGTACGCTTTGCTCATGTCAAGCAGGAGGCCCACAGCGTAACTTTTGTCTCTGATGTAGGTGAGAATTTCTTGTACGTACGTGTATAAGGCGTGGATTGTTGAGCGTTTTCTCCGGAAACCAAACTGATTTGCGTGCAAAATGTGAAATTTTTCTAGAAAACTGCATAAACGATTAGCCATTGCTTTTTCATATACTTTAGAAAATGCTGGAAGGATGGATATGGGTCTATATTGACTAGGATCTGATGCTTTTCCACGTTTCTTGAGAATAGGTTTTATAATGGCTATTTTTAACTTGCATGGAAAAGTTTTTTCAAAAAAAGATTGATTGATTAACTTAGTTAATGGAGGTGTTAGTTCTTTAGAGCAGGCTTTGATTAGAGTTGGGGGTATCTCATCCACACCACAGCTGCGTTTATTTGGGAGGGTGCGGATGATGTTCATTATTTCTTCCTCAGTGACGGGCTGTAAGAACATTGAGTTTAGTGCGGGGGATAGCACCGGGCGGCCGGGGGGTGCCAGCGCGCCGACGGTGCTCGGGGGCTGGCCGACACTGGTGAAGTACTCGTTGAAGGTTTTAGCAACGACGGCAGGACATTGTACAATACCCGTATCTGTGTTTAGTTTTATGTTTTCAGTGTGTTTGACTTTGGGTTTTGATGTAACTCTCTTAATTATATCCCACATTTTTTTGGTTTTGTTATCAGCGCTTTTCATTTCCTGGATGTGAACGATCTTTTTTGATAGTTTTATACATTTTTTTAGTGTTTTTGAGTACATGTTATAATGTTTTGTGATATTTTCATTATTTGATTTGTTTACAATTATTTTAAGACGTCTTTTGCTTTTACATGAAATTTTCAGTCCTTTTGTTAACCATGTTTTGTTGATTTTTTCTGTTAGTTTAATATGTTTTATAGGAATCGCAGTATCGAGACATTTTTTCATTTCATGATCAAAGATATTATAATTAGTGTTAGTATTGTTGTTTTCATTCAAAAGATTTTCCCATTGAATTTGGTTAAGGAGTGCTTTAAATTTGATTATATTTTTTCTTTATTTATTAATCTTATTTTTTTATGTAAAGGGAATTGTATGTGTGTAAAATTTGTAAGTGTAATGCTATATGTTAAACATTTGTGATCAGAGATTCCTTCATCTTCAGTGGTAAGTGTATATATTTTATTATTAGTGAATATGAGGTCAATACAGGTTGAACAGGTGGCTGTTTCTCTGGTTGGTGTATTAACAATCTGGTGTAAATTATATTCAAACATTATTTGTAGGAGTCGTTTGTATTCGTTGGAGGTAGAAGTTGCGTTTATATTAAAATCACCTCCTATAACAATATGCTTCATATAATAATTGTTAACATTGTTATTGTGCTAAAACCACCAAATCTTCTGTGGAAACAAATAATCCTTCTGGGATATGTTAAGGTATCAACTGTCTCAAATAGGTACTTGATCTGGTTGGTATAATATTCCTCAAGAATCGCACATACTTCTTTACTGATTCCGGCACTTTTATTACATCATTAAATACATCACGTGTCCTTCAAATATTTACCTACTAACCAAGAGAAATATATTGTTAGTTACAAATATTTATTTTCATTACAACTTACATCAAATATCTCCTTCAGCGCATTAAACTTCTTTATAACAATATCCAACTCTCGCTGCTTCCTCATGGTGAGCAGTGCCTTCTGGTCGTACTTCTCCTGTAGCTGGTCGATCTCCTTCTCCCTCGCCCGCACCTTGGCAAGGTTCTCTTCCAGGACCTGGTTGTTCCGGGCCTGCTTCGCCCGGTGGACCTCTATGTCCAACATCACCTTTGCGTGTTGATTCTCCATCGCCATTAGAGATATTTCCTAGAATGTTCAGTTGGTTGTATTATGAAGCGTCTTACACGAATTATGATTATATTATAAGGAAAAGTAACTATTTAAAGACGTTTGCTGACCATAATGATTTCACATGAAATTTAATAGGCAACTGATAAACTTCCTCTTTTTCAATGATTAGCTATTTTACCTAAAGCCTTTTTAACAGCAGTATAGGTACCATGCACTGATACCTCAACCTAACAACAAGAATTTGCTTCCTTGAACAAAAATCTTGAAGTAATTAGGAACAGCTATTTTATAGAGAATATACCGGATCAATACCTGTTTGCGAGACAATTCCCTCATCTTTTTGATCCCGTTGGCCATGGACTCTACAGCTTTGTCGTTCAGGAAACATTCCTGCAGATTCTCCAAGATTTCATTTTCCAACTTGAGTTTGTACTCTGTTTTACGATCCACTTCTTTATCAGTGCTCTTAAGTATATTGAGCATTGTTTGATTTTCCTGGAAATAGAAAGATCTTTATTACTACCGACCTTTGTAACTACATATTACAATATATTAGACACTGTATTTAAAAACTTACAGATTTGATCAAATCCTGATCTCTCTCGGCCATTTCAATAGCCTCAGTTAGTTCACCAATTTGTTGCTCTGTAGTTACTCTCTTCGCATCTTCTGTATCGTCTGTGAATACGATGTGAATATGAAAGATAGAAGACTTAACTGCCCATATGTATAATTGTAGTAGTAAAGTAGGAACTGCTTCTTACACAACTTAGTAGCGTGCTCAATGTCGTAAATCAACTTGTCCTTGTTCATAGCCAACTCTTTGCTGCGGTTCATTTCTTCCATTAACACCTTCTTCGTGATCTCCAGGTTGTTGAGCAACGTGCGGTAGTTGTCTTGTAAAACCCTGGCATACAATTTAATCTCACATTACGCTTCCAAGTTTTTCAAAATACTGAAAATTACATGTGGTGTATTGAAATTACCTGTAATCGTCTCTCACGGAATCGTAGACCTTATCGCGCTGTTGAATGTTGACCAGCACAGAGTTCCAGAGGCTGACCAGCCGTTTTTTGTCCAGCTCCAAGTCCTCTAATTCAGCTGCATACGCCGTTACCTTTGTAAGAACACTCACTTAATGGAAGCTTTAATTACATTACATTTACATTCAACTAGAGGATCATTTTCTATCCATACTATTAAGGCAAATCAATTTTTGAAATGTGTTTTCCGTGGTCGTTTTTTTAGTTTCTATATTTCATTGGACCTAACTTGTTGCTTGACTTATTTTGCAATGTGCTTAAAGTACCTAACATAAAATGGGCCCATTACTACCTTGTCATTTACTTTTTCCATTTCGACATTTTTTATTTCCATCTGTTTTTGGAACATTTCCAGCTTAGACTCCAGCTTCCAGACTTCGTTGCTCAGACCGTAAATGATCATGTCCTGCAAAAAAAAAAACAAAAATAGATCTTCCGGTCGTAAACGTACGTCTTATTCGTTTTTATCAATATTTTTGTCTGCACTGTAAGTTTAAGGATTTTGAAAGTAAACATATCGTTTCTGCATTAAGACACTTTTAAGTGTAGCAGTCCGTTTAATTCATTTTCAATTAACATTTAGTGATATCCGCCATCTTGGCCAAAGTTAAAGTGATCAAATTTGTGCAAGATGGCGGCTCCTCACCAGCTGGCGCTTCTCGTCAGCCAGCGCGCGCTTCTCGGCGCGCATCTTGTCGGAGACGCGATGGCTGACGGTGAGGTCGGACTCGGTCTCGTCGCGCCACTGCTCCAGCTGTCTGCAGAGCGTCGTCAGCGCTTCCAGCTCTTCGGTCGCTTCACGCTCTGTGTGATAATACAACATTTTTCCAACACAGCAACACAGGGGCAAATTCTTATTTGCCGCTGTATTCTAATTACATTCTGAACAATGTGCTTACATTGTTATACCACCTTTAACAGATTGCTGAGTCGTCAATCAACTTGATTACAGTTTACATTTGTTATCAGTGAAAATATTAGAAGCTGGGAACATGCTAATATCTAGAAGCCTAAATTCTAGAAGAACATACCAAAATTGCTAAACAACTAAATGATTGATATAGTTCGCCATGAAAAAACGGAGATATATTATTAACCTAGATAATTAACTATTATGTTTGCACCTGTAACAATATCCTGGTCTAGCATTTCCTTAGCTCGTTTGTACCTCTCGTTGGTTTCGCGTGCTCTCTTCTCTGCCATTTCCCTGTCCGCTGTTTTCTGCACTAAGGTCTCCTCGTATTCACCTATCAGTACCTTGACACATAGCAAAAGAACACGTCAAGACTATGTTATGTTTGAATTCTATATTTTTCAAATATGTATTCAATATTGTACAAAAATAATAAATACCCTTTGAGCATTAGTGTCATGATCGCTGCGGTAAATAGCTTCCAAGTCCTTCTCATAACCCAGTTTGCTGAGCCGCAACTCTTCACGCTGTAAAAAGGGATATAAAAACACCTTTAGTTTTAATATTAGAAGGGTAACAACCTAATAGCGACTAGTGATGAGAAGACCGCCTATATGATGGTCTCTCTCTATCTTGCGAATAAATTGCAAAAGTTAGAATATCCTGCACCATACCAGATTGAGTATCTCCTCCTCGGCGATATTGTTCTCCTTCTCGAGGAACTGCTTGAGGGTCATCTGGAAACGCTGCATGAGCGGGTGCGTGGACTCCAGCACCGCCGGCATGGCGCCGATGTCGCGTTTGCTGCGCCATCTACGAGAAATACATTATAACTTGTAATGAGTCATAGGAATAATTTTAATCAGATAATTATTTATTTATAACATAATAAAAAGTTGTTTATCATCATACCGAGTGCGAGTTGAAATAACTTACAGATAAATTCCACCAGGCGTTCTAATAACAAGGCACGGAGTCATCAAACTAGTAAATGGAAGTCAGATAAAAGATAATTCGTTTTTGTGTGCATTACTATACATACACTATATTGCATTATACTCGTAAATGTTTAGGGTTGCATTCGTTTACGTAGCTTACGTCTTTAAAGTATAAAGCTAACTGCAGATTATCCTCGTCGGGGACCATATCCACGATCCGCGGTTGATTTTACGTTACGGCTGATATGACACACCATAAGCACCGAACATACAGAAGCGGCAGAAATTCAGCTACGCAACTTTCTGTGTAGGGATATTCAGTAATGTGTGCTCTACAAAGCATTGCCGAATCGCAGCCGAACTTACGCCCGACCGAAGTTTGACTGTACCTACGCTTTAACGCGACGTAATAGTCACGCCACTAAGTGTTCTATATCACAGTTATACTTGCGGGGAGCGGATAGCTTACTCCAATACAACCAGTGTTCGACTCACTCATCAAACGCCTCCCGGCCAGCCTTCTTGCAGCGGCACTGGTCCACGGGGCACGCGCAGCACTTGCACAGCCCGTCCTCGAACACGGGCTCATCCTCGCATTCGCACACTTTGGGCTCCTGAAACCATTTATCATCAACTAAATGAGTTGGACATTATTTAAGAGGAAGATAAACGTATCTAAAACTTTTTTCTATTCTATTCGAATGGCATTAGAATAGAATAGAAAGCTCCTCTAATCTTCGAGGCACAGGAGTCTAACACCAACAATTCCCTGTCTGAAGCTAAAAATTTTATTGAATATAAAACTCAAGCAAAAAAATTTATACGACTCTGGCTTCGAACCCCAGACATTAAGTTATTCACACATCATTTAATTCTTAATCGGTTGAACCACATATAGAATGAGGTGATAGGTAGGTACTGAAAGAGGCGATCCGAAACAGAACAAAGTCATCGACGTAGCTCATCGCATCAGCGAGCTGAAGTGGCAGTGGGCTGGCCAAATCAGCCGTAGAACCGACAACCGCTGGGGCAGACGAGTTTTAGAATGGAGACCGCGTCAAACTTATGTGGGACGCCCTCAGAGACCAGGTGGAGTCACTATCTGCGTAAGACGGCTTGTAGGAGCTGGATACGAGTAGCCGAAGAAAGACAGAAGTGGCGTTTGGGGAGGCCTATTTCCAGCAGTAGAGAAATGGGCTGATAATGATGATAGGTACTAAATAACATTACATGTGGAAATATGATCCTTTCATTCTTGTAGAGAAGGCACGTCTCTTCATGCACTACAATCTCGTGCTCATCCCTTGGACACACGCAGTTCGGCGAGAGCGGAGGAGACGTGGAGGAACTGTCGTCAGTACATCCGCACTGCGCGTACGACATCCCTGACCTGGTTGACTCCGACATCACTACAAACTTTTACTATCCTTCACAAGAAAACTACGTAAACACGTTACAAAATTTTATCAAAATTGTGCGTTCATTCAAAAGCGTCGCGTCGTTTCTTAGCAACGCTATTTATTTTTATTTCTATAATGGCGATATAATCGAAAACTTTCAACCAAATCAGCCAGTGTTTGTTGCGTAACCATTTTGATCGAACAAACTTTTCCGCGCAAGTAAACAAAACTTTTTGAAACGACTAAACTTATCACGTAACCATGGCAACGAGTTTATGTAAACAAACGCGGCAAAATATTTGCGTCGCACGCAGTACTCGCAGTGCAAGTGGTTGTGTTTTTATTTTACAACAGTGATACAGTGTTAAATAATGGTATGGCAAAATATCTTTTATTTTGTAAACATAACGTTTTACTATGTGTGGATATTATTAGCTATTTGTGATTGACCTACCTATATTTCTTTGCATTTATTTTAAGTTCACCCAGGTTCTTAACAGTGACATTGGTTCTTTGGTATATCAGATCCTCTCTCGTTCTAAACCGGCTACGGATAGCCGTGGAGGCACCGGCAGCAGCTCGGCCAAGAAGAACTTCCCAGAGCTCGAGGACTTCATAATCAAGAGGGATTATGTAGGCGCTCTTACCATGCTTGAAGTGAGTTACTGTATCTAATTATTTAGGTAAAAACCTACGACGTTATATATTTGATGGTCAGTAGTTACGCACTTACTTACTACTTACGTTTATAAGTGGGACGTGTTTTAATCTAATATTTACTTACTAGTGGAGCGCCTTAAGGTTTATACCTCGGAATCCAAGGCCAGTCGATGAATCTTTATATCAAGTTTTGAAATGTGTTTAGAATAGTATATAAAAAAATGTTAAAAAAAATATTTTGTGCGATCTCAATTTTTTAATTATTATTCTATACATAGTATAAAATGAAGTTGCGAAGGGCGCCCAAAATGTGTTTGTTACCTAGGATCTCAAAAAGTACTATATCAATAGCTATGCGGTTTTCAATAATGAAAAGAAGACATTCCAGGGATTCTATAGGTGTATAATTTAGGTGTACCTACTTAAGAAATTATTAGAGTAATCGTAACAGTTATCAGACGGACGGAAGAAAAACGAGCTTTTTGGAGGCTTGCATTGCGTGCGCTGCTGAAATAACTCAAAATACAGAATAACAATGTATGGGGGAATTATTCTTCTCAAAAAGTTCTATAAAAAAATCTGCAATAGCATATGTCTATTCTTTAAGGTTTAGCCACAATAACGATTTTAGTGGTGTTCAAGTTAAATTTACGAAATATCTTATTTTTCAATTACTCGATGTTCCTACCAACATAGACCAATAAACATAAAACAAAATGCATATCAAATTAAAGCTGATTAAATGAAGATTCCGAATATATACATATCATTACACTTTTATGTTAATAATAATACACAAGATGCATTTACAATGCCGAGGGCAGAGATTAAAAATCACTAACTTTATTAGATTTCTGCCTACTGCCTACGCCTTAAGTACGATAGCATGAATATTAATAACCTATATCCTTTTCTAGGTTACTACCTATCTCCTAACTAAATTTCATCAAAATCCGTTCAGCCGTTTAAGCATGATAGAGCAAAACTCCCAGCAAAAACCATTAAAAAATCACAAATTCAATTCAGTTTTCTGCCTACTGCCTACCCCGTAAGTACGATGACGTGATTATTTATAGCCTATAACCATTTCCAGGTTATCATCTATCATCATACCAAATTTCAGCAAAATCTGTTCAGCTGTTTAGACGTCAAAGAGCAAAAGTCCTAGCAAAATCGACTAAAAATCACTAACTCAATTTAGTTATCTGCCTACTGCTTACCCCCTAAGAACGATGACGTGATTATTTATAGCCTATAACCATTTCCAGGTTATCATCTATCATCATACCAAATTTCAGCAAAATCTGTTCAGCCGTTTAGACGTCAAAGAGCAAAAGTCCTAGCAAAATCGACTAAAAATCACTAACTCAATTTAGTTATCTGCCTACTGCTTACCCCCTAAGAACGATGGCGTGATTATTTATAGCCTATAACCATTTCTAGGTTATCATCTATCACCATACCAAATTTCATCAAAATCCGTTCAGCCGTTTAGGCGTGAGTAACAGACAGACAGACAGACAGAGTTACTTTCGCATTTATAATATTAGTAAGGATTAATACACAAGATGCATTTACAATGCCGAGGGCAGAGATGGCGGCGGCGGGGGCGTTCCGTCGTTGTGTCATATTATAGTTAATGGTAAAATTATTTTGGTAAATCATTATTTTTTGTAAAAATTTAATAAATTAACATTGAAATTACTCAGCAAACATAATTTATCACATAAACAATTGAAATTTCTACTATAAAATTTTTTTCCCCCTTCCGCCTCTCATTCTTCAGTAAATTGTTGTTAAAAATTGTTGTGAACGAGATCGGCCATTTTTTTCTTTTTAACTTTTTTCTTTCAGGTTTTAATAATGCAATCAAGCACTTCCTATACATATGCATTGACTGGCCCTGGATTCCGAGCTTTTACCATTTTTATGTTTTACGGAACTCCACTATACCTAATTGCAGCGGATTATGAGTGACAATAGTTTTTGTTTAATTTAAAATGTATTGTATTTTCTATTAAATTTGCTTATTAAATAAGTAAAGTAGATATTGAAGATTCAATTTCTAAATAGTCTATCCTAGATCCTGGTCCGCATTTACCTGGTCAGCGAATTAAAAAACTTGACGACCGAGTAGCCTTTTCCAGACACCGTTATGAAGGGCCAATAGTATTCTAACCCTTTACACCAGCTCTCAAATCTATCATTATCTCCAGTTCCTTCAGAACGAGGGCAACACAGAAATATGGTGGGAGGTGTGGGCGGCATGGTGTCGCTTCCGGCTGGGCGAGTACCGGCGCGCCCTGGACATCTACCTTCGCGTGCAAGCGCGGGACAACCTGGACGAACGGGTCGCCGATCACATAGCTCTGGATATCGCCGTCTGCTACTTTTATTTAGGTGAGTGGGAGAATCCGCTTCACAATGTAGTAGGACAATGCTCTGATTAATCTATTTATAAAGTCTAACGAGACTTTACAAATGGAGATTTACATTAACGAGGCTTGCTGAAATTCGGAAATGGCTGAACTGATTTAGTTAATTGAATTATTAAGGTCCTGGCACTCCAGGTTGAATAATAATGATTAGACGACAAGTTAGTTTTTAATACAGCCATACATGACCAGATGGGCATGCGATATAAAGAAACCCGCGGGAGGTATCTGGATGAGACTGGCTCAGTACCGAAGTGTATGGCGTTCTACGGAGGAGGCCTATATATATACCCTGCAGTGGGATTTAATTTAAGGCTGATGATGATGATACATGAAGCCATACCTAAATGACACCATGTGTGTAAGCATTAGGTATAGGTAACTCTTTAGTTATAAAAGCTCTATCTGATTGTGTATTTACAGGCATGTACAAAGAATCGCAGGAGGCGGTGGAAGAAGCTCCAAAATGTGCGCTTAAGGTAAGTTTTACTGTAATGTTTGCTGGTTGGTATATCAATATCGTTGACTACCGCTGTCTATTAGTATACAATACACCTCAAAATGTTAATAAATGAACATTAATTTCCTACTTTAGTTGAAAATTCGTTGCTAATTTGATGAAGTATCTCTGTGGTTGCTTCGATTTTGATGCTCGTCGTATTATATAAATAGCCATGAGTGAAGACCTTTTTATACTAGACATCGACCATGCCCCCAGACCCGTCTCTCGTTCCACCTGGCCCACAAGCTAGGCGACGAGGAGTCCCTGATGCGCGCGCACGCCGCACTGCGCGACGTGCCCGAAGACCAGCTGTGCCTGGCCGCCGTGCACTACCTGCGCGCGCACTACCAGGAGGCCATAGATGTGTACAAGAAGTTGCTGCTGGACCGACGGTGAGTGTATCTTTAGCAAGTTTACCACCACATAGGTACATTGCGCTACAGCTCCTCACGACATCCTAAACGTACCTGGGTCAATCTTGAAAGCCAAAAAAAACACTGTCCGAGGGCAAAAACTACCCATAAAGTTTAAGTTTGAATGTAAGATTTTTTTTGCTGTTTCTTTAATGTGTAAATTAAATGGGGCACAACAAAAAAGGTGTATATTTCAGCTGAAACCACCTGAAAAAAATTTTCGAAGCCTTAATATTTGATTCCCTTGGGCTGTCCCTTTGTCATTTTTTTAACAAACCGTTAACAATTTACCTATTTATAGTCATAATTTTAAGATTTTTTGTGATTTAATAGTTAAAGGGTGAGTTATTTAATGATTTAAAAAATACACCAAGTCTGTGCCAATCACTGTTTTGTGATTACAAAATGGTTTGTGTTTGTCCGAGTGCAACGATTGATTCCCTTGGCGCGTCACTAAATGCCACCTGTCTTGCTTTTATAAAAGTCTACGGCGAAGGCGTGCACATCAGCAAGTAGCTCTAGTCGCGCTCTTTACATCATGAGGAGAGGTTTCCTGCTCGACCGTTCCAAGCCGGATTTATGAAGGTTTGAATATGATTCCCCTGGTTTTGTTTCACTAGGTCATTGATTACCCTGACCACTTTTAAAAATATTTTTTGATGATTAGGAATTTCTTAACTAGGATTAATAGTAGGGTATATGGGACTATCAATTGTTTTTATAATAATCATTGGCAAAAATCAATCCATTGAAACAAAATCGAAAGAAGATTAACTTTTCTTGATTCCCCTGGCATTGATTCCCCTGGCAAAATGCCAGGGAAATCAAAGCTTCCTTACATTATCATACTCTCATAATATGATTATAGGTTACGCACCCCAGAAGAGTCAGCCAAGTCATTCAACATCCGTTGTAGGTCCTGCAGCGTCTCTACTGACGATGTTGGTGCCTCGCCCTTTCCAGTACAGTGCCTTGAACAAATCCTCCATTGTATTTGTGAACAACTTCGGAGAGATGACATCCCCTTGTCTTACTCCTCGCTGCAATGGTATGGGTTTATTTGCTGATTCAATACTTGGACGGATATGGTCGCGGCTTGGTAAAGACATTTCATCACCAGGTTGTATTGCTAATCAACTTGGCATTGCTGCAGGGACTCAAGAACTGACCAGATTTCAACCGAGTCAAAGGCTTTCTCATAGTCCACAAATGCTAAACATAGGGGCTGATTACACTCTTCGGTCTTCTGTTTATATGTCGCACTGTGTGGATGTGGTCTATGGTGATGTATCCGCTCCGAAATCCAGCCTGTTCCGATGGTTGGAATTCGCCCAGTGTTCGCGCAAAATGGTGCGTGATTACTCTCCGAGACTGCCGACTTTGAAGCAGCAATGTCCCCATTCGCTGTAGTCAGCTTCGTCAGTTGGCTTCCTTCGAGAGATTTTAAGAACACCTTTGACCCCCGATTCTGTTCAATAGCTTTCTCGATTGAGAGAGTATTGTAGCACCGGCGGTCGCGTGGCATAAGTTTATTGATCTCTCGGTTGAGTGCTCGAGCTTGCAATGTAGTAGCGGGTGGGTCTTTACGTCGCTGCCTCACTAGCCTCAAAGTCTTCTCGGAAAGTTTAGACTTCCTGCCCCGGCCCCTCATGCCGCAAATCTCGATCTTTCCTCCCTGAGGACATGCATCATATTGTGATTTGATTTTTCAAGATTCTGGTTAATGTCAGTTGAGGTTTCCACTACAGCAATTTGGTTCGCCAGGTTTGACAAGAACGTTTCAGATCCTTTAATTTTCTGAGCGGTGTAGGTCGAAGCTTAGACCTCATCAAGCGAACACGTTTGCCTTTGGAGTCGATATTCAGAGAGCCTCGAACAAGTTGGTGATCACTGTTGATCGCGGAGGCATATCTGAATATGTGCCGCCTAACCGCCCTAATGAAGTCGATCTCGTTCTTAGTTAAAGTGTCGGGACTTTGCCACGTCCACTTCCTTTGAGGCTGCTTCTTAAAGAAAGAGTTCATCAAGAAGAGCCCCTCACGTTAGAGGAAATTGACAAGTATTGTAGGGGGTCTTGGTGGTAGAGTAGAGGGCCTTCGATATGTCATCGAACATTTTCTCCACTTCATCGTCAGAGGTCAGTGCGTTCACTTGCACCACTTTGAGGCTAAGACTCTTGGTGAGCTTAATCATGCTACCCTCGAAACACTAGACATTTCCACTAAGTTGTCAAAGAAGGACTTATTGACGAGAAAACCGACGCCACCTTGAGAATGTTAGTCTCGCTCGTGGAAGTACAGTAGGTGTCCTGATTCTAGGGTTATGGTGTCCTCTCTCGCTTTTCGGACAACCACAGAAAGTGCCACCTAATCTTCTCAAGCTCTACCTCAAGTTGCGCCAGATGCGAGTCGAGCCGTAGCGTGCGTCCGTTATACGTCGCCAGGGTCAGTGTGTGTTGGTAGCCTTTCGTAGCCCGGGGATTCTTAGCTCCCGCCGTCCAGCCGTAACCATGGTCGCCACCATGACCAGGAATAGCGGCGCTGCCGGGAACTAGGGACCGTAGCCTTTTCAAGTATAATTTGATAGTTTTTATATAATTATGTTGATTTGTTATAGTAGATTGATAGTTCCTTAAATATAGATATTGTTGTTTTGTTTTTTATAATACTTCTTTTAAAATCAATAATGACTCTAAAGAACCAAAATGAAACCAAAATACTGGAAATTTTAAATAAAATAAACGATTATTCCATACAAAATGTTTTCATTTTGATTCCCCTGGCACCAAAATTTTAAAGTCATATATCTTTTTATCTAAACATGTGACAGTGATGCCTATTAGAGAAATATGTTCACAATGAGGTGTTATTTAGCCTTATGATAGTAAAAGTTTAAACTCTTATGTTTTAAAAAGTGCCAGGGGAAGCAACCAAATACGTCCAATTTCAAGATTGACCCACCTACTGCTACGTGCGCACGCTCTATTAGGTGGCCATCCCAATCTACCTACAGATACCAATAGATTGGTAACTATAAGCTATTGATAAACGGTGCGTTCTATAGTCACTGATATCTAGGCTCTATCGGAGACTTTCACTGCTGTCTAGATTCGCAGCTGGTTCTGAGGACAAAATAGCAACATGGAAGAAATCGTCAAAAAATCCTCCTTTAAATTTTAACAGACTCATAAGTTTAAAATCATGACACATTTCTTCCTACTTATCTAATAACTTTGCGTTTGCAGATACAAAAGATATGAAGGAGACGACGTGGATTGGGTTAAAGTACTATCCCATACGTCGGGGTAAATGATAAAAGATTGAATACATATATGTTTTTCTTTAGTTACACTATTGTATTAGGGCAAAACCTGTAAAAATAGTTGTAAGTGTGGAACAAATAAATAAATAAATAAATAAATAAAATAATTTGCCTACTGAACTCCCATTAGATACCATTAATCTGTAGTACTTGATACCCTAGTTTCATCCTGTTGAGTATTCGTTTTCATTCGTGAATGCGTAGGGTAAAGTATATCATAACGTAGCTGGTCACTTGTTGCACATAACAACAACACAACGGTTGTCAATCAAATGCAATTCCATCATAAGCATGGCAAGCAATCGTAAAGACAGAACCCACTTTTGTAACTCACGTTTTCTTTCCCAGAAACTACATGGCCCTAAATGTGTATGTGGCTCTGTGTTACTACAAGTTGGACTATTACGACGTATCGCAAGAAGTGCTCGGAGTCTACTTGGCACACCATCCTACATCCACAGTCGCTGGTAATCTGAAAGCTTGCAATTTATTCAGGTACAAACTGACATCGTATATTTTTTTTAAATAAGCTCATCGTGTTCGAATAGCTATTAAATATTTCACAAATATTTCACTCAGGTTGTACAATGGCAAAGCAGCTGAAACTGAATTAAAACAGATCGCTTCTGATCAGCACACGTTTGGTCAAGACTTGGTGAAACACAATCTCGTTGTCTTCAGAAATGGCGAAGGAGCATTAAAGGTATTAAAGTCATTTTTCCTTCTTCATGATTTACGTGAACACTATGAATATCTTAATCCCACCATTGTACCACTCCTTGGTTGAAGTGCTATCTTCTTTCTTTTTCTCCTGCCTGTTTGGTGTGAAGTCGGTTCAAGATGGCATGTCCTCGTAGTTACTCCAGTCTATTTCTAACCACAGGTCCTCCCGGAGCTGGTGGACGTGGTGCCCGAGGCGCGGTTGAACCTGGCCGGCTACCGGCTGCGGCACCGGGAGCCGCTGGAGGCGCGCGCGCTGCTGGAGCCGCTGCAGGCCACCTCGCCGCTGCACTACATACTGCGGGCCGTGGTCGCGGTGCGGCTCTACAACGAGACCGGTGATGTGAGTACCGGAGGGTACTGCTGAGCTGGTGAACCTACCTGGAGGCGCGCGCGCAGCTGGAGCCGCTGCAGGCCACCTCGCCGCTGCACTACATACTGCGGGCCGTGGTCGCCGTGCGGCTCTACAACGAGACCGGTGATGTGAGTACCGGAGGGTACTGCTGAGCTGGTGAACCTACCTGGAGGCGCGCGCGCAGCTGGAGCCGCTGCAGGCCACCTCGCCGCTGCACTACATACTGCGGGCCGTGGTCGCCGTGCGGCTCTACAACGAGACCGGTGATGTGAGTACCGGAGGGTACTGCTGAGCTGGTGAACCTACCTGGAGGCGTGCGCAGCTGGAGCCGCTGCAGGCCACCTCGCCGCTGCACTACATACTGCGGGCCGTGGTCGCCGTGCGGCTCTACAACGAGACCGGTGATGTGAGTACCGGAGGGTACTGCTGAGCTGGTGAACCTACCTGGAGGCGCGCGCGCAGCTGGAGCCGCTGCAGGCCACCTCGCCGCTGCACTACATACTGCGGGCCGTGGTCGCGGTGCGGCTCTACAACGAGACCGGCGATGTGAGTACCGGAGGGTAGTCCCGAGCTAAAGGATGGTGCCCGAACCTGGCCGGCTACCGGTTGTGGCACCGAAATATATTATTTTCGAAAAGAAAACCACTTTTTATTAACAAAAGGGTCTCTCTCTCTCTTCAATCGTTCCCTCACTGCTAGGAACAAAAGGGTATAGATATAATATCTATTTTCCTAGATAAAAGTAAAATAGATACTAGAATGACTACTAAATGCAATGTTAGCATAATAGGTATACGAAGGTTGCCGTTTCGTCTTCTTATCCCATTATTCATTGACATTCGAATGACGAAAATCTGCTTCTCTTCCAATAGTTTATGAAAGTGACCAGGTATAGTTACCGAATAATAACACGCCTGGTTATAAGCTATTCATATTTTGACAGGAGGAACAAATGAAGCTGGCCCAGCAGAGCTTCCACCTGGTGGGCAGTAGTGCGTCGGAGTGCGACACGATCCCGGGGCGCCAGTGCATGGCCTCCTCGTACTTCCTGGCTGCTCAGTTCGAGGAGGTGCTGGTCTACCTCAACTCGATCAAGAGCTTCTTCGTCAACGATGATACCTTCACCTTCAATTACGCTCAGGTGAGCTGTTGAAATAAAAGGAGATATTTGACTATTAACTGCCTCGTTGGTCTATTGGTAGCAAGTGCTGCGTTAGGACCGAGAGGTCCCCGGTTCGAGTCCGGGGTCGGGCAAAATTTGTGTGAGTTTTTCTGTAATGAAATTACTCAGCCCGGAGTTAGGAAGTTGGCGGTTGAACGCCCGTGCCTCGGAAAGCACGTTAAGCCGGTGATCCTGCGCCCGATCTTTCATCGGTCATGTCGGATGCCGTCTCACCGAATTATGAGAGTAAGGGAATAGAGAGTGCACTTGTGTTTGCGCGTACACTTGTGCACTATAATATGTCCTACGCACTTGGCTGATCTCAATTGAGATTGGCCGCCATGGCCGAAATTGGTCGGACGCCTTATATTTTAGATATTTGAAATTATCTCTATTATTTGTTTGGAAAAATCGGTGTCTATCTGAAATAAGATGTCTGCACGAAACTGAAATATGCATTTACTGTTATAAACAATATTCTCATCAAATCATAAGAACCTTGGAAAATTTGTACTCAGCACCGCGAAACATAGGTAGAGATGGCTCTGTTTCTTACATAATTAGTTCCTATAATTTGGGAGCGTAATTAAACTCGAGAATAAATCACCACCACAAGGTAGGTAAAATAAGTCGTGTATAAAACTACCCATATTCTTCTATTCGGCAATATTTGCTATTCGAACACCAAGTACCCTAGTGTATTCGTTTCCGAGTTATCCATCCGGTCAAAGAGAGAGGGAGTTTTGAGGCCTACTTTAACAAACTTTCTTTCACGAACTAACTGATTTGTACTCGTTACAGGCTAAGGTAGCGACGGGATTCTACCGAGAAGCGGAGGAGTGTCTGCTGGGCATCCAGGATGAGGCCATACGCGGCTCCTTCACGTACCAGGCCTGCCTGTGCCGCTGCCACGTCATGAACCGCGATGCAGCGCTCGCCTGGGAGATATGCCTTAAGGTACGAGGAATAAGCTGGACTGGACCATCAACCTAACAAAGAGCAAGGAGGATACGGCTATCGTATCTACATTGCTTGCTTACCTAATAGTCTGTTGTCAATGTTGTGGTAGGTGGGAGTGAGGCCTACTATAATAGCCTCTCAATAGTGTAAATGACCTGCATTGTTTATATATAACTAAACATTAAAGTACATTTTGCGACATTTTTTCGTCGCCAGACATGCTGGTGTTTATATCTATTTTATAAAGCGATAATATAAAGTCCTTTTTACTTATATTATACCTAATAATATGTGTTATAATTTTTTGTTCAGTCGGCAGGGACCCCAGACAACTTTGCGTTACTTCAGCTAGTGGCCAACGACAGCTACCGCATGGGCCAGTTCTTGGTCGCTGCCAAAGCCTTTCACATGCTAGACAGGTGAGTATTACAATGAGAGAATTTATTGTTTTAAGTTTGTAATGTGTTATTTATGCAGAATTATGAGGCTCAATATGGTCTATTGTGCCTGTCGACCTCATATGTGGATCTCACTACCGTTTACCATCAGGTGGATTGAGGTCATCTTGTTAGCAGTGGCGTAACTATACCCTTTGAAGTCCGTGGCAAAATTGATCGGTTGGGGCCCGTGCACCCCCCGTTCTTTTTTTTATCTTAATGTGTATGTGTGTTGGCAGTTGAGATTCTGCTACGACCGGGGGCCCCTTTCGGCTGGGGCCCCCTACCGGGTGGGGGCCCCAGCAGGCTAACAAGCAGTTACGCCACTGCTTGTTAGCCTATTATAAAAAAAAATAACTTTTCTATAATCCTTCTCAGAATGGACGGCGGTCCGGAGATGTGGGAGGGCCTGCGCGGCGCGGTGTGCGGGTGCGCGCAGGCCGCCGCCGCGCGCCCGCACGCCGCTGCGGAACTCCGGGACGCGTTATCGCTGCTCAGAGGTAACTTTACTACAACAACAGGTCGAATTTTAGTGACACAATTGCCTCATTTTTTTATTTATTGGTTTACCAACAATTGTACAATAACAAGAGCACAATATTTAAGTGAGAGACATGCTTAAGTGAGCTGAATGTAGAGTAAAAATGAAAATATACCTCATCATGGCAACCAACACGTTAGATACCTTCCAGCGCTTGCCATTATGTGTGCTGAGATGAGGACTTGCATTCACTACTTAGGAATACTGGCTTTGCTCAATTGTTACAACCTACCTATTCCTGTAATGACAGTAATCTTTTTGTGTACCATAAATAAATAATTCATGCGTGCTAGTCACCGGCGATGGCGATCTCGCTTTCGCTGCGATTGTGCTTTCCACTCATTCATTCACTCTTCCCTGAGTGAGTTCCATACACATGCCAGGAATAAATCAGGACAGACTATTAGGAAATGTGCTGAGCTGGGCTGGGCTTTTACTATGCTTCAATCCAGATATCCTGAACATTACTGTACCTACCTGGTACCACATGAAAACTTAATGATTTTCTTTTTTAGACTCAGCACAGAATTCTTTGTTTTGTCTGAAATCGAAAACCCTCTGTAAGTGTGAAAATCTTGCTGCATGAAATATATATTTTTTTATTCAATCTTATAGGTCCTCGTGCACATCCTAGGGCGGACCACATCCTGCGGCCCATCACGCGCTGGGCGCAGCAGAACCGCATTCCCGTATGATCCGAGGGCTGCAAGCTCGCCTGAGCGAAACCGGGCGGTAGTCTTGTACGTACAATTATGTTCTAGTCTAGGTGTAGTTCAATAAAGTAACACTCATACGTTAACTTTGTTTTAATATTTGATCTGTATATTTTATCCCAAATTTTAAAACTTTTTTTAAATATAATTCAAACACAACAACTTTAAAGAAAAATAACAATAATCTTTTTTTATTTGTTGTTTTTAATGCTAATAAAGCTTAATATAAAAATTTTCAAGTCCCCGTTCAGACGGGGTCATAAATGTGAATTTTTTCAAATTTTAAGTTAACATTAAGCTATAATAGAATTAAAAACAACAGATAAGAATATAATTGCGGAGTGCAACCATTCCGTATAACATTTCTGTAAAGAAATGTTTGCGGACCGATAGTGTTTGATCACAAGCCCACAAGGTAAAAAATTCGCATTGGTGACGTAATTGCCTGGATAGTTCAGAGGTTAGAGCAACAGACGCGAAATCGGGAGGTTCGGTGGTTCAAGTCCCCGTTCAGGCGGGGTCATGAATGTGATTTTTTTTCAAATTTTAAATTTATAACAATAAAATCAGTGATCTCAATTTAAAGCTTATTTAAAGCTGTGAAAGTGGTTCACGATATGATAGTTCTATAATTTCTTCCCGTAATCGACGAGCATGCATGGGGAGATTGATGGTTGGGAAGGGGGGAAAGAAGTGAAAGTGTTGTGCCAGGATCGTAGCACATGGCAGGAAGTGATCTCTGCCTACCCCTCTGGGAAAAAGCCGTCAATTTATGTATGTATGTACTACATCTCTGCATTTTGTTATATTTAATCGCAGTATAAAATCTGTGTTTCTTCTCATATATTCGTCCATGCAGGTCTACCAAGTGCTAATGGCAATCGCTGTCACTGAATTTGATTGAGTTCCAAACACATGCCAGGAATAAATCAGGACAGCCTATTAGGAAATCATATTCATGAGCCACATTTAGGGAACCGATCAAATTAGCCGGTAAGCACATTTCACAGAAGTTGATAAATATTTATGCGTCATGTCAACTACACATGGTTAGTAGGGTATGAAAGACACAATTATTTTATAATTTAGTGAATGTATAAATCATTCAATGCAGCCTTACCAAAGAGCCTTGTCGTACCGACTGTCACAAAATAGAGAACAAAAAAAATACGTTAGCACATTAACAAATAACGAGAACTAGCATCGATTTTTTATTTGTACCGTACTTACTACGTAGTATGCGAGTGGTCTTTCATCTTTAAAGATCCGAACCACATGATGTCAATAAAGATGTTCATGAATCATGCAACGCAATAATCAATCTAATCTCGAGTCGCTGTTGCAAAAAATCGCTGCGATGCTAATTCTGTTCTCAATATCCGATAAAAGATAAAATTATGACTTGTTTCCGTAAGAGAACAAAACAGTTTTACTATTTAATCAGTTTCCAGTAAAAACTAAATGTTTTATTGACAATATCGTTAGTAGAAGGATTAAACGCATCTATGTCCCATCTGTACACCTATAACTAGTGCTTCCCAGGCTAGGGGAACATGAGACCGGTATTGCTTATAAGAGATTATTAATACACTTCAGATATAATCACATCTGAACTGATTGGCGGCAAAATAAATGGCATACCATGTGTATTGATAAAATCAACGCAAAAATCAAGCGGCTTTACTTTATATTCTCCGTGTGTCATATGTTAGGAAAATGTTAATACGACCGGTCGTTAATCTTGCGGCGGACATTACCCAATAGTTAATGCCTGTACTGAGTTGTCGAATACACATATGAAACTGGTATATCCCTACGTCCGCTCGCATGCCCTAAGCGGGCGTGCGCCATTGAATATGTATAGCATACCTGGCGAATTGACTCGCCCACATTGACTGCCTGCCACGATTCCAACAATAACATACTGAGATTTATGTTCGCACATATGGCTTGAGAACAGAAACGAAAACTCCGTATTTGGTCAAATGGTCCAACTAATTTGTACAATTTACCGGTGTCTGCATTTGAAGAATTCCAGACCACGTTATTTTAAGCCATTACCTACACACACACGTTTATTATTAGTGTTATAACAGAATATTGTTCAGACTAAATTATGCTCGTAATTTCCTACAACCAATTTATCTAATTAACATTTTGCATGATAGACCGGTTAAACTCTACTGATTTGATAAATAATTCCATATCATCCCATTCCATTCCATGATCAATAATTTTAATAAAATAATTCCAACTTTAAAGTAAATACGAAGTAAGTAATTTCTTTCTTGTTTGGGATCTGTAAGTAACTAAAATATCTAACTTACAAAAATAGGTCCTGGAATATTACTCTAATAAAGGGATCAATATTACAAATAAAATGACCAAAAGTACCGCAAAAATTGCTTTTATTATTTTTTTTAACTAAAAATTATTTACATTACATAAGTAAGTAATACAACGCGTCAAGATCAAGTCCGTAGGCAACAGTCAAAGCAGTACGACATAAATACACAATAATTTATCTGTCCGTCCGGTGCGCGGGGCCTGTCGTGCCGCGCCGCCGAGCGAAGTCCTCCACTCTAACCAACAGAAATAATAATCGTCAATCACATGTTTCTCAGTTTCTCTTCCTTAAACTCTATCTATTTCTAACCGTAAGAATGTGCTGAGCCAGATTTAAATGAAATTGCAAAGCATAGAGAAGCGGCAGAGCCTACCAAAATTTGAACTAATGTATGTAGTAGATATACCCTCACACTTCTAGAGCAGTTAATCAATATCAAACAATCATGATATTATGATTGTTTAACTTTGTCAAACTCACATTACGTCTATGATCAAAGTTGAACTCTACTCCTATTACCAACAGATATAATTTCAATTCATTTCTAAACCTGCTTAATAGGCTGCACATTTAGGTCAGAGGTTTCCTAACATTCACTTAAAACAATTAACAATGTTCTGTATGCTTTTTTGTACTAATATCATACGGTATCTATATAGCATGCGGTAAAAATGATTAAAAAAGCATATTCATGTTAGGTATGTTGTTTGCTAAAGAAAAAAGTTTCATTCTTACATATAAAGACGTAACTTTTCGACGCAACTCTACCAACGGCTATGATAGCTGAAAACATTGCAAAAACAACTGGACTCCTTCTTTCTTTCTTACCTCGGTCGACAGTGCAGCGGTGATTGGTGGTTGAGCGTCGGGGCCTACCCCCAGGGGTTGGCGAGCCCGACGTGCCCGGCCACCGGAAGCGTGTAGCGCGCCACCGGGGCCGCCACCGCCACCGGCGCGGGCGCAGCGAACACCTTCGCCACTGGCGCCGCCACGGCTACCGGAGCCTGGGGGAAACGAAGTTGATTACCAACTGTGTCTGTGTTTGGGACTGGCTTCAAGGAAAGCAAAAATACAATGTATTAATAGTAAAGTGTTAACCGGCCAAATCCATTATTACACTTTCATACGTTATTTATACCATTCGAAAGTGTGAAAATAAATACACAATCGAATTGTCTCTCCTGAAAATGTACCAAATATGGAGTTAGCAGGTTTACACTCTAAGCCGACGATATGCGATTGCAAAAGAAAAATAACGATTTACTGGATTATAGACCTAGACCTTCATTGATAATTTCCCTGTCAAGGGAATATTCCCATGAGAGAACCATTCAACTTACCACATTATAAAAAGCAACTGGACTAAATTAAACTTGATTAATAAACTAAAAGAAAAAAGATTTTCTGGCGAATGGCTGCGAGTTCCAAAAAAGAACTAAAAAAATATTTTATTAACTCTAAGTAATCTAAACTTAGTGTCTTTGTATCTTAAGTGTTTAAAGTTCAAGTTACTACGGTAAACTGATCAACTTACAGCATGAGCACCGCCCGTCCTCTCAACGACGGCGTTGAACCCGTTGATCTTGTCAGCAGTGTAGGTGACTCGGCGCAGATGACCGTCGGGCTCCACCAGGCTGTAGGAGCCGTGCACGACGCCGTTCTGCAACGTCTCAGCCTGGTCCTTCTGGTCGCCCGTGTGCGGGTCCGATACTCCGTAAGAGAAGCTGTAGGCTGGGTTAGGATCGATCGGCTCAGCGCGGACCACCTGTGGGGAGATAGAAGTACGTTTGTATTAGACTAATTGAACGATTTTCATAAAACCAAATCTTGAAAAAACTTTAATTATTATGATCCTATCGTAAATCTGGTAATGACATTAGCATTAAGATTTTAGACTTTCGCGTTCCATTACATATTAGTCTTTATGGGTCATAAAGACTAATATTTAGACATTATACCGGAGCCGTTCTTAGAAGACTGATTTGACACTTTTTATTTTATATTTTGCATTTATCCTTGTTAAGAGGAACATATTTAGCGAATCATAAAGAACAACTTTTAAAAATAAGACGTTATTTCAAAATGTCAAATGCACCTAATTATCTAATTATTTGTCTTTTATTACGTAAAATAATTGAATTATAAAAAGAAAACATAAAATTTCCACTCTGTATTACGCTTTTACAAGGTTACGCCGTTTGACACGTTTTCATAGTGACGTAGTGGGTAATACTCACCAGGTATTTTTTTAAAATAGGATGAAGGATTTAATAAGTATTGTATTTTAAAAATAAATATATTATATATTATAAATAAGGAACTTAAATTCAATCTTTTGGATGTGAATTAATGTTTTTAATAAAAATTTGTTATAATTAGACCTTGCTTGGTTATAAAGTGGAAATAACTGTTACTTATATACTTCGGCAATTTTACTGTTGTCCCTCACTAGTGCAGTCAGTCTGACATGTAGCAAATCGGCCAACTTAGAGCGGCTCTGGTATAGCATGATTCTCATCTGCCTTTAAGTAAGTCATTCAGAGATATCTGAATACATACCAGGGTTTCCAGATTATTCCACTTTGCCCTACCAAGACGCCATACTGAAAGCAATAGGCAATCTGCTGAAGCGAATGGTGGAGGCGGTTTTATTTTGAAAAACCCTTAGCAGCTTATTTAAAGGAACATTTTCGCAACTTTTACAACCTTTTCCATCATAGCTAAGGTTCATGAAATTGGTACCTCATTTTGCATGCACTTCGGACCACTCGAGCTAGCTTAGCTCTAAGAGGTAACGTTGTCCACCCACTTAATGACATTTTGAAAAGAGTGCACTTTACTAATAATAACATAAGATAATAAATATTTTTTTTCATGGTTCATTTGTTTTAGCAATCAATTAATTGAATAAGACTGTGCTTTATGGCTGGGCTGGCGCGGCGTACCCGATGCCCAAACTCACGACTCTTGGTAGTAAACCCAGGGTCACTAACAACTGTTTCACCGAGCCAGTCAGCATATATTGGCTGTAGCTCACCGGCGCAGCGACTGCATGGGCTATCGCTGGTACGGCGTAGGAGTGGGCGAGCGGCGCGATGGGCCGGCGAGGGCGGGCGCGGCGTACCCGATGCCGCCGTAGATGCCCGGGTGGGAATCGAACCCACGACTCTTTTTAGTGACTTACAACTGTTCCAACGAGACAGTCAGCATATTATCGGCTGTAGTACTCACCGGCGCAGCGACCGCGTGGGCTATCGCCGGCGCGGCGTAGGCGTGGGCGATGGGCGCGATGGGCGCGGCGATGGGCGCGGCGAGGGCGGGTGCGGCGTACCCGATGCCGCCGTAGATGCCCGGCGCCGCCGCCGCCAGGGCGCACGCGCAGCACAGAATCAATACCTGCCGGGAATACGGGTTTACTATACTAACCATACTATAATTTGGAAACAGCTGTACTTAGAATCGAAAATGGACAAATTGTCATAAAATTGTATGTTCAAGTAAAAAAATGTACATGGAACAAATACCTACTCACTACTGAAATCTTCCGGGATCTATTTCTGTCTAGTTTAAAGTAATCAATATAACTTAGGTAATTCGGGATATCGGAAAGGAAAGAGCGGTTCGATTTCCCGCTTTTTGCAAAGAAAACATTTTTTTACAGATCTCCAAAATGATTACCTTTTCCATCCCTTTTACTTCCAATAGGGAACACTAAAATATAGTCACACAAAAGTAGGTATTAGCTAAAGCTTAGCCCTATTTCATTAAAAATCATAAAATATGAACTAGATTATTCAATACAGTTAATAAAATAAGATAAAATAATAATGTTATCTAATACAATGGTACCTTAGCGAGCATGGCGGTCGCGGTCAGAGGGCCGGAGCACGTGTGGCGCGGTCTGCGCGCGCGCACTATTTAAGGGCCCCGTCGATGCACTTGATACCGTTTCGCAACCAAGGATACCGCGGGAAAGCACACAGCAGGTGACACCAGTAGGATATGGTGTAGCTGGTTGAACGGTGAGCACCCCCTTTTACCTACCAACAAATCATCCGACCAACTTAAAATAAGTTCATTTAAGCAAAATACAATCATGTTCTAAGTAAATCTGTGTCTATAAGATTTTTTTAATACCCTTAATACCCTTAATTTACTGGGTTGGAGTTGCACTAATACAATTTAACATTACTTAATAGCTTGCCTTATTTCTTGCCTCTTATATACTTTATTAGAATTATTCATAAAGATGAGATATAATAAACAGAAATACCTATATTTGGAAAGAATCAAATTTAAGAAAGCAAGTGCACATAGAAAATATTAATTAAATTTTTCATACATCCTCCTTGTAATCCCATTTAAAAGAATAAAAATAATCTCATTTTTTTCTATCGGAATCAGTACAGCCACCTCTCGAAAGGCACACACATTCGTTATTTACAATATCATACACTGTATCATACACAATTGTGTATGACACACAAGCATTGAAGAAATGAAGAATATAACTATTTTATATAAAACTTATAAGGAATTCAGGTTTCACTGCATCTTACCGCGCTGTGCGCGCACGCATGTCCGGCGCGCATGTAGGGGTGGTTTTGATTTACGCGCAGCGAACAATCGTTGCGAAATATTCTAATCAGCTGCGTATGTTAGATTCCTATATGTTGCTTGGCTAAAGGGTGTGTCGATATGAGTAAGACTATCGCCTTTATCCACGAATAAAATCTTCTTGTGATTTAATTAGTCTAAAATACGAAATCCCCAACTGAAAAGTTGAGTTAAATCAGAATTGTTTCATTCAGACGCACGTAGCTGCTTTGTCGACTACGAGCTCACTGACGCGTTGATGTCTTTAATTAAGACGCCTGATTGGCCGGCTCAGCAGTGTTTTTTTGTTTGTCAAGTCATCACGGTCTTATCTTTTGTAACAATTACTGATGAACATACACAAACTACCTGGAGATTATTTTTTTTATTTCTTAAGTCCTTCCTCTCTCCTAAAAATATTTGCTGTGCCTGGCAGGGCATTAGCGTAGTTGAATCTTACTTAAAGCAACACCTTTGTACATTATGGAAAAGCAAAAATATTTTGAGTTTGAGTTTGCAAAGGCAACATTTGAGCGTATTTTCTAAATCCCAATTAATCGTCGTATAACCTATAACAGCTACATAGTTTCTACACTTATTAGGCTCGTCACGTTCTACAAGATGATTTAAAAACCTGGCTTGGGTATTCATGTAGCTTCTTTAAAACATAGATCAGATGAAATACCGAGTTCCTAATAGGGATATGTCATAAAGTTCAGCGATTGCTTTAAATTCTTAACTGGTGGATATTGAGTGCATGTCTAAATATTAATTTGCTCATCCTTTAAGGCCACAGCTCACCTCTGAAGTAGGAAAGGGATCGTCAACATATTGCGACACCCTGGTCGATACATTAAAATATGCGTCCTAATTTTCTTATTATCAGTCATTGTAATTATAACACATTTTTCGCTTATTTCATGTAGGTATGTTGTTAATTGTCTCAACTGCACATAGATGTATAGGTATTTTATAAGTAGGTAATAAAAATAAAATTAAAAATATCATATTTCCAACTGATTATCCAATAGAAGTCATAGTTTTTCCCCCTTTTACTTATTGTACATAAATATGGATGTCTTAACCTTAAAGGCTGGTCATCTCCAAAACCGTACGCGTTAAAAAAGCGGTTGAACTACCGACGCTCATCCGAGCATGTTCTCAAGCCTGAGTCATCTTCATTCAGTGCTTAGCTAGCCGTATTAGCTGATGTATGCCACATTTAATCTTTGATCTTAAGATCAATTACTCTCCGATGCGTCGAATTTAACGAGTTCTTGATTACATGCAACCTAGTTCTTAATTTAGACTCTCAGTGTATACAAATGTAAACGTGTTAATTCGCAGTAATGTACAGTTTGCTCCATTGATTACTCTACTACCTTGGTGAAGATGAAAGTGTTAAAATAATTATTTCATACTTGTCCTGATATAAAATTACATACATACATTGATTGGATTAAGAGCCAAGCTTCATAAACACTAATGTAACGGATATCAAAACCGGCCTAGACATATAGACAGAAACAGGATAAATACAAATTCACAGTATACAATATTTTCCATGGTGTGAATCGAAACCAAGATTCTTGGCGCAAGAACATTTGGTAGCGCCTCTGAGCACATTAATTACGTATAATTGCTAATTTAACAAATCAATCTTCAACCTTGAGATTTCGCTAAGTTATATGAACGTAACTTAAGTATGTATTAGAAGTTAGAGCATAATATACATGAGTAATTAATACTTGTCTAAACCTTTTACAATTTAGGTACACCATACTATAAGCAAGTGTTATTAATGGTCTCTGAAGTTATTTTAGCTCCTGCAAAAGGCTATGTTTGCTAGAGATCGTGATTGAGTAATCATGTGTGTAATTAAGGTAGGACTTTAAGAGCGGCTTTATTTATCTCAGTGAACATACAAACTTGCATAGGAGCAACATATGAAAAACTTTTTTTACCATTGATTACCATTTTTGTGCATGCCTGTTGACTAATGGTAGGTTTACACAATATGTTGGAAATTCATAAGGTACCTAAATCGAGACCTAGTTATCCTTAAAGTTTACCACCTAGAGTGGACTGTGTACCACCTACTTGTAGTGAATGCAACCTACAAAAATATGAGTCCGCATTTATGGGTATGCTTGAATTATTTTCGCGAATTGGCGAGCAAAGGTTACTGGGCGCATATTTCTCTAATACAGCCATAAAAAGTGTCACACCGAAACCGGGTTAATAAGCTACCGTTGATTGATAGTTGATTTGATACAGCCGCATGCGTAGGCACGCAGGAACGGATATAGACGCTTACGGGCCATAAAAAATATTGCACTTTGCGCATACTTAGTTGCACTTACCTGTCCTTTACTGGAGCAGTTTTTAGATGGTGATTAGATAAATATACTTACCTAATTAAAAAGTTTTGTAAATGCGCTTAGTTCGTATACGGGCATGTTTAAAATAAAATACGTGCTCGATAAACGCACCAACAGCAATGTGATTATTATTTTATGAGATAAAGAGTATAATGCAATTTCAAAACTATAACAAAAAATACATAATATGCTCGGTGTTTCTCTGCGGGATCGAATCAGAAATGGGGCGATCCGTCAGAGAACCAAAGTCTTCGACTTAGCTCATCGCAATAGCAAGCTGAAGTGACCGTGGGCTGGCCACATCAGCCGTAGAACCGACGACCGATGGGGTAGACGAGTTCTGGAGTGGATACCGAGTCTCGGTAAACGTAGTGTTGGACGCCCGCAGGCCAGGTGGTGTGACGATCTGCGCAGGACGGCTGGTAGGAGCTGGATGCGAGTGGCCGAGGAGAGAGAGAAGTGGCGTGCATTTGGGGAAGTCTATGTCCAGCAGTGGACAGGAATGGGCTGAGTATGATGATGATTTTTTTTTTTTTATAAAGAGGTTAACAAGATGACCTCACTCCACCTGATGGTAATCGGACGTGAGATCCACATATGAGGTCGACAGGCACAATAGACCATATTGAGCCTGTCGCACTCGCCCTGAAAGCCGTGAAAAAGGAGACCACAGCTGCGGCAACAACGAGACAAGGCGTGGAGTCTCGCATTGGTATTGAGCTGTGCGGGTCGGAGTTGGCCAGTCTGCCGGACAGAAGGGCCCCCGTTTCTACGGGTCTCCCTGGCCGGCGGGCTGACCCGCTCCGCCCGCACAATACCGCCGCTAAGACTCCACTGGTCCGGCGCTTGCCGCAACAATGGTCCCCCCTGGCTCCGGTTCGTACAGTGCTGATCCCGGAACGCGACCTGACCAAGAGAGGTCAGAGTCACTTGGCGTGTTTTACACAACTGTATGGTGGTAACAGCAACCGGTCGACAAAATGTCTCCCACCTGAAAAAACCTGATGATGATGAACAAAAAACACCCGTCCAAATACTGGTGTGAACTCACTTATGATTATTATTTTATCATAGATTTGCAAAAAAAAGAAAACAAATCAATTCAACATTCCGATAAGGGAAAATTTTGATTAGGCAATACAATATCAGTATTTGTGCATTTATATGATTTAATAATATTTGGTACATGTATAAAATTAAAAAAGGAAGAAAGAAATACCTGGATCTAGCGAAGTTATCTTTGAAAGTTGTGGTCGATATAGAAAGACCGGGTAGAAGCTTAGATTTCAACGAGGTAGATAGAATGATACAAGTCCACGCGAGTATTGCACCATGCTGTCTTAATTCATTATTTATCTAATTACGTATCAAAGTTTTAATGACATATCCTATCAAACCCTCGCCGTGCATTAGAAAGTAATGCCCAAGATCACATATGCTTGTAGCCGAGTTATTTGGCGCAAACTAGTAATCCGAGCCGTACAAGTTAATTGGCGGCGGAGACAAGTCCGCGCGGCAGCGGCTTTGTGCGCCGGCGCACGCCCGGGGCTGCACTTATAGCGGGTTATTCCCATTTTTCCAATCTAAACTTTGTCCCCTTTGAGGTCTACTACGACACTTGTCTGTCAATAATCAATCTGGCCAGTACTTATGTAAATTTTTAACTGTCTCATATTCCTTTACTTGAGGCTACTCCTTGAGGCGGAAAAATGGGAATAACACCTTATAGCGGGTTATGAATATGTGCCACAGACAATAGGTACATTGCTTTATCCATAGTATTTAAACAAAATTTTAAATATTCGTTAAATAAAGGTATTTTCTAGACGTAGGCCTACAAATGTTATTATCTGATGAAGCCGCGATAGAAAGGGGATTTACGGACAATAAACCTCATTTATTGTCTCAGGGGCTTTGTGCAATGGAATCCACAATACGTAATCAAGAAAGTAATATGGCAGATACAATACTACTCTCGGCGGTGATTTTTGTAATTCACATGGATGAATTTATCAGACCAGACCAATTATATATCAATCTCCTACTTCCCGTAACGCAGATATATTTTAAGCAATCCTCTGTAGATATCTAACAATCTTACGTAACTACCGTCTATTAAAATGAAAAATATCAATATAGTTCGACGAGGGCCCGTAAGAAATTATAATTGTTCAATAATTTTTTTTTTTTTAATAAGAGGCTAACAAGATGACCTCACTCCACCTGATGGTAAGCGGTAGTGAGATCCAAATATGAGGTCGACAGGCACAATAGACCATATTGAGCCTCTCGCACTCACCCTGAAAGCCGTGAAAAAGGAGGACACTGCTGCGGCAACAACGAGACAAGGCGTGGAGTCTCGCATTGGTATTGAGTTGTGCGGGTCGTAATAATTATTGAATAACTTAACAAAGGACAATCGTACTTTGCTCTCCGCCTCAAGAACGACACCCAAACTATACTTTCGATAAGGTAAGGTCCCCGCTACCCCGAGAGCCCCGGCCGCAGGCCGTGCGCCGCGTATTTCGGCGCGATGTAGGTCACACTAGGCGATATTCCGGTGCCAGTTGTGGCACATGTGCAAACGGTTTAAAATTCATATCAGCCGCGCCCACTCGTGTGTGCCAGACACATAATTCTAGTGGGCAATGGTTTACGGTTAGCCCTAGCGCTCAGTGCAAGTATTTACCTATTACGAGATTTAGTTTTAGTCACACCACAAATTCAAATTGCGAGATAAAGCGGAAAATAACTTTGGTAACTTTGATACGATGAAGAAAAGGCAATGGCGACCTATTTAGAACGCAAGCGTGACAGTAAACATCTTTGTATTTGCAGCTCCCGAATTTCCCATCCATATATAGGCCAATAAACATAAATAAGATCCTTATGGATATTTCTAAACACTAAACCAAAAGTAAGTAATACAGTAAATGTTATTAAGAGTGTGTAGGCCCCTACAGTCGTATGTTGCAAGGACACGGACTATTTCATATAAGCTTACTGCACGGCGGAAGAATTATTCCAGCTAGTAATCAATCTCTAGTAATAAGTATTAGAGTAAAGATAGAGGCCATACCAATTATGAAATTCATAAGATGCGTGACAGCTCAACATACAAAATAATGTAAACCTTAACGAAGACAACATAATTACAAATACAATCAGTTTTTTTAATTGTTTATTATATTTCTCTATACAAAAGATAATCAAATAATTGTACATTATAAAATAAAACATCTAAAATACGACTTCTTCATACAATTATTATTCAGAAAGTGATGAACAAGAATCGACAACACATAACACCGTACACAGATTCCAGTGACGCCTTCCCCCACCGAACATTCTTATTGGAATCATTTTAAGATCTGTTTCTGTTGCTGTATCTCATTTCTATTCCAAATTTGCGATTATATGGCATATTGTTAATATTTATATAGATACACAGTAAACAGTTTCATTTAAAGTAAAATCATAAAATATATGAAATGACGTAATAAGTAGATACGACTTAGTCAGGTCGTAAAAAAATAATCAAAAACCATTTTAAACCTTAACTAATTTGCAATAGTGCTTGTATTATATGATATTGTTTAGTAATACGTTTCCATTTCAAGCCATTTGGACATATTTCTCCGAATCAAATATCGCCGAAGTTCATCTGTCAAGATCATGAACACCATAAAGGGCGTAGCCATAAAGAAGTCGTACCAAGCGAGCTCTTCGGTGCCCAGGAACTCGTGGCAGATCGGCAGGTACGTTACCAACAGCGCTAAAATTAAATCGACGATGATGCTAACATTCAACACGTGGTTCTTCATCCCCTTTTTCAGAAGCGATATTCTTCTCGTCTTACATATGATAACATCCGATATTTGCGTCCAACACACTGCAACAAAATAAGCAGTTTGCGCTTTCCTTTCGATCCTCTTCCTTTCATTAAAATACCACCCTCTGCCAACCGAGTCTTGCACCACCTCCGTAGGTTTGTCCCACTTAGAGCGGCTGAACAACAGAGACTTCGGAAAAAATCCATCATGAGCAAACACCACAAAATAACAAAACATGCCTGCCATGAACTGTATTAGACCGATCTGGAAGTATGCCATGTATATCAGGACTCTGTTTACTAGTCGATCCGTCGGCTTGCGGGGAGGGATCGACATGATATCTTCTTCAGAGTCTTCATAGGCTAAACTGACTGCGGGCAATAAATCTGTTCCGACATTTACTAGTAATATCAACATAAGAGTCAGAGGCAAAGGCAGGCCTAAACAGGCATACAATACAAATGGAAACATTTCAGGCGTATTCGAGGTTAACGTATAAGCAATGGTCTTTTTTAGGTTATCGAATATTCGCCTACCTTCTTGAACGCCTAAAACTATGGAAGAGAAGTTATCATCGAGAAGAATCATATCGGCCGCCTGCTTCGAGACTTCGGTCCCAGTGATGCCCATGGCGATGCCAATGTCGGCCTTTTTAAGGGCCGGCGAATCGTTCACGCCGTCTCCAGTGACAGCGACTACGTGTTTCAGTGCTTGGTAGGACTCGACAATGAAGAGTTTCTGCTGCGGACTGGTGCGGGCGAAGGTTATCTCCTCATACCTGGTCTGCGCGGCCTGCAGGTCCCGCTCGCTCATCTTGCGCAACTCGTCACCCGTGATGACGGCTGCCTTGAACTGGTTCTTGATGTGCGGCGGCACATCGCTCAGATCGATGTGATGCTCGAAGGCGTAGTCGTAGGCAGTGGGCTGCGTGATGGTGCCGCACTTCCGAGAAATGGCCAGCGCCGTCACCGGATGGTCGCCCGTCACCATAATCACCTTGATTCCCGCTTGCCTGCACAAAGCAATAGATTTCTCAATTTTAAATCTTGGCGGATCGATCATGGAAATCGCGCCTAAAAAGGACAGATCTTCGACAGGGAAGTTTCTCTGTTGTGTGTCAAACTGGTATCCGATTGGATATCCACTCAGCGGTAGATTGTAGTCGCAGTAGCCGATAACGCGCTCTCCCATGTTGGCCAGCTTTATAAAGTTGGCTTTTAACTCCTTCTTGAGCTGCGGCGTGAGCGGCACCTCGCCCTCGTCCGTGTGCACGCGCGAGCAGTACTCGAGCACGATCTCGGGCGCGCCCTTCATCACCAGGTAGTAGCTCTGCGTGGCGTTCATCCTGTGGATCGTCACTTGGTACTTGTACGCCGAACTAAACGGTATCTCTGCTTCTTTGGGATTCTCTTCTCTCATTTGGGTGGCTGAACGATATATCTCCATATAACGCAAAATTGCGGACTCTGAAGCATCGCCTAATATTTTTCTCTTCTCGATCGGCATATCCATCGTATCGTGAGTAAACACTGCTTTTAAATTGAGTGAGGCGGCTATGCACAATCTTGCATAAGTGGAGTCCGCAATGTGGGTATGGTCAGTTTTATCGAATATATGGAAATCGCAGAATAAATGAGATACATTCATTTGATTTTCGGTTAAAGTTCCTGTTTTGTCTGAGCATATACAAGAGGTCGACCCCAACGTTTCTACAGCCTGCAGAGTTTTGGCGAGACAATTCTTCTTTTTAAGATTTCGAGCAGATAAAGTCATACATACAGTGAGAGTAACGATGAGACCCTCTGGAACATTGGCGAGAATTATGCCTAACATGTACTGAAGCGCCGAAAGCCAATTTTTTTGTATAACATACACCATTATGAAAAATAAAAAGCCAAATACAAATGCCACCCCACTAATGATTTGTATAAAGTGCTTAATTTCCTTCGCAATTGGCGTGGGTTCTTTCTCGAGCCCGGTGACCAATCCAGCTATTTTTCCAATCTGCGTCATTTCTCCCGTAGCCACAACCATGCCTTTGGCGGAGCCTTCTACAATCGGACAACTAAAGTATGCCATATTTTTTGATTCTAAAGGATTCGCATTCGTGCACTCAGGACGATGCTTGATAGGCTCAGATTCTCCCGTTAACGAAGCCATGTCTGTCTTGAAATTAGAGCACGTCAATATACGGACATCGGCGGGCACCACCTCCCCGCCCGTCATCTCCACTATATCACCGATCACAATCTCGCTGTTCGGAATCACCTTCTTGATTCCTTCTCGAATGACCACAGCGTTCGGAGGCACCAATTTCTCGAAACCGCTCATAACTGCAATATTCTTAGCTTCCTGATAGAAGCCGAAGAGGCCGGTGCCGACGATGGTAGCTGTGATTAAGCAGCCGAGGTAAAGGTACTCTTTTTGAGAATGACCTCCGCCGTCGTCCGTGTGTATGGTTCCGAAGAATCCGTAGGCTAGGAAGTTGATGAGGGCGCCGATCCAGAGCATGCACTGAAACCATCCGAAAAGGTTGTGTCTGAAGATTTTCCAGTAGCTGTTTCCGCTGAGTTCTTTGAGGGCGTTGGGGCCGTGGGTTTCCAGCAGTTCGGCGGCCATGCTGTCGGTGAGTCCGGACTGGATGTTGGTGCAGTACATGACCTCGAGCTGCGCGGGCGTGAGGAAGTGGTCGCCGGTGTGCGGCTCCTCGCGCAGCAGGTTGAGCTCGGAGGCGGTGTCGTGCCCGTGCATGGCGCTGGGGCGCCGCCCGCCCAGCAGCGACGTGTTGGACTGCCGGTGAGCGTGAGGCATCGGTTTTCCTCTACTTTACCTTTTGAATAAGAATAACAAACATATGATATGACAGAAGGTACACAGACAAGTCGTCACTATTGACGTTGCGTTTTTCTTCTAAAAAGGTTGTGGACTCCATAAAGACTATACGAAAGAGGATTACAAAATTTTTACACAACGTCTTCATCTCAATATGGGAAATCACCTGCCTACATTGGTATATTTTTTTTGATAAAAGGAATATAACAATATGACATACAATAGATGTTAGCTTTCCTACAAAAAAATGTGTACCTACGGGCAGACAGTATTGAAAACAGACAGAGGCGCCATCGCGACCCAAAAATTAAGTTTCATAATAATAAAACTATTTTTAAATATGTTATGTGTCTATTTTTAAAAAGCTTATAATATAAGAAAAGAAACACGATTTAAATTTATAAAATACTTTTATTACAAAAAAATACCTTTTACTATATCCAACATTTACACTAAAATAGGCTAGACTATACACATTACACTCTATTCTAAGGCTTATTTTTAAGAAGGTTCGGAATGTATTGGGTGTGAGCATATTGTTGACTCATACAGTGAAATTACACCTGATTTAATGATATACTTTGCATTTTATAATAACAAAAACATGGTTTTGAACTTTTACGACACATTTATTTTTTTAAATAAATTAAAATGTAAATTTGAAAAAAGGCTCCGTTCAGGCGGGGTCATGCATGCGATTTTTTAAAATATGAAATAAGAATAGGTTACAAGACTGGCTGATGAATTTACATATTATTTGGTTGAGTATAGCAGGGCAATGCTGTTTTGTTACTAAACTAGTAAATATAAAGTTAAGTATAGGAACTAATCAATAGAACGTAACGTCTATTAAGATATACCGAACAAGTACCACCGCGTTGTTTTGCGTTACTCTCATATAAAATCATAACGTGTTTCTTCTACCCATTATAATGTGATTATTTTATTTATTTATGAAAGTGGTTTAATATAGAAACTTCTTTATATAGAACAGGGGGGAGGGTCATCTCAGGAATCATTTTTGCTTTTTAAAATGTTTTCGTAACTGTTACATATTTACATATTTTATACATTAAGGATATTGTGTAATTCTGGTGAGTTGTTAACGGTAACGATAACTTTGTACTTTAAGAATCTAACGCTTAACCAAGTGGTTTACATAAAACTATTAAAGTTATTGGTGAAGGGGGGTTATTGCATAACTCATTTGAAAAGAATGTAAATGACATTTTAACTGGTTATTGTTGCTTAAATGACGACGAGTATTCAGTTACATTTCAACAAAAGTACATTCAACACAGTGATACTCTTAAAAAAATATTATGCTACATCATTTCATCAAAGGAATGCTTAAAATTCATTTTTTACAAACAAATTATACAATAAGACAAATTACAAAATATCTTGGTAATAATTTGTATACACATTGTTGTTAAATATAATAAAAACTTCATAGGTACATATACTCATGTTTTTCAACATTAAACATATTATACAATCCTGAATGTACATAATATTATAATATTCGGTAATCTTTATTATAAGATAATTTTTTCAACATGATTTATATAAACCAATATCTAAACAATTAATTAATTACATTAGCCATTAATATTATTATCCTTAACTAAAACACTAAAATTACATAAATATTGAGATCGTCCACCAAGTAATCTTTCGTTTTCATTCATATAATGTAATCAATTATGCCATTTAAAAATATATTACAATGATAAAACAATACGTATTATACGTGTAATAAATTATACTATATTATGCGTTATTTATTATATCATGAAGGATAGGAAGTAATATGAATTCTTATACCCAAATCCTGTAACTGAGAAAGGTATCTAATAAAAACTTGCAATTTCTAACCAAACGCATGACTACCATGGGAAAAACGTAAATTCTACTCAACCAAATAAATTGAGGTCATTGTTTTTTAAAACCACCATAATCAAAAACACTATGAAGTTAAATAGCACATAAACTATGTACGGAATTACCTATTTTCCAAACACTCTAAGGTGATTGTAGTATGAATGTAGGCTTAACTTGTTAACAGTGAAGGCTTCAAGTTTAATAAGATTTATTATTTGGTCTTTCAAATGGTTTGTAGTACCCAAGCAGCTTATAATGCTACCATTGTATTTGTATTTCTCCCTTGTCGCAGTGGTAAAATCATAATAGTTAAAGGTGTTTTCTATTTGATGTTTAAAGTTGCCTTGTCGCTATTGTCGAAATTTGAAGTAGGTTTTAGTACCAGGTACCAAATTTGCTCTGTGGGTTACTTTTTATTTATGAAATATCTGAATTGTAAAAGGAAGAGGGGGGAGGGGAGGTTGCGTCAGGTACCAGGCGCTCAGCACAGCAGGCTGACGGTCCCGTTGTAGCTGCCAGCAGCAGCGGCCGGTCGAGGTCAGTAGCGGTACCATGAGTTGGCTATCGAAAACTTCCGTACGTTAAAAACCTATCGAAATATTTTTTTAATACGACCTATGTTTGAACTATACAATGCCATTGCCGTGTTCAGCTATGATCGGGGCGCAAATTTAACTGTTTTCTTACCAAAAATATTTTTTGTATAAGCCAGGATTTGTGTTCTGTTGCTGTACCAAATAAATAAATTAATAAGAAAATAAATAAATAAGACCGATTTTAGTTCTAAGCGTAACCGCCTGGGGCGCTGTACAAGTTTTTCATAGACATATTTACGTAGGCGATATCGAGTGTGTCACTTTTAAACTCATGGTAGCGCTACTGGTACCGGGCGCTCAGCACAGCAGGCTGACGGTGCCGTTGTCGCTGCCCAGTAGCAGCAGCCGGTTGAGGTCAGTAGCGGTACCATGAGTTGGCTATCGTCTGTCACTGTTAAACTCATGGTAGCGCTACTGGTACCGGGCGCTCAGCACAGCAGGCTGACGGTGCCGTTGTCGCTGCCCAGTAGCAGCAGCCGGTTGAGGTCAGTAGCGGTACCATGAGTTGGCTATCGTCTGTCACTGTTAAACTCATGGTAGCGCTACTGGTACCGGGCGCTCAGCACAGCAGGCTGACGGTGCCGTTGTCGCTGCCCAGTAGCAGCAGCCGGTTGAGGTCAGTAGCGGTACCATGAGTTGGCTATCGTCTGTCACTGTTAAACTCATGGTAGCGCTACTGGTACCGGGCGCTCAGCACAGCAGGCTGACGGTGCCGTTGTCGCTGCCCAGTAGCAGCAGCCGGTTGAGGTCAGTAGCGGTACCATGAGTTGGCTATCGTCTGTCACTGTTAAACTCATGGTAGCGCTACTGGTACCGGGCGCTCAGCACAGCAGGCTGACGGTGCCGTTGTCGCTGCCCAGTAGCAGCGGCCGGTCGAGGTCAGTAGCGGTACCATGAGTTGGCTATCGTCTGTCACTTTTAAACTCATCTTCTTCTTCTTATCGTATGGTTGATGAACAACCTGGTGTCAGAGTTTAAAACCGCCCGTAGGCCTCCGACATGGCTTCACACACAGTTGAAGCCATGTCTCTCAGGTGTGCTGGTTTCCTCACGATGTTTTCCTTCACCGTTAAAGCGTCGAAAGATGGTACATATGAATTTCAAATTTGAAAAACACATTGGTACCTGGCGGGGTTTGAACTGGCGACCTCTCGCATAGCAAGCAAAGACCTTAACCACTCGGCCATCGACGCTTTTTTAAGCTCATGGTAGCGCTACTGGTACCGGGCGCTCAGCACAGCAGGCTGACGGTGCCGTTGTCGCTCCCAGCAGCAGCGGCCGGTCGAGGTCAGTAGCGGTACCACGAGTTGGCTATCGTCTGTCACTCTTAAACTCATGGTAGCGCTACTGGTACCGGGCGCTCAGCACAGCAGGCTGACGGTGCCGTTGTCGCTCCCAGCAGCAGCGGCCGATCGAGGTCAGTAGCGGTACCATGAGTTGGCTATCGTCTGTCACTTTTAAACTCATGGTAGCGCTACTGGTACCGGGCGCTCAGCACAGCAGGCTGACGGTGCCGTTGTCGCTGCCTAGTAACAGCAGCCGGTTGAGGTCAGTAGCGGTACCATGAGTTGGCTATCGTCTGTCACTTTTAAACTCATGGTAGCGCTACTGGTACCGGGCGCTCAGCACAGCAGGCTGACGGTCCCGTTGTCGCTGCCCAGCAGCAGCAGCCGGTTGAGCGGCAGCGCGGCGAGCGCGGTGAGCACGCCGCGGAAGGCGTCGTGCCGGAGCCGCGTGCTGCTGAAGGGCGCGTCGGCGCTGAGCGCGCAGTGCACGCCCACGCGGTTGTTGGTCGTGCCCGAGACCAGCGACTCGCCGTGCACGCACAGGCAGTGCACCGGCTCCGTGTGGCCTCTGTGGGGAAACATTCATCATTCATTCGTCTCAAAATAGACGCAAAAGTGAGCGCTGGAGATCAACTCTCAAGCCTCGCCTCCTACTAGTTCCAAGTGAATATCTTATTCAACCAAGTACTGTTACCACTATCCTATCAATATAATAAATAAATAAATAAATATTGTACAACATCACATACATTGATCTGATCCCGTGGTAAGTAGCTTAAGCACTTGTGTTACAGATATCAGAATCAACAGTGGAAACACAAATATACTTAAATATATTTAATAACACACCCAGAAACGGAACAAACGCCGATGTTCGTCGCACAAATATTTGTCCCGAGTGGGAATCGAACCCACGACTCTTGGAACCGTAGGTAGTGAACCTGGGTCACTAACCACTGTTCCACCGAGTCAGTCAAGTATCGTTGTAAACTATTATTTAACCTACGAAAAGTAGCCAAAAAGAAGAAAAGTAGCCAAAAAAAGGAGCCAAAAAGAAATACGAGCATACTGACTTGAGATGCGCGATGAGCTCTCCATCGTCGGCGCTCCAGAGCGCTGTCACCTGGTCCAGCCCCGAGCTCAGCAGCCGATGCTCGTCCACCACGGCCAGACGCAACACCTGCGCAATAAATAATAGCAGGTAAGATTAAGATGTACTATACGTATAACGATGAAGGAAAACATCGTGAAGAAACCTGCACATCTACGAAAAATTTGTGTAGTCAACCAACCCGCACTTGGCCAGATTAGTTGACTAAGGTCTTATCGCCTAGTTAAGGGTAGGCCCGGGCCCCAGCATTGAGGACGTATATGGGCTAATGATAATTAGTGGAGCGCCTTAAGGTTTATACCTCGGAATCCAGGGCCAGTCGATGAATCTTTATATCAAGTTTTGAAATGTGTTTAGAATAGTATATAAAAAAATGTTAAAAAAAATATTTTGTGCGATCTCAACTTTTTAATTATTATTTTCTATACATAGTATAAAATGAAGTTGCGAAGGGCGCCCAAAATGTGTTTGTTACCTAGGATCTCAAAAAGTACTATATCAATAACTATGCGGTTTTCAATAATGGAAAGAAGACATTCCAGGGATTCTATAAGTGTATAATTTAGGTGTACCTACTTAAGAAATTATTAGAGTAATCGTAACAGTTGTCAGACGGACGGAAGAAAAACGACTTCTTGACACGATCACGCTAGATTTCCGCAGAAATGAGGAATTTTCCCGCCGTAAAAAGTAGCCTGTGTCCGTGTCTAGAATCTTATTTTTAAATTAACCAAGTCTTATAAAAATCCGTTCAGACGTTAAGGCGTGAATGAGGTAAACTTTTAAAACGAATGATTAAAAATCACTAACTTTATTAGTTTTCTGCCTACTGCCTACGCCTTAAGTACGATAGCATGAATATTAATAGCCTATATCCTTTTCTAGGTTACTATCTATCTCCTAACTAAATTTCATCAAAATCCGTTCAGCCGTTTAAGCATGATAGAGCAAAACTCCCAGCAAAAAACAATAAAAAATCACAAATTCAATTCAGTTTTCTGCCTACTTCCTACCCCCTAAGTGCGATGACGTGATTATTTATAGCCTATAACCATTTCCAGGTTATCATCTATCATCATACCAAATTTCATCAAAATCCGTTCGTCGGTTTAGACATCAAAGAGCAAAACTCCTAACAAAAACGGCTAAAAATCACTAACTCAATTTAGTTATCTGCCTACTGCCTACCCCCTAAGAACGATGGCGTGATTATTTATAACCTATAACCATTTCCAGGTTATCATCTATCATCATACCAAATTTCATCAAAATTCGTTCAGCCGTTTAGACGTCAAAGAGCAAAAGTCCTAGCAAAATCGACTAAAAATCACTAACTCAATTTAGTTATCTGCCTACTGCCTACCCCCTAGGAACGATGGCGTGATTATTTATAGCCTATAACCATTTTTAGGTTATCATCTATCCGTTTAGACGTCAAAGAGCAAAAGTCCTAACAAAAACGGCTAAAAATCACTAACTCAATATAGTTATCTGCCTACTGCCTACCCCCTAGGAACGATGGCGTGATTATTTATAGCCTATAACCATCTCTAGGTTATCATCTATCACCATACCAAATTTCATCAAAATCCGTTCATCCGTTTAGACGTCAAAGAGCAAAAGTCCTAACAAAAACGGCTAAAAATCACTAACTCAATTTAGTTATCTACCTACTGCCTACCCCCTAAGTACGATGACGTGATTATTTATAGCCTGTAACCATTTTCAGGTTATCATCTATCATCATACCAAATTTCATCAAAATCCGTTCATCGGTTTAGACGTCAAAGAGCAAAAGTCCTAACAAAAACGGCTAAAAATCACTAGTTATCTGCCTACTGCCTACCCCCTAAGAACGATGGCGTGATTATTTATAACCTATAACCATTTCCAGGTTATCGTCTATTATCATACCAAATTTCATCAAAATCCGTTCAGCCGTTTAGGCGTGAAAGAATAACAGACAGACAGACAGACAGAGTTACTTTCGCATTTATAATATTAGTAAGGATAGTAAGGATTAATACACAAGATGCATTTACAATGCCGAGGGCAGAGATGGCGGTGGCGGGGGCTGCGTTCCGTCGTTGTGTCATATAGTTATTGGTAAAATTATTTTTGTAAATCATTATTTTTTGTAAAAATTTAATAAATTAACATTGAAATTACTCAGCAAACATAATTTATCACATAAACAATTGAAATTTCAACTATAAAAATTTTTTGTAAAAAAAAAAATGTTGTAAACGAGATCGGCCATTTTTTTTTTTTTAACTTTTTTCTTTCAGGTTTTAATAATGCAATCAAGCACTTCCTATACACATTCATTGACTGGCCCTGGATTCCGAGCTTTTACCATTTTCATGCTTTACGGAACTCCACTAAATACATCACGTTCTCTGCTATTTTATAAATTTGTTAATTGTCATGTTTTATATCTACATTCAATTTAAATGCGTTCGTTTAATCAGGACTAATCATAGTTAATTGTCCCACTAGTCTCTTTGATTGTCCTTTGTCTCCACATCTCTTACTGTTTACCAGATAAAAAACATATAACAAAATAAATTACATTACGAGTCTGTACATAATATGGTGATTCCTTTGCCGTAGGTATCACGTACAAAAAAAATATAGGCACACTGCCAAATTTCTTACGCCAAAGCCATAAAAACCTTAAAAAAAAATACGCCCTCACCTCTCCGTCGTGCGCGCGCCAGTGCGCTCGCGGCAGCCCCGTGCGAAGGTCGATCACTAGCGCGTGGCCGCTCGCGAGCCCCACGCCCGCCCACGACGACCCGCACACCACCAGGCAGCGGACGAACGTCGTCGCGCTGCCCGGCAACTGGGGAAGTGGGACATGATAATGTAAAGAGTATAGAACAATGAGAGGACTGGTCAATTTACACGTGGAAAAAAATATAAATCAAGTGTAGTAATTCTAATAGATCAAATAATGCCCCTCATTATTCATCATCTGCCCATTGCTGTCCACTGCTGGACATAGGCCTCACCAAATGCACGCCACTTCTCTCTCTCCTCGGCCACTCGCATCCAGCTCCTACCAGCCGTCCCGCGCAGATCGTCACACCACCTGGCCTGCGTGCGTCCTACACTACGTTTGTCGAGACGCGGTCTCCACTCCAAAACTCGTCTACCCCAGCGGTTGTCAGTTCTACGGCTGAAGACTGACGGCTGATTTGATCAAGACAATCACTAGAAAATTATAAAGATTAGCACTAAAACAACCAGCTTAGGTGAGGAGCAATCGAGTAATAAAAAATAATTTTATAGGAGATTCAGAGCGTTGTTATCGAACTATTCCAGAAAGCAGTCATCCTAGCAAAGTTTATCTCCAGAGTCGTGAGCGCGAAAGTCTAACCTATTTCATACACACCTTGAGATCATGCGTATAGTTGCACGCGCGGGCATCGATCAGCTTTAACGTGGCGTCAGTAGTAGCCGCCAATAACGCTGACGACGCGCCCCCCAGCGACCTGACGACGCTGACGGCCGTCTTCAGCCCGTCCAGCTGCGACACCACGCTCTCCATGAACGGGTCCCAGATGTGCACCACGGAGTCGGTGGAGACGGCCAGCCGCAACGACTCGAGGAACGTCAGCGATAGGACGCCCTTCTTGTGGCCCGTGTACGCCCAGTTGCATTGCGTTGTGGCGTTGCCGTCTCCCTGAAAATACATAAATAGATGAGTAATGCACACATAATTTACATTGTCCTCAGATAAGCAGCTTGCACATGTGTTAAGAAGGCATTTGACTTAAGGTTAAAACCGCCTGGTGTAACAAAGTGAAATACATATATACTTTATTTATTTATTTATTTATTTAAAAGAAACACCAACAGTGTACATACTAAAACTTAATCTAAAATTAAATATAGAGCGACAAGAAAAAAATCCGGTACGCACACCAATTATAGTATTTATATACTTGCAAATACCCTCCCACCATAATCAGGACAACCGAATCATAGTGGACATTTACTACGGCGCACAGTGGACGGAAAATCGGCCTTCCTTAGCATAGGATTTCAAAAAATAAAAATGTCTTGATTGATGTTTTAAAGTTTATAAATGTCTTGAAAACATCTTAATGTTTAGTAATTAAGGGTTACCGAACCTTACGATGTTCGTATACACCTTGTAATATGACATTGTATGTTTCAAATGTATGAAAACGGAATTTGTTTCCCTCGTAACTTCCTTCGGTCTTGCTCGGTCAGGATGAAACTTTCAGGTATTGTAAACAGTCATGTAATGAAACGATACGCCTTTTTACTTTGATCCCGGACGGTCCCGATCAAAAGTTATGAACGAAATAAAATTACGTATCTAGACGATATAATAATACGGGATTTAATAGGCAATTTAACATATATCAATCCCTTTTTTTTATGTGATTTCACTTATTAGGAGATAATTATACATACATACATAAAGGTTTTATCATACCGATCTTTAAAAAGTTAAAAATGAGAGAAACTTGGTCAAAATAAAAATATTTTTACTTTAGTAATGAGTTTGTTTACAAATTACCTTTATATGCCTGTAGTACAATAACTATTCCTTGAACCACTAATCTTTTATTACTTCCATCCTATCACCCAACATGTTAATAATCGTTCTTAGAAGTTACAATTGATGAATACGGTAGTTAATATCATAATACTTTAATTTCATAACGTGGTCGGTAGACGAATATTGGCAGAACTTTTCGACTTCAACAAACTTTCCACATGAGATTACTTGAAGTATTACACTCAACCTTCTGATAAGTTCCTCATCCACTCCCGTGATTTGCGCAGTTGCTTTGGGATCAGCAAAGAACGATCTTGCGGTATTTCCATCATTTGTATTCCCTGCACCTTGCTTGACAATATCTACAAGCAACCCCATTTCAGCTCGAAATCTTTCTTGTATGGCCTTTTTTTTTGTGGTTCATCTGTTGCTTCAGAACTTCCCCTTTGGCTTGGCAAGCTTGTTTGAAGTCGAGGCGGTAAGCAATGTGCAAAGTAGCTTCCATGCATCGAATTTTAGCGTGTACAAATTTGAACATGTCTTCAGATTGGCTTCTCTATAATACTGCATCGATGTTATTCATTTCCGTTGGCTTTGCTTTGCAGATATCGCATGTAGCTGTGGAGGTATCTGATAAATGAGAAGTTATCTTACCATCAACCATATATAAATGCAGTCTATGTTTCACAGCAGCATCTCCAATAACTGTTGGTTGTAAAGCAGTAATTTCCCTTTCGATTGCCGCCATTTTTTCTTTCATATTTAAATCATTTTCCTTAGCAAATTAAAAAAAAAAAATTAAATGTTTCACTAATTCGATAATGTTAGTTTGGTTTTCATTTTCTCCCACTTTTTTGGTCAAGGCATAAGCAAGTGTATCAAAATCATTCTGGGCAACAAGGTTTTCAGTTCTTCTTTTTTTCTGACGTGGGCTTAAATCGACGAATTCTCTTCGAATTTTGAGGTTCATGTCGACACAGAAACACTATGGGGCACATCAAACACTTTAGACGTACTAGGCGTTGCCATTATTGATATACTAGCGGCTGCAGGATCATCGTAAGTCATTTCAATACTCGGTGGCTCCTCATTCACTGTGATATTTGGTGAAACAAAGTCTGGCCATTTGATTTCGGAGTCCAACCAGTCACCGAATTTAATTTTAAAATTTTCCAACGTGCTATTGACAGATTTCCATTTTCGTTTCAAGTTACTCGTGTATGTAGCACAAAATATCTTAAGATCGGCTTTTGTTCTTCGGATAAAGATACTTTCACTGAATTTAGTACTTTTTGAAATAACATATCAGCACTGAAAGATATTTGGTGCATGTATATAAACACATCAAGATTTGAAACAAGACCTTCCATCATCAGCTATATAAAAGATAACACCAAGATAACGATAAAGTACCAATCTGCAATGATTAGTGAAATGAAATAGAGATTTTTACAGTATATATACATTTTTGAGGTCATTTTCTGACTACCCTCATTAACTAATGACATTATTGACAATAGCTTCTACCGACCACGTTATGAAATTAAAGTATTATGATATTAACTACCGTATTTTTACCGTATGACATTACTAAAGTAAAAATATTTTTATTTTAAATAAATAAATAAATAAATTTTGACCAAGTTTCTCTTATTTTTAACTTTTTAAAGATCGGTATGATAAAACCTTTATGTATGTATGTATAATTATCTCCTAATAAGTAAAATCACATAAAAAAATGGGATTGATATATGTTAAATTGCCTATTAAATCCCGTATTATTATATCGTCTAGATACGTAATTTTATTTCGTTCATAACTTTTGATCGGGACCGTCCGGGATCAAAGTAAAAAGGCGTATCGTTTCATTACATGACTGTTTACAATACCTGAAAGTTTCATCCTGACCGAGCAAGACCGAAGGAAGTTACGAGGGAAACAAATTCCGTTTTCATACATTTGAAACATACAATGTCACATTACAAGGTGTATACGAACATCGTAAGGTTCGGTAACCCTTAATTACTAAACATTAAGATGTTTTCAAGACATGTATAAACTTTAAAACATCAATCAAGACATTTTTATTTTTTGAAATCCTATGCTAAGGAAGGCCGATTTTCCGTCCACTGTGCGGCGCCACTCCGGGGCGGCTACGACATGGCTATGGGCGGCTACGACACGGCTATACAGCAGCTACGACGCTACGACGGCATCGTATGCAGAAGCGCTAAGGATCAACTAACCTGGTTCCGTAGCGACCACAGCCGGACCGTCTTGTCCTTGGAGCCGGTCATAAAGCTGTGCTCGTTGTCGAGGCAGTGGATGGACTTGACCGCGGCCGCGTGGCCCGCGAACGTCTGCAGCTTGATCTGCTTCAAGTTAAAGTGAGTCTCCTTGTCGGGCCGGCCGATCTCGTGCTCCCAGTAGATGAGCCAGTCGCCGCGAAGGTGCCTGGGAAACGTACGTACATCGATTCATAAGTACCATATAAGAACTATAACAGGCCTGCTGTTACAAGGTAGGCAGAATATATGGAGCATTCTTCTTCAGAAATTTGACCAAAATTTAAACCTAACTGTGTTAGATGGAATTTGGCGATGACAGATACGAATAGTTTGCCCGTCACCCAAATAAGTATGGTATGGATATTTCATGATAAAAATATTTTATGATGTAGGACATAAAAAATCCATAATCCGTATAGTCACTTTGTTCAAATATAGCCGCTTAACTAATTAATGTTACTATTATAATAATATAATAATAATAGCCTTTATTTAACAATCTTTCTTACAATTGTAGTAACAATAATCTTATTTAATTATTTGACACCGGTATATGAAGATTGTCTTGCTGTCCATGTTACTATTATACTTAGTACCAAATCAACTGACCTGTTACTCTTCACCCCATTATCCATCTTACAAGCCACCACATCCAGTCCATAGCCTTGGGCAGGATCCACATCAGCCACGTCACTAGCGACATCTATCCGGTTCCCAACGAGGGTAACGTTGGAGCCGAAGCTGTTGGAGCTGGAGATGTGGTCCATCACCAGGTCGGGCTTGGCCGGCGCGATGTCGATGCTCTTCCTGCTGATCGGCTCGTCGCTGAACGATGTCTGCACACGTTTCTCCGTGCGAGAGAGCAGAGGGGTGCTGCGAATGTTTAAGAAGTAAGTTCCAACCACAGCCAATAGATGGCGCCTTCACTAATTATTTTGAACGAAGGTTCCGACAGCGCTATGGTGCTGGCCAAATTTAAATGTATTTCTTAAAGGCCTTTGTTATGATATCTGTTACAATGTATTACGCTCCGATTGCCCGTTCCCTAATAAAACAATAACGGAAAAACATTATACCATCCACTTTTTTTTGGCAAACAAAGCTTTCAGCAATGATAAATAAATAAATAAAAATGTGTTTATTATACTTTAAAGAAACTTACAATCTAACATAGTTTATACATTTTAAATAGAGCTCTCATTGTTTCCAGGGGTTGCCCAAACCACAGATAACATAACTATACAGATACCCCATCCCATACATTAAAACGTAGACATCATAACTCGGGCATCTCGCGCGCCATGTCTCTTTTCCGGATTGCACACCAGATGTCGCTAGCGAGAGCGAGCCATTCCCATCCAGTGTAAAAGCATGTCGAAAAAGCACATCAAAAGATGTCGCTGTAAAGGCTCCCAAACAGCTTTACTATAAGGTTAGATATATATATAATATAGGGTCATATGTTATAGGGTCGCGGAACGACAATACGCGCGCGCGAGTAACCGAACCTCACACAAGAGCAGGGTTGCCTCCTTTAAGGAAAACGTCTCGCGCGCAAAATTCAAAGGACTGTCTACTGCGACATAGTGCTAAAGTGTACCAAAACGATATGATCGTGAAGTTGATATTGCTTCGAAGCTGCGTGTCACTTGTACAAAAGGAGTTGTGAGGGCCTTTTTCGATAGAACAATGATTGTTAGGTACATTATTTATTAGAACATTTTATCAATTATTATTATTTTTAATGATTGTATGAAGAAATTCTTAGGTTGTGTAGTCGACCAACCCGCACTTGGCCAGCGTGGTCGACTAAGGCCTTATCGCCCTAGTTTAGGGTAGGCTCGTGCCCCAGCAGTGGGGACGTATATGGGCTGATGATGATGATGATGATTGTATTGAAACAGCTAAGTTAATTGTTAAATATTGAATTAATAAATATTGTTATGTAAATTATTACATAACAATAATAATTTACTAATTTACATAACAATATTTATTAATTCAATATTGATGAGTCATTTTTATTGTCCTTTTAATTTAATAAAAACTTCAATAATAAAATAGCAGAGAGCGTGCCCTTAATATTTTAATCTGTGTAGCAGCGCCGTGTGCGCGCGGCAGCCCTCTAGAGTTTTAGAGCGCGCGCGGCCCGGTCGTCGATAGGCTATCATCGCGCGCAAGTACATCGTGCCGCGCGAGCGGCGGACGAAACTTTAGGCTTTGTTAAAATGTATTTAAAATAAAGTTGTTATTTTATGATGCGTAGTGAACCATTGATTTAAATCAAATTGTAATGGTGATTTATGACAATGCAGCAATTTTAGGATGTACTTAAAACGAGAAGATACTTAAAAGTTCACGATAGAAGAAATTCGAGTTATTGTGTTAAATAATATCCATATCATGTAAAAATTATAATATAATATTTCTTCTCTGGATGGCTGATTGGCTCGATGGCGTATTGGATAGTGCCATTGTCTCATGCATCAAGAGTCGTGGGACTCGTGGGTTCGATTCCCACTCGGGTCAAATATTTGTTTAATCGAACATCGTTGTTTGCGCCGTGTTTGGTGTGCTATTTATATACGTATTTTTAAGTTTATTTGTGATTTGTGATACGACTACTTACCACGGAATGAACACAATGAAAGTGATGTTGTATGATATTTATTTTATTTGAAATATATATTTTTTGAGCAAAAACTCGAAAATTATTTTAAAAAGATTTTTATGCTCAATTATTGTTGTAAGCAAATTTGTTTATTTATAATATCTATAACGCTAGCTAAAGATGTACGTGTAGCAGTGGCGAAGAGTCCATATAACCCGATTCCCATCGGCTTCCCTTCGAAAAATCGAATCCATGGGCCAACGATATTTTTATTTGTTAAATTATCCATTTACTTCATTCAAATTGCTAAAATTGACAAAACGCCTACAAAATTTCATAGGCAATGCAAATAATGCCAAATAGAAGCCGATAAAATTCGGCTTACCTCTTCATACAAAAAAAACACCCATATCACCCATACTGAGCATCTGTCCTTTTCATTTCTATGAACTAATCGTCATGCTTTGTCTCGTTTTAGGACGCGCAAATGTACTAGGAAATAACTCGATGTCCACCGGGTTATGATAGAGATAGTTAATTAGAAAACCTACATGTGCAAGCGAGAAAGAACACTCGTGACGTAGATTCCCACAAACGTTTTTTAATACAATTCATTTATCCCATCAGGCAAAGGCATCTAGCCTGTACAGCCTAGTTCCGAATTACGGATACATTAATCCGTAATTTTTTTCTGGCGCGTGATTAATTATTATCCGTGGCTTTTTAGTTTTATATCGTGACTCTGGCCTAGAAAATATTGCTCACTTATGAACACAAATCAAAGAAGACATAGCTCCAGCCGAAATATTTAACAATTTACTGTAGACTAGGCTGTACGGACTAGATCCCTTTGCCTGTCCTTGATGGAATGAATTAGACAAAAAAATAGTTTTACATATGGCGGATAGTGCGAATTGTTTGTAAACAACTTGTTTTGTTTTGTCGAATTTTATTTATTGTGTTGCTGAAGTTTGTTGAATTTGTATTGTGTATTGTATGTTGTGGTGTCGCTGTCGTGTAGTTGTTCGTTCGTTAGAAATGGTTATCGAAAGATACTTCGTTCTCAAAAGTAAGTTTAGTAAACAATAAACATGATTAACTATAATTAGGCAACCCCAAATATGACCATTTGATAAACGCAAAAATGGATTTTTAAACGTTTCCATACATCAAATTTACGACAATTAGGTATATGTAGATGGCAGGCGCAGGTAAGTTAAATAAAATGTTTTGTTGTTTATGTTTACTTCTTTGTTGGGAATAAAGTTCAGTTTGGAGTAGCACAGGTTTTACTGATATGTGTTAATGACCAATATGCTTGCAATGCTTAAACTCGGAATGCAGTTTTATAAATAATAACATTTGAACTATAGTACATTAACATCAGTGTATATCGGTCATTATTTTGGTAAGTAGTTTTTATACTCCGGCTTCCCTTCTGAAAATATTCACCCTTCGCCACTGACGTGTAGTATGTACCTATAGGCCGCCGCCATAGCATCACCACTCATATTTAAAGACGTATGTAAAATATATTTCCCAGTCGTCAATAAACTTGCAACAGATCACACGTTCTTTTCATTGACTCCAAACCAGCCAAACCAATTTGCACCTTAACCACCTTTACATATGGTCGAAAACGAGCCGGATTAGACAGGACGGAGCGGCCGCGATCGAGCCGCGAGAACAATAGGGACTGCATTCCACAAGCGATAAGGACGATCTTGCCTATGCCTACTGCTAATGTTTGTGAAATTTAACTTAACTAATTGGATTGTGATTTCGCTGTGATTATTAGTGAATTAAAGTGTAGATATTGAACAGTTATATTAAAATATGGCTTCTCATGAGCAGTTATTGGCCGTGTTAGAAGAATCGGCCAATTTATTGCGCAAATCGCAAATTAATTTCAAGAAATGTCCCAAGGCCAGACTAACCAAGGGATACATAGAAGCGCGATTAAAGGTTATAGATAGCTATTGGGAGACATTCAAAAACACGCATCAAGAAACAGTGAAGCTTATGCCCAAAGAAGTGCGGGTAGCCTTGCCATATTTTCAAAATGACGAGTTTTATACCTACGAAGAGATTTATAGCAGCCTTCAAGGAGATCTAAGGGATTTAATTACATCACAGACGGAGTCATCGGTTATGGAGTCAAGTGCGAACACAACCATCACAACCAACACACAGCCTGGCGGAGTACACCTACCTCGAATACAACTACCTATATTCAGCGGCAGTTACGAAGAATGGCCCGCGTTCAAGGACATATTTACATCGTTGGTGCACAATAACAACGCATTAGCTGATGTACAAAAACTTCATTATTTGAAGGCGAGTATTTCGGGGGAAGCTCAAGCGTTACTGAAACCTATTCAAGTTACGTCAAGGAATTATGCTCACGCGTGGGAAGTTTTATCAGAAAGGTATGGAAATAAACGATTAATTTTGAATCACTCTATGAAAAGATTGTTCAATCAAAGAAAAATGAATACTCAATCAGCTGTTCAACTTAAATGCCTTCTAGACACAACAACCGAATGCCTAAATAATTTAGAAAATCTCGGCATTACTATAAGCTCTTGGGATCCAGTAATTATTTTCCTTCTCGTGCAGAAGTTGGACTCAGAGACACATAGAAGTTGGGAAGAGTATGCATATAAAGATGAGTCTCATGATTTACCTACTTGGAGTGATTTAAAAAAGTTTATAGAATCTAAATTTCGCACATTAGAATTAATTACAACTAGTACACGCACTGATGTTCGTAGAGAGCCAACCAAGGAACGTTCGTCGTATCAAGCGTACATTGCCACGCCAACCATGGAAAAGGTTTGTGTTATGTGCAAGGATAACCATACATTATGTCATTGCAAGGAATTCACCAAGATGGAACCACCTGAAAGAAGCGAGTATGTAAAAACGAAACATTTATGTTTCAACTGTCTTGCGCCAGGGCACTCGGTATATAAATGCAAGTCAACGGGGTCCTGTCGAATATGTAATAGGCGCCATCATTCTCTGCTACATGTCAACAAAGTTATAGAACCAGCGGCATCATCAAGCTCTTCACAACCGCTGGCTTCATCACATGTAGTAGAAGATCAAGAACTGCAAGTTAGTACAATGGTAGCGTCAGCAGCCAGTGCAAGACCAAACATAGCCCTACTAGCGACAGCGAAAGTGGAAGTAGTAAGCGAGCAAGGACATATCATTCCACTTCGAGCGCTAATAGATCCAGGTTCCCAAGCAACATTTATCAGCGAGAAGGCGGCTCAACTTTTGAAGCTCAAACGGCAACCAGCTAATGGTACCGTTGTAGGGGTGGGATCGACAAGAACAGAGATCAAGCATGTGGTTCAGATAACCATAAGATCACAGTGGGACCGAAATTATAGTCTACCTACGCAAGCCTATGTGATGTCTAAACAACTGACCACAAAGATTCCTGCCAAAGCAATCACTCAACAATCATGGCCCCACATCAAGGGACTCAATCTGGCTGATCCAACATTTTTCATGCCAGGGTCTATAGATCTTCTCTTAGGGGTAAAAGAATATAATCAAATTATACAACAACACTTAATCAAAGGTCCACCAGGCACACCTACCGCTCAGAAGACCAGCCTGGGTTGGATACTTTTTGGAGATGTAAATATAAAATCAAAGGAAGATACGTATATGGTAATGCATCATCAAGTCGATGTAGAAGACATGCTGAAATCTTTATGGGAAATAGACACAGATACTAAAAGACATTTGACTAAAGAAGAACAATTGTGCGAAGACATCTACAAGAAGACAACTAAAAGGAATGAAAGCGGAAGATATATTGTACAGTTACCGTTTAAAACAGACAAACCACAGACACCTAATGGAAACACAAAAGAAATAGCAAGACAAAGATTTTTACAACTAGAAAGAAAATTCAAGAAATTACCTAACCTCAAGGAAGAATACAGTAAAGCTATACAGGAATATATTGACAAAGGATATGCAGAAAGGGTACCTGAAATAGAAAGAGATATAAAACAATCAGTGTACTTACCTCATCACGCTGTCATTCGCAAGGACAAAGAAACGACGCGCACACGTGTAGTATTTGATGCCTCATCAAAAGGCTCAAACAAAATTTCGCTGAATGAAGAGTTGCTAGTGGGTCCACAGTTACAAGAAGACCTAAGAAATCTTCTAATGAGATGGCGAATGAAACGTGTTTCCTTTGTAGCTGATATAAAAAAGATGTATCTTCAGATCTTCGTGTCAAAAAATGACGCAGATTATCAGAGGTTTCTTTGGAGAGCTAATGGGTCCGATAATATAGAAGAATATCGTCTGCTGAGAGTAACATTCGGAACAGCTTCTGCTCCTTATCTAGCTGTAAAAACCCTCCACCAATTAGCCGTTGATGAAGGACATGAATACTCACCAAAGGCAGTTCAAGCCATCAAGGAAGATTTTTTTATGGATGATCTTCTCTCTGGAACAGACTGCACTGAATCTGCGATATCCCTGGCGAAAGAAGTATCTGAAATATTACAAAGGGGTGGTTTTGAACTTACCAAATGGTCTTCTAATGATGTTCAATTCATGAAGTCAATAGATAAAGATAAGAGGACAGCTAGCGCACATGTCGACTTGAATCTTGATGGTACGATAAGGGCCTTAGGAATCACCTGGAACCTAGGCACTGATCATATTCAATTCAATATCACTTTACCACTGATAGCTAAAGTCATTACTAAACGTACTATTTTATCAGATGTACAAAAACTTTTCGATCCACTTGGTTGGATAGCACCTAGCACTGTTATGGCTAAAGTATTGGTACAGAAGTTGTGGCTTGAAAATGTATCGTGGGATGATAGTATCAGTAATCAATTAGAAGAAGAGTGGAAACTAATAAGATCAGACTTCATGAACATTGACAGTATCAAGATAGAAAGATGGCTTGGCACGACCTGTAATTACAAAGAAAACATTCAGCTCCATGGCTTTAGCGATGCCTCAATGCGTGCATATGCAGCTGTCGTGTACATAAGGGTGGTAAATCTAAATGGTGAAGTTGAAGTCAAACTAATTGCTACAAGAACAAGAGTAGCACCAATTAAAACCATTTCTCTGCCACGCCTTGAGCTTTGTGGTGCTCTGCTTTTATCGAAACTCATGAAACAAGCATGCCAAGCAATGAGAATACCTACGTCTCAGATGCACGCATGGACCGACTCTGAAATAGTAATTGCATGGCTTAGTGGAGAACCTAATAGATGGAAACCATTTGTTGCAAACAGAGTTGTAGAAATTGTAGAAAACTTAAACAACAAACACTGGCACCACGTACAGTCGCAAGATAATCCAGCTGACGTGGCCTCACGAGGCATGTTGCTTTCTGATCTGAAAGACTGTAACTTGTGGTGGAAGGGACCGAATTGGTTATCTGAAAAGGAAATAAAGTTTAGTAAACATATCAATATAACAACAGAAATAGAAATGAAAAATAATAAAATAAACACTTACCTTATTACAGAAGACGCAGAGAAAGAAAAATTGTTAACTTCGCAATTTGAAAATTTGCAAAGCTTATCTGAATTAAAAAGGGTTATCACATATTGCAGAAGATTTTTGAACTATAAGGGGTTAACTAGCACAGGGGATGAATTTGCAACGGATGAATTAGAAATTTCTTTAAAGATTTGTATTCGTTTGGCTCAACGAGAAGAATTTAATGAAGATATAGATAGATTAAAAGTAAATAAACAAGTAAGAAAAAGAAGTCCTCTGCGTGCGCTCAATCCATTCTTAGATGAGGAAAATATTGTTATACCAGAGCCGCTCTAAGTTGGCCGATTTGCTACATGTCAGACTGACTGCACTAGTGAGGGACAACGGTAAAATTGCCGAAGTATATAAGTAACAGTTATTTCCACTTTATAACCAAGCAAGGTCTAATTATAACAAATTTTCATTAAAAACATTAATTCACATCCAAAAGATTGAATTTAAGTTTCTTTTTTATAAATATATTTATTTTTAAAATACAATACTTATTAAATCCTTCATCCTATTTTTAAAAAATACCTGGTGAGTATTACCCCCTACGTCACTATGAAAACGTGTCAAACGGCGTAACCTTGTAAAAGCGTAATACAGAGTGGAAATTTTACGTTTTCTTTTTATAATTTATTTATTTATTTATTTAAGATTACCAACAAGATTACATTAACGATATGATATAAGTAACATGACCAGATGAACATTTAGATAAACGCAAACTTAATTATAGGTGACAACAACATGCATTTCAGACAACAGACATTTTAAATTTTATCTAGTTTAAAATTCTAGTTAATAATTCAATTATTTTAGGTAATAAAAGACAAATAACTAGATAATTATACCGGAGCCGTTCTTAGAAGACTGATTTGACACTTTTTATTTTATATTTTGCATTTATCCTTGTTAAGAGGAACATATTTACGCGAATCATAAAGAACAACTTTTAAAAATAATACGTTATTTCAAAATTTCAAATGCACATAATTATATAATTATTTGTCTTTTATTACCTAAAATAATTGAATTATAAAAAGAAAACGTAAAATTTCCACTCTGTATTACGCTTTTACAAGGTTACGCCGTTTGACACGTTTTCATAGTGACGTAGTGGGTAATACTCACCAGGTATTTTTTTAAAATAGGATGAAGGATTTAATAAGTATTGTATTTTAAAAATAAATATATTTATAAATAAGGAACTTAAATTCAATCTTTTGGATGTGAATTAATGTTTTTAATGAAAATTTGTTATAATTAGACCTTGCTTGGTTATAAAGTGGAAATAACTGTTACTTATATACTTCGGCAATTTTACCGTTGTCCCTCACTAGTGCCTTTGAGTATAAAGCCACTGGAGATGCCATACACGGGCGACCCCCTCCGGCAAAGTACATTGGTCAACTGTTTAAACACGTTTAATAAAACTACTTGTCGCTGCCATTTTGCATTGATCCCTGTCGCGTGACGTTTCTCTTGAAAAATGGTTAGTTGTGCAGTATTCTCATGTAAAAGGCGATCGAGAGTTCAAATTCGCAACAAGAGCGCGTTTCGTATCATATCTAAGTGTTTTTATTAACTTTTAAACGTGTATTTAAGAAGAATTGCTATTAAAATAAAAAGTCGTTACGATACGTAAACGACAGAAAAAATAAACAAGAATACAGTGGTACAGGGGCTAGTGATGTTACAAAGTCAAAAAAGAGACTCGACATTTGAATGAATCATTCACTCCCTGCAGTTAGTTTTATAATCCGTTTTTTACTTTAATTTTGAATTAAATAAAAGGTAAACGAATGTTATATTTAAATCTTGTAAGATGAATTTGAAAAATTACTTTTCTTTTCTCTGGTCATACGATATTGAAATTTAGTCTGAATATGAAAAGCCTACGTTGGTACGGTCATGTTTTACGGAAACCGGCAAACTACGTAGGGAACAAGTGTCTAGCCATGTCGCTACCGCCGGGTCCCGGCAGAAGGGGAAGGCCCAAGAAGGCCTTCCTTGACGTCGTAGTGGATGACATGCGTGCTAACAAGCTCTCCATAAAGGATGCCGAAGACCGTGCGAGGTGGAGAGTTAGGAGTAGGAAAGCGGACCCCGGGCTCCGCAAGGATGCAACCGGGAAAACGCAAAGATGATGATGAGTCTGAATATGAAAAGAATTCTGTGACTCCCTTAGAGAATTTTTAAAGACATAGATATTTTAACCGTAGCCTCTCAGTACATTTTGGACTGTATCTCATATGTTTATAAGAACATACAATCATTTAATAAGAAATCGGATACTCACCATTTTAACACCAGAAATAAACATAGGTTTGCTGTTTCAGGCTTCAAAAGACTGGAAAGTCGTTCTTGGGTTTAAGCACAAAATTGTTTAATAAGATCCCACAAAATGTTATTGAATTACCTTTTTATAATTTCAAACTTTTTATTAAGTCGTGTCTTGTGAAAACGCATATTATAAAGTAGAAGACTACTTAAATGATAAAAATCCATGGACATGATGAGCTGCTCGCTTGGACATCAATGAATTATGTAATATGTGATTAATTTATTTACAACTTGACGTGCAAAAGTATTTCATGAAAATCTATTTGCAGAATTAATTATTATTTCATTATTTCATTTCATTATTAATTGTAGCAATAAAATATTTCGAGGCTATGTCCGGGGCTATGAGTGTATGTGTTATGCATACTATACCATAAACTAGTAAACTAGTATTTATATAATAGAAGTGTATGTCCTTTTCGATTTCCAAAAGATCAAAAGCTATAGGATATATGGAGAAAATTTTGTAACAACGAAAATCATTCTTGGAAACCCACACGTAGGTACAAGTGTTATCTAAAATGCTAATAGCAGAAAGACATTGATTAAAGGTGCAATACTTTCTTTGCGAACATGTCCTTGTTTGGTAAGTAATTTAATTTCTTTACTTTTCTTGAATCTGTTACTGCCTATATATAGAACATTGTATATTCAGTTTTTTCCCATGCAATCAAACTTAGGATTAAATTAAAATATTAGTTTTTTGTACTTATCTTCGAAATCTAGAGGCTTAGGTCATAAATGCACACAAACAGACAGACACACATATAAATAAACATTTAATATCTTAATTTTTTTTACATTTAACAATTTTAAAATAATCAGTACAAGATAGTTCAGTTCATTCACCAAACTGATTTTATTTTATTCTTTGTGTCATCACTATTTTTTTCGTATGTGTGTTGCGTAGATACGTGAAAACTTTGTTTGTGTGCGTGTATTGTTCGAAGTGTTGAACATTTTTGTAGTGTGTGTTTATCGTTACAGCAAAATGTGTGTCTGTTGAGTTATTAATTTTTTGGTGGTGTGCTGTACGTGTTTACCTCGCCCCCCGCTAAAAGTGGCTAAAAAATTAGTTAGAAGCGTTGACGTTATGGCATCTCCAGTGGCTTCATACTCAAAGACTAGTGCAGTCAGTCTGACATGTAGCAAATCGGCCAACTTAGAGCGGCTCTGGTATAGGGTGGGCGGTCGCCTCAGACACGCCATGATACCAAATGATAGAAAGCACCCCATCATTCTAGGAAATAAAAATGCACTAACGCCACTGATTATTTCAGACGCTCACGATAAGACATTACATGGAGGGATACAATTAATGTTATGCTACTTACGCTCCAAATATTGGATAATCAGGGCTAAATCGATGGTGAAAAGATATATACACAGATGTCTTACATGCGCTAAACATAATGCTACTGTCAAATCACAAATAATGGGAGACCTTCCACATTCGAGAGTAAACCCTACTAGACCTTTTCTACATAGTGGAGTAGATTTTGCTGGCCCTTTCCAAATATTAACATCAAAGGGCAGAGGAAACAAAACAAGAAAAGCCTATGTAGCTATTTTCATATGTATGTCAACTAAAGCCATACATATTGAGCTAGTAAGTGACCTCACGTCAGAGGCCTTCATAGGCGCTTTCAGACGTTTTGTAGCGAGACGAGGAAGATGTAGTCATATATGGAGCGATCAGGGCAGAAACTTTGTGGGTGCGAATAGAGAATTACATGAAGCCTGGAAGGAAGCAGATTTACAGTTCAAAGGAGAAATAACAACAACTTTAGCGACCGATGGCACACAGTGGCATTTTATTCCCGCCTTTAGTCCGACCTTTGGGGTCTGTGGGAAGCGGGCGTCAAATCCATCAAGTACCACTTGAAAAGAATAATAACATCCTATCTTACTTACGAGGAAATGTCCACGGTGCTCTGCCAAGTCGAGTCTTGCTTGAATTCACGTCCTATATGCCCTGTAGATGACACTGATCCAGAAAATTTAGATCCACTTACCCCAGGTCATTTCTTAATTGGAGAATCACCAATTGTTGTACCGTCACCTGAAATGAAAGATGTTAAAATACATACCTTAACGCGCTGGCAACACACACAGAAACTTCTCAATGACTTCTGGCGGCGATGGCAGGATGAGTATTTGTCGAGACTGCAGCAGCGTCCTAAATGGCTTAAGAAAGTGGATGAATTCAAAATTGGTGACATTGTACTTATAAAAACAGATAATTTACCACCTGGCAAATGGTCATTAGGGAGAATCACAGATAAACATCCAGGACCTGATGGCTACACCAGAGTCTACAGCGTGAAGATTGGCGGTTCAGTTACAAAGAGAACTGTGACTAAGCTTTGTGCATTACCTATCTAAATAAAGTGAGGTGATATGATTTAAGTGATGTGCATGATAGTTAATTCAGTTTGATGAACTAAAGTGATATACAAGAAGTGCATGTGAATCATTCAGTCTGATTAGTATTTATCCTATCTGTTACTTATGCGATTGTTATATAATGCGCTTATTTTGATTTGTGAGTATATTTAAGTCATTATTCAGTGTATAAGTGTTATTTACATTATATGTGTATTTAAAAGGGCCTTCAGTCCTTTTGGTGGGCGGTATGTTGTAAGCAAATTTGTTTATTTATAATATCTATAACGCTAGCTAAAGATGTACGTGTAGTATGTACCTATAGGCCGCCGCCATAGCATCACCACTCATATTTAAAGACGTATGTAAAATATATTTCCCAGTCGTCAATAAACTTGCAACAGATCACACGTTCTTTTCATTGACTCCAAACCAGCCAAACCAATTTGCACCTTAACCACCTATACAATTATTAATAGTTGAATATTTTTTATTTGTTCTTTCAGTGCTATTCAAAGCTCTAATGTAAATTTAAACATCTAATTTCTATTTAAACGAGGACCCTGTTCAGACGGGGTCAAGAATGCGATTTTTTTCCAAATTTTAAACTAGATAGTTGAATAGTTTTTGTTGCGTTCGGGAATATTCATTCCTACAATTCGGAGAAATGTTACAAAATATTAATCTAAGGAAGAGATTAATCATTCTTGTAGTTGATAGTCAAGTAACTCTTATATTCGTGTCATATATTTTCTTGTTTTAACAAAAGAAATTAAATAATCTAGAATTAAAATTTATTAAATATAAAATATACGCGAACAACGCCATCTAGTTGATGACTGACTGTTGTCATTTTTTGAACTAGATGGCGTTCTACCAAATTAGCACTCACGAAAACTACAATTTTTATTGCAAATTTAAATTTATGAAAATATTTATCTAAAAGGGTTTTAATTTATTTGGTTATGTATTATTATATTTTTAAATACTAGCTTATATATTTTTAATGGTTGGATTTATCGTTTTCTGGGATTTGCATAATCATCACCAACGAATGAATACTCGTGTCGCCATCTGTTGTACTTTTTGGGAATATCATTTTAAATGTATGGGATGAGACCCCATGCCCAAACTAAGCTTAGCTTGTATCTTGGGAACCATATACAATTTGATACACAGAAATTAAATAAAACAAAAGGAAATACTACATTAGCACAAGTGTGTTTGGCTGTAGGAATTCATGTGTGTGTGTATGTTTGTGTGTGTGTGTGTGTGATGTCTTCTTGATTCTGCTTGCTCAAAATTGTGAACGAAAAAACGTGCCTACTGCCTAGTGTTTACAGCCAATTTTACTGTTATAACGACTGAATAAACCCTGTTATACCAATGTCAATGGGAGCTATCACGTATAGATCACGTATAGAGAAACTAGTTTGAGAATCACGTATAGATCTCTGTCAATGTCACGTCAAAAATAACAGTTGGATCTCACGCCTACGTATTGCCATCTAGTGAATTTCTCATACGCGTTAACCCTCATTACCGCTAGACCCTCACCTAATGTTGTGTTTGCGCTCGTAGGCGCGGCAGAGCGCACGCACGGTGTCGCTGTTCTTGAGCGCTCGCTCCAGCGCGTCCGCGCCCACGAACCTGCTGAACGTGGTGTACGCTCGGTACGCTAGCTCCTCGTCGAATACCATTAGGAGCTCCTCTTGTGCCTGCCAAAGATAGGTAATCAATATTAAGCGACTTTAGTTAGGTTTGGATCCAAAACTCCAGACGGCGAGTAATCTGGTCTAACTAAACTTTCATTAGCTAGTACTACTCTTGTTGGGTATAAATGTGCATTTTTCCAATTTTAAATTGACCCTGATTGCAATTGCCCTCCTAGAATAGAGGAAGTATCCATATCTGCAGGCCAGGCCGGGCAGGGCGGCGCGGCCTCGCGTCGTGCTTACGGTGTGATGCGCGGGGTGCGCGAGGTGGTCGGGGTGGCCGGGCAGGGCAGCGTGGCCTCGCGGCGTGCTTACGGTGTGATGCGCGGGGTGCGCGGGGTGGTCGGGGTGGTCGGGCAGGGCGGCGCGGCCTCGCGTCGAGCTTACGGTGTGATGCGCGGGGTGCGCGGGGTGGTCGGGGTGGTCGGGCAGGGCGGCGCGGCCTCGCGTCGAGCTTACGGTGTGATGCGCGGGGTGCGCGGGGTGGTCGGGGTGGTCGGGGAGCGCGGCGGGGGGCGTGCAGGCCAGGTCGGGCAGGTCGGCGCGCAGCACGCGGCCCTCGCGCACCGTCCACTCGCACGTGGACCCGTCGCGGCACAGCTCCAATATGCCCTCGTTGCTCTCCGCGCTGTCTGATGCGACCTGAAGGCATAACAGCCGCGTTAGATAATGACCAGCACTTAGTTACGTGGCTCGTGCCATCGTGGAATACTAAGGGTGCATACATTATCTGTACTGCACATTTAATTACCTTGTCGGCACTGACGTCATCTTGTTTAGGCCAGTTGTCTGTTTTACCAGTAGCCTTATCGAAAGCCAGGAAAAATCTGCAATAAAATAAACAAACATTAATTAAACGTGCACTATACCTTCATTGAAGTCTGTAAGACTAAAGGGGCATAAGAGACGGGGGTTTAGAAGTGTTATCATTTATCTCACTACTTACTGCTGTGATGAATACAAACTTAGTTTGGCCTGATGGCCAAGCCTACAAAGAACGTTGACATGTTAACGTTAAGACTCAGTCGAACTACAGGGAACAGTAACTTAGTCTGTCTCTTCTTTATACTTGTTCCATGGACCCAACTCACTCACCGCTGCAGCGCATGCACACACAGATGCTTCCTAGTCATCTCGGGTCCCACTCTCAACGCCAAAGCGTGCAACGCAGCCAACAGCTTGCGCGTGAGTGCACCTCGCGCCGCCGCGCCGCTCGGGTACGGGCAGCGACTGGTGGACGCTAGCCGGAGTGCCGGCTGCAGTATAGACTTGAGGAATGTGTCCTGGAACAACACAGATATACCTCTGACAAACAAGTTCCTAATACATACATACATACATAAAATCACGCCTTTTTCCCAGAGGGGTAGGCAGAGATCACTTCCTGGCATGTGCTACGGTCCTGGCACACCACTTTCGCTTCATCCACATCCATCAGCCTCTTCATGCATGCTCGTCGATTACGGGTACTTTTAATTTGACCTCTCTTTAAGATTTGACCTATTTGGTCATGAAAGGTCTCTCTTGGTCTTCCCCTGTCGACGAGTTCCTAATAGGTGGCGCTTTCAGAGAATCTCTAATAGTACTAGAACGCAAGTCTACATTGCACAATGAAAGTAATCGCTGTCAACAATATACAAGGTGATCGCACATTTTCAGGTAGAACAGTAGTCAAACTCCCATCTTAGTCCTGTCCGAACTACGAGTAAGTCCCGCCCTCGCTTCGCTTCGGGTATATTACACATAAAAACCTTCCTTTTTAAATCCCTCCATCTATTAAAAAAAAACGCATCAAAATCTGTTGTGTAATTTTAAAGATTTAAGCATACATCGTGACAGACAGACGCGGGAAGCGACTTTCTTTTATACCATGTAGTGATTTACGGAATCTTGCTGCTGCATTGTAATCATGTGTTTCATAGCATCGTTGGTACTAAATTATTCAATTTTATCATTACAAAGTTGTCCAAAAAACGTTTTCATTAAGGAAAAAAACAAGCGTCATCGTTTCAATGTCTATCTGTCTATAAGAAACATTAGTGAAAGGCCTTAGAAGACAAAGTAAAAGTAATCAAAGTACAAACCAGCAACTGCTCCATAACCTTAACATCAGACATGTAAGGCAGTAGATACTTGACGAGCTGTAAGCAGGCGACCACACCGCCCTCTAGCGGCGCCGACAGCCGGCGGCGGCATGACGCAATCAACTCCCCCATGTGGGGTAAGTACTGGAAGATTATCAGCTGTTCGCCGTACATAGCTGTCAAAAGAACATTATCATTCCAAATAGTTCGGACACATGTATGTTTCAGTGTGATCGTGCAAGTGTTAGCAAAGTAAATGCAGAAATATTTTTTGCCTAACTTTTTAATTCGCCACGGAAACAAATGGTCGGTATGATCTGCTGGCTTTCGTCGATGATCGAAATTTTCGGCCAGAGACATAATGCATAAGTGTTCTTTACTGTATAATTGACACCGGCATTCTTTTATTGTTTTTAAATGCTTATGTGCACTAGCATTCTCAAAACGAACTCCTTTTATTAGACAGTGTAGCCAGGCTAATTATATTTATGAATCTGATGAAAGATGTACACTAGGTTTTCTAAATATAGACCAATAAAAACCGTAAAATAAACATATCAAACTTAAAATACTGTAAGTATAAGCGAATATGGTACAAAACTTACCAACGATAGAAGTGAGGCATTTGATAACTTTCATAGCGTTCCTGTCGCCCACAACACGGCTGTTCACGACAGATATCTCATCAAACTCGTCCTTCTCATCGCCTTCCGTCAGAGTCAGATTGTCTTTACCGATGTAACATAGAGTGAGCATCTTGAGCAAATTCCTAGTAATATACCTACACGTGAGGACCGGCCCAAGTCTGTGAGCCAACCAGATAAGGCTTTCTGAACTCATATCCGATATTTTACAGGAATTCGATTCTTTGTATGGCTCGCTCGTTTCCTCGTTGTAACTCCGCGCGGTGTTTGTCGAGAACCCTTCCAAGTTCCTGTTGAATTCAAGACTCTTCACTTGTCTCGAGTGAGTCTCTTTCCTCAATTCGACATCGGGATTCTCGTCTTCCGCGAAGTGTAGGTAACTAGTGAACATCGTCTTCGTAGGGATGTCTATCGTTGGTGACGTCGGCCCCTTTACTGGATCATCCGCCACGCTATTCACGACTACGCTAACGTCTTTAGAGACCGTCGCATTGTTTTGAAGATTGAAGTATTTCCCGCTTGAGGGCGAGCAGAAATCCTTCGACGGGGACGGAGTATGCATCGCGTTGGACTCGTGTGGAGGATTCGAACTGTACGAATCTATCGACTCAGCGGGCGATTTACTCCTACTGCTGCGACTGGGCAATCTCTCTTTGTCGGTTTCGAAATGGAACAGCTCATTTTCGCTTCTGTTATCGATGTCCTTCTCTTTCATCCCTTCGCCGACATCGGCCGCTGTCTTTTCCACGCTAGGTGTCGCCACGTGCTCGGAACCGTAGGAAGTGTCCGGCGAAAATATGTCAGTAGTTGTGGATAGGGCGTTCTTGACATTGTCGTCAGAGTATCTTGGCTTTTTATTGGTCGTTAACCTGTTCTGGCATATGTGACCCGGCGAGCCTGCTTCCGTATTATCGTCTTTGTAACCTCCGACTGCCTCTACCAAATGCTGGGTGAAATTGTCCAGGAAACATTGTAGTCCAAGTCGGACCATTAACTGCAACAAGAAAATGTTGTGATACAGTTTAACGAACTTCTGCTTGCTAGAAGTGCTACTGGAGCTAGCGGCGGCGTCGATGTCTGTGACCTTGTGTTGTTCAGACTTGTTCATGAGCATGTCATCGTCCTCGTAAAGGTTCAAGATGTGTTTCAATAGTTTCTTTCTAGTCTCAGCAGGGCCTAACGCCTTGCTAACTGTATCGAACAAGTACCACGCGGCTAATACTGATGTGTCTTTGTTTTCCAACAACTCGATATAATGTGTAAGGAAAATGTCGAGGACGTCGAACTGGTTGTAAGAATTGATTTGGCTCAGCAAAACCTCGAGATGATTAGTGCAAGCTTGTATCTTTCCTTCGGCGATTTTCTGGGTGAAATACAACTTTGTTTTGTCTACATTTTGGTACTTCTCACACTGAACTCCGTCGCACTCGTACATGTACAAGATATTGAGCTCGATGCTGGTCAATTCGTACTCATGGAGGGTGCTCAGGAGCTTGTAGAGGGTCGTGAAGGTCTGAGGGAAAGGTATCAGATGCTGCATGAGGAGCGGTTGGAGGAGCTGCGAGGGCGTCGGCGGCGGAAGACCCTTGTCCGTCACTACTGACTTTTTGAGCGGCTCATCTTTAGGCGCCAACTCATTCCTGTAACTCAGGCTCGGCGGTTGCACGTCCAGTAACAGAGAAGCCATGTAGCTCACACACCTCGGGAGCACGCTATAGTTGTACTTCAATACTACTCGACAGCTGTTGAATCTTTCGAGGAAGTCTGTGGCGCCCGGCGTTCGTAAGGGGCGCATATGCCGATGGAGGTATATCTCGACGATCAGACACCCGACGACGAGCATGTCGCGGCGGCGGCTCTCGGTGACGAAGCGCTTGTAGACTGTCGCGTCGGTGGTGTACCTGGGGGCGACGGCGCGCGGGCGGCGCTCGGGGCTGAGGCGGCGCAGGTAGCCGCGCTCGTAGGCCGCCTGGAACATGTGGTTGGTGAAGGCGGTATCGTCATGCTCGACGGCGCGGCGCGGCTCGCTCTGCACCGGGAAGTGGTCGAGCGCGGGCACGGAGTCGCGGGGCCGGTCGAAGAAGCATTTCGTGCGGAACGCGTCGAGGGTTTCGAGGGTTTGGATGGAGGCGGCGGGGTTGAACTCCTTGGGGAGGTAGACGACGCCTTTGCCGAGTTCGGAGCGTTGGACGCGGTAGTGGCGCGCTCGGTCGGTTGAGGAGCGGGAGTCGCGGGCGGCGCGGCTAAGAGAACGGGCGCGGGCGCCGGGCGCGCGCGGCCGCGGCGCGCTCAGCCGCGACACGTGCTGCGGGAGGCTGCTGGACTCCTCCTCCTCGTCCGACAGCTCGTCCGAGCTCTCCGGCTTGATGGACTTCTCTGTGGAAGACGAGGCGTTGTTAATCTACACTAATATTATAAAGAGGAAAGATTTGTATTTTGTATGGTTGAAATGAATAAACTCAAAAACTACTGGACCGATTGCAATAATTTTTCACTATTAAAAAGCTGCATTATTCAGAAGTAACATAGGCTATATAATATCACGCTAGGTCCTATAGTTGTAGAGCAGTAATCGAAAATGTTTCAAAAACGGGGGAAAAGTATCGTTTCTGTGGCCTTCCGTGGCGTGAGCTGAGCATATAGTTAAAGTTACACAAAAATGCTCTATGGATGAATTGTTCATCTTAACATTACCTTTAATAAAGTCCGCGAGAGCATTATGTCTACCTTTTATAGTTTACCCATAACAATCGTTTTAATGATTTAGATGTTTGCTCCAAAGTAATGTCATTTTGGCGACGTGATTTCGAAGTAAATGGTTTAATAATAAAACGTAAAACTATGTAAAAAATCTTAAGTCACCCCGTGCGAAGCCGGGACGGGCCGCTAGTTCTTTATAAAGTGGAATATTTTCTTATCTCTTTATTCTTTATCTATAAGTGATTTCTTAATTGTTATTATTATTATCCTATGTTAAAAATGTAAATCCTGGTCTTCCTGAAATAAATAATAAATAAATTTTGGTAGGGAGTAATTATTTTATTAGATTGACAGATGTCCTGTGCAATGCATTTAAGATATAGGCAATATAATATGATATGAGCCCGGTTTCTCGATAACGGATGATTTAGACCGATGTAAGCGAAGATCGAAATGACGATCGGGTAGGCAGCTACATTAAAATTTTGCAACCAATTTTTTGGACCTTACGTCGACGCCCGCGCTAGACGAACTACTGCACACGGTCAGACTCACTGGCGTCCCGGGGCGCGGTCCAGTGCAGGCGCGGCGGCAGGTGCGGCGGCGGGCGCGGCGGGCGCGGCGGGTGCGGCGCGGGCAGCAGCGGCACCGCGCAGCCGCGGCGCGCGCGCACGTGCCCGTCCACCAGCGACAGGCACACGTTCTTCGCCTTCACTGCGGCGTTGCCGGACAGCCTGAACCGATTTTGCCATCAATTCAAACATGACAGAATCAAAAAGATATAAAGTAAAAAACCACCACAGGCAGGAACTCTACCCATGTTTAAGTTTTTATTAAGTCGACTTGCATTCATGGAATAACCTGGAATTATTGTTGAAAATCATAGGATTAATATTACCAATAAATTTATTACATATGGTTGTTTTTTTGCCAAAAAGCTGAATTTACTATTGTAAAAATATTTTATTGCGGTGGCAACCTTGTGGTAGTTTTTTTGATCTTGAATTACAAATCAGACTATAGTCGTAAAATGACCATAACTAAGGCAGTATATCATTGCGCACACGCATGTGCCTAAAACGATAGGTTCGCGAAACAATGCTCATATGCTTACATTACCATCACCATTCATACAGCAACCATACCATTAAAAAAAAATAAAGAGCGTAAAGTCTAGTGGTCATTTAGAGAAACTATAACTCATGTAATTTCGTAACTCACTTGTAGCCAAAAGTAATGTCGATCCAATGATGGAGGTTTTCTGAGACGTGTGCCGACTCCAATGCTTCTCTGTGCTTCGTTATAAAATCTTCAGCACAGGTCGCCCATGATGGTATCCCCAAATCCTAAACAAATATAGGCCACAAGTTAAAAATCACATAAAAATAAATGCATGTTTTCAGCTTAAACAAGTATGTTAAAAAATATCAAAAAAGATATATTGCTTTTTTCTTACAGGCAAGTCTTCATGAATGCTCTTGAAGACAGTGGGGTCCGTGTAGAACTCCGGTATGCACTCGTCGGGGGTCCACTCCTGCACCCGCTGGATGGAGGCGGGGTACTCGGCTGGGACCCACTTGTTACGGACGTATTTGCATAGAACCTCCTTGGGCGTTCTGCAAAATTAGGAGAAAAAAAAAAAATTTCTAGCTTCTTGACACTCTTTCAATACACACCGCTGCCAGAGCCCAAACTAAGCAGAGCTTGTAAAAATGGTGGTCAGAGACTGATAAACATACATAGATATTTATTAATACATACCAAAATACATTATCACACCCAGGCACTGAACGAAAATCGATGTTCGTCACACACATATGTGTCCCTGGCTGGAATCGAACCTACAACTCTTGGAACCTTAGCCAAGGTCACTAACTACTGATCCAGCGAGCTGATCAAACTCTGAAGATGAGGTTCATTTATTTACCCTTTACGAAAGTAAAGCGGCCCGCCGAAAGCGGCCCTCACCGCCCAAATTACCAATTTTTTTTTAGTAGTAGTTTAGTAGTTACCTCCTTGCTAAGTACACATAGCAAGTGATGTCAGACAGCGCGTCAGACACGTGGTGCGGGATCTGGTCGGAGTTGCCAACGTCATATGTCATGTCCAACTGTCTGTCGCCTTTGTTCAACCGGTACTTGGACTTGCTTAGATCTCGCCAGTTTCTACCTGGAAAAGTAGGAATGTCCTCGCTTAAGAAGTATAATGTAAAGCAACATACATATGAACATAATAATCATACTGTCTGATACAATCAGCATTTTTAGCTGTTCCCCATTATTCAAGTTTAGTATTAGTGCAAGTAATTGAGAGCTTGAAAATAAAATACATTGCAAATTTTTTAAAATAAAAAAATGGACTCAAATTTATACTTAAATAATATGATTTATAACTTAGGTAGGGAAGAGTAAACAAGTTTGCTGTAATTTCAGTGTCTGTTGCAGTCCTAATGCTGTAAGGCTTATTTGCTAAACAATCCCTTTGTTAATAGTTATAATATCTAACTAGTTCCCTCTGTTGTAAGTACATTTTAAATGAATATACTCACCACACCTAGAAGTAAAGTCTGTGACCCACGGCACCATAAAGTGAGCCTGAGGATCATTAGCACTTCTCCCTGCTAACTTATTGAGATGCAGCAAATAGTCCAAGTTGGATATCCTTCCTCTCACCCAGAGCATGCAAAGCTTCTCCAACTGCACTGCATTGTTCCTCCAACACCACTCTTCCCCCTTCTTTTCTGGCTCATGACTATTACTACTAACTATAGGAGTATTCTTCTTGTTCTGATCATGTATCAAGGATGCATCTAAGCAATGCACATTATTCGTAATCACAGGCACAATCTGAAGCCACAAGTTTTCCCTCAAATAGATATCTTGCAATGTGAGCATGCCCATACTCAGCCCTCGATCACTCATTGCCTTAGACATATGCAGAAGTTGGAATATTATGAACAATCCATGCCCATAATTCATATCAACCAAGTGTGGGCTGAAGTTAAGGCAGTCTAGTAAATTATGCTCATAATGCCCTCCATAAATTATAAAGTAATTATTGTCAGTCTCTAAGATAAACAATGCAGCTAGTAAATTGACATGTGTCTCATAAGATTTGGAAGCATACTTATTCGGAACTATCTCTTTGTACTCTACAACTTTTCCACTGACATCATGCTTTATCCTAATTATATTACATCCATAAAGCCGGAGCAGAACTTCAGACATCAGTTGGTCGTGTTCTAAAAGATTAACTATGGTACTTTCCTTGCTACTACTACTGTCATTATTTTGACAATATTTCTTGTAGGACTCCTTCCATAGATTCCTTTGATTGTTTTGGGAGACATATTGTAGGAGTTGTGAGAATGTCAGTGGTGCTTCAGTGTTGCATTCACCGAGCTTGTAACGAGGGAGTGGAAGGACCTTAGACGCTTTCTTATTCAATACCTAAAAAGTAATACAGTTAAAATCAACTTTAATTCAACCATATAATCACAAAAAAGTATTTGTATACCGAATTACTCCCACTATTTACGATAAGCTTAACGAAATACAAAATGAACTTGTTTGACAAAAACAAAGCCAACTCATAACTTATGAACAAAAATATGAAAATTAATAGCCAGTGCAAGATATACGCACCCTAATAAATATTTTCCTATATGGATAAGGTACACTTTCACCAGGTTCTAAGGTAAAATCGACATTGTTCACAGTGTTATCAATTTCCAAGTTTTTAAGCCATTTCTTCAACCAGGTGTTGTGGACGACCACAGCACAAAGGTTCGACGACGCTGTTGGAAATATATTTTTGCTATTTATACCTAATTCCTTAACAATAAAATCCATCTCAAAATCTTTTGTTTTGTTTTCAAGCGAGGTTAGTGATAAAATGATTTTGACAGATGTTGATAAATTAGTGATGTGACTATGAATTGTGTATTACCGATTAGGCTCAATCAGAATCTATAATCTGATTGAATATGATTTCGATTGATGAAGGTTTTTCTCTCTAATTGCAATTACAACTCTATTTCATATCTAACAACGGTTATTCAATTTTGTTAGATAAAATTATTTTTTACTTATTTCTATTTAAATAAACACGCTTGTTTTTAACTGGTTGTTTGTAGGTAGAAACCTACGGTGTTCTAATCTAACTTACACGCATAAGGGTACAGTTCCATTGAGGCGTGAAATAGAAGAGATGTGGATTTCAAGCCATGTGATCGGTGAAACGCGGCACAGCTCTTCTCCGCTCTGCTCCGCTCCATCTCAATGGAACCGCACCCTAAGAGTGGAAAAATCTATATTCTTCCTGAGGACTTTGCAAGTAGTAACTGGGTAAAGAAATATGCTAGGTTTAAATGTAATAGGGTCAAAATTTAAACAGTTTTTTGAATCAAGTCTAATTTAATAGTATTTGTATAATAAACATTTAATATAATTATAAAAAAACATACAACTTCAATAGCTATCAAAAACAGGAACAGGAATGAATTTGCTATGAATTAAAAACTTCTATTATCAGTGGCACACATCTAGCACCATTTGTAAATATCACAGGCTAAATTGGTCCTTGATTCACAACAACTTGCTTATACATAATGTTTTTCTATATGTAGAAATTGTACTCTTAGTACAGTTTTTACATAAATAATTATATAATTATCAAAATAGATTTGTATAGCAAACAGATTAAAATAATTATTCTGTTTTGCCCGATACTCTTTTCAAATAATTTTTCCATAAAGCATCTTTGTACACAAGAACTTGAGCTTCCGGGCACTTGGCAGCTACTATGCCTCGTCCCACTACCACCACATCTGCTCCATTCTCCAGCATCACCTTCTCTGGAGTATTGTACACTTGACCAAGGTTATCCTTGGCACTTTCTAGCTGCACACCTGGTGTCAACTGTATAAATCCAGGATCTTTGAAAGTGTTCTTATTCTGACATACAAAGCCACATACTAGGTTGGGGTACTTTGACGCCATTTTTACTGTTTCTGCTGTGTAATCTGCTGTGATGAGATTGGCCTGAAAAGATAAAAATATTATATTATTATGTAAAGCATCATATCCCCTAAAACAGTTTATTCTATTAAGTAGATAGAATTTTACAAAAGGTTCTTAAATATTTTAGTCTCTATGAAGATATAATATAAATGCAGTGAAATATTATAAAAGGATGATAAACAGTTCAATTTATGAACCCTAGTATTGGGTGGCACCACAATTTAAAATGGGAAACCCACTTTGTTACAATTTCTAATTATACAATAATCAAAATTTCTCAAAAATAATTGAAGTATCTACCTCACTACTCATTTCAGCTAGCAAGAATACTCCATGGCTACCACCACTCAGGGCTTTCAGTATGCCTTCCCCAGGCACTGAGTGCACCGTCACAGTGTCTGCCCACTCTGCTATCTTGTACAAGCCCTTATGGTACTGAAGGGACACTGTGTTACCAATATCAGCATATTTACGGTCTTCTAAAATTAAGAAATTGAATTTTTTCGCCAAATCCTTAAGTCTAGCAATGAAATCAGTATTGAAGTCTTCTATTATGTCAACATGAGTCTTAACCAGACAAACATGTTCACCGACTTTCTCCAAGAGATTCAATATGGCAGTAGTGTTTGTCAAATCAACTGATAAGCACAGATTTGTTTTCTTTGTTACCATAATGTTGAACAACTGTTTTGCAATAGGGTTTGTTGCAATCTCTGCTCTCTTTTCATATGGGAATAAGGTGCGGTCAACTGGCTGTCCTGCAAAATTAAAGTTAAGTCTATGAAATATTAAACTAGAAAAATAAATATTTATGAACATAACAATGTTTACATTTCAAGAGAACAATAACACCCAGGTTCCAAGTTCTGGGTGAGAGTGAATTATTTTTTATCCTAACTGACATTATGCTGATGGCTTGGAGCAGCCTAGTCAGTAAGCGGTAGTGAGATCCAAATATGAGGTCGACAGGCGCAATAGATCATATTGAGCCTGTCACACTCACACTGAAGGCCTGCTTAAATGCCGTTTCACACCCCGCCTGAAGAGCCTGGGATCATAGGAGGGAGGGAAAACATGACCTGGAAGAGTGTTCCATACCTTAATGGTACGGGGCAAAAATGATCTAAATCTATAGCTAAGAAGCAAGCCTACTTCATGAAACATAATTAATGAATAGTAGATACATACCACTTGAGGGTGCCTTTGTGCCACTTAAATAATCTTTGACTTTCAAAGCCATTTCTTCATCAATTCTTCCCTTCTCCACTAAAATGGCAATGAGCTTTGTCATAGTAAACAATGATTTTATTTGAACATCATTAGCAGCTAGATTTTCACTTCCTCCTTGCTCTCTATCCAATATAATAATTGCCTCTTTGGCAACTAATCCTTCCTTGCGAAGATCTTTCACAGTCTCCAAGACACTGGAACCTGATGTGACCACATCTTCAATGATGAGACATGTCTGGCCAGATTTGTAATGGCCTTCTATCATCTTCTTAGTCCCATATGCTTTGGCTTCTTTACGCCTCATAAGCATGGGTATCTTAGCTTCAACACTCAATAGTGTTGCTATTGGCAAAGCTGTGTATGGTACTCCACATAGGTGATCACATTTATTGTCTTTCAGAGCAAATTCAAATATAAGGTTGGAAATCAGTTGCTGAAACAATACAGGAATTATAAACTAATGTTCACGATACTTTTTTCCAGTAATAAAACAGTATAGAACTTACCATAACATCGGGATAACTGACGATAACCCTCAAATCGAAATACACCGGTGTTTTTATACCACTTTTAGTGGTAAATTCGCCAAATTTTACAGCATCGATATCAAATAACTTTACAGCAAGCTCCTGTAATTTGTTTTCGTAAATCATTTTTTATATTTGTGATTTTTCACTTTTGAAACTCTTTATCAAAATTAAACTTCACAAACACGTGAACTCTGGGATACCGATACGTCAAAATATATGAAGAGACAAGCAAGTGTGTGACCGAACTGACGGACCGACCGACAGTTAGGGCGGAGCCAATTGGAATGATGAATGAATGAAATTATGTATGATGAGTGAGAATCGGAACTTGCTGTCACTCATAATAAAAAGCTAGGAAATAAATAAATACAGTCTTCTGTAAGAATTAAGTCAATTAACCATATTAACTGTAAAGATCTCGTCGCATTAAATCGTACATATATTTTGAAAAAAGATTAATAAAACATTTATTTCAATTTATCAATAAAATGATGAATTAATTTTAGCTATTAATCAAAAAACTAGGTTCCACTGATCAGCTTTATTATCTTAGTGTTTTACAAATACCTTAAGTTACTACTACGTTGTTACTACTAGAGAACCACCACCACAGATCTATGAGAAATATGTATGGATGTAATTTAAGTCTATCTAAAATGGACTCTAGGTGAGTGAAATAAGGTCCTAAATGAATACAAACTGATACGTATAATAATGAAAGAGATGGCAGGAGCTTTTTACTTTCCTTCCTCCATTATCCAAGTTGCTTCATTTCTTCATTCATTTCATTCATTCGTGTCAAAAACGTCGTAGGGGATGGAGTGCGGTTGTTTGGATTTTGTTTGTATATTTTAGATTATTTTTCTGAATACTTCTATTAGAACTCGCTATTGGGAATTATTATTGTGAAAGTGGTACAGTGTTTCTATAGTGTGTGGAATTGTCACAACAACTACGGTGAGTGTTAACTGATAAACCATTTCGTAAATAAGAGAGTACTTTGTGTGATGAAAGAAGTCTTTCAAAAGTTTTTGGCGCTAATCTAAGCTTGTAAAATTTTTTAAAAATAGTTAATTTAAAAGTTTTTGTCTAGTTTTCGTAATAGCGCGGTCAGAGGGTAGAAAAAAAGGCAAGGACAATTTATTGGGTAGAGTCAGGTAGCGGGATTTTGTACCGATGTTAGGGTTAGGTTAAACCCACCCTTCGCAACGGTCCGTAGTGGGGTCCCCTCCCCTGTAAGGGAAAGTTGGGGTAGACAAAGGGTAATCACCCCTGTTCGGAAGGGAGCTTGGGCCTTGAGCGGCATTGTCGGGAGGGGTAGGGATCACTATTCTGTATTTCTGTAACTTTTTGAGCCGGTCTTGTTTAGAATGCGTGTCGTGGGCGGTGCGTCATAAACATTGAACTTTGTGTTTGTTATTGTGTTGTAAATTGCAAGTTTGATTTCAGATACAATAAATTCTTTTAAAAAATAAAATTTTAACAACACTATGGATATCAAAAATGTTGAAGGTAAATTTATTGTTGATTTTTCAAGACTTGTGCATGTATTATGTTTTCTGTTAAGTATTATAAATCTTTATTTTATTATGAATACTACACAATACATATTAATTCCTGTGAATGTCCTGCCAAAAAAATTTTAATTTCTATTAAGTTGATATATTTGTTGATTACTAATATTTTTCATTTGTTAATAAACATAAATACTCAAAAAGTAATGGTCTTTCAGAGGCCAACCCCAGCACATTAGAATATGCTCTGAAACGCAGCATGATATCTCGTAACAAGCTAGCGATCATAATCAAGACAGACACTGGTACCGAGTACTGCTGTGTGGAGTGTGAAGCTAAATATACAGAGAAAGAGGAGTTGGAAGTGCACTTGTGCACACACAATAAACAGTATAGGTATCTGTGTGGAATATGTGGCACAGGGTAAGGACTACTTACTTGTTACATTTTTTTTTAATTTAAATCAATTTTTTTGTAGTAGGTATGCACTTTTCTAAAACATTGAGAATATGCATTTCAAATGAATTAGAAACATATAAATTTGGAAAAATGTTGCTCAAGTGTAAGTGTTTTTCAAGAGAAATGTGTTAATTAATTGTTGAAAAGCTATTCTATTGATGTGGCAATCAAAATATACATTACTACATAAATTATATAAATAACTAGTGTATTTTTTTCTTGGTTAGTTCAATAATATTATAAAAATAAATTGTAGAATTAGAATTTTATGTCCAATACTTAAAAGTGTCACCTTTCAGGTTGAAACGTAAAGAGCACCTAGAACGGCACACATTGGAGCATCAAGAAGTGCGTCCATACAAGTGTCCGATCTGCAACAAGGCCTTCAAGCGGAAGGAACACCTTAACATACACAAGTCTATCCACAATGGAGAAAAGGACCAAGTTTGCACACTCTGTAACAGATGTGAGTTGTTTCTTACAATTTGTTTATATTATTACATACATGCTGTTTATTATTATTGCCAAGGTCAACATATTTAGGAAGTTTTTTTTTATGTATTAAGCTAACAAGTTGACCTCACTCCACCTGATGGTAAGCGGTAAGACCATATTGAGCCTGTCACACTCACCCTAAAAGCCCGCTTAAAGAGGAGACCACTGCTGCGGCAACAACGAGACAAGGCGTAGAGTCTCGCATTGGTATTGAGCTGAGCGGGTCGGAGTTGGCCAGTCCGCCGGACAGAAGGGCCCCCGTTTCTACGGGTCCCCTTGGCCGGCGGGCTGACCCCCTCCGCTCGCACAATACCGCCGCTAAGACTCTACTGGTCCAGCGCTTGCCCCAACAATGGTCCCCCCTGGCTCCGGTTCGTACAGTGCTGATCCCGGAACGCGACCTGACCGAGAGAGGTCAGAGTCACTTGGCGGGTTTGACGTAACAGTATGGTGGTAACAGCAACCGGTCGACAAAACGTGTCCCACCTAAAAGTCCATAAAATATGTGAATACCTTTCTAAGTCATGCATAAGTACTTATTTACTTATAGTTTGTAACATTCCATCTCACCTAATTTTGTTTGCTATGATTGTCTAAGGTATATCATTTTCTCCAGTTTTACAGAAGTTAAAAATGGTTGATGTTAAAGACTTATACTTATTAGATTGATGTTGTTTGGGTTCACAGTAAAATAAAACATTGTTGCAAATTAACTTCTAAAAGCTGTATAGAGAGGGGAATGGTTTCGTGCGAAAGGGTGCCCAAAATGTTTTTTACAATTGGATTTTATAATAAACCCCTTATCGATCATCAACATCAGTGTGCTCATGTGAATATCAGTATAGTAACATTTAGGGGTGAGAGCCATCCGCATCCCTGCAAGTCCGCTGATGATGACGAGGTTACTCCAAGCCATCATCGTAGTCAGTTAGGGAAAAAAGTATAGTCACAGTTTGCGAAACTGGCTGCTTCAAGACTACCGCCATATAGCGCGTAATGTGGCATGTTCGTTCAGTGCACGGCTGGTTTGCAGGCAATTCGCTCACGGTCGGCAGAGTCGGTACGCAACAGTTCGCAAACTCGATATTGAGTTACCGGCCAATACCCAGAATCAACTAGCAGACTATTACTGATGATAAGACGATTATCATCGATTCTCTTCTATGATATTCAGCTTAATTGTCTTTCCAGCTTTCAATCGCAAGGATCATCTACAGAAGCATCTTCAGACACACAGTAAATTATTCTTAGAGCAGCACATGTATCCTCTTGATGAGCAGGGGCTATTAGAAATCAAGGGGGAACCAGAGTTTATAGAGGTCAAAGATGATGACGAGTATATGGACATGGTGAAAGAGGAAATGACGGAGGATGATGTCAATGCATACGATTGCGATGTCAGTTTTATGGAGTATGATATGGAGGTAAGTTTGGTTGACTAGCTTATTTGTGTGTTAAGACGTCTTTGATTTGTTAAGTCCTGCTTTTACTTTTCCTAGGTAGGTACACACGTATAGAGACTGCAATGTTTTGATTAATTTTTGCGTACATACTATACTTATTTCATGAATAAAATAAAAATACTTACTGTCCAATATGTAATTTGAAAGTTTTTGGCGTTAATATCAGTTTAGGCTTTTTTTACAAAATTATTTCTATGTAATAATTATTATTATTATTCAGAGGGTTCAATTTGTGTTAGTCGTTATAGTCTAAGGTCCTATTATAATATCTAAGGCAGCCATCGTGGGGCGCCAAAATGTGTCTGTCAGCGTAAGCCGATTTCAGCGGTCCGCCCTCTCGGACCGTCCGTAGGGGAGTTAGGGGACACTAAGCGCGCTCCAAAGTTTCGATTCGAGTAACTCTTAAGCAATAGATAACGAGCTCAGTGTGGCTGTGTGGTAGAGTAGTGGGTAAATAGGACTTTACTTTAGTGGAAGACTTCACCAACCTCTCCCAATCTTCCAAACATTACTGCTCTTATTGGTCTCTTGACAAATGAAAAGTTTCTATAATGTTTTCGGCTCGATTAGATAGCAGCTAAAAGTATCTAGAATAATTCAGAAAGTCACTGGAATAGTTAGCAACTTTTTTCAAGTCCCTATTCTTTGGGCTCGCGGGCTAATTCGCGGAAGAGATATGGCATAACTTCTTTCAGCTGATTTAAGCAGTTCAAATTCTAAAGGCACTTCAATTAGTTTTATCATGTCATTCCCTAAATGAGTCATTGACAAGTGATGATGTTTTAATTGTACGTCCGCTGGTGTCCCGAATCCGTGAAATTGGGAAATACCCGACACCCTTCCCAGTAAATATACCCACACCCACCTATCTACAAAAAGGTGATGTCATCACAACAATTTATTTAAGTCGGATAATTAAATACATGGGAATACTATTGCAGGCCTTTTGCTAGAGGTATTTCTACGATCCCATTACAGGAAAAACGTAAAATCATCTGTAGCTAAGGTTCTATTGATATATATTATAAAGGTACATATACCTGTTTACCCTACGTTTACTTTTAGAGCTTCCTCCCAAAGGGAAGCTCCTTCCACTTGATGGATGCGGTTTCACATCCCCCGTGTTTATAACTTGGAGTTTACAGATGTAAATGTACTTCCTGCTGTTTTCCACTTTATAGTGGGCGTTAGCTCGGTACTTAGTACTTATGAATGTATAGACGAAGCACACAAAGGTCTACGATATATTCACCTTTACTGTAATGACACCCACGTGTTGAGTGCTTTTATCTGAGCTCTCGAACAGAAGCCCGTTTACAAAATTGTAAATAACATATGTGTGTATGTATAGCTTGTAAACCTACACGTTCAAATAACTTATCTTTGACTAAAACGGTACATTTCTCGCTTTATGCGTCAGTGCAGTGCTTCCGATAATTGAAAGTGTGTGGTCTGCCTCTACTATAAAAATAAATAAAGAGGTCTGACGACAATTGACTACACATATAAGTTTGCACACACATTTATTATTTTGTTAAACCCTGATTTGTCCAGAAATGCAATACAATCTAACGTCATTACAGACACTCTTCAACCTATTTAAAACCTGATCTACAGTACAATTTTTTTTTCAATTTCGTGTCTAAGGTTAAGCTAACATTAAAGAAAATTCCAGGGTTCAGAGCCAATAGACAACGACGAATATGCGGATTCTTACCAGGAGCCCAATGTTGAGATCCGAACGCCGGACAGCGGCAACAGCGAGCGGCCGTTCGTCTGCACCGTTTGCTACAAGTCTTACAAAAGGAAAGACCACCTGAAGATACACAGCTGGACGCATTTGGAGAAGGACAAGATCTGCAACGGATGCGGGAAGGGTGAGTCGATTTTTGACTTGACACTTGAACTTATGTTGTATAAGATTTTAGACTTTCGCGTTCCATCACACTAAATATTAGTCTTTTTGGGTCTACACGTTACGGACGTTTAGGTATAAGGACATTTCGACTGGGTTACACTAATCATGGTCGCGAGCGAACATCGGGCAGTAAGTAGCTATGTATTTGCTACTCTTAATATCGCGTGTAGACCCATAAAGACTAATATTTTTTTTATTATAATTATTATTTAATTATTTTTGCTGTCGTGTCATCTTAGCTTAGGTTTACTTTCGTGTTGGATTGCTGCGCAACAGCAAGTAGTGCAAAATGTGTTAGCTCTCTATGTGCAGTATGTTTGTGTATTACATGTTTGCAGTAATAAATATCGGTAAATGTGTAAAGGACAATGGGCAAAAATGTATGGAGCTTGGTCTATTTTTGAAATTGAGTGGCAGTCTCCGGAATCAGTATGTCTTGCAAGGCACTATTAAACAACACTATTTAAAAAAAAAATCGTGAGCATATACCGGTTAGTTTAGGAGATATTGAATATTGTTGTCTTTGTATATTTCGATGATTCAATGCAAAAATTGTTTTATTTTTATAGTATTCCTATTGTTAAGTGTATATTATAACTATTAAAAAGTCTAATATTTTTAAAGGTTTACAAGAAAATAAAAAACCGACCATATTTTTAAGATTTTATTATGATAAATACAATCACATACAAAAGGTACAATATAAAAACGTCCAAAGAAGTTTTGTCGACCGGTTGCTGTTACCACCATACAGTTGCGTAAAACCCGCCAAGTGACTCTGGCCTCTCTCGGTCAGGTCGCGTTCCGGGATCAGCACTGTACGAACCGGAGCCAGGGGGGACCATTGTTGCGGCAAGCGCCGGACCAGTGGAGTCTTAGCGGCGATATTGTGCGGGCGGAGCGGGTCAGCCCGCAGCCAGGGAGACCCGTAGAAACGGGGGCCCTTCCGTCCGGCGGACTGGCCAACCCGCACAGCTCAAACCAATGCGAGACTCCACGCCTTGTCTCGTTGTTGCCGCAGCAATAGTCTCCTCTTTAAGCGGGCTTTCAGGGTGAGTGCGACAGGCTATTGTGCCTGTCGACCTCATATTTGGATCTCACTACCGCTTATCATCAGGTGGAGTGAGGTTATCTTGTTAGTTTAATATTTTAAAAAAATGTTTATTTTTATAAAAAACTTACTCTATAATAATAGTGTCTAAAAACGCAGCAGGTAATCGAATTTCATCTTGGTATCGTGCCGTGGTTCCGTCAGACGAGTTTATACTATAAAAAAAAATGTCACTTTTCGTAGGCGTAGGTTTATTGTAATTCTGAATTATCCTATTTAAATAAAAAACCGCTGTTTGCTTTTACACAATTATCAAAATAAAATAGTTATGTAATAATACGTTAATGAAATATAACAATCTTCATGACTCTATATTTCTATATCTAACCATGACTCGAAGTAACTGCCATATAATAAGTTTTTATTTATGATACGAACTATGATATGCAATTGAAATTTGAGACTGCCACCCGATTTTTATTTTAGCCCAAAATGCCCATTGTCCTTTCTTAAAAAGTTGTTCTATGAAATTAGGATACAGTACAATAAATAAAACATTGTGGTCTAAGTCACCCATCGTTTTAAAATATCTCATAAATACAACGTAGGTATACAAATAACTTCAAAAAATATTCTTAAAAAAAACTGCCAACATAAATTTTCGAACGGTCAGAACTTCTCTTCAAAACTGTAACAAAGACACAATTCTCCCCCAATCGTTTAAATTACGTTACCGAAAAAAAAACATATAAAACACGGTCTTAGACCCTTCCCACGAAGCAGATACCTGTCACCTGTCATTGGTATCTAACGGCTTACCCCTTGCCTGGAGGGGTGGAGTTCGAGTCGCCGCGTTAGGGGTTCCAGCGAACTTTCTTGTTCGTTGCTAGCGTTGTTCCGATCTAACGTTTTTCAGTACACGTTAACTGCTTTAACTTCTATGGACCAGATGTTTCATTGTGTGAGTTAATCAGCAATTGCTTTATGGTTTTTTTTTATAAGTAAGAACGTTGTACATATTAGATAATGCCCTCTTGGTATTTCCAATAATGGGAACTTTTTGGCTCATTGAACGATAGTCGGCAAATTAATTTTAGCTTAAGATTAAACTAATATTCTATTCATTCATTAATTCATATTCCATTCATAATACAATCCATACTTATCATCACTTAATTTAAAAAAAAAAGCATTCGTTTTGACATTAATTTCATTCTAAAACCGACATAACCGAGGGCTACTGTAAATTCTTTTTACAGTAGGGTATCTGTCTCAATCTAGTACATGTCTCAAAACGCTTGTGTTGTAGTTACACGCTTGTTATCGATTACGTAGATCGAGAATCAAAGCTCATCCGAGATAAGAAAAATCAAAATCCGTCCGACCCAAATGTGTTATCTAGCGTACCCAAAACCAGTTCTAACGGCGTGACGAAAAAACGCACGCACACATACCCACGCTACCCCACCCAAAAATAAATTAGATACCACCGTCCCCAATCTAGTATCCCCTGGACGAACCCTCCCCTTTCCCCTCCCGGGCCGTCGGAGACCTCCACTGGTTGCGAGGGTCTTGAAAGGTTCAACACGAGCTGTGGGCGTAATCCGGAGGGCACAGTTTGAAGTCTGGACGTTGGGTCGGTATTGATTTTAATAACGCAATATAGTAAAGGGTCTATGTTACTAGTACGGTGTTTTGCGCAATTCTGGAGGAGATAGTTGGCCTAGACTGGTGTTCACGGGTCTTGCCTAAATATGTGAACAAAGGAACATAAATGACACTTCTTAGGATTTGAAACAAATTATTATGACCAAATTAATGCATACAGGACCTATTTGTTATCACTACTGATATAATATTACGGGACCCCATTTTTCAAAGAACTCAGAAAAACAATTTTCAAACCATAAAACTATTAATAAATGAGAGCATACAATGTGCACACAATCCTTAAACGAAACATTAATGATTACTCCATGGTATATTTGCGAATCAGTTTTCAATCGCAAAAATCTTCAATCATTGGAAAGTTTTACATACAATGCTTAAAAGAGTTACGATCCGTATGACTGCTCAATCTTGTTATACCCAAGCCAGTATCATATTCGACATACTGAATGTATCCGCAGACATCTGTTTGCCCAGACATGGAATATAGGGTACGTACTGTTTCAAAATTTGAAAGGGGCGTGAATCGCCCACTCCGCGCCTTACGACTTACGACACGCGGCCTTGCCTCGCCTGGCCCTCTCTTGAACCAGCTCAGCGTATTTTGAATCGAGTATTTAACATACAGTGCTGTAACGTATTACCAAAGTTGTAGCAGTATTTTTTGGAACTGGCCAGCTTGGTGAAACTTTTTTTGAGGATTTGTTTTTTTTTCCTAAGTTCACTTTTACCAATGTTGAATTGAAATATAACTCATCACATATCGTCACGGTTATGCTATTTATGGTCCAAGATCCCAGAGCTGCCAGACATCACTTATTTTCTAATGGACAAAATATATACGATTGAGTAGTGTTGGGGTGTACTATCATCATATGACTAGTTGCTACCTTGACCAGACGGCCATTTTTCAGATATCAACTAATCAAGGTACATCGAAACACTGCTCACCTCACTAAATTCAAATGGCTGATTTTAACATATATTTCACACAATATCATTAAAAATCAGGATTCATTACTCCCAGACACATGCGGTCGGCGGTTTTACCTTACAGACGCTTTAAAGCTATGAAAAAATTTTTACATTTACTTATTTTCTGATGCTTGATTTTTATATATGTTATTCAAACAACTAAAAAGTGCTCATCTGACCGCAATAATTATAGAATTGTACCTTACAAACTATTTTATTAGAAAAACTTAACTAAATTCAATTTAAAAAAAAAATCTAAAACAGTTGGGTCTGGTGAATGTTTGGCCCCTTGGATCGGTCTGTCCGTTTGCAAAACGTTTTAAAATAGTTGTTTGAATAACATATATAAAAATCAAGCATCACAAAATAAGTAAAATTAAGTAAAAGTAAAATATTTTTCATAGCTTTAAAGCGTCTGTAAGGTAAAACCGCCGACCGCATGTGTCTGGGAGTAATAAAACCTGATTTTTAATGATATTGTGTGAAATATATGTTAAAATCAGCCATCAGAATTTAAGTGAGGTGAGCAGTGTTTCTATGTACCTTGATTGGTTGATATCTGAAAAATGGCCGTCTGGTCAAGGTAGCAACGAGTCATATGATGATAGTACACCTCACCACTACTCAATCGTATATATTTTGTCCATTAGAAAATAAGTGATGTCTGGCGGCTCTGGGATCTTCCTCTATTATGATGGGTATTGTGCAATCCATAACTAATACAGATTTTTTTTCCTTATTGGCATTTTTTTATTATGTCTGAAGAATAAAACACAATATGTAGCATCAACCCTACATATAAAATCATACTTTATAAATAACTATGACATTGTTAATGGATGATAAGCTTGGTAGAAGGTACATAACATACTGTTTAGGACGAGTAGGATTCGTTGATTTCCTCATAACAGTAATTACCTGGATTATTCTAATGCGTTACGATGACATTAATACACAACAAAACGCGGAAACTCCTCTCAAATTGTTGAGTTATTTATATAGTTCATGCATTCTTGCAATCTGGAGCATTCTAATACTGGATGACTGGAATGTCCACCATATTTTGGGTTTAGTTCCGAATTCTATTTTGAAAGTCTTAATTATTTATTTTACAGTGATAAATAATAATAATTCAAACATTACTAGGACGAAGAACAAAATTACCATGTGCGACTGTAAAATAACAAGACATCACGAAATAAATAAATACAGTCGTATACAGAATTACACTTAAGTATGTATGTTATGGACCAAATGATAAATTGGGCATTATTCATACTGCTCGGTCCATATGAAAAATGCCCAATATGAGAGTGCAATTCAAGAATAATTATTCAAATAATCACTTTGACCGGGCATTATACATAATGTTTATCACATTTTGGGCAAAGTAATACAAACTTATTACTTAGTAGAAAAAACTTTAATTTTATTATTATTTGATATACAATAGTTTAATATAAAAAGTAGTTAGCCTCTAAAAATATTGTAGTGTGAAAAAAATGTCATAACAAAAGGGGGTAATGGACATAATTTGGCGGCGTAACTCGTAAGACACGCTATTATTCAAAATTGCAATATAAAGAAAGGCGTTTACACCCAAAATCGCTGAACACATGAGTGTCATTATTTTAGTATTGATGCGCGGGAAGATTAAGATTACGGAGACATTGGCTATTTATTGTTTTTCCTCGTTTCGGCATTTTAAATCAAAGTCCAAACACAAAGTAAAATCAACGTCCAATAACGCGTCAAACGTAACGGTCACAAAAAATAATAAATACACGGAGGAACGTAATCTATGCACACATGTACGAAAATGGCTGAATACATAGATAAATGTATGGTCAAAACACAGCAGCGGGGGGTTACGAATGATAAAATAATCGAATTACGTAAAAATATAAGTGAAGTTTCCCATATACAAAAATTATTCATCCTATTCTAAAAATTACGCAGTTTGTACAGTGAAACCTGACTAAGTGGGACCCGGATAAGTGAGAAACCTCCATATCTAGTACTCAATCGGGGGTCCCAACACCTAGGCACTGCATTACCTCTGTTAGTGAGACGAAGCAAACCTGTATATCTGGGATTCATTCTTTCGAATATTTTTTCTTATTTGCCTCTGTTACTGAGACAGCGAGTGTATTTCATATCTAAAAACCTCTGTTACTGAGATAAAATCGTATTGTTTGTTTGCTTACTTATTCTTATTCTACCCACAAATTCCGCACTTAAAGACGAAATTTCATAATTTCAATGACCTCCAATTTTAGTTTCGCTTTATTATCATACAGATGTTTGTTTGAAAAATGTCAAAACGTCAAATAAAATGTTTATCATTTCGTGAAAAACTGAAGTTGATATCCATTTATGAAGTACAGTAATACCCCGAAGTTACTCGATAGGTGGGACCGTCCGCTATCCGCGTAAGTCGAATTCGCGTAAGTCGGGGTACAATTTTCCATACAAACCCATAAAAAGCGTGTATAATTAGTACCGGATACTAAATTAATGTAGTATAATTTAAGACCTTAAAATGTTACTCATAGAAAAATTATAACTGTATAAACATCATTAGAAGTTATTTTAATGTAGAAGGTTTCTCTAAAATCTTACAAAGGGGTCTGAAGGGTCAAACAAGTTTCCTTCTCATGGAATATCTCTCCGTGGCATGCTTTAGCATTTAATTAAATCATTGTTATGTAACCAAAATATGCTCTTATTTGGTGTGGATGTTTCCTTTCTTGACTTCGATTGCGCGGTCTTCGGCATTTAAAAACCGCGTAACTCCAAATTCGCGTAAGTCGGGGTAGCGTAAGTCGAAGTATTACTGTATTACGAAAACTGAAACGTTTACGTTCATCAGAATATTTTGAACTTGAACAGTGTTTGCTAGCTTGAGTTAAGCATGTTCGTAACATAAACGTTCCGATAAGTAGACCGATGATGATTAAAGTTGATTTAGAATGTTAACGTAAAACATTTTTTAATAATCGCACCTCTATATCTGAAATAACCTGTTTTCTGACCTCTGTTAATGGAACCCTCTGTAATTGAGACAGATATTTATTTATACCTGGATATCTGAGACACTGGGTAAGTGGAGTACCTCTATAAGTGAAACAATATTGCTGGTCCCTGGATGTCTTACTTAACCAGGTTTCACTGTATTACCCATTACGTCACTATGGAAACGTGTCAAACAGCGTAACTTTGTAAAAAGCGTTATACAGAGTGGAAATTTTACGTTTTTTTTTATTATTAAATTATTTTAAAGCACAAAAGACAATTATTTTTCTCAAATTACGCACAATTCGATGGCCCCACCGAATAAACGTGTAATAGCCATTGCACAAAAAAATTTTTTTTTGGTATTTCGTTACATTAGCCTCTCCTCTACCTCCCCAATTTTTTTTAGAATTTTTTGATCATAAACAAGCCCGTAATTGCATTAAAAATCTTTTTTCCACGGAAATAATATATTTTTTTGTCACAAGAATATTATTATAAGTGACTATTACATGCCTCATACTTTCTCTGTTTCACAAGAATAAACGTGTATAAACAGCAAAACGTTTGATATTGTTAGTTCTTTGTTGTTAAGTATAGGCAATATGCGTTTGCACGTTTATTCGTGTATATTTTTTTGGTGCTTTTTTGAGTAATGTGTCTTGCACGAGAAGTAACTTAGCAAATAATTTTGCATTGTTTCTTACTATAATAGATAAGTTTTAATATTTATTGCTTTAAATCAAGCACCAGTATTTCATTATTCTTAATAAAATAAAAAGTAGAGTAAAAATGCCTTAACTAAATATAAACGACAATCAATTTTTGCAATCGGGTCTCGCAGGGTAATAATAGATAAGTTTTATAATTTATTGCTATAAATCAAGCACCAGCCGTGTGGTGACGGCGTAAGAATACAAAGTGTTGAAGTGGAAGCTATGTATGAGGAAATTAGTAGGGGCCATACATAGCTCCAAAACACATTTCACTGTTGTAATGGGAGACTTCAATGCAAAGCTGGGCCGTAGAAGCGATGGTGAGCTGAAAGTGGGACAATTTGGATATGAACATGAGATTCCGCAGGGGACAGATGCTAGCTGACTTTATGGAGAAAGAAGGACTTTTTATGAAGAATTCATTCTTCCGAAAGTCGCCGCACAGAAAATGGACCTGGTTGGGTCCGAACGACTGAACTAAAAATGAGATAGACTACTTCATGACCATTAGGAGACGTCATTTCAACGACGTCTCTGTGATCAACAGGATTAAAACCGGAAGTGATCACCGTATTGTTAGAGGCACATTGAATATCAACGTCAAACTGGAAGGAACGCGTCTGGTGAAGTCTACGCTCCGACCATCGAAGGCACATATCCAAAACCCCGAGAACTTTCAGCTTGAACTGTCAAATTGCTTTCAATGGCTGGACGGCTGTTCATCAGTGGAAGATATAAATAGCAGGCTGTAAACTGAAATGTTCATACGGTACGGTCCAAGTTTTTCAAAAGCCACCGTAAAAAAAAACCTCAAAAACTATCCGACCATACCCGACACCTCATCCTCATCAGGCTAGTCGACGTTTTTTGACGCTGAAAACTTCGGATGAAGCTGAGTCATATAGGCAGCTGAATAGACTGATTAGGAAATCTCTGCGACATGATTTACGCTCCTTTAATACCCAGCGTGTTAAGGAGACAATTAAGCGGAACCAAGGCTCCAAAGTGTTTGCAAGAGACGCGTCTATTGGGCAAAGCCAACTGACAAAGCTGAAGACTGAAAATGGACGCGTGACGTCAAACAAGTCAGAGGTGCTACGGGAGATAGAGAGGTTCTATGGGCAGTTATATACCTCGGTCTGTGCTGAGCCAGCTATTGTGGCGACAGACCCCAGAGCAAAGCTAACCCGACACTATACCGAAGACATCCCGGACATCAGCCTGTACGAGATAAGAATGGATCTCAAACAACTTAAGAAAAACAAGACACCGGGTGAGGATGGAATCACTACAGAGCTCCTGAAAGCGGGTGGAACACCGGTACTAAAAGTCCCTCAGAAGCTCTTTTATTTCTCCCCGCTCGACGGCAAAACGCCAGAAGCATGGAACCCCTGCGGACCACAACACCCCTGGGTGTTGTGGTCTTATTCTTCAAAAAAGGTGACAAAACCTTACTGAAGAACTACCGGCCCATAACACTGCTAAGCCATGTCTACAAGCTGTTCTCTAGAGTCATCACGAATCGTCTCGAACGCAGGCTTGATGACTTCCAGCCTTCCGAACAAGCCGGTTTCCGAAAAGGCTTTTGTACCATAGAGCACTTACATACGCTGCGGCAAATTATACAGAAGACGGAGGAGTATAATCGGCCACTATGCTTAGCGTTCGTGGACTATGAAAAAGCATTCGATTCCGTCAAAATTTGGGCGGTTCTTAGATCCCCACAGCGATGCCATGTAGATTATCGGTACATTGAAGTGTTGAAGTGTTTGTATAACAGCGCCACCATGTCAGTCCGAGTACAGGAAAATCGCACGAAGGAAATCCCCTTACAAAGAGGAGTACGACAGGTAGTTGTCATATCTCCGAAACTGTTTACTGCTGCTCTGGAGGATTCCTTCAAGCTGCTGGAATGGCAAGGACTTGGTATCAATATTATTGGCAAGGCGAAATACATCACTCACCTTCGATTTGCTGATGACATCGTAGTCATGGCCGAGTCGCTGGAAGATCTAGGACAAATGCTCGATGACCTCGATAAAGTTTCCCAACAAGTGGGTCTTAGAATGAACATGGATAAAACAAAAAATATGTTTAATGTTGCACCCACCGTACAAACTGTTGGGAACTTTACTCTCGAAATTGTGGACGAATATATCCACCTCGGACAGGAAAATCAACTTTAGAGAGAGAGGTCAGTAGGCCGATGCAAATCGGCTGGGCAGCGTTCGGGAAACTGCACAACGTGTTCTCGTCCAAAATACCTCACGTGTCTCAAGACAAAGGTGTACAACCAATGTGTTACCTGTGATGACTTACGGCGCTGAGACGTGGTGCTTCACAAAAGATCTTTTTAGAAGGCTCAATGTCGCGCAGAGAGCTATGGAGAGGGCTATGCTCGGCATTTCTCTACGTGATCGAATCAGAAATGAGGAGATCCGTAGAATAACCAAACTTGCTGACATAACCCACCAGATTAGCAAACTGAAGTGGCAATGGGCCGGCCACATAGCACGAAGATTGGGCGGTCGTTTGGGCCGAAAGATCCTTAAGTGGAGGCCACGTACTGGAAAGCGCAGTGTGGGACGACCACCTACCAGATGGACCGACGACCTGGTGAAAATCGCTGGGTTTTGTTGGAAAGCTTCGGAAGAGGCCTATGCTCAGCAGTGGGCAGCAATGGGCTGAGATGACGACAATTTCATTAAAGATTATGTTGGAATTTATTTAGTTCTCAAAATGCTTATAAGATAAGCTGTTTGTTTTTTTTGTTGATTTTTGCTCAATTTCTATAGTAATGAGAAATATCTCTATGAATGTCATAGGCTGATTATTATAAAAAATTGTTTCATTGTTATTATTATGATAATAAATAAAAATAATATATAAAAACAGAAGTTTTGTTTATTTTCCCTTTAAAGATTATGCAACATATTAATATTACATAGCGTGAATTCATAATGTTAATATGCATAACACATTGTAAAGCTAACTTAATGACACGAATATAAATGTAATTTTTATTACCATCCATAGATCACCAAATATTTCTGTAAAACAAGCGTGCAAACAATTGCAGCCGCCATCAAAAGACGCGAGATTTCCCTAGAATAATAGTGTATCATTGCGTTATGTTCATCAACATCGTTTAAATTCACACGAATAAACGTGTAATGATCTATAACAGTCTACTCTAATTTCACTCGAGTAATTGTATAATATGGATTTTCTTGATTATTGACTAAATTAACGACTATTCCTTAAAATAAAATAAATCAGCTAAAAGATTATTTTTTTATCTTTAATTTCATTATACATTGTTTTAACCTACCTATAATAATACCCGAGATAGTAAGGATTAAACGTTTTTATTCTCTCCTGTAAAATTGACGTTTTTCACATGCACGTTTATTCGGCGGAGCCATCGAATTATCATATTGCCCAATTATCACATAGCCATATAATAATGACCGCGCATAATGATAAATAATGAAGTTGAAATAATAATTAATCACTTGGCCCGATAGGGCTAGACATTATACATAATGCTCGGGCATTATTAATAATGCTCGCATTAATCACTTGGTCCATAACATGTATATTAATAAGACTCAGGCACACCAATCTTCATCACACCAATATTTGTCCCGAGTGGGAATCGAAACCACGGCTGCTGGCGTAAGAGACGGGACACTATCCAATGCGCCATTGACCCAGTCAACAAATAACCATTTATTTGTGACTATGGTGACTCATCTGATGATTGTTATTTCGTTCATTATACTGTTATTGGTTTTGGAGCCACTTGGGCAGGGGTGCAGTATTTGCCTTGCTTTATTTATATTGCCAGATGAAAAAATTCCACTTTTTTTTGGAATAAAGCCCTCTCCCTTCATTTAGTCCCCCACTCGACCTAGTCGCCCTCCATCCCCGGGCCCTTTTGATATGAAAATAATTTAACAAAAGTTCCCCCTTCTGGCGAACCCATTTATATTGGTGCCTAGCACCAGCATTTTGTAGACAGCATTTTCCTTCTCACCAACCTTGTAAACGAAATTTGAACCGGAAAATTTCATATCCTTCGCTTTTTACTCGGCTTTTGTTGAGGTTTAAGCTTTCCTTATTTCTTTTGATTTATACACATACAACCACAAGTCAGCTATCTAGTACATAGGGCACCATTTGAATAGGGAATCCTAAGCAAACATTATTTCTGTTAGATGGTACTTGCAGATCCGAAACGTACGATCCCTTCATGAATTGTTTTGCGATTGTTTTGTCCAGGTAACGGTTTGTTTTATGAACAACTAGCTTTCCGCCCGCGACTTCGTCCGCGTAGAGACGTTTAACAGGTAAAACTTCCTTATAGCGCAGTCGGTTAAAAAGTAGCCTATAACCTTGTCTAGGCTCTGGACTATATCTGTACCAAATTTCATTTAAATCGGTCCAGTACTCTATGCGTGAAAGCGTAACAGACAGACAGACAGTGTTACTTTCGGATTTATAATATTAGTAAGGATAAGTAATTCTACAGCGCAGGTTCGTTCATGATGGAAATATGAACGCAGCACGCGGCGATATCGCCTCGAAATCGCTCAAAAATCGCTAGGTGTGAACACGCTGTAATGTTATTTTTCTGCATAAAACTACAATGTCGATCTTGCGTTATTCCACTAATCAGGGATAAATTCCAACATTTTTATACAATGACTCTTAAAATTTATATATGTAGTTATGCAGATTTTTTTCATTGTCCTGTAAAGTTCATTCAAATTAATTGAGCGGTGTTGTTAATAATTAATCAACGTTTTTATATTTGGACCGGATTATTCTGTCGATAATTAAATATTACCATTTACCTCTCTATTTTATTTTTCCCACAAATAGTAACACTCTATCTGTCAAACTACTCCGTTACTACAAATTACGGATTCTTGTTTAGTACGCAGCTATCAACGTTATCATACTCACTTGATAGTATTTTCAACCGACTTCAAAAAAAGGAGCAGGTTCTCAATTCGACCCCTATGTTTTTTTTTCTGTTTGTTACGCGATAACTCCGCCAATTGTGAACCGATTTGAACAAATCTTTTTCGGCGTATAAGTAATACCTCAAAAGTGGTCCCATTTAAATTTAATAATAAAAATAAAAATCCCCAAGGGTGGAAAATTGGGTATGAACTTTTTTATACGCAATATCTCCGTCGATTATAAACCAATTTGAACGATTATGAGGTAGAGCACACACGCACTAAGCTCCCCTCCCCCCTTCCTGATTGACGGCTCGGTATATGATGTAGGTATTATCCGTCGCTTTAACGAGTTTGTCATTGGATCATACAATTTTTTTTTACTAATACTACGTATTAGGAGTACTTATTTATAAGAAAACATCCATATAATTATACTGTTATTTATTTATATTCATGACCAATATTGAAGTCACATCATAACAAAGAATAGCCGCCCAGCTATATGCCAGTATTTTGACGTAAATTGCAAATTTATGTCAACATACTGGCATATAGCTGGGCTCTAAGGGCAGCCTTGACGCAACATCTGTTGATTCCACAATCGCCGTTTCGCTTTAAGCCGGGAGCACACTGCTCGCACCTGCATTATGATACAACGCGGTGGAATGTGTACGTTCAGCGCGGGGACCGACGTGCCCGCTGTAGTGACCAGCGTGAGTCAGGCGAGGCTGGCTGCCTCCCACCGGCTTGCTGAGGGTATTGACCCCCCCCTCGGTAATTGGGGAGCGCCCGTGGAGACGTAAATAGGCCGACAAGGACAGACGATAATGTGCACTCCGCGTAAGCGTGAGGTATTGAAATTAGTATTTAAATGTTGCCTATTAACAACAATGCGTAAGCCGTGTAATTCGGATTGTATTAGTCACCAACAGTTCCTATGTCAATGCAGTAAGGTTCATATTGTTTAGGTTCGTTCGTCGTATGATAGCACGCTGTCGTAAGTATGGTTCGCACATTCATCGGGCTCATTATTTACGCTTGCTTACGTGCACAAATGTGTGTTTATTCATATACAAGAATGTAATAGATAGAACCGAAAAATATCGACTGTTTTAGTTTTAGATAAACTGTCTACTTAGCTAATTTTGTTTTATAATAATCCTTCTCGACCATTGTGTTTCCATTGCAGTACAGCTGGCTTTGTCTTTACCGTATCACCGTAGTTATATTTGTAGGGTTATTAATATAATTATAAACAAATTATAACTTTATAATGTTCAGTTAGTAAGATCAATAGCTCGTCGTACCTCCCCCTAGGTGGGAACGGAGCGGGTCCGACCTTTGCCAGGTCATCGCTCCAGCCGTGGGGGGCCGTCCCACACGCGGTCTTCCGGTTTGGGCCCTCCATTCGAGCATGTTGTCCCCCCACTCTCCCCCGTCATAAGCTGTTATTATGCTCCACCGAGCGCGCACCGTAGGCGCTTACACTCCAACACGATAACTACATGAAGAAACTAGAATATAATGATATAACAAGGTATTTACTTTCTTGGTGTAATACTAAAACGTTTAGCTCTAAGTTTTTAGTCTCTAATGTTTGAAGAGTAAAGTTACCATAACATTATTTAGGCTCACCAGGCCTCTTCCAAGTTTAGTACGTGTAAGTTATTGTATACTTATTAGACCTTTTATGATAATACGTGTTTGATTTGATAAATCTCAGTAAGATAAAGCAATGTTTACTCCAACATCAAAGTTTTGTTACAAAATTAGAACCAATACGATTAAACCCACCTCCTAGGATATGTCAGACATCAACACACTAGGCATAATATAAGTCGTATTCGTTTTAACCATGAAATACCTAATTGGACGGTGTAAAATGACAGGAATCGGGTCACCGGTCGGTCTCATATATCTTGTTTAACGCAGACTTCCCGGTTTATAGAGCAATCTACCCTCGCCTTGCTCTAAACGTGCCTGTAAGTCTAGGTTTGACTTACATCTACTCAAATGTTATGACTTTAAACCTTATCAACATTGTATTCAGTTACAGGGCTATTTTTGAAAATATACGGTTGTAATTCTCGTTTTTACTGGAGTAGTAACTTGCGTAAATAAGCGAATACCTACAAGAATAGCCCTTAAAAATAAAATTGATGAAGTAAACAAACAAAAAAGACTCAACACAATAAAGGACGTGGAATAAGTTAAATAGCCTAGTCAGGGCGGACGATAATAGGAAAATGAATTAAAAACATTAAATGCTGGCAATGACCTACCCTAACACATTACTTACTATCATCGCGTACGATACAATCTTTTATAAGCACAAATCAATCTCCATATTTTAACAGGCCCAGTGACCCTTTTACTGAGTTATGCCGCCCTCGCAAGAACACGCATTACATCTTTGCTATGGGGGAACTAGCACCCCTACGGATTTAGCCCTGGGCGCTCACTGAGCTCTATATTTACCCCATGCGCAGAGTAGCTAGAAACAGTGGGGAATCTTCCCTTGAAACTACAAGTGGTCCATGTACAATAGGTATAGCATCAATGTAAGATTACCTACTATAAAATAGTAATTATACAACAACATTAGGAAACGCCAGCGACTTTAAACCTCCGAGTCAACTGAGGTTTTTTCAGTTAATGTCACAGCCGTTAACTTTACTGTGGCTTATATATTCTGTAACATTACACATTGCGATGAACAATTTTCGCATGTGAAAATATAAATTTCAATGCTATTTTGTGCGGCCGTTTGGGTGATAGGGGGAAGGGGGGATAACAAGAGTATCTCCATCATGGCCGAATCATTCGATCGATAGTCATCGTCGCACTGCATACATCATAGTACAACACGTAGGTTGGTATCTGGCAGGGATTAAGCCCGGATTTGGTGCTACCAGTTAATGGAATATGTAGCGTCAATCAATTTATTATTATGTAGGCATGATGCTGACTACATAATCAAACAACAATAAAATTAATTAGGGTTTTAAGTACGTTACGTACACGTACAATATCGATCCTAAGTCAGCCTTTGCCGTCTCACCGAATTATGAGAATAAGGGAATATAGATAGCGCACTTGTTTTTGTGCGCACACTTGTGCACTATAATATGTCCTGCGCACTTGGCTGATCTCAATTGAGATCGGCCGCCATGGCTGAAATCGGTCGGACGCCTTACGATCCTAAGTCGAAAATAGGTGAGCTAAAATCTCGAAGGCTTAACTTCGTAAAGGGATAATATAGAAATGGAAAGGATTGGCGGGGAATATTGGGTAGTGCTCCTGTCTAATGCGCCAAGAGTGGGTTCGATTCCCACTCGCGAGAACATCGCATAACCAACAACGGTCATAAACATACAACATGTCTGGGAGTGTTATATTTAAGTTTATATGTGATACCACTCTTGTCTCTGATATGAGTTAAGTTATCACACAAGTACTTAAGCTAATTAATTATCATTGGACCAGATCAGTGTATGTAATGTCGTGTAATATTTAAATATTATTGTGACATACAGGGACAATAGGGTTGTGACATTGTTTTTGCTTTTGGACCAAACAAGCATTTTGGTGATTGTTTACCAAGTATTAAATATTACAACAAACTAAGGCCGGGAACTCTTTGTGTACCCTATTACCATAATACTTAAAAGTTTTCATTCCCATAACAAGCATCCTCAGAATTCTTTTTCGGCATAAAAAGTCAGAATCGCAGTAAAGACTCGTGTAACTCGAAAACCTCGTTTCACGTTATTCCCAAGCGGCTTCGTCGCCCCTAGAAATATTCCAAAACGCGTCCCCTCCCCATCTGTCTATAAATAAAAGCGTACCAGCCGGACCCCCCAGTACCCGCGATCCTTTCTGGGAACCCTCCCTTTTTTACCGTAACCGAAAGTGACGCGCAACGCACCCCGCATAAAAACCGTTGTGTAGCCCCGGAGTGGTGGCTGATGTGCCTGGCTGTGTTGCCAACGTACTGAAATATTTGTATTTAAAGCCGATTTAAAAAAATATAGAAGTTTCTCAATTTGTCGAGATGTTTATTTTGTTGCCATAGTTCATGATATTATGCTAAAACGTTTCAAAGTTTTCATACGATCAATTCAAAATGACACTAACGGTTTCCTACAACATTATAATAAAGTATTCTTTTATTTAGCGGTTATTTCATATTATTTAAAAAATATACCAAAATTATCACGCCTACAATGCCCTCGAGGGCAGAGTACATAGAGCAATCCGGATTTCCTAGAGTTAATTCACATGAAAGTTGTGACGAGTAGCTCGTATTCCTCACTTTCACAACATTAAAATCCCAGTACATCAATGTGTCTCTTAAAATAATATAATTAGCATATAGTAATCGTACATTAAGCTATAGGATTAAAAACAACAAATAAAAAAATATAGTAATCGGTTAGAACGGGTGCAATCATGGAATGGAACATAAAAATCATACTTAAAACAGTCCACAGAATATCGCACAAAATCATTATCTGGTAACATTGGTACCCAAGTGCCCGGGGCGGGTAGGCGATAACTGGTCGTGGGGGGCGCCCTGGTTGCCAGCCGTCTCTACGACTAGTTTCGAAACATATTCGCGATAACATACTCGTATGAGGTACTTACACAATGCAAGAACGATTTCACATGAACTTTCAATAATATTATGGGTCTTCTTTTGTTTGCGTAAAAGTATCATTAAGGAAAATTATGTACATAAAATATATTTAAAAAAAATTGTAGGTACGAGTATATTATGTAAATAAATTGAAAAATCACAAAAATATTGTACAAAATAATTTTGTTATTTTATTCTTAAATGACTATCTATGGTTCAACATTTTAAATATGTAATTAGTTACTTATCTTAATCCGCCACATCAAAGACATCATCATTTTGAAATCTTGGTCTGTTTATTCTGGAATATCCAGACCAAATAGATCAAGTAGTATGATGTTACATCAAGTTAGCATAAATACTTAAAGTTTTAAAAACAAACAAACATGACGGACTTTATTTTTCAATTGTTTCATCCTTTAGGGACAGTGAACCGTTACAAAGTGGCATCGCATCTACCTGGCCCTAAAATATTCCCTTGGTGGGACCCTTCGCGTGTATACCTACGCTTGAGAGGGGTTTGGGCTTAGGGGATAAGGGGCGCCGTGAAGTGCGTTATCTACGGGATCCGGTGGGAAGCGCTCGATGCTTACGTAAGGGATAGGTTCGGTTATCTATGAACTTTATGTTGTGTAGCTGAAACGGATTTATGCAATACGCAATTCATACAGATTTTGTTTCGCCGTCAATGTAACGTTACTACCAAGTTAGTAGTAATATTAGTAGTACTAACTAAACCACATTATGTACTTTTATTAATAGACTTACGATTAATTTCGATTTCCGGCAAACCTTCAAATTCTATTGAAAAAACTTTAATCCTAAAGTTTTAGGTAATGAAAAGATAAAGATTTGTTTTTCGATCGAAAATACGGTCTTTGTGATAGGTACCTATACACCGTGAAATTTAAGTGGTTGTTTTCCCGTGGCAGAAGGATTTGCCTTTAGTAATAGTATCGAAAGCGGGAGTGAGATCCAAATATGAGGTCGACAGGCACAATATACCATATTGAGCCTGTCGCACTCACCCTGAAGGCCTGCTTAAATGCCGTTTCACGTCCCGCCTATATATTAAGTATTAGTAAGAGTGAGCGCCTATATATTAAGTACTAGCTTTCCGCCCGCGTCTCCGTCCGCGTAGAGACGTTTAACGGGTAAAACATTACATCTTTATAGCGTAGTCGGGTAATTTCTCAGGCTCTGGACTATACAGGGTGTCCCAAAAAGTAGTGTCAAGCGGAAGTCCTGAGATAGAACACGCTATGGGGCATCTGAAACACCCCCATGTATGTTCCGCGATTTTTTATAGTTTTCGAGTTATGATTTTTTTTCAAAATTTTTGAGAACAACTGACCTAACCGACTAAAATTATTCTTAAGAAAAAAGTATTTGATTTTTTTGAGTAATTCTTTTTGCAAATCAATTTTCATGAGTTTTTCTTTAATGCCTAAAATATTTGTCTCCATAACTTAACTGGAAGTTATCAAAATTATGGTACAAACTGAAAAATTATGTTCTGTAAATAATGTCTTACAATTTCAACGTTAAATTTAAAATATTAGGAGGTAGCTGCATGGCTCCTCAGTAACTACAAAAACTGCGCCAGACTCTCAGCTTTCATAATCATTAATAAAAACTGGTACTTAATGGGCTACTTTTGCTGAAATCGGACTTCAAAGACAGAGAGGTAGAAAAATCATAAAATTAGCCTTTTGATGAACAAGTATTATTTGGACATTTTATTGTTTCGAAAGTTAGTTTGTTTGTTAACAAACCTAAATTTAATACAGGAGCACTCAATGCAAACATTTGGATGCTTTTTTTTTGTTTAATTTAATTTTCATTGCGCTTACACTGTTTTCACATTTCAATACGTATACCTTTGTTACAACGAACTTGACGAACTTTGCTTTGTTTACGGACTTTAATAAACGTTTACTTATAAACTTCTCATAATAAATAATTAAAAACAATTACTTTTTTTTCAATAAAATTTCCATTTTTAAAACTTAATTTTGATTACAAATAAAACTTTCAAGTGGATATTTCTTAGCATTTCTGGTATAATTTTGATTGTTAGCGATCTTATGAACTTTAGAAACAATAAAATGTCCAAATAATACTTGTTAATCGAATGTCAAATTGTATGATTTTTCCACCTCTCTGTCTTTGAAGTCCGATTTCAGCAAAAGTAGCCCATTAAGTACTAGTTTTTATTAATGATTATGAAAGCTGAGAGTCCAGTGCAGTTTTTAAAGTTATTAAGGAGCCATGCAACTACCTCCTTATATTTTAAATTTAACGTTGAAATTGTAAGACATTATTTACAGAACGTAACTTTTCAGTTTGTTCCATAATTTTGATATTTTCCATATTAGTTATGGAGACAAATATTTTAGGCATTAAAGAAAAACTCATGAAAATTGATTTGCAAAAAGAATTACTCAAAAAAGTCAGATACTTTTTTCTCTGCAATATTTTTAGTCGGTTAGGTCAGTTGTTCTCAAAATTTTAGAAAAATAATCATAACTCGAGAACTATAAAAAATCGCCGAACATACATGGGGGTGTTTCGGATGCCCCACGGGGTGCTCTATCTCAGGACTTCCGCTTGACACTACTTTTTGGGACACCCTGTATATGTACCAAATTTAAATCGGTTCAGTATTCTATGCGTGAAAGCGTAACAGACAGACAGACAGATTACTGTCGCATTTATAATATTATTAAGTTTAGTAATAGTAGAGGGAAAGGGAGACGTGAAAGAGGAGACCATTGCTGCGGCACCAACTAGACAAGGCGCGGAATCTCGCCTTAAATACCAATTATTGAGCTGTACGGGTCGGAGCTGGCCGGCGGGCTGACCCGTTCCGCCTGCACAATACCGCCGCTAAGACTCCACTGGTCTGGCGCTTGCCCCCCTGGCTCCGGTTCGTACAGTGCTGATCCCGGAACGCGACCTGACCGAGAGAGGTCAGAGGCGGGTTTTACGCAACTGTATGGTGGTAACAGCAACCGGTCGACACAATGTCTCTCCCACCTGTAAATCGATGCTTAAAGCTAAAGAAGCTCTACGCTCTAAGTAATAAAGCGGTTCGAATGTGCTTTCTAGTTTCGGTTAAACCTTTCGTTAAATCGGCATTTATTGATTTTAATAAAAAAGAACTGCACAAATCTATTGTGCTACTTAGATAGAATCATTTTACTGCGTTAAAACAACCACTAAAATTACACGGTGTATAAGTCTAAGTAAGATGAATATTTTAAATCTAAAACATTCTATCGTCTCGGATCAAATAGATGTAGTAGAAACATATTCTTTTTTTATTGCATTTTTCACACGAATTTTGAGGTTAAGAACAAAATGTGAAAGTACACAAGTTGTAGATTTTTTTTGGCCCGAAAATTTTACCAAAATTACTTCATAGGTCACGCATTAACTTGGTTCCCTAAAGACTCTTAGTAGCCCATCCTTACTAAAGCTTCCATTAAAGTTGGAGAGACTTGGAGTATAATAATATGAACTAGTGAATTCCTGGAACGTGCGACAATGTGGCCATCGTTCTGTGGGGGAACGGGTCCATCTACCTGGGCGGGGGGCGTGATTCACGGGTCCGGGATCCTGACATCACGAGTGACGTCATATTTTGCCCATCTAATGGATAACGGCCGAGTACTGAAATGAGAATTAATAAAAAGTTCTGAGACGATCAAGAAGGTTCTGAATTCAAAACTGGCAAACATTTTAAATATATCCAAAAAAAATTACTTTCCGCCCGTGACTTTGTCCTCGTAAAGTAGTTTTACATTTGGCGTAAAAAGTTTCTACCTTTATGCGTAGTCGGTTGAAAGGTAGCCTATGTCGTTGCTCATACTCGAGTATCTGTGTGCCAAATGAATCTTAATAGTCCGGTCAATTTAGACATTCGAAGTTACATAAATTCCCACCAAGCTGAAAATCGGTAAGATTGCTTAAAATATCATTAAAAACAAAATTTGAAAGTTCCCCATCTTTCCCCTGTAAGGAAAAAATGTTATTCAAGGTCAAAGGTAAAAAAAATGAGTTTTTCGCGATTTTTAGCAAAACGGTAAGTTTTATCATAAAAATATGTATGACAAAATTACTTATCATCTAATTATCTATAAAAATTGTCTTTACACTTTGTTCCTAAGATTCACCATTTCAGAGATACAGCGATGTACAAAGTTGAAATGTTGTATTTTCAAATGCTTCCAGGCCCCCGTGCTATTGTGCTAGACAGATAAAATTTTTACGAATGATGGATTTCAGTTGCCTCTATTATCGCTACTACTAAATACAACATAAAACCATCACTTAAGGTGGGCTCTCATACTAACGCTTTTTTTTATTTGCTCGCACTTGGACGGTTTTTATCGTGGTTACCCTAGTAAACCTATTCCACATTAACGTGGTGACCATGGCTTAACGTGGTTACCACGTTAAAAACCGGCCAAGTGCGAGCAAATAAAAAAAGCTTTCGTAGAGAAAAGAAAAAGAGCCCACCTTGAGTGATAGTTTAATGTTGTATTTAGTATTAGATGTTATAGAGCCAACTGAAATACATCATTCGTGAAAATTTTAACTGTCTAGCACAATCGCACGGGGGCCTGGCAGCATTTGAAAATACAACTTTTTCAACTTTGTGCATCGCTTTATCTCTGAAATGGTGAATCTTAGGAATAAAGTGTAAGACAATTTTTATAGAAGTAATTTTGTCATACATACTTTTATGATAAAACTTACCGTTTCGCTCAAAAGTGCATAAAACTGATATTTGTGACATTTGACCATAAATATTTTTTTTTGCACACGTCGGATCGATGGGGACTTTTGACATATCATTTGTAATGACGTATTCAAGGCCTGCACAAAAATCCAGCTTGTTGGGAATTAATGCAACCTTACCCATAATTTAGATGCTAATTTGACTGGACTATTAATGAATGAAAGAGCGACGTAAATGGAGTTACTTTCACATTTATATTATCAGGTCATAGGGATTGCCTTGCATTATATTTCATTATGAAATTGAAATCAGTCAATGAATTGTGTTTTCTGGACTGCTGACCAAAGATAGTTTCTTTTTTCATTTCAAGTGACTGCAACAATGTATTGATCGGCAATGCGATGCAAATGCACTCTTCATTAACTATCATTAGAAAATTAAGGCCACAGCCGCCTGTCTCGTAGATTGGGTTGCCAAATGCCACGTCTAATATAGCAATATTATTGTAAAGGATACTTCATTGTCTGTGATTTGTATGACAAAGACAGTTTAAAATGGTAACATAACGTTCTGCTTCTTCTATTAGCATTATTTTCTTTCACGTGGGTTTCACATGTGGGTTATATGAAATAGATTTAGGCTTATTATGTTCAGTGTTGACTCCTCCAAGGATTTAGCTAGACAGTGAGTTTGCTTGCGAGATCCTCAACCAGCGACTTAATGTTACCTGAAATGTACACAATGTTTGTGTATGCTTATAAACTGATTTTTTTTATGATGAATAATTTTGTGTATGTTTGTCAGCAGCGTTCCACACGGAGGTGCAGTTGCTATCACACATGCACACGTGCGTCCAGGTGCACTTGAAACTGAAAGGAATCCAGACTGAGCCGAGTGATGATTTCAATATTGATGACCTGGTGAGTTCATGCTACGCGCTTACCTTATACTTAATTTATAAATACTCTAGTTTGCCCTAGACTCTAGGGTAGACGCGCATTTCTTTAAAACGCGAGTGGTCACGTTAAAATCATTTTGCCATCCATACTTAATTGAACCCAATATTCTTCAATTAAATTCAACATCCACCCCCATTTAATTGAACTAACCGCTTTAAAAATCATCGTCATCGTCATCAGCCCATAAGTATACGTCCCCACTGCTGGGGCACGGCACGGGCATACCCTAAACTACGGCGATCAGGCGTTCACACTGACCAAGTGCGGGTTGGTCTATTTTGAAATCTATAGTTGAACTTAAAAGTCTGTCCTATCTATCGATCTATCCTATATGATATAAACTGTTTTTTTTTTTCAATTCAGTCCAGCAACAACCCTCTGCTGGTGGAGACGCGTCGGCGGCCGCCGTCGGAGGCGCGCCCGCACGAGTGCGGCGTGTGCCAGCGTCGCTTCAAGCGCAAACAGCACCTCAAGGTGCACGCCAACGTGCACCGCCGCCAGGAGCCCACCATCTGGTGCTCGCTCTGCAACGAGGGTAACTACCTGCTCTACCTTGGGCCTTTAGAATACATACATACATAACATACATACATACATACATACATAAATCACGCCTTTTTCCCAGAGGGGTAGGCAGAGATCACTTCCAGCGATCCACTTTTCACCTCTGTGGGAAACGTGACGTGACGGGTTGTGGACCACGTCGCCGCCATTCTGCCTTGTGCATTGTTTTAACAAGGTCATTGCGTTCCCACGAGTAGCAAGGATATATGACGGGGAAAGGAAAAGGGGAGGAAGGTTACTATCGCCTCGGATGATTTGGACTGAGTCGATAGTAGCTCGAGGAGCCGGGGTCGCTTACCCGTATACCGTTCACCAACCACCGGACAGATAGTTGTGACTGGTATCCCCTGACTTTAGAATACAGTGTTTTGAAACCGCGGACGACGCAAGTTTCTGGAAGGATACTGCACTGTGGGCGGTCGCTCGCGCGGTCCTTACAAACGTAAGCATTTGCGCGCTGCAACCGAATGCGCATCGTCTGCGCATTTTAATACCCTGATTGCGTTTGATTGAATGGTAGATAGATAGATAAGAAATTTATTCACATTAAAGTTGACACATACACATTTAAAAAATAAAAAAACAACATGACACACGAGAAAATTCAAATAGAAATCTTCTTATCTCTTTCATCCAAACTCGTCGCTCAACTCACGCGCGTCTTGTGTACGCAGCGTATTGGGTGCGAGTATCTCGCCTGGACAGGGTATATGATTCATACGCGCGGTTCATTGTCGCCCCGTTTGCTTAGGTTAGGGAAGGTTAGCGCTGCGGTCAAACCGCGAACGAACTATGAACGACCCGAGAGAGGAGTGAGGATTGAAACTGATGATGTGTGGAAGGGATATGGCCAAATTATACGTAGGTAAAAATAATTACCTATATGAATGCAATCCGCCTTCTGTATGTATTTACTATCTTGGAGCACTTGTCGCACATCTTTCCTTATCTTGAACAGAGTTGGCTTCCACATAGGTAAAGTGTAGACTTAACCTCTACAATTGTCCTTTTCAATATATAACCACACGCTTAACTTCCATTTCTGACACGCCATGTCTTTCCATCCAGCGTACGTATCCTTAAATATGTCAGTTCCCATAGAGCATCAAAGTTAGAATCCCTTCTGGTAACGAGCGTACTCAATGTGACGAGTACGTCGCCTTAATTACCGCTCGGGTTAACGTCCGCCCCCCTTAGGAGGTCCGTGTGGTTGCCGACTAAATTGGGTCGCCTTTCTCTGAATTGTGGCACGTGGTCGGGGCCCTCAGGGAATCGACTGGTGGTCGGATAGCTCTGTGAGTGTTCTTGGTATCGATTACTGTTGAGGACTTAGGATAATATTTCGTCGTCTCGATAAAAAGATGACTGTTTTTCTTTCATTAGCTAACTAAGTGTCGGGGTTAAGGATTGCCTCGTTGCTTTATTATTAAAGCGTCAAAAAATTAAAGTTACGGGTTTAAAATCTTGCGTCTAACTATGATTTCATGCTTAGTGTTACGGGTAGAATCTATTCAACAACAACAACTATTCAGCACCTATCAATCACGCAATCCGTTTAAGATCACTGCTGAATGAAACATCTCATATAATTAACATAAATCCGCCTTTTTATCTTTGTTGGGCAAGAGGTCGAGTACCAGAAGATTAGTGCAAGACCATTGTACAAAGGTAAAGGGTCGCAGCAGGAGTGTAAAAATTACCGCGGTATCAGCCTCAAGTGTTGTCGGAAAATTGTATGCGAAAGTATAATTGAAAGGGTAGTGAAAGTAACTAATGAAAAAATATGGGATGCACAAGGGGGATTTCGAAAGGGGATGGGATGTACGAATAAAGTCTTTTCTTTGCGATGCACAGCTGAAAAATTTGGCTAAAAGCCAAAAAGTCTATTGCGTTTTCGTGCATTTAGAAAAGGCATATGGCAGAGTAGTGAGGCATGAGTTATGGTCGGCATTATCTTTGTTTAGGGCGAGCAGTATTCTGATTCGAGCGCTGAAGTCTTTCTATGAGGGCTCTAGTGCTCGTGTCAGAATCAATGGGACGTGCACTGATTTGTTTAACATCGAAAAAGGTGTTAGACAGGGATGTGTAGCGTCACCTGGTGACGCATGGCTGTTCAAATTATTTTTAGATAATAATTGCTTGACGAATCTGAGAGAGTGTTAGAAAGGTTTCAGAATGAATGAGTCCAGGTTCTCTGCGTCCAGGTTCCTGTACGCTGATGATCAAGTTCGCTGCGGAGTTGCAGGATATTATGATGACTGTCCTGTACGAGTCTTTAAAAGAGAAAGGAATGAATGTGAATGTTAGTAAGACGAAAGTCATGGTTTTTGAAAAAGGCGATGATATAACAGTTTGCGATGATAAGATAGGAAGTGAAAAAGTAGAACAAGTGAAATATTATGTATTTAATTCGTATATTATGTATTTGGGATCCAAACTCACAAGAGATGGTAAGTGTGATTAGAGCGATATTGAAAGGAGAGTGAATGCTGGTAATATGGTGAACAGAGCGCTGCACACTTTTGTGAACAGTCATAAGGTGTCCGAAAAGGCACGTCTGGCGGTTCACAGGGGAGTGTTGGCCCCGACACTAATGTACGGACACGAAAGTTGGGTATGGCAGAAGAATTTTATGGATTAAACTCGCGTGTATTGTTATTCTAAACACATTATTTAGAGATTTTCTTTTATTTATACCATGATATAACTATGCTACCAGCTAGGGTTGCCAATTTTACTGTTTTAAACAGTATTATACTGTTTTTCCCTCAATTATACTTTTTACTGTTGAACAAAAAAAAAGTATACAAAATACTGTTTTCCGATCGAAATGGAAACACGAAGGACGCTCACACAAATTTATTTTTATTCCGTCGACGGTACTCACTGCTCAGAGCAGCGCAGCCGAGAACCCCTCGATCAAAATTAAAATACTGTTAATTTTCCTAAGATACTGTTTATTATTCTTCACCGATCTGAATATACTTTTTTTCTTGTAAAATATGTTGGCAATACTACTACCAGCCTACCTACCAGTACTAACATAACCCTCAGCCTACCTACCAATACTAACATAACCCTCTTTTGTCTGCAGGTTTCCTGTCCAACTCCCAGTTCGAGTCGCACCAGTGCACCGCGGCGGGTGAAGGCGTCGCGCGCGCGCCCGACAGGAAGGAAAACAAGTATCCTGAAGAAATGCTCGGACAAGAGGTTAGTTACTTGGAGTTGTTTTAATTTGTATTAGTAGTTAAGTATGTGCCCGAAATGGGAAGCCGATATCTTCATTTGTTTTGAGTGTATAAATAAATTTAAGCAGACCTTCAGGGTGAGAGCGACAGGCTCAATGTGGTCTATTGTGCCTGTCGACCTCATATTTGGATCTCACTACCGCTACCCATCAGATGGAGTGAGGTCATATTGTAAAAAAAATATAGGAAATTGGCCGGCAAATAGCTTTGTATTTTCCACTGAACCAAATACTCTATTTTCCTGTGTAAAAGAAAACGTACTGTCAGCTTTGTAATTTAGTGCAATTTTTGAAAATTGTTGTGAACGCCTATTTTTGGGGGTGTATTAGTTGTTTTTAATGCTATTAAATTATTTAATCAATTATTAAAGTGAATTTATAATTTGAAAAAAAAAATCCTTCCGATATCGCAACCAAGTCAACGCATATCGGGAGGTCCGGTGGTTGTGCAAAATTTTTCAAATTTTAGACAACATTCTTATCAAATGTATGTATAGGTAGTACCAAACAATCGTCAATGTGCATAAAGTAACAAACGTATATTCGCCTTCCAGTCCCCTCCGAGCGTCGCGATCAGGCCGGAGGCGGCGGACGAGCAGAACATCCCGGTCCCGCAGCGCGTGTTCGTGTGCCGGTTCTGCCAGAAGCCGTTCCGCCGCCGCGACCACTACAAGATACACCTGCACATACACACCGGCGTTAAGGACTTCTTCTGCCCCGACTGCGGGAAAGGTACGCAACATCAGCCCGTTATAGCACAACAGACTTCGTACCTAGGTTGGTCGGGCAAGGAAAATAGGCTCGGGGCCAGTGGCGTAACTATACCCGTTGAAGTCCGTGGCAAAATTCATCGGTTGGGGCCCCGTTCTTTTTTTTTATCTTAATGTATGTATGTGGGTTGGCAGATGAGATTCTCCCATGACCGGGGTCCCCTTTCGGCAGGGGCCCCCTACCGGGTGGGGGCCCGTGGCATTTTGCCGACTTGCCACCCTGTAGTTACGCCACTGCTCGGGGCGATTCACTGACGCATTAGATCTGGCCTGCGTATGCGTTTTCTTGCGTTCGCAGGCCAGTCCATGTGCCGTCTAATGTCACATCCCTTTGGTCCGGTAACCTGTTCGCTGAACAACCTGATTGGTGCCTCGATAACGCGATTCCTGTGGCCGAATACTAGACCACACGAATCATGTTAAGTTTGATTTTTGCCTTCGACTCTATAAGAAGAAGTTCAGCATCATTATTTATGTTCCCACCGAGTGGCATGAGCCTACCCTAAACTAGGGGAAAGCTTCAAATATTTACACAATCAACGAACATACTACGGCATTCATCTGACGATTGAATCGCACTAGTCTACTGAAACAATTGTTTAATTTAAATGAGTCCTTCCCCTGCAAAACAATCTGTAATGTAGATACCAATATGCATATACACTTGTAAAATTTTATTTTTTTCTTCCTAGTGTTATTAATTAATCATTTTTTTAATTATGAGCATGTATATTTATAATAGTTACGAAATTCACTTATCATTGTTGCACAGACAATTTGTCTATTTTTTTTTTTTTTTTATAATAAGCTAACAAGATGACCTCACTCCACCTGATGGAAAACGGTAGTGAGATCCAAATATGAGGTCGACAGGCACAATAGACCATATTGAGCCTGTCGCACTCACCCTGAAAGCCCGCTTAAAGAGGAGACCACTGCTGCGGCAACAACGAGACAAGGCGTGGAGTCTCGCATTGGTATTGAGCTGTGCGGGTCCGAGTTGGCCAGTCCGCCGAACGGAAGGACCCCCGTTTCTACGGGTCTCCCTGGCCGGCGGGCTGACCCGCTCCGCCCGCACAGTACCGCCGCTAAGACTCCACTGGTCCCCCCTGGCTCCGGTTCGTACAGTGCTGATCCCGGAACGCGACCTGACCGAGAGAGGCCAATGTCACTTGGCGGGTTTTACGCAACTGTATGGTGGTAACAACAACCGGTCGACAAAACGTCTCCCACCTGTTGTCTATGCAACATTTGTTTGAAACAAATTCATACTCAATGCCTACACAGTTGTAAGCAGGAGAAATGCTAAAATTCAATTTTCAGGATTCTACCGCAAAGACCACCTACAGAAGCACACTCAGACGCACTTCAAGCAGGCGGTGAAGCCGAAGCTCAAGAAGCAGCTGCCCGGCCTCGTGCCCATCAGCCTCATGGCCAAGAAGACCAGCGCCCAGGTCAAGCCCGAGATCACTATCACTGTAAGTTTATAATTTTTAAATTAAGTAAGTAAACATCTCTCATGTGAATGCTCACTGGCCAGACTTCACATAAGTACTCGTCTAAATCGGCGTATTAATCGTCTTTGCGGAGTCTTCCCAGTAGAATCTGAAATAAGCGTAACCGGTTGAAACATATCATTGTTAAATAGGTTTGTATGAATGTAAATAAATTATTGTATGAATAAAAGCAGATTTTGACTTTATTGTCTCTTCAGGATGTAGTCGTCCAGCGTATAACGTGTTTTAAGCTTAGCATGTCATAAAAAAGCGTTGAAAATCATATTGAGTTACATAATTTCGTTCTATTTAGTTGAGAAACAAGTTCTGGGAGCCTGCTACCCCATATTAACATGACTACCTGTATTGTTTCAGGCACCAAGTAACTCCAAGTTGCGTGTACCGCTCCAGATAAAGGTTCCCTACCAAGTCGTGGTCGCGCGCCGCGGCCTCCCCGCGCGGCGGGGCCCAGAACATGTCACGAACTGACCGATTGGGTAATAAATAGGTACATACATCTTTATTGCCAAAACGACGGCTTATTCCGTTTAGGGGCGAAAGGTAATCTGCACTCCTTCTGTGGGAGTTGAGCTCGGGTGGGGTGTGGAGTGCCCCAAGAAATCCTTAGTTAGGAATGAGCATGATACACATTTCTGAAATCTCATATTACTTGATTATGATCTGTTTTATAGACCTCTGTCACAGAGGCTCTGTGATGAAGGTGGTTTTTCTGATCATTTAGTTCATAAACTATTTGTGCTGTTATTTGGATGTATTGACGATACCATAATGTTCAAAGAAATTAGAATGTGGTTTGAAATGTATGTTTCAGGGTGAATTTATTTGCACCGGTTCATATCGATTACCTTAGTAGCTACATTAACAGCGAGCTCAAATTCAAACGCCCAAATTAGCTCTACGATATGATGTGGTCCAATGTATTGTCCTCTATTGAACGGCTGATTATGTACAATGTTGGTTTTGTTGTATATATTATGTATAGTATAGTTTCGAAGAATCGTGAAGAATCAATCAAAAAAGTGTATAATTGTGGATATTTGCCGGTTAGCATATTGAAAAAACATGCGTCTATCGGTTATCTTTTAATAGATTTATTAGTATTTCGAGAACAATAACTAATTACGAGTTGATGCAACATCTACGAGCATTATACAACGTTATTTAGAAAAGAAAGTTATCATTATTACCGTCCATTTAGTTTCAGCCCCCCATTGTAAATACATTCGAAATGTAATCATTGTTTGACTATATTACTTCCATTGAAACCATGTTTTTAAACTTTGAGATTATTTCGTTTGTAAAATGTTTACTTGAAACTTTAAAATATTTTATTATGTACAATCAAATAATTTGTCAGAATCATGGAATGTAATTATTCAGAAAATAATATAACAGGGTCCAATTATGTAATATTATTCTAAGTGTAAAAAGATTATCCAAAATTAATTAATAATTATGTTTGTGACAAAACTTCTTGACATATAGATAAATAATTATGAAGTCACACACAAGATTGTTCTTTTAACAGTTTGACATCTTAACAAAATAAAATTAACATAATAATTGTCACAGATTACTTACCCGTACAATTTCAGATCTCAAGTAGGCAATATTAATAATGAGGTGTACATATCTTTAACGAAATTTTAAATTTTATGGATTTAGATTGGAGTCGCGTTGTGCCATGTACCAAAGTCGTGGTTAAGTAAACATTAAGTTATATTATACGTATATTTTGGAAGTTCCTCAATTCATCTTGAATTAAATACGTTGTGATTCTGATGTGTAAGTTAGAACATAATGTACCAAAAGTTTCGAATTTAATAAAGTATTTTGCACTTTAACAATGTATTTTTATTTGTATTTTGTAGATTTTTAACAAACATACGCTATTTCTTCATAGGTGTGCAGGTTTCCTCACGTTGTTTTCCTTCACCGTTAAAGCGGCAAATAATTGAATGAATTTCAAATTTGAAAAACAGTGTTACGTAACGGGGTTTGAACTGGCACCTCACGCATGGCAAGCAAGGCCCTATTACCTACAAAAAAATCTAAGGTTGTGAAGTCGACCAACCAGCGTGGTTGACTAAGGCCTTATCGCCCTAGTTTAGGGTATGCCCATGCCCTAACAGTGGGGACGTATATGGGCTGGGGATGATGATGATGACGCTATTTATCCGCTGTATATTCATATAGGTACATAACTAGCTAACAATAAAAAAGACAAGTAGACGGAGTATCAATAAAATTTATTAAAAGCACAAGATCAAAATAACGGAAGCACAATTTACTATTTCTACGTTTCGACAAAACATAATAAAATGAGTATTCTTTGTAAACATAATCTTCTACCAAATTCAAACTTGGCGGTCGTTAGGTAGGTAGGTACATTACTACATTACTGGTATTTACACGAAATATAATAATAGTCTCGTCACCAATTGGAAGTTTCGATGTAACAGAATACAAGACGGGAAAATATAAAATTTAAAGGCTACATGTAAATCTATCCTTATTGCTGTTTAATTAAATTGGTCTCTAATGAGATTATTCAACAATATTTACAGAATAAGGCATTATAACTATTATAATTATAGATAAAGAATCTGTTTCAACTGAAACGGTATGTTCGATCATAAACTTTTTATTTTTATTTTTGAGGTACCTAAAAATCACACAGGACAAATTCACTCCTGATGTGTTCCTGAGATCCTGGTAGAACCATTATTTACAATTCTCATGGCAAATTGTCATGAGAAAAGCTGTATATATGATTCGCAACTTAGTAGCATTCATTAACTGGACATCGAGAAACTACGAACTGTAAATAAGTACATAATGAAATTATTAAACGGATACATTTTTAAGGAGAATCTACATCTTTCACGGGAAAAGATTAAATGCTCTATTTTTTACATTCGCACTAATACATTTAACTCATTGAACTTTAACATATTTTGTTACTCCTCATCAATCAATCAATAAAATAGGTATATAATTAAACTGCAATGGGATAGAACAGTGGAATAAAATATTGCTCATAGGTACATTAAAATCGTGCTTTAAGTCTGATATCAGTTTAAGTAGTAGTTTTTACATTTTTGTACTTTGTATAATCAAGACTCTTTAGAACGCTTATCTATATGTTGATTGTATTTGTTTAATGTTACTATAAAAATATTTTTGTCACCTACAGCCGTAGCCTATTCTATTACCTATTTACATCTTAAACGTCTCCATATCTACATATAATACCTACATTATAATAATATATCAGTAATAATCGCGCCCTTATAAGTTTTTTAAACGAAAATGTATACATAATATGCACTTCTAAAACGTAAACAATCTAACAATAATTAATTAAATAATTAAAATTACATAAAACAACTCTTTAAAGAGATCGCCAACAAGTTAATATAACAATATGAATTTGAACCTTGCGTTTACATCACAATAATAAATAACATAGAATAACCATGAAAATAAATAATCACAGGTATCACATTACATTTTTTATACTTATTAAATAGTATTTCAAGTACATTTCTCACTTTAGAATTTTCTAAATAAGTTATTCTATGCTACGAGTATAATAACATTAATCTTTTTTTTTATAATTCAAAATAAATTAAACAAATTAATTTACATATTTTTTAATTTGTTATTTTTTTCACCAATTTCACTTGGTTAAAAGAAAACACTACACCCCGATACTGGGCAACATAATTGAACGCAAATTATAGTATGTATTTAGAAGACATAACAAAGGTAGGTCCCTTAATTTTTCAAAATATTTAATGAGTCTTTAATCGGTACTTGATTTTGTGACTTATCTGAAACTAAATAGGGCACTAATTGGCTTACGCACAATATCTATTTCTTACCTTATTATAATATCGAGGAAGTCAGATGAGTAAAGGGAGAAAATTGAAACTGACTTATTCTGTCGGTCTGTTGATATCGTTGTAATGTCCTGCGCAAATATAATTACATACCTACTATTTTTTCTGGAGAAACTCTTAAATATAAGGTAGGTAGGTATGTGAATTATATCTTGCCTTCTTATTCGAGATAGCTTCACCTTAATATTTAAAATTGGTACGTTGAAAGACTTATCAACTTTTTAAGTTGCATATTCTCAAAAGCAGAATGATTCCATCGGTACATTGTGCTTTTTAGTAATTTTAAGGTGAACTAACTCGTTCCAGCTTCGTGAACAAGCGTAGGTACCTACATGCAAGTCAGTGTGACTGCTAGGGCTATATTAGTGAGCATTGGAAAGATCATTCCTACTGTGGCAGTTGCATAAGGCTAGCCATTAGGTAGGCGTACGCGTGGCTGGGAGTGTGTGTGACGTCACTGGCAAGCACTCATGCTTGGTTGGGAGCGGACGACGTCACGAGTTACAAGTCCCATTTGATTGACCGCGGTCCTAGTGACGTCACTGGCCAGCAGGGCGGGTTGGTCTCGTCACCGGCTAGCACTCCCGCTGGGTTCGGAGCGGGCCTGGTCGAAGTCATCAGTTACAAGTCCCGTTTGACGGACCGCGGCCCTGGTGCCGTCACTGGCTAGCAGGGCGGGTTGGTGACCTCATCTCCTAGTAGCCTCGCTAAGCTGCGCGAGCGGTGACGTCACAGGCCAGCAGGGCGGGTTGGTGACGTCATCTCCTAGTAGCCTCGCTCAGCTGCGCGAGCGGTGACGTCATAGGCCAGCAGGGCGGGTTGGTGACGTAATCTGCTGGTAGCCTCGCTAAGATGCGCGGGCGGTGACGTCACGGGCCAACAGGGCGGGTTGGTGACATCATCTGCTAGTAGCCTCGCTACTCTGCGCGGGCGGTGACGTCACAGTCCAGCAGGGCGGAATGGTGACGTCATCTGCTAGTAGCCTCGCTAAGATGCGCGGGCGGTGACGTCACAGTCCATCAGGGCGGATTGGTAACGTCATCTGCTAGTAGCCTCGCTACGCTGCGCGGGCGGTGACGTCACAGTCCATCAGGGCGGATTGGTAACGTCATCTGCTAGTAGCCTCGCTACGCTGCGCGGGCGGTGACGTCACGGGCTAGCAGGCCGGCTCGGCCTGCGCGGAGAGCTCGGCCTTGACGCGGCGCGCGATGTGCGAGCGCGTGTGCTTACGCAGGTGGTCCTTGCGGTAGAAGCCTGCGAAGGAACATTTTGTTAGAAGTGACAATTCATTGTGATTTGCTAGGGAGAGCATTTCTTTCGATGCATCCAGATAAACAATAAAAGTCTTTTTTACGGAGATATGTGTGTAGAGGATCTATGAAGCCATTATTTGAAGTACGTTTGCAAAATTAGGAAACCAATGGCAACAGAACGGTCATCAGCCAATACCTAAAAAAAGATGGCACGATGATTAAACTGGCCATGTCTAGCTGCAGATTGATAGATATGGAATCGTGGCGTTTGCCCGGCAGTCGAACATTATAGGCTAGATAGGTACTACTGGTAGTAGCCGTATTTGAAATTTTAAAAGAAATTTTAAAAAGCGTCGAGTGCCGAGTGGTTAAGGTTGTTGCTTGCCATGCGAGAGGTCGCCAGTTCAAACCCCGCCAGGTACGAATGTGTTTCTCAAATTTGAAATTTGAAAAATTCGACGCTTTAACGGTAAAGGAAAACATCGTGAGGAAACCAGCACACCTGAGAGATTTTTCAACGGTGTGTGAAGCCATGTCAGAGGCCTACGGGTGGTTTAAACTCTGACACCAGGTTGTTCATCAACCACACTATAAGAAGAAGAAACCGTATTTGGGTAGAGCGCCGAATAAAAAAGGGGCACCTTTTTTAGTAGGTACACATAAATTAAGCCAGGGTTGGCGAACCTTTATGTATAAACGTGCCATTTTCTTGAAAATGTTTGAATCGTGTCATTGACATGCCATCAAATAATTTTGACTTTCTGATTATTTGGAAAATATAGATAACGACAACGTTCGATCGTCACAAAATACCTACTTAACACATATTTTACATATTATGTTTTAGGATCGGTGACGTGCCCAAAATATTATGTCGCGTGCCATCAGTGGCACGCGTGGTCATTGGTTCGCCTACCCTGAATTAAGCATTTGGAGGCGCCGAAAACGAAATCTTGCTTAAGCCGCTGATAGTAGAAAAACTGGCACAGCCTACTGGTCTACTCACCCTTCCCGCACTCGTTGCAGACGTGCCGCTTCTCGCCGGAGTGTATGACGAAGTGCAGCGTGAGTTGTTCCTTGCGTTTGAAGGCCTTGAGGCAGACGGAGCACACGTGCGGCCGCTCCGGGTTGTGCGACTGCTTGTGCCGCGTCAGGTGGTCCTTGCGCTTTAGTGCTGCGTTACAGATGTCGCAGATGAACCTGAAAGACGAAGTTTATTCTTTTGTAGGTTTGTAGGTTTTGTAGGTTCCTACAAGGATTTATAAAGCGAGAAATCTAGACAGCAGTGTGATTCTAAGATTCTGTCTTTACAGAGATTTCGTCAACAATGATACTTATTTACATAAATATTAATATAAAAATCTCAATTGAAAGAGATCTTCACAAGAGACACTTTTTAAATAAATATGTTATCATCATCATCATCAGCTTATTACCGTTCACTGCTGAACATAGGCCTCCCCAAATGCTCGCCACTTATCTCGATCCTCGGCTACTCGCATCCAGCTCATACCAGCCGTCCTGCGCATCACTCCATCTGGCCTGAGAGCGTCCTACACTAGGTTTGCCGAGACGCGGTCTCCAATCTAGAACTCGTCTACCCCGGCGGTAGTCGGTATAAAGTTTTTAAATTAAAATATTTTTAATTATAGCTTAAGAGTAATTCATAATAATCCATCTGTTGAGTTAAACTGATAATGGAAATAAGAAACATACCTGACCAATATCACCTAATAATAAGTAGAATAACCACGTAAAAGAAGGGTTCGAACCTCCGATTAAGGCTAACGCAAGCAAAATTAACATAAATATATCTACAGAACAGCTACAGTCTGAACAAAGCAAGCGTTACCTCCTCTCCATGGTGTGGCCCACGAGGTGCTGCTCCAACAGCCCGCGCTCGGGGTACGCCATGTGGCACTCCGGGCAGCAGTACAAAGTGCTGCCATCTGGGGATTCAGAATAAATATAATTCGACACTTATTTCAATTCAGTCAAATAAATCAACGTTTTATATGTCAGTAAGATGAACGTTACTAAATTTAAAATTTGCAAAAACATAATTAATTTGAAAAGAATTAAATTAATAAATTTCATAGCATAAAAAAACAACAAATAAAAAATTATCGTTACTTTTAGATCCAGCACCATACAAAGGTGTCGACCTATTTTATTCGTCACCCCACGTTGGGCGCCAGTTTAGTCAATGCTAGTTCTTAAAAGTAGTCTATAGCCTTTTTATACGTTTTTCACAGAGTACATTTCGCATTTATCTAGTAGTAGCTGTCTCAGCGAACCGTCGTCCGCGTTTGTTCCCCGTTTTTTACACATTTCCTACTGTTGCTTTACTCTTATTGGTTGTACCGTGATGTTTTAGAGCCAAATGGTCAATCCAACACAAAAATATCTTTTGTTCCTGAGATAAGCGCGTTCAAACAAACACACAAACTCTTCAGCTTTATAATATTACAGTTTATAATAAATATGATATCTAGTATAGATAATATTATTATTATTTATTATGGGTCGGGCGATACGGAAAGTGCGTAAGTCAAAATATTATACATACATAGCTAGCTGTATAGGAGAGAAGTAATTGAGTGGACTGTATTTTTATAGGCGAACAAGTATAATTAATATTTAGGAAAGTACAGCGGTTGTGTGGATGGGACGCGAGTGTCACGGAAGCCACCGATGGTTGGAATGTGACGATTCGCTTGGGTTCGGCTTCGTTCGGCTCTGCGTATGCCATCTCATGCGCCGGTCGGCGCGCCCGATGCTTGGACATAGCAATAACATTAGTATATGGGTAAGTGACCTCACCTAGTGCGGTGGTGAGTCGTATCTCCCCGGGCTTGGGCCGCGGCTTCTTCTCCTTGGCGCTCTTCTTCTTCTTCTTACGCTTGGGCGGCGCGGGGCTGACGGCGCGCGGCTCTGCGTCGCTGACCGGCGCCTCGCCAGAACCGGAGCCTTCCGAGCCTTCCGTTATCACCTGCTGAGGAACGGAGAGATGGTCAGCCGTGTGAGTTATGCAACAAGCTACTAAATAAAATATATAACTTAAAACTATGTAGGTATATAAAATCCGTCATTTGCTTTATGATTTAGAAGATTATCTGTAATTTTTATTTAAGAGCTGTGGATTTTGAATAAACAAATAAATAAATAAATAAATACACTTTATAAAAAGTATAATATATACACATTCTGCTCTGGCGCTTCACTAAATGATCGTATTATTGGAAAGCGCTACAGGGGCTAACTCACAATTCATTTTTTCGCATCTTAACATTTTTTTAACTATAAGTCGTACAAACTTCAAACATTTTGTGCCCGAGAACTTACTCATGCATCATACTTTGATATTAAAGAGAAGACAAGTACGTGGCATCCGCTCTTTTGCCGCATCGCTCTCTAAAAGATGCTAGAGAAAGACCACACTTGCAAGCTTGCTTAAGTGATGTTCTTCTGAGGCCCCCCCCCTTGATACCAGAGATTTGTTTAGTCCTCCCTCCCCTCATAATAGTCTTTCTGTTATAACGGCCCTTAGAAAGGAGCGTATCTCTACACGAGGTATGTATCGGGTAGTATGTATGTATACTGACGGAGAGCGCGGGCGCGGGCGGCAGCGCGGCGGGCACCAGCAGCGGCGGCTCCTCGCGCTTGTCGGCGTGCTTCAGCAGCTGGTGCAGCGGCAGCAGGTAGTCCACGCCGCCCAGCGACTGCCACGCGCCCTCCGACACGTCGCCGATGCCTTGAACCATCATTAAGATCTTTATCATCAGTCATCGAGTTGTAAGGAGCCCGATGACATCTCCAGTCACTTACTTCAAAAACAGTTCCCATATGGGTCCCCTTATTTAAGAGTTATGCTTAATTATTTTATAATCTGTGGCCTTAGTGCCACAGACAAAGGACTTAAACTTGCAACAACACATTGACAACCGTCTTTTGGCATCGGGGGTATAAAACTGATAGAAATTAACTTGTAAACTAAGACAATATGCAACTTCTCGGGTTAATTGACGAGTGTATGCGAAACATTTCATTATTTTTGTTGGCATTCAAAACTTGCTTTGGTTTGCAACAAATACGTGAGGTTTAAGTTGGATTTTAATATTAAAATGTGAAATATTTACATGTAAAATTTCTACATGAATAAATGTATTTACAAATACGTGAGGTTTAAGCTGGATTCTAATGTTAAATATTTACATGTAAAATTCCGACATGAATAAAGGATTTTTGTTTGGATTTGATTTAATCGCTAACTAGTCGATCATAGTAATCCAATGGATCAGTTAAACAAAGGTCTTATTATACGTTCCTATTTCAAAAATAACAAAAGACAATAACTCACTGATGAACTCGGCCTGCGCGGGCGGCGCGTGCGTGGCGTGTGCTTTATCATAGTAGGTAATCCATTGGATCACTTAAACAAAGGTTTTATTATACGTTCCTATTTCAAAAATAACAAAAGACAGTAACTCACTGATGAACTCGGCCTGCGCGGGCGGCGCGAGCGCGGCGTGTGCTTTATCATAGTAGGTAATCCATTGGATCACTTAAACAAAGGTTTTATTATACGTTCCTATTTCAAAAATAACAAAAGACAGTAACTCACTGATGAACTCGGCCTGCGCGGGCGGCGCGTGCGCGGCGTGCGCGGTGTGTGCGTGCGCGCGCGCCTCGGCCTTCACGTGGCGCGGCTCCGCCAGCACCACCACCAGCTGCTGCCCCGCGCCCACCCCGCCCACCACGCCTGCCGCCACAGAACACGATACACTACAGGGGCGGACTGGCCTTTGGGACCCGTAATCATGCAAGCCCGAACCGGGGCCGTCTTAAGTCTAAATATTAGTCTTTATGGGTCTATACGCGTTATTAGGAGTAGCAAATTACATAGCTACTTACTGCCCGACGTTTCGACTGGATTACACCAATCGTGGTCCATATGAATTTCACCAGTCTAACGTCTTAAGTCTATTCTGTTTTGTTCATGACCTTTTTTTTTTTCAAATTCACCCCTTGCACCCCCTGGTGAAGACGGCCCTGGCCCGAATCGTCCCGAATCATCAATATGGGATCTGGATCTGGTTCGAAACACCACCTACCTACCTGATGGTGAGCTGAACGTTTCCTTAACAGCTTAATTCGAGTGAATTTAATCGGACAGGATGGTACAAATCCTTTCGTTTTTTACACGATAACATTAACACACAGCTAACTATTAATAAAATGCAGTAAAAAAACGAGATCCCAATAAACCATCCAGTCATAAAAACTTATCACAGCTATTTATTTTTTATTTCGCTCTATTGTGTATATTTTAAAATATTTTTATGTCTAATTGTATGTCATCATCAACGTTTACGTATATGAGGTTCGAAATGGCTACCTCACGTAGCAAGGTAGAACCTTAACAACTCTGCCATAGACGCTCTTGTAATAAGTAAAACGTTTTTATTTTTTAAGTTGGTAGGTGAATATCCAATTAATAAAGAAACTAGGTATAAGTATTAAAAATCTGAAACTGTCCGGGATATTTACCATGTTGTGTGCGCTTGCAGCGCCATGATCACGGGTGAACTGATCGGTTCACCCGTTATCATGTCGCTGCAATAGTACCGAAATATCGGGAGCTCATTAAAACAAAACAACATGGTAAATATCCCGGACAGTTACAGTTTTCTAAAGTGTCTAACTATGACAGTTTAAAATCATATAGGTATAAGTAATAGAATGGAATCGATATTTACCGAAAGTCTCACCTTGCTGCTGCACCATGGCCATGAGCTCGTCGTCGCGGCACTCGCGCCGCTCGCGCTCCGCCTTCGGCTCGAAGCCGCCGTACGAGACCACGTTGCCCACGTTTACCGTCGACGAGGTCGATATGGTCTGGTACTTTACTCCGGTGTTCACTGGGGACATTCGTTAAAACCCATCTATGAGTGCCAGATTAAGAAATCTGGAGGTCTCGAGACACAAAGAAGTGTAACCTCCGGACTGGACAGATTGGTTGATTTTTATGATTCGAGAAATACAAAAACGAATTTATTGTGAAACCAAAGTGTAGTAGTAGTAGAAGTTTGAATCTGATTTATTGTTAGTCAAGTGAAGCATTAGTGCGCCCCACGTTGGGCGCCAATATAGCGAGGCAATATTAACAAGTGCTGCTTTTCTTTGCAACTTTGCAACTACAACACAGAACACTTTTTGGATACTCTCTACGGCACATTCCTTGGTATCACTAGTGCAATAAATTCTCAGACTGCCTTTTTAAATGCAGGGCTGGACTTAGGGGAGAGCTACCGGGGCTGTAAACCCGTGGCTCTACAAAAGACGGGCCACAGGATAGAAAAGAAAATTGATTTGCAACATGTTCTTAACCTAGGTAAAAAAACATGATCCTGTAAGGGTATGTGCAAATGATCCCAAGGTACACGTGACGGACTCCTACTAACCGGTGTGTAAGGGCGCGATGCCGGCGAGCGTGACGGCGCCGGGCTGCGCGGAGCTGACCACCACCACGCCGTCGGCCTGACGGAACTTGACGCCCTCGCCCGCGCCCGCCACCGTGAACTGCACCCCGCCTGACCCCGACGACTGGTACCTGACAGAGACATTCCATCAGCACCCTCATTCACAACGTCTGGATAACGTTTGGATTCGGTCAGTGGCCTAAATATACCTCCACCAGTAAGATTTGTCCGTGGCAAATCCTATTGATGGGACCCTAAAAATATTGCAATATTTTTAGCCTCCGGAAACTCATAGAGTTACTATTGCTAAGCACAGCGCCTCTTGGGCCAGGGCCTCCTCATAGGTCAGGTGCCCGTGGCATTTTGCCAGCTCTGTCACCCTATAATTACGCCACTGGATTTGGGTAATCTACTACTAGATACTCTTTCACTGTCATTCATTGAAGTTAATGCCCGTGGATCGTATCTGAATGCAAATACGTACCTGTTCAGAGCTTCCTACACGTTGTGAATAAGGGTGAAGATACATAAGTATTGTTTCGAAAAAGGGAGTACCTGCAACTGTTCGGTATGTAACGCCTCACATGAAATATTATTACACAACACCACTAACATTGAACGTAGTAAACTGACCATCACTTAATTAGACACACTAATCAAAACAAGATATTGGTGACACTTCCTCTAGTTTGTTCAGTAGGTATAAGTGGCGGACTGTCCTAAGCAAGATTAGCAAATTCTTCAGATCCCGGGCTTTGGGGAGTCCGATTTAAATACCCTCACTTCGTCGCCCCTTGCCACTAACTGTGCCTACCTGGTTTCGTGCACCACGCCGGTGTTCGTACCGCCGCCCTCATATCCGAACTTGGCCGCGAACTGGTGGATGGTGGGCAGCGCCGCTGCCGTCGGGATGTGCCCCGTGAACGGGGCGAAATTCATCTTCAGCTAGTCCACCTGAAAGATGGGACATTTTAAGTTTTCGACCTATTGGCGATGGTAATTTTCTAGGGGATCCACTGACTCCTATCAGAGTCCTCCCGAGGCAAGTACCTGCCAATTGGTGTTAGGCATGATTTATACCGAACCTTGCTAGTATCGTTACTTTTTCGTTCTTCTCTTCCTAATGAAGTTAATTGTTTGTTTTCCCTTTGATCAATGTCAGCGAAGGGACGATGCATTTTTGTCCAATGGGAACAAAAATGCCTGATTGTGAAAAAAACTCAAATCCCAGACGGATCGGTCTTATGACAATGTGATGTGTATGATCGTCGTTAAACAGAAACTTTTTTGTTTTTTATTAATTTACGATCCATCCACTCCAAAAGGCGTGAAAATAATTAACTATATCAGTTGTGAACACTGCGTGGCTATACATTATTTGTAGATTTAGTTTTGGAATATAACGGTAAAACTTAAGTTTATTAAGTAGGTAGTTTTATCTCCTAAGATGCATAGCATGAGTTTGATAAGGTACCTATAGCATTATCGCGTGTCATCTACGCGAATAGGTTAATTAACTATCGTCTAGCCCTAAACAATAAAGTTCATCCAAATAGGACGATTTATCCAACAAATACATATAATTAATCTAGATTTGCATCCGATAACAAAAACGCAGCGATTTGCAGGTATAAGATTCAAAAGTTTTGATTTGTTTCTTTTTGCCAATGCGCCTTAGGTATCGTTTTGTTCGCGAAGATAGGTTAGCGACAATCTGCAGTATTAGACCGAAAGGGGTGTGATATCCTTCCCCAGAGGGTGTGGATACGCGCATCGGAATGGACATGGGGTTCGCTATCGAGGCGGTGGGACGAGGAGGGAGTCACTTTAGCAACAGATGGTGTGAGTTGCAAGAATACGCAACTTTCTTGAAAAATGTTAGTAATCGAATTACAGACATTTAGTAGAAAATTTGTTTCTTTGGCATTCGAACTTCTGTAAACACATAAAATAAACGAAATTGGGAAAATCGTAATACCAAAGGTCAAACATAGAAACATCAATATTGACAAAGAGCATTCCGTCGTATTCTCGGCTCGTAAAGAAGCCACACTCGCCCGGCGCAGCGGAGAGCGAGTGCAGGGCGCGCGGCAGCGGGCATGCACCCGCACCGCACAGGTGGAGTGGGCGCCGTGAACCACAACAAAGTGAATCAAGGGTGCGCCCCTTGCAGGGCGCTCACTCAACCCCCGCCATTCTGCCTCACCCCAACGCTTTCCTATCGCTCTATTTTTACCGGCCCCACTCCATCGCGCGGCGGCAGGCGGCAGGCGGCCGGCCGGGCCCCGGGGCACCACGGGAGACACTTTTAATAGGATGTGTTACCTGTTTTCCGGCGTCGCATGGAGTTTTCATCGCGTTTTAGACGTCCGTGGCAGGTGAAATAGGCTAGGGCCGGAATGGCGGCGTGCGCGGGAGGGTGCGCGGCGCGCGGCGCATGCGCGGCCCGCCGCCCCCCGGGCACGTGTCCGAGCTTCATAACAAACTTGCAAGACCTCGCTTACCTCCTCGACCCCCGTAAAACTTCTTCACAACTTTTTTCGGTACCGCAATTTTTGAAAAGCGACCAATTGCAATATTCCAGAAAACGAATGAGGATGAGATTCTAGCTGATAAAAGCAAAAAAAAAATTAAATGCTTCTGTACTTAATAGACGTTTTTATCGGCTTACCTACTTATATTTTGTGGTGGTGGTCAACAAGTGGACTGGGGACGACTTCACGTCCGTTAGACGCTGCAGCTTGTCGAATCGTCAAATCTTCGACACTTGACGATTTCAGATTCCAAGCGACTACCGCCATAAAAATCCATCGATGCTCACTGTAGGTACACGAGAGTGCGTACATGTGGATAGAGGGCTTCTATCTTCAATCCTAACAAAAATGTAGGGAGATTTAGGAAAAAAATGTTGAAACATTATGGAAAAGTTTGAAATTTTGTCAAACCTGTCTACCCCACCACTGGTTGGGTAATCTTGGTCTGAATAGAAACTTAAATAAGTTCCGGTGGTGTTGTGAGTGAAGGCTCTACCAGGTACCACGGCACCACCAGTAGGCGATGAGGTATGCCGCGGAGTTTAGTGGTTACACCCCTGGGCATTGCACCTTAGCCCAGGTGCAGCTGCCGGTCTTTTCCATCTTAGCACCAGCAGCCGGGAGCCCCACACACCACCTTGGGTAAACCCCTGTCCAAGGTGACGGTGCATCAAGCATTCCCCGCGTAAAAAAAGTAACTTAATTGTTTCGGAGTTTACTCGTACCTACCTCTAGGTCTAAATTTTTTTATTTGGTTCCGTAGCTTTACGAGTTTCTTGCAAAAAGTGAAAAAAAAATGTCGTTCTCCACTTTTGGAACTGCATCTCAAATGTTTTCTCCGAAACCGAGCGTGGTGGGTTATCTATTATAGGTCTTCAAAATTGAGGTGTCTCAAATGTTTTGGAATTAATTCACTGCAACGATTGATAGGAGGAAGGTGAGAATATTATGTAGAGTAGGGATATATTAACTGGAAGGTGAGAATAAGGTGAAATGATAAGCATTTATAAAAATCTGTGATTTTATTTGATCTTAATTGATTTCTTCTTACCGATTAAAAGGCTTGATACAAAACGTTGCCAAACGCTTACACATGAAGCCGTCATCTCAAATGTCTTGTTCTCTTACAAATAACACTATTATTAAATTGGTTTCAAATAAACAAAGTAAAAAAATATAATACGGTTAAAACTACAACATAATAAATAAGGTTTTCATCAAAAGGCTTTTACACTAAAATGGGAGATTTTGCAGCTTCTCATTACTTACACAAGACACGATTGTATATCGAGTATACCTAGTACATATTACAATATTCGTAAGAAATACAATCGGTCTAACATTCAAGCACTAAAATAAATTCATAAGGAAAGTTAAGAGAGTTCAAAAGAGCGTTAATGGACTAAATAAAATGTGATGAATTTGTTACGAAGTGACATGAGCATTAGACTTACACTACTTTACAACTTAACTAAAGTGAGAAAATGTGAATCCATGAAAATAACAGAGCACCTTGATTAACTATTAAGATGATCGGCGTCACTTACAACAATAATTTGTTTCAATATTCATAATAAAACTAAAAACTAAGTACAAAAATATAATTCGAAATCAAATTTACACCTATATTAAAGCTGACAACATTAATTTGTGGTGGAAGGTAGTAAATACACTAAAATTATACTAAAAAATAATTTAAAAATAAGAAGAATGGACTGAGGGTTTTCTATGAACTGAGGAGAAACTATTTGCGATGAAAAAGGTTCAAATGACTGCTATGGTTTCATTCATATTAATTATTTGTATTGTGTAATGATTATGGATGGATTTACCACTTATTACGATTTCATGGAGGGTTTGGTAAGTCACAATAACTTGTGTATTGAACAAAATATTATTACAATACAACAAATAGATCAAAAACAATAAGTAGGGTCTTCTTTTTTATGGCTCGAAATTATCTCTTCTAATACTGGGAAGAATTAGGTATGTTTAAATAATAGGTGTATCATCAGTGAATACCGTAAGATGCTGTAAAAACTGTCGTAATATTCTTTGGACAGATTATCATGCATGAGTGTATAGCTGAATATTATTTTATTGTCCGGGAATACATTAGGCGCTTGCGTATTGTCATAAAAAGTCCAGCTTTTCATTTTATTCTTGGTAAGAACAATGTCAAATATTTTTACAGCAGATATTTTTAGGTACTTCTAGTAGGTATATATTTGAATTTTATTAATTGACTTTATGACTAACTGATGTATTGTGTAAATTGTACACATAGGTAAGTATTTTAGGCATTGGTGGTAGCATTCTATTACACAATGTTTTATACAAATAAAAACTCTCATACAAAATAAATATCAACAACAATTACTTCAGAACATCAAAATCTAACACAAAATTATTGTCCTGTTCACATAATTCGCCCAAAACAGAATGTAAGTTGAGCTTCGCAAATATATTATACAGTTAGTAATGGTATAAATATCACAGTGTGAAATGATATTTACAAATCAATAATCATTACAGCATTCATATGATGTCTAATGGACATGTATTTTATATAGATTTTTTATATAACAAATTGTACACTCAATGTTTTTCATATAAGTACAATAAGTATATAAGTCAATAGACGTTTTTGTATGTACCGTTAGTCAGTGATAGTTGATTGCAAAGCAAATATTACATTTTACAGGTTTCAGACCAAGCGGTGCCCAAGTAGGCGCGACCTAAAAAAAGCCGTTGTAAAAAATACGCCCGATGAGCGCCGTTCAATCTCAATACCAGCAAAGCGAGACATCTGTATACAAACAATCCAACTCAATGCTGTACAAAGGTTAGGAACCATTTTCCAACTTCAACAAAATGGATACCCCACATGATATGTATTAACTATATCTAGTACCTAAAAAGCACATTGCTTATAACTACAATACAAAAACATTTAATTGTATATTCATATTTAAATTGTAAGGGACATTTAAAAATTTAATTATCATGTATTGCTTTTTGAACTGAACTAAATTTCATACTTATTATTTTATCTATCTGTCAGTACATCTAAAAATCAAAGAAATAACTATCTGTACATTGTATTTATAATGAATCAGAATGAGAACTAAAACATGTTTTATTACTCTATATTAGGCTAGATTAACTTTTACAGAGTAACACTCCCAGTCGTTATAAACGTGAAAAAGAGAGGCATTTCAGACCTTTTTGCTTATCATTACAATGATCATCATACCCTGTATACACTTATCTCAATGTTTTCGGAACAATAGTTGTTTCAATTTCTATTTAACCAACTACATGCAATGGGCATTTATGTCTAAAATCTCGGCTCGTTTAATAACTTTGTAAAAATATAGTACCTATGTCATTTAACTTACACATATAATTATTCTTAAAGTACCTATACTTATTTTTCTTTATGTACACACATACAGGAAATTATGTGAAATGTTAATATAATAATGTCTAAAAGCTTTGTATAGGTAGCATCACTTGCACGCCTTTTTGTTTGTAAACAAAGCGTCAATGTCATGTGGACTAAACGGTAAGTTATATGAATTCACTTGATGAAAAAATTCTACAGTACCCCGGCTTCGTCACCTTTAGCGAATATTTGACAAGTTTCGACTTGCATATTATTGAGTAGAAACACGCTGTTGTTACTCTACGTACACCTGGCCAAAACATGCAAGATGGCTCTTCTAAAAATTGCCTTGCTGAAATTGTAGGAATCCCTTGTGAGCCACTCATGTCATTTCCGCCCGACTGAGTCGAGCACTTGTCTATCAAATAAGATGATCAAATTAAGGGCATAATAACATTATGCGTATTACAAAGAGTACCTTTTCGGAACATGCATAAATTGGGTAAACCACATACCAAATTTTCTTTGTTTTTAAATATTTCGATAAACATATAAGCGCCGTTGATAGCACTCGACTGGACCGGAAAAAGGGTTAGGCAACTTTAGGTGAGTTCCAACATGTTCTCAATGACAAACCGCAGTAAGCAGCGAGTGGAGCGTGCGGCGAACGGGCGCAACTGTGGCCGCTGCTGCGTCACCGGCAGTATGCGGACGAAACTCAGTCGGCAGAGACGTTTGCGGCGGCCGCAACTCTGGCGTTAGGGTGACGGCTGGGGCAGACGAGCGCAACAGTGGCTCCGGGGTGTCGCCTGCGGCGGACGAGCGCAGCAGTGGCTCCGGGGTGTCGCCTGCGGCAGACGAGCGCAACAGTGGCTCCGGGGTGTCGCCTGCGGTAGACGAGCGCAACAGTGGCTCCGGGGTGTCGCCTGCGGTAGACGAGCGCAACAGTGGCTCCGGGGTGTCGCCTGCGGTAGACGAGCGCAACAGTGGCTCCGGGGTGTCGCCTGCGGTAGACGAGCGCAACAGTGGCTCCGGGGTGTCGCCTGCGGCAGACGAGCGCAACATTGGCGCTAGGGTGATGACGGCGGCTGCCGGTCACCCCCGGCGCTGCTCTGGTCGCTAGGGTGACGACGGCGGCTGCCGGTCACCCTCGGCCCTGCTCTGGTCGCTAGGGCGGGCGTCACCCCGGCGCCGCTCTGGTCGCTGGGGTGACGTGGGCGGCAGGTTCTATCGCTGCCGGTCACCCCCGGCGCCGGTCCGGTCGCTAGGGCGGGCGTCAGGAGTGGTGCGCGAGCAGCTGGTCGAGCTGCGCCTGCGTGTCGAGCGCCGGAGCGGACGACAGCGCTGACACCATGTGCGTGGGGATGTTGATCTGCACCGGCACCTGCATGTTCGCGCTCGTCGGTACCTGGACAATAGCGGCATTTTTATTTTACTAGGGTTGCTAAGAAACCGTGTTGTATAAATGGTTAAGTTATCCATTTTTACAATCGCGAGTGAAGATCGGTTCGAGGAAACCTGGCGCAAGAAACAGGGGCACCACTAAGATGAAGTATTTAGAAATCGGTGTTAATTCAACTACTTACCTGCGGCTCAGGTATCCTAACTTGGAAATCGTAATCGAAATTGGAGTTAAAACTAGAATACGTGATTCGAGCCGCGAAAGAACAGTTGAATATTTCTAAAATATAAGACCTCTAATTTGATAAAAAAAAAACATTATGATCTATACTAACATGTATGGTGATCTCGGGCATGAGTGTGGCGGGCGCGGGCTTGACGTCGGGCTCCTGGCCGGCCTCGTCGCGCGCGCGCTTGCTCTCGTGCGAGCGCGTGTGCTTGCGCAGGTGGTCCTTGCGGTAGAAACCTGCATAAGAATAATAAGTGAAATAAATATTTGGGACACCTTTAGGGCTATCATGAGTTTAAAACTTACGCACTCGATATCGCCTACGTAAATATGTCTATGAAAAACTTGTACAGCGCCGCTGGTGGTTACGCGAAGAACTTAAATCGGCCGTATGAAAAAAACAACTCGATAGGTTTTTAACGTACGTAAGTTTTCGATAGCCAACTCATGGTAGGCCCTCTTCAGAGACAGTTATAACCCATATAAAGCAGGGTTTGTATTCATGGGTGTCAGAGGTATACATACATAGGTATTTATAAATACAAACATATTCACACCCAGACCCGGTAAAAAATACAAATTTTCAATATGTGAATGTTTATCCCAGGTGGGAATCGAACCCACGCCTCTTGAAACCATAACTAACCGTAGATCATATCATAGATCTGAATAACTAGCTAACAGTGGTTAGCCACTGTTCCACCCAGTCAATCAATAACACCTTTACATAGCAAAATTATTTGGGCAATGTCGATTACACGTGCAACTATTCTTCGTACCTTTCCCGCACTCGCCGCACATCTCGGTCTTGACGCCGGAGTGTATGACGGTGTGCAGGTCGAGGTGCTCACGTACCTTTCCCGCACTCGCCGCACATCTCGGTCTTGACGCCGGAGTGTATGACGGTGTGCAGGTCGAGGTGCTCACGTACCTTTCCCGCACTCGCCGCACATCTCGGTCTTGACGCCGGAGTGTATGACGGTGTGCAGGTCGAGGTGCTCACGTACCTTTCCCGCACTCGCCGCACATCTCGGTCTTGACGCCGGAGTGTATGACGGTGTGCAGGTCGAGGTGCTCACGTACCTTTCCCGCACTCGCCGCACATCTCGGTCTTGACGCCGGAGTGTATGACGGTGTGCAGGTCGAGGTGCTCACGTACCTTTCCCGCACTCGCCGCACATCTCGGTCTTGACGCCGGAGTGTATGACGGTGTGCAGGTCGAGGTGCTCACGTACCTTTCCCGCACTCGCCGCACATCTCGGTCTTGACGCCGGAGTGTATGACGGTGTGCAGGTCGAGGTGCTCACGTACCTTTCCCGCACTCGCCGCACATCTCGGTCTTGACGCCGGAGTGTATGACGGTGTGCAGGTCGAGGTGCTCACGTACCTTTCCCGCACTCGCCGCACATCTCGGTCTTGACGCCGGAGTGTATGACGGTGTGCAGGTCGAGGTGCTCACGTACCTTTCCCGCACTCGCCGCACATCTCGGTCTTGACGCCGGAGTGTATGACGGTGTGCAGGTTGAGGTGCTCGCGCCGCTTGAACCCCTTGCGGCACACTCCGCACACGTACGGCCGCTCCGGGTTGTGCCCCATCTTGTGCCGCTCCAGGTGCTCCTTGCGCTTCAGCCTGCACACACACTCGGTACGTCATCATCTGCCCATATACATCTATATAATTTGCCCGTATACGTCCCCACTGCTGAGGCACGGGCCTACCCTAAACTAGGGCCATCAGGCCGCGAGTCAACATTACTATTAGTATAAATAAACTTCTATAGGTTTGTTAAAAAAGCGTCGATGGCCGAGTGGTTAACGGTGAAGGAAAACATTGTGAGGAAACCACCACACCTGAGAAATTTTTCAACGGTGTGTGAAGCCATGTCTGAGGCCTAACGGGCGGTTTAAAAACTCTGACACCAGGTTGTTCATCAACCATACAATAAGACGAAGATAGGTTTGTTACATCTCTTCGCAGGACAGACGGGACTTGCATGGAATTCTGGTATGTGATATTCAGTTGACGATATACACATAAATTGGGCTAATTTGATTGTATGACTAACTAATTGATATAGAGAAAAAATCTGATGGATTTAGTGCGCGACGCTGCACCGCGTGGTGCTGTGTGTGTGTAATCGCCAGAATTTTATTGGTAGAATCTACAGTTCGAAACTGTGAAGTAATTACACTATTGTGAATAACAATTTATCATTTGTACTAATAATATAAAGCTGAAGAGTTTGTAGTTGTTTGTATGAACGCGCTAATCTCAGGAACTACTTGTAGTAAGAAGGCTTATATTATATACATCTATATAACGTCACGCTGCGACCAACAGGAGCAAAGAAACAATGGAAAATGTGTAAAAAACGGGGGAAAACGCGGCAGTCGCTTAACCAAAACCTCTACAGATAGAATATTTAAAAAACATATAATAACTTACCCGGCCCCGCATATGCCGCAGATGAACCGTCGCTCGATCTTGTGCACGATGAGGTGCATCTCCAACTGCTCCTTGTCGGGGTAGGCCATGGTGCACTCGGGGCAGCAGTACACGGGCGAGCCGTCCGCCGCCGTCGCGATCACCACCTGGCCGGGCTTGGGGCGCGCGGGCCGCGGCGGCTTCTTCTTGTACTTCTTCTTCTTCTTCGTTATGCGGAGGGTGCCGTCTGTGAAAGGATCATTATTAGCTGTGTTCGACTTCGCACCATATTCTTTAAGATTACCCATTACATCCAATGTATTACACGTTTATTAGGCAAAAGATGGTCATATTTAAAGTTCATGTGCTTATGATAGAGAGAGATAGTGTAGGTATAAGACACTATTATGAGTTAGCCAAGTATTTGTTCGTCTACAGCACGAAGTATTCATAATTACGGCTGTTTGTATCCAATCAAGCGGGTGCAAGCACATGTTATATGGAATGCCTGCACTCCATACACAGCACTAACGGTACACAACATGCTTATGCCGTACCTAGCTCTGGCTGTGCATCACTTGCACCTATTGATGTTATGGCGCCATTACTTTCTACCCGCGACTCGTTCGCGATAAGTTATTTACCATTCATAACACTATTTCAATAAAAAGTAGCCTAGTTCGAAGTTCGTTGTCACTTAAACTGGGTATAAGCTATAATTTTTATTAGACAAAAAGAGTATAACCTTTACATTAAAGAACAATAATAATAATTAATCATCTCTCCATACCTTCTCCAAGAACGGCGGTAGTGATGGTGTCGTCCTTGCGCTCGGAGTCGGGCTCCGCGTCGGCCTCGGGCTCCATCTCGGGCTCGGGCTCGCCCTTGCTGGGGTTGAGCCGCAGGAACTGCTGCAGAGACACCGGCAGCGCTTGCGTTTGCTGGAACAACAACTAAGGGTTTTAGATAATAGTGTTCTTATGGATTATAAAGAGTGACACATGCACAATCCTATCACATACAGCAAAAAAAAACAGTTCAATAATGCTTTACGAGCATCTTCATCATCATAATCTTCAATCATATTCAGGTTAGTTTCTTTTCCAAATTCAAGTAAAAAAATAAGCTAAAGTAAAGAACATGATAGGTACTATGATGTGGATTGGATATTGAGGACTATGATCATACTTGATTAAATATTTAAAAGAAGACTATATAGACAAAACCAACCTGTGGCGGGAGGGTGTTGAGGTATTTGATCAGATCTTGTTGGCTGCTGCTGCTCATCTGCCACGGGATGCTGTCGCTTGCTTCTGTGCCCTGTGAGCTCTCCTGTAAATGCGAAAACACAATGAAATAACATACGAACAACATATTATTATGCTACTGGAATACGGTAGTTGGCTAAGGGCATCTACCATATTTCTAACAGACTTCAAAAAGGAGGTTCTTTCTATGTATGCTTGTTCCTGATTTTCTTGAGTTTGATGCGGTTTGCACAAGAATATTGTCACATTTTCAAGTACTTATTTCAAATGTATGTAACAAATAATGTTTAAAATGTAGAACTCACATCATCATTCATGTTGTCGTCGCACTCCTCCTTGATGATGATGTTGTGCATCACAGCATTGTTGTTGTTGTTGCTCGTGTTGTTGTTGAGCGCCTTGTTGTCCTCCGGACCGTTGATTATGATCTGCTGGTTTGGCGTGATGAAGACCTGGTAACATATTTTTACTATTAGTTTATATCCAAGATTATAAAATGCATTTTAAAAAGAGATAAATAGCATCAAACCGCCAACATAAGTACTGTAATCTGTTTGCTATTCGCTATGTGCGGAGTGGGTGGTGGGGGACGGCAAATCGACCGAAGCGCACGATGTGTGACAGAAATGTGATATAATTCTGAGCTTTCATGTGTCAAATTGCTTTAATTTCATAAATTCCCTTGTATTTGTAAGTAAAAACGTTACGTACGTAAAGTAAACGATGCAAATTCAATACTTATAATAATATTCATATTTTTGTGAAGTAAGAAAATCACTTGGTACTCACTTTATACAATTTTTATTTATTTTGTGTTGAAAAACTAGTCGAAAATCTTTATCAAAACATCTAGTTGCTATGATATGACATATCAAAACATCTAGTTGCTATGATATGACAGATCTCAACTCCAGAATAGTTGTCGCCACTAGGGGCGCTATCATCGCGCACATAGCGAATATGTAAACTTGAATTTGTATGGGTTAACACACAATGCACCACAACCCATATGAGCTTATACAAAGCTGTTCCTCTTGTAACCCCATTTGCTTTTGTACATATAAAATTTGAGAACGTACATCAATCACAAAACAAATAGTGAATTACCTGGTGCTGAGGAATCTGATCCTTGGTGTCCTGCGACTGCGCCTGCGCCGGCTGGATCAGCTGCATCTCCTGCGGCAGCGCCGTTAGCACCTGGAGCCCTGGGATAAACAGATATGGTTAACCTCTCAGTCCACACAACAACTAAATAAACAAGGGACGTTAAATGTTTTCCTTTTAAACTCCAGTAACGATGCTGCCTGCAGAACTGCAGGATTGAAGTGGATGGAAATTGCCCAAGACCGACAGAAATGGCAAAACCTGAAGGAGGTCCTCCTCCCTCCAACCTCGCGGTTGAAAAAGGCTTGAGAGAGAGAGAGAGAGAGAGAACGATGCTCTTCGCTACTCCAAGCCATCATCATAAACCCTTAAATCCCCTAAAGTGATCCATCATATGTCTTAGAAAATGTGTCAAATGTTCGGTAGTGGAACAGTTGAAAGCTTTTAAAATAAATATTACTGTTGTGTAAGCAAACAAAAATATTAGGTTACTTAGGAAGCAATTTGGTGAATAGGGTAGTTTCCTTAGTTTGATTTTACATAAAATTTCACAATTAACAGTAACATATAGGTAAATCAATAACATAAGTGAAATCGAAATTAAAATTTCTCATGAAATGAGACAATAATAGGCATTTGAAGTAAGGTGGGAAAGTCCATTTCTAAAGTGCGAATATTCAATTAAAATACTATGCCATCTTATAAATACTTTCCCTATGAACACATATTCTTAAACGCAACATTTGATATAGCTGCTGAACAATGTTCTTACGATATGCATACAGTATAAAGAGCGGTGACGTCATAGCTCGCTGCGACATTTGTATGAAGCGTTTTGAGCTCGCCCAAATGATGTGCTATTGAAACTGGAATATCTTCGAGAGTTTTCCAAATATTTAAACCATTCTTTTAACAGCACCTTTGCAATTGTGTGGTCCATCCATCTATACAAAAATAAAAAAATTGGAAACTACCCTATTATGGATTACTCATTCGTTTATGAATTCACATCTCAGTATTTTTTTGATAGAAGCTAATGCAACCAGAGTTCCGCTCAACCACGAAACAATAATATGTAGTATAGTATAATGTAAATAGCCTTAGGGTCTCGGTAGATGTGCAGTCCTACCTTCAGGCAGTCCGCTCTGCCCCACCAGCTGGATGCCGGCGGGGTCGCCCGCCTCGGGCGAGTACGCCACGGTGAGCACGGCGCCGCCCTGCTGGAAGCCCTGGATGGGGATCTGCATCTGGTACTTGGGCTGCTGCTGCGGCTGCAGCGTCAGGTTCGGACTGAGCACCTGGATTTGCACTGTTGGTTGAGGGTCGCCTGGAAACATACGGTTTTTATGAGCAAACATTACAGTTAAAAGGATAGATTAAATAAATAAATATTACAAAACATCACATACATTGATCTGATCCCGTGGTAAGTAATTTAAGCACTTGTGTTACGGAAATCAGGATCAACAGTGGATACACAAATAAACTTAAATATATTTAATAATACACCCAGATTATTTGTAATCCTTTTGTTATCCTAGACTATAATGGATTGCAGGAAAGATCATCAGGTCTATATGATAAGGTAAGTTTACTGTTTAGTTATAGCCCTAGAGCACAGATTCTTTATATTAAGGAAGTGTGTGCTAAACCTGAGAATCGATTTTGTAATAGATACATAAATTCACATTATATGATTGTTTACCTGATGGAAGAATATAAAATGCAGGATTGACCTATTTGAATTAATTAGTATTAATTGATTATTAGTCTGGAGACTAGCCTTTCAAGTTTTTTGTTCGTCTAACAGCTATTAATAAAACCGGTTGCGGCAATTTGGCGTTTAGACTTTCAAAAGTAGTCTTTTTGGGATCATTAATTGGGTTGTAAAATTCCTTTGATAGGCAAAACATAGTTTGTGTTCTAAAAAGAGATATGGTCAGATAGCTTTTATTTAGTCAATAGCAAGAAGATTCTCAATGAACTAGTTAATATAGAATTAATATTAATAACTTTTTTATAAATAAATTAACCATAATGGCCAGTGTGCTTGACTAGGGCATGACCACCATAGTTAAGGGTAGACTTGAGCCTGTTGGTGAGGGATACTCCCAGTTTTCCCTACCAAGTCACCCCACATAATGGAAAAATATTGCTTTGCTAAAAACAAGTGGTTTTTCCACTTTGGGCTATCAAGTCGCCCTATCGTCAGCCCACTGGAGTGACCACCGGTCGTAGACGCATATACCTCACTGAGTGTTTATCCACGCTATTAAGAGGAAAGCCATCTGTTCCCGGCAAGTCCGGTGATGATGGGCGAGGCTACAAAGCCATCATCATTTATGTCAGTAGGAAAAAATAAAAATTCAATTTGCACTACCAAATGGCTCCATTGCTCGAGTGCATTGAGGCTTGGCTTTGAGTAGCCTCGCCCATCATCACCGGACTAACCACTTGTTTGGGACCTACATGAGCGACCTATATGAGAATGATGAAACGGATCTTACCAGGCTTGGCGCCGGGCAGCGCGATGGGCACCGAAATGAGGTGCGGCTGCGGCGCGAGCCCGCCGCCCTCCAGCGCGCGCACGTACTGCACGCCCTCGCCCAGCCCGCCCACCATGCCTACCACCTGTAGAACAAGGATAAAGTTAAATAATACATACACACATACATAAAATCACGCCTTTTTCCCAGAGGGGTAGGCAGACATGCCATGTGCTACGGTCCTGGTACACAACTTTCGCTTCATCCACATCCATTAACCTCTTCATGCATGCTCGTCGATTACGGGTACTTAATTTATATAATGCCAAATAGAAATAAAAGTTATTAATAGTATTGTCTTTTATTACCAGAAGCGCTGTAAAGAGCTAGAAATGTCGCATCTCTAAATAATATGTTCAGAATAACAATACATGTGACTTTAATCTGTAAAAATTGTTTTATTTCAAAAGTTTTAAGTTATTTAGCACATAATAATAACATACCTGTATTTAAACATCTTTATATATTTATTATACAGACAATGGTAGGATAGAATACAAATCGGGAAAAGCATAAAAGTTGGATGATTCACAATAATAGCACCCCCGAAACTGACAAATAGTTTATGACACCGCCATAGTTTTAGGCCAATTAATCACTTAAAAGTTGTATAAAGTTGGTATTTAATATGATCGGGATTAAAACATGTCTATAATATGAAAAGTTTTCTGTTTTTAATATTTTCATTTTGTACAAATCAGGTAAAAGCAATATTTATTACTAGAGATCTTTAAGAAATTGTATTTGTCAATGAACAAAAAACAACATCTCAGAGTATTAACAAATGAATGTCCACCCTGTTCCTTCATTTTCATAGTTCATCATAAGTTTTCATCAGACATGTAAATTTTTAGGGTAGTGACTGTGACGAACCCTTTAATAAGATTATGTGGATATCAGTATCTATTCTAATTTATCTTTACACTGGCAGCTGACCTCTAAGCTATAATTATTTACCGATAAGTAAATATGAAGTAGAATATATTAATCAAGTTTATCATTACCTGTGACAATGTATTGCCATTATTAGATACATTCTGCTGTAACTTTGCCACAGGCATTTGTCCACCGGTGGTCACAAAGTGAGTGCCCGTGGCACCCACCGCTGAGAATGTAGCAAAATTCATCTCCGACTCTTCGTCACTGCAATTTAAAAACATAACTTTTGATCTACAGAAGGAGAAAAAAGTACTATGTATCTGGATGAAAACAAAAGAATAACATCATGAGCCTTCTGTTATATCTTACTACAATGAATAGGCCTCTTCCATAGAACAGTCAAAGTAAGATGTATGATGATAATAAAAATAGCCATTATTCATTATTTCCGGTTCACAAGAGCACCTCATAAGATTTCTCGTAACTTGGTCTGCCTCTTGGCATAGGATGTATGATATAACTTATAATTATGAGGATAGATGAGAAAATTTAGGGATCAGAAACGAAGTATATTCCAGTAAGGTATGGATGAAATCCATTTAGATATGTAAAAGTGAAAGTGATTTTTGTTTTCTAGACAATGTTTCTTGTATAGCTTAGAACTATTCCTTTCAAGAAGTTACATGAAAGGAAAACAGCAAAAACTTGATGAAAAAGTTACTTCCTATAGGCCTAAAAAGTTGTATCTATACAGGAAACTGATGTAAGTTTAGTACTAAAGATGTAAGCATTTGCGAAAAAAAAACTTATGCAACAGATGAGCATACCAAGGGGCATCCTCTCTAGAAGGCATTTTCTGCATGTCGCACATCGCCCGACGGCCGACGGAGCGGGAGAAAAACAAAACAAAAAGCACGATCCCACTTGAGGCAGCGGCTCCACCGCCTCCCACGGCCCGCGCCCACCACTACGCACGGGACTGCACAGGGACGCTGGTAGGGCACATACCACTACCGACCACCAAGCACAACACACTAAAATTAATTCAACGACGGCGAGAGGCGAAAGATGATCGCGCACTAAGAAAGTAGGTTAAAGAAAGTTTTTTATGCTCAGCCGATAGTCAACTGGCAAGTTAGTTATACACACTGCCAGACAATTGGAGTGTATGTATGTGCATGTTGCTCTAACGTGATCCTCACTTTCTCTTTGCTGTACTTTCACAAGACAGAGGTGTGGTTGTGGTTCAGTGACTGTGAGGAGTCTGATTGGGTAATCATCTATTCGTTGCATAGTTAACGTTTTTCAAGTATTTTTATGTTCAAGTAAATAATAAGTTTAATACATTTCGAAAATTTATTAATTGCAGTTTTGTAAGTTACAAAAATGAAACGAGGTCAATGACATTCTTGTGATTTTCTTGTAGTAACTTTCCTAATGGTTGATGAATCATTGTTGTTTCAATGATTCGCAATGTTGTGGATGGATAATAACAACCTTAATTACATCTTCATTAGGAAATAAACATTTAGAAAGTTGTATTCTGAAGACAAAGGATTGCCAACAAAAATGGCCGAAGATAGGTCTGCAGTTACGCAATTAACTAGTACATATTTTATAGAAATCCCGAAGCAGGAAAGGATATCGCATGGTTGTGGGCGGAACTAGACAGAGATCGAAGGTTGTTCACCCCTACCAGTTCGATTTGCCCCGCTGAGCGTCCATCACGCACGACGCGACGCATCCCCACCAAGCAGCGGGATCCCCTCCATGTGCCTCCGACACCAAATCACTCCCGCTCCCGACTCCTTCCTCCACCGACAGGAAAATTGCGAGAGGAGGGGTTGCGGTCCGGTCCTCTCGCGGCACTCTCTCGCCCGACAACACTTGGCCGCCACGCGCCCGGTTAACGGTAAAACGGGGTACCGCTTTGCAAAATAGGGTCATGGATATTCACACGTAAACAAATCACTTTGTGACACTTACCTTAGATCTTTGTTTTCACCTCACTAAAAATTATAATATCACTTATTACACCAATAGTCAATTTGTAACATTGTTTACATTATTCTATAGAGACACACAGACCCTTCTCTTTTTCGTTTTACAACAAAATGAAATCCGCCATTGTTGTTTAGACATTTACAGTATTTATCACCAGATGGCGTTTGAATACACTTCTTACATTATGATTGGTTAAAAATTCGTCACAAACTTGCTTGACGTTACGTCGTTAGATGCAAGTTTGCCATGAACAATCCAACAGGAGATCTCATAAAAATGAAATTGCTTTATTAATTAATCAAGACTTTTATTAAAATAGTTTAAATACATGCTAATACAATAGGCACAACAAATAAAGGTACACAAGTCTTACTTCTAAAGATTACATCTAAAATGGGTACTGTTGACCAGATCTTTGAATCCTTTCCATGTGTAATTCGAACAATAACTTATTATCGTAAAAGTAAGTGCTTTGGGATGAAGTAAGGCCGGGATCATAACTAGGTCTCCTGTCTGAATCTGATGACGAACTTGGAGAGGATATTCCAGCCTCTAAATTTATGCCATTAACTTGACTAGAGTCATGGTTCTGTGACGAAACGTTCGTTGTAGCAAGATTGTTGTTTATGTGCAAATTGTTGATTCTTTTGGACAAGGGCATAAACTCGCACGTGTCATCTTCACGCGATCTCTTCCTGGAAATAAAATTGTGTTTGTAAATAATAATTATTAAGTATACGAATGCGTGGAGAAGCGTGAACTAAACAAAGCAAGTACCTATTTCCTGTCATATTTCTGAAGATATAATTTCCATTGCTACCAAAACAGGTGTTCCAATTAAATGTAGAACTTTTTCCAAAAGTCATTAGTTCACAAATCAATCAATCAAATATAATATCAAAAGGATATTCTGTAGATACAAATTTTTACACAGATAAATGACAATTCTCTTTGACAAGACGAACAGCAGCTGTTTTGTTTTTTTTTTATTTTTGCGTCATTTAGCGCGACATCTATCAGCGGTCGAGATAAACAGCAGAAGAACTAAACGTAGTTAAAGTATTTATGAAAAATTATGTTAAAGTTTACAAATTGTTAATCATGAATTACTGAATAAATTTACTGTCTACTATCGAAATAAAATAAATTGAAAACAAATACCTACTGACTCACTACCTATTTAGTAATAACAAAACACTTGGTAAAGGCTGTCAAATCGTTTTCATAGATGGCGTTGTTCAGCAACAATTCAATGTAGAAGAAAATAGGACCGGCACAACAGATGCCAGCACTGTGTACATAGAGAATACTAATACATCGGATACTATGTAGAAAAATGAAACACGTACATATATGTAGATGTGCGTCTTAAATGTACTACGACAGTCCTTACTAATATTATAAACGTGAAAGTTTGTAAGTATGGATGTATGTTTGTTACTCTTTCACGCTCAAACGACTGAACCGATTTTCGTAAAAAATTAGTATGGGAGACCTTTTAGGTGTTTATAGATTTTTATAAAACGTGTGGTATGGAGGTAGCTGGCACTCCGGAGACACCAGCGATACTTTTTTTTCGAAATTCCTCCCCCATGGAGTTAATGAGGGGGGTGAAACGTTTTAAAACTTTTATGTATCATTGCTACTAAAACCCATTAATACGCGGACAAAGTCGCGGGCGGCCGCTAGTTAATGTAATACATCATTACTGTACCGTGCGGGTTGGTAAAGTCAAAAATTACTTTCAGTCTGCTGAGAGATAATTTGGGTACTAATATTTTAACAAAGGCTGCACCAATAAAAAAATAGGTTTCTTTTTAATATTTTCTTCGCAATTTTAATATCTTCAAAAGTAAGGAGATACGTGTACTCCATTAGATAATACGTAGAATACTTAGTTACCTATATGTATATTTACGAGATTATTTTAGTGTAAAAATCAAACGAGTGCCTATCATAAAAAAAGTATTATACCTAACCTAATTTATGGGGGATCCCCATAAACCTGGCTGTTCTACTATGTATTCTGCTAGCTATACCTTCAAGTGATCTGAGTACATTGGTAATATTATGTTGTCAGTGCATAGGTATATTGTGGACTCCATGGACACACAAATTCAACATCACATTGATTGACCATTTAATTTTATTAAAATTATTTCTTAGTACGTACCTACATAAATGGTGTCATTCTCCTTAAGCCTAGTTACCACCAAAGAAGGCTTGAAAGAGACACATCGAAGACTACTTGTTATGGTTAATGGGAGCTCGAGGCTGCCACTGGCGTAACCGACGTTATGTGGAGAAAACATAATTACATCATAGGCAGGGTTTCGGAAACAATTAGTAGTTGTTGAGTAATTAGCATGATGCGTAATGCTCTTACCTAAATGGTGCATGGGAATGAGTTTTATGGTGAAGGCTGCTCTTCCTTGTTCCGGTATCAGTTTAAATTCGTAGTTTTTTTAGAACGTTGATAACAATTATGTATAAAAAAGATTAAATATGTTTGTGAAATTAGAATTAGAACCTTCATGTACAAGTCAATTACCCATATGTTCCTAGAATGTTTGATGAATTAAAGTCAGATTTTTTTTCTCATATGACTAAGATGATGGCTTGGAGTACATTCCTCGTCTCGTCATCATCAGCGGACTTGCGCAGGAATATTGAACAAGTATTTAGCCTATACAGCTTAAATAACAAGTCAAACGGTAGGTTACAATAGATTTTAACACATCTAAATAAGTTTCAATTTCAGCCAAAACAGAGACCGATTCGAAACTGTCTATTCAGTTAATTAACACAATGATGGTGATTGTTCTCTTTCTTATACCCACATACATTTCATAGTCATAATTACATAGTTTAGTAGAAGTACTTAAAGGTAGTAAGGTTTAAATCAATTTCTTATTAGTGGTCCCGGCGAATTTCATACCGCCAATACTGATTCTTTTTCTATATTTTCTCATTTAAACCTTCCCTAGACTACGACGAACATTTTAAAACCAAAATTACCTAAATCGGTTCAGGCGTTCTCGAGTTTTAGTCAGACTAACGAACAGCAATTCATTTTTATTTATAAGAAGAAGACTAGTGGTCCCGGCGAATTTCATACCGCCAATACTGATTATTTTTCTATATTTTCACATTGAAACCTTCCCTGGACTACGACGAACATTTTAAAACCAAAATTAGCTAAATCGGTTCAGGCGTTCTCGAGTTTTAGTCAGACTAACGAACGGCAATTCATTTTTATTTATAAGAAGAAGATAAGAAGATTTGACTGACGGTCAAGTCAAGTCAAATAGCGAAGAGTGAGGAACTGAAAGTAAGTAGACTGATTTTTGGATAAATAAATTTGCAACTCCGCAAGAAAGCACTATAACTAAGTAAATTTCATGCATGTCTTTGTATTTGCATTTAAAGAGCGTTGTGTTCTAAAATTGGTCGTGGTCCGTTGTACCTATTTGAAATTCCATTTTAATTGAGCCTTTCGAGTGGAGCTGCATTGGCGCGCGCTGTGCTGCCGTCTTGTTAGCTGATACCTAATAGAGATCCGGACATTTTGTAATAATAAAATTTATTTATTTGTGATTTATTTCTTCTTGACACAGAAAATTTTGAGTAGGTAGGTACGTAGGTATTCTGTAGGTAGTCTAGATAGCTCCTAAGTATCTAGTTTGGCTTAAATGACAGCTGTTATTTAGCTGCAATTAAAGCGCATTAAACAATTTTAAACTAATTCTTCCGTGCTGTTAGACCTGAAGGAGAGATCCAATTAATTGTATCGCTTGTTATTAGGCATTTGGTAGCAGTTACTTAAATAAAATTATCCCGTTACGTTACAGCTATTTGATTACTGCTACTGCCTACATACCCACTTCTGTATTAAACATACCATACCTATTAGGTAAACCAGTTTTGGACACGATATTGGTGTGACTTGCAAGTTCTGCAACCTTTTCACTAGGAGCCAAAATATCATCAGACACCGATTTATTTACTATGAAGGCGAATAAATCTCCATACCTATTGGTTGTCATCAAACTTTGGATGTAATGGTGTTTTCTACATCCTTTCAAGGCGTGGAATGTTGCTGCTCCAGTAGCAGTAACAGCAGATATCTAGTAGTCAAAAGAAAGTTCAAATGTTCATTTAAAATTCATCATTTCTTAATAATTACTTACTGAACAACATGCTTCGATTGCATCTTAGCTATATTGATAAGTATGTCGCATCGCATATGTGCTGCAACAAGATGAAGTTCCATATTGTCAACAATTTCGCACCAAATACGGAATTACTCCTAATATGGTAATCGCGTGCGTCTGCACAACTGTACGCGAAGTAGAAATTCGCTGCGGCGTCTCAGGTATTCAGCATATTTTCCGGCCGTCAAACTGTAAGCAATCCGGTGGTGATCCCAGATGCTGTCGTCGCGACCAGCAGACCGAGACCGGGGCTCATGCGGCGTGTCGCGTGGAATTCGCCTTATATGGCCAGATTGGCTTACCACTGTCTGCACCGCGCCTTCGGCACACATTGTTAGTGTTATAAAAAGGGCGTGGGAAATTGCTGAGCGTAACCTATATTTTAACCGATGACTATCGATACGTGACAAATTACCTCGTGACGGCCGCTCCTGATGAATGGGTTTTGTGGATCTAATAGGTTAACCTGGAATTATCTACGTGTAGCTATTGACTGAAGAAGACTGCGATTAAATGTAATTTTACAATTGAATAGCCATAGGTGCTGATGGGTCGGATGATCAAGAATAATTAGGTATGTATTGCACCATTAAGAGTGCATTATTTTATCATCATTTACCCATTTGGTATGGTAGACTATTATGTGTGGGCAAGACCGTAAACAGCAGAAACAACCACGTACCAATTTGGACAGACCCAAGCGCAGGACATAGATGGTCAAGCTGCTAAAGTTTACTATTTCTTGAAATTGACTCATTATATAAGATTGAGGCACCCTACTGTAGTCTTATTGAAGTTATAGAAATTATATTCACTTAGTGTACCTCCCGCCCGCGAAATTTAACGGTAGCAATCGATCTCATTTTACATTCTAATAAGACAAGTCATCGGCATTACAAACCCAACCAATCACTCAGAGCAAAATTAATATTCAAACGAAGTGGATCGTTAAATTTCGATATTAGAGGTTAATAAACTGCGGAATATGGTATGGAGATGATCTGCTGATGGTTACTTTCCTATCGAGTACTGCGGAGATACTTTCTCTCTGTGCTCTCCTCACTTTCACGAGTAAACGACTCGTCTTCATTAATGGGAACCGTTATTGTTGTTAAACTTGGATAATCATATCTAACGCGCCATTGTTGCGATTGTGCAAAGAGTTGGGAAAAAAACGTAACACATCACTGACATGGATTCAGGCGCTTTTCAAGCGAGAAGAGAGGAAAGCGTGAGCAGCGCCATTCACGGTATGACACAATCGTGATGGAAATGCGCTCGGGGCACAAAAACGCGTGTCGAGCCTTGTGAAACGTTTGTCAACATGTGAAGGCCGAGTGCGAGCCGACTTTTCTCTGTGCAAGTCCCGTGGACGTTTCATGAACGGTTGTAACTAATCAACTTCCAAAACATCTGCAGATTCACAGCCTCCGTACTAGATGAATGTTCCGATCCCTTTTCTTACCTACTAGATATTTCGAACTTATATGGGACAAATATGTACAGGAAATGAGAATGCTAAATTTTAAATTGTATGTTTTTAGATAACAGAATTAGTAATCGATTGTTATCAAAGAGGAGACAACGTTCCTCGAATATGTAATTAATAAATTGTTGAAATATCCCAAAACAAACCAAACCTAAGTAGTTGATAATGTTCACAGAAAGTAATCACTTTCTGTGAACATTATCAACTACAATACATTATAGATAGGAATAGTGCTCTGCATCGCGGAATTACTTGATGTCAAAAAAATCTGTTTAAGAATATGTAGTCTTTATGTAACACGTTGAATTGTTCATTAATTTGAAACAGGACCTCACAATTAGGTTATATTTCATCGTTATACATTCAAGATTGAATGTGATAGTATCGGTATCAATCATCGTGGTTTATGTCGATCATTCGATGTCCGAACTGAGACAGCGTGGTGGGATAAGTGCGGTTCGAAGGGGTACCTAATCAAATTTGCTCCACCTACATACGTATTTTCCTTTTATACCTACATCAGAGGACGTTAACCCAGTTATCGGTTGACCATTATGTATGTTACTCATTATTTATCATCGAAACAATGATTTACAAATGTATTTTTGCGAAGTCAAATGGTCAAACAGTAATCAGAACTTCTCGGTGCTTATTAGCGTTTATAAACAAGCTTATCGTTTCCTTGTTTGTTTAAGTTACAAGGAGTATTCCAGTCCGATTAGTTATCAGAACAAACATGACATGTGTTGTTAAAAAAAACAAATGGTTGCCAACGTTCTATAAATACCGGTGATTGTATTATAGTCATGAGGTAACGTCTTCAGTGACGTGATTGATTTAATAACGTACGAAATTCAAACTAACGGCTGTCCTGACTCCGGTGAAGGTCAGGCCTGGCCACTTAGGCGGAGGCTACACGCTCGCATTAGTGTGGACCGGAATCACGATCTGATGTACTAATGCAGTATGCACGTTCTATAAACAACGTTGCACGTAGAATATATTAGACCAAAATGATGTAATGGAGGATAGGTGACTATTTATTAGGACTCGAAGCTCACTATCAGTGAAATTCTGTGATACCGTAGTCTTATAGATAAATATATAACAGTTACAAGTGTCCCGATTTAAAGCCTACTTTAACATAAAGAAGGTTCCTTGTTACCCTACCTTTTCGTAATAAGGTGCAATCGCATATTCCCTAAATAACAATATTTATTAACCAGGTAAACTATCCTTTAGCATTCTTCTGTGAATTAAGTTTAGTAGGTATAATATAAACGATCTAATTTTGGATCAATTGGATACACATACTTTTATTTCGAATTACGCGTGTTACATTTTGAAAAACCGGTAGGATACAAAAATGCAATTTTTAAGTTGTAATGAATTTCATTTAACACGATTAATTGAAAATAGACGTAAACCAATATTTTACAAATTTACAAAAATAACTGCCTATAAAGGACAACATCTTATCACAAGTGCGTAATCGATAATAGGCTTCAACTTCGTCACGTCTAATTTCTGTTAATACAGATTCAATGATTTCTTTCTATCATATATTTATTTAAATATTACACAACAACATCACATACATCGATCTGATACCGTGGTAAGTAGCATTTGCGTTACGAATATCAATATCAACAGTGTAATAACGATAGTGTAATAATATAACACACCCAGACACGGAACAAACACCGATGATCGTCGCACAAATATTTGTCCCGGATGGGAATCGAACCCACGACTCTTGGAACCATAGGTAGTGAACCTGGCTCACTCACTAACCGCTGCTCCACCGAGCGAGTCTATATAATTGACTCATAGATTAGAAATTGTTTGATCGTACCTATATCGTATGAGCTAGTTCATGGGTATGAATAGTAGAAGTATTAGGTACACATTAGTTTACACTTAAGTAAGCGATATTTTTTCCGTGAACTTTTTACCCATAGGGCGGGCATAAGAGAAAATAATCCACGAGGTACTGTGGATCCAATATACCAATGTTATAAAAAATTATCTGATTAAATACTAGTTTTAGGTACGCATGTCCTAATCTTATCTGCCCAATCGGTCTGTGTATCCGTTAGCGAATCGACTCCGTTGTGCTTTGAATTCAAATCATAACGGACGGACTTACAGTATTATTACATTTGATTATGATACGTCGTAAATTTAACCATATAGTTATATTATACAAAGTGTATAATGGCTTGAAGTTTGAATTCGCGCGATAATGGACCGAGGCCAAAGACTCCGGCCGCCATTGGATTTTCGGAAGTTCTGCACCGTCTGGTGTTAGCTCACTGGCCGGTTTCGTTTTTTTTTGTTATGGGTACTTTAGTTATTGTCTTTTAAAGATACAGCGTACGTTTTAAACAATACATCAAAGCATTTTCCTATGCACTTCTTTTAAATATACTTATTAAGATACATTTACGGGGTTAATGTGAAACCGTGTTTATAAATAAAATCCCAAACCTGAAATCGGGTAAATTAGCAAGGATATTCTTCTTGAGTCAAGGGCAGAGATGTTTAGACGGTGAGATCATGTAGGTATACTGACATAGTGAAATGAAACATGAATTAATTAGTAGAATTTAGAGTGGAGAAACGGTAGTAATATACTCGCAGACAGATGTTCGTCAGATCGTACAGAGGTTCATAATGATGATGACAACGATTTCAAATAGGTACAATTATTGTGTACGGGTAATAGGTACTATCTATTAAACTTTATTTGCCAGTTGTGGCCTACATCGAGTTTCCTTGTTTTGGTCAACCTCCGTATCAATGTTACCCACAAAAGGAATTCTGTAATGTGTCTTCATGGTCTTGTACATTTAAGAATAACATCCTATAAAGTTTGTCCTTATAAAGAATTGAAAACAATGATCATTTATTTTGATACTCAGTTCTTCGTTACATTGGTGTTAGTCTAGAAAACGTGTGTTTTTTGGTAACTTGTACTGGGTAGTTAATTTTCGAAACCTTGACTTATAAGTGCACTAATTTTGCACCCTATATTGAATGAAAGTAATATGTAATTATTTGGGATATAAACCATTGGGATGCCAAAATAACTAGGTACAGTACTGAAACGGGGAAAAAGGTGGAACACAAGAAGTAAATGTTAAACTATTTGTAAGCGTAATCTACCTGGTTAGAGTATAACGGAATGGCGATATTCATAAAACCCTGTAAACAAACAAGCATGTCGATGTTATTGAGCGCGCGGGTCGCCTTGACACAGGGCTCCTTCCGGCTGCTCCGTGCTTCCTGGCGGGTCCACCTGTTTTTCGGAGGGTTATTTTTTTTTGCATATTTACTTTAGACAAGTTGTGAAAACAAGTTCGGTTCGTTCAACATCTGCTGATTGGGTACAGGGATTTCAATACGCTGTGCGTTTAGTGTAAACTTTTTATAGTTTAGTTTAGTATAGCTTGTAGATCTTTCTACCTTAGAAATATTAAAAAGAATCGTTAAAAAATTCGTTAATTTCTAAAAGAAAACTATCGACGCAATAGCTCCTTATATTTATTTATTATTATCAGCCACTGCTAAACAACTACAAGCCAGCATAGGCAGAATAATTTAACGATTATATTCTTCCACCAAATCAGGCGCCATTTTAATAGGCGCCTAACTGCAAATCCTATAAATCAATACCGTCTATTGTGCCCAGCGAATGTTCCCCGACGAACCATGCCCTTTCCGGGACGGCTCGCGTTCGCCGACTCCGCGCAAGACGATCGCCATTACCGTCGGTAAAGACTTCTAACCATAAAGGCACCATCTCATATGGAGGCACTGTCCAAGGATTAATGCTGCGTCGGCCAAAAAAGGCACTGCGCCTTGCAGTGCGCTGCCTGAGCGATATGCCTTTTAAGGCTTCCGCGCAACCTTTATGCGGCTAACTACTCAAACAGGCTAGTGAAGGTAATCCTGAGATAGGACGGGCTGGCCTATAAATTATACTAAATACACATGATACATGCGTTTTTTATGGGCAGCTTTTAAGTTTTTGCATGGTCATTTGTCAAGGTTTTTGCGACTGTCCTAAAAACAGGAGACGAATAGCCGGATAAGGAAAGGATTGACGCAAATCATGTGTTGCCAAAAACCACCAATAAAATACTTTGCGATTGTTGTTTTCAAGATGTTTTACATCTGTCATCAATTTTCTTCGACGCCACATCAATATTTTTTTAAATTGCACATGAATATTAGAAAGAAGAAAGAAAACATTTATAGCGTAAATAAATGTTTTCTTTCAAACTTATACAAACCAAAATAAAACTAACACAGATAAATATATAAAACGATCAAAAGGTAAATCGACGCCACATCAATAAAATCTTTTGAATGGCTTAGCTCATTCTATATCTAGTGTTACATCACAATTCGGGAATCCTATTTTTATTAGACAGTAGATTGCAGAATTAAATTAAGATATCAAAAAATACTTGGGCCATTTTATTAATTCCATAAAAGTTTCTAAAATTTTAGCATGATATAAATGCGATAATTATTATCGCATATGATTATAAATCTCGGATAGTTATTATGTAAAAGTGCCAGTGATTTTTTTTCCTGTGCACGTGCCGCTTTTGTATACCTACGTGCATATAAACAATTGTAGATTAACTACTACGGAACAGAATTTAATTCTCGTAATTATTCCGTATTCCGAGAAAAAACCTCGAGTGAAAGTGCTTATTTTGAATATATGCTAAGTCGTAACTTTATCTACGATCTCCATGCGTAGAAAATGCACAAGAAAACTGTTTAGAATGCATACCATTTAATTTCTTACGTAGTTGATGATTCTGTTAAAAAAATAAGCAAAGGTTTCTCGAATCGTAAATTGCTTTTTAAATGTTTGTTTACACGGTTTTCCACTCGATAGTATCTTTCAAATTAAAGATGAATGATCAGATTCGCATTTCGAATGATGAATGGCGACAGGTGGGAACGGGTACATTAATCGGCACTTGGTATATGAAGATCGGTTGTGGTTGTATCTGTAACATATACAGCTCATTACGTAATGGATTGAATGAGGGTAGTTCGCGCAATACAGGATCTATTAGGACGTAACGTAAATTTAAAAGATACGGCTCATTTGAATCGTTTCAAATGGTCCCCTTTACCTAAGAGACATCGAATCTTTTTATTTGAAACTCAGAACCTTGCTGTTGCTAAATAATAATCACGCTGTGTCTACATTATGCTATGTATCTATATTCTCATTGCAATTATATTTTTACGGTACAACGATAGACTTTCTAGTTTCGCCTAGTGATTACTAAACCTAGGCCATGAGATGCAATTTGTAAAGAACCTAATATGTAGTTTCGATCATTAAAATACAAAAATTCATAAACCCGTGAAAGCTCGAGTCATTGTCATTATAAGGAAAATCATTCTGGTTGTGTTAGGGTTGGACTACTATATTATGATAGATGAGTACATATCTAGAGAACTTAATTGGCTACTTGAATTGATTGATTGTTACAGTGATTTGCACATCAGACCATACGTTTCTGTTTTCTAAATAACTCGTATCGCCATTATTATAGAAGCCCCAATGTCTGCCCAATTCATTTTTGCATTAGTAGATAAGTCACTTTGTTCACCGTTTTGATCTGAATGCGCTAGTAGAGTCTTTTGTTTTTCGAGATGTATTTTCAATGTGTTGCATTTCACTGAAAATTTGTGTTTTGTACACATATGTACACGTAACGCAACGCAAATAAATTATGTCTTGTATCATTACTACAATATACTGGCACGTTACTATAGTTCAGGTTTGTAGAGTGCTGAATGAACTTGGTGCGGCCGGCTGCGCAGGAGTCGCTCGCCTCGACCTTGCGCGAGCGCAGCCCGCCGCATTTGCATCTGTCAACACATCCGTTCTGCACATACATAGGGTTCCCACTGTTCACTGTATGTACTGGGCGTCAGAAGGATGTTAAATAAACTCAAATTAGAAAACTGAAACTGTCCGGGATATTTACCATGTTGCTTTGTTTTAATGAGCTTCCGATATTTCGGCACTGTTGCATGCGCCATGATTCCGGGTGAACTGCAACACTGCCGAAATATCGGAAACTCATTAAATCAAAGCAACATGGTATATATCCCGGACAGTTGCAGTTTTCTAATGTGTGTAACCATGACAGCTTAAAATTAAACTTAAATTAATTCAAGTTTTGGTATCAAAGAGCGAAAGACAGTTACTTTCGCATTTATGATAGTAGTAACGGTATATTATGTTCTTAGGTTTTAATGCAACGACGAAAAACAATTTTACGCTACTAATCGCTCATTATAGGAAGACTTCCAAATATAGAAGCAATATACGTATACAAAGTTCCAGGTACAACATACGTGGGTGGGTATTCCACAATAATTCGTATAGGTATTGAATTTAATAGTAATGAAATCATTAAATTATGTAGTGTTCGTGCAAATAATAGAATACTACGAACGCCGTACAATGAAATCATCTTCCTGTTAAGTAGCAACCCTTGTCGTGTATGTATTTGACAGCCATTTGAATGCAAGTCTCGCTCAAAAATTTCTTCCTATGCATAGGTAAATTAACGTTTTATATTCTATACTTGCTGCAATATCCTTGGCAAATAACGTAATGTGGGAAAGAAATGTACAGGAAATGACGCCAGTGTAGGTGTTCAGTAACCAAAGGCATTTTACTGTATTGCTGTCGGACAGAAAGCCCATTTAATGTTTAGAATTATGACGTCAAAGAATTAACAATAAATTATCCTAAATAGACACCATCCTTGATCATAGGTATATTGCGAGTATATCGTTTCTAACAATATAATATTGTTTGCGGTTGATTCATATTTTCCTTTAAGCGAAGTATGTATCCCTTTGTTATTTCCTACTGTGTCCTGAATTTTAATCGACTCAAACCAAAATGGTACGTAGGCATGCACGGCTGTACCATTGGCACAAGTTAAAACAAGGTTTGTTGAGTCACAATACTGTTAGGTGGATCAACAATTTGTACCTTTGCATTATCCTCAAGTTGCAGTTCACTCACAGTAAGCGGAAAGAGCGTTTCTACCTTGATAATATTACCTACGAGTAATTTAATTTCACACCAGCTTCAAATATTTGTTATTGAATTATCTACGTCTAAGAAATAACTGATTAGTAATTCGCCTATCGATCAGCTGATAGTCATTTGTCCTCACAAAGCACACGTGAATAGATCGATAAACCTACTGTTATCTACACTCGATACATAAAATGTGACGATTAAGTATCTTTATCTAAATTAGATAGCTCTATATTATCTTAAGTCGCCTGAGTTCTTGAAATATTATATTATTTTCAGTCTCTATTAAGTGATATCTAAGTCGTTACACACATGTATTTATTTTTTAAATGTGTGAATGTGTATCCGGCAGCAATACGCTTTTCCTCTAAACTATTTATAACAATGATAAGGCCTTGGTTGGTTCATCATCCTTCGTATAATGTTATTAACATTCAGTCTACTAATTATGGAACAAATAATTAATACTTTGACAGAGGAGCATACAACAACTTCGAATTGTAGGAAACTCGGATAGGAAAATAATTACTCAAAGTAATAAATAACAAACAGATGTTTCTGCATAAATTCGTGCTTAAATGGGTACACGTGAGCCATCAAGAAATTATTGTTAACAAGTGGTATGTTTTCATTAGGTATATCGAATAGACAAGTGTCACTTTTCATTGTCGATTACCACCTAAACCTGTTGTGCACTTCAATCAAATATCACCTATGTATATTATAGATAAATGTGTAAGTCTGCACGTCCTTCTTTGAACCATGCATTCGACCATAACATTAAATAAAATTTTCCTACAAATACAAAAAACAAAAAAAAAAAAAAAGGTGGGTACTAGGTATTGCATCAAAAATATTTGGACTAATTAGACGAAATGGATACAGCTGTTAATAATAATTACACACAAACCAGACCAGAGTTTTGAAAAGCTACAAAATTAATATTATGAATTGTAATCAACTGGTCAGTTTTGTAAAGCAACTCATATATTATTATGGTGCCCTATCACATACACCTTTTCGTAACGTCACCTACCGCCTAAGGCTCATGTTACATTCAATGAAGCAGAGCTCAAATTTGATTATAACAGGGATAAAATGAGAAAATGTTCAATATCAGAAAAGGTTAGATAATTTAAAACTGGCCTACCTACAATGTACCCGACAGGGTCGGTCAGTTAGGTGGAAAGTGTATTATCCCGTTAATTAATCCGACCCTACTTCAAAGCACTTTTAATCGAGTATTCGCCGTGAGTGGCAGATAGGTCTACTTTCTGAAATAATTCAGCTACCGATGGTATTTTTACTCTTAATGTAGTAAAACGTAAATTAGTATCTGGACTATCAGGACTAGAACATGTTGTACAGTTAGCCAAAAATGTGGTCTAACCACCCTCTGTGGTTGAGATTCGTTTGAACGTCATGAAACAACATGGACGATTTTCCCTGGCAATAAGATTGTGTCAGTGTCAACCTTAGCTATCGTTACATCTCGCAGAAACTTTTGTCATAAGTGGTAGACCACTTTCTTAGCTGACTGTAAATAAAACTAGCTTTGCCTCTATTCAGATAGTTAAGGCGATGTTGTCACTTATACCAGAGCCGCTCTAAGTTGGCCGATTTGCTACATGTCAGACTGACTGCACTAGTCTTTGAGTATAAAGCCACTGGAGATGCCTTACACGGGCGACCCCCTCCGGCAAAGTACATTGGTCAACTGTTCAAACACGTTTAATAAAACTACTTGTCGCTGCACCACCGCCATTTTGCATTGATCCCTGTCGCGTGACGTTACTCTTGAAAAATGGTTAGTTGTGCAGTATTCTCATGTAAAAGGCGATCGAGAGCTCAAATTCGCAACAAGAGCGCGTTTAGTATCATATCTAAGTGTTTTTATTAACTTTTAAACGTGTATTTAAGAAGAATTGCCATTTAAATAAAAAGTCGTTGCGATACGTAAACGACAGAAAAAAATAAACAAGAATACAGTGGTACGGGGGCTAGTGATGTCACAAAGTCAAAAAGCGACTCGACATTTGAATGAATCATTCACTCCCTGCAGTTAGTTGTATAATCCATTTTTACTTTAATTTTGAATTAAATAAAAGGTCTAAACATATGTTATATTTAAATCTTGTAAGATGAATTAGAAAAATTACTTTTCTTTCCTCTGGTCATACGATATTGAAATTTAGTCTGAAAATGAAAAGAAATTCTGTGACTCCCTTAGAGATATTTTTAAAGACATAGATATTTTAACCGTATCCTCTCAGTACATTTTGGACTGTATCTTATATGTTTACAAGAACATACAATCATTTAATATCGGATCCTCACCATTTTAACACCAGTAATAAACATAAGTTTGCCGTTTCAAGGCTCAGGCTTCAAAAGACTGGAAAGTCGTTCTTGGGTTTAAGCACAAAATTGTTTAATAAGATCCCACAAAATGTTATTGAATTACAATAATCAGTACAAGATAGTTCAGTTCATTCACCAAACTGATTTTATTTTATTCTTTGTGTCATCACTATTTTTTCGTATGTGTGTTGCGTAGTTACGTGAAAACTTTGTTTGTGTGCGTGTATTGTTTGAAGTGTTGAACATTTTTGTAGTGTGCGTTTATCGTTACAGCAAAATTTGTGTCTGTTGAGTTATTAATTTTTTGGTGGTGTGCTGTACGTGTTTACCTCGCCCCCGCTAAAAGTGGCGAAAAAATTTGTTAGAAGCGTTGACGTTATGGCATCTCCAGTGGCTTTATACTCAAAGGCACTAGTGAGGGACAACGGTAAAATTGCCGAAGTATATAAGTAACAGTTATTTCCACTTTATAACCAAGCAAGGTCTAATTATAACAAATTTTTATTAAAAACATTAATTCACATCCAAAAGATTGAATTTAAGTTCCTTATTTATAAATATATTTATTTTTAAAATACAATACTTATTAAATCCTTCATCCTATTTTTAAAAATACCTGGTGAGTATTACCCACTACGTCACTATAAAAACGTGTCAAACGGCGTAACCTTGTAAGCGTAATACAGAGTGGAAATTTTACGTTTTCTTTTTATAATTCAATTATTTTAGGTAATAAAAGACAAATAACTAGATAATTATACCGGAGCCGTTCTTAGAAGACTGATTTGACACTTTTTATTTTATATTTTGCATTTATCCTTGTTAAGAGGAACATATTTACGCGAATCATAAAGAACAACTTTTAAAAAATAATACGTTATTTCAAAATTTCAAATGCACATAATTATATAATTATTTGTCTTTTATTACCTAAAATAATTGAATTATAAAAAGAAAACGTAAAATTTCCACTCTGTATTACGCTTTTACAAGGTTACGCCGTTTGACACGTTTTCATAGTGACGTAGTGGGTAAAACTCACCAGGTATTTTTTTAAAATAGGATGAAGGATTTAATAAGTATTGTATTTTAAAAATAAATATATTTATAAATAAGGAACTTAAATTCAATCTTTTGGATGTGAATTAATGTTTTTAATAAAAATTTGTTATAATTAGACCTTGCTTGGTTATAAAGTGGAAATAACTGTTACTTATATACTTCGGCAATTTTACCGTTGTCCCTCACTAGTGTAGTCAGTCTGACATGTAGCAAATCGGCCAACTTAGAGCGGCTTTGGTATAGGTACTCTAACAGTTATAGTGAGACAAGGATATTTTGGCGTGTGGGGCATTCCATGCCAAGCGGACAGGTAAAAAATGTTGATGCTTCAGATTTCAATAATATTTTACTATGTTATACCTATATAGGTCCTCAACATATATTATGAATATTTTTACTCTGTGATATATAGTTATAGATTTAGAGGCTAATGAAGTTTTGACTCTACAGCAGGAATGCACTATTTGTAGTCCCAAAAAACAATATTTATTATGTAAAAAAATTAAACTTAATACATGAATTTTATAGTTTAGTTATTGAGCTTACTTTTGACATTTTTAGAAAATGTTTTTTTTATTTTTTTGAAGAAAAAAAATTGATTTTTATTTTTTATCCTCGATTTTCTCAAACTTGGACCACTTTAATTTTTATTATTTTTTTTCCTAAAATAGCTCATACTATGTAAATAATCCTTGCCAAGTCTCATAATGGGCCCGGGAGTAGTTTAGGAGCTAGACCAGTTACAAGGCCGGAGCGCGGCGGTAGGCGCCGTGCCGCGCCTGCCGCCCGTAAGTAACAGTTTGCAGAAACATTTGATTTTATAATTAATAATTGATTTTTCTTAAAAACATTATTAATTCAATAAAAAACAGGTTTATTTACATATTTTTACAAGGTTATTAGTCTTAGCATTGCTGGTGCGTTTTATAATAACACCCTGAGCTGGACAAAAAAACTATAGTTGTCGGCAAAACCGCACTGAGTAATGATGTTACCTTCTGTAATACTCTCTTTTAACTGTCTGAAATATTGAGCTTGCTGGTCTGCGATATACGCATGTGGCTTCAGCAGTTCCAAGACTGTGCAAAGGCTGATGAAATCATCGGAAGGAAGGACTTGAGTGGCGATGGTGAAACGATCTGTTTGCGACTTCTGTGACAATACCCGGTACAATATAAACACCCATATTATGGGTGTTTAGTGTTTACCCGTGGACCCATTGGGTCGGCCCATTAACGGGTCCACGGGTAATTTTGATTCCCCGTGGTCCCATTACGTTAGGGATTGCTCTCTGGTCTTATAATTTATCGATAAAAAATGTAAACCATTAACTAAACATAAGTTTACTTGTTCAAATTAAATTATTGCATTCTTAAAAACTAATACATATTTACACCCTAGAAACAATAGAGAAGTAATGATGAATTATCTTAACATTTCTAATGCGCATTCGACTGATATTTCACCAGTAATTCATTCCATTAATAAAACGTTGAATTCATAACTGATACATGAATGGAATTCGAAGAAGTAAACCTATGTTTAATCAAAATGTGAATCAAAATTACCCGTGGCCCCGTTAATGGGCCGACCCAATGGGGCCACGGGTAAACACTAAACTCCCATATATTGTACCGGGTATTGTCACAGAAGTCGCAAACAGATCGTTTCACCATCGCCACTCAAGTTCTTCCTTCCGATGATTTCATCAGCCTTTGCACAGTCTTGGAACTGCTGAAGCCACATGCGTATATCGCAGACCAGCAAGCTCAATATTTCAGACAGTTAAAAGAGAGTATTACAGAAGGTAACATCATTACTCAGTGCGGTTTTGCCGACAACTATAGTTTTTTTGTCCAGCTCAGGGTGTTATTATAAAACGCACCAGCAATGCTAAGACTAATAACCTTGTAAAAATATGTAAATAAACCTGTTGTTTATTGAATTAATAATGTTTTTAAGAAAAATCAATTAATTAATTATAAAATCAAATGTTTCTGCAAACTGTTACTTACGGGCGGCAGGCGCGGCACGGCGCCTACCGCTGCGCTCCGGCCTTGTAACTGGTCTAGCTCCTAAACTACTCCCGGGCCCATTATGAGACTTGGCAAGGATTATTTACATACTATGAGCTATTTTAGGAAAAAAAATAATAAAAATTAAAGTGGTCCAAGTTTGAGAAAATCGAGGATAAAAAATAAAAATCAATTTTTTTTCTTCAAAAAAATAAAAAAAACATTTTCTAAAAATGTCAAAAGTAAGCTCAATAACTAAACTATAAAATTCATGTATTAAGTTTAATTTTTTTACATAATAAATATTGTTCTTTGGGACTACAAATAGTGCATTCCTGCTGTAGAGTCAAAACTTCATTAGCCTCTAAATCTATAACTATATATCACAGAGTAAAAATATTCATAATATATGTTGAGGACCTATATAGGTATAACATAGTAAAATATTATTGAAATCTGAAGCATCAACATTTTTTACCTGTCCGCTTGGCATGGAATGCCCCGTGTGGCAAAATTCGGAACTTACGCGCCACCACTTTTTAATTTCACTTTTGATAGTCAGCTGCTGCTTGGGTGCCCTATTATAAAGACTATATTTTCCCAGGCCCGACAAAACCAACAACATATTGCAAGACCACAGGAAAGTTTGAGTTTTGTGCCATCATATTATATAATTGGGTCGATCAACTTTTATTTGTCATGTCAGTATTATGTTGTGTCCCTGACCAATAATCGCAGTTCTAAATAAAATTCATTGGTTTTTGACATATGTAGCATTTCGTATGTTATTGAGCAAATAAACCAGTAAATAATTTTTAAAAAAATCACTATTATGCTTGATTTTTTATGGTTGTCCGACCGAAAAACCATCTGATATAGTGATTTATTGTGTGTCCCCCAGTAGGTTAGTAAAATGAAACATTACTTTATACAAAAAAAAATATATGGGGCGATTTATTGCGCTTGTACATAATTATTTATTGCAGTGTCTATAATGTCTCTAGCATATAGATTTTTGTCTAATTAAAAATTTTATCAATTTTTAGGCATGTTCATTTTTGTCCCTCATATATTTGAATATCCTTATGTTCACCGGACAACGGCAAAAAAGTCCCGAAAACAAAACACAGGTGGTGTGATCAGTGCCTTGACAACAAGTCGATTAATTCATTGACAGCACTCACCCAACCGCCATTTCGAATTCATCTTTTCCGCGTCGCCAGTCGGCCGAGTGTGTCTTCAAGAAGTGGGTGGCTTTATTGTGTGTCTACCGGACAACCGGCATAAAAACTTAAGTATTTGACATATCTCAGTAAATTAAAGTGGAAAATATTCTATTTAGTCTATATTTTTACTGCGCGTAGGACCTAAATCAAAATATCATTATTTATTACCAGGGTGCTCAAATACAGATAAATGTCACTCGGACAACCGGTCACTTGGGCAACCAAAACCGTTGTCCATGGGACATTTTGGTTGTCCTTAGGACAAATTTAGTGGAATTGACATAAAAAATACTTTATCTTCCATTTATTAGTCACGTCATTGAAGACACATTCACATTGTAGTTTTGTTTTACATAAAAAAACAAATACAGGCGATTTCTATCCTAGTATTTCCTTCGAACTCCCGAGTATGTCCTATGGACAACCGTATATGTCCACTGGACAAACACTTTGTCCCTGACTCTGAGAGATACATTATTGTCATAAATACTTTCAAAAGAAACAGAGAGCTTTACAAAATTTTCAAATATGAATGAAAATATAAACAGTGAATTCATAGACTGTTAAATATTACTCTATAAATTATTATTTTATTAGTTAAATGAAAAGTTTGTTACATTTGAAGGTCATCGTTGCCCAGGGGACAATATTATTGGGAATAACTTATTAATTAAAAGCCATGTCATTTATTTGTGGATAATAAATTAAAATATGTCCTATATTTAATGAGAATAAAGTGACGATTTGCAATTTGACTGAATTTTTAACGTTCAGAAGCCTATTTAGTTCAGTTGTCCAAGAGACTACTTTAGCTAGAGTCATGTGGCTTTCGGAGTCAAATTTACTATTTTATTTTAATTAATTGCACTGCTCTATGTGAATTCTTAAAATATAAATAATAATCTAGTGCAAATGTGTAAAACAAACTTAATTGACGAATAAAATTTAAAAATGAAATTTTTTTACTGATGTACACTTAAAAGTTGATCGACCCAATTAGTCTTCCTGTGACCACGAGGCCTGCGAAGGGCTCGAAACGACCGATATCTAAGTAACTATGTTTAGGATTGTAATATAGGCGGGATTAATTCGTAAAATTAGACACACACACACTTTTAAAATTATGATTATAATGTCAAGTATAAACCGTATCATCCAAAATTTCCTAGATTCAAAATGAATTATGGAATAAGGAGACAAGAGTTTGAACAATTCCCTAAAATGAATAAATTAAGGTAAAAAAATCTTTAAAAACAAGCTTTTATTTAAATGCGCTAAAAAGAAAAAAATAAACTTTTACACTATAACTTTACTGTCAACTTATAACATTTCAAATTCAACATATTTGACACAATTTATATGTTTTAAAAGCTTGTCGCGAGATTTAAGTACTCGTATTTACTTTCTTAGTTTAAAATTTTTAATAGGCAGGTATTTTAAAACTTGCTTTTAAAATTACGAGTAGGTACTTAAATCTCGCGACAAGCTTTTAAAACATATAAATTGTGTCAAATATGTTGAATTTGAAATGTTATAAGTTGACAGTAAAGTTATAGTGTAAAAGTTTATTTTTTCTTTTAGCGCATTTAAATAAAAGCTTGTTTTTAAAGATTTTTACCTTAATTTATTTTATACTTTTTAGTTTTCACCTTGTAAGTTCCTAAGTCTGTTCATCTCATTCAACTCATCTAGGCGAATCAAACGAGCCCAAACTCGATGGGGTTGTGTCGTTTAAGTACTGAGTTCCTTTGGCTGTCTTCCGGCTCCATCATCAGACCCTGGTTACCATCTAGCATCTAAGTACTCATCTAGGCGAATCAAACGAGCCCAAACTCGATTTGGTTGTGTCGTTTAAGTACTGAGTTCCTTTGGCTGTCTTCCGGCTCCATCATCAGACCTTGGTTACTATCTAGCACCAAAGTACTCATCTAGTCGAATGAAATGAGCCCAAACTCGATGTGGTTATGTTATTTAATTACTGAGTTGCTATGGCTATCTTCCGACTTCATCATCAGATCAGCTCCATGTCATAATAATATTGCATTGTCATCGGATATACACGTGCATGCAAAATTTCAGCTCAATCGGTTGAGGGCAAGTGCCTTAAAATTGAGTTATAAAATTCCACCCGAACACACAAACATACATACATACATACATACATTGCAAGTTAAATAAAAGCTTGTAAAAATCAAAGAGGTTTTGTCAACTGGTAACACTGATGTCTATACCGGAGCCGCTCTAAGTTGACTGATTTGACACATGTCTGACTGACTGCACTAGTGAGGGAGAACGGTAATATTGCCGAAGCATATAAGTAACAGTTGTTTCCACTTTATAACCAAGCGAGGTCTAATTATATATTTGTTTTATTAAAAACATTTATTCACATCCAGAAGATTGAATTGAAGTTTCTAATTTAAAAATATATTTATTTTTAAATACAATACTTATTAAATCCTTCATCCTATTTTTAAAATAAAAAGAAAAAAATAAACTTTTACACTATAACTTTACTGTCAACTTATAACATTTCAAATTCAACATATTTGACACAATTTATATGTTTTAAAAGCTTGTCGCGAGATTTAAGTACTCGTATTTACTTTCTTAGTTTAAAATTTTTAATAGGCAGGTATTTTAAAACTTGCTTTTAAAATTACGAGTAGGTACTTAAATCTCGCGACAAGCTTTTAAAACATATAAATTGTGTCAAATATGTTGAATTTGAAATGTTATAAGTTGACAGTAAAGTTATAGTGTAAAAGTTTATTTTTTCTTTTTAGCGCATTTAAATAAAAGCTTGTTTTTAAAGATTTTTTACCTTAATTTATTTTATACTTTTTAGTTTTCACCTTGTAAGTTCCTAAGTCTGTTCATCTCATTCAACGCATCATTATTGCAAGGTCGTTTGCCAGTTAATTTTGAACAATCCAACTCTTCAATTAGACCCTGGTTACCATCTAGCATCTAAGTACTCATCTAGGCGAATCAAACGAGCCCAAACTCGATGGGGTTGTGTCGTTTAAGTACTGAGTTCCTTTGGCTGTCTTCCGGCTCCATCATCAGACCCTGGTTACCATCTAGCATCTAAGTACTCATCTAGGCGAATCAAACGAGCCCAAACTCGATTTGGTTGTGTCGTTTAAGTACTGAGTTCCTTTGGCTGTCTTCCGGCTCCATCATCAGACCTTGGTTACTATCTAGCACCAAAGTACTCATCTAGTCGAATGAAATGAGCCCAAACTCGATGTGGTTATGTTATTTAATTACTGAGTTGCTATGGCTATCTTCCGACTTCATCATCAGATCAGCTCCATGTCATAATAATATTGCATTGTCATCGGATATACACGTGCATGCAAAATTTCAGCTCAATCGGTTGAGGGCAAGTGCCTTAAAATTGAGTTATAAAATTCCACCCGAACACACAAACATACATACATACATACATACATACATTGCAAGTTAAATAAAAGCTTGTAATAAAATACCTGGTGATTATTAGGTACCTACCCACTACGTCACTATGAAAACGTATCAAACGACGTAACCTTGTAAAAGCGTAATACTGAGTGGAAATTTTGCGTTTTCTTTTATATTTCAATTATTTTAGGTAATAAAAGACAAATCATTTGATAAAGGTGCATTTGACATTTTGAAATAACATCTTATTTTTAAAAGTTTTTCTTTATGATTCGCTAAATATGTTCCTCTTAACAAGGATAAATGCAAAATATAAAATAAAAAGTGTCAAATCAGTCATCTAAGAGCGGCTCAGGTATAACTCCATTTCAATGTCATCCACGCGCCAAAATGTCCTATTCGCACTATATTTACTTACTATTTGATTCACACCACAACAAACACTCTATAATAAAAGAGGTTTAATAAAAAAAAATACTACTTACACATACTCGTACGTGTGATGTGAATAATAAATAGTTAAATACCTAGTAATTTACCTTTGATTTTCGATGGACGATAAATTCTTGTTTAAGTGGTAACAGCTATTTTCCTGTATTTACGATATCCGCTATTAATTATTTATTGTGAGTAACTGCTAATACCAACTAAGTATAGCGTAATCACAAGTTCTAAAAACAAGTTACGTCAACCAAGTTCAACAAAATTCGGATTTTGATAATATGAACGGTTTATCGTACGCGATAGGAACCGGTCAAATCATTCTTATGTGTTTGTCATTCATATATGTACCTAACGTGACTCATTCATTTGTGTGTATGTAGTTTGAATCTTCCATTTATTAATATTGGTGACTCATAATGTTGAACGAAAACAATTTTCCGAACTAAATTTCCATGAGCAGTATCTCAATTCTCAAATCGAAAAACATAATTACCTCTTAGGAGAAGTTTTTTATTTAGTAGACTTGTACCTTATTAGCTACACATTAGACATGTGTAGTTCCGGACCTTAATAGTTCCAGGAACCATGTCCGACACCGGACCTGTCTAGTTCCGATCCGAGGCGCCGAGCTTAACATGTTCACATGTCCTACCATGTCCGACCGCTTGGCCGCTCGCATGCCGCCGCGCGGACCGAGCGCGCGCGCGACACCGCCCGAGCGTGACCCGATCACCGCCGAGGCGCTGACTGCCGAATATGCGATGTTGTCGCATCATAATGTCGTGTATGAGCGAAAGAGATAAAACATGAGCCGGCGCCTGGGTTTGACTGAGACAGATATATGGGGGACACCGTATTAGTAAAGTGTGTCTTAATGCTAGTGACATAAGATCGATAATCTTAATATTTGCAATTTTTGTTTTGAACTGACGCTGCATCGAGAGTCTGTAAAATATTTTGAGATAATTAAACATTTTGTGTGCTGTCCTGCCTGCGTTCGTGCGTTGGAATAAAAAATCAAAACGATGATAAAAAACAAATGAGAAAAACAAAAAGAAAAGAGAAAAAAAAATCAAATGTAAAAAATAATAATATTAATGTAAATACACAATCAATTGATTTATAAATACGCCAACCAAAATAATATAAATTTTCATAACATCAATTACATCGCGATACCTAAAACGGCGCCAATATGGCGGTGAAACTAAACAAATCCGCGCACATGTTAACGGACGTGGTTCCGGAGGACATGAATACACATTGGCCAACTAAGATCGATTACGTCGCGATACCTGAAACGTCGCCAACATGTCCGTGGAACTACACAGGTCCGCGCACATGTTAACGGACATGGTTCCGGAGGATACATGGTTCCATGAATACACATTGGCGAACTATGATCGATTACGTCGCGATACCTGAAACGGCGTTAACATGTCCGGACATGGATATGTTAACGGACATAGTTCCGGAGGGCAAGTTAACCGTTCCATGTTCAATCCAGTTCCGGACATGATTTGCGCATGTCTACTACACATACATATGTAGGTATTTTACTACATTCACTTTCGTTATGAAAATGGGCTGGGTTGATAAAATCGAATCGAAGGAATGTTTTGATAATGCTCAAGTCATTATTATACACGTAGGTAGTTTGAAAGTGATAAAATTCAGTCGTACTTATTAGATAATTTAGTTTACTTAACATTTAGATCCTTATTACACATTGTACTGATTTAGCCTTTTAAAACATTAGTTTATTTTAATATTAGAATTAGGGGATATGATGATGCACGTCTCAATTACTTTAATATTAAATCATTAGAGAGCAGGCGAAATGTTGTGGATTTACTGTTTTTGTCGAAAATTTTGAATGGGCATATTAATTGTTCTGATCTCTTATCAAAATTTAAACTCAGGGCTCCCACCAAATATCCCAGACTACCGATTAACCTCCTATATCCTCCCTTCCGTAAAACTGTACTAGGTTGTAACTCTCCTGTCCCCAGACTTTGCAAGCTACACAATAAATATAGCAGGCAAATAGATTTGTTTTGCACTTCTATTCATAAACTGAAGCGGCAACTACACCAACTAGATGTAAAATAATTTTGTAAAAATAAGTTGAACTGTGTTCTTAAAAAATATATCAAATAGTTAAAAAATATTATTCCTATCTGCATGCGGTGTTTGCCGACCTATTATTGTACACTTAGCAATAAGTTAAGAAATACTGTATACATTCATTTACTAGTGTAACAATTACCGGTGAACCAAATAAATAAATAAATAAATAAATATGAAATTCTCTCTTTAATGTAATTCTAAATTAAGTAGATAGGTAGGTACGTAATAGCTAAATAACAGAAAATTACACTTAATAACAGAAAATACCTGAGGGGCTACCATGAGTTGGCTATCGTAAACTTACGTACGTTAAAAACCTATCGAGTTGTTTTTTTCATATGGCCGATTGTAGTTCTTCGCGTAACCACCAGGCGGCGCTGTACAAGTTTTTCATAGACATATTATTTACGTAGGCGATATCGAGCGCGTAAGTTTTAAAATCATGGTAGCCCCACAGATCATGATCTTTTTTAGTTTTTAATTTCACGTTTCATCAATGAAATCAATCATTTAAACGTGATATTTCTTAAATATAATTCTTTATGTGTCTACACGCGATATAAGGAGTAGCAAATACATAGCTACAAACTTCTTTATCTAAGAAGTTTGAGTGTTGGTTTATTGGGTACCTACAGACTGTTGCCATTTTAATACGATAATACAGGGGTCAAACAAATTGTTCCTCATCCCATTCGAAATGCAATTTGGCCAGCAGCATTATTCACCCTCGCAATGCAAGGGCGCGCCGGGCGCAGTGAGTCACTGCACCGCTGCAGCCGCGATCGATACGCGCAGACAAGTGCAAATACTGACTCACGCACAACGATCTAATGACAGCGAAACATTTCTTATTTATTGTATACTAGCTTTCCGCCCGCGACTCGTCCGCGTGGAAACCCTATTACCGCGGGAACTCCGGGATAAAAAGTAGCCTGTGTGTTATTCTGGGTCTTAAGCTACCTGCATACCAAATTTCATCGTTATCGCTTCAGAAGTATTTGCTTGATAGAGTAAGAAACATGTATCCACATATACAAACTTTCACGTTTATAATATTAGTAGGATTATTGATACATATAAAGATCAAAATTACCCGTAAACGACGAGCACGCATGAAGAGATTGATGGATGTGAATGAAGCAAAAGCGGTGTGAGAGAGGCTTAATATTATGTATTTATGTTGTATAAAGATGTAGGTACTAAACGATGTTTTAAAACCCAGAATATGTTTTCTGTCAAGACAGATCCATTTTTGATTGATAATATTTTTGCTGTCAGCGGTTGTTTTGGAGGTGACCGGAGAAAAAACCTTAATTCGACCGTCATGTCCGTGATTTTGTTGCGTTTATCCGACCGACGTCACCAGTTTCGTTATAACAATAAAGCTATATTTACCTCATGGTAACAAAACATACAGCAAAGTTTCTGCTTTGGAGCGTCTTTCTGATATAAATATACCAATTCTTCTATATATAATTTCGGTGTAACGAATTCATGTGACTTCACTGCTCTACCTACTTCACTGGCCATCCCCAGCCGCTCCGAGCTTGATTAAATACAATAATTTTACTCGCGAGACACATTCCCTTGAGCAGAGTAAAATATGGGGAGAACTGGGCATTCTTTTCGCTAAGACTACTTTTTCCCTATACTTCAATAAGTAAAGTTCTTGGTGTTAGAATTGTAAAATACTAGACTCGATGTGGCAGAATGATTGAGAGCTGTGCCATAAAAGATTTAAAAAAAAAAAAAGAAAGTAGTATAAGATGTCTTGACATAATCTATAAGAAAAAAAAAAAGGTTGTCTTACCTTTTTTAACTCACTGTAAATGTGCCGGTTGTTCTTTTAAAATAATATAATAAATTCATGTATATTACATCTGGATGTCTGATTTCTATTATATCAGAAGTGCGAAAAGAATTTTGACGCCCGCAAAGGTTTGTTCATCGCGAAAGGAGGGTACGTAAACACATATTTTCATACTGTTTTGTATCATCGTGGGAATTATCACATTTATTACATTACGTTTATGTTTGTTATGTGCCTTGCGGGGTAGGCAGATTTACATACTTTGGGTCATGCTAACCGAGCTTACCAGTGCAACTATTAAATTTGACGGTCTTTATCCATTTACGTATTTTTTTTCGTTGAAAATAAGCGACCTGGCGGCTTCACCCACGCTTCTTTTTTGGCTTTGCCGTTGGAATCCGATGTTGACCGTGGAAAAAAAATGGTTTATAGTTTCACAATAATAATATGGGTTTGTTTGCTAGCTAAAGCTTACTAACAAAAACAGTTTGCTGCGAGGTTATGATGGAAATTTTCTGAATGTACATAGTTTTGCAATGGTTATAATTTTTTTTTCTTGTGTTTTTCAATCTGCTCAATCGCTTGCAAGTTTATTCATTTAAAACAGCCGCTCTCGCACGGATACATGAACACACGTGTTTTGGAATTTTGGTTACAGTTTTTTTTTCCCTAGGGAGCCTATTTATTTCATCTATACAAGCAATGGTTTTAAACATTTAACCACTCAACTGTCCCTGATGTGTCTTCATTATTGTGACTGCAACCCGTTTGGTGAAATAAATTATAATGTACTGTATTGAATACTTAGTTATGAATGGTTTAAGTAATTGAACTTGTAACTTTCAGAATTACTTGACTTTCAGTTGCTATCCTATTCATATCCCTACATCTATTTCCCTTATATACCTGTATCAAGTTTCTGGTCATCATGTCGGGTCGCTATACTCCCCCACTGCATAAATTGCCACATAGTAGTGGGGACGTCAACTTGTTGTCTAAGCATGCACAAAGGAAGGAAGAACACGACCAAAATAATTATAACAAAGGAAAGCGAACTAGAAGTATGACGTCGACGAGCAACGAATCGTCACCGGAACCAAGGCGCTCCCGTTCGCGTAAAAAGTGTTCCGAAAAGCGTAGCCGACGTCGGTCTCATAGTACAAGTGCGTCGCATACAAAAAAGTCAATTCGAAGGTCGTACACTAGTAAACATAGGCGGTACCGGGAGTCGTCCGTATTCTCTTCGAGCGTGGAATCATTGTCTCCGTCAAACAGACGCTCTCACTCGCGAAGTCCACTCGATCAACGAAAGAGGTATCGCCGCCGTCGATCTTCTAGTGGATCTTATAAGCGATCACAGGATAGTACAAATCAATTACTACAATCTTTAGTAACTGCTATACAAGGGGATAGCTCCCGTAGGTCCCTAACCATATCTCAGGGTCATGGTATGCAGAACATAATATCGGAGTTTGACCCTAAATCTAAAACCCAAACCATGAAAGAATGGTTGTCAAAAATCAATGAATCGGCAGAGATTTATGGGTGGTCAGAGCGTCAAACCATTTTTTACTCACTTCCAAAGTTGACAGGATTGGCTAGGAAATGGTATGACGGTCTTACTAGTGTTAAGCATAGTTGGGAACAATGGCAGCATAAATTATTAAAAGCGTTCCCTTGTGAACAAAATTATGGTGACTTACTTTCTGAAATGCTGAGCAGGAAAAGTATGACGGGCGAGACGTTGATAGAATATTATTATGATAAAATTATGATGATTAATCGGTGTGAAATAAAAGGTAGACATGCTGTTGATTGTTTAACTCATGGAATATACGATAATAACATTCGTATGAATCTACAAGGCGCTCAATACGATGAACCCGAGCAGGTGCTTAACTATTTACGAAATATATCAAATGGAAAGGTAGAATCATTCCCGTCTCGTAAGCCCACCAGTGAGACCCGTGTGTCGAACAATTCTTTCAGGAGAAACTTCGCCAATAATACGTTTAACAGAAAGGGACCGATCACCTGTTTCAATTGCGGAGAAGCAGGTCATAGAATAAGCAATTGTCCAAAAGAACTTATTAAATGTAAAAAATGTAATCTGCATGGTCACGTTGAAAGCAAATGCAATAGACAGGGTGACAACTTTAAACAAATGGACGCTACTAAGAAAGTTTTAAATATAAAAGATAACACCGACACTAGTGGTAAATATTATAAAGACATCAAAGTTAATGGATTTGAGATGAAGGCGTACATAGATTTTGGAAGTGAATGCACTTTAATAAGTCAGGAACAATGTTGTTCGCGCAAATGGCAGTCAACACTTGATGATTTACCTACTTTGAAAGGATTCGGGAATAGTACAATAGTACCAAGTGGCAAAGTCAAAATCAACATTACCGTAGATTGCGTAGATGTTGATTTGTTCGCTTATGTAGTACCAGCTAATTTCTTACCAGCTGACATCTTAATTGGCCAAACTTTAACGGAGTTGCCTTCAGTAAGGGTGTTTAAATCAGATAAAGAATTAATTTTATATCAGATAAAGCCAAACAAAAATAACACGGTCACCATGAAGTTAACCGAGAAGAGCATAATTAAAGGAGACACTGCAGTAAAAGTAACAGCGCCATCTAATTATAATGGGTTCGTAAGTGTATCCACTGAAATGAGTCGCGAATATGGTAAAGATTATTTTATATTGCCCGGTTTATATTCTTTCAAAGATGGTCAAGGAGACGTCGTTATTATTGGGTTGACTGAAGATGAATTTACTTTACCTAAAGACAAGGTTGTTTCAAGAGGTACGACTGTTCCGACGTTTATGATTCCTGTTCCTAAAATAAATGAAAGTTATGTGGTTAATGTGAGGAAAATATGCAGTGAAGTAAATCCAATTTCCGAACCCGATCTAAACATTGATGCCAATTTAGACGAGGGGATGAAAGGTGATTTGGTAAGTTTACTAAATAAACGACGCAGTTGTTTTTCATTCTCTGTTAGTGAGCTTGGGAAAACATCCGTTACCGAAATGCGTATTAAATTACATGACACAACTCCTGTCACCTATAGACCATATAGGCTCTCCATGTCGGAAAGGGAAAAATTAAATCGCATAATTTCTGAACTCCTCGAGAACGATATCATACGCGAATCAGACTCGGATTATGCAAGCCCGATTATTCTAGTCGCTAAAAAGAATGGCGAATCAAGGCTCTGCGTGGATTATAGAGCACTCAATCGCAAAACAGTGAAGGACAAATACCCAATGCCTCTGATCGATGATCAGATCGACAGACTGCAGGGTCATGAGTTCTTCACCACATTAGATTTGTCGCAGGGGTACCATCAAATACCCATGGCTGAAGGGTCGAAACACTTGACGGGCTTTGTTACTCCGGACGGCCATTTTGAATATAATCGAATGCCGTTTGGATTAACAAATGCCCCTGCAGTGTTTCAACGTATGGTACATAATCTGCTCAATAAACGCAAAATTCCAGGGGTAGTAGCATATATGGACGATATCGTTTTGGGGTCTAAAAGCATCGGTGAAGGTCTTGAAAAGCTTGATCGAGTTTTGGATCTGCTGCAGGAAGCAAATCTGACACTAAATTTAAAAAAATGCCATTTTTTTAAAAGAAACATTGAGTATCTCGGATTTGAGATATCAGGGGAAGGTGTTCGCCCCGGCAGCAGAAAAACCGAGGCTGTCTTTTCTTTTCCTACACCACGCAGCGTGCATGAGGTTAGGCAGTTCATAGGTCTAGCAAGTTTTTTTCGACGTTTTGTTAAAGATTTTGCTACTATTGCTAGACCCATGACAATGCTTACAAAAGCAAACGTTAAGTGGTGTTGGGAGAAGGAACAAAAAGATGCATTTGCTAAGATAAAAGAAATACTTACCTCAAGACCGGTGCTTACAATATATAATCCGGAACACCAAACAGAACTCCACACTGACGCCAGTCAAGTAGGGATCGGTGGAGTGCTGTTACAGCGCGAAGACGAGAAAGGTCCTCTGAAAGCTGTAGCATATTTCAGCAGGCAAACGACTACAGAAGAAAGACACTTGCACTCGTTTGAACTGGAAACCCTTGCGGTTGTTGCGTCTCTGGACCGTTTTCGGGTGTACCTACTTGGGATTCAGTTCAAGGTGGTTACTGACTGTAATGCACTAAGAACCACCCTAACCAAAAGAGACCTAGTTCCAAGGATAGCCAGATGGTGGTTGTTAGTGCAGGATTATGATTTTACAGTTGAGTATCGACCTGGTGCACAAATGATGCATGCGGATAGCTTAAGCCGCAATCCAATCCCAGAAGAAAAACCGGTTGATTTGACTGTCTTCAGCATAGCACAAGATTGTACATCACTACTGGCGGTACAATTAAGTGATCCACGCCTTACACACATTAAATGTATCCTTGACAAAAATTGTCAGGAAGCCAAGGATGTCAGAAATAATTATGTATTGAAAGATGGGAAAATTTATAGGAAGGTGGGCACAGAACTGAAATGGGCAGTACCTCGGGATGCCAGATGGAAAGTGTGTCAGTTGTGTCATGACGAGAGCGGACACTTTGCCTTCGAAAAGACGCTCGAGAAAATGAGACGGGATTATTGGTTTCCGCGGATGACGCAATTTGTTAAAAAATACGTCCGGGCTTGCATTCCTTGTGGATACGCAAAACAACCAGCTGGTAAGAAAGAGGGATTTCTTCATCCGATCACCAAGCCTAACGTACCCTTTGAATGCATCCATATTGACCACTTGGGTCCGTTTGTCCGCAGTAAGAGTGGAAATACATATATTCTGGGGATCATCGATGCATTTACGAAATTTATTGTTTTGCGAGCGGTAAGGAATACTAAAACGCGGAGTTCGCTACAGGTCCTTCGCGAATTTTTTGCGCTCTTCGGTACACCCAAGGTGCTTGTGTCGGATAGGGGGACAAGTTTTACCTCCCAAGAATTTAAAAGGTTTGTAGAGTCGACTAACATTCGGCATGTGAAAAATGCTGTCGCCACGCCACGTGCAAACGGGCAAATTGAACGATATAATCGCTCAATTTTAGGCTCATTAACGGCTTTAAATATTGATAGGGATGACCGTAACTGGGATACTGAACTTGAAAAAGTTCAATGGAGTTTGAATAACACTCTAAATAAGAGCATTGGCAAGACCCCTGTGCAAGTAGTCTTTGGGAAAGAAACAGTTAATTTGTCAGAAGTCCATTTACACGATATATCGGGAAATATGAATGTAAATGAAAATATATCAGAAATTAGACAAGAAGCTACGACGAATCTTGAAAAACAACAAAAGACAATGAAAACGCAGTTTGATAAAAGCAGGTGTGCTGCACAAGTTTATAAGCTTGGAGATCTGGTGATGGTCATGAAAGCTGTTCGAAATGTTGGTGATAGCAACAAGTTGGTTCCCCCATACAGTGGCCCTTTCAGAATTACGACAGTACTCGGCAATGACCGTTATGAAGTTAGCAGTATTGATGGGTTTTCTAAAAGAAAGTATATAAATGTATATTCTGCTGATAAATTAAAACCCTGGATACGCATGAATTCAATAAACATAGATTCTGATAATGATGACGAGGATTACTCACAAAGCGATTAATTTATTTAATATTTATATGTATAGGAATACTTCACTTACTTTTTTCTAATAATTATTTATATTTATTTCCTGTCCTCTCCTATACCCCGAAGTAAGCAACTATGATTCGTCGGGAGTGTCCCGGCGGCATGTCAAACCTGACGGAAGCATACTACTACACCCGGCGCGTGTGATTTTGCCTGTCCTGAAGCCTGCCCTGCGTGCTCTGTCCTTCGAGTACTACACCCTGCGCATGAAGATTTGAGCTGATCAAGTCAGCTATGCCCCGTGAGCGTAGATGGAATATACTATACACCCTGAGCGTGTATTTTGGGTTGCCGTCCTCAATGCCCTGAGTGCGTTGGAGAGACGAAACCAAGTCGCCGCGCCCTGAGTGCGCAAATCGAAGAGCAGCCATTGTCGCCGCGCCCTGAGTGCGCAAATCGAAGAGCAGCCATTGTCGCCGCGCCCTGAGTGCGCAAATCGAAGAGCAGCCATTGTCGCCGCGCCCTGAGTGCGCAAATCGAAGAGCAGCCATTGTCGCCGTGCCCTGGGTGCGCAAATCGGAGAGCAGCCATTGTCGCCGCGCCCCGGGTGCGCAAATCGGAGAGCAGCCATTGTCACCGCGCCCTGGGCGGGCAAATCGGAGAGCAGCCATTGTCACCGCGCCCTGGGTGGGCAAATCGGAGAGCAGCCATTGTCACAGCGCCCTGGATGCGCAAATCGGACGAAGCCTTCACAGCTACGTCGCATTGTGAGTGAAGTGTTGGTTTCATTTTTTGTGTGGTGTGACAGTGTGGTATAGCGGCTACGCTCATGTGTTTTGAATGAGGACATTCAAACTAATAATACTAGGATGGCCGAAGAAACATATAACTTCATGGCAGCATGTGCAACATATTTATTGTAATCTTTTAATATATAATATATGCATAACACATTGTAACATATAATATACATGCCCATTGTACTAATTTTCCAAAGAGTACTTTTTGTATTACAATTAGCTGTAACAAGTAGCCTCTGAACCCAATCTACTGTTAATTTTTTTTAAGAGTAATCAGAATGAGGTTTTATTGTTCTGTCTTATAAACTCTAAGTCTAAACTATAAATAGCATGAGAGATTCTAATTTTGTATAAAAATTTAAACATAGTTGTTATTTGACTTTTGAACACTTTTATATATAAAAAGCGTCTATGGCCGAGTGGTCGTTGCTTGCCATGCGAGTGGTAGCCAGTTCATACCCCGCCAGGTACCAATGTGTTTTTCAAATGTGAAAATTCATATGTACCATGATTCGACGCTTTAACGGTGAAGGAAAACATCGTGAGGAAACCTGCACACCTACGAAGAAATTCTGAGGTTGTGTAGTCGACCAACCCGCACTTGGCCAGCGTGGTCGACTAAGGCCTTATCGCCCTAGTTTAGGGTAGGCCCGTGCCCCAGCAGTGGGGACGTGTATGGGCTGATGATATACCAAAAGTCAGGATTGTGATAGGTATGTTATTTATAATAGTACCTACCTAAGTCTAGTATATTTTTATAAGCTAACCATTCAAAGTTTATGCATAGGTACCTATTGTTAATTCATGTGCCTTGGTAGGTAAATAAATTAAAAATTGTTAAATACTTGTCCAAGGCTTAAATTGTTGTGATTTTAGAAACTAAGTACTTAAGTTGTTTGCTTGAAGTCAAGTTATTTTGTTATTACTCATATGATACAATTTTAACCCACAAATTTTGTTCCTTGTGTTTAAGGTAAACAGTTAATTGTAATTGTATTTTGATATTTATTTGAATTGAAATGTTTAACTTATAAACAACATAAATGTAAAGCTACAATTAATAATAAATTGCTAATTTATGCAGGTAACTATCACTGTAATGTAAACAAATTTAAATTATTGTTATTGTTGTTTGTATAATTGGTTATGTTAAGAACTCATACAAAGCTAATTAACATCAGGTTATCAAAATTGTAAGAATTTTTATATGACTATAATGCACAGTCACATATTTCACATATTTGTATTTTTAGTGTTGTCCTCTTTTGAAGTTAATTACTATTAATCTAGATACCAATTTGAATTTATATAGATAAAAGTCAGTTCTGTATTATTGTTATCACCATGTCTGAGGACAGACATTGATTTGTCAGAATGGCCGAATGTTAGAATTGTAAAATACTAGACTCGATGTGGCAGAATGATTGAGAGCTGTGCCATAAAAGATTTAAAAAAAAAAGAAAGTAGTATAAGATGTCTTGACATAATCTATAAGAAAAAAAAAGGTTGTCTTACCTTTTTACTACTCACTGTAAATGTGCCGGTTGTTCTTTTAAAATAATATAATAAATTCATGTATATTACATCTGGATGTCTGATTTCTATTATTGGTAAGGCGTAACGCACAAGCTACCAAGAAAACATGAATCCTCACTTAAGTACTTTGTCTTCTTACAATTCAGCATTAGATCTTCAAGCCAGACAGGGGCGCTAACTGCTAATAAACACAATTTAACTTTCTTAAAGTCAGCAGTATAATAGGTAAGTATTATGTTATCGCAGATTCCTATCTTTTGATATAAGCCATGCAGACGTTGATGTTTTCCCATCATAAAAAGATAAAACTCATACTGACGTGTCTAGATAGGTACACACTACACAGCGATGCATAGGTACAGTACTTACTACTTAGTTACTAAGCAGTAAGCATCCGATTACCACATACAAAGTCTAAGACTTTGGTTATGTCATTATTGCCATTGCACCTCAATTCAATATTTCAGAAGCCTTTTAAATTGCATTTTATTCCTTTTACGCTGTTTTCAATGTTATTCAAACCTAGTAATTGTACCTACTCTGTATTAAGCTAAGCTAGCTTTAAGGTACCTACATATCATAGAGTTTTTTTTAAATCTTTATTTAAAGAGCTTGTTCTCTGAGTGAACATGCCGCTCTTTACCAAATCCTTAAAACTATAATTAACATTTTTTTTAATCCTAACTTCTATCTCTAGAACATATTTTTACAATTTTATAAATAAGAGAAGTTTTTTCGGAAGTAGGTGAAGATGTCATAGAGTTTTGTTCTTTTCTTTAAATCCAGAACACTACCGCTCTAAAAAACATAATACATTTAAAAATTCATTAGTCTCATCCAAACGCTCTGGTATGGCTGATGCGGTGTGTGGCCCCGTTCTATTCAGCCTGTGTAATAGGTAGTGCACACAGCCGCCTACCGCCCGCGCCCCCGCCCTAACTGTCGTACAACATATCCAATTAGCATCATCGCAACTTATTGACGAGAATAAAAGTACTGTGTAGGTACAGCTTATTGCAACCATTAGAATCGGTTATGTTAAGGCTTAGGATATTTAGTAGTAAAAAAATCTTTGGCTTTATTAAAATATCGATGTTTTGTAATGAGCTAAGTGCATGTAGTTTGTTTTGTTAGTATGGAGTCCGAAAGTTTAAAAAAATATTTTTCGATTATAAAACATGCACACGTACATAATCAGAGCCATTTAGTAGTTAACAGGGTCTATCTATTATTAACGAAGAAAACTACCTTTGTAAATATAAACAACATTAATCAGACTTCGATTTATTAAAATTTCTCTTCACATTAGGTATTATGTGCCTGTGATTTCTATGAGAACAGAGGTCATTGATTTATCCAACGCCTTTAAGATCGGAGTGAGATTATTTATATGACCATGCAAAATCGACCACATCGCGACTACGAACATGACTATTATTTACACAAATGAAATAACAGAATAGGATCCCACTTCAACCAAAGTACCTAAATCTTCTGACTACCCGCTCTCATTTCCAACTAGGCGTTTTAATAATTCTGAACCGCAATTATAATTTCCAGTTATAATGCATTTATGCATCAGCATATTAGAGTTTTAGCTAATTAAATACAGAATTCGGGTTAATATCTGAGTCTGCGGTAATTAGAACAAAACTGCCGACTCACAGAGAAAGCACAGGTGAAAACCTGCGGAGAAATTAATTCTCAGACCAAATCAGCATGTATGTGCACGATGCTGAGATGAGCCTCGAAACTTGAACAATTTCTTACTGTATTATAGGTATTAATAGTAAAATAAGTTTGCATTAGAATCATCATTTGCAGTAGACCGTCCACCAGTTTTCCTTAAACTGAACAAAACGCTTTTATGTTTAATTCAATCACCGAAATTCCTAGTAAAGCTTAGAACAGAACCTGGATAAAAAATAGAAACCTGTTATAAATTATTTAAGAATTATTCTAGTGTTTATCACGAGTTTTGTTCTTGGTTGGAAATAGGAACAGCAAAAAAAAATTATTCCTTTATTTATGCCCAGACAATTAAGTTTTTACATGAACTAAATATCGTTTATACAGGTTTTTTATTTATTTTCGAACGATACTCGGAAAAATAAATAAATAATTAATTATCGATAGCATAATGATTAGGTTACGCAGAAATTGTCTCACTAGTTCGATGATTATAATCGGACGACTAGTTAAGGTTTCGAACACACATACATTCCAAATGTTCCATATGCCACGTCAGTGTTACGTGTTGGCATTACTCGTTATCACCATAACCGTTTTATCAGAATGATTACGAAGTGGGATACCAGCATAAAAAATATTTTAACTGGAGAAGATAACCATCAATTAATTGGTTAAAGTTACTTCGTAATCGCCAAAACGTTACAAATATAAATTGAAGGCATACCGCTTTATTAAATTTTCTTTATAGCATAAATGCGAAATAACATCATACACATACAAAAACAATAGGGTAGTTTCCTAAGTCTGATTTTACATACAATTTCACAATTAACAGTAACATATAGGTAAATCAATAACATTAGTGAAATCGAAAATTAAATTTCTTATGAAATGAGACAATAATAGTCATTTGAAGTTAGGTGGGAAGTCCATTTCTAAAGTGCGAAAATTCAATTAAAATACTATGCCATATTATAAATTACAGAATTAGTAGTAACTTTCACTATGAAAACATATTCGTAAACGCAACATTTGATATAGCTGCTGAACAAAGTTCTTACGATATGCGTACAGTATACAGAGTGGTGACGTCATAGCTCTGTGCGACATTTGTATGAAGCGTTTTGAGCTCGCCCAAATGATGTGCTGTTGAAACTGCAATATCTCCGAGAGTTTTCTAAATATCAAACCATTCTTTTGACAGCACCTTTGCAATTGTGTGGTTCATCCATTTATCAAAAAATAAAAAAATAGGAAACTACCCTATTATTCATCATCATAACTTATTTGTAGAGACAAAAATACGTTGGAATGTCATATTGATTATTTGAACAATATATGAATGTTCATATAAGGGTAACACAATGGCTGAAATATATAAACTTATTATGTATATAAAACAGTTACATAAATAAATAGTCAAACTTAAATATAACCATCACTAATTTATTATCTTTTAAAAAAAGAATTACATTCGAAATTTATTATCAAGAAAAAATTTCATGTAAGAACTCATCACGTGTCAGTGAACTTTATTTAATCTAGCATTGTGGGAACTAAATATTTCTAAACACCTACAAAGATCCAAAGAAACACGCTTTGTCTACGCAGTAAATCGAAAAGTACAATAGCTACGTGTTGGCAACAAGTTTCAATAGTTATCCTTAACCTTGATTTTAATACTCCTAAAATAACTTCAATGGCTGTATGTGGACTCTACAAGCGCGAAGCTAGTAACACCAGCTGTATGAGTATGTTTACCGCATCTCCATATATGGTGACAAAAGTGGAGGGAGCTCGCGATTGGTGGAAAATAAATTGTTGCCGATAGTGTGTGAGCGCTGATAAGGCCAGTTTTATATAGTTTATCCTCACGAGCCGGTGCTCATTTAGTAGTGGCCAGCGTAGCGGCGCGGAGTGTACTCGTTGCTTAGTCATTAACTTAACTTAACAGTAAGTTGCATTTTGTGTTTGCCTTTATTCGACCAAATTAAATACAAATTAATTTATCGGACACGCGAAGTAGTTTAAAAAATAATAGCTGTGTTTACACATTTTTTTATCAAGTGTACAGGTGATACTATTACATTGCGTAATACCGATTACGTAATTCCGAATTCAGTGAAGTGAATCAGACAGGCAACAGTGTTAAATAAATACGACAAGAAATTAATAAGTGCATATTGCCTGTTTCAGAACAAATCAAAATGTGCGACGAGGAAGTTGCTGCGTTGGTCGTGGACAATGGCTCCGGTATGTGCAAGGCCGGGTTCGCGGGAGACGACGCGCCCCGCGCCGTGTTCCCCTCCATCGTGGGCCGCCCGCGCCACCAGGGCGTGATGGTCGGCATGGGGCAGAAGGACTCGTACGTCGGCGACGAGGCCCAGAGCAAGAGAGGCATCCTCACCCTCAAGTACCCCATCGAGCACGGCATCGTCACCAACTGGGACGACATGGAGAAGATCTGGCACCACACCTTCTACAACGAGCTGCGTGTCGCCCCCGAGGAGCACCCCGTGCTGCTCACCGAGGCGCCCCTCAACCCCAAGGCCAACAGGTGCGTTCAATGACCGGCTGCGTGACGTCAGGCGTCTGTCGGAATGTGCCTCCCTGAGCCACAGACCGCTCTACATAGCTCTCGCGCCGAGGCACCGTACTTATGATTCCGTTTTCTGTTTCAGGGAGAAGATGACACAGATCATGTTCGAGACGTTCAACACGCCCGCCATGTACGTGGCCATCCAGGCTGTGCTGTCCCTGTACGCGTCCGGTCGTACCACCGGTATCGTGCTGGACTCCGGCGACGGCGTGTCCCACACGGTGCCCATCTACGAGGGCTACGCCCTGCCCCACGCCATCCTCCGTCTGGACTTGGCCGGCCGCGACCTCACAGACTACCTGATGAAGATCCTCACCGAGCGCGGCTACTCCTTCACCACCACTGCCGAGCGAGAAATCGTCCGTGACATCAAGGAGAAGCTCTGCTACGTCGCCCTCGACTTCGAGCAGGAGATGGCCACCGCCGCCTCCAGCAGCTCGCTCGAGAAGTCCTACGAACTGCCCGACGGCCAGGTCATCACCATCGGAAACGAAAGGTTCCGTTGCCCCGAAGCCCTGTTCCAGCCCTCGTTCCTGGGTATGGAAGCTAACGGCATCCACGAAACCACATACAACTCCATCATGAAGTGCGATGTCGACATCCGTAAGGACCTGTACGCCAACACAGTATTGTCCGGTGGTACCACCATGTACCCTGGTATCGCTGACCGCATGCAGAAGGAGATCACCGCCCTCGCCCCATCCACGATGAAGATTAAGATCATCGCCCCGCCTGAGAGGAAATACTCCGTATGGATCGGTGGATCCATCCTGGCTTCCCTGTCGACCTTCCAACAGATGTGGATCTCGAAACAGGAGTACGACGAGTCTGGCCCCTCGATCGTGCACAGGAAGTGCTTCTAAACTCCAGATTGACTGTTCCTAATTTATGATGCCCTACACCAGTCCCCAAAATGGGCGGCTCAAATTACGCTTGTGATCTATTATTTAAGTACAGTATTTAAATAGGTTGTAAGGTATCGTACGTAATATGCATATTACGTAAAAACAATTTTGACAAAGATTTTTGATTTATTTATGAGAGTCACTAACAACATTTTTAATAAAAAATAATTTATATACCGGTATAAATGAGCATTTTATTTTCAAGAGGTTTCTAACAGGCCAACATTTGCAAATTCTACCCACTCTACATTTAATCAAAGCGACGAAAGTGAAAGACTGTACCGTTGACGATCGCTTGACACAAATCTCCTTTTCTCGTGAAGCGTCTATGTGGCGTGCTGATCGAACAGTATCTCAAATGCGAAGTCATCGAACGTTCACCAATACTTCACACAAGTATAACAATTACTGTTATTCTGCTGAGTAGTAACAAAATTAATAGTCAGAACTATAAACTGCTAACTAGGTGATACGACATTACATTTTATTGTAGTCGTGGAGATAGCACAGTAATCTAGTAATGACAGCACATTACGAACATAAAAGTTGATTAAAACAGTTATCGTGCAGAAAGTACATTAATACCGCTAATGGAATTGAAGTGGGAGAGGTCAGCCTATTGAGGCTAGTTTATTAATTGTTTATTAGTAGCCGCTTCTGTGGGACAGGCTACCGTTGCTAATGTTCTAGGTGCAAATACAAGCAACTACCTACTTAAAAGTAACTTAAGAGAGTAATGTATCTTCAAAGATACATAAATAACAATGTAACATTATTGATTTCCCCTTTCATTTCTACATCTAAGAACATTGAAATTGTGATAAAACTGTCATCTGGATAAGTGATGAACCAACTACTGATGCATCAAAACAAGGTTTATTTATTGGTCAAGAGATGCAGAGTGGATGCATACTGATAACCTTACCTTGAACCCGGGTTCGACCACATGTAAATAGACTTTTCATAGTTTACTGACCTACAGCGGTGTTCCAAATATATACTCGTTTATAATTAGAGCAGACACACCCGCGTGTCTGGCAATCCGTGCGTGAGTGACGTCATAAGATGCACTATTTGTGGATAATGCTTTGGTGAACACTAGAGACGTATTGACGTACAGTACTTTCGCCCTAAGTTATTCCATTCATAGATCGATTCCATCTTAGTTTAGCTACCAATATGGTATTTAACTGCTGAAGAGAGATAGCAAATATGAGCAATTCCGGACGATTAGTGGCATAGAAAATTACACACTATTATAGAAGTAAAGATATTCTGCAGTTTGCAGAATGCAAAATACAACTTTTATCGTTCTCAGCTTTCTTTGCTTGGGGCGATAGAAAGCTGTTTGGTTTCATATTACATATATGATTTTAAATAATATTAAAATAAACGATGCCAGCTTCAATTTTTATTTGTGGATTGATGAGGATTTTACTGAATAGAAATTTCAATTTTACAATTCTATGTTGATAGTGCTGAAGAATTAATACAATAGTTATAAAAATATCATGCACTAGCGAGAATAGCAAGACATGCTGCTTGGCAAATTTATTTATTGGAAAATCTTTTGGCAATCGCTTTCAAATCTATACTAATATTATAAAGCTGAAGAGTTTGTTTGTTTGAACGCGCTAATCTCAGGAACTACTGGTTCGATTTGAAAAAATCTTTTTGCGTTGTATAGACCATTTATCGAGGAAGGCTTTAGGCTATATAACATCACGCTGCGACCAATAGGAGCAAAGATACAATGGAAAATGTGTAAAAAACGGGGGGAACGCGAACGAAGTCGCTGGCACAGCTTGTTACTTATACAACTACTTCGAGAGGGTGAAAATTAATTACTCGTTATTTTTAACATGTATAAGTAGTTTAACCCTAAAAATTTTCATTTGTATTAGACCTTTAGCATAGGAGGAATATAGTTAAAATTTTGGTGATGTTTGAGAGAGCCATATGTGGCTCTATTCGATAAAATGTTAATTTCTACGCATTTGCAGTGAGAACGCTCTAGGTGCCTATTTTTATACGTGCTTCATTATTATTTTAGGACATAATGTTCATAAGTGTTTGTGTAATTGATCAATTTCATAAGTGCACTAAAGAACAAACTTAAAAATTAAAAAATCTTTTTGGATAATGTAGATATAAATTATATAGGTCGGCTAGGTTAGGTGTACTATACTTTAGGTAAGTAGACATTAAAATACAAAACAAAATTTTGGGTGCGTGGTCAGATTGTAATTCGTAATACCATCATATTCAACGTAGCATTACTTCACACATCCCATGCGGCTCCGAGTGCTGCTGAACCTATCCAGACTGCAGGCGAGGGTCAAGGGCGCGGCCGCTACGGGCGATCGATCCAACCTGCCCCTCCCCGGCACCCGTCCCCGCCGCCCGACGCGCCCGGCTAGACCTCACCATACCACCCACAACTTACCGTCCAACATCCAGTCTTATTTCCGAACCAGTAAGGACTCTAATCCCTAACTCTCATCGCGAATGGAGTGAGGTTGGCAAAGGTGAGGGAGGCTGTCGCTAAGAGCCATATTTGGTCAGATTCCCGTCCATACTACTGCTCTACTGCAGTCTGCTGCGATATGGATTTATTTGAAATAAATTCCTATGCAAGTTTCAGCTGCAGTATCATCGGTTTTGTCGATTTCGTTTGCATCGTTGATTTTATGGTTACTGAAATAACTTTTCACTTCACTAGACACTAAACCAACTTCAAAAATAAAATAAAAAATATTTTAAATTCTACATTACTCTATATCTTAGTTAACTAACATAGCTTAATCTTAATATTGCGTATATTCTCTCTAAAACCGACTAAAGTCCCGGTTAACTAAACGTATTTACACGCGAAAATGTCTTAAAATCTTTTCTTTTAGCATATTTATGAATATGCTCAGTATTTAAATTCAAATTTATGTAGTGGTTAAGTAACCGTTTGTGAAGAATTAAACACCCTAAACCAAAACTGGATTATTGTCTTCCCGTCACCGACTGAATCCACAAGAGAAATTCAAAGAACAGGGTCGTAACAATAGGTTTCTATCTTTGTCAAACTGGTTAAAAGAATCTGTTTTTTTATTTAAACCTTTGCGTTTTTATGCGATGCAATATCTGGAAGGCGAAGCGTTCGTAGTTCGTACAAATGGTGCTTTATATGGTCACATAGGGCTCTGTAACTATTTATAGAAAAGTAGGGCAGTTTGCATCAGATCGCAGTCAAATGATGCGTTCATTTGTGTAATGTGATCACGCATAATTAGACACTGTGCTAGTTTCACAGAACGTGTCTCTCCGATCTGCATCAGCTTATTTGCCTACATTTATTTCTCTTTTGCTGTTTTGTCTATACGTTTTGGAATTATTAACCTCACCACTCTCTTAATATCTCACCCCAAGCGGTAGTAGGTCTTGCCAGAAATGATACATTTTAAGCTCAGTGGGACTCAGTTCATAATGTATTTCGCTGTGATCTTATTGGAAAGAAGGCTAGTTTACCAATTAATTTTCTTATTAGCATTAGTATGATTGGATTTCACAAAGCGTATTTCATATCTTATCTGCTGCTAAAAATCAACGATTTCTCAATTGCATTCAACCCCAGTCCCCCACGTATAACATGTTTACACATACATAATTTCATTAATAAGATGTCTGTCGGTCGTAAGTTTGTCACCACACCACCGGGGATCTAATGACTCACTGGTTCAAGAACAACTCTAATATATTCAAGCGCCGTACGTATTTTAATACAATACTTCCACGACATCGAACGCCATCTCGAATTCTAAGCGTTCAGTGTCGTTTCCTTCGTTGAGTCATTTGGAGTTGGAGCGATGCATTCTTGGATATTTCTTCGATAAGGTAGCATTAATTATAAAATACACACATGTCATTGTTACCGGACCTGCTGGAGAGCGGATGGTTCACACTCTTAAAATTTAAGCAACGTCTGCCTGAGAGCGCGCCCTAACGGGACTAGAACCTCGGTTCAGGGCGTCACTGGAAGGTGTTAGTCTAGTCTAGTTACATCTTATGTTGTAGTGTAGACTGGAACGTAAACCTGTGAACGGCTTATTTCGATCAATTTGGATTTTTTGAGTGTCACTATCTCTGTATTATACCCCAACAAAACTTTGTGGCATCATCGCTATAATGTATCTAGGCTGGCATTACTAAGAATACCGATTCTTCTAGTTCCGGATTGTAAATTTTAAGCCTATGTCTGGCCAATAACAAAGTTTTTTATGTTTTATGTCTCCCATTTCTTCCTTGCAATCGCAGTTTGATAATAGTCTCATCTTCATTACTATTAAATATTTTCTACTACTTCTACTTCCATTTCATGTATGCTTTCACAGATAATAGTATTTATAGTAGTTTCTAGTTTGAATGTACTTCATCTCTTACGAACATGAGTTATTATAAGCATTGCCTTCATCACACCAGATACAATACTGAAGTGTGCTCGACTGCACGACTCAGTTCAAGAGGCTCCTATACCCAAGCTGAAGCCTCTAGCCTCTTGATATGAGGATATCAATTTGTTGAGGAACAAAGGAGGTCAGAGGTCACGAACTGGTCGCCTAACGATATCTAGTCATGAATGCCTATTATTTTAGCAAACTACAAAACAGACAAATTAACGCATGCTGAAAATAAGAAGATATTTACAAGACATAGACTGTTGATTTGGTCTCCAAAATTGCTTTAACAATGCATTTAAAACAATAATGTGTGAGTCACAGTTTACATAACGTGTTCAATAAGATGTGTCACCGATACTAAACAGTACAGAGCCTTGTTGTTACAATGATATGTACATAAAATACGTTTAAACAATTGTTATTTGCTAATTGAAGCCTACTGTTGATCAAAATGTACACCTATTCGTGTTTGTAGATGTGATGTCAGTACGTAAGAATATCTTTACGTATTAAATAAATAACATTCTCAAGTCAAGACCAGCAACTAAATTAAATAAAGAAATTGAATAAAATACGCAGGCTATAAAATAAATATTGGTTTAAATACTTAAAATGGTAGTCTTTATTAGACTAACTTATCTAATTTTATTCCGGTCTGTGGCATAGTTGAAAGAAAAATAACTAAGATTACGTACATAAAACACTGGCTTGCAAAGATCTGCTCCTCTCTTATTTTCAAATCGAGTCTCCCAACCGTCTGGCTTTTAATTATGACGCAGAACTAGTCATTGATTAAAAAAGCGATAAATACTTCCGATACCATGAACTGAGAGTTGACACATGAGGTGGCCCGACAAGACCAGCCCAAGACGTGGTCCAGTTGACTCATCAACGTAGTACGCTTGCGCGACTTAGCCATGAGTCACGTTTGTGGATCATGAATAGTCTGATAAATATCCATTTTGTATTTATCTATCTGCGAGACGGAACCGTTTACTAATGGTACTAATAATGGTAATGACAAATTGACAAGTATCAAGAATTCGTCTAATGAAGGGCTTGACTAACGCTTAGTTGATTGGGACACATTCTTTATTTTACAGATAACGAAAGACAAATTATAAATTTATATTTTTCATGTACAATATAAAAAAAAACTTAATGATATACTGTGTGTAATCTAAATACACTTAGGGTTAATTAAATTTCTGAACTAGCAAATAAAATGAAGTAGGTATCGTAGCACTAGTTCAATGATTCGTGTTCAGTGAACTAGTTATTTAGGGTAGAGGAGGGTAGAAGTAGAAAATAAAATTTAAAAAATAGCATTCAATAAAATAATGAGCAGAAAAATTAAATTATGGATAATGTGTAAGAAGATACAAATTGCGATACAAAATATTTTCTTTTATAAATGGCTTGACATTCATTGTGATATGAATGAACTTAATTTCACTTAGTAAAAGCCGTAGGCAATATGCAAAGGCAGGTTAGTTTCAAGACTTTTACGAATTAATAAAAACTTCCTAAAAAGCGTAACTAAAATATGCTAAATTATTAAAACTGCATAAAGATGAAGTGCGCTCAGTTGTTGTGGATTGTGGCAGTTTTTAAAATCAAGGTAGTTTTAGAGATCCGTCTAGCAAAGAAAGAATTTACATAGTACGTAGGTACCTACTTACTTCCTACCAACATCTATTAAAAAAACAATAACCAAGCAGTAATGGTGCACATATTGACGTGGGAATTAATGTATTGACAGGTATGAAAGCAGTTAAATATTCGCACGGTCTGCCGCATACCTACCAGGTTGCAGAAACCAGACGATCAACGATATTCCATAATTCCACCTATCCAATCTATCTATACCACCTAGCTAATAGCTATTCCATCTATTCTATTGAATGAAATCGTTCTGTTACTAGACACAAACACAATCAAAATACTAGAGCAAAATTTGTGCATGTGTGCAAGAAGTCTGTTGAACGACCGTTGGATCCTCGGACCAATCAGAGGCGAGTATTTTACCGATTGCCTTATATGGCAAAGCCATCGGTTGCCGCAAGTGGGGAGGTCGGGCGAGTCCAAATTGGAGCGAAAAATAATGACGTTCCAATTCCAAATTCCGAACAATTGGTTGACATCTATCAATCAGATACGTCAGTGGACTTAATTGTAGGACGTTTTCATGATTAACGTGGCGTAAATATTGAGAAATTTCGAAATTATTCAGCACCGATAGGGGTCCGTTGGGCGAGTCGATTGCGTGGCGCCGGCGTAGTGAAGCAAAGCGACCTCCACTCGAGCCTGCGAGCGCGGGGCGACAGATAGATACCGGCCGGCGTTTCTCTCGGATCGCGGATCGTGTGCTTGCTGTATTTCAATCAATTACTTCATTGGTAAGTCCTTAATCATTTATTCGTAATGATAACGTTCAAACATGTTACTTCTGATGACCTATTTATAGTTGGCTCAGTTAATTTTTATTGTAGAAATAGTGTCAAAAAGACATTTTTTTACGAATGTCATTTCGCATCCCCCATGATGGCCCGTAAGGTGTTATCGATCGATTCCCATTTGGAACGATGCCAAACTGTGCGAAGTATCGTGATTTGTCTATGTAGCATGTCTACGGATTCCCATACCGCCGGGTGGCGGCCGGCACCGGCTGTCTGGCCGCCGGGTGGCGGTTGGGCAGTGTGTGGAGCGCCGAGACCCGCGTCGTTATCAAGCGGCGCGCTATCAGCGCGGGGGAGCGCGGGGGACGCGCAGGCTCCCTGCGGCGGAATACCATATATGGCCACGAAACCTCACGTATTTCTCTGATTGGCGGAGAGCCGGGGCCGCGGGGAGGGGGCGCCCCGATAACCAGCCTCGTTTATATACTCTGCTTGCGTCGCTCGCCGACATTCCACGAAGTGAGCTCGAGTTGAGGTGTTGTGCAGCAGAACCGAGGCTGTGCAATAGCAGATTATTTATTTATTTATATTAGGAATATTTAAATTAAAAGTAAGTTGATTACTTGACACGTGCAATTATCTAGCGTTATTAGTTGAGTGATTCGTGGAGTGACGCGGTGGTGAACGAGTGGTGTGTGCGCGGTCAGTGACATTTTGGGGTCGCGTGACGCCGGGATTCTGGGATCGCCGGTTGCGGTAGGGCGTGGTCCCGACTTAATTTCAACCCTCACACGTGAAAGTTCTTTCGATAGCCGTCTCCAATTAGAACATTCATCTTAATTTAAAATTTGAAAGTGCTCGCGTGTGTAGCCTTTCTCGGTCAGTAAGAGCATCGGTTCGGTGAAATGTTGTCTCGCGGGTCCGACCACGACCACGTCCGCGCCTCGCCTCGTGAGCCAGCCTTATTTGGTGTCGTTCGCGATCGTCGCCCACCTCGTCACCACTTATGACATCGTGTAGGCATTCTGCCTACGACATCACTCTTTATGGGAACGATCGCAATCTATCTAGTCTTATTAGTTTTTACTGAGGTTAGTACGAGTTTCTAATTAGATTACTCATGTCTTTGTTTCTTTTTTCCAGACTAATTCACAATGTGTGACGAGGAAGTTGCTGCGTTGGTCGTGGACAATGGCTCCGGTATGTGCAAGGCCGGGTTCGCGGGAGACGACGCGCCCCGCGCCGTGTTCCCCTCCATCGTGGGCCGCCCGCGCCACCAGGGCGTGATGGTCGGCATGGGGCAGAAGGACTCGTACGTCGGCGACGAGGCCCAGAGCAAGAGAGGCATCCTCACCCTCAAGTACCCCATCGAGCACGGCATCGTCACCAACTGGGACGACATGGAGAAGATCTGGCACCACACCTTCTACAACGAGCTGCGTGTCGCCCCCGAGGAGCACCCCGTGCTGCTCACCGAGGCGCCCCTCAACCCCAAGGCCAACAGGTGCGTTCAATGACCGGCTGCGTGACGTCAGGCGTCTGTCGGAATGTGCCTCCCTGAGCCACAGACCGCTCTACATAGCTCTCGCGCCGAGGCACCGTACTTATGATTCCGTTTTCTGTTTCAGGGAGAAGATGACACAGATCATGTTCGAGACGTTCAACACGCCCGCCATGTACGTGGCCATCCAGGCTGTGCTGTCCCTGTACGCGTCCGGTCGTACCACCGGTATCGTGCTGGACTCCGGCGACGGCGTGTCCCACACGGTGCCCATCTACGAGGGCTACGCCCTGCCCCACGCCATCCTCCGTCTGGACTTGGCCGGCCGCGACCTCACAGACTACCTGATGAAGATCCTCACCGAGCGCGGCTACTCCTTCACCACCACTGCCGAGCGAGAAATCGTCCGTGACATCAAGGAGAAGCTCTGCTACGTCGCCCTCGACTTCGAGCAGGAGATGGCCACCGCCGCCTCCAGCAGCTCGCTCGAGAAGTCCTACGAACTGCCCGACGGCCAGGTCATCACCATCGGAAACGAAAGGTTCCGTTGCCCCGAAGCCCTGTTCCAGCCCTCGTTCCTGGGTATGGAAGCGTGCGGCATCCACGAAACGACGTACAACTCCATCATGAAGTGTGACGTCGACATCCGTAAGGACCTGTACGCCAACACAGTGTTGTCCGGCGGTACCACCATGTACCCCGGCATCGCCGACCGCATGCAGAAGGAGATCACTGCACTTGCGCCCTCCACTATGAAGATCAAGATCATCGCCCCGCCTGAGAGGAAGTACTCCGTATGGATCGGTGGATCGATCCTCGCTTCCCTCTCGACCTTCCAGCAGATGTGGATCTCGAAACAAGAATACGACGAGTCTGGCCCCTCGATCGTGCACAGGAAGTGCTTCTAAACGCGCACGCTGGGCCGTCCCGCGGCCGGCTGCACACTCAGGCTTGTAATCTCAGTTAATTTAATTGTACGTAAGATATTATATGTAATTAAATCGTAATAGTGACGGCAGGACGGAGCGCGGCGCCGCGGGCGCGCCTCGCCCGCCGGCCTCGGTACTGCACTCGCCAAAGGATCTTTTTGTAATCTCATGAATGATGATTGTATGTGCTGAAACGGATAAGACTACTTTCTTACTAGGTCATTTATAAATTATAAAAAATATGAAAATACAAAAAAAAAATCCGAAAAATTAATCTGTTTTTCCTTTCACCTCCTGCCCTACTTAGCTTTACACGAAACGCACTTTGCGTTTGATTACACACAGATCAATGCTCGACATTGACCGTAGGATCGAAATAGAACAACGCTTGTTGTACCTATCTCCCAAGTATGCCAAAAATAGATAGGCAGGCAGGTTCGTTGTTGCAGCTATCACTAACTCCAGAAGAGTCATTTATCCCTTTGTTCCCAACGAGTAACACTGTAACCGGTAACACTGTGACTCGTTGGGAGAACTTTTTAAAATTAGTCCCAACCAGTAACACTGACACGTTGGGAGACCTTTCTTAAATCATTCCCAACCAGTCACACTGAGTTATTAGGCCAACCTAATCTTACTTAGGTGTATTTTTTGTATGATCTGGGGGTATGATTACTGTTACGTCTTAGCCCTAATTTGACTAAATAATCAGCTACGCTAGTTAATGAATAGGTAACAGGAAAATAATATTTTTGCCTATTATTGCTTACTATCATCAGCTTACGATAATTTTTGTTTGGTATTTAATTTAAGGTTCTTGAAATTGGATCGTGGATGATTCATACTTACGTTCGTACAGAACGAGCCCACCTGCAAAAGTATTCTATTGTATTACCAGACAAAGAAGCGCGAACTATCATACCCTTTCGGCTACTTTTTCGGAGACTCCAAAAAAACATTTTGCGTAAATAAGTTGAGAGCAATAAAACACCTGTTCTTTTTAACAAAACAATATGATTTATGACAGCGGAAAGACAAAATATTATGTAATAGTGTGACTGGTTGGGATTGATTTAAGAAAGGTCTCCCAACGTGTCACAGTGTTACTGGTTGGGACTAATTTTAAAAAGTTCTCCCAACGAGTCACAGTGTTACCGGTTACAGTGTTACTCGTTGGGAACAAAGGCATTTATCAAGTTAGACTATTTGACAAAGATCTTTCGAAAGAGTTTTATTCCCGATCGTCCACACTGGGCACGAATGGGATAATAAAAGATCCCAATCGTCACCTTCGAGGGCGAACGAAACTTTTCTCCCCACTGGACGATCGCGAATAAAAACCTTCAGACGAACGTTGGTAGGTAGGTACCACTGGGACGAGTGGGAAATAAAGTCCCAATCGTCATCTCTGGGGACGAACGAAAGTTTGTTTTCCCCTAAAGGTATATTCCTCCCCGCTGGACGAACGAGAATAAACCTTCAGACCGGCCAAATATTTAGGACCACTGTGAACGAGTGGGAAATAAAGTCCCAATCGTCACCTCCGAGGACGATCGATACTTTTACTTGTTCCCAGTGGGGACGACCGACCGGAGAATATTCAAACCGCGGCCACCTAGTGGGAACGAATGGGAAATATAGTCCCAATCGTCAGCATTGGGGGACGAACGGGAATAAGCCCTTTGGAACGTATGTTTCCAAGTTGGAAAAATCTTCACATTTGAAATCTCAATGAAAACGGTTAAAAATATTCCTAGTCATACCGTACAATTAAAACATTTTCGTATTTGATTTCGGCGGTAGTTAGTAGCATGTGTTAGTGATGATTATGACTTGAACGTCAAGTTAAATATTGTTAAACCTGTGGTCAACCAGTAATCCTCACTTCTATGTGTGATCTTTTCAAAAACGTTATCCAACCACAACCAAATTATAAGAGGATTAAAAAAATAATAATTATGATAACATTTCATTTCATTTCTAAAAACCATAATTACGTACACAAATCGCACCCAGTTTATGCCTGCAAACTTTATCAAGTCGTCTGTGCATCTTCGTAATCGTTTTCAGGTTTTAGTAGGTATGCGTTTTTAATTAAAATGAAAATCTTGAAGTTTCCTGGCCCAATACTTAGCTATCCACAGTGGGGGATTTACCATATAGCCTAAGTATGTAGGCTTTAGCCTATGGTATTTTTATTTTTACAAATTAGGGAACGAACATTTTTTGAATGAGCTCGGGTCTGGGTTGACTTCCTCAGTAGGTATTCGTTGTCTAACCCTCATAATAATAGATTACATACATATTGGTGTTTCTCTGGCACATTTTTATTTTAATTTTTAAGTATAAGTTTGAGTTTCTGAGGTTTTGCGCTATTTACCTACTTAAGTAGGTATTGTTATGATTAATGTGTGCTTACTTAAACACATTTTGTATAACATAATGTAGTTAAAGCTCTGTGGATTAAAATGCTTTTAAAAACCATCAAGTTTGGTAACAAAAGGTTTGCAACATCTGAAGTTTTTAAATTGCCATTAAATCATAAAACGGTTCATACAGGCTTAATGTATGTGACAAATAATGGCAATTCTGTTAATTAGAACTCTCTAAATAGCCATTCCATAGAATAACAGACGAATTCTTTAAGACGCCTTATGGCGCGTCAAACGCCATTCGGAAAAGTTACAAATGACGCCATAAGGCGTCATCCGCAATGAATCGGTTAATGTTTAAAATTGTGTGCTGCTTTTAGCCGGAATCCTCATCCTATCATATTTTGATAACACTTTAGTGATAAATAGTCATGCAAGTAAAAAAATAGTAGCATTTTAGTTTCGGCGCTAAAGCCATAGAAGATAATGGCTTGAATGTCAAGCTGTAATCCTCACTTCTTTTGCAAGTAAACGGAAAAGTTAATTGAATTAGTTTAGGATCCAAAAATTGACATCAAATAAGTAGTCTCGTCGACATGCCAAGTCTCAGAAACAGTCAGATACTTTTTTGCTGGGCCTACGCACACTTTATATTGCTGACTATTTTTTCTTTCTTTCTGCTTACATTACATACAACAGAAATGATCCAAACGTTACTGAACTGAACTGACGGACGGGACTGAACGGGATCAATCCCGATCAAGTAGCCCACAATTGGAATGTTTAACAAGTTTACCTAAAAATATGTGGATGACCTTCATAAAAAGTTAGTATGTAGGGTAGGTTTACAACCAATTATAATCTTTTTTTTTTCGGTATTCTAGGGGGGCTCCCATACAACAAGTGTATTTTTTATAATATTGGAACCGGGACCCTTCGTGAGCGAGACCGACTCGCACTTAGCCGGTTTTTTTAAAAGTTTCGTTATTTCAAACTAAAATGTTATCTTGTAAAATAATAGGTATAAAAGAAGTAAGTATTACATATGTTTATTTGCCATTAGGCAAATAAACATATGTAATGGCTATCTAACGCGTGTGAATTGGCCGCTAGGGGCTGTAGTGTCGTGAGGTCCTCTAAATGTCGATTGTCACTGTAGGCGGGTCGGTTTTATTCTTATTAAGAGTATTTGAACATTTATCAATACATAAGAATCGAATGAGTGTTTTAAAAGCGACGCAGAAGAAAATACTTCGCCCTTTTTTTGAGCAAAAACTATAGCTCTCTCAGGACTATGCACTTTGCAAACGTCAAGCTATTTTTAGTTTTTAACTTTCGACAATAAAACTATAATACTTTTAATAAAATTTATTCAGAACATCACAAATATTTCCACATTCCACATAACTAAATATTAAATATACTAAACAGCGTTAAACAATAGTTAGTTTAAAAACTTCAGTGCAAGTGAGCCAACAATGGTTGTTTTCAAACAATTGTGCTTCATAGATAACTAGTTCACGGACGCGAAGAAACAGACCTTGAATACTGCCTTTGACGGGGCCACAAACTAGGCCTTGCGCCAGTCACTGGGCGCTATACGTACATACATACAAAGATACAGACTTTCATAAAATATTTAAAAACAGCTTTAAAATTTCCACATTCATAAAACCATACAAATACAAATGTTCACAAAATATTCGATAAAATTACATTTACAATATTTTTGGTACATAATTTATATAAAAATCGATAAGATAGTGGGAATAAAATGTGTAGGTATTGTCACAGTGTGTTAGTGGTAACATTAACATTGTTAATATAGACTATTACAAGCTAAACTTAGTTATATCGACATTGGGGACAACAGAGTGGGTTTCACGTGAAGCACCTAAGTTCTATAAACATTATCATTATCAGTACATCATACATCGAATTTTACCAAAAAAGAAGGCATGTCGAAGTAGATAACATGTGTTTTTTATTATGTTTAATTGTCTAATTTGTCATTTCTGTGTCGTTTTCCTCTCTGGCATGTGTGGAATAGATTTCCACATTCTTGGTTAAAAGATGCCATAATATTTGTGATGTGTTTGTGTTAGTCAGCCCACAAGTCAATATGATACCTAACCATGGACAAAAAGCGAATTACATCATAATTAAAACTATACTAATATAAAGTAACATCTAATAAGATTCGCGTAAGTAGGGACGATGGACGTCCTCTACTCTCTTAAGTTAGTTCTTTGAGACACAAACCTACAAAAACACTTATTTATGTTGGCATAAAATTTATTAACTTCTAACTGGACTAGCTCCTTCACTAAGCCTATTTAAAATTAATGATAAGTAGCCTAAACATGGATCTACCAACAAAGTAAAATAATATGTAATGTTGCCACACAGATTGTATACCTAGTAAGTATGTGCACAGGTCTATTTAAAGTATTTGCACTGGGAAATTCAACTTATTATTAATTACAAACAGATGATAAATGATTTATTGAAGGCTTAAGTTACGGTACTCAGCTGCCTCACATGATTTCAATAAATAAGTCATGAATAATAGTTTATCTTCTAGCCTAGCTCTTATTTTAATTAACATAGGTAGTTATTTCTATTGTAATGTCCTATTTTTACTCCATATTAGATCCACGTATATTACAATAGTCTTATTAATATCAACTTAATATATAATTTAAAATATCTATGTATAAATATCGATAAAAGAACTCAGAACAACTAAGCGTATTGAACGGTCATTGTGCGGTCAAATAGGAGATTTTTGTACAAAACAAAACTTGCATAATTCTAAGCAAACAAAGTTAAGTCGCTTGACGAACAGACTTTGTACTTTGAACTTTTAATGCTAAACATTATAATAATTAGAACGCATCACTTTACTACGTCACACAATTTCACTTTTAATCATCGAGTCGTCATTGTCTTAAGTTATGAGTGTTATGAATGGTTTTGCCTGTAGAAAAAACCATTCGGAATATTAAGTTTTTCTTTAGATAAAGTAATAATGTATGTCATAAAGTACATTTGCAACAACCATCAACATATGATGTCATCAACAAATATGTGCTAAATTATGTGACATAAACGTTTGGAAGCCTCTTAAAATTTAGTGTTAAGGCCACATTTGCTTACACCTATACCTAGGAATGATAACTATCCAATCCAGTACCTAATTGAACACACATTTATGTATATTGGACGTTGTAGACACTTCACACACCGCGCCACTACAAAAATACAATATTATAAACCTGTTTAGTTCATACACAATTAAAAGGTTCTACCACAATGTTTCACTATCCCGAAAAACAAATAAAACTAAAGTATATCTATTGATTTTGTACATTATTCGTAGATAATTAAACGAAAGTAAATGTCATTTTATGACACGACTTATAAACCTAAACAGATTTATAACTTCCACAAAGACATTGTTCATAAATTTACACAACACATTAAAATGTTTCATCACTGTTTAAAATTCGATTCCATAGTTTAATATCTCTGTCTGAAGCTGTCGCAGGTTCCGTTAGATAGTAAAGATACATGACGTGGATACACTTCACACACAATCACCATTGAATATATCAAGGATACAACTAGAACTGTTGAAGGCAATCTTGCATAATCTATATTATAGAAGCAGCAGGTTTGCAGATTCAGTAGATTGTGCTGTACCAGTAACGGGTAATGAGGTAGTTAGCTCATATTATCATGGATGCAATTGAAAACAAACATCAATTTGACTTTCAAAAGCTGTCCATGATTTATTCTTGATGCTAGCCATTTTAACTTTAGGGTGTTTTAATATCATGATTCCTTCACATTCTTTGATCAACAGCAACTATTAGTCTATATGACTCTTGTATCCTTGATTAGTCCTCAGCCCACTCAATTCAGTCCGTTCGCGTCTCAGCTGCTAAGTCTCGCTATCCTTGATGCTGTCTTCTGTGGCCCGCCTCACGTCGGACAGGGGGTTCCCGTGGACCCTGAACCGGTAGACGCAGGTGTATGTGGGGTTCCCGTGGTTGCTCTCGATGCGCAGCTCGACGATGTCGTAGGCGACGGGGTACTCCACGCCCCCGATGTTGGTGGTCTTGGGGTGCAGCACGGGGAAGTGCTGTATGGAGGTCCCGTTGGCGTCGTACACGTAGTCGCCGAAGTGGTGCGGCTCCGGGTCCAACTCGCCGTGGAGACCCTGCGGATTGGGTATGGGGGATGTGAAGATTAATATTTTTATTAACATCTACTTTGGAACTGTTGCTTATAAAGAAAACATGCATAAAAAAGCATTAAATACACGAAACTGTATATATACATCGATATGTCGCAGTCATCTGGTTAAATCAGCGATTTGATTGAATCACTAGCGCGTTCATTAAATGACGACATTCAATTGAATGACTAGGTCGAACGTTGAATGAACAATCCTCACTCAACGTCCAACAAGATAGCGGATTGAAACATAGCCCTTTGAACATAGCGGACGTAAAATCAGTCAGGTGATTGTAATAATAGTTCTTTTTTTTTCCACTGCGGCGTTAGTGCTCATCAAAACAAAGATGGCGTCAAACAGCTGGTACAGATCTATAGTCTGTAAAAAACAGCTTGATTAAAATGACAGCTGTCAACTAATAGTGACTAGTGCTGTGAAAGTACTAGGCAAATCGATTTTCTAGATAGATGTTTTTGAGCAGAATCGATTATTCTCAATTACAGTGACGAACCTTTAATCCACTTTTCATTTCTTTTTATGCAGTTATTTATGATATACAAAGTGATGTTAAGTGGAAATTAAAATTATTATTAAGACATAAAAGTAATGAAAAGTGGGTCAAATTCGCCAGTGCAATTGATCGATTAGAAAATCACCCAGATATTCATTTTGATACCTAGTCATACTAGCTATATTATATCTATGTATGAAGCTAATATTAATATTTTAAGGTATGTACTCATAGATCATGAAATAAAACAATAAAAATATTGTCTGGATTCGGAGTCGCCGGAATACTCATGCAGATTAATTATAAAATCTTGGTCGCATAAAGAATCAAAATGGACTTCGCGTTCCCAATCTTCTTCAATCGTTTTCCTGGTCTTGTTAATTACTTTATTCCAGTCTTCCGGTGTGACATTCGCACATGCATTGTTAAATAAATTCAGCATTTTGTTCGCTGTGAATGGTGGGACGGGGTTCGATTTTTTGTAAAAGAAACCAATTTTCTTTAATACGCTGGCTAATGAGGGTAGACTGTCATAGAATAAGTTTGCTTTTAATGAAACGGATAATTTCCGTAAAGTTGGGAGTTCATTACGTATGTAGTATCCATACACATGATTTCGGATCGCTGCGGCATCAAAATCGTCTATATTTGTTATAGGGCAACTTTGTTTCCTTTCTTTATTTGGGGTAGATAATTTATTATCCTCCATGGATTTTTCCCTTAATTTTTCATCAGCAACTCTGTAACATGCTTGTGACAGTGGCAATAGCGGTCCGCCGTTTTGGTGTTCACGCTCAAAATAATCGCGTAAACGAATTACGAACTCACGAGAATCACTATTTAAAACAGTTTTTCTGGTCCTTTTCGGCATGTTGATGAGAAAAGGGCAATAACAAAAACAAAACGGAAATAACAAAACAGCAATAAAAGACAAAGATAACAAGGAACAAACGACTATTACAACACCAATGGGAAACATGTAGCGCATACAAGGCGTTAGCACTCGTACTGACATTCAAACAAACAACTAATAAGATGGCGGGTGGCGGGTGGCGCGCTCAGTGTTTAAAAAGACCATACAGGACTTTTTCTCACAAAAAAATTTAATGAGCAAATGAATAATTCTTTTGTATATGATTGATTTACGTTTATCGATTTGTCCCATCTCTAAAAAATATGAAACACAACGTAACCTTGTAAAGACGTCGTAGATAATTTAAATTATTTTTTGTGTTTATGAATTTATTAAGAATTTGTTTTATTTTTTGTTCACACGTATCTTATTATATTAAATATATCGTTTCATACGTAAAAAACTTAAACAAATAATAATAACATGCTAAATACGAATAATTTTCCTTGTGCAAATATAAATCGTTCATAAGACGTTAGAACAAAGTCATATCATCACTTTTGGTGACAGCTGTCATTCTAATCAAGCTGTTTTTTACAGACTATAATCTAATAGCACTGTGTTGATATTTTTTTGAGTGAAATTGCGATTTAAAGTGACTTATTCGTAAAAAAAATTACACAGCATGGATGTACCGATTAATACGCTGTCGCCGGTTACTTTGAAGGAAAAATTTCTGGCAAAACTGGCTGAATACGAAGAACAAAATCAAGGTTAGTTGATTATTATTGTTTTGTGTATTTGTGAGAATTAGGGCTATGTGACTAAGCGTTCTTGTTGCCGTGAACACAATTACTATTTATTATGTTGTTACCTTTTCAGGATCCCAAAGAAAACCTTGGACTACCGAGAGAATATCGGAGGTTATAAATAATGTTCGAAATGCTAGGGTGTCCATGATTTCTAAGGACGCCAGGACCTCTATGGATTATTACTGGATATCAAAGTACGATATTATGGTTATAGCTAACGAAGTTTTTTTAATATTTAAAAGGAAATCTCCTGATGACCCGACGGTACGTATAATACCTAGAAATGAATATTTTGCCACATTGGAAGATATCCATAAAGCATGCGGTCATGGTGGACGAGACAAAATGTTACATGCTATTAAGTCAAGATATTATATACCTAGAAAGGCAATAGAAATATTTCTTGCTCTTTGTCCTACATGTGAAACAAAAAAGGCCTTGCCCAAAAAAGGTATAGTAACAAAGCCAATTGTATCTCAGGATTTCAATATTCGCGGGCAGGTAGATTTGATGGACTTTCAGTCTTGTCCCGATGGCGAGTACAAGTGGTTATTAAATTATCAAGACAATGCCACAAAATTCGTTAGCCTTCGGCCTCTTAAAACTAAAAGAGCACAAGAGGTAGCAATGGAGTTAATGAAAATATTTATGATTTTTGGAGCACCTTACATCTTGCAATCTGATAATGGACGTGAATTCACGGCAAAGATTATCGAAGAATTAACTTCAATGTGGCCTGAGTGTAAAATAGTTCACGGCAGCCCTAGGCGTCCTCAGACACAGGGCAGTGTAGAAAGAAGCAACCAGGATGTTGAAAATATGTTGAGGATGTGGATGAATGACAACAACTCGACAAATTGGTCTGTAGGATGCCATCATGTGCAATATAAAAAGTGCTTCATTTCATCGCATTATTGGAAGATCTCCATACAAAGCTTTATTTGGCTGTAATCCGAAAACTGGATTAAACGATTCGGTTATACCTATTTCAATTCTAAGTAATGTTGAAACCGAAGAACAATTACAAGACCTCTCGCAGATAGAATTTAATAGCAAAATCAATCTTGTGGATTCAGCTTTAAAGCCTGTGAATTCAGAGATTCCTGACCAAGTGGATTGTCATTCAACTATTGAATTACAGCCCTGTTGTTCAAAAAATTTAAGCGATGAATCTTCGACTAATAAAAATGATTTACAAGTTCAAGAACAACCACATAACATGGAAGACCATACCGAAAATAAGGAGTTAGAGAACCAAGAACCAAACTTCACGTGTGTTGTATGTCATAATGATTGTACTGGGGCACATAAGTGCACTTCATGTGATAATATCGTGCATGCTATTTGTGGATTATCTGATGAGGAACATGAAGGATATGGTTCAAAGATTCTTTGTTTCTTATGCAAATGTGAACAAGATATACAATCTGAACGAAATGAAGCCCTTAAAGGAACAAAACGAGCTGCCGAGAGAATGGTTAATAATACGGCAAAAAAATTACCACCACTGAGTATTGGTGATACGGTGATTATTAGCGTTCCTAAAGTAGACCGTGGTCCTTTGGATACACAGAATATAAGAGGAAAAATTTTTGACTTCCGAAATGGAGTTTATAGAGTAGGAACCAAATCAGGACTCATAAAAAATTGGTTTGGACGACATGAAATGCAAATTTCGTCTGAAGATTATAATTATGATATTCCAGATATACCAATATCTTTAAGAGAAGCTGTGTCACGGGAGTCTGTATTTGGAGGCCAGGGTTTTCAAAAATGTATTTGTAAACCAGCTCAAAAACAGTGCCGCACAAACCGGTGCGCCTGTTTTAAGAAAAATATGCTCTGTGGTTCTAAATGTCACAACAGTTTGAGCTGCGTTAATAAATAAGTGCTAAATTAAGAAGTTACACCAAATTATTTTCTACTACTACTATAGGTATACTTTTTTTAGTCAGAATTGAGGAAGACTTAATTACTTTGTTATACTTTTAATATTATAATTAGAAATGTTAATGTCTGCCAAAGCTTCGTACCATTATATTTATTGTCAATATAACTTATAATTTTGTTGTTGTCTCAAAATTTTTTTATAATAATATATTGTTTTAATAATTCGACTACGTTTTATATTTTAAAAGTGGAAAGTGCATTATTGCTATCTAGATAATAATACAAGATGTGACTGCTATTATTAGTACTACGTCCATGTAGTAAATAAAGATTTTGTTCAATATTAGCAAGTTGTTATACTTGTTATGTTTTTTTCAGTATTAATTACTTTAATAAATGAAACTGATCCTGTGATTATAATTTTTTTGTTTTTTTTCCCCTTAAGTTAACAACTTTTTGGAGTCACAAGTACTCTTTTATATTCTTTAGTGCAATAGGATGGCAGACGAGCCGTCGGATCACCTGGTGGTAAGCGATTGCCGCCGCCCATAGACACCCGCAATACCAGTAGAGTTACAAGTGCGCTGCTAACCTTTTCCTCTTCCCTCAATTTATACATTTTTAGCCTAAGTAAAAGACTTAAAATTGTTAAAATTCTTATTAAGGTGCGTTATGTCATGTCCTCATTTTTTAATCTAAAGTTAGTTATCTTTTAAGTTGCGAACTTATGGTCACCCTAATCAAACATTACAAAGTCAGCTATATCCCATTCAACGACTACGCTAAATGACGTTCAGTCAAGATGTTGAACGTTATATTCAACAACTTCACGAGTTGTCCTTTAGTCATTCAATTGAACGTCGTCATTCAATGAACTCGCTAGTGATTCAATCAAATCGCTGATTTAACCAGATGACTGCGACAGATAGATAAGCAACCAATATGATTTAATAGCCTCAGACCTAATTTTCAATAAAGATTATTTTAGAAGTATGTTAATAAGCTCATCCACACACATCACTTGAACAACATGCAATTGCATACAGTGTAAAAATGAATAAAAGAATAAAAATCATAAATATAAAAAGCATACAAATATAGAACATGTTAATAAAAATAATACCTTTACTCATGTTAATGAAAGTGCAGTAGACACAAACAACAGTTGCAAAACAGGCACACAGTAGAAACAACACTTGCAGAACAGGCACACAGGAACTACTGGCTTTATCACACTGATTTTAACACCAATCAAAATCAGACTGTTGAACATTTTTAATACCAAGCGTGGATCTGTATAACCGGCGACATAGATTATGTTCAAGCTACCTCCAGTAGGTAATGCGTCATTAGGCATTACATGCAATTACAAAAAAAAACGTCATGCATGTAGAGATGTGAAAGTCCAATACCCATTTTGCATAAAATGTGCAGATGATCATAACTTTTAACAAGTGTGCATGTGCAAGGCCAGTTTTGGTTGTAGGTAACGCTGGGGATACTTTAGCGGGATACGGCGAAGATTTTTTTTATTGGTGTCTTTGTCAGTCTACGTCGTGTAGAGCAGGATAGTCGCACGAATATTTCGTAGCCCGCTAATGTGCCCGCAGCGTAAGGCTAATATTTACTTAAAATCACGAGCACTCTGCACAATAGTGCATAGTCATTAGCCAAAAAGAACCCGTATTTACATCTTAGAAAACTGAAACTGTCCGGGACCATCGCCTCACAGTGTTAAATCAGCCACACCACACCAAACAGTAAAATGTTAAAAGACTCACGTAGACGGAGAAGTTCTTGGGCGCAGATTCGATCTTGCCATCCACTGCCAGGAGACGGGACATGTGCTCCATAGAGAAGCCTGTCACTTCGATGATTGCGTATGTGCGGATCACTGGAATAGAACACTTACATGTTACAAAATCCTCCTTCATAAAGTCTGTAGTCTGTTATTTTTAACTACTGTGTCTGAACAGTTTTATTATCACTTATCACTTATGAGCATGAATTTGTTAGAAACAGAACATAAAAATTGGCTGATTATTGTGATTTCAATTGAAAGGTTAAGATGATTTGACGATTTAGTGTTCATATTATCGTTAACCTCTCAATACTGTTATTTTCGTCGAATTGTGCCATGGAGATAAAAATTACAACGAAACAGCTGTATCAAGGGGCATGCATTTGACTAGCTCGGTGGAACAGTGGTCAGTGACCCAGGTTCACTACCTACGGTTCCAAGAGTCGCGGGTTCGATTCCCACTCGGGACAAATTTTTGTGTGACGAACATCGGTGATTGTTCCGTGTCTGGGTGTGTATTAAGTATATTTGTGTATCCACTGTTCTGATATCTGTAACACAAGTGCTTAAGCTACTTACCACGGGATCAGATCAATGTATGTGAACGGATTTAAGAGTAATATTTATTATTTATCAATCGCACAAACCCTGGCAGAAGAGCTAGAGGCCCTATGAAATATGCCAGACAAGTAGTATTGATAACTCAGTCCAAATCCACTTCATTGTTTTAGTTTTCAAACAGTATGTCATGTTTTATCTGTTTATTTCTCCATAAGCATTGTATGAACCTATTGCTTTATCTGGTAAGTAAGTAGTTTCCATTTTTAAACAATTTGTCTCATTCTAATATCTTCTATTATTCGCGCGTTGATAATTTTCACATTTGAAATAAAATTAATTTTACGAATTAAACTCGCGTGTATTATAATTCTACTCGGGCATGACTTGCTCGTGACCACGGTACAGCGCGTAAAGAGCAAGAAACGTCGGGTCTCATAACAATACACGCTAGTTTAGTCCGCAGTTTACGCTATTAGAAATTAGTTCAATCGTCTCATTCTACCAGTAAGTACATCCACAAACATCTCAATATACTGACCCAGGTACCCAGGGAAGCCCTGGAAGGCCCAGCACTCCGCGGGCAGCGCGCCGGGCGCCAGCGCGTTGCGCGGGGACGTGTACACCCACCACACCGGCAGCCCCAGCACCGAGTACTGCTTCGTCTTGATCTGGTACAACTCCGTGCACTTCGTCGATATCACCTGACCGCCTGGGGAAGGGGTAACTGTTTGGTAAGCATGTTCTTACAAATATCATCTGGTCAGGGACACTGGTAATCTAGTTTCTATACGATCTCTCGCGATCCATTACATTAATAACTGGTTATTATGGGTCTACAGGCGATAAAAGAATAGTATACATAGCATAGCTTCCATGACTTGACTATGACTGGTGCAATCCGGTCGAAACGTCGGATTGGACAGTAAGTAGAGAAGAATATTTTAAAACAGTTTGACTTAGTTGCATTTTCATGTTTATGTAACAGAATGAAGATTTTTAAAGTTTCTAAAAGCTATGGGAAATATACATTCAAATATAATTTTTCTTTGATTTCTTATTAAAACTACCAAATGGAAAAATTTTAATTTGTTCATCATTTTTTAGTATTTTTTTACAACCTGTCCCCATTAGCGAAGTAACGAAGATATGAAGTAATTAATTAATTATTATAAAATATCGGTCTAAGTTAGAAAGATAACAATTCTAAATTACCTGCAGACTCCAACGCATAATCAACGAGACCGGTCTTATCGGCGTCGTAGATGTCCAGCATGCCCGCCACGATCCTCCTCACCGCCTCCGCGTCGAACCCTCCCCCGGACTCCTTCCTCTCCACCTCCCGCACGTGCTCCCTCACAGTTTCCACCACCAGCGCCATCTGCTGCCGCTCAAACACACCCAGGTACTCCTGAATCAACCCTCGGATCCGATCCTCGTCCAACTCCGGCTTCCAAGAGCTGATCAACCGCTCGTGAATCTCCTGACTCATCGCCGCCATCTGCTCCTTCGTCAGGTACTTCTTATCGAAGTGCTCCTTCAACTTCGCAGCCAACGCCTCGGTGTTGTGATCCACGCTGATTATACTGATCAAGTTCTGTTGCAAATGCTTTATTGAGTACTGCTCTATTTGCGCTTCTAAGTTATCGAACTTGGACAGCTTATTGTTGAATATCTTCAGCTTAGTGTCCACGTTCACGGCCCAGTCTTCGAGCGCGGCCATGCGTTTCGACAAGTCCGGATCCTGAACTATTTGGGGCGGCTTGTATGTGTCCACTATCACTTGCTGTTGGGGGAATATTTGGTCCGAGTAGTTGTAACCTGAAATGGAAACAAAAACGCTTTTACAAATGCCTCTACTTATTCCTCTGTCCTTCCCACACAAGAACCTAATAAGAAACAAAATAATGACTATGTATTAACGAACAGGGAAGGACAGAGCGGTACAGTGAAATAATACAGAATGTGAACTCACCTAAAAGGGTAGCGTCCGACTGAGTTCGTCCACTTTCTTATAGGTGATGTTTAGACCTCTATCCTTCCCCGATTATCAGATAATACCAACACACTCTTTGCTAGGGAAGAACTATGTAGGAACGGATAAGAGAAACAATGTTTTTTTACAAAAATATAATTAAATCAAAATAGACCAGCATTATACATAAATAGATAAATGACATTTAGAAGGGCGAGTAAACACAACATCAGAGAATGGAGCAAAATATAATAATTAATCACAATGTCTATGTCACTTAATTATAATAATAAATGAAATAAATTAAACTTTAGTACACAATAATTATCCAATGTTTCTATTAAATTTTAGGAAATAGTTACTTAACTCAAAAGTAAACTACCTACTATTTATAAGCAGAGCAATATAACACCTGAATTACAAGATTCTATTAATATATTGTATGCAATGATCCTAGTGTTTACGCCCCCATAAGATTAATATTTTAACTTTAGCTACATTTGCAAATACCTAGTAGTTAAATAATTTTTCACATTTAGCAAACATATTTTGTTATACGTTAGATAACGTAATCAAAACGCTAGAAAATGTAGCTAATCTTACTATTCTAGACCAAACCCAGAAATTTAAAATCAAATTAATAAAGCCAACACAAATATGAACATCTTATGACATCTGAATGATAATAATTTAATCAAAAAAAAAAGTTTTTAATTTTCTTACATCTATGTATATTATATTAGTACTTTTGTTAGCACTTTAGATAAATTAAAAGAAGTTGCATTTTTAAGTAGTCATGCTTTTACTGGCCAATTATTTTGTAGGCTTCGATCTACAAACGTAATAAACAAAATTTAGAATAATAATTTCAGTCTTTTATACAAACATTTTGGTATGTAATTTTGAATAGTTTTAAGTCTATAAAAAATTTCAACTCACAAGTTTTTTTGGATTTTTCACATTACAAACTTCTACAATCTTTGTAATTTTACACAAAAAAATATATGACTAGGGGTTAGTCTTTTTAAAATTTATAATTATAAAATCAAATTACAGCTACGATTAGAACATTTTGTACCAAGTTTGAAATTAAAAAATCTAAAATTTCTATGCGGGATCTATCTTTGAGCAGACAAGAGACCTTAATGTCCACTAAAATACACAATACCAGTGGTCGTTCGACCAATTCTCTTAAAATTTGGAATATTCAATCTAAAGATGTTTTATGAATTAAGATACAGCCCGATAGTCCCGCTCGATAAAGCATTTATTAAACTTATATCCTAATAAAACTCCAATGTATGGCCACGTCATGATTTAGGTACTTAGTTAGTATCCATCCAATGGTTAGGACAATTTAATTAAAGCATTTGAAAATTTATAAATAGAAATGAACAATAATATAATCTGAATCATGGAATGAAATATATTAATTTATCTATGTCAATTAAATAGAACTACTATTTGAAATTGCACGATATACATGTTTAAGGAGTGGTAATAATAAATAATATTTGAATTGTTATGATTATAAGTTACGTCTTTCTACGACAAGATGTAAGTTCATTCATATTGATGATATTTATAAGTTTGACAAAGATAAAATATTTTTTCGTCATATCCACGCGTGATGAAACTGAAATATTATCTGTTCTCTATTAGCCACCATTACGGATAGCACCATTTTACATCGCATTCCAAAGATATAGTATTCTTGTATATCTTACATTAACCACACACATAAAAGTTATTTCGTTGACTTATCAACTTACAAATTTATTATAGTTCTTACTTTATGAAAACTTATATTAATTTAAGTACTAAATAGACACAAATGACATGTTCGCATTAAGAAAATTAAAGAGGAAACATTAATTATATGAAGTAAATCTGAAAATATACGGTGGTATTTGTGCCGAAAATAAATAAATTAGGCATATGAATAAATTAATCTTGTATCACAGAATTATTGCGCAGTTAAACTGAAGTTATTTGTAAAAATACTTAAGATGTGACGCATGTAGCGGGAATAGTTTGTAATACTAAATGTCTATGTTGAAAACTTAACTCTCTAAATTATTAAAACATTTTTCTTTTATTTTTAATTGTAGCAATAGATTGCATAGAATAGGGTACTTATCCAAAATACTAATCTCATTAAAGGCAAAAAGTTATAAAATGTTTAGGAATAGAGGCGGCACACTATCGACTTTTAATTTCCTAAATGCAAACACAGATAATTCACAAAAAAATGTATACGCGTCATCCTATCATTCCCTGCCAGAATCTACGTATTTCCTCGAAGCAACTCTCTCCGACCAATTTCAAATACTCAGACGCGTCTGCGACCCTGTTCTGGACGATATCCTTGTACTCTCTATAAGCCTTGCCCACTTCTGGCAAGTTCTCTCTTATATCTGGCAGGGTTATGTTCACTTCTGGCAAGGATATGCTTGGTAGGATGTCCAAATCTGGTAATGTGATGTTCGGAAGGCTCGGCAGAGAAACCTCGGGCAGCTTAGCGGCGAACTCTGATAGATCTAGTTCGAAATCGGTAAAGTTGGGCATAGCTAGGCGATCCCAGTTTTCATATGTATAGTGCGCTGAAAGGAAGTGTTAGAATTACCTGATAGTTAAATACTACATACATACAGTTAAAGAAGACGTACATTATTCTAAGTTTGTCATTTAAAAAACGTCAAATTACCTACTAAATAAAAAAGGGAAACTTTTATTTGCTTGTGGGATGTGTTTATATTACATGTATCTCTCACATGCAAAGCGGTCGGCGTAATTACTGTTTCCGTTTATATTAACCGCCTTTTAAATCATACTCTAAAGAATAATGATACTCTGAAATTATAAATAATGAGACACCCTAGGCTTTATGTGACTGCCTTCAGAATCAGCCAATCAGTGGCATTGGTGTCCAAAAACTACATTGTAATAGACACATAACAGGGATGAATCAATAAAGAGTGGTTACTTTCAGTGGCCCACGTTACTCTCAAAGTCCTCAAGCACAATATATACTATAGCGAATATATACTATTTGAAATAAACAAAATATAAAGATGACTCACATCCATAGCCGACGGCAGGCAGCAGTAGCAGGAGTAGCCAGGGCCACCAGCGCCGCTTGGCCGCCTGTTGGTAGCTAGCAGCGCGCTTCTCGCGAGAATCCACGTGGTTGGATGATATCTGAAGCAATTCGATTGGTTGAAACTGACTGGGTAATGTAAATGCTATTGCCAGTAGATGATTCTAATTGATGGTACAATACTAGCTTCCAAAATAATAAGAAAAAAGCGTTTAATTCTTTATAAGACTCCATATTACACCATAATTTTAACCTCACTGTGTTGAGTTAAGGTCCAAAACTAATGAAATATTCCAAAATGCTGTGCCCATTTCATGGTTAAAGCACATAATATGCTTTAACCATGCTTGTGATTGTGATTGCGACAATTTCATTAGTTGAATTATTTCGCATGAGGTTGGAAATCGAAATCACCAAAGCTTTTTTACGATGCTAGACTATTAATAATAGACTATTAACTTACAGTTTCAGTGACCGTCGTAACAGTGGTGGTGACAACCTTTTTGATAACCGTGTAGACCCAGTAGAACGGAGCCACAGACGCCGACGCTGCTCTCGATATGATGCCTGCTGAAATTTTTGGGAAAATAATTACACGATACCTATTGTTAGAAAGCAAAGGGGAGAAATAATGGGCGATTAGGCAATTTCACAGACTCTATTGTGATTTTTTTTTATTTTTGATTCAAGTTAATCTTATTATGTGGACAAGAGCAATACATAATATATTTTTAAAATACCAGGAATCTGACAAAGTTAGTAATATGTGCACATATTTGAAATAAAACTAATAAAATAAAATAAATAATATCTGGGACATTTCCACACACGGTCATCTGACCCCAAATTAAGCAGAGCTTGTACTGTATGGGCGAAAGAAACTGATATACATAATCACACCCAGACACGGAACAAACACCGATGTTCATCACACAAATATTTGTCCCGCATGAGAATCGAACCCACGACTCTTGGGACCGCCAGCCAGGGTCACTAACCACTTTTAAATCAAACGGATTTTATGATAAAACAGCGTTGACCTCTTTACAGCGCTCGTGATTACGAGCAGATAGTCTTGCCCGTCCTGCCTAAACAATATGAAATACGCCGCAGAGGCACCACACACCTTTCTCCGTCCGCCGATCCGTATAAGGGTACCGGTGTGCTGGTCCGACCAGCTTCCGATACGCGTTGGAGGTCGTCGTAGTGATGGCGGTGATGATGGTGAGTACCAGCCGGGTGATCCACCAGCGGCGTTCGGCGAGCGCTACGCCCCCGTTGCCTCGGGAATAGGCGTACTCGTCGTCTGAGCTGTCTATTGTCTGTCGAAACAAAGTAAAGAATAAGTGAGAAACTCGTTTTTTGAAGTTGGTTAAAATATCGTAACATTTTAAATGTGACTGATGGTTTTCTGAACATAACATAAGAACATAAAATCACGCCTTTTTCTCAGGGGCAGGCGGAGATCACTTCCGATTTTCTGAAATCGCTGGTAGAAATGGTTCGCCGACTATACATGTCATCCTGAGAACCACTTCCTTCACACCACACTTGATACATAATATTTAAAAGTTGAATATACAATTTTCAAAAATAATTGAATAAATAAATAAGACAATAAGAAAATAAGCAAATATTAATAGTTATTATTATCATTCAATATTTGTCTATGGTGGGGACTGACCTCGATGGTTGATTAACGTAATATAGTTTATTTCGCACAACTGTATTACAATTAGACGAAACCCGAAGTATCTTTTGAAGTTTGCGAAATAGTGTGGTGCTCGGAGTAGCCTCATCATCACCGGACTTGCGGGGGAGCGGAAGGCTCTCACCCCTAGTCTATCAAGGGGTATTCTCCTTGCTCAGAAATTCACCAATAGTACTCACAGTGAACCGCTTCCTCGTCGAGCTGGTGGTCCACGCGTGGGCTAGGCGGTCCACCTCGTCCACGCTGGTGACTGGCCCCTGTATGCGGAACTGGGACAGCGAGCGGCGGGACATGTTCGGGACGGCCACCTGTCCCGGCGCGAGCTCCACGCGGTCCTTCGACAGCGGCGAGTATGTGTAGTCCGTCTTTGGGTATTTGCTGGAATTGAGGAGGAGGTGGTGAGTGATCGGTTTGTGAAGTAAATACCAGGACACAATCAATTAAACTAGGCTAAAGTATTTCATGACATCAACTTGCAGAATAAATTATTTCATTTCATACTTAATTTCACTAAAATCATAGGAATGGCAAAAATATATCGTCATGTACACGGTATTAGATAGGCCATAATAATGAGTGAGTGAGGATAAACTTAGTATTTAATTTGTATAATCAGTTATCTGATAGCCGAATCAATATCAACTAAACAATAAGATCCATTTAATAAATAAAACTATCCCATTAGACTCAGGACACACAAAATGAAATAATATTACCCAAATTATGATACAATTCAAGGTACTATAGTTAAGTCTGTGTTTAGATAAGCAACAATATTGAATGTACTGGTTATATCAGACATGATATCACAGCGGGGCAATATAATAACACTCCGAGTTATAAACCATACTATAGTTTACACAAGGCTATTAATGTCTAGATGCTTGAACATAAATTGTCCGCTAAATTATTCTAATTTAATCACGATCTTTTCAAAGAGTTATGCACTGAATTAGTTTGTACCAAATCGAAAGAGTAAATAAACATGAGGCTGTATAAACAAAACAATTTACCTGACAAATTCTGTACATCTGAGCCCTTCATACATGATTGAACGAAATAAATGCAACTAGACCACAAACACTCCGCATACGAATGTCCTTTTGTACGATAACTTGTTAAAACTTATTCAACGAATCATCAGGCTCACATTATATGAGTAACTTAGCAATTTAAATTGTGGAATTTGGTATTTGAGTGCACCACGCTGTTTCAAATATAGCGCAATGTATTTACTGAAGTGTTCTAGTATTGTCGCCGCTGTCTTTTTCCTCGGCGTTGAATCAGCTCTCTCGCCGCTTCAGTTGTGTACGAAAGAGATGGGAGTACGGTAGAGATTTTTTAAAACAAGCTTTGGCAGCAGTGGATCCTAGCGTAATCTTCTTAGAATTTACCAGAGATTAATTAGCGATTAATATATTCTTAACCCTTTACTTGTGATGGCAACCATATTACCACCATAATTTAAACCTAATTCCCTCAAAATAAGGTACAAAAGCAATTAAATTTTTAAAATAGTATACTGGTTAAAAGGTTAAGAATTTCTTTCAGTGAATCATTGTGATAATGTTTATTCCTATATCGTCATAAACAGTTAATAATGCCTAAATGCGCTTCGCCTTTCTCCTTGTTTTTGTAACAAGGATTAATAAAAGCTTCATTATGATACCAGACGGTGCTAAACGATTCAGTTAATAAAGATGTTTTTAAGAAGCTTTGATGAATACAAAGCACACTGACCCTATAAACTTCCTGTTCTGAGTAAAATGTACAAGAAAAGTAATTTCATAAAGTTATCTTGACCCGACGTCTGACATGGTTTCGTGAGTAATTCATTTTATTAATCACCTAGATATTACAATGACAAACATGTAATTTACATTTCAAACTCTGGCAATAATCTTCTTATAAATAAAAATTAATTGCTGTTCGTTAGTCTGACTAAAACTCGAGAACACCCGGACCGATTTAGGTAATTTTGGTTTTAAAATGTTCGTCGTAGTCCAGGGAAGGTTTCAATGAGAAAATATAGAAAAATAATCAGTATTGGCGGTATGAAATTCGCCGGGACCACTATTTACTATATAATTTCATTTAAACTATTGATTATTGCATTTTAGATTTCTTTATTTATTAATTTAGGTATAAAAGATATACATTACAGGACCAATATTCTGCTTATAAAGTATTTTTCAAAGTCAAGACATCTAATAATACGTCTAACCTTGCAAAAGTTACATAACTGTTTGGTTTAAGTTGGTTACATCATAAACAATTTCATATTCTTTTATTTGATTGCACCCACCTTATAGTCAAAACTTGTTCTACCGTCTCCACGTCCGTAACCGTCAATACTTTAGCCATATTTAATATTTAAAGTCACAAGTCAACAAATAAAATTAATATACGAACACTAAACAATAAATATCATTAAATTCAATACAAATAATGTCAACAATTTATAATGTCACAGCTAGTCCAGCCAGCTGGTAACTAACTGATCTTGGATTTGAAAAGGGGAACTGGTTTATTTATTTCATTGTCGATTACCCGCAAAAACCTTATACTTTGACATAACAGTGTAATCTTATATTATGATATTGACATATACCCGCCAGAAGTTTGACATTCTTTTATTGTTCCTACCCAATGAAAAGCGTCGTCTTTGATACTACAGCAGATATACAACCACTAGATTAATATGACAACTGAAACGATAATTCCATTTTGTTACTTCTATTAAAAAGGTCGTCAATTTAAACTTTTTGTTGCGCGAGATTGTAGACATCTAAGAATGAGTCAAATATTTAATTATCTTTTCTGCTTTCGGCCGTTATTCTTTTAAAACTGGTCCGTTAGTGGGTTTTGCCAATCAGCAATCAGCATAGCAATACAGCGGTAATTGGTATAACGACTATAAAATACTTCTTGAAAAATGTATTTCAATTAAAATTAACCATGTATTGAAATTTGTAAGGAGGATAGCATGCACTCGGTATGTATTGTAAATAAAAGAAATGAAAGATGAAATACAGTTTCGCTCGACTGATACAGGATTTTATGTTATGGCTAACATTTGCTCTAAATGATTTATACCTGCATTATTGTAGCTTCCAACAACTGTTAATATACAACAAAAATTAGCTAAAAATCGCGATCGTTGCATGGGAACTCCCCTTAAAAATGTTACCTATTTCTTAACCTATCTTATATCTATTTCTTAAAATTTTCGTAGTACCAATTGTTTTTACAGCATCTGTGAGAATTTCAACTATCTACATATCTATCCCGATACATGCGTGACGTGACGTACAGCCTGGTGCTGACAAACAGCGGAATTTTAGTGATAGGGTCGAATTATTAACAAATCCTTAAATCAGAAAACTGAACATGTTCAGGATATACTATATTATTTTGTTTTAATGAGCTCCCTGAATATTTCGGCACCGTTGCAAGCGCCATGATCACGGGTGAACTTAAAAATATCCCGGACATTTTCAGTTTTCTAATGTGTGTAACTATGACAGTTTAAAATTAATCCTCGGTGAAAGATAGACCAACAGCGCAGTCCTAATCCCACTACGCCTTCATCTACGGGACTCATCAAACCCCATACTCACTTCCAGTACTCGCCGGCCATCTTGTACAGCCGGTAGGGCAGGTGGTCGGCGGCGGGCTCACGCTCCAGCAGCGCGCTGGTGTCGGCCAGCGCCTGCTCCGCGAACGAGCTGTCCGTCGAGCACGAGACCGACTGCGCAGTCTTAATCCCACTACGCCTTCATCTACGGGACTCATCAAACCCCATACTCACTTCCAGTACTCGCCGGCCATCTTGTACAGCCGGTAGGGCAGGTGGTCGGCGGCGGGCTCGCGCTCCAGCAGCGCGCTGGTGTCGGCCAGCGCCTGCTCCGCGAACGAGCTGTCCGTAGAACACGCGCTGTACGCCGGGCTGCCCACTCGGAACGACCTGCGGACAACGGTTTTTTTTTTATATATGTTACCGGAAATGTATGAAATCAAGGAATTGTATACAATTCCTAGGAAATGTGTACAATTCCTAAACTGTTTAGGAAATGTATAAAATATTGTTTGAAAAACTATTCAATGCATAGATATCCTAGGAAATGTGTACATTTCCTCGGAATTGTATAAAATTCCTAAATCATATTAGGAAATGTGTAAAGTAAATGCTTTCTATAGTAAAACACGTTATTAATTTTAAAAAATCCCGCTTTTATTACCTGGTTTTATTAGGTTGGCCTGTATGTATGTATGTAAGAAAATAAATTGAAACTTCTTCTTAAGATCGGAGGGTTATGAAAATTTACAGTCGTATGTGATTTTGATGACAATACAATAATATGGAGCTGATCCGATAATGGAGCCAAAAGATATGAACTGGAACTTTATGATGGATGATCGTATAGCCATAGCCTGATTTTGGACTGGTTGGAAAGGTATTTTAATACTATGAGCAAATACTAAAAAAACACTATTAAACTCTATATTAAATAGTGCACGTAAAAGTCAAAAATAAATTACGAGTCGTTCAAGTTGTCTCCATTCTGGGCTGGGGTGTAAACTATGTCCTTTTAATTATATTTTTGAATGTAAAAGCAGGAAAGACTTTGTTTTAAACAAATACATGAATTAGAACTCTATATTTTGCCACTGTTGACTGGTATTTTGAACAGATTGTTTAATGAAGCACCGATCTCTGTAACCTGCTTCCTGAAACATCGCTTAACTTGATTTCTCAGCATGGTATACTAAAAATCCTACCTGTTCCAGCGCCCCGCGCTTTTGCAATCAAATATAATAATAAAAAGCACATAGTTTACACCTCAGCTCAGAAATAGAGACAACTTTAACGACCCTTTATTTATTTTTGACTTTTACGTGCACCAATAGAAGCGTGTTTAAGTGTCTTATTTTAAAAACACAGATATCATGCTGTAGCACAGCTTGTATTGCAAAGGCACTTCCTTAATCCCTGGCCGGTTCCAGTGTATTACAAGTCGGCAACTGACCGTAGTGCAATCAATCATTATTCTGAGATCGACAATATAATTGTTTTAAGATACCGTTCTTGGTAACAATACCATAGCCATCATCGGTTTTAGTCCAAACTACACCCATAAAAGGAAATTTACAAGGAACTTCGCGATTCCCCGATCAGGCGAAGCAATACCTTCCGTCCCACTGTCGCGTACTCACTAATATCTTAATTTTTTTACATTTCCGATTGCTATTTAGGAAATGTATAGATTTCCTAGGAAATGTGTAATATGTAATTTATTTCACACATTTCCGTGCGATTTTAGGAATTACATACATTTCCTAGGAATTGTATACAATGACGGATTACATACATTTCCGGTAACATATACATAACATACATTGTTCTCATTCAGAAGTAAGTTTTTTAAGCACTATAGGTATTAGAGTCGTAAGGCCCAGAAAACAAGCAGACACAACAGGAAGTCAATTGTATCTGTTTCGGGTGAGGACATTGGGCTTTACGAGGTTAAATACTAGCTTTGCCATTTTGCATTGTTTGTTTGCTCCTATTGGTCGTAGCGTTATGTTATATAGCCTAAAGCCTTCCTCGATAAAGGTCTATCCAACACATTTTTTTTTCGATTCGTACTAGTAGTTCCTGAGATTAGCCGTTCAAACAAACAAACTCTTTAGCTTTATAATATTAGGATATATTAAAAACAGCAGTGGTATACAAAAATATACTTCAATATATTTATTAACAATATTAACATACCCAGACACGGAACAGACATCGACGTACGTCACACATAAATTTGACCCAGGTAAGGAATCGAACCCACGACTCTTGTAGCCGTAGACATGTTCACTAACTAATGTTACACTGAGGAGCCAAAGAAGAGATGGTGAGGGGATTTTTTTTCCTAACTGACTTACGACGATGGCTTGTAGTATCCTCATCATCATCTCAGGACTTGCGGGGATGCGTATAGCTTACAAGATGGCGCTGAGGACTATGACGATGGGCTGGTCGAAACAAAACGGGCATCGGCGTCATCTTGTCTCACCCGTATGCGATATGCTCAGTGACTAGGGTCGCAAAGATGTCTGAGTGCATTTGGATTGGAGTACTTCCGATAAGACCGATATGTAAATATCAAAATAAAAAAATATATCTTCTACTATCAGACGGTCTAGCCTTTTGGTGGAAAGCATCACATCAGATAGAGAGGTTCCGAATCGGACAGAGGTGTGCGAGTATTGTGCCTGTTAAGAAATTAGGTACGCATGTCGGAGATAATAAATTAATTCATACTCATTGCTGAATAATTTCAAGGAATCGAAAAAGGCGCGCGTGCAGCCGTTTTTCACGACATTAAAATTGTTATCGTCCTTATTAGCATCGCAATTTGTCTTTCCATTGTGAATTGAAACGTTATTTCGTTTACTTGAAGGTCGGCTAGTGTCTCGTGCCCTACGGGATGGCACAAGGTCGCAACTTGCACCTTGCACATATTAGGTAAGTAAGTATTTTTGTGTACCTACTGTCTCAACTCAAGTTGATAAGTTTTAAAAAAGAAATTATAACGGACTGATGGTAATGTGCCAATAATATAATAAATAAATGTTGTACCTGAATTAATAACAGCAAATCAAAACAATTAAGTAGGATTCACAAGTAATCATCCTATCGGAAAGTTGAAAATATGGTGTGACCATGAACCTGAATTCTTCTTTATCTACATTCTCATGTGCTTCTCTTAATAATAATACAATAGGCTAACAAGATAACCTCACTCCACCTGATGGTAAGCGGAAGTGAGATCCACATATGAGGTCGACAGGCACAATAGACCATATTAAGCCTGTCGCACTCACCCCGAAGGCTCTAATTGTAAATTATGAATGGCCAATGGCTCACAAAAGTTGAGGGCCAAATTAATCTGTTGTCCCCCTGCACCCATCATTCAGGGTCACCGCAACCTGCTCAACCTTCCATTGCTGAAGCAATGCAGGAAACGTCCGAATGAATACACAATAATATTTACTATTTACGTCATCAGACGATATGTGGGTTATTGAAGAAAAAAAATTGGAACCTAGCCAACTGTGCAACAGTGTTAGTTGTGTAACAAAGAAATATTATGCCGGCTGTCTCTATGGATACGCGAAATGGTGCCAATGTCTAGTAATCAGCAATTAATTAATTCCAACTCGAAATATTTCACATGTATCTCTAATTTACATGTTCTTATGGTAAGTACTGTAGTTTTCTCGAATTATCCTTGTTCCAAAGCGGTAAAGGAAGTACAACTGTACTACTACTGTGTACCTTTTCCTTTCAGGAAAGTAGGGTGGCTATTTTAACACTGATTTTACACAACCCGCATTGCCAGACTTGACTTATAGCTGGAGAATAATCCAGCTTATTTTTTTTGGAGGCAGCGGGTGGCATTTGACCGTCAGCCATGGTTTGCGATCAAAAAATGGTTTATGTAGGGTGCAAGCATGAATTATGAATGATAATGGTGTTGTATGTTAGGTGATATCTAACAAACAATATACTGCGCTCATAACTTTATACCAACTGTGCTATTTACTAAATGTATTGCAAAGTACTTATCACAGTCAATGATTGCTACTGAGCGATATTCGTATTTGTATTCTTCATTGTCTTGGCTGGCTGGCTTAGCATGGCTTGGCTAGCATATCTTGGCTGGCTGGTTTGGCTTGGCTTGGCTCTATAGACACTCAGTCTTCTCAGAGTATTCATTGCGACCCGTCGATCACCCTGGCTTGGATAGCTAGCTTGGCTAGCATGGCTTGGCTAGCATGTCTTGGCTAGTTGGCTTGGCTAGCATGGCTTGGCTACCATGGCTTGGCTCGCATGGCTTGGTTACCATGTCTTGGCTGGCTGGTTCGCCTTGGCTATAGTCACTACGACTCTGTTAACCCGTCGGTCACCCACCTGTCCGTGGTCACGCTCGCGCCGATGGGGCTGAGCGTGAGGTCCTCGAGCGTGCGCGTGCGCGTGCTTGTGGACACGCGCTCATACTGGCTGTTGATCTCGTTCTGGGGACAAACATATATAAATAAATGTCAAGCGACATCACAGATATTGTTGAGTTCCCGAAGTAACTTGCTGAAGCTCTTGTGGTATGGATATCGGAAACAACAGCGATACTCACTTACAGCTAGTTAAATGTATGAATTCATGACACAAATATTTCTCCCGAATGGGAATCGAAGATAGGTGCACTATCCAATGCGCCATCGAGTCTGTCAGTATATAATGTACATTAATTATTATTTTTATCAACATTAGAATGTTTAATATAAGATTTAAGTCCATTTCACAGGTACGTTATTTGCTCGTAACGCTCATTGATGAAACCCAATCGAACGTCGCATAGTAAGTACGAATAGCGATGTGTTTGTAAAATTAAAATAAAATTGTGTTATCCCATAGTAAACTTGCATTTATTACCTTCCAAAAGAATGACAGTCGCAAGCGCAGCCAAAAGCAACAAGAAAAAATAAGTATTATGTTATTGTGTTTATTTCAAGAAACGACTTGCGACTTCGTGTACATTTTTAAGACCGAGCCTCCCGACCGAGCACATCATAATGTTCTGAGTGAACAACTAGTAGCATCATCGAATTTCTCTAGAAAATAAAATTGTAACAATCGTTTTCGTGATTACAAAAAAATAAATGTAGTATAGACAATTATTTTAGGATCTGTTAATATGGATATTGATATTGACTTCTGTCGTAAACAATACTTACGTATCTACTTGTTACTTTCACATACACCTTGTAAAGGTCTTGCGATGCATAACATCCTCAGATAAGTAAATAAAAAGCGCACACAGCCTCAAAGAAAATTATCTTACGGAAGACAGTTTCAGGGTGAAGAGAAAATTATAAAAAATAAACATTTCCAAAGTCAAATAATATCAGCTCAAGGTTCAACTCTAGGTCAGCAATTCGCATGTATCTCTCGAATAGTACCTACATACTACACGTGTTCAAAATTAGTAAAGCCCACATGTTTCCCGCTATAAACCATACAACAACTACACTATGTAACGTCTGAGTAAGCGTCTAAACACGTAAAGCATATTATAATTTATTTACTTTACCTAGTAACAATACTGGTTGATTGGAAGAATGCAACGTCTGAACACATTCCAAACACATGTGACAAGTACTAAGTAGAAAATATCGTGTTGGCTGAACGTCCGCCGCGCCGGCTATCACTAGACGTTTGCAAAAACGCCGGAGCAGCGATGATATCATCGGTAACAGCTACGATAACAAAAAGCTAAGCAGAGAAGAGATTCGTAAGCGCTAATCGAACCATGAAGCTGGCTATCGCTAGAACTGAACGTGCTAACTATGATTCATGGATTTGAGTAAGGAGTATGGTCTTTGACATCCGATGTTGGGCCACTAAAGGTGTGGTTTGGGGGTACAACGAACCATGATTATGGCTACCGTCGTTAATCTGTTTCTATTCAGAGGTGGGCCACTAAATAGATACAGTAGGGGTGAGATGAGAGCCATCCGCTCCCCCGCAAGTCCGGTGATGATGACGAGGCTACTCAAAGCCATCATATAAGAAGTTAAATATTTATTTTAAAACAGACGGAATGAAGTCGTCCATTAGAGTTGTGGCTTCGTATTAGTTTAGGTGGTCTTGACCTACTGTTAGAACTCGGAAGTTATTTTAAATACAATAAGTTGGCAATATGAAGTAATGTTTAGCTAATATTTGCGCATGAGACGACAAACACTAGACACTGTCTCACTGTCAAGGTCGTTACGTTCGTTCATTTACATTGTTCGTGTAGGATCAGCCTGCAATGTAGTCCTCAGCAGATATTAATTTGAGGTAAATAGAAGGTATTTGTTTTTGGAAAACTAAGACCTTGCAAGATTTGCTGATACTTCTATAAGTCTTTTTATTTTTGGTATTTTAAAAGATTTTTCCACAGTACTTATAAATGGATGTGGTGTTTGACATTGTGTCTCTCATTAATGAACACAATTTGTTTTTAAAAATCTGCTGTAATTGGAATTTTATTTATGAATAATAAAAATATTATTCATAAATAGAATTCCAATTACAGCTAGTGCATTGGACATGCCCATTCTGTACAGACGGGCTAATAAAATGGCACCTTGACTTCTGACGATAAAGTTAAATGTTGGTTAAACGAGCGAAACTTGTGACGAACACAATATTTCGAAATAAAGTTAAACCTCTTTAATTTCGAAAAAAGCCGTTGACCATCTGTCGCCCCTTTCGCGGCCTGCCCAGCTCGAAGCCGGCCATAAGTGGATGCGGAAGTTGACAATATCAATTAACTGTAAAGTGCACAACGAAATATTAAGGCCCGTTGTTGTATCAACCATGCATCTTGTGCCGGACATACTAATACATACATACGGGAGCCCGTTAATATGAGGAAACATGGTAAATATCCCGGACACTGTCACTACATTAACATTAACACTATGTTAACCAGTTCTTGTAAACACACTTTTTTTTCTTTTTACATTTTATCTGTCTTCCTAATTGAACCAGTATTATAATATCTCTGAAACTAAATTGTAAAACATGTTGTGTTCGCCTATAAGTGGCTTTACATTTAGTTAACTGTATTTATTAAGCTATCAAACATGTATTAGTGTATAAGCTGTTGGTGGCCCTTTTTATAATAAATAAATAAAAATAAATAAATACTCAGTATAGTATGATGCGTATATAACCATGATTCGTAAATGTATCGCTCTAAAACAACTAACACAAATATTATGAAATCTTTTACTCAAATTAAGTTGTTAGTTAGTTCACAAGTACTACTATGAATGCTATCTAAGTTAAGCGCACGATCTAAGCTATGCAGTGCTTAACACATTAAATGCCTAACTGGAACAGTGCAGTTGTCAAGCTAACAATACATTCCTATAGTTACTGGCTTTCAACGGTTCTTCGGCTATGGAATTTGCATTAAGATTCAAGGCAACTCGACCGGGAATGAGTATTGAGAAGAAAATAGTTCTTGTATAATATGTACTTCAAATTTATCAGTAATGATTATACATATTTTCAAGATTACTAGCAAGTATTATTAAAACTATGCTCTTACAAATTCTATTTAATTTCTAAGAGCGCCAAACTGGTTGAGGTGTATGTGTAACAAAATCCTATAAATTTATATTAAAGGAAATAGGACATTTAAATTAACATTTAGCTTCCTGGAACTGTGCAGTGTTATTGAATATTTAAAATTAGCATCGGAAACTAATTAGGTATTGCTTATCAAACTCGGTGCGGCGACTGCGTCATCTTTGTGGATTGCAATGCATAAATAACTAATTTCCATGATAATTAATAACACAATGTCACCATTATTGTACAATAAGATCATTTATATTTTAAATTATTTTGTCGAAAACGTATTAGGTATTTGACTCATCCATCAGATACCTTTCCTTGAAATTGGTATATTATATTCTCTGTAAAAGGTATTTCTGCTTTCATCAGAGGAAACCATTAAAAAACGCACACTTTCGAGTAACTAGAACACATGAACAGAATAACTCTTATTAACCGCCCAGCCAATTACACTTGATGTATTCGTACGCAATCAACGATTAGATGTTGGATCTACAAAACTGACCTTCAGCGCCCGAGAATACATCTCGCGCCGCGGCCACCGATCTCACCGGCCTATCGATTCACTATTGCGCGTTTACGCATCGTCATAGCAACATCAACCACGTACCTTGCTCCTCGGGACATCTAAATAAAGCACATCACTGAACTTGGTCAAGAATCGGTCACCGATAGCGAATTTAACCCCGAAAATCACTTAGAATATGCACCGCGGTTGAAAACGACCGAACCACTAAGCCGCAGATGGCCTGAAATAATAGTGCCCATATGGTATAGTGTGGGCATCGAAAATAAACCGCCGCGGGGGAAGTCGATCTCAGTTATATTTGGATGTATTTAATGTTTTCCTGTTACAAGTGCTGCTCCACCGCCATATCCACAGCGGATAGGAAACAGGAACATCGTGGGCAAGTTATTTACGCGCGTATGTACGAGGCTACCATAGGATTTCTCTCATCACTACGACGTCCTTACCTTCCTTTACTCGATGAGCAACAGTTTCTAATCATGAATTATTATAGAAGTAATTTATTTTCAAATTAAATATTTAAATATATTCCTAAATTCTTAAGACTAAGCCGTGTTTAATTTAACGTAAGATTCTTAGAAAGAAATACTTATTATTTATTGCTTGATTTCCAATGCATACTGTTCCAATAAGACTTAACTACTGAATTCAAACTGATAAATTATAATATACAGAATGGGTAAACCTCTTTAATTGAAATACTTATTGAAATGGAAATGTACCGAAATCGAATAAAACAAGGTATAGGTTGCTGTCAAAGCAGCAATGCACTTCGAACGACATTGGCTATGAATAGATTCGATGGAGCACGTAGAAAATAGTAGGTAACATTTAAAAACGTAACCTTATTACGAAAGCATACTTGAGAAAACACACAATTGAAGCAATGCAATACCGAGCTCAATTATCAGCAGTTATCATTAATACTCACCTACAGCTACATTAACAAAACAACAATCAACCATACTAAGACTACAACCGCACACGGATTCAGAAATTTAACCATTTTGACGGCGGACGAAATAAAGGAAACGGTTTCGAGAGGTCAAATAGAAGAACTACGGTTCACCGCGCGTCTGACCAACACAATGGCCTAATTGATATTTATGCGAGCTATAATTGTATATCAATTAACTTAGACGCGACTGTGTGGGTGCGGGCTGTTCGGAACACTGATTAAAAGGCCAAGTTCAAAGCAGTAACTTGAAAAGCTTGATCTCACTTATCGTGGCCCATGCAACATCAAAGAGAAGCAATGTTCGTAGTGCTATTTCTTTTAAGATGGTGATAAGACCGCCTAAATCGGGCTTTAAGTAGTTCGATGCCACACAGGCCGATTCCTTTGAAGCGCATTATACATTAACTGTAGTCAGAATAAAATGTAGGTATGTATTGTAACACATCCAATTTAATGATCTTTTAAGTTTTCTCTATCGCTTAAGCTAAGTTTATCCTTCGGCAGTATACAAGACAGCTTTATTTTTAATTTAATAAGCTGAATTATTGGTCTGCATGCAAGCTCGTCGGTAGGTCGATTGAGCGAGAATTGAACCAATCGTGGTGTGGTCCGACAGCGATTGTCCAACTGACTACAAAGCAATTTGGCCAGACCACCAATTAGACTGAATTGGAATAGGGCCTATTGAATCGCGTATTGGACAATCAAATTTGCTACTAGCTCAACAATTAAGGGAAAATCAAGAGTTAAATAGAACATCTACTTATCTATTTATAGTGAGTCTACCTAAACTGATAGTTAGTGTGCAGTGCATGCGTGCATATGTTACGGTAAAAGTGAATAGAGTGGTTATTATGTATAATTACCGGTAACTATGCATAATTACTAGTGTTCGTGGTAAAGGTGGTGAAAACTATCGAATTAATCACATTTACCGGTAATTATATAAAATTGTTCGATTCCCACTCGGGACAAATATTTGTGTGGTGATTATCGATGTTTGTTCCGTGTCTAGGTGTGATTATGTAGTTAAGTATGTATTTATAAATAACTTTTCTGAAAACATTTAAACCGCGTAAGATAGTTGATTGAAATTTGGCATGCAGGTACCCTAATAGACTTAAAGCTTACTTGCGACGCGATATTGCAAAATTCGTAAGGGATCGGGAGTTACTGGGAGAAAACTTTTGTATGTAAAACCTGTAGTCCACGCGAACGAAGTCACGGGCACAGCTAGTTATAAAATAAACCAGTCAAGTATCTAGAAACCAAACTTCATGTTTGGTTTTTAAAAAAATATTATCTATCTTATAAAAATAAAGTTAAATAAAATTAGCAAATTGGCAGGGAGTTTTCAGTGGAACTCTTAAAATTCTTTCTCGTCAATATATTTTTGAGATTTGTAACATTTGGAATTGCAGAGTACTTGTGATATTTGTCAGCAATGTCAACATTTACCACAGTCGAGCGGGAGTTTTATATAATTACCGGTAAATTTGAATAATTCACTACATTTACCATGTGCGTCGGGAATTATCTATATTTACCGGTGATTATAGATAATTACTGATTGCTCACATTGACCGTAACACATATATCGTTTTCCTTCTGGTCAGTAGGCGTACATTGGTTGAGTAACGAAAACAGCCTTTTAAGGTATATGTAAAGCTTGCCTGGCGCCTACACAATACAAAAATTGTGGAGTTGTAGGAGGGGGAAATCTCTGAATCTACCGAACCGATTTTGAAAATTATTTTACCAATAGAAAGCTACGTCATTTTTATTAACATGGGTCAATAATGTTAAAAAATAGATTTTAACCCCTGCGAAGTCAGGACGGGCCGAAAGTAGTATATCCTTTAACAGACATAATATGTATGTTGAAATTTTTCATAGGTTTCGGACCTTATATATTAACCCTTTAACCAATATACTACATATTTTGAAAATTTCATTGCTTTTGGACTTTATTTTAAGGGTATATAGTTGCCATCATATTTTCAACCTTATTCCCTCAAAATAATAGTACCAGTTAAAGGGTTAGGGGAGTAAGGTCCAAACGACCCATCAAAATAAATAAATAAAAATAAAAAAATGTTTATGTGAATATAATCCCTCTGTCCAATAAAGACCCACCTGTATGACCTCTTTGCGGCCGCCGCGCAGCCGATCAAGGCTCTCCTCGGAGGAGTAGTCGCTGGTGCGCGCGAGCTGGTCCGCGAGCCGTGCCGAGTGCCGCACGCGCGGCGCCGTCGGCTCCTCCTCTTCGGGGATGGTCGCCGCGGGCGCCTTGCTTGTCGCCGGCTGGACTTGCCTATGATAGAAAGGGTTCATTTGAATTTAAAATTGGAAAGAATTTTTTTTCTGGGATCTTATGGTCATATACGGGACTTTTACCGGCTAAAACCCCGGGCTCTTCCTGCTGGTGGTGGAACAGTGGTACACTATGCATTATTCACTGTAAAGGTTTCTTTTTCAGTGACCCGGGGAAAGCTGTCATTTGTGTTTTTCCAAAAATATTAGTAATTGTAAATGAAAACTACCTGACAATATAATATTGCATTTGTTTTTACAATCATAGAAATCTTTTCATACCTAGGTATATGAAAAGATCATATTTTAACAAGCTTTTATTAGACTCATTCTGTTAGTTTTTCTGTATGGGTGGATTTTTGTAATCAATTTTTCGACCACTTCCTATTATCCGATCGAACTGAAATTTTGTATGCACGTTCAGTTCGGATGACAATGCATGATAGAATACTAAAAAGTAAAAAATAAAATTAAAAGTAAAAAAACTTTTTAAAAACAAGCTTTTATTTAAATGCTCTAAATAGAAAAAAATAAACTTTTACACTAAAACTTTTGCTGTTAACTTATAAAGTCAATTCAAATTGAACACATTTGACACAATTTATATAATATAAAAGCTTGTCGCGATATTTAAGTAGGTACTCGTATTTCCTCAGTTAGAAAATTTTAATAGGCAGCAAATAAATACGAGTACTTGAATATCGCGACAAGCTTTTATATTATATAAATTGTGTCAAATGTGATCAATTTGAATTGACTTTATAAGTTAACAGCAAAAGTTTTAGTGTAAAAGTTTATTTACTACCTGACAATATAATATTGCATTTGATTTTACAATCATAGAAATCTTTTCATACCTAGGTATATGAAAAGATCATATTTTTTAATATTGTCTGGCTGTTATGTCAGGCTAGATGAGCGCTAACTCATCAAAAGCCCAGCTAGTTTGGGTGTGAATCCTTTTATTTAACACTAGCTGTGCCCATAACTTCATCTGTATGGAATAGTAACTTTCGCCAGCATTTTGTAAGTAAACAATTTTTTAAGAAAAGACAGGTAAAATAAATATAGCTTTATCCTACAAATATTATAAACGTGAAAGTTTGTATGTGTGGATGGATGTTTGTTACTCTTTCAAGCAAATACTACTGAACCGATAACGATGAAATAAGAAAGTTAAATATTTAGTCATACTTTATTCATATATTTTGACAGTAAACATATATCTACTACATAGATCAAATTGATAGAAGCAACAACCAGAGTGCTAAGTATAATCATGGATTGCTTTAAGCCATAGTGACTTATTTGTGTGTTAAGTTAAGGTCACCATAGCCATAAGCTACGGTGACACAACCTTGGTGATGCAACTTATGTGACATCATAGAGTAAACAGAGCTCTGCCTCAGGCTTTGATATGACCTCGTCCATGTGATTTATGGTTTCAGCTAAATATGACTCTTATCTCAATTTGATGTTTCTCAGTAAACATGTGTAATGTGTAACCTAGATCTGTTATCAATGTTTAATTCATGAATGACAATATCAAGGTGATCATCACATTTGATATTCATCTTATGAGGTATTCTAAGATATTTTTAATAACAAAATCAAGTTGGTAGGTGTTTGTTTATTTATATCTTCACAGAGTAATAAGTAAAACCAGGTAGGCACATATTCATTATGTGGATGTGCCTAATATTAATTTAGTATTCAGCATTTTGATATCTTTTCCAGTATTTGTATCGGGCCATTTGTAATTATTCCAAATACAGTAGAACCCGTTTAAGACGATCACGCTTAATACGCCACTTTACGCCAGTCCCAGCAACTTAAGATATATTTTCATACATTTCTTAACGCTTAATACGATTGTCATCCCGTTTAATACGCCCAAAATCGACAGATCGAGCGCTCTAAAAGCGCATTTTAATTTTTGAAACGCATGCAACAAGGCCCGGGTCGTAGAAACTTTCTGTAACGCATGCCGTAGGGTCTAATGACTGAGGTGCTATGTATGAGATGGAGGCCCAGAATGCCTTTCGACTGAGGGAAGTCCACTAATTCGGGCTTAGGTATGACTGATTTATCAACCAATGAGAATGTAGTGACAATAATGTGAACGATGGTAGTGGTGTCGTACGTAATAAAAGACTGAGAAAGAGGGCTGACCGATATGTCTGCCCTTAGACCTACCGTCATTCTCGCAGTCCTACAGTTCACCCGTGATCATGGCAACAGTACCGAAATATCGGGAGCTCATTATAACAAAACAACATGGTAAATTTCCCGGACAGTTTCAGTTTTCTAATGTGTGTAACCATTAGGGTTCATTCCCGGGAATTCTCGAGCCGAGAATTCCCGGGAAATCGTTGGGCTTTGTTCCCGGAAAATCAAGCTCGAGAAAAGTCGAGAACTCGAGAAATCATTTCTCTATGTAGAAATTAAATCGCCGCTTTGAACTCGCTGCAAGCGCTCTGCGGCGTCATTTTTACACGTTCATTCGTGTTTCGACTGTAGCCAAGTATATTTTACTTAGTGAGTGTTTCACATATTATGCGATAAATTGAAATTTAAAAGTTTAATTGACACATCATGGCTTTATTATTCATATTATTTTTATCAATAATATAATCTGAATATGATCTTCAATTTTACTAGGTACGAGTACCTATCATGTTCTTTTCTATTATTTTTTAGTCAAACTTTATCACATAAAATAACTAATAGTCCAGTCATTATAGTTAAGTTCACCTCGGAATTCGAAATACCCAGCTGTAAGTCTGTAAATACTTGTATATTGACACCCTAAAAGTTGTCTCAAAACCTACATATTATGGTAGGGTGTACGCGACTATTAAATTTTCAAGGTCAAATGTCACAAATATCAGTTTCATGAACTTTTGAGCGAAACGGGAAGTTTAATCATAAAAGTGTGTAGGAGAAAATTACTTATCATCTATTTATCTATAAAAATTGTCTCTCTTCGTATTATTATGGGTCAAAAAGTACGAAATAACCAATTATTATAATTTCTGTTTGAAGTATAACTGAAAAAAAAAACATTTTAAAAATGTTAACTGTCGATCTAACTCTGTTATGAACGTGAAGATCCATATTAACCAAATAATAAAACGCAGAAATCTTAAATCTTCGGAATACTGAAAACAAGACAAAACAATTATTTAACTAGCCTCCCATATAAACAACGTGTTCCACACGTATAAAAGGTGTCGTCTGGAATAGGTTTACTGGGGTAACCACGTTAAAAACCGGCCAAGTGTGAGAAAAAAAAACCATAGTTTTTGTATGAGAACCCACTTAAACATTGGTGTTAAGCTTTTTCTAGTATTAGATGTTATAGAAGCTACTGAAATACATCAGTCGTGAAAATTTTAACTGTCTAGCACAATCGCACGTGGGCCTGGAAGCTTTTGAAAATACAACTTTTTCAACTATTTGCATCGCTGTGTCTCTGAAATGGTGAATCTTAGGACTAAAACGTATCGACAATTTTTATAGATAAATAGATGATAAGTAATTATCTCCTACACACTTTTATGATAAAACTTGCCGTTTCGCTCAAAAGTTCTTAAAACTGATATTTGTGACATTTGACTATGAAAATTTAATAGTTGCGTACACCCTACCATATGTAGGTTTTGAGACCACTTTTAGGGTGTCAATATCCAAGTATTTACAGACTTATAGCTGGGTATCTCGAATTCCGAGACTCTTACCTAATTTAAGCTTAAATGACTGGACTATAACTGTACTTAGACTAATTATATTTCCTATTTTTCTAAAACAACAACACACAAGCTTAGTTTTAAATTATTCTGATATGTTTTTCTTATGTAGGTAATTTGAAATTAATTAATGTGTGATTTCAAATTTGTTAGACGAATATTTCCAGTTGTGTTGTGTGTGTATCACATATTAATCCTAGGACGTTATTGGAACCAAATAATATGAGAAAACGTACGTGAATGTCAATTTCTCGACAACCCGAGAAGACCCGAGAAATGAGCCTCGAGAATTCTCGAGACCCGAGAATTTGAAAACCTCGAGAAATCATGAACCCTAGTAACCATGACAGTTTAAAATTATATAATATGAATGTAATTTATATGTACAATTTAATGCCTATTATACTGAAATTTTGATATAATACATAATTATTAATATAGTTCGTGTTATTTTCCCTATCCCGCTTAATACGCTTTCTCGCTTAAGACGCGTTTTTGATAGGGTCCCTGAGAAATTGTCTTAAGCGGGTTTTACTGTATATTCAGATTGAGTATTTTCATTTTTATTATTGTGGTAGTTAGTTGCGGAAAATTATGTAGGCCCGGCAGCTAACGTTTAGATGTGACATTTCGTAAATTCATGTTCAAATTTTGAAAAGGCCTCAATTGACCTAATGCAAAAAACTTGGCATTTAAAAACCTATGAAGTGTTAAAAAATTAAAAATAATGTAATTAAAATTATCAATATTTACACGTTATTGTTATGATACTTGTTATTAATTTTGTTTGTACCAAAATCATGCAGTATTTTGTTTTTAATGTGATAGCTGTATGTATGTGCCACATGTAGCAGCAAAAAAATTAAAGGTAAACCAAGGAATTGGGCTGAATATCCAATTTGGTAATGGTCAAAAAAATCAAATAGAATTTTTGTCTTTGGTTATTCTGTCAACATGCTATTTGGTGTATCCTTACTAATATTATAATCCTTACTAATATTATAAATGCGAAAGTAACTCTGTCTGTCTGTCTGTCTGTCTGTTACGCTTTCACGCATAAAGTACTGAACCGATTTAAACGAAATTTGGTACAGATATAGTCCAGAGCCTAGAAACGGTTATAGGCTACTTTTTAACCGACTGCGCTATAAAGAAGTAATGTTATAGCCGTTAAACATCTCTACGCAGACGAAGTCGTCACAGCCACTGGACGGATCGAGATGAAATTTAGCATGCAGGTAGATGTTATGACGTAGGCATCCGTTAGGACAGGATTTCCCGAAATTCCCACGGGAACGGGAAATAACGGGAAAATCCTTTTGTATGAAAAATACTAACCGCATAAGTAAGACGCTTGAAATTTGACATGCAGGTTAACCTTAATAAATTAAAAGCATAGTTGCAACAGGATATTGTAAAATTCCCACGGGAACGAGAGTAATAGGGAAAAAACTTTTGTATGAAAAAATCTAAACCGCGATATAGATAGACGATTGAGATTTGGCATGCAGGTACTCTAATGAACGTAAAGCTTACTTCCAACGCGATATTACAAAATTCCCATGGGAACGGGAGTTATTGGGAAATAACTTCTGTATGTAAAATCCCTTACGGGGTTGAAATATATTATATAGAGATAGAGATATACCCGAAGCGAAGCGAGGGCGGGTCGCTAGTACTTAATATTAAAGTATAGTTACTCATATGATTACTAAAAGTCAAGTAATTGGGATGGAACAATAAACTTAGGTCATAAAGATTATGGAGTTAGCAGTTACAAGCGGGATGTTGATAAAATACTGTGATAAGAGTAGTGATAACTGTTGTTTCATAATTCTGTAATAATTTCTCTAAATTAGGTCGAAAATTACATTGTAAATCACTGGTCAAATTAGAATAAATAGTTATACACAAGATATATATTTAACATTTAGATTTTAGAACATGTACATTTTATTATATATATTCGTGCAAACTTTATTGAACAGAACAGCTAAGAAATAATAAACCTGGTTTAACAGTCAATATTTCACAAAACTCATAGAATCATGATTCTGTTATCATGAATAAGTTTTCATGATAATAAAAAAAGTGAATTTGATTGTAATACACAACAACTTTCATTTCATGTTTAAACAGTTCATTCATAATAAGGACAACTATTGTAAAATAAGCTTGTATCAATGAATGACTAAGTGTATGACATACACTTATAAGTTTTAGAACCTTTTTTTTTTTTTTTTTTTTTTTTTTTTTTTTTTCCTAACTGACTAACGATGATGGCTTGGAGGAGCCTTGTCATCATCACCGGGCTTGCGGGGGAGCGGATGGCTCTCACCCCTAAAGTTTTAGAACCATATGATACATTTTGCAATAAGAATAGGCAATGTTTAACGGGATATATATTGTTTTTTAATATTGGTAAAGGTTTACATAAATGAAACCATCTAAGCTTTATAAAATTTTAAAATGTTGATCCTTTATAAGCTGCACACTCACTACACTGTGTCGGACTAAAGTACCAGAGTGTGATTCCTCTGTAAAGGTTTAAGAACATTTTTATGATTTATTACCTATATCATAACTTTCTTCAATAGCTACACATGTGTATTCTAAATAGCAATAGTCATGTTAGACACCAGTTACTTTCAGAAAGACAAATAAGTCTCCAAGATAGAGAGTTGAACACGGAAGTAGGTGCAATGTTGACAACATTGATAACTCACTTGACAGGTGTACTTCTCCTGACGGGCGTTTTCCTTCCAGACTTATGGTGTACGTGATCCTCGCCCTCCCCACAGTTCTCGCGGTCGCAGCTCGACCTCAGAAATGGTGTTTTCGAGCGCGACCTTGACCTCAATCCAGTAACCGTTGGGTTCTCCATGGTTCCCTTCTTTTAACACAAGTTATCACCTCTCCCAAAACATTTTTAACCGCAAAATTCCTCACGATCTGTGAACCATTTCAAACCGGTCCGAATGCAAATAAGTCCAAAGAATTTCTGTCCAATATATTGCACAAGGAAATCTATTTCTGTGGCTTCATGTGCTGCCGCCAAAAGTAACGTAACGTTTAGCCGTCAGTTATCTTGTAAACAATAATTTATTGTTACTTAAAACACACAAGTACGTTCGATACGTACACTTCAACAATAATAAACGCTTGTACACTAACTTTGTACATAAAACGGGCGCGTAACCATGAAATTCGTGAATTTCGTAATATCTCACTCGCTAAACATAAACTGATGACGTCATTCAAAAAGACGTTACGGAACCGAGGCTAGCGAGCTTATCTGTCACTTGTCAAAAAAAATTCAGGAACGTGATATTTATCAATTTCTCGACGATATCAAATGATTCTTAGGACTTAAAAAAGAACCTTTTTAAGCGCCATCTAGCGACAACAAGAAAGTGATACACGAAAACGTTGTATTATTGTAACCAATAGATGGCGTTGTTTTGCAACTCCATCTAGTGTCAAGAAGCCGTACTACTTAAAGCCGGTACAGACAGAAAGCGTCCAATAGCAATCTGATGATCAAATAAATAAATGGATCGTAAACCTTATTCAGAGAATAAAACGTGTGATACGACGATGCGTTTTTTAAGAATTATTCTAAAGGCAGTCCTATACAATATCTATCAACTGCTAGCTGTGCCAGCCACTTAGTCCACGTTTTCCCCCGTCTTTTACACATTTCCCATTGTTTATTTGCACCTATTGGTCGCAGCGTAATGTTATAGCCTTCGTCGATAATTAGTCTTTTCAAAATAAAAATATTTTTTCAATTCGAACCAGTAGTTACAGGGATTAGCGCGATCAAACAAACAAACTCTTCAACTTTATAATAAAACTTTGTTAGATGCTTCTTCTGTATTTTAAAAACCACTGCTGCATGCCATGGTAATTGAAATAAATTAAAACTTATAATGTCAGATTTGAATTTGACGTTTAACTTTGCGCGCGCTTGAAATGCTATCGTATTTTATTATGAAACGGTAAAATGGATCAAAATAAAGTTTTCATAAAAATAAGAGAACTTGGTCATATCAATAGTAAACGTGATGAATTACAGGAATATTGTAAATCAAAATTGGATCAGGTGTGTGTAATGAGATACATAAAATTACAAAAGATTGAAAAACTGACTCTTGTTATTGTGCAAACATACTGTTTATTTACAAATTTGTAAAGTAATTTATTAATTAATTATGATTTTAGATTCTGAAGTGTTTACCACGACGTATATTGAACAGCGATGGAGCAGATATACTCGACTGCTTATTGAATGGATTGACTGATAATAACCCTACTTCATCTACTAAAGTAACAGTAAAAGTATGTAAAATTTCTGTATGATATATAACATATACATTAAAGTTTCCTTTTCATTGAAAGTTAACCAGTTAGTTAGTTTATTCACTTTATTTTTATTTTATTCACAATTAAAATCAGCCTCACAATATTATAGTGCTTATCTATTTGTGTTTGTTATTTTCTTATTGTTCTCTCTTATTTTAATTACAGATTATAGATATTGTGCTACAGTCCATGAGACAAGAAGCCACATCTCTTACACACTGCAGCGATGTGGTCAGTAGACTGTGTCTGGAACTGTCCCGGCACTCAATGGAGGACCTGGTGCGCTGGAGCAATGACAGTGTGCAGTCCATCATTCAAGACAGTGATGTCAATATGATGTAAGAAGCAATATCCTCTGGAGATGAAGAAGATGTTTATTTTATATTGAAAAAAAAAAAAACAGCTTTTCATCTTACTATCACTTAGTAGTAAATTATTCTTATTGTCTAAAGTAACATGTAATTCTTTTTTAATCAACTATAAAAGAGGAGATTTTTATTAGTGAAAACATTGATATTAAGATTTATAAAAAATATGTTTTTATCCTTGTGTCTATCTTAATATACATCAAATGTTGTATTATTGGTTGCAGCTGGCGAGACATCCTCCCAGAGTGCCTGAGTGCTCTGCAGTCCCATGATGAGGTGAAGCACTGTGGCACAGCCATGTCCACCGAAGAATACAAGCAGCAGTGTGTCCACACACTCTGCCAGTGCACCTGGGCGGAGAAACAGCTTGTGCAGCTGGCAGCTATGTTTAAGTGAGTAACAGTTATTTGTCTTTGTAATATAAGATGTTAATGTTTATCTTATCTCAGGGACCGTATAACCCGTTCACTTCGACCCTCTTTCCCCTACCTCTATACACCTACTCCCTGAATCAAATGCATTAATGCAATAACATCCTTGAGTCTGAGGTGCCTGTATTCTACTGGTTTTGGATAAGCCGTTCCCAGAAGTCTGAGCCTGTGTCTGGCCAGTGAGTGACATTCACATAGTTTCATGTCTTCCATTTCTTCCTTGCGAGCTCTACAATCGCTGATTGAGGACAGTCTCATTTTCATCAGTAATGAGTTAGCGAGTGACATAGTGCACTGTTAGCGCTCCCATGAGTAGACGACTTTGAAGATGTTAATGTTACAGTTTATCTTAAATTTCTTTATGTCTACAGCCAAGAGACATTGTTCTGTCCTAACTTTGGTGTATTGTTATATGGAAATTGCAGGATTTTCCAGAAAACCTTCTTTGGTACACTACTTATGAAATAATTTTTTAGCATTCTTTGGCAGGACTCCATATAAAAAAAAAATTATGGGCAATCAAACAGTAAATCAAGAGAAAAAAGAAATTGCTTTTTACTTTTTTACATATTTGTGAAATAGAAAAAGAAATGTATAGAAATACTACCCATTTTTATGTATTTAAGCAAAATCAAAAGCACATTGGGGGGCTCTTTGGCTCGGGGGCCCAATGTGCTACATATGGTAGTTGCTCTGCTACTGGTGTGTGTAATGAGCTGTTTTTGCAACTTGAAGACCCACTGTCTTGTGTATATCAATTACCATTTCAGCTGTTAAAGTTTTCCTTGTTATTGGTACAGAGACATGCAGTTGACGCGCGCCGACCACAAGCAGGTGGTGAATAAAGTGTGTTCGTACATGCTGGACGTGCCGCCCGACGTACTGCCGCCGCTGGTCCACCAGCTATTAAAGTGAGACCTTACTTTTCTTAAAACATTTGAACTAAAACTAAATATAGAAATATAAATATGTAACACTATATTTGCCAGCAACTTCGTCCGCGTATTCTCCCGTTTTTAAGACATTTTTAATTATTTCAATTCTCCTTTGGTCATGTTTTATAGCCTAAAGCCTTATAGATTACTTAGAAAACATTTCTAACCCTTAATAGTCATGGGGTCTCTTAACCCAATTTGGGTTTGTGTGTTCTTGGCGAGGTTTTGGATATTTACTGCTGATCGGATCGGATGTTTTAGCCACACTTTTGTTGAAAATACAAGAATTCAATCAAAGCCATAAGACTTTGATTGAATTCTGAAGGCTAGTATAGAATAATCTATACTAGTGAGTGCGCCCCCTTAACATGAGATCTCCGAAACGGCCCAAACGATTTCGCTGAAATTTGATGTGGGGGTTTTTGGTGACGAGAAATCGATCTAGCTCAGTCATAGATAAACCCGAAGCGAAGCGAGTGCGGGCCACTAGTTATACATAAAAACCTTGCTCTTCAATTCTTCAATCTATATTTAAAAATCTGCATCAAAATCCGTTGTGTAGCTTTAAAGATTTAAGCAAACATAGAGACAGACAGACTCGTGAAGCGACTGTACTTTATACTATGTGTTGTTTTTTTTTATAATGTATTTGGATGTGATAGCCACACTGTTGTTTAACATACAACAATTCAACCAATGCCTTATTCTATAAATAGGAAGATATGGTTTGTGTTTCAGGCTTTGTAGGACTTATCATGTGGAGATAGTGCTGGCCAACTTGAGCCACTACTTCAGCGTGAGGCTCTACAGCAAGCTGGAGCCGCCGCCGCAGGACTCCGAGTCCACTACGATGGATATCGATGATATTGGTGTGTAAAGCAATATTACAGTACATGTGTAACTTTAAAACAATCATAAATACACTTTAGAAAACTTCTTATTTTCAGGATATTTGGGATAATTTCCAATATTTGGTAACCAACACCAATGTGTTTGTTTACAATATTTAGTAATGATCCTGAATTTAAAATTAATATGAATGTTTATTTGTGTTTTGAGTTAAGTGAAACATTGTAGGGTAACCTGCAAAGCCGTAATTAAATTCTAAGTTTATAATATGAAGTTGATCAACTTACATTTGGCCATTGTGGTCTGATCACTTAAGTTTAGGGTAGGCTTTTGTCCCCTCAGTGAGGGCTGATGATTATGTTATTTGCTGAACACAGCTATAAAATAATCTAAACCTAACAATATTGATTTGTTATCCTAAATAAATCATTAATATTGAAGAAATATGTTTATAATTTTTACTTTTGAAATTTACTTAACAATAACCTAGATAAACCCGTTTAAATTTGGTCACCATACAAAACTTTTTTGTAAGAAGATCTAATAAATAAATAATACCTTATGCATCCCTCCGACTTAATTTTTTTAACATTTTATTATATTTTAATAAGTCTATATTATTTTCATAAATAGTTGAAAAACTGATTTGCGAATTTATGTATATTCGTGATCCCCAGCGCCCCACAGCCCTATAGAGCTTGCCCGCTGCGTGTCCACGTGCCTGTTCCATTGCGCGGAGGGCGCGGCGCAGCCCGAGCTAGTGAGGCGGGTGCTGCGCTCGTGGCCGCGGTCACAGCTGCTGCGCGCGCCCTTCCTGCTCGACCTGGCGCTCGCCGCAGACCGGGGCTCCGACGGCAGATCCGTCTGTCTGGATGTGAGTATATTGACCCAGTGTGGTCTAGGATTTGCTGGATTCCCAGCGCCCCACAGCCCTATAGAGTTCGACCGGGGCTCCGACGGCAGATCTGTCTGTCTGGATGTGAGTATTGACCGAGTGCGGCCAGTGTGGTCTAGAATTTGATGGATCCCTAGCGCCCCACAGCCCTTAAAGCTGGCCCTCGTAGCGCACGCCCTTCCTGCTCGACCTGGCGCTTGCCGCAGACCGGGGCTCCGATGGCAGATCCGTCTGTCTGGATGTGACAATTCAAAATTTATTTACATAAGCATCGCGCATGCACGTCCGTGCAATTTATTATACAAGAGATAGTATAAAACAAAAGTTCTTCTCAATAAGTGACATACATAATACACTCCGAATGCAGATCCATTTGCTTGGATGTGAGTCTACAAATTATCTAATGTAATCCTATCCTATCCTCCATAGTGTGTAATGTTGCAGTCTATTCTATTATTCTAATCTAAGCCTTATTCCTTAGGTGATAAAGTCGTGTATCGAGCAGCGGCTGGCGGACGAGGTTCTGCGCACGGAGTCGGCGTGGGCGCGCGCAGCGTTGCCGCCCGCCGTCGACGCCGAGGCCGTGCTCAAGACACTTACAGCCGAGAGGTATGGATAGAGCAAAGATTTTTTTTTATGAAAGTCTTAAACAAGATGATCTCACTCCATCTTATGACAAGCGGTAGTGAGATCCACAAATGAGGTCGACATGCACAGTAGACCATATTGAGGCTGTAATACTCACTCTGACGGCCTGCTCAAATGCCGTTTCGCCCCGCTTGAATAGCCAAGGATCATCGGAGGAGATTTGTATTAAAGACTGACAACAATATAATAATAGCCGATTTATCGTATTTTCATCACATTTGTATAAATAAAATTATTTGATCGGCCAGTGTCGGCGCTGGGTTTTATCATACTTTTGATAAGCTACACAATCTGTGCACGCTACACACTTGATAGCGCCATCTGTTGGATGCTATTGGAACTTGCTTGTCGGCTATCGTTACAATATCCTCAACTAACTCATTCTCACTTCAGCGGCAACCACCGTCAGCTCACAGCGCCCGGCCTGATCAGCCTCGGGTTCGCGCTCCTCGGCACTCGCCGGGCGGCGGCGTGGTCGCTCGGCAAGATGGTGCTGGCGCGGCTCGTGCGCGCGCAGGGCGAGGCCGCGGCGCCCGTGCTGGCGCGCCTCGCCGACCGGCTCGCTGCGGAGCCAGGGCAAACGCAGTATGCAGGTTAGGAACTGCCTTTAATGAGGGTTTTCGCGTATGAGAAAACCACTAGATGTCAAGACGTAGACATAAGTCTAGTCTAACTGCTACGTGATTGGTGAATATTGACATTGACAGAATGTCACGTCAAAAATAACCAATCATGCTCCAGTTGGACCTCACGCCTACGTATTGCCATCTTGTGAATTTCTCATTCGCGAAAACCCTCATTGTAAGGAAAAGCATGCCAAATGTTTATTAGCGGCGCCCGTGCTGGCGCGCCTCGCCGACCGACTCGCTGCGTAGCCCGCACAGACGCAGTACGCTGGAATTGTTTGTAAGGAAGTGTGTGGCAAATGTTTTTTGATTGGATTTGGACCTAAGTCAAACAATAAATCCAGCGCTACACTAGGCGGATACACTCGCGGATAATTCTTTACGTGAGTAAATTATAGCGATCTTCCACATAGTGTGTCCGCTATTTATAATTTATATGTGTGTAGACGTTTCGTAACGGATGATCCACCTAATGTGGTGCTGGACTTAGACATTAAGCGATGCGTTACGCGGATGCAGGCTCATACAAAATGTCTCGTCGTGGGTAATTCGTGAGCATCCCTGCCCTTATCTGTATCCGTAACGCACTTGGCCCTAAATGTTGATACTTATCATTAATGACTGATCACACTCCACGATTTGATACTCAAATCATCTTCATCATTAGCATTTCAGCCCATATCTACCCTCGAACTATACGGGCGCGTCTTTGTGCATGATGTACTACCTATACAACGATGTCGCTTCCCAGATTGCCTGTACGTGCTATGCAAGCTGACCCCGGCGCCGGTAGAGCGCAGCGCGGCGCTGGGCGCGCTGCTGGAGGCGGCGGCGGCGGCGGGGGCGGCGGCCGGCCTGCGTGCCGTGCGCCCGCTGCTCGCCTTCAGCACTAGGACCAGGGACACGCTCGTCATGCTGTGCCGCAAGGGGCTGTACTCCAGGTACTCCATATACGTGCTGTGCTAGCTGACCCCGGCGGCCGGCCTGCGCGCCGTGCGCCCGCTGCTCGCCTTCAGCACTAGGACCAGGGACACGCTCGTCATGCTGTGCCGCAAGGGGCTGTACTCCAGGTACTCCATATACGTGCTGTGCTAGCTGACCCCGGCGGCCGGCCTGCGCGCCGTGCGCCCGCTGCTCGCCTTCAGCACTAGGACCAGGGACACGCTCGTCATGCTGTGCCGCAAGGGGCTGTACTCCAGGTACTCCATATACGTGCTGTGCTAGCTGACCCCGGCGGCCGGCCTGCGCGCCGTGCGCCCGCTGCTCGCCTTCAGCACCAGGACCAGGGACACGCTCGTCATGCTGTGCCGCAAGGGGCTGTACTCCAGGTACTCCATATACGTGCTGTGCTAGCTGACCCCGGCGGCCGGCCTGCGCGCCGTGCGCCCGCTGCTCGCCTTCAGCACTAGGACCAGGGACACGCTCGTCATGCTGTGCCGCAAGGGGCTGTACTCCAGGTACTCCATATACGTGCTGTGCTAGCTGACCCCGGCGGCCGGCCTGCGCGCCGTGCGCCCGCTGCTCGCCTTCAGCACTAGGACCAGGGACACGCTCGTCATGCTGTGCCGCAAGGGGCTGTACTCCAGGTACTCCATATACGTGCTGTGCTAGCTGACCCCGGCGGCCGGCCTGCGCGCCGTGCGCCCGCTGCTCGCCTTCAGCACTAGGACCAGGGACACGCTCGTCATGCTGTGCCGCAAGGGGCTGTACTCCAGGTACTCCATATACGTGCTGTGCTAGCTGACCCCGGCGGCCGGCCTGCGCGCCGTGCGCCCGCTGCTCGCCTTCAGCACTAGGACCAGGGACACGCTCGTCATGCTGTGCCGCAAGGGGCTGTACTCCAGGTACTCCATATACGTGCTGTGCTAGCTGACCCCGGCGGCCGGCCTGCGCGCCGTGCGCCCGCTGCTCGCCTTCAGCACTAGGACCAGGGACACGCTCGTCATGCTGTGCCGCAAGGGGCTGTACTCCAGGTACTCCATATACGTGCTGTGCTAGCTGACCCCGGCGGCCGGCCTGCGCGCCGTGCGCCCGCTGCTCGCCTTCAGCACTAGGACCAGGGACACGCTCGTCATGCTGTGCCGCAAGGGGCTGTACTCCAGGTACTCCATATACGTGCTGTGCTAGCTGACCCCGGCGGCCGGCCTGCGCGCCGTGCGCCCGCTGCTCGCCTTCAGCACTAGGACCAGGGACACGCTCGTCATGCTGTGCCGCAAGGGGCTGTACTCCAGGTACTCCATATACGTGCTGTGCTAGCTGACCCCGGCGGCCGGCCTGCGCGCCGTGCGCCCGCTGCTCGCCTTCAGCACTAGGACCAGGGACACGCTCGTCATGCTGTGCCGCAAGGGGCTGTACTCCAGGTACTCCATATACGTGCTGGCGCTGGCTGACCCCGGCGGCCGGCCTGCGCGCCGTGCGCCCGCTGCTCGCCTTCAGCACTAGGACCAGGGACACGCTCGTCATGCTGTGCCGCAAGGGGCTGTACTCCAGGTACTCCATATACGTGCTGTGCTAGCTGACCCCGGCGGCCGGCCTGCGCGCCGTGCGCCCGCTGCTCGCCTTCAGCACTAGGACCAGGGACACGCTCGTCATGCTGTGCCGCAAGGGGCTGTACTCCAGGTACTCCATATACGTGCTGTGCTAGCTGACCCCGGCGGCCGGCCTGCGCGCCGTGCGCCCGCTGCTCGCCTTCAGCACTAGGACCAGGGACACGCTCGTCATGCTGTGCCGCAAGGGGCTGTACTCCAGGTACTCCATATACGTGCTGTGCTAGCTGACCCCGGCGGCCGGCCTGCGCGCCGTGCGCCCGCTGCTCGCCTTCAGCACTAGGGACCAGGGACACGCTCGTCATGCTGTGCCGCAAGGGGCTGTACTCCAGGTACTCCATATACGTGCTGTGCTAGCTGACCCCGGCGGCCGGCCTGCGCGCCGTGCGCCCGCTGCTCGCCTTCAGCACTAGGACCAGGGACACGCTCGTCATGCTGTGCCGCAAGGGGCTGTACTCCAGGTACTCCATATACGTGCTGTGCTAGCTGACCCCGGCGGCCGGCCTGCGCGCCGTGCGCCCGCTGCTCGCCTTCAGCACTAGGACCAGGGACACGCTCGTCATGCTGTGCCGCAAGGGGCTGTACTCCAGGTACTCCATATACGTGCTGTGCTAGCTGACCCCGGCGGCCGGCCTGCGCGCCGTGCGCCCGCTGCTCGCCTTCAGCACTAGGACCAGGGACACGCTCGTCATGCTGTGCCGCAAGGGGCTGTACTCCAGGTACTCCATATACGTGCTGTGCTAGCTGACCCCGGCGGCCGGCCTGCGCGCCGTGCGCCCGCTGCTCGCCTTCAGCACTAGGACCAGGGACACGCTCGTCATGCTGTGCCGCAAGGGGCTGTACTCCAGGTACTCCATATACGTGCTGTGCTAGCTGACCCCGGCGGCCGGCCTGCGCGCCGTGCGCCCGCTGCTCGCCTTCAGCACTAGGACCAGGGACACGCTCGTCATGCTGTGCCGCAAGGGGCTGTACTCCAGGTACTCCATATACGTGCTGTGCTAGCTGACCCCGGCGGCCGGCCTGCGCGCCGTGCGCCCGCTGCTCGCCTTCAGCACTAGGACCAGGGACACGCTCGTCATGCTGTGCCGCAAGGGGCTGTACTCCAGGTACTCCATATACGTGCTGTGCTAGCTGACCCCGGCGGCCGGCCTGCGCGCCGTGCGCCCGCTGCTCGCCTTCAGCACTAGGACCAGGGACACGCTCGTCATGCTGTGCCGCAAGGGGCTGTACTCCAGGTACTCCATATACGTGCTGTGCTAGCTGACCCCGGCGGCCGGCCTGCGCGCCGTGCGCCCGCTGCTCGCCTTCAGCACTAGGACCAGGGACACGCTCGTCATGCTGTGCCGCAAGGGGCTGTACTCCAGGTACTCCATATACGTGCTGTGCTAGCTGACCCCGGCGGCCGGCCTGCGCGCCGTGCGCCCGCTGCTCGCCTTCAGCACTAGGACCAGGGACACGCTCGTCATGCTGTGCCGCAAGGGGCTGTACTCCAGGTGACTCAGTATTGATGTGATTATTAAAAAAAAAATAACAGAAAATATTGTCCAATGGAGCCTTCGAAATCGGCCATCTGCGCAGGTCATAGTATAATGCACGAACATAGAAGCAATCTCTGTTCCTTTTCTTACACTAAAATGACAATCCAACATGATCAATGAGTGTTTAGCCGTGGGAGAACGTGTATGATTGTATTTGGTATGCCGATGTCTGATTTCTCGCATCTTGCAGGGACTCCCCCCACCGCTGCCTGGCGCTGTCCGGCTTCCTCACGGTGCTGAAGTACGTGAAGCTGTCCCGCGGCAACTTCAGCAGCAGCCAGAGCGTGTGCAGCGAGCAGTTCAGCTGCCACTCGTACCTCACGCAGCTCACCGTCGACCTGCACGCCACGCAGCAGGGCGCCGCGTGAGTATACAGCTAGTGATGACGTCAGGACCTGGTGCTGACGTCACCGCCAAGTACAGCTACCATGAGTTTAAAAGTTACGGACTCGATATAAATATGTCTATGAAAAACTTGTACAGCGCCCCTGGTGGTTACGCTAAGAACTAAAATCGGTCGTATGAAAAAAACAACTCGATAGGTTTTTAACGTACGTACCTAAGTTTTCGATAGCCAACTCATGGTACCGGTACAGTGCGGCTACCATGAGTTTAAAACTTACGCACTCGATATCGCCTACGTAAACATGTCTATGAAAAACTTGTACAGCGCCGCTGGTGGTTACGCGAAGAACTAAAATCGGCCGTATGAAAAAAACAACTCGATAGGTTTTTAACGTAAGTAAGTTTTCAATAGCCAACTCATGGTAGGCCCTCAGGTGCACAGAATAGCTTAGGCAGTTGTCTACTTATTACTCGCTCTGTGCTATAGGGTTAATACTTATAATCAAGTCCTCTCATACCCCGAAAACAGCGTCAAAGTGCTGACCATAAGAGTGACCTGATACAGATAGCATTTACCTGAACATATATGACAGATGGTCACAACCTTCCAGTATAAAAGTGGCACAATAAAAGCTATAGCATTATTGAAAACCGTAAACAAATATCTTTCTCGTTTCTAGGGTGTCTTCTCGAGTCCGAAATGAGGCGATGTGCATGGAGGTGATATCTATACTCCGCCGCTGTCTAGTGCAAGATGCGGCTGTTAAGCAGTTACTGTATACAAGTAAGTTTTCACCAACTACATATATGTAAGTGTAAGTAAATAGTCACAGTATAACCTCGTTCATTATAACAATCGTAATTTACAGATATATTCGACTGTGTTCGTGAGAAGACCGCACTGCACGAGTCGATCTTGGAGCTGTTGTACGAACACCTGGTCAAGTACTTGCCGGACGGAGACTCCGGCCCGCCGCTGTTGTTAGACAAATGCGTTCAGATAAACGGAGCTAACGCTGTGCTCACGGTGAGTCATAGGCTAAGAAAATAAGTGAGAGAGATACAGTGATAGAGTCGTTTTTGAAATACATAAATCAATTACGTGCACGTCTTCACCACAAAAAAGTACCCATTAACATGATTGTTTTTGCTGATCGCCATAGATCAATGTGAATAGAGTGTAGCAATGAAATTGGATTTTAAATTCGTCTATTGTATTAAAAATAAGTTCAATCGTTCATTTCGTTCGTTCGTACAGGTGAATTACTTAGTAATATCCGTTCATATACCTACCATTTCAGGAGCCTATAGGCCACCTCCTGTACGCGGTGAGCCAGTTCCTCCAGCCGACGGAGGAGGAGGACCTGGAGGACATCCTCTCGAGCCAGGCCGCGGAGACGGCCAGCGCGCACCTCCGGAGCAAGCTCGCCTCCGTGTTGGATTCGCTGTGCACCAGCGACGGCTTGGGGCAGATCGATATGGTGGGTACCGTCGACTAGTGGTGTTGTTATAATAATTATTTTCTATGTGTGCCATTTACATGGTGTGGGTTGTCACTCTCCCTTCTCAATATTAGGCCGCGTCTACTTACGATGTTGACGTGACGACCTCAGCAGGACCAATAAATGTGTACTTTATATTTAGTTCACAAAAGAGATCTAAATAGAGATAAAGTTACGAGTATTTAAATAAAGAAATAAATAATATACGCACTTATTTAGAGCAGGAAACAGTAAAAATTATGGTAGGGCATAGGCATAGTTACTTCTAACATTACATAAAATTTACTTACAACAGTAAGGAGTAAATTATGTAACGTTAAAATAAATCAACATTGCAGGAGGACCCATCGCTCACAGACCTGACTCCCGAGTCGCGCGCGAAATGCATCAAAGTGCAGCTAACCCTACAGTGCTATGAGGCATTGATAGCTCATCGCGTCATGCAGTGGACGCCCGACAGCGGCGACGCGGCCGCGCGCGTCTATAGCCTTTACAAGGCGTGCAATCAGCTGTTGGAGCAGACTAAGGTAAAGTAGACAATAGACATGGTTTTCGGTATGTACTTAAGACAACGAGGACCCCTAACAGCTCTGACTCCCGAGGCGCGCGCAAAGTGCATCAAAGTGCAGCTGACCCTACAGTGCTACGAGGCGTTAATCACGGTAGATTACTCATTAAGTAGGTACTTAGACACAATGCAATATTCACAAACATCAGAAAGGGTTTCTGATACGAAAAGCAATGCTGTGCGATGATCAACCAATACACATTTTTCAATTGACTGTTTTGACCAAATTTGGGTACCTATTGATAAAGATGCTTCGTATTATCTAGTTAGTCAGTAAAACAATGTTGTAGTTCACTACTTGTGCATTGTACTGAAATATACACTCTTAGTTTAAAACGGGTATTCCTTTTTCTTTATTTATATATTGTTTAACTTTAGACGCCGTCCAAGGCGAAGAAAGGCAACAAGACATTAAACGAAACAAAGGAGACGAACAAATCCCAAAAGACACAGTCCTCTCAGAAGAAGGGCAAGGCGCCGGTGAAGTTCTCGGCTCTCGCCAAAGATCGCGCGGGGCCGTTCAAGCCGCCGCCCTGCGTTTGGGACCCGCGCTTCTGCCTCAGGCTTATGGAGCTGCTCTACAGGTAACTTGAATTCCCTGATTCCCCTGATTCAAAATGCTTCTAAATTCGAAGTGATTTTCGAGCGTGCATGAAGAGGTTGATGAATGTGGATGAAGCGAAAGTGGTGCGCAGGAAGTAATCTCTGCCTTACCATCAAGGAAAAAGGCGTGATTTTATGTTATGTTATGTTTCATTCGTTTGGTTGTGTTACTTGTAAAAATATAAAATATAAAAAATGATATCTTATAGTGTTTACTGCTTCGTTGGACTAAGATATACAACCGATTCCGGTCATGGCGGCCAATTTCCATGGAGATCAGTCAAATTTGCATGACATACTTATAGTACACAAGTACACACATATCTACCATCGCTGTACTTGTGTACTTATATGTCGCCATGGCTGGATTCGGATCTATTGTATGTTTGTTAAGCGAGAAAATCACCGATAAAGAGATATGTCCTCGTCGATGGTGTAACAACTAGTAGTTCATGATATCGTTGCAGCGAGGACGTCCCCTGGTCCTCTACGGAGCAACGTAACCAGCTGCGCGGGCGGCGCGACTTCCACCGCTGGGTACTGCGCGGGCTGCAGGCCGGCCTCGCCGCGCCCGAGCTGCACGCGCCGCGCCTCGCCCGCCTGCTGTACCAGCGCTGCCTGTGCAGGTACCGACACTAGCTGATGACTTCCACCGCTGGGTACTGCGCGGGCTGCAGGCCGGCCTCGCCGCGCCCGAGCTGCACGCGCCGCGCCTCGCCCGCCTGCTGTACCAGCGCTGCCTGTGCAGGTACCCACACTAGCTGGGGTACCCTTTATGGAATCCGAGCCATCATCATAAATAAATATAAATAAATAAATATAAATATTTCACAACATCACATACATTGATCTGATCCCGTGGTAAGTAGCTTAAGCACTTGTGTTACGGGTATCAGAATCAACAGTGGATACACAAATATACTTAAATATATTTAATAATACACCCAGACACGGAACAAACACCGATGTTCGTCACACAAATATTTGTCCCGAGTGGGAATCGAACCCACTACTCTTGGAACCGTAGGTTGTAAACCTGGGTCACTAACCACTGTTCCACCGAGCCAGTCATCATATTGTTACAGACCTAGTCCTATCCAACTTCGTGCCCTGATGAAAGCGGAAGCGATTCGTGTGGCCGAATAGGGGACCGAACTACGTAGTTGTGATTCTTGCCATCAATACGCAAATATCATTGACACTGTTCGAAACCTAATGAAACATTTCAACGCACTATGCTTTGATAATGGTTATCAGCGAGGACTTGTCCTATTTGGCGGCGGTGCAGCACAACTTGCAGGCTTAGTTGAGGTCCATCGTTAATTCTATAACGACGACAGTTGATTCGATTGTTTATTTTCACGAGTAAAACAAATTACTAGGCTAACATAAAAAATAATTTCACAATAAAGTAATAGAAATTAAAGATAAAATTAATTAGACAAATATAGTTTGGGGACCGATAACGATAATAATATCTCAATTCTCAATACACCTTTCTGTTGATACAGGTTCCAAGACATGTGTGACTTCGACGATCAGACGACACTGGGCTGCGTAGACGTATTCAAAATGTGTCTCACACAACTGCTATCGCCAACACATTCTTTGAAACTGGAGAGCTTCCTTCCAATAATAAGTAAGAGATCATTTTATGTTTGTATTTCAACTAAATTAAAATTTCCATCAATAATACACTTTCTGTTGTTTGGTTTCGTTGCAATTTTCGACCGTAGACGAAGTTTCGGATGTGAGTATTTGATTTTTTTTAAATCTTCAAGAATACTGTGTTTTATACATCACTAGTGACCCGCCCTCGCTTCGCTTCGGGTAAATTTTACATACAAACCTTCCTTAAGAATCACTCTATCTATTAAAAAAAACCGCATCAAAATCCGTTCCGTAGTTTTAAAGATCTAAGCATACATACGGACATACAGAGAAAGCGACTTTGTTTTATACTATGTATTGATAATTAAATCATTTAAATTGGTTATTGTGATGCACTGACCATTAATTACACAATTACACAACGTCACATACCAATGTATGTGATGTTGTGTAATTATCAGATCAATATCTGATTCTGTGGTAAGAAGCTTAAGCACTTGTGTTATGGATACTAGAGTCAACAGTAGATACACAAATATACTTAAATATAATTAATTAAACATTGACATTGAATTTCTTTTCTATTATTTTCCCTGTAGCCGACATCCCCGAGTGTTCGGCATCAGTCGGCTTAGCGGCCATCTTGGAACAGGTCCTCCTGGCGCTGACGCACATAGAGGAGGAGACGCCGGAGGAGGAGCGCGACCAGACCTCCAAGCGGCTGGTGTCCGCCCTCGTGCAGACCGCGGCCCTGGTGCTGGAGGCGCGCGTGGTGCCGTGCGAGAGGATGAGCGGGGTGAGTAGCATCTCTAGTGATGATGACGTTCCTACTTTGAAAAAAAAAAAACAATAAAAAAGTTTTTTTAGCCACAAACGATTTCAAACGAAGACGAAGTTTTTAAACTACAGAAATAAAACAAAAACATAAAACTTAACATGGTTCATAAATTTGTGGTCAATTATCTCCCAACCTCAGCAAATGTCTCAACGAGAAGCTGGGGCGCTGTTATTCTGGCTGGGGCCTATTTTTTTTACAAAAATACAAGATAGTAATAAAAACTACCACCTATCTAGTACCTATCGTAGTAACTATCGTAGTCAGTTATGAAAAAAAAAGTGAGTGGCCGGCTAGAATAGATGGTCGTTGGTTTCCGCTCTTGAACAGTAGTCGGCTTTACGTCAAATAACTTCTTAGTGTATTGTGTACTGTCCATAGGCACGGCGCCGCCACCGCTACTGCAGCTGCTGCTAAATGTTATGGAAAAATTGTTACCTAACAATGAATTATCCCTTTATCTAGTCAATTATGAGAATATTGTTTGCTTTTAAACTTTATCCTTTGTAAGTAAGGTTTAAATTATTGTGAAAATATTATGGCCGTTGCTAAGCAAATGATGAATTGCTTGATTTTGACTAAATAACTCTTTCGTCATGGCTGAAATTTGACTCGTATGAGATTTTGTTACAGGTGATAATAAAAGTAGAGGATTACCTCAGGAGCAGTAAGCAGGATTGCCTGGGTTTGATCCCGGCCGTGCTGGCGGCCGGCTACCGGGATCAGCAGGAGGCGCAGCTGTTAGATGATTTATTGGTGAAACTCGCCACCGCGCTGGGCAGGGTTGACGTGAGTTTAAAATAATAATTTTATATGTACAATTTCAGAGTGTTCGTAACGGCTATGAATAATATTTTTAATAGAAATATTTTTAATGTATAACTTCAATACATTTGGTATTGATTTATGATACTACTCCGACATTAAATTGTTTATTAATAAAATGGCGCTTTGCAAATATAAAATACCAGCTGTACCCGCTTCGTTCGCGTGGACTACAGGATTTTACATACAATAGTTTTTTCCCAATAACTCCCGTTTCCGCGGGAATTTTACAATATCGCGTTGCAAGTAAGCTTAACGTTCATTACGGTACCTGCTGCATGCCAAATTTGAAGTGACTAACTTAAGCGGTTTAGATTTTTCATATAAAATGATTTCCCCGCTAATTCCCGTTCCCGTGGGAAATTTGGGAATTCATTTCTTAGTGCGCCTCTACGGTACCCTAAGCTACGTCCCTTCCAAATTTCAACTGCCTACGTTTAGCGGTTAAGGCTGTGGATTGACATGTCAGTCGGTCAGTTTCTCTTTTTATATATTTAGATGAAAAAATAAATCAAATGCTACATAAATCCCCTAGGAGGAAGACACTTCAGCCGGCGAGGAGTCCACGAGCTTCCCGTCCATCGACTCCCGCTCCGGGCACGCGGCGCTGGGCAGCGTGTGCGCGGCGCTGGCGCAGCGCGCGCGCGTCGCCGACCTCCTGCTGCTGAGGGCTAAGGACCACGCGCTGGCGCTCGAGCGGGCGCCCGGCGCTCACGTGCAGAGGATCGACAGAGGTAGAGTAGTGTCTCCTAGGAGGTAGACACGTCAGCCGGCGAGGAGTCCACGAGCTTCCCGTCCATCGACTCCCGCTCCGGGCACGCGGCGCTGGGCAGCGTGTGCGCGGCGCTGGCGCAGCGCGCGCGCGTCGCCGACCTCCTGCTGCTGAGGGCCAAGGACCACGCGCTGGCGCTCGAGCGGGCGCCCGGCGCTCATGTACAAAGGATCGATAGAGGTAGCCGCGTTGGGGATGTACCTTGACTTATTTGACAGTGGTATTTACGCAGATCTTCTGATTTATGAGATACGACCGTATAGTGACGGCATGGTTCGTAGCGATCACTGTAAGTTCACTGAAATGCCTTCTTGATCGTAACTTATTTCTTTTTAAAATAGGTCATAAACGCTATCTACACTGGTGCCATTTTAGGCCATTCCCCTCTATATCATAGTTTCAAATTTCTAGAAACGGTCAGTTGCAATACCCTAACCTTGTTGCAGAGCTAACGGACCTATACAAGTCGATAGTGCTGCAACTGTGCCAGCTGACGGTGTGGACGACGCGCGCGGCCCAGCTGCGCTGCTGCGTGGGCGGCGGCAGCGACCGGCTGCTGGCGGCGTGCGTGCGCCTGTACTCGCTGCTGGCGCGCCTCGCCCGGCAGCTGCCGCCCGCCCGGGCGCAGGGCCTCCGGTGAGTCTGTACCGGCCGGCTGCGCTGCTGCGTGGGCGGCGGCAGCGACCGGCTGCTGGCGGCGTGCGTGCGCCTGTACTCGCTGCTGGCGCGCCTCGCCCGGCAGCTGCCGCCCGCCCGGGCGCAGGGCCTCCGGTGAGTCTGTACCGGCCGGCTGCGCTGCTGCGTGGGCGGCGGCAGCGACCGGCTGCTGGCGGCGTGCGTGCGCCTGTACTCGCTGCTGGCGCGCCTCGCCCGGCAGCTGCCGCCCGCCCGGGCGCAGGGCCTCCGGTGAGTCTGTACCGGCCGGCTGCGCTGCTGCGTGGGCGGCGGCAGCGACCGGCTGCTGGCGGCGTGCGTGCGCCTGTACTCGCTGCTGGCGCGCCTCGCCCGGCAGCTGCCGCCCGCCCGGGCGCAGGGCCTCCGGTGAGTCTGTACCGGCCGGCTGCGCTGCTGCGTGGGCGGCGGCAGCGACCGGCTGCTGGCGGCGTGCGTGCGCCTGTACTCGCTGCTGGCGCGCCTCGCCCGGCAGCTGCCGCCCGCCCGGGCGCAGGGCCTCCGGTGAGTCTGTACCGGCCGGCTGCGCTGCTGCGTGGGCGGCGGCAGCGACCGGCTGCTGGCGGCGTGCGTGCGCCTGTACTCGCTGCTGGCGCGCCTCGCCCGGCAGCTGCCGCCGGCCCGGGCGCAGGGCCTCCGGTGAGTCTGTACCGGCCGGCTGCGATACTGTAGAGCGACACACTTGGACATAGAGCGCCACAGGGTGACACATACTTACCGACATACGTAGATAGACTCAGAAAGTCACAACAGACGGACCGACATATAGAGACAGTGAGATCGACACACTCTTTTAAATGTCATATAGTAGCATACCAAACCAATGTTTTAACCGGTCCAAACGAAACTAGAATGTCTTTAAAATCAGTTGAATTGATATTTCAACTGATTTTAAAGATGATTGATGAATTACGAACATAAACTGTTTTGATAATGTGCCCGATGAAAGAAACCTTGAAGTCGTTTCCGACAGCTTAATTGGCATTCTTGTGCATGGATTCCCATTTTTCATCAACTCTGTAGCAAAACAAAACCCTTCTGCGTATTCGCTAATAAATTAACCCGCCCGAGGCCGCGGATCGGTTCGACGACTGGGGAAATTCGTCTGCAACACAATTCGTAAATATTTTTCCTAGAACCGTTGCGAAGTTGAACCGTACGTTTACCGCGTACCGGTGACTCACGCCCGAAGCATCTTTTCCAATGAACGCTTCAGAGCAACTCTTTCAGACCCGATGGTTTCCCAGAATAAACCCAGGCTCGAAAACAAAACGTCTGTCTGTCCAGTTGTAATTCAAACGCGTATTGTTTGATTTTGTTGCGGCACTCATAATTTCAAGTCGACCCATTTTTTTTTCAATAAAAGGACAATGGGCATTTTGGGCTAAAATAAAAATCGCGTGGCAGTCTCAAATATCAATTGCATATCATAGTTCGTGTCTTAAATAAAAACTTATTATATGGCAGTTATTTCGAATTATGGTTAGATATAGAAATATAGAGTGATGAAGATTGTTATATTTCATACACGTAAACTATTTAAGGCCTTAGCTAATTGTGAGTTAGACATGGATAATTTTCTTTTCTTAAGAGGTAGGATACAGTCTCGACACACACGCTCACGTTTATTTATATTACACATATATAATATGCTCAACAAATACCACGGGAAGGCAGGCAATAAAACAGTACTATTGTTTATGTGCAACGGGTATGCTAACCTTAGGCTGCTGTGCCCATATAATGTAGATTATATGGTATACGAGATGGACACGGTACCAAGGAGCAATTCGATTACCTGCTGCGTTTTTAGACAATATTTTTTTTTTTTCATAAAAAATTAAAAATGTGGTCGGTTTTATATTTTATAGTAACCCTTTAAAAATATTAGACATTTTAATAGTTTTTATATACAATTAACAATAGAAATATCATAAAAATAAAAAAATGTTACATTAAATCATCGAAATATACAAAGACAACAAGTATTCGATATCTCCTAAACTAACCGGTATACGCTCACGATTTTTTTTTAAAATAGTGTTGTTTAATAGTACCTACCAAGAAATACTGATTCCGGAGACTGCCACGCAATTTCAAAAATAGACCAAGCTCCATACATTTTTGCCCATTGTCCTTTGAATGCAAAACACTTGTTTGAACCAATTTGAAATTTTATGTGCATCCGCTTCTAAAAGTGGTGTTAGTTTTGAAAAGGGGTCGACACGACGTTCTTCTAAAGTGGAACAGATTCATAATCATTAAGTCAGATCATTATCCTTGTATCTTTTTCAGCCATGTCCCACTCAATGCTGAGGCATTTATCATTTTGTGGAGCATAAAACATCCAAAGACTCCTTGAATGGCTTGACCCCATTATAAATCATCATAATTTGAAATACTACTGTTGCGTGCTATTTTTTATTCGACTGAAATATATTCTTGTCAATGTTGAATTATAAGTAGGTACATTAAGCAAATAAATTACACAAAAATTCACTAAATCTATACTTATAATATTATTTATTATATAAAAAGCGTCGATGGCCGAGTGGTTAAGGTCGTTGCTTGCCATGCGAGAGGTCGCCAGTTTAAACCCCGCCAGGTACCAATGTGTTTTTCAAATTTGAAATTCATAAGCACCATCATTCGACGCTTTAACGGTGAAGGAAAACATCGTGAGGAAACCAGCACACCTGAGAGATTTTTCAACGGTGTGTGAAGCCATGTCAGAGGCCTACGGGCGGCTTAAAAACTCTGACACCAGGTTGTTCATCAACCATACGATAAGAAGAAGATTTATTATAAAGCTTGTTTGTTTGAACGCGCTAATCTCGAAACTACTGGTTCGAATTGAAAAAATCTTTTTGTGTTGAATAGACCATTTATCTAGTAATTGTTTAGGCTATATCCTATCACGCTGCGAACAATAGGAGCAAAAAAAAACAAGGAAAATATTAAAAAACGGGGGAAAACGCGCTAAAAAAGTTAATAAATAATCAAATAAGTACGACTGTGTGTCTAACAAAAATCGCCTCTTCACAATCTAACACATGCCCAATATAATACACAGATTAGAGCGCCTATTAAAGCTGAGCGGCAAGAAGTTCTCCAACGTGTGCGACAACCTCATCACATACTTGGAGGCGTCGCAGCAGCAGCGGCGCGCCAGCCGCGTGCTGCGCGACACCAAGCTCATCCCGCGGCTGGTGCTCGAGGCGGAGCAGTTCAGCAAACACGTCATGCTGCTCGCGAGCAAGGCTAAGGTGACGGCCAGTTAGAAGCGACGACCTTATGATGCATCTGGAGACGTTGCAGCAGCAGCGGCGCGCCAGCCGCGTGCTGCGCGACACCAAGCTCATCCCGCGGCTGGTGCTCGAGGCGGAGCAGTTCAGCAAACACGTCATGCTGCTCGCGAGCAAGGCTAAGGTGACGGCCAGTTAGGAGCGACGACCTTATGACGCATCTGGAGACGTTGCAGCAGCAGCGGCGCGCCAGCCGCGTGCTGCGCGACACCAAGCTCATCCCGCGGCTGGTGCTCGAGGCGGAGCAGTTCAGCAAACACGTCATGCTGCTCGCGAGCAAGGCTAAGGTGACGGCCAGTTAGGAGCGACGACCTTATGACGCATCTGGAGACGTTGCAGCAGCAGCGGCGCGCCAGCCGCGTGCTGCGCGACACCAAGCTCATCCCGCGGCTGGTGCTCGAGGCGGAGCAGTTCAGCAAACACGTCATGCTGCTCGCGAGCAAGGCTAAGGTGACGGCCAGTTAGAAGCGACGACCTTATGACGCATCTGGAGACGTTGCAGCAGCAGCGGCGCGCCAGCCGCGTGCTGCGCGACACCAAGCTCATCCCGCGGCTGGTGCTCGAGGCGGAGCAGTTCAGCAAACACGTCATGCTGCTCGCGAGCAAGGCTAAGGTGACGGGCAGTTAGGAGCGACGACCTTATGACGCATTGGAGGCGTCGCAGCAGCAGCGGCGCGCCAGCCGCGTGCTGCGCGACACCAAGCTCATCCCGCGGCTGGTGCTCGAGGCGGAGCAGTTCAGCAAACACGTCATGCTGCTCGCGGGCAAGGCTAAGGTGACGGCCAGTTAGGAGCGACGACCTTATGACGCATTGGAGGCGTCGCAGCAGCAGCGGCGCGCCAGCCGCGTGCTGCGCGACACCAAGCTCATCCCGCGGCTGGTGCTCGAGGCGGAGCAGTTCAGCAAACACGTCATGCTGCTCGCGAGCAAGGCTAAGGTGACGGCCAGTTAGGAGCGACGACCTTATGACGCATCTGGAGACGTTGCAGCAGCAGCGGCGCGCCAGCCGCGTGCTGCGCGACACCAAGCTCATCCCGCGGCTGGTGCTCGAGGCGGAGCAGTTCAGCAAACACGTCATGCTGCTCGCGAGCAAGGCTAAGGTGACGGCCAGTTAGAAGCGACGACCTTATGACGCATCTGGAGACGTTGCAGCAGCAGCGGCGCGCCAGCCGCGTGCTGCGCGACACCAAGCTCATCCCGCGGCTGGTGCTCGAGGCGGAGCAGTTCAGCAAACACGTCATGCTGCTCGCGAGCAAGGCTAAGGTGACGGGCAGTTAGGAGCGACGACCTTATGACGCATTGGAGGCGTCGCAGCAGCAGCGGCGCGCCAGCCGCGTGCTGCGCGACACCAAGCTCATCCCGCGGCTGGTGCTCGAGGCGGAGCAGTTCAGCAAACACGTCATGCTGCTCGCGGGCAAGGCTAAGGTGACGGCCAGTTAGGAGCGACGACCTTATGACGCATTGGAGGCGTCGCAGCAGTCTTGCAAGCTTATAAGTTATAAACCAGACTTATAATCGGGTGTATCGACATTGTGATAATGTCCCATTATTTAAATTATTGCTCTATTTTGGTCAGCAAAAGTGTTATGGACGTCAACTATCAATCAATACAATCAGTACAATCCTTAAGTACTATCCTTACTAATATTATAAATGCGAAAGTAACTTTGTCTGTTACGCAACCACGCATAGATTACTGAACCGATTTCAATTAAATTTGGTACAGATATAGATGATTCATTTCTTAGTCCAGAGCCTGAGAAAGGACGTAGGCTTCTTTTTAACCGACTGCGCTATAAACAAGTAATGTTTTACCTATTAAACGTCTACGCGGATGGGGTCGCGGGCGGTAAACTAGTAATTCATAAAATCGCCACTAGATGGCAGCAAATGTGGCGAAGATTAGAGGCAGTTCCACCTCTTGCGATTTTCGACTGATACTACATAATAAGCACATGTGTTATTTCTTATTTAATACTTTAAAAGAAACACCAACAGTGCACATAATAAATACTTGATCTTAAATTAAATAAAAAGTGAAAGAAAAAATCAGGTATGCACACTAATTATAGGTGTTTACAGCACTTACAAAATATTTAAAACTTACAAATATAATTTTTATAAAGTAATATAATTAAAGAGTTAACAATTAATAAAACCGTTCTTATGAATGACGAACAAAAGCACATGATAGTAATGTGTTCTACAGCTGAACCTGCAGCAGTACCTGTCGCTGGGCACGGCGCGGGACTTCCGCATCCGCGCGCCGCTGCTCCAGGAGGCGCTGAACGCGGGCCCGCCGCCTGCCGGAGACAACCAGGACGACGGCGACGGTATGTTCGCAACACTAGCATTTTTCTAATTACAAGATTTTACATACATAAATAAAATCACGCCTTTTTCCCAGAGGGGTAGGCAGAAATCACTTCCAGCTATCCACTTTTAACCTCTGTGGGAAACGTGACGTGACGGATTGTGGACCACGTCGCCGCCATTCTGCCTTGTTTTAACAAGGTCATTGCGTTCGCACGTGTAGCAAGGATATATGACGGGGGAAGGAAAAGGGGAGGAAGGATATTATCGCCTCGGATGGTTTGGACTGAGTCGATAGTAGCTCGAAGAGCCGGGGTCGCTTACCCGTATACCGTTCACCAACCACCGGACAGATAGTTGTGACTGGTATCCCCTGACTGTACAAGATTTTCTTTCACTAAATATTTTCTTCACGCGATATTAGGAGTCGCTCGCGACCATGATTGGTGTACTTCACCCAGTCGAAACGTCGGGCAGTAAGTAGCTATGTATTTGTAACTCCTAATATCGCGTTAAGTAAGACCCATAAAGACTAATATTTAGTGTAATGGAACGCGAAAGTCTAAAATCTCAAGATTTTATTTCACGTGCATGACGCTTGTATTCCATTAAATGGGTAGTTTATGTTTCGGATATTAGGAACATAAATAATAGGTACCTCAATGGATAAATAATACCCAGAGCATCTATAAATAATAAATATTTCACAACATCACATACATTGATCTGATCCCGTGGTAAGTAGCTTAAGCACTTGTGTTACGGAAATCAGAATCTACAGTGGAGACACAAATAAACTTAAATATATTTAATAATACACCCAGACACGGAACAAACACCGATGTTCGTCACACAAATATTTGTCCCGAGTGGGAATCGAACCCACGACTCTTGGAACCGTAGGTTATGAACCTGAGTCACTAACCACTGTTCCACCGAGCCAGTCAAATCTGGATTAGCATTGATGATCACCACACAAGTGATGTGTGAAGTGAACATTCAAATCATAACCAGGGATACCTGGTTATGATTTGGATGTTTTACCTAGCCGATATCTTTAAATGTTTTTTTTTTTGGTTAGATGACGAAATACACGACGCGTCGACAGATCTGCTGTCCCCCGCGGCCAGCGAGGCGGAGGACGCCAGTGACGAGGAAACCACGAGGAAGAAACGAAGAAGGGTATCGTAATTCATAAGAGATTAATAATTTTGTACGTGATATTAATAAATAAATGATTGTTGAATATGTTTTGGATTATTTTATTTAAACATTCTTAATAACTAAGTGATATATTTTCAAACTGTCATGGTTACACACATTAGAAAACTGAAAGTGTCCAGGATATTTACCATGTTGTTTTGTTTTAATGAGCTCTCGATATTTCGGCACTGTTGCAAGCGCCATGATCACGGGTGAACTGTAGGACTGCGAGAATGACGGAGGGTTAAGGGCAGACATATCGGTCTACCCTCTTTCTAAGTCTTTTATTACGCACGACACCACTAACTACCCTCGTTCACAATATTGTCACTCGGAGTGACAATATTGTGAACGAGGGTAGTTAGTTCGATCACGACACACTACACTCACGGTATCACTTCTTTCTTCCTCGAAAACGGACACATTTTTATTTTTACATAAAACAACATGGTAAATATCCCGGACACTTTCAGTTTTCTGATATATTTTCATTCAGGAAATAGAATAGAACCGAAATCTGTCTTAAGGTGGCGAACCAGACATTTTTTTTACTTAGGAAGAAGTCATTCTGGCATAGAAAAAAAAAAATGTGTATGAATTTTGAGGAACTGAGTAAGTTGTAATTCCATGCGAGGCGCGGGCGCCAGACCTCGTAAACATGTCTACCCAAGGTTGAAACAAGGAATCAAAGAGCCGGAAATTTCAGAAATAGCAGTAGATGAATGGACACAACAGACTGGATCGGGTTTACCCCTACCGCGGAATGTCGCTTGTATCATCTTAAGGAATAATAAACTACCTGTTACTTTAGAAACGTTGCACGCAAAAAAAGAACAATTTATCGAGAAATTGTGGGTTGAGCATTTTGATAAATTATATTAACGATATAAATAATAATGAGAGTTAGAATTGCATACCTACCGTATTAATAAAAAAAATAAAGGTGTGTATGTTTTGAGAAAATATTTCATCATTATCATCTAGCTACGCTGGCATTATGCCACTACAAACAGCACTGTTCTGTTTTGGAACAATTAGTTGAAACATCAAAAGATTTTCGCCTTGAAACGTACATTTCACACGGAGTGCACTAAGGTGCTCGGACCGGAAACACGCCCGTTCCGTTAAGCGTCGCCATCAGATAGCAGGCGGAAGTGGCGCGCGAGACCGCGATAAAATCGCTTTGCTCTTTCAACTATTTATGATGAGTGCGCTAATGGACTTTCCTTGTCTTTTTCTGTAACGCGACGGAAATAGACATGATTATAGTGATTATAAATACCGTAGCTACTTGCACCCTATGTTAGAGGAAGATCCCAGAGCCGCCAGACATCACTTATTTTCTAATGGACAAAATATATACGATTGAGTAGTGGTGGGGTGTACTATCATCATATGACTAGTTGCTACCTTGACCAGACGGCCATTTTTCAGATATCAACCAATCAAGGTACATAGAAACACTGCTCACCTCACTTAAATTCTGATGGCTGATTTTAACATATATTTCACACAATATCATTAAAAATCAGGTTTCATTACTCCCAGACACATGCGGTCGGCGGTTTTACCTTACAGACGCTTTAAAGCTATGAAAAAAAATTTACTTTTACTTAATTTTACTTATTTTGCGATGCTTGATTTTTATATATGTTATTCAAACAACTAAAAAGTGTTCATCTGACCGCAATAATTATAGAATTGTACCTGTACAAACTATTTTATTAGAAAAACTTAACTAAATTCAATTAAAAAAAAAAATCTAAAACAGTTGGGTCTGGTGAATGTTTGGCCCCTTGGATCGGTCTGTCCGTTTGCAAAACGTTTTAAAATAGTTGTTTGAATAACATATATAAAAATCAAGCATCACAAAATAAGTAAAATTAAGTAAAAGTAAAAATTTTTTCATAGCTTTAAAGCGTCTGTAAGGTAAAACCGCCGACCGCATGTGTCTGGGAGTAATAAAACCTGATTTTTAATGATATTGTGTAAAATATATGTTAAAATCAGCCATCAGAATTTAAGTGAGGTAAGCAGTGTTTCTATGTACCTTGATTGGTTGATATCTGAAAAATGGCCGTCTGGTCAATGTAGCAACTAGTCATATGATGATAGTACACCCCACCACTACTCAATCGTATATATTTTGTCCATTAGAAAATAAGTGATGTCTGGCGGCTCTGGGATCTTCCTCTATAGGTAGGTACGTCTTATCTAAGCACACAATTTCATCAAAATACAAACGTCTACTTACCTACTTAGGTACATAATTCGTACGTGTCTCAATAGCTGGTGTTGGCCATTGTGTGCCAATCTCGGTGCAACGGGCATTGTTCGGTGGGCATTAGAGCTAGAAGGGGCTACAAAGCTTTCAACCATGCTTGCAACGGTCTATGACCTCGATTCTGCGAAATTCAGTTTTACCTCTATTATCTACAGATATACGGATGGACCAGTATTGATTGGACCGCTAGGATGCAAGATTAGCTACGTTACATGGCTCTGAATACGTTGGCCATTACACTGCTGTATTCATAGAACCCAGTGTCAAGGGTCGCGGCAGTATTTCTACGAATTGGTGCCCCATTTGAATACAATGTCACCGGGCTTATTCTGTGTGATTGATTATCAGTTGTGAAATAAGATTGAAATTGATATAGCTGTGATAATGATTAATGATTGGGGTGGTAGCTGTGGTCTCGCTATTATTAGAAGCTGCCACTCGACTAGGGTGGTCATTCTATGTTTCCAGGTTCGTTCGGTCCGTAATATTAATGAACGGTATTGTCAGTTTGTTCGTGGGCTCTAAATTTATACTCATACTGCTAATATAGTTTTACGGACGCCATTAGATTAGCATTTAAAAGTAAGATTTATTTTTACTGTTCATATAAATATCTAAATAAATATCTCATCTACATTTAAAGCTGGCTCAAAATGTGTGTGTGTGTGTGTGTGTTTACAGCCTTAGAAGAAAGGGTACAAACAAAAATGTATGGCAAGTAGGTAATCATAATCATTTATTGCATAATGTGGTTACATAGGGTCTTACAAAATATATAGAGTCCTCACATTACCCTGCAAGGGCACAGCAATTTCGCATTATTTTTCACATAGGCAGCGTGAAGTAATGTTTTTTTTTTAATTCCGTTTTTAAATCAAGGAACGTCTAGCAGTTCCAAATTTGACACATTACCCGAAAAACCAGCACGACGCACACATCTTTTGTAGAAAAAGCTTTAAAAAGACCAAAAATACCATTTTCTTTCGACGTTTTCTACCTACTACTGTGAAAACTAGTTTAAACGGTTTTTAAAGCTCCTGTTGTCGTCAAGATGCCTCAAGACGGTTGCTACCGTTGCTTCACGCACGGCACGTTCGCGCGCTGCCCGGGCGGCTGCGACCGGCCGATGCCGTGCTGCGCACCGCCGTGTGTGCAGGGCTGCTGCTGCTCGCCCGTGGGGCCCTGCTGCAACTGCCACAGGGGGTTCGTCTAGCTTGTGAGGTGTCAATAAATAATCGTGCTGTTCATTTGTGGTTTTATTGTAGCATTGAATTGAAGTATCATATTGGAGGCGAGGGACTGACGTTGGAGGTGAGGAACTGACGTTGGAGGTGAGGAACTGACGTCGGAGGTGAGGGACTGACGTCGGAGGTGAGGGACTGACGTCGGAGGTGAGGGACTGACACGGAGGCGAGGGACTGACACGGATGCGAGGGACTGACACGGATGCGAGGGACTGACACGGATGCGAGGGACATACTCGGAGGTGCGGGAGTATCCTCCGTCCGTCCCGCACCTCACCACACCATTTTCCTTCAAGGTTTTATTTACAACATACTACAGTCTAAGAACTACTTTAAAGGTTCCTGTTGTCGGAGTATCATATTGGAGGTGAGGGACTAACGGAGGTAAGGGACTGACGAAGGTGAGGGACTGACGGAGGTGAGGAACTAGTTGAGATGAGGGACTGGCGGAGGTGAGGGACTGACTTTGGAGGTGAAGTACTGACGTTGGTCTGACGGAGGTGAGGGACTGACGTTGGTGAGGGACTGACGTTGTAGGTGAGGGACTGACGATCATGAGCCTGTCATAACATTCAGCTCCATCTGTCATGGCGCAAGGTTAAGTCTTGGAGCCTGTCGACACATTCAGCTCCCTCTGTCATGGCGCAAGGTAAAGTAACAGACAATAAAACCGCTTAATATAAGTGAGAACATTTATTCAGTCAAACGGCACAGGCAAGTAGCGCGCGCGCTGCCAGCAGAACCCGTGCAGCGACGCGCCGCCCAGCAGCGCGCCCAGCGCCAGCGACACCACGAACCACACGTTCTCGGCCACCACGCGCTCGCCGCTCGGCTCTGGGCACTGCTGGGAGGAAACAAGGGTTCAGTACTGGGTATAGAATAGAAAAAAAATTAAAAAAAAAATGTGTTTATTATACTTTAAAGAAAGTTACAATCTAACATAGTTTATGTACATTTTAAATAGAGCTCTCTTTGTTTCCAGGGGTTGCCCAAACTAAGCTTAGCTTGTATCTTGGGAACCATATACAATTTGATACACAGAAATTAAATAAATCATTAACTGACTGATTGTTTCAGCCTTTTATTTCATCGGTAGTTCCAACGGGACTACTTTAACTGGAACTAGTGAGAATGATGGAACAAATTTGTGGAGGAGAGAAAGGAATATCCTCACTAAATTTTAGAATCGAAACGATTATAAGCTGACAGATCAGTGTTTGTACTCGTAGATATCGGGAATTTAAGTGGACCGTTCGATGCCTCCTGCAAAATTCTGTCGGTGCCGGTGGTAAGGCCAACGGGATTCTTACGCCAGATTTGCGGAAGCAGAAGACTCATTCAATGCTTTTCGTACACAAAAGGCTACGCAATTCTTGGATACTTAATTTCAAACTAACTACCGAACTCCTGCCACGTCTTTTTCTTCTATCTTACAGAGAATCTATTGAAAATGTACGTAGTCTAGTGGTGCACAAAAAATCTGTGGCTCACAGCAATTATGTACAAGCATTTATCATAGAATTCATGACTGTTTCTTACCTGAAGACTATCCTCAGCAAGAGAGGGGACAGGAGGGCCCTGGAGGCGGGCAAGAGGGGCCGCAGCCGCCGATGGAGGGCTGGCAGTCCGTGTACGAGTAGAGGCAGTAGCCGCCGCCTTGCGGTCCGCCCACAAACCCGCCGTAGTACACCGGCATGGCGAAGACTCACGGGAAATTTTGGGAAGAGTACGTAGTGGAAGCGACGCGGGAAACGTGGTTGCCCGTCGGAGTGCGAACCGAAACTGAGGGCGCGGTTGTCAAAGTGACAATCGAATTTAGAAATTTAAACTTTTCCTCAAAATTCATGGCGCTCTAATTATTATTATTTTTTTTGCCAGCTACATTAGTACTCTATGTCTTAGGTTTGTCTATTGAGCTTAGCGCACACGATGCTATAACGTCGTTTCGGGCAAATACTTACCAACGTAACTACGGCACAGACATACAGTAGCACTCAGTCCATTAGGATCCACAAGATTTCGATCCACCAGAAGATTGAATAGCACGCCGAAGTTCACTATGATCCACCAATAGTCTCGGTGGATCCTGTGATACTTGCATCAGTGGATCGAATATAGTTCAGGAAGTTTGTTAAGATCCACCACTGATTTCAGTGGATTCTGTGATAGAATTTATATAGGTGTGTCCACTGGAATCTAGTTATAGCATAAGTACCTACTAAATCTACTAATTGAAAACATTAACTTACAAATCATAACTTTGCTGTATTACGTGTTGTAGTAACAACAGTAGGTAGGTACCTACATGACTGTCAGTAACAAATTGAAACAGTTGATTTTATAAATAACACTTTCAAACATTTCAGGTTCCCTCATCAATGCCTACATTTTCAAATTATCACCGCTGCTGCCCTTTTATCTCAATTCTGATGTATGTTATAATCCCTGCTCTTAGCCAGATAGTTAGGTACAATAAATTAATAAAATAAGTTATTCACAACAAGTATTTATTTATAAAACGAACAGTTCATCGGTATCACTCAAATACATTTGGTAGGGCCGTATCTCCAGCTGTAGGTGCCGAAGGGCCGGCCGCAGGGCCCCGTGCAGACGCCTCCGCAGGGCCCGCTGAACGGCGCCGGGTAACAGAGGCCCGCGATCTGTCCGCAGCAAGGAATTCCACAGCTTGAAGAAGGGCAAGGCATTTTGAGGTTATAAAAATATTATTGAATATTTTTTTTTACGTTTTTGATGTCTGTAGCAAAGAATGTTTTGGAATAGAATGGAAGTTGAAACAAATTAAAAAAAATAGCTGACGTTCCACAAAAGACATGATGTGACCAGTATTTTTATTTTGAAGATTAGGCCGTTACTCACTGTCGTGGCTATCATGGATTTCGACCTCATCAGTAGAAACTCTTCAACGCTCTCCAACGTTCAAACTTTCTTCTTTGTAGTCTTCTTGTTGACATTATCAATATCCGCCATTATTTGTATTTATATGTTTGCCAGACGTTTACGTCATAACCTAAATTTGTAAAAAACATACAAAAAATAACTAATTTTAGTTCGCAAAAAGGTAAATATTGTGGTAATTTTTTTCCATATTCGTTATATTTCTATCTTTATTTTGGCCATCATATTTATTTTATGATTTTATTCCATGAGTTGTGAAACTCATCTCTAAGAAGTGAGTGGTCCCGTCATTTGGGGTAGCCTATGACCCTGTTCAGATGGCGCGTTTAGATGTTTGTGAAACACTAGCAAGTTATGACAATAATGAACCTAGTACCTCACGATCGCGTGATTCCAATACGCGCAAGTAAAAACGCGCCATCTGGACAGGGTCTAAGTCCAGCCAGTGACAAGGTTAATTATTTTTTCGTTAGTAGGAGTAGCAAATACATAGCTACTTACTTCCCGACGTTTCGACTGGGTTACACCAATCATGGTCGCGCGACCATAATATTTACTGTTTTTCTTATTCTGTAGCCTAGTTATGCCTGTTCGCAACTGCTGCCTGGGGTGCCAGGGCCCGTTGGCGGGCCCTTGCGGGGGCGCGGCGGAGCGTCGCGAGTGCGCCTGCGACGCGGGCCCGTGCTGCGTGCACAGCATCGGCGTCGCTTGCAAGTCGCCCTGCGGGGACTGCGGGGTGGTTCACGGGTGAGCGGCTGACTATTTCGATCTCGTTTAAAAAGCTAAATGAATTAACTTGGTCCGGCTTATATTATATTACCACGCAAAATAGGCGCTTTGACGTCGAGTTGCGGATATCAGCCCGTTGTACCAATACCAACTTGGTCCGGCTAACGAGACATTTGTTAAGTCTTCAAAAAGGAGGACGTTCTCAGGTCGCCTGAATATTGTGTTTTTTGTATTTGCATTTTTATTCTGTACTTTTTATTAGATCAGGTACCTAGCAGCAACTATTTCCTATTCACTAAAAGTATCTTTAATTTGTGCAGTTTTTTTATTGGTGCAACAGGTCCTTCCTATCCAAGATCATCAGCTTTAACAGTTGGCGACATCTGACAGAGAACATCGCACAGCAACCAATACATGGCGCTTACACAACATCTCCATAAGTTTGTGTGTTTGCTTCAGGGCACGCGGCGGCATGGCGGGCTCATACTTCAGCTGCGGTCACGGCTGCATCGGCGGCTGCACGGGCGGCCTGTGCGGCTGCTGCTGCGGGCCCGCCTGCGGCTAATAGTTTCCGATATCGTGACGTCTGGTCAAATAAACGTTTAAGCTGAAGATAATTTTTTTATTTAGTAGCACTAGCCCTCCGGTAGCAAGCTACCTATCACAGGCCCTCCGGGCGCAAGCTTCCTCATCACAGGCCCTCCGGGCGCAAGCTACCTCATCACAAGCCCTCCGCGCGCAAGCTACCTCATCACATGCCCTCCGGGCGCAAGCTACCTCATCACAAGCCCTCCGGGCGCAAGCTACCTCATCACAAGCCCTCCGCGCGCAAGCTACCTCATCACAAGCCCTCCGGGCGCAAGCTACCTCATCACAAGCCCTCCGGGCGCAAGCTACCTCATCACAAGCCCTCCGGGCGCAAGCTACCTCATCACAAGCCCTCCGCGCGCAAGCTACCTCATCACCAAGCCCTCCGGGCGCAAGCTACCTCATCACCAAGCCCTCCGGGCGCAAGCTACCTCATCACAGGCCCTCCGGGTACAAGCTAACTCATCATAGTCCCTCCGGGCGCAAGCTACCTCATCATAGTCCCTCCGGGCGCAAGCTACCTCATCATAGTCCCTCCGGGCGCAAGCTCCCTCATCATAGCCCCTCTGGGCGCAAGCTCCCTCATCATAGCCCCTCTGGGCGCAAGCTCCCTCATCATAGCCCCTCTGGGCGCAAGCTCCCTCATCACTAGCCCTCCGGGCGCAAGCTCCCTCATCACTAGCCCTCCGGGCGCAAGCTCCCTCATCACTAGCCCTCCGGGCGCAAGCTCCCTCATCACTAGCCCTCCGGGCGCAAGCTCCCTCATCACTAGCCCTCCGGGCGCAAGCTACCTCATCACAAGCCCTCCGCGCGCAAGCTACCTCATCACAAGCCCTCCGCGCGCAAGCTACCTCATCACAAGCCCTCCGCGCGCAAGCTACCTCATCACAAGCCCTCCGGGCGCATGATCTCTTGGCGCAAGTTACGGAATAGTAAAATAAAATCCTCTAATAAAATGTGACCTGAACGTATATTTTTCTAAAACGTCTCTACAAAAGACACTTGTTCCATGTTGCATCCAGTGGTGCCCCCATAGCGGGGGCCGCGCGAGTCCCGGGCGCTGCGGCGACACTCGCCTCCCGAGCTCTGGGAGGGGGAGCCCTGGCGCAGCGGGGCACAGCCCCTGCAGGCTCGACGCCGCGGCGGAGCCAACGCGCAGCTCCTTGTGTCGGCCGCAAAGCAGCCCGAAGTATTCAGCTGGAAAGAAACAAAATGCGTTAAGCTTGAAAAAAAAAAAGAACCAATAGCTAGGGCCTAGGCCTTCTGGTCTCTTGGGTAAGATTCTAGCAAAAAAACGCAAGGATTGGCGTATTAACCAAGAGGCATTCTATGCCCAGCATTGGGAGGCTACGTGATTTCTGGCCATGAATAAAAGCTACCAAGTTTACGAGAAAGTTCGTACTCATCAGTTCGCGCAGCCCCCACTCTTCTGCCCGTTCAGCAGCAGTGGTAGCAGCAGCCGTAGCATGGAGAGCAGCACGGAGAGCAGCAAGAGTAGCACGGCGCGCAGCAGGGCGCGCAGCAAGGACTGCAGCACGGGTAGCAAGGCATCTTTACAGACAGGTTTACTCGGATTCACTAGACGCGTAAAAGAGGGGAGGTTGTATGTTGATTTTTTTTTTGGATTTTCTTTCAACTTTTTTCTACTGGTTACGGCGTGTTGGGGTTGTGGAGTTTGAGGTTTGACTGACCTTCCTTCATGCTTTTGTCGCGAGGAAACTTTCGGTGCGCGTTCGAATTTATTTTTGAAATTTTATTTTTCTTTTTGTTGAAGGCCAGTATGGTAGTGGGTATGTACTGCCAAATAGTCTGATAATATTTTGTTCTAGGCAGATTATTATGGTGGTTTCAAACATCTCCTACAAAATTAATTTACTACCATAAATATATTTTTTAACACTAATCAATATAATGTTATACCTATGTACCTATGTTCATTTGGTTACTTGATTTGTACCTGGTTTACTGATCCTTGCATTAAACTTCTAGGAAGTCCATACTTCTGGTTTCATTTGAATAAAATTGCGCATCAGTAATAAAATAATTATCTATACAATATATTTATAAAGATACTTCCTTTATATCCAATAATATAATCGGACATTAAATAACGAAGAAAAAGACTTGATCAATAAACATTATGTGGGCTATTCTTACATTATTAATTCTCATATACTCGTAAGTAGATATTCTGTATGTCCGACCCATCCCAGATAAGTAGTCTGAGTCGCGTCGAGACACAATAATCTTAATGTTTTTTTAGTAATCTCAAATAGCCTACCTCATTCAACGAAATCATTTCAACCTTTCTCAGTAGTTTTCTAAAGATTCTTTCTTTTTCTAGGTCTAAGTATAGACAGTTAAGAAAGTAGTTGCTTCTAAAGAAGTCTGGACTTTAAGTTAATATTATGAAAGAAGTACTATTTATACATAACTATAGTTCATTTCAGCCAACATGATCCCTGTGACACTTCGATTTTGACAATTTTAGAGATGTCCTTGGTCAATCATTAGTCATTTACAATGAAATAATTTCGATTATTTCTGGTAATCGATAACATTTTATATGGAAATGAAATCGATTTTATTAATCTACCGAAACTTAAAGCATGATTTGTCTTTATAAATTATATTGAAAGTTTATTATTCATATATGTATGCTTTACATAGAGCTATTCGGTAAAGTGAAATAATAAGAAAAGAGTATTTTATTTATTCAGTATCCGCAAAATCACTGTCAGAAGAATCGCTAGAAGAGTCGCCGTCCCCTAAATCACTACATAGTATAAAAGAAAGTCGCCTTTTCTGTCCTTATATCCCTATGTGCGCTTAAATCTTTAAAACTACGCAACGGATTTTGATGCGGTTTTTTCCAATATATAGAGTGATTCAAGCTTCGGAAGGTTTTTATGTAAAATTTACCCGAAGCGAAGCAAGGGCGGGTCACTAGTTTATTATAAGTTGGTCTTTCCAGTCCTCTAATATCGTACTTTTTGTCTTTTCGACTACTTTCATCCAATTTTCCCGAGTGACTGAAGCAATTGTCAAGTGTTCGCAATATTGCACCCGATTATGTTAGTCCTAGATCTATGCTCTTACTACGTTCCGTTCTACAAACTGCAAAGATATTTAAAAAAAAATCTTATTACATTAAATTAAACTTAACGATACAGTTTTTCTTTTTAAAGTTTAAAATTATTTATTTTAATATTTTTCCTAATGACGACGCAATAAAATAAATAAAGCGTGCAATAAAATTATTTTCGTTTGTCAAACCTAAAATGCGTAATTCAGAACACAATGAAGTGTCACAGGGATCATCTTAGCTGAAAAGGAATATAAATAAGTCTTTACTGACTCTTTACCGCAGAGCAGTCGACGGCCAAGTGTGGTGGTTTAGGTCGTAGCTTGCCATGCGAGAGGTCGCCAGTTCAAACCCTGCCACGTATCACTGTGCTTTTCTTATTTGGAATTCATATGTACGATTATTCGACGCTTTAACGGTGAAGGAAAACATCGTAAGGAAACCTGCACTACAACGAAGAAATTCTTAGGTTGTGCAGTCAACCAACCCGCATTTGACTAAGGCCTTATCGCCCTAGTTTAGGGTAGGCCCGTGCCCCAGCAGTGGGGACGTATGTGGGCTGATGATAATGAAGAGGATAAAGGTCCGCAGATGCTAAGATTATTTAGTAATATTATTATTGTACCTTAAACATTTAATGTTTGTAGGTATGTGTTTTAACAAGACAGACAAGCACGTGAGTAGATACGTGAGAGTCGTTAACAAGTAGCGAGAAATGACATTATTTACCGAACCCTTAACCAGAGTCACGGTTATTAACGTCAGTCGACGTTCGAAATTAGCCATTCCTAGAACACTGATTAACTTGCTACGTATATTGATAATGTAAACAGTGAGTTCCGAGAACTCATGCCTCTGTTGCGTTCAGCCGATACTCCGTATAATTGGAACCAAGGCCGGATCCACGAATTTCATACTCCACTGGCTCATGCCAATCAACGACTAACTTAACTTAGTGCATAATAAGTAGAAGCTAATGCAATTCAGGTAAGAGGAACTGCCTTTCATTACATAGGCAAGGTTAGGGGTGAGAGCCATCCGGTCCCCCGTAAGTCCGATGACGATGACGAGCCAACTCTAAGACATCATCGTATGTCAGTTATGAAAAATAAAAAACATATTTAGGCATGCTACTTAGAATTTAGCTAAAGATGGAATATTTATCGAAAAACCGGGTAATTATCCGGTATCGATTCTCTATCTTTTTTTTTTGCTTATAATTATAAAGGCAAGGATATTATGTACAAGTACTTTCTATTTCACTTAAATTAATGAAAATACATAATTATTAATTAAAATGTAGGATGATATGGACATCTTGAAGCACGAGTTTGTCTTGTATTTGCGGATTTTATTTATAAAGTATATTTGAACAGACCCTCTTCAACTTTATCTTCTCGAACCTCTATGAAAGCTTGTAGCTACCTAGATTATATGACTTAGATGTTAAATGTATCTAGCCGTAGCAAGTAGGTAGATCGTTACGATAAGTTTATGGCCAAAATTTAAAATTTGTCAATATCAGATTACTTGCACTTATTGCATAACTAGCTGTGCCCGCAACTTCGTCTGCGTAGAATAGTAACTTTTGCCTGCATTTTTAATTTCAGGACGCATTTTTTAAAGAAATTACAGAAAAAATAAATAAAGCTACATAAATTATAAAAACTATTACAAAATAAAATATAATTAAACTTAGTAATTGATTAGATTAATATCCATTAAAGAACCTGAAATTGTTTACAGATTAATAGGTGATAAACAACATATCACATTTTTCATTACAAATCGGCCAACTAAAAGATAAAACATATTGTGCGTACATTTTTTTGTCTAAGCAATGATCTAGCCTGAGAGGAGAGTGGTAGCTAGGACTCACAAAATTATTTTTCACATTTTAGTACTGAAACCACGATAAAAACTTTAATTTATTTGACAGGAACAGGTTTCAATGGTTGCAAACAGCTTACTGTATCTATGTAGTTAGTACACAAAATTGATGTTTGATATCAGGATAACTTCAAAAGGTAAAAAATACAAACTACCGATCCACTGTCTCAAAATATCTATAAAGGACGTGTGTCGCCATGTGAAAAATTAATCAGTATTTGCTTTGCTACTTTGTTATGTGCCACTTTTGCGCATTGTTTTTGTATATTTCTCGTATATTGTATTGTATTCGTAATGAAACAATGAGATAATAACGTAAAGCGCAAGTTTAATAAAATATAACTTATAAATTACTTTTAGTATTTGAAGCAATATTGCGAAATAATACTGCATAGTGACATCTCTTTAACTAACCAAGAACTAAACACTCATGTCATATCAAATCTGACATGTCACACCATTTGACATGACTTGCCAGCTAAGAACGTGATAGTTGGGGAGCCCAACGGGAGTTTTTGGAGTCTTGATCAGACTCAGACTCTGTCTTGTAAGATTTTTAAATGGGAGACTCCTTGCACCCTTTCATGTACCTCTGCCGGATATGTACAATTCATACGGGAGGGTGAGAGGGTGCGTGATATTAAATAGGATAGTTGCTAATGCTAATTACAAAGACATTGTTAAAAGAATTGGGCAGGATTATGAAAAACTAATAATCTCTGACGGTTTCCATGGGGTCATGACCATAGAATCGCGCCTATAACAATTACTAAAACCTTTGACACAACAAATATCCAAGGGGCACTTGACCAGTATTCTAATGATCTATGTGATTTTATTTGTAACGATCTTTATTTACGATAACTTTCTTTAATTTTATGTCCAACATTTTTACGTGAATGTTTATAAATTTCCCTTTATTTGCTTAGAATAGCGATATCCCTCTATAATAAACATTCAGATAATATCGAACAGTCTATCAATTGGAACAACACAAACCACCAATGTAAGCCAGCAAGCAAATATTGGACAACTGACCACCTCCATACCGAAAACCAGGTAATAGAGAAATGTAGCGAATTTAACAAACCTTTGAACCTGGCCTGTGGATTATTCAAAGGTCTTCGACGGGATCACCCACATCAACCTATTTAGCTTTCTTTTCTTCAGCAAAACGTTGAACCCACATATATAAAACTTCTCCAAATCATTTACCAACAAAGCACAGCCGAAATCAAACTGCACACTGAAGGCCTTACATTCAAAATACAAAAAAGAGTTAAACAGGGTGACTCCCTATCACCAAAGCTTTCAGTAGCACGCTCCAAGAAGTCTTCAGGTCACTATGATATTCTTTGGCAACAATAGGAATTGGTGTAGAGGATAGGGGACTGATAAACTTTCGCTTTGCAGATGGCATTTTCCTAGTCGAAATACGTATACATCGAGAGAACTTGAGTTCATGCTCGAACAACTGAGCGCAGAAAGCGTTGACGTTAGACTGACGATGAATAGATCAAGACCAAAACCAAGGTCATGACCAACAGTAGCACTGGTTTGGTAGATTGCAGTCAACAGACAGGTAAAGCAATACGTAGAGGAGTAGTAGCAGTAGCAGGCAGGACAAAGAAATAATCCGCAGAGCAGACAACGCCTGGAAAAGCTTCTGGTCCATGAATGGGTATATGAGTGGTGATCTTCTTATATCACTGAACCGCAAACTCATAGACGTTTTCATACTGCCTATCCTAACACATCTTGGTCCCCCACCGAAAATCAGAAGTCCAAACTTAAGGTTTTACAAAAAGCTATGAAGCGGAGTATCATAGGTATTAGGTTAAAATAAAATATACCACCATCCACTCCCGTAATGGTATTATTGTTGGTCAAAACTGATGTAGCAATGGGCGGGGAATGTGATATGAAATGTGCGAGGATAAAGAACAATAGATGGACCAGAATTGTTACACATCGCTTGCCTGAAGACGATTTTCGCCGAAGAAGACTTAAGAAAAGGTGGTATGACGATCTGGTCCATGTATCAAAGAACTGGCAAGTCCTAGCATTAGACAGAGAGCAGTAGATGAGTTTGAAGGATCGCCCAGCAGGACGTCGATATCAACTTGAACCTCCTGCATAAAAATGTAACGCGCTGAAGTATCTCAAGATTATGTGTGTTTCAACAGACACAAAGATTAATTATAACTTTGTGGTCCAAATCGTTACAATGTCACTTTTAGGGATTATTGAACATGCACTTTGAATGCGTGACACGGTCAAATAACTTTTTTCTTTCAACAGCTTGTTACCAGGTAGCCCTCTTGTATTAATCGCTGTCCCCCGACTTATAAAGAAAGTGTAATATACTTTTCGTAATCTTTCTATTCCGATTCCATATCGTTCGAGTAACTGCAAATCTAGCCATTTACCTCCCCTACTATGACGTTTTGCTCAATAAAGTAGTCCTTATTGTCCTAGTCAGAAGGTTCATTTTGGTCGATATACTTTTACCATTTTTGTACGTGATCTAATAAAGTTAGATTTTTAACTATCCTACAGGAATTTCTGTGACTAAAAGTATTTAAGATCTTGACCGGGGATGTATGGTACCACCATACAAAATTTCATTTAAATCGGTGTAATAGTTTCAGAGATCTATCATTTATTTAGGTTTTTTGAATATCCCACGGGAACCAGTTAACTGTCAGTGATTTAAAGTATCCTATGCATTTTTCCGGAATTTAAAATACCTTCGTGTAAACTTTCATTTAAATTGGTTCAGCCGTTCAGGAGGTCAGTCGAAACAAACAAACAAACAGACAGAGACACAATTTTTTTTAAGTATGGGGACGTGTTCTACTACTCTCAAAACATATCCCTGACTTGTTTTTTTTGCGTTTTTCAAAAAAGTACAAGAATTTTTACCTCTACGTTTTTATTATAGTATAGATGTCGCGTCAGGGGAGGCCGGCGGCGACATCAGAGGGTCGTTGCTATCGTTAGGTTCGCTACTCTTCATTCTGTGGGCTGCGTAGGGTCTTCAGGCAATGAATAACACCACATACAATAGTTACAGTTTTATTCTTGTTCGGCGATCGTAAGTTCACATCAACGAAATAACATTATGGTCGATATAATCACGATAACCAATACTGCCCGGTCACCAGACAAGTCCCGGAGACGACCTATCGAATCTGAATCCAAATCGTAACCGTCCTCTCAACTCCATTATTTCATGAGGTCAAAAATAATCCAAATCATAAAACAAAATACGTCGGGCCATGTCCAAACGAATTCGACTGTCACTTTTGACAGTCGCGTTTGAGTGACCGGCCAGTATTATTCGAATGCAACAAACAGTGTTTCATAAATCAAGCTAAGCTAAACTCCTTGTTACATAGCACCGTATAGTGAACTTCACTCGCTCGCTCGGGCTCCCGCTATCCTACACGGCCATTCTGACGTTTAACCCGTCCTCGGGTGTTGTACCTGAGAACAAAATGAAACCAAAAGAGTAAACCGTTCGGCCATCCCGGCTAAAACTTATTCAAGAGCTTCTGCTTACAAAATTTCACTTTACTTAACATTGAAATGTTTGACCGACAAGTTCCCAAGATCAACTGTCAATGAATCTGCAACTAAGGCATTACTCAGCATATCCAATTCATTAATAACACAAGTCTAGACACACACCACCCCTGACGATTGCAATACTCTATTCCATGTCTCAATCTCATATCTCTCTATTCAAAGTCCGGACAAATGTTTTAGTTCGATCAGCATGCAGTGATCAATTAAGACCAGCCTACTGCATCGAGCAACACCGTCCCTCTCACTTTGAAATAAGTCTCATAGATTCCAACCAAGTGCGTCCGTTCTACCAGTCATGTAAGCAACTCACAGTGACCGTACAACACCAGTGTGTCCCTTCGACCAGGCTAGACCGGAGTACAAGAGTGCGTTCCTTCGACCAGACTGGACCGGACGACATCTGTGTCCCTTCGACCAAACTGGACCGGACGACATCTGTGTCCCTTCGACCAGACTGGACCGGACAACATCTCTGCATCCCTTCGACCAACCCGGACCGGACAACACATACACAACTACTATCCAGTCCATCGGATACTCTCATGGCTCAGTCCATCGGCCATTTCAACTAAAGGTAACTCAGTCCGTCGGTTACCCGTACCATCAACATGTGTCATTAAATAAACCAACAATCATTATCATCGTCAAAGTCATTATCATTAGCATTGTCCAACTCTTTGGGAACTTATCGTGCTACTAAAATTCAAAGATTTCAAAAAGCATCTATCGCATTTGCATAGGGAAAACCAAAACCAAAACCTCAATTACTTTAAGAAGGGCCTTTAAACTTAGGGTCCAACTCTGTCTGATTCCTTTCCTCATCATCAAGGACAGCAGTTTAGTGACCACTACATACTGTGCCTTAACATCACACTTCCTTGGTGAATCGACCTCAAAGGATGTCTGAAGTCTAAACATAAAAACAATGCACCTGAAGTAAGATATCCTCTTAGTATCTGTCTTGCGTTCATGGTGTAAGGAGTTTGTTGCTCCCCTTGCGGCTGCTCCGTAGTAGCCGTCTGTTGTCCTGCAGCTCAATTCCCATTTATTTCCACCGATATCTGGAGTACAAGGCATGGCTTCTGAAACAAAGATTTCTCACAGTAGACAACTGACTGGTAAAGCGTTTAAGAATCACCGTTCAATTACCTATCTTAATTGAAGTGAAACCAACAATTAATCTACTTGCTTGTTTGAGAGACTAAAATTATTTGCTTTCTAATGTCAAGCTAGATTTTCATTGAATTGAAAATGACAGGTTTTTCCTCTTTTTCTAAACTGCCGGTAGCAACCACAAATTGCTGTAAGTCCAATAACTTTAATCAGGCACTTCATAGGTCGCATAATCTTTCATGTGATTTGTGGCTACTTGTAATTAACCAAAACACTATTTTGACCGTTACTATTATGAGAGATATCTGCATTGAAACCGACTATATAGACTTCTCAATAAAATCGCAACAGTATGAAAAAGACTCACAATTATTCAGCAAATGATCTCATGGTTTGCTTACAAAGCAATATCCACTCGACGCTGGCTGAGTACGTTGGTTGAGGCACCGTTGCTTGACGATCACTGGCCGCCGTTGCACGACGACACCTTAATGCGTAGTGGCCCTTGCCACCACATTTGAAGCATGTAACATCTTGCTTTTCACGTACGGTTTAGCGGCGTGCGTAGTTGCAGCTCCGCCGAGGGGCCGCGGTTGGTCCGCTTCTTATCAGGTCGCTTGCCAATTTGCCGATAGTGAAGTCATCAGACAGGAAGCATAAACGGCGAAGCATTCGCCCTCCTTAGCAGCTGGCGTCTCAATGCAGCGATACAGAGGTAAACGGTGTCATAGCAAGCACGCAGGTCGTTGTTAGACTTGTCCGGGTCAAATTCGGGCAGTGAAATCTCATCAGCCGATGCAGTAGGCTTGATTTCATCGATCAGGCTCATCATATTGCGGTTCTGCGACTCCAAGTACACGCAGGAGAGATTCATCTAATCCGGGTACACTCGTGGTATTTCTTCGAGCCCGAAGTGAATCCCACTTCTGATGTCGCGTCAGGGGAGGCCGGCGGCGACATCAGAGGGTCGTTGCTATCGTTAGGTTCGCTACTCTTCATTCTGTGGGCTGCGTAGGGTCTTCAGGCAATGAATAACACCACATACAATAGTTACAGTTTTATTCTTGTTCGGCGATCGTAAGTTCACATCAACGAAATAACATTATGGTCGATATAATCACGATAACCAATACTGCCCGGTCACCAGACAAGTCCCGGAGACGACCTATCGAATCTGAATCCAAATCGTAACCGTCCTCTCAACTCCATTATTTCATGAGGTCAAAAATAATCCAAATCATAAAACAAAATACGTCGGGCCATGTCCAAACGAATTCGACTGTCACTTTTGACAGTCGCGTTTGAGTGACCGGCCAGTATTATTCGAATGCAACAAACAGTGTTTCATAAATCAAGCTAAGCTAAACTCCTTGTTACATAGCACCGTATAGTGAACTTCACTCGCTCGCTCGGGCTCCCGCTATCCTACAAGTATATGAATAAAACCATTACAATTTACATCACATAGGTACAATGATGTGATCCCGTGGTAAGTAGTGCTCAAGCACTTGTGTTACGGGTATCAGAATCAACAGTGGATACACAAATATACTTAAATATATTTTAGATATATTTAGAACTGCCTTAAGCATTCCCTCAATAACTCCGCAATAATATGGATTTTGTAGTCTTGATTGAAGGCATCAGCTGTCAGTTACTGCCTCCTTTACGAGCCCTCGCCCCACTGCGGACCCATAGGTCGGTGTGACTGGCCTCCCCGTCAAAAGATGGTGCATTAAACACCAGCTACTATTCCTGGTTGAAAGCGCAATGCCCAGCTTATCCATAAAACACTGCGACATCATCAGCATAAGGCTTTATGTTGATGTTCCTATAATTAAGGTAGGTACCTATACAATATTTAATCAGATTGTGACAATCTTGGTTAGGCATTAGGTACCTTCAAGAAAGTATAGTAAAGTACATACAACGGTGTATACTAACTGGGTAAGTACATTTACGTGAAAATTCGGGGACCTGTAAACAATGAGAATGGTGTGTAACGAGAATTCTAGACATGTTGCGTACCAAATTGCAAATAAATAAAGGCAGTATCCCCAATTCTGGTAACGGGTACGAACCCGGGACCGTTCGCGGAAGCTCGCCGAGCGGGTTCTGGGTAGCGCGGCGGCCGCGTGCCTACCGGGAAACGCAGATTTGGACTACCTACCTACTTAGGGTCTGGCTGTTGCGGACTACGCATACCTATTTTCATTGTAGGTAGGTTAGTAGTAGGTTTTAACGTATTCCCCATATTTAGTTCTATAATATTATAGGTATACTCTCATATGGTGTCTTACTTAGGTATTATTCTTAAAATTCGCTAGGATTTTAGTTATAAAAAAATTGAGAAAAGTAGGTACTGACAGATTAAATAACATCCAAACCACCACATGTGCTTTACCTAAAATTTATTGTTATACCTTGCAAATATTGAAGGGGATTCCAATATAGTTAATTTCGAGAAATAACCATTGAATTATGCCGCTAATGCAAATAGAGCAAACACATACTAAATGTATTATTGAAGTTTCCATTAACGCGCACACGTTTATTTCTATGGAAATGATAACAAAAACCAAATGGTATTGTTATGCTTCCAGGGAAATTATAATCCCTCTGAGTAGGGCTAGCAACATTAAAGAATTATTTTTTTAAGTACGTAGGTCTACCTACATACCATTTAATAAATTAATATTTAATACCCTTGTATTGTGTCAGAAATAGGACAAATATAAATAATTTGTATTAAAATTGGTGCTATAACGTTAGGCTTGTCTATTGGCTATATCTGTAATTGTTTGACACAACAACACATAATATATAATATATAAATTGTTGTAAAGTGTAATTATGTTCTGATACAACTTAAATAAATAGTTATAAATATTACACAACATCACATACATAGATCTGATCTCAAGCACTTGAGTCACAGATACCAGAATCAACAGTGGATACACAAATGTCCTTTAAAACATTTAATAACACACCCAGAAACGTTTGTCCCAGGTGGGAATCGAACCCACGACTCTTGTAAACTTAGTAGTGATTGTGGGTCACTAACTAACCACTGTTCCACCGAGCCAGTTGCTTATACACTTGTGTTACGGATATCAAAAACAACAGTGGTTTACACAAATATACTTACAAACATATTTAATAACACACCCAGACAGACATGGATGTTCGTCCCAAAAATATTTGGAATCAAACTCCTTTACTCGGCATCGTATCTAGTCCATCACTAACCACTATTCCACCGAGCTAGCCTAAGAAACAAATGTTAGTATCTATCTGTACATTTGTAGAGAGCTCTTCATACAGATATCTCTCTAGATTATGTAGGGGTCCAAACTACTAAGCACTTAAGACCAGGAATTGTCTTCTCTCAACGATTTTCAAAATAACAATCTATTTTCCGAGGTGCATTAGGATTAAACAGCAGAACTATTTATATGAACACAGAGTTATGTACGCTATCTGGTAACCATAGCAAAGTATGTATTTCCATTGTTCGATTATGGCACGCGTTCAATGTTTGTGGTGAATTGCCGGCCCTACGCGACCATTTCCAGAACTGACAACCGCATACTCCATTTTATCATTGTTTACGAATTTTGGATGCTACAACATTCGCCAGTTCCATCCTTAAAACATAACATAGGTAATAGTCCAGTCATTTAAGCTTAAATTAGGTAAGAATCTCGGAATTCGAGATACCCAGCTGTAAGTCTGTAAATACTTGTATATTGACGTCCTAAAAGTTGTCTCAAAACCTACATATTGTAGGGTGTACGCAACTATTTTTTTTTCAAAGTCAAATGTCACAAATGTCAGTTTTATGAACTTTTGAGCGAAACGGGAAGTTTTATCATAAAAGTGTGTAGGAGAAAATTACTTATCTTTTATTTATCTATAAAATTTTTCTGTACGTTTTATTCCTAAGATTCACCATTTCAGAGATACAGCGATGCAAATAGTTGAAAAAGTTGTATTTTCAAAAGCTTCCAGGCCCACGTGCGATTGTGCTAGACAGTTAAAATTTTCACGAATGATGTATTTTAGTAGCCTCTATAACATCTAATACTAGAAAAAGCCTAAAACCAATGTTTAAGTGGGTTCTCATACAAAAACTATGTTTTTTTTCTCTCACACTTGGCCGGTTTTTAACGTGGTTACCCCAGTAAACCTATTCCAGACGACACCTATTATACGTGAAGAACACGTTGTTTATATGAAAGCCTAGTTAAATAATTGTTTTATGTTGTTTTTAGTACTATACATATACGTTTCAGTACATTTAAACTGCTTATTATGGGTCAAAAAGTAAGAAATAACCAATTATTGGAATTTCTGTTTGAAGTATAACTGAACAAAAATACATTTTAAAAATGTTAACTGTCCATCTAACTCTATTATGAACGTGAAGATCCATATTAACCAAATTTAATTTAATGAAACGCAGAAATCTTGAATCTTCTGAATACTGAAAACAACACAAAACAATTATTTAACTAGGCTTCCTTATAAACATCGTGTTCTTCATGTATAAAAGGTGTCGTCTGGAATAGGTTTACTGGGGTAACCACGTTAAAAACCGGCCAAGTGTGAGAAAAAAAAACCATAGTTTTTGTATGAGAACCCACTTAAACATTGGTTTTAAGCTTTTTCTAGTATTAGATGTTATAGAGGCTACTAAAATACATCATTCGTGAAAATTTTAACTGTCTAGCACCATCGCACGTGGGCCTGGAAGCTTTTGAAAATACAACTTTTTCAACTATTTGCATCGCTGTATCTCTGAAATGGTGAATCTTAGGAATAAAACGTACAGACAATTTTTATAGATAAATAAAAGATAAGTAATTTTCTCCTACACACTTTTATGATAAAACTTCCCGTTTCGCTCAAAAGTTCATAAAACTGATATTTGTGACATTTGACCTTGAAAAAATAATAGTTGCGTACACCCTACAATATGTAGGTTTTGAGACAACTTTTAGGACGTCAATATACAAGTATTTACAGACTTACAGCTGGGTATCTCGAATTCCGAGATTTTTACCTAATTTGACTGGACTATAATATAACTAACACTGATACTACACACCGATTTAAAAATGTCAGTAATTCAATAATACAATTCCAGTTATCGTTCCATTTTAATTTATGTATTTACGAATGTTTACTCTACTCATAAGTAGCTTCTTAAAGGTTAACTTTTTAATTATGAGAGTTAAGATAATATGTATTTGGAGATTTATCATTTATGAAACATCTCGCTACTACGTTAGCGTATGTCCTTAGTTAGTATTATAATTATTTTTATTTAGATGAACATTAAAAGTAAACATTACAAAACAACAAAGGATTTCAAATGAAACTCATTTAAGTTTAATGTAGATAGGTAATTTTAGCCCATAGTCGGTATACCTTATTAACTTTAATGGCATACGATTATCCTGGTACGATACTGCGACCATGGCTAGTTACATTGGAAATAAATAATAGTTTCACAGAATTAAAAATATTGCAATGTTGCAGCTGTAAAATCCGATAATCGACGCAGACACGAGACTTCCATGAAAGCTGAATCATGGATATATAGGCACCCATGTTATTGCAGATTTGTAATAAAGATGTGTTTCCCCTTACGGAATCTATTTAAAAGCTAGGGCCGCACCGCACTTATGCGAATTAGGCGATGGTCTTGAGCGACAATAGGATTGGAAATACCCATTGAATCATAAAATTGGGAAAAGAATATAACGGAAAAGAAGTGCTGCTGTTTATTACTTATTTATCTTCGAATCCCTTTCCGGATGTTCCAGCATGTGCATGCGTGAGTGACATAAGAGGTGATATGTATATTATTAATATTGGGGATACAGCCCTCCTAGCGGCACTCCGGCCGGGGCCTACTTACAGCCTCCCTAGCGGCACTCAGAGGCCCTACAAGCCTCCTTAGCGGCACTCAGAGGCCCTACAAGCCTCCCTAGCGGCACTCAGAGGCCCTACAAGCCTCCCTAGCGGCACTCAGAGGCCCTACAAGCCTCCCTAGCGGCACTCAGAGGCCCTACAAGCCTCCCTAGCGGCACTCAGAGGCCCTACAAGCCTCCCTAGCGGCACTCAGAGGCCCTACAAGCCTCCCTTGCGGCACTCAGAGGCCCTACAAGCCTCCCTTGCGGCACTCAGAGGCCCTACAAGCCTCCCTAGCGGCACTCAGAGGCCCTACAAGCCTCCCTAGCGGCACTCGGAGGCCCTACAAGCCTCCCTAGCGGCACTCGGAGGCCCTACAAGCCTCCCTAGCGGCACTCGGAGGCCCTACAAGCCTCCCTAGCGGCACTCGGAGGCCCTACAAGCCTCCTAGCGGCACTCGGAGGCCCTACAAGCCTCCCTAGCGGCACTCGGAGGCCCTACAAGCCTCCCTAGCGGCACTCGGAGGCCCTACAAGCCTCCCTAGCGGCACTCGGAGGCCCTACAAGCCTCCCTAGCGGCACTCGGAGGCCCTACAAGCCTCCCTAGCGGCACTCGGAGGCCCTACAAGCCTCCCTAGCGGCACTCGGAGGCCCTAAAAGCCTCCCTAGCAGCACTCGAGAGGCCCTACAAGCCTCCCTAGCGGTTCTCCTGGGCTACAGCTTTACTGGCATTTTAACATTAGACGACGTACTATTCCTACTAGCAAAATTATAAGCATTTTATTTTGAACCAACATTTTATTTTTTCATTTTATTCTTAAGTTACGATCACTGAATATACAACGGTGAACATCACGTGGCGGCTCCCCTGGATCTAGCGGGTCACCTTCACCCGCGTCCAGGTCAGGCATCTTGTACGTTACACAGGACTCACTAGCGCGGATGATCCGCTAGTTAACAGCTCGTGCCGCAGGGGGGCGGCGGCCCGCAGGGGGGGCTGGGGCTGGGCCCGCAACAGGGGGACGGCCCGCACGGCCCGCAGCACGGCGACGGCCCGCAGCACGGCCCGCAGCACGGCGGCCGGCAGAAAGACGGGCAAGGGTTGAAGCACGACGGCGGGCAAGGCCCACAGCAAGGCGAGGGCGGCGGGCACGGGCCGCAGCACGGCGAGGGCGGCGGGCACGCAGGCGGCGGGCACGGCCCGCAGCAGGGCGATGGAGGGCATGGAGGCGGCGGACACGGGCTTCCGCAGCACGACGGCGGCGGACACGACCGCGGCGGGCACGGGCCGCAGCACGAGGGCCCGCAGCACGACGGCGGAGGGCACGGCGAGGGCCCGCAGCACGGCATGCAGGGCCCGCACGGCCCGCAGCACGGCCCGCAGCAGCAAGGGAAACAGGGACCGCAAGGACCGCAACACGCCATTCTCTCGAGCAAAAGTTAAAAGCCACGCGAGTTCTCACTAGGTCAATAAGTTACACTTGAAAATTTTGATCCTAGTTTTTTTGATCGTTTTTAATATATTTTAAAGTTTTTTTTTTATAAAAAGATGTGTCCTGTGTAAATTTTTGTAAAAAACTGACTTTTTCAGTGACTTGTCAAAAAGGTAGTTTCAGAATTTGAATTTACATTCTTTTCTGTATTGTATGTATCTGTATTAAGCCAGACATGTTTGAAGGACATAGGTTAACACAAAGTAGAAAGTGTTTACATTTAAATAGCTTTATGATAAGCTTTCCGTCAAAGCCCCCCTATCCACATCGGACATGATTCACAATACAACAAACATGCAGCAGTCCTATCACATTTTTCCTTACCAGTTTTCCTATTCCTATTTTTTTTTTACAAGAACGCCGGAGCAAACTGCTCCTCTTTAACATAAGCAGGTATTATTCTAAATCGCAAACTGCATCATTAGCATTACAAATGGCGGATGGAAAATGGAAAGCGACCAGGGGTCGTCAACAATGCTGGCATTACAGTTGCGCTTGTTTCCTGATAGTGGGCCCGCAGTGGATAGGCAGCGGAGCGGGAAATGAGTTCTTCGTAAGTCTGCTTACTCGTAAACGATGTTGCGCCACGGTCGCGAGGTAGCGTGTACTGCACTAACCATTCGCAGAAGGGACACTTGTAAGTTCTAAGTAGGTTACTTTGAATCCGATATTGCAAGTTACCATTAGCGTTAGGTAATTCATAAAAAAGTTTCCCCTTGCGCATTTTGTGCGTAGGTACTGGGCTAATCATCTCTAAACTGTACTTCTTAGTTGAAATCCGATTTATTATTCTTGAGTATAAGTATTGTTGATATTTGTTTAAGCACTAAGTATGTATAATACAAAAAAATCATAAATCCTCCTCATAAAGTTCTATCGTGTTTTTGAATAACTTATTTGTTGTATAGGTACGAGTTCCTCATGTTTTATAAAAAATAAGTGTTTCATGATTGCTATTGTGTTCATTGGTGGTTAAGCGCCAAATTAAATTAATTTAGAAGTGATGCTCTGAGCTCAAAGTGCTCTCTGTACCTACAATACAAGACTGGGGGCAAACTGTGTGGATTGGCGGTTTCCGGCGCGCTTCCAGTGAACCTGCGCGCGCGCCGCCCGCACCCTCGCCTGGGGTCCTGCACATTTATTGTATCTACTGATATTCAAATGTAATTATTGGCCGCAACTTATTTATTAGAACTTCTACAGGCGCTCGTCACGCCCATGGTCACGTCTGTTCCCACAATCACAACATCAATTATTTCAAACAAATACTCAATTCAAAATAAATAAACGAATAACCAGAATTGTGCAGTTCTGCTCACCTAAATTTCGAATATCGGGAAAAATATGTAATGATGATGTGTGTAACAATTAACTGCATTGCAAGAAATAAGATTCCTTCCGTATAAATAAAAACAATATGAATAATTTAAAGTCAAACATTTATTAACTTCGTGCAATATATTATTTCATATAAAATACATATTTACTTACTTATTCAGGTTTCAGAGCATGAGCTTGGAAGGTTAAACTTAAGCTTCTAAGGTAGCAGCCACAATTTTTTTTTAAATTTATAGACAAACGGTCCTTTCACTAATGGAATAGAATAGGGTCAATCTTGAAAGCAAAAAAAAACACTGTCCGAGGGCAAAAACTACCCATAAAGTTTAAGTTTTAATGTAAGAATTTTTTTGCTGTTTCTTTAATGTGTAAATTAAATGGGGCACAACGAAAAAGGTGTTTATTTCAGCTTTAACCATCTGAAAAAAAATTTCGAAGCCTTAATATTTGATTCCCTTGGGCTGTCCCTTTGTCATTTTTTTAACAAACCGTTAACAATTTACCTATTTATAGTCATAATTTTAAGATTTTTTGTGATTTAATAGTTAAAGGGTGAGTTATTTAATGATTTAAAAAATACACCAAGTCTGTGCCAATCACTGTTTTGTGATTACAAAATGGTTTGTGTTTGTCCGAGTGCAACGATTGATTCCCTTGGCGCGTCACAAAATGCCACCTGTCTTGCTTTTATAAAAGTCTACGGCGAAGGCGTGCACATCAGCAAGTAGCTCTAGTCGCGCTCTTAACATCATGAGAAGAGGTTTCCTGCTCGACGGTTCCAAGCCGGATTTATGAAGGTTTGAATTTGATTCCCCTGGTTTTGTTTCACTAGGTCATTGATTACCCTGACCACTTTTAAAAATATTTTTTGATGATTAGGAATTTCTTAACTAGGATTAATAGTAGGGTATATAGGACTATTAATCGTTTTTATAATAATCATTGGCAAAAATCAATCCATTGAAACAAAATCGAAAAAAGATTAACTTTTCTTGACTCCCCTGGCATTGATTCCCCTGGCAAAATACCAGGGAAATCAAAGCTTCCTTACATTATCATACTCTCATATTATGATTATAGGTTACGCACCCCAGAAGAGTCAGCCAGGTCATTCAACATCTGTTGTAGGTCCCGCAGCGTCTCTACTGACTATGTTGGTGCCTCGTCCTTTCCAGTACAGTGCCTTGAACAAATCCTCCATTGCATTTGTGAACAACTTCGGGGAGATGACGCCCCCTTGTCTTACTCCTTGCTGCAATGGTATGGGTTTATTTGCTGATTCAATACTTGGACGGATATGGTCGCGGCTTGGTAGAGGCATTTCATCACCAGGTTGTATTGCCAATCAACTTGGGATCGCTGCAGGGACTTAAGAACTGACCAGTCATAGTCCACAAATGCTAAACATAGGGGCTGATTATACTCTTCGGTCTTCTGTTTATATGTCGCACTGTGTGGATGTGGTCTATGGTGGTGTATCCAGCCTGTTTCGATGGTTGGAATTCGTCGAGTGTTTGCGCAAGATGGTGCATGATTACTCTCCGAGACTGCCGGCTTTGAAGCAGCAATGTTCCCATTCGCTGTAGTCAGCTTCGTCAGTTGGCTTCCTTTGAGAGATTTTAAGAACACCTTTGACCCCCGATTCTGTTCAATAGCTTTCTCGATTGAGAGAGTATTGTAGCACTGGAGGTCGCGTGGCACAAGTTTATTGATCTCTCGGTTGAGTGTTCGAGCTTGCAATGTAGTAGCGGGTGGGTCTTTACGTCGCTGCCTCATTAGCCTCAAAGTCTCCTCGGAAAGTTTAGACTTCCTGGCCCGGCCCCTCATGCCGCAAATCTCGATCTTTCCTCCCTGGGAACATGCATCATATTTTGATTTGATTTTTCAAGATTCTGGTTAATGTCAGTTGAGGTTTCCACTGCAGCAATTCGGTTCGCCAGGTTTGACAAAAAAGTTTCAGATCCTTTCATTTTCTGGAGCGGAGTAGGTTGAAGTTTAGACCTCATCAAGCGAACACGTTTGGCTTTGAAGTCGATATTCAGAGTGCCTCGAACAAGTCGGTGATCACTGTTGATTTCGGAGACATCTCTGAATATGTGCCGCCTAACCGCCCTGATAAAGTCGATCTCGTTCTTAGTTAAAGTATCGGGACTTTGCCACGTCCACTTCCTTTGAGGCTGCTTCTTAAAGAATGAGTTCATCAAGAAGAGCCCCTCACGTTAGAGGAATTTGACAAGTATTGTAGGGGGTCTTGGTGGTAAAGTAGAGGGCCTTCGGTATGTCATCGAACATTTTCTCCAGTTCATCGTCTGAGTGCGAAGAGGTCAGTGTGTTCACATGCAACACTTTGAAGCTAAGACTCTTGGTGAGCTTAATCATGCTACCCTCGAAACACTAGACATTTCCACTAAGTTGTCAAAGAGGGACTTATTGAGGAGAAAACCGACGCCAACTTGAGAATGTTAGTCTCGCTCGTGGAAGTACAGTAGGTGTCCTGATTCTAGGGTTATGGTGTCCGCTCTCGCTTTTCGGACAACCACAGAAAGTGCCACCTAATCTTCTCAAGCTCTACCTCAAGTTGCGCCAGATGCGAGTCGAGCCGTAGCATGCGTCCGTTATATGTCGCCAGGGTTAGTGTGTGTTGGTAGCCTCTCGTAGCCCGGGGATTCTTAGCACCCGCCGTCCAGCCGTAACCATGGTCGCCACCATGACCAGGAACAGCGGCGCTGCCGGGAACTAGAGGCTAAGTATAATTTGATAGTTTTTAGATAATTATGTTGATTTGCTATAGTAGATTGATAGTTCCTTAAAGATAGATATTGTTGTTTTGTTTTTTATAATACTTCTTTTAAAATCAATAATGACTCTAAAGAACCAAAATGAAACCAAAATACTGGTAAGTTTAATTAAAATAAACGATTATTCTATACAAAATGTTTTTATTTTGATTACCCTGGCATCTTGTATTGATTCCCCTGGCACCAAAATTTTAAAGTCATATATCTTTTTATCTAAACATGTGACAGTGATGCCTATTAGAGAAATATGTTCACAATGAGGTGTTATTTAGCCTTATGATAGTAAAAGTTTAAACTCTTATGTTTTAAAAAGTGCCAGGGGAATCAACCAAATACGTCCAATTTCAAGATTGACCCAATACCGTTATTAATCTGTTGCCCCCGGGGTTGTGTAGGGGTACGCTTGCTTGTTGCTCGCCATGCTGTTATACAGTTACGGGTATCGACCGTTAAAACCACTTTTATACTTCCTAATCCTTAAATGATAACCGACCGACCGAAACACATTTTTATTAGATTATAATACAAACATATACAACTATGTATAAACAATAACTGTACAGACTACGTAAATAATAATATGACGACGTAAATTATGTAAGTGGTAGGTATACTATGTTTCTTGTTGTACGTACATATAAAATGAAGAACCTATGGGAGGGTTGTCGTAGGACTTTAACTTTTATTAGGCAACTTTAATTTACCTGAATAAAATTTCGATCGATAGGTTGCAGATCACCACAGTAGGTAGTCCTTAAACAAAACGGTTTGCGACCCCTGCCAACATCCGCAGCGCCTTCCCACGACAAATTGTGCGGAGATCAACCAAATAGTCTACTGATTGCTCGCGACTACCGGCACTCACATACAGTTACCCTACGGTACACATATTACTATGTAATGATTTGTGTACTTAGTGTACGTTCCCTGTATTGTACGTACTTAGACATAATCAGACGTGGCATTTAGGTAGTTTCGATAGGTTAGGACTAGGTGCTGCCAAGAGCCAGAGCCAGAGTGAGGAAAATGCCACTTAAAGGTTATGGAGATGTAGATATCAGGATTCAACGTTTTGGTAATGTTACCTAGTAGGTATACTAACACGTTTTTTCAACTTGGCACTTGGGTGGAAAATACTTGCTATATTGGAGAGTGCGTCAACTATTTTAAACATATTGGTAGGAAGCAATTATTGCTTAGTAATCGTCCAACTCTACGAGATATTTAAAGGTTATACGAACCTTATTAATGTCGTTTGTTTACATATAATTTTTTTATCGTACAAAAAATGGTATTATACAGTTACACCTGCATCATATGGCTAGAAGCTAAAACGTGTACTGCATTTAAATTATTTTTAGATATTGGCACTTTGTCTTACTGCCACGTTCAATTTGATGCGTCCACTTTTGATAAACATGTTAAGAGCGACATTGTATAAAAACTAAATGGCACGCGTCTACTCATAAAAATTTATAAAGCAATAACAACCAACTAATTGGTTATTAAAGGCAGAGGGTAGGTGGATTGTTATGATAATGGGATTGCAACCACTGAAGGTACAGCCCGTAGTGACCCACTGCATTCGTTATCTATCTACAAGATCGTCTGTATGTTATCTACAAGTGTCAAGAGTCCACTTAGCATACCGTGCCAACCAATAATTAAGACCACACTTAACAATTGTTTGTTTTACTTAGGAATGGTTTGTTTACATGTATTTAGTTACATTATAATGTTAAAAATAAATCTTAAAACTACTACGTGCGTACACAAATTCTAGAAAAGAAATGCATGTAAGTAAAACTGGTAAAACTAAAAACTATTAAATGAACAAAACTGACATATTATTGTTTTATTCATACATTTTAACAATTTTCTATAACATTTTGACCAGTAACAGACAGTAAATAATTATGTACGTTTTTTACATATACTACTTTAAATGGGTAAAGCTCGTATAAATAAATGTTATACATAAATTGTCTGGAACCCAACGTAAGGCAATTAATTGTTTGTCTGGTGTGCTATACCAGAGCCGCTCTAAGTTGGCCGATTTGCTGCATGTCAGACTGACTGCACTAGTGAGGGACAACGGCAAAATTGCCGAAGTATATAAGTAACAGTTATTTCCACTTTATAACCAAGCAAGGTCTAATTATAACAATTTTTTATTAAAAGGGTCGATCAACTTTTATTTGTCATGTCAGTATTGTGTTGTGTCCCTGACCAATAATCGCAGTTCTAAATAAAATTCATTGGTTTTTGACATATGTAGCATTTCGTATGTTATTGAGCAAATAAACCAGTAAATAATTTTTAAAAAAATCACTATTATGCTTGATTTTTATGGTTGTCCGACTGAAAAACCATCTGATATAGTGATTTATTGTGTGTCCCCCAGTAGGTTAGTAAAATGAAACATTACTTTATACAAAAAAAATATATGGGGCGATTTATTGCGCTTGTACATAATTATTTATTGCAGTGTCTATAATGTCTCTAGCATATAGATTTTTGTCTAATTAAAAATTTTATCAATTTTTAGGCATGTTCATTTTTGTCCCTCATATATTTGAATATCCTTATGTTCACCGGACAACGGCAAAAAAGTCCCGAAAACAAAACACAGGTGGTGTGATCAGTGCCTTGACAACAAGTCGATTAATTCATTGACAGCACTCGCCCAACCGCCATTTCGAATTCATCTTTTCCGCGTCGCCAGTCGGCCGAGTGTGTCTTGAAGAAGTGGGTGGCTTTATTGTGTGTCTACCGGACAACCGGCATAAAAACTTAAGTATTTGACATATCTCAGTAAATTAAAGTGGAAAATATTCTATTTAGTCTATATTTTTACTGCGCGTAGGACCTAAATCAAAATATCATTATTTATTACCAGGGTGCTCAAATACAGATAAATGTCACTCGGACAACCGGTCACTTGGGCAACCAAAACCGTTGTCCATGGGACATTTTGGTTGTCCTTAGGACAAATTTAATAGAATTGGCATAAAAAAATACTTTATCTTCCATTTATTAGTCACGTCATTGAAGACACATTCACATTGTAGTTTTGTTTTACATAAAAAAACAAATACAGGCGATTTCTATCCTAGTATTTCCTTCGAACTCCCGAGTATGTCCTATGGACAACCGTATATGTCCACTGGACAAACACTTTGTCCCTGACTCTGATAGATACATTATTGTCATAAATACTTTCAAAAAAACAGAGAGCCTTACAAAATTTTCAAATATGAATGAAAATATAAACAGTGAATTCATAGACTGTTAAATATTACTCTATAAATTATTATTTTATTAGTTAAATGAAAAGTTTGTTACATTTGAAGGTCATCGTTGCCCAGGGGACAATATTATTGGGAATAACTTATTAATCAAAAGCCATGTCATTTATTTGTGGATAATAAATCAAAATATGTCCTATATTTAATGAGAATAAAGTGACGATTTGCAATTTGACTGAATTTTTAACGTTCAGAAGCCTATTTAGTTCAGTTGTCCAAGATACTACTTTAGCTAGAGTCATGTGGCTTTCGGAGTCAAATTTACTATTTTATTTTAATATATTGCACTGCTCTATGTGAATTCTTAAAATATAAATAATAATCTAGTGCAAATGTGTAAAACAAACTTAATTGACGAATAAAATTTAAAAATGAAAAATTTTTACTGATGTACACTTAAAAGTTGATCGACCCAAAAACATTTATTCACATCCAGAAGATTGAATTGAAGTTTCTTATTTAAAAATATATTTATTTTTAAAATACAATACTTATTAAATCCTTCATCCTATTTAAATAAAATACCTGGTGAGTATTACCCACTACGTCACTATGAAAACGTGTCAAACGGCGTAACCTTGTAAAAGCGTAAGACACAGTGGAAATTTTACGTTTTCTTTTTATAATTCAATGATTTAAAGTAATAAAAGACAAATAATTTGATAATTAGGTGCATTTGACATTTTGAAATAACGTCTTATTTTTAAAAGTTGTTCTTTATGATTCGGTAAATATGCTCCTCTTAACAAGGATAAATGAAAAATATAAAATAAAAAGTGTCAAATCAGCCATCTAAGAGCGTCTCAGGTATAATACATTCGCCGGAACTCTGTGAAAAAGTTAACGTTGTAATTCGCGTTTGACATTACTCGGAAACGTGTCGGGAACGGTTTTGTTCACATTTTTTTTTATATATACCGTTTACCCTTCACACCTTACGTCTACATAGTCTTAATGTACCTATAACTGGTCGGTTTACCATCTCCAGACATGTTTTTATGAATCATAAATTGTATAATAAGGTATTTGACACATGCTGCAATTATAAATAAATATTAATGTGTAAACAAAAAATTGTTAAAAAGTAACAATGTTTAATCGTTTGGTAGGTATCTAGGGATCGTTATTTTGAAGCCGTTAATTGAAGTAGAGGTACTTATTATCTCTCTATAAAATACAACATTTTAATAACAAAAGAAAATTAAAGACTAGGCCTCACACAAGATGCTGTTAAAATTGTAGAGCATTATTATAAGCGGCTAATAGAAGATTAGGCTCTTATTCTCTTTCCATAATAATTCACCCCTTCAAGTTGTTGAACTGCAAAAAAAATTAATAAAGACTAGTTTTGTAAGATTAAGCTGTTAAAATTGTAGAGCTTTTGTTGAGTTATTATAATAAGTCAATAGCTTAATTAGCTATAGCGTTAATAATGTTTTTCTAAGAAGATTTGAATAGGAAGTTGTGGAGTACAAGAACTATCGATCAGGTTTGATATTGGTTCGTCCTAAGATACAATTTCCCAAAAATTACTGTCGTATTGGAAGGGTTTCAAGTAAGGGATGTTAGAGATCCAATTTTAATAAAAGTACGAGTTTTTTCTATTAACAAGTTATATTCTTTTGAAGAACATGTACACATGGAACCGATATAGATTGGAAGACAAGAACTAACAGTACATACTTACCTAGATTGAAAGAAATAAAATATTTGTTGTTTTGTTGTTGTCGGCCCAGGTCCAGGTAAACGGGCAATTTGTCCAAAAAACAGGGCAATCGTGACTAGAGTGTAATTAAATTAAAATGGCCGTATCTAGTTAGGCCATCTGCCCCAACATCATGTCGGGAGCTAATAGCTTGTTAGCGTTTTTGCCCCCGACCAATTAGCAACACGTTCCTCGAAGAATTCTGAGTCCGTTGTTAACTCATTCGTAACGCAGAAACACTGTTTGTTTTTAATGTTAAGTATGTTTTGATTTAAAAGCGGAAAAATCAAAACCAAATCCTTATTTTATCCGTTATCCGTTTCAACCGGCAAAATTAAACCACACCAATTGAGTAGAGAATGCCTTTAGCAAATTTATTCGTTTATGGTGGCCTTTAGTAGAGTTATGTGTCTAGGTAGTCCCTTCATTTTCTTATAGATGCCGACCTTAGAAACATGTAGTAAAAAATAGAACCGCTTCCAAGTACCTATTTTCGATCAAAGAAATAAAATGTCCATTATAAACGTCTGGCAATGCGGTAACGAACACAAAAAATACAGCCGACATAATTAATCCATTACCAACTATTGAATTTCGAAGAACATTTCCGAAGACAACTTACTATCGCACAAATTACCATAAAATAATCTAAATATGTACTTACTTAATTGTACTCTATATTTCTGTCTGGCGTATAAATATTTCACAGAAGAATTAAAAAGTGCAGATGGTAGACGGTCATAAATAGCGAATACCTACCTAATAAAAATAAAAGTATTTCAAAGAATCGTCAGTCGCCAGACCCATTGCCTACCCACCAGACAGACATGTCATTGATTGGACATGCTTAGTTGTTTCTGTAAAGCAATAAAATATACATTGCATTGTACGCTGCACCTTTTCTATTATGAAAAAGTGAATTTTATTGTAGAAAAATAACGCGTCTAATGCATCTGCTAGGTGGTGGAAACACGTTAATTTTCCAAGAAAATGTTCTTATAAGTCTACATAGCTAGCTATAAATTGAATCTTCGATTAAACTACACAAAGTACCTATCGTAGGTATATTATTTGCGAGGACACTACACATTTGAAATAAAACTTATTTGACAGATTAAACTTGCGTGTATTGTTACTAAACATATTATTTAGAGACCCGACGTTACGAGCTCTTTACTCGTTTACTCGTTTGTCTTGCCCTTATTTTAAACTACACAACTTTTGAAGTTAGAAAGGATTTCATTTGAAAACTCTTTAATTAACAAATACATGTTCCATAAAAATTGTCCTAAGTCGTTCGAATATTTCCACTATTAACGGTTGAAACTGAAACTACCTATTTAGTAATTTAACTTCTACATAAACGATTAAGAAGGTTTGAGTTCGAACATTTGTAATTTTTGTGAGAGTAAGTAAAGAAAGATCTTAAAAGTGTTGTTCTGGACATGTTCCAGAACACTTTTAAGATCTTTCTTAAGACACAAAAATAAGGTAAAGTTATAATATAAAAGTAAAGATAGTGCTGGAGTTGGAGCCCCATGGAGGGAGGCTGTCCGCCGGTGATGTTGTGAGTGAAGGCTATGCCAGGTTCCACGACACCGTCAATAGGCGATGAGGTACGGTATTTTAGTCGGTACCCCCTGGGCATTCCAGAGCGGCATGTCTTCGCCAGTCGCTGGGGAGTTCGATACACCACTCGGAAAGAACTCTCAGGGTGAAATTTTCACCGGTTTAAAAAAAGGGTTAAAAGTAAGATATAACTTACTTTACGGATGGAAATAGTGTATAACAATGACTTTGAACCATTATTTAGACACCCGACGTTTGGTTTTCTTTACCGTTCTCGTGAATAGCTGGTAGAGTTCCTAACCAGTAAATACAAGCAAATGACTGGGACGATGATGAGTAATAATAACATTGTTTCCCTTGCGTTATTTCTGTTTACCAACAGCTCAAAATACCGTTCGACACAGCGCGGCTGACGTCACTCCTGCTACGTCACGAATCTGAGAATAGAAAGCGTCGTACGCGCATTGTCACATGCTCATTTTATTTAGCGCCGTGAGTCAAGCTCCGGTAAATATTTGCGATGACACGCGCGCCGGCGCTTGGAGACAGGGCTAGCCATACTACTGGTGTCTGGCAATAGTAGATTGCATAATTAATTGTCGTCTGTGATACAAACTACATAATTGAGTATATTTTATGGTGTTCCTTAGAGCAGCCAACGATATCGGCCTTTCATCTAAGTACACAGACTCAAACAGTTGCACTTAGGCGATCGCTATGAGCAATCACTTTGACATTCCTTCTTTCTTATTTAGCGGTTAGATAAATAACTTCCTTATTGAGTTAAAGTAGGAATGGGAACGATTTCTCTAGCAGCCAAATGTGTAAAATATAAGCATTATTAACACCTCATCGTCAAGATTTCACCATGAGATCATAACCTGATATATAAATTCTGTCAGTTACTAAGGTCAGTGTTAAGGAAAACAAAAGTTCCAATAGACCTGATTTTCCTCGTTCCAAGGAGGCACAGCTGGAAAATACTTTGCTCTATTAGAAACATTTTGCAAAAGGTAACTTATCCTGTTGGGTTTCACAGCCGACGAAAATTACGTAATTACATCATCTTATTTTTTACATGGTGTCATCGCCATTTGCCCCGTGAGGTAAATAGGGTGATTGTTCAATAGTGCGTAATGTTTTTTGTAAAGTATTTAATGACTCCAGTTCGCTCTATCAGTGGTATGTTTCAGTTGAAAATTGTTGTATTTCTATTGTAAACGCACGCCTATTTGACAGTAAACATGTTATATAAAGAGCAATTTACATTCCATTCGTATAAAAACTACTGCAGGTCATGGTTGAGGCAACCGGTCTCCTTTTGTTTACGCTCATAGTTCATGTAATACGGTTAAAATATTAACGTATGTGCGAGGTTCACATGGAGATAAATAACACCGTTTATTAATAAATAGGAAGTGAATGTACTTAATACAAACCTGATTGTTTCTAAAGAGTCGACTTAGATGAGGTTTGGGGGTAGGTGGAAAAATTCCAAAGACAAACTCGCTCCTTTGTTGTTCATCAAGATAAATCCTCCTAGATGTGAGTAAATAATCTACTTTACAAGTACTGTACTTCCTGATGCATTAATGCAAGTCTCGGATTATTCGTTATTAATACTTTGTGAAATTACTATGGTTCTGTCAGTGTCCCGTGGTGATCTTGTGACGCAATTACACATGTCACTTTATTCGAGGTTTATGAGATGATGATGATGATGACGATGAACAAAGAGCATGTTAATAAAGCAATCAACTACCATCTCCCCTTTAAAAATTTCGTTTTATCTTTACGTTGAAATTCCACATCTAGCCACATACAAAAATATACCGTCTTGTAATGCGGTTGGCGGTCCGAACGGCGCCAGACGATCAAAATAAACATATAAATAATTACAAGTTTCTGAGAACAGCTGGTACTCGTGTTTACAACTAGCGAGGACGTCCTTGAAATAATTGATTCTAATAAGTAGATAGTTGAGATAAATGCGTGTTTCTTTGATGAATCAGTGTTGCATAACTGTAATACCGTACACAGATACATTGGCCGATATGTACTTGTACAGACTTATATGTTTTGATTGGTTGAATGTCGTAAATAAAGAAACAGCGTTTCGTATAGCGGTGCAAGCTTTCAGTGCGTTGGACTCTATTAATAGACTTCACTAGACTACGTGGGAGCATTAGACGCAGAATGCTCAACGATAATATTATATTTTATTCTAAATTAATAAGAGGATTGATACACAAATAGAGAAGGGAACGCAATCGTGTATTAATAAGTTGTCGTTGAAGTTTAAAGATAGAGTTGGTATCCTGCAACGATTAATAAAAGGTAAATTAATTTGCCTGAAGGTTTCGTATGAACAATATTCACAAAATACCCAATGCCTGTAAGCTACATTGTACGTAGCTGGTAACATTACCGCGTAGTACGGTAAATAAGTGCCTTATGTAGGAAACCTAGGATTGTTTCTCCGCCGGAGATTTCAGCGAAGAACGCCGGATGCGCCCGCCTATGCATATGTAAAGCGCATTATTATTTTAATTTTTTTTATAATGTCTTCAAATTATATATATTATTTATATACATATATCCATCTAGCAAATTATCCGTACTCATTGTTTATCATCAAGCTAAATGGACAGTAGTTGTAAGTGATATGATCATGAAATATAAACCGCATCACAAACAATCTCTCTGTTTCTTCCTCCCCTAGGGCTGTGAGACGAAAATCGGTGCGATTCGCGATGAATTCAACTCTTTAATAAGTACAGTGTTTAAACTTTTCCATTGGATTTTTGGTCTCTCTTCTCGGTCCTTTTATTAAGTCATCAAAGTACAAAAAAGGGGAGAATATAATATCTTCCTTCCTCTGGTCGTCGACAGGTTAACGTTCAATCCGCGGCTGGTGGATCAGACTGATTGATTTCTTTACAGAAAAATAAATATGATTATGATTGACTCGAACTGCGACTTGAACTCAGGATTTCTCAAGCTTTTAAGCAGTTTTTGCTACCTTTGGACCAACGAAGCTTTCACTGAATAAGTAAGAAAAGTTCTCAATAAAAAACCCATTTTCTTCTCTACAACGATTTAAACTACAGGCCCGTGTTGAAAATAAAATTTGGGTCATTTGAATCACCAGATGACCTGTGTAGAACGATATAAGAGCATAAAATAATAAGATTCAGCATTATTCCGTCACTTGTAAGCTGTCCAACTGAGTGCAGATGAGAAAATTCAAAAGTACAGGTGGAGTTAGTATATTTTGGTCATATATTTTTGTACGGCGTTGCGGAATAATGTATTAGAAGCAGTATTGAAATAGTATGAAACTGATGCCGTACAAAATTAAATGACCAGATTCACGGAAAATCAAATCAAAATTGTCGGAAAATCAAAAATAAATTCCGACTTTTTAGCGCACCATTTTTTTACGGCACTACGCGTTGTCTTATTATTTTTCATGGATCTATCGATGGTAAGAATGCCGTACAAAAATATATGACCAAAATATACTAACTCTACCTGTACTTTAGAATTTTCTCACCTGCACTCAGTTGGACAGCTTACAAGTGACGGAATAATGCTGAATCTTATTATTTTATGCTCTTATATCGTTCTACATAGATCATCTGGTGGTTCAAATGACCCAATTTTTTTTCAACACGGGCCTGTACCCTAATTGGAGTTTTATTTGTTTATTATTCCGTGTGATTCATTCCACTCGTTCGCTCACATCACTCGGTGATGTAATTAGAAATAACATAAACGTCACTTTCCTGACTGTGTTACGAGGAATGTGAAGATTTTTAATACAGAAAAACCACAGATACCACCCATTTGAATGACTTAAATACGGATTCCCATTCATGGTCTATCGGACCGAGTCATACGGAAAACCTTTATTTAAATGAATTGTAAGATGTTCTGAGTAGAAAACAAATAATGTTAAAGCATAGTAATTATTGTGTAGGTGGAGTCAAAGCACTTAGATTGGCATGATTTCACGCTATCTACGCCTATAGTCTACTAATCTTCACTCAAAGGTGAATTTAAAATGTATTATGATAAATTTATTTTATTGAAATCATAATGACCGGTATGTATACCTATATACACGATTTATTTATACATAACACCGAGAGGTCCCCGATTCGAATCCGGGGTCGGGCAAAATTTGTGTGAGTTTTTCTAAGAAATTACTCAGTCCGGAGTTAGGAAGTTGGCAGTTGAACGCCCGTATCTCGGAGAGCCCGTTAAGCCGGTGGTCCTGCGCCCGAACTCTCATCGGTCATGTCGGATTGACGTCTCACCGAATTATGAGAGTAAGGGAATAGAGAGTGCACTTGTGTTTGCGCGCACACGTGTGCACTATAATTATGTCCTGCGCATTTGGTTGATCTCAATTGAGATCGGCCACCATAGCACCATAGCGGCTATTTATCGCCTTATTACATAATAGCAATCCACGCACTTTTAAAAAGATATATGGTTTCGCATTGGAACGTTGTTAGAAATGCGTGCTAATCATAGACCTATCAGGTAAATATCAAATAAGAAACCTCGTACGTACATACAATCAATAACCATTCTACGCTTTGTTATTAAATAACAACTATACCAAAGCCGCTCTAAGTTGGCCGATTTGCTACATGTCAGACTGACTGCACTAGTGAGGGACAACGGTAAAATTGCCGAAGTATATAAGTAACAGTTATTTCCACTTTATAACCAAGCAAGGTCTAATTATAACAAATTTTTATTAAAAGCATTAATTCACATCCAAAAGATTGAATTTAAGTTCCTTATTTATAAATATATTTATTTTTAAAATACAATACTTATTAAATCCTTCATCCTATTTTAAAAAAATACCTGGTGAGTTTTACCCACTACGTCACTATGAAAACGTGTCAAACGGCGTAACCTTGTAAAAGCGTAATACAGAGTGGAAATTTTACGTTTTCTTTTTATAATTCAATTATTTTAGGTAATAAAAGACAAATAATTATATAATTATGTGCATTTGAAATTTTGAAATAACGTATTATTTTTAAAAGTTGTTCTTTATGATTCGCGTAAATATGTTCCTCTTAACAAGGATAAATGCAAAATATAAAATAAAAAGTGTCAAATCAGTCTTCTAAGAACGGCTCCGGTATAATTATCTAGTTATTTGTCTTTTATTACCTAAAATAATTGAATTATAAAAAGAAAACGTAAAATTTCCACTCTGTATTACGCTTTACAAGGTTACGCCGTTTGACACGTTTTTATAGTGACGTAGTGGGTAATACTCACCAGGTATTTTTAAAAATAGGATGAAGGATTTAATAAGTATTGTATTTTAAAAATAAATATATTTATAAATAAGGAACTTAAATTCAATCTTTTGGATGTGAATTAATGTTTTTAATAAAAATTTGTTATAATTAGACCTTGCTTGGTTATAAAGTGGAAATAACTGTTACTTATATACTTCGGCAATTTTACCGTTGTCCTCACTAGTGCCTTTGAGTATAAAGCCACTGGAGATGCCATAACGTCAACCCTTCTAACAACTTTTTTCGCCACTTTTAGCGCGGGGCGAGGTCTGCACGTACAGCACACCACCAAAAAATTAATAACTCAACAGACACAAATTTTGCTGTAACGATAAACGCACACTACAAAAATGTTCAACACTTCAAACAATACACGCACACAAACAAAGTTTTCACGTAACTACGCAACACACATACGAAAAAAATAGTGATGACACAAAGAATAAAAATAAAATCAGTTTGGTGAATGAACTGAACTATCTTGTACTGATTATTGTAATTCAATAACATTTTGTGGGATCTTATTAAACAATTTTGTGCTTAAACCCAAGAACGACTTTCCAGTCTTTTGAAGCCTGAGCCTTAAAACGGCAAACTTATGTTTATTACTGGTGTTAAAATGGTGAGGATCCGATATTAAATGATTGTATGTTCTTGTAAACATATAAGATACAGTCCAAAATGTACTGAGAGGATACGGTTAAAATATCTATGTCTTTAAAAAATATCTCTAAGGGAGTCACAGAATTTCTTTTCATTTTCAGACTAAATTTCAATATCGTATGACCAGAGGAAAGAAAAGTAATTTTTCTAATTCATCTTACAAGATTTAAATATAACATATGTTTAGACCTTTTATTTAATTCAAAATTAAAGTAAAAACGGATTATACAACTAACTGCAGGGAGTGAATGATTAATTCAAATGTCAAGTCGATTTTTGACTTTGTGACATCACTAGCCCCCGTACCACTGTATTCTTGTTTATTTTTTTCTGTCGTTTACGTATCGCAACGACTTTTTATTTAAATGGCAATTCTTCTTAAATACACGTTTAAAAGTTAATAAAAACACTTAGATATGATACTAAACGCGCTCTTGTTGCGAATTTGAGCTCTCGATCGCCTTTTACATGAGAATACTGCACAACTAACCATTTTTCAAGAGTAACGTCACGCGACAGGGATCAATGCAAAATGGCGGTGGTGCAGCGACAAGTAGTTTTATTAAACGTGTTTGAACAGTTGACCAATGTACTTTGCCGGAGGGGGTCGCCCGTGTAAGGCATCTCCAGTGGCTTTATACTCAAAGACTAGTGCAGTCAGTCTGACATGTAGCAAATCGGCCAACTTAGAGCGGCTCTGGTATAGTCTTCTCTCAACCCTCAATTAAATAATAACCTTTTTATGCAAACACGTAATGTTAACCACAAAGTATGAGCAAATCTCAATTCCGTTGGGATTCTCGTGAGAAATATGATACGTAACGCAACTTATTGTTGGTATAGGTAAGGAAAACTGTAGTTTAGACCTTTTCCTGTTTCTAATTTAAGGACTGGCGGCAAGGAAGTACGTACAGGCTGCTACTAGGTAAGAGATGTTAGTATAGTGTTGTCACTGGGCTTAATGAGCCAAAGTCAGGGGATACCAAACTCAACTATCTGTCCGGTGGTTAGTGAACGGTATACGGGTAAGCGACCCCGGCTCCTCGAGCTACTATGGACTCAGTCCAAATCATCCGAGGCGATAGTATCCTTCCTCCCCTTTTAATTCCCCCGTTATATATCCTTGCTACTCGTGGGAACACAATGACCTTGTTAAAACAATGCACAAGGCAGAATGGCGGCGACGTGGTCCACAACCCGTCACGTCACGTTTTCCACAGAGGTGAAAAGTGGATCGCAGGACGTGATCTCAGCCTACCTCTCTGGGAAAAAGGCGTGATTATATATGTATGTTAATGAGCCAAAACCCTGTATCTTAAATGTTTACAATCGACGATGGACCATTAATGTTATTTAGAGATGGATATGAGCGGATGGACATAATGTATTCATAACATCCTCTCTATTATTATCAACGGTCGGTCATTGGGTCATTGAAAACAATGTTTTAGGGAGAGAATAATTGGTGTTGACATAATTATGGATTCGTTGTAATATGAATTTATTATGTCACGGATTCTGGGCCTATGTATATTATGATACATTATAAGATTTTCATACCTTGTTTAATAACCGTATTTAATACCTAGTATGCATTTTCTATAAAAGTTATTGAAAATCTATGTGCTATGTTTTGCTTATGTAAATGCAAGGACTAATTTGCCGATGAAAAAACTTGTTGAAATAATTTTTAACATCTAAAACTTCAAATTAATTATTCAGTCCAGTATCACGATACCAAGTCTCTTCTATGGAATCTTATATGGAGGCAGTAATAAATTTTACACCCACACGCGATATGTCGCAAAGAATCTACTCCGAACCATAACGGGAGAAAACGTTACAAGGATGTAGACAATTTATCCTTAAATGTATATGGGTATTTGGCAGAACAACCTTGAACATGACTTTACGATAAGGTACTTGCGTAAGGTTTTAACCCGGAAGGAAGATTGAAAAACAAATGCAAATCAAAGCGAAGCCTCCCGGAAAACAGAACAAGGTTTCCTGCTAAGTTTTGTCTCTTCCTACCGGCCAAATAGGTAATTAAGTTACTAATATCGTGTATCCTGTTTGTATCTATTGCACAACAAACAGGAAATTCTTCCCAGTCATGAATGAAGCAACGGCCGGTTGCGTCAGTTGTGAATAGTGAGGTAAGCATGACCCATTCATTCACAAAACGGCTCCGTTTGCTTTGAGATACGATCTGTGGGGACAATCCTCAATTCGAGAGACATCTTTGTAGGGCCAGTGTCTCTTGATTACCTACTTACAGTTTTTAGTCATTAGACAACATCACACAACATTGATCCATGGTAAGTCGTTTAGGCACCGTGTAGTTTGATACGGTAAAATATAAAAGTATTAGTCAATACTTTCATATTCATACGCTTAAACTGCAACGCTGTCTAGGGAGAAAGGAGGAGGGTTGTAGGTAGGTAACTTATGGGATCAGATAAATACTTAGGTATATGGAATTAAAATTGTTTAAAAAATATGAGCCAATAGCGCTCTGGTGATATAGACGTTAAATATTTACCTAAGCAGTAAACTAGATATACTTTTTTTTTTAATCAAAAAATATAATGTCGAAGGTTTCAAGAATTATTATTCTAGTCCAAAATTTAAAATTGCTCTACTACGAAGTTGTTAGATCGTAGAGCAGATTTCCAGGAATTTTTTTCTAAAACATGTTTGAAGAGTGTTCACTGAGTTATTTATTAGGCCAGATCTAGATCAACATTCCATTCAAGGTAAAAATAAATTAAGGTAAAAAAATCTTTAAAAACAAGCTTTTATTTAAATGCGCTAAAAAGAAAAAAATAAACTTTTACACTATAACTTTACTGTCAACTTATAACATTTCAAATTCAACATATTTGACACAATTTATATGTTTTAAAAGCTTGTCGCGAGATTTAAGTACTCGTATTTACTTTCTTAGTTTAAAATTTTTAATAGGCAGGTATTTTAAAACTTGCTTTTAAAATTACGAGTAGGTACTTAAATCTCGCGACAAGCTTTTAAAACATATAAATTGTGTCAAATATGTTGAATTTGAAATGTTATAAGTTGACAGTAAAGTTATAGTGTAAAAGTTTATTTTTTTCTTTTTAGCGCATTTAAATAAAAGCTTGTTTTTAAAGATTTTTTTACCTAAATTTATTTTATACTTTTTAGTTTTCACCTTGTAAGTTCCTAAGTCTGTTCATCTCATTCAACGCATCATTATTGCAAGGTCGTTTGCCAGTTAATTTTGAACAATCCAACTCTTCAATTAGGAGCCCTTCTAACGATTTCACCCTACTTAAGGCCACATATGCTTGACCAGCGGCAAAGAGCTTCGAGCCCAAGTATACAACGGCATGGTCAACAGTACTCAAAATTGAGTTGTAAGATTTCACCCGAACATATAAACATATCTACATACAATGCAATTTAAATAAAAGCTTGTAAGTATCAAACGAGCCCATACTCGAAGGGGTTGTGTTGTTTAAATACTGAGTTCGTTTGGCTGTCTTCCGGCTCCATCATCAGACCCTGGTTACCATCTAGATCCAAAGTACTCATCTAGGCGAATCAAACGAGCCCAAACTCGATGGGGTTGTGTCGTTTAAGTACTGAGTTCGTTTGGCTATCTTCCGGCTCCACCATCGAACCCTGGTTACCATCTAGCTCCAAAGTACTCATCTAGGCGAATCAAACGAGCCCAAACTCGATGGGGTTGTGTCGTTTAAGTACTGAGTTCCTTTGGCTGTCTTCCGGCTCCATCATCAGACCCTGGTTACCATCTAGCATCTAAGTACTCATCTAGGCGAATCAAACGAGCCCAAACTCGATGGGGTTGTGTCGTTTAAGTACTGAGTTCCTTTGGCTGTCTTCCGGCTCCATCATCAGACCCTGGTTACCATCTAGCATCTAAGTACTCATCTAGGCGAATCAAACGAGCCCAAACTCGATTTGGTTGTGTCGTTTAAGTACTGAGTTCCTTTGGCTGTCTTCCGGCTCCATCATCAGACCTTGGTTACTATCTAGCACCAAAGTACTCATCTAGTCGAATGAAATGAGCCCAAACTCGATGTGGTTATGTTATTTAATTACTGAGTTGCTATGGCTATCTTCCGACTTCATCATCAGATCAGCTCCATGTCATAATAATATTGCATTGTCATCGGATATACACGTGCATGCAAAATTTCAGCTCAATCGGTTGAGGGCAAGTGCCTTAAAATTGAGTTATAAAATTCCACCCGAACACACAAACATACATACATACATACATACATACATACATTGCAAGTTAAATAAAAGCTTGTAATAAATAATGAACTTTGTACTACACATTTACGTTTCAAAGTTACCGATTTACATATTGACCCGGTAATATTCTTCGCATTAATTTACAACTTTACGGCACTTGGAATGATTGTCTGATAAGATAACACAATACCTTGAATTCAATACTACGCTTATATCTATGCTAATGATTACTACTGAAGTAGTGTTTTACCAAGAATTTTGTAATTAGGTACTATATTTTTTCGGGCAAGTTCATTCTTATCGGTTATCGAATGACGATTTTAGATAAGACAAATATGTTGTAACAGGAAGAAACAACGGAGAAAACGTCTCAATTCAAAATATGTACTATAGCATTCATAAATCTCTTAGTCGGTTGGTAGGTGGTTTATATATTTCAAAAAAGAAGAGGCAACTTATTGCCCAATATTACAATTTAAGGCATTATCCTACTTTATTCAGGATTTGGTGCCTAGATTTAAAATAATTATTATTGTTCTTGACTTTTTTTTAGTGATCACAACTGATCAGTACCTGTTATTGTTCGAAAAACGACTTAAATAAGGCCTTTATTCTATTTGGAATTACTCATAAATGTTACCGATCAATGTTTTGACTGAGAGCAAAGTACCTATATGGTACCTACCTACATACTATTGTTAGTCATGTTTTTGGTTTATCATCAAAGATAACGCAATTTTAGTAAAAGATAAGGACCTGCGTCGATAGAGGAACATTATCTGAGGCGCTTCTTGTAACTGATAACTCGGTAATGCAGCAGTTGTTGCTATTGGTGGGTGGGTACTTGTGTTCGGGTTCCCACTTTCAGGAGAACTTTATCTCTGCAACCAGAACTAAGTAATTGATATTTTCTGAATGTAAGGTTTCCAGACAATGACGCGCATTCTATTAAGAATAAGTAAGTAGTTCGGAATAGTGTACCTATATTTATGTTGAAATATTTTGATAAACGAGAAGGTAGGTACAGGATTTTGATTCATTTTTCTTTATCTCCCCTTATTATATGTTTTTGAAGTGCATTCTTTTCATATTAAACAGAATTTATATATTATTATCGAAGGAAAATATACACCGAAACGAATTGCTACCTACTCTCCGATTTGGCTGCGATTAAATCTTTGTGGAACTATTCCATACTAATGAGGGTGATGAGAAAATATTAACATGTAATTAGTATTCAGTTCAAAATTAGAATAATTATTAAAAATAAGTAGACGGTTTTTGCTCACAATTTAAATTTCAGAAAGTTCATAATTGTACGCATTGTCTCTCGGTTTCAATAATGTATTAAGTGTTGTTGAGTGATTATTAATGAGAGGCGCCTGAGGTTTTCTACGTAATATCATTAATGGGATTATGTTTTTACAAGATAAGATTATTAAAATACTTGTTTGCGTCGTACTCGTATTCACCAATAATATAATTTCACCAGATAGATTACGAATAATCATGGTAATTGATGGAAATCTACAATTGTACTTACTGAGGTAACTTTTCCATTCTTTTTATTTACTTTTCAAACTAGTGACTTATATTTTTAAACTAGTGACCAGCCCTCGCTTAGCTTTGGGTATATTATGCATAAAAAACTTCCGCTTGAATCCTTAAATCTATTTTAAAAAATCTGCTGCGTAGTTTTAAAGATTTAAGCGTACATACATACAGACAGACGCGGAAGCGACTTTGCTTTATACTATAAGTATAAGTATATTTCATCGTTGAGGTCGATTTCCGTAACACAAATGCTATTTACTAAAGTACTTACTTACAAGAAACAATAGACGGACCTATTTGACGTCATATTAAGTTAATTTCATACAATTAGGTATATGACGTATTTTGTACCTTCTATGGGTTCACATAATGTTCTACTCAGCACTTCACTGAACTTAAGTAATTTAGTAAAAAAGCGTCGATGGCCGAGTGGTTAAGGTCGTCGCTTACCATGCGAGAGGTCGCCAGTTCAAACCCCGCCAGGTACCAATGTGTGTTTCAAATTTGAAATTCATATGTACCTTATTCGACGCTTTAACGGTGAAGGAAAACATCGTGAGGAAACCAGCACACCTAAGAAATTTTTCAACGGTGTGCGTAGCCATGTCAGAGGCCTACGGGCGGTTTAAAAACTCTGACACCAAGTTGTTCATCAACCATACGATAAGAAGAAGAAGACGAGTAATTTGGTTGAATAGGTAGTATGAAATTTTATCGTCGGAATAAGGTTGCAAGAAGTAAAATGTTCAATCTTGCGGATCAGAAAGCATCAACTATGTACCTACATGTTAGGCAAGCAATACCCTAGTAGGCGGTACGCATAAACTACTTTAAAAAATTACATATTGTAAAAAGGGCCGTTCTAAGTTCTTAGGTCGCATCCGTCGAAGTTCTAGCAGCCGGTCACCGGGGCGGCGGATTCGGCGAAGCACAGTCGAATGAGAAGTAATTGCGGTGAGTCGCTACTGCGAAACTGTAATTACGAGTAGATCAGGGTTGCCATGAGGGGACTCAGACCGGGACATCAGAAAGTACTGAAGTTACAACAGTCTGAAACTTCGGTTTTGGTGAATTGATTGTGTAAAGTTGCTGTCTTAATTTGTTAACGTCAATAATCCGCAATCCCGAAATTGTTGACACTGATGACGGAAATTACTACAAGTAGAACGAAAATTAATAAAAGAAAACTAGCCTCCTTTGTTAAGTTTTACTAATATTCGTCATTGTTTACGTAACTAAGGCAAAATCATTACTAGTGTCGTTAGGCGTTTTAAATTGTATATTTATTATTGTTTATGTGATGTACCATCCTACCTAATAACTATCTTTTTATCCGGGATGTCCAGCCTCACCGGGACGTATGGTCACCCTAATTTAGGCCCTTGATTGCGCTACTCGGAACACCGATGCCGCCGCTTCGCCAGAACGCATAACGAGCCCTAAGCCTAGTCGGCTTGATCGAACTCGGCCTTACCACAGCTGAACATTTATACTCTACCTACACATTCACTATAAAGGTCTTCTTAACTTGAATCAAAGTAAGCTGTCAAGGCTTTTCAGACAAACTACGATAGTGAGACAAGCTTTTAAGTACAAGCAGATCGGTTTTTGCATTATAAGACAGTATTACTGTGCCATAACAAAAATACACAAGGAGTTTACTATAATAAGTAAAAAATTATTTAATTGCCAAGATCGACGATGCAGATTGGAGCAATCTCTTGCGCTACAAGTTAAGATTGGTCTCTAGCTGTATATGGTATATAGCCCTATAATTACGCTACTGTAAAACCCCGCCACGTACCACTGTGTTTTTCAAATTTGAAATTCATATGTACGATTATTCGACGCTGTAACGGTAAAGGAAAACATAGTAAGGAAACCTGCACACCTAGGAAGAAATTCTTAGGTTGTAGTCAACCAACCCGCACTTTGCCAGCGTGGTTGACTAAGGCCTTAACGCCCTAGTTTAGGCTGATGATGATGAACACCCGGTACCCCAGTCACTCTTGGTGCACCCCACTCTGCGCCCGGCATGCCCCGGCGCCGACGCACATTTAAAAAGCGTCATCCGCTGAACGGGTGCGTACGCGCAGCGCGCATCGGCGTGAGGCCATTTCGTTAATGCTGTTTTAATCGCCGTGTAATTGGATGTCATTGGGGACACGGAATAAGCAAGAAAACACACAAATTGCACCTTTTCTCGGAAATCTGGTAATGACACCGCGGTAAACGTTTCTTGCAGCAAAGCGGAGGAAACCCATTAATACATGCTTGTCTTAAACATTACGAAGAAATTGTTATACAACTGTGTGTCATAATCTGACTGCTTAATGTGACTAAGCCGTAGCCCCTTCGCACTCACGGTGATGCGACGGAAAAGTCAGTCAAAAGCCAATCAATAAAATCAGCTGCACTGAGTTCGTTTGTCTGTAACCAATACAAGATGAGGTAAAATAAACTATGTACTGCAATTAATCACTCACAAAAGCCATCTACTTGTACATTACTTGAACATTGTGTTAGAAATTATCATGACCTTTTTTACACATTGCTATTGCAATTAATATATTCAATGAATAAAGATATTTGATTGAATGACATTTGTCAATAAATAGGAATATTGACAATAAATTAGCAACTTGAAAAATCGTAACTGTGTGGCGATTCTATGCAAGGCTTTTTGTTCAAGTAAGTATTTATTAGTCACTAGCTGTGCCCGCAACTTCGTCTGCGTGGAATCGTAACTTTCGCCAGCATTTTGATTTTAGGAAGCATTTTTTAAAGTAATTACAGGACTATTAGAAAATAAAATATAATTAAACTTAGTTATTGATTATATTAATACCCAGGAAAGAACCTAAAATGGTTTACTGATTAATAGGTGATACAAAATTTCAAAACAACATACAAAATTTTTCATTACTAATCGGCCAACTAAAAGAGGATTCACTCGCCCAATTTTTTTTTTGTCTAAGCAATGCTCTAGCCAAATGAGGAGAGTGGTAGCTAGGACTCACAAAATAATTTTTCACATTTTAGAACTATAAAACCACGTTAAAATGTATTTGATTTGACAGAAACGGGTTTCAATAGTAGCAAACAGCGTACTGTACCTATGTAGATAGTACACAAAACTGATATCAGGATGACTTCAAAAGGTAAAAAATACAAACTACCGATCCACTGCCTTAAGGTATCTTTAAAGGACGTGTGTCGCCATGTGACGAATTACATTAGTATTTGCTTTGCTAGTTTGTTATGTGCCACTTTTGTAGATTGTATTGTATTCGTAATGAAACAATGAGATAATAACTTTTATCGTTATTATCTGATTGTTTCATCATCGTAAGTTTAATGAAATGGAAACTTTTAATTACTTTTAGTATTTGAAGCAATATTGCGAAGTAATAGAGCACAGTGACATCTCTTGAACTAACGAAGAACTAACACTCATATCAAATCTGACAATATTTGACATGACTTGCCAGCTAAAAACGTGATAGTTGGGGAACCCAACGGGAGTTTTGCAGTCTTGATCAAACACAGACTCTGTCTTGTAAGATTTTTAAATGGAATTTTATAATATCCAACAATTTTACGTGAATGTTTATAAATTCCCCTTTATATGCTTAGAATAGCGATATCCCTCTATTTGAACATTCAGATAATACCAAACAGCCTACCAATAAAAAAAAATCAAACCAACAATGCAAGCCAGTAAGCAAATATTGGACAAATGACCACCTCCATACCGAAAACCAGACAAAAGAGAAATATAGCGAATTTCATAAACTTTTCTACCTGGTCTCCCATATCAACCCAATTAGCTTTCTCTTCTTCAGCAAAACGTCGAAACCACATACATAAAACTTCTCCAAATCATTTACCAACAAAACACAGCCGATATCAAACTGCACACTGAACGCCTGACATTCAAAATACAAAAAAAAAATTGTTTAGCAGGGTGACTACCAATCACCAAAGCTTTTCAGTAGCATGCTTCAAGAAGTCTTCAGGTCACTATAATATTATATGCAACAAAAGAAATTGGTGTATGGGATAGATGACTCACAAACTTTCGCCTAGCTGATGACATTTTCCTCATCGCAAATAAGTATACCTCGACAGAACTTGAGTTGATTCTCGAACAACTAAGCGCAGAAAGCTTTGAGGTTAGACTGACGATGAATAGACCCAAAACCAAGGTCGCGACCAACATCACCAATGATAGGATAGCAGTCAACAGGCAGGTAAAGCAATATGTAGAGGAGTATAAACTTGGGCTAGGCAGTCTCCTTCGAATACAGGCAGGACAACGAAATACGCCGTAGAGCAAAAGCTTCTGGTCTATGAATGGGTATATCAAGGGTGACCTTCTTATATCACTGAACCGCAAACTCATCGACGTTTTCATACTGCCTATCCTAACATGGGGCAGAATCTTGGTCCTTCACCGGAAATCAGAAACGCAAACTCAAGGTTTTTCAAAGCGCTATAGAGCGGAGTATCATAGATATTAGGTAAAAAGATAAAATAAAATATACCACCATCCACTCCCGTACTGCTGTTGTTTTTGGTCAAAACTGATGTGGCAATGGGCGCGGAATGTCTGCAGGATAAAGAACAATAGATGGACCAGAATTCGCGTGCCTGAAGACGATTTTCGCCGAAGAGGAAGACCCAAGAAAAGGTGGTATGAAGATCTGGTCCATGTATCAAAGAACTGGCAAGTCCTAGGCTTGGATGAGAGCAATGGATGGGTTTGAAGGAGACCTTTGCCCAGCAGTGAGATGAGACAGGAGGACAGGAGTAATTTGATATCAACTTGAACCTCCTGCATAAAATTGTACCGCGCTAAAGTATCTCAAGATTATGATTTTGTGTTTTTCAACAGACACAAATTGATTATGACTTTATGCGATATCCAAATCGTTACAATTTTTTTAGGGATTATTTAACATGCACTTTGAATGACTGACACGATCAAATAACTTTTTTCTTTCTACCGCTTGTTACCAGGCAGACCCCTTGTATTAATCGCTGACCCCCCACTTATAAAGAAAGTGTAATAAACTTTTTTCTGATTTAGCGTAATCTTTTGATTCAGATTCCATGTCGTTCAAGTAAGTGCAAATCCAGCTATTTACCTCCCCTACTATGACGTTTTTCTTAATAAAGTAGTCCGTATAGTCCTAGTCAGAAGGTTGATTTTGGTCGATATACTTTTACTATTTTTGTACGTGATCTAATAAAGTTAGATTTTTAACGATCCTACAGGAATTTCTGTGACTAAAAGTATTTAAGATCTTGACCGGTGATGTAAGGTACCACCATGCAAAATTTCATTTAAATCGGTGTAACAGTTTCAGAGATCAGTCAAATATTTGTATTTTTTTAATATCCCACGGGAACCAGTTAACTGTCAGTGATTTCAAGTATCCTATGTATTTTTCCGGAATTTAAGTTACCTTCGTGCAAACTTTCATTTAAATTGGTTCAGCCGTTTAAGCGGTCAGTCGAACAAACAAACAAACAGACAGAGAAAAAAAATTTTTTTGAGTATGGGGATGTGTTCTACTACTCTCAAAACATATCCCTGACTCGTTTTTTTTGCGTTTTTCAAAAAAGTACAAGAATTTTTACCTCTACGTTTTTATTATAGTATAGATTACCGAGACTTTTACAAAACACTAGCTATTAGTAATGTCAAGAGTACACAACCAAACCTACAATTTTCTCGCAAATCGTTGCCTACGCGGTAAAAACCACTCGTCTGAAAAAAAAATTAAAATGCTTGTTATTTAAAAGAGTCCAATATCACATGAACGTAATGCTTAATTTCTTTTCAAATATTATCCTTTGGGCTTTAGAGAAGTAGTTTAACAAGGTAAGAGATGAAGGAAAATATATTGAGGAAATCTTACATTCAGTATAGGTTTCAACCAACCATGATCTATTTCGGTTAAGGTCGTAGTATCGTTAAAGAACTACTTAGCACTAGGTAATACAACATAGTATTGTATTTAGCGACACTGATGTGACGGACGGTCCACGCAGTGTTGTTAACTTGCAATTTGAAAAATTTATATTTGAGGGCGGAAAAATAAGTAGATTCCTTACCCGTTACGACCAATGTTAGTCGATTTCTAGTCTACATATTTTTATTTATTTAGCAGGTACTTTTATGAATATATAGAGTATATGTAGAGTTCGCAAAATAAGTTCACGTCTACCTTGGAATTAATGCTGTGAAGAGAATGTTCCCGAAAAGCCGTGATGTGTGTCGAGTGGTAAGGGATTGTGAAGCAACCCCATACCCCTGGATATTCGATCGCTACCATTTAGTCAATAGCAATAGACGCCAGATTAACAAAGGATCTACTACACAGGTAACTCTCAGATCTAGGTCAATAATTTATTTGTAAAGAACGTGAACAGCTACCTACGTAATTTATGTTACTTGATCTATTCGAGGGCTAAATAAAGCTGTGCCTAGATAATTTTACGTTCAGGTCTATTTGTAATTTATAAACCTGTTAAGTTTGTTCTCGTATAATGCTATCAGATAGAATACGATTTCATATCTATAAGATTTTAAGAAGTTACTGACGTAGAAAAATTTTCCAACCTTAAGGATTTGCTTGTAATAAAAACAAATAATTTCTTATTGTTAGGGCTACAGTCCTCGTCTTTCCAAATTTTCATAAAATAAAAAATATTCAGTAAGTACTTTTAACCGAAGGATAGGAGGAACAGTATATTCTTAATTAAAGTATGCGCAGAAAGTACTGTACTATAGCAAGTGTATTTATGAATCTGAATGTCAGGAACTTTTCAGTTCGGAAATATATTCGTCGCTGTCACTGTAGTCTCTTAAGTAACGAAAGAGATAAATAATACTTCCGAATTCATATCAGATTCCCGACCGTTGTGAATACGGGGGTGGACACCATTGGTTCCGAGAATGTTTTATCATTATCCATGCTCTGTTTCCACAAACGAGATTGGAATTTGCAAACTATTCAAAGGATTCTACTAAGTAATTATTTTCACCTCCACTCATTTAAATGATTATACTGGGACAAACATTAATTTGCTTTTGGATTGCATACACACAACAGTAGCCCTACCATGAGTTTAAAAGTGACAGACTCGATATCGCCTATGTAAATAAGTCTATGAAAAACTTGTACAGCGCCCCTAGCGGTTATTCTAAGAACTAAAATCGGTAGTATGAAAAAAAACAATTTGATAGGTTTTTAACGTACGTAGTAGTTTTCTTTAAGCAGTACCATGGTACCGCTACTATTAGAAAAATTAACCCTTAAAGAAAAAAAATTATCGGCAACGCGTGACGGCATAAGATATAAGTATACACGTTACGCTACAGGTTGCCAGGGGCTACTGTCACTACTCCAAACGGGTCAAACAGACAGTCAAAAGTCAAACATATAGGACCTACTAATGCCTACATACTTGCCCCGTTTGAGATTCCGCAGCAAACGTAGCAGGCAGTCCCGGATCTAAGGGAGGGGCAACTGGGGGAATTTGCCCCGGGCGGCAGTTTCACGGGTGCGCCAAATCCTGGAAAGGCCAAGGTTTTGTCCCGGTTCCAAAAAATCGTGGATCCGGGACTGCTCAGCGGCTCCGGCCTCTGACGAAGTGCCTGGGATACGCGACTTCATTCAGGTTTCATCTATGATATCTTTTTTTTCATTGATAGATGATAGATAGTGTATCTATCTATAAATATGTCTATAGTATCTATAAATAAAAATTTGAATTTCTTTTGAATTACAATTTATGTGTAAAAACACAGTAGATATTTCTACTTGACATTTTTATTTTATTTTTCCAATGGCATTTATTGACACTATGAGGATGTTCAGGAGAACGAGGTCTATTAGTTTGGGCACTTTCATTATTAAATCTATGTGGTAATTTACCACATTGCAATGTTGACTTTACAAAACATTAACTTGCCAAAAATAATATACGAGTATTTGTATTTATTGGGAAAGGTATTCAATGCCATGATAATTATGATCTATAAAAGCGTTAAAATTAATTCGAAACCTTTGTAGGTAGGTATAACTGAATAAAATACCCTTAACATGTCCACTCCCGAACGAGACGTGCTGGACATCGCTGCCATCCACATACAATGCAGTCGCTGGTGGCTCGGACTAAGAGGTTCAGCTCTTCATTTCTGCCATTAAGGCAAAGAATGCCCTTCCAGCTCATGTTTTCCCTCCCTCCTATGATCCCGGGCTCTTCAGGCGGGGCGTGAAACGGCTAAATGCCAGAGCAGGCCTTCAGGGTGAGTGCGACAGGCTCAATATGATGTATTGTGCCTGTCCACCTCATATTTGGATCTCACTACCGCTTACCATCAGGTGGAGTGAGGTCATCTTGTTTGCCTATCATAATAAAAAAAAACATTGTTGGTAAACAAGGTTTAAATATAATATACTACATGATTGATTACAAAAACTAAAGGTAGGTAATTAGGTATGCTGAAAGATTGTTTATCTTATTAACATGAGTAGCCTTCAGTACAATTGATTTAGTAGTAGAGAACCTTAGAAGTAAATATTGTAGGTACCGCACGTAAAGAAATAAGTAGATATAATGTGCGACGTTTATGTGTCTATTGTCTTAACAGCGCCAAGAAGTACATTGGTAATTCTTTATCTAGGTACTTACTGCGAAAGAAATGGCAAAGAAGCATAATCGAATTTTCACAATAAACTGTATTCATGGTTTGGATTCATAGTTTTCGTATTAGGTTCCACCCTCAGTAACAATCAAGGGATATTGCTGGATTATAGGCCATCAAGCCAATCCCCTTTATTGCATATTGCGTGGCGCTCCGTGCAATCAATATAGTCAATAACTAGGGAGCTATTGCAAATACATACATAATACCTTCTTGTGGAAACTGGTTTCAATAACAACACCGTGCTCTGGTTAGTGATATCACAGATCACTGGTTAGTTATAAGCAAGCCAGCAAGATTCGGTCAGTCCGGAACAGAAATTTACCATGTCTCGTTCTAATTTCTACCTTTTTATCAATGATTGATAAAGGGCGTATGAGACGCATTCCCAATTCTAATATTGCATTATTTGTACAGTGCCGTTCTATCATGTCCATTTACTATTTTTGTTGTCTTACAACACGTAAAATAAAAATTAAGTGCCTTCATAAAAATATAAGTCCGAAATGACCAGTTAGGGTTAGAACATCGCTACACCCTTACCTTATATTATCCGTATACTCTTGTTGAGTCTTTGTCAGGTCATGACGGAATGACAGCAGGTGTGCCGTCCAATTTGGAGTTATACCTAACTGATGGGAGCGTGATTCGCATCCGCAGTGGACCGCAGGGACGTCTCTACATTAAATTATGCGAGGCAATCAAATACTTATGTATTTTTATCAAACAAATCGGACCAATTCAAACACAGAATAATTTTTTTGGAAGGAGATTCCCGTTTTTATTTTCCTTTGAAGTTTTGAACAATCAATTTGAACTGAATTTAGTATGAATATTGGGACTTGGGAGTAGGGTATGTAAGTAAATAAATTACTGGAGAAACTAAAATCGCCTGAAACTTAATAGATAGTGACTTTTATAACAGAATCTCACAAGTTCCAGTTTGTGAACTCTTACGTATTTCGTTTTCGACTGCAAGAACTTGTAATTTTTGAGATTTCATGATGAGAAAGTATCTTTTCCCCCTTATAATTTAGATACCTGACTGGCAGCCCTGTATCGCCAAATACCTAGTGTGATGGCGTAACTTGGTGGCTGCAATTGATTACCAAACAATAGGGTGAGCGTACACCGACTATCGCCCACGGAATACAAAGTTAATCTGCACATTGTGGACGCTTTCCAAATGGATTTGCCCAAGACCACAATGCATTATTTATTCCAGTACACCGCTACTAATAGGAGTGGTAATAGAATATTATGGTGTCTACAAATCAATAGTCTGAATACCGAAACGTCAGTGGTTAAATGGTTTCGATCTTATTTTGGTCAGTGCGTGTCCAGTTTTGTACCTATTAATGAATATCGCATCGCATGAAGTGTTAAACTGTTCGAAACATCCTTTTTAAAAAAATGCTAATAGTTTGATGCTATCCTGTCTACACCAAGAAACCAGAAGCCTGTGAGCATTGTAAAATAATATGAACGTGTACTTAAATGGTAGCATAATCTTGATAGTTCAGAGACTAATTAAGTGATTGAAATCGAATAGCATCCACTTCACTCTACACAGATTCTACCTATACTGTAAATCCTCTCAGGCGTAGCTTCAAGTCAACCCAAGTAATTAACTATGTAAGGACTTGGTAAATAGGATACATAATAATGAAGGATCCCGTCATCTTGATGTTTATGATATCATCGCGTTTGACACCATTTCTGAGTTCCCGAACTTACGTTATTTCCCGACTAGATTTCCTTATACTATAACATGATGTAACCTTACAAAACATCGTACAAAAAACGCTTTTAGTTGTGTTTTAAGGACCCTATCCAACGGGTAAAACGGGACCCTATTACCAAAACTTCGCTGTCCTGTCCGATTGTCTGACTGGCGGCAGCACCCAGCGAGACAGTAGAATTAACACATATGATGCATTTCTATTGCCGCAATAACAACAAATAAAATAACTATTTATAACATTTTTTTCCATACAACCAACGTTATTTCTTTTTTTACAAAATTGGTTGGAACCCTTCGTGTCCGTTTCCAACTCGCACTTGGCCAGTTATTTATGATTTCAGCTCGTAAGTATATTATGTCGCCAACATGTTAAATTATATGACATCGTTAAGAGTAAAGTTGCTTAAGCACTTGTGTTACAGATATCAGATACTAATGGGACCAGTACATAAACTTAGTTAGATACACTAAGTACCTAAACACAGAAAAATACTGGTTTTGTTCTGCATCAATGTGAATTTCGTTACCTTGTGTATACCAGATCCAGTCAGGGGATACCAGTCACAACTATCTGTCCGGTGGTTGGTGAACGGTATACGTGTAAGCGACCACGGCTCCTCGAGCTACTATCGACTCAGTCCAAATCATCCGAGGCGATAGTATCCTTCCTCCCCTTTTCCTTCCCCCGTTACATATCCTTGCTACTCGTGGGAACGCAATCAGCTTGTTAAAACAATGTACAAGGCAGAAGGGCGGCGACGTGGTCCACAACCCGTCACGTCACGTTTCCCACAGAGGTGAAAAGTGGATCGCTGGGAGTGATCTCTGCCTACCCGTCTGGGAAAAGGCGTGATTTTATGTATGTATGTGTATACGAATACGTACTGGAAACGAATGCCTGCTAGGTCCTTTTAATAAATGCATGCAGGATGCAATTCGAATGGTTGAACCAAACGCAATTAAACTAATTATTCCCGATGATCCCGGCGCGTAATTGCATCGTGCTCACTGAACGCAGTACTTAATTAATTAAGTTAAATAACATTTCAGTTTCATATCACATACATTTCATACAGGAACTGTATTGAACGGTAAATTATCATGATAATTTATCGCTCGTCAAAATCTATCAAATGTGTATTTGGGACACTCTGAATACATCATTCAGAGTGTCCCAAGTAGACGGTGGCAATTTAATAAACAGGACTCGCAAAGGAAGGCTTCCTAATCTCATTTTTTTATAGCAGCAATATTTTACATGTTGCTATCATCGCAATATTATATAGCTATCGCGGTTATTGAGATAAAGCCAGTGTCTCAATAATAGTACAGAAGTCCGGACAAAAACGGACAGACTGCGAAATTATAGTTATAGCGTCCCGGGTCTCTTCGAGTACGGAACTCCAAAAAATAAAACACTAGAAATGCCTCACCTAAATTTAACAATTTTCTTTGTTATAATTTATTTTTCTAAATGTCCTATCTTACCTATCGCACAAGTACCCAATGAATGAATATAGTTGTTTAAATTAAAACTAAAAAGTATCTCAACTTATTATCTTTAGAAAATTTAATCCGTAATATCTTATTTTATGACAGGTCAAATGCATAGAAAAAAAACACCTCTTGTTGGGATTAGGTATCTACGACTTATTTTGATACTCATCGATGAGGTAGATACATATACACCGTGAAATTTTAGTGGTTGTTTTCCCGCAGAAAAATGATTCTATCTTAGTAGTACAATAGATTTGTGCAGTTATTTTTTGTTAAAATCAATAAATGCCGGTTTTACGAAAGGTTTAACCGAAACTCGAAACACGTTCGAAACGCTTCATGACTTAGGGTGTTGAGCTTCTTCAGCTTTAAGCATCGATTTCACACGGCATGCAGTACCTGATTACGTCACATCTTATAAAAAAACAATAGCTACTCTCGTTTTCGAGTTGGAAAATTATTATTCTGAAAATTTGAAAAAAAAAAATTTTTATTTTCGTGGAATTATTTGCATGAGTTGATAGTATTACTCTAAAGGCAAATTGTTCTGCCACGGGAAAACAACCACTAAAATTTCACGGTGTATATGTTACGGTCAATGTGAGCAATCGGTAATTATCTATAATCACCGGTAAATATAGATAATTCCCGACGCACATGGTAAATGTAGTGAATTGTTCAAATTTACCGGTAGTTATATAAAACTCCCGCTCGACTGTGGTAAATGTTGACATTGCTGACAAATATCACAAGTACTCTGCAATTCCAAATGTCACAAATCTCAAAGCGGCAAAAATATATTGACGATTAAGAATTTCAAGAATGTTATTTGATTATATATAATATTTTTTTTAAAACCAAACATGAACTTTGGTTTCTAGATACTTGACTGGTTTATTTTATAACTAGCTGTGCCCGTGACTTCGTTCGCGTAACTAAACTACAGGATTTAACATACAAAAGTTTTTTCCCAGTAACTCCCGATCCCTTAGGAATTTTGCAATATAAGTAAGCTTTAAGTCTATTAGGGTACCTGCATGCCAAATTTCAATAATCTATCTTACGCGTTTTAAATGTTTTATAGAAAAGTTATTCATAAATACATACATAATCACACCTAGACACGGTACAAACACCGATATTCATCACACAAATATTTGTCCCGAGTGGGAATCGAACCCACGACTCTTGGAATCGCCAGCCTGGGTCACTAACAAAACCATTGTTTCACCGAGCCAGTCAAGTCAGTTTTATTTTATTATTTACCACATTTACACAAAGGGTATGGTAATTTTATATAATTACCGGTAAATGTGATTAATTCGATAGTTTTCACCACCTTTACCACGAACACTAGTAATTATGCATAGTTACCGGTAATTATACATAATAACCACTCTATCCACATTAACCGTAACATATATATCTACCTAAAGCAAAGCGCCCACATCACGACCAACCTCGCGATCTCGTGATTTCTATTGAATCGATCCACTAATTTCCCAGAAGATATAACGCATTCGCTGCTCCTAAGAAATGTGCACAATATTTTGCAAGTATTATTATGAGCCGCCCGACAGAGGTGGACGGCCGCTTACATACATTATAATAATACCATATTCGAAGTATTATCATCATAAATATTAATATGTTCCACAGTATTCAAGGTATATGTTACAGTTGAGTCAACAGCGATTCGTCTCTGCCATGGGAGTTTCACTCAGATGAGGTCGTTAGAGATTACTGGGAACGTCTTCAAGTTACGAACATTTGACGAGCTTGTAATATTAAAAATTAAAAATTGGAAAAAAATCACATTCATGCCTGACTAGACGGGGAGCTGTAATAATGGAATTTGTTTTAAAAATAATCGCGCTCTAGATATCCAAAAAGTTGTGTTCAGGTATAATGATAGGTATGTTGCCGTAGTTTTTAATAAGTTTTGTTTTTAGATTTTTATATTATCTTTAATGTGGAGTAACCGCCCCTTTCAATTATTAAGGGAAGTATCCATATTACCTTAGCCGTCATGCCCCTAGTTAGATCTATGCTATGATAAAAGGTACATATTATTCTAATGTTTCAAGTTATGTAATTCATGACTCCTCAAAGTCTAGTCCTCATAGTAAATAGACAATGAGTAAGTGAAACAGAATAGTTAGTTAGAGATAAAAGTTACCTATTGAAAATGCAAAAGTAGAATTTGTCAATTTTATAAATAGTATGTCAGCAACACGATTCAATTTACATAAAAATCATATTTCAACACGACCTTTGTTATTAAGTAAGACATATTCTCAGAATTTATGAAATAAGAAAAAGGTTTGCAATTCATTGAAACAATCTTTATAAGCTTCGTGGTATTCAAGCACTTGAAGCATTTTATAATCCTTTTAGCACTTATAAAAATCCATATAGGTGCAGAATATTTTTTATTATAAATAAGTTATTTTTATAAAATACTAGCTTTCCGCCCGCGACTTCGTCCGCGTAGAGACGTTTAACGGGTAAAACATTACTTCCTTGTAGCGCAGTCGTTTATAGCCTATAACCTTTCCTAGGCTCTGGACTATATCTGTACCAAATTTCATTTAAATCGGTCCAGTACTCTATGCGTGAAAACGTAACAGACAAACAGACAGACAGAGTTACTTTCGGATTTATAATATTAGTAAGGATTAGCTTTAAAAGTGCTGCTAGTCCAGTTGAACTTCGAAGCTCATTTGCACCATAATCGCAGTCATAGTTGTTTCTTCCCTCCATTTCATAGTCACATTACAATTTATGAGTGTTTCAATTGGTATTTCTAAAAAAGTTAATAATAAATGCATTAAGCTTAAGCGTTAGGCATAAAAGTCAAGGTGTCAAATGAAATGTACCATTAAGTCGGACATCTTCATAATGGGGCCGACAGGTGCTGCCGGTGGATTCCGGAGTTAATGAGCGGGGTAAGTAATGGTGTTGCTTAGCGCTGAGTAAATTAACTATAGAAACACGTAAAAAGTGTTAAAATGAAATCATCAGGACATTGTTTCTATGCATATTGTATATCCCATATTTTTTCTAGCTTTTCATTGCGGGTACTATGGGTAATTAATTAAACAAGTTGGTAGGTAGTATTGTATGTACCTAATGTATTGGAGGCAAGACGATTTTGTCAAGACGCGGTAGTCTGACTGACGGAGGGTTTATAGAAAAAAATACGTGACTAACCAATTCATCTTCATAGCATTTGGTAGCCCTCAAAAGTGTTTTTGCATCTTTACAAGACTTAATAGAGAGTTAATTAATATCACTCATTAATTGATATCTGCCTTTACAAATTATAATTAATATCTTTCTTTCATGAATTGTTAGTGATACCGACAAGATATTCAACAATAAAATATTTCTTCAGTCATTCATAGTAAATAGTTGATTTTTATCTACATTCAAGATTTTTCTCAGAAATGCATGCATTTGGTGGTTGAGTTTGTTGTATATAGGCATTTAATATTATGTATACCTATTGAGAAGCCGATTATGAAGTACATATTCTCCGAAGACAGCCTGTCGCTCAGTTTCCAGAAGCGCCGATCATCTGCCGAAGTATTGATTGCGTGCATACATCGCTCTTCCAGAAAACGTTTTGATTGATGTACTTTGCCTACTCGTACTTTGCCCTTTTTGCAAACATCGAGCCCGTGCCGTAAACAGACTGGTTTGCGATATCATACAAGTTTCATTCTGAAAATGGAATATTAAAATGTTTATATTTGTATCCATCTCTAATTCCTTATTCCGTGTGAGTGAGTTGGACTTCAAAAATGTGCCCGAATGATAATAATTATTATTCACAGGAGCGAAATACAATGTATTGCCATTTGTATTTTGTGTAGTAAGGTAGGTAAAGCTTACGTGTCAAGTTTACCCAGAAACCTCGTCATAGCAGCCAAGCCCTGCCCCACTTCTTAAGAATGTCACGGCCACGAGCTTTTTAGTATACGAGCCGTTTAAAGACTACACTTAGACTTAACCTGCTGCTAGCTGCTAGGTCAGATTGGTAGAGCATTACCTGAGTACTTTTGTAATACCGATATACTTTTGTAAGAGAATGGTTCAGTAGCGCTACCATGAGTTTAAAAGTTACGGACTCGATATCGCCTACGTAAATATGTCTATGAAAAACTTGTACAGAGGGCCTACCATGAGTTGGCTATCGAAAACTTACGTACGTTAAAAACCTATCGAGTTGTTTTTTTCATACGGCCGATTTTAGTTCTTCGCGTAACCACCAGCGGCGCTGTACAAGTTTTTCATAGACATATTCACGTAGGCGATATCGACTGCGTAAGTTTTAAACTCATGGTAGCCCCACTGGTGGTTACGCTAAGAACTAAAATCAGCCGTATGAAAATAACAACTCGATAGGTTTTTAACGTACGTAAGTTTTCGATAGCCAACTAACTCATGGTACCGCTACAGTAAAGCTGAGTTAATTCACGATCGCTCCCAGAAGCACTTCTTAGTAAAGAAGATCATTGATGTGCAACAGTGCATACCTACTTTGCCAGGTTATATAAAGATTCCTTCCTTTTTACCCTGAACGCTCTGCATAATACAAACTTATGAGTAAAGCTCCAACTTTCTAAGTCGTTTACACAACATAACAAGCAAGAAATAGTAATAGGAATAACCATATATATTCACGATGCTTGGAAATGCTATTCCCAGAGGCGATTCCTCAATACAAATGTGCTTTGAAGTGTATCGTGCGAAGCTTTCGCGTGATATTAATCGCATTTGCTAGTACTCATAAATATAAGCTCATGATAAATATGTCCGTATTTTATTTGTAAGAAATATATCGAATATTCTTCTATATAAACATTTTAAATGTAGACAGACACTTGAAATGTTTATTTACTAGATACATATGTCTAGATGACGACACGGTATATTATATTTGAAGTTGCTGTAGCCAAGGGGTGAACTTGACTACTTTAGGGGGGCGGCAAAATGGCAATAGACGGACAGTCACGGTATATTATATTTGAAGTTGCTGTAGCAAAGGGGGGGTCAACTTAAGACAACTTTAGGGGGGCGGCAAAACGGCAACAGACGGACAGACACGGTGTATTCTAAACCCTATTTAGGGTAAGTATAGCGAGGGGGGTTTAAAGTAAATGACTACATGATTACGATAAGGGCAGTGGTTTACTAATAGATGATATACTTAAACTTTAATTTTAAAAACAAAACATTAAGATATTTTTTTTTATAGTTTTAAACTGTCATGGTTACACACATGTATGTCTGCCCTTAGACCTACCGTCATTCTCGCAGTCCTACAGTTCACCCGTGATCATGGCGCTTGCAACAGTACCGAAATATCGGGAGCTCATTAAAACAAAACAACATGGTAAATATCCCGGACAGTTTCAGTTTTCTAAGGTAAATATTAGTCTTTATGGGTCTACACGTGTTAATAACGCGCTTGCATATTTAGTGTAATGGAACGCGAAAGTCTAAAATCTTACAAAACATTAAGGTCCCGAAACCATTTTATATAATGTATTAGCCATACCGATAATATATATGAACTAAGTTTATTTGAATAGAGCGAAGCTTTAATATTATGTTATGTTAGGTATAAAACAAAATATTTTCAGCATAAGTATTTCATGAATGTTTTTGATCGAGCATTGGTTTATTGGAAATGATAATTCCGAATGCCACACTAACATAAATAACATGGAAACGTAGCCATTCTAATTGAAATACATTCTCTGAAACGCATTAAGGATTTGCCAAATTGGATTTTGGTACTTGTCTGTACTGTACCTGACTAAATGATTTCGCTGAAATGTCGTGGTAAGTTGGTACAGACTTGTTGATTTGTCTAGAACTACATCGAGTAGATTCTCAAACATGATGTTAACGTTAAATACATAAATTTACTTAAATCCGGTCGCGACATTGTCCGTTTCATGACATTTATTGCGTAAATATTACTCTCTTATAGCAAAGTCATATAAAAGTACCAACTACTAACTACTTACCACTTTTAAGCTGTCCTTTTTCTGTCTCTAGACTATCTGTGTACCAAATTTCATTTGTAAGGGTTAAAAAGTTTGGGCGTGAAAGCGCCTTTGTAATATTGGTAATAATGACGTACAATAACGTTTATTTAAAATTCGATATTAAGGTTTAGTTCAATTTATCTTTTTAATTTTTTTTCTCGTGACCGAATTGATATTTTTTGTGTTCTGTAGTCATGTCAGGGAACTGACGCCTGTGGATGTGCGTCGAGGACGTAAACAGATTACGGCCAACAATAGTGTAATCAGAACGGGATTTTATACGCTCGCCCCTCAGCGGGAGTACGTACTTGGGATGGATACAAAAGTTTTTCTCTAGGTACACACAATAAAAGCGATTTACCGCTGCATCCGCATCAAAATGTAGGCCCCAATTAAAAAAATTCACCGCTAAAAACTGTGTGTACATTTATCATTCGCGATACGGCCGATTTTTGTCTACCCAAGAAAAATGTTAAATCAACTGATTCTTGGTCCACAAATCAAATTGCATCGTGAGTGCTGGGAATTATTGTTATAGAAGTATTTCAATATTTGTTTCAATGCAACCTAAGCTATTCATCAAAGCAAGATAAATATGACTCTTGAAACAATGAGAATCACAACTGTCATAAACAATTAGCAATGAGATAGGCAGTAGGCACTCAGGTTCCAGACGTGGTAGTTCTCTGTAAGATGATACTAAAAGATAGAGTCGACAACCTTTGGATTTAATGATTTAGAAATAAAATGCATTTACTGAACGTGTTACACATAACCAATTAATATAACGTAACCTAGAGAGGAATCAGCCATTTGTTCATTTCGTATGTATTTATATAGGTAGTTAGGGTATCCTTCAATGTGTCAGTTTTTCTATGTTCCCGCAAATATTAAAACTTGAGCCATGCAGCATTATTCGGCTTGAAGACGTAAAAAAATAGATATTACGATATGGATAATACTATCAAGCAGCCTTGAGCCTAAGTACCTATCTTTTTGTTCCTTCAATGACCGTGCTTATACTCCAACTAACCCGATCCGCGTACCCCTAGGTACAATCTGATCGGGGTACTGCAGCGCCTTGAAGACCTCGACGCTAAGCGCCGAGTACGGGAGACTCGGCCGAAGCCCTCCTACACTTACACAGTCAACAGTGCTGGCCAGCTCTACTGCGTACCCTGCCAGCGTATTTTTAAAGCAAAATTTGGTTTCGCAAGCCACATTCGAGCGTTCCATAATTATTAAAAACTACATTATTTGACATGGTTGAAGTCGCCGTTACCGAAAACGGTACGGAATGATGATGATGATGACAATCTGATCATGGAGGTATAGCGTCTAGATTAGGCATCTAACAATTTAGATATAACTCAAACGGAGATTTTAATAAGATTGTCACGTTTCAATCAAGTAATCACATTTCATAAACTAACCAAGAATCATCATCATCATCAACAGATTATATACGTCCCTACTGCTGGGGCACGACCTACCCTAAACTAGGGCGATAAGGCGTTAGTCAACCTAAGAATTTCTTCGTAGGTGTGCAGGTTATCTCACGATGTTTTCCTTCACCGATAAACCGTCGAATAATCGTACATATAAATTCCAAATTAGAAAAGCACAGTGATACGAGGCGGGGTTTGAACTGGCGACCTCTCGCATGGCAAGCTACGACGTTAACCACTCGGCCATCGACTCTTTTTACCCAAGAATATTAGAGATAACCTGATTAGGTTACTATTAATAGCAAGAAGTTAACTTTTTAACTTGTCTACATTCTTGCAAGATATTAATAAAACTGGTAAGTTACAAAAAGTAAATAAGGAAAATTGAAAGAAAAACTAAATTTACTTGTTTACTATATCGCTGTTCATACTGATACCTAGTTACTTCAAAATCAGATAAAATTGTAGCAAAGAAAACCTACATATTACATGATTTATGTGATTTGATAAAGTTATGAAAAAGATCTAAGATTTTGGTTTATTATTTATTGCCTTGTTATTATTCCCTGCGATCTCCTAAAAATATGCACGAGTTTATAGCCTCTGATAATGATGCTTGGATTAGACCGAGAGACGGTTAAAATTAGTATTTGTAAAAACCAAGATAGAGATCACTGTATCGGGTATACCCCAGGGATTACTGCCGACGACACATTTATTTCCCCAGCTGTTGCGGGCAGGAAAAGCAGATGTCGTAACAGTTGTAACGACTGGCTCGGGGTTTCCGACTACATCCGTCATCGCCGGATAATAGAGCAAGGAGTAACGAACTCCGGCCTCACCTCCGCACTAGACCTCGGGTTCGATTGATGGACACAGCTTAGATTACTTAGCCTATCTACCTATGGGGTCAACAGCCCAGCGCGTACGCCATGGAGTCACGAGCTCCGGCCATGGCATGACGTACTCGCCAGCCTTGGACGGAAGAACATAAGTTTTATAAATTAGTGACAATGGCTCGAGTTATTTCGTAGAAGTGCCAAGGTTGGCTGTTCTGGGAAGTGCCGGCGCGCCGCGTGTCGGCAAGTCGGTCGCGCGCGGCGTGCTCTCGCCGCGCACGCCCGCGCCCCGCCCCCTCCCGCCCGCTCGCCTCCGCGCTGTTTACACGTTCGGTGCGCGCTGCGCGCCTCGCGCCGACTCCAGTCTACTTTTGTATACGAAAGAGGATTGTTAACGCCGCGGCGCCCGGCCTCGCCGAACTTTCACCTCCCGCCGCGATATCGTTATCTGTGATAAATACACCAACATTGAGTGAAATTGAATGTGCGCGTTCTTAGAAAGCGTTTCTGTTACGGCACGCGGACGGCCGCCCGCCAGCGACGTCGATTTCTGCAAATTAATTTCTCCAGTGCACTCGGTTTCTACGAAACTGTTTATAAAGAGTTTACCGAGAAGCGAAACGGTCGTAAAGTGGATTTGAGGAAATATAAGTAATTATAAGTGAGCTTGTGTGTTTCCGTGATCAGTTTTAAGAGAAGGCGTTTACATTGGATCCCAATAACCCACTCACACCTCCAATGGTGGTTAAACTACCAGGTGAGAACTTTTCTTAGCTAACTCTGATAACTTTATTACGTCTTTGAATTTCGGAATCCCATTTGTTATTGGATAGTTTGTCGTTAAACATCAAAGTAGGACATAAAACGGCCTGTTTTGTTTATGATACGGGATGCTCCGCTATGAGCAGCTAACAAGTGGCGCCAACATACCATGGCGAGGGTCACCCAGGTTCACTTGCTTGTGTCAACTTTAAGTACCTACCTACGGCTACCTACTTGCAAGATAACCTCCAACTTTATGTGACGTCATATTTGAAACTGGATTTCTTTGGTTTGTCTGACGTAACCTGATTATACTGAATTGTTCTGTGCAACATCTTGATAAATCAGATTTTTGAACAACAAAAATTTATATAATCTGGACGTTTTATGCCCTGGTCTTACCTGTATGTCGTTTAATATTCCGATGGCCTCAATTTAACAGTCCTAACGTCGCGGATTCGGTCTATTAAGATAATTGAAATTATGATAATCGCACAATTGGAATCTGATAATAAAAACTAAAACCCAACTACGACAAAAAACGACGCTGAAAAAGTATAAAACAAGACTTTTAGAACATACAATACTATTTTGAAGTATGCAATATTTACTATGTAGAGATAAGTTTTCATGTTTGGAAAACCGCAGTCACACGTTGTCAAAGTGCTACGGTAGGTAGGTACTTGTGTATGGAACGTGTGACTACGCCTTTCCAAACATGAAAACTTATCTCTACATAGTAAATATTGCATACTTCAAAATAGTATTGTATGTTCTAAAAGTCTTGTTCTCTTTTCAGCGTCGTTTTTGATTTAGTTAGTTTTAGTTTTTAACTTTTATTATTTGTACTATTTTGGTGTTAGTAAGTAGTAAAGAAGCTTATGAACGAAAAAGATGTGAACTATATGCAATCAGTCCATGAATATACGTAAAGTCACATGCAAATGCTAGTAATATATATATATTTAAAATGTACAAGTAAAGCGCTTTCCAATGATACCAAACACGGCGTATTTATCTTAACTTTATTTTTTTACTCTGTATGTTTTGTCCGCTAGTGGGCGCCACATTAGATTTTGTGAAACCCTATATAGCCTATAACCAGCGGACAATTAAGACGCTTCTAATGATATGTCATTTGTCGAATTCTGACAAGCAATTTAGAAGTTATGTGGAAACAGATGAACATACATACATACATACATACATACAAACATACATACAAACATACATACATACATACATACATACATACATAGCCTGTCAAAATCATAACCCTCCTTTTGCTTTGCCGTAGTCGGGTAAAAAGGGCACATTGAGTCCATATCACTTAATTTGTTTATAGTATTTTCATTGTTTGTATTCTCGTATCGTTCCGATCGGCCTAAAAACAAGTGAGTAACAGGTAATGTATGTTAATTTGTTTAGTCGCAAATGTGTTGACTTTTTAACGACACTCGATGGAAGTCGCTCGGTTCGTTTGAAAACAATTAGCGAGCGATCACGCGATGATGCGATCGTTTCCTCAGAACGTTCAGCGTTTAAAGTGATTAATTGCGCTGCTATGATGTAAATAAAACATTCTTGCAATTTTTAGATCAACAACCGCTGTTTGCATTAACTACTATTAAGTCGAGTAAATCACCTGCATTGTAAAAGAAAAGTAAGGCATCACTGTGACTGTCGATGATGTGCGACTGCATCTACCTACTGGTTTGTTTTGTTCTTCTATTGGTTATAAATGACCTACGTATGTGGACGTAGGCAGGCACTCAAGGACTAAAAAGAACAGAATATAATAATGATCAACACCTATTAAATGTCCCTACACTTATTTAACTTCACATCAATGTGAGTTTTATCTTACTACCCAGGTGAACTATGTTCACCGAGTAATGGGCATCACATGGATAAGAGAAGTCTTACTTTTTCTTCGTGGGTGTTTTCATTTCCTTTCGTAGTATTTCTATAATTGAAACACTATTCTAGCTGATTAGGGGAATTCAGTAGTTATCACCTACACAAATCACCAGCTACCGTCCGTTACACCCAGCCAATTACAATAGCCCACGCGCCACGGTGATTGGCTAACAATCACACATTGTTCCTATTTACCAGGAATGCCAGAGGTAAACGCTATACAGGGAACTGCGATCGTCTTTGTTTATCTGAGTAAGGACACAATGACATTTTTTGCTGTAACTTCGTTCTTGAAAGGTGCCGCGTCTATTGTTATACGCTAGCGTATCTACTTTGTCGTCGATGATCTTCGTAGAACTAGCCTTACTCCGAAGTCTAGAAATGTGTAGGGGAATGCGAAGATTAAACCTATAACAGCCTATTAAATAAACTGTAAAGTAAACATGTTGCTAACATTGCGGTTGCGAGTACGTAATAAACAGTTATGAGAAATTACAATGCCAAAGGAAACGACCGCTGGACAACTGTATCAATAGGAGCGTGCAATTACTATGTTAAGCTCGCTATTAGGATTGCTTTAAGTATTAATTGAATGAGTAATTGTAAACAAAGAACTCTTAAGTAATTTTAACGATACTCAGAGGAAACATTATGATATCCTTGTGACAGTCGATGTCTTCTAATGTATGTGTTTAATTTCTTTGTATCTACTTACTAAAATATTTTACAACGTAATAAACATAACACATTTACAATAGAAACTGAATATTATTTAAAAAATCATTAATATTAGGTATACATTGAAATATTTTAGGCAGGTAGGTAAGTACATGTACAAATGAAGGATTAGGGGTCTAATAACTAATAACATCGTAGGTACTACACCTTACCTACTCACCTAAGTCTGTACTTTTATGACGAGAGAGATTAAACCTGATTCTTAATTGAATTATAACCCGTTTCCTAGTCTTAACTGCTGCATATATAAATAATATTTATTAGACTAGAAAATTAGATATTTCCATTGCTCTATAACTCAGACCCGGCCTACTTTATTGCTTAGGCGTCTAGCGGTTTGAATGCTAACTTTGATGTCGGTTGTATGTTTCGCTAACGATGCTGTAATTCTCTACAAAATGTAACAGGTACGTTAGTTTAATTTAAGGTTGTCTAAGCGTTATTTCGGTGTACTGTAAGGCGTGTTTATCAAAGTCCAAATATTGATTACCTAGTATTTTACGTTTTATTTAAATCTCATTCATATTTTATTAATAATTATTATAATGATATCAAGTATAAATCCTATCATCCAACAATTTCCTGGGTTAAAACGGAGACAAGACGAGTTGTTTAAACAACAATTCCCTAAAACTAAGGAGGATTTGTCAACAAGCCCCACTGATAATGTCATCCACGCGCCAAAATATTCTTGTCGCACTATTGTTTTAAGATAATATGAACTCTTCTTGAAATCGTCGAATGTCTTGACGAATCTTTACTGATCGAACACCCACCCATATTCATGTAGTAAAATGGTTGTATGCTTTAATAATCCTAGTTTATTCTGAACGGATATATTATGTACGATACGACACACATAAGTTTAATATACAAGTAGTCGTTCCCAAGCTATTTACAATGAAATCAAAGGTTCGATCAGCTTCTAGGAAAAACGTTCGACTGTACACTACAACATTGATGGAATAGTTTCCAGATTTGCATATTGCGTACCTACTAGGTATTATTTTTCCCATTTCAATATTTGTGCGCAATAAAATACTTGATAATGTTTGATCGTTAGACTGGTAATAGGTGAAAAGATTTTGACCAAGCATACTGTTCAGTACGTTGTCTTTTTAAGCCCCTCGTACACACCAGATGATTTACGTTATTACCTTAAGGCCACCATATCGAAATAAGAGTACAGTAGTACGTACATAGTTATTGAGCTTTTTACTAGTTACCCCCACTAAACTAGATCTTACCATCTGTTTTCGACTAACCATTCCTACTACCGGCAAAATTACTTGGCAACGTTCAACATACCGTGAAGGGAGATACAAAAGTGCTGAGATTAATAATAGAATCGCTATTAAGTAAATTAATCACATGTTAACACCTGCTATAAAGGTAATTACGCACAATTTAAAAATAAATAACAATTCCCGCAAACAGAGGCAAAGATTTTGCCCTTATTGTAGGATACGAGTAAGTATGTAGCCCGACAATTGTCACTATTACGTCGCGGCTTCATGCAAATGACATGCGATTTGCAAGTGTAATTTGCGAGTTGCGAGATTATAAATAAAATACTGTTTACTATCTTGGCGAAGTAATTAGCATACAAAGTCGTTCGTTTTAACAGAACATGCGAGATGTCGTATGGAAAAAGTAGTCTTGCACAAATCGGGGTGCACGTTAAGTGTTCGAAAGCAATCTTCTTTTCATCTATTTATTTGTTAGTAATTTGCATCCCTCTACAGAATAGGCACATGGGTTGTTTTTTTCCCATGGCATCTTGGCATGTTCGATCGTAAAACTTTAATCTCGAATCACTGGCTGTTTGCAATTAATTAACTCTGGAAAAAAGTAAAACGTCTTACGGTTTATTTGAACCTTGTTGATCTTTATATCCGTCGATAACGAAAAATGTATTTGAAAATAGGTAATGTTAAAGGGTATAGAAATTATTTAACCAGTTTTAATAACATAATTAAATAATAAAAAATAAGGTGATTTTGTAGCAATCTGTATTCATAAACATAATTGTGTGATTAATTACGCGAAATGTACTTTGACTGTTAATTTCCGCCATCAATCATTTAATAGGTATGTATTGCTGGATCACCGAATTGTAGGCACGCGCTTAAACGATTCATAAGAGAAATGTGCGTTGCGTCGTGAAAGCAAAGAGAAGAGACTACTAGGAAAATTGTGCGTTCTCTCGAAACGCTAGCCGGACGGAAAAAGGTGGATGGGCGACGCGGGCGCAGGTATGCGTCTTCTGAGAACGCGCCGCGCCGTTTTTGCTCCTTTTTCGATTCGAGCTTACCGAGAACCCGATGGCCCGGTGGCGGGCCTACTCGGAACTCGTAATTAATCCTTGGAAGCCTCCGACCCAAGGGTTGTTATGAGAAATCGCCAACATTATGACTCCATTTTTTATTTGTTTTTTGCATTGTCTCATTTCGAAATTGACGGGTTATTGTTCGGCGAAGGGTGAATAAGTGCGAATCAAATGTCTTGACTGGCAAGGTTTGAGTTTCCTGTAGCAATAAGGATTTAAAATATGTTTAGCCCAGGGCTCGTAGTCCGCTTCTCAGACAAAACAATGAAACTCGAGAGGTTGAAATGAGGTTTAGAATAAATCTGAAATACGATCGATAGTCTAGTATCCTATCTATGTGTCAGCCTTTGTAGGTAATGTTTTCGGATACTTTGCTTAGACTTCTAAAAAGTATTGCACAGAATCATTTTGGCGGTTTACGATCTCGGGCCACCCATCATTCACAAGATACGTAGAAGCTCTCAGATCTCAGATCACAAGGCCTATCTTCTCATTTACATAAAATGCTCCTGATTCAGAGGAAACCGTTGATCCGTTTCAGACAAAGAACTCTTTTTACGAAGCTAGCACAAGAACTTGATGTTATTTTTTAGTACTTATTCGAAGAACGGATACCACACTCACTCAGTGTTGCCATACAACACTGCGATTTAATTTTATACCAGTGTCGCCTTTGACCTCAAATCTTAGGAGGTAATTACTTATTGATGCGCTTCCAAGAAGCCTGTTTATTACTGACTGGCTTCTCACAGCTTAGCTTAGCTAGACGTGATGCGAAATGTGTAGAAGTGAGCATTGCTCATTGTTTATGTTCAATATCTCTGACATTTAACAAATAATCTTTGTTATGGTACACACATAATGCATAGTAAGTGTGCTTAGTTCGTTATTAGGCTTCCTAATCTACCGTTCAGAGAGTTAGATAATATTCCGGATTAAATGAATCATACTTCCGCGTATGTATTTATCGTAAGCAGTTGATAAAAGGTAGAGTAATCATTTCGTTGATCGCGGTGAAATATGCATTACTAAGCATACAGATGACTAGCAGTAATTATTTATGTACCCATATTTGGAAATGTTCCATTATTCTTGAGGCGTTATTAATACCAGATTTCTTTTAGTATTAATAACCCTACCATTTAAAGACTCGTGACGTAACTGGGCGCAGTCTGAAACAAAGCGAATCCATCACATTAATAGTCAGATAAACGAATACGTTTTGACGTCATTCTTTAATGCGATTGCGATACAAATCTTGCATACTTTTTCACTTCTACGCAGATGAGTCGTTTTCAACGTTATAAAACAATATGGCATTGAATTCCAATCACAATCCGGGTTCGAAAAAGTTTTTAAAGATCTACACGTTATTCGAGCAGCTTATTTTAACAATACACACTTTGTGATGCGTTTTAATGAAGTGAAAGTTCATCATCATCATCGGCCCATATACGTCATACCCTAAACTAGGGCCTAACGCCTAAGTGAGATTTACTTCAATAAGGGCCAATTTTTCAATGGCTAGATAAAACTTAACGGAGAAATAAACTATAAGCCGGCAAAAATAAGGACATGTCACTACTGACAATCGATCTTAGAAACAAAACGCCCATAATTTGGTCTTCTTATAATTTACCTCACCTATTAAGTCTTATCTGGCCATTGAAAAATCGGCCCTAAGTTTAGCAAAATGTCACCGACCAGAGAGTGGATCCGCAAAGAGCGTGGCATGTCGAAACTCTATACTTTAAATGTGTCGTACTGGTTTGAATCCAATTCTCCGTAAGTGTTACTACGAGTACATTACCAACGGAGTGATATTACCTAAGTACGGGGAACTACGGGAGTAAATAAAACCCGATGGAGACTAACGCTTTAGAAATAGACGTGGAAATGACATATTTTCTTAGTAAAACCGAATTTAAGGGCGAACTTTATGACATTTGAAGTTGAACTTGAATTCACATATCTAAATAAACAGAAATAGATGTTTGATATATTAACTACGTCAACAAGCATAGTGTTTTATGCGTATTTATTGGCACCAACTCCGGTTATTTGCAGGTTTACCAACAATATTGCCAACAAAGTTTCAGAGAGCACATAATACCTACCGCTCGTTAGAATCCTAATCGAAACTTTAAACCTACGTAAGCGATTAACAGCTTCAATGTTGAGTATATTCGACCGTTGGCATCAAGCGATGACGCGTGTCACAATCCGTTCCGGACCATGACCACAGAAACTTACCTTGTTAACCTTCAATTATCAATTATCTGCGCATGACGAAGACGGGCCCAACTGACCAAACAGGCTGAACCCCACGGTTCCCTTCAAACTGCATATAGTTAGTTACAGAGCTTTCCCAGAAGGGCGGCTAGTTTTAATTTCAATGGGGACTACTGCGAAACTGCTCCCGACGAAACTGTCTAACGAACCTATTGAAATACTGCCTTTGATCTGTATCAGCCCTACTGCAATATGACCCTTACCCACACGGCTTTAAGCTCGAAAATTTGCTACTAGGTCTGCGCTTAATTTTATCCTTTTGGGCTCTCGCAGGCCTTTGGTTGTTTTTAAAATAGGTAACGAGCTTGATACCAGCGCAGTGCGGCGCAAAAAGGTTACGTTTTTAAACGAGTTCCAAAGCTTTAGTAATAATGTAGGCTCTGTAAGCTTCTTTTCGTCACAGTACTCTTTTATCTTTAATAGAGCCTTAGCTAGGTATCTGCATAGGTTAGGAAGTTTTTGTTTTTGGATTGTATTTCATAATTCCTAATTTGACAGAAACCGATCTTTTACACAAATGTGGGTAATAAAAGTATTAGTCACCATATTTTTGATTTTATCAAATATATGGTGACTAATACTTTTATTTAGCTAGATTACAAGTTATCTTGATATGTTTAGAGATTGTATGTCTTAATCACCGTAAGGTGTTAGGTTTAAGTCTCAAGTCACAGCTGAAATGGCTATGAAGACGAGTTTTGTAATGATTACTTCAGAAACGCATGACATAGGGTGGCAATAATACGAAACAAAATCAAAAAATACTGTGGTACAAAATATTTATCATCAATGAACATCGAGTGTAATGCTAACTGTCATAGTGACGTAAGAAGCCCGCTGGCATCATCGTCTGTTATGATACAGGGTATGATAACCCCTTTACGAATAACAACCATTCAATCGCAGGAATTAACCCGCAAACGCCGAAGCTATCAGATGTGTCAGCGCGCGGTTGAACGCTAGTGAACCCTGCATTAATAAGTAAATAAGGTGAAGGCGAACTGTTAGGTCACCCAGACCTGCTGGTGACGTCACCCGCCATGTGATACGCATACCACGTCGTTGTAAATTCATATTAATAGCCACTTAATTCAGCCGATGAGACAATCATTACATTGTTACACAATATTCGTTAATCAAGCGAATCAGGTAGATGGGTAAACTAGTTTTAGGAAACGTAGATTTTATATATTATAACCTAGCAAAAGATAAGACACAATAAGAGAAATATTTCAAGAGCTTACATGATTTTTCTTAGGTATGTAGTAATATTCATCCGATTGGACATTATTTAATACACTCCGTTCGTATATGTCGTGCCGCGCACAGTTATAGGTATACCGAGATAAGGCCGTAGGCACACTGACATTGTAGCCAATATTGCCAACACATGATGCATTGCGGGATGAAATTCGATCGGTAGGCCAGGAGCGGCACCGATCACCCGAGGAAAGTTCGTAACGCATAACCTGTTTAACAAGTTCACAGTAGGAAACCCCTTTCACTCGGAAACAAGTCTGGCACGGGATAAAAATAGTTACTCTCATTTACAGATTACACAACGTCTAATTGACCGGCCATAAATCGGAGCCTTTATCGACCCACGTATAACGGTACGGTGTCTATTTTAAAAATCGAATCGGGTGCGGGTCGACGTTCCGGGAATCGCGACCGGTCGGCGCTTCTGGGAACGCGCGAAGGTTGCCGGTTAACTCTGTGCATTGAATCCGAGCGATACTATTGCCAAACACTTTATGTGTTGCCGGCACTCTACCCGTACACCAGCTTTATTGCTCGCGGGGATTGAGGTCGCCGCGACCGTAACGATCCGTCTTCGTCGGCACACGAAAATAGTATAGATAGCCTCCACGGGTAACGGTCGATACAATAAACCACGCCGATCCTTTCGAATCATGTGAAAGAAGACTGTCAATTTAGTCTACAAAACCCGAATACCTACCCGTACGATACATTTTATTCTTATTTTATTATTCGTATTTCCCAAATGTGAAAATTCAATTGGTGCATCGAAGCGTCAAGGAATTCAAATTCAAACATGCCTCTAACTCACATTCAAGTTTCGAATGCGACGAGTGTATTTTAAATTTGAAGTTTTGTAATGAGCGTGGCTTACGTTCGTGAATGGTTTATCTGTCATCTCGGGCTTTCTAGTGGGGTCATTAAGGCATTCTTGCCGGACCTGCCATGGGCGATGTGAATCGGGCTCCGCCTCGGTGTCAAAGGCCAAAGCTGGAGAAAGGCGCTGCATCGCCGTGTTTGGCATTCCCTACAACCACGATGAAGCTAGCTACAGTGAAATATCCTCCTTTATATGAGCATGGACTTTTATTGTCTGTGAATTTTATTTAGTACACTAAATTCTAAACGGATGATTGATAGGATGTTTGAAGGTTGAGAAATGGTTTGTTTTCTGATAAAAAAAATATGTCCAATCGCAGACCGCTCGTAACCACGATCCCATAACAACTCTTTTAACAGGCTCAACTTTTATTTTCTATTTTAATGTTTAGAACATTTTTTTTTTCATATTCATGGAGTGTATTGTAGGGTTACAAGCAAAGATTAAAACACGGCCTGGGTGTGTTCAAAATGTTTGTGTCTCAACGGTAAACTTACCGAAGCGCACTTATTGTGCCTTCTCCAGCGCGCGTTCCCTATATCAGCTAATGCTGGAATATCTGTTGAAGGTACTTTATTTATAGCAGTCAGAAGAACGCTTCCGAGAATAAATGCAGTAACGGCGGGGAATATTGCCTAGCGCTCGGATAGCGATATTACAGGAAACTACTCGCCAAATATCCATTTCGGATAACCAAAATTGAAATATGTGTATGTAGATGCTAAATTATACATGGTGTAAATTTGCCTTGTACTACATACTGTTGGTTGGTATTACGTGAAGTATCTTTAGGACCAAGTAAGTTAAAATAAAGTTATTTCAAGTAGTTATTTTAGAATGTACCAAACTTTGCTGGCAAACACAGCTCCTTATGACTTGAACATTGATATAGATCTATGTAGGTATATGAACTCGAATCATAGCGACTAATAAAAATCAAACCGCGGTCGATAATATACAACACTCAGTGTGATCGACATTATTGCCAATAAGAGACTCCTGGTGTCTATAAAAGGTAATCCACTTAGATGGTGTAGAGTTAAGGTTTACCTTGTTGCTAAGTGTACCTAAAGTAGGGCATGTAGAGCGACGACCCCAACCAGCCACCAGGTGGCGAGCTCGAAGGTCGACCACGCCTATGCTCGCATCAGCCTATTTCCACTTTCTATTGAATATTTTATATCGATCACGAGCCGTCCATTTTGACTAAACACCTACATAGATTATACATCACACGCGTAAGCATATACCTACCTGGTAAACAAAAATACTTCTGATAAAGGTTCTGATTGTGCCAAAATTGCGTAACCTTTTATGATTATGAAATTGCGATTGAAAATGATTGAGATCGTTCCTTATAATTTTACTTTTTCGATATCAATGTGAACATTTTATTTAAATCCATTTTTATTGACGATTGTTTCCTATCTAGGTCAAACTGGGGTTATCCAATTACGGTGTACGCATTGAAAAAGCTAAAAAAATGGCTGTGCATGGCTATATTGCAGCATTTCTACTTGTCAAACGTCGAGTCGAGTATGTATGATACTTTTAAATCTTTAAAACTACGTAACGGATTTTGATGGGTTTATGATAGAGGGGTTTAAGAGGAAGATTTTTATGTAACACTGGCTTTCCGCCCGCGACTTCGTCTGCGTAGAGACGTTTAACGGGTAAAACATTACTTCTTTATAGCGCAGTCGGTTAAAACGCCTATATCCTTTCCTAGGCTCTGGACTATATCTGTACCAAATTTCGTTTAAATCGGTTCAGTACTCTATGCGTGAAAGCTTAACAGACAGAGTTACTTTCGCATTTATAATATTAGTAAGGATATAACCGAAGCGAAGCGAGGGCAGGTCACAAGTTTCTAATAAAAGCCCACTTAGCAGTCAATGTTGTATAATGATGGATAGCCTTTTTTGGGAGGACTTAGGCAATAGACAGTTTGTCTAAAGATACATATATGAGGCCGGAGACAAATGTTGATACAGCGCTTAAATATGCACAGTGTCTATTGGTTGCGCTAAGGAACTACTAACTAGGTACAGTAAATACTGTCATTCTGTCATTTAGCGATACGACCTCATACTACTCTTAGTAATTTTGAAAAAAAAATCAACCAACTAACACAGAAACGATAAAAATAATGTTTGTGTACCTCAATTTGTAATCGATTTTCAGATTACGTAGAATCAATGCAAATAAATACTCCGACGAAATAAGAACAAACTCGATTACGAGTTCTAGGACTTCCTTCGAAACATTTACTACCTAGTTACCTACGATACTTAGGTTGCATGAATGAATAGTCAGTTTTTTTGTTAAGTTTAGTTCTATGGTTTCTGTTACCAAGATTAGCCTGGGTTAATTTAGCTTTTGGGACCGGACTATGTCAAATAGACAAATGTAATCTAGTATGTTATCTAAACAATGCGGTCAGTTTTTATATGTAGTTTCGGGCAAGTGACTGCTGTGACATACGAACAGTTCCGTTTTTTGTCATTTGTTTACATAAATCAACAAAGCCCATTAAGAATAAATAAATAATAATAAACAATTCAATAAAAACTTCCACGAAAATGTCGCACAAAGATTTTGGTAACTGTAGACAGTCTATTTCTGCAAAACAATGGGAGAAAATAGTGCTTGTTTAATATAATAATAGCTCAGCATTTCTCTTTGTTTCCGACACACAAAGCGACAAAGCTCTCTCCTAGAATGGGTTTCTTGCCATTCAGCGAAAGGAGATTGTATTACAGTAGCTCCTAAGTAAGATTAGTATAATGTTGAGGTTCTAACATTACTTAATGGAATCCTTTCTCATTACTTGTCTAGCTTTTCTATTTTCATTTAATGTTTAATATAATTGTGTTATCAATTGAAACCGCACTGACCGCACATCACACATATTTTATTAATTGTGCGATGCAATGTGAAAGTTATTCGAGTATTACAGACTACAGTAATTAATATTCATATCCGCTAACGGTATTTATTGCTAGTATATGAATATTAATTTCTGTAATAATATTATTACTAAACTTATAGGCGAACAGCGTCCCGCTGTAGGTATGCACGACAATATCGTGATATTGATATTAACAATATCACGGTTTCATAAAATTATTGCAGAGGTAGAGCCCTTCGCACCCTCGAAAGTTAGGTTAAGCTTCGTTTAGAAAGGCCTCAGACAGCCTTCAGCGAATTGTTCATTCCTTAAAAAATATATATTGTAACGAAATGCGTTGAATTGTAATGATAATGTCTATGTCGCAGTCATCTGGTTGAATCAGCGATTTGATTGGATCACTAGCGCGTTCATTAAATGACGACGTTCAATTGAATGACTAGGTCGAACGTTGAATGAACTATCCTCACTCAACGTCCAACAAGTTAGCGGATTGAAACATAGCCCTTTGAACATAGCTGATGTAAAATCAGTTAGGTGATTGTAATTTAGTTCGTTTTTATTCCACTGCGGCATTAGTGCTTATCAAAACAAAGATGGCGCCAACAGCTGGTACAGATATAATCGAATAGCACTGTGTTGATACTTTTTTGAGTGAAATTGATATTTAAAGTGACTTATTCGTAAATAAATTGAGACAGCATGGATGTACCGATTAATACGCTGTCGCCGGCTACTTTAAAAGAAAAAATTCTGGCAAAACTGGCTGGTTAATAAGGCGTGTTATTATGTCATGTCCGCATTTTTTAATCTAACGTTAGTTATCTTTTAAGTTGCGAACTATTACCCTTTCACCCTACCTATTTTTACGGTTAGGTTACCCTAATCAAACATAACAAAGTCAGCTATATCTCATTCAACGACTACGCTAAATGACGTTCAGTCAAGATGTTGAACGTTAAATTCAACAACTTCACGAGTTGTCCTTTAGTCATTCAATTGAACGTAGTCATTCAATGAACGCGCTAGTGATCCAATCAAATCGCTGATTTAACCAGATGACTGCGACATCTATATCACATCTTTACGCCACTGCTGCACTATACCTCTTTGAACATCGGCGACCATTCATATCATTCTTAAGTACATCTTGTACGTGGGAATATGGAAGCCTGTAATACCGAACAGCTGACTAATAGGCAGCACAAGCATGATAAAAAGAAAAACTTTAAAGTTACTTTATTGTACTTTACTTAATTAAAGTCTAGAACAGAAACCAATACCTAGTACTTAGTTTAATTTTATTGTAGTGCTAGATAATTTTAAAATACGAAGAACCATTTTTATTCTAAAAGCATTTGCGTTATAATTATAATAAACACGAATACCATTAAATAAGTAATGGCGTTGTTCTCTTCATATTATAGACGCTGTAAATGGAAAATATTTATAATTAAAACACAATCGCTAATACATTCTTAGAAATAGTATGTACCTCTCTCAGGCTAACGAATTCAAAAAGATTAGACGTAGTAGGTAATGTGATACAAACCATCCGGGGTGCGAATCAAGGAATTACAGAAATTGGATTATTCGTGCATTCTAGATCCAAGCGGGTTGAGTGCTTCAGGCAAATCAATTACTGAATAACAGGAGATCCTCGCTCTCGATACGATAGTACCTGTGAACTATTTCCAACCAAAATTACACATGGATTCTATCATGCTTGCATCCTCCCTAGGGGGTGGGGGGAACAAATTCATCGCAGGCATTAACTGAAAATGGATTCAAGTTTTGCAGGTAACATTTGTGCGGGCTAGCCAATTTCGCATATTTTTAGGAACTCGAAAAAACGAAAACACTGTGTGATGCAAATTCAATACATTGATCGCTTTTGAAATTCCGATCGCGGTCGCAAGAAAAAAGGTCGCGACAAACGTACAAATGTCTGATAAAATCATAGGAGATATAACTTGTAATTGGAAAAAAGAAAAGATAATGTACGTTTACTTTGAAGAACTAACATGCTCAGCAAAGAGGCATTAAAGTGCTGAAATCTGGAGATTACAGGCGTGATAGTATTTCGTATATTAGAGTTCCATCATAAGCCTATCAAGGACATTACCAGCCAGGTAGATGCTCGCAATATGCACTAATGGATGGCACTACGAACTGTGAATATCTGATCGGTGAACCGTTCTGTTTCGCCAATCATCACGTAACGTGAATCGGAAATGGGTTTATTAATCGGAACGGATGTTAAATCGAAAACCAGGTAATATTTGGGCAATAAATAAATTGGCCTGCCATACACTATCTAAATATCATTTCCAGCGATATCTGTATCACTGGAAATGATATTAATATGTATACCGATCTAACCCAACGTTTGTCTGGTGGCAATAGTTTCTGGAAACGACAGACTAAACATTCTGACAAATGCATAGTAAGTACAACTTATCTAGAAATAATCTAGATATAATTTGGCAAGATTCTTTATTGATAAGTATGTAGTTTTCTTTAAAGTTAATTAAAACCAGACAAACTACAGAAAAGTTCAAAAGAATTAGAAACAACAATAAACAGGCAGCCATAAGTAACACAGCTTGTCTTGAAACTTCAGCTACAAACACTATTACTAATCTATGTAACATTAAGAAAATTGACCAAAATTTATTTCAAGTTACCGTGACGAGAGCTCAATTTTCATTCGCGTTTGCGATTACCGCGAACGCGTTAATGTCGTTAATGACTCCGTGCTTCCACAAACTAATTGGCATCGTTAAATGGAAACCTGATAAGCCGCGAATCAGCGGAATACCATCGGTTTTAGGAAAACCTTGCTAATGCCTACTTGTGAAACGGTACTACTCGAAATTTAAAGGTTTACGTTATTTATTTATTTATTTATTTATTTATAAGGTCTGCCAACATTTTAACACCACAACATAAATTAACAACATTAGCCTAAAAATTATAAATTTAGTGAAAAAACACTTACAGGCAAACACAACTTGCGTACACAAAAAAAAACAGTCAATCTGGCAACAATAGCAACAGCATGTGAAAATTTACATAACTACAAAAACAATAAAAAGGATATATCGATGGCCCCACCGAATAAACGTGTAATAGCCATTGCACAAAAAAATTTTTTTTTGGTATTTCGTTACATTAGCTTCTCCTCTACCTCCCCAATTTTTTTTAGAATTTTTTGATCATAAACAAGCCTGTAATTGCATTAAAAACCTTTTTTCCACGGAAATAATATATTTTTTTTCCCCAAGAATATTATTTTAAGTGACTATTACATGCTTCATACTCTCTCTGTTTCACAAGAATAAACGTGTATAAACAGCAAAACGTTTGATATTGTTAGTTCTTTGTTGTTAAGTATAGGCAATATGCGTTTGCACGTTTATTCGTGTATATTTTTTTGGTGCCTTTTTGAGTAATGTGTCTTGCACGATAAGTAACTTAGCAAATAATTTTGCATTGTTTCTTACCATAATAGATAAGTTTTATAATTTATTGCTATAAATCAAGCACCAGTATTTCATTATTCTTATTAAAATAAAAAGTAGAGTAAAAGTGCCTTAACCAAATATAAACGACAATAAATTTTGCAATCGGGTCTCGCAGGGTAATAATAGATAAGTTTTATAATTTATTGCTATAAATCAAGCACCAGCCGTGTGGTGACGGCGTAAGAATACAAAGTGTTGAAGTGGAAGCTGTATGAGGACATTAGTAGGGGCCATACATAGCTCCAAAACACATTTCACTGTTGTAATGGGAGACTTCAATGCAAAGCTGGGCCGTAGAAGCGATGGTGAGCTGAAAGTGGGACGATTTGGATATGAACATCGGAATCTCAGGGGACAGATGATAGCTGACTTTATGGAGAAAGAAGGACTTTTTATGAAGAATTCATTCTTCCGAAACAGAAAATGGACCTGGTTGGGTCCGAACGGCTGAACTAAAAATGAGATAGACTACATCATGACCATTAGGAGACGTCATTTCAACGACGTCTCTGTGATCAACAGGATTAAAACCGAAAGTGATCACCGTATCGTTAGAGGCACATTGAATATCAACGTCAAACTGGAAAGAACGCGTTTGCTGAAGTCTACGCTCCGACCATCGAAGGCACATATCCAAAACCCCGAGAACTTTCAGCTTGAACTGTCAAATCGCTTTCAATGGCTGGACGGCTGTTCATCAGTGGAAGATATAAATAGCAGGTTGTAAACTGAAATGTTCATACGGTACGGTCCAAGTTTTTCAAAAGCCACGTAAAAAAGACCTCAAAAACTACCCGACCATACCCGACACCTCATCCTCATCAGGCTAGTCGACGTTTTTTGACGCTGAAAACTTCGGATGAAGCTGAGTCATATAGGCAGCTGAATAGACTGATTAGGAAGTCTCTGCGATATGATTTACGCTCCTTTAATACCCAGCGTGTTAAGGAGACAATTAAGCGAAACCAAGGCTCCAAAGTGTTCGCAAGAGACGCGTCTATTGGGCAAAGCTGAAGACTGAAGATGGATGTGACGTCAAACAAGTCAGAGGTGCTACGGGAGATAGAGAGGTTCTATGGGCAGTTATATACCTCGGTCTGTGCTGAGCCAGCTATTGTGGCGACAGACTCTGGGGTCTGTCGCCAAGCTAACCCGACACTATACCGAAGACATCCCGCATCATCAGCCTGTACGAGATAAGAATGGCTCTCAAACAACTTAAGAAAAACAAGACACCGGGTGAGGATGGAATCACTACAGAGCTCCTGAAAGCGGGTAGAACACCGGTACTAAAAGTCCCTCAGAAGCTCTTTTATTCCTCCCCGCTCGACGGCAAACCGCCAGAAGCATGGAACAGGGGTGTTGTAGTCTTATTCTTCAAAAAGGTGACAAAACCTTTCTGAAGAACTACCGGCCCATAACACTGCTAAGCCATGTCTACAAGCTGTTCTCTAGAGTCATCACGAATCGTCTCGAACGCAGGCTTGATGACTTCCAGCCTTCCGAACAAGCCGGTTTCCGAAAAGGCTTTAGTACCATTGAACACTTACATACCTACGCTGCGGCAGATTATACAGAAGACGGAGGAGTATAATCGGCCACTATGCTTAGCGTTCGTGGACTATGAAAAAGCCTTCGATTCCGTCGAAATTTGGGCGGTTCTTAGATCCCCACAGCGATGCCATGTAGATTATCGGTACATTGAAGTGTTGAAGTGTTTGTATAACAGCGCCACCATGTCAGTCCGAGTACAGGAAAATCGCACGAAGGAAGTATGCTTACATAGAGAAGTACGACAGGTAGTTGTCATATCTCCGAAACTGTTTACTGCTGCTCTGAAGGAATCCTTCAAGCTGCTGGGATGGCAAGGACTTGGTATCAATATTATTGGCAAGGCGAAATACATCACTCACCTTCGATTTGCTGATGACATCGTAGTCATGGCCGAGTCGTTGGAAGATCTAGGACAAATGCTCGATGACCTCGATAAAGTTTCCCAACAAGTGGGTCTTAGAATGAACATGGATAAAACAAAAAATATGTTTAATGTTGCACCCACCGTACAAACTGTTGGGAACTTTACTCTCGAAATTGTGGACGAATATATCTACCTCGGACAGGCAATTCGTTTAGGAAAATCAACTTAAGAGAGAGAGGTCAGTAAGCCGATGCAAATCGGCTGGGCAGCGTTCGGGAAACTGCACAACGTGTTCTCGTCCAAAATACCTCAGTGTCTCAAGACAAAGGTGTACAACCAATGTGTGTTACCTGTGATGACTTACGGCGCTGAGACGTGGTGCTTCACAAAAGATCTTTTTAGAAGGCTCAATGTCGCGCAGAGAGCTATGGAGAGGGCTATGCTCGGCATTTCTCTACGTGATCGAATCAGAAATGAGGAGATCCGAAGAAGAACCAAACTTGCTGACATAACCCACCAGATTAGCAAACTGAAGTGGCGATGGGCCGGCCACATAGCACGAAGATTGGACGGTCGTTTGGGCCGAAAGCGCAGTGTGGGACGACCTACCAGATGGACTGACGACCTGGTGAAAATCGCTGGGTTTTGTTGGAAAGCTTCGGAAGAGGCCTATACTCAGCAGTTGGCAGCAATGGGCTGAGATGACGACAATTTCATTTAAGATTATGTTGGAATTTATTTAGTTCTCAAAATGCTTATATGATAAGCTGTTTGTTTTTTTTGTTGATTTTTGCTCAATTTCTATAGTAATGAGAAATATCTCTATGAATGTCATAGGCTGATTATTATAAAAAATAGTTTCATTGTTATTATTTTGATAATAAATAAAAATAATATATAAAAACAGAGGTTTCGTTTATTTTCCCTTTAAAGATTATGCAACATTTTAATATAACAAAGCGTGAATTCATAATGTTAATATGCATAACACATTGTAAGGCTAACTAAATGACACGAATATAATTGTAATTTTTATTACCATCCATAGATCACCAAATATTTCTGTAGTACAAGCGTGCAAACTATTGCAGCCGCCATCAAAAGACGCGAGATTTCCCTAGAATAATAGTGCATCATTGCGTTATGTTCATCAAAACCGTTTAAATTCACACGAATAAACGTGTAATGATCTATAACAGTCAACTGACTACTCTAATTTCACTCGAGTAATCGTATAATATGGATTTTCTTGATTATTGACTAAATTAACGACTATTCCTTAAAATAAATTATATCAGCTAAAAGATTATTTTTTTATCTTTAATTTCATTATACATTGTTTTAACCTACCTATAATAATACCCGAGATATTAAGGATTAAACGTTTTTATTCTCTCCTGTAAAATTGACGTTTTTCACATGCACGTTTATTCGGCGGAGCCATCGATATATAAATAATAAATAAATATTAAAACGACGTTAATAACAATTAATTATTGCTACAAAGATTATACACACACAATCAGGAAATAATTAAATATAACATTTTTTTAAACATTGTCGAAGTGAGGCCATACAAATTAATAGACGTACAAGTATTGTTGTAGTCGTTGCACATTCTGTAAAAAACACTATGAGTGCCCAAATTAGTCTTACATTTTTTTAATGAAAAGGGTTTGAAGTTAATGATTCTAGAATTTGGCCGAGGAATTTTGAAATTTATTTGGCTGACCAATTTAGGACAGTCGATAAGGTTATTTAATATTTTGAATAACAATACTTGATCAGCTACCCATCGACGGTTTTGTAGTGAGGAGATCTTAAAAAAGTTCAGTCTATCCTCATAACTGACCAACTCATATTTTTTGCCTTGATGCAAACACAGGAAAAATAAAAACTTCTTCTGCACCTTTTCCAAACGATCACTATGACACTTATATTTTGGGTTCCAAATACTCGAGCAATATTCTAAAGTGCTGCGTACCAATGCGAAATACACAAATTTTAGAGCAATGGAATTTTTAAAATGTTTACAATTTCGCCAAATGAAACCAAGAATTTTATAAGATTTTGAAATAATATGATCGAAATGATTAGTAAAAGAAAGTTTGCTGTCCAAGATGACCCCTAAATCACGGATGACCGTAACTTCTTCCAATGTTTGAGAGTTTATCGAGTAAGCGGTTGTCAGAGGACAACGCTTCCTCGTGAATTTTATATGTTTACATTTGTCTGGATTAAGTGGCAATTTGTTTACTGAAGACCACGTAGCTATTCGATTGAGATCATCTTGTAGCAATAAAGAGTCATAAGGGTTATGAATTGATTTGTAAATTTTTAAATCATCTGCATATAACAGACATTCAGAGTGATGAATAACCTTTACAAGATCGTTAATAAATACTAGAAAAAATACTGGTCCTAAATGAGAGCCTTGAGGAACGCCTGATGTAGCGTAAAAAGGATTTGATTCATACCCAGAAGTGACGACCCTAAGACATCTTTCAGTGAGGTAAGAGCGGCACCAGCTTAGGAGAGAGCCATGAACACCTGCCAAATGTAACTTGTTGATTAGTATTGAGTGATTTACCTTGTCAAAAGCCTTGCTTATATCAGTGTATACAGCGTCTACCTGTCGTCCCTGATCAAGCTCATGAGATAAATCAGCTATGAAACAAGAAAGGTTTGAAACAGTTGACATATTTTGGCGAAAGCCGTGTTGTTGAGGCACAAGGATAGGTTTAAAGATATAAGTAAAGTACGGACATACCAGTGATTCGAAGAGCTTGGAAAAAGCAGAAAGCAGTGAAATTGGTCTATAATTACCGACATCATTAGAGTCACCCACCTTAGGAATTGGTACCACGTTGGCTTTCTTCCACTGTTGCGGGAAAAGGCCAGAAGACAGGGAAGAACCGAATATGATGTGAAGAGGGTAAGAGAGGCTTGATGCGCAATTGCGAAGAAATATAGCCGGTATACCGTCGGGTCCAGCCCCTTTAGCTGGATCCAACCTTTTCATGGCTTCCTCAATTGAAACAGCAGATATGTTGATATTACACAAAAAGTTATTTGAAGAGAATACATTCTGTAAATCTGTTAGTGAGGATTGGGTGTCAGCGATGTAGACTGATGAAAACTGTTTAGCAAACGCATTGCATATCGCATTAGGGGTATCAAACTTTTCGCCGTTCAGCTGCATTTCACTCGGCATTGTCTCAGTATTCTTCCGTTTACCTTTAACATAGCTCCAAAAAGCTTTGATATTTCTGCAGCTTATCGATTTCTCGATTCTTTTTAAATAAATTGCATAGCATTTGCCAATTACCACATGACATCTCGATCTAGCTTCACTGTAATCATACCTATCCACAGGATTATTATATAATTTTACTTTTTTATGAAGTTTTTCTTTTTCCTTAATAAGTTTGATAAGGTTTTTTGAATACCAATTAGGGTATTTATTTGGTTTACAAGGTATTTTGGGGACATGTTTATCAATTATTGAGTTAATAGTGGAGCGCCTTAAGGTTTATACCTCGGAATCCAAGGCCAGTCGATGAATCTTTATATCAAGTTTTGAAATGTGTTTAGAATAGTATATAAAAAAATGTTAAAAAAAATATTTTGTGCGATCTCAATTTTTTAATTATTATTCTATACATAGTATAAAATGAAGTTGCGAAGGGCGCCCAAAATGTGTTTGTTACCTAGGATCTCAAAAAGTACTATATCAATAGCTATGTGGTTTTCAATAATGAAAAGAAGACATTCCAGGGATTCTATAGGTGTATAATTTAGGTGTACCTACTTAAGAAATTATTAGAGTAATCGTAACAGTTATCAGACGGACGGAAGAAAAACGAGATTTTTGGAGGCTTGCATTGCGTGCGCTGCTGAAATAACTCAAAATACAAAATAACAATGTATGGGGGAATTATTCTTCTCAAAAAGTTCTACAAAAAAATCTGCAAAAACATATGTCTATCCTTTAAGGTTTAGCCACAATAACGATTTTAGTGGTGTTCAAGTTTAATTTACGAAATATCTTATTTTTCAATTACTCGATGTTCCTACCAACATAGACCAATAAACATAAAACAAAATGCATATCAAATTAAAGCTGATAAAATGAGGATTCCGAATATATAAATATCATTACACTTTTATGTTAATAATAATACACAAGATGCATTTACAATGCCGAGGGCAGAGATTAAAAATCACTAACTTTATTAGTTTTCTGCCTACTGCCTACGCCTTAAGTACGATAGCATGAATATTAATAGCCTATATCCTTTTCTAGGTTACTATCTATCTCCTAACTAAATTTCATCAAAATCCGTTCAGCCGTTCAAGCATGATAGAGCAAAACTCCCAGCAAAAACCATTAAAAAATCACAAATTCAATTCAGTTTTCTGCCTACTGCCTACGCCTTAAGTACGATAGCATAAATATTAATAGTCTATATCCTTTTCTAGGTTACTATCTATCTCCTAACAAAATTTCATCAAAATCCGTTCAGCCGTTCAAGCATGATAGAGCAAAACTCCCAGCAAAAACCATTAAAAAATCACAAATTCAATTCAGTTTTCTGCCTACTGCCTACCCCCTAAGTACGATGACGTGATCATTTATAGCCTATAACCATTTCCAGGTTAGCATTTATCATCATACCAAATTTCAGCAAAATCTGTTCAGCCGTTTAGACGTCAAAGAGCAAAAGTCCTAGCAAAATCGACTAAAAATCTCCAACCCAATTTAGTTATCTGCCTATTGCTTACCCCCTAAGAACGATGGCGTGATTATTTATAGCCTATAACTATTTCTAGGTTACCATCTACCACCATACCAAATTTCATCAAAATTCGTTCAGCCGTTTAGACGTCAAAGAGCAAAAGTCTTAGCAAAATCGACTAAAAATCACTAACTCAATTTAGTTATCTGCCTACTGCCTACCCCCTAAAAACGATGGCGTGATTATTTATAGCCTATAACTATTTCTAGGTTACCATCTATCACCATACCAAATTTTATCAAAATTCGTTCAACCGTTTAGACGTCAAAGAGCAAAAGTCTTAGCAAAATCGACTAAAAATCACTAACTCAATTTAGTTATCTGCCTACTGCCTACCCCCTAAAAACGATGGCGTGATTATTTATAGCCTATAACCATTTCTAGGTTATCATCTATCACCATACCAAATTTCATCAAAATCCGTTCATCTGTTTAGACGTCAAAGAGCAAAAGTCCTAACAAAAACGGCTAAAAATCACTAACACAATTTAGTTATCTGCCTACTGCCTACCCCCTAAGAACGATGGCGTGATTATTTATAGCCTATAACCATTTCTAGGTTATCATCTATCACCATACCAAATTTCATCAAAATCCGTTCAGCCATTTAGGCGTGAAAGAGTAACAGACAGACAGACAGACAGACAGACAGAGTTACTTTCGCATTTATAATATTAGTAAGGATTAATACACAAGATGCATTTACAATGCCGAGGGCAGAGATGGCGGCGGCGGGGGCTGCGTTCCGTCGTTGTGTCATATAGTTAATGGTAAAATTATTTTTGTAAATCATTATTTTTTGTAAAAATTTAATAAATTAACATTGAAATTACTCAGCAAACATAATTTATCACATAAACAATTGAAAATTCTTCTATAAAATTTTTTTTCCCCCTTCCGCCTCTCATTCTTCAGTAAATTGTTGTTAAAAATTGTTGTGAACGAGATCGGCCATTTTTTTCTTTTTAACTTTTTTCTTTCAGGTTTTAATAATGCAATCAAGCACTTCCTATACACATTCATTGACTGGCCCTGGATTCCGAGCTTTTACCATTTTCATGTTTTACGGAACTCCACTATAAGTAGAGTGTAGAATAATTCAACCATGCCGTCGACCGAAGTAGTATTCTTAAGTTCGTCGTCCCAATCAATGGTAGCCAAATCCATATTAATATTAGAATAATTCGCCAAGTGAAAGTTTAATTTCGAAACAGATCTCTTTTTTAAATAACGAAGAAGTGAAAAATCGATAGAGACGCTCAATGCCGGATGATGGACATCAAGGTGCACTAATGGATCGTCAATAGCTCTCGTGTTCACATACCCACAGGATGAAAGTACCAGATCAAGTATTCTATTATTATGATTAGAGACGTTATTGTATTGTGTAAGACCGTGCAACGACACAAAATCAGATAATGCCCGCTCGAGACAACAGTTTCTTGGTTTCAGAGACATGGCCGTACCCGATTGAGATCGACTCGTGCAAGGAGTCCACTCAAAACCACTCAGATTAAAATCTCCTATGATCATAACATTGTTGGTGTCTAGTGTGGAGAGGCCACGAGAAATGTTATCGAGTGAGGTATTCAAATTGTCTAGACATATTGGTGGTGGCAAATACAATGCACATATCGTGAATGATTGCGAACGTCCATCCAAACCAGTAACAGAGATCCACAAGTCCTCGGATACACTCTCCAAATGAGATAGTCGTTGTGAGTGAAGTCGTTTGGCCACGGCAATAAGGACTCCACCGCCCGTCTTCTTTGTAGAAGATGTGCTGTCACGATCTCTACGATAAATGCGATAATTATTATTAAGTATCTCAGCGTCGACCACACCGCCGTCCAGCCATGTCTCCGTCATCACAACAATATCAAAGTTACAGTTCAGACTAGAAAGGTACAAACTTTGCAGCTTTCCTCGAATACTACGAACATTTTGGTAGTAAATGGTTAATTGACTAAAAATAAATTCTTTACGGATAAAAACACAGTTTTTACATTACAAATATACAAAGAGAGAGACAGAGAGCGTTACTTTTTAGATTTAAGTGCCAGAAGTGACTCATCATCGCGGATCCAAACGACAGGCGTGTCATCATTCCTCCTCATCAGAACACGACCGTTGCGAACCCAAAGAAATTTGAAGTTTTCTTCCTTTCTTAAAATACGGGCTTGCGCGTGCAGAGAACGGTTAGTAGGTGAAAGATGCTCGCTCAAATATAATTGCACTCTATCACCAGCCAAACCCAAAAGTGAACTGTTTAATTTATCTTTGGTATGAGCTTTATTATATTTTAGACAAGAAGCAAGAATATTGTCGCGTATACGAGGAGAGGGTAGCTTAACGATAACAGATCTCGGTCTCGATGACTTCGGGTTGTTTTTGGCGACTCTTGTGCACGATAATATGTCCTTTTCTTCAATAGGACAAGATAACACTCTACCCAATTGCAAAACAGTGTTCACAAGATTTTCTCGAGGATGTTCAGGCAGACACTGTATCTCGAGATTGCATTCCCTCGCCTGTTGCTCGATGGTGTTCATTTTTTGAGACAGATCCTTGACACAGGCAGTGAGTTTGACGTTCTCCTCGCGAAGCGTAGCCGTTTCAGATTTTAGTTGTATCATCTCGGAGTTAACCTCATCGTAACGGGCTGATAAGAATTCAACTGATTTTACCAGCTGCGGGATAAGTTTTATATCGCTTTGTAAGGATTCAATTTCAGAGCGTATAAGAGTTTCCATTTTAGATAGTAATGAAGACTCAAATTGGTAAAACTTTTTATCAAGTACATCCTGCTGAAGGTCCACATCAGGCATGGTCACATCGTCTTTGACTGGGGTATTGCTGTTGTCACCCCTTTTACGTGGTATCTTGCATTCCGGGCACTTCCAAAGACTCTTACTCCTGGCTGACAATCTGGTATAATTTTCCTTTGTTATGTTCACACAACCAAAGTGGTAGACATTCGCACAAATTGTACATGTGATTTTCTCAGAGTCGGTAGCGTTGAGGCGACAGCCGTTACACAAAGCCATGTTGGGTTCCTCTTCAGGTCTTACGTTTCGTGGTTTCCAATTTTGGGGAGATTTTTTTCTTTATGGCAATACCACCCAACTTGTCAAAATCAAAAATCTGGTTGTCAGTTGATTCTGGCAGGTGTCAAAATCAAATTTGACACTGTCAGTTGAAGTTGACACATAAAAAAAAGATAAATAATGAGGGTAACCAATATTATGACAATAAGTGGTTAGAAAAGTCCAACTTAACTTTCGGCAAAAAAGGCAATCCTCAGGCGTTGATAAACACTGATAACAATATCACAGGTTTGGAAGACAGCACTTAACACTAAGCTGCTATTCGAGTTAACGTATCTTTACTTTACAAAAAATTATAATGTAAATAAACGGGGAGCAGTATACACTTGGGCAATGTTGCCAGTATCCGTAGTATTACGTTACTTTTAAGAAGCCGCTGTTTAGAAAATAATCGAATTATTTTCGATTTGTAATGAATTAGTTTTTGTATCGATATTTAAGATCCTCTCTATTAGTTAAAAGATTTAAAGTTAACTAGCTTTCCACCCGCGACTTCGTCCGCGTAGAGACGTTTAACATTAATTCCTTATAGCGCAGTCGGTTAAAAAGTAGCCTATAACCTTTTCTAGGCTCTGGACTATATCTGTACCAAATTTCATTTAAATCGGTCCAGCACTCTATGCGTGAAAGCGTAACAGACAGACAGACAGAGTTACTTTCGGATTTATAATATTAGTGAGGATTGAAAATTCAATTAACTATACAAGTGGCACAAATTTAAGTCTCTACGTTATTTGAAACGCTAACTTAACCCCGACTCCGATATCCCAAAAGCGAATGGATAAAAATAGACCGAAGCTTGTTAGAAATACTCTAGGGACATCATACTTATGATCTATAAATTCATAGTAAACGTATAGTCGCCGATCGGTAACCAAGAGACGACGGCGCATGTGTGAACGACTCGAAAAATAGGACACGATGGAATGAATACTATTGTGGTATTAAATGGATGTACGAGCGAATAGAGAAACCTTATCAAATAAGACAGCTTTCGGCAAAACAAAATCAAACTGAACAACTTAAACTAACGTAATAGGATAACCTGTTTGTCGCGAGTTTTGATATAATTTGCAAGGTTTTTTCTGTCGGTATATCCTCGTTGGGCATGTTTAATCTCAAGAATTTCTGCTGTGTCTAGATTTTACCCGGTTTTCCGCTTGTGTAAATAAATTTTTCGCCTGATATATTTTTCAACTCATAGCGCAGACAAGTAAAGGAGCAAACTTACTAAACATCAAACTTATAACACCCTATCGTTTTTGTGTCGGGGGTTAAAAAATAAAAATATATCATCAATTATAAATATATTGGTGAATTTTAAGTAATACTTTATATGAGAAATAAAGTTCGTAAACAATAATCCATTATCAATTTCTGAGATTTCTTATACCTATCGTACAATAAAAATGATTCTGAAAACTAATCACGCTTTATTGCACCATTAAACCTTGCACGAACCGATATCAGTGCATGGAACCATCGTTAAAGAGCAATCTCAATAATGACGCTAAGCGTCAGCTTAGTAAAAATACGAACCATGAGTGAGTAAGTAAGGCTGGGTCCAAAAACAAAGCAAAAGCTCGGTTATTTTTGCTCGAGACCTAAAATAAAACGACTCGGCCAACCTTCACCCTGCGATGAGTCAGGCATAGGCTGTATTTGTGGAAACACGCAGGTTACGGTTATGACACATATTTCCAAGTATACTTTCTATTTGCGTGGATTACAGTAGTACACGGCCAGGTAGACCGCTGACGTTGACGAAATAGTCTTGGCGGTTTGACGCCACGTGAATAACCTGGTAAATGTTTACGTGTCACTGTTCGATTGGGTGCGGCACTTCGTTTTGATAAACGATCATTTCGAAATACCCGTGGAAGTAATTTTAATAGTTTTATCTTCATATTATCTAGCTAGATACGTCAAGAGATATCCTAGAGATATACCTATGCTAGAGAGTCCTGAAAGGTAATTGATATGAAGTCTATTTGCCGCAATACAAAAGAATGAATACCTATGTACCTGGTATACTGGAGAGAGGTATAATCATTGTGTAAAAGTATAACTATAACTTATTTGAAAGTCGACGGATGTTTGAACACGAACATGCTCTGCTGAACTTATAATGAAGCAGTAAAACTAAATCGAGGTTCGGAGTTACTCGCGCACAGATTGAGTTTACAACTCAAAGGACTAGTCGCTAGTGCATCAGGCCACAGAGAAATGCAGTGAAGCAGAAATAGAGACTCTATGAGGTGGACAGTGAGATGAAAATCGTTTAAAGTCAGCTAGATTCCATTGACGAAACTGCTGCTGTCCGTCAAGTTAGATGTATGGTTCTGACGTATTCTATATACCTCAGTCAGACGCGCCGGTCAAACGTCGCGTTGTGACGCTGTTGCCGGCCGGATTTCGCCTAAACGACACCTAAATCACAACGGTTCTCGGAATCACGTATCACTCCGTAATCACTCAACAAAGAACGCAGTAGGTCACCCACAGACGAAGCGCGAAGGTTATAAACCCGTGTGTGAACGTCCAAATCTGAAGTTAGGCGAAGGTCGTTGAAACTGAATCTACTCGCTTGTTCTTGCATATCTGATACCTATAATATAATATTATTTGCAACATGTTCTTAAGACATGGTACAAAAATAAGGGTATGTGTGGATGTGCTAAACTTATGACGTTACAACTAAAATGTGTAAATCAATATTATACACATTCGCGATCTTCACTAAGTACATAGTATAAAACAAAGTCGATTTCTCTGTCTCTATATCCCTATGTATGCCCAAATTTTTATAACTACGCAACGGATTTTTATGCGGTTTCTTTTAATAGATAGAAATAATTATGGCAAGATTAAGAAACACTTTTAGGTACTAATATTAGGGATTCATTAATTATGTGTTTGCATCAGACGCAAATCGTATCAAATACTTATCTATTAGGAGTATAGCTAAGAATTAATTATAATTTCGTAATGAATTTGTATAAATTAAGGACAATTAATCATTGTTCTCCACGAACTCTACATGCAGATTCAGCAGATGTTTTAGACGCGTTTCATGTTAACATGAGACAATTTAATCAACCACCAGCTAGAGCCAGCAAGAGGAGACAGAATTAATTAAGCATCTATGCAAATGTTGACTCTCGTGCCAACTAGCCCAGTCCCAGTGGGACTTAACTAATACTGGAGATAACAGGACAATGCAGGGATTTGAGAACCTCCTAACACATTTCTGTAAGCCCTATTTAGGTACTTAAGACGTTATTCAATGCAGGCACAAGTAATCTATTGTAGTAATTTCGATAGAACTTGAAGTATGAACTGCCACATGTAGTAAGCAAATTATCGGCAAGTAGGTAGGTAATTATGTGTCATTCTCAGCCAGCTACAAGGCGTGAGTGTGAGTAACGTTCTACGGATTAATCGTACGCTAATGAAAATGTCACATGTCGTAGTAGGTATACATAAAACTACGTCATATTTATGAGTTCAAATTGCTACGATCAGAACAAAATTAAATCGATGGTAAAATTAATAACTACAAGAAAAGTCTTGTAGTTGAATCACGAAAAACCTTCCACTATTTGAAAAGTAATGTTAATCAATATTATTGCAATAAATATTGCTTGATGTTCTTTGATTATACTGAACATACTAACAAAGAATGAAACTTGATATCTTTGAACATTAAATAATAATAAATTGGGAGTATTGTGTTAATGAACTAACCTTTGATCAATGACTTGACAAAGAACGTCCTACCTAACATGCCCTCTTTTTGTCATAACATCGAATTTATTATTACAAATTTTCCATGTAAACGTTAATAAGCACAATTATTCGCGTTACCTAGAACAATAACTCCAACGTACGTATCTAAGAAATAGCGAATAGAGAGCTATTCTGGGAAAGACACCGTCACCGCCTGGGTTTCGAGAATCGGAGCCACTCAGATTGTCTGTAGGCGGTCGCATTGTGTGTTTAGGCGGCTTATTGCATCGCTCCACTAATTGGATTCTGTGGTTTAACGACTGAATCAAATTGATAGAAGTCATCTTCATCATCTTCCAAGATAAGACTACTCAAAATCCATTTGTAATAACGCGGCGCCGATAAGGTCTTGAACTTTATTCAGTCGTTCATTAATTGTCTGTTGAACTGAACCTAGGATTCAGTCCTGTTCTATTAACTAACAACTCCGTAATCTGAGACAAAATGATGCAATACTAATTAATAAAGCTTCTTCCGTTTTTATTCAATGTATCTACGCAAATTATTTACTTCTTGGTTTGGTGTTGCATTTAATGGATAAGAACAATTGATCATCATTGCCTATTTGGAGTGTCCATTGTAATTAAGGGTAATGATGAAACTTCAGATTGGTACAAAATGAAGTACGCATTTATTCGTTTAAAGCTGCGGCTACATTAGCGGGCTACGGCGATTATTGGTGCAACTATTTTGCTCTTCAAAACGTAGACTTGACAAGACAAACAAAATCTTCGTCAGATCTCGCTCATGTGGCCACGGTGTAATTGAGGTCCCTAAAATAACTTGCAAAAGGTGACAAACAGGCTGCACCGAAGGCGTCTTACGCAACCGAGTAAACCTTGCCCAAGCATTCGCGGAACCCGCCGCTGACACGAATCGAGCCGTAATAACGCCAATTAAAGAATTCCAACACGCCCAAATGTTGAAAATAAACAAAATTGTTATAAAACATTGTTTTGTTTGCCATTCCGCATTTGATCCACCTACTTTACTCATTACTTATAGTAATAAATAACTAAGTACTACACTGGTTTAGTCGATGTTCAAGATCTATACTCTTATCAATAGAAGTCGAATTGAGAGCTTATTAAATCGAGGAATAAAATTGTACAATTTACAATTAATAAGAGTACAGTAAATTTAAATGTTGATACTTGTTTAAACAGTCGTTCAGAATTCTACGAAATGAATTATTATCGAGTATACGGGGTAACGCAAATTATAGGTAAAATAAACAGTCAAACGTATGATAGGCATGATTATTAAGTTATCAAGCTGTACATTAATGTCAAAATATAAAGATGTTACGCTGTTAATTACTATTTTTATGTAAAGAGTTAAATTGATTTACCAGATCTCAGTTCAGAAGACTAATGGGAAAAGTGTCATTTAACAAACATTTGTGGTGTTAAAATTGGTACATATCAGAATATCGATTAGAATGGATTCTGGGTAAGTGTTGTTGACTCAGTCTCGTTCCCCTTTAAAAAAAATACTGAGAATGAACGGTATGTGACATATTGGAAACGCACTGTTCCTCATTCCACGAAATAGGGGACCGGCCTCAGCAACATTGATTTGGTCAACAACCAGTGACGAAACATTAGGCTCGAAATTCACAGTTTCAAAACATTACTTTGGCACATCTGTATAGTGATTGTTGAGTTATGAAATGTATAATTTGGTGTAATCTAAATCTTGTACTAAGCTTAAAAATAGTTACTTAATACTAGTATCATATGAAAATCACATGATACCTAATACGAGATACCGGATACTCAAAGCATGACCAGGTGCAGTGAGGCGTAATTATAATAACAGACATAAACGTACTTCTATCTTTGAAGTCGGGGGCCGATTTATTCTAAAACCGTTCAATAAATTTGAGCCTCTTCAAACCGTGCACGCAGCTGCGTCGCGGGCGTATCACGAGTACGCCAATGACAGCCGGCAGATGGTTGTGAAAGCTGCGCGCACGCAGGTAAGGGATTCCGAGAACGCCGAATATAATCGCACTACGGGGAACTCGCTCTCGCATGCCGCACTCGAATGCGAATCGAACACCTGGGGCTATATTCAATGTGTATTTGATTAGAGCGAAAAAATTTAACGTCAATCATAAAAAGTCGTACATGGAATAGACCGTATTAGTGTTAGACAAATTCTATGAATTCTTTTGTTGCATGGAAGAGTTATAAAGCGGACCTATTTGTTTGATTATCATTTCGGTAGGTAAAGTAAAATAATAATGAATCTGGATAACTTTAAAATTATACCGAACTATTAAGATAAGTTCATTTTAAAGAGAACAAACAGCTTATCTTTATAATACCAATAACTGTAAAGCCACTTAAAATAAATCATAATATTAAGCTACATAAATATAGATAGGCAGAAAGCTCAATAATTATGTGTAAGGTACTTAATGCTTATCAATACTATGAAATGAATAATTAACGCAGATAGAAGATACATGGAAGGTATTAGAAATAATAAGGAAATTTTAACAGCATCGCTTCATTTTTAACCGACTTCAAAGAGGATGAGGTTTCTCAATTCGCCCGTACCTATATAGGTATGCTTTTGAAAAAAAAAAAACATGCAACTAACTACCGATGCAGATGATATTACAATATCACACTCATGATAATATTATTTTAACTGTATTATGATAATGTACCAATCGACTCAGTAGATATTTATTTACTACAATACATGTTCACTAGAAAATTAAACAAAAGTGGTTAACTATAAATACCTATTAGTTTATTAATCATTCCGTTACGTTGAAATATTTTTACGGAGAATCGGCATTCGAATCGGCACGCTATGTAATGCAAATACATACAATGAAGAAAGCAAATGGCTAGATAACTGGTGATTATTGTGAATGAATTTCTGAGAAGTTGAACGTTCGAGTTTCGTATCGCTTAGTGCGTGCTAGCTACGTCCTCACTCGTGTGAGCGAACGGGCCGAGTCCCCACTGTCTGCTCACTCACTTTAGTGCCAGCGTTGCCAGAATGTTACTTTTGTAACATTTTACGTTACTTTTGGCCCTCCAATGTTACTTCCATGTTACACCACACTCAATGTTACTTTTATGTTACTTTTGAGAATTTTGAACAAAATCGTGTATCGGAACGCATTTATGAATATAATTTTAAGTCATGTTGGCACGCTTGATGGAAAACAACATGGCGTTGTTGGCCAGACTGACCATGGACTGACCAACCAATACGATTGTTTGTCAAATCTACTTATTCACTCACTCGTGTGTATTTCTCAATCTTTCATCCCGCTTACGCGGTTATTCCCAGTCGTCACCACTGGCTACATTCCCATTGGCGACAATCGAAAAAAAAGTTCTGTTTGTCGCCAGTGGTTACGGATGCGTTATTAAAATCCCATTTGTTGTCAGTGGCGACGGAAGGGTTTTTAAAATCCCAGTTGTTACTAGTGGTGACAGTTCGGATAAAATAACTCCCAATTGTTGTCAGTGATGAAATATCAATATTTGGTGGCAATGCTGGTGGGAATTAAAATGAAAAGAGTTTAGGTAATGGTTATGTATGATAGATATATTAATCTAAAAGATGATACTCCCAAAAAATAATAACAGGCTTAATCACATAATTATTATTACAGTCATTATTAATCCTAAGAGTGTAAAAACAAGATTTAAAAATCTATAATTTTTAACACAATGATTTTTTTTGTTGTAAGTAATCACATTATATTATTACCTCTAAGAATTTAAATAATTATTCAAAATGAAAACACAATCTTACCTACTTACTATTATGATGCCGAAAGTTTGTGTTTGGATGTAGGTATGTATGTATGTATGTGTGAATGTTTGTTACTCTTTCATGCCAAAACTACTGAATCGATTTTGAAGTAACTTTGCAGGAATAAGTATAGCTTATACATCAGAATAACACATAGGCTATAATTTATCCCAAAATAATGCGTACGAAGTCGCGGGGAGCAGCTAGTTACCTATAAATGAGACCAAGGATGAGACTGATCAACTTATAATTTTTTTAATAACGAGAAAAAAATCCTACATAGATGATAATCGGGATTTTTTGATCTCAAACGTCACCACTAGCAACGATTGAAAAGTTTCTTTATCTAATTGTAACCACTGGTGATATCTGGGATTTTATTTTCCCTTCCGTTACCACTGTCGTCACCACTGCCAATAAATGGGATTTGTTTTCTCGTTTGTCGCCAGTGGGAACGTAGCCAGTGGTGACGACTGGGAATAACCGCGCTCACGTGTGCGAGCGTCGGATTTGTTTGTGGATGTGACGACCGCCTTCGATGCTCGCTCGCTCGGTCGGTTCGGTTTTTTGTATTGATTGATGACAAAGCAGGTTGGTATTGAACGACATTCATAAATGGATTAGTACTTTACATAGATAGAAATACTTAACTGACTGTTACTTTTTTTCTTTTCAGCGTCAACAGTCGATTATGGGATGAACAACACAATTGTTACAAATTTTTACAGGTCGGTTCATGGAAGTTGACCACAAATGGCGGCCGATGCGCATATGTGCATTCATGAAGAAAATACTTATTACAAAAAAATATTTTATTGTAATTGAAATAGTACAAATAATTGCCTAAACTTATAATATACTTAATATACTCGTAATTATTGTAGGTACACTTATTTAACTTATTAACTTTAACAAAAACAACGATAACTTAACAAAACAACGAAAACTTAACAAGTCACAAAAAATATGAAACAAATATCTTAAAGCAAAACACTTTTCTTTTCAATTGCACTTGACTGCTCTGACAGCGTGTCGATGCCGCAATTGACGAATAGCGATTGAGCGGCAGTCCATCACGCGGCGCGCACGCACCAATAGCGTCGCTCCAGTCTTGACGCATTCCGCCCGCCCCTTACCTCGCACCTCAACAGGGACCTAAAAATCGCTTTCTGCGCATTGGTCATCTTTCGTGAACCAAACTGTACTTTTAATGAAGAGTCAAGGAATGTATTTCATTTTCATTAAAAAAAATACCATTATTAACGTATTTTGCCAATTTCCACAAAAAAAAGGCAATGTTACTTTTTCTGACAAAATGTTACTTTTTGATCTGTCTCGTGTAACTTTTGACTATCGGCCACTGGCAACACTGTTTAGTGCGCGAGTAGCAACGAGCAAATTGTAGCGTCGCGCTGGCTGAGAGCGGTTGTGTCCTCTCGGTTAATATTTAAAAAAATACTTGACGTTTAATATTTACTTTTAAGTGTGCGTCTTTGATTGATAGAACTTTGAAAAAAAATATATCTCGTTTGCGTAGCTACTTCACAAGATAGCAACACGGTTGATGTGATTTTTGACAGTTCTTAGTTTGTTGTCTGTCAAGTTATGTGTGCACGATAATGTGAATGGAAATTATTGTGGAACAATCAAAATAATCCATTTCAAGTGAATATGTGTCACATTTTATAAAAATAACTCTATAAAAGTGATAAAATGGGTGTGTGTTCCTGACATAACCTTGGATTTGGATGGTGGATTGTGTACAGAATAGTGGTGATTTTCAACTTTTAATTGTGACCTCTGAAAACGGGGTGGTGGATCGGATAATAAAATTGTCCACCGAATAGTGTAATACCAATGTGTGTGATAAAACGGACAGAAGTAAAAAGTAATCCATTGAATATGACTTTAGCTGCGAGGTTACAATTACCTAGTAAGTTGGAGGTTATGTTTTTTATAAATCCTATATTATGCTTCTCTATAAATCTTCCCAATTTAAAGGTTTTTATTTACTCTTTTGTTGTCTGTTTTACCCCTAATTTATAGGGTTTTAATAATTCATTAAATATATAGAACACATTGCATAAAATATTAGATTTTCAGACTATAATTTATAATACAAAAAATAAAACTTATCTCACAGAAAATTCATGTTTCACTAACATAAATTTGCTTGTGATAATTTTATCAGTCCATATCTAATTATAGCGAGTGTGATAAGCGAGCACAAACAGCTTTATATTATTCGCTATGTGCGCGATGATAGCGCCCCTAGTGGCGACAACTATTCTGGACTTGAGATCTGTCATATCATAGCAACCAGATGTTTTGATATGTCATATCATAGCAACTAGATGTTTTGATAAAGATTTTCGAATAGTTTTTCAACACAAAATAAATAAAAATTGTATAAAGTGAGTGTGTATATTATACCAAGTGTTTTTCTTACTTCACAAAAATATGAATATTATTATAAGTATTGAATTTGCATCGTTTACGTTACGTACGAAACGTTTTTACTTACAAATACAAGGGAATTTATGAAATTAAAGCAATTTGACACATGAAAGCTCAGAGTTATATCACATTTCTGTCACATCGTGATTTGCCGTCCCCACCACCCACTCCGCACATAGCGAATAGTGTGTACCATTTGATGGACATTATATTCCATGTCAATTTTAGAATATTCCAAACATACATGTGACTAAAATATATTTTATTAAAATAGGTTTTTGTTCAATTTATGATTAGATTTTGTTTTTTGGTACAATCATGTTCATAAAATCATTTAAATTTCAGGGTTATAATCAGTCCGACTAGCAAGTCGGTATTAATTACACTTTTACATATAGGCCCTTTCATAACATGCTAAGATGTTTGTAATCCTGAACATAAATCAATCATTATTATTCAAACCACATATTTTAAAGTTTACCTGGTGTTCAGTCATTTAACAAGAAATCTTCTTAAACCACAATTTATTCATACAAATTAAAATACATCTGAGACTATTACCCTAAACCTACTTTGTCACTCTATATGATTACTACAACAACTCTCTCTCTTCTTTCCAGATGCATGTGTGGAAGTTGGGGTACCCATTGGCAACTGGTCGGCGGAGTGTCCCAACTGCAGGCATGAGCTGCGTGTGTCCCTGGCGGCGTGTCCCGGCAAGCGGCAGGCGCGCACGCCGCGGGACACGCCGCACACACCAGTCTCCACACCGTTCCTCTTCCCACCGACCTACCTCACACCATACACCCCCACGCCTTACGACGACAGTTTGAGGGCGAGATTAGGAGACACCTACAAAGCGTTAAGGCTATCGGGGTGGTACTATGGCAATTTGGATTGGCAGGTTCGTACATTATATTGTTTGCAGTCCATTACTAGCAATTTCTACTATAGTCTGTAATACAATGATCTAATTCTTCACAATACTTAAATTCATTGGAATAGATGGATATTAGTTAGAGGTTGCTACAAGTGGGCTTTAATAATTTTGTTTTGAATCTAATATTTGCATAGTAGATGACATTAGAAAACATTATAAACACAAACTATTAAGGACTGTTTCAATGCTATATCTTATAGCGCCATCTATAAATCTTTAAAAGTACTTATTATATAGAATTGTGTACAAATGTATTTCATTTGCCCGATTTAACATTCAGTAAACACAGAATAAACTTATTAAATAATCTAGATTAGATAATGTAATCTTCATAAACATTGTAGGTAACTAAGTAGGAATAATATAAATTTTCCAGTTGCAACTTGTTTCTAATGTAGGTTCACGATTTCTGCGTATTTTAAAGAAAATAATAGATTCCTTGAATTGTTTACAACAATGACAATGATAAGTCACCGAAGTGACCTTGTTTGGCAAATAATGTTATCACAACATGAATTAAAGTAAATGTTGACAAAACTGCTTACTGATTTCATTGTACACAAATTTGGGGTATTTAAATAAATAAAATATGCTTCTGTTTAACAAATATAAACATAGGCTATTATTAGACAGGAAGAGAGATAAATTATTTTTTGCACAAAATAGAACAAAAGTATACACTTCGATTGAAATACACAATGAAGAACAATTTAAGTGATCTACATAATGTATTTTGCTGTTTTGAGAATGTTTTGTATTGAGGTATTCTTTTGTTCAACACAATTTTATTGTATCTCAAGTGTTCCCTATCTCAAAATCAGATCCTTTTATCAAAGGTATTGTGATCTCTATCATCATTATCACTGAGTTTATAAAACAGTAGCAACAAAATAATGTTATAAGTTGTTTGAGATTCAGCCATCTAAAGATAAAACTAATTCGAGAAAATCAATTACAATGTAGGTAATTAACATATAATAAACAAGAGGCAGATATGTTATGTGAGACATAAATAGGTATCTTAATTAGGGTATGTAGTGATATAGCTATCTCTTTTTAATTTGCGTGCTCTTTCGCATCTTTTGTTTCATATGTCGTCAGCAAAGTGTCAATAATTTAGAGGGCACAGATTTGAAACGCAAATTACATATCTATAGTTAATTATATCATTGAATACAGATCAAGATGGAGTTTTTATCTAAATTATTAGGTTTTAGCTCATAGTCATATTCCTTTTATCATTATGTATCTTCAATTAACAGGTGTTCTCTATTATTTCCAGGGCGCGCGGAGTTTACTAAAGGAAGCGAGCGTGGGAGCGTTCCTGGTCAGAAACTCCGGTGACAGCAACTTCCTGTTTTCCCTGTCCGTGCAGACGGATAGGGGGCCCACGTCAGTCCGGTTACACTTTGATCAAGGGTTCTTTAGGTAATTATTACTATCTTCATTTTATATTACTTAATATTATGTACTACATGCCAATGTTCTATTCACAGTCTTTTTGGCATGACATGAGCGCTTATGTTAAATAACATTTACGTAAAAAATATTTGTTCATGTGCCTCACCATGACAATGATTGTTCATTAGTAATTTTAATGTACCAGGAATTTAAATGATTACTTATTTATCCTGAATTGATGACTAATGGTTCACCTTATCACAGTACTTCATTTGGTAATATGAAGTAATTAATTAACAGTATTTCTGTATTTCGCCGAAAAGTTAAACCGCAAAATGTTGTGCTTATCGGTATATTCAAATAAAATATTTATGTCAAATGATAAAATAAATTTAAATGGACAGTTAGATATGAGGCATTTATTATGCAAGCTGTTTGTTGGGAAAGGATATTGTCATTTAATTTAGTAAGCGGCGGCGCTACAATGAAAAGAAGCCATTACAATAGTGTTTTACGCGCTATGGAACGTCAGCGTAATTTATTCAGCTCGCGTCGCTGATAGGGAAAGCCCATCGATGCATAGCACCTTGAAGTATGGTCTTGGCAACTCGAATATTATTGTGTTTTGTGGTAGCAAATCTACAATCAACATTGTAAGTTTGCTGCCAATAGTGGTATCTTGTCGTTAGCCGAAATCAGGAATGCATTATACCTATGTCTTAGTCATTATACCTATGTCTTAAGTAGCTATGTAATTTGCTACTCCTAATAACGCGTGTAGACCCATAAAGAAGTGTAATGGAACGCGAAAGTCTAAAATCTTACCTATGTCTTAACATTAAAAAGCTGAAATTAACTGTTACCTCATGGTTAATAACAGTTAATTATCAAGTTATTTTAGAAAACGACGATTAATCGAATGCGAACTGAATCATAACTAAATTCGTGTACCTACCTTCTTATTGCTAGTTTTACTCGGTCGAACGCATCGTATGCGTAAACGTTAATATAAAGTCGTATATTGTATTATATCCGCAATACAAGCTTTAAGCTTAGTGCAGACGTCGCTAGATATAGTATAGTTGTAAGCAATTACTGAAAATAAACGAAAAATGTGGCGATTCTCGTGTACACCCTCTTTAAGTCGTTTCCTATTTATTTATTAACCGTGTGTATTTGCCATCAGGTTAGACTGCGACGTGGTGATGGCGCGATACATGCCCCGCTTCCGGTGCGTGGTGGAGCTGATCGCGCACTACGCGCGCGTGACGGCGGCGGGGCGCGCGGGACAGGGCGCCGGCGAGCGCGCGGGCACCATGTGGGTGGACCGGGACGGGTGCCCGCACTCGCCGGTGCTGCTGTCGGCCCCGCTGCGCCGCGCGCCGCCCTCGCTGCTGCACGCGGCGCGGCTGGGCGTGCACCGCGCGCTCGCCCGCGACCCGCTCGAGCCCCGCCTGTGGTGCGCCCCCCGACATCGCCTCCTCCCGCTGCCCTCCACGCTGCTCGACTACCTCGGCGAGTATGAGTACTCGATCTAACGACGGATCTGTATTATTTATTTAGTCAATCGCGCGTGGCGGATGTGAGGTTATTGTGACATTGGCGGGGCGAGGCCGCGTCCCCCTGAGTTTTTTTTCCACATTTTATCCTAGTACCAGTAGCGCTACCATGATTTTAAAAGTGACAAGGCTCAAAAGCGCCTATGTAAAAAATGTTTATGAAAAAATGTACAGCGCCCCTGGTGGTGACGCTATGAACTAAAATCGGTAGTATGACAAAAACAATTCGATAGGTTTTTAACATATGTAAGTTTTTAATAGCTGACTCATGGTAGCGCTACTGGATTAAGTCCGATACTAAAATTGATTTTGTTTTTAAAATCGATGACAGATATAAATATACAAATGTAAAGTAAATATTGTACAGAATTTTCTTAATACATATTCAATTATTTATTATTCTTGTGTACCGCTCAGCGGACGCGGCCTGCGACGCGATGGGTGTGACCGATGTCGGTTGGACTTCGTGAGTGCTATCATAATATTGTATTTAATTTGTACAAAGTATGCATTGTATATTAAGTACTAGCACAGGATGCTAGATGAGGGCCGGCTCCCGTTACTACCGACTAACAAATATTAATTTATAATAGTTTAAATTGTAACTGTATTATTCGTAAGTATTCAATATGGGACTCAACTATGGTATTTAGTGGAATGTTTACGCAGATTATTTTTGTTAGGTCGACTCTGTGTCTGTATATAAAGATGTTTTGTGAAAGTAATGCAAGACTGATTCGTTTAATGTCTACTGTGACGATGTCTTCTCTGTTCAGTGTCTTGACACCCGCCCTCGCGTGAACTAGTGGCTGATCTAGGGGACTTGAAATTTGGAAAATATTATAAAATGCGAACGCTACCTAAAATAGAAATTTCTGAAAAAAAAATATCAGTATAAAATATTTAGCAAAGTAAAATTTCTGCCAGATTATTGTCCCCGATCGCACTATGAATATTTTACACTCTGTGCTGTGTGATAATATGGTGTAATAAGACCACCCTGATATTATTATTTTAGCAAAATGTTCACTAATGCCTAATCTTGTCCATTGACTTAAGAAATCATCACACTATTACATAGAGTTATATTTTTATTAATTTATTCCTTGGTTAAGCTAGAGTTAGTCCCTGATGTGTGACGAGCTACTTTATCTTTGTTCCTATTCCTAGTAAGTCTTCTTCTGTTCATCTGACTAATCACTTCATAGATCATTGGCACCCATCAGAGTATTGTACATTCTGTGACTTTGTATACCAAGTGCCATCAATAATAATACAACCATTGTGAATTCACCATAGGGATATTGAAGTATTTTTGAGGCTGAACATTGTAAATATTTCTTGTTTTTGTTTTCTATTTATTTCATAATTATAGTTAGTTTAAGTAATGTATAATTGTCGCAAGAAATTAACCATCTAATGGTTGTTTAGTATACTGTCATGATAGAGGAAAAGGTAATTGAATGTAGAATGGTGAAGCATCGGCTAGTGATATTCACTAATCTAAGGTAAACTTAATAATTTGTACCTTGAATAATCTCAATTAGAATGTATTTTAGTTTCACCATCTATGTAACATAATGGAAATATAAAGTAGACTGTATCTACATATATTAGCGAATTCTTAAATAATTGGATAGCAGGTTAGTGTTAATCACTGGGATAAGATGCATACAACAGGCATTAGCAATTTGTTATGTTCATTGGTTAATTTAAAAGGTTTTGGATTGTCACTTTAATAGATTTTTCGGCTTTTTGAAACAAGACACACACAAAAAATTTAAAGTGAATTAATGAAAAAATACCATAATGTTATCATCACATCATTTTTTGATTCGGTTTAGTCGTCATTTGTTTGTCCTGTATGCTCTTATTCAAGTTGTATCACTCGTATTAAAGTCAGCCTCGAAAATGAGTGTATGTGTCTATATTGTCATGTTTCTTCGTAAATGAATAGGTACATTATTTACTTTGTGAAACAAATTTATTTTTATACCATTTTGTAAGGAGAAAGCACCAATTAAATAAGTGTGACATAATAGGAGAAATCTTGTGTTTAAATGTTTGTAGACTAATGTATCGAAAGAACTGCAAATAATTTATACACCGTGAAATTTTAGTGGTTGTTTTCCCGTGGCAGAACGACTTGCCTTTAGTAATACTATCGAATCATGCAAGTTATTCCAATTTTTTTTTTCGATTTTTCAGAATAATAATTTTCCAACTCGAAAACGAGAGAAGCTATCGTTGTTTTTGAAGATGTGACGCATTCAGGTACTGCTTGCCTCATGAAATTGATGGTTAAAGCTAAAGAACCTCTACACCCTAAGTCATAAAGCGGTTCGAACGTGCTTTCGAGTTACGGTTAAACCTTTCGTAAAACCGGCATTTATTGATTTTACCAAAAAAGAACTGCACACATCTTTTGTACTACTAAGATAGAATCATTTTACTGCGGGAAAACAACCACTAAAATTTCACGGTGTATACAATACAAAAAACTAAAAATATACATTCTGCCTAGAAACATGCATTTTAATTGAATTACATTTCCCAAGCAATAATAGTAAAAGATTGACCCTTTTCTTGTGATGAAGGTTACTTTACCAGAATTACTTGACTTGTTAAAGGAATTTTGATAATAAAAACGAATTAACATACCTACTCTTATAAACAAAAATGAATTGCTGTTCGTTAATCTGACTAAAACTCGAGAACGCCCGGACCGATTTAGGTAATTTTGGTTTTAAAATGTTCGTCGTAGTCCAGGGAAGGTTTCAATGAGAAAATATAGAAAAAGAATCAGTATTGGCGGTATGAAATTCACCGGGACCACTAGTTTTGAATAAAAAAATGAAAACACATAATATTACTATAGGTAGATACGTTGCGAGATTCGAACTTAGTATCTTTCGCGTGGTAACCACTGGGCTAGGCTCTTACGGAAAAAGGAAAACAATTTGAGGAAATTTGCATCTGTGTTTTTTGAGATCTTAAGATGATAAGTCTATCATAGATTTATCGTCTTAGTTTAAGCTGTGTTAGTCTCGCTGTGGACGATATGCTGATGATTAAAGTAATCTTATCGTAATGCTTACTTGTTATTGAATAGTATCAAATCATTGCATAATATAAAACAAAGTAGCTTCCTGTTGATTTACACAAAATACTATGTTAGAAAACTTGAATAATGAGGTCCATACTTTTGCTGGGTCCTAGAAGATCGATTTCCTCGTTTACGTATGTACTTACTCTTAGCTAGATATTGATTTTTATGATCGTAATCTGGTACTCATAAAATAAGATTGCCTCGTTTTCGTGGTATACATGATAGACTTAGTAATACTTGCAAAATTACCATTTTAGTAGGCTTTTCTCTTATGCCTTCCTATCACTTCAGGCCAAAAAAAAAAACAAAAAAACGTCAATGTCACCAAACTGTCAACAAAGCGAGCGAGTCGGCGGCCTTGTTATTGATTTTAATTCAACATTCCGGGAATTCTTGATAAATCACTGATATAGTCGCAAATCAACATTTCCGTATACAATGTGAGTGATGTAGATTATTCTGATTGTTTGCGCCATGTCAGCGAATGGGAACGGCGGTAACTACGCGCCACTGAAACAGATTCTCTCCGACTCCGAATCGGAGGACGACCATAAGTTAGATAATGCACATATCAAAGCCGCTGACAGCTGCAACAACCTCGACTTCAACAGCGGCCTGCAGTCGTCCAAGAACTATAGCCTGAGCGATATGGACGAGTTCAACACCAATGTCAACACAGTAGAGAGTACAATGGACAACGTCAGCTTCCTCCAGTCCGATGTCTCCAACAAGATGTCGTTCCCGCGCCGCTGCGCGTTCATCACATCCATCCTGGTGTGCATCTTCACAGTCGTGATATTCCTCTGGGGAATACCATGCTCTGAGGTCGGCAGCTGTGCCAGCAACGAATGGCACGACAAAACCACCAGCTGGGAACTGCCCTATGATGAAATCGAACTATCTGGCGCGGTGCAAGTGGTCGAAGGAGCTGTCCCCAATACTAAGAACCTTATTTTTATCTACCGTGGTAACCACATGAAGGATGAGAAAAATAGTGGCCTACATGACAATGTTAATGGAGTACTGCTCATTGTGGGCAACTCTGGCAAAGTAGGCTGGTACACAAGGGACAGCAGGATTCCTACAGAAATCAACTGCCATCTTGTAGATGTCAACAGAGACAGCCAAAAAGATTGTATTGTTTCAGGGTCTGAAGGTCTTCTTGCTGCTCTGAATCCCTTGTCTGGAACTTACTATTGGAATATTCATAAGCATGGAAAAATTCTTAACATAGCAGCAATTGATTTCCCCATTCTTATGAAAGATATGGATAAGGACAAAGTTAATGACCTATTGACTGTTGCAACTGTTCTTCCTAATACAAACCATAATTCTCTCCTGATAATTTCTGGTGCCACTGGTAACATTATTGGAGAGCCTATGTCTATTAATGACTGTCTCTCAGTTAAGTTACTAACAGAATCAGATACTATTACTTATATTTGCAAAAATGGCACATCAGAGGCGGTGAGGCTGATTTCATATCAAAACTTGTACCGCAAGTTGCTGAAGCTTGATAAGGCGGCTAACTACTCTGCACCACCATCTTCAGTTACTAAAAGAATCAATCTCAGTTTGAAAAAGAGCATCGGCAACACTCGTGAAATATTCACTAATGGCCCTGGGAAACTTATTGTTGAAAATTCTGGGGAATGCCCAAATTCATGTAGGGTTAATTTGAAATTGCTACTGGAAAGAAATGGTACAACCAATGTTAGCTGGGAATATGCAGCCAACCATGTTTATGCTATGAGACCCAGTTCTTTTGCTTTTGCAAACTCAATACGGGGATTTGTTCTAAAATTATGACAGTGGAATAGCGCACACCACGCTAAGGGTGCGCACAAAATTGATGAAGTAAGATACAATGTCCAGAACCAGAGTCCAAAGAATGCCAATGACATATTCTATAGCCGACCCATAATAGATGTTGCTTCCATTTCATCTTTCATCAAGTATACTAACTTCACTGTTCATGATATTTCCGAAAGAATTGTGTTGGTCTCATTTGATAAGATGCAGACACATAATGTCAATGTCAGTCAGACCGATATTGTGCAGATATGTGTCCGAGGACCACTAGATATGAATGCACCTTTGCCAATTTGCCAACCGGATTTAGAGTATCAAGAGAAATCATTGATGATTGCAGACCTGGATGGTGACCAGTCTCATGAGCTGATATCATATTACAGTACATTTACTCCTCCAGAGCCTTACTCTCCAAAGAACACAAACCCTTATGAAAACTGGCGGTTAACTTCAATAGTAAGAGTCATCCGGCTGGAGTCTGAATTGCCAAAACTGTTTGTTGCGGAAATTTAATGTCATTAATATAACCATGTTTCGCTACATTTAGGTTTAAGCAAATTTTTAGATTTGCCAAATTTTGCTAGTGTGCTGTATGTAGCTTTAAAGCTAAGTCTAGTCATTCAGTGATTTATAATAAATCATATATTAACCTATGCTTTAAAACATTCATGCATTATTAAATTAAATCCATTTCATTCGCCTAAAGTGTTCAATGTTAAATGTATAATCAACTATGGTATAAGTAAATTTATAGTTAGGGTGTTATCAATTGGATGTATTGTAATAGGTGTAGTTAGAATCTCAAGTCCAATATTGTTTATTATAAAACATGTGTATACCAACCTTACCTAAAGTTTTTAAATACATTATTATGTAGTTATTTTCATATCCTTGTGAAATGTAAGTCTTTTAGATCTGAAATGTTCTTGTTTTAACATATAAGGTGATGTGGAATCAGCCCCTAGTCTAATTCTGTCTGACTTAAAACAATACATTTTGTAGCTGGTATCAAAATTGTAGTTCTTACAAACATAATATTGAACCCTCTTTATCCACATAAAATTGCATAAATAATAGATAAAAGTTCTTGGGGCTAGACATAAACACACTGAGCCACAATATGAGGCCTTGTGATAGTAAATGATGCTATTTATAATTTATTAGTGTTATGAATTTTCAAATGTTTAAAATTTTATTCTAAATTCTAACACTGGTCAGATGTATTTTTTCAAACACATGTGACTAGTATGAATCGTATTCGGTGTTTCACTAATTTATTTGTAGAAATAATATGAAAGTGTTTGTCAACTATTGCTATTTACGAGGAGTTGTGTTTGTTTGAATCAGAAATTATAGAATGGGAAGCACTACCTTTCTAATAAATAAGTAGCAATTCAGGTAAAATTAAAAATGCAGTACAAATGAAGTTTTTGCAAAAAGTACTTGTAATGATGAATTTGTGTTGTAATTGTAAATGTACCCCTTATTTATTCATTTTGACCCGTAAATTTTGGTTTACACCTAAACAGGCACATGATCTCGTGTTTTTTAGAACCTGGATCATAGTTCGCAAAATATAAAAATGTGTATGTAGAATTGAAGATCGAGTGTAACATAAATTGGGGAAGATTGGGGTCAAAAATTGTCAAACAAAACATTATGGCAAAGTAAAAAAAATATCAAACCTGAGATAAAAAAATTATATGGCCTATAAAGTGGAGCCCTCACATCGCATGATATAAGAAAACGGCATTAGATAATGACCATATTCACAGCATGTCGGGAAACGGTTTAAATTCAGAAATATACAACCGATGAATAGAATCTCCCGAGAACATCAGAAAATCGTAGTGAATATAAGGGCACTTGGTGCTGGTGAAGCCGTAAGTACGAGCGCTTGCTTAGGTGTGAACTTAGCGTTAGAAACTTCATATGTTTTTTCAAGTTTTGGGAGGAAAAAACTGCCTTCAGCAACGCGACAACTCGATCGTTAATAATGTAAACTATGCGTGTAGAAGCTTAAACATTTTATCAAACATGTGATGGTAAAATATCAAGGTTTCTGGCAATTGCGTGATTAGAGGAAGTGCCTTATAAAGGGGGCTGAAGGACTTAGTTTTTGCATCGGAATTTGATTTGAATATAACAATTATTATATTATATTGTTGTTTTAATGACCTGACTTAAATTAAACTCAAAGTTATGCAAAAATATTTATTATCATATAACCATATACATACATACATTATCTTAATACTAAGAATTCAGCAAAATATCTATTTATAGTCCAGTCAAAATAGACATTTAACCTAGGAAAAATTCGCATAGAGCTGAAAATTGGCATGAATGTTGGGAACACTATTACAAATAATCTGTCAAAAGTCCCCATCGATCCCACGTCTGCAAAAAAAAATAATCAACGTCAAATGTCACAAATATCAGTTTTATGCACTTTTGAGCGAAACGGTAAGTTTAATCATAAAAGTATGTATGACAAAATTACTTATCACGTAATTATCTATAAAAAATGTCTAAACACTTTGTTCCTAAGATTCACCATTTCAGAGATATAGCGATGCACAAAGTTGAAAAAGTTGTATTTTCAAACGCTTCCAGGCCCCCATGCGATTGTGCTAGACATTTAAAATTTTAACGAATGATGTATCTCAGTTGCCTCTATAACATCTAATACTAGAAACAACATGAAACCAACGTGTAAAGTGGGTTCTCATACAAAACCTATGTTTTTTTTTCTCACACTTGGGCGGTTTTTAACGTGGTTACTCTAGTGAACCTATTCCAGGTCATATATCGATCAAAAACGATATCAACACATGAATGCATATTATGTAAAATATGAATTTTCTAATGATTAAAACCATGATATCTCGCGAATGGTGAGTCGGAAAAGAAAAAGTGACTGGACCATTTTTGTAGAAAATTGTATGATCTACAACTTTTGTTTGACCTATTTTTACGATAATACTTACTGTTTTCGAGAAAAATGGAAAAATCCTTAATTTTATACTTTTGACCTTGAATAATTTTTTTTGCAGAAGTAGGGTTGATGGGGATTTTTGACATTTCGTTTATTATGATGTATTTAACGTCTCTGGCAATTTTCAGCTCTATGCGAATTTTGTCTAAGTTAGCACTTATTTTTGTCTATTTTGACTGGACTATTAATATTCCACTCCACTCTAGCTAGAGGCTATTACAATACTAAAATTATTAAATTGGTATCCTATACCCTTAATTTGAGAAAAAAAAAAGAAACAATCGAACAGTTTTATGAAAATCAGTATATTAACTATTTCTATTATATTTTATGGTGGCGACTGGCTTATTTGAATGTGCCCTAATAGTTACACTTTACATAGCTTGATTAAACCTAAATATAAAAAGCTTATTACTACATAACTTCGATCACTGGAAATTATCACTTGAGTACTAAATATAATGAGCTTCTATATGGCATTACATCACATACACAGCTTACAATAATCTATGTAAATAAGGAGATTTATTTTATACATATTCTCTTTTTATAACAGTCTAATCTCCCCATAACACAATAAAACTAATAGCTGACAAACATTATTTAGAGGCGCAAATTTTTTTGATTATGCGTTTTGTATTAAGGAACATAAAACACTTAACGAATGCAAAGAAAATCATGATTAGACAACCCGTGTATTCCCGTTGTCCCCATTAAATAGGGACAGTGGGAATGTAAAAAAAATAATTCTTCCCATTGTCCCCATTGGCTATCCCCGTTATACTAAAAAATCACCAATAATGTAGGTAAGTAACAGTATTAATGTATTTTCAAGTATTCTGTTCAAGTAACTTGTCTTTAATTTTAAGGACAATGGAAATTATTTTTTTTGACTTCCCGTTGTCCCCATCATGGGGGATACACGAGAAAACGTACACCATGTAACGAAATATTAGTTTTCGTCATCCGAAATTACCTTCCTAAATAAAATAATGATGATTCTAAATTTCATTTGAATTCAAACTCACAGTTTAACATACAAATTGACGAACAACTCTGACTGACTGAGAAAATATTTATATCTGATATCTCATGTAATATAGTAGTCTTTTTTTAAATTTATTTAATGTAGTGGGAATAATCCCAAACAGTCAAATAGATGTTATGTCAGTCTCTTAATTCAATTTGATTAGGTACCATTACCTGTAACGATAAGTATACAATGTAAGTTTTAATGAGTTGTATTCATTACATGATAACACTTTATACATAAATAATATACCTAGTGTGTTTCACCTTCGATTCTATTAAGAATAATGTTAATGGTAGGTTATTTAAGTTTTCAGCTGTAGTTACTTGAAATATGAGAGTGTGTTATAGGCCTGAATGCCATCCGCTCGCCTGCAAGTCATGTGAAGATTACACTCCATGCCATTATCATAGTCAGTCAGGAAATAATAAATGAGACTAAGAGAATAGAGAGTGCACTTATGTGCACTAGAATGTCCTGTGTACTTAGCTGATTTTCAATCAGATTAGCCGTCATGGTTGAAATCGATCATAGGTACAACATATATTATACTTTTGGTTGAATGGCCTATTTCTTTTTGTTGGAATCATAAGTCGTCTGAGAAAGAATTGGCACTATGAAGTTCGCCACCTGGGTTGTTGTCCCAGCCAGATTTATAAAAAAAACTGGCTGTATGTATAGCCTTAAAAAAATACTGGCTGTATAGCCTTCACACTGTTGCTGCAACTTAAAATTAAAAAAACAACACTTGCCGGCGCTCCGTTGATTCTACGCGGGCACGACGCGGCGCGTGAGGGCGCAGTCGTCCTGCACAGCGCATTCGTTTAGTTCGATGACGCCGCACGTGGCCAGCTGCTCCGCCACGCTGAAGCCGCCGTCGAACAGCTCCAGGGTTAGGTCGTCGAAGCCGCGAGCGCTGAGGGATAGGGAACACTTTATCTATAAGTTTCTAGTTATTCTAATTCCGGACAAAATTGTTGTTTGCGTCAGAACTTGTCTCCTCGAATAGACGTTGTATGGATATGTTTTAGAAATACATGTTTTTGCATATTTTTTTATAGTAGCTTACTGTTGTATTTTAGTTTAAATTTAGTTTAAGTATATTATAATGCTCATGCAAGTGAATTTCATTCTTATGAGTAATAAAGATTATCTTCTGCTCCCGAACAACACATGCTGGTTAGGGTTGCCAGCCACTTACCATACAGGCACTGGTGGCCCGTACCAAGATGACCGACGTGTTGCCCTAGTCCACATAGTAGTCGGTATTCACACCATGTGTGCGTCCAGGGCCCGATTTAGCGCGGCGGCGGCGGGGTTCCGACCAGCCAGTATGCAGCGCGCCTCCACCTTCACCGACGACGCGTTGCCCTAGTCTACTTAGTAGTTGGTACTCACACCACGTGTGCGTCCAGGGCCCGGTCCAGCGCGGCGGCAGCGAGGGCGCGCTCGGCGGCGGCGCGAGGCGCTCGCGGAGCAGCCCCGGCCAGTACGCAGCGCGCCGCCGCCGCGGGCAGACACGTGTAGCGCGCCTCCACCTTCACCGACGACGTGTTGCCCTAGTCTACTTAGTAGTTGGTACTCACACCACGTGTGCGTCCAGGGCCCGGTCCAGCGCGGCGGCGGCGAGGGCGCGCTCGGCGGCGGCGCGAGGCGCTCGCGGAGCAGCCCCGGCCAGTACGCAGCGCGCCGCCGCCGCGGGCAGACACGTGTAGCGCGCCTCCACCTTCACCGACGACGTGTTGCCCTAGTCTACTTAGTAGTTGGTACTCACACCACGTGTGCGTCCAGGGCCCGGTCCAGCGCGGCGGCGGCGAGGGCGCGCTCGGCGGCGGCGCGAGGCGCTCGCGGAGCAGCCCCGGCCAGTACGCAGCGCGCCGCCGCCGCGGGCAGACGCGTGTAGCGCGCCTCCACCTTCACCGACGACGTGTTGCCCTAGTCTACTTAGTAGTTGGTACTCACACCACGTGTGCGTCCAGGGCCCGGTCCAGCGCGGCGGCGGCGAGGGCGCGCTCGGCGGCGGCGCGAGGCGCTCGCGGAGCAGCCCCGGCCAGTACGCAGCGCGCCGCCGCCGCGGGCAGACGCGTGTAGCGCGCCTCCACCTTCACCGACGACGTGTTGCCCTAGTCTACTTAGTAGTTGGTACTCACACCACGTGTGCGTCCAGGGCCCGGTCCAGCGCGGCGGCGGCGAGGGCGCGCTCGGCGGCGGCGCGAGGCGCTCGCGGAGCAGCCCCGGCCAGTACGCAGCGCGCCGCCGCCGCGGGCAGACACGTGTAGCGCGCCTCCAGCTCGCGCACGTCCTCCACCTTCACTGATGACGTGTTGCCGTAGTCCACATAGAACACCTGAGGGCGGAAGGGCCACATTTTGTGAAAATTTGTGTGAGTTTTTCTATTAAGAAATTACTCAGCCCGGAGTCAGGAAGTTGTCGGATGCATGCCCGTGCCTCGGAAAGCACGTTCAGTCGATTGCCGTCTAACCGAACTATAGGGTAAGAGAATAGAGAATGTACTTGTGTTTGCGCGTACATTTTGTGCACTATAATATGTCCTGCGCAGTTGGCTGATCTCCATTGACATCGGCTGCCATGGCCATATATACCCTTCGTTAATCGTCTCTCAAATGTCATAGTATGCAATAGCCGAGTCCCGCTGGTTACCTCTACGCTGTGGTCCTGGGGCGGCCCGAGTACGCGTGCGCGGTACCACTGCCCGTCGTGCGGGAACAGCGCCGCCACCAGCTCGCCCGGCGCCGGGGCTATCTGCAATCACGTAGAGGGCGCTACTGAGCAAAGATGTGTAGGACAACACGTTCAATAATGAACCCATTGTTATATATATTGCATTGAAATAGGGTCAGATATAGTCTATTAATTGGACGAATGCTACACATTTGGAATAAAATTAATTTTACTGATTAAACTCGCGGGTATAAAATAACAATTTTTAACATTATCAAGACACCGAGCGCTGTAAAGAGCTCGAAACGACGGGTCTCTAAATAATATGTTAAAAATATTTTTTTTTGATTAAACTTGCGTGTGTTGTTACACACGCAAGTTTAATCAAAAAAAAATATCTTATTCAAAAGGTCAGATATGTTTGTAGGTGACTTTTCAAAGAAACGAAAATTCCAAGGATTACAAGCAACATTCATCCTACCTGCTGGGTTCTGCTCGACTTAATATTGACTACACTACTACTTGGGTACCTCAGAACACAAAGGGAGTAACCACGACATTGGACAGTATTGAACGATGATGGATCTTTGATTCAATCGCCTAGAGCCATTCATGTTGCACTTACCTTGAGCTTATTGTAGGTCAGCCTCGCGGCGGGGCTGTTCATGTCTCGGACTAAACCGGTGATCGTCTTGGGCGGTAACACCACTCCAAACGTTGGCTTCTCTTCTACCACTACAAGAGATAATAAATAATATTTTAGTCATAGAAAATATTGTAACTAGAACAACACGATTTTTTATACAAGCATGCCGGTTAGATCCGCAAGTAACTAGAAATCCGCATCACAGAAAAAGGCAGTAGGTATATTAGTTAGTGCCCTATTACAAATTTTATAAAATAATTGCAAATTTATGGTTAAAAAAGGTATATTTCTATATTGCAGTATATTATTTGTGTATTTCACTTTTGTTGCATAAATTCGCAAGTATAGCAACTTACTTTTGAATCAGGTCAATGAGGTGTTGTGTCATATTTTATTTTAAAAACTAGTGTCCCACCGTCGCTTCGCTTCGAGTGAATTTCACGTAATAACCTTCCTCTGGAATCCCTTTAACTATTAAAAACGCATCGAAATCCGTTGCGTTTTAAAGATATAAGCGTACATGGGGATAAACTATAAAGGGACAGAGAAATCGACTTTATTTATAGTATGTAGTGATATGTTTTCGAATTCTGATCGCTTAGTTAAGTGTGGACTCAAAGGGTTACGTAAATAAATAAATGAAAAAAAGTCACCGTTCTCGTTCAAGAGCTGCACGTAGAACTCGTTGTAGCTGGTGACGCAGGTGACCGCGACGCGCAGCCACGCGCCCGGCGCCGGCAGCGGCAGCGGCGGCAACTTGCCCGCCACCGCCACCTGGTCTAGCGTCCAGCCGTCTGTGATACAACACAACCAGCTTAACTTTAACTAGTACTAGACAAACATTACAGTGGTTTAGGGGTGAGAGCCATCCGCTCCCCCGCAAGCCCGGTGATGATGACAAGGCTCCTCCAAGCCATCATCGTTAGTCAGTTAGGTAAAAAAAAAATTACAGTGGTCGACAGCTGTCAACCACCCGTAATAGCGTGGTTGACTAGCCTTACCGCCCTAATTTAGACGATGTTCAGATGGTCGTCGTCGACGGCGCGATGGTGAGGTTATATACATTTTTATTCGTTCCTATATAATATCGGGGTTTAGGCGCATAATGTCCAATTCGCAAAATATCCAGCGGTCGCAAAATGTCCAGTAAAATTAGTTAGTAAAACTATTTCGCTCATTTTATCTAAAAAGTACAAGAAACTTAGATAAAATGAGTGAAATAGTTTTACTAACTAATTTTACTGGACATTTTGCGAATTGGACATTATGCGCCTAAACCAATATCGGATGCACTCGCCAAAATAAGTAAGTTAACCAAGTTTCTAATGTATGAACACGACAGTTTAAAGTTGAATTTGAATTTAAGTTATGTGATCGCTTAAATACTTGGGGGAGTGAGCCTCAAGGCTACTCCGAGCAATTTTCATAGTAAAAAAAAATAATAATAATAAAAATTTTCTTTATGACGTCTGAAACCTAAAAACTAATATATTTTCAATTATTTTTACAGTGGAAATTTTAAATGTATGTAAATCTTACCCGGATGCATCATGATGTGTTTCTTGGTGCACCTCGCGCCCTTAAAGCAGGTCTTCTCAGGCCCGCCCTTGTAGTGTTTGCAAATTTCCACTTCGTCGCGATTCGAATATCCCTGCAAAAATACATCATTGTTTTTGGACCTTATTTTCAGGGAATAAGATTTAAATTATGGTGTCAATATAGTTTCCATTACCAGTTAAAGGGTTAAAGTGAATAGGCGGGAGTGGCAAGCATTTGGGGAGCCCTATGTCTAGCAATGGACGGACTCATAGGCTGGCGATGAATCTTACGAAAAAACGAATATCCATAACCTAATATTATAAGTGCGAAAGTAACTCTGTCTGTTACACAATCACGCATAGAATACTTACCGATTTAAATAATATTCGGTACAGATATAGTCCAGAGCCTGAGAAAGGACATAGGCTACTTTTAACCGACTGCGCTATAAAGAAGTAAAGTTTAAACGTCTCTACGCGGACGGAGTCACGGACGGAAAGGTAGTAAAAAAATAAGTGTTTACCGTGACAGCTTCCACGGGATCTTCGAACTCGGGACATTCCGTGATGTCTATTTCGCTATGGAGTTCTTCCGGCGGGCCCGTCTGTGGCTCTGAACGAGACCTGCCTACTGAATTGTCAAAATTGCTATTTAAAAATTCGTTCTAAGGACAAAAGTCTTAACCCTTAATCAAATACAGCATATAGAATCTTTTCATTGGTTTTCGCCGGTATTACAACTACATAAGGTTCAAAATCTGGTGGGAACTATTTTCCCTGTGTCTTATTAGGGGTTAGGTAAATAATAAACTTCGCGGTATCTGACACTAAAATATTTCTGTTAGGGGAAAATAAACAAATATGATGAATAAAAAATGAAAATGAGAAAAAAAAAATCACAAACACATTTTTTTTGTTACTGGGCTACATCACATAGTAGAGCTTCTGTATAGAAACTGTGATGTGAAACAACAATTTTAAATGAACTTACTTGGGACAGCAAATCCATTCTGGACTAGTAAATTGTTGAGCGTCTCTCCTTTGTCTAAGATTGCGTACACGCCCAATGATTCTGAAGAACTGCTGAAACAAATTGGGTAATTTGATCTTTCAAGGAAACGTATGTTCGTTATTATATGTAGTGCTAAGGTAAATAAATGTCACATAGCTAACTACAAAGTAAGACACATACACCGCTGTCCGCCTATATTTAGCTTAGATCTGTTAAAGTTAACAGTAGATTATGATAACGTTTTTTTATGCGGTACGAGGACAGTTAAAGTAAACCAATATAAAACGTTAATTACTTGTCATCAACTTCTATTTTACAGATCTTGTCAGCATGCATCTTGATGAAATCCTCCTGTGCCTTCTTGAACTCCTGCTGCTTCTTCAGGAACTCCTCTTGCCTCGGATCCAGATCCTTGTTCTGGTAGTCCAGCATATCGATCTGGTAATATTAATCAATAGATATAAATAAATAATCTGTAACAACTGGTGAAATTGGCGTTGAAGCTAAAAGAACAGCTGAAAGTATAAGGTTATTATTCAAATAATAACTAAAGTTAGGAAGGAAGGACATAGTAGGTGTGAGAAGCAAGCATGTCAGCATTGGGGAAGATATCTTTCCGCTAATCTACAAGTCCAAAGTCCCTTCAAGGCTCTTCAAGGCCACCATCACACATGTCAGTTAAGAACAAAGCTGACTGTCGTCAATGTGTAAAACAGGAAGACCACTTGCTCAGCCTACCATACAATCTAAGCCCCCCCCCCTCTACATCATCACACTCCGCCATCTTTTCATCTGACCATACAAACTGTACAGGGCCAAGCTATGGCCAGGCTACGGCCAAGCTATGGCCTGTGGATATGGTTCTCCCCCTCTGCATCACACTCCACTCACTCCCGCCAGATGGCAGCAGCGCGCGGAGGGCGGGCGGCGGCCGAAGCGCGGCGCCAGCGGCTGCACGTGGGTGACGGGCCCGCGCCGCAGCTCGCCCGTGTCCACCAGGAACACCTCCACCCACATCATGTCCTCCTGGTACATAAATAAATAAAATTCTTTTATTTCTCAAAATTACAAATACACGTATTGAGACGCCCCAGTAATAAATACTTGTGGTGGGGATGTCTCGCTCATACCCGTTACATTTCTTATTATGCGAGATATAAAAGTAGTATAAAAGTAACAAATTTATTGATCAAAAGCCGGCCAAGGGCTAGTGGAACTCATTAAAAAAACATGATTTTGGTATGGGATTTCAACTTTCTCATTATCGTTCTTAAGATATAGCCTGATGACTAACGTACGAACGGACAACAACGTCTCAGTCCCGGGTCCCGTGTTTGACCTTTTGGGTAGGGGACTTTAAAAGCTATTCTAGGAGGGCTTTATTATGAACGCAATAAAGCTCGAAACAATATTTTTTTGGGAAAGTAACACACTCGTGAATATAATTTTTTTTTAATATTTTACATACATACATACATAAAATCACGCCCTTTTTCCCAGAGGGGTAGGCAGAGATCACTTCCAGCGATCCACTTTTCACATCTGTGGGAAACGTGACGTGACGGGTTGTGGACCACGTCGCCGCCATTCTGCCTTGTGCATTGTTTTAACAAGGTCATTGCGTTCCCACGAGTAGCAAGGATATATGACGGGGGAAGGAAAAGGGGAGGAAGGATACTATCGCCTCGGATGATTTGGACTGAGTCGATAGTAGCTCGAGGAGCCGGGGTCGCGTACCCGTATACCGTTCACCAACCACCGGACAGATAGTACTGGTATCCCCTGATTTAGTCAGCGGATACCAGTCAGTTATATCCTTGCTACTCGTGGGAACGCAATGACCTTGTCTATTTTAATATCTAATAAAGTGTTGCTAAGCACACTTAAAATTAAAATGTTGTTTTTGTTTCATCGCGAATCAATTTATAAATAATAAATAAGAAATACAGTCGTCGAGAATATCGTCGTCAGCTTATAAATCAGTCCACTGCTGGACATAGGTCTCCCCAAATGTTTGCCACTCCTGCATTTTCGCATCCAACTTCCACCGGCCACCCTGAGTATATCGTCATTCTACTTGGCCTGAGAGTGTTCCACACTATAGGTTACTACTCCTATTCCACTCCAGAATTCGTTTGGAAATGGCTAGCAGAAACAGATATATTAAGACAGCATGCGTAAATAGTCACCTCAAGTATTTTGTTGAAGAGAGCTCTGAAATAGCAGTCGCTATCATCGTCATAATAAGCGCAGTACGTCATCGTAGCCAGCCTCTCCGAGGTCATCTCTATGTGGTGTTTCTTATAGTATTCTTTCATTTCCACCAATAGACTGAAAAAAAAACAAACAACCAAACCATTAATTACTACTTTTAGCCTATATATTATTATTGACTACTTTTTAAGGTTTTACCTCACAAAGTAAACATTGATAAAATAACTAGAACAAACTCTTCTAGTTATCTGCTTGTGCCTTGACACTTATGAGAGTGTTCCATCCACCCTAAAAATACAAAACCATAGCGTGGCATGTTTTCGCGATAAAGTTTTTATAGGCCCAAGTGTCCCTAGTCATAGTATACAATGACAGATGCCATACATTTCCTGTACCGTGTAGAACAAATTGCTAGAACAACGGCCTTACTTGCACAATTCGTTGATGTCGTCGGTGATGATCCAGAGCGAGTCGTCGTCGGTGCTGACGAGCGTGGCGGGGTACACGCGGCCCGTCGGCAACACGTCCTGCGCCGGCAGGTCCAGCGCCTCGTCTAGCGGCGGGCCTGACAGACCAACAGACATACTAGGGTGACTAGGGGTCTAACAGACAACAACCCGATAAAAGGTTCTTTTTTATAATAGGCAAACAAGATGACCTCATTCCACCTGATGGTAAGCGGTAGTGAGATCCACATTGAGGTCGACAGGCACAATAGACCATATTGAGCCTGCCGCACGCACCCTGAAAACCTTTTTTTTTTTTTTATAATAGGCAAACAAGATGACCACACTCCACCTGATGGTAAGCGGTAGTGAGATCCAAATATGAGGTCGACAGGCACAATAGATCATATTGCGCCTGTCGCACTCACCCTGAAGGCCCGCTTAAATGCCGTTTCACGGCCCGCTTGAAGAGCTCCGGATCATAAGAGGGAGGGAAAAAATGAGCTGGAAGGGTATTCCATGCCTTAATGACATGTGGCAGAAAAGAGGATCCAAACCTCTTAGTCCGAGCCACCAGCGCTTGCATTTTGTGTGGATGGCAGCAAAATACTTGATAGACTCGGGGTCTAACAGACTACAACCCGATAAAAGGTTTATTCCACTTTGCCCAACTAAGCTGTTCCACTGAAGGGGAAAACATTGTGGGGCGACTAAGTAGAGCAAATAGTAACTACCCAAGTCAAAGAGGATCTATATTTACTAACTAGAATTTCCGTCATGGAATGCTCTCCCAGCTCTCGTGTTTCCTCCCTTCTACACCTCCGGGCTCTTCCAGCGGGGAATCTATGCTGCATAGACTATGCAGGCCTTCAGGGCGAGGGGACAGGCTCAATAAGTTCTATTATTATGCCTATCGGCTTTGTGGACCTCACGATCGCTTACCATCAGATGGAGTGAGATCATCATGAAGGTTGTTTTTAATTTTAACACTGCTGGGAAAGGCCTCCCCCAAATAACTTCAAAGTTGTATATCTGCGGCCAAGGCCGGCCTGTTCCAGTTAACGGCCATTCTCTTTGACGACGCCTATCGAGCGGTTGCCTTTGTTTGACGATTTTAATCTATTTTGCAGAAAAGGTTGCCAAACGAAAGTGGAGTTGGGTGGGCCTCGATTGTCGGATGATTTCGGAAATGATTATAAATAAATAAGGGCAACGTTGGACAGAAACAACTAGGGGTGAGGGCCTACGCTCCCTCGCAAGTCCGGTGATGATGACGTTGCTACTCCAAGCCATCATCGTATGTCAGTTAGGAAATAAGTAAATGGACAAAAATACAGGGAGAGTAAATAATGCAGCTTACTTGTAATAGTCAAATTGTTCACTGCCTCGGCTAACTCATGCTGTGGTTCCTTGGCGACCAGCTCTGTGTTGGAGCGCACCACGCTATGTGCCGAGCTTGAAGTGCTCGAAAAGGCAATGAGGAGATCTTCTTTAGGCACCTGCAAGGAGGAGAACACTTTTATATTAAACAAACTATATCAAAACTACTGTATACTGAATGTACTACTGTACATGTGTTACTGAAATATAGAGGACCTGTATTTGTGATTCTAGTAAGTAATCTGTTCAAAAACAAAATTATGCTTGTATGTGCATTTTTTTGTTGTGTTCAATATTCAGAAGGTTTTCATGAAATATAAAAAAGAAAATTGCATATAAAGGTAAAAAAAAGTATTGCCAGTTTGAAAATCGCCGGGATTACTACTTTTCACACAAATATAAATGTGAAACAATAATTGCTAGGGGTGAGAGCCATCCGCTTCCCGGCAAGTCCGGTGATGATGACTCCAAGCCATCATCGTAAGTCAGTTAGGAAAAAAAACTATAATTGAGAACATATTGTTGACAATTTTTTTAAGTTAACAAACAATGCTAAGCTTCTAAAAATTACCTTGATCCTCTTAGTTTTCTCCGGAGGGCTGCGAACCACACCTACAGAGGTGGAAGCTGGTTCGCTCAGCACATCCATCAGGTTGAGAGACTGCGGCGCGGGTGGCGGCACCGGCTGCGCGGTGTCATGCACCGGCGCGGGCTCGGCATTGTCCAACTCTGATGGCCCAAGAAGATATAACAAAAAAAATAATAATTAAATATTGTGGTAAGAAGCTTAAGCACTTGTGTTACAGATATCAGAATCAACAGTGGATTAACAAATATACTAAAATATACTTAATATACACCCAGACACGGAACAAACACCAATGTTCGTCACACAAATAATATTTGTCCCGAGTGGGAATTGAACCCACAACACTTGGAACCGTAGGTAGTGAACCTGGTTCACTAACCACTGTTCCACCGAGCCGATGTATTTGATCAATGAATGTTTTCTTTTTTCTTTCTTTTCTCACATAGGTACATTGTTCCAATTTCGAATAAAGTTGCTTACTTGTGTTACAGAATAATAATCTTGAAAGAAATTTGTTATTACATAATACAAACAAAACATCTACCTAGTTTTCCAACAGCGAGGTTGAAGTCAGTCACAAGATATGTGTATTCATCAAGCTGCTTCATGCAAGTGAGGAATCTTTCCTTGAGCTCGGATGGGTCACAGTTTAGCTGCAGCGGAAAACTTTGCGCCTGTAAATAAAAAGTTTAACAACTTAGATAAAACATAAAGATACAACATATTATGCCTCACCGAATAACCGAATAACTTATTGAATGAATTGACAAAACATCCACTTTCCTAGTTTTATACTGTTGGTAACATGATGCTCATAGAAAGTTTTTTCTGAGTGTGTAAATGAAATCATAATTAAAATGTAATGACTAAAGTAGTATGTCTCAATTATATTATTTAAATGCATTCACAATTTCAATATGGTGAAAGTAGTATGGATATGAGGGCTGCAATCTTTCTGAGATTTTACGGTTTTGCCCTTGTTTGTGGGGCCCGCACCCCCCATGGGGGGGTATCTTCAGGTTAGTTCAGGGTCAGGCCAGGTATATGTTCAGGTTTCACACTTTATAATATAAATATATACATAATATAAATATATAACATATTTGTTGTCATGACAAAGACATTTTTTTAAAGATATTTTTTGTTGCAGGTTGCTTTGAGGTGTATGAGGAAGAAACCTTATTTCAACTAAATGTTCAGGATTATTGGATTGGTTAACTTTTTTAAACCCTAATTTATAGTTGCCTATAAATTAGGGTACGTTGTGAAAAAGTTTTTAAATTGTACCTGCGTTTTTAACTTTTGCATATCACTGATGGCATGGTCACATTTGCTAAGAAATGTATTTATCCGAGCTTCCAGCTCGTTTCTCCGATGCAGTGTCAACGTTGCTAAGTCCACAAAACTCCTGTAAAATAATTGACCTAGTTTTAGATGATAATTTAAAAAAATATCAAGTAAGCAAAATAGTTTCGTTTACCCGCTTGTGCCGTGTTTCGGTAGTTTACTTACATTTCTGTTTATCGAGTTGACTTGGGGTATTCGTCCACTGTTTTGTTCTTTTATTTTCAACTTGTTATCAAAACACACTATTATGTCTAAGAAGATAGGTATCGTTTTCAGTTGTTTACAATGTTTTCTTTTACTTTCATTTTTCGCCGAGAATGAAAAATGAACGAATGATAGAATGAAGAATAAACGCCAATAGCAGACATTATAGTGACAACTACTTGCTAAAGTTATTCGAGCATTGTGGTAGTAAGAAGTTATTCTACCCAACAATAGATGGCAGTGTGTATTTCAGACATTTTGTTCAATTTCTCGCCGCTAGATGCCAGCACAAAACAGTAAGTTCAAAAACTTTTGTAAAGCTAGGGGCTCACATGTGGCCTATTTATTATTCTGAATGACAGGTAAATATTTTAGTTAGTGTAATGTCTAAACATAAGACTAACGTATCAAAGATACATAAGAGAAATGAACGTTGTCCAAGAGAGGTAAAACCAACTAACTTGTTCTAGTTTAGGGGTGAGAGTCATTCGCTCCATGTTCAGTGATAATGACAAAACTACTCCAAGCCATCATAGTAGACAGAAAAAACAATGATTTAATAACGAAGCTGGATGGGTCTGGAAGAATGGGTCGCTAGTTCAATATAGGTAAACGAATTAAGACACACAGAAATGCATGATGTTATTTATTTTTAACTTTATTTTTGACCGGATCAGTGGAACAGTGATTATAGTGGCCCAGGCTCACTACCTACGGTACCAAAGGTCGTGGGTTCGATTCCTACCCAGGACAAATATTATGTGACGAACATCGGTGTTTGTTCTGTTTCTGGGTGTGTTATTAAATTACTCGTATTTAGGAATTATATTGTTGTACCCACTGATGATTCTGAAATAGAAATAGAAATATGTTTATTTGTTAGAAACATGGTATATATGTTACGGTCAATGTGAGCAATCGGTAATTATCTATAATCACCGGTAAATATAGATAATTCCCGACGCACATGGTAAATGTACTGAATTATTCAAATTTACCGGTAATTATATAAAACTCCCGCTCGATTGTAGTAAATGTTGACATTGCTGACAAATATCACAAGTACTCTGCAATTCCAAATGTCACAAATCTCAAACCGGCAAAAATATATTGACGGGAAAGAATTTTAAGAGTTCCACTGAAATATAAGATAATATTTTTTTAAAAACAGTTTTATTTTATTATTTACCACATTTACACAAAGGGTATGGTAATTTTATATAATTACCGGAAAATGTGATTAATTCGATAGTTTTCACCACCTTTACCACGAACACCAGTAATTATGCATAGTTACCGGTTATTATACATACTAATCACTCTATCCACTTTTACCGTAACATATATTTCATATATTTTATTTCAGTTTATATTCTGATATACGTAACACAATATGTGCAACCTACTTACCACGGGATTAGATCAATGTATGTAATGTTGTATAATTTTATATTATACAAGTGGCCGCCCACTGCTTTGTCCGCGTGGACAAAACCATTTCAGCAATGGTTTATTAAATAGGTAGCCTATTATAGACGTAGTTTTTGTGAAATTGGCTATTTCTTAGCGATAGTCCCGTATTGGAGATTGATGAGAAACACAAAATGTTTTTGAATGGAACTCAATATATATTCATACCCATTAATTTAAAAGTCGTCGTTATAATATTTAAAACAGAATTTCAATTTTATTTAGTTGTATTAGATCATATTACTTTAGATTTTTTTTCAGAATGTCTGAATCGCTTTTCATATAGCAGCTACCATAATAATACATATGCTACATGTATATAGCAATATGCAGGTGATCTATCTGTCGCAGTCATCTGGTTGAATCAGCGATTTGATTGTATCACTAGCGCGTTCATTAAATGACGACGTTTAATTGAATGACTAGGTCGAACGTTGAATGAACAATCCTCACTCAACGTCCAACAAGTTAGCTGATTGAAACATAGCCCTTTGAACATAGCGGACGTAAAATCAGTCAGGTGATTGTAATTTAGTTCATTTTTTTCCACTGCGGCGTTAGTGCTCATCAAATCAAAGATGGCGTCAAACAGCTGGTACAGATCTAATCCAATAGCACTGTGTTGATATTTTTTTGAGTGAAATTGAGATTTTAAGTGACTTATTCGTAAAAAAAATTGAGACAGCATGGATGTACCGATTAATACGCTGTAGCCGGCTACTTTAAAAGAAAAAATTCTGGCAAAACTGGCTGATTATTAAGGTGTGTTATGTCATGTCCTCATTTTTAATCTAACGTTAGTTAGCTTTTAAGTTGCGCACTTATGGTCACCCTAATCAAACATTACAAAGTCAGCTATATCCCATTCAACGACTACGCTAAATGACGTTCAGTCAAGATGTTGAACGTTATATTCAACAACTTCACGAGTTGTCCTTAAGTCATTCAATTAAACGTCGTCATTCAATGAACGCGCTAGTGATCCAATCAAATCGCTGATTTAACCAGATGACTGCGACATATCCATTGAAATGAAATAATCACTTATATTTTTATCCCTTTTTTAATTTTTTTTTCTAACTGACATACGATGATGGCTTGGGGTAGGCTCGTCATCATCACTGGACTTGCGGGAGAGCGGATGGCTCTCATCCCTAAAATTGTTATCCTATTTACTTATAATGTTATGCTAAACTTATACAATTCGTTCGAAACGCAGTAACGAGAAAGTGCTAAAGCTCCAACCGCCCTTGCAACGTCCCCATTAAAAAGCGCCTAGCAAAGTAGGTCCTTATGTTTATATTATTTGACTCACATTCCTAGACTAAATTAAGTACTCAATTAGTTTATCAATCAGTAAATCCTTATAGGAAGTCCTTATAATGGAGGGAGACGGCAACACTCCGTCCCACCCGCACTAATTGCTTGTCCGGGCGCGAATCCAATTAGTCCAGCAGTGGACTCGTGAATTTATTATGTGTCTGTTGTTTAGTTTGGCGTTGTTTTTAATTGAAACGTAGTGCGTAGCTCGGACGGTAATGAGCGAGACAGCATTTCATAACTAGCTCCAGTTGTGGCCAAATTTCTCTGATGTGAACATCTAACTTTATGGCGGACGGGATGATAGGAAAGTTCCTACTTTTTCACAAACCTAAATGAATTTTACCCTATTAATATCAAAGATAGTGCGAAACAAAATTGTGTTTGTAATGGCGTATTTAGTATCTAAATACACAATCGGTTTTGACAGTGCCACTAAGCAAAAAGGGCCTAGATTTAAAAAAAAAATTTAGTCTACCCTTTATTCTTATGAGGTTCAAGTTCAAGATATTATCTAGCTAGATCGTAAATAATTTACTGATGAAATAGTTATATACATACCCATTTATGAGTTCTGCGCAATTATACAGATTTTTTTGTTATTATGATACCTACGTAGGGAAAATTATTACGTTAGGTAATTCGGATCAACGTAACTTAATCTATCTTATTTTGTGCTGTCACGTATGGGAAACGGTGCTCAGTCTTTAAAAGATAGACAGTGACAGAATCCGAAAGTCAGAAAGACTTTGTGAATAAGGGGTTCATGTGGGTCTTGTAAATTAATCATAGATCGGATACTACTCTGCCTGAGTGTAGGTGCAATTCTGAATAATCGACAACTGGTCTTGGATTTAGCCCTAAACCACTATTATATTGTAATGCTATGACCATTTACCAGATTACTGTCAATATATTATATGATACTGTAATATCTACTATATGCAACAACATGTTCATTCGGTTAAGATTTAATGCTCTATGTGTTATGATATAGGTTACACTTAGAGATGTCTAAAACCTATATGCGTATTAAGTTATGTAATACGTTTATAAGTATTGAATTCAAAGTATAGGTCATTGTTTGGTACACAATTATATACATTTAATAAGAAAATAACTCTGTACAACTTTGGTTACGGTTGTTGTACTTATGTAGCTTTAAATACATCTTCTTGTATTGGTGGTGAGAAAAACAACCAGATTACTGTGATAATTCTAGCAATTTTTTTAATATACAAATTATCTCAATCACTAACTATGAAAAACATATTTTTTTGCTGAGTAAGTACTTTGAGTTGCCGGCAGCTCGTTTCTATGTGACAAACGTGCCGCTCTGTTATAATCACAAAGTCATTATCGTCGCTCCCATTTGTCATCGCGCATTGACGCGTCATCGCCGCGCTTGTTTATGACAAAACTGCAACTGCTGCATAACGGTGCGGCCACGAATTATCAAATAAGTCAAAACGCAGCAGCCTGCAATTTGAGGGTCTCACGAACGCGTCAAATGGAGATATTAGCGTAATTTACGGCGGCTAACTACCGCTGGATAGCGCAGTAAACTAATAACAGCTAGCCTATATCAATAAAAGCTATTAGCATCGATCAGCGTAAGTATCTGTCGGGGTATTACCTCGAATTAAGTTAAACGGCCGGTCGGCGCGAACCGCGACAGTAATGGCGGCGCCACGGGCGAAACATGGCCGACTAGGGATGCGACGCTAGGGATGCGCCCTCACGCGGTCAAGGAAATCGATGCTAATCGATCGTTAAGCCGCCCATTCCAAAGTAGCCCGGAGAGAGGATCCGGACGTTTTATCGTTACAGCGAATTCAGGGTTCGCGAAGTTTCTATGTGTATAAGGACATATAATAGAATCTGCGTATTATATTGTTTCTTGTATTTCTAATTGAAACCGCTCTGTTTTTGAAAATAAATGAGGAAACTTATGCCTTTGATAATAAAATAAGACGGTGACTTGTCAAATTAAATGTTTAATCTTTTGCCTTTTAACGCTGTTTTGTGGTATTAGTAATACTTACTTAATACCTATTTACTATCGACTTTTTTATCGATGCAGACACATCTCTGTTTGGGCAGCCAAACTAGAGGTAATTACATAAGCTAGCTACTTACACTAGGTACTTCATTTACCTACCGCTTGACAAGACAATATGTAACGTACAGTGCAGAACATTTTAATCATATATTTTTTTATATGTCCCTAGAGTCCTACGTTCTAACTCCTGATCAAATTGATCTGCCAAGGCACTTTTATATGGTTGTGTGTATGCATCTATGTCAAATGAACTCTAAAAAAAATCAAATTATTGTAACTAATACCTTTTTAATTACTTTGTTACTGTGGAATTGTTTACATTTATGCTAGGTAAAATTGTATCAACATACCGACTTATTAGCTACTGGAGTTTACCGAATTTTCGTTAAATTGTTAGGTACTGATGCATCAAACCTTACCAGTTGGAAAGTAGTACTTTGTGTTTGGACCATCTGTGTTGAATAACTCTTATATGGTAGGTAATAAAAGAATTTCCAAAACGTAATAACATATTACCTATCCTATTATCTTTTGATTAGTTTAGTTATAGTGACAAAGTTATACTACTTTATTAATAACAGGTGTCTCAAGACTCCTGCCTGACGTAGGAATCGTCAAACCACTTGGTTTATGTACTTACATAACTAATCTTATCCCATCATTTAATTTGCCAACAATCACTCTAACGCAGCAGCAAAAACGCAACAAAAACCCGAACTCCGCTGAACTCTCTAAGCTTCAGAGCATTAGCGCCTTATTTAGTTAAGGAGTAAATAAATTACATTACGGACATGCGAGCGAAATGAGGTCTCAATCTAGGGCCCATCAATCACGCATCGCCGTGTAAAAACGCGATAATGGCTGGTACATTATTAATGTAATCATGTGGTACATTTCTATTATCATTAATCCGAAGGCGTCCGCTCGTTGCTCTAACTATGTTTTAATTGCGGGCCACGGGCGAAACAACTGAATGTTAGTAATAATTACAGGGACCGCGCCGGCCGAGCCTTCTTCAGTCGGCCGGACGCGGCTTGGCTTGGACTACTCGACTTGAGCTTTGTTGCTGATCAAGATTTCTACGCCAAAATGAACATTTTGGGAAAACAGTCAGTTTGCCTATTCCTTTATATTCTCTAACATATGATCCTGTTTTTTATTTACTATTAATCTTCCCACTTTTATGTTAATTTTACTGCATGAATCATTACTCCCTTATTGAGAAGTCCTTAAAAAAATTGTCTTTGTTCTTTCGTCGTAGTCTCTAGGTAATGTATGTGTACCAATTTAAATCAGTTCAGTAGTTGTGGCGTGAAAGCGCCACAACTACAGACAGATACTTTCGCATTTATAATATTAGTAAGGAAGTATTTAAGCTTTGCACAAGTGAGATTCACAACATTCCAGTATACTTGCCCGCTCCGAACGCTCCCCCACGGGGCGGATTGAGCCGTCCGCGGCGGGCTGCGAGTCTTAGAGCCGATCGTAATTAGAGTTGAAATTAGCCCCCAGTGATGACCGGGCTTTAATTAAGCATTAAGCACCAAGAACCTAACACATTACTGCACCAAACTTCTATTTAATATGTACGGTTGATCCTTTGGGGCGCGAATATCACTTACTTACTTATACGTCAAGTTGTGGTCAGTTGTTCAATGTTTGTTAACTACTTGTTCAAACTTTAAGACTTTTGAATTGGAAGTTATTTAGTATGATTTTTTTTTGGAAAATACATACTGGCCATTCGTAGTCGACTTTTGGGGGTGGTTAAGTTTAATCCTAGTGAAAATCAGGCATAGGTATTAAAATTTTCTTCTTGAAAAGATGCAGACAGTTATAAAAGTAGGTATACACACAAAATCTCACTTGTCGAGCACTTAATCCGTCAAATATGGCAACCCGTTACGTTCCCCATTATCGACCCGTTTAAATTCCAGCGTTTTCCCAATCTATTATAGCAACGCCTGGATCGGGCCCGCGGCGAAACACCTACAAGACTTAAGTGCACCTATTTGTAGTATAATTTATCAAGCGGTTACAAAAAGGTGCTTTCATATCGCCTCCCCTTTGTTATAGCTCGTTCAATATGACAAATGCAGCGTTGTTATAATCACGAGGCCATTAGGCTCGTTAGTCATTCGTCAGCCGGCGTCATCGCGACAAACTGTTACTGTGTGTAATGACTAGTCTATAAACGCCAGTTTTTCACCTCAATAAGACCCCTTTGTGGTGCTAAATTGCTTTATAAAATGATGAGCTGTTTGTACCATTGCTGGGAGATCTTTTTATATTCTTTAGACTTTAGTTTAATTTTTCACAGATATTTGTTAACCGAGGTTTTCGGTTATATCCCTATTTGTGTTTGAGGTAGACTAGTATGACATTGAGAATGTCAATTTTCTATATTTGGAATAGTTTGATGTTTTTTACTATTCTCTATCATACCATACCTTTTGTACTACAATTTTCATATAGTTCTGTAGAGGGCAACATAGATACCATGTACATTGTACGTATAAGCAGTTATAGTTATATTATACAAGCAGTTATCTTAATATGCTGTAGGAAAATAAATTTGATTAAAATGGATGATGATGATGAACAGCGGTAATTCTTAGCATATCGCTTAAACAACATTTCTTACACGTAATATTATGGTGCCTATGATGATATTATTTGCTATCATATCATTACCACGTAACACAAATATATCCTAAAAGATAAACCTAAACTTGTAAGACTTATTGTATGGTTCAAAATGAAGGTAAATGCACTGGTTGGCATTATCGTAAACATGAGGTACCCAACTAAGCTTGTTGTAACCGCAAGGAGGCTATACAAAGGGGCGGGGCCCTAACCCCCGCTGCCTTTCTAACATGTCACTAAGAGAGGGACAGACATACGTGCAGTCGGCAAGCGCGAGCGAGACAGCGATGGTGGAGAGCTTTAGGCGCTTGCGCATAGGTTTTGTTTCTAAGTTAGACCTTTCATGGGCGTGATTCGTGTAGACTAGCTACTGAAAGCTTTCTTGGTGGGGCTAGCTATTATGATTAGATGAATTGTTAGCCCACTCTTTACATATATGCAGTGTAATGCAAATGTTTGTTAGTTTTGTTATCAATTATCACATGAATACATAGGTTTGTAGGACACTAACTCACATGTTTTCTACTACTCAGCACATACTTTATCTTTTTCCTAAGCATTATCAACGCTCAAGGTAGGAATACTTAATATCTTTGTATAGAGGTACCATAATATGTGGTATACCTTTACCGCACTGTTATTTTTTTTATTGTGAATAAGTTAAACAAAATTAACATAAATCTGGATATTATCACCTCTAAGAAACTCAATAATAAAAACACTTATGTAGATACTCTATGCTTATTAACTCGTAGCTTTCCTCATTTCCAATATTTCCAATCGGCGTACTTTCTTAAGTAAAAACCTTTCAACATCGTACGTATTTGAATAAAAAATATCTCACGTAGACATTTCATGTTTTTTTATTCATAAGAATATATTTATGCATGTGTGAAAACGATCATACAACGTGTTAACAAAGAGGAGAAAACGGTACCGGCGCCATACAACAAAAAAAGAAAAAGCTAATCTATTTCGTGGACTAAATTAAAAAGGCATTACAATGATACGCGGAGAGACCAAACGTCTCAATCTTATTGTGGAATCGGATGAAATGGGATCGGTGCAAGCGATTTTAGACTTTGTTAGGTTGATTTAAGGGGGATAATGGTGGTGTGCGCTGGAGTTTGTGAGCAAGGCCCGGAGTCGTCGACAAATAGCGCCGCATTACGAGCTGTCACTGCGCAGCATAGACTCCAAATTAATATGGGAACGGCTCGATGACGATTGACACTCGAAAGAATGAGCCGTGCTATGGCTATGATATGGGAGTTTAGGGGATTAGTAAACGATACAAGTTACGATTCCTTATTAGTATCAATTTATGTCCAATAAGGATCGTATTCGAGGTGAAGTTTATCAATTCAAATCATCGCGCGAGAGTTTTAATTATCATGTTCATATCCTGGTATAGGAAACATAGAAAATTTATTTTAAACATCAGTTTCAGATTCTGATTTACTTTTGTTAATTTTCAACTTGATGTCGCGTTTGATAGTGTATCAGTCTCCTACATCAGGAGTTATGATAAGGTCACCGGAAAGGGACAAATATTTTTGTGACCAATTATATCGGTGTTTGTTGCGTGTTTGGGTATGAGTATTAGTTATGTAGGCATCTATGTATAGTGGTAAGAACTCAACAATTATTCTAAGTCTTTCCCCACTCATATCCTAAGCCGCCACTTACTCCTAGCCACCCTATTAGCAGATCGTGAGCGAGCGGTCGCGCGAGCTGTTCTCACGCGGAGCGACTTACACAAATAGCTTTAATTCAACTTTAATGATCGCCTCGCGTGAACCAAATTGATTTGGCGGCGTGATGTTGTGATTCACAGATGATATTGTTACGATTGTGACGTTTGGTGACATGTGACGAGAGGTTAAGAGAGGCTAACCCGGAACGGGGTTACCGGGGACGCGCAGACAAATTTCGTCGTGGTGTTGAGTGTCGACTCTATCTTCACCTGAAAGTAAGTAGCATATTTCTAATATCATAGATCTGGGTATTGATAATATATTGAAATGTGAGTTGAAAGATAGTCTCATGATAACAATCTTCTTATAAATAAAAATGAATTGCTGTTCGTTAGTCTGACTAAAACTCGAGAACGCCCGGACCGATTTAGGTAATTTTGGTTTTAAAATGTTCGTCTTAGTCCAGGGTTCGTCTTAGTCAATGAGGAAATATAGAAAAATAATCAGTATTGGCGGTATGAAATTCGCCGGGACCACTAGTTTGGAATAAATTTGAATTTACATAGTGACAGAATACAGATTTAGTGTATTTATTATCTATCTCCCAAGATGGCCTTGAAAGTCAATAAATTATGCGCCTTTCACGCCTCACCAGCGCAGCACTTTAGGCACGTCAATCGTCTCACTTTCAAAACCCGCCATTAAAACGTTATGATGGAAAACTTCTGTCCATCTATTTATACGTCATAGGTACACCTTACCAGTTCAATAACCACAGTCCGCTGGCAGCAATCTATTTGCTCCCGTAAGAAAGCATTACTCAAAACCCATTCGCTGTCCCATCCATCCCCGAACATGCCATTATTACGTAGCATCTCGGCATCACCCCCTAATGCGTTTTTAATCACTTGCAGTGCGCGGGCGCAGGCTGAGACGGGTACGTGGGTTCATAGTGCTGAGCGAAGCGATACGGGTAATAAGAGCTCTACTATTACGTGTTGAGTGCCTCGTTGGACTACTGGTAACAACACCTCGTATAGTCAGAGGATTTGGGTCCCGGTTTGGGCCAAATATAAATAAGTTCATCTTTTCATTTGTTGGTCCGTATAGATAGTGTTGGATTACGGTTTGACCAATAAATTTGAGTGAAGACACACACGCAGACACGCTGACAGTGGTTTGCACAGTTTGAATACACATTTGTGAACTAGGTATTATATCCTGGGAAGCAGTCTGATATCCATTTCTACATATACATCCGTATGCAGCATACAGAACATGCCTACGTATATTTTTCATATTTTCACTTCGTTGTGGCCACTAAATCAAATCTGTCAGCTGTTTATCTCATTAGTTTTCGCTCCCGCTACCAGTGTGTGCGCCCGCCAACCTCGTGGCCACGCGCTAAAGGCGGCTGCGGCACCTGCCAGCCTGGATTGAGTCATTTCCACTGCTCCACTTAATGACCGTTTTTACTTAAAACCTCGATACTTGTGCAAATAACGTGCATTTAGCGAATATTTTTAGAAGGGCCCAAAGTGCTTTTGAAATAATAAATGAAATGTCAAAGTAATATAGCGTAATGAAGTCATTTCGTTTTTTGTTTCGCGTGCGGCGGGTTCGCGCCGCGGGGTGCGATAATTCAGTCGTAATTTAATGATGTGTAAGTAGAATGTTATTAATAAAGCCTGTTTTGTTCAACTTGTTAATCCTTAAAATTTAAGACACCCTTCGACGATGAAAAATGCTGAATACAAGAGATTACTACCTATTTTCGGGTTCGGATTTGATTGTGAACATAAACTGCTTGATAGAATTTATTCATTAGACTAAATAATAATAAACTAGAATATAACAACTGTAACACACCAATAAAACGTCAGATGCATTTGACATAACTGCATCGGTGCAGCGGCGTTTACTCGCGCGGTGACTAGATGGCGCTGCGTGTATCCTGCATCGCGGTATCGTTTTGTTTTCCCAGTAGTATAAGGCATCTCCATACATTTTAATTATTGTCTTAGAATCGCATAGCAAGCAGTACATTGTGGTCCAAGATCCCAGAGCTGCCAGACATCACTTATTTTCTAATGGACAAAATATATACGATTGAGTAGTGTTGGGGTGTACTATCATCATATGACTAGTTGCTACCTTGACCAGACGGCCATTTTTCAGATATCAACCAATCAAGGTACATAGAAACACTGCTCACCTCACTTAAATTCTGATGGCTGATTTTAACATATATTTCACACAATATCATTAAAAATCAGGATTCATTACTCCCAGACACATGCGGTCGGCGGTTTTACCTTACAGACGCTTTAAAGCTATGTAAAAAAAATTACTTTTACTTATTTTCTGATGCTTGATTTTTATATATGTTATTCAAACAACTAAAAAGTGCTCATCTGACCGCAATAATTATAGAATTGTACCTTACAAACTATTTTATTAGAAAAACTTAACTAAATTCTATTTAAAAAAAAAATCTAAAACAGTTGGGTCTGATGAATGTTTGGCCCCTTGGATCGGTCTGTCCGATTGAAAAACGTTTTAAAATAGTTGTTTGAATAACATATATAAAAATCAAGCATCACAAAATAAGTAAAATTAAGTAAAAGTAAAATTTTTTTCATAGCTTTAAAGCGTCTGTAAGGTAAAACCGCCGACCGCATGTGTCTGTGAGTAATAAAACCTGATTTTTAATGATATTGTGTGAAATATATGTTTAAATCAGCCATCAGAATTTAAGTGAGGTGAGCAGTGTTTCTATGTACCTTGATTGGTTGATATCTGAAAAATGGCCGTCTGGTCAAGGTAGCAACTAGTCATATGATGATAGTACACCCCACCACTACTCAATCGTATATATTTTGTCCATTAGAAAATAAGTGATGTCTGGCGGCTCTGGGATCTTCCTCTATTGGTTTTAGGCATCCAAGCTTATTGGGACCTTCTACCGAATATTCGCTTGCTATAAACTTTTTGTAAGGCACCAAGCCTTGTGCATCCACGCTGATGGGACACATTGCGGGGACCGCACTTTTTTGTATCCAGACGATCTAATAAAGTCTGTTTTCGTCGAAATTGACTTTTCTTCGGCGGAGACGTCGCTTCACATCGTTCGTCACCCGGACACCGTGCACGTACTACGTTATACAACCAAATTAAAAAGTTTCGAAAAAATAGGAAACGTGATTCAGTTTTAATTAAGCTTTACACTATTAAATTAAAATATGTTCTTATAGGTACTTAACCGTCTGTTGGATAGAATTAAAAAAATATATGATGGCTCTCAACGTTTTCAACGTAATGATCACATTACAACAGCCAGTTGTATTTTCGATTAATTTTTATAACGCACCATAAATCTTTAACAGGAAAGATAAACAACCTTTATGGTTCTTATAAAGCGTTAAACCATTACAATAAACTTGGGGCCGTTTTACTAAATTCCTAACAACCAACTAATAAAATTAGGATAAACTCATTGATTCGAACGCGAGTGCGCAAGCTTTGAATTTTCAAATTTGGAACGCGGCGGCCATCTTCCAAATTGCCGCCATAAAAGAGATAATTGGATCAGCTCATTGGCCGGTAGCTAACTGAAACAAATTTTAATGATTATGTTAGGTTTTGTTAGTGGTGTTTCACGATGTTTCTTTTTATTTCGTAATTTGGTTTTAGAGTGATTAGCAAACTAATTTCTAAATGAATGTAATGTTTAATATACTAAGGATTGACAACAATATTAGGTACTAATTGTCTGCTAACCATGGCATTTATCAAGACAAAACTTTATGATGATTCAATAGTTTAGTAATATTTAGTAAGACTTACTTTATGCCAAAGGTCAATAAGAGTTGCATAACTTTTTACCCATCATATATGAGACTGTTACAGCCAGTTTGATTATAAATAACTTAATAACTTAAGTCATAATAGTATGTACTAATAACAATTGTTTAAAAATAATATGTTCAATTAACCATATTTGAGTGTAACGTACAATACTTGCTTCTCCAATTTCACCCCTTTAAAAAATTTAACTTTTCGGTGAAGTGGCTCATCGGTAAAAAGGCTCGTCGGTCAAATGGAGCTTCGATAATATGCCAGTTGGGAAATGGGTTTCGACAAAAAGACTATCGAAGTCTAGTCCGACACCCTCCAACGGGTGTTATTTCGATTAATTTATTAAATAATGAGTTAGATCAATTCATCTTCATGTTGATTCATGAAGAATACATGGCATGAAAGTAGCAGCAGACATAATTTAAAATTAATATGCAGATAGTTTGCTAAAAACGCAACTTATTAGACACATGGAGTGATGGATGACTTCCTTACGAGTTGTTCATTATTCGGCGCACAATTACAATCAAACCCACATACCTATTCAGCCATTTTTCAATTAGTTGGCAATACCTATTGGCTAACCATGTGGGACGTAAATTATAGGGATAAGAAGCTTGTTTATGCGGCTGGAAATTCTACTGTGAATAACAAAATGAACAAAACATCACTTGTTAAAAGAACGTTCAGGTTGTTAGTTAAGTTACTTCTTATTCAAAGACAACGTTTTTTAACACGATTGTGATTAAATTTTGTTTTTTAATATTTAGAAAATATTTATCAGAAATGTCGTTAGGTCGCAGAGATTCCTCTTCACTTTGATTACCAGACTTGTTTAACGATTATATTAGTTACGTAACCTTCACACACATGGAATAAAGTGATAGAAGTTAAAAAGTGTCGTGTAGTAAGTCTCATCACTTAGTTTTCTTCTGTTTTCGTGCCATACTTTTAAGATACCTAATACGCGATTTTTTTTTCAATTATTAAATGTGGAATATCCAAGAGTATCCGCGCACATAACTTCGTGGCGGGTGTGAAAGCTCGCAGCCAGCAATTTGATGATTCACTTGAGGCGATTTGTTTTGTTAATTGCGACCGGTTGTTTTACACAACGGCCGATAATTGTGTTCACCCAAGGCGACCGATACGGCGATACATCAAATAGCTGCTTCGACAAACGCAAAGTGTGACACCGAAGGAGTGTTAATTAGGATACACCCAAGTGGAACGAAGATCTATACAACTTGTATGTATATATTCAATCATCAACTTCATATATGTATACATGAGAGCCTTTCTACAACATATTCAAATAAATGTACATTAACACGAATTGTGCAATAATTGTTTCGTGCATTTTAAATAACTCTTTCCTCCATTACAATTTTTTTCATGGTTAAATCCTATTAATATTTGTCAGTGGCGTCATTATTATTCGTATTCGAATACTTTAGAATACCTATTTGGTGAGTCACTGGGATATAATATGTTGTGTACCATACACTATGGTTATTTACACAACCTATAACGCCAAAAATGTAACATACTGGGTACATGTATGTTACGAAGCGGTATTTTCTCTCACAGGTGTAGGCACTAGCTAACAATGTGAACGTGGCTTTATAACGGCAATAAATTATAACACTGGCTTCGAGCTCATTCCTCGGCAAAAGCCTCGGAAAAAATAAAGCGTTCGAAATTTAATTTATTCAAAATTGAAACGTCACGGAGCACAAAGGAGCTCGGCGTACAATGGCGGCGGCCGGCGAGAGTGTTAACACGAAAATTAAATGCTGATATCACAATTAATCAAGGGCCCATATTAATAATTGGCTATTCACCGCGCCGTGAGGTGTCAAATTATATTGCTCAATTAACCGTTCATAGAATAGAATGGGGCGTGTTTATAAATACGGAACTTGTTTGTGGGCAACAAAGTGAAGTTACTTCATTAACGTATGTCGTCTTTTCGTATGGAATGTTATAACACAGTCGTCATAAATTGAGTTAAGAATATTCACAAGCCCGTTGGTTGTGTTAGTTTACATTAAGAGTATACTAGTAAATAAATAAATGATCAGAATGCGTGACAAGAGGACATTTTCGGAATCAGGTGCAAGTTAGACAAACTGCCTAGAAGTTTTTATTGGTATTGATTTAAACCAAAAGTAGCTTATAAATACAAGACAAGCTTTTTAGGGTTCCATATTCGATTTAAACTTAAAATAACTTCATTATATGATACCTATATTTTATTAGTGATATGTTAATACATTGTTAGTTGTATTTATGAGAGAACTATAAATGCATTGCGTATCTACCATTTGACAAGGAAGTAATAACCATAGACTGATTGTCGTTGATCATTAGGTATATAACCTATTCCTTATTGCACACAAATAAAACAATTTACAGAGACAACATGAGACAACGTCAAATATTTAGTCGATCGACTTAATAAACCTTATTTTTTATTAGTTCCAAAACTTCCTCGTAAGTAGGTTTAAACATGCCAAATACCTACGTAAATAATGCTTAGGTGAACGTACACACTAACCATTTAAGCTAAAGTCGAAATAGGATTTAGTCAATTCCGTGCTAATATTATATTAACCGCTGTAAAACCGTCGTAAAACTATCGTTGATATCTTTTTCAATTCGAAGCCTTAATGTGAAGATTCCCAGCATTTTTCCAAAAGGATTATAGAGCGGAGTCGGCGTTAAGCGGGACATAAAATCGTTTAACGGCGTGCCGAGGCGAGCAAAGCAAGGCGACAATAAAACGAATATTTAATAACAACTAATACATTATTAACAGATATAATATTTTAATCTACACAAATGTCTGCATCTAGCGAGGGACTGATTAGCTTTGTTGATGGGATTTTATCGATACAGGTGTCGATGTTTTTGGAGGCTTGCTATTCTTATTATGCTGACGGAAATTTATTAATTTAAAATAATTGACTTTGATTCCATGGCGATCGATAAGCTTAACTTCATTGCTCGATTAATTACTAGATTTCAAGAACTACCTAAATACATACTAAAAAGATTAATAAGATAGAGAATTGCGGTTTAGAATGGGTAAATAGCAATTACATAAACTGTTAAAAACCAATAAAAGTTTCCAACGTTTTTTGTTTTGTGTTTATACTTTATACCCGTTGCCGCGTTCCTCGCCATGTGTTTTATCGATATCCCTAATATTAGGCCTCCCTATAATAGGGTTTGGACAGGCGGCAATCCAGGGCAAAATTTATGGCCGATATATTTTTAGGATTAGTTGGGAAATTATTTCATTTCGGGGATCTTTACGCGTTGAAGTTCCGATCTGACATGGGTATTAATTTTATTTGGTTGGCGTAAAATAACAAAGGCTACTGGCGGGTGAATAGCATATGGCTTTTTAGGGTTATTAACTGAAATTGCCTAATATGGGTTAAATGCGGTTGCATTGGTATAAGAACGATCATGTAATTTCTGTAAAAAAGAATAATTAATTTGTGTAACAGTCTAATTGTCTAACATATTTTTGCGTGTTCTTCTTTTAATATTTTGCGATTTGATTTTTCAAAGTTAATTTTAATTATTCTTTTAATGAAAGACAGCTTTTATAACCGATAAAAAATTAATCTCACACTGTATTTTGGTGCAAGTTAGAGCGATTTAAACGCCCATACCAACCTATGGGTAGCCGACTGCTTAGTCTCCCTTTTAAACTAATGTCGCGTCCCAACACTTTTAAACACTTGCCCGGCAAAGGAATCAAACTGTACATCTCACGCCATTTAGATAACATCTCGTCGCTTTATCTCCACGGAAGCGGTCGCTCCAGCGCTTTGTGCTTTTATTGCCTTTTATAAACAGATTAGAATTTGCTTTATAGCCTGTTCGCGTGTCTAATTATCGTTAGCCATATTTTTTTTACGCGTTCCTATCGTGTGTCTTGATAAGGTGCGGTTTTCACCCGGCGATGGAATTGAACGATGATTGAAGTTATATTTTTATTGTCCTATTCACTTGTCCTCAGAGGGTTTGTACTTTTGTGCATGTCTCCAAGATTATTGAGCTTGTTTATTACATTGTTAGTCATTATTGTAAAAATTGCCTTCTAAGTATAGAATTTATTCTAAGTATATAAAACTTATTTGAGCGAAAGAATAAGAATTAACTTTAATCGGTTATTAAAAGGCGTCCGACCGATTTCAGCCATGGCGGCCGATCTCATATGAGATCAGCCAAGTGCGCAGGACATATTATAGTGCACAAGTGTGCGCGCAAACACAAGTGCCCTCTCTATTCCCTTACTCTCATAGTTCGGTGAGACGGCAATCCGACATGACCGATGAGAGATGGCGCAGGACCACCAGCTTAACGTGCTTTCCGAGGCACGGGCGTTCAACCGCCAACTTCCTAACTCCGGGCTGAGTAATTTCATTACAGAAAACTCACACAAATTTTGCCCGACCCCGGACTCGAACCGGGGACCTCTCGGTCCTAACGCAGCACTTGCTACCAATAGACCATCGAGGCAGTTATTATGATATACATAACATATACCTATTATATTATTTTGGTAAACAAAGAATAAAAAGGAGTAGCTATAGATGAATTAAAGTTAATTCCGTAATATGTCTCATTGAATTCAACTGTCAATTTCTTTTGGTTTTGCTCCGTACTTTTGAAAGTCGTGCCGTCGCAACCGCACCTTAGCTTTAGATTGAGTTGTTATGTTGCTGTTTCCATTTAAATTTTTCAATTAATTCAACGTAAACTTTTAATTGGTGGATAGTAGCGATTGTTTATTGCGACGAATATCTAATAGAATTCAGTGATTTATATCTTCTTTAGTTATCTCATGGGAATTTTTGTTTACGATCCACAGCTTGTTCTCAGTATGGAATGTAGATGTTTTAATTATTTATCTGTTATAGGTATTTTAATTATAAAGTGAAGGTATTTTAATGGCGGTTCTATTGAATGCCGGGGATAATTAAGATAGATTTTTTAGATTGATAAGATTACAACATGTTTCTAGGTATTTAATTTTATAGTGAATTAGTCATACGGTGCGCAATCTTGGCATACGGTGCGCAATCTTGGTCTCTCACTGAAAGTCAGAAGTCCAAACTCAAGGTTTGCCAAAGGGCTATGGAGCGGAGTATTTTAGGTATTAAGTTAGTTGATAAAATAAGAAATACCACCATCCGCTCCCAGACTGGTATCGCTGATGTAGGGGTCAAGACTGCGAAGTTAAAGTGGCAGTGGGCAGGGCATGTGTGCAGGATGAAAGACGACAGATGGGCCAAAATCCTTACACAATGGATACCGGAAGACGGCTTTTTTTCGCCGAAGAGGAAGGCCCAAGAAGAGATGGTGTGACGATTTGGTCCAGCTATCAAGGAATTGTCAAGCCCAAGCCTTGAATAGAGAGCTGTGGACAAGTTTGGAGGAGACCTTTGCCCAGCAGTGGGATGACAAGGGTTAATAAAAAAAAAAGTGAATTAGTTGTAAGTAGGCAGATATTATTATATTATAGTCCAAAAGCTTTTACAGCTATATAACTTTTTACTTTTGCTTGCCCAAAGGCCGCAAAATTTAAATTAACACCTTTCAAAGGAAGAATATATTTAAAATATATTGTTATTGTTCACATAATAAAAATATTTAAAAAAACTTCTCATCACAATAATTAAAATGAAACAAGTCATATAATATAATAGTGGTCCCGGCGAATTTCATACCGCCAATACTGATTATTTTTCTATATTTCTCATTGAAACCTTCCCTGGACTACGACGAACATTTTAAAACCAAAATCTAAATCGGTCCGGGCGTTCTCGAGTTTTAGTCAGACTAACGAACGGCAATTCATTTTTATTTATAAGAAGATTACATTTCACAAAACGACATTGTTTATGTGAGACTGATGCCTGTGATAGGATGCACAATAATGAACAAATACAAAATAAACTTTATAGCATAAAACTACTTTTATAACATGAATTACGTAAATTAACTGATGTTTGTGACTGTAGACGTCTTCGTATTAAATAATATGTACCCATTATCATTTTAAAACACATCATACAAAATTGAGTTTAACAAATTGCTAATCAATGCCTTGATTCACTTCAATTTTTACCAAACCGTTACAGAACATCTCAAGCATGTAATTCCCACAGTAAAATCTTTTGTTGTTCATTATTTATGAACGGTTTGATAACTCAAATAAGATAGCTAAATCTTTAATTTAATTTTATAGTTTTAAACATCCTTTTTACAGTTATATGCGGTTGGGTTTCTTAATTTCATTCAAAGTGTCATAATATCATAGTAGAGTCTCGATGTCTTAATCAGAACCTAAACAGGTAATCTTTAATTAAGGCCACCAACTTAAAATTAAAATCCCAAACAAAACGACGCTCCTTTACACTTTAGCTATTAGAATAGAATAGTGTTTCTCAAACTGTGCATCTGCGTCTACACAGTTAAAGACTAATGTTGATGTGGAGACATAGAATTAAAAATGTAAAATCAAGGCATCTATGAAAGTACGAATAGGCATGTATTTGAAAAAATCTACTATAGTTTGGTTACCTACCTAAATCTGAGGATTTACAATAAACTTAAAAATTGTCCAATTTACGGAAAATAATCTCTATTAATAGAGTCATTCGAATAATCAAATTATTCAAAAGCCTATCATTTCACACTTTGACGGCCACTGGAATGTAATGTAAATGAGTTTTTCTCAATTTACAGTAAATCACGGTGTGAATTATTCAATAACAATTAACCGACCGGTCGTAACGAAGACAAATCGTTATCGTCGCCGCGCTCATTAGCCTCCGCGTTAAAATTCATAATGAGCCATCGAATATTCAATTAATTAATAACGTTATCGGTAACGCGTTATTGTGTATCGACGGATATCGCTTGGCTGGCGAGGAACGTGAGCAGATTCTTGAGTTTGATGACTTCATTAGTTTGATTGAATGATCTTGTATTTTAAGTTCGACCAATTTTATATTCATAGAAGAGACTTAATGTAAATTATATAGATATCTTTTTACTTTTTATTTTACTGTATTTTTGCAAATTGTAAGGAAATATGATTTGTAACTAAGTGCTAGTTAGTAACAATATTTTATTATAGGGTTCGGTTAGGAGAGTTATCTTGACTGAATTTAATTAATTTATACATATTATGTCGTTTAGTTATAGACACTACAAATAACAAAAACGTTTCTTAAACGTAAAGTCTTCATAAAACGTTTTTCTTAAACGCAGTCATCAATTTTGATATTAGGAAACTGGATATCATTCTCACTCGATATTTTAAACCAGAAATCAACGAATCAAAACTAAAAATAAATATACAAGGGAAATCTGTAGATTATCAAAAGCGAGAACATGTTCAATTTCAAATTAATATTTACATAGGTATTCATGGTCTAACATTTTGGTTTACCGCATTGAAAACATTTTTTTAAACAATCGGGAGCTTTCACAATATGCTCTAACAATTAACAGAACAAAACCGTCCCTAATAGTCGATAGTAAAATTAAAATTATCTTCTTTTTGTAGGAAACAAGTAAATAACTTCGCTCCCGGCGCTACTCGCGTAATGACCGTTTTAAAATGAAGTAATTTACACCACCGCGAGATAATAACACCATTGGGACTGTCTAATAATTACGCGTGTATCAATTTAGAAAATATCTTATTTAAACTAAGGAAAACACAATTTTACGTAAATACCAATTTGACCATAATTTGAAATGCTGGAAAGCGTATATTTACTGTCATTTTTAATGACGTTTTCTCACTAGGTACCTATTTGCATGAATGTTAGATAAAACAAAACTCTACAGTAACTTATTTGTTTATTGATCCGACATAAAACGAACAGTTGTAAACATTCATTTTCACAGTAAATAGCACTTTGTAATGTTTTTTAAAAAAATATGTTTAGAACTTAAGGAGTTGTATACATGGAAATAACAGAAATAAACAGGCTGATCAAAACTAGATTTTTCAGGACAAAGATGATTAATAGATATTATGCAAAGTGTGAAATAATCGACGTATTTCAGTACTAAGAGTAGTATCAAGTACTGAAATAATTGCACATTGCAATACTAGGAGTATTTATACTATACTCGTATCTAGGGTATACCAGTGTTTATCTTACAATTAGGTGCACTTTATTTCCCATCAATATGACCATGTGTATTTATTATGCTATAATCAAATCGATAGATCCAACACATTAACATGTGGATTTTATCATTCACACATTCTAATTTACACACATAAAATAAAATATCGAAACGACATCATCAGTTCCCCAAACTACGTCTTCATAGCACGAACTAATAACAATACGAATACCAGTTTTTCTCAATAACGTTATTTATGGCGACCTCGAAAGTGTTAACCACATTATTTGTTTAGGTACCTACATGATATATTTGTCGGCCTGAATAGATATCTACATAAATATTAATTTGGGTCCGCTTTACGGGGACCTTACTTTGGTCATAAGCCATAAATCGTGCCTTTGTTGTTACCGAAGAATTGTTACGTGTATTTTTAATGGAATAGTTTGAGGAATGAGTGTAATTGTATATTGTGTTGTTCAAGGCTGATTGGTCAGACTTTTTAGTGGTTTCAAATTAGAAATTTTAGTACCTATTAAAATCTTTTCGCATACTCACTAAACCTGATCAGTATTTTCAGGCATTTGCGTAAACAGTCCAGAACTCAGATCGCAATTGACAAATAGGACATTGTTCCACTTTGATGATACTTTGACTGCAACAACCGCATGGAGCTTTATGTATAACGTGGTACGTTAGATATTTTTTATTTATATTTACCTTTTATGATACATTTTTTGTAATCAATAAAATGTAATCAGATTTGACAAATAGGATCCTAATAGGGTAATCATTACAGATACTTTAAATCACGAATCCTTTTGTGCAATATCTGTCTATCTATCTTCCAGAGCCTGTGTAGAATTGTATACCTCAACGTAGCTGACGTTATTTGACGCAAAATAACTATTTAGCTTCACCCGCCGTCCGGCCAGCGAGCGCTCCGTTCAGGCTAGTTCGATTAACTGGTTATTTAATAGAGACGGAGATAATGCCGGTCGTCCATAAAATTGAAAGCGTCTTGTTTACGAGGATTCGCGCAAATCGCACGTTCGCCGTTGTTATTTATAAAGCTGTCAATTTCGAGCCGTTTCGGGCTGAGGTGCGCAGATGCCGGCCGATTGTTGCGAGAAAAAAAAGGGTAAGGGCGCTACGGTTCCCGAGCGGAAGAGTTCTGTCAGGTTTTTACAAATTATTGGTGCTTTCTATGTGTAGGAGAAATAAATATAGTAAAGAATTTCTCTTAGTGTTATAAAGGTATTGCGGATAAAAGTTTGTAATGTGTTTACTACCAAAATGTGTCAAACACCATTTTATATGTATAGTACAATAGACATCAACGCGTTTGTAACAACTATACATAATCAATTCAGATTTAAAAAACATATTTTAATGACTTTGGCTGTCAAGACTCGTTTGTGGCTTATTATCGGTCAAAATCTGAAATCTCTGTATTAAAAATCAATTGTTTTAAAAATATAATTGGTTTTCACCTAAATCAACAACACATTTTAGCAAATATTGTCAAACAATCAAAATCATTATTACATTCGCATTCTGCCATCACAACCGTCTGTCCAATCAAAGAAATAGAAACATTTTCAATGCACCTAATTAATTTGAACCCACGCCGCCGATTCTCAAACAATTTCTGACGCGCGCGGATCCCTAGGGCCGCGGCGGCGCGAGAAAGGCCTCGCATTAAATTATTATGATTTATGTGTTTTAGTGAAGCCGAGCTCGCCTCCTTAATTATATGTGAAGGTTTAACGGACAAAGCGTGGCTGGTTAGGGCGGGCGCTAGGCTCTGCAGGAAGGCATAGCCCTGGTAGTCTTATTAACTGGATAGACTTTTGTCATGTGGTTCAGAGGTGGGACTTGGAGTATTTATTGGCGAAATGGGGGAAAAAAATTGCAGAATAGTGTTTTGTGCCAGTTGTAAAGCGCCTCAGCCGAAATTCTTATTGTAATGTGATAAATAGCACGTCCGACTATATATTGAAGCATTTCATCGGCTAATTTGCATTTTATTTTGATGACCGTTGTATTTAATATGTTATTGATTGGAGTTGTCTAACGTTTTGTAGTAATTACTTAAGTCAAATAAAGATAAAATAAGAAATTTAATACTTAAAGCTTTATCTCACTTTACAGATATCGTAATGTGGTCTGAAATGTCCTTTTTCTTGTTGGATACCTTATTTTTGTTTGATCGAGCTCATAAGTTTTTCGCCAAGCTACCGCCGTTGCCAAAGACCCAACATACGTGTATAATAATTATCAGAAGACGCATCAACTCGTACGAGTACTTAATAACGTCACCTCACGACAGCTGAATCGGTTGCGCGGGCGCCGATCAGCCATCAATCACGGGACAACTGACGCTCGCTGACAGACGCGACAAATGGGAAACGGTTTCGGCAGTCAGCTGGCCACTGCCGGTGTTGGTGCGTCAGCGAACTACTATACCTACTTACTGGTGCATGGCACCATTTTACAGATGTGTTGTGTACCTGTGTTAAAAAATCACTAGTAGAAAACTTACATCACAAGCTAGAACGATACTAGTGGATGCGTGGGAGGCTCAAGATTGATATTGTTGTAATATGTACTAGAAAAAATAATAAAAACGCTAGCCAGTCAGTTGTATTTTTTAGAATTACCAAAGACCAGATAAGTTGAGAATATTTCAAAGTCTCCAACTTATTGTTATACGCATCAGTGGCAGTCCTACAACTAGTAAACTCATTATCAGGTCATACATTAATAAGTTCATGGGTACATTGAATCTGAATCAAACCAAAACTCTATAAAGGTTGTTTTTTTTAATTCATTACTATAAAATGGACAAAGTACATTTTCAACTTTTCAGGCTATAAAACAATTCAAGTTACTCCTCATCTTTCTATATATCTCTATCAACTGTTTCCACCCTTCGCTAAAGATTAAAGCAGCATACTTCATTTTATATTCCCTGCGGAATTTAAAAAGCATGATAAAAAGTAAAAAAGATTGCAGGTACACGGCTCGACACCGCCCGCGTACATTGTAAGACAAATTGTTTTCCCGACGACACGTCTAAACACCCACAGCCTTCGCCATTGATTGAGCCATCACCGACGCCGTCAGCTCCTATACGCAAGAAATCACCCCGAATCTACCATCCACCAACTCACCACACGCCCTTATGTACATTCACATAGAGTCCAAAATCCTACACACCGCCAGTTTCATGGTAACATCTTCATTATTGCCTCCACAGAGTATGTTGCTGCGAGAACAAACTTATTAATACACCCTTCCCATTTCAAATTAAACCTTATCAGAAACAGAGTAAAGTTGAGGTTCCAAATCAGTAACCGCGCCAGAAATGGCACGTCTGAAGTATGTTGTCGTAACTCAGATGTACAGTCGGAAACTATTATTTGTTGTGGTCGCAATACAATGTGTATTGAGTTAAAAGCTTTCCAGTTTTTGCATATGAAACGTTTTGGTTTTTGGATTGCCTCAGTACAAATTGGTTTAACTCCTCACAAGTTTATGTTGAGTTACAAACCGATATTGTACATTTTGGAAACGTGCGTGTAATTTACTCTACAGCTTGTAGCAATTTTGACATCTTGTTTGTTCTTCTCTTTTTAAGTTTTTAATAATACTAACTTATACTTAATACACACTTACACAGTGCTTCGAGAATCGAGAATAACTTAATCTTTTAATAAATGTTTAGTTGAACCTTTATTACACATAATGTAAATCATGAAGTGAACCCAAATGAATACGCCTATTAACAAGACAAAGCTTAATAACAGATGCATAAACCTTTTTGTTAATCCAATACATATTCATGTTTTAATAATCACACTATAATGAAACAACTTCAGGCGTTACTTAGTCGTTTTTTTCTGCTCAATTTTAATTTCATGTTAAAAAGCCCACCCTATATAATGATACAGTGTTGTTCGGTTGTGACAGCTTTCAAAATGATTTCACACGGACATGACAGCGAATCACAATATTCGGTATCGTCGTGTTCATTATCATTATCTTTCACTCTTTTCACGAATGAAAACCACAACGCTACATTTCATTTCTTTATATTGCTTTATTTATAGTACATGTAACCGTAATTATATGCCATAAGTTTAAATATAACCAGACCTTTCATAATTTAATACGTTCCGTCTCATACCTCTCCATTAAGGCCACTTTGTACATCATGCGGCGTCTCTCCGGACCGCATTTCATTACCGAATCCAAACACTAGTACAAATTACCACATTATTTTATGTAAATGCATGTACTATAAGTAAAATGTGATAATAATAACCTTCTTACCTGTCAATCCGATTCGCCACGGCACAATCACGTGAAATTCCCCGTGCACATAGGCATTTACGACTCTGTGGGCTCGCGATTAAAATTGAACTGTAACTTTGTTTAATAAGATTGGATTTTGATTGTTTCTTGGTGGAATTTTGATTAACGAAAGTGTGGTTTATTTATGAGTGTTAAAGTTTGGATTGGTTTGACGAGCGGCGGGTGCGAGCTAGATAGGCATCTCCGCGGTGACCGCAGCCGTAATGACGCTGTCGACGTAGAAGTCATTATTCATTTTTTTAATACAGTGTTTTGTGGAGGCGACATTTTCACTAGTGTAATCACAAATTGTGTCGGGTAGCGTTATTAGTGCCGGCTGGTTTCAATTTTGTGTATTCATTGGTTGTTCAAGAGTTCTAGGCAATAGGTTTAAAGAATTATCACGTAAAATTATAGTATTGTCTATTGTACACGTCGGTTTAATCCGTAAATTTATTTTTATTTCAAACGTAAAATTATTTTTTCACCTAACATTACTTTTTACGTTTTAAATATTTGGTTAAAAAATTAAATTAAGGTTCGCTAATGGAATAGCATCTGATAACCTAAAATTGTGTTTCCTTTTTCTACGAAGTGTAGCATCTATAAATAAATAAAAAGAAGGGATATTTGAGGGACCGCTTCATGAAAAAAAATTATATAATCAAGGCCGAATGTTTTTCGCTACTAGCGATTCTCTTTTTCCGCTAGCCCAATTTTCCACTGAGATTTTTTATCAGTATAAAGGAAATCTTTGAGAAAAAAAGTATATCGAAATAATGGCGTTTTATCGTTAATATCTCAAATCTAAATAGTCCTGGATGTAATAATTATTAAATGTTTACGGTTAAAAGTACCGTTGAAAGCTTAGTGGTTAAGTATCGAATCGCGCCCGCGCGCGGCCTGTGGCTAGTTTATCATAGAGCACATCTCTATACTTTGTGTTAGGAGTACGGTGACTATAGATTTTGGTTCGGGAGGAATGTTTTATGTTAATTAAATTTTTTTGTTAGTCCCTTTTCAAAATTCGAAACGAATTGCGTAAAGTAAAATAATATTCGATATTCGTCAAGATTTTAAGATTCTCAACAAAAATGAGAAGTCAACACAAATCATCATCTTCTCTTCTCATCTCATAAAATCCCTATTTCAAAAATTTCGGCAATTAGTAAAAGTGAGTATCCGAATTATCTTGCTTTATTACTCAGTTTTTCCTTATCCTGCAACATAAAGTTGAGGGTTCATGGTCACCCTACTAACGCCATATGTACAAATAGGTGTGCGCCCGCGCAGCTCGTGTGATTATAGTTAATAGAGACCGCGGCCGAGATATCTCACTCGAGCACCGGCCAAGTCGTGGACTTATGCGAGAACACTTTTTACGTAGATTTTGTATGGAAGAGGGTGATTGAGACAATGTTATTGTTTTATGTAAATTTAAAAGCACTTAAGCTTGTACTAGCTGTTAAATATTTTGAATAGGAATGGCCCGCGGCCACAGTGTGGGGCAGTTAGTTTATTTCCGTTATTCAAAATGTTATTGTTTTAGTTGCTATCTTTGTCTTTGCGTATCTTGTAGTATTTCGTAGTATAAAAGTATTTCGCCGTAAACACATAGTTTATTGCGGAAATACTTTTATACGTACGCGTTGATAATTTGGTATTAAAAAGAAAAGTATTAACTTTAAGTCAAACATGGTGAATTTAAAATTATTACACTTTTAAGAGTCAAATACAATAGAGTAGCTTTAATTTAGCTTACAATATTTGTTTTTAGGGTAATATTTTATTTTTTTCATCAATTTAAAATCATAACATACTTAAACGTAAGGTCCAACTAACATAACCATATTTATGGGCGACGCATAACAATCCCCAACTAAATTGCGCCGTTGTGTTCAATCCCAGCGAATAATTTCGATTTATTCCCACACAAATGGGAAGATGCATTACCAAAATTTATTTTGGCGTTTAATAATCATTTGGGCTACAAAAAATGGTTGTATTTAATGTGAGGTTTCACAGGTGTCAACATGGCGCGGGGCCCAGCGTGCGCACAGCGGGGAGCCTCGTTATTAGCACCTCGCGGCTCAAACGCACCGCCAAACCGTGGTCACCCTATCGAATAGCCGATCGGTTGGATATCGGTATAATGAAACTTGGTCACTCTAGTTATTGGAATCGGTTGGGAATCGGTATTTTGGGATTTTTTATTGGACTACTTGGTCCATACGAGGTGATTGTTAGTTTTGAAGAAAGTTTCAGTTGAACTACCACAGAAAAGGTTTCAAGTTTGTTAATGAACATTATTTCTATTAACTTTAATTATATTTTACACAAATAAATCAATAAACTTCCTAAGTAGTCGCTGTATTGATTTCAAAGAATCTGTACAAAGAAATGCTATACGAGCTAGAGCACAGTTACCGGTATAAAACAACCGGTAGTAGCACATCCCTAGCGGTCGAGCCTCCCCCCTCACAATCTGTCAGTCTGTCAACTTGCATCAGGTAAAGTGAAATTACTTTAATTTCTATCAAAGGTGCGTTTTTGTTTTTTGATTGAGTTAATTTCAGCCGGCGCGATCCTCATCTGTTTTTGATCTGTGAACAAAAAATGCTTTATGAAATTAACGTCTTCATTTGCCGTCGCGCTTTTTGTGTACAGTTTTTATTTATTGTACACTCGACGTACAAGATTTCCATAATATGTTCTTTATATCATAATTATTCCAGATTCGTTGTTATAGCTATATGAACATAAAATTAATTACCTTCTTGTTAACTGTGATTTATTGAAGTATCGTAAATTTTGTACTTATACTAAAGTAATTTCATTTTTGTTGTGCATATTCATATAGCATAGTTCACTAAGATGATTTTGAAAACATCCATTATGTTTATGTTCTTGCTCGAACTAACAATATTTATCATTAACCTCTAATTATTTTACATTTTGTATTTCTGATCTAACTTTACTATAATACTTACTAAAAAATTCAGTAATAAAAAAATTGGTTGATTTCAGCGATTGCGGTTATGTCTATGACATCTATGCGCAAACGCTCATCGCTGATTGGCCATACGTTCCCGCCCAACGGGGCGGGCTCGCGCTACCCAAAAACAATGAGACAACACTTTTATTGTCTATGGATAATTGAGATTAACTAGCGCCATAACAACACTAACAACGGTATCTGTAATTCGAATCACGCTATGGTCGGCAGAGAAAAAGGATTTTTTTTTGTTTTTTTAAATGTTTTGTTACATAATCTCTTTGCCTTAATTAAATTTGCGTCTTAGTGATGATTAGAACGGAATGTAATCGTTGGGTAATCGAGAATGAGATAAGAATTATTTGGTAATATTTTTATTTCGTTTCATCTGCTTACAATTGCCGGTCTGATATAATATGTATATTTTATTCGACATACATAAAATCAGGCCGTTTTACCAGAGGGGTAGACAGAGATCACTTCCAGCGATCCACTTTTCACTTCTGTGGGAAACGTGACGTGACGGGTTGTGGACCACGTCGCCGCATTTTATTCGAAATTGTAGATAAAGTTAAGAGCAACCGAGAAACAGCAGATTGATGAAAAACATTTCAAGACCCGTGGCTAGACTTCACCTCCACGTCATTCTCAAGCTTCCAAGAAACAGAAGTGAAGATTTATCTAAACGTGTCCATCCTCAATAGGTGCCTCCTCAGCCGACAGCCACAGGCCCATAACTCTTGCGGGCGGATAACGCACACTCTCATTCGAGAGCCGGTCGTTTCGCTTGTCTAGCAAAAAATCCAACTATATTTACGACAACGCTAACTTTTCACGCGCGCGTAAACGCACGTCAATACAAAAACGAACAATGCAAACTCACGCGCACCTCAGACATTGTGCGGGCACAAAGCGCGAATGTTCCCGCCGAGAATCGGGACAGACAGACAATGTAATTAAATTACCTCCGCTCGCAACGTCTTAATTAACTGTAGCTAGTAATTGAATATTTAATTTATTGCTAATTACTTGCGTTTTCTTTAGACTTGTTTTAACGCATGCGCTCACACGCGGCGGTTTGTTGTTACTTGTATGGGTGACGGCGCAGGAATGTATGACATTGTATGGGCAGATGTCGCAAGTGTCACGCAGTATTGAGATGTGTGTCAAAACACTTTTATGTAAATTAGCGTGTTGCAGTGCATGGCGAAAAAGTCAGAGCGTGAATACAATTTTAATGCTATTGAAATTTTTATAGTAGGTGTATTAATGAAATCTCTCGTTGCTGGAGTTTACTTAGATCAATTTGATATTTATAAAGTATTCAAAATAGCGTAATTACTACGTAGGTAAGTATTTTCTATTATTTCTATTGCAACATTGACGAGTAAATAATTTGCAAGCTATAGCTAAATTGCCTCAAAATTAGCAACGAATAGTCAGTTTCTATTCGTTGCTAATTTTTCTCGGATTCGGGATTTCGCGTCGCTCTATTCCTCAAATCTTATTAGCTTTAACTTAGCCCACTGTGGTTTGACACACACATTCCGTACAGTCGCTCATCGAGAGTACACCACAATTTCGGGCCATACAAACGGTCGGCTAATAAAATATTGACAAAGAACCCGTGATCGGTGGAGAGGCACAATGGGCTGTAATGATTGGCGATGGTTGATAGCGGCTGCGCCTTATTGATTCGGACAATCGGCCGATTAGCTGGCTCGAGCTCGAGCTGACGGGGAATTTGGAAACTTTGATGGATGAGGCTTGGATATGCCAAGGAATATCGGTATGATTTAGTACTTTTACTGGGAAACAACTTCATAAGGTTATATTCTACTAAGTTCCATCAAGTAGGCATACTGTTTTCATAACTTGAAAAGGACAGGAAAAAGACATAAGTATTCAATATTATTTTCAACTTGATACCTTCATGCGTTCCTGCGAAAAAAGGTCAGAAAAACAGACAACTAACAAAAACGATCCTTAAAGAGTTCCGCTTCTCCTTTTGAGGTCGAAACTCTATATCATAAATGAAGTCTATTCAATCTCAACTGGGCTAATAAACATCAATAAAAATGTTTTAAAGCAATAAAACTACAAATCAAACCATAGCAAATGTTGACAAACAGACGCGCTTTCCCGCTTATTAAGTTTAATTATTTCAAAGGCGATCCGAGCGAGATTGAGATTATCTTCGTACATCGGTGTCCGTTTAACACCTCACGATTAAGCGGGCGGCGGACACAAAGCACTCGTAAACCCAACACCAAAAATAATATAAAAAGCGCGAGCCTGTACTATAGTGCGGGAGGCGTTCGCTATTATTATTTTGCTTTTTGTATTTTTTATTCTTTGAATTATTTTTGTTGAAATTATTATGGATTGAATATTTTTGTTCTTTCTTTGTCTACTGATTATACTGATCATTTTTGTCATAGGATTATTTGCACATTTGTGAAGGATTGATTTCCTAAACGTGTGTTTAGACGGAATTCAACATTTGTTACCATTGGATTAGTTAAAACTCATTTAAGAATAGCTTTCACTGGACTAACAATATACAGTTCCTACTGCTAAATAACTAGGTAAGGTGGCAAATTCAACAAAAAATTAAACTTGGCCCTTGATAATGCCCAAATACAGACATACTCTGAAAAACATAACCCTCCATCTGTCACAATCGGGTTAAACAGGTCTGCTCCAAAAACAAAACTCTACCACATAAGCTACACCCTGCCACTTCCACAACCGTTATCGAATCGCCTGCGCCGCCCGCACTATAATGAAGAGAGTCGATTCGCCGTCTCGAGGTGTGAAGCTGTCACGGCGAAATGATGACTCCATTATTAACCGGCTAAATAATAATTCCGTGCGGTCCCGTTGCCGGCTGATGTGTTAATAAGTTTTGAGCCGGTGTGAACGTGTATACACAGCCTTTCTGGTAATATCTGCATGTGCACTTCTTCTGCGCTTTATGGGGCTATTGACTTGCGTCGTGGCGTATGGCGTTCGTGATCCGACGGTTTGGGAGGAGATTTCTTTACTTTGTATGTTGTTATAGTTCGTGTAACTGACGTCGGTGTATTTAAACTTGAAATGCATACATTTTGACAGTAATATCGGATTGGGTGGTATGGAAATCTCTGGAAGGCTTCTGGTGTTCTTGAGGTTTTAGTGTTTTTTTGACGAACAGTCGAAAGAAGTTACAGGCAGAAAATATCGTTACTTATATTATAATTGCGAAAGCGCGATTGTTGCTTCTGGGTAAATTTTGAGATTGCAAAAACATAACAGTTTAGAGTGTGGAAAAGAATATAAGGTATTTTTTTCACAAAAAAGCATACATCATGACGCTGAGTGTATTTTAAATTGCGCGAGAAAAATAAATGTTGCCGTGGGAATTTAAGGCGGGCGAAGCCGCGGGCGAAGGATAGTATACGATAAAATGTAAATCTGATTTACGCACAACCGGTTCGGGTTGAAACTTTTCCAGCATCCGAACCTTTAATGTAAGTAACACCCCGTACGGCCCAAGAATTGAATACCAACCAGACATTAAAAAATGAGAAATAATCAAAGCTCCGTTCCCGGCTCATTATTTTAAGGCCGCGTCCATCGCACATTTAATTAATAAGAGAAACACTAATTATTGTGAAAAATTACGTATTGTAATTGTGTGGGGCGGCGCGCGCGCACGCTCGATGCCAATCGGACGAACACGCCCTGCGCGCACTGAGGGGATTCCAATGGGAAAATGAGTTCCAAATGTTTGTTTCCTTAATAAGTCGAAATTAGTTTTATAATGCTTTTATATTCATATTTTTGAACAAATCAAAACGGGAATTAAAATATTTGCGTTATACTTGGACGATTACGTTCCTAAATTCAGAATTTGTTTGAGCGTATTATCAGATCTGGCTACTATGAGTTTTTTAAATTAAGAGGTAACAATAGCAATGTTCTTTGTATGTTGTGTAATGTAACTGGAGAAAAGTAAAGCATCTTTAGTTCAGATAGGCTATGAGGAATTAATTTAATTATCGTTTACGTATTTGGGCGCGAAAATCGAACTATGTATGTGTGCGAGATGATATAATTAAAATACAAACAATATCTCCTGTCTAAGAAACAAGATGTACTGTAAAAAAAAATTAATGAATACAATTTATTTTTATAAAATTAACCTCACTTTTGTCCAGGTTCCTTTGCCTACACCCACCGTGCGCCGGCGACTCGGCCAATTACATAAAAGCGTTTCATTTGGCGCGGAGTGTTATTGCGCGACCCCGAGATACCATCGCTGTATGGGATTCCTTTTTACCATAGCCGCAGTTATAAGTTGTACCATGACACTCGTGGGTATATAAATGTGTAGACTTGGGACTGTGGGTAAGGGCCAAAATATTCCAATACAGTGAACAATAATACGATATGTAACATTATGTGTTTGGAAAGCACTGAAACAAAATAGTTATTTAAATATTTCAAAATAACTAGAATATGACTTTAAAAAACACGAGGAAATATAAGATTAAGTCAACCCATTTTTTTTAAAACCGTACGTTTTACAGCGCGCGTTGATGTCTTTAATTTGATGATATTGATTTGACTTTTTTGTCGTTTAGATAAATGTTACGTGGTTTTAACATCAATATCGAAACTTATGTGAAAGATTGTGGAATTACAAGAGTAAATGATGCCTTCAGCTGTATGAATTGAATATTTATCGCCAGCTGTCAATAAAATAAGGAGTTTTTTTTAACTAGTCTTGTACTAATATTTATTTGTTTCTTTACCATTAATATAATACAAATTATTTTAATCAATAAGTAAAACGTACTTTTTTACAGAAGTAAGTATAAGAGATAGTTGCTTGCTCGTTTTATTACGGTCAATTATTTCTATATGAAAATTTAACTATTTAATACAAGGTATCTAATATGTGGGTCTCCCATCGGGTTAATATTATTAGTCGTTCTTAAGTTAGGACGTTGATAGCTATTGGTATGCTTTCGACTGGTTTCTAACATAATAATATTATTTAAAAATTACTTTTTCCAGTACCAGATGTATTGTCTCCAAATAATTTGTGGTATCCAATTAGATAAGTGTTGACATACAGGCTGAACAGTGTTTATTAAACACCTGCACCGGCTTTTACGGCGTTACATAAAATTGGTTATTGATAATACACATAAAACTTGACAATATAAGTGGAGTTAAAAACAAAAACCAAACATATGCATTTAAAAGCTGTCTTATTTTTCTGCTTCCATAAAAGTATAATAATTGTGTTGGATTTACAAATGAAATGATTATGCAAATTTTAAGTTGGATCTGCGTGTTCAAATAAGAACAAATTCGTTATTCTAGACGATTGTACCTAATTAACAGCTAAAAAAGTAGGAAACTACAAAAAAGAGAACAAAAAATGTGCAGTTACATGTTATTAATTGAGATATGAACGTACTAAAGTATATCATCGCTCGTGGAGCTGTTGTGTAACAGTTGTACTATTATTTATTGTCTCACCGCTTATTATAAAAAGCGAGAAACGTTTACGTGACGTCATAATTGCGGCAGATTTGAAGTGGGTCGTGAATCATACAAAACAAATTAGTACCTGTCATATGTAGTTTGGAAGACGAGATATGTAAAACAGTGATCGAGCGTACAAAACGATCTTTCTGTTCTGTATGTCTTTCTGATATTATTATAAGTAGTTACGGCGACTAAAAACTGAATTGAATGAAAGCGTCGATGGCCGAGTGGTTAAGGTCGTTGCTTGCCTACTGAGAGGTCGCCAGTTCAAACCACGCTAGGTACCAATGTGTTTTATTTGTTTATTTAAGGAAACATAGAGCTTTATTTTTTGTACATTATAAACTAAGTTAAATTAGGTTGTGCACTAGCAATTAAAGTTTTCAATGCTATATTGTACGCAATAAAATGTTGAGAAGACACTTTTGACAAAAGTTTCTGCGAGATGTAACGAAATCAAATTTGAAATTCATGTGTACCATCATTCGACGCTTTAACGGTGAAGGAAAACGTGAGTCGTGAGGAAACCTGCACACCTGCGAAGAAATTCTAAAGTTATGTAGTCGACAAACCCGCACTTAGCAAGCGTGGTCGACTAAAGCCTTATCGCCCTAGTTTAGGGTAGGCCCGTGCAGTGGGGACGTATATGGGCTGATGATGATGATGATGAAAATTGAATCTGTCCTTTGGTAATATCATCGCCGACGCACACACGCATTGATCTGGCATTATGATTTAAGCGTCATGTGCAATGGAGGAGTCCATTCATACATAAGTAGTCAAAACTTTGACACCTTTTTACTTAATGAACAGTAGAACGACAATATACACGAGTAAGTCTGACAATTTACAAAAAAATAATACCTATGTACTACACTGATGCTTTCTTTGCAATCAAGATACAATATATATTCACGAATAATCATGCAAAAATAGCTAAATTTTCTTTAACAAAGGTTCATTAGGTATTTAATTGCTTTTGATCGTGTAATTTTCTACCTATCCAAAGTTAACTTTTACCAAATGCAACGTCAGTTAGTGAAATAATAGCATCGTTAATGGTTATTCAGGTCTACTAGACATACAATTGGTAAAGCTTTCTCAAGGAACTCTGCAATTAATATCTGTTATTTGAAGTTTATTTTTCAATGCCATAATGAAATGCCTGAGAAACTCCAACTGTATACCCAGAATTATTGTTTTATCTATACAAAACCTTGCCTAATAGGTGAAAGGTAATTTTGTATATTCCCAAAAATATTTTAAGAAGGTAACACTAAAGTTTTGGCTAATACCAAGCCGTCGTACTCACGAAAAAAAAACATAGATAAACACATGCGTCGCTATGCATAAAGCTATGAAGAAAATAAGAAAAAATAGCAGTCAGCGTAATTGTGAAGTACCTCATCAAGATGTGACTTATCATTGAATAAAAGTGAAAACTGCATCGCCTTAACCCGTTCAATTGGCGGCTACGGGCGAGGTGCGCCTTTGAGAAATGGCTCCGCAGATACGGCACACATTGTTACTCGTTATAAATTACGCTAAGTTTATCGCGGATAAATACCCGGCACGCGGAATGATTTATGCTTATAGACACCTTGCTTTATCAATCAGCGGCATTGTGAAGTTTTTCGGTTGAATTAAGTTTTGAAATGAAAGTAAGCCGTGACGTTGCACCAATCTGTACCTATTCATTAAATTCTGCTAAGTGTTGGTAAAATTAAACCGGAATTTAATTCAGGTAATGTGCAACATTCCGCACAAGATTTCGTTTAACGGCTGATCTAGTAATAAAATATGTATTATATTAAAAAAGAAAAAAGTTACTTAGGTGTTTATTTTATCATTTATCTACCACTATCCATCTGCCAGTACACCTGTATTTGCACACAGATGTGCACAATTACTACCCTGCGCAGTTGAATTTATCTTCCTTGAGCCTTGCACAAGCAGACAGAGAATTCATAAAGGTTAAATACCACATTATTTAATCTAACTAATGGAAAATAAACCAGCATGCTGCACAAAACAATATTGCACAAACCACCCAATCTCTGAACTTAGCATTCAAAACAATTTAATACCAACATTTTCGTTAACAAATGGGGTTAAATCGATCAGTGTTGGTTGCTATCGAGAATCGGCGCGCGCGCCCGCCCCGCCATTTGTAGCGAACGTGAGAGTCCGATCAAGGAGCGTCTACTTAGCCAGCTGATTAATAAGTTTGGTATAATGCGAAATTACTTGTGATCCGACGCCTCTGCAACACTGCAGCCCGATTATCTTTTGGTTGTACCCGTTTTTAGTACTTTGAAATCGTCATCATGAGAAGGACTTTCATGAGACAGAATTACATACAAAACCAACAAAGCTGATATTTGAATCATGTCTCATCTATATTGATCACAATACACCATCTTACTGTTTTGCTGTTAAATTGTGTAATATTTTTCAGTAGCAGTCTGTTATTTTCATCACTCAAGTGACAGATAACATAATCTTAAGTGGAACAGACATTTAGAACCATAGGTACTCTGAACTACGATTTAGCTATCAATTCTGTTAGTAAATAGGAACGCAACCATTTTATTCTTTTTTTATCTATGACGCTGCGTCCGTCACTAGCTGTCAAGTTGTTACCGCGCTTTTTTATCGTTTTAATAAAACCACTTTATATTTCATATTTAAACTAAAGTTTATTTATTTACCACAACTACCAAATATTCCTACATGGTAGCAGAGCGTAGTTCGGAAGTGGTACAGGCTGAAATACTGAAAGTGAAAGATAACTTCAAACAGTGAAATTGTCGTTGCAATTTCAATTTGAAGGCGGAAAAAACGATTCATCAATTTGAACATATTTCTGGAGAAATCCTGCAAGATGGGATCAAATATGTTTCATTTAGAGAAATTGATCGGAAGAGAAAACTTCGCGACCTGGAAGTTTAGTATGAAGACATACTTGGAACATGAAGACCTATGGTGTTGCGTGGTACGACCCGATGACAAACCTGTAGATGCTGTTAAAGATGTGAAAGCCAAGTCAAAGCTGATCTTACTATTGGACCCACAAAACTATGTGCATGTTCAAGAATGCGAAACGGCAAAACAAGTGTGGGAAAACTTGCAAAGGGCTTTCGATGACAATGGTTTAACCAGAAGGGTTGGTTTGCTTAAAGATTTAATAAATACTACTCTAGATTCAAGCAACAGTGTGGAGGATTATGTGAGCAAGATAATGAACACTGCCCACAAATTGCGTAACATTGGTTTTGATGTGAATGATGAGTGGCTTGGCACTCTGATGTTGGCAGGCCTTCCAGATGAGTATAAACCAATGATAATGGGATTAGAGAGTTCTGGTATTAAGATATGTGCTGACTCAGTTAAATCAAAACTTATACAGGAGATAAATATGTCAAAGTCAACTGCTTTCTTTACAAATACCAAGAAGACTAAAAATTATGCACACACAGTCAAATCTAAAGGACCGCGGTGTTTTAATTGTAACAAAAATGGACATCTTGCCAAGTATTGTAAACATCCGAAGAAACAAATAGCAGGAAAATCAGAAGGCTCTGGGTTTGTAGCAGCATTCTCAGCCACTGACCGAGAAAGCACATGTGATCAATGGTTTATTGACTCCGGTGCATCCATGCACATGACAGGAAGGAAAGATTGGATGTATAATGTCACTAACCCATCAGTGAAGAATATCACAGTAGCTAACAGAGAGCCGCTAGCGGTAAAGGGTGTTGGATCTGTAAACATTCAGATAAGCAGAGATAATGTAATACAAGTGCAAAACGTGCTTTTTGTTCCTGGGTTGGCTGCTAATCTTCTTTCAGTAAGCACCATTGTGAAGAATGGATATAAGGTCACATTTAATGACATGGGCTGTAAAGTTGAAAATGGTGAAAATAAGATTCTCTGTACAGCAACATTGAGGAACAACTTGTACATCATGAATACTAGTCAAGAAGTGGCACATCTAACATCTAGTTCTCAGAAGTGTAGTAGCACTTACCTGTGGCATCTGCGAATGGGCCATTTAAATATCTCCGACGTGAAGAAGTTGCCTCATTGTACTGAGGGCGTGACTCTGACTCAGGAAGAGAGTAATGTCATCTGCATTCATTGTATGGAAGGTAGGCAAGCCAGGATGCCATTCAAAAATGTTGGATCAAGAGCGACAAGGCCACTTGAACTAATACATTCCGATTTGTGTGGTCCCATGGAAAATTCTTCACATGGAGGTATGAAATACTTTATTACTTACATTGATGATTACACACGGATGGTGCATGTATATTTTCTCAAAGATAAGTTGAATATTTTAGAAACATTTAAAGATTTTAAATTGAAAGTAGAGAATGAATTGGGTCATAAAATAAAACAGCTTCGCACAGATAATGGCACAGAATATTGTAATTATAACTTTGAAAAATATTTATCAAATAATGGCATAATTCATCAGACCACTACTCCGTACACTCCTCAGCAAAATGGCGTTGCCGAAAGGAAAAACCGCACTCTAGTAGAGCGAGCAAGATGCATGCTGTTCTGTGCTGACTTGGAGAAAAAGTTGTGGGCTGAAGCGGTGGCCACAGCTGCTTATATTGTAAACCGCTCACCAACAAAGGTTCTAGAAGGTAAAACTCCATACGAACTGTGGAAAGGTGAGAAACCGAATATATCACACCTAAGAATATTTGGCTCCGAAGCTATGGTCCATGTACCTATGGCTAAACGCCAAAAATGGGATAAAAAGTCAACCAAAATGATATTAGTCGGATATTGCGAACATACTAAGGGATATCGTTTCATGGACCCTAAAACGCACAGAATACTGAAAAGTAGAGATGTTGTCTTTATGGAGAAGTACAATGAGAATGTAAGTGTACCATTAAATTCTGAAATTCATGTTACAGAAAGGGATGATCAAACAGCTACTGCGAGTTCAGCCCCACCAGAGAGTACCAGCTTGGAAAGTCAGGGAAGTGATTTGCACACTCAGGAGTCATCGTCATCCGCACCTTTAATGTCCAGTAAGGGCTCAGATGAACAAGAAGGTAATAGCGAAGACTCAAGTGAGTATGACACTGACACTGGTGGACTGGACGACACTTACTCTCCTCCATATCCAATAAGACAAGACTATAGTAGTAATATAACATTGAGATCTAGAAATAAACACACAGAAAAAGACAATGGAAAAAAGGGCTTATTGTGTTTATTTACCAATTTGACAGATCCGCAAACACCTGAGGAAGCACTTACATCACCACAAGCTGCAGAATGGAAGAGAGCCATGGATGAGGAGTATGAATCCATGATGAAAAAATAAAACTTGGACTTTGACAGATCTCCCACCAGGTAAAAAGGCACTTCCATACAAATGGGTGTTTAAGACGAAAACTGACCAGAATGGAAATATTCTCCGATATAAAGCCAGACTTGTGATAAAGGGGTATGCACAAAGATGGGGCTCAGACTATGAAGAAGTATATTCACCTGTAGTCAGATATTCTACTATCCGCTACTTATTTGCTCTGGCAGCCAGATATGGATTAGCAATAGATCAGATGGATGCTGTATCTGCGTTTCTTCAAGGAGAAATTGACAGGGACATTTACATGCAACAGCCAGAAGAATATAAACAAGGATCTCAGGTATGCATGTTGCATAAATCCATATATGGCCTGAAACAAGCCAGCAGACTTTGGAATTTAAAATTAAATTCAGTATTACAAGAACTAGGGTTGAAACAGTCCAAAACTGATCCTTGTGTCTATTTCAATGCAGCTGAGAACACATTTATAGCCATTTGGGTTGATGACTTGATTTTGTTCACTGCAGAAGAGAATACAAGAAATGTATTAAAAGAGAAACTGAAGAACCACTTTGAGATGAAAGATATTGGTCCGGCAAGTCAATGTGTTGGTCTGCACATAACCAGAGACGGAGACAATGTGATGCTAGATCAAGAGAAATACATTAAGGAAATACTTACTAAGTTCAGAATGACAGATTGTAAACCTGTGAAAACGCCATTTGAGGTTGGCATGAAGTTCAATGAAAAGGAAGAAGAAAGACTGACTGACTGTCCATACCAACAAGCCATTGGTTCCTTATTGTATGTAGCTCAAGGTACCCGACCTGACATATCCTTTGCTGTCAACACACTAAGCAGATTCAACAAGAATCCTACAGCTGCACATTGGACAGCGGTGAAAAGAATATTTAGATACCTACAAGGGACCAAAGACCTGAAGCTGATTTATACCAAAGATGGTAATAAGAACGTCACAGGATATTGTGACGCTGATTGGGCGAGCGACATGCGCGATCGCAAGTCGTGCACCGGTTATATTTTTCTGTTACAGGGCGGTGCTATATCCTGGAGGTCACATAAGCAGCAGACTGTAGCACTGTCCACTGCCGAAGCGGAGTACATGTCGATGTCGTCTGCAGCGCAGGAGGCGTTGTGGCTTCAACAGCTGCATACTGAATTGGACCAGCCGCAGAGCAACCCACTCGTCATATTCAGCGACAACCAGAGTGCAATAAGATTGTCTAATAATGATTGTTACTTACCTAGGTCCAGACACATTGATATTCGCTATCATTTTCTTAAAGACCATGTTAATAAATTAGAGATAAAATTTTGCTATGTTAAAGGTGAGGAAATGATTGCAGACAATTTAACTAAAGGCACTACTGCCGATAAACATTTGTTTTGTATAATGAAAATGGGGTTGCGTCCCAAGGGAGGGTGTTAGTAAATAGGAACGCAACCATTTTATTCTTTTTTTATCTATGACGCTGCGTCCGTCACTAGCTGTCAAGTTGTTACCGCGCTTTTTTATCGTTTTAATAAAACCACTTTATATTTCATATTTAAACTAAAGTTTATTTATTTACCACAACTACCAAATATTCCTACAAATTCCAATTCTGAAAGCTCCTCATTCAAATCATTTAAGTGAAAAGAGGTGTTGTTGTGTCTTCCCGGCCAGTGACACAATGAGCCCAGTGTAGTCGCCATCGGGTTATTATTTTTCATTGCTACTGTTATTGCGCTCGGCTTATTATTCCGGCGTTACGGCGCTTAACAAACTATTAGGGTCGCCTTAACGCCTTATTACTTTGATAAATCCACGCGATTGCCCGAGTTTTTCCTTTTGAAAAGGGAATTGTTGGTTGAGGTGAGCATCGCACTTTGAAATGTAAGTTTGATGACAATTCAAACCCAAAAGAAGAACTCATGTTTTTGAATTTGGTGAAAGTACAATAGATATTTACTTGTTGTTGAACTAGTTTACTTGTAATATTAGTTTAGACTTAGGAACATACTTATATTATTTTAATTATAATAGTAATAACATGATATAATAACGTCTGTACCTTAATATAACAGAATAACAGTTCTAATTTGTTTATACCTTGACGTAACTGTAGTAGAAACTTGACGTAGACAATAGATTCTGTCAATTATTATATAAAAACCATATTAGTCACTCTTATATTTGAATGTATCAATGAACAAACACACGCAAATCTTAATAAATCATACTTAATATACAATCAAATTATTATTACCAGTACCAAGTTATGCGGAAAGGATGAATCACGACCGCAAAAAAGGAAAACGGCATCAAACGTTTGGCACGACCGCCATAACCGTCTTATAACGTTACCCTTAATCTCTGACAACGGTCGAATTAAAAGCTTAATTATACCACAGATTACATTATAACCCAAATCAATTAGTTGCGCTTGGGAACCAAACAGAAATTTAATTAGCGATACACAAGAAAACAAATGTCAAAAAGGTATTAAGAAAAAAGAAGAAAAAATGCGTGGAGTTACCTGGCTCCGCACCACCTTGTGGCAAATTGAAAACGACGAGCTTGCTCTCCGAGGTAATAATAAATCCTCAAATAATAATAATTCATAAATAATAATCGTGGTAGAAACAAAATAAAAATATACACGTCGAAATAATAAAGGATTCGCCCGGGGCCCGGTCGACACGGGGCGATTTTGGGAATAAGATAAATGAAGTCTGTGTTGATCGTATTGGAAATGTTTTTGGGGAAGTTAAGTTCATATTTTCAATCATAAAAAATAAAGCTACAATTAATATTTTACAATTCGATTGTCAGCAAAAAAAACGTTTATGTCTCGTTTCCATTCAAGTATTAATTATGTAGTTCAATAAAAAATATTTGCGCAATTACTGTAAACTCATTTGTGGGGTTGGATAAACGCGTGTAATTAAAAGTACGTGACACGTGACATTATACCAACAATATACTGCATACTCTGTAAATGAATAATCCAAACCAGGGCTGAACTATCAAGTCCTATATATCATTTAGCATCACCATTCTTAATTTACGCAATTACATTCTTTAGATATTGCATTGGAATACATTTTGTCGATTTAATGTTTAATAATGAAATTTATTTTGACCATCTTCATTTTAAATTTGAGCAATGTATGTTTTATTTATACGTAACTTATATTTTTATTAGTTAAGTCACAAATGACAAACTAACGATGAATATTTTTTTACAGTTATTTATTTAGAGTTTTACACAAAAAATATAATTGTATTATCAGAGATGAGTGCCTATTGTAGCTCATCTATATCGCTTAAGATGATTCTTAGATATCTTTAATGGTAACCCTAAAAGGAACTGTCCTGTTTTACATTTCGTAAGTGCTCAAAACCACCCCGTGTGCGCCGGAGCTCGGAACATAAAATTGTTTTTTCGTCCAAGAGCTATAATTAGGCGATATGTTACGTTTTTGTTTGGCCCACATTTCCCGATCCTCTAATTTTTGTGTTTTTGCCGCTCCTTTTGTAGTCGTTAATATGATTACAGCGTTGGGATGATGGCTTCATACGTGTTTTAGGTTATAACTTAATTTGGCCGGGTTACTTATTTGTTTTTTTATTGTTGGTCGACTTCCTGAGATCGTCTGTCGTAAGTTTTTTGCGGGCGGTCGTTAGGTGAAGGTGATTGAATGTGATGGTGGGCAAATTGTCGGTTATGTTGATACGCAAATAGGGTTGCCAGATATACCAATTACTGAATGATTCGGGCTGTTTGCACTGGATTCGAAGGAATAAGTATTGATTAAGTTTCAAAGTATGCACGAATTGTAGGTACTTGGATGAAAGAGCGATCCAGGTTTTATAAAGTACAGGTATAACCCACGAGTTTCATAGTAGGCATCATTCGAGGATTATAAAGCAATATAAATATTATGAAAAACACTATAGTATAGTACGTTAGTAGTTATACGTATAGCTTATTGGGCACTGAAACTTTTAAAGTGTTTTAAATTTTACTTGGCAACCCAAAAGTAAATTATCGTATAAGTTAGTGTATTACTTATGTTATGACATGCATAGGTATTTATATATTGGATGTTTAAGCACCAGTTAAATTCAAAGTTACTTATAAAATACATAATTGTTTCATTATTTGGCCGATATTCTACTTTATGTCAACCCTACTTGCAAAATTAAGTAAGTCACGTTCTTACCTAGGCAGGTACACACTAATATGGCATTTTAATAAAGTAAATTGTTTCTGATTGGACATTCAAAGAAATTACTTTTTCATCTTTTAAATTTTCTTTTGCCTAATACTGCTATGTTGAATGAATGATTACAGTTGCTTTTAAAAGTCATGAACACGATAATGAAGTGTCTAATACTGAACTTTTAAGATCTAAACATTTGAATATTATTAACTACAAATAACTGATGGTTGTGAAAATAAAAAAAAGTAGTAGCTTCTTTTCAAATACGGCGAATAGATCAAAATTTCAAAATATTTTCTTTTTCTTTTGTTTTATTTCAGAATATGTTTTCAGTACAGGTTTCTCAGTGTGTACATCTCCTTGACTGCCGGTTAAATTCGAATAGTCAAGCCCTTTCAGTTGTCTACCGTGGGTAAATCTTTGTTTCAGAGAGCACGAGGCATCTGTAATGACACACAAAATAAGCATGTATACTTTTCACACACGACCTACTTAATGTATAATTGACACTAATTTGCGGCGAATATGGAGCAACCTTTAATCATTGAAGAGCTGTATAGACAGTGACACTTTCTAAGTTACCGATAGCTTAACCCGTAGAGTGGTTTATAGCTAACGATCCGATCCACAATGCATAGTAATCGAGTTTGTTTACGATAAATTTACGGTTTTAATTTTTGAGTGCCTATTACAATACCCACTTAATTTAAACATTAAGCACAATCGACTACTAGATCGTAGAAAACTTTTATTTGACGCAAGTATTAAAACTAACAATAAGCACATTTACAACACTTACATAATTTTATTAAACCTGCAGTCAAATACTTAACTAGCTTTCCGCCCGCGATTTCGTCCGCGTAGAGACGTTTAACGGGTAAAACATTACTTCCTTATAGCGCAGTCGGTTAAAAAATTGCCTATAATCTTTCCTAGGCTCTGGACTATATCTGCGCCAAATTTCATTTAAATCGGTCCAGTACTCTATGCGTGAAGCGTAACAGACAGACAGACAGAGTTACTTTCGGAAGTAAGGATGGGATCTGCAGTTTCAATTCTCATGATACAAGTTTTTTCCTTTTGCCGAGGGTGGACCAGTTTTATATGCTTTGTACGATTACAATTTCTTAATTTCGGCATATTATATTTTACACCTTATTTTTTACAATGTCATGTATGTATATTTTAAAAATGTACGGGAGTGACATATACCACTGTATAATAGAAATGTGTGGAAAAAAAGGTCGGTTTATATTTGACGACAAGACTTAACCGATAAATCCTTCTTTTGTACAACTTTCAACTGCGTTTAAAAAACTTAAAATGCAGCTATATTCGCTATGTGCGGAGTGGGTGGTGGGGGACGGCAAATCGATCGAAGCGCACGATGTGACAGAAATGTGATATAATTCTGAGCTTTCATGTGTCAAATTGCTTTAATTTCATAAATTCCCTTGTATTTGTAAGTAAAAACATTACGTACGTAACGTAAACGATGCAAATTCAAAACATATAATAATATTCATATTTTTGTGAAGGAAGAAAATCACTTGGTACCTATAATATACACACTCACTTTATAAAAATTTTATTTATTTTGTGTTGAAAAACTAGTCGAAAATCTTTATCAAAACATCTAGTTGCTATGATATGACATATAAAAACATCTAGTTGCTATGATATGACAGATCTCAAGTCCTGAATAGTTGTCACCGCTAGGGGCGCTATCATCGCGCACATAGCGAATACAGATAAAGAAGGATCTACAATGATCATACATTGTAGATCCTTCTTTATCATTGAATAGCTCGTACAAAGTCGAGGGCAACCCTTTGTACGGTGTAGTGACGTATGAGTTAGTGAAGTTTATGTTGCATACATATACATCATTATTTTGGCAACTTCCCGCTATTTTAGTACATTTGAAATACGGTAAATGTCCCAGACATATTAAGTTTTATAATATATGTGAGTAACCTTGGCAGTTTAATGTTATATACCTTAGTTGGTTACCCAAAATCCCGTGTAGTTACTCTACTGTATTAGTAACGCCAATAAAATAATGGTTGATGATAGACGATAGTCCTTCGTCCTGCATCGTTACACAATGGGTGCCTGAAAACGGTTGCGGCGAAGAGGAAGGCCAAAGAAGAGGAAGTGTGACGATCTGATCCATGTATCAAAGATAGAGAGCAGTGTTGGAGGAGACCTTTGCCCAGAATCGGAATACAGATTTAAAAAAAAATGGTCTATCCACGAATCTGCAATGCATCGACGGCTATTGTTACACGAAGTGTGAAAGTCGTGTCGTCCGGGTGCGAGGGTCCCGTTGCGTGTCGCTCGCGCCACTCGGGCGCAATTTGCACGTCGCGCGATCGTTCAATTTGCTTGTCAAGCCGCCCCGCCCGGGAAATTACCGGGAGGCTTACACGCTCGCGGAGAGCGCCCAAACTTACACGGTTATTCACACCTTACTTGGAAATGGGTCAATTTTTTTTTCGTGGAAAACACCGATTTGCTCCGGCGTGGTGGTTTGTTTGAGGGCGACTGCAATCGGCGCGCGGTTTGGCAATGTAAATAAATTAATATTGCAAAATATGACGCACATCGATCTGAACTCCAAGCGTTTGTGGTAAAAAATGGAATATGTCCGGGATTTATCATGTTTTCTTAAAGTTTCGAGTTGCCGTTGATAGCGCCATGATGTTGAGTTTTTATTTAGTTTTTCTGATAATAAAAGTGAACATTACAGTTTAAAGTTATATCTGTTTTAAGGATATCAGAAATATCAATGTGTCAGTATCAGACATACATAATAAAAAACATGTATATGATGTAACATGATAATCATGGAACGGTTACGATGCCTATGAACAGCGTTTTGCGAGTTGCGACTATTTTTTTTAGTTATGAGAAGGTATTAGTTATAAGTATAACGTATTATGTAAATTTAATTTACCCGACTGGGAAACCAGGACTACTGGCGCAATAGACAGCTGCGATATCGCACCATCAAATACATATGTCTGGCATCTCCACTCACGCAGTAAGTATTTTCGTAACAACCACATTCGTGCGGGACTTACTTGATAATAGTGGATCTTTAGCTTAGCTTAGCTTTAGGTGGAGTAAAGATTTAGCGTTGTAAAACCTAGAGGCCGGGTCAAACAGATTAACTAATTTATGCAGATACCCTATCAGACTAAGTGAAGTTAGTGATAAAGGTCCTTAGTATAAGTGACTGTCAATTCAATGACGCATGTGAATATATGTCCTGCTTATTATTCTGCCTTTAAATAAGAAAAAAGAAATCTGCTTGTTCGGATTAATTCAATGTGACTTTTGTGCAAAAACTATCTTAGTAATTTTAGGTTTTTTTTATCAACATTGCAGTTGCACTGTGTCTTGAAAGAAGGTTAGGTCAGGTACATTTCACCGGGTAGAAAAGGAATTGTTGCTACGAGATCGTGATGCGAATAACAGACATAATAAGATGCAAGCCATTGTGAGAACACTCTGTATGAAAAAGCATCCTGTCTTAAAACTACATTTATCTACCGCCACATCTCAATCAAGTCGTTCCTTAATAGCAAAGCTCCGCGTAGGTGTACGGAAACGACCACATAAACACATAGATCGCTCTCGTGAATCTAAATCAATTTTATTGGTCCTCGCAACGCTACGCTCTCGTTAAGTAATTACGTGTTGTCCAGTTTAACAGGACCCGTCCGTGACGTCATAATTTGACAGCGACCAGGAAAAATGGTCACTTGACTATGGAGACAGAGGAGGCCGCTTATTTGCAACCCTCATTAAGTCGTTGCAGAAAATAGCACCTTGAACTTAAATTATAGTTTACTAGTTAATTTAATAAGATGCGTGTTTACTAATTTTAAAAGATGGTTATCCTGTATTATTGCTAAGTATACCGCACTCAGCCACTCCCAACGTCCGGCTATTACATAATTGAGATTTTTTTCAATATACCTATTATCCTTATGAAGGATATTTTAAATATTGAATCACACGAATGAAAATCTTATCCTACCTATTAAAACTTTATTGCATTTTAAACACAAACATGTAGTTTTTTTTCCAACTATTAAAATAATTTGGATAAAATTAAAAAAGACGAGTAGTCATCTGGTTACTGGTAAAATAACACCAACATTTTTGAGCTTCGCGCTTGTGCTCTACCTTCTTAGTTTTAACATACCTCCTCACACAGTTGGTATTAAATGTTGATATATTTATTCTCGGAGGCTGTCGGGTCGCGCTAAACTGGCCGCGTCCTAACTCCGGTCTGTATGATAATTTTTAAATCGACCGCGCCGATGAAAAATTGATTTCGACTGATACGCTTTTGATTATACGGTCGGCAGTGGTTCCGTACAATTATTTGGCCCCGAAATTGTTTGGGACAATCGGCGATCGGTTACGGGCCACTTATGGCCGGGTTAATAAAGCAATTTGGATGCTCCACCGTTTTTTGTCTTCTACCTGATGTGTTGGGCCGATTGTTGACACGTATTGTTAGTTGTACTATTAGTATACGAGTAGTATTGAGTTGTTTGACATTCCATTTTGTGTACATAAAATATAGTTACCTTCTAGTTGATTAAAATTTAACGATAGGCAAACTTTAATAACTGATTAGTAGGTATGTATTTACATTGTACTTAGTAGTAATAGGAACAAAGGAGGTAGAGCAGTAAACTGCTTAAACTTGTAGTATAAAACTCATACGATACAGTATTTAAAAAAACACAACATTAAGTCTTAGATTTATTCGGCAGTAAGATACTCAAATGACCCTTATAAAAGCCATGTTAGCATTCTAAGGTAGCATTTGAGTGCAAGACTTATTTGAATTAGAGACTCCTCAAGCCCCCAGCGACCACAATAACCGTCTCAAATATTGACACAGCTATTAGAAATAACGATATTCGAATGAAAATAACGTTATTATTACCGGCCAGTGTCCACCGCTCAAACCCTAAATTCAAAGCAGTTACATTTATCTTCGCGCCATTCCGCCGATGTTAAACAGTTCGCGCGCAAATGGTGCCATAAATCATAATAAGCATTAACAAGCGTCGTGTTGTGGAATCAGATCGTTGGTCTGTGGGCGTGCCCAGCTCGGGCTGGGGATTTGAGCTACATGAAGCTACAGAAAGAAAAACCTAGTGTTCCTGCACACTAGGTTTTTCTGTTTAGAACGTTTTAGGCGTGGTGTCAATTACTATGACTGGCTCGGTGGAACAGTGGTTAGTGACCCTGGCTGGCGGTTCCAAGAGTGGTGGGTTCGATTCCCACTCGGGACAAATATTTGTGTGATGAACATCGGTGTTTGTTCCGTGTCTGGGTGTGATCATGTATTTAAGTATGTATTTATAAATATATATATATGTATGTATATCAGTCTCTGACGCCCATAGTACAAGCTTTGCTTAGTTTGGGGTCAGATGACCGTGTGTGGAAATGTCCCAGTTAAAATAAATAAAATTAAAATAAAATGTAGTACTACTCAAAATGCTCTCAAGGCATTCATTCGGGTAAAGACTGGTTTATTCTTTTCTTTCATAGCTTTATGATTAGAGTCAAAACAAAGGATTTTCATATCCTTATGTTTTGATACTTGGTCAAGGATTCCGTCGGGTTTTTGTCATGGTCAGAGCTAAGGATGTGAGCTTCAGAAACTCTTTGCTTATAAAGTAGTAAGTACATGTTGATTTCCTTTACAATCAGACCGTTTGAAATTTGCTTACGAGGGTTAGAACTAGAAAATATTTAATGGTTTTAGTAGAAGTAAAATATTTAATTGTCGTTCCAGTATTCCCGTTACAGTATAACAACTTAATTTACGAATTTCACATAAATTGCCTGCTTCAGCGAAAATTTTACTTGAAAACGTTTTAATAGAATACAAATGAAATTCGTGACTGCCAAGAAAAATATGCCATAACTCAATTACAGCAGTATAACAGGAAATTAAATGTTCCCGAGAAAACGAAAGCTCCCTCACGGCATCAAGGCCGGTGGAAATTAAAATACCAATGTACCTTTGACTACTTAAAGGCAACTTAAGTTTGGCTGACTTTGGTTTGGTTGAGTTATGATACAAAAGGAATCCAATTGTAAACGACTTTCATTCGAGCAAGCTTAAACCAGGATATTGGTTAAGTAGAAACTCTAAATAGAAACAGTAATATGTTTTTCAAATAATGTACCTTAGTAAGTATAAGGTAAAATAATTCAATACAAACAATAAACTGTTTGTGCTTCAGCAGTTCCTACAACTGATCTCCACATTTGTATAAAGAGAAAATGGTACAAGGAAAGTAAATAGATAAAAGATATACAGTTTCAAATCAGACGGATTCCAACATTGAAATATTTAAATAATACAAAATTTTGGTCTTTTGGGTAGGTAAGTGATTATACCATGTTACTTACAGCGTGTTCACACCTAGCGATTTTTGGGCGATATCGCCGCGAGCTCGCAGCGTGCACGCGCGATCTCGCTGCGATATCGCCTCGCTAGCGAACAGGCACTATGACTAACTTTATCCCAAATTTGTACCGATCGGATTGGTGTACCGCTCCGAGTTACAAAATCTTATCTACACCTGAAAAAAAAAATTAGAAAGCGCTACACGCAGCCTCGTCTTTGCATACTTAAGTTTCGGCCTCACTCCAGTCGCACTAAGTACATTTTTAACTTTCAAACACGGCATCGGCGCGTCGGTAATTGAGTCATTACGGCGGCGGGATCATTCCACTTTGCCCCACCAGGCTGCCTCGCTGAAAAAGAAAAGATTGCCTTTTGCTTTCGTTGGGGCGGCTTGGTGGGGCAAGGCGGAATAAACCTGGCGCCGCCCGTAGAACCAAAAGGCGCGTTTCACTTGTCCGCGCTAACTGCCGATCGCCATGCCAACTAATGAATTTAAACACATTCTGTAATGTTTTGAATTTGGAATTGCCTATTATAATGCGCGAGGGCTTGCGCGAATTATTTTGCTTTTCAATTGAATGGTAAGCTCGTTAGGTATTTTGCAATTTTACGTAGCTAGGTTGAGTTTACCGGTTTTGAGTATTTTTGTTTGCTTTCTTTTTAATAACAGGAAAGTTCTTCAGTTTAACGTGCATTTATGTGTTATGCATCTATGATATAGCTTAACTGAGTGTTGCATCGTTAAATTGACATCCTGAGTTGTCATCATTTGGTCTGCATGAGATTACTCCAGCTAATTCTTTAGGATTCAGTATCTTTATGCACTTAACAGTTACTGTTTCCTATATAATTATCATTTTTCTTATGCATTAAATCAAATGAATCAATTAAATGAATGTCATTGTGCACTCGATGGAAACATAAAATAATATAATATTGAATGCGCAACATTCCGCATTCGATTTTACTAAATGAAAACCTCCGCAATACTCTGCAATTTGCAGGTACCCATATACCCCATAAAATAAAAAGTCATCAGTTAATACCAAATAGAAAAGAAGCAGTTTCATATACTATCTGATGATGATGACAAAATAATATATACCTATGTAGTAGCAGTTTACTTACGCAGTGAACAATTCTTGAACTGCCCATTTTCCTAATGTTCCGGGCCCGCGTGCTCTCGTCATCTGATAAGGACGCTCACAAAGCAGTAGAAAGTTGAAAGGGCCGATCCTGCAATTATAAAGGAATTAGCCCAAAAATTGCGCCTTCAATGGCCACAAATTGATATAATAAAATGTAGTATGGTTAGCGTTGGGCGCAGGGCGTAGGGGTGTCGATGGTTTCGTGTATTTCATTTTGTTTGCAGGTTTTTAAGCTATTGCATAGCTTTTATCGCGGGCTTTGAGCGCGGCGGCCAAACCAAGAAATTCCGTAACGAAAAAAACCTCACAATCGTCTAACGTCGTTTCGGTTCGGTAGACTTCGGCACGGTGTATGTGTGCGTGCGGTTAGACGTATTGTACGACTCTACGAAACTCGTACGAATCGAGACGAGCTGCTCCGAAATCGGACGATGCTATGCAATAGCTATACCGCGGCAGTCCCCGAGTGCCACACGTCTTTTTTATAATAGGAATGATTTTGTTAGCATAGTCTGATCACAGTGAGATGCTTGCGTTCGTCCGGGAGTTCGGTCTACAATTTTAAGGTGATATTTATTTAAATTAAAATTCTATCAAGTAATCTCACTTTGGTTCATCTATGTATCACTAAATAAACTGACTATGCTAGTTCGAGTAGGTATTTGGTAGTCTCTTGCGCCAATAGTCTTGGGTCTGATTCTCAACCGGGTCAAAATATTTGTGTGATGAACAGTGTCTGATCCGTGCCTATAGTCCATACCTTTGCTTCTGGTATACGTAACACAAGTGCTTAAGTAATATAGCTCCGAATCAGATAAAAATGTAGGTAAAGCGACGTTGTGCAATATTTTATTTAATCCCTTACTTAGTTAAAGAAGTAGAAAGCTCTTTAAAGCTCTCCAATAGAAAACTAAGCCTAGACTTTTAATGTAAAAGAAAATTGTTGTAAAATACAATTAATAAAGCGGTCCTTTAACCAACCCTACAGAAGGCTAAGGTGTCGCTCAATAATTAAGTGATTACGTTAGGAACGCGTGTCGGTGCGATTTGTATCACTGTTGCCATTAGCCGTCGAAACTACGCACGACTCCGACCCAGCCCTTATTGCAACCGAATAAAGTTCAAATTGGAATCATCGGTAGATTAGCTTAGTGAATGGTTAGAAGTTGAAAGGCGGACAAATGTTGTTTCTAAAAATAAGTTTGAATGTAACGAAATTAAAGTGTGGCAGTGGGCACACCATTTCGTTTATATATTTTGTGGGGGATTATGTAGTTGTTGTGTAGTTCGTCAGTCGTTTATTGTTAGATTGTAGTTGTTGACTAAGGAATAGGTGGCGTTTTTAGTTAGCGTCTTATGATAAAATTTTAGGAAGCTATTCGGTATCTTTAATTAATAGAGCTATCGGGAAAAGACGTTAATCCAAAATATATGTTCCTGAATGTTCATTCTCTATTCATTTTCGAGTTTACAGGTGGATTAATTGTCTTGAATACGTCCACACTCGTTAAATAGCGGATAAGTAAATAAATCTGCCAAACTGATAAACTTAACTAGAAACAGGTTTTACTTCATTATATTAACACGTTCATAATTCACCAAGTTGCTGAGTTTCAAACATGTAATTAATCATTAGTAATGATTGAGTGTTATAATTATAATATTAAACAATAAGTACACACGAACAGAGAGTGATAAATCTGACAGTCACTACAACAACGCATTTGATGAAGTAGGCCAGCTTAATTTTCACATAAATCTAACGGTTTGTTAGAGAACTTAAGAGCTCTTATCTAAAGTTATCCGCCAATTATATTTAGCAATGATATTTATCTGATAAACTACGAAATAGCATTATAAAGGTAGTGAAAAATTACAATGTCTACCCTATAATCTGCGGCGTTTAAAAACCTACACAATCCGGTAAATTGTAATGCTTCCTTATTTAAATTCTCACAGCCAGCAGTGATTAAGTGTTAGTAATTCACGAAATTAAACAAAGCAAGCCAGAACGATAAATTCAACTGTGGGTTAATAACACAATTAGACGCGTAGCCACCTACTCATTTACATTAATTTTTGTGTTTTAAATTGCTAGCTATGAAGGCTCAATTAAATTAATACCGATGTACAAGATCCCGTAAACCCATAGAGCATAAAATAAATAAAGCTCTATCATTTGAAGGTAAATATGTGAATACATTATAACGTGAAGTTACATGCCGTGAACAGAGCAGAGAACTACTACTTAAAGCATATAAGTCGCTAGGACAGCTAGTGACTTGATCCTCGTTTATCACGTTATTTTAACATTTTGGTCGCCCCCTGATGTTATATAGCCTAAAGCCTTCCTCGATAAATGGTTTATGGACAAAGAAATTTTCAATTCGAACGAGTAGGTCCTGGGATTAACACGTTCAAACAAACCTAGATTTTATTTTAAACTGTCATCAGAAAACTGAATTAGAAACTGTCCTGTCCAGATATTTACCATGTTGTTTTGTTTTATTAAGCTCCTGATATTTCGATTTTCGGCACTGTTGCAATCGCCATGCTCACGGGTGGCGCTGGCGCAAACCTAGATTTCTTGTTAAATGTTGCCTAGATTTCTTTAAATGCCGAAAACCTACTAACGCAACGAATATTAAGTATATGTATGTATGTATATTTTAATAACAACAAGAGACAACTAGTAAACATTTATTTAAATAAACATGGAGATGGTGTTATATTTCAATAAATTATAGTTGTTACACCGTTTAACTTCCGTACCAAGTCCTTCTGTGTATACTTATATGGAAACTTATTGTAGGTCATCGTAATTAAGCTCGCGCCATTAAACTACGGTTGAACGTATTTAAACACTGCAGCTTTACAGTTTAGAATATTAATATAAGCTATACATCAATCAGTTTCATGTCGAATCGTAAATTATTCACGTGGCGACGTTTTAAACATCCACTTTTTGACATATTTATGGTCCGAGCGTGGCGGTTAATGGATCAATATTGAGCATTCTCCACTTTTGCAGGTTACTCGTTGATGCAAAAACAGTAGGTTTTAAAAACATATAGTTTAGGTAAACAATTGTAAAAAAAAATAATTAAGATAACTCAAAATGCGTAAAAAACATTTCATGTATCGGGCATCATACAGGCAATACCAAACAAAATTACACATGTATGTACAAACTTATTCTTGCTAATCGTTAAACATAAGCGGTCATATTGAATAAGCTTTTTTTCGTATTGGGATGTTAAAGCCCAACCAAGAGGCAAACACGAGTATAATGCGCTGAATGCACAGCGTTTTACAGGTAAAATTGTTCCCTTTTATAAAGAATAAAAGGCCAGCGAAAGCCAACTTCAATATAGGCACTTTCCCCCATTCCGTGGAAGTAGAAAGACACGAATAAACAAATTACGTATGCAAATGAAGACGTTGGTCGGTTCGAATGAATCAATTCAGTTTTCATTTAGAGCAGCTATCGCGCCGTTATCTGCCGCCGACTGTAAAGCAATTAGTACGCGTCTTGGAAAAGCAGTTGGGCGCCATTTTAGCCTTAACTTTTTCGCGGAAAATGGCGGGGTGAGGTGTAGCTGTGTAGTTTATTGCGACGCGAGTTGTTATTTACATATTTATTAAAATTACGGAAAAAGATATTGAAATGGAAATATATTACATAAGATTTAAGAGCCTTGTAACTAAGTATTAATTCACAAAAACACAGAATGATGAATGGATCATTATTTTATATTATTTACTACATACATAAGCTACTCTAATATGTGAGAGCGCTGAGTTTATATCACAGAGCGTGGTACTTCTTTAAATATTCCTCTATAGTTAATCTTTGGCTTAATAAGTTGTAATTGGAAAAGATTGATTAAATGTGAGCTTAAAGAAAATGTTTTTGGGTAGATAGATAGATAGATTTCATATCAATCAAGTCCGGAATAGATTAAAGACAATTTTAAATAATAAGTATTTAGTATTATCCAAGCCTACACCTTAGGTTATAAATACTTATTATGTTCTCCTCCATTGTATTCCTTATGTAGTTTATACTCCTTATGTAGTAAAAATAAACATACTATAGAATGTACTATCATTGAAGTGTTAATTTCATGGAAGGTAAATTTCAAGAAACCCGTCATTCATTCAATGCAGTTTTATGAAATCATCGATCGACAAAATAAATATACTTAGTACTCCCTGTGGGCTAAACGCTGTATTTCGAGCCCGTTACTAACGTGGTCCGTGAATCGTGAATGTCCGTCTATAGTCTCATCTTGTCTATATTACAAATAAACGTACAGAATTAACTATCATTGAAGTGTTAATTTCATGAAGGATTAATTTCAAGAATTCATTCAATGCAGTGTTATTATTCATCATCATCATCAGCCCACTTTCATCCACTGCTGGACATAGGCCTCCCCAAATGCTCGCCACTGATATTAGATCATCGATCGACAAATATATTTAGTACTCCCTGTGAGCTAAACGCTGTATTTCGAGCCCGTGACCAACGTGGTCCGTGAAAGAGAACGTTGATAATCGTGAATGGCCGGAATTATCCGGCGGCTGCGCGGCGCTTTGACACCCGAGAGCCGTGTGATGACCACAGTCGTGCGCGTGCGCACAATGTTCCTGGTACGTTAATAAAAAAAGAAAATAAACACATGCCTGAAAAAAAAATCTGGTCCAAGTGTTCATTGCGACAATCTATGTGGTACTTATACTTATACGTAGTTAAATTTGAAATTGGAAGAGCACATTCATGCAAGCGCGAGGTTCAACACATGATATTGAGCTACCGCTGCGACCTTCGTCCTAAAACTTTGTGCCCAGTGGTTCAGTTTAGAGGTGAGAGCCATCCGCTCCCCGCAAGACCGGTGTTAAAATCGAGGCTACTTCAAGCCATCATCGTAAGTCTGTTAGGAAAAAAAAGAAGGTGGTTCAGTCACCAATATATATATGCGAATTTCTCCATCTCTCTACCCGTCTCTCTCAGCGCGTCAGCAAAAATACACAGGTCAGACTCTAGACTTTCACTGAAATAAGAAAGATCAACGGGCGGGAGACGTTTTGTCGGCCGGTTGCTGTTACCACCATACAGTTGCTTAAAATCCGCTAAGTGACTCTGACCTCTCTCGGTCAGGTCGTGTTCCGGGATCAGCACTGTACGAACCGGAGCCAGGGGGGACCATTGTTGCGGCAAGCGCTGGAACAGTAGAGTCTTAGCGGCGGTATGGTGCGGGCGAGGTGGGTCAGCCCGCCGGCCAGGGAGACCCGTAGAAACGGCGGTGGGGGGCCCTTCGGTCCGGCGGGCTGGCCAACTCCGACCAATACCAATGCGAGACTCCACTCTTTGACGTCCCCTTTCCCCGAGGGGTGTAACGGCCTTCAGGGTGAGTGCGACAGGCACAATATGGTATATTGTGCCTGTCGACCTTATATTTGGATCTCACTACCACTTACCATCAGGTGAAGTGAGGTCATCTTGTTAGCTTATTTTAAAAAAGATGTTCCTGCTTTACTGACGAAGATACCGGAAAATTTACTGACCGTGTTACAGCTGCCTCTCCTACTGCTGAATTGATTACTGCCTAAATTCTAATTATAGTGATATTACAAATTCTCTCTCTCCTTCTGTCGTGATTTTTGAGCCCTACGAAAGAGTTTAAATGAAATTTTATCTAGTAACTGAGGATCTAGGTTGACTCTAGGCTTTTAGCCTAGTACATAGCTTGTATGTCCTGTGTCCTGTTTTACAAGGGAGTAATATTTTGCGCGATATACGATTTCACGAGAACGGAGTTGCGCACGGAAAGCTAGTACATATATACGATTCAATATATAGTAAAAGAACACTTCCTAAGTAATAGTATTACGAAGAACAGCCTACCCATAATACCCAGCTCCACCCTGACGTCATGGGTCAATTGTAGGTACATACGCATGCATGATAGCTCGGATATAGATGATAACAAGTATGAAGCTGATTAAGTTGCGTTACTTTCGAACTTTCACGCGATCCATCCATCTCTGTAAGTTATTGCGACAAGCAGGGTTGCCAGCAAGGGAAGATAATCAAGATTATAAGTTGCCCTATTTATTTCTTAATAGTATAAATCATAATTGCGCAAGTTGTTCTTTAACAATTAGGTTATCTTCTAGGGTCTATATTGTTAAGGCCCGAATAGATTATTTTTTTACTTTTGCTATTAACCGTTCTTCTTATTTCTCGGGATCTTGAAGTCCTCCTCCTTCCTAAGAACTTTCATATAGTTGTTTATACTGAACATGATGTTTGTGTTAGTTAGTTTAGTCTTTACTGTTTAACAATTTTGACTCTATTTGACACGTATATTCGACTCCTAATATCTGTACTTATAGATTAAAATTTAGCTAACAAAAAGCTAACCTTTTAACAAAAACCATCAGGTTTTTGATTAGCAGGAACAGAACAGTTTTCAATGTTTATGATTGTTTGGTGAAGTATGCCTTCGTCAAGGAGAATTTGATCTATATTTGGTTTGTAATTACTTAAAATATGGCAGATATAGGTGTTATCTATAAATGTAGTAGATCTAAGGGCTAGTTTGATTACTTCTTCTCCAGGCAGCCCTGCGCAGGCACCGCTCAGCCACGATCGTTAGCGATTTCTGCTATTATGACCCATTTGTTTACGATATTAGCGCGCCTCTAATAGCCACGTATTTAGCCATCTCACTTACCCGAGCTAACTCACTCACTCACTCACGGAGTGATCATAACTCACTCACTGTGCACTTACGTAATAGCTCTCGAGCGAATGCTGGGAAAATACTTATGATTATTTTTGCTCTATTTTATTATTATCCTAATTTGATAAACTGCGCTGTTTAATGTTATTAGAGATCTGTTGTGTTTCCTTTTGACTCGTAAATCACGCTACACACGTTATACGTTGATTTCTTGTTTTATTTAAGTTGTATCTACTACTATTTATTTTCTGACTATAAGTTCTGACTTATAGAGTAGAGTAGAGTACCTACAGCGCCCGTAGTACAACTATTTCAGCAAGGATAAACCTTCTGCGAAATGTGTAATAGAGTGCATAAGTTTATTTGACCAATGTAGGCTCTGAATATCTACTTAGATAGAACTATGTTTCAGCTTAGAACGAAAACTTGTTTTGGAATGATCAAAGGAAGATACCATAGAATCTAATTATAAAAAACAAACTTGAGGTTTTAAATAAAAGAGAGTTTTGTGTTTATTTGTGTTATATTTTGATTCAATAAATTACTCACGTAACATACCTTTTTACATCTTACACAATGTGATAAACAATTTACATTTACAAATATCCATCTATCGTCTATTCGTGTCCGATTCAGTTAACTTAATTATTTTGTACCTAAAATATATTTCGGTCTACAAATGTACAAATATGAACGTTCGTAGAACAATAATAACATTTGCAATTGTCTGATAGCATTTGCTTTTCTTGTGAGAAGAAACCATTATGTATGTTTCTTTTGCTTTTTAGAGATCAACTTATTTATAATATTAAAAAGGGGCACCAAACGCAACCTTACAGATAAACTTTAAGGTCTAAATGCCAGAGGAAAATCACAAAATCTATAAACTCAACAGTATTACATTATGAATGGTGGATACGACTAAAATATATGCTGGGAACAATCTTCAATACAGCAAAACATTAAGACTTGTTGATATTTTGTCCATATGCCCTAGAAAACAATTATATCTAGTACACTTTACATATTTATTAAGTAATCTAATTGTTTGAACGAATCTTTTTGATTAGTATTCACTACATAATTGCAATTTGGTCATTACTAATTTTAGGTACATTCATACACTTTAAAAACTATAGACAAGGATTGCACCAAATAAAGATACTTATACAACTCAAAACAATTTACTGTGGGTAGTATGTATGTAAGTACTTATGTATGTGAACGTTAATAGAAACCGGAAGTCAATAAATAGGTTAATTTGTTTATTGATCGTACGACAAGTAAATACATTTAAAGTCTGTAAGTCTAGGACATTATTTTACAATAGCCATATAATAAATGAAATCTCTATTTTTTGAAGAGGAATAAACCTTTTCACAAAGTTGATTTTGATATAAATCAGAAAGAACTTGCTATATTCAGTCAACTTGAAAAGTAAGTTAATAATGTACCTAAGTATTTTAAGGGTTTCTTGTCCATATTGCTTCCAGGTGTAAATATGGATGAATCTGAATTTCAAATCAAATGTGTTTGCTTAGTGAATGTAGTAATATTTTCTTTTTTGATAATTATGTAGGTTATAGGTATATGATAAGAAAACTGAAAGTGTCCGGGATATTTACCATGTTGTTTTGTTTTAATGAGCTCCCGATATTTCCCGATATCCCGGACACTTTCAGTTTTCCAATGTGTGTAACCATGACAGTTTAAAATTATATAGGTATATGATCCGAGATAACCTTGAAGTATCACGGTGTGGTTACGAACATAATATTTTCTAGCAATCACAGCTGACGAGAAGCTCATAATAATAAGTAAAATGGACATTTTACGTGTCGGTGGGTCCAGACAATGGCGGCCATAGCCAATCGACTTGAACGCTGTGAGCCCGCGTTTAATTAGGGCTTTTACAACCGAACGGCTTTATGTACTAGGCCGTACACTTCTCAGAACTGAAAGTTAACTCAATCCACAATAATTAGAGTTGAAATACATACAATTAAGATCTGCGCCTGTTTTGATTGGTGTTTCGATCAGACCAATAATACTTATGTATGTAGAGCTTAAATTTAGTAGGTACAGCAATCAGAATGAAAAACTGAATATATGTTTAAGTAAATACATGTGTTTTTTTGGATAGGTACATTTTAGAAATCTGACACCCACAAAAAAAAATACTGACGCTTCTGTACTTATTGTGATGGCATTTATTAGCTGCAATGCTACATGTCAAAAATGGATTGCAAGTAGGTAAATAATTTAATTTAAAATCTGGTTACAAAGGTTATCGAAAACGCTGTTGCAAGCGTGTTGCTGCCTTTAAGTTGCAATAAACCGCCATATTGTTTTACTAATTGGTCCTTATCGGCGTCTCACATTACAACGTTCATTAATTCTCCTTATTTTACGACAGCCGATTGTGTTTCTTTTGCCGATCGTAATTGTGTTCAAGAAGTAATTTTAAAATTACACATGTGCGTTTCTCAGATGAGCTTCGTTTTGCGTGAGTCCTGCGTGTTAGATGGTATTATGTTACGGTCTAAGCTAATTTCTATTGGGTATCTATTTAGTTGATCAATTTATTTATTTGCGAGGAAAGGGTAATGTTGTGTATTAGGCACACTTCAGTATTAAGCAAAATATGAAGTATGTGAAAAGTAGAGTACTCTCTAAGGTAAACTGCTTGATTTGTAAAAGCAATTTGAAATCTGAATTTATGTCGTTTTTCAATCTCTAAACTCATGAAACTTCATGCCAGACTTATGAGCTTGCATTATAGACACATACGTATTTTTAAAATATTTAATAAATACATTTTCTTTCTTTCTTTCTTTCTAAAATACATAGAAAAATTACGCATCTTTAAGAAACAAAACCCGCCACGTTACAATGTAATTTGTGCAGTACAATATTCTCATTAACCCTACAAAAGACGCCCACAGTAATGAAACTATATACGCTCATTATCTTTAAGTAAGTGGATAGTTTGCGGAGTGTCGTTAAGAATACGCTGCAAAGAAATTATATTGTATTACAAATTGCAAAAGGATAATTACTAGTTCCTCTGCTAATAGGCCAATGGAGTATGCGCTCTGGCGGCCTCATTGTGCCAAGTGGATAATTATGATTCGATGCACATTGCACATTGCTTAACCCAGCAGTAGCCGTGTAAGTTAAACTGCCGCTACCTATAAAAACGATACGATAATGTTTTGTCGGCAGACAAAAAGTGTTGGCCGGCTACCGCTCATATCAAAGTTAAATGCTTAGTTTGACAGATATTAACCCTTTTAGTGCGAAGCTACTTATGGATGCCGCAATACTTATATACACAACAAAATAACTTGTACGTACGTACATATTTTGAGTCAGTTAAAATTTGGAGAAAGGTAAAACCTTCCTCCAAATTTTTTTCGTTTATATTTTTATTGCACATATTTTCAAGATCAATTTAAATTCACGTTCCTAGTAGTTTAGCTTACTATTCAAATTGACTGAATATAACTCTATTAAATTATATAATTGAAACTTATGTAATCCGATAGATAGTAGTTAATTACTAATACCTATACTCCATTCACTTTGGCGAGCGACAAAATGTAAACAAATCAAAAAATGATATTTTTATAGGTCGTCTTTGGAAAGAGTATAAATAATTAATGTTTTTTCATGAATAGCCATTAGCCATTATGTAAAAAAATATTTAAAAAACCAAGCTTATATGTACTAATAAGAAATATAAATGTTATATTTTAATGCTCAATTTATATGATATTTATTTGTAAATTTTCATTTTTTTTCTGTCAAAAGTATTTTGACAACGTAAGTTGACATAAAAAAGACCTAAATAAAAAACAATTCTCAAACTTCAGGCGGCCATTTTACTCAGCCGTTAAAGCTGTTGACGCGAGTGTGCATTTCCCTCATTTTGTTAATTTCTTATTCAGATTCCTTGTTTTAATTGTTACTGTTAAGTTTAAAGTAGTATTTTAATTGTTTTCTTTTGTTGTGGAATTGTTTTTCGTGGCTAAAATGTGTTGTGTTTGTTTTGTATTGTAGGTATCTACTCGTTTCATTATTTAAATGTTTGAGAGCCGTAGATTCATTGTTTACATTTTGTCGCTCGCCAAAATGAATGGAGAATAGATGATCATTTTTTTCAGTTTTGGAAGCTGGATATTTTCATTACCATTTATCGCAGTCGTTAGAAAGTAATTTCTTAATGTTCCAAATTGTATAAATAAATTAAGTACAATATTTACATTGTATATTAATAAACACTTAAGTACCTATACCAACAAATTCACAAGAGGAATATGAAATGCTCGTTAATTGTACGTTATAATTTTCCAGATATCATCGATCATTTTATGAAAAAGTAAAAAAACTTTATAAAAAACATTCAATTGTGATTTCCTTGAGTGAATAATTGTAAAATAAAAGTATTATATAAAGTAATGAAATATTTGAATAACTTATTTTATTTAAGTCCTCAGTCCAATAAAATCTAAGAATATCTTAAAACATATAACCTCCTTCTATTTTCGAAGTCGGTTAAAAAAATAAAATACCACATTATCAACAAACATAAGTTATAAAGTATTGCCCCGAATCGAATGTAGAATTACAGTATTAACAAGTGGAAAATAAATATGCCGGCAATCTATGTACACTACAACTATATAATACAAATCCTACGTCTAATATTCACACTGGATATGTCGTTAACTGGTATGTATCGCAGAAAATGAATCCATGACCATTCCAAACATTTGCGTTTTTTTAGAACATATTGCATGGTTCTGGAGTGGCTAAATTCAGTTTCCCCGCCCGTCCTATTAAGTCTTTATTACTGAAGCTGATTACAACTAATGATAATAACGATTTAAACGTTAAGCAAAGGAACATCTCACGAAATGCCTGTGTCACTGCGGGAACGGTGAGAGCCTCTATAGTCAATTCAGTTCGGACAGTCACTTTCACGTATTAAGCAGGGATTCTATACTGAAAGGGTTGTGTTTCCTGGCGCCCCCGTTCTTGGAGAGATCCTGTTCTGTGGCGGTGCCCCCGCCGCTCAGGTCCAAGGAGACTGCCCGCCCGGAGTCGAAGTCGAATTTGTCGAAGCCAGGTTGGAACTGCTTGAAGAAGGAAGGCTGTGGGTCAGGGAGGGGACTGAAGTTCCGTCCAGAGTGGGCGTCAGATGTGGAGCTGTCGGAGTTGTTGATGCCGTCAGCTCCTGACGGGGCGCGGAGGCGGCCTGACAGGGAGAAGTCTTCGGGTCCCGAGTCGTGGCAGGAGTCCCCTCCCACCACATCGATCATGCACTCCTCGCCGTCGTTGTCTCCGTCGGAGTCCGAGTACAGGCCGGTGTTCCGGTGCTGCGCCAGGTACTCCGCCTTCAGCGCCTCCAGGTCCACGGCGATGCCCTTCGCCCGCAGCTTCCTCGCTTGACGGTCGAGCGCTTTCGCCAGTTTCTTTCTTCTTCTCGCCCTGATGAAAAAATCATTAGGGCTTCATTAGTATAGAACCTAATAGCACGCTTGTAGGTTTTGATTATAACAAGTATTAATTTCCCGGTAAGCGTGCATTATGAGATTTATATGATAATTGGACGTGTAGCGTGAATTATGAAGCGTTAATGAGCTATGATTATAAAATTTAAATTCGACTTTTTACAAACATTTATGATTACGTGATTTATAGCACACTACATTGATAAGTATTTGATAATATTAATAGAATTTATAAAATTAAAATGCATGATCAAGATAAATAATGATTAAAACGGATATTAATAACCTTCTCAAATTGTGGAACTTTCACGGGTCGAATTATTTAAATAACCTACATCACTGCTGTAAATTAGAGACAACCAGATTTTTGAGGTTGGGATTTGTAACTGACATAAATACTAGTATTATGTCTTAAGAGACTGCTTGGAACTAATCAGATTTAACAACGTGGAAATTAATAGGTAGTTATAGTGATGTGATCTTGGCATTAAAAAGTTTCAATACTTTTTAAGGCAATCTAAAATCTAGCGATTTAATTTCGACCACTGTCCTCTCGAAAAACAAACTGAGATTCAAGTACAATTTAAAAAAATGACAGTCGGCAAGTCTGGCCCGGTGCTCGATCGTGAGATTCGAATTCGATTGAAAAACAAAAGACGGTCGGTAACACTTCCCTGATCCCAGCCGTGATATTCAAATACCGTTTAAAAAAACAAAAGACTGTCTTCAAGACTGACCTCATGACTGGCCATCGTTAAAAAAAAAGAAAAGAAAACACCGTTGCCGTCACGGTTTGGCATGTGAGTGGCTCACCTCTCGCGCGCGCGCAGCTCGTGCGGCGGTATCGGCTCCCCGGAACAGGACTGGGGGTGCGCGTTGTGCGCCGGCCGCCCGGGGCCCTTCTTCGTGTGCTCCTTCTTGCGCCACTTCGCTCGTCTGTTCTGGAACCAGACCTGGGGACAAGGAGATGTGGGTTTTAATTATATGTTACTAGAATCAACATCTCTTATTGTCGTCGTGGCGAGCATTTGGGGAGGTCTATGTCCAGCAGTGAACGAAAGTGGGCTGATGATGATGATTTTCGTCTATAGGTACGTCGTCTCTACCATTCTAACATTGTTCTTATTTAGGTACTTCTTTCTGTCAACGTCATAAGCAACCTTTTTCCTACATGATAATACACAACATCTTTAACTTGTTTTGTTTCCAAGAATGTTAGGAACAACAATGGTGTAAGTGTAGGTACAAAACCATGGAACAGACATACCTATGAATTTGGCAAGAAGTTTTGATATTCTATGTAGTACTACTGACCCCCCCTCGCTTCGGTTCTGGTGAATTATACATAAAAACCTTCCTCTGAAATCCCTCTATCTAAAAAAAAACCGCATCAAAATCCGTTGGGTAGTTTTAAAGATTTAAGCATACATAGGGACGGACAGATGCGGGAAGCGTCTTTGCTTTATACTATGTAGTGAATTGAAATCTTATATTACAAGAAACCACTATAATTTTTCTAATACACTCATTCCGCGATCAAGACACCACAGTGATCCAGCCCACGGTTTAGATCTCCTCAATAAAATAAAACCAAAAGGACGATTTAACTCATTAAAATCTATACCGCCACCATTAATACAGCCTGACGGACCAGCGGTGTCGAATGCGCGCACACGCCCCACACATTTGCATGGGACGCGCATTGAAATTTTAACGTCTCAATCAGGGATGTTGCGAATATCTGCATCCGCATCCGCATATGCGGAACATCCGCATCGATTTAGGCATCCGCATCCGCATCTGCATCCGCAAAAATCGATGCGGAGCTGATGCGGATGAGAATGTGTTGCAGGTCAGGAGTCCTGACCTGCACCACTATGCATACTTATCAGCTCCACCAGCCAGTGTTCCTAGTGAGCAATAATTATTTAGTAGCGCTGGGTTGATATACGACCCCTTGCGAAACAGACTGGATCCCGAAAAGGCAGCCATTCTACTTTTTATCAAATACAATGCTCTCTTATTTAAATTTAATTACTAAAATGTATAATTAGTTCTTAATAGTACTTGACTTGCTTCTTTATATAATGTAACCCAAGGTGTAAAAAAATGACCTGAAAAATTACTTACGTCGCGTGCGCTGTGAAAACTATTGATGCTAGAATAAAATCATTTACTACGACTTTTCAGAACTCTCCATTATCTACAAAAAGTGTCGCGACAGCATATGTCTAAATATTATAGTTATGTCACAGTAAGCGGTTCTTTCGGAAGTAAGTTCGGAAGTTCTTTCGGAAGATATCACGAACTTAAAAATGCAAGTATTAGAAAAAAGTCGCGTGGTTGCCACTTTGATTTTAACTTGAAGGAATTTTGAATTCGCTTTAAATTCGTTTCGTAGGTAAATTAGTACCTGATAATAAATATTATATTTTAATGTAATATTTTATATAGAGATAGAGGTATACCGAAGCGAAGCGAGGGCGGGTCGCTAGTAATAGATAAAGATATATAATTAGTGATTATTTGACTTGTCTTTTAAATTCTTCAGGTGGGAGACATTTTGTCGACCGGTTGCTGTTACCACCATACAGTTGTGTAAAACCCGCCAAGTGACTCTGACCTCTCTCGGTCAGGTCGCGTTCCGGGATCAGCACTGTACGAACCGGAGCCAGGGGGGACCATTGGTGCGGCAAGCGCCGGACCAGTGGAGTCTTAGCGGCGGTATTGTGCGGGCGGAGCGGGTCAGCCCGCCGGCCAGGGAGACCCGTAGACACGGAGGCCCTTCCGTCCGGCGGACTGGCCAACTCCGACCCGCACAGCTCAATACCAATGCGAGACTCCACGCCTTGTCTCGTTGTTGCCGCAGCAGTGGTCTCCTTTTTCACGGCTTTCAGGGTGAGTGCGACAGGCTCAATATGGTCTATTGTGCCTGTCGACCTCATATTTGGATCTCACTACCGCTTACCATCAGGTGGAGTGAGGTCATCTTGTTAGCCTCTCTATAAAAAAAAAAAAAAAATTTTTCTTACAAAACTTAAGATTTTGTAAAGATCCGCTTCCGCATCCGCATCCGCGGATGTTTGCCCCCTGGAATCCGCATCCGCATCCTCATCCGCGGATGTGAAAAAATCAGCATCCGCAACAACCCTGGTCTCAATCACGCCGTGCGCGCGCGCAGATTTTCTTCTACGCCGCTACATGAATACATTATTTAGTATGGATTATGCGCGCGTAAATCCTTTTATGGGGCCAATCTAATATCGATAGTTAGATCATTTTAGCACAGCCCTTTGAGATTAGTTTTAAAATAAAAAGCAATGAGGTATCTTAAGTGTTTAGATATTGAATACTGATCATGTATCAGTATTGGCATGCCCTGTAAGGCGTTATTGAAATAATAAATTGAAGTAAAGAAAACGTTCGGTTATTTAATTGGTTTGCTTCCACAATATTCACTACTAACTTGGTTGAAACCTGATTTGTTAGTGAATTTCGTACCTAATACTTATTAAAATTGATTTTATATATCTAACTGTATTATTATTACCTATTTTTCAATTATTTCATCATGATTATTCCTAGTTAACAAAGACATCAAAGCCTTGGCAGACAGTGAAATGAGTCCCGATTGTGAGTGGGCCGCGGCGAGGTCAGTTTAACGGCTGCCCATCGCGTTTTACTGCGAAATACGTATTTAACGACCCCGCACCCGGATTAATTTGGATTAATTTAATAAAATTAAACAAAACGCCTTTGCCGGGTCGGACATAATTACGCTGGGCCCATCAGCTGTAATGTTCGGACGATTACAAAGATCCCTTTATTTATCGCCGGTAAATTAATATGGCGGCCATTTTTTTTCGCGCGGAAAATTAAAAAGATAGTTACGCGGCTTCTGGTTAGCGGCAGAGGAATTCAATTTACTGAGCCTGATTAAGAATGCTAATTTAATAATGTCCCGTGGTGTCTTCATCGGACCCGGTCGTATGATATGAATATGTTTGGAGTGAACTTTAAGTTTGCTACTAATGAAATTATTGCATAATGTTGATCGGTATGTTGTTTTTTTGTGTAGGTACAGACAATTCGCTTACATTCTGCAGTAAGGATAACTCTAATTTATGTAAACTGAGTTCAGTTGTGACCATAACTTGGAGTGGATAGAAAATTGTTAAAATTAATTTGCCTTTCGACATTACACGGTTTGACTTTATTATTGTTTCAAAACATGAAAATGTTACTTCACGTTTTTTGCAAATATTTTTCCTAAGTGTTGAAATTGCCTTAGCTTTCATAAAAATCGCCTAGTGTACGTTCCAGTCACAATAGTTAATAGTGAAAAGTTTGATCTAGAACTTTGGTAGGTACTTATATTCTGTGCAAAAATCTAGCATTCATCAAAGTGCAACGCAAATGAATTAAATCTCTAGTTTATTTTTACATACAGTTCTTAATAAATTTTCATTAATACACTAATACCTATATATATATATCATGCGGTAATAAAAGTTAGCAGTCATTACATAGAGTTTCATAGATTAGATATTGACATTTCGGCTTATAGGTAAAATAATACATAATTTCTGCATATGGTATAACTATGCTATACTCGACCTGATCCATAGTAGATATGAAACAAAAAAATCCTTCTTGCCTTGCATCACTATTTACCTAACTGCGCAGAAGCGCGTGGCCAATTATGAGGTAAGCCTCAAGAAATTTTACTTAGCCGTTCCAAAACAATGGGTTCGCTTACAATGGCGGCGATAATTTACGGCGAATGTATTAATTCTGAATGTCTGATTAATCACGCGCTAGTTCGCTGCGTTGTGGCAGTTTCATTGTTAGATATATTTACTTTTGGTCTGTAGTTGATGGAGTGTTGATGTTTTAACTGGCTACGTTGTCCGCCAGACTTTTGAAATTTATTAGCGTGAAAAGAAAAAAATAATTATCTGTAGTCTGCTACCCATTGCAAAATATTAATACAAAACAGTAATTGTTTTAAATTAATGACCTAAAATGGAGCTAATATATTCTGCTGCTTAACTTAGGCACATACCTACCCATAGATTTGAAGCAACCTGTTTATATAGGCTGATAGGCTAGTCTAGTTTAAATATATCCGTAGGTATCACAAAAATACTATGTGTATAAAAATAATCAGAATGAAAACTTATCAAACATTTTAGTCCTGCATTTAAGAGTTAATGAGAGACACAACGTCTATAAACTACCATTAAAGTAAGTAAACTTTTGCAAGTACCCAATTTCATTTACCTTCACAGGCAAATTAAATTACTTGACTCAGCCAATAAGTAGGCATGGGGTCATACTTATTAAGTGCTTAACATCTCAGTTGGTACTCAATATGTAAATTGATTCAATTTTATGTCGCAAGCTACCTTTACCTCGGATTAATAATTTAAAATGCCAACCACAATAACGCGAAATAATTGTCGTAGTCGACTAAATACTGCTAAATATCTTATTTACGTGGGTTTATTTAAAACACTAAATCAAGTCCGTATCATAAACGTTTTAAGCTTCAGGATGTTTAGAACGTTTAGGACTGAAAATATATGTAGAAATATCGATTTCTTGGTGCAGTTACTACAATATTATAAAATATAATCTTGTGGTTAAATTGGGTTAAGTTTAATCTTTGAGAATATAATATGCTACAATCACGTTACTTTTTCAGTAGGTAATGGGAGAAAATAAGAAAAATATCATTAAATTAAACAAACTAATAGTAAGTTTTCACCAAACATTCGACAAGTGTCAAAATTCTAAACCGCCATAAAACAGCAATCTCTAAACAAAAAAGTGACACAGAATCAAAAGCGCACACCCTCAATCTTTTAAAAAGTCGGCGATAAAGGAATTCATACGAAAGACATTTGCGGGCCCGGCGCCCCGTTTGTGTCTCCCCGGTGTAAATAAGGCCTGATGCAGCGATACATCGACTTTCATTAGGGCGCTGTTTTCCGTTGCGAGAAAAACGATTTTCCCGCCCTTCGGATCGGCAAGCGGAAATAGCGCTGACTGAATTGGAAATGTAGTACAAGTTGTAGTCTTGTTTTGGTTTCCAGAAAACTTTATATTCATTAGAACCTCAAAATATATTAGAAAGAAAAATTTATTACGAAAAATTCATAGCCTGGCCCGTCTATAAATTCTTCTTAATTTAAATTATTAAAGTCTTATCAAGTCTTATTCAGTTCGAAACGTACCCTAAATTTATCAATTCTGCTCACATGGCTGTTTTCCATCTAATGACAACTTATTTATTAGAGGGAATTATACTTGCATAATTATCTATTTTAGTTTACAATTATTGTGAAATAGGTTGCATGACTACACGGGCCTTATTTATCGAAGATTCATGGTACGCTTTCCGTATAAACCTTAAGTAGAATCTCATGCGCTAGAAGGCGCTTAAATTGCTTTACTCCAGATGCAAACCAATTCTGCTGTCTCTTTTGTTTCACAGAACAAATTGATACGGGGATGTTGGTGTGATAGAGATAGATATAAATTTCACGTGCCGTGTTGGTCGTAAGGATCGCTAACTTAGCATTATTTTGAATAGGGCTGACAGCAATGGTATATAAATTATTATATTTAATACCCATTAATTTAAAGCTATCCATATAATTGAACTACCAATATTTCAGAATGATATCAATGTCGGATCAAGTGAGCAAAAACTCCTAGACCATTATCGGGATCTAATGAACTGGTAATATCACTTTTGCAATGAAGATGTAAGCGTCATAGAAAAAGAGGTCGTAAATCAGACAGGAACACTTGTATTTATGTCCGAGCCATATTTTGCTTCCATCTTGATATTAGCATGATTTATGTAACGATAGCATAAGCGGAACATGTATCTCATTAGAAACAGTAATTACAATAAATCACTTTAATATGAGGCATGTCTCGTTTAAAAGCAAGCGAAGCGAATTATTCACGCGCAGCAATTCGCCGGGGGCAGCCCTGCGAAGGCTCCATGTCTATCTTTTACCGCTAAGCCTAGGGCGGTAAAGTCGGCCCATGTTTGATAGCACCGCACTGAGCAAGACAACAACAACGATAGACCCTCCGCGGAAGAAAGGGACGCCCGAGATCCTTAAATTTTATATTCTATCCGCATTTTGTCGCCTAAGCGTTCCATTTAGTGTTCCATATTTAAACCTCGCGCCATTCTTTTTTCTTCTCAGCCGAGCGGAGAATGTAAGGCGATTTTCTATTTTTTTTTCTTTTAAGGGTGTACCCCGCCAGCGAATGTGTGCGGCATACTGATGTGTGCGCCCGACCGCCGACGCCTGTTAGGGAATGAAATTGGCATATAAATGTAAATTTTATGCTATGAATTTTAAAATGAAGTCGATACTTCCGCGCTTACGGCGGAGCGGGTGAGCCGTTTTCGCAAGTTTTACGTCAGCCAGGGATGAAATTAGATTAGAATACGCCACTTTTGGTAAAGTATGGGCCTTTAACGGCTTTCGGGGAACCCTCATGTAATATAAGATCTCAATCGTTCCCAGTTAGTCTTGAAATCCCCAACTTCTAAGTATATTGAATTAATAAAATGTTATATCGAAACGAATAAATCGTATAAGGCATCAATCTGTAGTTTTAAAGTCCATAAATACGGATCATATATGGGATTACGAAGAAGTACTTTATTATCGAAAATGGTTGGATATTGATTCGCCGTTAAAAAGAAGCAATAAAACAAACGGCCCCCATATTCCAAAAGAGCGCTTCGATAAGAAAATTGAGACGTCAAACGAACGAAACAAAATAGAGGAATCAGAGAACAGGAAAAAATCCACTTTACAGACGAAAACAAGTCACTTTAACTTTATTGAGTTGTAATCGAATTGTGACGTCCCTGCGAGCCTCGGCGGGCTTGAGGTCGGAGCGGCGGGATCTGCAGCCATCCTTATCTGACCCGCCCATTTAAATCTATGCTATTCAATCGTGCCGTCTCGCTCGCGTCCCAGGGGTGCCGGCGAGATTGCAATCTTTTGATTTATACCAACTATTAGGAGTGGTGCGGGATAGTCTGTCTCCGAAACGAGATCCTCTGCGATAGCGCGATACGATCGACGTTAGTACTGATTATAGGAATGGAATTACTTATAACATCGTTGTATTATTGCTGTAATAAATTGAAATATTGTAAATCGATGTATCGACTAACGAATCTGAGTGATATGATTTATTTAATTGGACACTGCTAGCTTTAATTAATCACTTCCTTTATATGCCATGTCCATTTTCAGGCGGTTATTTTGAGTCCTGTCTTGTACTTTATTTATTGTACAAGTAACGCCTTCCAGTCTACAAAATATGTAGTTGACGATTATATATTTAGATTTGTTATTAATGTATACAAAACACTACATTTAAATTCGCTATCGCAAGAGAGAGACGTTTATTCATCCCAATTTTGATAGCAACCATAAGCCAAAAGTATTCAAAATTCTTCCTATACGTACACAAGCTTCCATCACACATGTATTTACCCCCAATTTGTAGATAGCCGGGTCCAGCAAAAAGAAGGTTTTGGTCCAAATAAATGAGGGCACCGCGCCCTTACGGCTCGCAAGGCTAAGCGGCCTGTGGGGAGTTGCGGCCGCAACTTTTTGCGATGCCGTCTGATAATACTGTTTCGGATGACCACCGTTTTGCTGCAAATCGATAGCTCTTATTGAGCCGGGATGATATTGTTCAATCGAATGTCCGGTTTGATGCTAAAGGAACTGCTGTTGATACGTTTTAATCGAGTTTTATGGAATAGTGTCAGGTATCGTGAGTTTTTAGGGTTCCTAGCTAGCACTACAGTTATCTACTGCAATTCCAAAAGTTCGAATAATATGTTAGTTATTTGTATTTTAATCATTATATTTAAAAGTCATAAAAACATTACAAAGTCCCTTTAGATAGTGCTTATAAAAAAAGAAGCACACAAACCATTGGTTTATGTAATACAAAGAAGAAAAAAATATATAGCGGCTAATAATTCAAACATACGCCGAAGCTACCGTACATAACACATAACAGTGTTCCGTTGAAAGATTCACGGTTTAATTGTAGATCGGCATCGGTTGACGCCTGCAATTACTCCGGTCGCAAACATGGCGGACGCCACTAAGGCTGCGGGTACATAGCCGGCTACGGCGATTCTTATTTGAATCTCTGACTGTAGAGCGGGTTAGATGTATTCGCTGTAATGTAGTCTCAGCCTAAACGGAATTGAGACGTTACGCGGCTCTACCAGCCCTTTCGTCACACGCTAAATATACTTAATAACCGAGGCACAAAGGGCTTAACACCCGCGTCTAACGGCTGTTAGGACTGCTGGATCTTGATGAGTCGAGAGCTATTTATGGGATACTAAACTTTTGATGGCACTGTAAAATATTGTAACTCGATTTGGTATCGATGACTAAATACAAAATCTGAACTCTACACTCTATACAGTCTATATTTTAATTATACGTACGATTGTTCATGCTCCCGTGACACAGAATAATTAAATTAGTGAGAAATTAATGATTATTGTTTTTTTTTCATTTCATTTTTTGACTCTTCTTCCTGATAACAGGGGAACGGATATAGGAGACTAAACCTGGTTTCAATTGAATTTACAATAATTTCGGGTACAAATTGTTTTTGTTCACCAATTAGGTACACAGACATTTTGTTATAATTGATATATGAGGGAGGAAACTTGACCGTTTTCTTAGCGCGCCCGCTGCTCTTAGTCGTTACGGGATATAACATTAGGAGTGTATAATGAAAACAAAAGGTTCTAAGGGCACGTCAGTCATTCATAATTTAGCTGTTGGCCTATGATAGGCGCTTCCGGCCGTCAGGCGCACTAGTTATTTTTGTGTTGGCACCGCGCTAACGCTCCGAACAATCCACTCTATCGTTTTGTCACGGAAACGTGTCAAATTAGCGACAGTATTAACGGTGCGTGTAAATACAGCGATTTGGAGTAGGAAACTTTTGTAATGTTTTACAATTGACGCAAGATAAATTGGCTGGGGGAAAATGGACCTTACAACTTTCATAATATGATTTTACTTTCAGTAGTAGAGTCAATCCTAATTTAAAATTTGGAGTGGATTAAAACAAAGATGGTGAAATAGGCATTTACCTATCTGTGAAAAATTCGAACGACGGAACACGAACATCTCATATTATGAGAGAGACGAGTATCTCTTATCTGAACCCGCTTACCATCAGGTTGAGTAAGTTCATCCTGGTCATCGGAATGTGGTTAAAAATAAGTTCAATATCTACAAAAGCATAAAAAGGCAAAATAAAAATAGTACTCACGGCGACTCTGCTCTCCTTCAAGTCCAGTCTCATGGCGAGGGCTTCCCTCATGAACACGTCAGGGTAGTGGGAAGCCAGGAAGGCCCGCTCCAACTCCTCCAATTGCCAGGAGTTGAAGTTGGTGCGGGAGCGTCTGCGCTTGCCACTGTCACCGTCGTCGTCGCCTACGCCACCTGGCGGGGAAGAACGGAGGTTAGATACTTCATCATCATCATTATTATCATCATTGTCATCGTTTTATTTCAACCACAAAAGCGTTATCGACAATATTTTGTAAAGTTCTTGTTTTGTCTTCTTGAGGGCAAAGGAACTTGAAGGATATGATAGTATTTTCTTTATTTCACACACATCAGGCTCAATAGGTTTTATTATACTTATAGGTAGAGTGAGGTTATAATGACCTAAATTATAATACAAATTTTAAAAAAATATATGTAGAATCTATTGGGCTCAACAATTTATAAAATGTTATAGGAGTTGTAATGCTCTTTTACGAAATAGGAACAGGCATACACTTACAACCTAGTGCACAAATAAGACAGTTATTAATGTATCGTAAAGAAATACTCCGTCTTAACTTCAGTGGCAAACCAAGTCAGTTAATTACTTAAGCGTCTAAACCCTATTTAGACGGTCAAGTCAATCACCAATCAATTTAAACCAAAATCGTTAACGAGCTTATTCTTAGAACTAACACGGAACAAAAAGGCAAACAAAACACAATAACCGAACCGCAGTATCGAAATGAGGAAGACATAACCGTAAAAAGTGCGGCAACAAAGTCAATTTGGACAATTCCTCAGTCGTTAAACCGACCCGCGACCAGGGGCTCATAAAAAAGAGATAATCTCCTACAAACCGTCAGAGCAAGTTTTTGAAAATAGAATATAATTTCTAATTTTCTCCCGGTGATTTTAATTAAAAATGGTCCCCAGAGAGCGGGACGGACGATCGCCCCGGGCCGGGGAGGGAAAGGGACGGCTATAAATTACGCAGCTCGCTCTCTGAGGGGCTAAATAAATTAGAAGTGATTAAGAGGTACCGCGCTTCTGTACGTTTGAACATGTCATTATTTTGTTGGTGTAATTCGTTGAAACATGAACAAGTGATTAGGCGGGCACAATAAAATGATGTTAGGTGAGTTAATGATATTGGAGAGGCTCTTATTACGGATTGATAGTCATTCTGAAGAGTAATCTATTATATCTACCGTGAAATGACTACGCGTTAATGCTCTTTCAATCTGTTTGGAATCATCGCGGTACATTAAATGTAAATGTGGGTCTAAGTACTATAAGAAGTGTTTGGATCCAATTATTTTTCTGGGTTAACTTCTTTAATTAGGTGGGTAAAATTTTATCAGAACTTATCTGTTACAGCATATATGACAGTTCTAATAAGTCAAACTCTATCTTTTATCCAGGGTAAGTAAAAGAGCTTAAATTCGAAATAACTTGGTGCCTGAGCTTTTGACCTACTTAGTTAACAAGCACATAGAGTTTCAATTCCCCCAGAAAAACTAACATTTTGCTTTAAAAATTACTTTGTTCGAGATTAATCAAATCTGACCGCTGTTACGCAGCCTTAAGAGAAAATGTTAAATTACCCGTGAGCGAGCGAGATAGCACAGTTTATTGAAGGGTGTGAGAGGGACGAGTATGGTTATTGTATTAAAACAAACGACCGCCTTGGGCCCACAGGAACAGTTTTGGCGCGCTTTAATTTAGTCTGTTCAATGTTTTAATGTCAGGGGGGGGGGGGACTTACTAAGTATCTATTTGAGGGTTGTACGGCGAAGTTAATAAATTTCAACGGTTGATCATTCGAGGTTGTTTTGGAGTTGGGATCGTTGCTATGGAAACGGTGGTGAAATTACGTACGGATTTGCTTATCTTCAAAGAAAACTTCCCGATTAGCAACAAAACGAATCAGGAAATTATCATTTTATATACAAAACTCACTCTGAAATAGTTAAAAGTAAACAACCTAGGATTGGACACTTATTGTAGCAGTGTTCGTAGGCATAGCCCAAGTCACATTAAACTACCCTATTTGCTTATTATATTTGGACTTAATGTATGAACTAAAGTCTAAACAATTTCAAAGGACATTATTCTAACCGAGATTGTTCATAAACGTAATCTGACATCTTAACAAAACAATAGAACAACGTAAAACAATAAACGAACATAAGAATCCTATAAAAAGATTCATCATCCCGGAATAGAGGCAGACAATATTTTTATTTTATTCATAGAGTTGCTATCGCCCACATCAGCTATAATTAAGCTCATATTCAATGGAAACATTTTTACTGAGACTTATTTTATATTTCTATTACCCAAAGGGGAACGGGAGTTTGGGACGGAGATATAATTTATAGGTTATATTCGAGATTGTATCTTTATTTGCCTTGTCTATGGCAACTTTATTAGCTCTTGGGGTTACGAGACAATTGCTTATTTAAGGCTGGCAATTCTCTGTAGAACATCGAATTATTAAATGGTTTTTGGTTAAAATTTTAACTAAGACCACTTTATCGTCTTAAAATATTCTGAAAGGAAAAAAGAAACAATATCTTTCTTTCGTTGTATCTCGATGAAGTGAAGTATCGCGTAGCAGATTTACCACTTAGGAAAACTTATTTTCAATCAAAGAGTTTTTAGAATAATGCTGTAAAACGATAAAACTAAACAAATTATAATCTTCTTTATGTTAAGTTGTGAGGTAATTCCATGAACGTTTGATTAGGTACTTGACGTTTTCTTTCGGCCGTTCAGCCACATTGACGAGTCAAAAGAATTTAAACCGAATAAAACAAGCGCTTTAAAACACAGTCCGTCGCATTGCTTTATAATTTCATTATTCCGAGAATCAATATCTCGATCGCGGGGCGGACTCGGGTGTAAAGATTCGGTAAATTTCGCCAATAATAATGTACCGTTGTAACCACCTAATAGCACACTGTGCATGCGGTTAAGGTATAGCCGAACCGATAATTTCGGTACTTGGCGCAACACTATCTCGCCAAGAGAGCTGTTCCTTTTTCATCTGTAAGTGTACGGGATAAGGTTGAATATTGATTATGCTCGTTTGACAGGTTGGGTAATTTGTCTTGTACCCGTGTGTTCCCGTAATGTTCACACTATATCGATCGTCGATTGTCGTTTTCGGGAACCGATTAAAATAGGCGTAGAGGGTGTGGGTACATCGAATGCGCTGGTTTGCTCGATGATAATTGGCTGGCGTGGGTGCCGGCGGCGACCGGCGACCAGACAAGTCACTAGGCATGCTGTCAATTACCAGCCGGCTAATTGATTCGCATTTTGTAACAGATAATTGCACGGCTAGAAAAAATATTGCGTGGCTGATAAAATGACGTATCGCCAGTCTATTTGCATTCCAAATCGATTATAGTTGATCGAGTCTGATAATAAACAGTTACAGCCAAATGATAAATCTCTACGGTTCTAGTGCAAGCACTGCTTAGAAATGGATAATCAATGCTAACGAGATTATTACAGGAAATGCTATACGGATAAATCGTAAGCTACTTTACACCTATCTAGATTATTTTTAGAAATTGTTCAATAGATCAATCTTAATCAGACAAAACATTGTTTGGTGGTAGTCAAAACAAAATTAAGACGACTATTGGCATTGACTTTTTGAAGAAACTTCAAAACTTAAGCCAAAACAAAAGTAAAAAGGTCCGTATTCAGTTTTCGACAAGTCCCCACCAGGCGTGCTCCGCGGGTCGGCCGCGCTGTAATTTGCCCGCGATCCCGGGAAATTAATTTCCGAAATCACCGGCAATAATAAAGTTATAATTTTGGCCTGAATAGGTACCTCGCTGCGTGGACAAGCGACCTGGCTGGGCCGGACTTGGGCAAAAAGACGAAGTCTGTTAGGTACTCCTTTTTTTCGCATTCCGTAGTCACTAATGGCGGTGATTAAGGGCTGCTGCTGTTGGGCGAGCCATCTAACTGGCAGTAATCAGATAATCTGTTAAGTATCATTGGTCCACTTGCTACGAGACTTATAGTCATATAACTTAATTATATATTACAAGCCATTTAGATGTTTAAGAAAATACTTATTTGAAATTTCAATCGTAAATGTTACTTTCGCATTAAGAAACTTGGAATGTTGTTTAATTATATTATTTACGTTTAGCCTCCGATTTATTGACAGTTTTGAATAAACATATAAAAACTTCCCATGTGCGCAAAAATACCAACCCTCGTAACGTGTTTATACTTTTTTAGGTACCGGTTTTTTTGTAGAAGGACTTATGATGACGTATAAAATCCAAACAATTGCTCATTGAATTTCCCAAGTCCGTCACTGTCCCCTGCGATGAATGAAGACATCAGCCACAGCAAATGGCTCTATAATAATATAATGCGAGTCGCGATTCCGCAGAATGCACCGGCTTTAATAGAATGTATTGGATGACACCGTTATTGTGGGCAATAAGCGCTTTTACGACAATCCGGTTGACTGTTATCGTACCTGAATTGATTACGTTTAAGTAATAAAAGTCTGCGACGGTAAATATATACGGTTTGAAAGAAATGGACTTGTTCGATACGAAGGTAATAGAATTGTCTTTATGACCAGGAACGGTTTATAAGCGACCTGCCTAGTCTGACTGCGTGTTTAGTGTTTTATATTTAGGCATTCTTTCTATGGGGTAGTTAGGTAGAGTCTATAGATTAGGCATATTTTTCCGAAATGATTATGTTCTTAAAAGATGACAGGTGGAACACAATTTAAAGTATATATATAATTGCTAAACTTTATCCGAACCAACAAGCCACGAATTTGACTCTTATATTACTGACGTTTTTATATTAATTTAATTAGCTCACTAGTTTTCCTGTGCTTGAAGGTAAGCTGACTCAATTCGCCTTCCTAAATGACTTATGATAAAACATAATCTTCAGAATCGTTCATACAAAAGATACCATATTAAAAAAGGATGGAACACGAGTGCTGGTAAAAAGTAGCAATTTAAATTTAATATAAAAATATATGTAGAGTCCGGCCCTGTGTCGCAGAGCGTATGAAGACATCGGGCTCCATTAACGGCTGCTGTTCCGCGAAACGCCCAGCTAATTGAATAGTTCCTCGTACGCCGCGGTCACTGCATGAAATATGACTTATTGAGATGTTGCCGGTTTGCAAAAATGCACCGGACGATACACTCACAGACAGTGCGAAGAGATTGTTCGATGATGGCTTTGTTGTCGATGATAGCAACTTTAAAGCCTTAAAGTCGGCCATATAGCTTGGTGGAATAGGAAAATCTATAAATTTACTACTTACCGACAGACTGCGCCAAGCCAAGAGATATGTTATTTTAATCAACAAACAGCGACACACAAGTTAATTGACAGTACTTATACATACTTACGCCGCAAATGTTATCCTTTCGTATAATTACAACCCGCTATAATGGCCCATCATTAGAGGGACTTTTGAAGTTATTACCAATATACATATCATTTTAAAGTATTAAACCCACATTCAAGGAATACATTAACCAATTTTCCTTATGAGAATAACATAAGGTTGAAATTGCGATGGTGTTTTACGACAATTTTCCCAATGAATTCGCGTTAGTTTCATTTCTATAATGTTTTTATGTTTGAAACCAGCATTTTTATGCCTTAAAGTGTGAAGGGAGCACGTAATTGCTTAATAAACGTAACAGTACTTAACTAGAATGGCTTGCGATTAAATAAATTAGTTATTTGACAGGAAAATTGTTTGTCACGCTCTTATGGCTGCGTTTGGAAAAGAACAACAACAAAAAGGTTAGGCGATCGAGAAATATTAATTACAGCGTGCATATAAAAGTAATGCTTGTGTGCATCCATTTTTATTAATCTTATAGCAAGTGTTTAACTTTGAAAAACACGGTTTTAATTAATATCTTGATGCAAACAGTTAATAAATGTGTATCATGGTACCGATAGAAAGTTATTGAACTCACAGCACCATTACTGAGTCAGTGTAAATTCATAAAGTAGAAGATAAAGAAAAAAAAAATTAGATTTGATTGAAACGCTTTCATTTCAAATCTTATCTTGATGTTATTAAAGTATTGAAAATATTTTTACTGTATAAATTGTGTGAAAAGTAAATCAGGTATTATATTTTCCATAACTTCAAGATCATTATGAAATAAAAGTCAAGCTTCAATTTCAGTTTAAGATTTTAATAAATTGCATCCAAAGCGCAAAAATGAATTCTCTTCTCATTTATTTTTCAATCAAATTGTATTTTTAGAAATGTTACAACATTACGTTGCAAATCGAACGAAGATCAATCATAAATGATAATTATAGACAATCCTAATAGCCTCTCGTACCACAAGGTGTAAAAACATAACATTTAAGAAAACAATATGGTTATTGACTCGGTCACGCTGCGAACGCGCGAGTAATGACGGCCTATTACGCCGATTGAATCGTTCCCACCGTAAATTGGTAAATCAATCGTTTTTAATTAATAATACTGCCCAATTTGTACGCGCAAAAATTACTTACTTACATGTAGTTGTACGTTTGATGTGGTTTAATGAGGTGAGCAGAATCGTTTTTTTTTAAATGTATATGTATTTATGAGTTAATGAGTTTGGATTATGTGAGTTGAAGGTTGGCGTTTGTTCTCACGTCCTCCACTATCCAATAAAATTGAAAGAAAATCAAATGGCTGATCAAAAAATTAAAGGCAAGCCTTTTTATTAGGTAACGTGTAAAATTTCTAATTTATGTTATTTCTTTGCTTGTGAAAAAACATTTGATGTAAAATATGTTGAATTACAGTCTAACTATTTAGCGACAATTTTTTCAACCTATTAACTGTAAAAATCATGCTAAAAAATCGGACAAATCGCTTTACGAATTTAAATAGAATAAATACAGACAACCATTTTATTAATTGTTTAATGTCGGGAAACAACACGGTACCAAATCGTGAATATGATATGTATCTACCGAAAAATAGGTAAATAAGAACGATATATTTTTATCGATATTATTCCAAGTAGTCAATCGACAATTCGACGTCATGGCCGTCCCTACTACACGAGATGATGTCTTTCCTCCCGGGACTAATCCCCAATAATGATTACATCACCTACACAGCTGTGTGTTTACACGAAGATTAATTCGCAAGTCAATTACACTGTAGGTACAGACCGATATTGAGGGAATTCAGAAGCACAGCATGAATTGTAAACTATTTTGATTAGGGAACTTCAGCTTCCCAAATCTGTTTACTTCCATACTATGAGTAGGTGGCCTATAAATACAGAGATATCTTGTATTATTTATTTGCTTGAGGGGTTTAATAAAATATCGGTAAGGTATAGGTATGGATTAGAAAATAATTTTCCTACTAAGTTATATGTATTTATTTCAACGAAATATATCCAATCGAACCAGGGACACCATTTATAAGTATGAACGTCATTCGGCAGCAGCGGACCCCGGTTCCGCAAGGATGCAACCGGAAAACGCGAAGATGATGATGAACGTCTATTAGCATTCATAAATATAAAAGGCAGAAAAAATACCGTTAGACTAAATTTTTAATCGTAACTTGTCTTAATTTGTTATAGTTTTTTTCTTCCAACACAGTCTAAACGCTGTTTCTATTTTATCTACTCTACTGCATAGGAAAATAAATCGGAATTTTGTTTGTAGGCTAGAAAGTTGTAATAAAGACATGCTAAAACTGACTTATAATACAATGTAGCGTTTCTATATCCTATCCGAGATAGACCCTACAAAGTACTTACTAGAAAAAAAGCCCAAACGATTTGCAATTCATAACATGTCAAAGTTCGCGTTGTGCGCAGGCGGCGGTCCCTAGGGAGCGATACGTCACGACCCGTGCCCACTAGTGGGGGTGGGGAGTGGGCTAGTCGGGGCCTGTAGCGGGACGGCTAATTCCATCGTCGTCTGATTCGAATATTGGCTAATATTCTTTTGTTTGATGACGTGATTACTTAGTGTATGAGTAGTTGATTCGTGTATTGGTGATTTAACAATTGCTCTATCTTAGATAAATATTTGTGTTAAAGATTGTGTAACTGAAAGTGTTGTGTAGAACTGTTTGTTAAGCGTGTTAGTTTGCTTTAGATGACCTATGATGACCTATGACTACCTATGTTTTATTTGGTTATATTGTCGTTAACTTTATTGACTACCCAACTCATCCAGAGTTGGGTAGTCAATAAAGTTAACGAATAGACTACAAGAACATAGTAATATTGTACTTATAAGTTATAAGTACTTATCTATTTATCAATTAATTTTGTGATTATAAAGTAAAAAATGACGTTGTCGTTATTTCGGTTAGCCAAACAGCCCTTATTTCCTAAACCAAACAAAAACAACACAATTATAATCTGATAAGTACAAAGACCCTTCAGGAAAAACAACCAGACGCGAGAAGCCACGTCCACATTTTATGCAGCAAACATTTTTATAGACATTCTTATGTTTGCTTATTTGCAACGTCAACTCTGGTAGCTTATCACACCCGGCAGCGGTTGTTGCACTTTAGTCTTTATGTTTAAGGCAATAAAGGTGTTAGGAGTGGAGGCGGCGCGGCCACAGTCGGTCTGATTTATCCCTCCCTAGGGAGTGTTCCACATTGTTTTATAATAAGCCCGACAATAGATTACACGCACGTCTGAGCAGTTGTGAACACACATTTGTGTTCATTATGCTACGCCTTCAACTTAGTTATGAGGCGGTAATCCTGTGTTTGCTGTAGGTGTGTTGTCTAGCTGAGCCAGCCAGTGTTGGACGTATGATGTTCTGTTTTAAGCATATAACATATACTTTGAATACCAAATATCAATGAATTTCAGTAGATTGGGCATGATAGCACGACAGACAAATTTATTTTCTTATTTATGATATGATAAGGATTTGAAAACATTTGTAAATTTGGAAAAAATCGTATGCTTTCTATGCAATAAACTCTATGTAACTATTTTTGTTGGTTCTGCTAACAACAAATGTTAAAATATTTGATAAATTAGACTAGTCAAGTGATGCATTGATTTTATTTAAAATAATAATACAATATAATGGTTTTAACTGCCCATGTTAAAATAAATAAATGTTAAGTTTTTTACAAAGCCATAACACTTTTATTTAGCACTAATAAAAAACCATCTAAAAAGGGTACATAATCGTCACGCTAATAGTTAACATACACATTACACCTCTTTCTCCAAAGTCGGCTAAACATATCACCGCACCAAAACGGTTACACACATGAACATCGCAAGAGTCTCCCCGCATCCGGGGTGCATGGCGCAACTCGCTAGATTTATAGTCGTTATTATCTCGTCTGCCCTCGGAGATGCCTCTATGTCGGCTGCTATTATGATTACTGTATCAAATAGTGCCACTTTAGTTGTTTCTATGGCTCAATCGATACTTAATATAGTGCGAAGATGTACGGCTTTAGAAGGATGAGACAAACTTTCTTCTTTTCTTCTTTAGTCTGAAGATAAAACATATGCGGTTCGGATTTGTTTGACTTATTTTCGATTCCTTCTTTTGAAATAATTACTGTACAAATAGTTTGTTTCGATGGCTCAGTCCATACTTAATATAGTGCGAAGCATAGTGTGGTTTTAAAAGGAAGAGACAAACTTTTTGATCAGAAAACAACATTTCCTTCTTTACAAATGCTTTCATTTTAGTAAAAAAAAATCGTCAAAAAAATAATTAGTTTAAATTAAATATGACCTCACCATTTTTATATTAAAACATGATTTTTAATTTGATGCACGCACGAAGTTTTCAATACATTTGTACCAAAATGACAATCATTAATACCCTTATCAATCTAATGTCTTTATAACTGCTACAAAATGATAGCTAACATTAGCCATCAATTAAGACATGATTGTAATGTAAAAGTCGCCTTTTAAAAGTCCGTCGTTTTCATCATATAATTGTCCCCACACAATGAGCTTTTACATACGGACGCTTTACACGAACGAACAACATTAATTTAATCAAATTGTGACTTACCATTAGCTTTATGATACCACCAGGTTTAACTGTTTCTACTAAATATCCTATTCAAATGGATATTAGTTCTTTTATTAGATGATCGTAATTATTAGATTGTAGATAATAATTTTATTTAAATCATAATATCTACATAATAATTTATATGAGTGTATGTTAATTATAAAAAATGATTTTTTTTTATTTACATAAATGAAGATTATTTGAATATACACCGTGAAATTTTAGTGGTTGTTTTCCCGCAGTAAAATGATTCTATCTTAGTAGTACAAAAGATGTGTGCAGTTCTTTTTTGGTAAAATCAATAAATGCCGGTTTTACGAAAGGTTTAACCGTAACTCGAAAACACGTTCGAGCCGCTTTATGACTTAGGGTGTAGAGCTTCTTTAGCTTTAAGCATCGATTTCATGCGGCAAGCAGTACCTGAATACGTCACATCTTCAAAAACAACGATAGCTTCTCTCGTTTTCGAGTTGGAAAATTATTATTCTGAAAAATCGGAAAAAAAAATTTTTTTTTCGAGGAATAATTTGCATGATTCGATAGTATTACTAAAGGCAAGTCGTTCTGCCACGGGAAAACAACCACTAAAATTTCACGGTGTATCTACACCATATCATCCCATTTACTATTAATCTATCTAGATTAATAGTAAATGGGATGATATACCTAACATTGCTTACTCAACTTTTGACATTAAGTACTTCAATCAAATGTTTCAAGTTAGGATAGGCCGTATAGACCTAAATAAAATGAACTATGAAAAATGACAAAACAACAACAACTTCAAAATACAAGCAATCCGCCAACACCAACAAAAAAGGTCTCAAACTCGTTACAACGAAAAGCACAGCCAGTCCAAACAGGGTAATTCCGACCCGTCTAACCGTCAATATTTGTGTTAGAATTAACCCCTAAACATCAAGTACCAGTGCAAAGTGACCCAAATCCTAACGTTTCCCTTCGCCCTTAACGCGGGCGCATGCCGTGACGAGCCGGTTAATTTTATGCTACATTAATACAGCGAGGGTTGCCACTTTTTAATAGGGTTAGTTATGGTCCCTTCGGCCCTGCGCCTTCTCAGCCAGCAATATGTTACGTCAGGATTCCGCGGATTACCAGACCACTGTTGTGATAAGCCGGCCGAGTCTTCGCTAAGTACCGCGCGGATTTGAAGGGAGTCGTGGGTTTGTTTTGATATTGTGACACGACTAATCGCTTTTGCGTCATGGGATACACAAACAATATCAGTATCATTATAATCCGTCGAAAATTGGGCAAATTAAATCATCCTAGGAGAACATGTAAGCGTATATACTTAGTTTACTGACTTGACGACGTTGTTACAGTACGAAATAATCTGTTGCTTTATGTGTGAATGAGTATGGTTAACCAAAAATCTAAAAATCTTACAGCATTGATCTGACAATCGTAGTTCAATGCGTATATTGAACATGAAAGGTGCGCAAATTTTTTTAAATAAAATTTAAATCATTGAAATAGCAATCCAACTTCCCCGATATTGTCTAACGGCCTACGCAATATTTAAAATAGGTACCCAGACTTACAATGTAGTCTTTATAACGTGAGAAAACAGGGTCAAAAGTCAAACGATGATAAAAACAAGTAGGTACCTAAGTAACAACCCATTACTGGCACAGTGTAAGCGATGCTCATACGCTTCTTGAATTAATTTTCGTGTCTTTTGCATAATATTTAAATACTTAATTATTAATTTTCCCATAGTTAAGTTGATTATATCTGAATTATGCAAATGAACCATTTCAGCTTCATCGCAATTTTTAAGTGAGTTATTAAGTAAAATAAGAATTATAAATAATATTAATAAGTATATTTTATGTACAGTAGCAGCCATACTGAATTTTGATCACCAGTTTGTTGCAAAAAAATTCCATCTCGAATAAACTCCCAGTGTTAGCACCCACCCAATTAATGTCACATTTTTTCATAGTTAACTGGACTCATTCAAAGAAAAAAAGTCTAAATGGATTTATTTCCATGGCACGGCTATAAAAAAAAAGTCGCAGCAAATCGTCAAAACAAAGCATGAAGTTGGATCAGTAACAGGCACAAAAACAAAACGGCGTGTTCACAATGAGGAATCGACTAATTTATTCATGCAACATACGGGAGCGCGAAATTAGTCGTTCGTTTGTTTTTTTTTGCTCGGTAAAAAAATATGGGTGACGTTTTTTTGATTCGATCCCACGCAGAAAGTGCACTTATTTATTTATGCCGCTGAATCGATTCGACGCGAACTGCGAAACAATAGATTTCCAGAGCGGATATAATTGACGCTTTCCAATTTGTTTTTACGCTCAGATTAAGGTGGAATTGATATCGCAAGCTCACTGCGATAACGAAAAGTACTGAACCTACCTACTGCTATTGTTTTAATTGTAATACAACTACAATACTTAGCTACATACCTAGTTATTTTAACTGCAGACAGATATGTTGATTATTTATTTATTCGTAAATGGGACTGATCAATATCTGCTTTAAGATCTTTATACTCACAAAAATCATACACAAAACAATTTATCGAGATGCCTAATCCCATTTTTAGATGTTAAACTATTATTATCATAGTAGGAATAAATACAATCAATAATTGTAATATCCTTTTCACACACAGTCACATAATTGTACTAACCCAAACTGCGATGCTTGTACTAATGGATTAATATTTGAAACGTGTTTAGTTTTCTCGAGTATCGGTTCAAAAACCCTTTGCCCACGGGACCTATTTGACATATCGCCCAATACATCGCTAAACCACAGCGCGTATTGGCGGAAAATCTTCGTCTGTCGCGACCAATCAGGAAGGGGTGGCAAATAAATAGTAGGATATTTTTAAAAGCAGTAAAGGATCTTTTATTGTATTTGGTATGTGATGTCAGTAATTTATCAAATTATTTTTTACAACGATATGATACTAAGATTTATTTTTAATTTGATTGAAAAGTACGCTCTTAAACTCTACCTACTATTGACGTCTTTGATATCGAGCTTATTTACTTCGACTTCAACTTTTCTTTTAGTAAACCGAATCGAATTTATGGAAATAAACGAATAATTAAAATACCTTATCGCGCATCTGTGATAATTCTGCGACCGCTCTCACAAATCCTGCGGGTCTTACGGCCAATCTGGCGTTATATTTGCCGTAAATACCCCGTCTACCGTGTCCAATCGGAAAGGGGTGACGCCGATATGCGCACTATGAAAAAGTAAACATTAAAAAAGCGTGTCGAATTTGACAAATGCATGTTTTGGGGCACGCGCCGACGATTGGTTTCGGCCGGCGCGGGCGCATGCCGTGATCACACAGTTCCCAGAGCAAGCTTCAACTCTTTGTTAGAATGTACACAATATGAACAGCGCTTTGATGAATTGGGTATCCATTCGATTTTAAAATTATCTTAAACAGCATTGTGCTGCCTAAATCATCAATAAAAGATCTTAATGGATATAGGAAATTAAGAACGCCTCATCACTAGTAGCAATAAATAGAGCACGAAAGAAAAGCCATCTAATTACAACGGAAATTCTTAGTGAACATTAACTACCTTTTCAATTGAAAGTCATTAAAAGTTATGATATTTCTATCATTCAATCCTAAAGGCATATACTGCTAATTAATGCGCTTTAAAGTAACTAAGAACATTTATAATTGTGTAGGTAAAGCGTGAAGGAGAAATGCGTCAAAACAATATGACTAATAAAGCAATTACATAGAAATAATAGCTCATGAATATTTTTAATGCGCCTCATCATAATCGAATTAATAACATTATTTTTAATGAACGATAACCGTAGATTATAACGAAATGTAGAAAAACAGCACATTTAGATTATTATGTTGAAAACAACAGCTGTGACAATCTAAAAAATATGGCGTCTTTGGTTTTATTTTTAAAAGTCCCGGCGCGGGGTGTGTGGGAAATGGCCCTTGAAATTGGCCCTCGTCGACTCGGTTACATTTGCGCACCTTGCGAGTGCACGACGACTTGACTAATAGGCCTTATTACGGACATTTTTGGCCTTTTGTCACTTGTTTGGAGTAATGACGTTGTTTTTGCAATCTTAAATAAGGCTGGCTTTCACTCGGGGGTTCACTTTACGAGTTTTTTTTTTCTGCGAAGTGAAACAGTGGCAATGGCATTATCCGTGCCGCCATGCGTCGTTTATCTGTGATTGAGATCGGAGGTAATTTGCGGGCCGATTGGGGCTTGTATTGTACGGCGGGAATAAGACGTTCGGTAAACACTTTGCGGGTGTATTTTTGTAAATTGTTAAAGATAGTGAGTTGAGTCTTGCACCTATCGTTATCTGTTATTTTTTTTCACTTTTAAGCACATGATAGACAGGCATGACTGATGAAACCATATAATTATGTATTCTTTTTATAACAGCTCTGCTTTCTGTATCTCCAAATAAAAATTAAATTGCAATGTGATAAGTTTGACTTCGCTTATTCTCTTAGATTTTGTTACCGTCTGGAGGCCTTCAGGGTATAATCATAACATTAATTTCGTGTTATTTATCCATCACAAGACCAACTTAGCAGAATGAACTTCGATTTTAGAGGAGCTGCAGAGCTCCTAAGTGTTAGTTGTGATTTATATGCCCTATGCGGCGGACCCTTCGCGCTAGCCCTTTGCAGTTGTGACTGTTCATTCACTTGTTAGTAGAGAGGTTATTAACGCAGATTTATACCTTTAAAGGCAAACACGGAGAAGTTTATTCAATATTAGGTGATTGAGAAAGTTCTCAACTTCTTAATCAAAGCAGACCAAAGATGGATCCATTTGAAATCTAGAAAATATCCTTAAATTATTTTCTAGTTCTGGTTTTCTACGTGGATTCTAATTGACACAATAGGAAACTATATTTACGTAAATATATTTTTTATAAGATAATGATGTTTGAACAAAAAAACATAGAAGTTTGCCCGGAAGACGCCAAATTATAGACCACAAATAGGGTGCTTTTGGTAAGTAAGTAAATTACTTAAACTTAATGCTTAAGTTTCTTTCCCACATTTCTAAACCAACCACCATACTAATCATAATGGTTAGTTGTTTTCACAAAACTAATGAATTCGATCTGGCTTCGACTGTGGATTGCGCAAACGTTTATTTTTTATTTAAACAATTTCCGCTTACGGAAATCTTTTTATTTATTAACCTCATCGCCAGTGAACTGAGAATATCCAATCAAATTTGTAACAGTTCATTGAATAATAATAGAAAAAGTGAATCTAAGCCTAGAAGCTACGCCGCGATAGAATCCGTTTGGGAAATAATTTCAAAGATATTCATTATCTTTGAAATTATTATTTTACAAAAATCAAAACAAAATAGAAAGTAATAAAATTCAATTCTAATTAAGTTACTAAATAATTTTATTTTATTGTGTTTCATGTTTCATTTCTGTAAGTCATTATAAAATGTCGGGACTTCCCAGAAAGTAATCACAAGATACTTGTGTAGGGAAAGCCTCGCTCTTACGAAGTAGACTTTAAACAAATTCTTATAAAAGATTGTATGTTTCATTATAATCTAAAGTTGACATTATTATTATATTATTTATTTACGCAAACAAACATAATTTTTTCAGGTAACTTCAAATAAAAACAGATAGGGAATATATTTCCAAAACTAACTTTTTTTAATAGACTTATGATTTATAAAGAGATTATGGAATATGTATTATTTTCATTTTCAAACCTTGCTTAAATGAACTTACTATTTAAGTTAAAGTAATTAGTAAGAATGTTGGTGTAAACAAATAAATACAAAACAGACCATTTATAAATAGCTTTATAATTGCTTTTAGCTGGTGCGAAAAGGCAGCTGCAGACTAGTGTTTCATTTATGTATAGGCATTTTTTATTATTTTCATATCGTTAGTGTATTACTCTAAAATACCTCTTGTAGTTTAAAAAATTCCTACACATGTTCTTGACAGAGATATGAATTATTATTCTTAAGTAAAAAGTTATTGTTGCAACTAGTGCGAGATTACTAACTTTCCTACAATTGTATATGTTATAGTGACCCGTCCTCGCTTCGCTTCGGGTGCTTGAATTTTACATAAAAACTTTCCCATTGAACCCCTTTATCTATTAAAAAAAATCCGTTGTATATTTCTAAAGATTTAAGCATATCACATATGGAAAAAAGCGCAGAGATAGCGACTTTGGTTTATCCTATGTAGTGATGTTAGCCAAGTAATCAATCCACACGATTTGTTAATTAATGTAAAACATTACCAACAATATACTATTGTAAAAAGCATTGCAAGTAATTGTTTTAATTCTTCTTCATTAGAACGACGCTTTCCCTACACAAGTATCATTCGATTCCTTTCGTGGAAACCCTACTATTTATTGTAGGCAAATGATTTACACAAAAAGACCACATTTTATGTTACATTTCTCTTCAATAGAAATTAATTCTACATAACAATTTTATTACCTACGCATTTGTGGAATGGAATACTTAAACAACAATTTATAATAGCACTTCAGTATACTAGCCCTCTACTACAAATACACCCATACATGAAGCGCATTAAATATTTATCAAGCTTGTTCCATTAGTTCGCGTCTATCACAACGAACAAAGCAAACAATTTCATAAAATCAAACCACAGAATGCCGACTCATTAAGCATAAGAGCGTCCATTCATTGTGTGACAATAATGAAATGCAATCTTAAATCATGAGAACCTGTCTGATAATTAGCTAGTGAAGCTAGCTACGCAAGTCGTAGCTAGAATTACCTGCGGCCTTTTCTGATGAGTTTAACTAAAATCAGTTGAAAGAAAGAAAGAAAGAAAAACTTTTATTGACCACGACTTGAGGTAATGACACATAGATACATACACAAGACACAAAACGCACACAAAGAAATAGAACACACATGTAAGGACTTTGTTGTGCAGTTGTGTTAGGACTTTATGAAAGTTACTAGCTGTGCCAGCGACTTCGTACGCTTTTCCCCCCGTTTTTTACACATTTTCCATTGTATCTTTGCTCCTATTGGTCGCAGCGTGATGTTATATAGCCTAAAGCCTTCCTCGATAAATGGTCTATACAACGCAAAAAGATTTTTTCAAATCGAACCATTAGTTCCTGAGATTAGCGCGTTCAAACAAACAAACAAACAAACAAACTCTTCAGCTTTATAATATTAGTATAGATTGTATTTTTTATTTCATTTTATTTTTATATTTATTGGATTACCAACATAAGACACAACAGGTACATGCACAAAATACAGTAAAACATAGAAACTAACTGTTCTTACAATTAAAGGTAATCACATCATGATAAAAATGATTAAATGAAAGATATTATAATATAAAACTAGGGCAAGAGAAAAAAAAAGTGTAATAAGAAAATTAATTAATTTAAAAAAATTATGGTAACTTGATGTAGTTACAATACTTATTTCAGGTTTGTAGCCCAAATAAAAGATTCGACAATCACTTCTAGTCCAGTCAAAATAGACAAAAATAAGTGCTAACTTAGACAAAATTCGCATAGAGCTGAAAATTGCCAGAGACGTTAAATACATCATAATAAACGAAATATCAAAAATCCCCATCAATCCTACTTCTGCAAAAAAATTTATTCAAGGTCAAAAGTATAAAATTAAGGATTTTTCCATTTTTCTCGAAAATAGTAAGTATTATCGTAAAAATAGGTCAAACAAAAGTTGTAGATCATACAATTTTCTACAAAAATGGTCCAGTCACTTTTTCTTTTTCGACTCACCATTCGCGAGATATCGTGGTTTTAATCATTAGAAAATTCATATCTTACATAATATGCATTCATCTGTTGATATCGTTTTTGATCGATATATGACCTGGAGTAGGTTCACTAGGGTAACCACGTTAAAAACCGCCCAAGTGTGAGAAAAAAATACATAGGTTTTGTATGAGAACCCACTTTACACGTTGGTTTCATGTTGTTTCTAGTATTAGATGTTATAGAGGCAACTGAGATACATCATTCGTTAAAATTTTAACTGTCTAGCACAATCCCGTGGGGGCCTGGAAGCGTTTGAAAATACAACTTTTTCAACTTTGTGCATCGCTATATCTCTGAAATGGTGAATCTTAGGAACAAAGTGTCTAGACATTTTTTATAGATAATCACGTGATAAGTAATTTTGTCATACATACTTTTATGATTAAACTTACCGTTTCGCTCAAAAGTGCATAAAACTGATATTTGTGACATTTGACCTTGATTATTTTTTTTTGCAGACGTGGGATCGATGGGGACTTTTGACAGATTATTTGTAATAGTGTTCCCAACATTCATGCCAATTTTCAGCTCTATGCGAATTTTTCCTAGGTTAAATGTCTATTTTGACTGGACTATTCACGCTCAAACAAAACCAGAAAAGTGGGTTCCTATTGTTAAGTATATTAAATACATTTCAGCAATCATTATTGTTTTATGGATATCGCAAAATCAAAGAATAGAAAAAACACTGGTTAGCACTATTAAAAGTACAAATTCAATTCGAATAATATGTAATTAAAGTATACATTTTATTGATCCTGTAACCTGATTCACAATTTCTGATTTAACGCGATAGATTTATCGCTTGCTACAATGCTGGCCCTGGCTTCCTCTTTATATGTTTTTTCTTTTGCTTTATAGGATTAGATATTTATAGGTAAGCTTATAATACACTAACTATGATATATTATTATCAAACAACCGGCAACGGGCAAATATACCTACCTATAAAGAGTTTAGTGGACCGATACTTTAAATGCCTACTTAATTCAGATAACTAACCGTTTCATTCTTCTATGTTTCAAAGTATTACCCACGTAAGTCCTAATATACTATAGTGATGAAGCAGTGTTAGCGAAATAAATCAAAATATTTCCGTATAGGTTTAAATGTTTCTTTTTTTATTTTGTATAAAAAATACAATAAGGTACACGAAATTTTTGTAAGTAAGTATTGTATGTCTATCTTTACATTCAAGTAAAATTAAAAAGTTGTCCAGTTTTGGTACAATCGTTGCATCACTAGCGGCAGCACATTTGCGGGGACGGGGTATAAACAGGCAAATAAATCAATGTGATTTAATTAACAATTCACAATTTTATTACCAGTTAACAAGACGATAGCATTTATCGACATGTATCGTCGTGTCCTTCTTTATATTCTTTTTATTTTATTGATAAACATTAAAATAAATTCTAACGACCAATTAAACAGCTTACCAGTCATTTGTCACTGTAATTAGTGTAAACACGTGTTATTACACCTATTTTATCGTATTGTTTGCAGAAATTGTTTGTTATTGTATGTGTTTATTTACAAAATGTACCACCCACTCATTCTATTAATAAATCGGCCTCATTTAGTAGCCACTCAAAAGCAAAAGCTTTAAAATAGTGTAGTAGCTATTTCAAAAATTTTATAAATGTATCAAGCATATTTTATGTTGAAAAATTAATTTTAAAAAAAAAATTACATATAAATAAAGATACATATATGCTTATAAATGATGTTAATCTGATATTCTCCTGTTTTATTTCAGATTAAATAGCATTTTAATTGTAGATCGGGCTACACTTAAATATAGTTGAGATAAAAATATTCCAATAAGAGATTAACTTCTATATTCCTTTTACAAATTTACGAAAATCACAACCAAACAACATCAAAACTATCAAAGTATTTTTATTGATTCAACAGCTCGGCTGTTGACTGTTAAATTTCTTGTGGCAGCTCTGACTAGTATTCACTTCACAAAGAAAAGTAATTTTCCAAGTCTTTCATACCAATTAGACTTACGTCCACTTTACACAGAACCACTTAAATACCTATTAGGTTTTTAAATCTTACTATAGTTAGATACGGTCATTGACATAAAAGTTGAAGCCAATACCTAGTAGTAGGATATTACCTACCTACACACTTTAATAACAGGCGCCAACAGCTTAAGATATTATTATTTCATTTAAGTTTAATAAAAATAATGAAAATATATGGACGATGATGTCAGTACGGGCACTACTTTATATATTTGCACCGGAAATTGCAAAATGTTATATTTTTCCGTGACATTTATGATTCTCATTAGGATCCGTGGGCCGTGGCGTGGGTAGAGTCAACGCCGCAAATACACATCCCAACAAAATACCGATACAGACACAACACGCCAGAGACACGCTCGATACATTTCACACATTTGCATTTACATAGAAAAAAAGCTATTGATATTTCTATTATAATAATGATGGGATAAAAATGTACAATGGCATAGGATACAAAGCGAGCCATGCGTCATCCTCAAAACATTTAACATCCTAATTTCGTAAGTAACACCTCGCGCCGCGCCGCCAAAGCGGATAAGATCGGGCGGCGCAGCGGGGGCCCGCGCCTCTAATAACTTACATTTGGATTACACTCGTTAGCCTCTTCGCACCTTGCCCGACGTTTATTTTTTATTAATACAAAATTTATTCAAACGAGAGCCGAGAATATTTCGGGAATAATGCCTTAATATTATTAAAGCAATAACTTACGGCTAGAAGGATCAGCGGGGACGCACCGACATTATTTATTTTATCATTCATACGTTGCGTTAAACTTATAAGGTCAGCTTTCGACCGATGGAATTAACACTGACTGTAAAATAGGCGTTTTATTATTGGATTAGAATCGCCGCTTTAAATGAATAATTGGCCTTGTCGGTTGATTAGTGATTTGTAATATCGTCGGCTTAGAGTGTAAACCTGCTAACTCCATATCAGGTACATTTTCAGGAGAGACGATTAGATTGTGTATTTATTTTCACACTTTCGAATGGTATAAATAACGTATTAAAGTAAAAAAATGGATTTGACAGGTTTACACTCTAAGCCGACGATATGGCATTAAAGATAGGGAGACGTCATAATTCATAAGTGATTTTGACAGCGGTTCACGCGCGGCGCGGGCTAGCGCTGACGCAAGCCTTGTTTGGGAATTGGAAGAAAAAATCGTGTCATATTTGTTATTAATCAATGGAAATAAAGATATCGAACAAAACTGTACATTTCGATTAAGATAACACATTTGAAAGTCAAAGAAACAATTAGGCGGCATTCAACATTAATCAAGAAAATAATAACGACTCTATTAGAAAATCTATTGATCACTGTCAGGTGGTTTCTTTTAATTTAAATTTGATTTAGTAATGTCATTGTGGGCATATTTGTTACGAGACGGCAGATAAATATTTTCAGTTAGAACGTTGTGTCCGAAGAGTGTGACCTGATTAGATTTATTGAATACTTGAGATAGGATTGAAATTTTGAACTATTGAGTAATTTGTATGTACCGGTTAATAAATAAATTTTATTTTATTATCACGTTGCCTGTTTAACAAAAAAAAGCTATTTTTAATTTGATGATTTTAGATCATGAAGAATTTGTATACGGTTATAGAGTATTTTTAATTAATTGAGTTTTATTTTTTAAGTTAATACATTTACAATATTTTGACTGTTCACCAATATCGGCCGACCAAAAAATTTACTTATTGATATTAATTTATTTGTTTACAATAAAAAATTGGTATACTTTATAAAAACGACGTACGCAAAATATTGCCTTGCAATTTACATTTTAAACAAACATGAAAACGTAAAGGTGTAAAATACACTTACCGGTTACACACTTAAATGAAAATTGAATTTCTTTATCAGTTAACAGCTTTTTGGATAGCTGTTTTTTAATAAAGACCATCTGTGTTCTTAAATGAACTTCGAAAACATTAAACTAATAAAACACGATAGAAAGATTTTATATTAAAAAAGAGTAGTTTATGCAATAGTAATCATAACTAACAATTCATTTTATTTCCAATCTTTCAAACAAGACCACTGTTCAGCTGGTAAAATTACAACATTTTGCAGTTTTGTACCGCCATAAAAATAATTGACAGAATAGAGTTTTAAGAGTTTAAAAAGTCGCTTCGCTTCGGGTAAAAATTACATAAAAACCTTCCTCTTGAATTCCTTTATCAATTAAAAAAACTGCATCAAAATCCGTTCTGTAGTTTTAAAGATTTAAGCGACATATTATGGATATAGGGACAGAGAAAGCGATTTAGTTTTATACTATGTAGTGATTCCAAAAATAATTTAATCGTGTGAAAATATAGGTTACTAAAAATTTAATTAATGATTATTATATGAGTATATACCTCTACTTTTTCACATCTATTGGTTAATATATAAAATTAGCGTTGGTTAATTTAACAAATTATCTAAGAACCTAAACAGGCATAATCGTTGTAATAGGCATTTTGAGTTAGCTTATCATCTGTTAAAAGAATCATGGCTCTACTTCCAAATTACCAAATGTAAAAAACAAACAAAATAGCTGTCAAATTTCAATCCAATTGATTTTAAAACTAAACAAATGGAAATATATTATGTAAACAATTACTAAAATAATTAAATAGTTCTTCTTTTCCATATTTTATACATGTTCGGTTTTTCATCAATTAAGCCCGCATATATGCTTATAATATTATATTAAATAATAAGTTACATTACACGACACACATATTATTTAATTTATACATTAATGTTGTGACGGAGAGCATAAGTATGTATACTTGTCCAACATCTTGAACGAAAGTTCCGCTATCTAGAAAAATGTTCTGAAAGTTGTCATAAGCATTGAATAATTTTAAATACCGTGTATTTAAGTATTTATTTATTTATTTATTTATAAGGTCTGCCAACATTTTAACACCACAACATAAAATTAACAACATTAGCCTAAAAATTATAAATTTAGTGAAAAAACACTTACAGGCAAACACAACTTGCGTACACAAAAAAAAAAACAGTCAATCTGGCAACAATAGCAACAGCATGTGAAAATTTACATAACTACAAAACAATAAAAAGGATATATATAAATAATAAATAAATATTAAAACGACGTTAATAACAATTAATTATTGCTACAAAGATTATACACACACAATCAGGAAATAATTAAATATAACATTTTTTTAAACATTGTCGAAGTGGGGCCATACAAATTAATAGACGTACAAGCATTGTTGTAGTCGTTGCACATTCTGTAAAAAACACTATGAGTGCCCAAATTAGTCATACATTTTTTTAATGAAAAGGGTTTGAAGTTAATGATTCTAGAATTTGGCCGAGGAATTTTGAAATTTATTTGGCTGACCAATTTAGGACAGTCGATAAGGTTATTTAATATTTTGAATAACAATACTTGATCAGCTACCCATCGACGGTTTTGTAGTGAGGAGATCTTAAAAAAGTTCAGTCTATCCTCATAACTGACCAACTCATATTTTTTGCCTTGATGCAAACACAGGAAAAATAAAAACTTCTTCTGCACCTTTTCCAAACGATCACTATGACACTTATATTTTGGGTTCCAAATACTCGAGCAATATTCTAAAATGCTGCGTACCAATGCGAAATACACAAATTTTAGAGCAATGGAATTTTTAAAATGTTTACAATTTCGCCAAATGAAACCAAGAATTTTATAAGATTTTGAAATAATATGATCGAAATGATTAGTAAAAGAAAGTTTGCTGTCCAAGATGACCCCTAAATCACGGATGACCGTAACTTCTTCCAATGTTTGAGAGTTTATCGAGTAAGCGGTTGTCAGAGGACAACGCTTCCTCGTGAAGTATAGTTACATTTATTCATTACGTTAGTTACACAAGGTTTACCCAAAGTATAGTGATTAAGGAAATTAAATAAAATCAAGGAGTTTCAAAATTCATCACGCTCAACTTTTAAAATCGAAATATACCTACTAATGGAAGTGTTCCATTCAATAATTTTGAGAATAAATTAAACTACGAAAACAATTTTCATTCAAATAAATTAATATACGTACGAAAATTATTTACAACTATCTATCATTTAAAGTGTATTTATAACCGAATAAAAAAGAGGAAATCCTCGGAATCTTTTTTTATTAGAAGCAATCAAGTGATAAATAGGTAATGCAGAAAATTTGAATTACTTTTGTACGGGTTTATAGATGTTATTTGTAAATAAACCATTGTTTACACATTAAAATGTATTTGGAAAGTTACATACTTACATCTTAAAGATACCGGAAAAGATCCGGCCTATACCGGAAAAGTTTTTAAACCGGGAAAGGAAGAATATATCTGTTCGTTATATTCGGTAAGTGCGATTTAACTTTTATATAATTGTAAATGTGCTTTTTTTAAACAGTTATTCATACAAATACCGCAAAAAAGACCTATTTATATAAATAAAACATAATAATTTTTAAAAACACGCAACGCAGCGCGCATTATTTTCTTTAATCTGGGAATTGATTGAAAAACTCTACTTAATGCTTTACAATATAACGTCGTGATCAGTGCAAATCCGTGTTAAAAGCATTGAATAAATCCTTGTATTACATCTGATACATTACACCAATTTATGTTTTGCTATCGACAAAAGATAATTTATTAATTTTAAAGTATACCAGGGAGGAAGATAGTTAGTTTAGTTAGGAAGGAAGATACTATAATTTTTGCCGATACACGGACGGACTTTACGCAAGGTAGAATCTACAACAGCACGGTAAGATTTTCAATATCCCAACGATATTTACGGGTAACATAGTACCTTTAGTAACTTTAATATGTTATGTGGGTAGTGTTTACCTATTTTCAGCGATGCTTCCTATTGGATAAATAGTGCAAATGGTATTAGCTATAATCTTAATTCGTTAAGGTGGTAGTGTTTTCTGTTTTCTTCGATGTTCTAATGAGGTAGAGTTAGTCCGGTGCCTACCTTTGCTGCTGCCCCCGTCCTCGTTGGAGTCCTCGCTGGGAGGCCCGTGCGGCGCGCGCGCCGGCAGCGGGTGCGGCAGCCGCGGCCGCGACAGGAACGGCGGCGGCACCCCGAAGAACGGCAGGAACGGCGGCCACGCCGGGCGCGGGCCCAGCTGCGCCGCCGCCGCCGCGTACAGCTGCAGCGGCGCCGGCAGCCCGCCCTCCAGCACCATCCCGCGCCCGCCTCCGCCCGCACCCGATATCTTGACTACAACACAACACTAGCGACCAACCCTCACAGCTGTCATCTCCGATCAACAGTCCCGCTACGACGCTACGACGCTACGACACTCGACTACCACGCGCGCATGGCGCTCGCTCGCGGGTACTGTCGCGCGGCGCGGGCCCGGCACTGATGGCGCGACGCCGGGGCGGAGCGACCACCCCCCCCTCCCCTACCCCCCCTACCCCCACCCGACTACAAATTAATTCTCCGCCTCCTCCATATTATAGATTTATTCCTTCGAACGTACGACGACCGCGCGCTAAACCGTTCTAAACCTTATGCCGTAAACTTACAGATCGCTTTCGAATGGGCCGCAATAAATTAAGATCCGGCATACATTGAATTAGCGGAAACATAGGAGTCGACTGCGACCGACACGAATTAAACTTCGATGGCATTTAAATAGGGTCCGTTATTGCTTGGCGAGTGGGTGCACATCGGATTTATAGCGTTGTCGTTCGTTCGCACGGGGCTGTGGGGCTGTCATAATCTTTTTTAGCCGCATGGCGCGCCACAAACAGAAATGCGGGGAAGCGCTAAGGCGATGTTATGAAACGCACCGCACACTTGCGTTGTGCACGTATTTCCTTGTTATGACAACGTTATTTCGTACATGTAAATATTAAACGTTTTCTTTGCGATTCCGTACTAGATACTTTTATTTATCTTTTGTAAATTGCATTTCTGTGTATCTTAGTGCTCACCTGGCAAGAGAAAATGCAGGTGAAATACGTAATTTGACTAATAAAAGCTGTCAAATGCGGAGCTACGGTAATGAAGACAGACGCTCTTCGCGTCTATTAGAGGAAGCAGGTAATAAAAGAAAGTTCCTCCATAATAACAGGCCCAGTTTCCAGTTTCACCCGTCAATTTAATTTGACAGCTCGTCGGAGCAATCAAAGAGTGACCATTATTATTATAGTAACAATAGCCTTGCGTAAAACTAGATTACTCGGCGTACGCGGCCACTATCAATCATACAGAATTAACACGTTTCAGATTATATTTTTGACAGTGATGAATCATAAGCGGCCGAAAGGCAATCAATTTTACAACCGATTCCTTATTCCATTAAACAAAAAAGTAATAACCTAATTGACATAAATAATAATAAAATATGTCAGGACAGCGTAACGACCGGTCGGACGCGACGTGACAGCTCTATCAAGAATCTTTGACTGAGCGCGGCGACCCGCCCACCGCGCGCGCCGCCCGCCATTGGCCGCGCCCGGGGGGGTGGGCGGCGCTGTTTAGGGGGGAGCTTCGGAAAGCTTAGTGTTGCATGAATTTAATTAGTGCGAAGAGCACCTCGAGCGCATTAGGAGTCGCGATGGGCGAAGCAATAAAAGATATAAAGGAATGAGTATAAATTAAAAGTTAAATAGAGAGTGCGGTGGGAGGGAGCGGGATGGAAGGCGCCGGCGTAGCGCCGTCTCGCTCGCGGATGAACCGCCCGTAATTGTTTGACGATCTTATTAGTATCAGTTAAATGTGGTGCTATCTTTTTCTCTCGCGAATTTAATTACTTTTTAATTAGCGAGCGGTAATGAGTTCCCGCGCTTCGTTGTCATTTTTGCAGTTTTTGCGGGTGTCGTTATTGATGGCCGGTAACGAGTTGGCTCGACGTATTGTGTTTAAAGTAATCTGGGTGTTCTGACGGCTCGACTGGTTAGTGGCTTAGCATACGGATCGTAAGCACGGGGTCAGAAATTTGATTTGATATCTGAGATATCCGTATGTAAACATCGGACTTTTAAGGAGAGTCGAAAATAGTGTTTTGATCATTTAATAAAAAAGATAGTTTTTATTAGATAACAACTACGATTAGGTATATAGTTAAATATTATTCACCCACTACCACCTACCGAAAAATAGCTGCGGTAACTTTTAGTTCCAAAAATTATTATGAAAGCAGTTGTTCTTAGTTCGTAGTATTAGTGACAATTTTTAGTGCGTATTTATAGCAATATTTTGTAGGGTTATACCATAGGTACAATTACAGTTAATAAGAATTAATAGGTATGTACTTGCTATTGTCAATGGCGGGTTGAGTTCATATCTACCTACCATCGAAAGATCAAGGTCTAAATCCTAGTTTGAACTAAGATATTGTAACTTGGTGTTTATAGCTCTTTTTGTAGAATGGGCGTTCCTAACCGGTAGTGGAATCTTAATATTACTAATGTGAGGATTTATAAGTGCATGTAAATTGCCTACATAAATAAAGACATTTTGATTTTTTAACTATCTGATGGAAGTTATAATTAAGATAAATTAATGAAAATAAAATAAGTTAAATATTCAGAAAATGGTTGCTTCGAGGCATAGAGATTTAACAGTATACCTATTTAAACGGTTGGTCATACGCCTGACTTTTTACCGGGCAGGAACTTTTCTTTTTTGAAGGAACAGAGATGAATCCGTTTAATGTTAAACTTTCTGAAATTACACTTTCTGAATCAACTACAGCAGAATATTTTTAAATATTTAATAATATCTACAGAGATATAAAGATATGTAGGAAAATATCCTAGAATTCATCAATTCCTCTTCGAAATTAAAAATATTTTAGAACCGAACTGTTCTCAAGTCTCGATATAGAAAGATTACCAAATAGAATAGGATAGAACAATCGTTCACATTTTATGAGCTCCTCACATCGCGCCAACATATAACAATGGAACTACCAATCCGACCAAATACATTTACACCGCATCATCACTTTTCCAAGAACATACCTAAACCTACCGTCCTTAGATTCAGTTTAGGCTACACATCCCTCTCTCCCTCTTCCACACACGTGGTCGCATAAGCCCATCCCTCTCCAGGCATTACGCGGGCCATGCACGCACGCACCATATCTCCTCATTAGGCTATGTACTGTCTGCGAATGGACCGCTTTATTTGTTTTATTGCCTCCGTTTTTAGCGATTTTTGCTGTGAACTCGATAAAGTATACGCGATTCGTGATCGGAAAATCGGAAATGGATTTTGATGAATCGATTATTATCGGGAATCGCGTGTGCAAAGAGGGTAATGGCACTTCATTTGGGAATTGATTGCGGTGGATGGTCGTTAGGAATTCGCTATCTACTGCAGTTAAATACTTGTGCATTCGAGTGCCATTTTATATTTATTATTTCGCAATAGGTGCCACTTGAATAAAAGCTTTATTAAAAAAAAAAACAAACTTATATTTATTCCCAATCCTACCGAAATTGAAAAAAGTAATTTGTTTTTTGTTACAGATGAGCAAATTAACATATTTTGTTTGTAAGAAGTAAGAATTGAAGGTCTGTTTAATAATTTTAGGATTCTATTGAAAGAACGCTGTGTAAGTTTTTAAAAGTTACTTGCAAATAGGTAATGAAAGTAGGTAGTATGAAAATTGTCATAAATGGTGTTGCTAAATAGTGTATATTTAGGAGTATTTACTTATTGTGCTACTGTTTTTGATTTCCGTAACACAAGTGATAAAGCAACTAAGCATGGAAGAAGTTTTTAAAGAAAGTTAATAGTTTGATTTTTTAACATATACCACCGGTATATGCATAGATTAAATAGACATTAAATACTTTTTGCCTAGAAAGCAGCAGTAGTAGTTTGGTCTGACTGCTTCCACCATGGTGGCGAACAGATTATCTATCTATATTCGAACAAATTCGTCGCCAAGAGCGAGATTCATTTCCCCCGTAAGCAATAAGTACATTATCGGACAATAAGGCCGGGGGGTAGGCCGGGGGGTATGCCGGGGTGCCGGGGTGGGGGTGATTGATGACGCCGAGGTCGCTGCAGTGACGACGTTGTTTTGTTTCAATCCGCTCACCGGATTCCAGGGAACTGAGGTATAGGCGTTTTGATGGCAATGCTATTGCCTACCCATTTTCAGTTTCACTGGAAATAAATTTATTATATTTTTTATTCATTTATTTGGTATACCAACGACTAATAAAACAATACCTAAATAAATAGAAGCAAAGACACTCAAGCTGATTGCTTAATCACAAGGTATGCACCGCATGCAAATGTTTAAAAATGTCTAATCTAGTATCTTAATCTAAGTTTACATAATTAAAGAAAAATATATATTCACGTTATTCCAGATTTGCCTAGTAACTAGTATTTAATGCAATCGAAAAATTCTAGCAATCAATTCACAAATGTAAATAACAGTAAATAATATTTAGGTATAATGGCTCTACACGCGATAAAAACAGCAGCATACACATAGCTACTTACTAGTAGCCCGACGTTTCTACTAGGTTACACCTATCATGGTCACGGTAATATTCAAGTCATGACTGTTATTGCTCGTATACATACATACATACATAAAATCACGCCTTTTTCCCAGAGGGGTAGGCAGAGATCACTTCCAGCGATCCACTTTTCACCTCTGTGGGAAACGTGACGTGACTGGTTGTGGACCACGTCGCCGCCATTCTGCCTTGTGCATTGTTTTAACAAGGTCATTGCGTTCCCATTATATTACTCGTATCTATCTACCAAATAACTACCTGCTGAAACAGATATTCGATTCTATCGACGATTAAGAAGGTTATTAATTAGAATTCTCCCGTGAGCTTTAGTTGAACTAAAAAGTATTTCACTACATTTCAGTATTCAGCCGCCTGAATCCGATAACACGCACACATTTTTAAGCGCCACATCTTATCATTTATTTTAATTAAGTACGTGTGTTTACTTGAACAGGATTACAGTTATTAATAATATCACCATGTTTTTTTACTTTATCGTTTATCAAAGTATACTCAAGAGCGAAGTAGCATTATCATTCAAAACATAAAGACTTGTATTGACAAGTATTATCAACTAAGGCGCCTACAAGTGCTCACAATGACTATCTAAAGGTTGAACTCTACCTACAATAATTTAAATTAGTCAAAGCTTTAATTAACTTAACACTATATTGTGGTAACTACTTGAGTTACTCAATTCAATGTTTATAAACATACTATCGATTGATACAATTACAGTGACACAAATAGCATGTTAATTCAAATAAATAACGTCAAATGATAATGATTATAGCAACTGACATGATGTTCTACAAATATCTATGTCATTAAAAACATGTTCACTTGGTGCTGCTCTAATTTCTTTGTTTTGAAAATACGAAATACAATTTCGGAAGGAGAATATGTCATCGTGCTCTATGCTCTACTTATGAAAGCAGTCACTAAGAAAGTATATATACACCGTGACATTTTAGTGGTTATTTTCCCGCTGTAAAACGATTCTATCTTAGTAGTAAAATATATTTGTGCAGTTTTTTTTATTCAAATCATTAAATAACGAAACTCGGACGCACGCTCGAACCGCTTTATTACTTAAGGCGTAGAGCTTATTTAGTTTCATTCGGCAAGCAGTCTTAGGTACGTCACAACACTTAAAAGAACTATTGCTTCTTAAGCTTTCGAGTTAGATGATAATTTTTTTGATAAATAATGTCCTTTTTTTACTAATAACTAGCTCAATTAGGTAGTACTACTTAAGGCAATCGTTTTGCTACGGGAAAACAACTACTAAAATTTCACGGTGTTGGAACACATTCACACAAACACACATTCATGGAAACATTTTTTCTGTTAGTGTGGGACAAGGGCAGGAAAATTATGACTTATTATTATTATTAGAAAACTGTAACTGTCCGGGATATTTACCATGATGTTTTGTTTTGACGAGCTCCCGATATTTCGGCACTGTTGCAAGCGCCATGATCACAAAACAACATGGTAAATATCCCGGACAGTTACAGTTTTCTAATGTGTGTAACAATGACAGTTTAAAACTTATTATGTTGTCTTAAAGTAGCATGCAAATACATGCAAACAAAAATGTGCTACGATATTGTGTCAGTTCCAAGTCCTCTCAATTAAATTCCTTTATTTAGACTGCAAGTCTATTGAAATTATTTGTCTACAACAAGTCACTTACGACAACACATAAAAATGTAAACAACCCAAAAGGCACCCGGCCCCGAAAAAAATCAAAATCAACCCGATTACCATTTTAATCGGTCGCGATCTTTAATCGAAAACTCATTCTAATTTCCTCTAATTCCCAACCCGTCCGCGCTAATGTTTTATAAATATTGATAACAGAAGATGGATGAGAGGCACGCGCGACACCAATTGATTTAAAATTAAATAGTAAAGTGATGGATGGCCGGTGCGACCGGCGGCCGGAACGGGTTGGGGTAAACGGTTCTGCCGAATCATAATCTTGGCTGGTTCGCGAGGGTAAAGGACGGAGGCTGGAGTAGACGATTGAGTGTAGCGTCAACTTTACAACTCCGGTTCAATATATTGTGCGGAATCCATGAGTTAAATGTCAGTCTAAAATTTGTGTAATTTCATCCTTTTTTTACTTGGGGAAATCCTGTGCCACCGTGCCCACTTCCGTTTCTGAAAGAGAGAAAAAGAAAGAATTGCCTTCTTGTGCAACTGAAATTAATTAACTTAAGTCTTCGGTGAACGGAATGGTTGATGATTCAGTAATTGCCATTCGTTCGATGAAATCAAATTTTCCGAAAAAATTTGATTGAGGGACTCGACATAACATTATTTAAATGCAATAAATAATCGGTACGTTTACAACTGAATCAACATCATTTACTTCCTTAAGTGCAAATACGGTTAATAAACACAACCTTGTTTAAACGACAGGTAGTTTAATCTGTAGGTTAAACTTACCTTTTACGAGTACCTACTTGAAATGTGATTAAAACATCATCTCCGGACCTACGCAAGCGTTAAGGTTCCTCTCCCTGAGGACAGCCCTCAGCCCTCAGCCTCGCAAACAACTCGCCGCTCCACCAGCAAATTGCTCAAGCAATGTAAACTCTAGTAATCATTTCAACGAGTAAACATAGCTACTTAAATTAGCATCCACTTAAAATTCGGGTAACGGTAATGAGAGAGTTCAGACATTACGCAGTATGAAAATTACCGCTATTCCTTTTATTGCTTTACGACATTGAAGGATATAAGTTTAATTTTATATTTCCGTTTAATTTGATGGTAAATAATAAAGACTAAATACTTAATCTAATATTTAGCAGACACTATCACACATAAAACCAAAGTGGTAGTTATGCTTTATTGCTGAGACTAGCTATCCTAAAGCTACACCCACGTTGATGATTACTAAATAATGTTGCATAAACTAATAAACTGAGTATTTATGTACCTTGATAGATGAATAATTTAAAGTTTTATTTTTCATTTTAATTTTTAAGCTATTGCATAGCTTTTATCGCGGGCTTTGAGCGCGGCGACCGAACCAAGAAATTCCATAACGAAAAAACCTCACAATCGTCTAACGTCGTTTCAGTTCGGTAGACTTCGGCACGGTGTTTGTGTGCGTGCGGTTAGACGTATTGTACGGCTGCTCCGAAATCGGACGATTCTAAGCGATAGCTCAACCGCGGCAGGCCCCGAGTGCCACACGTCTTTTTTATTCGAATCAACAATTCTTCAGATAAAAATTTATAGAACGTCTTCAGCCTTGTAACTTAATAACATTACAAAATTTATAGACACTTTGATGTTAAATGCACATATCTTTGCAATTTATAATTTAAAGGCTTATCCCAGATATTAACATAACAATATCAGCATGTGATAACAATACATTAGGCCTTAATCCTAGCAAGAGAGCCTAGGACATCGTTACTGTCATCGTAGCAGTTCATGTCTCTACCTAATCTAAGGCTCATCATAACACATTAAATTATCATAGACTATAGAATAATTCACCATAAAGTGAAATAGGTAATGGGTGTGTATAGTTTAGTTTGGTTCAGTCAGATTTGTGAAACAATTTCTTTCATAAATTTATATGGTAAAAAATCTTCGACGGACGAGTGGTTAAGGTTGTTGCTTGATATGCGAGAGGTCGCGAGTTTAAATCCCGCCACGTACCACAAAGTTTCCAATTTGAAATTCATATTTTTGGTCACTGTTAAATGTTGTCTGGACTCTGCAATACAAGCTTTAAGCCTAGTGCAGACTCCGCTAGATACGAGTATAGTATAGTTGTAAGCAATTACTGAAAATAAACAAAATTTTAATATGAAAACAACGTGAGGAAAATTGCACACCTACGAAGAAATTCTAAGGTTGTGAAGTCGACCAACGCGCACTTGGCCAGCGTGGACTAAGGCCTTATCGCCCTAGTTTATGTAGGCCCGTGCCTCAGCTTTAGGGACGTATATAGGCTGATGATGATGTGACAAAATATATTCATGAATTCCAAATCGAATTATTGAGCATTTTCTTATGTGTTTATCCAAAAAGCTTTCTCAGCATTCAAGAATGTTATTGTGGGAAAATATGAAGGTCAATAAAAACTATTTATTATGGGTCTACACGCGATAAAATATAAAGGACGTTTGGACGTGTAGTCATGGTCTTTCTAATCATAAGATCTTCTATATTGCGAAATAAATATTTAAAATGGATAAAGAAACATAATATCCAACTGATTCAATACTCATCTGATTTGATTAGGTAATCGCCTTTACTTGAGATGAAAAGTTAAAAAATATAGATATAGCATAAAAAAGTATTTCTACAAGTACAGTACATAATATAGTCACAATTTATCACAAAGATGTATCATACATATACTCGTAGCAGGCATAATAAGACCCCAGCAACAGCTCAGAGAAACAAGCCGCAAAATTACCGAGACTTGCTCAAGTAAACTGAAGTAACACCCTTAATATGTAGATACAACCACTTAAGTTGGTAGCCGCTCAAAAACGGCCGGATTCATAATCTTGTTAGCACTCAAATTTGCATTAATTAAGGCGACGCCTCACCGTGTCTAAACTCGTGGGGGGGAGAGTTAGATAATATTCAAATGGTACATGTAACGACGGGCCCGGCTCAAGCCTCGCCCGCAACCAATATAGACGGTACAGCAGTGTACACAAGTGCTCTGACAAGATGTCATGATTACGAAAAAAATAAGATAATTTTATGAAAGAACATTTAAATCATATAAAACACACTACCTTTACAAATATATAGGAAATTTTTTGAATAGCAAACAACAACAAAAATTATGTACTTAAAATCTACCTGAATGATTGTACAAAGTTTATTGTAAATACAAAAGTGAAAAACAAACGCTAGAATTCAATTATTACATGACTACATGATTTCAATGACGAATACCTTTTCTCATTCTCTCGGATAATTTCCAGGCTCCAGAATGTCTTTCGTTATTTAACTATTACTGATAAAAAGTGCTGAATGCAATTTGAGATGACTAAAAAAGTGATGTTGCTCTTCAGGCTTCAGCTCTTCAGGATGTGGCTCTTCAGGCGGGGTGTGAAACGGCATTTGAGCAACCCTTTAGGGTGAGTGCGACAGGCTCAATATGGCCTATTGTGCCTGTCGATCTCATAAGTGGATCTCACTACCGCTTACCATCAGTTGGAGTGAGGTCATTATAAAAAAATGTAAATTATATTGTATCTAATTGTAAATAACAGTGCGAAACTATATATTACGCAGTTGCTTTGTGAGTTAATGTTTGACCACGTTTATTTACCCAGTTAAAAACAAAAAACAGGTGCCAATTTTTTTCTTATTTCATAAATGATATGAAAATATTCGAAAAAACACAAGTTAGACACTTGCGCGCTCGCCAGTACAGCTCTCAGAGCAGCGAGGGTGCGCTCGACAATTTCCTCCTCGGGTAATTCACTAGGATTTAATTTAAATTAGTTTTGGCTTGGCTTAATAGCTTCCCCCTCCTCTGTTGGAGTTATTTTTGCTCGGTTTTGGACGGAACCTTGATTACGGGCAGCAATGGGAGAACTCGGAACAGTGATGTAAGTGCTAAGGACTAAATAGTGTGGTTTTCCGGCGAGTTCTGTCGCAAATGTAGTACGAATTTTCGGCTGATTACCGAGATAAGAATAAAAAGAGGAACAGCGGGGAATGGTGTTTGTTTTACTGGGTGGATCGTTGGACTATTACATTTAAGAGAATAAGTTTAATACTGAAATCGCGTTTAAACAGTACGTAGTAGAATAATCGTTTATTCGATACAATTGTACTAAAATATGATAGCAATTAACTCTTAATAGGACGTAAATTTATAGATCACTATATTATTATACTGCTATAATTTCTTACTCAATTATAGAAATATTTTTTGTGTAACTACGGAACATAAAAGCATACCTACTGTTATTTACTTTACAAACAATTATGAACATAGTTATACAAGCTAACATTATATATTCTCCTGGAAACCAGGAACGCTATGTAATTACCACACAAACAAACATAGCAACACAAATTACCAATTTTAATTAACAACACCCGCGATCGACCCTCAAACGGCCGCGGGGTCGTACAGGCCCGGGTCGAAAGGGCCCCGGTCCCCGCGGCCGGACAGATGCGCTAGTTAAGGTTATGGCTGGCCGGGGACGCGGCCTCCCGAGACGATGATGACGCGTTATTGCCCAGGGTTGATCAAAGATGTCATTTTGTTTTTGTAAGAAATAATTGCGACGGAACAGGGACTTTGGATGGCAAATGAAGGAACAGTCGATGTAATCGAGCGTAATTGAAATATGTTTTTTACAGTTTTGTCAAATGACACTTTATTTCATTTCGGACTTAAATAAAAAAGTCCCACATTAACAGTCAATTTCATTCCGATGAAATTTATAAAAATAAACAAAACAACCATGAATTCATGCGAAGCGGCTATAAGAAATGTATCAGTAACAAGCTGACCCTACGAACTTCACACTGCCTTTTTTTTCGTGAAAAAAATCTATTATTTATTTATTTATACAAAACGAATACCTTAAAAATCAATAAAATGTGTATAAAAAACAAAAGAACGTTTAATCTAATTTTTTTCCGAATTATACTTACTTGAACTGAATCTAGTAGTCCAAAAATATCAATCAGTATAAAAAATACAGCAAATGTTTACTTTCAATATTTTGATCATGCTTTCGCTAAATTAGCTGCGAGTCTATTACCCGCTACACAGCGCCGTAGCAAGCTCGCTACGAGCTCCGTAGGCAGCCAACCCTAGCGCGCCCATTCCTCCTTGTTAGCAGACTATCACTGACTTTCGTAGCGAGTAACGTTCAATTTCGCCGCTCTGATTAGTTTACTATATTTGGTTTACTTATTACCGGGATGTCCTTATGTGGAGCCATTTACCTTTGTAACTGCGGATCGATACTCAATCTTAAAACTGATTACAGATACCGATACAAAAGTTTTTTTATTTATGTATAAAATTGATACTGATAATTTCGTTACAAACATGAATTTGTTCAATTTATCAAGCGATATGCAATTTTTTTTTACGCATCAGTCGATCGTAATAATAATCATGCAATCCAAAAACTTAACGCCTTTTACCAGTAACCCTAAATGGCCGATAACGAACCGAATCATGAGTGACAGGTGTCGAGTTAACGGCTTTTATTGCGCCCGAAACAGCTATCGGTCTGCCAACCACAGTCACCGCCTTGCCGCGTACTTCATTCTCGACACATGTTTCAATCACTCTTATCTCCTACCTATCTCTTTATTTCGGAACATTTGTCTCTATAAAAATTGTAATCCGATGCGTTATCGTTCACTAGTTTATTAGACTCACAAATAAAAGGGCCGTGAATTTCAACAGCGAGTTAAAAGATTATCTGGTCTCATTCAGCGGCGATCGACACCGACTTTTGTTGTAATAGTCCCATCTGCTAAAATGTGCGTAGGGTCGCTCCGACCCCGACCGCAAGTCAAGGGTTACATTAAAGTGTTTGTTTGGTTGTAAAATTGTTGAATGCGGTTTGATGCCCAAATAAAAATGATTGTCTAAATTCAAGCTTAATGTTTTCTATTAATTTAAATAATAAAAAATCGACCAAGTGCTAGTTGGTCTAGCGCACGGGGCTCCGTACCAATTTTGTAAAAATAATCACGTTTGTTGTAGGTACCTACGTGAGACCCCCCTTGAACCTTTGTTTTATTTTGTTTTTAGTATTTGATGTTATAGCGGCATAGTGAATTATCTCTATCTGTGAAAATGTCAACTGAGATAGCTATCTCAGTTCTTGAGATACAGCTTGGTGAGAGACGGACAGACAACCGGACCGTCTAGTCTTAGAATTGGGCTCCCGTATTTACCCTTTGGGTACGGAACCCTGATAAGTATCTGTGATTTAAAACACGCTAAAAACAATGATGCCTTTTTTTTACAAGCATTTATTTAACTTCACGTTAGTATGTATGTATGTAAGGAATTAGTAATATTATGTTCATTACCATTAAATTTAACAAGCACAGAGTGTTTTCCTCTCAGATATATTTTTAAGAACCAATTTATAACGAAGATAGGCTACACTTCAGGAACACATAGTTAACAATTCATAAGGAATTGGAAAAACAATGCATAAATAACAATCTGACTCAATTTGAGTAAGACAAGCGAGGATGTGGCGGGCATGCTGAGCCAAGGCTCCGGCGTGCACGGGAAAACTATAGCCAAGATCTTATTTACATTCGAGACTAATAAAGGTTCCTTTTTGCCATTTAAGACTCAATATTTAGAACGACAAATATGTCATGCGTGTACTTTTATAATATTAATATAATTTGTTGAATAAATCACAATTAGATTTAGTCTTAAAACTGATGTTTGCTAAAGTAAAAGCTAAATATAAAAGTTTGCTCAATTAAAGAATAAAGAACAGCAAATCGATATTTAGTATCAAATGCAAGCGTAATTTTTTGACGGATAGTATGTTTTTCTGAATATAATGTATGTCGTATGACCATAATCCGTCGTAATAGAAGTCAATATTAAGAAACAACATTAGCCATTTTTTTACAATTTCAAACTATGCAGTATACATTTAACCTTTTTGACGTATTTATGTTGGCTAAGATAGTTTATCAACAGCAATTAGGCTCATGCTCCTATCTTAATCTTATCTTCAGTTGCAGAAACAAGCGTTTTCATTGGTTTAGCTGTCTGAATATACTGGAAGGGTAAAAATAGTTATCTTTGGTATAACTTGGCGCACTTTTCTTCGGCGTCTGTTTTTGCGCGCACAATTTACGGGCACTAATGACATCGGACGGACGAGCCGCGGATCGGGGCCCGCCATATTTCATCGTTTCCCACGCTTTCCCGGCTATATTTTATATTTTTTACGGCCCCGAGTCGACGGCGTTCTAGGCAAGGCTGGCACGACGCACATCTGAATCAGAACTAAAGGCACTACAGGCCCGACAGCAAAGTATTTGAGATTTACAGAAAAATTAATCAAAAATATAAATAAATAAATAAATATTTCACAAAATCACAATAACATAGATTGACCTGATCCCGTGGTAAGTAGCTTAAGCACTTGTGTTACGGGTATCAGAATCAACAGTGGATACACAAATATATTTAATGATACACCCAGACCCGAGTGGGAATCAAACCCACAACTCTTGGAACCGCAGGTCGTAAACCTTGGTCACTAACCACTGTTCCACAGAGCGATTCAGAAATTAATACCGTACCTAATTAAAAATATGCTTATAAATGGTATCTTTTATCATTTTCTGAATAGAAAATGCTTGTAAGATTCAGACAAAAAGGGAGCTGCATTGCTTTTCTTACTTCTGAATTCATTAACTCATGTATTGTTAGTAGAGTAGATCATTTATTGCCAACTTTGTTTTAACCAAGAGTAACACAACTCAATAGAAGTACCAGAACAATTTGGTAATCGTATGTACTATTTATACACAACATTCAGATGTTTGAATGCACATGCTTCCTCGCCACATTTTCCTGCACCGCTATTGGTAATGCCGTGTAATAATGTTCGTAAAGTCAACAAAAACTCGTAGCGAACTCGGAGGGCGGAGTGCCCGCAAATCCCTCACAAAGTGCGCCGGGGAGGGAGCACCTAAGTGGCTTTTCATTTTCCCTCCGAGCCCGCCGCCATCTCACTTTTATTTATTTTTCATCGCTCCGGGCCCCCATATTATATCGGCTCTTCTGTGTATTTTTATTACGATATTCGCCCAAATGCAGCTATTATTTTTTATAGAATACACGATGATATACCTGTTACTTAGGAATTTATTTACCACTGCCACTGCTACAGATCGACATTAAGGGAAAATATCTAGAGGAAATATACGGAAATATTCCCGGTTAATGCAATTTTTTTTGAGAACAACAACAGAGAGATATGCTACAAATAAGTTTATGTAACTCTTTTTTTAAAACATCGGTTATATTAAAGCACACATAAATAGTATAATTTAAAATTACTTTTAAAGATCAACAGGAATGTTTCAATTTAAATCACATAACAATAATTCAACATACAGGTTTTTAATCGTTAATCTATAAAATTAAATTTATACCGTAGAATAAAAATATGTTGGATATGTGTCGTAAGGAAAGTACCTATGTGTGTGTAATCTGTACCAATATTAAGATACATTTTTTCACTGGTCCCACTTACCAAACCATGAATTATAAATTAGTCCTAATCCATCCATTTCCCGATCCCGTTTAAATATCCTTCACGTACGATCCCTCACATAGGTACCAATACAATAAAGCGCTGGACAGCGCTTCACCGCTGCGTCAGCGGTCGCGGCGCTCTCTCCGCATACTCGTAAAACAAAATTGAATCGCGCGATCCGCCGGCGCTTACACCGCTTGTTTACTGTTTACCACTATTCCTAGTTCATGGCTGGCAGGATGCAATACTCCGCCAACTAGCTCTAGAAAAACCAGTACTAAAGGTAACAATAGGTATTATGAAATCGTTTATGAAATAGTTAAACAAT